>OY728167.1:617070080-621870080 GCA_963277665.1 Viscum album | reverse complement strand
TTTGAAATTTTACTGTCTCCTACCATGAGATTCAACATTGAAGAAAATGTTGGGTTTTAAGTGTGAGGGAGAGGGGTCATTCTATTTTCATGTCGAATTCCCCCTTCTTGAACCTGAGGTCAATGATTTTGTTTAAAAATGGTCAAAGTTTTTCAAAAAAATGGTTCAAAATTCCTTCAAAAAAAATAAAAAATTATTAAAAATTATTTCATTACATGATGGCCATTACAGATTAACTGGTATTTCAATTATGTCTGGTTTAGTGGATAATGGTTTGCTGGATGTTGAGAGTAGTACTAAGTCATAAACTGTTTTGTATGAATGATTGCTGAGTGCAATTGTTCACTTTCTCTATGGATCTATCTGTTTAGGAACTGAGAATGAGAGTGTGACAGAATAGGTCTTGTGGAATGAGGATCATGACATAGAGTAATTAGAAGTTCTCACTGGAACCCATGGGACTCACATCTTTATAAAATAATATTCAGTCACTTTAGGAAGTCAATCTGAATGATTATTAATTAAGTCCTTTGTAACTGGATTAAAATGAGAAAATGGGATCCCACAGTGAGTATCTGAGACAAGGTGCATTGGGTGAATTTCTGTGAATAAATAAATCCAATTTCAATCTTAATAAGTGCTATTCATAGTGCTCTGCACATGGAATATGGCTGGGAAAAAATTAAATAAAGTGACCTTGTCAAAAATGAACTGATTAAGGTGAGGGTAATTTTGAACCCATATGAAGAAGGGAGAAATTGACATGGTTAATATTCATTTGAGTTGGATTAATAAACTGATGAAATTAATCGACCTTAATTCTTGGAACCTAGGGGAAGGTGAGAATGGAAGGTGCCCTTGGTTATGTTTTGAGTTCCATTTCATCTAACCAATCAACACTCCTTGAATTAGAACTTGAATTGGAAGGTGAAGTAGGATGGTTAATGATTACACATAGGAGGCATGACACACTTGACAGTGTATGAGTTTGTGAGGCTTTTGATTTCCAGTGAGTATTTGAAGCTAGGCAGGACATCATTTTTGAATACCCTTGAAAACCCTGACTCATTGTTTGGTCATGCTCCTCTGGATATTAAAGTTTAATCATGCACTTTTTGAGTTGAAATTCACAATTCATATTTCTGTTTTTATGTCATATGCATATACTTGTTTGAGGACAAAAAAAGCTTTAAGTGTGGGGGAGTTTTATGTGGTAGTGTTTTTACACTCTGTCCCACAGCCTTTTTATATTTTTATTGACTTTTTTATACCAAAATGATTGTTTTTAGTAAATATTTGGTAATTAATGTGTTGTTGTACTTTCTCTGTAAAATAATCAGCTTTTGTTTAAATAAGTTGTTTTTATTATTCATTTGTGTCTTTTTAAATAATTCTTATATTAATTTAGTCTTGGGAATTAGACCTTTATTTTGTATTCTTTTTTTTATAATTTTTCATTCTAGTTAGTTTATTAAATAATTAATTAAATTAATTATTTTTTTATTCTTTAAATTGTAAATAAAAAACTAAATTTAGTTTTTGGTCTTTGATAATTTAACAACTTTTAACAATTTAATTTTATTCAATTAATAAGTTTATTCCTTATGTTAATGAATTCATTAGTTTATTGGTTACTTAATTGGTTGATTAATTTAACCAAGTATCATTAGTTTGTTTTAAATTGAGTTTGTTTATAATTTTTTAATAAATTCATTCTTATAAATAAACCACAATTAATTTTATTATTTAATTTTGTTATATTAGTTATGTTTTTAATTCAATTTAATTCGTTAATCAATTTTTAGTTTTTAATTTATTTAATCTGTTCTTTATATTTTTCAGGTACTCATGGTGGCACGTCGCACAGTTTCATCACGGTGCCACCGCTTCACTACCTCACGGGGTCACCATTTCGCTCATGGTGTCACCGTGTCCGGTTCACTGTCAAACCCCTTCACTCACCGTTCCACCCCCAGCACCCTCACGGTCTCACTGTTTGTCATTGTCTCACTGTGAGCTTTACTCATGGTGCCACAATCCTCCAATTCTACCGTACTTCTTCCCACTCACCTCTTCACTCACGGTACATGTGCTTCATTCTCTTCTTCCATTCCAGCGCCAGAAACACAGAAGCAACACAAAAATCTCAACAGCAGCACAAATCAAAGAAACAAATATTTTTCACCAGCAGCAAGCAATTTAAAATCATCAATCATGCCCCAACACCATTGAATCGCATAGAAAAGTAGAAAGAAATTGACCCAATTAAGATCAATTTTTAAGTTGCTAAGGAATAAAGAAACTGAATTCATTCAAAACCTAAAACTCACACCGTTGAAGATACTTTCCAATTCCACAGCTCGCCACTTCTTGTTCGCCACTATTGGCCGAACCGAAGTCACGACTGAATCTCTCAGGAGCAGCCGCACCTCGCCTCGCATCCCCGCTAAGCCGACGTCGTAGCCCCCTACTGGAACACTCGAACCTTCACCGGAGCGCCACCCGAGTCCGCATGGCCACCGGATGACCAGCGCCACCCGAACCCCTCTCTACACCGCTTCATCCTAAACCCTAAAATCTCAATACTGCAACCTGCCGCTCCCTACTTCTAGTTGCGGTTCCCCCTCACAATGCTTTCACCTCTTTGGCTTCTTCATATCATCACCACTGAATACCTATCTCAACCCGCCGCACACCCCTTGCGCCGAGACCACCCCTGTTCTTCCGCACTCAGCCGATTCACTCAGCCCGTCCTGAACCTCTCCTGCACCGGTGACCAAGATTCCACCATGCTTCTCCCTGCTCACTGGCAAGCCATCCGAATTCACCGCACCTCTCTCTGTGTCACCTTGAACCAGTAGCAGCCCCCAAATCCCGGCCGAATCCTCCACCCGGCAAGACGTGCGAGCGTGCAACATCCCAAATAATTAAATAAAGTTTATTAAACCCTTTATTAATAACCATTTATTTCTATATTTATCTTCTGGATATATATTTTTTATCATATTATATATATTTATTAAATAATTTTTTCTTATGGTTTTTACTTGAGGTGGTTCAATTGATTTATTTGAGACATCGAAGAATTATTGGACATGGTAAAATGTGTTTTAAAATATCTTCATAATATCCATAATAATCTAGGTTTATGTATTTTATTATATAACTGTCACAAAATTTATATAGTTATATGATATCCCAAAATATACTCAAAATTAAGAAAGGTTCATTGATAAGTTTATTTTAGGCGGTTATGATTTCCATGATATTTTGTTATTAATATCACTTATATAATGTCCAATAGTATATTTATAGAACATTAATAGTCTCGTAAAGATAATTTTTATATATTATTTAATTTTTTATGTCATTCATGTTAGTATGTGAATAAAAATAGAGAACATCGTTCCTGGAGGCAGTAATACACACATACACATGATGATGTATTCATTTTTTGAATAGATTTAAATGATGATATATAAGTCATAATATATTTGTATAATAAAATATCAATATATTAATAATAAATATGTTCTAATAATTTCACGGATATAATATATTTAACGGTAATAAGAAGAAGGAATTAAGGAAAATCATTTGAGAATAGTACACCTTCCTTCGGATGTTCCTGCTTAGGTAACACCTTAAGGATCCTTATTATGTCTCTAATAAATAAAAATAATTTTAAGAATATGAGAGAGGTTTTATGAGGGTCTAGGGAAGACCCTTGGTTTATATATATCTTTTTAATTTGGTTATAAAGGATGTAGAAGGGATTACCTTTTATAAGTGATGAAAATGACACTTTTCTAAATACATATTATTAATTCAATGATGGAATCACACTACTCAAGGGTAAATAGATAAAAAATTATAAAATAATGAAATTTGGTATGAGTTAATGTCTATCATCCCTCTAAAAATAATTTTAGAAAATTTTTAAAACATGTTTCATGTCATTTACCACTATTTTGTTTTAAAATTTTCCATTTTTGTTTTTACCCTTATAACTAGTTTTTAACCAATTAATCTATATTTTATTAAAATAATAAGGAAAAATATATTACTACCTAATTATATAATTAATATAAATTCATTATTAATAATATATAATTCAATTTCAAAATAATTTAACACTAACTTTTAATTTAAAACATTTTATATATAAGAAAACTATTTTGTAGAAAAACATTTTCTCAATGTTAAATGTTCTTAATCTTATATAAAGTTAATTACCAATTAAATGAGTCATCATATATATATATATATATATATATTAAAAACATATCAATTTAACTATATTAATTATTTTAGTTTAATTTATTATATAAAAATTTCACAACATTAATTAAATAATTATTTTAAGGTAACTATTTTACCATTATCAGGGTAATTAACATTAATCTTATTAGATATAAGTTATTGAATAATAATTAAATTAGAATTATTAATCAATATTAAAATAATGACATGAAACCTGAAATCAATTTTTTATATTTAATTTATATACATTATTAAAAATAGTTACGAATTAATATAATTTTACAATAAAGTATTACATAAGATTACAAATCATAAAACATGGTTTTTATAAATTAAACATGGTATTTATGAATATTTTTTTAACTTTATAAATATATATGTTTTTATAAAAAAAATTCAAAACATGTATGTCATTCTTTTATCATGATAATGTCATAAATGAGATGGAATTAGAAGAATCGTTATTTTTTACTATTCTCTTAAAAATAAATTATTTTAGAGAAATATGAATAATTAGCCACAAGAAATTTTTTAAGAAGAAAAATAATAAAATGAATTTAATTTTAGAAAATTCAAATCCAAAAATTTATAAAATATCATTAAAATAAAAATACTATATATAAATGAGAACTCTTTTTTATTTCTCTCTATAAAAAATTTGTTATTCTTAATCCTATTTTCATATATTTCTAATTGATTACGATGTCTTTAAAATAAAGTTTTTATTATTTTTAAATTTTATTAATAATTCTCATATAATATGTCACGTCTTCTTTGTGTTTGGTCATACGTGTGAAAAATGCTAGTGAAAAAATGTTTATTTTGAGGAAATATTTACAGTAAAATCTTGGGGCCTTACATTATTAACTTTTAGAGAAAACGTTCCCTCAATATTTTTTTATCTATTACTACTAATTAATTATGAGGTTATCAAAATTATATACATGAATCAAATATAATTCCAAATGAGATATCTGACTTACTATCTTATGTAGGACAACGAAACGATTTATCTTAGATATGTTTTTTGGATTTTATTGAGACATACCTTCCACTACATCATTGTATTGTTCCTATTCCTAAACAAATAATAAATTTAAAATGGTTATGATAATATTCAATAAAATAAGTGTAATTGATATTATGAATATGAAAACTCAATTTGAAGATGTATTCTCTAATGACACCTTCATTTCAACCAATGATACTTTCATTTCAACTTTGATACACATGGATAAAACTATATGTCCTTCAATTTAACCTAGGTTTTCAATGTTTATATTCACATTAGGTTCACTAATATAACTATTTTAATATTAAAAAATCCAATTCCATTTAAATAAATCATAATAATTCATAAATATAATGTGTTTAACTGAAACATATCCATTGGGAGTGTCTTTTTAGGTGTGAAGACTTAGTCCCACTCACCGTAAATCAAGTTAAAACTGATTTAATACTCACCCACCCTTTTTAGGGAAATTAACCCTCTATTTATCTATTCCACATCGGCATCATTTTTCTAGTATCCAAATAGGGATTTAATATCTAGGAAACCATAAACTCTATACTTTACTAGAATATCAGGATGTTATCATATACATAGACTCATACCGAAAGTTTTCTCTAAGGTTTTTACATTATAATACAAAATGATGTGTAAATTAATCCTAAAAACATTATTTGATACTGTAAAAAACAATTTCTATTTGAGTTGTATAATATCAAGGGAATTTGAATTTTTAGAAATCTAATTGACGGCTTGTTTTCAATGATATGAGTTAGATTGATAATATTAAATTTCGAACAATGTAAGATGATTTTTTTGGATATGTTTTGAGGCCTGATAGGAGAATAAACTGATAAAGAGTGTATTTAGAGCTTCATATTGAATTTTAGAGGTTTTTGGATAACTATACCTTGGGTGTATAGTTTGGCTAACGTAGTTTAGTGAAAACAATGTGGTTACCCTTATCAAGAAATAATTTAATTTAAATTTTTATTGATAAAATTTGGGGTTATATATCATCACATTGTTGAGGGTAAAATATGTATGACTTTAGAGAAAACAATGGAAGGATTTGTTTGATATGGGGCTCATTTCATGGTTTCATAAAAACCATGTGAAATGTTTCAAAGAAATAAAAGGTTTTTTTATCATAATAGGATTGCGATTTAGTATGATATTCAGCCTAACCATATGAGGAAGAGACATAAAATAGTTAAGGTTTAATGATTGCATCTTGGATTGGAATACTATGTGACAAAGCCATGTGGATAATTAAGATAGAGAATTTCAATTTTTACCCTTTGACTTTTTTAAGGGGGAATCCCCATTACATTCCCTCTCTCATGCACATAGCCCATATGATTGATCACTCCCCCTTCTTTTTATTCTTCTCCATTTTGGGTGATTTTAGGTGTATTGATTAGTTATTTTTGGTGATTTACTCCGTTTTTGTTCTCTTCTCCTTTTCTACTTAACTTTCTATAATGTCCAATGTTTTTTAGTTATGGATTTTATTTCAATTCTATTGGAGCATTTTGGAATTTTCCAAATATGATGGGAATTTTACTCCACCAAGTAAGAGGATAGACTATGGAAATGGATGAAATCTATCTCTCATAATTGTTATGGATGTATGTCACCATGTGTGTTTTCATGGATTTTTAGTTAAATTAGAAGGAAATTGATTATGGGTTTCGTTCCAATCGATAGAGACTTTACTTGGGTAGACATTGAGGGTATGGAATAGACCTTTTAATGAGGGTTGGTCTTGGTTTAGGTGAGGTGAGAGAACCCGGTGAGTAGTTATGAATTTATTTTTTTGTGGAATTATTTTACTAATTAATGTTGTATTGATTAATTAATGATAATTTTCTTATAATAAATTATTTTGGATTGTTTGGTGTGAGTTACGAGATCAAGTTGATGGGCGATCTTGGATGGAGCTTGTAAAAGATTGGATGGGATTGTTGATTCTATATGGAGCACCATGTGGTAAATTTAAAAGTGAATGATTCATTAAAAGGTAGGTGGTATTGGTACAAGCCTTATAGTATTTATACATTTTATTATGATGCATGTGACAGGTTATCTATCCTCAAAGGTTGTTTCCTTATTAAATGTGGTTCAAAATTTATCCTCAAATTATGTAAATAACATAATTAAAATGATACTCTCTTAATTATTATTTTTTTCAAATAAAATTGAATTGATTAGTGATAATTCTATGAGAACTGTGTATGGCTCCATGGTCCATTGCAGACCCCTAGAAACATGCATAGTTTCCTCAACCACCCATGGTTGACGTCATGATATAATTTCTTGACATTTTTATAGTTTAACTCCTATTGTTGTAACCTGAAATTAGTTTGAGTGAAATCAGTGTCCCTTATTTTATGTACCTTATAAAATATTGATTGTGTGAGTGATATGGACAATAATTATTTTCCCTAGAGTGTTTTCATGCACCATCCATGTATTAGGGAAAGATGAATTAGAAAAAAATGACCCTCTTGGGCCTTTGGAAACTATTGACATTTTCATAAATCCTATTTTCTTGATGATTTGGCTCAATATGTGATATGGGATGATTCCATATCTCTAGAGTGAATATAATGAGGTTTGGACCTGGAGTCTAGTAAGTATATATGAATATCTTTATGATGTTGAGGAATTTAAATCCCTTCAAGTGATTGGTGTTAAACCAAAATTTCAGTCCAATCAAGAAGGCACCTAGGAGGGTACCTCTCTAATGTGGTGACCCAATGAGACCCATGGTAGGTTCCCATTTTATGATTTATCCCAAGTAGTCATAAAAATAAATTAAGTGGCTAAAGTGATGAATTATGTAATGAATGTGATGTGAAAATTATTTTGGTATTAATCTCAATAAATGAATGAAAATACCAATTATGGTGATCTAAATACATCTATATATATACATATGATTTAGCTCACTATCATAGAGTGGTTTGAATTATGTTAATGGTATATGTTCGTAGGGTGGTTTGATATGAATGTGGGGTTAAGTGCTAGGGTAATTAGGGACGACTGATTTAACACCATGTTCCATATCATAGTGTTTATTACTAGATACAAAATGATCTCAGGAACCACTCTCCACATACTAGGGGTTGCCGACTAGTAGTGAGGGTCAAAATTGAAGTCGCAGGGAGACTATACCCACAATTAAATAGCACGACATTATATAAATAACCAATCATGTAACAATATATAGTCGAAGTACATGGATTCCAATAACATTCCATAAAAACTAAATAAATATGAAAATGAGTGACTCGATAATCATACCTCAATATAAGGAAAATGATCACCCATTAGGCCGATCACATATAAAAATAATGAAAATAACAAAAGTATAAGGAGGATCTATAACTTCAAAACTCACATCATCCTAGTCTCTAGATTCATAGTTATATATTCATCTCAACGATCAAACCCATGCCTCATCCCAATAGATACCCACAAAAATAGTGGGTTTCTAAGGTACTGTAGTGCCATGGTCACCCATGACTAGTGGGAGTAAAACATAGTAGGACTCCACCAATGCAGTATATTACACAAGCAATAATATGTAGTTCATGTGAATGTCATAGTACCAAAATAACTTAAACTGGAAACACATAACTTTAAAAAATCACATAATTACTAATGAAAAAAGTAATCAAAGTAACACCAATTGACACCACATTAGCATGTTTTCCAAGCCACCATGAAGCCCCTACCAAAACTGCTTCAACATTGTTCTAGAAGTAATGTCACCAACCATGTATAAATAATTTTCCTCATCAAGATAGTCCCAAAAAATTGTATGAAATTTCCTCTATGAAGGGATAATCAATGTATTTTTGGACCAAACATCGGACACATCCCCTTTGGGGGACAATCCATATTGGTCAAACTACAAGATAAACTATAGAATAAAAACTAACTAAAGATCAAACACATAAATACAAGATGACTAATTAATAAGATTTCATGTTAATTAAAATTCATAACTATTCTAAATCCACACACAAGTAAGCATCAAATATATTTTTCAAAGGGATACACACATGTGATAAAGGAATCAAAAAAGATCTCATGGGTCACGCACACACACATATACACATGTGATCACAGAATCAAACATGGTCTCACATGTCATACATGGACACAAGTGATAAAGTCATCAAATAAGGTCTCATAGCTACACATGTATACACATTTGATCAATCCTCAAACATGGTCTCAAAGATACCAATCCACACACATGATATCAAGCCTTAAGAATCATTATCTAGATTGAAATCTAGCACAAAAGTTCCAATGAGACCCTTCCAACCTTATCAGATTATTAAGAATATTCAATTAATTAGTTAATATTAGGTATTCATTGATTAATTAGGTAGGACACCAGGCATATCATTTTAATTGATAAGACTTGTCAAATAAAATATCCTCTAGGGTATTCCATTTATATTTCCTAGAATTACATGAAACTCAAGGTCAACCAACCATGAGAGAGGTGACTGGATACCACATGAAAAAAAAATAATCCTTTGTAATACCATTGGGTAGAGTATATGGGACCACCTACATTAAAGGAGTCAAATATCATCCAATAAAATCTCATATGCATTGTTATATTTCATTAATGTCCATTTAGCCTACATGGATTTCTAGGCTCTCCTATTCATTCCCAAGAATGAAAAATAATTAAATTATAACAATACTATATTTAATTAATAATTTATAAGGAAACACACTTCAAAGGATTAATACTTAATTACTAAAAAAAATTACTGGATATCACCACCTAGCTGTAACCATGCCCAACCTACCATAAAGGGTCCATCTCATTTTTTTCATTTTTGAGAAAATCTATAAAGAATGATAAAAAAACAAGGAAAAATTTAATAAAATTTAATTTGTACCTATTGAATAATATAAATATGTGATATAACGTTAAAAAATGCCTTCTAAGGGTGTTAGACCACTCCTATAGCACTCCCAATTCAAAGTCAAAAAAGACCAAATTCCAAACCAAGGTCTAATGGTAGATTCAACTAAAACTGACAAAAAACCATACAATAAGTCACCCTGTGACATACCATAAGAAACACTTCCAACAACAACACACATTTATCATCCCATGACATCCTCTCACCATGTTGATCTAGTGCCCCATTTTCTCAAACAATTCCATCAAATTCTGATGGATTTATCATTTGGTTCTCCAAATAGAATCAATCCAATGATTAATCAATGATCAAGATGATCAAAGAGAAGATAATATAAAGTTAATTAAGACATCAAAGAATAAAAATGGATTATACATACAAAGGGGATCATCCATGATGAATGAAACAATAATCTGCCACCACACAAGGGAGGAAGAGGCCAGTATTATTGAGGAATGAAAGATCTCACCTAGATTCAAAACCTAAACTTTCCTATATCCCCCCTATATCAAAGGGATCTCTTAGATGGAGGAAGATACAGGTACAACAAAAAAATGCACCACAAATTTGTTTTACCAAGGTAATAATTTATGATGGGGTTTTAGTAAGAAAAAAATACTAAATTGACCCCCATTAATGTGTTTCTAAGCCCATCCCACCAGTTAATGGATTCAGGATCACCGGAAGGCTAGTGATTCATGTTGGGAAGATGGGATAATTTTCACCCCATTGGCTACTTGATGTATGTAATAGAATCCATGGATGTAGTTTTCCCTCACCTCTATAATTTTTGATCCCAAGTCACCCTTTGAGATTTTGTTCAAGTAAAAAATACCCAATTTAGAATGTTCTAATAGGCTAGACCTTGGTTAAACACCTTATTCTATGAATGATATATCCACTAAATGAATGTTTAATAACCCCCCTAAAATTAAAATATAATAATGAAGTGGTTCATTAAAATCACCGTATTGTATCCCCTCTCATCCTTGAGAAGTTTTTTTATCATGTAAATCACATCACATAATCCTCTCATATATTTAATCACTTGGAGTTCTCTGAAATCCATCCCCAAAATAAAATTCAACACCTCACGACTGAAATCACTCTTAAACAACCATCATGTTATTCCAGCTTGGTTCCATGAACACACATTATAATCTGATCCAAAATATCAATATCCTCTAAAATCCAGACCATGTTAACCAAATTTGTAGAACACAACACACCATAGTATCCTCAACTGATTCCTTTTAATGAATAAATACTCTCCCCAATATATGAATAACTATATAGAACATGGTTCTGGTAGTCCAATGACATGTCCAGTTTAGTTTAGTTTCTTCCCACTCAATCAAACACACCAGAATCCATTTTTTGTATTTTCAAATGACACTTTTAAGGGGTAAGTGTGAACCTTAACATATTGAACCAAATAAAAACATTAAAGGAAAGTCAACCCAGCTAGAAACTATAGGAACTGCCCCTCCACAGTGACTACAACATAATTTCAAGTCTCCGCCTTCACATGATTGCTCAGTTAGTTGTCCCATGTAGGGATTCACGGGCCTGTTACTGATGGAAAAAACCATACCCTCTCATTCTTCCAAATCTAAATGTCCTAGAAAACACACAACATGGGTTAAAAGTAAATACCCAAACCTTATTCCTAGTTTTGAGATGTACCAATCAGTCATTACTGATCATATGTGACTTAATCACATCGGACTTTCTAGATAGGTACTAATCAATTCTTAACGACTTCGGTTATATGTGATTAGAGGAGATCATTGGTGTTCCAACAGAATAAATTCATTTTTATATCATAAAAAACCAAGGCTCCATGAACAACCGATTACGATACCTTACACCTCATAGGAATCGTTAAATTGACTAGGAATCCTTATTGATGTCTGAAATAAAATTGAAGGAATCTCTCTGGTTGGTTCACCATCCCCCCACACATTCCACATGGCACTTATCAAGGTTAAATTTTACCTGTGATCATACTCCCTCTTAGTACATACCAATTTTACCCCGATTTTGATGTCCACATTTTGTCTCCTTCCAATGCTATATATAAATCAAACATTAGACATTATTCATAGAACCAAATAGTCATAGGTCCATTACTCATCACACTATTGATGTATCCATAACCGTTTAATGGTTTATCTCACAAAACACCATGACCCTTATAATGGGTGGGTCATTTGACATGCAACTAGGTCAATGATCCCCACTAAAGTATTATATTTATTTTTGACCTTGTAATGCATACATCATTATACCCATCCCCCAACCAATTCATCACTAAACATAGTTAATAGTGTGATCGTCCATTCATATTTGATTTTCATGAATTTCAAAAATCACTATTCATAATTGTATTACTTAGAATATAATTTACTATATTTAATGATCCAACCGCTATGGGAAAAACATTATTCAACTACCCCGACATGGGTTAAGACATAAACCACATATTTTTCATGTAACCTCATGTAATCCACTACATCAATCCATACATTTTTTGTCATGGACAAACATAGGTTAACTAAATGATAGAACCCAATGCATTAACTGGAACTACATTATTAAATAAAGGAATATATGCACTCATTAATTTATATTCCACGAAAACATATGATATCCCTGACGGACACATCAGTTTCTCACTAAAAGTGTGACTTTGAACTGAATTCATTATTAACCTATCATCACTAGCTCTTCTGGGTTCATAAAAAAAACCCAAATCATACTCAATGGTCCATTCACCACCCTATTTCTACTGAATCCAAAAAATCCATGTGTAAGCATAAGCATGAATGATCTCAAATCAAGAAATTATTAATAGTTAAGGAAAACATTACTCTTCAACCAAGTTAGAATGATTCTTTGATGAGTCATATAACATCAAGCTAAACTGACATGCATTTTTAACTATCCACACTCCAAAAGGAACCAACTCCACCCAAACATGCACTCTTAGCACTTCACTTTAGGATTGGAACCACATGCTTCCACGATTCACTATGAACCTCCCGACACATGGGTTTTAGTTTTAGTCACTGAGAATCCACTCACAATCTAAACCTCCTTGGCCGAACCACAAAATATATTCACTCAACATTCCATGAGACTCTCATCACAAACTAACTGTCCATGAATCACATGGTCCTATCCTAGATTCCAATACCATACAAGTGCTCTAAAACCCACACATGTATAAGTAGTATTGTAAATCAAGGTTCTATATGCTCTTTGGTTGTAGGAAACACTGAAACACCTAACATTTATCCTTTCAATGGATATTCACATATACATGGAATTTCCTTCAACTAAAACTATCCCAAAGGAATTAACCTTGAATTATCCTTTACAAGGAATATCCTCACACATGACAGATTTACACAACATATGAATCTATCTCACTAGTAACCAGAGTCGCATCTTCAAAACCCCTTGGTCTTACACATAAACCACAATAAGGATTAATAATGGTATTCATCCCACAAAATACCATCAAGAAAAATATCTACACACATTCAATGATGAATTTACCCTTAGACTGTCCACATAAATCCCAATGATTTTAGGATCGGTTAAGCAGAATTTCATTAGGTTCTAGATGGATAACTCTATAAAACCTACATTTGGGGTAGAGACCCAGTTTTTTCATTATGTGACATTAAAATCCTTCTATATATATTCCAGTGTTAGGTGTTAAGAAGTCATGTGATTTTAAGACCCGGTGTTCATGGAATTAATTTTATAAAAAATTTAAATATATTTTTATTATGTAAGTATTTTTATTAATGAAAAATTGTATAAATCATAAATTGAAGTTGATTTTAGAAATTTGAGACTATCGTTGAGTTTTGATTGCATTGTTTACCCTGGGTATGACATTAAATGGGTCGGTATGAGGTGTCTAGATTCATCTATCGTTGGTGGAACATTTAGTGGATTAACTTATTAGTTTATTCATTTTAACCTAAAAACTGTTTACAAATATAATTCCATGGTCATTCCTCTAGGGTAAGCCTCATAATCCTAGGATCTTATGAGAGCTTCTCCTAATTCTTTCATTTGTGTCAGTCCATAAACGTTTTGGAAGTTTTCTTGTTCTTGTTTATAGGAACTCTTATGTTTAGTGTTGAGTAAGTCTTGTTTGGATTTTACCTTATGGTGTGGTTTGGGGGAAATTTCATAATAAATAATGGAAATAGGGTTGTGAACAGTTGGCACACAGTTAGTGAAAATCGTGAACCCCATCAACGAAAACTATGTAACCCCATATGTAGGGGAATCATATGGTTAGCACATAGATTGTAAAATTTTGCACCCTATTAGGTGTAACCGTTAACGCCTATAAAAGAGTCACATATTTCCGGCACATGGTTTGGGAATACTGTGCGCCCTATCCTAGAAAACCATGTATTAGAATAGAATTAACCATAAAATTTGTTTTAAAAATTTCTGAACCCCCATTTCAACCACTATTTCACACCCATTTAACTGTAGGCTCTCTTACATGATATTGGAGTTCTTTGGATGAATTAAAAGCCAACCATACCTCCTCTCTTCATGTTTTGAAGCCCAGATAGAAGATCTACACCCTTCCTAGTAAGCAGATCCCATCCCTTTTTCTTTAATGTTCATCCACTTTTCATGTCCTCAATATTAAGTGAAGTTATCCTCTATTTTACTTATATATAATTAGTTTTTTAGATTGTGATCTCATATTGTAGATCTAGATATAGCATTAAGAGATTGTGAATTGTTAAATCTTAATTTAGTTAATAGTTTTTGGCCTTATTCTACATCATTACTCCAATGATTATTTGGGGATTTACATTGGATGAGAACTCATCAAGAAATCGAGGAAGGTGATCTATTATTAAAATCCCATAGTCTTATTATCAATTATGTGTCTATGAATCTAGAATTTCGTGGGGTATTTTATTAATTTCAATTCCTAATTGAATCAATTAACATGGTCAATTAATGAATTGTAGAATTTCGATTTGATTGAATAATTGAAATTATGGAATTGGTTTAATTAATTGATCAATTAATTATAAATGGATTTTTGAATTGTGAATTGTGAATAATTAGTTGGTAATTAATGATTAGAATTTGAGTTGTGAAATGATTAATTAATTTTTGAATTTATTAAGGAAATTTATATGGATAATCAATTGTTGAATTAATTAACAGAAGGGGTGTGATTGATTAATTGGTTAATAAATTAATGGGATTTATATGGTTAATTAATTATTGAATTAATTAACAGAATTCTAGTAATTAATTAACTTTGTAATTAATTATGATGTTTATGTGTCTAATTAATATATGCGTTAATTAATATTAATTGGTATGATTAATTAAATGTGGGATAAATCAATGGAATGATTGGTGAAATGGATATTTTTTGTATGTCTCTTGGATGTGATTCTATTAGCATGGTGCAAAACATGGGTTAAAAAGGGTGTGATCGGGGGAAAAATAGAGGAAGATCATGAGAGCTTCCATTTTGATTTACAAAGGACCATGAGAGAAATCGAGGCAGAAAACTATGAGAGATTATATTTTAATTTTTCAAGGACTGTGAGATACTTTGAGGAAGTTTTTTGTGAGAGCCTTCTATTTTGATTTCCGAATAACTGTGAGATCCTTTGAGGAATAAGACCATTAGATCTTGTTTTTGATTTCCAAGGGACCATGAGACATCTTGGGATGGGACAACGAAAATACCATGATATATATCCCCTTTCATAGAATGTTTTTATACTTTTTTAAGTTTTTCTCAATTAGACCCTTAAGGTTAGATCCCAATTTTTAAATTACTCAAGCCGTATTTATTTATATTTTTGTATGAATTTTATTAAAATATTAATTTGGATAATGAATATTAAGAATGGAATTTAGATATATGATTTCCCATGGTGATAGTTCATTCTATATAAAGAGCCAAATTAGTTATTGAGGTTTGGTTGTCATAGGGAACTCGAGGGTTTATGTTGTTAAGTATTGATTAAATTTTAATGTCATGACTGTTTATTTATACACTGAAATTATTTTCTATATCTAACTGCATGCATTTTTATTGGATGTATTTCTTCTAGAAACCATTAGTGGTGGCCTAATGAGTTTTACTCACACCTTACTCCGGCTTCCTGATTGGTACTAGAATAGATTTCATTGATGTAGGATATGTCAGGAGAAAAGGCCCTATGTTAGATGGTTGAGTTGGGATAGAGCGTGGATGGGGGAACCGAACGTAGTTTAGGACATAAATAAGAGCATTCACTATCTCTATTTGAGATTTTATTTGTCACTTGACACAAAATTTATCTTCACATGATTAATACATTAGATTTGATATTGTATTTCTATTTTTTGTCATCTTGGTATACTAGTACTATTCAATTTATCATTTTGTATTTTTCCTATATTTTTATATTATTCTTGTGTATTACTCTGATAAAATAGGTTATTCTAGAGACCCTAGACTTTTAGACATATCATTACATGATTTTATGCATAATAAATTATCATATTACAAGAAATGGATTGTGAAGTCTAGTGTCTTGGTAAACTAGGTACATAAAACCAAAAACATGGGACTAAATAAAAAATATCTTTACTTAATATTCATAGGGATCTCCTAACATTCATTGTGATCATATATACTCATAGGATAGCCTAGGGATAATATGAACAAAGGGATGATCTAAAATCCCGATAAGGGAAGAAACACAGTAATAAAGCTTTATCACATGGGTTAGAAGGAATTGTATAATTAAAATAAAAGGCATGGAACACATTGAATAATAACATATAAATATGGGATCATATAAAAATGGAATAATTATAATGTGAAAGAAACATAAAACATGACATTAGCATGAGTCAAGGCTCGTTTCACATTGAGTAGGACAAGTCAAAGTTAACCCCCAAGACCATTGCACACGACAACACAAGTGTTAGGCCCCGGCCCCAGAACACATGGAGCCAATGCCTAAGGAACATGATGTGTACATTATAAAAACATGAATGATAAATTACACATCATGTCCCATCCATAGAGGATTGAATTCGGTTCAGGTTCTAAGAAACCATCCTCTTCTGTTATCCTTCTTTTATCCCAAACTGATACCTGAAAATTTATTTTGAAAACGTAGGGTGAGCATACGAATGCCCAATAAGGGGTTTTAAAAAAAATAAACCGATATAACTTTTGAAAAAATAATTCTAAACATTCCATAAAACATTTTTCATAACTAAAATTTATAACACATGTAACATATCATAAAAGTGTTCAATTAAAAGACTATGCTAACATAATTATAAGGATACATGGTTCAATTTAGGCATTCCCATTTGGGTTAATAAGTAAAAGACATTCTAAAAATGTATGACAAATGGATATGTAAGCGCGAGTTAAAAATGAATAATTAGAGTTGCGCATAAAGGTAGTAACTTCAATTTCATACACTGAATACTAATTCACTGAGTTCTAAACATATGTCATGCCATAAGATTTTACTTTCCTGATACACATAAGTACTGGCTCTTAACCATGGATATTCTACTAGTCGAATATCCATTTGGTTAATTAATTATCATACACATAATGAGGGAATTTATAATGTCAGACTTCAATGTCAAGGCCTTGTTCGAAGACCTAAGGGATAAATGTGACTGAACCCCAACCCGGAGAGCATATGTAATCGGACTCCAACCTAGAGGGATTACCTTTACCGATCCCCAACCCGGAACATACTAGAACAATACATTCCTCGTATGTCAAATCAGGTCGTGTATTCAAGGTGTCCCATACCATCTTGAATAATTACATTTTATTTCATATTACTCAAGGTGTCCCATACCACTTTGAGTAATTTGATTTCTTATCTTATTATCATGTTATTCCATATGCATACATCATTGAGTGCAACTACACAATCGAAAATGAAACCATTTAAACCATAAATACATAATATGATAGATGATACTGAAAATAAGGTAGTTAGAGTTTATCGAAGGCATACATGGTTCATTACACATTCTTTGAACATGAAACAATTAATAAAGCACATCAAATAGTGGGTTAGAAGGGGGTTTCCACAAGATATGTGAAAATGATAACTATTTAATTCAAAATCTTTATTCCATGAATGAAGATACATGTTATTTAATATACTGATAAGAAGTGTCAGTGATCAAAAAATCAAATTACAATACTACTCAGCTAACAACAATCACTGTAGATGATAAAACATCCAGTGTGCATAACCTAATTGTATGGTTTAATACATCCTTTGATCCTTTAAACATATTTTGGTCAAAACAAAAGTTTATCTTCTTTTTAATCTTAAAACACATCAAGGTCAATCATAAAATAACTTTAAAACATAGAATCGTCATTAATAATTCTTTAACTGAACAAGTTTGACATACTTATACGGATTAGGAGAGACACCTTTAGGTAAATACCCCTTGGTTTGGCCTACATGGAGACTTACATTATTTAATGTTTTACAAGTATTAATTTCATCACTTAATTAATTAATTTCTAATGATCCATTCATAAAATTAAGGTCTTGGAAACTATAACCGTATATATACTATATATATGAGTTTCCAAATTTTAGACCAACTTTAATAATTTATCATTAGTAATAGATACATAAAACATATTTATTACACATTCATTAAAAACCCAACCATGTTAGGTTATGATATATGTGACCGTGTATACCTATATAATTAAAAAAATGTATTCACATATATATGTTGCATGAGGAAAGGAATCAGTCTTCATGTTTTCATAACCCGAAGGTCCGAAGGACCTAGAATCGGGTATTTGAGGATTTCCACCCAATCTATATGACTATACATGCATTTATACATTCATAAATTAAAATAACAACAAATGAATGTATATATATAGTACATAAATTAGGTTTTTCTTGTATTAAAATACTCCCATATGTTTGTACAACCTCTTGAACTCAACCAAAAGACATAGATTCGGTTTAAGGAAAAGTTTGTTAACTAAACCATAGGATTATATATATATATACTTATGAGTATATATGTGTATATACTCCCAATTAAATGAGACAAAACAAAAATTAAAACCCTTACAAGACAATAACCTTAAATATAAGTTAAATAGAAGAATATGATCCCTTATAAGACAATAAGATTGTAAAATAAATAAACATCCAGGACAAATGTTTAACCCTTATATTTAATAAATACTCCATAACAAGATTTAATTGTTAACATCACTGGGTTGAAAACCAATTCTCATGTTTGGTTTGGAGTACATAAACGCATGGACATACATATATAAAAACTAAATTTTTTCGAAATAATATAAATCCATTCGAACCAAAAACTTCATTCACATCCAAGTCATTATTTACATATTGTAAAAAACCTTTAATAACTTAAAATAGGAAAATTTTGAGTTATGTGTAAATTTCTGAATGTAAACTAAGTGTGTATTCGGTTTTTTATAACTAAAACCATATTAAACGAACCCAAATATAACCATGGACCTTAGAAATATTAGGGTATACAAACTTTTAACTTTTAGAAAACCTAGATTCACCTTAGAGATTATATATATTGGTGTGAGAGTATGAACATATACATACTCGTATATATATATATATATAACACATGTATACATGATTTTTCATGAGAATGAAAAAGCATGAAAACCCTTACATCGGGCCGAGAGGAAGGAGAACATGAGGAAGACTGGGCTAAATATTGCTAGAGGTTTGAGAACATAAGACATGAGAAGTTTCTAGGTGAAACCAGTTTAAAAACTATATAAAATATAATAAGATTTTATTATAACCTCTGAGAAGAACAGAGTCCAACCAGTTCACTAATTGGCTGGGGGAGACTTATGGCAAAGGGGGACAAGGAGGGTCCACCTCGCTATCACGGTGGAAGAAGAAAGAAAAATGAAATGATACAATGGGGTGTAGGGTTCGGTGCAGCGCACGCCGTAGGGAGGAAGAAGATGACACAATGGGGTGAAACTTGGAGAAGAACAGATGGTCAGGATTTGATCCGA
This sequence comes from Viscum album, assembly GCA_963277665.1. Lineage (NCBI taxonomy): Eukaryota > Viridiplantae > Streptophyta > Magnoliopsida > Santalales > Viscaceae > Viscum > Viscum album. The sequence goes on along the minus strand of OY728167.1, from coordinate 621,849,739 downwards.
GCTTGATCCGACGGTCGGGGTACATTCACGGTTTATAATGGTGATGGGAAACTCAGATTGATCTGAGGAAAGATCAGGTGCCTCACGATCATCGGGGCATTTTAAAAACCTCGAACAATCACGATTAGATCGCGCCAGATCGAAAGGTCCATGAAAAATGTTGAGAAGATCGTCACTTCCAGGGATTGAACCCTGGATTTAAATCAATGGCCAAGATCGCGCGAGGTGTGATCCAATGGCACAGATTTGAACCCATGAGAATTTTAGTCATCCCACATCGAAACAGTGAGGGGTTTGGTGGCTATTTATAACCATGATCCTCCCGCAACATCCCCGATGACACATCACGTTGTAGGGATCCTTACACACAGGCTCCCGCCTTCCCTCACAGGCTTCGGCCTACCTATGCCTCGCCGCGGCGTTGCGCCCGCGGTGGCTCGCTCAAGCACTCCTGCTCTCGTTCACTCTTCGGGGAACCTATGCCCAAGCATGGTCCAGCCTTGGCTTGGGCTGAGGGCTAGGCTCGACCACTACGCATGAGCTGCCTCCCTTGGCCTAGCCATAAAGGGCTGGCAGTAGATGGCCCATTTTTTTTTATAAAACCTAACTTACAAAAATTAACAAATCCTAAGTAAAATTAATATATTTATTAAAACCATATAAAAATTATCTTTTTTGTCATGACTTTCACTTAAACATTAGAAGGATAAAGAATATAAATTAAATTTTTTCTTAGCTCAAATTATTTACAAACACTAAAACTTTAACATACAAATTATAAAATGAGGATTAATAAACCTACATGATAATTCTTATTATAGAAAACTTAGTTTATTCAAAAACATAATTTAATTTGAAGAAATTAAAAATAGTTTAAAATATTGTTTAAGAAATTAAAAATATTTACAAGGATTTTTTAATTCCTTGTTATATTTCAAAACATAAGTGTAACTCAAAGAATTATATCGTAGTTAGGGTTTATCTTATAATTTTTCAACTCATAATGTAAATTTTGGATAACTAAGTTGTACTTAATTTTTCTTTAGTTAATTCACCACAAGGCTGACAACTATAACTATAGACATTGTATTTACAAAGGCCAACCAAGTTAATGGTCAAGTTTATTCCATATAAAACCTTGTCTTAGGGTATCCTAAAATCAAGAAAAGAAGAAGAAGAATGATAAGAAAGAGAAGATGGTGCTTTCCATACCGTTGATGCTCAACACATTTTACATGATCATTGTGGTGTTGTTCTTAGTTTTCCCCGAACCTAAGGATCTCCTTTATTTACTATGTCTTGTTGTGTTTTTAGGGGGCCTTCCCATAGTTTTGATAGGGTTTTTATTAGGCATTTTTGGGTAGGATGGTTCCTTGTGACCTTGAAACATTGTAAACACTATGGTGTTATTTTTTTTTTTGAAAAAGTCTTGTGTCCATTTGTGTGTTTTAATCCGTTGCATACTAGTATAAATTAAAACCATATTATTAGTTTCTCATGAGAAGTAAGTTTTGTTTTAGTTTTTATGAAATTAAAATAAACATTAATATAAACTTATCAGTACATGAGGTTCGATTTTCGGGGTGTTACATTATTCCCCCTTTAAAGAATTGCGTCTTCGCAATTCCCTTCACATAAACTCGCTAAAAGACTCCATTACAACTTCACCACATCACTCATCATGGAGGATCCTCAGGTAAGGCTAGATAAATACCAAAGTTGGTGTTTAGCTCCTCTGTTCCTCTAGCCCAAACACACTTCATCCAGTACAGGTTAAACTCATGGTGTGTGAACTCAGGCTTCCAAAGATAGGCTTGAAAGGTGGAGAGTTCAGAAAGGTCTGAATGGATAATTTCTTTGAGAACTCATTGGGTTGAATCCTATATGAAAATGTTAATGACATCGACATGGTCATACATACTAATGCTCAGGATCTGGTACATGTAGGTTACGCGTAGGTCCCCTTCCAGGGCAGCATCTTCGAATCTCATCCTGGCCATAATGTTCTAGGATTGGGTGAAACATTGGAAAAGACCTTCATGGTACTTTCCCCTTCTTCTATACAAAACAAGTTTTTCATTAACTATACCATGGTAAATATAGTCATTCTATTGATAAGAATGGAGAATGCTCGGACTGTTTGACAATTCGTAAAATTGCGTGCACGTTTCATGTAAGTTTGCGAAAGGTCAGCACTCTCTCTCACATGCTTTGACCAAGATGGTCTCTAGTATCTCAGTAGGGAGTGATAAGATTTGAGTCTATCCTTCCATCTGAAAATTAGTAAAATCATCATATTTAGTAATACCTAAGTAAATTTCTCTTTTTTTATGTCATGGTTTTCCAGAGTTATCTAAACCAAATTCTCTGATACCAACTGTGAGGACCTGACACCAAAACACCAGGAGCCAGTGCCTTGAGAATATGATGTGCACATTTTAAAAACATGCACTGATAAATTACACATCATATCCCATCCAGAGAGGATCGAATTTGGTTCGGGTTCTAGGAAACCAGCCTATTCTATCATCCTTCTTTTAGCCCAAACTGATACCTGAAAATTTATTTTGAAAACTTATGGTGAGAATACGAATACCCAGTAAGGGGTTTAAAAAAAATAAACCGATATAACTTTTGAAAACATTCATAGAAACATTATATAAAACATTTTTCTTAACAGAAGTCTATAAAACATGTAACATATCATAATAGTGCTCAATTAAAAGAACATGGTAGCATAATTATAAGGATGCACGGTTCAATTTAGGCATTCCCATTTGGGTTAATAAGTAAAAGACATTCTAAACATGTATGACATATGTATATGAAAGCACAAGTTAAACATCAATAATCATAGTTGCGCATAAAGGTAGTAACTTCAATTTCATACACCGAGTACTAATTCACTGAGTGATAAACATATGTTATTCCATAAGCTTTTACTTTCTTAATACTCATATGTACTGGCTCTTAACTATGGATATTCTACTAGTCGAATATCCATTTGGTTAATTAATTATCATACACATAATGATGGAATGTATAATTCCAAACTTCTGTGTCAAGGCCTTGTGCCAAGACCTAAGGGATAACTGTGACCGGACCCCAACCCGGAGAGCATCTGTAACCAGACTCCAACCCAGATGGCTTACTTTTATCGGTCCACAACCTGAAGGGATTAATTTTACCAGTCCACAAACCGGAACATACAGTCCAATATATTCCTCATATATCAGACCAGGTCGTGTATTCAAGGTGTCCCATACCATCTTAAATAAATACATTTTATTTCATATTACTCATGGTGTTCCATTCCACTTTGAGAAATTTGATTTCTTATCTTATTATCATGTTATGACATATGCATGCATAATTGAGTGAAACTACAGAATGGAAAATGAAACCATTTAAACAATAAATACATAATATGACATATTGTATTGAAAATAAGGTTTTAAGATTTTATCAAAGGAAAACATTGTTCATCACAAATTCCTTGAACAAGAGACAATTACTAAATCACATCAAATAGTGGGTGAGAAGGGGTTTTCCACAAGAGATGTGAAAAAGATAATTATTTTAATCAAAATATTTATTCCATGAATGAAAATACATGTTATTTAATATACTTCTAAGAAGTTTCTGTGATCAAACAATAAAATTTCATTATGACTCAACTAACAACAATCACTACAGATGATAAAATATCAAGTGTGCATAACATGATCACATAGTTTAATACAACCTTTGATACTTTAAACATATTTTGGTCAAAACAAAATTTTATCTTCTTTTTAATCTTAAAACACAATAAGATAAATCATACAATACCTTTGAAACATAGAATCATCATTAATAATTCTTTAACTGAACAATTTTGACATACTTCTATGGATTAGGACATACAACTTTATTTAAATACCTCTTGGTTTGGACTACATGGAGACTTACATTATTTAAAGTTTTACAAGTATTACATTCATCACTTAATTAATTAATTTCTAATGATCCATTCATAAAATTAATATGATGGAAACTATAACCGTATATATACTATATATATGAGTTTCCAACTTTTAAAACAAGTTTAATAATTTCTCATTAGTAATAGCTACTTAAAACATATTTAGTACACATTCATTAAAAACCCAACCATGTTAGGTTATGATACATGTGACCATGTATACCTATATAATTAAAAAAAAGGTATTCACATATATATGTTGCATGAGGAAAGGAATTAGTTCTTCAAGTTTGCATAACCTGAAGGTCCTAAGGACCTATAATCGGGTATTTGAGGATTTACACCAAATATATATGACTGTACATGCATTTATACATTCATAATTTAAAATAATAACAAACACATGTATATATATATAGTACATAAATTATGTTTTGCTTGTATTAAAGTACTCCCCTATGTTTTTACAACCTCTTGAACTCAACCAAAAGATTTAGATTTGGTTTAAGGAAAAGTTTGTTAACTAAACCATTTGATTATATATATATACTTATGAGTATATATGTGTATATACTCCCAAAGAAATGATACAAAACAAAAATTAAAACCCTTATAAGACAATAGCATTAAATATAAGTTAATTAGAAGAATATGATCCCTTACAAGACATAAATATCGTAAAATAAATAAACATTCAGGACAAATATTTAACCCTTATATTTAGTAAATACTCCATAACAAGATTTAATTGTTGTCATCACCGGGTTGAAAACCAATTCTCATGCTTGGTTTGAAGTACATAAACACATGAACAAACATACATAAAAACTAAATTTTTTCAAAATAATATAAATCCATTCGAACCGAAAACTTCATTTGCATCCAAGTATTTATTTAAAGATTGAAAATAAAATCCTTAATAACATAAAATAGGAATAGTTTGAGTTATGTGTAAATTTCTGAATATACACTAAGTGTGTATTCAATTTTTCATAACTACAACCATATTAAATGAACCCAAATATAATCATCGAACTTAGAAATATTAGTTCATACAAACTTTTAACGTTTAGAAAACCAAGATTCACCTTAGATATTATATATATATATAGGTGTGTGAGTATGAACATATAAATACTCGTATATATAACGCTTGTATACATGATTCTTCATGAGAAAGACAAATCATACAAACCCTTACATCGGTCTGAGGACAAGGATAACTCGAGGAAGACTTGGATGAAGATTGATAGAAGTTTGAGAGCAGAAGACCCGATAGGTTCCTAGGTGCAACCGTTTTATAAAACATATAAAATATACTCAGCTTTTATTATAACTGTTGAGAAGAACCGAGTCTAACCGGTTCATTAATTGGTCAGGGGAGACTTATGGAAAAGGGGGACAAGGAGGGTCCACCCGGCTGTCATGGTTGAAGAAGAATGAAAAAAAATGGTGCAATGGGGTGTAGGGTTCGGTGTAGCGCATGCCATGGGGAGGAAGAAGATGACAAAGCGGGACGAAACAAGGAGAAAAACGGATGGTCAGGATTTGATCCGGGCTTGATCCAGCGGTTGAGATACATCTGTGGTTTATAAAGGCGATGGACTACTCTAATTGATCTGAGGCTAGATCGGGCGGCTCACAATCATCGCAGAATTTTAAAAACCTCAAAAGGTCACAATTAGATCTCTCTAGATCGAACGGTCCATGAAAAACGTAGAGAGAATCGCGGCTTCCATGGATCGAACCTTGGATCGAAATAAACGGCCCAGATCGCGCACATCACAATCCAACTGCCCAGATTTGATCCCAGGCGAATTTTAGAAATCCCACATCGAAACGGGGAGGGGTTTGGCAGCTCTTTATAACCCTGAGCCTCCCGCAAAATCCCCGATGACACAGAACACAGCAGGGAACCTTAAATAGGGGCTCCCACCTTCCCCCGTAGCCTTCGGCCTACCTATGCCTCGTTGTGGCCTTGCGCCGGTGGTGGCATGCTCAAGTGCTCCAGCTCCTGTGCGCCCTTTGGGTAACCTATTCCCAAGATTGGGCCGACCTTGGCTTGTGCCGAGGGCTAAGCTCGGCCACTACACGTGAGCTGCCTCCCTTGGCACAACCATAAAGGGATGACCTTAGCGAGCCCAATTTTTATATAAAACCTAACTTAAAAAATCAACAAGTCCTAAGGAAAAGTAATATATTTATTAAAACCTTATAAAAATTATCTTTTTGGTCATGACTTTCACTTAAACATTAGAAGGCTAAATAATATAAATTATATTTTATCTTAGATCAAATTATTTACAAATACTAAACCTTTAACATAAAAATAATACAATGATGATTAATAAACCTAAATGATCATTCTTATTATAGAAAACTTAGTTTATTCAAAAACAGAACTTAATTTTTAGAAATTAAACATATTTTACAATACTATTTATAAAATAAAAAATATTTACAAGGTGTTTTGAATTCCTTATTATATTTCAAAACATAAGTGTAACTCAAAACATTATATCATAGTTAGGGTTTATCTTATTATTTTTCAACTCATAATGTAAATTTTGGAAAACTAAGTTGTACTTAATTGTTCTTTAGTTAATTCACCACAAGGCCAACAACTATAATTATAGCCGTTGGATTTCCAATGATCACCCAAGGTAATGGTCAAGTTGATTCCATGTAAAACTTTGTCTTAGGGTGTCCTAAACTCAAGAAAAGAAGAATAAGAAGAAGGAGAAGGAGAATAAGGAGAAGATGGTTATTTCCATACCGTTGATGCTCAACACAATTTACATGATCACAGTGGTTTTGTTATACGTTTTCACTGACCCAAAAGATCTCCTTTATTTACCATGTCTTTTTTTCCTTGTAGGGGGCCTTCCTGTAGTTCTGATCGGGGTTTTATTAGGAATTTTTGGGTAGGATGGTTCCTTGTGACATCGACACATTGTAAACACTACAGTGTTCTTTTAATTATGAAAAAGTATTGGTTCCATTTGTGCATTTTACTCCATTGCATTGTAAAAACATATTATTACTTTCTCATGAGAAGTATGTTTTGTTTTAGCTATTATGAAATTCAAATAAAATGTAAATATAAACTTATCATTACATGAGGTTTGAGTTTCGGGGTGTTACAACAACTCAAGGCTAACCACCATGAACATTGAACATAATGGCCCATGAGACTCAAATTTACCTAGTTAATTGCAGAACTATCTAGGAGCACTCATCATAACATGTTCATGAATATCCTTTCCACCGATAGAATCATACATTATAAATAATAAACATAATGGTACCCATGGAAATAAATGGGTATCATAATCATGTCACAAAGCATAATGAATGAGTGTATCATAAAAGTGATAATGAAATAATGTTATTAGAACATAGATGTTCATTAATAAAGTAAAATAGGAATATATCATGGTATGTGATATCAAATATACGGTATAACATATAAAAATAGTGTTTTAGATTCTTTATCATGAATAAATTTTAGTTCGGTTATAAGGAAAAGACTAATAAGAATTTAAAATAGAAAATAGAATAATCTATTGTAAAAAACCATAAGCGATAACAAAGGTTTTCTTAAAAAAAGTGTGGTTTTATAAAAATAATGGTTTCGTAATAAAAAACTATATATTGTACATGATGATGGGTAATAATTCAAAAATTTCCCTAGAAACGGGTTTTCTTATCGAAAAGTATTGATGAGGTAATCATTTAAAAACGTGTATATTCCTAAAAGACAATGAGGGATGGATCTTGAAACATGATATTGGAGCATATAAACTGTATGTAGAAGTTTCACATTAAAATAAAATACTACTTCATTCAGGTACAAAGAATGATAGAGAAACCCGGAGGAATATAGAAGGTTCAGGTAAAATCTGTTGTAGATTATCTGCATGGCATTAGGTGTACTCATGAGAGCTTAATTTAAAAGAAAGGGGTTTTTAATATTTTATACATCATGAGGGAAGTATGGGGTGGTGTGAAATCATACCCCATCATTAGGAACTACACATAAAAGTACATAACATAGAGGATATTCTTGAATAAATTTGAGAAAGAGAGAATCCCATACCTTAATTATGATGATGTTCTTCACATGATCATAATGACCTGAAGAATCAAATTAGGTTCATTAATTAATATTTAAAATACCTCAAGTACATTTTATTGATTTAGTATAAAATTATTATGTTAATTCATGTCCTTTTAGATGAGTTAATAGGTTCAACATCATTTTTTGGGAGAGTTTTCTTCCATGTATTTAATGACTGGGTCACTTATATTAATGTCGGGTACACATGTATGATTAGAGTTGTTGTGGAGAATTGAAGTTATATGGAATAATTTAACATCCATAATATTACATGGTTATAAAATTCATTTATTAATTTAGAGTGATGGTGAATCATTATATAAAACATTAATGATGAACAATTGGATTAATTTTGAGATCTTGCCCACATTTAACTTGTTTTTTATTATTATTTTCTATCATGTGTGAAAATGGAGTGAAGAATAATACATAAGACAAAATAAATATTTCATAGTTTGTATAAATAATAAAAATTGTTTCATGGATAGAATTTAAGATGGTAATATGAATTGATCACCATTGTCCTAGAATGTGGTGAATTAGCACATCTGAAATGGTGTTTTTACTACTAGTATAAAATAAGGGTAAAGGAGAGACGGTAATAACTTATTCCAATATCAAAACAAAATTACAGTAAATATAAGGTACTAGAGTTTTCATAACATTTACAAGGGATATGTACGGATAGAAAAGAAAACAAAGAAACTTGAAAAGAATGTAAAATATTTAAAAAGAGGTATTCGATCGTGAATTAATCTTCCTTCAAAACCTCTTAAAGAGAGAGTATTTGGAATTTTGAGGAGATCAAGGGCATCTAGACCTGGAGGAGGAGATTGGGGAGAAATTTTAGAAAAATTTAGGAAATGCGCATGGCTTGAGCGGCATGAAGATAAGAGAAGAGTGTGTGATATTTTTATAGTGGATAGGGAACAGTTTTCTTAATATTTTAATCATTCGTTTATTATTTTTCCATAAGAAAAGTAATAGTAATAATTCTTATGACCAAAATCAGTAAAGAGTGCTTTATAGTTCGAGATAATTTCCTTACATCATCCATATATTAGCTAATGACATCATAATTCATATATTTATTATTTATTATAAATTATCATATTTTAAAATCACCAAAAATTCAGGTATTTCAGAAAAAATATAAAAAATTCACCCTAAAATTTTTTAGTTGTTTAGAAACCAAAAATAAAATCCATATTTCAAAAATATTTTTTTAATATGATTAATTTAATTTTTAATTTAAATCATAATTTACATGAAAAATATAGATGTTAATACTATAGCTGATTTTATAATGATTTTAAAGAATACATAAGGTCATATAAAATTATCTTAAAACTAGATACATAAAATTATAAATTTATGAACACATTTTGGGAAAATAAATTTTCTTTTAAATTAATTAATTAATTGTAATAAATTATTTATGACTTACAAAAATACCAATACTTTTATTGTGGCCATATTATCACTTATAAGATGCCTAAATTTTATTTATACATTCAAGTGTGAGGTTACTATTCTTTTGGATGATTTACTATTCACAAGGGTCATATTACTATTCATATGTGTAGGTTTCCATTCATAAGGGTAGGTTACTATTCACAAAAAATAAGTTTGTCTTATCAGAGTCCAAAAATCATACTAATCACAACCGTATATATCATATTTTTTAAATTCAAATCACTGAAGTGAAAATATTATGTTTATATGTTACATAGTACTTAGTTGTTCTTTGGGTTTTGATTTCGTGTGATTAAATGTCATAACTATAGTAAGGTATTTTCCATTGATATAACATTGGTTTGTTATATTATTCCATCCTTATGAGATTCCACCCACTAAATTTTGTTTTAAATTATAAAACATAAATAGGTTTAAGAACATTTCCTTCATTTCCTCCTCCAGTTCCCATGTTGCCTCTTCCTACATATGGTTCTGCCACAGTTACTTGACCAGGTGAGTAGTCTTGTTACGTAGATCTTTATCTCTATGATCCAAGATCATTATTGGATGATCCACATAAGAAATATCATTATCAAACTATACCACATATAATGATAGTACATGTGTTTTATATGGTATATACATCCTTACGAGGGAAACATGGAAGACATCGTGTACTTTGGTCGTGGTCAGTAGAACTTCTAGTTGATAAGCCACAGGCCCAAAATGATCAAGAATCTCAAAGGGACCGATGAAACTAGGACATAGCTTTTTGTTCTCCCCAAGTAACCTTCATCCGTAGAGAAATGCGTAGAAATACATTGCCTCCAAATTTGATCTCAAAGTCCTACCAACCATTGTTTTCAGAACACTTTGATCGACTTTGGGGATCCTTGATTTTCCGCTGAATGGTTTCCACCTTATCCATCATTTCTTCGACCATTTCGTGTCCTAGCATCTTACTCTCATAGACATCATCCCAACACGCCAGTGTTCTGCACCTTTTCCCATAAAGGGCTTCATTTGTTTCCATTCAGATGGTTGAGTGGAAACTATTATTTTAGGAGAATTTAACAATTGTAAGATGTTGGTCCCATCTAACTTTGAAGTCCATATAACATTCTCTAAATATATCTTCTAATGTCTTAATAGTTCTCTTAGATTGGATATCAGTTTGACGATGATATTCCATACTGAAGATCAGTTCAGTTCGTAGAGAATGTTGGATATTTATTCAGAACTATGATTTGAATCTTGGATCTCAATTAGATAAAATAGATAGTGGTACACAATGTGGTCGTACGACTTCTTTGATATATATATGTGCAATTTGATCTAATGAGAAGTCCACTGGAATTGTGATAAATTGATATGTCTTTCTATGATGATCCATAATGATCCATATAGCATTGTTTCCTCTGGATCTCCTTGGAAGTCGAGTGACAAAGTCCATGGTGATGATCTCCCACTTCCATGTTGGTATGGGTTGTGGTTGCATTTTTCCCTTATACATTTTGCTTTCAACCTTCATTTGCTAACATACTAGGTACTTTTATATATACTCAGTAATATCATTCTTCATACTGTCCCACCAAAAGTTATCTCATAGATCTTGATACATCTTTTTGATCCCTAGGTGAATAGATAAAGTTGATCCATATGGGCAATTCGAAAGATAATTCTCTATATATGGATCATATGTTACATAGAACCATGCCCCAATTCTTAAAACTCCTTCCTCATAAAACTTGAACTCGTATGATTTTTCTTTTCTAATGGCTTCCACCCTTTAATAAATTTCAACATCTTTTATTTGAGCATCCATTATGTTGAACTCTCTGTGGAATGGTTATTTTAATAATCACAAATCTTAGTTTTATTTATTTCTTTTTAGTCTTTTGTACAAATTGTTCTAAATGTGATTAAATCATCTATACAAATGTTTATCTATGATTAATGTATGTTTATGGTTGACCTGGAAGTATTCTGGATTAAATAGAAACTTTGTAAGAATTCCATGTCTTGACTCACCGTTAGTCATTTTCCTAAGTCACCGATGATGAACAGTCGCACCAATAATAGGAACTATCACACCAATGATGACCTGTCGCACCGATGCTAAGACACCGATGCTAGGACACCGATTCTAAGACATCGATGCTAAGACACCGATGCTAAGTCATCGATGCTAAGACACTGATGCTAAGACACTGATGCTAAGACACCGATGCTAAGACACTGATGCTAAGACACCGATGCTAAGACGCCGATTCTGAGACACCGATTCTAAGACACCAATGCTAAGAAACTAATGCTGATGCAGCTAAAACTGATGCAGATTCAATATGTCTCACTGATCTCATGACTCACCGATAGTCATGAAAACTATTTGAACTTCTATAAATTTGTATTTAATTATAACGGTCATAATTGATGTGATTAATGCAATTAATGATATTTAATGTTAGTTGTTGGCAAGTCAGGAGACCGTACCTTGTACCTATGGAAAGGTAATCCTTCCCATTTCCGGAGCTCGTGGAATAAAAAGGAATATCGAGATGCAGTAAAAAATAGAGAATGCGTGAAAAGGCATAACGAGAGAATTCTTCCGTGAATATATATGCGAGACTGAAGAACACACGCCGAAGTTGAAAAAGGGGAATTTTGAAGATCTAAAGAACACTCTTATGCACGCAATCTAGAACTACTAAAGAACATATGAAGAACATTGAAAATCAGAGAACACACTCACTTTTCAAGGACATCAAGCTGAAACACGATACTCTATTTTTAACAAGCAAAACCATGGAAGGAATCAGAAGCATCTCTGCTTAATCCAACGAGTCCAGAGCTACTCTATCAATCAACTGAGCTTTCTAAACTTTGATACATTCTCTCATAGTGATTATTTTACTTACATTTTTGAGCAGTGTGTGTACTTTGTTCATCATACACACACATTGTCTCCTGTGCTGAACTGGAGGATATCAAAATCCTCAATCCAAATTTGTTTACTCCTGTTTACCCATGAAAACTGTAGAAGAGGTCCTTGTGTGGCCTGGTCATTGTTTTTGTTTCCCACAAAGAACTGTGGTAGAGGTCCCTATGGGGCCTGGACAGTCTTGTACTGTTGTTAACCCCGATCCAGGGTGTGGATCTATTTATATAAATTTTTGAGAGGACTAAGTCTCGGCTTGAGATAGAACCTCTTGGTTAACTCTACTTTGTATTTTAATTTAAATCTGTAAGTATACTATATATTTATTCCGCTGCTGTTAATTTGAAATAAAAAATTATTTTAAAGCTACTTTGATAGTTAAATTAGCACGTGTTTATATTTATTGTAAATCAGTAAATCAGTTTCAAAAGCCAATTTAATCTTGAGATTAAATTAACTGAGACCTAATCACTCTTTGAGAAACTAATTGAACATTTATAATCTATATATATTCACTACAGTTTAACTTTGTTTTTAATTTGGGGGATTTTAAGAAAAATATTTTTGAACAGAAATTTTAATTGGAACTCAATTCACCCCCCCCCCCCTCTTGAGTGTCCACTCCGACCAAAATTTGGTATCAGAGGGTGTGTTTTTGTTAAAGGATTTTAGAAATACTCTATTTTTCAACTGTGATTTTAGTTTCATCTTTAAAGATCTTAAATTTCTGTTAGTTCTAAATTTTATCTCTTTAAATTTATTTTCAAAAATCTAGTTATGGATAATAGACTAAATGGTGCTGCTACTAACATGCCACCTTTCTTTAATGGTACGAACTATGCTCAATGTAAATTGAAAATGAAAATTCATTTAGAGAGTATGGGTTTTGATATTTGGACTCCTATAGAGTCTCAATATAAAATTCCATAAACCGAAAGAACACCTTGGGATGAACCTACAAAGACTGCTTACAATAATAATTGTAAAGCTATGAATGCCATGTACTGTGCTTTAGGAGATGAGTAATTTAACAGAATATCTGCTTGCAAAACTGCTTATGAAATTTGGGATACTTTAGGTGTTTCTCATGAAGGGAAAACTAATGTTAGAGAAATGCGATTGAATACTTATACTATTAAATATGATAATTTTAAAATGAAAACTAATGAACCCATTTCTGATATGTATCTCAGGTTCAATGAGATAGTCAATACAATGAATTCACTTGGTAAGGCTGTTCCAGCAAAGGAAAAAATTATGAGGATATTGAGATGTCTACCAGACCAATAGAGAGGCACATCTGTTTCAATCAGAGAATCATGTGACATTGTAGCTCTGCCTGTCAAAGAACTTATTGGAAAAATAATGATGAATGAGGAAGAACTCAAGGTGAATAAAGAGGAAGATGATGAACCAAAAAGGAAATCAGTGGCTTTCAAGACTACTGCTTCAAAGAGCAATGACAAATAAAAAACTCAAATAAAAACTGACAGTTCATCAAGTGAAAGTTCAAACTCTGATAGTGATGCTGAAATGGCTCAGATATCCAGAAGGTTAACAAGGTTTTATAGAAAGAAGAAATTTTTTAGAAGATAAAATTACAACAAAAAGTATGACAATAAAGGACATTGGAAGATGGACTATAAAAATCCAGATAGAAGTGATGAAGTTGTTTGATACGAGTGAAAAAGAAAAGGACACATTAAAGCAGACTTCCCAAAGTTAAAATTCAAGAAGAAATATGATTAAAAAGACAGTAAGTACAAGAAAGCTATGAAGGCCACATGGAGTGCTTTTGAAGATAGCACGAGTGAATCTAAAATGTCTAATTCTGAAAAAAAAAATCGTGCCAACATGTGTTTCATGACCAACACATCCGAGGTAACCATAGATACTCATGTTTTAAATTCTTATTATTCTGGAGATGGTGCAGAATCTGATTCTGATTCTGAAAACATGAATAGTGATGAATTATTTGAATACTGTAATATGCTGGAAGAGACATGCAATGAACTTAAGGATAAATACAAATCATTTAAGAAACAGCATTCTCTCACTACTATTGTTAAAACCTAACATACTATTGAAAAAGAGAAAAATGCTCAACTGTTAAAGGAAAATATATAACTGGAAATGTCTAATGAGAAACTTATAAAAGAGTTAGAGAAGTTAACAAATGGAAAAGATACTCTAAATCAAATGTTAGGTAAGCAAGTTTCACCTAAATACACTACTAGAATAGGCTACAAACCTGGACAGAGACAGATTACTAAGAATAGATTTATTCCTAAATCTGGACAGAATACTGCTAGTTCTAGTTCTGGAAATTCCTATGCATCAACTAGTTATTCATATAGTTATAGGCCAAATAAATTTTATCTTTCAAAATATTTTGATTCTGTAAATTATATGAAACCCATAAGACAAATATGGGTACCTAAATCTTTTATTTCTAAACTATCTGGACCCAAGAAGATCTGGGTAACAAAATCATTTTTTATCTAAATATGTTTTGTAGGAAACATGCTTTAAGAGTTCTCACAAGAAGGTATGGTACATGGACATTGGATGTTCGAGACACATGTCTAGAGATTAATCATTCTTTAAAAGCCTAATCAAGCTTGATGGAGGCCATGTCACCTTTGGTGGTAATTCTAAAGGAAAAATCATTGGCTTAGGCCAAATTGGTAACACTGATTCAGTTTTAATTTCCAAAGTTTTATTTGATGATGGACTGAAATATAATATGGTAAGTATTTCTCAATTGTGTGATGATGGTTTTAATGTCATGTTTGAAAATGATTCTTGTAATGTTTTTAATTCTAAAAATGGTTTAGTATTATGTGCTTTTAAGTAATGAAAATGTTTATGCTGTTGATTTAAATTATTTATCTAAGAAAAATGTTACTTTCCTAAATTCTTTTCATAAAGATTCTTGTCTTTGGCACGGAAGATTAGGACACTGCAACATCCATTCACTTAGAAAACAAACTAGGAAGAACTTAGTTAGAGACCTACCTAAACATGAATTCCCAAATTAAAAAGTTTGTAATCCCTATCAAAAGGGAAAGAACTATAATGATTCTTTTAAATCAATGAAAGAAGATTCAACTTCTCAACCTCTTGAGTTGGTTCAAATGGATTTGTTTGGACCTTCTAGAGTTTCTAGTTTAAATGGGAAGCACTATGTCTATGTTCTAGTAGATGAATTTTCTAGATATACTTGGTTATACTTCTTAGCTCACAAAAGTGAAGTTTGTTCTTACTTTATTAAATATTCCAAATCTATAGAAAACCGTAGTGTACATAAGATTAAAACACTAAGAAGTGATCATGGCCGTGAGTTTGAAAATCAAGACTTTGAGTCATACTGCTCACACAATGGCTATAGTCACAACTTTTCTGCCCCTAGGACACCTCAGCAGAATGGTGTAATAGAAAGAAGAAATATAACCCTTCAAGAAATAGCTAGAACCATGCTTAATGAGGATGACCTACCTATTTACATTTGGGCTGAAGCTTTGAATACGGATTGTTATATCATTAATAGAGTCTTAATTAGATTAGTTCTTAAGAATACCACATATGAGTTCTGGAATAATAGAAAACCCAAAGTTAGTTACTTTAGATTCTTTGGATGAAATGTTTTTATTCTTAATACAAAGGATAATCTGGACAAGTTTGCTTCCAAAAGTGATGAGGGAATCATTCTTAGTTATTCATTAACTAGAAAATCCTATAGAGTCTTTAATAAAAGAACCAAATGTGTGGAAGAATTTGTTCACATCATGTTTGATAAAACTGATCCACATGAGATTAAAACCTCTCCTGAAAATCTTGAAGAAGATTTATCTGTTCTGGACCTTAATGACAAATCTAAAGAACCTTCTATAAAAACATCATGTTCTGGACATATTCCAGAAACTACTTTTGTTGAACCCAAACCTATAGATGAACCTGAAATTTCTAGTCCTACCTTTACTAGATCAACAAGGATTCTAAAGAATCATCCTTTGGATGCTGTTGTTGGTAATATTGATAGAGGGACACAGACAAGAGCTTCTCTAAGAAACCCGGTTGAACATCAATCCTTTCTTTCATAGATAGAACCTAAAAATGTCAATGATGTTATCAATGATGAATTTTGGGTAATGGCTATGCAAGAAGAGTTAACTCAATTTGAAAGAAACAAAGTCTGGGAATTAGTTGACAGACCTAAGGAAACATTAACAGTAGGCACAAAATGGGGTTTTAGAAACAAAGTTGATGAGTCTAGAAACATAGTTATGAACAAAGCTAGACTAGTTTCACAAGGATATAGTCAATAAGAAGGTATAGACTATGAGTAAAATGTTTCACCTATAGCCAGATTAGAAGCCATTAGGATCTTACCTGCATATGCTGCTCATGTGAATTTCATGTTATATCAAATGGATGTCAAAAGTTCTTTTCTAAATGGTTTTATTGTTGAAGATGTTTTTGTTGAACAACCACTTGTATTTACTAATCCTCATTTTTCAAATTGAGTTTTTAAACTTTCTAAAGAATTATATTGCTTAAAAGAAGCTCCAAGAGCTTGGTATGATAGACTTAGTAATTTTCTTATTTCAAAAAGTTTTACTAAAGGGATTGATGATCCAACTTTTTTTATTAAAATAATTTATAAAGATGTTTTAATAGTTCAAATCTATGTTGATGATATCATTTTTGGATCTTCTAAAAATTATTTATGTACTGATTTTTAAAATAGTATGAAAAATGAATTTGAAAAGAGTTTAATGGGAGAACATAAATATTTTCTTGGATTTCAAGTTTTCCAAAATGAAAATGGTATTATTTTGAATCAAATTAAATATACAAAGGATCTTTTAAAATGTTTTGGTTTGGATAGTATTAAAGAAAGTGATACTCCTATGAGTACGGTATGTAAATTGGATGCAGATGAAACTGGGAAACCAGTGGATCAATCCAATTATAGAGGTATGATTGGAAGCTTACTTTACCTTACTACTAGTCGACCAGATATTATTATTAGTGTGTGTATATGTGCAAGATTTTAAGCTAACCTGAAAGAATCTCATTTACTTGCTATTAAAATATTTTTTAAGTATCTTAAACTCACTGTAAACTTATGCTTGTTTTATCCAAAAAGAAAATCATTTGAGATAATCAGTTATTCAGATGCTGACTTTGCTGGTTGTAAGTTAGATAGGAAGAGCATCTATGGATCATGTCATTTATTGGGAAAATCCTTTGTATATTGGTGTAGTAAGAAACAGAACTATGTTGCATTATTCACTGCTGAAGCAGAATACATTGCTGCTGGTAGTTGTTGTGCACAAATTATGTGGATGAAACACACTCTTTTGGACTATGGATATGATTTTAAACATATTTCCATTAACTGTGATAACACTAGTGAAATTAACATTTCAAAGAACCCTGTGTCTCACTCTAGAACCAAACACATTGATGTCAGACATCACTTTTTAAGAGATCACTACCAAATAGGTGATATTACTCTTGAGTTTATAGGTACAGAACATCAATTAGCCGACATTTTCACCAAGCCCTTAAATTGTGAAAGGTTAAACTCGATTAAACAAGAGTAAGGTATCAGAGATCTGTCAAACCGATCTGTCAAACCGATCAGTGAAACCAATCTGTCAAACCGATCTGTGAAACCGATCTCTCAAACCAATCTGTCAAACCAATCTGTCAAACCAATCTGTGAAACCGATCTGTGAAACCGATCTGTGAAACCGATCTGTCAAACCGATCTGTGAAACTGATCTGTGAAACCGATCTGTCAAACCGATCTGCCAAACTGATCAGTCAAACCGATCTGTCAAACTGATATATCAAACTGATCTGTCAAACCGATCTGTCAAACCGATCTTTCAAACCAATCTGTCAAGTCGATTAGTGCTACCAATTGGGTTGTACTATTTTCAAAATTATTTTTGTCTGTTTAAAACGAAGCTTCTTTACTTAATCGAAATTTTATTATTTGTAACCCTAAATGATACAAATAATGACATGCGGCTATTCCATTCTCTAAAGATTGTTGACCTTCTATTTCCCGCCGAACTCTCTCTTCTCTTCTCTGTAACCCGAGCCTTTTGAATCTTTCCAAGCCTCTCGATTGTCTCAAACATCAAAATGGCCAAGAAAAAGAGATAGAGCAAGGAATCTAAAGGAACTTCACCTGTCAAGCATGCTCGAGGTGAGTCGAGAAGTATGACGCAGAGGTCTGTGAACCTAAAGCTAGAAAAATGAGAAGTT
Source organism: Viscum album (assembly GCA_963277665.1). NCBI lineage: Eukaryota > Viridiplantae > Streptophyta > Magnoliopsida > Santalales > Viscaceae > Viscum > Viscum album. Next base: position 621,830,974 of record OY728167.1, on the reverse strand, counting down.
ATAGCTGAAAAGGAAATTTGTTCGGAATGGGTTTTATCTAGCAAGTATGTTCTCTTGAAAGTGTTGGAAACTCAAGGTTGGAAGGTGTGGTTCTGTAATAATGATAGAGTCTTTTACCCGAAGCTGGTGCACGAGTTCTAATTGAACCTGGATATAGATTTGGACGGAGTAGAGGCTGTGAGATTGTCTTCTATAGTAAAAGGGAAAAATATTATGTTTTCATCAAAACAATGGGCTGAATGTCTAGGAGTACCTCACAATGGAAGATATGAGGACTATTCTGGTAATATTCCTCCCACAACTGATTACTTTTCTTATGAGCTCGCCCTGGTGTTTTTGAATGGGAATTCTGAATCGCGAAGGATAATTGCTGCTGAGTTTGATGGTGTGAACCGAATCCTGTTCAAATTTATTCAACATCATGTATGTCTGAGAAAAGTTGAGTTTGCTGCAGTAAAGTATCAATATGTTTTTCTGCTATTTATTTTTCTGAATGGTGAAAAGATCAATCTATTTAGATATTTTTCCGAACATATTGTTGAGATGATAAAACCTTCAAAGAAAGCTTATACTCTGTTTTATTCTAAATAGATTTCTACCATGCTGAAATTCTTAGGCTGTGTGGATGATGGAGATGAGTGTATCTCATCGGTTAGCTTTTGTTTCAACAAAGTTATTTATAAGAGGATGAAAATCAATTGGAACCCATGGAATAAATCTTGGGTTGCTGATGAAGAAAATTTATATGAGTCCTTCAATCCTACTGATCATCCAAGGAGACCAAGGGAAGTAAGAGATCCAAGCTTAAAACCTTGTGAGGACGTAATATATTCGGATGAACAAGAGGAAGTGGTTATTCCTAAATAAACTGGTGAATCTAGAAAGAAAGGAACAGAAGAAGAAGAAGAAGCTAATGAGAATCTAAATGCTGAAGAAGAGGCTGGATCATCTCCTGATGAAAGGAGTGATCCTGATACTATTATCCCAAAGAGAAGAAGTATGGAATTTGGTTTAGCAAGTCCTCTTAATTTTCCATAAATTGAACTGCTTTTAGATGATGAAGAAGAAGTTGAGACCAATGAATCAACTTCTGAGGAGTACGAATCCATAAGTACAGACAGTTCAAGTGAGAGATCAGTTAATGATGATGATGATGAAGATGAAGGTGGTTATTGTGATGAGGGTGATGCTGATGGTGATGGTGGTAGTGGTGACAGTGAAAGTAATGGTTCTGATGATGATGATGATGATGCTCAACCTATTGAATGTACAAATGTGATCCAAGATGATCCTCAACCCCAACCTATTGAGCAAGAAAGTGTCCCTGAGGCTAAGAGGACAGAACTGTTGGAGGGTGATGAGGATGGAGAAGTCCTTTCTGAAAATTCTGGACGAGCTCAGTTTGTGAAACCTATATACCCTTCATGCAAAGCCGCATAGGAAGATCATCCAGGTCTTGTTGTTCTAGGATTAGACTACCCAAAGGAAGAGGAAGGTGTAGAAGGGGATCTTGCAGGCATAAGTGATTCTGTTAAGGATCAATTTTTTGCTTAGTTTTTGGAAAGAACAGATGTCAGACCTGATCCTTCAGTGTCTCAAGGTAGACCTGATCCGACAGTTGCTCAGTCAAATTTTGATAATTTCAAGGTTGAATTGATTCAATATGTTTGGGAGAGTGTGAAAAATGAGTTATCTCATATTCCTGCTCCTACTCCTTTGACTTTATCTGATGCTGCTATGGATGATTTGGCTCAAAGAGTGGCAAGCCTTATCAAACCAGACCTTTGAAATTACAATGAATCGATTAGAAGACATATTACCTCTTTGAATCAAACACTTATGGAGTTAGGCAACAATCTTGTTTCTCTGTCAGGTGAGTTCAGAACAACCATCTCTGGTATGATGGATGTTTTAAGAAATCTAATAGAACATTTGAAGAAAGTAGATTTGAGGAAGTTAAAAGCTGAGATTACTCATGTTATTGCTCAGGCTGGAAATGCCAAGGTGACCAAGATCACTGGTCATGAATTAGATACCTTAATAGATGTTGTTAGAGAAGAGCTGGCAGCTCTTGGGAAGATTTTAGATTTAGATTCTTTGAAGAAAATGAAAGAGCATAGTGATCATGTGCATAAAATGGTATGGTTGTATTTGGATGATGATACAAAAGCTCAAAAGGAGATTAAAGAGAAATTAGATCATTATTTCTCTAAGATCTAAAAACTCATGAGTTAAATCATCATTTTAATGTACTGGCTGATAATTTGAGACTCCCTCTAGTGACTCAAGACTTTAAAGCTCAACTTCAGCAGTTAAAAAATTTTACCCCCCACTTTAGAAAATTTCATGCAAAATAAGGATGATTTTGAAAAATCCATGAAATACGGTGGAGAAGTAATTCAGGACTTCATCAATTTTCTAAAACCCAACCTTCATGTGAAAGAAAAAGCCATTGTTTTTCCTACACCTGAGTCTCTACAATCATCAGATGTTTCTCCCGACCAGATGTCTATTTCTCAAGCTCTTTCCAGCATTAGACCAGTCTTTCAACAATAATCTTCAGAACGACCTTCTTCACAGCAGGGGACCTTGGATCCCATAGTTCATCCAGCTCGGGACATCCTACCTCCTTTCTTTATAAGGCCAGTTCCACCTTCCACCCAACAACCTTCTGGACCATCAATTCCTCCTACTGCTAAAGGGAAAGCTCCCTTGCACCCTGAGGAATAGCTGTTACTGTCAATTTTTGATAGGGTGTTTGTTTTCCTAAACTATTCCCTTTTGTCTGTAATATGTGTACTCATTGTTGGTATGGAATATTCTTTCTTATCTTCTTTTTGATAATCCCGAAGGGGGAGAGAAATCAAGGAGAGTAAACAGGGGAATCATGAGAAATCAAGGAGAGAAAATAGGGGAATCATGTATTCATATGCAAACTCAGGGAGATCATGTATCTGGATGGGTGAATTGAATGTGCATACAAGCCAATGCTGGCTATTTATCACATACATGTATACACAGGGGGAAAATGTTGAAAGGGGAGAATGCCTCAATTATATATATGTTCCGGTTGCTATTCTACACATGTTTTATCTTTTGGAATATATTCTTTTTTATAGGGAGAGCATAATGAATGACATACTATATTCTCTCTTCATTTATGCCATTGATTTGTGATTATCAAAAAGGGGGAGATTGTTGAACTCTCTGTGGAATGGTTATTTTAATAATCACAAATCTTAGTTTTATTTATTTCTTTTTAGTCTTTTGTTCAAATTGTTCTAAATGTGTTTAAATCAAATCTACAAATGTTTATCTATTATTAATGTATGTTTATGGTTGATTAGGAAGTATTCTAGATTAAATAGACACTTTGTAAGAATTCCATGTCTTGAATCACCATTAGTGATTTTCCTGAGTCACCGATGATAAACGGTCACACCAATAATAGGAACTATCGCACCAATGATGACATGTCGCACCGATGCTTAGACACCGATGCTAAGACATTGATTCTAAGACTCTAATGCTAAGACACCGATGATAAGACACTGATGCTAAGACACTGATGCTAAGACACCGATTCTAAGACACTAATGCTAAGACACCGATGCTAAGACACCGATGCTGAGACACCGATGCTAAGACACCGATGCTAAGACACCGATGCTAATGCAACCTAAACTGATGCATATTCAAAATGTCTCACCGATCTCATGACTCACCGATAGTCATGAAAACTATTTAAACTTCAATAAATTATTATTTAATTATAACGGTCATAATTGATGTGTTTAATGCAATTAATGATATTTGATGTTAGTTGTTGTCATGTCAGGAGACCATACCTTGTACCTATGGAAAGGAAATCATTCCCATTGTTAGAGCTCATGGAATAAAAATTAATATCGAGCTGCAGTAAAAAAGGGATAATGCGTGAAAATGCCTAGTGAGAGAATTCTTCCGTGAATATACATGCCAGACTGAAGAACACATGACGAAGTTGAAAAGGGGGAATTTGAAAGATCTAAAGAACACTCTTATGCATGCAATCTAGCACTACTGAAGAACATATGAAGAACACTGGAAATCATAGAACACACTCACTTGTGAAGGACATCAAGCTGAATCATGATACTTTGTTTTTAACAAGAAAAACCACAGAAGGACTTAGAAGCATCTCTGTTAAATCCAATGAGTCCAGAGCTACACTATCAATCACTAGATATTTCTAAACTCTGATACATTCTCTTTTAGTGATTATTTTACTTACATTTTTTAGCAGTGTGTGTACTCTGTTCATCACACACACACGCTGTATCCTGTGCTGAACTGGAGCATATCAAAATCCTCAAACCAAAATTGTTTACTCTCGTTTACCCATGAAAACTGTCGAAGAGGTCCTTGTGTGGCCTGGTAATTGTTTTTGTTTCCCACAAAGAACTGTGGTAGAGGTCCCGGTGTGGCCTGGACAGTCTTGTACTGTTATTAACCCCGATCCAGGGTGTGGATCTTTTTATATAAATTGTTGAGAGGACTAAGTTTCGGATTGAGACTGAACCTCTTGGTTAACTCTGATGTGCATTTTTATTTAAATCTATAAGTATACTATATATTTATTCCACTGTTGTTACTTTAAAATACAAATTTTTTTTAAAGCTACTTTGATAGTCAAATTATCAAGTGTTTATATATATTGTAAATCAGTAAATCAGTTTCAAAAGTCAATTTAATCTTGAGTGTAAATTAACTAAGACCTAATCACTCTTTGAGAAACTAATTGAACATTTATAATCTATATAGATTCACTACAGTTTAACTTTGTTTTTAATTTGGGGGATTTAAAGAGAAATATTTTTGAACAGAAATTTTAATTGGAACTCAATTCACCCCCCTATTGAGTGTCCACTCTGACCAACACATTATTTTATCTATGAGGGATGGTTGAGTAATCATTTGAGAAAGTATTTATGATGTACCTCCCTTAAGGATTCCCATGTCAATCTTCTTTAAATATATGAATATTGTATTATTTTCAATTCTCATCATTGATAAAGATATATGATATTTTCTACTTAAAGCATCCACCACCTTGTTTGCCTTACGAGGATAGTAGTGGATTGAGTATTTATAATCCTAGATGAGATATATCCATCATCAGTAGAAAATATTAAGCTCTTTTTGTGTGAATATCTATTTGAGTCTCTTGTGATTTGTATATATCTCAGACTTCTCCCCAAAGAAATAATTCCTCTAGATTTTTAATGCAATGACCATATCCGCCAACTCTAGATCATGCGTAGTATATTTTTTCTCATTGATTTTAGCTGCATTGATCCGTAAGCTATCACATTATCATTTTTCATTAGCACACATCCTAAGACCTTCATTTAAGAATCACTATACACCACAATGATTTCTCTACTTATTGGGAGTGTGATGATTGGCGCATTGATAAGACTTTTTATAAACTCCTAAAGCAGTCTTCACATTCTTGAGACTAGAAAACATTCACTCTATTCCATGTCAGCTTGGTCCTTAGGTTTAAAAATCGTGAGACATTCTTCACAAATCATCGATAATACCCACCTTGACCTAGAAGGCTATGGATCTCCATTACAGATGTTGGCCTGGGAGACTCTTAAATTGCCTTTATCATTGAAGGGTTCATAGATATCCCATTAATGGTGATAACATTCCCCAGGAATGATACTTCCTCCATCTATAACTCACATTTACTTTATTTTTCATTCAATTTCTCCCTTTGTAAAATCCTTAGAACTATATTCAGTTGTCCTCATGTTCCTCATTTCTCTTAGAGTATATGAGATTATAATCAATAAAGACTACCAAAAATTTGTTGAGGAGATATCTAAATACACTATTAATAAAATCGATGAATATTAATAGAGCATTAGTGAGTCTGAAGGGCATCACTATGAACTTATTGTGTCCATACCTCTTTGGAAAGGAATTTTTGGGAATATCTTCTTTCCTCGCCTTTAATTGGTGATATCCCAACCAAAGGTCCACCTTAGAGAAATAAATGGACCCACAAAGCAGGTTGAACAAGTCATCTATTCATGGTAAGGACACTTTTTCTTTATCATGATTTTACAGACATCATGATAATCAATGAAGAGGTTCATTGATCCACCCTTCTTCTTGATGAAGAGGATTGACACACCCCATAGTAAAGTACTCGGGCGTATAAAGCCCTTCTCCATATTCCCCTGTAGCTACTTCTTCAGTTCTTCAATCTCTATTGTGACCATTCTATAAGGAGTCTTCGATAAGAAGAGATCTAGGAGTACATTAAATTGAGAACTCAACCTCTCGATCCAGTGGATGACTATGAAACTCTTCAAGAAATAAATCAGTCTAATCCCTCATGATGGGCATATAATCGAGCAAGATTCTCTACTATGTCTCAATCATTTGGGCTAGATATGATTTCTCATAAGTTAGCAATATCCACACTTAAGACGATTATTCTAAAGAACATTCAACTTCCTTCTTACACTTTTATAGAATTAGAGGATGCTTCGGGATGCGAAGGGTGATCTTTATTTCCTAAAAGTTGATGTTGGCTTTGTATAAAGACAACCAATCTATGAACAAGATAACATTGAACACTACCAAATGAATTATGACAAGATTTTATGGGTGGTAATGTCCAAAATCATTTACTGGGTAGGAGTTAAAAACCGGGTATGCAATAATTTCCTCATTCACTATTCTCACATATAACATATCCTCCAAATCTTAAAGTTCTGTTTGAATAGATATACTAATCCTTCCTGATATGAAAGAATGTTTAGAACAAGAATCAAATAGTACCTTCACTTTTCTTGAATGAATAACCAGTGTAACTCTCCCCAAATTGTTGTCCGGCTCCACCTCAGTAGTAGTGATAGCATAAGACCTTTCTTGTTTCCTTGGAGGTTGTTGTTGATTTCCTCTAACAACCCTTGGCATAGGGAATTTTTTTTCATAATTCCCATGTTCCTTATAGTTGTAACACTGAACCACTGTCTAAGATTTTATCTGATCATTTCTTTCTTATTCTATATTAGTGGGATTCTTCATATCATGTAGGGTGTTTTTAGCATGATTTCACATCTTCCACATTTGAATCAATTTATGGATCCCATTATATAGTTCCCATGATGATTTTCCCACAATTTTTACATGTGGTATGGTCGGGCTTCATTGCATCATGGAAATTATTTGTGGAACCGCCCACATTTGATTCGATTTTGCTGTTTTTTTTTTCATTGGGCCTATGATACCACTGAGAGTCTTTGATATCCATTTCAACATTAAGGGAACAACATACAATCTCCTCATATGTCTCAAAGTCCCGAATAAAAAATTCATACACAGACTTCACTTTATTACACAAATGAAATGATCCACCTTTCTTTTAATGTTTATGAAAAAGCCAGATATGAACCTTGTAAGACTTGTGAAGTTTGGTTTGTGCACATCGATTGAGTCATATTCCTTCAGATTGAGTCTAAATAACTATCTTTATATCTTAATATGAAGGGATTGGGGAAAATTTTAATTGAGAAACATTTTCTTGAATTCCTCCCAATCCATGAAATCAATTTACTCTTAGGACAATGTATTATTGATCATTGTCCAACATTGATTAGCTTCCCCATCAAAACGACATACAACCTATATGACATTACAATCTTCTAAGTACTGGAGGGCAGAGAATATCTTTTCAATGGAGTAAATCCACCATTTCTTAAGGAGGGGATCATAAGATCCACTAAATAAGGGACACCTTTTCTGAATGAAGGATTCAACAGAAACTTTATCTTTCCTTTGGGAAGGATGGAGTTCCACAAGAGTCATGTAATTATTTATAACTTGAGCTAGCTTAAAAAGTACTTTCATGATGTTTTGAGCACCCACTCACATAAAATTAGGTATATCATTGGTGAAATTGTCACATTTCCTATCAAATTTATAGTTTGAAAGTGTTCTTTTATTTCCTTCCATTAACTACGAAAAATAATTTACAATTAGAGGGCTTGAATATATAGCTATTGAGCATAAAAAAGGAAACATTGAACATAAAAGGATAAACATGTAAAGAAGAAATATATCCTATCTTGGGATTTCTGATGATTATATATAGGTTATCCTTGATCTATTTCATAATTTATATTCCTATGTGATTTTTTATTCCCTTAATAATGGTTTTTACTAAGATCATGAATTTACCAAAGCATATCCCCAGGGATTTTCAAACCAAGAGTGAAACAAGGACCATTGTCGTGCACCTGTTCCGGTTCGAGTCTAGCTCAAAGTGGTGCTTTTGAGTATTACCCCTAGTTACATATTTTTTAGAGCCAGCCCTACCTATTAATATCTATACATAGATGTATTTTCTTAATAAAACACTTACCCTATACTTACCAAAATTTATGGATGTTATCTTATACTTAGTCTCATCCATAAGGTTCTTACTAATGTGCTCCATTACTAATCTCAAAATATAACTAGACCATCCTTTGATACCAACTATAGTGACCCTAGAATTTTACACATATTGTTTGATGATTTTAAGAATAATAAAACTTTATATTACAAGCCAAGGATTGTGAAGTCTAGTATCTCAGAAGACTAGGTACATAAAACTGAAAACATGGAAATAAATAAAGCATATCATTATTTAATATTTATGAGGAGATCCTATATTCTTTTTTTTCATACATCCTCATAGGATAAACTGGGGATAACATTAACAAAAGGATGTGGTAAAATCCCAGTATGGGAAAAAACATAGTAATGAAGCTTTACCACATGGGTTAGAAGACATGGAATAATAAAAATAAATGGCAGGGAACACATGGTATAATATCTTATAAACATGTGATCATATAAAATTGTATTAAATGTAATGTGGAAGAAACATAAAACATTTATTTAGTATGAGTCAAGTCTCATTGCACATATAGGAGCACAAGTCAAGGTTAACCACTAAGACCGTTGAACATGGTGGCATGAGTCAAGGCTAATCGAAAAGATCATTTCAAATAACCTATCATGAGAGTCAACCTTACCTAATACATTGGGGATCTATATAGGCACACCCATATTAAAATGTTCATGAATATTATTCCCACATATAGAAGAATACATAATCAATCATAAACAATAGGTCACCCATGGAATGAAATTGGTATCATAATCTTGTAATAACGAATTATCAATGAGAGTATCATAAAAGTGACCATGAAAGAAAGGAATTATAACATACAATGAAATTAATAAGTTAAAATAGGAATATATAAGGGTAATTGATGTCAAATAGAATTTATAACATTTAAAAAGTGTATTTATGAATTTTTAGTGTTAAAACATTTTAGTGTGGTTTTAAGGAAAACACGAACAATCATTTAAAATAGAAAGGGGAATAATCATTTGTAAAAAACAAGAAGGGGTCCAAAATGATTTCATAATAAAAATTATGGTTAAAAATTTTTTTCTTAAAAATAAATTATATATTGTACATGATGATGGGTACGATTTTAGAAAATTCCCTTAAAATGGTTTTTCTTATAAAAAAGTATTAAGGAAGGAATCATTTAAGGAAATTTATATCCCCACAAGATAATGGGGGATGGATATTGAAACATCATTTTGGAGCATATAAAATTTATTTATAACTTTTATAAAAAATTAAAATACAACTTCATTTGGGTAAAAATAATTATAGAGCAACCCGAAGGAATATAGGAGGTTCGGGTAGAATCCCTTATGAAATATTGGTATGGTATCATGTCTACTCAGTAGGTCTTAATGAGAGATAAATGAGTTTCTAATCTTTTATAAATCTTAAGGGAAGTATGGGGGAGGTGAAAAATCATAACCCATCATTAGTAACTACATATAAAAGGATATAACATAGAGTAGATTCTTGAATAAATGTGAGAAATAAATGATCCCTTACCTTAAGACTAATGGTGTTCTTTGCTTGATCTTAATAACCTGAATTATCAAATTAGGCTTATTAAATAATAATTCCATAACCTAAAATAAATTTTATTGATTTATTATATCCTTATTATATTCATTCATGTCCTTTTTGATGAGTTAAGAGGTTCAATTTCATTGTTTGGGATCATTTGCTTCCTTGGTTTTAATGATCGGTTCACTTATATTCATGTTTGGATACACATGTATGATGAGAGTGGTCATACATAATTGAAGTTCTATGACATTAGTGAACATAAAAAATATTACATGGTTATAAAATTCATTTGGTTATATTTAATGAAGGTGAATAATTATATAAAACATTTATGACAAATGCTTGGATTAATTTGTCGATTTTTGTCACAATTAACGTGTTTTGAATTATTATTTTACATCATGTGTTAAAAATAATTCCATAAGAATAAATAAGATAAAATACATATTTAATAGTATATTTCAACCATAAAAATAGTTTCATGACCAGAATTGAAGATAGTAACAGAAATTGGAAACCCACCATCCTTGAATGTGGAAAAATTGACACATCTCGAATAGTGTTTTTACTACTAGTATTAAGGAAGGTTATAAGAGATACATTAATAACGTATTCCATTTTAAAAATAACATTCCAGTATATATATGGTACTAGAGTTGTCATAAAATTTGGAGGAGGAGAGTTATGAATTGGAAATAAAACAAAGTAACTTGAAAAGAAAGTAAAAGAATTAGAAAGAGGAATTTTAAGCTTGAATTAATCTTCCTTGAGATCCCCTTAAAGATAGTGGATTTGGTCATTTGAGGGGACCAAGGGATTTTGGACAAGGGGGATGAGATTTGGGAGATATTTGAGTAGACTTTAAGCTAGGAACAAGTCTTGGGAGGAGTAAAGGGAAGAGGAGAGTGTGAGTGTTTTTTATAGTGGATGCGGGAAGGGTTTTCTTAATACTTTAATCATTAGTTTATTATTTTTATATAAGAGAAACATAGAAATGATTCTTGTGAAAAAAAATTTATAGAGTGCATGTTTGTTCGATATAATGGCCTTAAATCATCCATACATCAACTGATTACACCATAATTCATGTATTTAGCATTTATCGTATATTATCGTATTTTACTCTTCACCAAAAATTCAAGTATTTCAGAAAAATCCCTAAAAATAACCCTTACCATTTATCAATGTGTAGAATCCAAAAATGAAATCCATATTTAGAAAATAATTTTCTAAATATGATTAATTTACTTCATAATTAAAACCATAATTTACTAGAAGAATAAATATTTTAGAACTATAACTGATTTTATAATGTTTTCAAATATTACATAAGGTCTTATATATTTATCTTAAAACAAGAATACAAAAAATTATTAATTTTTTCACACCTTCAGGAAAAATAAATTTTCTTTGAAATTAATTAATTAATTAATTTTGATTAATCATTTATGACTTACAAAAATACCAATACATTTATTATGGCCATATTACCACTTCTAAGATGCCTAAATTTTATTTATACATTAAAGGATGATGTTACTATTCCTTTGGATGATTTTCTATTCATACGGGTCATATTACTATTCATAACGGTATGTTACTATTCATCCGGGTAGGTTACTATTCACCAAAAAATTAAGTTTGTCTTATTAGATTCCAAACATCTTACTGATCGCAACTATGTATGACCGATTTTTTAAATTGAAATCACAGAAGTGATAATATTATGTTTAAGGGCTACATAGTATTTAGTAGTTCAATGAGTTGTGATTTCATGTGATTATATGACATAATTGATATATCAGACCATCACTATTAGTCGGGAGCCTCTAGAATATCGGGTGGCATGCCTAAGGTCATGTGGTCTTCCGGATCGGGGCACTGGTGCATTGCACCTGTGATGGGATGCCAAGAAGTGGTATCAAGGCCTGGTTTTCTATTCTTTTTATTTGCTCAAATATTTTTGGAAGGGTAGAATTTAGAGTAGGAAGAGTCTAGACTTGTTCATGAGGTTGTGCAATGGAGTTGAAAACCCATGTATTTGGGAGAACCCGTGTAATTTAGGGTTGAATGGTTGTTATTATTTTTTACTATTATAGTTTAATATTATTTCTCCATGAGTGACGTACCTCTTGTGTGATGTTATATTTATTTTTGAAATTTGAATATTATTGAATCATGGTCCATAATGGAATGAAAAATGAGTTATCATTAATCCTTATAGGAACACAATATTATCTTTTTGTCATTCAACATTTTAGGCACGTGTTTGAAAAAATGAATTGGCTAATTTGTGGACGTTGATCTTTTTTCCATTATTGGGAAATTTAGTGGAAAATTGTGGCTAATATGAAATTAGAAATGGTAAAAAATGTAAAATTTTAACAATTGGGTGTCTAAATGATAATTTTATTAATGATAATGTGTTTACCCTTGTTAACTCTGACCTAGGTGTAGGGCGGTTAAGGGTTATGGTAGCACCAAGGTTTACACCGCATGGAGAGGTTTCTGGAAAAGACATTTTGTGACTAGTTGATAATTTATTCTTATTTAAATATGATAAAGTTGGGTTTTGAGTCATAATATGTGTTTTTAATATTGTAGAGATATGACTCCATAAGTGTTCTTATTGAGGTGATGATAGGAGGTTATGGATAGAGATGCTCCTCTAGTAGTGGAACTTGAGGCACTGATAGTGTCAGTTGAGGAATTAGGGGAGCACTTCCAAGAGTGATTTACTAGCTTCATTTGATTTATATAAAGACACCTAGGTAGGGTTGTGAAGAGAATGTTTGATTTTATAAGAGAATTTTAGTTGCATCACCCTCCAACTTTTACTAGAGAGGGTGGACCTAAGGGAGATGGGCTATAGATTTAGCCTATACAAACTATACATGACCACATTGGATAATATTGTATAGAAGAGACTCAAATTTTCTTCTCATATGTTACATGGTCAAGTGAAGCATTGGTGGGACATCTAGACTCAGGATGGATAGTTGGAGGCTATGGAATAGAAGGAAACTCAAGAGTAGTTCCTGGATCACTTTTATCTGGACACAATGAGATAGGAAAGAATTGATTAGTTGATGAGGTTGAAGCAGGGGACTATGTACATGATGGACTATACTGGATGCTTTATAGACTTGCAATGCATTTCTCCAACATTATATGTAGATGAGGATACATTAGAAAAATGGTTTCAAGATGGGATTAAATGTGAAATTCATTCCCAGTTGAATAACTATCTACCAAATAAGTTTTCATAGGTGGTGAATCAGGGTCTCATATCAGAGGGGAACATTAAAAAGAATCAAATGATAGATAGGTGATTTTCAAGATGATCTAAAGGTAAGCCTTCTGATAGAAGGAAGTGTCATTATGGGAACTCTGGACAGAGCAATGGGAAGAAAAATGGAATGTTAGGGGGATCAGTTGCTCAACATCTTACCCAAGTTCTTTTCTACCAGTGTGGTAGGGCAGGTCACTTTCATAAACATTCTCCTTGACCACTGATAGAGTGCTGATACTGTGTCAATATGAGGATTATAAAGAGGTTCTATATGAACCTAAGAAAAATATATAGTAATGCAAGATATAGACAGAACCAGAGTACAAGAAGTGGGTCTTCTACATGATATCAGTCTAGAAGCTGGAATCCTACAGGCCAAGGTGGTATAGGAAGTGGACACAATACTTTTGGGAAGGACTGCTTGTATCAGAAGAGTGGGATAGATCAGGGAAGTCAAACTACAGAATAGGTAAGAGGGGAAGGATAATTAAATTCCATTCATCCTATACTTGTTGATATCGACGCAGGACCATAGATAGTGAGAGGTACTATTCTTATAGCTTCAATATTATCTATGGCCTTATTTGAATTTGGTGACCCTCATTCCATTATATCTCCAATACATGTTAATGGTTTGATCATGGAGGTGGATTTTGTGAGTGGAATTGTGAGGATAGATATTTCATTCAGAGTGTAGTTTAGAGACATCTGTTTCTGAAAAGTGTGTTCTCTAGAGAGAGGGGAGTATCACTTTCTCTAGAATCATTATATTATTAACATGTTAGACTTCAACCTAATTAAGGGTATGGAATAGGTAGTCTCATAGTGATCTGATATGGATTTTTTACTAGAGGATAGTATATTTTAAATCTCCTAATGGTGACAATTATATTCACTATGGAGTGTGGGATATCTAGGTAGGCCGAGCATGGCCAATTACTCATCAACAGGGAGAGATCACAACCCATGTATCTATTATATTGATGTATGATGGAGATATGAATTGATATTTTATTACAGCTATTGTGTACAAGTTTCAAGATTTATTTCTTAAATACTTCTTAGGGTTTCCACATGATAGAGATGTGGAATTCACTATTGAATTCAAGTCAGTGGGCTAAGAAAATTTCAATTCCACTGTACACAATGACACTAGTAGAGCTTCAAGAGCTTAAGAATTAGTTGGATGAGTTATAGGTTATTTATCTATCTGATTATGTTTCAGTGGGGTTCACTAGTTTTTTATGAAAATATGGCTTATGGGACTCTTTTTTTGGGTATTAATTTCCTAAATTTGAACCAGATGACTATTAAGAACCAATATTCTCTTCCATGAGTAAATGATCTCTTTGACCAGTTGAGATAATCTTGTGTATTCTCAAGGAACACAATGAGATTTGGGTGTTATTAACAGAGAGTACATACATCTGATATACCTTGGACTACTTTAGAAGTGAGTATGGCCTATATGAGTTTGTCATAATGTAGTTTTTTTATGAAAATAGAACAAGTGTTTATGGCCATGTTGAATAGAATCATCCATATACCCCTATATCATTATTTTTTTGTGTTTAAGGAAAAATCCCAATATACTCTAAATCTCATGAAATCATGTCCAACAACTTTATATAGTGATATGTACACTGAGATTCCATAGGCTATACACTAGTCTATCTATGTGACATTTTTTAATCGATTAAGTACACTTCTTGGGTCACATCATCTTAGAGGAAGTTGTGTGAGTAGATATGAAGAATGTTTAGGTAGCGGTTTCTTGGGACCAATCGATGAACATGTTTTATCCATATATTTTTGGGATTATCTTACTTTTACTTAAGGTCTATCTAGGACTTTTCACATTTTTCAATTCAACTTTTGGGACTTACTAAAAAGGGGGTGAATTTTGGTTGGATGGAATGATTTTAGAATGAATTCCAGGAGATTAAGAGGCACTTAAAATCGAAAATGATCTCGATCCTACCTATGTAAGGTGAGGAGTATACAATGTATTTTGATGCTTTTAGGATCAGACTCGGAGATGTGTCGATGTAGGGAGATTGAGTTGTGGGTTATTGGTGTTTTTATTTTAAGCCTCATGAATTGAACAATCCCGCACAAGAACTCATGTTGGAAAATGTTGTTTATGATTTGAAGTGTCAATGGCATTCTATGTTGGGTGAAAATTTCACAATGCATACTGATAATAAGAGTTCAATGTATAACTTTCTCTATAAATATCTGAATCTCTGGTAGTGAAGGTCGGTTCAGTATATGCAGTAATTTTATTTTCTTCTATCATATACACCTATAAAGGGGAACAGTTCTCTTGATGCTATAAGAAGGAAGACTCAGACACTGGTTGGTCAGGAGTCTAGTGTCGAGTAGAAGATGATGAATTTATAGGTTGACATGTAGTTTGTTGTTTGTAAGAGATAAGAGTACATGACTCTCATATCAGTATTAATGGAATTGACTATTTTGACCTAGAATAGAAACATACAGTATGAGGATATTCAGTGTTTTTCTTTGAGGGAAATCCTAGATGGCAGGGAGTCACCATCCAATTAGAGCATAGATTGGGATGTGATCCTCTATTTTAAGAATCATTTATTTATTCTGACGCGTATATTGGAGGAGTTGATGTGGGAATTTAATACCTCTAAGTGGGCGGTACATCCATGTCTTTCCAAAATGTACTATGACATACCATGATTGTTTTGGTGGCTGGGCATGAAAAGGGAGATAACATGGATCGTTACACAGTTCTACACCTGTCAACAGGTTAAAGCCAAACACCAATGGCCTAAGGGTTTACTATAGCCATTTCCCATTATGTAATGGAAGTGAGATGACATGAATAGGGAATTATTGGTGGGTCTCTTGATGACACCTATGAATAATGACACTATTTGGGTTGTTGTGGAAAATTTGATGAAAGTAGTGCATCTCCTTCCAGTACGACATACTTTATCACTGGAGCAGCTGGTAGATTTGTATGTTCAGGACATATTCCATCTTCACAGGGTTCCAAAGACTATAGTTTAAAACCATGATTCACTCATAACTTTTTTCTTCATGGAAGGATTATAGTAGTTTCTTGGTAAAATGGTTTTCTTCAGTAAAACTTTCCACACACAAATAGATGAGAAGTTAGAACGTACTATAAAGGTGCTTGATGATATGTCGTAAGCATGTGTCCTATACATTGAATGATCTTGGGAGATAGACCTATTTTTATTGGATTTTACCTTAAACATGTAATTAGTCAATGATTCAGATGGAATCATACTAGGATCTTTGTGGTAGGCCATGTATATCACCTCTATGCTAGATGGAGGTAGGCGAGTCAAAGTTTTCGGGTCCATATCATGTACGGAAAAATTCAGAATATGTATAGTTGATTCAAAAACATACTGCTACCGAATATAGTAGATTGAAGTCATATAATGATAGATGTAACTGAACCCTATAGTTTATTGAGGGTGATCACGTATTCCTTAAGTTGTCACCTTGGTTGGGTCACAAGAGGATGTAGAAACAAGGATTGCTAGTGCCCATGTTCATTGGACCATTTGAGGTTGTGGAGAATATCATGTTGGTGGAATATTTATTATCACCTATATAGAGATACATGGATTTTACTGATGTTTTCCATGTATCTAAACTATATAGATATCACCCCAAATCTTCTCATGTGATCGATGTGTATGATTCTGATCTTGAGATAGTTTCATCCTTTGAGGAGCATCTGCTACGTTGGTTGGATCACAAAGAGACATTGTTGTGGGGAAATATCATGTCAATAGTTCATGTATTATGGAATCATTTTCAAGTGGAGGATGAAACATGGTAATGGTAATAATATATGAGGTCTCGATGGACAAATATTTTTTACTCAGAATCATAGAGATTACTAGGAGTACAAATTGAGGATGAGATATTATAAAGTGGGGAGATTATAAGATCCAAACCTTTTCTAGAGTTGTCTCAAGATCATTCATAGGTACTCTTTTGATTATTCTTGATTACTTTTTGTTTGGGTTTTACCTTGGTGTGTGATTGGGTGGATGTATGAGGAAAAATCAATGAAATAGGGAAATGTACGGAAGGCACATGGTTAGGGTAAACTGTTATCCCATTCCAACAAACCGTGAATCCCAGGACATATGGAAATATCATGGTTGGGGCATAGTTTTTCAGACTGTTCACCCTATTAAGAGAATCAATGAAACCCTATAAAAGAGTTATATTGTTTAGGTACATGGTTTGGGAAACATTTCACCCCTTCCCCATAAACCATGCATGAGAATTTAATTTACCCCAAAATTGGTTTTAAAAATTCCCAGACACCCATTTTAACCCATATTCAACCCTATGATCTCTTTCATAATTTTGGATCTCCCCAAATGAATTAATAGCCTTATTGACCTCCTTTATTTTTGGTTCAATTCCCAAATTAATGATACACTCCCATTCTGGTAAGTGGATCCTACACCATTTACCTTCCCGTTTATCCTCATTTATTCTCCCATTATTTCAGGGAAGTTAACTTCTATTTTGGTTAGATATATACCTAGTTTTGTTTACCTAGATATAGGATTGAATATTTAAATTAATCTTTAAGAGATATTTAATTGTTAAATCTTGGTTTAGCTTATAGATCTAAACCTCATTCTATGTCATTACTCCGCTGAATTTTTGGGGGATTTCCATTGAGCGATCACTCATCAAAAAATCAAGGTCGCTGGTCAATTACTAAAATTACAATGTCTTATTGTAATTTTCATGTATGTTATTATATATTTTATATTTTTTTATTAATTTCAATTCCAAATTTAATTAATTAATGTGTTTAATTAATTAATTGAGGAATTGGGGCGTTGATTGAATAATGGAAATTGTGGAACTAGGGTAATTAATTGATGAATTAATTATGTAAGGATTGCTGAATTGAGAATTTTGAATGATTAATTGGTAATTAATTAATAGATATTGAATTCATGAAATTATTAATTAATTGTTGTCATAAATAGTGAAAATTATATCATTAATCAATTATTGAATTAATTAATGAATGATATGTGATTAAATAATTTCTGAATTAATTAATGGGATATATATGGTTAATTAATTATTGAATTAATTAAAGGAATTGGGGTGATTAATCAATTATGGAATTTATTAATTAAATTTTTGTGATTAATTAATCATTGGGTTAATTTATGGAAATGGGTATGATTAATTAATTTTTGAATTAATTAATGGAATGATTGGTGTAATGTATATTGTTTGTGATTCAATTGGAATGAAATAGAATATAGGTTAAATTGGGTGAGAGTGATTGACTAACTAAGGAAGACTATGAGAGATTCCATTGGGATTTGTAGAGGATCATGATAGAATTCAAGTAAAAAGACAGTGACGTCCTCTTTTTCAATTTATGAAGGACTATGAGGTCCTTTAAGGAATAAGATCATTGGATCTTCAATTTTTATTTTCGAAGGACTGTAAGTGCCTTTGATGAATAAGACCACAAGATATTCTGGTTTTTTCTATGGGATAGTAAGAGATATTGGAGTTTTTCTAGGGAAAAGACCATGAGAGATCTCCCCTTTTATAGAAATATTTTATGCTTATTTATGTCTTACAGACATTACGATGTTATGTTTAGATACCTATGTGCATATTAATCAGGCTAGACTGATTTACATGTTTTATGAATTTTATTAAGACATGTATTGGAAAAATAAATTTTCATAATGAAATCTGGATATATGATATCCCATGGTGATAGTTCATACTCTGTTATGAGCTAAAATAGGTATTGAGGTTTGGGTTTCCTCAGGAACCTGGGGGCTTATGTGGTTAAATAATTATTAATTGTTAATTTTATAATTGTTTATATAGGAATTATATGTATTTTATTTATAAAAATTCATACACTATTATTGAATGGGTTTTTTCTAGACACTCGTGGTGGTGGCCAACTGAGTAGTAAACACATCACTCCTGAGCTTCCTAGTTGATATGAAAATAGATTTCATTGATTTAGGGATGGTGAAGGAAAAATGACATGTGTTCAATGAATGAGTAAGGATGGATCATTGATGAGTGAACTAGAAATGTTTTATAACATGCTTGGGAGTATTCAGTGTCTTTATTGGAGTTTCCTTTTTGAACTAGACACGTACTTTAGCATGGTATGTTTACTGATTTAATTTTGATATTTTATTTTTTTCTTCTCATCTTGTGATAATGGTAGTATATTATTTATGGTTATATTTTATTACACTATTGTTAATTTATTTATAATTTTGTATTACTATGATAAAAGAGGGTATAATTTTCCCATGATCGATACATTCGACCATCACTACTAGTCGGTAGCCTCTGGAATACGAGGAGGCAAGCCCGAGGTCATGTGGTGATCTGACTCAGGGTACTGGTGTGTGGAACCCCAACCTATATGTCATAGTCTGAGAATCCCCTTAGATGATGATAGATCTTTGTATCTAATTAGATCTGAGTGAAAAAAGTGAACCAACATCCTTTAGTCATTGGCGAGTGCATTCTATGACAAGAAAATGTTCCAATCTCAATCTAGGACACTTCAATTTGTGGTTTATGTCCTCCTTGATTAAATATATTGAGAATATCAATCTATTTTCTTGGACCAGTTAAAATTGTCTCTATTGACATGCTCTCATGTATGTAAACATAATTATTATCAAATTATTCTGACTATGTATTCTTATTCTTGATCATTGTCCATGAACATCTAGACAACAATTTTAAGCTATTGTTACTTTTAACTTCCCCATTGTTTTCTTCACATTCCACCTTAGTTCAACCCCATTGTTCCAATTTAACATTTTTGGGTGGTACTGTGAACCATCAGAACCCTAGAATCACAATGGTTTCACAAATGGGGTATAGATCAATGAACTATGGATATCTCTTGGATGGTTTCTTATTGTTCAACAACCTATGGACGAATCATCATTGATGGATGGTTCAGTTCATAGGGGTCGACTAAAGAAACCCCTAAGGACCACTAGAATATTTATTTAGATGAAAGATAGCTAAAAATCTTCATCCTATTCTAGATCAACTATTCTTGGATAAAGATAGGGCCATATATGTAGTTGTAAAGTCTTATTTGAGGTGTGGAAATAAGATCTAGAAAATATATAGAAAATCCTAACTAAAAGTCATGTACAAGGATGAACACACTATGTGTATCCCCTTAAGGGTTACGGCTAGGGTTTTGAGAAATCATACGAAGGGAATAATATGTAGTCATCCCACATGCCATGTACCTCATCCCCGAATGGATTAGTCATGTGATGTGTCACACGGTCCAGAATCCATGTAAGAGTACACGGCCTAGTACACATCCATCTACCAAAGTACATAGACATGGAAAGATTTAACTAGTGGAACCTCGTGTGAGGAACCATGTATTTTACCAATTTATATGGACATGGGGTTAGTACACGGAGAGGATCAGTAGAGCACATCCTAGTCCTGGTTAGTCTAGACACAAAGTATTGTCCACCCACATGACATGTACTACTACATGGGATAGGATCCATGTGTTGGCCTGAGAAATGGCCATGTGATTATGTGGGACCACACACCACATGGGTCGCATCATCATCTATATATCCCTTTGTTCTTTTTAGGACACTTCTAAGATTTATATCGACTTCATTCGAACATGGTATTTCGCAACATAATAGACTATCCTCAGTGTGTTCCCACATGTAAGATGATGATACACTCCTTTATGGATTTTCCAATATGATTAGGTATCTTCTAGGAATAATGATTTTCAAGGTGACACTTGATGATGACAGTGACCACGCAAGATCACCAGAGATCATCCGAGTGGTTCCATCCAATTTAAATGGGCCATGTAGTCTTCAATGAATACCATGTAGTACCCTCCAATAGAGTTGGGTAGTGTATTCCTTGATGACTACAAAGTAGTACTCTCTACTGGAGTTGGGAAGTGTATTCCTTGATCTCTACAGAGTGGTACCCTCCAATAGAGCTTTGTAGTGTAATCTCGATGACTACTAAGTAGTACCCTCTAGTAGAGTTGTGAAGTTGAGTTCTCGATGGCTACCAAGTAGTACGCTCTAGTATCTATGGAAAGTGGATTATCAATGACTATCATGCAGTACCCTCTGTTAGAGCTAGGTACTGGAGTCCTCAAAGACTACGATGTGGTACCCTATAGTAGAGCTACACAGTCAGTCCTCGACGACTACTGAGTGGTTCCCTCTAATAGGGATGGGCAGTGAAGTCCTCAATAGATATCAGAATGGATACATCTTATTGTACTAGGGAAATGGTCCTTTAACTAAATTTGTGGCAACATTACTGTGTGTCATAGTGACATGTCATTGTGTGACCTGGATGGTTACTTTAGGGCAGAGACATGAGAGGTTGGGAATCGTGGATTTACTTTTTGAAATGTTGGCTACTATTCTTCTTAGTCTGAGTTGTGAGATGTATATCCCCTTACTCTCTCACTTGGGATTATTTTAACAAAATATATATATATATATATATTATATTATATTGTATTATATTATATTATATTAGGTTCTTTGGTGTACAATTACATCAAACACACACACACAACACACACATCGGACAGAAAGGGAATTCATAGCCCCCCAATGGATAACCCACCCTACTACCTGCTTTATTACATCCTATATATTTTCCTGGAAGGCCCAATGGGAATGTATCCCATTACATATCCCTTAGGCCCAATATTTTTGGACCAATGGCCATTATGTCAATAGTAATACTACAGTATCCACCTATTACAACACCAGCCGATGCTATAGTGGACATCACTGCTGCTATAATGTCACTATTTCTACAATTCTTCAAATGCTACAGTAACCTATGCCCAATAGGTTTTGAACCCCCATATATCATGTAGGATTACAGGGTGATTACTAATAATCCAAACCCAACTACAAACTAAGTGTATATATATATATATCTATATCTATATCAATACCCTTGGATTTGTTTACTCTCATTCCCTGAGAGGTGATGATATGGGGGTATGCCACATGATTTCTTTTTTTAGATTCTAAATATTTCATTAGTCTAATATCCTACTATTATTGGAAAAGACTCATTGTTTAGTTCATCTAATCACCTTTTCGATCACCTTGTTCTTGAAAGAGGTTCATCTCAATTTGTTTGGAGTGATCTATTATCTTTCACTACATCATTTTTACTATATAATGTCTTTATATTCATATGGTATCTCATACTGATCCCCCTTCAGCTTTCAGGGATTACTATTGGGTATGTATATACTCACACCTGCATGGGATTTTATAGCACATGTCATGTCTTATAAAGATAAAATACTTGTTAGTAGTGACTTCAGTTGTGCTTAGGAATACCTGGTTCTTTTGACTATGTACAGTGGACAAATATTGGGATTTGGGAGCTAGGACCTCTCTCTCCCTATCGGTAGTTTACTTTTACGATATTGTTTGGTTAGGAAATATTTTTAGCTGGGAATTTATTTTTCCCATCTACTTTTCAATTTGTGTTGTCTTACAATTGATTACAAAGGAGGTTATGCATGCTTGGTTTATTTTCTAGCTATGTTTCGTATTTTACTCATTACCCACTACATGTTTTCATCGAGGTGGTAGTGTATGAGTGTACATGTACATATTCAAAGGCATCATCATGTTAGATATTCCTTTGGCATAGGTCTCCACCCTTGGCCTATTGAAGTGGGCTTTAGTAGTTGCAGCTCGAGCCGTGTATTGGGTCGGGTCAAGAAAAATTTGTTGAAGAAAAAGTTTATTCCTTAGTACGTTGTTTGTAGTAGTACCATTATGAGTATTTGTTTGGGTTTAGTGGAACAATTTAAAAATTTCTCAAGTGATTCTCTCAAGCCATAGAATCTAATGATGGTATAGGCAGCTGATGTTTCCAGTCACCAGGACCTTGGCTACATGATTTTCAACTTGGCATAACGATACATTGGTTATAGTGATCAATGGAACAAGAATTATATAGGATTGAATATTTGACTATCCTTCTATAGAAAACACCACAAATTTTTAATATATATACATATTTATTCTCCTTTGACCATGGTATGTCTTTATTAATCTTAGGATGCCTCTATGATGACAGCCAACCTGGATAATACTTCTGGATCATGATGATAATTTGATGAGGAACGAGGCCTTAGTTTATGGTCCATACCATAAAACAATTCATCAAGCTGAGAATGTAGTATCACCTCCACCTACTGAGGAGAAAATCTATCCAATATATGAGGTTGAGGATGTGTGTATTCTTGACATGATCTATGAGAATCAGTTCCAGAGTTCACTACAGTTCTGCAGCAAGCCAGATCCAAGGGAATGAGAGGATTGTCTAGAGTCGTTGGATCATATATTTAGGATTGTATAAAACCAAATGTATCAAGTGGTTACACTAGTAGATATCCTCTTCCTCCAAATTTTTGGGGGCTGGTGGAGCCTCGTTATGCAGATGCACGATGAGGTAGCACTCTCATGATACAATATCTAACAGGTACATCGTTAGGAGTTCTAACCCACATTCTTTCTCTAGTTTCATATTTAGGGGATTTCGGAGAAACATAAGAGAGGGATAATGGTGTCTGAGTATATGGTGATTTTTATGTACCTTATGTGGTAATCTCTTGACATGATCCATGATAGGTACTTCCGATAACATATGTTTGAGTTGGGACTCCACAGAGAGATCCATGCTAGTGTGGTTCTCTTGTGAATCCCCACCTATTATCGGGTTCTGATGGAGTCACGATTGACATAAATATTTATATTAGAGGGATTCTAGATAGTTGGAGCTAGTTGATTCCATCAAATATTTGAGTTGTGTTCAACAACTACTAGGAGCCAGTCCATAGGATCTTGAAAGATGATGTTCTTTCACGAGAATGCTTGGGAATGAGGAATTTATTATACGGATAGCGTATAGAACAAGGTAATACTTGAGAGGTTTGATGCCATGATTTTGATGGGATAGTTCACATAGTTCTTGAATTACTGATCAGACATGCCGAGGAGAACATGTAGGTAGCTAATGGACCACCATAGTGGATGCAGAGTTATGATCAGTGTGGTCCCCAGGGAGTCAGAGATGGAATAGAAATATGAGGAGATATGGATAGTGGATGAAACTATAATATCCTTTGACCACAACCACATCGTTGCCCAGGTCAGGCTTAGGGAGCTGGTGGTTGGGATAACAAAAAACTTTAGGCATCGAAGGATTATGATCCCATAGTGCACGAGATGATTAGAGGTACGATCTGTGTTTATTATACCTAGCCTTCATTATTAGAAGAAATTGGCACCAATACTTCCTTATCATCTATACACCTACTGCAAGAGATCGAGTTCCCAATTGAGGTGATAGACCAACATATTCGGCTTTCAGTTCCTACAGGGTATAATTCTTAAGTATCTTTTATATCCCAGTAGTGAACAAAATCACATGATGGAGAGAAGTTCATGTGGTACATTTTGTTCATTGTGATGGGGCCCTATGACGAAATCCTAGAAATGTACTGCTTTTCCATGGTCTGATCCCAGATTGACTGTCATCATAGACTTGTCAT
Source organism: Viscum album (assembly GCA_963277665.1). Taxonomy (NCBI): domain Eukaryota; kingdom Viridiplantae; phylum Streptophyta; class Magnoliopsida; order Santalales; family Viscaceae; genus Viscum; species Viscum album. The sequence goes on along the minus strand of OY728167.1, from coordinate 621,806,020 downwards.
ATTCATACTAATTTATTGGATAGGATAATACTTTTATGGAGAGAGAGATACCATGGTAGGGATGGTGGGTTCTTTGACCGGGAGGATGTATCCCATCACCCATAAATTGGTGAGTGTAACCTTAAGTGAAGAATTCACTTCATGAATCTTAATTAATTCATTTGTGGGGGATTATATGGACGTGTTACCAAATGATATTCTGGGACAACCTATGAGGTTGGAGATGGAGTTTTTCATTAAATTACATCCCTGAACTACTTTGATATCTTCTGTAGTATACAACATTTCCCCAGAAAGTCTCCAAGAGCTATGGTTGTAGTTGGAGGACCTTCATGATAATGGTCTCGTATTACCCATTGTTTCCTCTAGGAATCATTGATATTGTTTGTGAAAAATGATGAAAAGAGATTGCATCTTTTCATTGATTATCATCGATTGAACCTGGAAAAAATAAAGAAAAAATAAACCTTGATGAGGATTGATGACCTCTTTGACTAATTTCAATGTAAAATATGGTTGTAGAAGATCAATCAAAGATCTAGATACCACATGTTTATGGTTTTAGAGTCTAATATTAGAATGTTGTCATTATGATGTTGCTACAGACACTCTGAGTTCCTAGTGATCCTATTTTGTGTGATGAATGACCCTATAGTGTTTATGGATTTGAAGAACAAGGTATTCTAGTTGTATAAGGACCATTTTTTGTTTGTCTTAATTAAAAACATACTCATCTACTCCACATCAGAAGATGAACTTATAGAGAACTTGAGAATGCTTCTTGATTTGATTTGAGAGATCCCACTTTGTGGGAAATTCTCTATGTACCAGTTCTCAATTAATGATGTTCACATTCGACGGAATGTTATTTTTGTGAATGGTTTATCCATAGACTCAGTGATGATCGATGTAGATATTTCTTCAGATCCACCCAAGATCATGTCAATAATGCATAAATTTCTTATCTTGGAAGGGTAATACAGGAGGTTTGTGGTAGAATTATCTAGGATTGCAGCCCCTTTGACCACCCTAACATGGAATTGGAAGCCAATTACCTTGTCCGAGTAGTGAAATGGAACCTTTGAGGAGTTATGGATATGGTTGATGAGTGATCCTATATTTTGACTACCATAGGATGGAATGGATTTCATTGTGTATTGTGATGCCTCAGGATATGATCACAATTGTGGGTTGATGTAAAAACAAGTAGTTAATGCATAAGAATCTAGAAAATTAAGACCCAAAGAGATGAACTATAAAACTCATGAACCAGATCTGGTAGCAGTAGTCTACGCCCTGAGTATGAAGAGGCACTACCTTCTAAGAGAGTTCTTTTTAGTTTACCTAGACCATCTGAGTCTCAGGTACATCTTCACACAGATGGGCGTATACATGATACTACGCCACTGGTTGGAGTTCCAGCATGATCGTGACATAGATATAGTCAATAATCTAGGGAAGGGAACTATAGTATTACATTTCCCTACAATGATGTCTTAAAATATATTGGTGAAGCAGGCTTCGGAGAAGTTGGAATCCCTATTGTTGAACCTTTTTGAATAGAGAGGTACCGCTTTTTTGTAGTTTATGGTGTTGAATCCTTTTCTTATTAAGCTTGTGAGAGACTGCTAGATGGGGTACATTGACTGTGAGGTCTTATGTGACTAGATATCCATGTGGGACTCATGAGATGTATATTATAGAGGGAATCACATCATCTTCTTTCAAGGATTGAAGGTTGTTCCAGTCATGATGTGGGAGGAAGTTATGTGAGAGTTCCATACATCACCCATAGTTGTACATCTAGAAATTCGAAAGATGTACAGAGACCTACATCGATAGTTTTGGTGGTCCGAAATGATATTAATCATTGCTGAGTTCATGTCTTAGTGCCTCATTTTTTAATAGGTGAATTTTGGGCACCATGATCATGAAAGATTGTTGTATCCCATAGATATGCTATAGTGGATGTTTGATGACATATCCATGGACATTTGAAATGGTATTCCACACTTTGTGAAGGGCCAGGATTATATATGGGTTATTGTTGATTGAGTCAAGAAGTGGGTTCACTTCCTTTTTATTAGGAAGTAGTGTTCAGTTGAGGGTTTCTGTCATCTGTATGTATGGGAGATTCTACATCTTCTTATGGAAAACTTATGGATTGCCTTTGGTCATGGCATGAGGTTTACATCAGGATTGGGGATATTCTTGAATGATTCATTTGGGAATCAACATAGGATGGGTTCAACCTTTCTCTCCCTTACTTATCGGAATAATGAGCTCACTATCCTGGTGTTGGAGGATATACTGAGGGCTTTCATGTTAGACTTTCTCCAGAGCTGAGAGGATCACCTTACCTTCGAAATGTTTTCCAACAACATAAGATACAACTATACCTTTGGAATTGAACCTTTTGAGGCCCAATACAAGAGACCCTAAGAGTCGCCCATGTTGGGGAAAACTATTGGTAAGACATCTATTATTGGTCCAAATATGGTTCAGGTGATGACAGAGTACTTCTAGGTCATCTATGAATGGATGAGTACAACATAGAGCAGACAAAAATATTATGTATATAACAATCATAGGTCCTTGGTGTTTGAGAAGGGAGACCAAATTTTCCTCAGAATCTCCACATGATTAGGATTTAGGTTTGGATATATAGTAAATCTATCTTTGAGGTTAATTAGGTCGTTTTAGATCGTGATGATTGTTGGTGAGGTTTCTTACCTCCTCTCCCTAACCCCACAATTGGAGCAGGTGGAATATGTATTCCATTTGTCACAACAATGGAGATATGTTCATCACCCCACACACATTATCAATTGGGGAGAGTTGGAAATAGAGGAAGGATCCACATTTATGGATCACCTGGTGGAGATCAAGGATCGGCAAGGGAAGACCATGCATGGATGGACCATCGGTTTGGTTTTCATGTTATGGAAGCATGAAAATGTGCAGGAGAGTTCCTATGAGTGGAAGAGTCAATTGTAGGATTAGTATATCTGGTTATATGTTAAGTTTTCTTATTTAGGGATGAAATTATTGATGGAAGAATGATTTATTGACCTAGTTTTTTCATTGTAAGACTTTGAAATATTTATACACATATTTCCAACACTAGGCACTTAGATAACATTTGATTCTGAATATTGGTGTGCCTGAGATTAATTTAATAAAAATATTAAAAAATATTTTATATTACACAGGTATATTTCATGAGGAAAATGGGATATATATTTAATAGAAGATGATATCTAAAATCTGAAACCACAATTGAGTCTGGAATGCGTTGTTTACCCTATGTGTTATGTAAAGTGAGATGGTGAGGGGTGTTCGGACTCCTCAGTCATAGGAGGTAATTTTAGTGGATTAATTAATTAATTTAGTCATTCAAATTTTACATTTAAAATAAAATAAATGTTTATAAATATAATATCATTTTGATTATCCTAGGTATTGAATCATAATCTTGGAATCTAAGGAGATATTCTCCTGCTTTTTTCTTGGAAAATAACTCGAATGATGATGAAACTCCATATCAGTGTAGAACATGGTGAAAAAAATGAAACAATGTCCAGAAATCATTGTAATATGAGATCGTTAATGAAAAATTATCCAACCACATGGTAGGACTCATTAATTCTTGTCTTAGTCCTTATATGATAACATAAATTGAGCATATCGATATCTTTTCTTGGATCTGTGCCAATTATGTCCAATTTCATGTGATCGTGTACAAAAAAGATAATTACATTCAATTTCTTCTAACCAAGAACATTGATTCTTGATATTTAGCCAAAAAATCATGAAAAATGATGTTTAAGCATTGGCTATTAGGCTCTTCCCCCAATTTTTCATCACATTATTCATTGGCTAGATCCTGCAGTCCCGATTCGACATTGGCGGGTAGTACTATGCCCGATTATACACTATAAATCACAAAATCTTCATGAAAAATGTACATATCAATTAATTATTTAAATATATAGGATTTGGGGGGGGGGGTTCTTGATATTTTAAGAAAAATGTAGATGAATTATCATCGAAGGAATTAGTGGTGTGTATGGGTCATGTGAAGAAACCACCACAGACCACAAAATTATGTTTTTCAGAAAAAACAACAGTTAGAAACAGTTGTCCAATGCAATATCTAGTATTATCTAAGGGATATATGGTTGTATTTGAAGCGGTGTGGAATTATTTAAGGTATAAAAACCAGATCTGAATATTTTGTAGAAAACTCCTGACTGCATGCCTTCTATGAGGATGAAAACACGACATTTATCCCCTTAACTGTGTTGGATAGAGTTTCGGGATATCATAAAGATGGAATAGTGTGTATCCCTCCTACACATCAGGTACATCATTGTTGGATGGATGATCCATGTGATAAATTACATAGGTATGACTCCAGATGGGATTACAAGATAATATACAAGACCGTGTACCAAAGTATGTTAACATGTCTATATCACACAAGAAACAACTCATGTGAGGCAACACATCATGTACCAAAGTACAAGAACATGAGGTTAGTACGCAGACACGACCAGAAGAACACAACTCGATCTCAATTATTTTGGACATTCCATACAGTCTAGTTATACTGTGTGTATAACTATATGGGTTGGGAGGTTATAGTTGGCTATGGAAATGTACAGGTGGTGGAGCGAGACCACACGTCATGTGGGTCCCCTCGCACACAGGGTATCCCTTGTTTCATTTTTAGGAAACACTAATGTTGTGTATTTCATTCATTTAAACATTGATTTTTCCAATGAGTAGAAAGTCTTGATTTTTTTTCCATGTATAAAAAAGTGGTTCCCTCTATTTTGGAATTAAATATAGGATGTGTTATATTCCTCACAAAAATCTGGGCTATGAGATGATCAATGATGGAAGTGATCACGTAGGATCACTAGATATATTCCAAGAAGAACCCTTGATTAGAGATAGGTAGTACAGTACTTAAGGAACATTGAGTACTAACCTTTAGTAGTGTTGGGAAGTGGATTCCTCAAGGACTATAGAGAATAACCCTCCAACAGAGCTGGGCAATGGAGTCCATGACAACAAGAGAGTTGTACACTTCATTATAGTTGGATAGTGTAGTACACTATGACTACTAAGTAGTACCCTCCAGTAGAGATGAGTAGTTGAGTCCTCAATAACTACATATTATTACCCAATAATTGAGTTGGTTAGTGGTTCCTCGATGATTACCGAGTAGTACCCTTCAGTAGAGCTAGGTAGTTGAATACTCGATGACTACTGAGTAGTACGATCTAGTAGAGCTAGGTAGTGGGTCCTCGGTGACTATTGATTATTAACCTATAGTATAACAAGGAAGTAGAGTCCTATATGGATATCATAGTGGATACCTATTATTATACAATGGCATGTGTCATTTACCTATTTTTGTGTCCCCTTGACTATGATGCATGGTGATGAAGAGTTCCATGACATCGTTCATTACTTCTGGGCAGACATGTGATAGTCTGGGCATCGTAGATGGTCATTTTGAACTATTCTCTACTCTTCTTCTTAGGCTGAGACATGAGATGGAGATCTCGTTACTCTCTCATTTGGAATTATTTTGACTGAGAATATATATATATATTATTTTGTATGAATACCCTTGGATTTGGTTACTATCTTTCCACAAGAGGAGAAGATGAATTTGGCCTTCCATGTGCAATATGTGTTTAGATTCTCATGGTTGGATAAGTCTACTATCCTTCTATAGGTGGTGAATAATTGATGTGTAGTTTATCTAATCAACATGTCTCACCCCTTGTGTTTTCATGAGGATACTCTCTCTTTGTTTTGGTTGATTTGTTCTCTTTCACTACATCCTATTTACTATCTATAGTCTTTCAATTATTATTGTATCTCCTACTAATACCCATTCATCTTTTGATGTGTCATAATGTGTATGTATAAACTCACCCATGCATGGGATTTTCCCACACCTTTCATGCCTCATGTAGAAAGAGGAAATGATTTCATTGACTTTAGAGGAGGGTACGTATGGTGGTCGTGGCTTGGGATTTAAGAGCTAGGATCCCCCTATATCTTAGCACCTTAAATTTATATTTTTTTTTCAGGTTCGGACATATTTCTAGTTGGGCATGTATTTTTACCCTTTAATTTTTAGTTTGTGTTTTCATACTCTTGCACACCCTAGAGGTTATGCATTCTTGGTTTACATTCTAGTTTTGTTTCATATATTACTCTTTCACCTGTGAACTTCTACATCGAGGTTTCTATGTGTTGAAATGCATGAATTTAGGAAAAGGCCTCCCCATATTAGATATTACTTATATGTTAGTTGACAACACAAGCCTATGGTGGCAATCTTGGGGTAGTTTCATCTTGATTGTTTGCTTGGGTTAGGTCATGACAGTTGGAACCTTAATTAACTAGAATTATCCTATGGATGTTTTGAAAAAGTTCTGTACTAAGGTATTTAAGATAAAAGACTCAAAATGTTACATTTCATTAATCAAACATTGAATGAATTCATCATCGTTGTTTCCATCGCCATCTATGTGTAACACACCATGGTGTCACATCAACTTCTCTTATATATGAACACACATAGGGGTTTATATGAATAAAATTTTACATAGTAATTCTATGTTAAAACACATTATAAGATGTTGACACTAATGAAGATGAGTTTTTCATCATCTATACAACCACACACATGAAACATATATGTAATGTGAAACCTAAATACTAAAAAAGATGCATGTTATGCCTATTACCAATACAGTCAAGAGTCAAATCCATATGAAATCAAAAACCTCAAAATCTATGTTCATCACATGAGGTGGAATTAGATTATAATAACAATTCAAACCAATAATATAAATTCCAAGCCATATTAACCTAGACTTCCATTGAGAAAGGTGTTCATGGCACACCCATCTGAGTTTCATCACAATCTATTGCACATTCTTAGGTCACCTATCTATGATGTTTCAAAATAATAAAATAATAATCCTATGATTCCATTTTGTAACACCCCAACCCAAATCACTAGGTTCGATCTGAAGTACCACATGACCTCAGACATGGAACCCTGTATGGAAAAAGCTTCTAACTAGTAATGAGGGTCTAAAGTGATATCACAGGGAGACTATACCCTTAATCAATGCTAACAAAATCAGATAAATAACCAAAAATTAAATAATATTAATTTAGAGTACATATATAAAAATAAAATTCCATCAGTACTAAATGAATGATGAAACAACAGCCTCAATACTAACACCAAAATACATGCCCATTAATTTCCCATAGGACTGATCAAATATGAAAATAAATAAACTAATAAAAGTATAAAGAGTCTCTAAACTCTAATACACACCTCATCGCAGTCTCTAGACTTGTAGAAATCTATCTTGATAAACGATAAAATCCGAGCCTCAACCCAACATGTACAAGTAACAAGTGAAGGATACTCCAGAACCCAAGTACCAAGGACTCCCAATCAGGGTGTGAGTACAAATTAGTAGGCCACCACTAACATGATCCAATAAATAACAAGTAAAATTGAGTTTTTTATGTGATAATTTAATAATAATGTAAATATACAATTCATAAAATCATAATAATAACATGAAATCACCAATTCACAAATAAGTATAATAAATCCCATTTACGAAGTGGTCTTCTTCTTACCAAGCCTCCAAAACCCCGGACCATATTGTCTTTAGCTCCATGGAAGAAGTAATGTAACTAGCTATGTATGAAACACCCCCTTGATGAAATAATATTAAAATAGGTCTACACATCTACCTTGATGGGGTAGTTCACAAACATTCCAAACCAACATCTAATACATCCCCTTCATGGGATATTCCATATGGATCAACTTGTGTGCTTAATCGTAGAAGATAGAGGAAAAATTAACGCAATAAATAATTCCATGATGAAAAATCAATATCATGACATGTTAATCAAGGTTCATATACATAAAAAATCCATATTCAAGAAAACATGAAGCATAGGTGTCTTGAGGCTAAACATGCATACACATGTGATGAAGGCATCAAACATGGTCTCACAAGACACACACACACACACATGTGATCAAGGCATCAAACATGGTCTCACCACTACACATGGACACACATGTAATGAAGCCTCAAACATGATCTCATGGAAACACATTCACACAAATGTGATCATTACATAGTGATCATCTTCTAGAAAATAAGAAAACAAAAAAGTTCTAATAGGGCCCTTTCTACCTTGTTAGTTTGTTTGGAATATTCATTAAATTTGTTAATATAGAGAATTTGTGATCTAATTAATAACTCTGTTAGATATCTTATTTTAAGTAATTACATTATAAAATTACAGAATCTATCTAGGAATTTTATTTAGTTTTCCATTTGTTTCATGAAATTAAAGGTCAATTGAGAAAGAGTGTCCTGACCACTAACCACATCCCCTAATAAACATGAATAATACTATATGGTAGATTACATAGGTCCATGTAACTAAAACAGAGTCAAATCATATCCATGGAAAGACCAAATTCTTTTTCAGGGTCTATGCAAGTCTATTAATACTCTATCGATCACCATAACATCCTACTCATTCCCATACATTCCAAATTAATTAATTATATCTAAATTATAATTAAATTATCATTTAAAAGGAAAAAACTTCATTGGTTAAAGGAATACATTCCAAATGACTTACCATATATCACCACCTAATAGAATACATGACTAACCTCCCATTAAGGGTTTGTCTCAAACTCTCAATATTATTCTAGGAAAAATCTATATCATGCGACCGAAAAAACAAGTAGCAAATTAATATACTTAAATTGGAACCTTTACAAGAAACAAACCAATTGAAATAAGTTATACAAAATTCCATCCAAAAGAGTTTGACCACTCCGAGAACACTACTGATAATATTAGTAAAATCATAAATTCATAACTGTGTTCTAATGGAAAATTTATATCAAATTGAAAAAAATATGAATGATATCAAAAAGGGACATAAATTCCTCCAAATGGTGAATAATGGAACACATATACTTCACAGGACATCATCAATCTATGATGATCAAAAGACCTATAATTCTTGGACAATTCTGTAAATATCCAATGGAATTTTCATCTGGTTATCTAATTAAAATAAAACCAAATACTAGTCTTTGATTAAGTTGATCAAGGAGAAGAGGATCCTAAGAAAACTAAGACATTGAAGGATCACAAGGACTTAAACATACTAAAGGGATCATCCATGATAAATAGAATAGTGATCAATCACCACATGATGGAGGAAGATGAAAATATTAATGAAGAATGAAGGGTATACCAAAGATTTAGCCACTAAAAAAATTTATATTTTTTCAACAAGGGCATATCTATTGGTAATAGTACATTTTCTATTGGTAAAATGATTTACCAACATTTATGTCCCTGTTACTAAATTGTCGGTAAAAACTCTGCACTAAATGTTTTTGCAATAGATAAAATGGTTCTGTTATAATTATAATAATACCAACAGATAATATATATGTTTGTTAAAGTTTTTATCAACAGATTCTTATGACTATTTTTTCTGTTGGAAATAATTTTACCAACATATAATATATTTTTATAATCAACATTTGAATAAAAAAATTAAATTTTTATTTCTAATAAAAAATTTCATCCTATTTATATATTTATCATATATAATTAATCTGATTTAATTATTAAACTAAAGAATATTTACACGAATGTTCAAACTCAATAATTATAATAATAATTAAATTTAAAATAAAATGAGTCAATACATAAACACAGGATCCATCCCCCAACAGGATCCATCCCCCAACATGATCCATCACCCACAAGTACCAGTGACTCACCCAAGCCCTAATACTCATGCCCTGGGACCAACAAGTCAGCTCCAGCTATACTACAACCTTCTGCCCCTAGCACCAGTGACCCATCCATGCACTAAGACCAGCGAGCCAGCTACAAGACCAGTGAGAAACCTCGAGTAGCTTCTATACCACAGCTCCAAGATCTTCACCAAACACAACCAAATAACATACCAAAAAATAATCCAACTCCAATTTCAATGAGAAACAAATCGATCCACATCTATAATACCAGCGAGAAACCTCAAGTCGCTATTATGTCACGCCCTTCATATCTAATATCTAGATCACAAATGACAAAAAATAATACCCAAAAATCAGCGTGAAATATCTTCAGGAATTGAAACCAAAATAAAAATAAGTAAATAGAAGTATAGAAAAAATGATTTTCACAGTGAGCATTTTTCATCATTAATTTCGAAATAGCAAGTGTTTGAAAAAAGGATAGAACTTTTGCAAAGTAGTACTAAAATAGTGAATTAGGTAGATATGGTGCATGACATTCAATGAAACAAGAAACCAAACAAGTGGAAGCTCATTAAAACTAATATTAAAACACAAAAACTCACCATTTCCCATAATTGAATTCATCATGTATTGAACATGTTCATCTACTAAAATCCCTCAATAATGGCATTTATGTTCAACACTATAGGGGTAAAGTTGATGCCCAAAATTATGGCTTTCTCTTTGAACACCTAGTTTATAGGGTAAAAATGTTTAACATCCATGCACCATTGAAGATTGGGATGGAAGCTAATGAACATCATAATACATTTATGGTTAATATTTTGGATGAAGTGGTAATATTAGAATAAGTAAAAATTCTATGACATTAAACAAATAAACATAAACTAATTCCAAAACTATTTCCTAAATTCTCGGAATTCCAAATGATTGTAAGAAAGGTAACCAACTCACAAACAAATGGAAAATTCATGTTAGGAATGCTTTCACAATTCTCATAAAAACATAAACAATAATCTGCATAGAGTGATTCACCTAAAATGAGGGTCAAAAAAATGAGAATACAATTCAAAAACATATAAATTTACCAAGTTCTTAAGAAATATATTTCAATAAACATGAAATAATTTGGAAATAGATTCCTAAATTCTTGGATTTTCAAATGATTATAATGACACAATTGAAAAAATGACAATATAGTGGAAAATACAAGTAACAAAAGATTGCATAATTATCATATAAATAGAAATAATAATCTTTGTAGATTGATTTATCTAGATATAGGATAAAAAACATGATAATGATATTCTAAAACATTGGAATTAACACAACAGATATACACATGTCATTTCTAGAACCAATAAGAAGGTTATTGACATAAAGATTCATATAAAATATTAACAGCCTAAAGAAGTGGTTAAAAGAATCATAATAGAATTTATTTATTATGGTAAACAGAAAATGGATTTTATAATACAAAAAAAATTAGATATTTAACATGGTTAGAAATAGAAAACAGTTTCCATACAACCAATAGAAATCAAAACATAACCAAAAACAAAAAATTCATTGATTTTAATGTCAATGTAAAAAAACATAGAAAGCAGTAAATAGGAAAGATGATTTATGTTCTTTTGAAAATTTCCCAATGTGCACATGATAGGAAAATCGTCACGGGATTTACCATGCAAGAATAAAAGTACAAGCAGTGTGAATGAAAAATATAATCATAAAAGATCCATACAAAGTATCCATATGGTGCATTCTCACTGAACAAAGAGCCCACAATAAACCCAATATTGAGGGGATAAAGTATATGAGTAATTAGGAAGAAAACAGTCATTCAACATGAAAAACATCAAAAAAATGATGCTGGAACGAAACTCAAGAACTGCCTAATCAATATAAATAACAGATCGAGTCCACATTACCAGGGATTGGTCTCACCTTCATCACTGCCACATGGTCTGTTGACTAATGGTGATTAATTTCACGTCTATTTAATACATCCCCCATAATTTTCCCTCAATAATTTTTGGTTTTATAACTAATGGTAATTAATTTCACATGGCCCAAATGGTTTTATATGATCTTTTAATAAAGAAGAATGGGAAACAATATAAAAGTATCTGATTAAATCAATTCTCAATTTCTTTTGTGGTGGGCATATACCCATAGTTACAAAAGTAACATCTCTTGTCTTTGTTCCCAATACTACCCAAATATTTATTTTTAGAGTTTATCAATAAAATAATATATGTAAGGTCCCATATAAAATCATTATTAAACTACATAATGATAAGATAGTTTATCTTCATCTCCCTATCATCTCAAAGGAACATCATGTTGTTCTTAAACGTATAATTATTCATAGGCTAGTCATATTATCATAATAGTTATTGATAGATATCTATTAAATAATAATGGGTAGAAATGTTATCAGTAATATTGATATATAAATGAAATATTAAAAGGTTGAGTGGGTGTTAATTCGGTGTGTCAGCCTATGCCCAACTCTGTTAGCTACTGCTATTATACCAATTTTTGTGTGTGCATGATGTAATAGTATTAGTCACTTATCATTCTCTGTGTAATAGAAACTCAAAAATCAAAGAATTATCCCCGACTACAGAATCACAATCCCATGGATACAGGCAAACATATGTGTGTGTAATAGAAGCATCCATATATTTTGGTGGAGTGTGGGTGATGTAATGGAAGTGGTCAGTAATCAATCAGTGTGTGTGATAGAAACTCAAATAGCTAAAAGTCTCTTCCACTACTATAGAAGAGTAGTCCCAAGGATAATTTCTTTTAATCTAATCCACACAAAACATCACAATAAATGTTGTAAACAGAAACTCAAAATAAATAAATAAGAAATGTAGAAAACAATATTGAAAGCCATTGATAGTCATCAAATATAGACCTTTCAGAAATCATGGAAGATCCTTGTTAGAATTTTTCCTCTACGACATCTATATCGCAATACTCTTCCTCAATATTAAAAGTTGATTCAATTTTTTTTGTAGAACACGGCTTTGATGACTCCCTTCCTTTATTTCTTTGGCTATGGAAAAGGAGGGACTTCTTTCAATTGATGTATCATAACAATCCCAATACAAGACATGATATCATGAATCCCTTTTTAATAGATAGCCTCATGTAATTTAGGATATAAATAATTATTTCATATATATAAATATATAATACATGTCCCGATGGTTAAAATATCAAATGAACATTACCATTTTGTGTTTGAGTAGCTCCTCCAAAAATTTCGGGACAAAAATAAAACGTTTCTTCTTGGAATACAGCATCCCAAACACCGTTAAAATAGACAATAAGCCTATCACTAGAAAAGAGAGCTATAACAGATAATATATTTTATTCATCAATGTCTCCATGTCATCATCCTTATATTGAATTCGTAACATGATATATAGAAATATTCATCAACCATTGATGTCCACCAAAATCTAAAGAAACATGTTATGAAGACTAGGAATCCATTGCATCAGAATTTTCAAGCTTTATTATCATTTAGGTTTAACCACCAGCTTCAAATTTAGCATCAAACAGCCTTCAAAATTACATTTGCACATAGAAAGGACCAGTCAGAATGGTCAGAGAATCAGTGTTTCATTAATTATTTATCCCCTCCTCCTCCAAAAACCCAGTCGATGAGAAACCCATATATTGGAACTTCCTTGGCTCAAAGTCAGCCTCAATAGCTAGTTCAGCATGAACATTATTCTAGTTTGTAAATCTCCCAGAGACCAGAAAGAGAAAATGGTAGATTATTTATTTGATTTAACCATCTTCAATCATCATCGCAATAGCCCACAAGTTTCTCTCGATCTGCCATCATCAATTGAAACACCATCGTTTCTCATTTACATAATACTAGAAAAACTACTCACACGAATAATTACATGAAATGAAAGTGGAGGAGGTAGATAATCCAGAGAGAATGAAGAGGAATAACATGAGTAGGTGTAGATTCCATTCCATTTTACTTGGCCATTTTTTCTTCAACCTCGATGCCAGTGGGTGGTCCATCGGCTAGATGGTATTGCTCAGCACCATCACTACAACGATAATGTGCTCTGCTGGCTTCTGGTAGGAGGAGGTAAATCAGGAACGTGAGGAGGGAAAAGGGTGTCGAGGAGGATATTAACCAGAAAGCCAGAGGCAATGATGTGGGGGACGATGGATGGGTGTGTTACATATTTAGGATAAAATTCTGTTTTTTAAATAATGTGATAATTTATATTGATTTTAAATAATTATTATTTTACGTGAATTTTACGATTCTAAAATATTTTTTAATTATTTTTTATTGATTTTAAAATTAATTTTTCTTTTTAATAGTTTCTATAATTTCATAAATAAATTTTATGGACTAATTTTTCACCACAAATAATTTAAACAAATTTAAATTTTATTTTTAAGATGGATAATTTTAAAAATATAATATTCATGGACTTGAATCACTTATCAGTAATCATATATTTATATATTTATATTTATATACATTTTAAGAAACATTTTATGTTATCTAAACTATAATTCATTTCATATGTATATATTATAAATGATCTGTTGGTTATAACATGTTAAAAAATATATAATTACATTTTTCTTAAAATATTATAATTATTGAATAATCTATTCCAACATAACATTTTAATGGTAAATATTTTTCGGTAATAATAATTAATAACAATATATTTTTTTGGTATAATATCTATTGGTATTAATATGATAAAACAACATATTTAATTTTTTATTAAAAAATTGTTGGTAGTAAATGTTTAATATCAATAGATATATCTGTCAGTAAAAATAATTGTTGGTGTGTATAATTAAAACCAACAAAACATACTATCATTTGGAAATTCATGTTTTTTAGGATAGATAAAATATCTGATAGTAAATTTATGATATTATAGATCCTTTTTTGTAGTGATCAATGGAACTTGACTAGATTTACCCCCAATCAAAGGGTACTCTTGGTGCAATAAAGGAGTGTTGAACTAAATAAACCTAAAAAGATGAATGATGGGGTTATATCCTAAGAGGGACCTATTAGCCAAAAAACTAAAATGACCAACACTAATTCACTACCTAGTGGCCGATAGGCCTCCCGGTAAAGGCTCAATATCTTGACAATGAGTCTTGCTGGGTAGAAGGCCTCTTGCCTACCCCACAACAAGCTGGCGGGGGTGATTGACTTACCGTTGGCTACAATAGAAAACCCAATTTCTCTTATTCTACTCTACTAAAATTTAAAAACACAAGTCACCCTTAGATCATCCATTGATGTTCTAAAATATCTCTTAATGATGATCAAATAGGCCACACCCTAGTTCAACAATCGGTTCTCTGAAAAATACATCAATTAAATAAATTGTTAAAATCACTACAAAATTTAAAGATCATAATGACATTGGTTATTATAATATGGTAATCAAAGATTTCCACATTATGATACTAGGATTCCTTATAAATTCTCCTTCGGTTCGTGGGTAGGGAACATACCACCCACCCACATGGATATATGATGCCGAAATGGCTTGGCCATGATCCTTGGGTCTGTAGGTAGGGTATAGACCCACCACACTAGGATATATGATACTAGTATACCTTGTACAATATAATTGGATCCATGAATAGTGTGAAACCCCCTACCCCCACAATGACATTGGATAATGGGATTCCATGTACAATTCCCTATGTATGTGGGTTGGAAAAAATCCCCCACACATTGATTCTAGAGGCTAGAATGTCTAGTACATGCTCCAAGGGTCCTTGGGTATAGAAAGTACCCCATGTACATTGATATTGGATGCTAGGATACCTTGGATATATATCATGGGTTTGTGGGTAAGGAACAAACCACCCTCTCACTAGGACCTGATCTTACTAGGATGCCTTGTATGTATTCCTTGGATTCATGGGTAGGGATCAAACTACTCAACATTTGGTGGGATCACTATGGGTTATATTGATACCATGAGGTGATCATAGATACTCTTATATTTTATGATGTTTGTATGGAATGGGTTATAGGTTTCTAGGGTAGTACATGGTCCCCCAATGAGGTTACCAATGGTTGAAATTATTTTTGTATGTGCTCAGAGACATTCCATCATTGGATAAAGATGGTGTAACAGGCCTCAAGTTCCAATGTAGTACATGAGGGAAAAAATTGTTTATTGTTTTTGTATAGAAGTCATTTTTTAATCTTGAGAATATCATATGAACATGTCATTATGTTTACTATACATATATGACATCATGTTGGTGGTTACCTATCGGGTTATATACTCACACCATTTTCATGAATCCATGGAACTCTGGTACCCAAGTATCATTTCACATGGTTGTAGGTACATGTTGGGTTGATTACTAATATTGAATGATTGATATGGAGATTCACAAGTTGTATGTGGAGGTAATGATTATGTGAGGCTCATTGTTATTGTAGAGCCCCACTTTCCATTATTTCCCTTTATTTATTTATTTTGTTATTCTATTTTTATATATGATGGGCCTGTTGGGGGGATGTCTTGTATGCTTGTATCTTGGAAGATTATTATTATCATGTATTTCTATTTTATTATTTTCATACTCTAATGTAATAGAGGTTATCTATATCTAGTTATATCTACTTGTGTTGATACTCTGATATAAGGGGTACAGTCTCCTCAAAGCACCACCCTAGGCCCCCAGTAATAATCATCATACTTTATTGTATGAGGAGCTACACATGAGGCCATGTAGTGCCATCTATATGGTTACTATTAATAGTGATATGGAATTAGATTTTACATAGTGGAATATGATCTCATTTTTTTACTTACTATTTGGAATATGGTATACTAGAGGTATAGGAATGTATTAGAGCTTGTGATTAAACTTTGTATGGTTCATCGTTAACACCATTATGGATGGAAGTCTAGGTTACCAAGGACTTTTTTTGTATTCTGGGATTATGAATTTACATTTATATGATTTCACCATGGGTGGAACGCTTGTATTTCGTGGATCATTAATATTTACAAATTTATCTCTTAGCCAATGTAGACAAGTGTGTTCTTAATCATCATGATAGTCACATGGGATTCATTAGGAATGCGGCTACTTATGTGTAATTTTACTGATTTGAGTTTCAGTTATTTAAAGATCTTGAAATAGATCATATGTATTTTTCCCATATAAGTTATTGGTTGAAATATACTCATCTAGACCACTCTATACACATAAATTCTTATAATGATATGTCATGTCGATCTATGACATGATTCTTCTAAAATGTTATGATGATGTGATATCTTACTGCTAGGATATGTGACGACCCTCTGCTGGTGAGTATGAGCATTGGATTTTCTAGTTCTGAACCCTATGTGGGTGATTATTATATATTTTTAGTTATCTAAAGTATCAAAAACAACCTATATATTGTTATCGTATATAGTTTAGAATTAAATTATACTTAGCCGGACTAGGTGACTCAGATTCACTTGGAATGAGTAGTATTAGGCTAACGCCTTTATATATATATATATGACATATGTGATTTTTCCATGTAAGGAGTAGTCTCTTTCATAGATTTTCTAATTAGATAGGTTCTCTGGGATCAGTTAGTGAATTTTTCACCTGATAAAGACCGTTTACATGTGAGTCCATGGAATGGGTAGTTGGGATGTGTGATGTGATCCATTTTATGAGATGAGAGTTTGAATGACTTCACATGAGAGAAATGACCTATACGGTTGAGGATAGGTAGAGTATCTTGGTGACACTTATATCTAACGGAGGATAGTGTTGATTTAGTGACTTTTATGATTGAGGGAATCTCGTGAGTGGGGCTATCTCAAGTATGTGTGTACCTTATATGTGGAGACCATGATTAAATGCTTTTTTCATCATTTATGCACATGATTTGATTCTATCATGTGATATTATGATATGGAAAACAGTCCCTACATATAACAAAGAAATTGTAGGTGATTCAGAATATGATTGAGTGGTATTCATTTCATTTTAACATGTGAAACATTGAGGGTTCTGATAAAATGAATTAACACTAAAGGTTTTATATAAACATTTTGGATCATGGTTGTACCGTGGGAAGATACTACGGTATTGGAATGACACTAGTTTGTGGAGATTGTGTGATTGACATTGGGATAGTTTGACTTCTCCTTAGGACTTGGTTTTATGAGATGGTATTTCTATAATATTAATATGATATTGGGAAAAAACAATTTTCACACATGGTGCCTAATAATTTTGGGTTGGTGAGAATCCATGTACGATCCATAAACAAATGGGATTTGATGAAATGCTTAAAGGATGGCCAGATTAAATCATTTATATGGAAACCTAAAGTGTTCTCAAGGAATGGGATGCTATCATGGAAACATCGTAGATGAAGGAAAGATTGATCTATGATGAACCTCAATGAAGGCACCAATGTTTTACATCGCAGATGTGTGAGCATGGATCAGAGGATTGAAAATCATGATATTCTAATGAAACCTATTTAGTTTATAACAAGAGGATAGGTATAGGGAATGGAAAAAATTTTGGAGTGAATTATTGGCTATTGGAGGGTAAAAGCCACATTTTGAGTAAATTTATTTTTGATTCTCTAGTTGATGTTCCATGAAACGGGAACATGCATTTTGGGTAATCTATCATTTGTTAAAGCCAAGTGGTCTTGAGGTACGTCATCCAAAGGATGTTTGACTATATATTTTGTGTATAATTAGACATGGATTTTTGGAATCCGCATTAGAAAAATCATTTTTGAAATGGATGTGGTGATGAATAATTTGTTGTGTCATATTGGGGGAAATCCAGTGTATTGTAGTTCATTTCAAATATGTTGGAGAATCATCTAATTTAAATAGATATTTAGATAGAGGTTTGGTATAGGTATTTTATTAGTGTTCTATGGTTTTTAGGTGCGGTGATTTGGAATCCACATCAATGTGGTTGGTGGACTGTTAATAATGTGTTTGGACATGCGATTTCGATGATGGTGATGGTTATGGGTCAGAATCAACTATTATGAGTTCAGTTCTATGTAGGAGAGTACTATGAACCATATGATGAATCATTTTATGATGTATATATTCCTTGGAATATAAAAGTGTTAGAATTCACTATCTTGGTAGTTTACTAATGGTGGAACAATGTATCAGTTCTTTTGATGAGTTGGGTTTTATGTTAAACAACATACCTTGTTGAGTAAATAAGTTATTGGGTTATTTGAATGTTTGGAAATATAATAGATAGTATATTTATATAGTCACGATTTAGATTTTTAATATGACTATTATAGCATCCTGATATGTTGTTTTTTAATACATTTTGAGGCCCAAGGGATTCTTATATTTCACGAGCAAGCCTCATGATATTCTGGTTGAGTTATGGAGGTTTTTTTTCCACTGTAGCTAGGGTTCATGGTTTGGATAACAAATTTTAGAGAAAAATTGTGAATACCCTTATTTAGGTTTTGGTTTAGATAAATTTGTATAGATCATTTTTGTGTTTCAAAATCAATGAATAGTTTAGGGTTAACGATGTGTGATATCATAGTAAATCATGTGATAATTTTTGGGACTTCAGGAATGGTGCATGGTTTACACAAGGATTATTAAAACCATGTGCTAAAATATATATTTACATGGTAATTTTTTTGTGGGTGGTTCACAATTTCTAAAACCATGCAAAAAAATGGTGATACTCATTAAAGGTGAAAGATTACCAATTTATAGTTTTAATTATTAAGGGGTGATCCCATTATTTCCTCTCCCTCATGCATATACCCTATATGGATGAGCCCTCTAATACATTTCGATTATGATCTATTTGGGGTGCTTTTGAGTGCGTGGTTTCTGTATTTTTAGTTATTTTCTTCTTATTGTTGTTTTTTATACTCTTATGTTTCATTTTACACAATTTTTTGTGTTATCTAGTTAGGGATTTTGATATAATTCCACTATATCCTGGTGAAATCATCCGTATAAAATAGATTTTTAACTCATCCTAGTAATAGGATGACCCATGACAATGTATACACACCATCAAAAATCATTTTGATGGAGTTTTTCCTCTATGTGAGTTTTTAGGGGTTTTGGGTTAAAATAAAAAGGAATTTATTGTGGTTTTAGTTATATATTATGCGACTATGTCCCAGGTTAGTTTCTGAGACATGGAACAAACCTTTTATGGATGTTTGTTCTTGGTTTAGGTGAAGTAGGAGAACCCCCTGAGTAGTTTGGTGTTTTTTTCTTTGTGTAATTATTTTATTAATCTATTTTAAATAATTATATAAATTATAAATTTATTAAAACTAATAATTTTGGGGTTCTTATCATTATTTAGGAGATCTGTGGGTGGGATAGAATGTTTGGACATTTTATGAGCATTGATGGTCCTAGAGAGCATATGTGGAGTTGTTGATCGGTGAATTGAAAATATAAATATTTGTTAAATGTTAGGATATCTTTCTAAAACACCTATAGTATTTATGAATATCCTTATGAAACCATTAATTGGATTCCCCCAAAGGTATTTTCCAATTAAAAGTTTTTTAAAATATTTTCTACAATTAGGTAAATAACATAATTAAAATGAAATTTTGTTAATTAAATAATGCTTTCAAAATAAATGGATTCGATTAATAAAATTTCTAAGAGAATTAAACAAGGTTCCAAGGTCCATGATGAACCCTTGGGCATATGATCCATTTCCAAAACCACTAATGGCTATGATCATGATATAACTAAGTTCACTTTTTATAAGATAACCCTGAGTGGTGAACTATAAATGCGTGTGAGTGAACACTATGTCCCTTAATGTATGATCCTTAGCAACCCCCTGAGTGTGGGTCTGAGATCAACTAGAATTTTTGGGACTGCTTGGAATTCATAGATCTTCATTATAGAATGAACTGATGAATTAGAAATAGATATCCATCATGGGCCATCGGAATCTCCTGATTATTCCTTAAATCCATAGGTTTTGATGAGTTGGATCAATATAAGATATGGGATTATGTCCTCTCTCTAGTTCTATATCAAGTATGATTGACCCATGAGCCTTGTGAGGCTTTATAATGATCATGGTGAGGTTGATAAATGTAACATTCTCTGAGTGAATAGGGATAAAGTGAGAGTTAATATTGAACAAGAGGACACATAGGAGGGTGCCTCTCTTATGTGGTGACCCAATAGGACTCATGTTAGGTCTCCCATAGCACGATTTGACCTAAGTGGCCATGAATCTAAATAAAATGGATAATGTGATTATTTATGTAATTCATGTGATGGGAAAACACCTTTACTGGTGGTATTGATATTGGAATGTAAACACCTTTTGTGGTACTCTCAAAATAATATTCATACGATCTGGTATACACTCATTAATGTATTTTCCTTGTGTTATGGTATACACTAATGTTTTAGTATGATATGAATCTGTGGTCATGTGAGGAAGTAATTAGGGATCGCTGGGTAATTGAGGCCTAACACCCGAGGATGGTGGGATGTCTTGGACATTCTCTATGGGTCGGTGGTTTCATACATACCCCCCCACTATACATTGATATTTGATAAATGGATGACATGGAAACACTCCATGTGACTTTGGGTGGAGAAAATAATTTCCATCATGGGGATATATGATACGAGGATTCTGTAGAAACACTCCTTGCATCCCTTGGTTAGGGAAAACCACCTACATAAGGATATATGATACTAAGGCTCTATTGATACACTACATGGGTCTGTGTGTATAGAATAGACTAATTTCACATTGATAATGGAAGCTAGGTCACATTATACATTCTCATTGGGTTAGTGGATAGGGTAAAAACCCCAGTCATTGATACTGGATGACATGATGCATTGGATGCATAACATGGGTCTATGGGTCAGGAAAAAACCCCTTCTACACTGATACCAAATCATACTACGATTGCATGGTTACATACCATGGGTGTGCATGTAGGGATCATACCTCATTCACATATTGGGATCACTATGGGTTAACATGATACTACAGAATACTCAAGGATACTCTAATAATAGACAAGGAATATATGTTATGGGTTAAAGGTTTCCATGGTTGGACATGATCCCTATTGAAGTTACTTGTTATTGGAATTATTTCAAGATTTTCAATGAGACATTTCAGCACTGGTTGATGTAGTTATAAATAGCATCTTGTGTCACCGTAGAACCAATGGGATGAAATTTCTTGTTTATTTTATTATTAAATATGTTTTTGTTTTATGCTAGTCATGTCACATGAACATATCATTGTGTTTACTATTAATATATGGAATCCTATTGGTGGTTACCTATTAAGATTTGTGTTCACACCATGTTAAGGAGGCCATGAAACTCCCGTACCCAAAGATCCTTTCACTTGTAATCGGTTTGATGTATGTTATTACACAAATGATCTCTAATAGCTCTAATGGGATTCAAATATTGAGATTATATGAGTCTAGAGGATTTAGTGGAGCCTCAATGTATTTTATTCCCCCTGTTTTATTTATTTATTTTATTTCATTTGTACATATTATTATCTTGGTGAGTGGTATGTATTGTAAGCCTATATGTGAGAAAATTATTATTGCATACAATGATTTGATTGACGTGCTCAATATTTTTATATTTACAATTTTTGATACTCTGATATTTTTAAGAGTTTCCTCATAGTACCACCATGGAGACCCACTATTATTTTGAAGGATCTGGAATATAAGAAAGTATTCATCAGTTCATGTTGCACAAATGGTCTGATAACTTTTTATGGTAATCCATTTTTGGATGTTACAGATACCAAATGAGGTTCCGTAGACCCAAAAACCTAGATACTATGCAAAAACCCCATTCTTTAAACATAATCTTTGAAAAAAATTGTGATGAAACTGTATTTATTTTACATCATTTCAATAGTCAAGACATTACATATCACAATAAACAAATAATACCAGGAGAAAAATGTTCAATATCATTGAGGAAATGTGACATATATTACTTATTTTACAAAACATTTTAACTTTTCTCCACAATCAAAGCACACTATTCTCCTTTCTAGACAACTCATAGGTTATACTCATATTCATAACCTACAAAATATAAAAATAAGAAAGGGGAGAATCCAATTACTCAATAAGGGATAAACTCATAAAATATTCATCATTTATTAGATCTTAATAATATGATAAAACATGATTAGGTGAGAAATATATTATTAAAAAGAACATTTAATGATAATATTTGTCTATAATGTATGATAGAATGACACATAATCTGAAATGAGCGAACATAAACCATGAAAAAAGTGTATGGAATCATGAGACATTAAAAATTATCCATGGAGTGTAATTTTAAAACCATAAGATTTTATAATTTATTTATTTTTTAATAATCATGATGTGATTGATATATTACATTACATAAATCAGTAATTTTAATCAAACATTAACAAACTATTAGAATATTATTATTAAATATGGAAGTTATCACCAAAACATTGTATTGAAATTTATGAATAGGAATAAAAAATTATAAATAATTATTGTTTACACATGTATAAAATTATATCATTGGTAATTAATTTTTTTTAAATGAAAATAAAATCATTTGACCGTAAAACTTTATTGTTTTTCATAAACACTATTTTTATTTCTTCCATGTGATTGTATCTCAATAAATTCAATTAATCACTATTGATAAACTATTTTAATGAAATGTGTACATAATATATTCAATAAAATATTTTAACATTCCAAATATGTGTTTTACTAGGAATGAAACTTTTTGTTGAAATTTTGGCTGAAATAATGATGAACGACCTCAGAAATGATAGTAAAAGTGAAAAAATATAAAACTAAGAAAAAGAACAAGAACACAGGACACGTAGATTTACGTGGTTCAAGAATACCCCTAAGTCTACTTAGAGTCAGAATCACTTCATGAAAATTAAGAGAAAAATATGAGGTGCATATCAGTATAAAACCGTAGCTCTAAATTATCTTATAAAGTAGGCCATGTAATAGTGAAACTAATTTCAGAGTAAGAGAAATGTTCCATTGTATCCGACGGTAGGAAGTCTGTAGAGCTATAATTACATCATCACCAAAGTCTAGGATTCAAAAGTTACATGTGGATGAATTTTTCATTGGAACGATGACCTGTTGGTCTCACTTTTCATGTCTTCTTATATTAAGTCTACATTGCTACAGTTCCCAAAAATGTTGGTCGGAACCTTCACCCTTATACCCCTATGTGTGGACGTGCGTCCCATGCAACCACCAATAACCTCACCATCATGGTAGAACCATGGAAGTTATGGATTGGTGTGTATTTTAGTCATCTCATAATTATCCAACCATTATCTTAGGATAGATCTAGACCAATCCAGTAGGAATAATATTATATTCAAATTTAGACATAAGAATTTATTTTTTAAAAAGGTTATTTATTATTTTTTCCTATTTATTTTAGTATGATTTTGTACTAATATTGAAATTTAATATGGTATATTGGTTTCAATATTTTAAATAATCATGTTTAAATTTTATAATGACTTTAATTTCATTTTTGGTTGTTATGAATAGTAACCACTGTAAACATTGATTATTACAGTAAAACATAAAAGAGTTAATGAGGGGTTAAACTAATTAGATAAGGGATAAAATGACCTAACATAACTTATATAAAACTTTTTGGACATGTTTATTTAGAATAAAAAATTTCTAATTTAAAATTTTGGTTGATTTGGTTCCACTTTAAGATGAATATGACTATTATATTTTAATGTTTTATGTATTTACATGTGTGCCACTCCCTTTACATATAATGGGAACCGACTTTACTAACTTATCCACACCATTATATCCCTATATATTGTCAATAAATTCCCAAAAATAGTCTCTACATATTTATCCATGACCATGAGTTTATGGTCTTCCAAAAATACCCCACCAACAAATATTAAGGTGCTTTTCAAAGGAGGATACACGAAGAAGGTTTATATGTTCTTACCTATATATTTCATGATTCTTTATTATTAATACAAATAAAAATGTTCTATAACTATATTAAAATGATGATATATGTATCCTTAATGTCATTATATGTTTGGTATAGGTATTTTAAATCTCCAACCCATCTGTTGGAAAATGATAATATCACTCGTGCGTATATGTGGATAACCACCTCCATGAAGCAATGCGATTAATTTTTTATTTCCTCTTTACATGGATGGTAATAAGGATATATTTAATAAATATATATGATATTTAGATATAATAATGATTAGTTGAATTTTAATTATTATTTACATTTTCTCTATACATCAAAATGTAGAAACTGTACTCATGCATATATATAGACAACCATCTCCATGCAGTGAGGTAAGTCATTTTTCATCATTGTTTGATATGAATTATTATAAACATATATATTATGAATAAATATAACACTTATAGAATTATTAATATTCTACACATTATGGACCCATGAATAAGGATCAAGGACTTGAACTATCAAACTGAAACTTGCATAGAAAACTAACTAGTTTTTACTTGAATGTTCCTTTTAATGTAGAATTATTAATAAAATGTTAATTGGAAATTATAAAGAAATGATACATAGTAATTAACTAATAAATACGATTTTATTTTATAATTATAATAATTATATATTTATTATATAGGATATTTGAACATTTATGAAAAAAGATGTGGCTTGAGGTAAGGGTTTATATCACAATTTAATTTATTTTTAGGTTTGTTTATGTTAGATTTACATTGAGTGAAATTAAATGATAATTATCCATTAAACTAAATATATTTTATTATATTCTAATTATTCATGTAAATTACAAGTATTATTACAATTTTATAGTATTTTATTCTTAAAAATATTGAGAAATTTTTTATAAAAAAATATCATTCTTTCCTCTTTAGTCGATGAACTTTTTCCTCTATGATAATGATTCATTGAAACGTTTTCATGAATGTTATTTTATAAAATGAATTTTTTTAATGTAATTTTCAACCATACTTTAATTTCCTTTCATGGAATTAAAAATTATTTACTATAATTTTTTCATATTGTTTATTTATGATTTTTTTAAAAGTGTGAAAGAACCCATTATTTTAACATTTTTTGACTAAATGAATTTTCCGAACATCATGAATATTATTTTCTTTTTAGATTCCTTTAAAAATTTACATGGTTATTTTCAAAAACATGTTTCTTCTCAATATTTTGGGAATATTTAGATTTTAAATATATAAAAATAAAAGTTTATTGAAATGAACCAAAACATTTATCATTGAAATTTATCCATTCTTGTAGTAATTTCATAATCATATAAAATAACACTTATAAATACAATTCCACATCATACTTAAATTAAATACTATGTGACCTTTAAACACAAATTTCCCTCTTTTGTTTTTTTTATTTCGAAAATCTGATATATATGGTTGGGATCAGTAAGGTGTTTGGAGTCTGATAGGTAAAACATAATTTTTGGTGAATAGTAACCTATCCTTATGAATAGAAATACTAAATTTATGAATAGTAAACCATCCAAAATAGTTGTAACCACACCCGTGAGTG
Source organism: Viscum album (assembly GCA_963277665.1). Taxonomy (NCBI): domain Eukaryota; kingdom Viridiplantae; phylum Streptophyta; class Magnoliopsida; order Santalales; family Viscaceae; genus Viscum; species Viscum album. The sequence continues at coordinate 621,779,479 of OY728167.1, read as the reverse complement.
ATTAATTAAAATTTAGGCATCTTAAAAGTGACAATATGACCATAGTTAAATTATTTATAATTTTATATTTAATAAATAATTAATTATAAATATATAATTTAAAATAAAATTTATTTTCCTAAAATGTTTTCATATATTCACAAATCTATATCTTCTCATTTTGAGGTAATTTTACAAGACCTTATGTAATTTTTGAAATCATTATAAAATCAGTTTTAATTTTAAAATCAATATTTTTCAAGTAAATTAAGATTTTAATTAAATATTAAATTAATAATATTTAGAAAATTATTTATGAGAAAATTGAGTTAATTATTTATTATAAACATCATAAAATGGTTAGGGTGATTTTTTGGTATTTTTCTAAAGTACTTGAATTTTTTATGAATAGTGAAATTCTATAATTTACAAATAAACTAGATACATTAATTATAGAATCATGGATGATGATCTACTAATATAATCCCAATTGGATCGAAACAAATGCTCATGTTACTGTATTTAGTGAGGGAATTAGCATTGTTAATTATATTATGGAGAAAAAAATTAATTAATGAATATAGTATTTCAAAAACCCCACTCCCCTCCACTTTAAATACCACCCCTCCCACCCTCATTAATTTACACCTCTCAAGCTTCAAGACATGTCCAAATTCTGTCCAAAGCTCTTCCCTATCCTATCCCCCACGTTTATTAGCCCTCGGTCTGATAAAAAGACCAATACCACTTCCCAAAAGAGGCTCTCAAAGGAAATGAACACCAAAGGTAAATTCCTCTTTCCAATTCATTTGTTTTCATTCATGTTATTTTATTTTCATTTTTTCTTTCCTCACCCACCTTCACCAAAATGTAATGATAAATCCAGTAACATAAATTTAATATAATTCTATTATTAAAATGTTATAGTTTATCATAATATCTCTTTCCCCCTCCTTTGAATCCATAAATGAAACACCACCAGAGATGTGTTGATTTATAACATTCAAGGATGAAATATTTTCCATTTGCGTTGCCATCATCTAGACTGATCAGGAAACCATTTTAATGGTTGAATTAGGTGATAATATATCTATTTTATAATATTTAATGTTCTGGAATCCATATACATTCATGATATAAAATAACAATACAAACATGTTCTATTTGAGAAAAACAGCCAAATTGATCCAAGAGTTTATCATTAAAATTATATCTAATGAATCTTCATCTAATGAATCTTCATCTAATGAATCATCAAAATGGTATAAAAACTAATTTATTCAAAAATAATTTTAATACCTATAAGATCATTAATAACATGTAATATCAGTTCTGGATGTTTATCCATGTTCTACACAAACATAGATTCATGTGTACAAGTGAACCGTTCATGAAAACTAAGAAATAGAACACTCCCGAAAACTGAATTTAAACTCTATAAATAATCCAAAAACCCATGAAGGATAACAATAAATCTATAATAAATAAAATTCCTATAGAATGGTTCTTTAATTGATAATTAATGTATCTAATGTGATTATATATGTCATTAAAATGAAAAAACCTTTTAGATACAAGGTAAGGGGAAATTATTGAACCAAACTTTCTTTCTTTGGGTTATCCCTATTTTACTCATTTTTTGGTATGGTTACTCCTTAAAAATCATTTTTTCATCATTATCATACCTTTTCTATGATATAAATATTTTCCACTAGAGTTTATTTCAAACAAAATGTTTTCTAAAAGAACTCTTCTTTCAAAAACACAACTTTTACTTCTAACTCAAGGTTGATGGTCCTTATATCAAGTATGTTATTCCCTCATTCCATTAGGACCCCAAATATTACTAAATTTTACATATGAGATGAAACCCATTCCTTTACATGAGTTATTTATGTTCATGATTGATATATGATCTATGTGGCGTGTATGATAATGAAAATGTTATGATGTGACGGGTCCACCTGGAATTATATAGCACAATATGAATGTTTGAATTTGACAGGTGTTCTTGGAATTATACAGAGAAATAATGAATTGGGTAATGTGATTAACATGATGAATTAAATTGAAATGACATGGGAGTACTTTTCTATAATTTTTAATTAATATGTGTGGTAGTCAACCACAAATACATGATGTTTCATTTTTATGCATTACCTCATTCCATGCTATTATCTAATGCTTCTTCTCATGGTTATGAGGATTATGTTATAATTTTCCAAAGTTAAACTATTTCATGTTCTTATATATCCTATTAGTGGGATTTTATGACACCCCTTTTTGATTTATATCCTCCGGTGAAAACTTGTACTAACTAAAATTGAAGAGCCAATAAGAAGCTAGAGAAAAAGGAATTAAAAAAATTATGTTTTATGTTTTAAAAGTTATGTATAGTCCAACTTTTCCAAAGATCATTTAAAATTTTGATCTTCATTATGTATTGTTTTTATGTTGTCTATCATTAAAATGATATATATGCAATTTATGAAAAGCAGGGTCGTTATACTTTGTATCAAATCCTAGGTTCAGTTAATTTGAGAATTAGGATTAGTGAACCCTAGATAAAAACTCTAGTGTGAGACTAATTAAAAATATTCATAGAAGAATATTTTCTAAACATAGGGATACCATAAGTTATGATTTTATTTTAAATTTAACAAATGAATAATTTATTTATTCATGACTAACTGACATGTGTTTTGTTCTAACCTTTTCTATTTTAAAAAATTGTGGGAACAAGGAGAAACCCAGTAAACAAATCATGCGAGGGACAGTGCAACAGTTTCCTAAATGACATCCCCAATGATTTGGGAGGTGGAGTTCAAAACATCAGGGCGATGAATACTATACTATCTATGGTTATTAACAATAAACTAAATAATGAGGAACATTCTCCTTCCCCAAAGAGTGAGAAACTGGCTATTAGGTGTTTTATGTGGCAATGACAACGACCATTAGTGGACCTTCCAATACACTAGTTGTGGAATAGTGGGTCAAATCTATGAAGAATATCTTTTCTTTTCTTCATTTTTTTGGGATGGAGAAGGTTACAATAGTCGTTTATCTTCTAGATGGTGAGTCCAATCAGTGGTGGGATTTGATTAAGAACACCAAGCCAAGAGACCAAATTTAAGAGATGGAATTGGAAGAATTTAAGATCATGTTTCGTAACAAGTATTTCGCAAAAAATCTTCTTACGAAGATGGATATATAATTCATAGAGCTAAAGAAAAAAGAATGAGAATCTATCATGACCTACAAAGAGAATTTCACAAGGATTTCAAGGTATTCTCTGGGTTTTGTTATTACTATTGATAGTAATATTAATAGATTCTTTAGTGGATTAAAAAAACACCATCAAAAGGCCCTTGTAATTAAAGAATTTGGATGTTATGAAGAAGTTGTTAGATGTTCCCTCAAAGAGGATATGGAGTCGAGAAAATGGTCCCATGAATATGGTGATAAAAATGTAAGATGAAGTTTCATGCTGGGGGATATATTGATAATGGTTGGAAGAAAACTCAACCACCCACATGCCAAAAATGTGGGAAGATGCATCATGGGAACTACATCAAAGGGTTGGCGAAATGATTTTTGTGTTGGAAAGAAGAAAACCATGATCAATAGTGTTGAAAATACATGAGAAGGTTGGAGAATTTAGTGGAAGAAAGGAGAGAACAACCCATGGTCCAATGCTATAACTATTGGGAGAAAAGACAATATGAAAGTCGATGCACTAAACCTCGAGTCCTCTATGGTAATCAGAATCAACGACTACCAAATACAGATGAGAAAGGGATAGCATATTACATCACTACTACCAAAGAGGATCATGATAGTGAAGTTTTATAACACACACATCCTATTCACTCAAGAATGGAAAGTGTCTTATTTGATTCTGGTTCTACACATTTCTTTATATCTTTCTTGTTTACTAGAACTATAGAAACGAATCCTCGAAACATTGATGTAGATATATTAGTAAAAAAACCTAGTGGATCAATCATTTAAACCCATGTTTTGGAAACTTCTCTTATTGGAGTATGTGGGAAGAGTCCTCTAGAAAATGTCGTAATACATTCATTGGTGGAATTCAACGCTATAAGGGGAATGGATTGTCACTCCTTATATAGAGAACATATCAATTGTTGGTAAAAAACGAATATATTTTAATATTCTAAACCATACCATTATCCTCTAAAAATTCAAGGAAGGTAATGAATCTCCATTGAAAACCTCTTCAATGGTGTGGGTGTAGATTCCCTGTGAAGAGGAATACCTTGCTCAAATGGACGAGTCAAAGGAATGTGTCAACCTAACAGAAATTACCATCATGAGGGAAAATGGTTATGTATTTCCTAAATAGTTATCAGGACATCCCCCCAGATCGTAAGGTAGAGTTCTTCATAATACACATTCACATAGCTACTCCTATCTCAATGTGTCCCTATAGGATGGATCCTATCGAAATGGAGATATTAAAGAATCAGCTGCAATAGCATTTGGAAAACGGGTTTATATGCCCTAGTCCATCACCTTGGGGTGTTCTAGTACTCATTGTGAAGAATAATGATGGAACAATGTAGTTGTGTATCAGTTATCAAGAACTACACAAGATCACCATAAAGAACAAGTATCCTCTTCCAAGGATTGAAAAAAAAAATTATCAGTTAAGAAAAGATCAATAATTCTAAAAGGTGGGTGTTCAGTTTGGATATCACCACCTAAAGGTGAAGAAGGAATATATTCAGAAGACATCCATTCGTACAAGGTATGGGCACTATAAGTTTCTCGTGATTACCTTCGGACTTACTAATGCCCCTGAAATCATTATGGATTTTATAAATAGAGTCTTTAGACATTACCTCAACAAATTTATGGTAGTGTTTAATGATGGTAATCTCATCTACTTAAAAAGAAATGAGGAACATATATAACTTTTAAGACTTTTGTTGGAGACCTTGAGAAAGGAGAAGTTGTACGCTAAGTTCATATTGTGTGACTTTTGGATGAAGCATGTAGAATTATTTGGACATGTGATCATAAGTGAGGTATTTTTTGTGGACGCTTCAAAATCAAAGGTATTTATGGAATGGCTCAGACCCTCCAATGTCACAGAAATATGTAGTTTTATTGGATAAGTTGGGTACTACAGACTTTTTGTGAGAAATTTCCCATGATTTTCAAGCCTGTTAACTATGTTAACAAGGAAAGAGGTAAAGGATGTATGAATGGAAAAATGTGAGAAAAGGATTCAAGGAGATAAATAGAAATATTATCACTACACCTTTACTCACATTACCCAAAATTTCAGAATGTTTTGTGATATACGGTGATGATTTAAGAAATTATTGGGTTGTGTAATCATAAAAAATGATAATGTTATATCCTATACCTCATGGAAGTTGAAGATCCATGAGCAGAACTACCAGATACAAGATCTATAGATAGAAGTTGTGAATTTTTCCTTGAAAATGTAGAAGCACTGCCTTTATGGTGAGATGTGTGAAATTACACCAACCAAACTATCCTAATGTTTATATTCACACAAAATGAGATCAATATGTGTCAAAGAATATGGTTATATCTAATCAAGGAATATTATATCTCTATTCACTATCATCATGTATATGCAAACATGGTAGTTGATTCTCTCAAATGAAAAGAAACTGCTACTCTATCCATGTTATCTATTGAGAAAGACCCTATATACCTGGACATTCAAAGAATGGATTTGGAAATCAAAAGGAAAGGGGATATATCCTACCTTTCCCAAATGATTGTTCTACCATATACCCAATAGAAAATTAAGGAGCACAATGGGATGATTTTGAGTTACAAAATTAGGTTAATGGAGTAAAGGAAGGGAAGATTCTGGAGATCCATATTGACGATGATTGTGTGATTTGTTTTTGAATGCGACTATATGTGCCTTCATCACCCGAGATAAAGAAGGATCTATATACACATAACTCAACATTCTCTATCCATCCTAGTAGAACTAAGATGTACCTAGATCTTCGCGAAAACTTCTCGTATGATAACATGATAAAGAATATTGTAGAATATATCTCAAGGTTCTTGGTATGTTAACAAGATAAAGAAGATAGAAAAAGGTCTAAATGGATGATGAAACCATTTCCTATACCCATATGGAAATGGGAGAATGTCACTATGGTCTTTGTCACGGGTCACCCGAAGAAATCCTATGGAAATAATTCAATATGATTTCTGGTTGACCAACTCACCAAGACATCCCATTTTATCGCTATCCAGGAAGATCACTCACTTTAGAAACTAGAAATGATATAAGTGAAGGAAGTGGTGAGACTACATGGTGATACCGTATCGATATTCTTTGATCGTGATCCAAGGTTTACATCTAAATTCTGGCAGAGTCTCCAACATTCTTTGAGTAATGAATTTGATTTCAGAACAGCCTATCATCCTCAAACTGATGGCCAATCTAAAAGGACTATTTAGAGGCTTGAAGACATGTGAAGAGACTACTCATTAGAATTAAATTTTGATTGGATCATCATCTCAATTTGGTTGAGTTGTCATATAATAACAGATTCCACTTGAGTATTTATATGGCTCTATATGAATCTCTGTAAGGAAATCAATGTAGAACTCCAACCTACTGGGATGAAGTGGGATAAATAATGCTACCTAGACCTGATCTTGTAAAAGAGATGGTAGAGGAGGTTCAATTCATCAAGAAACATATCAAAGCTACTCATAGTTGGTAAACGATCTATGATGACAACCGTCAAAGGGACATGGAGTTCGACGTTGGAGATAAAGTCTTCCTTCGAATATCACCATGGAAGATAGTTAAGTAGTTTGGAATGAAAGGGATGTTAATCCCAAGGTACACTGGCCCCCTTGGGATCCTTGAACGCATAGGATCCATGACATATCGACTTGAACTGCCATAAAATTTGGCTCATGTTCATGATGTGTTTCATGTATCACTCATGAGAAAGTACATACCAGATTCCTCACATGTACTGAACTCAGATGTGGTACAACTGAAAGATGATCTCTATTCCGAGGAGCAGCCAGTAATGATAATGGACTAGAGACATAAAGTTCTAAGAAATAAGACAACCCAGCTTGATAAAGAGTTGTGGATGAACCATATGTATGATGAAGAAACATGGGAACTATAGGATGTGATTAAGGAGATGTACCCTCACCTGTTAATGTAAAACAATTGTTTTTGGGTGAAATTTCAAAAGGGGGGAAGAATGTAATGACCCAAAACATTTTTCAATGCAATTTCTCCCTTCTTTCAGTAACTTAATAATGAAATTAAATAACACGAGGAAACTAAAATCCACATCAAGCTTAAATGAACTACTATGTGACCTTTAAACATAAATTTTCCACTTATGTGTTTTGAATTTCAAAAATATGACATATACAGTTGCGATTAGTAAGATGTTTGGAGTCTGATAGGGATAATGCAATTTTAGGTGAATATTAAACTAACCATATGAATAGTCATATGACCCTTATGAATTTTAAACCATCCAAAATAATAGTAACCTTACCCAAGAATGATAAAATATAATTCAGGCATCTTATAAGTGACAATATGACCATAGTAAAAGTATTGGTATTTTTTAAGTCATAAGTAATTAATTATAATTTATTTATATATTTATATAAAAATTTATTTCCCAAAAATGTGTTCATAAATTAACAATTTTATGTCTTTAGGTTTTAATATATTTTTATAAGACCTTATTTAATTTTTCAAAGCATTATAAAAAAAATTAATTTTTAAAATCTGTATTTTTCATGTATATTATGATTTTAATTAAAAATTAAATTATTCATATTTAGAAAATTATTTTTTAAAAATAGAGTACATTTTTTAATTCTACACGTCAAAAAATAGGTAGGGTGAATTTTTGGGATTTTTCTAAAATACAAGAATTTTTTATGAATACTGAAATACTATAACTTACAAATAAGCTAAATAAATTAATTATAGAGTCATGAATGTTGTCATAGTGATATAAGAACTATTTTTTCAAACTCAAAATCTAATGTTACTTTATTTAGTCAGGTAATCCTCACTATTTCATATCTTGTGGAGAAATAAGAAATTAATGAATATAGTATTGTGAAAACCCCTCTCCCCTCCACTATAAATACCACCCCTCACACCGTCATTAATTCACACCTATCAAGCTTCAATCCTTTTCTAGATTCTATCCAAATATTTTCCCTATCCCCTCCCCCACGTACATTATCCCTTGGTTTGATAAAAAGGCCAAAAATCCTCCCTAAAGAGGCTCTCAATGGAGATAAACTCAAGAGGTAAAGTCCTTTTTTCTGGTTCTTTTATTTTATTTCAAGTTTGTTTCTTTTATTTTTTTTATTTCCTCACCTCCCATCACCCAAATGATATGATAACTCTAGTAACATAAAATTAATGTAATTATATTATTTTAATGGGATATTTTATCATAATATATCTTTCCTACTCATTTTAAACAATAAATGAAACCACCGTCTGAGATGTGTTGAATTATCACATTCAAGGACGATGGGTTTTAAATTTGCATTACCATATTCTAGATTGGTCAGAAAACCATTTTAATGGTTTAAAAAAATCATAATATATCTATTTTATCTTATATAATGTTTTGGAATCCTTATACTTTCACGACCTCCCTTCACCAAGATGAGAAAAGGGACAATAGATTGCCATACCCTTCCTTCTTCCAGTTGAAGGAGAAATAATGACCCCCCGAGACCCGCCTTCAATAGATCCTGAAGTGGCGAATAGAACCAAGGGTATAGAATAACACACAAAATGGAAGGCATTACCCCTTTTTTATATTTAGACCGATCACTTTCACACCGATCGATGTGACAGAATCGGTGTGTCCCCAATCGGTGTGACATGATTGGTGCATCACCGATCATTGTGACATGATCGGTGTGTCACAAATTGGTGCTAGTGGGGATTTTCGGGTTTTTATTCCCTAGTTTTTTCCGTAACTCCACTTTTAAGTCATTTTATCCTTTTAAAAGTGGTTCAAGTCCATTTTTATCCCCATAAAAAATGTTTTAAATTCCTAAGAGTAGGGCAACCCTCAACGGACCTAGGCCGTGTGTCCGTGTAATGTTTTTTCCTCTGTTTAAATAATATCCTTTAACTCACAGCTGTTACGACCACCTCCCCAATGAGAATTATTAAAAAATAATTAATTCCATCATGTGTAACCATCTAACCGCGAGGTGAAACCACGATTCGCCTTTAAATTCGCTCAAGATCTTCATATCCTATAACGCCAAGATCTCACCTTTTTTTCACACGTGAATTATTTTCTTCTCAGCTGGTCTCTTTTCCTTCTTCTCCTTGCTACATTTGGAGTCCCCCTTCCCGAGGTTAGTGGTTCACCTGTGTTGCATCCTTTCTTGCTCATTCTTGGAGTCTTCCAAGTTCCTCTCCTACAAGTCGCGCATCCCCAGTTGTTGGTGCCAGCAGAAAAACGTCTATCTTTGATCATTAAAGTATGGATCTTCCTTCGTATCTCCTTACTTTGTATCATGAAGGGTGAGTATGAAAATGTTTCCTTCAGGTATGAATGAAACCAAACCTTAATTAAGATAATAAATGGACGTTTAAAGAATGAAGGGGGTGTGCTGAATGTTTCTGTTGTACTCTTTATCCTTGATTATGTGTTGTGAATTGTACATTCTTATGTCCACTAAAAAAAATGAAGTATGTGGTATTTTCATGAGAAGTAATGATCCACAAATTTTATGGATATTTATGTGATTAAATGGGTGTAACATAGAAACTGGTTAATCACATAAACTCGGTTGATAAAATGGATGCCCAGTGAATAATAATACTTGTGTGATCACCCCAGTTAACCAAACAGAAAGACGGAACTGAATGAATAGCATATTAAAATTTGAAAACTCCCTTTCTCTATTCTGGTGATACTGACAGTTGATGTTTGGGAAGCGATGTGGATGGGGATGGGTTCTTCTGTTGTGGTGTCATGGTTGGATTTTGGATCTGAGGCCATGTGGCGTTGTATGGTGGGTCTTGGTTTGGTTCCAATACTTAGAGGGATCCCACAGATCCCTTTTGTCGTTATGACTTTACAAGAGAACCGGGTGTGAATGCTTAATTTTTTGTTTGGATGTTTTCCCTTCCATTTATTTTGGTTATGCCTGTTAGTTTCCCAATAGTGAAAATTTTACTTAAATGTAATTACTTGAATATGATAATAATAATGGGTTCAATGGGGAATTGTTTTCGGGAATGAGTTGTGACAAGGTTGTGGCTGTCGTGTTTCTTATGAATGAATATTAACGGGGTTGCTTGTGTATGGGATAGTTTTGGAAACCCTAGGATGGGATGAGTTCTTGTTACTTATATATATAATTGTAGTTCTTATGTTTCTTATTCATGCCCCACCCATGTTGAGCACATCATGCCGAACACCTCCATTTCACGGGGGAGGGTTTTTATCCCAACACTCCTATGAGTGGATGGTTATTAGCTCCTTTTATTCTACCTTTCCCGAGTATCCCAAGATCGTTCGGGTATATTGTGACGGCATGAGGTCCATTATAGCCCAAGATTCTTCGGGTAGGGTAGTTGTGGTGGTTTTCATATGTGTGTGTGGACAGGTTTTTTCCCAAGTGTCTTTGGGATGAGGCCTAGGTGTCTTCGGGTATTGCAGTATTTGTTCAGACCTAGGTGTGTGTGGGTGTGGTTATGTTTGGTTGTGGTGGCCCAGGTGTTTGCAGGAGGGATGTGTGGTTGTGGAAGCTCAGGTGTGTGCAGGTGGGGGATGGGAGTGGGACTGCGGTGTGAATGGAAGGAGAGGGTTGACGCGTAGGATGTCATCAATAACTAGTGGGAATGTGGTGCAGGGTACCCAAATATCGATATGCTATTACTATTACTTTACTTGACTTGCGTTATTTGGGGAGTGTGCCTTTGTGAGGTTTGGGTGGATAGTTCCCCTGCTAGGTGCTATTGTTATCTCCTTTTCTCATGGGGCATTAGAATGCATCCCCACTTGTGCATGAGAGCCTTTCATTTTCCCAACTGAGTATACTTGTATACTCACCCTACGTATATAAACTATTTTCAGGTTTTCAAGAGGACATCAGGGATCATGCGAGATTGTACTAGCTCGGATGTTGGGACAGTTGTTGTTGTTGTTTTTCTTTTTCTTGGTACTTTCCTTTGGGGATTTCTTATACTTTTGTAGAATCTAATTTTTGACATGCATATGGGAATGGTTTGCTTTTGGATTTACTTTTACCTTCAGTTTTTTTATTGTCAAGATTTACTATTTTATCTCTCGACCCAATTAAATAAAAAAGGGTAATGCCTTCTATTTTGTGTGTGATTCTACACCCTTGGTTCTTGTCGCCACTCCGGGACCTATTGAAGGTGGGTCTCATGGGTCTTTATCTCTCCTTCAACTGGAATAAGAAAGGTTTTGAAAATCTGCTCTCTCTTCTCTCATCTTGGTGAAGGAGGTTCATGACATATACATTCATGATATATAATAATAATACAAACATATTCATTGTGAGAAAAACTGCCAAATTGATCCAAGATTTTATCAATAAAATTATATCAAATGATTCAACCACATGGTATTAAACATAATTAATTAAAATATCATTCAAAATCATGGAATATAATTAATATCATGTAATATATGTTCTATATGTTTATCCGTGTTCTACACAAACATCCATTCACGTGTACAAGTGAATCACTCATGAGAACTAGGAAAAAGAACAATCCCGAAGAATTAATATAAACTCTATAACTTATCCAAAGACCCATGAAGGGACCAAATAAATCCATAATGAATATAATTCATGTATAAAATGTTATTTAATTTATAATTAATGAATATAATGTGATATACATGAAAATAAAGTGAAGAAAGTGTTCAGATACGAGGTATTGGGAAAATCTTGAACCCAACATTCATTCTTCGGGTTCTCCCTCTTTCACGACTTTTTTGGTATTGTTACTACATAAAAATGATTTTTTCATCATTAACTTACCTTTTTTGTTAAATAAATTATTTCTAATGGAGTTTATGTGAAACACAATGTTTTCCAAATTAACTCTTCTTTCAAAAACACACATTTTACTTTGCACTCAAGGTTGATAGTCCTTGTATCAAGTATGTTATCCCCACTTTCTTTTGAGAACGTCATGTTTATGAATGTTTACATTTTAGGTGAAACCAATTCCATTCCATAGGTTATTTATTTTCATGATTGATATATGATATATGTGTCATGCATGATAATTAAAATGTTATGGTGTGACAGTTTTTCCCTATATTATATAGCGCAATATGAATGTTTGCATGTGACGGGTGGACCCATAATTACACAATGCTCCAATTAATTGTGTAAACTGATGAATATCATGAGTTAAAGTGAAATGACTTGTGAACACTATTGTATCTCTTTTCACAACTATTCTTGGTAGTTAACCACTAAGACATGATGTTTCATTTTTATGCATTACCAAATTCCATGCTATTATCTACTCCTTCTTCTAATGCTTATGTTGATGATGTAATTCTCACCCAAAGGTAAATGTTTCATGTTCATATCTATCCTTTTTCTGGGAATTTTTCTCATATATTTTTTATGTATATCCTCAGGTGACCACTTGTTCTAAGGATAAGTCAAGAGCCAATAAGAAGATATTGAAGAAAGAATTAAATAATTTTTTATGTTATATGTTTTTAAAGTTATGTATGGTCTTATTTTTCCCAAGACCACTAAACAATTGGATTATCATTGTGTAATGTTTTTATGTTGTTTATAATTAAAAAGATGTATATGTAATGTAAGAAAATTAGGGTTTCTATAATTATTTTATTTTTTTCCTCAAAGAATTGTTCAAATTCTGTTTTAATGGTATTTTTCATATACTTTAATATCATTTCTGGATTTTTATCTTCATCGGGGATATTATATTATGTTACCGTTCAATTTAATTATTTTAAGGTTTTATTATGATAGTGAATTAATTACAATTCAATGAAACTTATTTTTTCCCTAGTGGTATATTGAGTTATGAGAAATATTTTTGAAACCCATTTATTATACATGGGTAATGATATTCTAAAATGATAAAATGTTTTTTAAAACTATTTCCTTTCTACAGGGTTTAATATAATGAAATGATTAATGGTTTTTTGATCATGTGGAAAACATATGTATTGTTTTAATTACGTGATGCATGGGCCTGGAATTTTATAACCCTCCAATGAATTAAGTAAAGATTTATATATCATGAGATAATATGGACTATAATGGGGAGTCAAATTAGTTCATAAGGGTCTATATCCATTATGATTTTATTATAAGTGATCTTTGATTATTGGAATTATTTTATGTACTTATGTGTTTTTATAAAACCTAGGTATTATTCTTATGATAAGTGATCATGGATCATTATTAGTTATTTATTATCCATCACTCTTATGAATTATGTCTTTTTTTATGAAAATTCCCAATTCCAGTAAACATGATTTAATAACATGGACTGATTGGGTATGAATTTTTCATGTTATGATCATGTTATCATACCAATTTAATATATTAATATCTCTTATGATCATTGAATGATATCTATTACGTTTACACTTAATGGGAATCTGATCTCACCATTTCATATATTCTCTTTCTTGTAGTTAGGACCGATGGTTTTATATATGTTATATCTAAGAAGTGTACTATGTGGGAAGAACTTTATGGTAGATGTTTATGATCATTACAGAAATTTTAAGACTATGTATCTAGTATCTGGATACACTATAATTTTAATTTTTTTTGGTTTTTATGATTGTGATATGTATTGAAAATTAATAAAAAATAATGTAATATTTATATATATAATACTTGGGTCACCTTAGTTGGTATCAGATAATGGTTTAGTAAGATTTAGAGATTAAGAATAGAGAAATTTAGTTAAAATATTCTTGATAAGTCTATGTATAGGAAAACATCATGGTGTTTTGGAAAATTAATGAGTGTGTGGTTTCCTAGAAATGAGATCCCCGCCTAGATATCAGAATGTTAAAGCGGATGTGGAACAAATGTACATTTGGAAAAACACCATTAAAATGTTGGTTGAGTATAAACTCAATCTTCACTTAGTGCAAGATGAGTGGGGGTAGGACTAAATACATGGATAGAAACTCATAGTGGCTATTATTAAGTTAATTCACATTCTTTTTATGAACAATTATTAAGAATGATTGGATAAAATTTATGAAAACACCTAATAATCTAGAGTGATATGAGATAAAATGAAAGTGTCATGGGTTGAGGGAATGTTTCATAATTTATAACATCATAAAAATTATTTTCATAATAATATGATTGTTTACACTGATTATTGATGTTTTATTCTCACACTAAATTTTTAGGTTTTATTTAATGGACGAAACTAGGAGAAACAAATCAACAATGTTTGTGAAGGTAAATGTTGTGGTTTTCTGAATAAGAAACCTATCGAGAGAGAAGACGGGGTTAAAAATATTATGGGTATGCATAATTAGATATCTCAATTTTTGAATAACCACCTAATCCTTGGTGAGTTTCCTTAAACACATTATTATATAAAAGTTTAGTTTAATGGGAGTTCAATTGATAATGTATGTGGGGGAAATGTAATTAAATTTTCCACTCGCCAAGAATGTGGGGAGAATCACCAAGGGAAATGTCCCAATGGAATGTAAATATGATTTATCTGTGGAGACTAAAGGCACATAGAAACTAATTTCATATATAAAATTATGATTTCAATGTATAGAAATCATTTTTATCATGAGGTATGACTAATAGTTTTATTTATAATATTTGGATAGCTTGGGAATTATCCAAGTCAGTTCCCTAATTCAATTGATATCTTATAGACTAAGGAAGTGCCTATGATATATAAATCATTAAATTGGATCATAATGGATAATAAAAAACAAATCCTCCATTATATATTCATGATTTCATGTTTAAGTTTCTACGAATGTTCCCTATAATATTATTATCATTCATTATTTAGTGGAATGTAGTGTGATTATGAACATTTATAATATCTATCTACTGATATCCCATATAAATTGATATAATAAGGAAACCACATTTCACATTATAAATTAAACTGTGGTCATATTTTAGTGTGAGGATGAGTATGAATGTCCAATGGGAATTTCTTCTATTTTATGGGTCTTAATACCTATTCATCAGTTATATTTACCTCAAAATATTTCAGAGAAACTCAACATTGATGATATGCCTATTGTTTGGGAATATGATATTATTTTTCCAAAATTCATTCTTATTAAACCCCCTTAGTCATGATTTTTATCATTTAATATAACTCAAACCTATTGGTACACATTTTTCAATTAATCTAAATTTAATATCTCCAATTTTGTTACAGAAATTGAAGAAGAAACTCCAAGAGAATCTTAATATGGGATTCATATTCCAAAGTGCATCACCAAGGGGTATACCTATTATTTATATTAAAAATAATGATGTTTCAATTCATATTTACATTTTTAATAGATAATTTAATAATATCAATATCAATAAAAAGTATTCTTTATCCCGTATTGATAACTATTTTTATCAACTGTGTGAAGCTCAATTATTTTGCAATATTTACCTTGATTCAAAATATCATCAAATTAGGGTAATGATATTGAAATATAAATAATTAAAAAAATATTTATGAGGTATGGTCATTATAAATTTATCATTATTCCATTATAACTTATCAATTACCCTATTATAATCATTTATTTATTGAAATGAGTTGTTATATATTTTCTCGATCATTTTATTGTATTGTTTATTGATTATTGTCTTATATATTCACAGAGAAAGGAAGTTCATGAAGTGAATTTGAGGTTTTTATTGAGGAATCAATGGAAGGAGAATATGAATTCCAAATTTATCAAGTTTTCATATGGAAAGTTAATGTTTCTGTATTGAGTCATATAACCTCAAGTGAGGGTATATCGATGTATCCATCTTAGATAAAAGTAATTGAGAGTTGGACTATAACAACTGTGGTGATGAAACTCCATATTTTTCATAGGTTTGATGGATAACATAACTAGTTTATGAGGTATATTTGTTGGATATTTAATCTAATAACCATGTTTACATAGAAGGGATACATGTTCCATTATATAGATAAATGTGAGTAAAATAAGATAGATTTGAAAAGTAGGTTGTTTATTTGCCCAATACTCACACTACCATGTATTAGAGAAATGATTATTATCTATAGTAAGGAATAAATAAATGGACTCATATGTGTCCTTATGCATAATTATTTAATGATTTTTGTATTCCTTGGTCTAAAAGAAAACTCATGAACAAAATTATCCGACTCAAGGTTCGTAGTTGGCTACAAAATTTTATTCATTACAAATTTAGTGTAATTACATTTATGGAGAAAATAAGACATATATATATATTTATTAAAAAACATTAGTTATATACTAACATAGAAATATGTGAATATTTTCAATAGTATATTTTTATAGTCGATTAATGATTATTACTACTCAAATTATTACCACCATGGGAATGAAAACATGATGGATGATTCTCTAAGTTGGACAGACAATACTAGTTTTTCCATGATGAGGATTGAAAGATATAAAATACTTAAGAATTTTATAAAAATTGATATTAAAATCATGATGAAGTGGGGGAAATCATATTTTCCAAAGATTAATGTTCAGCCATCATATATGTGAGGATTAACGAGGTGATGTATGAAGATATTTAAATATGGAGGAAAGTGTGGAATTTTCTTGAGTTCAGCAATTAATATAATATAATGATAAGTTTTAGGAGCTAAATACATGTCCCATGATACCATATTTGAAAAGGAATCTATTGTATAAATATTATAGTTCATTATTATCTATTCATTCTGAAAGTATGAAGATGTATAGTGATCTGAAAGAGTATCTATGGTTCGATAATATTAAAATAGGATATTGTGGAATATGTATCTCTGCACATGGAATTTCAAAAGGTCAAGGATAATAGATATAAATATATGGGAATTTTACAACCATTAGACATACCAGAATGTATATGGGAAACCATGACCATGTATTTCATCACCACACTCCCAAAACATCTAAAGTTCATAATTATATTTTGGTAGTAGTTGATCAATATAAAATATTATTACTTTTCATTACAATAAAATAAGATTTATTAATTGATTTAATTTCTAGGATATACATTAATTCAGTGGTATGATTTAATAGTGTTTCACACTCTATTGTATCTGACCAAGATCGAAGTTTATCCTCAATGTTCTAGGGAAGTCTGCAATAATATTTTATTTAAGATTTAGGATTTGGAACCACATATCATCTACAGTTAGATGGTCAGTTTGAAGAGGACCATTCATACACTAACAAATATGTTGAGAAACTTTTATATGTATTTAAAAGGTGGTTTGGATAAATATGTTTATTTCGATATGTTATCATACAATAATTACTTTCACTCAATCATTCATATGGATCTTTATGAATCCCTATATTACAAGAAGTAAACAAATACCATATGTTGAGGTGATGTTAAAGAAAAAAAGAAATTGGGACCAAATCTTGTTGAGGAAATTCCAGATAAGGTCAGATCCATTGAACATTATATTAGGGTAGCATATAGTTGATAGAAAATATATGCTGGAAATTATCTATGAGATCTAGAATTTGAAATTGGTGACCAAGTATTCATATGAATTTTTCATTGTAATGACGTTTTGAGACTTGGAAGAGAAGGAAAAATGTATCCCAAAATATATATTTCCCTTTTAATTTGATGATCATATCAATAAATTTTCCCATATCTTAGAAGGTGGACCTAATATCTCTAATGTACAAGATTTATTCCATGTATCTATTCTAAGGAAGTACAGTCCTAATTATTAATATGTAATTTTTGCAGAACAATACCACTCACCTAGAAAAAGTTTTGTGTAAAACCCATAAACTTGAGGAAACTATGTGGGAAGCTGATGATATGATGAGGTAGAAATATCCTCTGTTTATTATACTATAGTGATTGAATTTCTAGGTAGAAATTATTATAATGGGGGAATAATGTAACACCCCAATTTTTGATAATATTTAAATAATTAAATTAGTTTTATGTATTTATACCTTTCTTTACACACAACACCAAGTTTAAATAAACCATGAGATTCAATTGATATATTATTATCAACTGTGATAATTATCACAAATAATTTGGATTTAAATGTACTAATTGTACCAAATAAATTCTAAAGAATTAATTTGCACATATTTTTAAAATGTTATCATTAATTACTAATTGGTTGGAAATGAAAATAAAATCACTTTAAAGAAAAAAGTTTTGGATTTTATGAAAATGTATTTTTATGTGTGCAATGCGTTTTTTCATTAATATATTAAATTAATCACAATTGATCCATAATTTTATTTAAATTTTTAAATAATATATTAAATCAAATATTTTAACTTTCATATAATGGTATTTATTAAGAAATAAGTAAAAATAAATTTAATTTTATGCATAAAAATATATTTTTATAAAAATAGTTTTCATTCCATTTTCAAACTTATTTTAAAATTAATTTCAATCCTTTATAATAATTGAATATATTAATTTTTTCGTATTTTTAATCATCATATTCCGATTTTTTAAGAAGGTTAATTTCATTTTTGGTTATGATCAATAACAATTGAGATAAACTTTTATTACAATGGTAATGATTAAAAGAGTTAATATGGGGTTAAAAAATTGATACAAGGGTTTAAATAAATAAAAATAATATCGGTTTCAATTTAACTTGAATATTACTTTAATATATTTTAATGTGTTATGTATTTAAAAGAGTTCTGCTACCCTCACTTATAAAATTGAACCTCCTGTCTCATCTTCTCTAGAACACTTGATCCATTTATATTTACCAGGATCTATATAAATATTCTCACAACATACATATCCATAATCATTATGTGATGTTCTTCCAAAAATACCTATCCAAGAAGCATTAAGGTGCATTTCAAAGGAGGGTACTTGATGAATAGGTATATGTTCTTACCAATCTTTTTTAAATTTATTTCTTATTAAACCTAATAAAAATGTTCTATGACCATACTAAAATAATTATATAGGTATATTTACTGTAATTAAATGTTTTTATGATAATTTTATAATGATTTTCTATCTCCTACCCATCCATTAGAAAATGATGATTTCACTTGTGTGTACATGTGGACTTCCACCTCCAGGAAGTGATGTAATTAATTTTTCATTTCTTATTTACATGTATGGTTATAAGGATATATTTAATGAATATAAATTATATTTATGATATAATTATAACTATAAAAATTTTGAATTAATATTTACCTTTCTTTCATTCTACCTTTCCAAAATTGGAAACATCACATATGTGTATGTACGGACTACTATCTCCACAATGTGACGTAAGACATTTTTCGCAACTGGCTTATATGATTGGTTATAAAAGATTATATAATGAATAATTATGAAAATAATGGAATTTATAATATTCCATATATGATTTAACCGTGACTATGGTTCAAGGAAAAGAACCATCGAATTGAAACATGCCTTGAAAATGGACTGGTTTTCACCCAAATGTTTATTTTAATGAAGAGTTTTTAATAAAAAGGTATTTGAAAATTATAAATAAATAATACATAGTATGTTATGTTTTTTATATGTAAATAGAGTAAATATTTAATAAATACATATTTATTAAATATTTTTTTTAATGTGTATGATGCAAAGATGGAACATTAGGTAACAGTTTATATTATAATATCATTTCATTTTGGGAATGTTAATGTTAAATTTTCTTTGAGTGAAGATATATGTTCATTATAATTTAAACCACATAAATATTATTATTATCTCATTATTAATATAATTTATAAGTATTTCTACCATTTTCCTATCTATGGTACATAAAAAGATTGAGAAAATGTTTTTATGAAAAAAATTAAAGTTAGTTTTTCTTTTGTCAAAAAAATATTTCTTATGTGTCCATGTTTTGAAGAATTTACTTCTCTATAATGAAATGATTATTTATAGTAATTTTAAAATATATTTGAATTTACATTCTTATATTTAAAAATTAATTTTTAAATTGTTTTTCAAATAGGTTATTTATGATTTTTATTGAAAATGTGAAAAGAATCTTGGTTTTTACATTTACTACATGAACCAATTTTCCCACCATTTTGAATATTGTAATATTTTAATATTTTATTAAAAATTTCCATGATTACTTTCAAAATAATAATCTCAATATAATGGGAATTGTTTGTTTTTAAATATATTGAAAAATGATATTTTCACTATTTTATAAAAAAGTTTCAAATTCTATTTTAAAGGTAATTTTCATCTATGTAAATATTCTTTATGGATTTTTTTATTTATTACGGATATTATCTAATGATTCTGTACACTATATTTCAATGGATAGATTAAAATTATGATGATTTAAGGATAAATATATGGAATCTATTTCTTTCCCATGGGTTAATTAAGTTATGATGAAATCTTTATGTAACCCATTTCTTTTCCATGGGTTATGCTATGCTGAAATGATGAAATTTTCATGAAACCTATTTCCATTATATGTTTTGTGGTATTATGAAATGATGAATGATTTTATGATATTTTGGTACACATATGTACGTTTTTCATTATGTGAAGGGTGGGCCCAAAATTATATAGGCCTTCAATTAATTTGGTAATAACTGATATCTCGTGAGATAATATAGACAGGAATGGGGGGTGAACCACATTTAGTAAGGGAAATTTTTCATCAAGATTGTCTTGGGAGTGGACGTTGACTAAAGAAATAATGTAATTATTATTGAATCGAATCTACTATGATTTTCTTTATAGTTATCCTTGAGGAAAGAAATAGTTTTATATGATTATGTCTATGAAAAAACCTATGTCTTATGCTTATGATATATTATCATGGATCATGATTTATTATTGATGATTTCAAACTCTTATGATTTATGAATTTATGATTCATGATTATGTATTTAAACTGATTGGGTTTTAATTTATTAGTTGTTGTTTATTTTATCATACATTTATAATTATATAATGATCTCTTATAGTGATTGAATGATGTCTCTGATATTTACCCTTACTAAGCTTCTGAGCTCACAAATTCAGACATTTTATTTCCCTAGTTTACGATGAATTGTTTTATTTTGGGTATGTCAAAGAAGTGTAATATGTGAGATGAAATTTTTGGGATATATTTAATATCTTTCATGAAATAAGATGATTATATATCTAGTCTCCCAATACATTAAAAATTAATGGTACTAGAGTGTGTATTCTTATGATATGTATTGAAAATTCATATAAAATGATGCAAAATTTATATATGTAATTCTTGGGTCACCATAATAATCGTATTCCTATAATATATAAACATGGAATAATAATAAGCATATGGAAACATAACACATTGAAACTAGATAACCACAATGGCTTCACACTCAATATTGTGAACCTTGCTATTCTAAATGTAATTCATGATAAATATTTTAAACCTAAATAATCCACATTTATTTCACAATCAATTATATGAACCTATATTATCCATATCCAGTTCTCGCGCAATTTTATGAACATATCTAACCTACATCAATTTCATACTCTTGATTTTGAGAATGACTAACCCAGATCGATTTCATGATCAATATATTGAAACTAGATGAACTTCATTGGGTTCATAATCAATCATGTGAATCTAGATAACCTTCATTGGGTTTACACTCAATCGTTTGAACGTAGCTACCACTTATTGGGTTTACGATCAATCTTGTCGAACTAGCTAACCATTATCTAGTTAATGCTCAATGTTTTTATCAAATGAGAAATAAAACTGTAACCAATAAATTAGATGGAAATATAGGACCCCACTTATATATCAACCATACACATGTGTGCTAATTGAAAAAAAAATCATTAATCATATCACACAGAACCTATAGAAATAAAAAATCAGTCTCAGATAATTTCAAAGTGGAATATCATTAAATGAAATAAAGATTTTGATCAGTTGATAAAAAATGTATCACCCAAATAGAGTACTTTAAAAATTAATTTTTATAGGTATTAATACAACATTTCCCTATAGTTTTTAACACGTTCTGAGTTGAATAGACAAATCTAAGAAAAACATAAGAGTCATTTGAAAACATTTCATAACATCATCTAAAATGAAGAAATTATTCATCACTTTTGTAAAAAAAATTAAAAATTTAAAAGAAAATTTATTCAAAATAAATATTTGAAAATAAATATCAATAAGAAATCCATGAAAATGATGTAATGGTTTCAAAAATGTGAATTTAAAATATTTAGAAAATTATAAATTTATAAATGAATCATTAATGTTTGAGCTGTGATAAAGATATGACGTTTTCAAAATGAATAATCAAAAAAATCTTGAAAAAAAAATAATTTTAAAAAGATAATTTATTAATATAGACTTTGAAAGATATAAATGCCAAAAAATAATGGTTATTGAATGATAAAATATTTGATTATTAATAAATAGAGATCCTTTTTTATATTTTGAATTACCTTTATTGAAAATATTAATCATCAAATGAGTAATTAAACTCATTCTGTAAATAAGATAAGGGAAATATGAATATCACATGAGAGAATTCATAATTGGGTTACCTAATATAAAGGATAAAATTGGTAAGAAAATGAAACAACATTAAGGAGGGGAAATAATCATTAAAGACTTGACTTGAAATTTATCATTTTTATTAAAATCAATAATCCCAATACAAAGAAAGAAGTCACGGGGGTCTAAAGTAATGCAACCCCAAAGCATCATTTTTGAAAAACTTCAAACCTTCAGTAGGAAAGGACCCCAAAGATGAGAAGGAAGAAAGAATACTGTTTGATGTTGCTATAGACGCCATAAAGTCTGCCACCATGTTTCCATCCCTCCAGGTATGAGAGATCTCCATGCAAGACCCTATAACAGCTTGACATCGCCTGACTATTTAAATAAAGCTCCATGGAATCTTGACTTTGTTTTGCAGTGCATTGAACAGCACTAAGGAATCAGTTTCCAGTGAAGACACCACCAAATTCCTGCACACACACATCTGCAAACCTGCTTCCACAGCCCCAGCTTCTGCCTGAAGCGTATCACTTCCCCCAAACAAAGAATCAAACACTTCATATACAGAGCCGATTTGGTCACGCACGACGCCCCCTCCCCGCATATCCACTCTGATCAGTGAACCATCAACATTAAGTTTCAATCCCTGTATCGGTGGCCGCCATCTCACCCACTACCCATGACTAGGAAGGCCGGCCCAATGATCTTCAGCGCTACCAGTAACAATGGTGTGCATGGAGGGAGCAGACATGCAGTCAAGGGACAGCCTAAGAAGATCCAGCACAATGTTTTTCAATATGAAGTGAATACTGACTTGAGAGACCAAGCCTTTACTGTGGTGCTTGTTATTCCAGGCCTGCTATATAGTCCAGCACCCAGTAGTGAGAATGAGCGCCCTTTATTTCCTTTCAGCACCTTGGTTTCCAGCTCCCATAAAACCAGGAATGAAGGAAGTCCTCAGAGTTACCATAATATCCATTACATCCAAAAAAGGCCCTGAAGATCTTCCAGAACCCCTTGCCCATTCACTTTCATAAAATAGAGGCCCCACAGATTCTGTGCACGGAGACCTGCAACACCAGCACCGGGAAACTGTTGGGATTCCCATTTGTTGAAGGTTAGTATCTGTTGGTAGAGCCTTGTGTCACACTCTCCATATCAAAAAGTTGAATTTGGAAGGGATCAATTTTCACCATAGAATCTCCCCCCACCGATCGACGTTCACCACCTCCCTCGTCAAATTATCAAAGTCATTGATGGAGAAAGCACCCGATGAGGTACCTGTGAAAAATAACCGGTCATCGTCATCATTTGAAACTATAGAGTTGAACATATCCATTTGGTTGTCATTGAGGATGTCCTTGAGGAACCTCATATGGAAGGAAGCATCTTTAAAGGTAATATTTGGAGCTGGACAGCCCGGGAACCACAGCCTCCTTGCCCCCAATCCTACTGCAAGAAGTTTATGTTCCCCCTTCCGATAATCCATCGGGAATGTTGTTGCAGATTTTACAGATGCGGTTGAACAAAGTTCCATATCTTTGAGGGGTGCCTTCTCTATCTAGTCCCATTAAGGCCATAGTGGTTCTTCATTGTTCTGCCCCATAGAGTTCGGCTTTCTAGGACCTCCCTAGCGAGCATGGCATGCAGTCCTTGAATGGTTGAGGACAAGCTCCTTAAATTAATTCCCCCTTAATAAAGGGGTCTAGCAAACCGTTTAACTGAAGCCCAATGATGGCGGCCTTCCATCTGCCCATCCCATATAAAGGACACCATTATTCTCTCCAAGTTTGAAACCACAGTTTTCAGAACCTTCAAGGTAGACAAAACATGCATCGTCGTGGAGACTAACACAAAAATAACCAGGGTGATACGACCTCCGAAGGATAAAACCTATTCTTCCAAATTTGAATACGCCTAGTAAGTTTTCTAATGAGCTTATCAAAATGCTTCACCCTGAGGCAATATGGGTTGACTGGTGATCCAAGGGAATCCATGGGAAAAATTCCCTTGTTCATATTCAACCTGGCTCTTAAGTCCTGATCCCTCCTCAGAGAGGCAGTCCTTGCTATGAAGAAGAGGCTCTTGTCGGAATTCACCACCTATCCGCTCCACTTGCAATATTCCTTAAGAACCCTCTTCAACCCCTTAACTAATCTTCTACTACCATTAATAAATAGTACTGTGTCATTGGAAAACATCAAGTGCGATATTCCTCTCATGGTATGCCTATTATGATAGGGAAGTATTTTCTGTGTGTCAATGCCCTTGTCGATGTAGAAGCTAAAGTCATTTTGAGAAAGAATGAAGATGGTGGGAGACAAAGGATCCCCTTGCCTGAGACCCCAGCAGGCCTTGAAGAAGCCAAATTGTTTACCCATGAACGAGGTAGAGATCCATGCCGAGCTTAAGAAACGAAAGAGGAGATCAATTGTCCAGAAGGAGAATCCCATGCACTTTAAAACTTTTAGGACAAAGCACCATTCCATTCTATCATACGCCTTTCTCATATCCAATTTGACCACAATATTTCCCCTAAAGGACTTTTCATTGATCCCACTTTTCATTTCTTGGGCCAAACCGATCGCACCCTGGATTGACCTACCTTTAATGAATCCATGTTGCTCAGGATTAATCCATGAATCCAAGAGGGTGGTCATTCTCTTATTGAGTATGCTGGCTAGGATTTTGTATGATGAGTTACACATGCTAATGGTCCTGTATTGGTCAATGGACTGAGGATTACTCACCTTAGGAATGAGAACCAATTTGGTTGAACATAAAATGCGGGGAAGAGACCCCCTGTAAGAATTCCTAGATCGCACAAACCAGATCACCTTTAATGATGTCCCAAGTTACCCTGTAAAAAGACCAAGGAAAACCATCAGGACCCGGGGAAATGTTCGGGTTCAAATACCAAACTGCCTCATGCACATCATCCTCAGCCAGAAGTCTCCTCATGCCCTCATTAATGACCCTTGAAACAATAGTAGGAATGCCCTCCAAAATCTACTCCTCCCCCCTAGGGTATCTCCCTACCATGCTCGGATTTGGACCAACCATTAGAATCTGAACCTATGCATTTGCTAAAGCCCCAATTTCCTCACGATCAGAAGAAAAGGATCCATCCTCCCTCCGAATGTTTGGCCTCCGTATTCCTTGATTCTCCTTAATGAAATCATGGAAGTACCCCATGTTCCAATATCCCTCCTGAATCCATCTCACCCGAGCACTTTCTCTTGCCAGCCTTTCCTTTCTCATTAGAATATCAGCTAAGGCATCTTTCTTTGATCTGAGTTCAGTAAAGGAAGGTTCATCCCATGCTTGTTCTAGTCTAGCCTCTAGTCTGTCCACCTCCTCATTGATTCCAGCAACATTGTGGTCACAATCAAGAATGGTTTTCCTCCATTCTTGAAGGCTATTATTGACCCGCCTGAGCTTATTGTGAAAGGTAATCCAAGGATTCGCCCAATGTTGCATGTCCCAAGCTACCTTGACCTCCTCCAGAAACCCTGGTTCCTACAAAAATGACTCTGATAAATAGACATGGTCCTCCCGTATTGCACCTACATGAAGTGAGATACGTAATGGAGAATGATCTGAGAGACTCTGTGTCAAATGAGTGACTTTGGAATCCGAAAACATAAAAATGGACGCTTTATTCATCAGACATTTATCAAGACGGCCATAAGATCTTCTCCCCCACAATTGATTATTACTCTATGTAAAAATAATTCCCCCATACCCTGCATCTAGCAAGCCACTTCTAGCCATGATGGAGACAAAATCCTGAAAAGAATTCATGGGAAACACTCTGCCCCCTTTCTTCTCCTCTGAACTAGCCATGATGTTAAAATTGTAACACCCCAGGTAAATAAAGAATATGACATTTCATATTTATCAATATTTGTGAATAAAATATTTAAATTAATTTAAAGGGGACGCTATGCTCGATGGCGTACCCAACACACAACAACGAGTTTCTTGGGAATCTTACGTTTCACTCTAATAATAAAATAATATTATTTTAAATGGTAGTTAACATGTAGCCGTTGTAATGGCGGGAATGGATAGAAATAACTAAAATATGATTATATATGTTTTTAAATGTTTTTACATTTATCCAATAAAGGATAGAGGCTTAAAATACAGAAAGAATTCAATTTTAGGCGTATATGCCCTAGTTTTCACTAAAGGTTCACTTATCGCCTTTTGATGGAGAACTGTCATTAAATATAGTTTTGATCACTCTTATACATTCGTTTGGACCAAATAAAACTCTTCTTTAGAATCGGGACATTAAATTTTACTTTGTGTAAATTTTTGGTATCTTTCCGATAAAGTTCATTTTTTTAATGAATAGTATAAAATGTTGTATTTTAATTCAAAACCTCTTTTTAATCTAATTTATTTATATGATTAGATTATCTTTTGAATTGGTTTTAAAGTTAAATTAGAAAATATTTTTACCATTAAATCCAATAGTGGTCGTTGGAATTAATTTCACTTTGAAATCGGACTTAAACTAGTGTCAATCTTTTGATACTTATTGTTTCATAAAAATACGCTATTTGCTCTGACAGCGGGAATTAATTATTAAATTAATTAATGTGAATTATATGTTTTGAATTTTGTAAAATAGACTTCATTTTTGAATTTGTAATATCAAATATAGCTTATGGTGAATTTTTGGTAATTTTCTGAAAAACTTCAATTTTTGATGAATAGTGAAACCACTAAGTTGTACTTATAAAGATTGATTTTCCGTTTAAATGAAATTTTGCCATCATTGTGTTTTGAATTTCAAAAATCCGACATACATGGTTGTCATTAAGAAGTAAAATGTGGTTCAATGAGATTATAATAATTTTTTGGTGAATAGTAACTTATTAAGTTCTTAATTGCGATTAGAGGTAATTAGTGTAATTTAAGGTAAAAATGATATTATAAGAATGTGAAAACACCATGACACTTGTCCTACACCTATTGGGTGAGTCATGGCCGACGAAGACAAGCCATGGGCCAACTTGGGGACCCCATGGAGACACTTTGGTTGGGAAATGACATAAATAACTTTTTATTTAATGTAAAAGTAAAAATGACACAAACATGATATGTTTTACTAAAACAATTTTTAAGTGGGGTTATACAAGTCATTTTTTTTATTATAAATAGTCATTTTAAAGCTAAAAAGATTTCCTACATCATAGTATTTGTTTTATAATTTTTTAGACGTTAAATAAATTAAATTATTTATGACATAATAATGATGCAGCGATGACATCATTATTTGACGATTTAAAATAAAATGGAAAGATAATGTAAAATCTATGAACTAAACATGTCCAAAACATATTGGATGTGTGGATTTAGAACCTTTATAACCTTATCCACGAATTATATCAATGTGGGACCTTTTAAAACCGAAACACATTTTCAAATAAAGTAATATTTCTTTACTTTCCAAAAGTGCACCTCCTCTCCTCTTATAAAAGGCCCCCACCTCTACCTCATTTCACACACTCCTCAAGCCTTTGGCTCGGCCAACCCCTGCCCATTTACTCTCTACACATCCCTCTCCTCATCCTAGAGGATTCCCTTTGGGAAGAATCCTTTC
Source organism: Viscum album (assembly GCA_963277665.1). Taxonomy (NCBI): domain Eukaryota; kingdom Viridiplantae; phylum Streptophyta; class Magnoliopsida; order Santalales; family Viscaceae; genus Viscum; species Viscum album. The sequence goes on along the minus strand of OY728167.1, from coordinate 621,751,103 downwards.
AAAGGAAGCCTTTAGGCTCAAATCAAAAGGAGTTACACTTTTAAAGGTAATTCATTCTCTCATGTTCATTTGTTTTATTTTGCTTCTCCAACCCCCTAAACTCTTTTTATTTATTTCTTTTGTAACAACACCAGTATCTTAAATATACTAGGATGTTGTTATAAGATTTATTCGAGCTACACTCTCACACAACTACATCAAATGGTTAAAGAACATACGGTTTCCGTGGATGACGAAATTGTGCCTCCCGAAACGATGATTGTTCAATACTCATTTAACACCTTCAAAGGTGGCCATTATGATGTCACTATTTATATATATGATATATAATATGTTTATGTTTTACTTATGATTCTTTATTTTTCATTTGTGTCTTACCTTTATGGCTTCCATTATGGGTATACGTGATATCTTCATTTTAGGAAGTGCGGACTACCGCCCCCTCAAAGTGATGTGATTCGTTAATGCCATACGTGGGACGTATAAAGGATGGATTTAATGTTATTATATATGATGTTATACTGTAATTATTATTTACCTATATATCATTATTATTTCTTTCCATTAAAGTATGAGATAGAAATGAAAGTAGCGTTCATGCGTACGTACGGCTTACCGTCTCCATGAACGGTGCATTTCATTTCTTATCCCCAAATGTAATGTACTATTATAAGTACATATATATAATGGATATATATGATGTATGATACATCTAAATGATTAATATAATTCTGGAATTAAAATATACATACCTCTCATATAGTTTTAATTCCATTAATACGACATAGAAATGAAAGTAGCGTTCATGCGTACGTACGGCTTACCGTCTCCATGAACGGTGCTTTTCATTTATTTCCTCTAAATGATTATGTGATTTTATAAATACATGTATATTCTGGATATATATGATATATATGATATCCAAATCAGGAATGTCATTTTTGGATATGAAGAACCTTTGACCACACGAACAACATGTAATTGTAAGAAGTCCACTTTCGACTTAAGAACCAAATATCGACAAAACAAACATGATTAACTTAAATGATTAAATAATGTTTATAACATGGTAATAAGTGATATAAAAGGAATAATGAACTTTAAAAAGGTTCTTAAGGAAGTATAAATTAACTCAAGTTTATTATTCAGGAGATTAAAGAACGATCGAGTCAAGTCGGACCCGAGGTAAGGGATCTTACACCTCTCTTTCTTTTTAAGTACACTCTTTTATGTCATTCCTTTTAAAGCTCATCTTTATTGTTATTGGGATGTTATTTTATATTAATCTTACTGTAATTTTTATGTTCATGTGATGAGAGACCATATTCTCTCTCATCAATCCATTTTGTAAGTTTTGAGTGGCACCGATAGGCTGTCGAATTTTCGTAAGAGATCTAACCTCTCTCTTTCTTTTAAAGTACTCTCCTTTATGTCACTTATTTTAAGCTCTTATTTGTTATGTTGGGGGGATGTTCTTTTATATTACTCTTTCTTTAAACATTATGTTGATGTAATAAGAGACCCTATTTCCTCTCATCAATCCATTTTGGAAGTTTTAAGTGGCGTTGTTAGGCTGCCGAGTTTTCGTAAGAGATTTTTCATCTCACTTTTATCCCCGTGAGATTTATGCTACATTTTCCACATTTTCCATTGAGTGGTTTATGTACTGCCCACTATTACAATCCTATTGTAATATAATTCCATTTATGGGTATTTACATATTCATTGTATGACACTTCTTCAATGGGGTGTACTTTTAAAAAGTTACCCAAGTCGGTAAGGGAACCTTTCACCCTCTTTTTTTTAAAAGACTTCTTCTGTTGGGTCTTTTAATTTACATATTGTTATGTTGGGATATGTTCTCATATATCCTTATTTATGTAAATTTTATGTCCAAGTGATGAGATACCCTTTTTTTATCTCTCATAAACTCATTTTGATGTGACGCCGTTAGGCTGTCAAGGGAACTTCTTAACCCAATTTCGATTTCTTTGGGTTCAAACATGTTGTTATTGAATATGTAATCCTTTGAATATGTGTGAATGACCTTTGATTATTTTACACTTAATATCCACTTATATTTGGTGTATCCATTTGTCACACATAATTATGTAAATTGATTTATCCTTAAACCAAGGATACCGTCTTTGTAAGGGACTTCGTCTCAATCTCCTTTCATTGAGGCATATTTCGTTTTATACACAACTTTCTTTTATACGGTGTATAAACCCCTTTGACGTTTACTTTTATACAAAAGGAATCTTTTTCTATGAAGCGTTTTACACAATGACAAAAAGGAATGTTTCTTTTAACATACGCGGTGACAATGACCTTTTCCGCCGCCGCGAGTATTATTTGGTCTTTGGCTTTCTCAACAAGCCGTAATGTTTTTAGAATAAAATAAATACCATATACTCTTTTATGTATTTTGGTATTGAAAATGGTTTTGAAAAAGGATTCTATTATGTCAATATATTTATGATATATTGTGATTGAAAGGTGTAAATGTTATTATTCCTTTATATTGGTTTTATGTTTTATGATTTTATACTGGTACTTGGACATTTTAATGGGTGGTTACATTATAAACCATATGACGGGTGGTGCCGTGAATACCAGGACGGGTGGTTACGTTATAACCTCCAATGCATTGGGTATGGAAGTCGGTCGTATGGCTATTCCATTAAGTATGTATGGAAATTGGCCGTATGGCTATTCCATTAAGTGATATGTGTGGAAGTCGACCGTATGGTTATTCCACTTAAGTATGTTTATGTCCCAAGTTACCTTTATATATGTTATGTGTTCTTTATATGGGTTTTATGGTAATCCTTTGGTTACAAAAAGGTAAGTAATGATACTTTTTTTTCAGTGAAAATTTTTTACTACTTCATGAAGGTGAAAAGTATTACATTGATAAAGTATTCATGGTTTTCTTGATGTTTTGAAAATCTAACAGTTTTCATTCTTTGTGTATCCCTTACTGAGCTTCTTATGCTCATCCCAAGTTTTTGAAATGTTTTTCACAGGACATAGCGTGGAATAGGGTCAAGGATGGGATCAAGGGAAAGTCATGCTACCTAAAACATGGAACTATATATGTTTCTTTTAAAGAGTTTTTATTTTATGGAAATTTAGTAGAAGATACTACTTTGTAATCTGTTGAGATGTAATAGTTATGTCCTAATTCTCTAAAACACTAAACCTGAAAAGATCCTCAATGTGAATTACTCATTTAATTCAATATTAAGTAAGGTTTAAGGTTGGGGCCTTATAGTTGGTATCAAAGGTCGGTTTAGTTAACTTTAGAGGTTAGGGTATTCTCTAAGCACAAGTGACATTACCATAATGGTTAGGATTTCAGAAAGAGTCCTAGTTTTAGATAAAGTGAATGAGTAAGTGTATCTTAGTGTTTACCTTCCTCATTAGTACATGATGGTTTTGTTGATATACTCACACTGACATTTGTATTTTTAGTGAATGGATGGATCTAGCAGGCACCAAAGAGACAACAGGTTTGAAGGAAACTGTGGTGGTTCTCTGATTAAGATACTAGATAAAATGGAGGATTCAATGAGGAAACTCATGGTTGTTCTAAACCAAATATCAAGGAGTCATGATCAACCACTTCAACCTTGGTGAGTTCTCTAATGCATCATGTACGAGATGGCCAACCCGATGTGTAAATTCAGGTAATAATTATTAAGGTAACCATTAGGGTTTATATGATACTTAATTTTTAGGTAATTATGGGTTACTCTATGATATGATGGAAAATGAAAGGAATGAGATAAACTTGAGGTTAAAATATGTTATGATTATTCTTAAAGATTTTATCTCATTTTGGGGAATGTTTTAATAATTATATAGTTTTGTAAAAAGGACAACACATAGACCGTGTGACATCCCGTCGCGTCGGACAAAGCTGCGGGAATCGAACCCACAACCAATGTGCGACTGGTATTTATCTCCTACCACTGGACTACGTGAAGTCCCTGGTTAGTTTGACTAATTCATTCTAGTTATATGATTTTATGAAATAATAGTAAGTTGATTTTGGGTTATTTATGAAAATGAATAACCTATCATGGAGAATATGTGATTAGGTTAATTACTTTTTAATACGAGACTTTAGGAGCAACTGATGTTGTTTGGAGATAAATGTTACGATTTAACTTGGAAGACTATGCGACTAAATCCTTCAAATATTTGGGTTTCAATCTTATATTGGTTTACTTTGAAGTATTTTATGGAAAAATTGATTATAGAATGGTCCTCGTTGAACTTTGGGTTTTATTGGACAAATTTTGGAGATTAAGAATAGATTTTCTTTTTATAAAGGGTTATCCGTTTCTGGATTATCTGATCTTGTACTAGCCTTTTTGGTTTTGGTTTTGGTTAAAGTCTAAAGATATGGGAAGTATATAGTTCTCTTTTGTGGATTAGGTGATTTTCTAGAAGTTGATTATAGTACTCTTAATGTGAACAAGTCTTCCTAAATACTCGTCTTTTGGAGAAAATATGAGTTTGTGTAAGGAATCTAATAAAAGTTGAAAGTCAATATGATAAGTGATTATGTTTCCTTATGAATAAATTCTTCAATAAAAAGTAACTTAAAACAAAAATGTTGTCTATTAACTTTTCCTACTGGGGAATCGAATACCGTTTAACCCATCACAAGTTTGTGATTTTCTCGTGGTTAAGTTTCTCCTAAACATGTTTTCTATCACTCTCCATCAGAACATGACCCTTTTTTTTCCTCCATGTCCATATTTTCATACTTGGAATCCTAGTATGGGTTAACTCGGGTGACTTTTGTACTTATCTCTCTTTATTTTAAAGTGTTTGTTTTACCAACTTTTGTTCCGATGTGGGACTTTCAAGGATGTTTCCAAGCGCAATTTCAAAATTGCGAGGACGCAATTCCCAAAAGGGGGGAAGGATGTAACACCCCAGGTAAATAAAGAATATGACATTTCATATTTATCCATATTTGTGAATAAAATATTTAAATGACTTTAAAGGGTACGCTATGCTCGATGGCGTACCCAACACGCAACAATGAGTTTCTTGGGAATCTTACGTTGCACTCTAATAATAAAATAATATTATTTTAAATGGTAGTTAACATGTAGCCATTGTAATGGCGGGAATGGATATAAATAACTAAAATATGATTATATATGTTTTTAAATGTTTTTACATTTATCCAATAAAGGATAGAGGCTTAAAATACGGAAAGAATTCAATTTTAGGCGTATATGCCCTAGTTTTCACTAAAGGTTCACTTATCGCCTTTTGATGGAGAACTGTCATTAAATATAGTTTTGATCACTTTTATACATTCTTTTGGACCAAATAAAACTCTTCTTTAGAATCGGGACATTAAATTTTACTTTGTGTAAATTTTTGGTATCTTTCCGATAAAGTTCATTTTTTTTAATGAATAGTGTAAAATGTTGTATTTTAATTCAAAACCTCTTTTTAATCTAATTTATTTATATGATTAGATTATATATTAAATTGGTTTTAAAGTTAAATTAGAAAATATTTTTACCATTAAATCCAATAGTGGTCGTTGGAATTAATTTCACTTTGAAATCGGACTTAAACTAGTGTCAATCTTTTGATACTTATTGTTTCATAAAAATACGCTATTTGCTCTGACAGCGGGAATTAATTATTAAATTAATTAATGTGAATTATATGTTTTGAATTTTTTAAAATAGACTTCATTTTTGAATTCTTAATATCAAATATAGCTTAGGGTGAATTTTTGGTAATTTTCTGAAAAACTTCAATTTTTGATGAATAGTGAAACCACTAAGTGGTACTTATAAAGACTGATTTTCCGTTTAAATGAAATTTTGCCATCATTGTGTTTTTAATTTCAAAAATCCGACATACATGGTTGTCATTAAGAAGTAAAATGTGGTTCAATGAGATTATAATAATTTTTTGGTGAATAGTAACTTATTAAGTTCTTAATCGCGATTAGAGGTAATTAGTGTAATTTAAGGTAAAAATGATATTATAAGAATGTGAAAACACCATGACACTTGTCCTACACCTATTGGGTGAGTCATGGCCGACCAAGACAAGCCATGGGCCAACTTGGGGACCCCATGGAGACACTTTGGTTGGGAAATGACATAAATAACTTTTTATTTAATGTAAAAGTAAAAATGACACAAACATGATATGTTTTACTAAAAGAATTTTTAAGTGGGGTTATAAAAGTCATATTTTTTATTATAAATAGTCATTGGAAATCTAAAAAGATTTCCTACATCATAGTATTTGTTTTATAATTTTTTAGACATTAAATAAATTAAATTATTTATGACATAATAATGATGCAGCGATGACATCATTATTTGACAATTTAAAATAAAATGGAAAGATAATGTAAAATCTATGAACTACACATGTCCAAAACTTATTGGATGGGTGGATTTAGAACCTTTATAACCTTATCCATGAATTATATCAATGTGGGACCTTTTAAAACCGAAACACATTTTCAAATAAAGTAATATTTCTTTACTTTCCAAAAGTGCCCCTCCTCTCCTCTTATAAAAGGCCCCCACATCTACCTCATTTCACACACTCCTCAAGCCTTTGGCTTGGCCAACCCCTGCCCATTTACTCTCTCCACATCCCTCTACTCATCCTAGAGGATTCCCTTTGGGTAGAATCCTTTCAAAGGAAGCCTTTAGGCTCAAATCAAAAGGAGTTACACTTTTAAAGGTAATTCATTCTCTCATGTTCATTTGTTTTATTTTGCTTCTCCAACCCCCTAAACTCTTTTTATTTATTTCTTTTGTAACAACACCAGTATCTTCAATATACTAGGATGTTTTTATAAGATTTATTTGAGATACACTCTCACACAACTACATCAAATGGTAAAAGAACATACGGTTTCCGTGGATGGCGAAATTGTGCCTCCCGAAACGATGATTGTTCAATACTCATTTAACACCTTCATAGGTGGCCATTATGATGTCACTATTTATATATATGATATATAATATGTTTATGTTTTACTTATGCTTATTTATTTTTCATTTGTGTCTTACCTTTATGGCTTCCATTATGGGTATACGCGATATCTTCATTTTAGGAAGTGCGGACTACCGCCCCCTCAAAGTGATGTGATTCGTTAATGCCATACGTGGGACGTATAAAGGATGGATTTAATGTTATTATATATGATGTTATACTGGAATTATTATTTACCTATATATCATTATTATTTCCTTCCATTAAAGTATGAGATAGAAATGAAAGTAGTGTTCATGCGTACGTACGGCTTACCGTCTCCATGAACGGTGCATTTCATTTCTTATCCCCAAATGTAATGTACTATTATAAGTACATATATATAATGGATATATATGATGTATGATACATATAAATGATTAATATAATTCTGGAATTAAAATATACATACCTCTCATATAGTTTTAATTCCATTAATATGACATAGAAATGAAAGTAGCGTTCATACGTACGTACGGCTTACCGTCTCCATGAACGGTGCATTTCATTTCTTTCCTCTAAATGATTATGTGATTTTATAAATACATGTATATGCTGGATATATATGATATATATGATATCCAAATCAGGAATGTCATTTTTGGATATGAAGAACCTTTGACCACACGAACAACATGTAATTGTAAGAAGTCCACTTTCGACTTAAGAACCAAATATCGACAAAACAAACATGATTAACTTAAATGATTAAATAATGTTTATAACATGTTAATAAGTGATATAAAAGGAATAATGAACTTTAAAAAGGTTCTTAAGGAAGTATAAATTAACTCAAGTTTATTATTCAGGAGATTAAAGAGCGATCGAGTCAAGTCGGACCCGAGGTAAGGGATCCTACACCTCTCTTTCTTTTTAAGTACACTCTTTTTTGTCATTCCTTTTAAAGCTCATCTTTATTGTTATTGGGATGTTATTTTATATTAATCTTACTGTAATTTTTATGTTCATGTGATGAGAGACCCTATTCTCTCTCATCAATCCATTTTGGAAGTTTTGAGTGGTGCCGATAGGCTGTCGAATTTTCGTAAGAGATCTAACCTCTCTATTTCTTTTAAAGTACTCTCCTTTATGTCACTTCTTTTAAGCTCCTATTTGTTATGTTGGGGGATGTTCTTTTATATTCCTCTTTCTGTAAACATTATGTTGATGTAATGAGAGACCCTATTTCCTCTCATCAATCCATTTTGGATGTTTTAAGTGGCGTCGTTAGGCTGCCGAGTTTTCGTAAGAGATTTTTCATCTCACTTTTATCCCCGTGAGATTTATGCTACATTTGCCACATTTTCCATTGAGTGGTTTATGTACTGCCCACTATTACAATCCTATTGTAATATAATTTTATTTATGGGTATTTACATATTCATTGTATGCCACTTCTTCAATGGGGTGTACTTTTCAAAAGTTACCCAAGTCGGTAAGGGAACCTTTCACCCTCTTTTTTTTAAAAGACTTCTTATGTTGGGTCTTTAAATTTACATATTGTTATGTTGGGATATGTTCTCATATATCCTTATTGATGTAAATTTTATGTCCAAGTGATGAGATACCCTTTTTTATCTCTCATCAACTCATTTTGATGTGACGTCGTTAGGCTGTCAAGGGAACTTCTTAACCCAATTTCTATTTCTTTGGGTTCAAACATGTTGTTATTGAATATGTAATCCTTTGAATATGTGTGAATGACCTTTGATTATTTTACACTTAATATCCACTTATATTTGGTGTATTCATTTGTCACACATAATTATGTAAATTGATTTATCCTTAAACCAAGGATACCGTCTTTGTAAGGGACTTCGTCTCAATCTCCTTTCATTGAGGAATATTTCGTTTTATACACAACTTTCTTTTATACGGTGTATAAACCCCTTTGACTTTTACTTTTATACAAACGGAATCTTTTTCTACGAAGCGTTTTACAAAATGACAAAAAGGAATGTTTCTTTTAACGTACGCGGTGACAATGACCTTTTCCGCCGCTGCGAGTATTATTTGGTCTTTGGCTTTCTCAACAAGACGTAATGTTTTTAGAATAAAATAAATACCATATACTCTTTTATGTATTTTGGTATTGAAAATGGTTTTGAAAAAAGATTCTATTATGTTAATATATTTATGATATATTGTGATTGAAAGGTGGAAATGTTATCATTCCTTTATATTGGTTTTATGTTTTATGATTTTATACTGGTACTTGGACATTTTAATGGGTGGTTACATTATAAACCATATGACGGGTGGTGCCGTGAATACCAAGACGGGTGGTTACGTTATAACCTCCAATGCATTGGGTATGGAAGTCGGCCGTATGGCTATTCCATTAAGTATGTATGGAAATTGGCCGTATGGCTATTCCATTAAGTGATATGTGTGGAAGTTGACCGTATGGTTATTCCACTTAAGTATGTTTATGTCCCAAGTTACCTTTATATATGTTATGTGTTCTTTATATGGGTTTTATGGTAATCCTTTGGTTACAAAAAGGTAAGTAATGATACTTTTTTTTTCAGTGAAATGTTTTTACTACTTCATGAAGGTGAAAAGTATTACATTGATAAAGTATTCATGGTTTGCTTGATGTTTTGAAAATCTAACAGTTTTCATTCTTTGTGTATCCCTTACTGAGCTTCTTATGCTCATCCCAAGTTTTTGAAATGTTTTTCATAGGACATAGCATGGAATAGGGTCAAGGATGGGATCAAGGGAAAGTCATGCTACCTAAAATATGGAACTATACATGTTTCTTTTAAAGAGTTTTTATTTTATGGAAATTTAGTAGAAGAGACTACTTTGTAATCTGTTGAGATGTAATAGTTATGTCCTAATTCTCTAAAACTCTAAACCTGAAAAGATCCTCAATGTGAATTACTCATTTAATTCAATATTAAGTAAGGTTTAAGGTTGGGGCCTTATAAAAATCCCCACAGATGACCCAGGGGGCGCCCTCTAGGTTGAAACCATTCAGATCACCCCATAACACATCATGATCCTGAGGGTTTCACTTGGCATATATGAAGGAGAAGAAGAACTCCTGAAGCCCCATAGATATCTTAGTATTCAATGCCTAGCCGGATGCACTAATGAGGTCCACATGTATGTGATCCTTCTAAAAGAGCAAAATGTGATAGTTGAGAGGATACTCATGTAAAAACCACAAACCTTAAGCTTTTGGGAATATTCAGAAATCTTGCAGGGAGCAAGTTTTGGTTCCAAAAAGGCCACCAGGGAGACCTTCTTGTTAACCAATTCATTGGCAAGAAAGTAGGACTTGACCCTGGCTCCAAGAACATGACCATTCCACACTAAGGATTTAAACATTAAACAGGATCTGTATGGCATTGGCCCCAGACTCCCGACCCTTACTATCAGAAGATGTTAATGCACATAGGTTAACTTCAGCTCTGGCTCTTGCTCTAGTAGTAACCCCTAGCGCTGCCTGTGAGAAAGGTGGAACAGAAAAAGCACCACCCCTTTCCGACACCCTACCTATGACTTTTGGAGAATCAAACAAACCAACCGGCCTGGTACTCTATTCAGGATACATATCAGGAGGCTTAGCGGGTGAGGCAGTGAATGGTGCTGACAGACATTCATCTGGGGGAGCCATAGGGCATACCAAGAGGGTTAACTCCACTGTATATGAACCCTGGGTTAATAACTTCAGCCCGCTCGATTCAGGAGACATGCAAAACTCCTGCTCCTTCCATCCAGAAATGAAGGTAAAAACTGTAAAATAGGGATCCATGGGGATACTTTGTTCTGCCAGCAAATTTATATGAAGGAGGAGCCCTATGAGATCCAAACCTTGGATAAGAGGGGTAGCCTCGAAAGACTGAATTTGATCATCACCACCAGAATCCCGCACGGAAATGAGACCACACCTGGAAAGGGAACCCCCTACCCTGCCTGGCTAGAAGAAGAAGCCACGACACCCTGATCAAGGGCCCCAAGCACACTGCTCCTTCGGAGTTCATAGTACCATCTGAAGGAGGCTGCTTAGGGGACCTCGACCAAAAACTGTGATCAGTACCCTTCGAGTGAGACTTAAGACATACCTGTAGGGAATGACCAGAGATGTGGCAGAAAGAACAGAACCATGGGTAGACCAGATAAACAAGAGGTTGATGAAGATCCTCCATTACCTCTATCCTATGCACCAGATGATTTTGATGAGGCCAACTAAGATCCATCTCCCCACAAAGCCGAGCCACCGTAGCCTCAGATAGACAGATAGTGCGAAGATCCATACATAGGTATTGGCCCAAAGAATCCCCAATGACCTTGAGAAAAGATTCATTCATAAAGGGGAGGGGAAGGATGGGGAGAGAAATCCACACCACAGCATTAGAGATCTCACAACTATGGTGCACATCCATTGACCACCGCGAAAGGTAGAAACGTCAGCACCCCATAGTGCGGGGACTCCTGCACCATGCATTGACGAAATCCGCTTTAGTTTCCAAGACAACACAGAAGGATTTTCGACCCAGATGAGAAACCGAGGCTGGCAGATCAAGGCCCCAACCCCAAAGACACTTCTGAAAGAGCGCTAGATGAGGCTTGTCTGTTTCGAACCACGCAACAAGTGTCCAATGGAGATCCATATCCATCGCTGCAAAGAAAGACACAGAAACCTCGATCACTGGGTGCCCTAACTCCATGAAAGAAGCCGACACCTTAGGGGTCGCCGCCGTAACATTCTGCCCTAGATCTGCGCCCACTGGCCATTAATGAAGGAGTGCCTCCTTGTAAGAGAGCACTGGGGGCCTAGCTTGGCCGAAACCATTTGCCGAAGGGTCTGGATCGGAGGATGGAGCTGCCTTTGTGGTCGTCGGCACATCGGTTGGGAGAGCATTTGAAATCTCCAATGGGAAAAGTGATTTATTTTGGTGATTATGATAATTTTTAGGATATTTCCCACCGAAATAATTATTAAAGATGAATAGAAATATTGACAACAATGATACAATTTTTCCGGATTAAATTAATTAAGGTAAAAGTAATTATACTTTCAATATAGGAAGTCAATGTACTATGAAATAAAATTTTGTGATGTAATAAGTATATCCCAAAAGAAATAAGTTCATGAAAATTAATTATAACTCAGGAATGAATATTTGGGTTATCAAAATCCCTTACGAATATAGTAATATAATAATCAAAAGAAAATGATAGAGAGATCATTAAATAGGAATTAAAATATCATAAAATAGAATATATTTTTCATTTCTAAAATCAATAGGTTTGTTATAACCCCATATAAATGAAATTATGGTGAATAACGTCAAACATGTCTAAAGGAATTGAATATAGAGAAAAATAATCATTACCTCTGGTCCTAATTCATTCAGCATGTGTTCCAAACTTCTTCAATAATAAACTTATATATTGTTAAAAACATTATTATGAACCCTTTACATATATATATGTAGAATCATTTCTTTATTGTCTATTTATTTTCTTATGTTATTTATTTATCAAATAGTTTTCTCTTATGGTGGTTAGCTATGGCGGTTTAGTTCATTTCTCTAAAAATAATTCATTGTATTAAATATAATAAATATTATTGTAAAATAGCATCATAATCTCCAAATTTATGGGATTGTGTATTTTATTATTCCATGAGTAAAAAAATTAGTTATTTCTATAGTGTTTCCACAACTATAATCAAATTTTGAAAGGTTCTTGGATATGTTTAATTTAGGAATTTAATTTTATTATGATTTTTTAATGTTAATATCACTTTCATAATGTTCAATATTATATATATATAATATAGATAGTCTCATTAGTATGATTTTTAAAAATTAGGTACATTTTTAAAGTCATCTATGTTAGGAGATGAAGATAAATACACCACTATGTTCATGGATGTGGTAGTCCACATGTACAAATGATGACCTCCTTTTTTCAAATAGTATTGGGGAAAGGAAAAAAATTTATATTCCATTTCTATAATAATATCTCAATATATTAATAATATTTTTAGCATAATTTTATGGATAGATTAAATTTTTTGGTGGAAGAAGAAGAATTAATCAAGGGTTTTTGGGTTAGAACGTTACCATTTTCTTTGGAAGTTCTCCCTTGGGTAATAATATGAGGATCATTAGGTTCATCTCTTGTAAAAAGGCTTATAGGAAATGGGGATATGGATTAAGGTAGAATAGCGTACAGTTTTGGTAGAACTTAATCTTTTTAGTTATTTGGGATGAGACACTAGAGTTTTGGTAAATTAAGTTTCATTGTTTTGATAAATTGAAAACCTCAATCATTTAATTAGTTATATATTTTTGGAATATTGATTAATTTTATTATGGTAATTAATTTTTAATTTTAATATGAATAAGTTTAAATTTAATATTTATATTTTTATTTTGTTCATTATAAATTTGATATTTTGATGAAATTAAAATTCAGATTATATTTATTTAAAGTCTTATAACATGTTTTAATTAATGAGTTATATCTTATTACATGTTTTCAATTTCAATGAATTTAATTTTTATTATATTTTGTAAACTTTTATTATGATCATTTTTTCTTTATAATCATTTAGTTATGTGAATCTCTTGGATATTTTATTTTAATGTCCTTTTATTTACCTCTATGTAAGCATTGTTTTACCCTTATATGGGTTTCGAATATCTGTTGTCACCTTTACATAACTATCATATTACCATTATGGAAACCTTGAATGTTACCAATTACACTTATTCAAGTATCATGTTACCCTTATTTAATAAATAAAATCTATCCTTTACCCATATGTATCTTATTATTTACCCTTACACAATCCATATAAAACATGATTTACCCACACATATCTTAGTTGAACCCGTAATTAGATTATTGAAATTTTATATTATCTTTATGTTTCATTATTTCTACCCTTATATATCATGTTCTATAACTTTAGGTAATTTGTTATAATTCATTAGTACCCTTATTTTAGTAGTTATTAACTTTACATATCCTCTGTTAAATGGTATTTACCTTTATTCAACATTTTCATTACCCTTAGGCAGGCTATATAAGTTGAAGAATACCCTACCACAAAATAGAAATTACTCTTAAATGAAGAAATTAATTTAAACGAGTACCGTAACATGAGGACACTACCCTGATGAAAATATAGTACCCTTATTCATCTAATGATAATATAGTATAACCATTACGTAACCTTAGTGATTAATAGGTTACCTTTATGCGACTTGTTAAAGATAAAATTTACCATTAAAAATTCTTTATAAATAGGTTATTCCCATTATGAAATCATTTGTTTATATTTTTTCATGATTAATAAATAGTTTATTAACCTTATAAAAAATTTAATGTTTCCTTTATGCATTCCAATTGTATTTTTATTACCATTATGCATGATTGATAGTTATTTTTACATAGAAAAGTTAATGTACTAGTTACCCTTTTGACTTATTAGGAAGTAACTTTTTACCCGGATCCCCTTACATGAGTAATTCAGTTAATATTTTACCTTTACATGGTGTTTTGTATAAATATCCCTTTCAGAGCATGATATTTCCCTAAAATCAGTATCTTATCACTCGAAATATAGTTATCTTCTCCTCAATTGTAAGTGTTCCCTCATAGATAATATATATTTCTTTTATTTATTATAATTACTTTTAAATTTATAAAAATATTTAGTAAAAAATCACATGGATATAGTTATTGTGTATTTAAATAAATGAAAATATATCTATTTGGGTTTGGTCTATAAAATCTGAGGAATGAAGTGTGTGGGATTTTATTGAAATATAGAAACATAGTGTTGATTCATTTCTATGGATTTTTTAAATACATACTAATTTTAAAGCACGTAATTATTATGAATCAATTTCAGAAGGGATTAAGCTCACTATTCCACTATATCTTCTTTATAAACACCTTCTACTACATATTTAGTTTTATTATTGTTTTTTGTAGAAGTTTTTATATTTATACATTTCGCAAACAAGTTATACCTCCTTTAAAAGGTAGTGTATGATCATGCATTCCAAATGAAAACTTATTTACAAAATATTAATAATTTCTATAGAATAGACTGGGTTCAACCTATTATTGAATATTTTATCATAAGTTAGGGATACTCCGAAAAGGTTTGGGTTCTTCATGTTCCCAAAAAAGTTAAGATACGATTGTTCTATCATATAATATACTTTTTTGTAGTATACACATTAAAACTATCCCAAATTATTTATTTGATGATCGCCAATAATCTCAATATGTTATATAGGATTTGTGAGTAGGCTAGGTTCATGTACATATAATTGAATTACTATTAAAATTCTTGTGTTATTGTTCTTTATTCATATTTTATTGCTAAATATATTTGAAAAACATACTCAAAATAATCTTTATTTTGTACACAATAAATAATACTATACTGATTTTTATTAAGAATTAATAACATAAAACTTATATTCACCCCCTCTAGTCCATATTTTTGTAGATAACTCAATCAAAGAATAATGGATAGATAATGTCAGTGGAAGTTATCTCATTTATAAGTGAAGAAAATGGAACTTTTGTAAATACCTATTACTTTTCCAATGATGGAATAACACTATTCAAGGGTCAATAACTCCAAAATTGAAAAATAATGACGTTTGGGGTGATATAAATTCTATAAATAATCTACCACTCATTTTCACATATGTATTGAACATGTTTCAAGTCATTTACCACTATATTTTTACAGTTACCCATTTTTTGTTTTTTATATTGGAAACTAGTTTTTAAAAAAGTAATTTATATTATATTAAAATTTTAATTTAACCCCTAATATGAAATTTATATTTCACGATCATTAATTTAAAATTCATATAATCTAATTCAATTTCTAAATAATAGAAAAATATTTTTAAATTATAACATTAAATATATATTATAACTATTTTGTAGAGAAATGTTTTTTTCACCAAAAGGTATTCTTAATCTTAAATGGAATTATGCAATTGGTCTTGTTTCTGAGTGGTAAACCCATAACCCTACTTCTAAAAGACTATGGTTCTAGTGTTGAGAAGCTCCATGAGAGATTAATGATGTCGGCGGTGATGTAGGGATGACGTAGACTTGGTGATGCATGTCAGATATTGGAGACATGACAATGCACTGGGATTTTAGGCCATGTTCATAGTCCACATGGACTTGGGAATTCAGTCTATTTAATGGGTCTTACTCTATGCAGATAGAAAGATGCCTTTGATTTCATATTAAAAAGAAGCTTCAGGCCCAAAATTTTATTTAAAAAAATATTAATTAACATTTAAATGAGTTATTATATATTTTTATATATGTTTCAAAATAATATAAAATTAATTATATAAATTATGTCAATTTATTTTACTTGATAAAAATTAAACAAGATTAATAAAACATTTATTTAAAATAATTACTTTTATATTATCACGATGATTAAATTTAATATCAGTAATTATATATTTATGAATAAAAATGAAATTAACCATCTTAAAAAAATATAAACATGTTGATCTAAAATGTGAAACACATTTTTTGAATATATAATTTCTATAAGTGATGAAATAAAATTTGAATAAAAATAATGTTTAGAGTAAAATATTAATAATGTTTCTTAAACGTAAACATGAGTTTTATAAATTCAACCAAGAATTTTAAAATGATTTATTTTAAAATATAAATATATTATTATTACATAATTTTTTTCATAAAACTTTTAGCCATTATTGTAATATGATAAATTCATAAAATGGAAGATATTTTCAAAATTAGTAATTTTTTCTCTATTCATGTAAAAAATAAATTATTTTCACAAATTTTAAAAATGTTCACCTAAATATAATTTTAAAAATATGAATTCAAAAGTAATTTTTATTTTAAATAAAGAATCAAAATTCTAAAAATTATTAAATTATTGTTGAAATTAATATATAATATATAAGGATAAACTGATTTAATTTAATAAATTCTATTTTTAAAAAATCAGATTTTCCAAATCCAATTTTGTATGTATTTACTATTGATTTATATTTTTATTTATTAAAGGGTTAATTATTATTATGTTTTCTAAATAATATTTATCTAATATTATCCTGCTCATCTTATTTTGGAGATATATATGAAATAAGGAATCAATAAAATTATATAATCAAATTTCAGGACATTACAATTACAAGATGTAAATGAAAATTCTACACTATTTTCCTCTTCTTCATCTCTAAATCTATTTTTAATCTACGATCATATTACATGATTTTTTTATATAATATCTTCCAGACATAGCTTATTTATGTGATTCGTATCATCTATGGATGTACACTTAGACTTATACTCCTATAGAAGTATATAAATCACATTTTTATTAAGAGGGTGATATGAAAAATCATTCTCACCATGAAACTATTGATTTTTCAAAATAATCATGAAGAAAATTTATATTTTAGAAAATGACTTTATAGGTTGAAAATAAAATTTCAGATATTCCAATAATAACATAGAATTATTAGTTTAAATAACTATATATGTTTGGAAATTTGTAGCCACTATATTTCCCCCAATTTTGTTATCCATCTACATAAAGATATTGGATAATTTATATTTATCACCATTAAAAATAAAATTGGTTATAAACTTTATAGTTATCCTGAACTTCAATATTTTCATCTCTAGAAAAAGATGATAGATCCTTACAACATTATAAATCATTAAATGTTCCTATAACCCTCTTTAGTTTAATTTTTTAAGACACTTGTGTAAAATATAAAATGTTTCTATTTTATTCTTACCCTTATGAAACAACTATTGATTTCAATAGGGTAACTATTGATTTATAAAGGTTATGTAATGTTAAGGAGGGCGTTATACATATTTATGTAAGTTTAAGTGGGATTCAATTATGCTATGTAAGGGTATGACCAACCTCACATAAGTGTAAACCCCTTTTTATTAGGGTTACATATGGGTAAACCACTTCTTCTATGGGTTTCATAGGGTATGCCTATGTTTTTTAGGTACCAGATAGGTAGCATGGACACTGCATAAGGGTTGCCTATATACTACATAAGTGTAATTAATTATTTCCAAGGGTTGCAGATGGGTAATCTGGTACCCTTAAGTGACAATTTGGAGTCGTGTAAAGTTAAAACTGTATTACACTTTCACAACTACCTTTTTTGAGAAATTTATATTTAAAATAACCATTTTCATTTATTCACCCTCCTGTACGGTTCTATAATTATTTTTTCAAGTAATTGATGGATATTGATTTCAAGTACTTTTTTTACTTGTTTAGTTTTAAATTTTCTTTTATGGATGATTTTAATAACTCCTTTTAAGATATTAATTAAAAATTCATTAAATGGTAATATAGTTTTGGGGTTTATCATTATTGCATAATGAATGCTGGTTGTATTCCTTAAAAATATGAAAACCCATCTCCCTTCATATTGGTGTTTCATTTAATTCTATGTAGCCTCATAATTCCATTGTGAAAGATCATTGAATCCTCATTCAACCAATCTAAACCCTTCTTCTGTTTTATAGTCATGAATTTTTTTTCTCTCCCCCTGGGTGGAGCACTTGGAAGAGACTAATTCCATATAGGTATTTTCCATGTGTAATTTGTGAAATAAAAATTCTGTTAAAATTATTCAATTAAATAATATTCTTATTAGAAAATGGTTCATTTAAATATTTAATAATAATAAATTTAAATTTTGGAAAATAGTAATATGAATTATTCCTATATATCTCTTGTTATTTTGGAGGGAGAAAATTATTATCAAATGTGGAATTATAATTTTATTTGAGGAAGAAATGGATAACACATGATTTTACAGAAATTGTTAACTTATAAATTTTCTAGGAGAGAGAATTTTATATCCAATAGGTTAGATACCCTTAGACGGGGGGTGAATCAGTGTATGAAAGATTAAAAAAACTTCCCTTATTGATCTTATTTCACTGTTAAGAAAAACTCTCTTCTCTCTCATTCATGTAGAAAGGTATGAACCAAAATTAAATCATGCACATGACATATTGATTTTTACTTGGTTAACCCTCATCGGGCTATGTCCATGAAGCATACACTGGAGATGTGTCGATGTACCAAATCCACAAAAAAGTGCACTAATGTTTACAATGTTTGAAGAAGACTCACTATCCCTTCTGGTTTACAACCACTCATAATATGAAAGCTCACTTCTCTCTCAACTAAAGTGTGCTCACTTATTCTTTAGAAGATCCACTCCCAGTTTATAGACCTTTAGGTCTCTTCAATTGAATGAATTACTGCATCCTCAACTGTATATAGATCTCTATTGAAGTTATACTTAAATCCACAGATGAACACTGCTCTACCATAGGATTGAAATGGGAAACCTCAAATTTTACGCGCAACCCTTACGTCACATTGCACGTAATTCTCTTGCCTTTTGCACAAAATATTCTTTTTGTTCGCAATCCTGACTCCACATTTCGAACAACCACAATAATTCCATGCAAGCTTCATTTTACACACAATGTAAAATTTTATGTGCATCATCAAATTTTACACGCAGCACCTAATTTTACACACAACTCCATATTTTACACGCAACCCCCTTTGGGTATTTTTACATGCACCAAATCCCAGATTATCTCTAAGTCTAGAGATACTTCGAATGAGTGGGTAACCTCATATTTATAGGCAAACATGACCCCTTCATGAGAAACCCTCCTTTCTCACGTAATCTTTTTTTATCACGAAAAACCGATCTTCTGTGCAACACTATATTTCATGCACTGCTCCAAAATTTTGTGCACCTCATGCCTTTTCCAATTTTCAAGATTCTGATCTCGAAATACCTTTTGTATATTCTCTTTTATAACACCTCCAAATCATATATTCCATTGTCTAGGTTCTTCTTTCAATCATGGATTTCCAATAAAATATCTTCAATCCAAAATATCACCATGTAAACTTACTTTTTCAACAATTTGAACATCGTGTTTTTCTTTGTCAACAAATAGAACATGAAGGCCCACTTTGTCATCAAACAAAATCACCTCAAAAATGATACAATGATACCTTGAGGAATTTTTTCCCAACAGATAATCTAATATTTCCTGTATTTATTTATCTATTTTTAAAATAAAATAATACAATTGATTCATAAAATCATTGGAAAGTGACTTGACTTAATAATATGTTGACCTGACTCAAGAGATGATTCCATGGAAAACCTTGATATTTCCATCGTAAACATTGAGGTAAGAAGTTTGTTAACTTTTGGGGATCTCATATACACATGTTTTTCTTGGTATTATTATTATTATTAGCATACTTGATGACCATGAATGATTGTGATTGAATGTGGGTACATGTGTAGTTGTGAGACCCATTATGATATTTTATTATAAGCATATTTATAGAGTATATTATTTCCATATATGATTATGATTTAATGTTTATATGTCTTGCTAATTTATTATCGTGATGATATTATTTACGTGTATGATATACCTTATTATATATGTTATATTCCCATTTTAGGTATCTTTCATGCTTTTCAAAATATAAGGAACATCGTGTCCTGATTGTCCCATGGAGGGGGAGTATATATGACTCACAACAATGGTGATGATGGAACTTTTCAAAAAGGTTAGATATGATGATTCCATGGAACCTCATATTTAGGATGCAATTGATTCCTGAATAGCCAAGTAATGGGTTGGTCAATGCATAGTGATTCACAGGTAGTGCACATGATTCAAAAACCTAGAACTCTATCAATGAAATTCCCTTGTTATGTCTTTTTCATATAGTATAGATCACATAAGATAACTTAGGGAACATAATACAAATATCATAAATGAAGAATGAATTAAATAAGAGGTATTTCTAGATGTTACGAAATATATACTGATGAAATAGAAACATGACCATAAGAATAGTAATATGACCCTTATAAAAAATAAACTAGACAAATAAATAGTTACTGCACCCATGAAAGCCTAAATAAAAATTATTTATCTCATAAGTGAAATTATGAAATAATTATATAATAGTATATGTATGTAAATATTTAAAAAATTAATAGCTAAGTGTGGTATTTTCATTAGTCATAAATATTTTAATACAATTTTATAATTAATAAAATGTTTTAAAATAAAATATATTTTCATAAAATTTATTCATAAAATAATATTTTCTTATATTATGATTTAGGGATAATTTTCTAGATCCTTATTAAATTTTTGAAAGTGTTATAAAATCGGTTATAAATTTCAAAATAGTATTTTAGTGTAAAAATGGATTTAATTAAAATTTAAATTTCATATATCTAGAAATTATTTTAATAAAATTGAGTTCATTTTTGAAATCTACAAATCATAAAAATTTTAGGGTGATTTTTATTATTTTTCTGAAATACTTGAATTTTTTGTGAATAGTAAAATAATACAACTTCTGATAAAAGATAAATATCAGATTTATTGAGTAATAGATGATGTATGTATGACATAATTCAATAATATAGAACTAAAAATTATTCTTTACTATATTTATTTATGGCAATCAAAAATATTCATTGTATTGATCCAAACAAGACAACTAATTAATAAGAAAATTCAAGGAAACCCCCATATCCACCACTATAGAAGCCACCCCTCACCCCGTCTTCTCCTCACACTTTGAAGACATTAATATTGTAAAAATTAAACCCAATTATTTTAACCGAGTCTCTCCCCCATGTATAGGATATCTTGGTCTTATTATAATACCAAAACCCTTTTCCCTAATGAAGTTATCAAGGAGGATAATTCAAGAGTAAAACACACATCCTTTTTCTATTAATTTCATTTCAAATTATTTTGTTTTCTTATCCTCTCCACACCTCATCTATACCAATGACCATGATAACTATAGTATCATATATATAATGGAATTATATCATCATAATGTAAGATCCATCATTAATCTACTTACTCTCTCTATTTTATTTTTAAAATTAAATCATCATCCGGGAGGTGCTGATTTACAACATTCGTGGACAACATACTTTAGTTCTCCTTCATTGATGGTCCTGAAACCATTATTATAGTTGATCCAGATTATAAAATTTTCATTATAACTTATTTATGGTTCTATAAACATTTTATATTTAGGATATTAAAAATAGAACACAACTAGTTCATTATGATTGAAAAAACTCGGAAATTAAGCAAAACAATTATCATTAACATGTTTTCTATTGATTCATCCTCATATATAGAACCAAAATAATAAATAATAACAATTTAACATCTGGTTGTTCAATAATAATATGTTATTCCATTTCTTAAGAATTATACTCCTTTTACATGAAATCCATTAACTACAATCAAGTGTACTGATGATGAAATAAGGGAAATGAACACTCTGGAACAAAGAAATTCAATCTTATAACTTATCAAAATGTAGATAGATGAAAGTTAAAAAATTATAAAAAACTGATACATGTCTAATAGGTTATGAATTAATTTATTAATTATTCTAATTTAATATTCCAGTATATTATGGTCAAGTGTATATCCCATTCAGATATAATGTAAGGGTTTTCTACTCGAACCTCTATATTCAATCAGGTCAATTTTTTTCTCTCCTTAACCCAATGAAATTATTAATTATTGTTATGTGTTATTCATTAATAATGATTTAATTTTCTATATATATGTACCAATTATAATCCATATTTCTATTATGGGGAGTTACATGTCTTGAAAGGATATTTCTCGAATTGTTCCCAATAAACAAGCCTTATTCAAGGGAACTTTATAAATTATTGCCCATTGTTAAGTGCACTATATAATCTCTTTTAAACAAAAATTAGTTTTTTAAAATAAATAATTTTATTATGAAAAATATATCTTAAATCACTTCTGGTTTTATACAAATATTGTTCAAAAGAACACTTCTTTTCAAGGTGAAAAAGTATTTCTCTCAAGAATTACTCGATGATATTTTAAGAGTATTTTCATCAATTTGAACACCCTTTGTTGATTATTATTTTTAATTGGGATTAATATTTTATGATATAATTTAAAATATTTTATTTATTTCTTATGATTAGTTTTATGGTGGATGTTCTATCTTGATACCATTCCCCATATTACTCTGAATGGTTAGTGTTTAGGTTTACTGATTGGGTAAAGTTATTTACACTTCATATAATAGTTTCAATATGAATGTATATGTTGTTTATGATTCATACCATTTATAAGAGGAATTCATTTGACTTAGTAAGTGTTTTCTGGGGCCCACTGTAGCCCGTTTGTGCATCAGTAGATCTCATGAGACAAACTAGTTTAGGTTTTTAATCATTTATGTGTAGTCTTGGAATAAGGTCTTGAAGTTATTGTAATGATGACCCACATTATGCATTCACTCATTATGAAAATAGTAATTGAAATTCCATGTGATTATTTTACTACTAGAATTTATATGGTTATGTTTTATTATGGGATTGTAAATTGATCTCATATTCCTGACATATTATGCTCGTGATTATGTTATAATGGAATGTGTAGATTTATTTATTCACCATGCATTATTATTTATGCTCCTTCTATAATGGATACCCATAATATGCATCTGATATCAACCCTTTCTTATGTTTTCCCCCATGATGTGATGAATTTTATTATGAATTACTTGAAGGGGTGATCTCATAGTTATGGATTTTTTCAATTTAATTTATGTATTGTATTTATTTTAAAGTTATAATATTGAACTTATGTATGTATCTGGTTTTCCAATTATAATAAACAATGTGTTCCTCTATTATGTGTTGTCATTGTTTACATTCCAATATAATAAAATAAGGAAACTTTTTAGGGAAATTGTGGTTGGGGTCCTTATAGTTGGTATCAAAGGATATTTAGTAGAATAATTGGATACTAGAATTAGAAAAAATAGATTATTGTCCAAAACACTAAGATAGTAATTTAGTATAAGCATGAAATAACATTCATGTATTTTGGTAAGGTATAGATTATGTGGATCTACATAGAAAATGCATCCATGTATGGATCCTACAAGTGGACATGGTTCTGGAAAAAATTTCCCTAAGAGTAAAAAATCTGAAAAGGCTTTCTGGCCCTGACTCATGGTTACCTGGTACAAGACAACGTGCCTTAGTATACAACCAGTTTGATACTCTCAGGGGGATATTCTTAGGATAATTAAAAAAAATTAAAACCATTAGTGGGGATTTAAATGTAAATGTGACCCAAATAAACCAATATTGTGATTATAATATTACACATGCATAACATTTCATTTAGGTTAAGTGTTTATTTAGTTATATAGTATATATTATTTTTCATAACCAAATTTAGTGTATGACATTATATAGAAATGGGACCTAGTGGAAGGAATGGAAACCACATGAACATTCATATCCCATGTAGAGATTTCCATCCTATGTAAGACAATGATGTTTGTTATAAGGCTGCAACTAGTGCTAAGATACCAATAAGTATACAAGGACATGTGACTCAGGTTATGAACAACATCATTACCTGTATGGTGCATCATCAGTCACAACATGGATGATAATTTATAGAATTCTTTATGCGAAAAAATACTCTATAATTCAGTGGGGCTAAAAACCCATTTGTAGCAGAGCGGTGGATAATTTCTCTAGAGAAGATATTTGTCACTTTGGGACATAATGAAAGTGATAAGGTTGTTATGTAGATTTATCATATTTCGAGAGATGCATATCAATGTTAGTCATTCATTCAAAACATGATGGATGAGTAAGAAATAGAAAATATGGAGTGATATGAATTTAATGATCTTTTCTTAGAAAAATACTTTCATCATGATCAATGAGTGGATATGGAATGGTCATTTTTGGGTATGAGGAAAAAAAGAGGATAATAATATTGAAAAGAATAACGCTAACATCACAAGGTTATCAAGTAATGTCTCAGACTACATACATTAACCAAGGAGTAATATTGATCAATTATTTGATGGTATAAATCCATTCCAATGATGGGTACTCATCTACCAATCATTCTCATCATATAGTGATATAGTCTCTTGTGCTATCACTAATGAAAAGGAATTCTCTATGGCCTATGAATTTAAAGGAATATAAGAGAAGAAGAGGACTATTATACAATATAGAAAATGAAATAAGGAAATGGGGAATAATGGAAGAGTTGAAATTCCACCATGTATTAATTGTGGGAAGAGACACCTTGGTACATTCCTAAAGGAAATGGGAGTCTGTTACAAGTGTGGATAAAAAGGCCACCAAGCCCATGATTGCAAGGGAAATAAATATTTATCTAGTGTTCAATGATATAATTATAATGTGATGGGAAATTATGCACATGAATTCCGTAGATGTTAAGGAAACATTCCCCAGATAATTCCAAGGTGGAAAGGCCAAGATTTTGTGACCGCAACTGGTGATGTTGAAGTTCCAAATGATAGGAAGGTAGGTACTTTAATTGTTTCCTCATACTTAGCCAACGATTTATTTGATTATGGATCATTGAATTCTTTTATATTTTTTCAGTTTTGCAAGGAAATTATATATTTCCAATTTTATATAATAAATAATTTTCAATAAAAACTCCAATGTGATGTATCATTGCACCAAAGATCACTTGATCAGTCCCCCTTATGAAAAATAATATGTCTATAGTTGTTGACATTGTAATTATACCTACTATTGAGTTTGTTATAATTATTTTTATGTTTTGGGTTTTAAATTATTATGTAAAAATCTATTTCAAGATGTAGGAATTATAAATTTTTGAGAATAATGTAGAATCCCTTAACTTTGGAGGAGAAACCTCGTCATTTGATTTTCATCTAGATCCACCCATAGTAGTGTACCGAACATTGTCCTTAGGGGGCAATGAAAAAATATATATGGGTGAGGAAATAAATCTTTAAATTTTGGATTTACCTATTATTAATGAATACATTGATGCGTTACTAGATGATTTATTGGGCCATTCTCTAGAGGAGGAAACTTAGTTTTCTATTGATTTAATTGGTAGTTCAAGGCCTATATCAAATACTCATTATAGAATGGCCATAGTGGACTTAGTGGATATGATGAGACAATTAGAGGAGTTGAGCAGTAAGTGGTTTTTTCAACCTAGTGTGTCTCTATGGGGATCTCCTATTGTATATGTTAATAAGAATGATGTATCACTGAGTATATACTTTGAATACATGAATATCAATGATATTATTATAAATAACAAGTATTCTCTTCCTCCCATTAATTATTTATGTGATCAAATTCATGGATGCCAATATTTTCCAAAGATTTACCTTCGATATGGGTATCATCAGTTGTGTATGTGGAAGGAAGATATTCCAATTTTATCATATTGAACCATGTATGGGAATTATGAGTTTTCAGTAATTCCTTTTGGACTAAATAATTCACCATATGCATTAATGGATCTAATTAATAGAGTTTTTAGGGAATATATTAATGAATTTTTTGTGGTATTTGTTGATGGTATCATGGTATAATCCAATTGCTATGAAGTTCATGAGAATCAATTACACATTATTCTGAATATTCTTATAGGAAATGAGTTATATGGGATGTTTAACAAGTGTTAATTCTAGCATCAAACCATATCTTTTTTGGTCATATTTTCACTAAGGATGGAATATTAGTTGATCCTGCAACGAAAAAGGTAGTTTTGGAATGTCCTACCTCAACAAACATAACCAAGGTAAGTACTTTTATTGGTTTAGCATGTTATTATCGTTGTTTCATTCATAACTTCACCTGATTAGATAACCTATTAACCACTCTTACACGTGAAGGAGTTAAGTTCGTATGGAAAAATAATGTGCCAAATGATTTGAATAATATAAGTATAGATTAGTGAATACTATTTTCTTGATTATACCATAGGGGAATGGGGGATTTTAAATATATAATGATACAATAAAAAAAGGACTTGGTTTTGTACTTATGTAGAAGGATAGAGTTAATACATATGCATCAAGGTAATTAAAATATCATGAATAGAACTACCCAACTCAATATCTTGAGTTAGAAGTTGTGATATTTTCTTTGAAAATGCGGGGACACTATATTTATGGTGAAATATGTGAGATATATACAGATCACAAGAGAATGAAATATATCTTTTAATAGAAATATTTCAACATATGGAAAAGGATATGGCTTGAGCTACTTAAGGATTGTGAGCTTTCAATACAATATCATACTAGAAAGGAAAATAACGTAGTTGATGTATTATGTAGGGAGGATCATGGATTTATAAACAGAATAAGGATGGAAAGGTATCATATGTTCATGGATCTAGTAAGGATAGATATAGGAATTATCTATAAAGGTAAAACATGATTACCTTTTCAATTGTCTTCCTAACCATCACTATTTCAAATAATTAAAAGTTCTCAGTCTGATGATGATAATATTCAAATGAAAATTAAAGCAGTGAATGATGGGATGTTACCAGACATCATGTCTGAATATGGAATTCTAGAATTTGGGAGGAGGTAATAGTTCCCTCTATACCTGAGCTATATATGGTGTCGTTGGATAATGTATATAGTTCAAACATTTCTATACACTCCAGTAGCACAAATATGTATATAGATTTGAAGGGACATTTCTGGTGGAACAATATGATGCGAGAAATGGATGATTATATATCCAGATGATTAGTCTGTCAGCAAGTGAAGGATGAAAGACAAAATCCTAGAGGATTCATGTAACCTCTACTTATTAATAAATATAAATGAGATGATATTTCCATGTATGTTTTACCAGGATTACCAACAATACATAGAATTCTGATGTAAAGTGGGTTATTGATGATAAACTTACAAAATTAGCACATTTTTTAACTATAAGGGAGGATTTTCCACTAGAGTTCCGTGGAAAGATCTATATTAAGAAAGTTGTAAGACTTCATGGAACACCTCTCTATATTTTATTTGATCATGCTCCATAATTTACATTGAATTTCAAGAAAATTCCATAGAAATATATGAATATTGTGATTCAGTTGAGTAATTCTTATCACCCTCGGACATATGGGTATTCAGAAATAACGGTCCTAACTTTTTGATGACGTGTTGAGATCATTATCACAGGATTTTCAATGTATGTGGGATCAGTATTTACCTTTGGTAGATTTTTACTATAAAAAATAGTTTCTATTCAAGTAATAAAATGAGACCATTTGAATCATTTTAGGGAATGAGATGGTGTACACCTATATGTTGGGATGAAGTTGGTGAAAGGAAGCTTATTATCCCAGAGCTTATAGTGGAAACAATAGAAAATTTAATGATTATTCAAACCCATATCAAAGCAGTTCGATGTAGGAAAAATAGTTATGTCGATAATCAAAATAAGAATTTGTAATTTCATGTGGGAGATCATGTTTTCGTTAAAGTATCTCTATCGAAGGGTGTTATATGATTTGGGAAGAAAGGGAATTTTATCCACAGCTACATCGAACCTTTTGAAATTATGGAGAGAATTTGAATACTGTATTATCATTTAGAAATGAAATCTATAATTTCTAAGATACATAATGTGTTCCACATCTCATTGTTGAGGAAGTATATTCCAAACCCAACACATGTACTAACATCAGATGGAATAGAATTGGAACTGAATTATCATATAGTGTAGAGCCTATCTTGATTATAGACACAAAATATGTAGTTTTGAGGGATCTGATGACTCGTATTATAAAGGTACCTTGAAAAAATCATTAACTTTAAGAGGTGATGTGGGAGCCTATGGATCATATGTTGAAGAACAACCCAAATATTTTTATGAGGTAACCATCTGGAAATTTTGAGAATGAAATTTTTGGATGAGGGGAGAATGTAACGACCTAGAACTATATCATTGAATTTCCTTTCTTATGTTAATGTCATATAGTATAGATAAAATAAGATCACATTTAGAACATAATACAAACATCTTAAATGAAGAATAAAATAAATAATAGGTATTTATAGAAGTTAAGGAACCTATACCAATGAAATAGATAATGACCATAGGAATATTAATATGACCCTTATGAATAGTAAAGTGGACATATTAATAGTAACCACACCCATGAATGTATAAATAAAATTTTGGCTTCTCATAAGTGAAAGGGTGATATAATAATATCATAGTATAAGTAAATATTTTAAAAATTCATATTTAAGTGTTGGTATTTTTTAAAGTCGTAAATATTAAATTATAATTTGATAATTAATAAAAATATTTAAATGAAAATTGACTTTGAAAAATATTATTCACAAAATAAAATTGTGTCGTCTTATGATTTTAGGATAATTTTATAAAATCTTATTTAATTTTTGAATGTGTTATAAAATTGATTATAAATATAAAGACTATATTTTTTTTTGTAAAAGATGGTTTTAATTAAAAAAATAAATTCCTCATATTTCATAAATTGTTTTCATAAATTTGAGTTCGATTTAAATTTACACATCGAGAAATGTTGAGGGTGAATTTATGGGATTTTTCTAACATTCATGAAACTTTTCTGAATAGTAAAATACGATAATTTATAATAAATGATAAATACATGATTTATTGAGTCATATATGATATAAGGATGATATAAAACCGTAATAAATAACTTAGAAGTCTTATTTATTGTATTTATTCATGGGAATAAAAACTAACCATAGTTATGAGTGAAATAGTAAACTAAATAACAAAAAATCAAGGAAACCCTCATCTCTTCTACTATAAAGGCCACCACTCACCCCCTTATACTCACACCTAACAAATAGGAAGAATGTAAAAATTATTCCAAATAATATTCCCTATTCTCTCCTGCATGTCTAGGATCTCTTGGTATTTCCAAAATACAAAAACCACTTTCCCTAAATAGGTTCTCAGGGATGATATTTCAAGAGGTAAACCCTCTTCTTTTTTCTTCTAATTTCATTTCAATCTAGTTTCTTTTATTATTATCTCATCACCCTCTATACAAATGATTATTATAAATCTATAATCATATATATACAGGAATTATATCATTTTAATGGAAGATCCATAATCTATATTCTTACTCGGTCTATTTTATTTTAAAATCAAATTCTTTGCTTGGGAGGTGTTGATTTACAACCATCATGGACAACGAAGTATCGTTCTCCTTCAAGGATACTAATGAAACCATTTTTATCATTTAAAGAGATTATAAAATATGTATTATTTGTTATTTATGGTTCTAAAACAATTATATATTTATTCAATTAAATAATAGATCTGAAATAGTTCATTGTGAACAAAACACCTCTAAAATTTAGCTAAATGATTATCATTAACATGTTATATAATGATTCATTATCATTTATCAAAAAAAATTATACATAATAAAATTTAAAATTATATTTGGTCATTAGTAACATATAATTCCAATTAAATATAATTATACCCATTTTGCATGAAATCCATTAACAACAATTAAGTGAATAGATAATGAAATCAAGGAAATGAATAGTCAGGAACAATGAAATTCATTCATATAACTTTTAAAAAAATATATAAATGAAGTTAAAAATATTATTAGAAACGAAATTAATGTATAATAGGTTCTTAATTAAATTACTAATGAGTCTAATTTCATATTATTGGTCTTTGAGGTCCAGTGCAGAACACATTCGAACATAAGGTAAGGGATTTCTTCCCGAACCTCCATTTTCTTTCACGTTACTCTTTTTCCTTCTTTACCCCAATGAAATTATTAATGAATTTTAATTTCTCCGCATAAATTAGGTTTTAATTTTCTATATTATTGTACTGATTAGGATCCTTCTTTATTTTATGGGGAGTCAGATGTTTTAAAAGGATATTTCTCAAATTCTTCCTGATAAACAAGCCCGGTTCACAGGAACTTCTCAAATTTTTAACCATTTTAAGTCCACACAATAATCAATTATAAGACACCATTATTTTCTAAAATCAACCATTGTATTATGAAAATATATATCTTTTTTCACTTCGGGATTTATATAATGATTTTTCTAAAATAACTATTCTTTTCATGGTAAAAGAGTATTTCTCTCAAAAATTACTCAATGATTTTAAAAGGGAATTTTCATCTATTTAAAAACTCATGTTGATTATTATTTTTAATTTTTAATAATATTTTATTATATAGAAAACCATATTTTATTGGATGGTTTATGATTATTTTTAATTTCAATGTGCTATTCTGGTACCATACACCATATTACTCTGAATTGATAGTGTTTATATTTTTTTATTAGGGAAATTTATTTAAATTTCATATGTTAGTTTCAATATGAATGTGTCTATTTTTTATGTTTACCCCCATTCACAATAATAATTAATTTATGTTAGTATGTGTTAGGAGGGGCTTGCTACATCTCGTTGGTGAATCAGTAGATCTCATGAGACAAACCAGTTTTGGTATTTACCCGTTTCTATATAGTCTTATCACGAGGCCTTGATAGTATGGTTGTGATGTCCAACATTATGAATTCCCTTATTATGGAACTAGTAACTAAAATTCCACATGATTATTCAGTTAGTATAATTTCCATGGTTCTTTTTTATTATGTAATTATTTACTTGGATCTTATTCATTCTATATAATGCTCAAGATTATTTTTTTATGGAACACATACATTTATTTATTCATCATGCCTTTTTATTTATGATTCCACTATATTTCAAACCATTACCGAGCATATTAGATGACACATTTATTATCATTTATTTTTCTCCAGGATTTGAAGAATAATATTATTTATGACTTACAAGTATAATCTAGGAGTTATTAATGTTTCCAATGAAATTTCTATATTGTATATCTTTTCAAGTTGTAATGTTGATCTTATGTATGTACCTAGTTTTCCAAAGATACTAAACTATTCGATCCTTTGGGATGAAACATCCTTGTTTATATTTCAATATATTAACATAAGGCTATGGATATGGGAAACTGGGGTCAGGGTCCTTACACTTGATTCCTAGTGATTTGTGATTATCATGTCATACATGAAGCCTAAGTAATTTGAGTCACATGTATGCATGACTCCCTATGGTTTTGAAGAAATTGATTCAATCTATATATGGTTATTTTTTGTTACATATGAAACATATTTGGTTTCCTTTCGAAGTGGAGTGGCAGTAAGTACAATAGGAGTTCTTTGGAGACTTGGTTACCATACGATATCTCTATATGTGATTATATGTTTGATATGACTATATACATTTTTTTTATTATCACGACATACTCTTTTTATACATGTGAAATTTTTTTAATGAAACAATTTTTGTGTCCTACTAATTTTTATTAGTCAAACACAACACAGGAATGCCCATGAATGTGCAAATATTATTTATAGGGATTTGAGTATGAGAAAGGGGACGATAGTCGATGGATGATAAGAGGAGTTTGGAGTGATTGAGAACTGGGAAAAACTCATGAGGAATCTACTGTTTTTATATATTTATTTACATATATGAATTATACACAACTTTAGCATGCTAATTTGGGACCCCATTTATTACTTTAATAATTTTTATATCATCTTTTAGTTTCCTCATGTTAATATGATAATTTGTTATATTTTTTTATTTTTATTTATGCTACTACATGATTCTGAGGGTATAGCCTCTCTACTAACCGAATTATACCCAACTACTAGTTGATATAACCTATTTCATATGGGGAGGAACACATGAGGTCATATGACCCTCTGAATCATACTTGGTGGTTCGAGTTGGAGTGTTACAAAATGGTATCAAATTATAGTTTCTTCTTTTATTTTTGGGACTAACATAGGACATAGTGAAAAGTATATTATTGTGTGGGACATGGGTAGGGTCGTTTCTGTGTGCCTTACCAGCATACATATGACAAAACTATAAGTTATCGTTGACATGACTATTTTTACTATTTATGCTATTTTAACTGTGTTCATGTATCATGGAAAGGAATATATAATCACATACCATATCTATTCTGATATTTTTTTACTGCATACTAGTATTATAGTGAATTACTTTTTGGGACTATATATTTGACATAATATTTTATTCCTTAGTTGTATCATATAGCTATTTTTCTTGCTATTATGTTATATATACCGGTATTAATTAGTCAAACATGGGAATGATATTATGTTTTTTGTATATACATGTGACTATGACTAATATAAAGGGATGAAGACAAGTGCCAATGCAAGGAGGTTTATACTATGGGTTATGGGTAGACTCAAAGGGGAAAATTGTGTAATCCCGTACTCTGATTAGGGTTTATCTTAATGACAATATTTTTCATAAATTTTACTTCACATTATATAATATGTTTCAACAACATATCATTAAGAGACTACTTGAGGAGTGGGGTTACAATATTTCCACTAGGTTTTATGTTCCCACTATACCACTACATGTCTATGAGTATGCGGTTGAGCCTACTCCTACACAATATATTTGGTATATGCATCATGTTTTCTTTTGGTAGAAGTCTCACTATTAGTTCCTACCACATAGAAGTTGAAAAATATGATGTGTAGTTGGATTCCAACATTATTTATAGTTTAAGGTCACTAGATTACCTTGTAATTCTATCTAATGATTCGAAATCATTGTTAGGATCATTGACGTAGTAGAATCTTTGAGAATCGGTAGGTTAAGCTATTGAATTTCATGCTTCCATTGTTTCTAATTATTTTACATCTCCATATGTAGTGGTTGGGGTTACCTTACTGGTCATGTGATCCTTTAATTTACATTCCCCCAAAACATAATTTAGAATGAAAGATGACCATATTTTATTGTTCCAATATTTTCCTATTATTGCCTCTAGTTATGAATATATTTGGGACTTCATGATACCAGATATGATGAGATTATATTTGATTATTTATATGGAATGAATGACCAACTTAGAAGATCACATTGATTTCTATCAAATGTGAGTTTAATTTACTTAAATAATGAGTTTGAAGTATATGATCGATTGATAATGGGATTTAGGAGTAGATACAGTTGATCCATTCTTGAGTTAGCTTGGGATGATCATGGAACATAACACATGATCATCTCTTCCATCAAGATCAGTGAATCCCCCCCCCCCGAATTTTCATATAGTCGATGTTATCTATTTGGATATTATTCTATAAGACTTCAAAGGACTTACTCCTAATATATTATTGAGATATAAATCATGTTGGGTGTACAAATACTTTGATACAACGTTATCATATGGGTATTTCTTATCTGTAGGGGATTAATGTGTATCTTGATGACATGGTATAGAAGGGATTTATTAGGATGATTACTTATCAATGGGGTAAACTTGTGTTGTTCACCAAGAAG
This sequence comes from Viscum album, assembly GCA_963277665.1. Classification (NCBI taxonomy): domain Eukaryota; kingdom Viridiplantae; phylum Streptophyta; class Magnoliopsida; order Santalales; family Viscaceae; genus Viscum; species Viscum album. The sequence continues at coordinate 621,716,658 of OY728167.1, read as the reverse complement.
CTGAACAATAGTCTTACACTTTTCATTTATTATCAGAAGATGAACTAGGTTATGATGAAGAATAGATATCAATTTCCTAGTACTAATGACCTTTTTTATCAGTAATGGTGATATTGGTGGTTCTCTAAGACTGATAGTTGAGTGGGCTACCAGTCATTATGGGTTAGAGAGGTGGACATCCTGAAGATGATGTTTTAGTGTAGGTATAGGTTGTATGAGTATTTAGTGATGATGTTTGTTTTGACCATATACAATGAAACAGTTTATGTCCCTCATGAACCATATATTATATCCATACCTGGAATCATTCTCCATGGTTTTCATAATCATTATCCACATCAACTCACCAAAACGAGAGTAGCATTTAATAAAACTTGAGATATTCCTATGTACTCTTTTTTGAGCCAATTTTCTTTAGAAGAAACATGTGAAGTGTAACATCTAGATTCAAAAGGAAAATTTCATGGGGAATCTGGTGTCTTAGATTGGTATATTTGTGGACCTAAAGAATGTTGATGTAGTGATTTCATAGACACTTCTATTGACCACATTCAAAGCTATGAGATTTTCGGGATTAATGGGAAATTACTGACATTTTATATAGGACTTATCCTGATTATTTGACCCTAGGACAATGCTGATGAATAAGGGAGTAATGTTGTAGTGATAAGACCAATGAATGGAAGAAATTATAGAGCTGAAGAGAAGGTTTAATACAACTATATTATTGAATCCTTCCATTGTATGGATTATATATTCCTTGTAGTTTGATGAATATGGAGTTGGTCTAAGAGAAGTTCTAATATAAAGGTATAAAATAATAGGTTATTGGTAACAATAGTAATGAAACTGTCCCACAATGTTTTTCAAGTATTGAGTTATAATTTGGTTCATTGGTAATACTAGTATTTTTCTCAGGTTCATGGTGGGATAGGTGTTGAGTTTTGAAGTGTTTTCTTTGTCTAGTCATTCCATCATTGTGGATCCTTTGTTTGGGTTGGGAGAACATTGCACGGTGGAGAGTTTTTGACACCCATGATGTCACTTTATTGTGTTTAAATCATTCAACCATCCCTGGGTGCACCTAGATAGTTTTTTGGGTGTCATTTGGGGGGTTTTGGCCAATTTTTGGGGACTCTTGATTTGAGAATGGTTTTCTAAAACCATGCAACATAAATGTAAAAAGTTGCATATTTTTCTAGTAGCATTCGCACGGTTTGTGCACAGTTTAAAATATTATTCCACCCATTACAAGATGAATAAATTTTAATTTAATAATTTAAATTTGAGTGATTCCACCTCCCATTTTAATCACTCTCTGTTGGGTATTAACCATAGGGACCCCCCTTCATTATCCCTCATTTTGGCCACTTTTTGGGAGCTTTATCACCCATAGTTAGTGATTCTTCATGTTTGTTTCATCAAATCCTTCCCTTTATTATTCTTCACTCTTCCATATTCCTTATCCTCAAAATCCTTATTTGTTTTCGCTTATCACATGGTCATGAAGAACTAGGTTTTGTTTTCACCCAGGCTTATTTTTGGGGTTTTGTTCCATTATGGCTAATACTGGTAGATCTACCATTGTGGAACCCTCATGGAGCGATTTCGGTGGTGCGTTGTCATTGCATCGTGGATCTGATGCAGTTTTTTCCCATTCAAATTCCTTTTTATTTAATGAAATTATATTTCATGATTTTTGCACCATATATTCATGCTTAATATTGTATTTAGTTCTTTTGGTCAGTTTTTTTTGGGTGAGAATGATGTCTTAAACCTTGTTTCATTAAAATTAAACTTGTTTTTCAGAATTAGCGAACATCAACTGTTCAATGGAATGCCTAATTAGATTTTGTATACAGATTATGGTATGTAGTTTGTGGTTAAGTTTTATAATAAATATGTAGCATGTGAAATGATTATTTAGGGTTTCTTCAAATGGATTCAAATACTTTTATTCTAACATAAGGGTGTATTTGGATTTTGAAATCGGTTTGACAAGTGATGATGAATTGTGGCCTGGTTTCTATATTCATATAAAATAGTTTTTGTTTTTTAGTTTGATGGAAATGTTTTGAAGGAGTTTTATAAATTTCATATATGGTAACAGTGTGTTTGACACTTCTTTTTGAAGGTTGTATTTCATATTGATAAAAATTGGTTTAGTGAACCTGGTTTTTAAACGAATAAGGGAAATGAGTTTTACTTTTTTTAAGTGAAAGTTGTACAAAATCATAATCTGATAAATTTTATTTCAAACATGAAATTTAATGTTTCTTTTATTTTAAAGTAAGTTCATTGGGAAATATATTATCGGGATAGTCTACTAAGTTTTAATACTCACGCCTATAGTTCTTTTCTGTTTTTATCACCTGAACATGTTCTATCTATTGTTTGTTTTCCTTGAGTGATGGTTGACCATGGTGTTAGAGAGTGACCTAGGGTTCACATATAGATGATATAGTCTTCTAGTATAGTTATTTGGGGGTTTTTGTATAGTTGTTCCTTTTTTGTCTATTATATAAATGATGTTTAGCTCAGTTCGTTATATATATATATTGTGCTAATTAGTTTCTTTATTCTATTGGTTTATTTCTTTTATTATATGAGAAATATTCTTCCCTTATTGTAATATGATGATTTCCAAAACTAGTATCAAGACCATGGGGATTGGGAATGCCCTTAGGTCCATGCCAAGGATCACCTTGGGTGACCGGTTCAAGGTTGACACATGTTGGTTCATGAAACAATGGTATCAGAGGAGGTCAAATCTCTCGAGGACCATTATTTTTAGAGAATCCATTTTTATTTGTGGATGTAGAGGTAGATGGGGTAGGATTTTAGAGACTTGGGGGTAGGTGCGGTAATAGAGTCACTAACACATTCTCGTTTTGATCGTTGTGTTTCCATGGGAAGCCCAGTTTTTCTAGTTTTGGGTCAGTAGGTATTGTTTGATATTTGGGGTACGATAAGGGGATTTGGGATACTATTATTTGTGATATCACTGGTCATGGTAATCCATGTGGAGTCAGGACATGGTCCTACCAAGCTCTCTGTGTTTTTGGTGTGTTTTGTATATAGCCTCCAACCATAAGGTCAATTCACACACAGACACTAGTTACATTTTTGTGGTACTCATGGACCTTTCTTGAATTCTGAAAAAAAAAATTAGAATCCTTGGGTGATAATTGTGGAAATGGGATTTAATGGAATGATTGGATTTGAAAAAGTGGAAAATTTATTTTAATGATTTACATTATAAACGCTTTTATAATTTTTGGTTTTTGTAAAAACAATCATGGGTTAATATGTAAATGGTTTAATGGGATTTAATTCCTATAATAAAAACATTTGGTCTTCTGAAATAATATTTTTGAAATCATGGTTATTTTGTAAATCATGTCACTTTGAAAGGTTTTTGAATCAGATAAATTGAATTTTGAATTTTTTTTGAATGGGTAGTGTTTTTTTAAAAGGGTTTTTTACCATTCGAAATGGGATTTGGTCTTCAGGGACAGTAGATTATGAAATGTGACCATGGTGAATTTTTGGAAATGGAAATTAGTTGTTTTAAATGGAATGTTTGATATGGATATTTTTTTCAAAATAAATGGAATGGGTATTAAACCAAATGGTTTTGGTGAAATTAGAATTATTGAATTTCTGAAAAAATAATTTGAATGAGAAGAAAATGATTTTCAATGGATGTCTATGGGACATCATTTCCCAACATGTTATTGGGATTTGGTGTGTGAAATTACAAAAAATGGGTTTTAATATGGTGTTTAGTGTGCCTTTCTAAGGCCCATGATTTTGAAATGGGGTGAATAGATTATTTTTGAAAATGATGTTGTTTTGTTTTTTCTATTGGTCTTTTAATGGGTTCTCACTTGCATGTATTTGTATGGAAATGTGGATGGATTCTTAGTATGGCATGGTGGATGGGTTCCTGAGGTGGCACATAAATGTTCATGTGACTAAGACTTGACGAAACACCACTGGTGTGTTTAAAAATACACCAAGATTTATTTTTGTTTTTAAAAAGTCTTTTATATTGAAAAATTGTTGCATTTTTTCAAACTGATGATTCTATGGCCTGATTTTCAATGTCTTATAAGTTTTTTTATTCAGTATTCTTCAACATGATCCAGAAGTGATACACCTATTATGTCTTGGTTTTTATTATAGTTAGATGCTCTCTTTTTTTAGCACTATTAAGTGAGTCTCTATAAAGGATTGGGAGTCTTGGTATAGGTTCCCTCTGAGTTGGTGCTTTCTATATGAAAGATTTGTCTAATGAGATGGATTTAGTAGATCTATTGGTTTCCTTTTTTCCTAATGTTCTCCCTTTTAGAGTTTTCATAGATGTTTCAGAAACAGATACTAATGGTTATCTATTGGAAATCATTCAATTTGATCATCCTAAGGATCCCGTTTATGAGTTTTAGATGCTAAATCCACTTCTTTGAATGATGAACCAACCTGGTGGTTAGGAATAGATAGTTTTTTGGGATCAATCTAAAATTATTTCATGCTATTAAATATTCTACCAGTTACAGTATTTGTGTTCGGAAATGTTTGATGTATTCATATGTGTTCGTCATTCATTCTACTCCTCTTTTGGAGTGAGTGAGAATGGTGTTGTATATATTTATGTTCCTAGTTTGTTAAATGGTGTTGTTTGAACAAGTGGGTTTTGTTGTCAGTATTGATCCTATGTTTTTATCTATGAGTTATACGTGTCTTAGTATGGTACTAAACGAAAGGGTTTCAGTTGGGGATCAACATCTTCTTACTGTGAGGCATAAGCTGCTTCATCCATTAGAGCTCCATCTATAGGACATTGAGTGAATCTGGCGCGTAGTCAGGAATCCTGATGGGGTGAAGAGTCTAGTTAAGATATATCCCCCACTATTGTAGTGAGGCAGTTCTAGTATTCTAATGTACATATTGTGTTGCTTCAAATTTCCTCTTGTTTCAAAGAGCATGATGGACATACCCATCACACAATTTTTCTAAAAATTTCATCCAAAATTCATGTTCGTGATTTTTTTTCTTTAGTGGGATGTCCAGGTGAATCGGCTAAGTTATTGAGTGGGTAGTTGTAAGTTTTGGTTTTAGTGGTCAATTAATTGGTCCCCTTCCCTCCCCTCCCTGAGTGGTGGGGTTTTTTGGTCTATGTGAAAAGTTTTGGCTCGGTCCCTGTCCCATCTATTCGGGAGTGGTGAGTTTAAATGCGTTGTCACTTTTTTTTGTCCTGGGTTAATAAGATATTGTGAGGGAGTTTTGGTTGGAATATGTGATAGTCCTAGTTTTGATTTAAGTTGAATTATAGATTGGCCATTCTTGGTTATTTATTAATGGTGTGGAGACCCATTGAAGGTCTCATTGTGTTTTATCATAAGGTGTTGTCGAATGCTAGTTGAATTTTAATAATGGGGAGTCTATTCAGGAATCTCCTCTAATGGATATATTTTTTGTTTTGTTTTTGGTTTAATTTGTTGGTAGTATATTTATTTAATGGTTTTAGGATCCTCATTTTTCACTTTGGCTAGGTGACTACTGAGTTCATTTGTAGATGTGGTGGTTATAACTTTCCAATTGTCTTTGGGAAGTGATTGAAGTTATTGTTTCATTTCAGGAATGGGGATTGAGATCCACTTGTGGTAGGTTTTTTAATTCCACTATGGGTGGGTGAAATGTTCCTGATGAAGATATATTGGATCGTGTTAATATGGAATCATTAGGTGTTGATCAATCAAGATGGAAAGTTTTATGGATTTATGGGGGCAGAAAGTGTTAATGGTGGGGATAATTGTCACACCCAGTTTTTCAAGGTGTAGTTTGTGATCCTATTTGTTGGGAATCCCATTATTTTTATCAGGTTCGTGGTGTGAAGGGTTTTGACTTTTGAAATGTTTTATTTTTCTAGTCTTTCCCTCATGACTGATCTTTAATTTGTTTAGAGAAAGTTTCATGGTGTATAGTTTTTGACACACACAATATCAATATATTATGTTGAAATCACTTAGGAAACTTTGGATGGGCTTACCTAGTGTTTGGGGTGTCATTTGGGTTATGTTGGAAATTTTTTTGGGCCGTACAGTTTGATTAGGGTTTCCACAAACAGTGAGACATAAACCTTAAATGTTGTAGATTTTTCTAGTACCATTCGTACATTTTTTACACAGTTTACAAAACCTTGCAGCAAAACCATGCAGCCCATTATGAGATGAATATAGTTTAATTTTAAATGACAATTTGAGTGATTCCAACTACCATTTGATTACCTATCTATTTTTATTATCCAAATGGTTCCACCCCCTTCTTTCTCCTTTGTTTTGAAAACGTTTTTCGGCGATTCATCACCAATGGTTAGTGATTCTTCCTATTTTCTTCGTAAAATCATTACCTTTCTTCCACTCTTCTCTCTACCAAATAATCTCATTCCTTTGTATTTTTTTATTTTCCCATGGTAATTTAAACAAGGTTTTGTTTTTCCCCTTGTTTATTTTGAGGGGTTTTTTCTTTAGGGTTCATCTTGGTATATCTAGGGTTGTGGACCCCTCATAGAGCATTTTCGGTGGTGTGTTATTATTGCGTGATGGTTCTGATGTTGGTTTTCTAATGCACATTCCTTTTTAATTTATGGAAAATTGATTTCATACTTTTCACACCATATATTAATGCTTATATTTTTTTGAAACCTTTTGGTCAGTTGTTTGGTGTGACAATTATGTTTTAAACCTTGTTTTAGGATAAATAAACCAGTTTTTCTAAATTAGCACATACAAAATGTTTGATAGAATACCTGATTGAATTTTGTAAATAGATTATGATATGTAGAGTGTGTTTTGGTTTTTTCAATAAATATATAGCATGTGGAATGATTATTTGGGGTTTCTTAAATGTGTTTCAAATGTCTATAAGCTAACATAATTGTGTATTTGGCTTTTGAAATCTGATTGACATGTGATGATGCATTGTGGCCCAGTTGGAATTTTCATAGAAAATGGGTTTGCTGTGTATGTGTGATTGAAATTTTTTGAAGGATTTTTATAAATTTATTTATATGGTAATGATATGTTTGAAACCTCTTTTTTAATGATGGATTTCATTTTGAAAATGGTTGGTTTTGTGGAATGTTTAAGGGCCTATATGGCCACTTTGTGAAAAAGTTGAAAAGTTTTTATTATAAAAACCCTCGTTGGATGTTTCTAATTTTCTTAATATGCATGATGGATGAAATTTATTTTTTGTGGAATCCTCGATATCCATTATTAGGTTTCCTCAGTTTGAACCCTTTTTGGTCTACTTACTTTAGGGCATGATATTTGTACTCAGTGAGACTCCAAGTGAGGCCTATTGTGAATTATTATTATTTTTATTTTTATTATTATTAATTTTATTTATACATTGTGATTGGATTATTGGATGGAATATGTTTTCTTAGTGACGCACACCTATTATAGGGAGTGAAAAAATAAATTTATTTTCCAAATGCAGCATTGAGGCTGACTAGGGTAATCTCACATGAGGATCTTTCTTTGTTGTTAACCTACTAATATATATCACCAAAACTAATTATTTTTGGTTTTTTAATTAATCTTACAAATAAATTAATTTCAAAAGTCTAATTAAATGTTAAACATATACTAGTAATAAATTATAGAATGTAATTAGTTAAGAGAGAGCATGGTCCTAGGATTGGATAATACAGGTTCATTCATTATTTATTTATTTCTAAAATTCAATTTGATAATTCATTTATTGAAATGTAATTAATTAATTAATTTCCCTTTATTTATTTAGTGTGTAATTTTAGTATGCATCCCACACCCCAAACCACCCATCCTCCGATAGTCAAATAGGATAACACCTCAACCTAAAATGATATCCCAAAAAGACTCGGCTCCACTAGATGACATTTCATCCCTTTTGGAAACCCCAACTCCACTGTATGAAGGGTTCTCTTAAGATAAGGGTGGGAAAATTAATTAATCAAGTAAAATAAATGGATTTTGGAATAGTTTCGTGGTGGACGATGGCCACACCAGTGCAATATTCCCACCTCCCCCACAAATAGATTTAAAACATTTTGAATTTAAAGTGAAATAATGAAGAACACTGTGAAATAAACCCTAGGGTTAAGCCTTAGGTTAGACCCTCATTTTTTAGGATAATAGGTCATGGTGGATAGAATAATAAGAAAATAGAAGAATTGTATTAGGACTGGAAGAGAAAAAGAGATAGAAGAATATGGAAATGCTTTATTTAAAAACATGCTTATACATTACATGGGAAAAGAAAATAAAAATAAAAATGAAAATAAAAGAAAACTCCTAAGTGCATTCAAGAGACCCGAGATCAAATCCGAGTGGAGGCATATTTCTTGGTTACTATAGCAGTATTGTAGAAGTACTGTAGCAGTACTATAGCATGCACTATTCGGTACTGTAGTAGACAGAACTATTCATCCATCAGGGCCTTCGGGCTACTGGTTTGGTCCTCGGGTCCTGCAAGGCTTTTGGTCCACCCAAGGCCTTCGGGCCATTTGATTCTCAAGGACTTTGAGCCACCATAAGGCCTTAGGGACACCCCAAGGCCTTCGGGACACATGAATGTCGGCCCCATACACACTACAAAAAAAGGAGCAGCCCCAGAAGAGGATTCAGGGTAGGTGCACTCACCAGAGCAGAGCCAAATGGATTTCAGAATGAGAGGGTATGGCTATGCCATCGGTACCAACCCATGCTAGCACGAGAAGCCTAAACAGACGGTCATGAAAAGGTGAAGAGCTACTATCAAGATGCAGATGCTAGGGAGGGGCAGTTCCTTGTAGATAGTCTGGTTGAATTTCATAAAGACTTTCAGGTCATGTAATCTCTTGAAGCCTATGGGACATGTAATCTCTGAGCCTACGGGCCTTGTAAGGGTTCCCCCTCATCCCTTGAAAGGGGGTTACCAAAAATCAATAAAAATGAAGGCCTTCGGGCCATTCAGGCTAAGTCAGCAGCATGTCCCTAAGCCTCCTCTCCAATATTGGTGTCGAACTCTTCCTTCAGCATGGGTGAACTCCCCCTTATATAGGCCAAGGGTTTCCATCCTTCTTTCTTCAAATTTAAGATCTTCAAAATCTCCCTTTATGATTTCCTTCATATTCTTTCCACCAAAAGATTCACCCTAGTAGAGAAATTTAATGGCTGAATATTGGAATGTCATCTTCATGAATGATGTTCCGAAATATCTTTTACATTTCTCCCCAAAATTTCAGCATGATATTAACTTTTAGTAAGATATATGGCTAATTAAATTAGAGATTTTATTCTGGATGAATGTTTCATATTTTTTCTCCTAAAGTTAAGAATCCATGGGTTGCCTTAATGAAGTAGTATTTCCATGATCTTCAAAAGAAGAAATCCTAATTGAATTTTATTTCCATTACAATTGGAATCACTCCAATTTGAAGTATTTTGACCTATTTATGATCAATTCATTCATGTGGGGTCAATGCGGTCGTCTAGAATATTTGTCCAAATTCATTGGATTTTTAAGAACCTTGGATGGCCGAATTAAATCCTAGTCCAGAAGACAACTATGAAGACAATAAATATAGGAATATAATAAAAAAATTAATAACATAAATTTGATTTATATTTTAAAATATATCCATGAATTACCATAACAATTAAAATCTGTCAATATTTTCAAATTAATCAGTTTTCATATTCAAGCTCAAAACACCCTACAAATCCAAAATTGATGTAAATAACATAAATTGATAAATTATTAGTTATTAAATAATTGAATTAAATATAAAATACAATGAAAATATAATCTATATCAATTTCCCTGAAGTTAAACTATGATTTTCCTCAAGGATAAAATCTCAACATTGATTTCAATGGGCATCAATGTTACCAATATTCAAATTTCAATGCAATAAAACAAAAAAAAATTATCAATTTCAAATAAAAATTTCATGTTCGAATAAAATATCAATTTTCATTTTCATTTTTCAAAGAAACAATAAATTCATGCACTTTACTTTTCCCCTTTTAAAAATTATGGAGCTTCTCCTTTCATTCACTCAAGCTTCTCAATTTATTATTATTTAAACATGAAAAATCATGATCTAACTCCCTTTGAAATATTTTTTCTCATCACTCATGATACAATTAAAGTGGATTTATGCTCTTATGATGATAGCATTCTATTTATCAATAAGATTCCAAATGAACTACATTCTCCACTTTATAAAGAAAAAACACACATAAAAATATGAGGACTTTTAATAAAGATTCAAATGACTTTGTGGATTTGGGTTGGTGGGTAAATTATTGAAATAATTTAAGGCTACAAGTAGGAGGTTTGACTCTTAAGTACAATTCATGATTAATCATGTTAAAACATAGGATTAACCTCACCCAAATCCACTTGAGAATGTGAAACACAACACTACCCCCTTTTATGACATGAGATATGAGAAAATAAACGATTACAAAGAATGATATCATCCAACTTCTACTTATTATTTTAAATAATTCTCTAGAAAGTCACATCTTAATTTATCTCTTTTTTTGTAATGATCTAGAAAAGCATAGATTTATTTTCAATTTATTTTCATTTTTTAAGGAGAACTGGATGAAATGAAAGAATCATAATGAAATGATGACTCGTGCCTAATTTTATAATAAACCATTTCCCAAAATAATAACTCACACCTCAAACCACCCACAAATGATACATATCCCAATAAACAAACATGAAAGGCCCTTCCCCCACACTCAAACATGAAATGTCGATGAAAAAATACTAAAAGTGTAGGTAGGTAAAGAAATATCATCTTGTAATGTGGCCTAAACCTATAAGGATATTCATGGATTCTATGGCATAACTAAGGATAAATGTAACGGTGGGTCTCAGGTAAATATGCAGATATAAAAATTAGTTCCTCAATCATTTTAAATGTGTTTTTTCACAACCATATCTTTGAAAAGTTTCAATACATGTTTTGGGAGGTGGCATGTCCCAAGATCACTCATGAAATATGATCAAAGTAAAATAGAAAATATTTGGTCTAGAAATCTGCTCTGTAATGAAAATATGATATTGGAAAATCACTCAAGGCATGATTAATAATATCAAATTAATTCACATGAATTTTAGAAATTCAAAACATAAAAAATGGTAGGGAAATTTCTTTTACATGAATCAACTAATTTCATCAAATTATGAGTCCTCATTTCAATATTAAGGATTCACTTTAATCATCCAATTCTCCATTTTACACATTCAATCTTATTAACATTGAAATCTAAAACATGGCATTAGTGGATTCCTAAGAAACTCATGTATCTTAGATAAGTCAAGTAAAACATCATTTCAAGCGTGGGAATGAATTTTCTAATTAATGATTTAAAATACTAAAAATGTATGGAATATTGTTGGGTAATATAGAATTGAAACTCTTACTCACCATTCAAATTGATCCTTATCTTCATGACTTGTAATCCCACTGCAGTTTCTTTTCCAACTTTGTGCATGTCTTGGGGGTTCTTCATTGGCTTGAAATTTTTCATCCTTGCATCATCTTCATTAATGGACCTAAAATATAATAATTAAAATAATTGATAGTGCGGTTTTGTTCAATCACACTGATATATGACAAAGAGGACAAGTGGACAATGGGGAAAAATTCGGGTTGCCTCTTCGAAGCACTTCTGTTTAATGTCATTAGATCGACTAAAAAATTTGAATTTGTTTTGAAAAATCCCAGACGACAAGATTCCCTCCCACACACATAATTGATGAAAATTCCTCAATGCATTAAAATGGATTTAACATGTAAGAATATTTGATAATGAATCCTAGCAAACAGGAAAATGTAAAGGAGAGGTACGACCTGACTTATTGGAAACACATCGTTGAGTTAGGCTCCAAAGTGTTGCTCTTTTAAAACCTAAAAAGGTAAAATGATAACATAAGAAATTTATTAAATGAAATGAAAATATAATTTAAATGATAAAATAAGTACAAATAATGGTTTAATCCCTCAAGTGGTCCCTGGGTTTTGACTGCCTCTAGATGGGCACTTCAAATTAGTTATCCCTAATCTGATGGTGGGTGACGTTTCTTGGTCATAAACCAACAAAAATTATTATTTCTAGCAAAAAATTCTTCCTTTTTGTTGAGGAACCCAAGGATATAGTATACCAAGTGCACCCCCATTATAATGAGATACAACATGCATGTTGGGGTTAGGACAATTAATGAGTCCTCCTCTTTCTTGGTTTCCACTTGCATAACATCTTCTTTATTCTACAGTGGTTGCTGAAGGTATGATAAATCAATAGAAACATCATAGGTAAAGTAAAAATGTAATTTTATTGGAACAAAATTAAATCATGAAGTTTCAATATAAAATTCTTACCTTTCAATGTATATATATTGTGTCTCTATTTCCCCATGAAAAGACACGTTGATCTCTTCTTGAACACCCTCCAATAAATGTTCAACGAGTTCGGGGAGCTCTATATGTTCCTCTTTAGATGAATCTTCTTTTTCATCATATTCCTCCAAGGAAATAAATATATATTTTTGAATCTCAATAATTAAAACTCTGGGAGGTAATACTCAATTCATTTTTAATAAGATCAAAAGATAATGAGTTCATGAAATGATTATCTCCCTGAGTTTGTTCATCTTCAATCTCTTCTTCATTGGAAAGCACCTCTTGGAGTTGAGTAGTAGAAAATAGAGGTTGGGAGTCAGTATACAGTATTTCTTGGATCTCCATAGAAAAATTAGGGATGCCTAAGGATGGATCTTCTTGGATCTTGGAAACATCATGAAACTTTGGAATGTAATGGGAAAACTCAGGTAGCTCTCTGTCCATCGCTTCAGAAATTTCATTGTTCATGTCCTCCCTAAGTCCAATGATGAATTCATTAAATTTTTTATCCTAATTATTTGAATTATAAAATAAACTCACCTGTCTAAAAAGAATAGAAACACTATCCTCCATAGAAAAGGATGAGTCAATAATTTGTTCTTTCACTGGTGGGTAAATGTTCAATGAATTAAAGAAATAATCATTTGAAAACATCATGGAAAAGTTTGTTTTTTAATTTTTTTAAAATTTAAAAGGGTTAAATATGTACAATTATATTTTGGCACTGCCTCCCTAGAAATGACACCATGTTTTGACACACACCTATCATAGGGTGTGAAAAAAGAAATTTATATTCCTAATGCAGCACAGAGGATAACCTGTGTCGTCTCACTTGAGGAGCTTACTAAATTGTTCACCTACTTAATATATATCACCTAAACTAATTATTTTTGGGTTTTTAATTAATCTAAAAAATCAGTGAATTTTAAAAGTCAAATTAAATGTTCAATATATACTAACAAGAAATTACAGAATGTAATTAGTTAAGAAATAACTTGGTCCTAGGGTTGGATAATACGAGTTCATTCATTATTTATTTATTTTTTAAATTCAATTTGATAATTAAATTATTGAAACCTCATTGATAAATTAATTTACCTAGATTTATTTAGAATTTTATTTTAGTATGCGTCTGACACACCAAACCACACCTCCTCCAATAGTCAAATAGGATAACACGTCAATCGAGAATGTAATCACAAAAATACTCGGCTGCACCGGATGTCGTTTCAGCCCTTTTGGCAACCCCAACTCCACCGTATGAAGGGTTTGACTAATGTAAGGTAGGAAAAATTAATTAATCAAGGAAAAGAAATTGATTTCAGAATAGTTTAATGTTGGTCGATCACCGCACCCATGTAATATTCCTGCCTCCACCACAAATAGATTTAAAACATTTTGAATTTAAAGTGAAATATTGAAGAAGATAGTGAAACCAACAGAACAAATACTGATTGAATTTTATTTTTATTCCAATTGTAATCACTTAAATAGAATGTATTTTGACCGATTTATGATCAATTCATTAAGGTGGGGTCCATGCGGTCATCCAGAATAATTTTCCAATTTGATTGAATTTTTTGGACCCTTGGATGGCCGAATTAAATCCTGGTACAGTAAAAAATGTGAAGAAAATAAATATAAGAATACAATAAAATCTTAACCACATCAATTGGATTTAAATTTTAAAATATATGCATGAATTTCCAAAGTGATTAAAATCTGTCAATATTTCCAAATTAAACAGTTTTCATATTAAAGCTCAAAACACCCTATAAATCAAAAATTGATCTAAATAACACAAATTGATAAATTAAAAGTTATTAAATCATTGAAATAAATATACAAAATGATGAAAATACTATCTCTATCAATCACCATAATGAAATATAAAATACGTATGAACATGAAAAATTGAGATATTTTTCAAAGGATGATTGTTTCACTGGTTATTCACAGTACTAATTAGTGGACCATAATAGGTAGATATAGTTGGTTCATTACTATTGGAGTTTCCCTCGGTCTATCTTAAGAAAGGATGGCTGAGCGTATAGAGTGTCTTAATTCCTCGAATGTGGCATGCTACTACAGATGGGGTCTCAGGTATTGGTGTCTTCTATACTATTCTTGATATCATAGGTTGACTAATTTCTATTAGTTTTTAACTACTTGAAATGGTGATTGGGATAATTGAATGTATATTTATATTTTCCATGATATGTGACAACACTGGTACTCTTCTGTGGTTTTTTTCATGGAATGTGGTCTCTTGGTTCCCAATCATTTGATGAAAAAAATTAAAAAGAAAATCCATTTTCAAATTATCTTATGCCAGTTGAAAATGAAATCATAACTTTCCCCATGAAAATTATATGGTAACATAAATGGATTGAACTGGGTTTTGAAATTGAATAAGGGTAATGAGTTGTACTTTGATTTAAACTGAAAGTTGTAGAAAGGTATACGTTGATATATTGTAGTTCAAACATGAAAATTAATTTTTATTTTGTTTTAAAGGAAGTGAATTGGGATAATGATTATTATTCTAGACTACTGAGTTTTAATAATCATTCTTATATTACTTTTCTAGTTGTATCCCTTGGGCATGTTTTTTCTTTTTTTTTGTTCACCTAGATTGATGGTTGGTCATGGTTTTTGAGAGTGAACTCATGATCACATGGAGATGGATTATTCTTCTGGTCAGGTTGATTCATTTGGGTTTTTTGGTAATGTTTTTCCTTTGTTTTATCTCTTTTATAAGTGATTTTCAGGTCTGTTAATTATATATATATTGGTATGTTTGATTTCTTTTGGGTGGTGGGTTAATTGTTTTTTATTTGGGTGAAATTGTTCCCATGTTGTACTCTGACGATGACTAACACTAGTTTCCATCCTGTGGGGATCGAGAATGCCCATCGGGTCATGCCATGGATTTTCTCGAGTAACCGGTTGAGGTTTGACCAAGTTTGGTTCTAGAAATAACCCGTGAAAAATACTATCCTTCTCATTTCTTGTATCGTGAATTATTTTTCCATGGTTTGATGTGTTGGAAATAATCTCTCATTGGTGAAAGATTTTTATTCAATAATGAAAAAAATAGATTTTTTTACTTCTTCAATAGTGGGGATTGAATCTAATGTGGATGCACTGTGTATAATATCTACATATGTTTTAATTTGACATGAACTATGTATACTGTAAAGGAACCATCATTACAAATGGTCTTTGTTGAAAGTCATTGGTAGCTCTAGTGCTTGGTGAGAGACCATTAAAGGATAAATGATACTTGAGGATATTATTAGATTACTGGAGGATGGATACATGTAATTATCATATATTTATGAATTTTTCCCTATTATTGATCACATCTTATCTAGTATAATGAGTGAAAGTTGGTTAAGAGTTTGAGACATAGTTTTCTTGTGATGTGGGAACAACTAGATAAAGGTGACCTGATACCTAGGTGGTCTTTTGATGATGGCGATGTGATCCTTATACATGGGAGAGTAGAAGCACCTACCTCTATCAGAGAGGATTTAATTAAGGACTTGAATCCCTCTAGATTGGTGGAACGTAATGGTGTGAACAATTTATACCATGACTTTAGGAAACATATCTGGTGGCCAAAGATGAAGAGGGACATTGTAGAGTTTGTTTCGTGATTCCTTACCCGCTATAGGGTAAAGGGTGAGCACTAGTGTCCTGGTGGGATACTCAATCCACAAATTCTGCCCATTTGGAAGTGGAAGGAATTTATAAAGCAATTTTTTATAGGGTTACCAAGAACCCCGAGGATTCATGATGTTGGTTGGGTGATTTTCCACGGTAAGATGTTGGCATCTCACTTCTCACCAATCTGAGAGACTCACTTAGTATACAAGATAGGAAAGGTGTATGTTCGAGAGATCATAAACATACATGTTTATATCCTTAGGTTAATTCACTTACAAAAATTTTAACCATACTTTGATTTTGATTAATTTTTTAGATGCTATTTACAAAAGGACATATCATTCATCACTCTATTATAATGATGGAGGTGAGGTAGTAGTTGAGGGTCCCATTCTGGTTCAAAATACCTCCAAGAGAGTGAAACTAATTTAGAATAGGTTGATCACCAATTAAAACATGTGTATATCATATGCTAGCCATATGAGGATTCATTTGGAGTTTTCTATAAGAAATCTAGTTTTTTTATAGTTAATCCTCTGTTATTCCACCATCATATGAGGATTCATGTCAAGATAGACCCACATAATGTTGGACACATCAAGATCACCAAGAAACATGTGATAGTTTCATACTATTTGGATTTTCCTTCACATTATAGAGTTAAGGATGATGCGTTTCATGTATCTCAACTTTGAAGGTAGATACTCGATCATGTTCATATCATTGACTGTGAGGATGTTGATATAAATCTTCAAACAAAATATGTGGATTTCTTAGTGATGATTTTGAAATAGAGTGAGAAATTTCTTTAGGAGAATATGAAAAAACTTGTTTCAATCCTATGATTTCATTGAAATATCTTGGAGGAGATGTGGGAGTGGGATAAATACATTTTAGCTCAGTGGATAGAGTTATTTGATCAAGACCACTAGGGATAGTTCCTTAGTGTGAGGAGCCATTTTAGGGGGATATTTATAGTGCAATAAAACATTAAATGTACTAAAAACCCAATTTTTTTATATTTTATAAGCATATTTTGTAAAAAAATAAAAAAAATCACTTTTATTCTTACCCTAGCACAAAACCTATGTTTTTCATACGAGTGACTCTTATTATACAAAGGATTCATAAAGGTAAGGGGATTTTCCCTTATTTATGTAAGGGTATGTGGGATTCATATTCATAGTGTAAGGTAATAACTAGACTCACATAAGGAAAACAAACTATTTAAAAGGGTTACTTAAGGGTATACCCCATTTCTTAATGGTTGCGTAAGGGTATCCCAATGTTTCAGACGGATATTTGAGGGTAACCAAACTGCTATTTAAGAGTAACCTATACACAGTTTAAGTGTAATCCCAACATTACAAGGGTTGATTAATTGTAATCTCATTGCCTTACATGACACATAGGAGGTATGTAAGGGAAAACACATGTTACCCTTATGCATTACAATTTTTGGGAAATTTGTATTAAAAATGTTCTTTTTTATTTCTTCGTCCCCTATAAGCTTCTATAACTAATTATTAATTATTTTGAAGTCCATAAAACATGGGAAATTACACTTTTGACTCAATTAGTTTTAAAATACCAATTATGGATGACTTTAATCCATATTTTTTCAAGATCCACCTGACGAATGAAGTAAATTTTAATCTAATTTGGTGTTATTAATTATTTCAATCTTGTACATGAGTTTTCTTCTTTAATATAATATGAACCCTTTGGAATTTGTTTTGGTTATCCACTTGAGTCTAATAATCCTTGTAATTAGATTACTCAATATCTATGAAGCCTATTTTGACCAATCAAACCACTTCTTTAGGTTTCTAGGTACAATATAAACATATTCTTTTCTCCTTATGGGTGTACAACTTAGATGGGATTAATTAGAAGTAATAATTCCAAATGTAAAATTTATGAAATAGACACTCTAAAAAAATATTAAATTAAATAATAATATTCCCAAATAAATGGTTGGATTAAATCATTAATGATTATAAACCATAATTTTGGATGTCAATAAAAAGCTTCATTATTTTCTCTCTAGGATTATTATAGAAATATAAAATACTATTATATGTTAAATTATAAATTTATTTATGTAATAAATGGTTAACACTTTCTTTGGAGTAAATCAATAATTTTGAATGAGCTAGGAGATAGAATCTATTATTTCATGTGGTGATATATTTTATTTAGAAATAAAATAATATAATTGGTATAGGAATATTAAGTGAGTAGTTTTAGCTAACAAATACATGAACATGACTCAGGTGATGATTTCAGGGAAATCATTGTCTTTGACATTGATTATATTGAGTTAGGAAGTTCCTTACCTTTTGGGGATCTCATATAAACATGTTTTTCAAGGTATATTTATTTTTATTAGAATACTTAATTATCGTGATTGATTATGATTGCATGTGAGTATGTGGTTTTCCGTGATACTTGTTATGACATTTTATTTCATGTTAATTGCTAGAGTAGTTTCCTTCTATGTTTGATTATGATCAGATGTTGTTATTTGTTGATATTTTATTCTCATGATGATATTCTTACATTTAATTCTATAACTTGTTATGTATTATACCTTTTATTTAGAGGTATCTTTATTAATCAGTGGAATAGGTGGACCATATTGACATGATTTTCTCATATAGTTAGATTTTGAATGAAATGTGATGATATGGATGATGGAACTGAGTTTATGGTGAGGATACGCTGATTCCATGTAATGTAATTTTTAGGATTCACTAACTTTTTGGATAACAAATTATTAGGTTACTTAATGCTTATTAATTTGTGAGTACTGCACTTGATGCCTAGTGATTTGTATGAAAAATGGCGTACTTGAGGCCTATGGATGTTTTGTAACATGTATGAATAATTATATGAGGTCTTAAAGAAATAACTTCAATATCCCTATGGGTAGTTTGGTTACATAAAAAATATCCCAATTTTCCTTATGGCATAGAGTTGAAGAGGGTATGTATGGCATTATGTGGAAGTTTGGTTTGTGCATTACCACTTTGTATGTGTTTGTATGTTTTAAATACCTATTTATGCATTTATTATTATCATTCAATTCATTTTTTTTAAATGTCCACATTTGTTAAGGATGAATTGATGGAATCCTCCTTGGTTTTATTACTCACATTATGCATGGGAAACCCGATGCACATGTAAAATTCATGTATAAGGATCTAAGTAAGGGAAAGGGGATTGTTGTGGATTGTTCAGTAGAGGATATTGGAAATGGTAATGTACTGTGATATAATACGATGCAATCTGTATTTTTTATATGTTTATTTAACTATTTTCATTGTACTCTAGTTTTCATTTCAATATTGGGAGGTTGTTTATTAGTTGTATGACATGTATGCCATATTTTAGTTTTTTCATTTCACTCTAATTATTTTTTATATTGTTTTATTATTAATTATTTTATGACATGGTAATGAGGGTAGACTCTCCCCCCTAATAGACATAGAACCTCACTGCTAGTTGGTATCCTCTTGTATACAGAGAAGTGTCCATGTGGTCATGGGACCCTACATATCAATCATGATGGTTTTTTATGGGGTTTTACATCCTTTTATATAATTAGGTAATTTATAATTATCATTATATAACCCTTCAGTCGATTATTTATTACAAAATTATTCATATGATTACATGAGTAATTGTTTTCTTTTTGATAAAATATCATACTATGAATAGGATTCAGATTGATAATCGATCAAATATACATTCCTTCCATCATAAAATGAAACATTTCTCTACTAAAAATATTGTGTAAGGAAACTTAGATTTGAAATTCACATATAAAAATTGAGAAATAAGAAAAATCAGGCTCAGTCTTAAGTGTAGAGACCTACTTTGATACAAAGTGTTGGTATTGATATAAAATATTTGATTGACTACTAGAAAATTTTACTGTTTCCATGGTTCTATAGCCATGGATATAATATCCATGACCATAGGGGACTCTACTACCAAAATTATTGACAAACTACAGTTTTAGGGCTCCTTATGTTAGCCTATTATGATGTTCTATAGAGACCGTGGAACTAGATCAACTTACAACCATAATTATGTAATTCTACGGGAGTTGGTGAATGTGGGGAGCATCAAAATTTCAGGGGAGTTAGGAGAGAAAGGGATAAAAATGGTAGTACAAAAACCATAGATGTAGATAGTATATATAGGATTATAACCATGGTTTTTAGAAAACCATGTCTCTATAGATTATTTTTTGGGATATAGCCTTATTTTACCAAAAACATTGGTGGTAAAGAGGATATCAAGGGCTGCGAACATGATTTTCTGAAAAAAAAAATAGCAGTAGAGAGGATCTATGGGGATATAAACATGGTTTTCAATAAACCATAGCGGCAGAGAGGAAATATTCCCATGTTTTTTGAAAATTGTGGTATTAGAGCTTAGGTTGAGCATCTATGGACATGATTTTCTTGAACTGTGGTCATAATAATTTTTTTTGAACACCTATAACAATGATTTTCCAAAACTATGTCTATACGTCCTAGGACACTGAACCTTTTTTTAACATTTTTAATGTTTAATAATAATTTATATATATATACATATAGAGAGTCACAAGTAAGTGGTAAAGTACTATATGAAATTTGGAATAGGTCATGGGATCAAAACATGCTAGGAATTTTTATTTCGGGAAATTTATGGCCATGGTTTTAAATCATGACCATTGATTTCTACCTATCACCACATTTTAAAACTATGGTTGTATTCCAGGACATATTCCAATAGTATTTCTTACAATAGTTCCCAAATCCATTCATGTAGTCTTGGCCCTATACCAATTTTCATGATGGCCACGGTGGCCAAAACCATGGACATAGGCTACAACATCACTTTTCGCTCCTACTATCACATTTTTAGATGATGGTTATAGTCTCATTTTCTAGTTTTGATTCTCACTACCTATATGATATATGATCTAACACTATGTGTTATCCTATATAATATAGGAAGATAACCTAAAAGTGGGGGGATCTGTATTATAAAGTGAGACTTAGTTGTTTCATTCTCCTCAAATTGTAATACTATCATATGGTATTGTACTATATTAAACCTATAATTTATCTGAGTTAAAATAGTGAATGTAAAAGTATGGTGATTAAGAAAAATTATAAATCAACAATAATTATAATTATTTGAGTGCAGTGGAAATATATAAAATGAAAAAAATTGTAAAAATTATGGAAATTTCATTTGTCAGAGGATCAGCAAAATCAGACATATATATAATTAAAAAATAAACATAGTAGGAAGTAAAAAAAATTATAGTATAAGGATAAAATATATATACTTCTGTAAAAGATATTATCAAAGAAAAAATTATTACTAAAGTGTAATGAAGTTCTTTAAACATAATGGAAGGTATCACCGACATTAAAACTATTATAATATTGGTCTTCCTATCTCCAAAATTCTTTAAATTAAAACCATCAAATGGATATTTAACTTCCTATCCATGGAATCCATCAATCACACATGATAATATCTATCATTGTATTTATATCTATATAATCCCTCGATCACACAAAATTAAAAATAACTAGCTTTGTCTTCTTATCCCTACAATCCCTCAATAGAGGATTTGGAATAAACCAATTATGAAATTAAAGCTTCGAAAATTTACAGGGTGACCCTCATTAATATATACTACAAGATAAAATCATATATATAAAAACTAAAAATATCAAAATCACACTTTTTAATAATAAATTTATAGATTAAAATTGTATTTTCAACACTTAGTAAAATTTTGATCTCTGTAAATCAGTTTTCTATATATTTTGATACTCATAATGAAGTATATTTTTTAAATAATCGTTCAATAGTCGAATACCATGATCTTATGGGTTAGTTATAATTTCATGAGAGATGGTTTCACCATATTCTATTAAATGAAAAACAACATTAATTCTTCCAATGTAGCTATTCTATCACCTCTATATTTCATTCACATCAAATGAAAACAAATATGGGTTCAAATCGTGATGCATTGAATATTAATATTTTTAACTAAAACCTCCAAGAATTCACTTACCATATTCAAATTCTACATGTAAAAAAATAAATTTATATCAAATTAGTATTTTTTTTATTATTTAGAAAAAGTAATATTAGAATTCATTGAAACAACATGTATATATATTGTTTTTATCTATTTTGGGTGGGGTGTGATGCACTCATCAACTAAGATGAACGAAATATGATGTATTCATCGACCTGGAAAGTTTATAATCAATGACTAGTTATAATATGACTATTATATATGTGTTTCAAATGCTACATGTTCCATGTTCCCTCTATGTCTTAGAAAAATGGATTAAAGGATTATAAATACCTAAATATGATAAGAAATATTAACACATGTATAGAGAGACATGTGTTTGATTGAGATCATTATAGAGACCATTTTCAATTGAGTATAATTTAGAATTTACTAGAAATTACTCTTTTCTTACATGTATTAATTTTTTAATTCATAATTTCTTTCAACACTACAATGTCTCATGGGATAAAACTTTTTGGTCATGAAAATGAGGTTCTAGTTTATGACACATTGAGAGCTAACCCAAAAGTGATTTGGATGATATCTGAGATATGTTTTGGATGGATTTTCCCAAATTGTTACATATGATGTAACATAAAGTGAAGATTTATATTAAATTTTAAAAAAAAATTGAAAGATATCCTATTATATTTTTGGATATACCTTCTGATGATGTTATGCATGATGTGACATAAGATAAAAGTGTGTTATGTCTTTGAGGATTTTAGTATATGTGAGATATGGATGGTTATGTTTACTAAAATACTAACCATGATCCATTAGTTTAGTCGATGTTGTGTTATATCCTTATATAAACCAGGAAATAATGTAATATTCAATTTTATATTGGTTATATATGGGTTAATCATATTTCCTCATAATTCTTGGTTTTACCACCATCTTAAATATCATCAAGAATACATGGAAATTAATTATATGAAAATTAATTTTATGAGTTTAAACAGCATAAATTATTTTTAGAATATTGAATAATCAATGTGGTGTTTAATCCAATTGTTTTAAGTATTGAATCATTGGATCATTTTTGTGAAATATTTATTCAATATTGTAAATCCATTTGAGTTTATTGGATAAATATATAAATAAATTCAATACTCTTACAATGTGTGGCTATCCATTATGTAAGAATGTTATGTAGAACTCCTCAAAACTGATATCATTAATTGGATCTTAGATTTATCCCATCTTTGAACGCAAGGTTCCAATAAGTCACAGTATTTATAGAGATATTACCTGATCATTAGGTGATTCCCATTATATGGGGATACCTCAAGTGGGTGGATCCTTTTTTTCAATTTCCAGTGATCTTGATCAAACACCTATTTAAATATTATATTGGTCAGATCAACATACTGAATTTTAAACAATTCTTATTAATTTTTTTGTTCATTCTAAACATATAGATTGGTTTTGGGAATAATGGGGATTTTGATTTTTTCATCCAATGAATTTATGATGCTATACATCCTTAAAAAATACAAGCAATTTCATATTTGTAACAATAAAATAAATGTGCAAAACCCCAATATAAATAAAAAATATTCTCCCCAAAACAACATGTTATGTGTTCTTACAGATGAGAAGAAAATTTTAAAAGAATAATTACAAGGTTTTATATTAATATCATCCTACATAGGATTTTAATTAAAAATATCTTATTATCTAAAAAATCAAAATTTTCATTGCTAATGAAGAGGATTTCAAAAGGAAAACATGAAAAGTTTCTCAATGCGCATGAAAATGATGTACAAAATTTATTTAGTGATGGTGAGTAAGGAAATAATGAAGAAGTGGAGACCTGTGAAGGATATGTTCTGGTAGTGATGATTGAAATGTGTATTCAGTATATATATAAATTAATAATATAATATACATTTTAAAAGAAGGCTTACGGTTTAAAAGATGGTGAATTAAAATTTTACATTAATGAATAGGAACATGTAAAAGAGATTAAAGATCTTAAAATTATGATTGTTAAGAAAAAAAAAGGATCATTAATGAATGTATTTCAATGGTTTTGTGAAAAGAAAAGAAATTATAAAATATATAATAAAAGGTGTTTAATATCAATGTTAATTAAATATGTTCAAATACAAGTTTTAAAAAAACAGTTGAATTTCTTTGTTAACATCCATTTCTATAGAGATAATGAATATAGAAATACATAAGTTAAAAGGACCCATTATTACAATTTAATAAATATATATTTGGAATGAAAGGTCTATAACATGTTAAAATAAAAGCTTATTTTAAACAAATGAAACAAAAAATATTGTATTTTTTTCTTCAACGAGAAGAAAAATATACTTCCTTTTCCTTACATATTCCCAAATATTTTTCTACTATGGTAATGAAAAGTAATTGAAAAAAATTGATTCAATAAGGAATATAATATAATTCTATATAGTTTTTTTATAAAAAATATTGATTTATATACAAAATATGAAAACTCAACAATCTAAATATTATTAACATCATTCTAACATAAATTGAAATTATGGTTTTCAAGGAAGGAATTAGAACTATGGTGTTTTTGGGCATAACACCTGTGTTTTTTGAATTAAAATGATATATACCATGTAATGGAGAGGTGATGAATCAAAAGGGACATAATCTCAAAGTATAGATAAATTTTAATCTTTTATATGGAATATCATTCTATGGAAAAGAACGAGTTTGAGTATCTTGATGAGGTTTTAGGGATATATGACCAAAAAGGATAAAAATATTTTGACCACCTCAAAATTCTAAGGGTCAAATAAAAAAAATTATGTTTATTTTTTTAATAAAATCAATAATAAAAAGGATGATTCTATAGTGATTGGGGTGTCTTATAAAGTTTCAATTATATAGTTGTAAGTGAATGGTGTTTAATGGATGATTATAGTGTAATTTATGGATTGTGATTAATATTGTTTATGAATATTACCTTTTGAATAATCATGTGACAACCCTTTTGGAATTATGATTATAATTATGGGATATAGATATAATTATGTCATTGAAATGGTAATTTCTACTAGAAATGCTTATCACAATCAAACCTAAATATAACACACTGATGAAATCATTTTGATCATTACTCTATAGAATTACTTTATTACAACCAAACTCTTTAGATTATTTTTTCCATGATTATAAATATCCTCAAATGACTCACTTTAATATTTATTTATTTTTATTAATTATGAACCTAATTGATAATCCAGGTATTTTAGATAAATAGTTTGGAATGACTCTAACAAAAGAATGTATGAATAATAAACAAAATTATTTTGATAAAATGGAATATTATATATATATGTAACATTATTGAACTATTAATTATTTATAAATTAATTTTTTGTAAATTATATTTTGAAAAAACTTGGTTTTGAAGTACTTTTTCATACATACGATTTATACTTTTAAATATCAATTCATGTTAACTAGTAATATACACCATTTTGATACAAAGAGTAATAAAAAATTAAATAATGATAAAAAAATTATTAATTTTTAACATGTCAGGGAAAGAATTCATAATATTTTTCATTATTAAATTATATTTTAGTAATCATTTATGGCATAATAATTTTTTACATTTAAGGTAAAATAAGTATGTGAATGGTTTTGACTCATTTTTTTCATTAAAAAATATCATAGAACCCCATTAAAGACAAAAAAAATGACCTATTAATTCGTAATTAACTTTTTGGTCTCAAATAAGGTGTGTTTCGAGTAACTCTAATAAGAAACAGTTGATCATTAGTCTAATTTGATAAATTGAAACCCTGGATGAATGTAAGGAATATCTAATATATTCTTGGAATTAAGTTGTATCTTTCTTCTAAGATGGGATTTTATACATATGAATATAAATCATGAATGAAATTAGAATGTATAATACAAAAAAATTATGATAATGATTAATGAATTGGAAGGAAATAATGATATTTAAATTTACAATTTTTTGAAATTCTGGGAATGTGCATTCAGGTTGGTGAATCTAATCTATTCTTATCATAATTGATAAAATGAATATACTTTATTGGTGAGTATTTTTATAAAATAATTATGTTAATATACATGATGATAATTGGATCATTTATATGTGGTTTAAAATCATTATTCTAATACATTAAAAAAATTTGGGTTTTGTTATCCATATTAAAAAAAATGTAAATTGAATTTTTGAAAATAATTAATAATTTTTAATGTTAATTATAGTTATGGTTTTTGTGAAATATATTCATTTAATTTTATAGAAATAGTGATTTTGTGATTTAATTGAAATTATATTTTCAATATTTTGTTTTGTTGTTGAAAATTGATTTACATGTGTGTTTTAAGGAAATTATTTAATTTGAATTATATTACAATTTTTTTATCAAATATAACAATAAAATTGATTTTAAATATAGTTATTAATATTTCCAAACAATTGAAGTGAGTTTCCAATATGGATTTTTATGTTTTTCTAGATACATGAATGTTTTATAAGTTATTATGGGTGATTTTATTTATTGAATTATGGAAAAAATATCTGATTAGGGTATTAGATGCATGCTTTGTGTTATGTTATGGGTTGGATTGATCACTCTAACAGGGGTGGATGTATCAATGGTCTTATTTTATGAATTATTCTTATGAAATAAAACAATTGTATATGTGAATGTTCTAAGCCTCTAAATAAATTATTTCAACCACACCTCATATACAGTAGATATAAAAGAAAATATAGCTCACATGGATGTATAAGTTTTGGATTAAAATCTTAGTCATCACTGCGATTTGTTAGAGGCCCCAATCACATATTCTCCACTATATGCACAAGTGGTCACACTATAGAACATCACAGTCCGTTCAACATAGATTCCCATTATGTTTCAACTAATGAGTTATAAAAGGGAGTCTATAGCTTCACACTACCCCACTATAATTAATTATACAAATAAGAAATATCATATTCTTTTGTACTAGGTTTCAACTGCACTACTTGTAAAAATGATCTTTCTCTATGTACATGATGGATCAACATCTATTCTCATGTATGCTCTAATAATCTTATCTCTAGGTATTATTCATTGTATAAACTCATGAATTTCTTAGCTATCTATTTCATTATAAGAATTTGTTCTCATAATTACATTAAATACATTGTCACACAATAGGTCTTCTTCCTCTTAGATGTCTCCAAACTTCGACCTTCTATTATTTCTTTGATACAATGAAACATTGAGTATATGAATTATTTAGAATTCATGTACCATGAATTTCATATCTCTATAAAATTTCTCATTCTTAAATTAATTATTCACATCCTACATATTTCTATTCATATAATAATACCATGAATTAATATTCATTTCTATAATAGAATTTTGGAAACTCCTATGAGTCAATAGATTCTTATTTTATCTTCCCCTTTCGAATTAAATTTCACATATCCATAATATTATTTTCAAAATATTCTAAATAATCTGGATAATTTCCATCTTCTTCATGTGATATAAAATATTTCATCATTAATTTCCAGGAAATCATTAGCTTCATATTATTTGGGAATATTATTTTAAATTCATCCATAGAGGAACATGATGCGGCAATTCCATCTTAGGGTGTAGAACTCATCTTCCCCTATTTCCATTATGGATTATTATAATTTAATTGATGATATTTCTTTTGAATCAATGAAGTTTATAGTAGAAACATCATCAAATATATTCTTCTTCTAAATGTATAAATATTATTATATTTAACAATGTATAATATCTTACGTACATGTCTTACGTGCTCAAAATATCTTAGGTGAGAAATATTCTCATGTTATGAAAATGATATTACCTCTCGGTAAAAATTATTATCAGAAAAATCATTTTCTTATCCATAAGATAATTCAATTATTCAAGAAATTATTTTTCATGTGATGTTATTTTCTTATGCATAGATGAAATATCTTATGTACAATTGAAATTTCATACATTGTATGAATTTTTACTTTGAATATTTTCAGAATACTCAAATATGATACAATATTTCAATGTATCTTAGGTCATCCTGATATTTTTTACACATATGATAATTCTCATACACAGCTCATAACGTCTTATGTGGCTCAAAAAATTTCTTATGAAGGATCCATTTTGTTATCCATTTTTTTGACTCCAACATGGTACCTCTATAATTTTTAAAATGTTTTTCAAAGATATTAATTTTAATTATATGGCTTAAAAATAAAAAAAAATAATAATCTCAAATAATGTCATTAACTATTTTAAATAGGGTTATAAATACTTATCCTAAAATCATAAGAACTAAACATAATATATATGATTTCAATTACCTTCATGATTTCGTTCTTCTTCTAAAAAAATTATTCATTTTCCCCAATTGTATAGACTTTAAAAAATCTAAAAAACATGTTGTAGACAACACTTTCATCATCAAAACAAATCTTTTACAAGAAAATAATTATAGAAATCATAAAAATTGTAAATGATACTTTGTCATGAATATTTTCCTTCAACTGTCTAGGAAATTTCATAATAATCTAGTGTCAGATATATATATTTCTATAAAACATGTCATTACCATTATCTTCTCAGAACACCTTGAATTTATATCACATAACCTCATTACCAAAAAATACAGCACTGCCTTATTAGTAATAAATGGAAGAGAATTAAGGGGGTCTTATAATCTCACAAAATCCATCACATTCCTTAAATACATTCTCTTATCCTCATTTCAATTGGACTAATAGTTTGCGACACTTATATGAGAAGAATTCAAAAACATGATTTTCCTTAGCAAAGAATATTTAGATAGCCAACTTTATGACTACATGGGATAACCCTATGTAAAAAATAAGAGTGATTTATAAAATGTTGTAAATGAAATCTATAAAATCACACTCATGTGATACAAACTCATATTCTCAACTTTTTTAGGTCTTCTCATAAAAATATTTATCATGAAAAACACTGTTGTCAGCACACATCTTAAAAACACACATCAAGATGTTCAAGTGAAAATCATACAACTCTCCATCTATCACATATTTTCATCAACCAATAGTGTCCCTACCTAAATATATTTGAAAAATATATAAATATAGACTGTGAGTGTGATTTAAAATACCTTATCTCCTGTTTTTAATCATTATAGAATTTCCAAATTCCACATTTGATAAGTTTATGTTATGTTTACTCCCCCTTGAGGGATAAAAACAATATATTCTCTTCATGGTTTTTAGAATACTCCATGAAGAACACTATTTTCTATATAAGGTGTAAAATAGTCAATTGTATCTTTAGATGATTTACGTGGTATCAAAAATAAGAAAAAATTAAGGGAATTATAAGGGACCTATTGGATTTATTAGTTCAAACACTAAGGATGAGTGTTTACACTCAACCTATGACTCCATTTTTTTCCAACTGTAGAATATAAATATTTTTTTAATCTTCCTTTGCAATCAGGAGTCTCAACAGTTCTATTATCCCTTTTTTAAATTTAACTATTCTCTTATAAAATGTATATTTACCTACCTTAGTTACTAAAGAAAACTCTTTTCTTGATGGTTGCATCTACTTACCTGTCAATTCTTCTTTTACTGGAAATATTTTCATACAATCTTTTATCAAATTCATTGTCTATCTAAACAATTAATGTTAATTTTCCATAAAAATATAGATAAACATTATTTACAAAATTATCATGATTTAATAAAGTAAACTCTTGTTGATGAATTATAATAAATTTAAAATTATTCATGTGAAACCAAAATCTTTCCTTTTGAACTATTGATAATTTACAACCTCTCTATCACTTTATCATTCTATATTTAATATGGAAAACCTGTCATGTAGTATTTCCTGATATGATCAACTGATTTTGGATTCTCAAAATGAATTATATGAAAATTTATCAGTATATAACTTAAATTACTTTTATTTTTTAATTATCTTCCCATTTACATAATATGAAACATCTTTAGATGGTCTAGTGGGTCATACCTCAACCTTTTGACCTTCATGAATACATCTTCCACATATTTCTTCTATACACCCAAATATATTTTAGGGGGATATATTTGATGAATATTTTACACCAACTTTATTATTCATTAAATATTTCATCATATTCTGGTCATATCCACCATACGTTCTTACATATTGCCAAGAAGTGATATATTACACCAATAAGAATGGGATATGTTTCTATAACTTCCATAACACTAGAAAAAGACTCTACAATTTGATCCTTCATTTTGATGATAAATTTATGTGGCTTTTTTATATTTCAGTTATACCGAAAATGGATCCTCTTTATCCTAGGGTAATTAAAAGTATTGGATTCCTTTATTAATTTTATAGGGAATAGTATATTTTTTTATTGGTCAAAAAATACTGAGATCCATTTTATTAAAAACAATTTTAAAAATGAAAGATCAATTTTTTATTGAGTTTGTTCCTATTAAACATACCCTTTATAGATTTTCCTCTAATTAACATTATAATATTATACTTTAAATTAAATTTACATGTTAAAGTCTTATCTAAAAAAATTAAACTCATTTTTAATTAAAGTATTTATGAATTGTGTCTCTGAAAACTCCTATTATCTAGTAACCATCCTCTCCTCAAGATATATTAAAAATTTCTCATAGTCGGTTGCCTTCAATTTACACTTCTTGATCTCCTCAAAAGGATAAGCCTCTCTAAAATATCATACTTCTTAGTAGATACATTCATATTTTATTTCTCCAATTTTCTCTTTTTTTCCTGAGTTGTGTATCACTCTCAATATAAAAATTCAACTCACTTTTCAACCACCACTCTAGTTTCTTCTCTCTTCCACATCATAACATATTAAGGAAACAAAACCCCTTTGGTCATTAGATAATAAATTAAATTTATCATCATATTTTCTATATGATAATGATAATTATTTTATCATTTTTCCTTATAAAATTCATCTTCGTCCAAGTGAATTTTTTATTATTTTTTCACACTTATGTTTTTTAGAATTCATATATTTCTCAACTATATTTGTATCACTAGTATTATTATTCCGAATGTCATAAGAAAAGCTTCCAATTCCATTGTAGTTGTATCACCGTCAGGATTTATTACCTTTCACATTCCAATTTTTCTTTCTAAACTTCATTTGGATGAAGATCAAAAATATTTTTGATTTTTTACTCATTTTCCAAATATTTAGAATCACATGATTCTACATCATCTTCATATTCTACTATTTTCATTTTAATTGATTAAAAATCCATATAATATTTTTCATTCTTTTTAAAACTAATAACATGTATCATTTTATAAACATTCCTTATTAAATGAAGTTCATCCAATAAAAATCATCCATATCTCCAAAGACTAATATCATGGGGTAAAATTTATTTTGAAGGTTTCTCATAATATTTTTTACAATGGTGTAATATTATATCTTTTCATGAAACACTAGAATATTATTAAAAATCCCATCGACTCATTTAAAATAATCTTCAATATTCTCAAAATTATCCATAATTAATTTTTTCAATCTCCCCCTATAACCTTTTAGTTCGGATTCATTGACATTAATGGTTCCCTGGTCTCTATAGTATTTTAAAGACCTATGGTTTTTTATAAACCATATTTTATAAAGAAATAAAGGTAATTTTTTTTTCTTTTTAAAAAACATCCATACCCCCTTGTCTAAAAATGTTTTTGTAGAATCCACAGATTTAGGTTGGTATAAAAATATCTCTACACATATTATATCCATGAAATGTGAGAAGAGGTAATTTATAATCTTATTACTCTATCTAGGATAATTCTTTCTATCAAGTGTAGGAAAATCCCACCTATTGACATAATTCATGATCATTATACTCAATAACTTCATCAATCTTAAAAGGTTAACTAGATTTCATTTTATATGACTTCTTATTCCATTGTCTGGATGACCAGTGGGGGTGAATAAATGGTTTTCTTTTGAACTCAACCTGCTAAACATTTTATTGTTTTATTCCTTTCACTATTTCATATCAACCTCACTTAATATACATTAGATATAAAAGGAAGATTATAACATAAGTATTTATAAGGGTTGACATAAAATTAACCTCCTTGATGTAATGGGTTATATTCCCCAATCTGGTATTGTCAGCTATATAAAAATAATAGATTTTCCATTATAAAGTGATCCTATTTGGGTCAGTTTAACAGCCTACATGAACAACGATATAAAACACCATCATGGTTGAATATGGAAACTTAAATAATCATATTTCTATAAGTTAGTAAGAAAATAAATATTTATATATATATATAATGGCTATATTAAGTATTTATCTTATTTTTAAAATATCATCCTCGATCTCTAAAATTTTCAATATAAGATAACATTGACTCAATTTTCACGTAAAATACAACCATATGAAATAACTATATAATAAGTAGATAGTACATGATAATAAGTGGCCCTTATTAAATGATTTATCAATGAATAAGGCTAATAATAAGGTATCTAATTACTCAATTTGATTATTTTGGATGTTAAGCCCATGTATAGAGAGAATTGGGACTACAGTAAGGGTTTCTTATCTCAAAATTTCACCCCTTGAGACATATTTGTTATTATACACCAGGTTTTATTTTTAATGGTGTATCTAATATGCATTTAATATTTAAAAGAATGATCTTATAATTTTTCCTGATATTTAATGTTTCATTTGAAATCATATCCTTCATGGGGTTTGGATTTCAATGTTTTTAATACCAGAAGGATTTCTTCGTCTCATTTTCAAATACAGGAGACATTTTTTATATCACACACTATCATTTATATTACAAGTATTATTTTGTAACATATTTCTGTCAAGTATAATTAATATTTTTCCATTCATGATATTTGATATTTTATTTCAAGGTAACCCTATGGTTCTTATGTTACAATTACAATAATAATTTTTGGAAACTCTATTCTCATTCATTGATTGGTGATGATTCTTTTTGAACATATCTTGTATAAGTTGGTAGATTTTTTTTCTTTTGTTTTTATGTTTATTTTATATCTTTTTATATGGATTTACATTTCTACAGAAACACTACTTATAAAAGTCTCTTGCTTCATCAATTATGGTTTCATAAAGGGATTTTCATAACTAAAATTTCATTTCTTTATGTTGAAATTTTATTACATAAGAATCATTCTTCTATGTTTTATAAATTCTTCTATTTTTACTCCATATTATATTTCCAATATTACCTATGTGTAAAATTATTATTTTTAACCAAAAGATGCTTTCATGATGAATTTATTTCTCATAAAATCGCAATGTCTTAAAAAATATCATCTATTTTAATGATGGGGATACATCCATTTCCATGTTCATTATTCCAAAAAAATATTTTAATTTATTATTTTTAAAATCCAAATAAGTTTTTAATCATGAGTTTATAATATTTTCCCTATTCAATTTTTAAAAGGATGTTTGTCTACATTAATTCCCCCCTCAACATTCAGTGAACTAGTTCTCTGTGATGGTGCACCACATGGCCTATGGTGTGCATCCCCATATGCCAGAGACAACTGTCTTAGGGAGAGGGTCTATAATGATATCATATAGATACTATAACTTATTATTTGAGATTAAATAATAGTTTAATATTGATAATTACATTAATAAGGAAAGGTAAACAACACATATAATCTAGGGGAAATATTAAAAATAACTACAATATCAAGATTGTATAATAATCAGTAATACCATACAGGGTATAACCAATCCCACACATGTGTATTATAAACAAGGTTTAACAAAAAATTTACTAAAAAGAACTAATACTTATCCCCCAAAAATTCATGCATCTTTCATACTCCTGATATCAACAATATGTACAATCCATTCCTAATAAAAGTTATCAACAACATCGAGCACCTATCCCTACCTAAACCTCTAGTAGATAGTCTTCTTTTTGGGTACCCAAGTTATATTGTGGCCTAATAAGGGTGTGATTAAAAATCAGTAGGCTAACTCCAATTGTGTACATTAAATTTATATTATATAATATAGTTTATTAATGAGTTATATACATAATAATTTATACATTCTGTTAATTTATTAGTAAAATATCTAAAATATTAACAACATGAATAGAAGGTAAAAATATAACCCCTGATTCATGGTCATGATGGTGATAGTTGACATTAGTATTTACATACATCATCCTAATAAATATGGTCTCTAGTCATAGAAAACATCATGGCTTAACCGGTTCCATGGTATACAGCCATGGAAACCATAGTCGTAATAACCTAAGTGAATCCAAAGGGTTCCATATGGAATTTCCTCCCAAAAAAAGCATAGATAATCCATGTTAGGGGTAACCGTTCGTATTCCAAAAATTTTATCTACCAATATTAACTCAAGGTACCATCCTTGAAATTAATATGCATGACCTAGTGGGAATCCCTAGCTTAAAACTAAGGCATTATAGTCAATGTAATCAAGAAAAATATGGGGAGCTCATCCTACAACATTCACAATGTTTTATTCCTAGAAACCAAAAAAATTATTCCATCGGAATCAATAATTATATATATTTCCTAAATCCAATGGGGAGCCTCCCTAAGTCATTTGTGATAGTAACTCAATAAAGAATCCAATTTCTTGCTCAAGGAATTCCATAGCATCATACCTCCAAGAATTCAATGGTTTCATCACACCCTTGAATTCATGGTAACCCCTATAGGAATCCAACGATCAGTCATGGGATTTCACCTAATTCATGGTCTATACAAACTCTATTGAAGCCTCCCATGGCATTCTAACCCATCATTATTTCAATATAATTCGATTAAAATACCATTTTTTATTAAGAAAGTGAATTATATCAATAAAACATAACCAAATAACAAAACTCCACGGTCCTCCTCATGGACCATTTCTAACAGTTATCAACAAATAAACAATCCATTCATGAAACCCAATCCCATTACATAACTTTTTTATCACCTTAATTTTTAAAAAATTTAAATACTAATCACCTCAAACTATGTAAATTTTAAAAACCAATTATAATTTCATAAAATGGTACCTCTCTATTTACCAGTACATGTAGAAATAAAAGGTTCCAATTACATTTAAAAAATTATTCTTGGTAAAATTTCATATCACAATAATTTAATTAATCAATATTTACTTTTTAACCATTTAAAATATTTATGTTCCTTTAACATATTACAATTCACATTCTATATAGAAACATAACATTTAATTAGCCAATTCCAATGTCAAAAACATTACTAATGTGATTTATTAGGAATAATATTCTTGTGGTTTCAAGCATGTAAAATGGTTGTTGAACCTTGGAAAACTAAATTTTGGAATATTCGATTTAAATTTTCTCAATCCCTGAAATGTCACCATGATCACACAACCTATGTAAATAGATATGTTAGTGATATTATGAGTTAATTTAA
Source organism: Viscum album (assembly GCA_963277665.1). Taxonomy (NCBI): domain Eukaryota; kingdom Viridiplantae; phylum Streptophyta; class Magnoliopsida; order Santalales; family Viscaceae; genus Viscum; species Viscum album. The sequence goes on along the minus strand of OY728167.1, from coordinate 621,680,938 downwards.
TAGGTCAAAATACCTTTTTCCTAGGAGTGTCTACCCATCATGTATAAAATACTAGTTTGGCCTAAATTGAAAAAAACAATAAACCATGAAAAATCCATGAAAATAATCCATGTTATAATGAATGTGGGAGAGACAAATAGAAACTAAATTAAATAAAAAAGGATGTCAAGAGGACTCATTTAATTACCTTGGTATCTTTACCACACGTGACGATGCATCAAATATCCAAGGATCAAGGGGAATCCTTCCCTAGAGCTTAGAGAAAAGGGTGATAATTTGAAGTATTCTACAATCAGTGGGGAAGGATAAAATACCATGCAAGGGGTTTAATGAATAACGGGGAAAAATAAAATTTTCATCATTTTAGAAAGAATAAAAAAGGTCCACTGACTATCTAGTACCGTGACACCGTATAGTTAGTGATCCTAGAAAGGCACCCTGGGTTCCAAAAAGGCCACTACCTAGCCAATGATCATTGTAGTATCCCAACCAGGGCTCATTTCCCACTAATTCTCTTCTGAACCCTTTTCCTACCTCCCAAAACATATTCCACTTGAAATGTGTCGGTATTTAGGGGGTACAACCCCATGAGTTAAATAAAAATTCCAAATAAAAAATTGACCCCTCTACTAATCAAAAAAGGAAAATTAACATTGAGACTCCAATCCTATTTTTACACTCAGGCATTGAAAACTCCCCCCAATAGCACTTCTCATCCATAATAAGTCCCAGTGAATATCCATCTACAGAAAATGACCTATTTATGGTATAAAATTAGATTCTAAAAATCCATTTTTCATTCCCATACAACCAACATGATTCTAATTCAATGATATTAAAACAAAGTGTTCACCTTTTCATTGACACTATGATGAGGATCCATGGTTTCCATATACACTGTGATACCCATGTGTTATCCCCAAGTTGATTTTCTAGCCTATGGTTATTAAAAATATAGTTTTTATCTCAAAAAGTGAATTTTAAACCTCAGTACCTCACACCTTCAGAACATACTTAATTAATATTTTTCTCAATGGTCCACCAAACTGATTGACATAATACCTAATTTTACTCATCTCAAAATGTTTGAGAGAAATGATAATTGTTGGTACCAACTATAATCTTCCACTGTTAAATCCATAATGGACAAGCGTCAACTATCCATGAACAATCAAATGCGTTTAGTTTTAATCTAAAATCCCAAAACAACTCTATTGATTTCCCAATCATGCCACAAAACAACCAACCAGTTTTGGATTTTGGATCACCACATCAAACTACACACATGGAGAACAATCAATACTCCTCTAGTCAACCTATCTCAAATGCGCCCAACCTTCAACACTAATGAATCGATAAAAACACTCAAATAGATTCATGTATCTCCACAGTTACCCTATGGCCATACAAAGAACCAACCATGGTCTAACCCTGACTTTTTGGTGAAATATCATAGTCAAAGAACCAAACAACATCACTACTCAACTTTCCCTCATCTAAGAATAGGCACACTAAAACACAAAAACATTCGTGGATCAAACCCTTTCATACCAAGATCTATGTTACCACTCGGAACCACACAAAGTATTACCCAATAAATTACCTTTGGATTTCTCCATGGATTCCTGATTATATTGATGGAACATGCACACCATCATCCAACTCTATCTTGAATGTTTAATGAATGGTCTTACACAACAACAACCTTTCAAGAATTGGGAACCCATTACCATGGGTGAAATGATGATCCACATCTTAGGAGTGTCATTTTTGTCATTCATTATGTCAAAAAACTAATATTCCCTGCTTATAACCCATCTATTACTGAACACAATGGTCAGAAATGGCCACATCCTCTCATAAGTGAGTACAAACATAATCGTTTAACATCATTAGCTACCGACTCAAGGATCACCATCCTCAGTACTTTTCGAAACTCATCCTATGTGAGGTTTACATCATTTAATGGCTCATTATATGATCCCCAATATATATATTTCGTTTCATTCTCCTTAATCACTAACCCTAATGGGTTCTATCTTCATCAAACATGTGTCCCTCCTCCCGAGCCACATCAACCATCCTACCAAATCATACCCATGATTGAAATATTGGATTAACCATATCAAAAAATTATAGTATAAACCAATTCCACCCGTCTCATCCAATTGAATTTTTTCTTTCTAAATAAACCTAGACATCAAAGATACAACACATCCTTAAGGTGATTTTCCATTGGCTGACACAAAACTACTCACTGACAAAAAACGTAGTAGGTCTTTTGCTTACCAACATTCACTTCCATGGTACCTAAAATGACAATTAGTGAAAAATACCACACCAATAAATCACATAGCACAAATAATTCTCACATGAGTCATGCCACCCCCAAACAAGGATAATATTCCTAAACCACTAACCAAGAAAAACAATTTTACAACCTTAATTCCTGAAATACCTCTTCCAAATCAGGCACTTCTGTTATACCAAGGTCTATCACATGACCACTTCAACATGGAATCATCTCAAAACTGATAGCATATAACCAAGATTTCCCCAAGATGCTAGAATCACACTTCAAACATAACATGGTAAGTAACTTTATCACTCCTTCTATTTACCCTAAACCATGATACACATAATAGACCCAAAAAGTTATTTCATGTTTAACCCTTCAAGGCATCAACATTTCCATGAAATACACCTAATCACACATCACATGCACTGATCCAAGACCTATGTATCACCATAATGATATCAAAAAAATTGGCATTTTCTATTGAACAATTTGAACTCGTTGATACCCAATAGTTGTACATTTTACTTTGAATAACTTGCTAAACATGACTCATCATTCTGAGAGTCAATCATCCTTGACATTAGACTCACATGACTAACAAAGAAATAGAAAATTATCCTGGAATGTCACTTACCACAACCAAATGCATCTTATATTCCCTCATTAAATAATTTTAACACTTTTCATGCATGAAGAACAAACACAAGACCACCCTCCACAATTAATGTTGTTTCCAAAATCCCAAAAATCTTACCCACATAGCCACTTAATACACATATCATGTCCACAATGATAGGTCTAAACATCATAATGATCCTTACCCTTTAAAAATAGTCCATAAATAATGTGATATCACCATAATAGGTTATCCATGAGAACACAATAACATGGAATCATGAGAAAAGAAATAATAACATTGGCCAAATCATCTATCCATAATCCAACCCCCTAATGGTATCTCATAAGATTGTTCAACCCCTCTCATGAGTTACCCTTGAGGGTCATAATTCAATGACTGAATAACCTGATTTTCTCTCAAGGTTAACTATGTCCTATCACTAATCTCCTAAACCAAGTCTCTCAAGGTTCACCACCACTAATATTATACTCATCCTTTTCTGCAAGTCACATGACACCCAACCTAAAAAATTCCTAAATCATGGTAATCCAAAATACGGCTCTATATATTTCAACTTATACCCTCACCAAAGTCATGACTACACATTTTAATGATCCATATCATGGGATATTCATAACCTAGGAACTTAAATTGGTCTTACTACCCATACACTAGATTAGGCCAAATGAAAAGGCATCTAAGTAACCTAATCCATTTAAGTGTAATTTTTTTCAAACATATATTTTCATTCCATTATAAATTCATAAGGATTTAATTTCAAGGTATTATAGATATAATTCCATTAACAAGATATATGTGAAAACACTTGATAAATTGATTACAAGAATTTTATTTAACAAAACCCATATATCCCACAAAACTCACATTGTTCAAGGAATTATACATTACCAAGGCTACATTAGTTTCTGTTACATTCACATGATATAAATTAATACACATTATAGGTTTTTTATTAGTCTTATATCAATCAAATAACATCATTTAATATTTCAGTTATACCTTTCAAGAAGTTACACTTTAATTCAATTAAGACATTAACAAGTTTAAATGTTTCCAGTTGTTGATTAAAAAAGAATCATTAAAAATATGTCAATGAAAAATCCTTATAGGTTTCTTACTTATAACGAACCACATATTAAAAAATATATTTTCTTCTTTAGATAAATGTGTGTTATATTATATAATATATTATTATACACATATAACACATAATGAAACGATCAATAATTTATTTTATTAATAAATATTGTTACATTAATCAACTATTAAACCCATGAAAATTACAAAAAACACAATGAGATGAATAATATAAATTAGTAAATATTAGAATGGTAAAATTTGGATCCTTTCAATTATCTAGAATCATTTCCCCTTATCCAATACTATAGAAAGGAAATAAATATGAGTAAACCAATCAACATTTTAAAAAAAGGAAAAGTAAAAACATATGAGATTTTTTAGTGAATGTTGAATGAAATAATTAAGTTGTATTTATAAGAGGTAATATGATTATTTGAATATTAATTTGACCATTTCTATTGTAACCTGAGCATTGGGAATAGTAACATGAACATTGGAAATTGTAACCAAACCATTGGAATAATAATTTGACATAAAAATAAACAAAATACGTTGTAAATAATTTTTATCATGATAAATCTATCTAAATATAAATATTATAATTACATGTAATAAATATCAATAATAAAAACTCAAATAATATATCAAGACATTTTTAATAAATATAATTTTTAGGTATTTTGTAAACAAATCATAATATTTATATTAAAAATAAAAAAACAATGTTATATTTTTTAGTAAAATTAATTTTATTTTAGAAATATTCACATATAAATCATCTAAGGGTTATTTATTTATAAAACATAAATTTTTAGGTGAATGGTAAAATTATAGTGTCTTTTTAATGAGTTTATTTTAAATTACATAATTCATTATGTAATAATCAACTAACCAATTATATATAATTTGTCACATCCATGAACATATTATAATTTATAAATGGTTTATGTAATATCAATAAACATTATTTACAAACCAAATAACCCTTTTAAAAAGTCTAAAGTCAAATGTATTCTCTTTGAATGACAATTTTTCATTTATTCCACTTTATTTTTTAATAAATTGGAGGATTCATTTCATGAAGAGGTTTAAGGACATAAATAAATTTTATTTAATTAATATGTGATACATTTTGTAAAAAATATATCTATTACAAGGTTTAATTTTGATATGGTTTTTATTCAATATTTTATTCTTAAAATACAACTATCCTCAAGTATAAAAAACCCCTATATATCAACTTGTAAAACCACTTCTATGTCACATACCAAATCCAAAACACTACCATATACTATATATAATTTTTATCTATATCCTCATAGATGTTATAAATTATCCAACTCCATAGAAAAATAGATTTTAGTGTCGTGTAAGAGAAGGATATTCATTAAGAGTGTATGTTTTCCTCCATTGTCCTTTTTGTTTTCTTCTTCTATTCCTATTGTATCTATCCAATCTAAACTCAATTTATTTAAGTATTAATAATTATTTTGTAGAAATTTTATTAATGATTTTATCCTTCACAAATAATCATATCTATTGTGTAATTATATTTCATAATTCTCAAACCCCATTTTTGGAAATCATCCTATTAAACGATTATTTAAACACCAATGAGGACATTTCTAATTATTTTATTATAACCAACCATATGGAAATTTATAAAAACATATTTATGATATATAAATATATAATTATTTTTATTTTATGATTGTGAAATTAGTTCTGTTTATTTATAAATTAACATGAACCAAATAGTAAAATATCGAAAAATGAGAAATTCTTAAGGAAAATAGGATATAAAAAAGATTCACTTTAATAAAAGTGAATTAAGAATTATAAAAAATTATTATAATTTGACAAATATTGATTAAAATAAAAATAATTAATTTCATGATCAATTTTTTTAATGAAAATACATTTATAATTTATGATGTTGAAACGTGAAGAAATAAAGCGGGATTTATGGTATAGGGATTCTCTAGCCACCACTTTTTTGGGTTATCAACTATTTTAAACTATTTTCATAATGAATATTTTAACAATATAATAAAATTATCTCAAAATATTCATTACCCTTTTTCTTATTGGGATAAAAATGTTTCCACCATGTAAAACTGATTTCTACGCCCATTTCAATGATTTTCAAGTGAATCTATTTTTTAAAAACACTTATTAAACACCTATTAAATTGTGTTCTCTAGAAATAAATATGATAAATTATTACACCCTTATTTATTTGGGAATATTTAATTTTATTAAATGAAATATTAAATGTTTAATTCTTTATGAAACATATTACATTCAATGGGTTTTTTCATGACTGTGATTGTCATCATACCATGTGGCATACATGATTAAGATCAGTGTATGATGTAACGGGTGGTTGATGAATTATATATATCTAAAATTAATTGGGTAAAGTTATATATCTCATCATATTATTATTATTAATAAACATGACTTTAGATTTTCTGACAATAATGATGTTATGAATTATGCCCATATGTTTTTCGAGAACAAAATGCTAGCTTTGATCACAACTAGGTGTGGTTATTGAAAACTATACTAAGATGTTTCATTATTACAAAATAATAAATTACATGGAATTATAAAATATTTCCCACATGATTTTGATGATGGTACTATGATTATAATATGATGATATCAATTATAATCACCCTTATACTATTGATTCTGGTCTTGCTGGGATTTTAACTCACCCATTTCACTTATATATATCCTCAGGTTAATACATGTACTATGAATATAGTGAGATATTTTGATGGATAAAGAAGAGTAACATAAATAATTTTTACATTCTATTAGGCACAATTAATTTATGTGCCTAATTTTCCCAAGACACTAAACCTTTGGATATTGGATGGTGTCACAATTATGTTGTTTATCGTAAAATGATATAATAGACTTGTAAGAAAAATTTTGGGTATCTATAGTAGGTATTGGATCTTTGGTTTAGTTACTTTTGGAATTATGGTTTAATAATGTTAGTGACAACCCTTATGATAAACCTATGCATCGGTAAACATCCTAGAAGAAATTTATTATAAAAAACAATAAACATAATGATACCATAATACATCCATTTATAGTGAATTAAAACATAACTATAAATTATTTATTCGTATTTTTTTAATTTTTATTTGTTCAAAAAATATCTATTTTATAAAATGGTTGAAACCATTAGAAACCAGACTGATTACCTATATAAGGGATAATACAACAATTGTCCAAACAACACCTCCAATGCTATAAGAGGCGGTGTTCAAAACAACATGATTATTCTTACCCAAATGTATCAGACTATGACCAATAACCCAAACCATGTGTAACATCAGAAATCACCCAAGAATGATCAACTTGATATCGATTCTTCCATGTGACCATGACAACCAATAGTTAGGGGGTCTTCCGATCCACTTGTCACTAAATAATGGTTTAACTTGATAGAGAATATATTTTATATGATCCACTTTTATGAGAAGGATCAGGTTACTCTTTCAGTCTATCAATTAAATAGAGGTGTTGAACAATGTTGGATGTTGATAAACAATGCCAAGACGAAGGATGAAATGTAACATATGGAGTGGGAAGCCTTTATGAAAATATTTATTTGTAATTATTTCCCTATAACTTTTCATACAAATGTTTAGAGGTAATTCTTATAGATTAAGATAAAGGAAGGTGAATCTATCAAGGATTAAGATGAAAACATCACCGGGTTTTCAATATACACCTCATGTTTTGTCATAAAAAAGAAAAAAATAGTGGTTTAAAACCTAACCTTTAAAATTATATAGTTATCCGAGGCTTTGGGAGTTATGAGGAAGTATTTGGATGATCTCTCAATGTGGGGATGAAGTTTGGTGAATTTTTACATGGTTATAGAGATATGAAATGAATGATGAAGAGTCATACTAGTGAATTAATTGAAAAAGGAGAAAATAAGACCTGACCACCCACATGTCAATTATTTGGGAATCAATATCATGGGAATAGCCTCAAAGGGGTGAGGAAATTATTTAAGTGTAGGAATGTAGGCCATAATGGTCATGAAGGTTAGAGACATGAAGAAACTAGAAAACATAATGGACGAAAATATAGAACCTCCCAATTCACCACTCATGGTTCAATGCTTCGACTATATGAAGGAATGGTAGTATTAAATAAAATTCACTAAACCATGGATCCTTGAGTGTAATTGATGTTATTAACCAATAAAGAAAACAGAGAAAGGTAATGCTTATTTGGTCACTACTTCTGAAGTTGAATGTGGAAATGAAGTCATTCATGGTATAATTACTATTCACTTAAAAGGGAAAATATTAAATTTGATTATGGTTATACTCATTATTTTATATCCTAAATGATTTATAGAACAATTGAATCAAATCCCATATACCCGGAAGTATATATATCCATAAAAATACTTAGTGGTGTGATTAATGGAACACATGTGTTGGACTACTGTCTTATTAACATATTTCGGTGTATTCTTACCATTAATCTTGTAATATATTCTATGATAAAATTTTAGTTTATAATATGCATGGATTGGATCTCATTATATAGAGAACACATCATCTTTTCATTAAATTAAATCTCATTTCATATTCTAAACAATACTATTCTTATGTAAAAAGGCAAGGATGATCATGAATCTCATTTGTAAAATCCATCAATAGTTGGTGTGTTGATATATATGAAAAATAATAACTTGAAAAAATGGTTGAGTCAAAGAAATGTATCAACCTTGAGGAAATTCTCATCGTTATGGAATACACTGATGTATTTCGGAAAAAGTTTCCATTAATTTCACCAGATCATGAGGTAGAGTTATCAATGCATGTTATACTCATAGCAACTCATATCTCTTAATTACCCTATAGGATATACCCAATTGAGAAAGAGGAGTTAAATAAGTAGCCACAATTTCATTTTTTAAAAGATTTTATACACCATATTACATTTCCCTAGGGTGCACTAATTATATTTGTAAATAAAAAAGGATGGATAAATGTGATTGTATATAGATTATCGGGAGATCAACAAGATCACTATAAATAACAAGTATCCCCATCTAATTATTAATGACTTTTTTGATTACCTATAATTCACTCTTTACTTATCATAGTGGGATATTCATTATGGATATCATTAGATGATGGTTAATAAGGAATATATTTAGTGGACAAACTTCCGTATAAGTTGTTGACAATATTAGCTCACAGTAATTCCATTTATACTTATTAATTCCCCTAAAATAAGTATGGGTTTTATGATTTAATTATTTAGAGACTACCTAAATAAATTTTTAGTATTCTTAATCAATGATATTAACATTTACTATATGTATAAGAAGGAAGATGAAGAGTATATAAGGAATTTGATTAATAAATTAAGGGAGAAAAAATTGTACTCTATGTTGAGAAAGTGTAACTTTTTTATGTAGCATGTCACATTCATGGGGAACATTATCACATGTGAGGGGATTTCTGTGGACCCTTCAAAATAAAGGTTAATTGAGGATTTTCTTAGAGCCACTAGAATCACTAAAATAGGTATTTTTGATATCATAATATGGGACTATCATTGTTTTGATAAAACATTACCATGACTTTATTAATTTCTAATGAATTTAATATGGAAATGGGGTAAAGTATGTTCATATAAAAAATGTGAGTAATTCATTAAGGATATAAATGGGAGGGTAATAATTATGAATGTAATAATACTATTATCAAGTGGATACAGTTTTGTGATATATCGTGATCCACCAACGAAATACTTGGGTTGTGTACTCATGAAGTATGAAAGAGTGATTGCCTATGTCTTAAAACAACTAATGATCCATGATAAAAACTACATAATTTATGATCTAGAGTAATTATCTATGGTTTTCAACTTAATGATTTGGTGACAAAACCTATATGTCGAAAAGTGGAAAAAATATATAGATTGCTAGAGTATAAAGTATATATTTGCACAAAAGGAACCCAATATGAATAAGTGAGATGGTTTGATCTGATTAGGGACAAAAATTTCTCTACTCACTGATACTCTATCACATATGCATATTTAGAAAGACTATATCTTCATGAATATAAAAAGGATGGATATAGAAATCATACTTATAAGGATGATGCCCTACCATTCCTAAATTATTAAACAATCGTATATCCAATAGAAGATCAAGGAGGAACAAAGGGATGATTTGGATATTCCAAAGTGTGAGAAATCCGTAAAGAAAGGGAGCATTCATGAGGTCCATATTGATAATGATTGTGTAATTGAATTTGAAAATAGTCATTGGGTACCTTAATCAGTTGAGATAAGGAAGGATCTATTGGATAATACCCATAGATCACCTTATCCATATATACTGAAAGAACCAAGATGTATCATAATAACCAAGAGAACAAATGGTTAGAAAATATAAAGAATGAGATCCCTAAGTACACCTAAATGTGATTAGTTTGCCCGAATGTTGATGAAGAGTGATAGAAGCAAAAGGGGATAATGAAACCATTCCCCATACCAACATGGAAATTGTATAACATCATCATGGAATTTATCACTAGTCTGCCAAAGACATTTAATGGAAACAATAAAATATGGGTTGTAGTAGATCAACTCACCCAAAATTCCCACCTCATCGTTATACAATAATATTTCTCACTAAAACAACTTTCCAAGATATATGGAAAGGAAATGGTGAGGCTACATATGGGAACACTTTAATTAATCTCTATATGGGATCCATGGATCACTTCTAAATAATAAATAAGTCTTTAGCCTGATCTAAATAATGAAATGAATATTAAAATTTCCTATCGCACCCAAATTGATTGAAAATCATAATGGACTACTCACACACTCGAGGAAATGATGAGAGCCTTATCAATAGAATTTAATTGAGGATGAGATCAAAATAATCCATTAGTTAAGTTCTAATACAAAAAAAATTCCACTAGATTATTCAAAAGGATGCATATAAAGATCTATATGGAAGGCGATGTAGAACTCCTACTTGTCAGTATGAAAATGGGGAAGGAAAGATAATGGGACCAAATCCCATATAAAAGATTAGATAGATGGTTCAAGCCATCCAAAAAATATAAGATCCTCTTAGTTGGAATAAGATTTATGGGAACATCTATTTAAGGGCCTTGGATTTTGAAGATGGAGACATAGTTTTCTGTTGAATATCACCATGAAATGGATTAATGTGATTTGGAATGAATGAGATGGATATCCCTAGGTACATTGTCCCCATTGAGATCCTTGATCACAAAGGTGAAATGTCCTATTGGATATAACTACCACTAAATATGTATAAAGTTAATAATGTATTCCATGTAACTCTCTAGAATAAGTACATACCTGATCCTACAAGTGCAATGATTACAAAGGTGTTACAAATAGATAATGACCTCTCATATGAAGATTATCTAGCAAACATCTTGGACCGTAGATAAAACTTTCTACATAGCAATACAACTCACCTTTCCAAAGTGTTTTAAATGAACCATAAATATGAATATGTGACATGGGAACCATAAAAAAGAAAGAAAACATAATTACACTCACCTATTCTCAATCGAGATTATGAGTTGAAATTTTGGGGAAGAAATTTGTAATGGGGGGAAAAATGTAACAACCCAGTGTTTATAAATTATATTTTCTACCATAGATAAATGTGTGTTATGTTATATTATCTAATATTATATATATAACACCTATATTAATTGGAAATATTTTATTTCATTAATAAATATCAATAAATTAATCAAAAAAAAACCAATGGAAATTCCAAACATTATAATGGGACAAAAAATATAAATTATTCAAAGTAGAATGGTAAACTTTCGATACTTCTAATCTTCTAGAATCAACTCTACCTAGACCAACACTATAGAATGTAAACAAAATAATAGGACAGAAATAAGAAATTTTAATAATATAAAAGTATAACATTAATAGAAAATGTATTGAATATTGAATGAAATAATGAGGTAGTGTATATAAGAGGTAATATTTCTGTTGGAATAATAATGTGATTGTTGAAATAGTAACATTACCATTGAGAATTGTAACTAGACCATTGTAATATTAATTTTACAAAAAAATAAAATATAATGTAAATAATATTTATAAAAATTAATTGAAGTAAATATAAATATTATAATTTCATAAAATAAATATCATGATTAAAAACTAAAGTAAATAAAATCACATTCCTGATAAACTATACTTTAATTTATTATATAAAAAATAATTATTTTAATATTAAAAACATAAATAACCTATGTTAGAAAACTATTTTTATAAAAAAAATCATATTTAAAAAGAGGATGTCTGAATTTTCTTAGTGTAAATTTTTTAATTCTTCAATTTTTAGGGGAATAGTAAAAATACAGTTTTTCATAACTTGTGTATTTTAAATTAAATCATTCATGATGTAATAATAACCTTAAAAATTCCATGAAACCTGGGTCAAAAAAGAACATATTAAATTTTATAAAAGGTTCATTTAAAAAAAATCTTAATTTCATAACCCAAAAATCATTTTTCAAATTATAAAGTAAAAAGTGTTCCCTTAGAATAACAATTATTCATTTATTCCACATTACTTTTTAATAATTTTTTGAATTCTATTTATATAATGATTTAAAGTCACTAAATCATTTTATATTATTAATATCTCACTCATTATGTCTAAAATATCACTATTACAATGTTTACCTTTTATATAGTATTTTATTCTAAAAATACCTCTCTCATGAAGTATAAATTTCCCCTCACCCTCCCCTTAGAAGACCACTCCTCCCTCACATAAAATATCCAAAACTCTAACCAAATACACTATCTTAATACCCTTAACATAAATAGGTCTATTATTTAGTAACATAATCCAAGCATAAAGGGAGTGTAGTGTTGTACAAGAGAAGTGGCACAGAGAAGATGATATGTTTTCATAAACTCTTCATTAGGTTTTCATATTCTCATCCTCTTTTCCCTATCCCTTCCAAAATAAATTCAATTGATGATAAATTAGTTTTATGTTGAAACTATATAAATATTTTATCATATTTAAATGTCCGTATTTACTATGGAATTATATTTCATAATTACCATAACTCATCTCTGGAAAATTTTCCATTAAATGGTTAATTAACCACCAATTAAGATGTTTCCAATTATTTTCTGATTACCAACTATAAGGATGGTTGTAATAAATTATTTATGATATATAAGAATCTATATATATTTTATTAATTCTTTAGGTAATTCTACTTATGTATAAATAACATTGGACAAAATAGGGAAATCAAATCAAAAATAGAAAATTTTAAAGTAAAAAAGATATATAAACATTTACATTCAATGATGAAAATTAAAATTATAATTAAATGATTATAATTGAATAAATAGTTATAAATATTTAAATAATTCACTTTTAGTTCCTTGTTTTAATGATTCTATTATTTTTATTCAGTAGGTGTAAAATTGATTAAATAAAGTGGGATTTATTTTAAGGGGATCCTCTTACCCAACCTTTTTAGGATATATTTTTGAATTAAAATTCTTCTGATATCCCAAAATGATATCTCAATATTCGTTACCATTTTCATTTGAGGGGAATAAATTTTTATAACTTGTAAAAATTATTTTCAATCCAATCTCAATGATTTTTTAAATGTCGCTATTTTTTCAAAACATGTCATTAACTCCTATTAAGTTTTCTATTCATCGAAGAAAGATGATATTTTATTATAAATTATGATATCAATTATTACTATTTGAATCATAATTATTATTCAATGGGATAAAAAATGTGAAATGCATTATAAATCTCATTCCTTTCCATAGGAAATTTTATGACTACAATTGTTCTCATTCCAGGTGGAATATCTCATTATGACAATTATATGATGTGTGGAGTGGGACCAGAATTATATATTCCCACAATACATTAGTTAATTTGATATATCTCATGAGATTATGTGTATTATGCATGAAGATGATGATATTCTCTTAAAAATGATGACGTTATGATTTATGCACATGTGTTATGCGTGAACATGATGGTACATTTATTTACAAATATGTGTAGTATTTGGAAACTATAATATGATGCTTCATTATTATTTGTACTCCCCTTAATAGGCTTTTAATTCACCCCTATCATTTTTGTATATCCTTAGGTTACAATAAATAATAATGAGATTGTAATAGATTTGTAAGGTAAAAAACAAAAAAAAACTTAAATAATGGTTCATTTCTATTATGTACATATGATGTATGTGTTTAATTTTCTCATGCTACTTATCCACTGGAAGATGGATTGTATCGCTATTATACAGATTATATTAATAATGTTGTAATAATCATGTAACAAAAAGCTAGATTTAAATAGTACAAGATAATTTTTTAATCAAGACCATAAACAATCCATTTATATCGTTTTATACAACATATAATCATAACATGAATTGGACAGGTAAGATTCCACCATATCCTCGTATTAAAATCACTGTATAATATGCCTCAAGCACTTTAAATCACCACCCCCTTTTAATAACAAATAGTTATAAATCATTTGAAGATAAAATAAGATAAATAATATCAAAGGATAATATTGTACTTCAGATATAGACATATCAATCATAGATAACATGTGGATGATTTACAAATCCTATCTTCCTAGAATGATTCAAAAATATGTGGACCATATCTTTTCATTCTGGGATACAATCTTGAATTCCTTAAATCATATCATCATAAACCAAGTGTCTCACCCAATATGAAAATAAAATATTACTGTAAAAAATTAATTCCAAATACAAGATGCCCTATTCCTGAAAACATAGGTATTTCCCCTATGTGTGGGTTGATTACTCCTAGATATAATATCTTTACTATATTCTAAAATAGTACTTTCCTCATGTCTACCATCCTCCAAATATTATGGAAAAAATAAAATCCTCTAATAATATTTTATAATGCCTCACCTCATAAGCCATTGTATTTATTCCTTAAGATAGTATTCCACATGGCCTCATGTGTGATACCTCACAGACCAGAGGCCACTGAATAGTAGTTTGGGTCTATAAGGATACCATGGAAAGACTATTCTAATTTACCATAGTCATAATAATAGTAAAATAATGATGATTACATACATAAGTCTAGAAAAAGGTTACATATAATATAGGGGAAATGAAAAATATAAATAAAACATTAATATTATACAACAATAATTAATGTTATACATTCCATAACAGATCCCCCATGGGTGTATCACATGAAAGGAACATGAAAAATAAGAAAATGTATAACTAAAAATCATCCCTGAGTGGGTACCAATTCCTTTCTAGTCCCAATATCCACACTCCAAATATGACATACCAAACCGAGCTAATCAACAACATTTGATAACTTCCCATAAAGAATGTTTAATATATATTCTTCTACTTAGGTTCATAAGATCCATGAATGTCCATGTAGGGTTCAATTAAAACACAATAGGCCACCACTAACAACATCTCTAATATAGCTAGTCCATAATATAGGTTAGGAAGGAGTGATATAAATAATAATTTATATATTTAACCAATTTATTTGATTACAATTGAATTTATTCAGAACATTATATTGAAATTAGTAAAACAACCATCAATGTCGGTGCCCTACAGTGACACCTAACATTTTTATTTCCCTATTTGAACCCAATTCGGTGTGTCTATGCACATAGTATACAACATGGAATGATATTCCCCATGGTATATATCTAAGGAATCGATAGTTATAATAAATTTGAGAAATCTACATGGTTTTACCAATACTACCATCTTAAAAAGCACATAGGGAATACTTGGGATGGGTGACTCTTGGAATTCCATTTATTTAAAATACATATCTAAAGTCAAGGAAGTGTCATTTTCATCTACAAACAAATTTATATGGAAATAATTAAATTACACCTAAAACATTCCACTCAAAGTAATCCATATGAATCCAGGGATATCATCGAGAAAAATTAACCATGGTAACATTAAAGAATTAAGAACATCAATCTCAGGAATTTTATAAACATATACATTACATATATGCAAGGGGGAGTTGTCCTAATGAATCATGATAATGAATATGTATAGAATCGAATGGATTTTTCCTGAAATTCCATAAAATTGAGCCATCTAGAATCATAGTGTGTTATCAAACCATGGAACCCATGTCAGTTCCCTAGTGGAATCCACGGTTCCTTCATGGATTTCCATATAATTCTAGGTCTATACGGACTCCAAAGAGTCCTCCCAAGGAATTCTAACCAATAATGATTTCATGGGAATTCAATTAATAAATCACTAATTACCATGAAAAAAACACTATCAATAAAATCATAATCCAAGAAAAAAACCACATGGTCCTCCTCATAGATCATTTCCAATGATTATAATCAATGAAACCAACCATTCAATAAACCCCATTCTATTACATAATTTTTTATCAGATTTTGTATTAAAAAATTGTAGAACTTGTCACCTTAGGTCGAGTCACTTGTATAACCAATTTTCAATTATTTAAAATGGATCCTTTAGTTTTAAAATACATGTATCCAAATCTTATTTTGATTCCATTTACAACAAATATGGTTTTGAAATTCAATTTCAGAACCATTGAACTAATCCATATGTAATTTTTAACCATTTCCAACACAAATGGTCGTTTAACCAATTATAATTCCATTTCCATAGATAAACATTCTATTTAAATAGATAATTATATGGTAAAACCCATTTTATGATTATTATATAGTAAATCACTTTTTATTGTTTCAATAATGTTAAATGGGCATTGAACATTCAACAAATACATTTTAGAAAATTAAATTTAATTTATGAAAATATCCCGAAATATGGCACAAACACACAACCTAATAACTTTATAAAAGAAGTATGACTATGGGATAATTTTAAAGGAACACCTACCTTATGATTAAAAGATTATATATATCATGTATTAGCTATGAGTGTATCTTGAATCAAAAGGAAACAAGAAACCATAAAAAATCCTCGTAAATAGGTAATATTAGAATAAAAGTGGGTGAGACAACTAAAAGCTAAAATAAATGAGTAAGGAACACAATAAGACTCTTAGACATACCATGATATCTTGATTTAAAAAGTGATATTCCCAATTTCCAGTTATCAAGGGATATCCATACATGTATCTTAGAATATTGAGAGATTACTTGAGGGATTATAATAGTCATAGGAAATGATGAAATATTAAGGAATGATTTTATCAAAGAAAGGGGGGAAATTAAAATTTATATCATTGTATGAAAATGAAACACATGGATACTAGAAATCTGGTACTAGGCTACCAGCTACCTGGTGTGAAAACTATGGATACCTAAGTTTTTGAAATACCATAGGTGAGTTATTGTACTTCCACTGATTGGCTAGTGGTAGTAGTAACATATTTACTAGCATTGGTTTCCCCCGGATGCTCACTCAAATCCATAATCTAATAGATGACCCTTATTCCACACCAAATGTGGATCTTTTGGGGGGGTTCCAACCCTAAAAATTCAAATTTGATGTTTTATTAAAAATATAACCCCTCTACTAAATAAAATAAAATGAAAATTCTCATAGAGACTCTAGTCTCACCTATACCCCCTGTAAATATAACTACATATTTTTTATGATTTCTATTTCAAAAAAAAAAATTAATTCTGAATATTAAACATGTTTCCAATCCTTTAGAAATAAATTTTTTTATCTTCAACCCCACATCTATTTGGATAATGTTTATATCTTTTCAAGGATATATTATTGGAATTTATTTTATAAAATTAAAATTTTTATAAAGTTTTCACATTAGATATGTAAAATGGATTTTCAAACTGACTATAACTTCTTCTTCTACAGTAATGATAAAAGTTTTTTTTTAAATATTTTATGATTTTGAAAAAATGATCTACATTAACTCTAAATGCTATAACTACAAGGAAATTATTTTTTAAGAATCAACCATTATATGTTGTTATGAAATAATCAATTTGGGAATGAATTTTATGTATCAAATATACACATTATTGAGGTTAAAATTGGTGATACCATCTAGAAATGTTATGAAACCCATTTTAATTTTCATGGGTTCCAAATGAAATGATTAATCATTATATTCAAGTGAAACAAAAATATATGGATGAATGATGGATGGGATCCTCTATCACACTTCAATACATTAGTAAAGATATATCTGATGAGATAAAAATGGTACATGGGAGGATTTATCCCAAGACAAAGAATACACAAGATGATGTATCCCAAACAAAAGGGTACACAATAGGATTTATCCCAAGAAAAATGGTACATAATATGATTTATTCAAATCTAAAAGGTAAATTGGAGTAATTATCCCAATAAAATAGAAAACATGAGGATTTAGGCTAATCCAACTCATATATAAGAATATTTATCCTAAGATAAAGGGTATATAGGATGATTTATCCCATTCTAAATTCAAAATGAGAGGTTTATCCCAAGCCTAAAAATGTACAGGGTTGTTTATCCCAACCCTAATATGTAATTAATGTCATGGTGGGTAGGCATGGAATGTTATTTCTATGCTTATCCTTATTCTGCAATCTTATGTAAAACTATTATTCCAATGATTATGTTCTATGACTCATTATTAATATTTAATGAATCCACAAACATTTTCCATTGTATTTTTTTTCATTTGATATTAAATTCCCTTCCAGCATGATTTATGAACAAATCTAATTATTAAATTTTTTAATTAATATGAAATTTCTCTCATGCCCATGTTTTCTCATAGTCTTATGATCTAACCTCTGATGATATGTTGAAAAGTTGTCCCTTTTTGAGAATATGCCATCAACCCTTTCTTAGGTTTCTAATCCCTAGGTTATAAAGATATAAATATCTTGTGAGATAACTATATGGGAGTTTATATGAGTTCAATTATGGGGATATGTTCATATGTAGTGAAAAATAACTTTTTTTTATAGTTAGTCCTCAAAGACACTAAAATAAATGGTTCTATAAGTTGAATTATATTAGTGTGATAATAAATAATAATGTGAAACTTATTTAAGTTAAACTTAGATCATCTTACTTGGTATCAAATATGTTTTATAAAAGCATCTATTTATAGGATTAGACTCAAGAGTGTAGATCTGGGGAACCTATGTTGGTATCAAATGAGTATTTATTTATTTTATAGGATTAGTTTAGTTTTTTTGGGTTAGGATATGAGAAATTTACTAAAAACCCTAGGGTAGAGTAAAAGGAAATTTTTTATGTCCAATGTAACATTGTAAAAATGTGGTAAATTATAGATGATGTGTTTTTCAAAGAAATAATATCCTTGTATGTATACTACAATTTGATCAAGATTATGGAATGGATATACCTAGGGGTAGAAAATAAGAAAATGGTGGATAGGGTATGAAGTCAACAATCACAGGTTATATTAAAAAGTGGACAAACTGCACATAGGGTTTGACACTCTAAGAGGATATGATATGGTTAATTCAAATTATATTTAATGAACCATTATAATTTATATGAGTATGATATTAAAAAATTAGGTTAGATAACATAATTGGAAAATTTATGTTAGTAACCAATGATCAAACGAAGAGAATCACACGTTGAAATAAGAGTACCATAAGTTAAAAATCAAAGTTTCATATGGGAATACATCAATAGATTTATGTTATCATATTGATATTTTATATATTTACATAATTGTTTTTGGATTTAATATTTGGTTGGAATATATTCATAAAAATGAATTACAAAATGGTTTGTATCTAGAAACAACATTTTCGTATGACCAAATAAGGGATTATAATTATACGGTAAATAATTTTAGTATATTCTTGATATGATAAAATAAGCGAATTTCCGAGTCATACCTAAGGTAGTGAGGTTGATATCTTAATAGAAGTTAATTCTTTAAAATATTATATATTTTCATCAGTGAGTGATATTTATTGATGATATTTTTGTTAGTTATAAAGGTTTTGAGAATTATGTGAAGATTGTAATGCTTTTTATTTAGTAGTTTTTCTTTAATGGTAGGGAAACATATATAAAATGACATGCATAACATCAAAAATTTATTTTATTGGAAAATTATATTATTTTAGACAACTATTTAAGAACATAAGATTTAATGATGTATAACTCTTTAGTTTAACATTTTATTGATGTTTGTGTTATAAAAGGTAGATTGATATTTTGAAAAGTGACTTAGATAAAATTGATATCCTTGGAATAGATTATTAATTTAACAAAAAAGTGATCCATGGTATTTTGGGTGATTTTTATTTCATTTTTGGGATTAATATTTTAACAAACCCGATAATGACAAAATTAATCATTTTTATATTTAATAAATTAATTAGAGAGTTATATTAGTTATAAAAATATTATTTAATTTTTTGTAAATTAAAAAGGAAATATTTTAACTAAATTACTTTCTTATAACATTTTATTTAGAAGAAAAATTTATAAATTTTGGAATTAAAATTTGATACAATGAATTTCATTTCTTGAATCATCATATAAATATTTACTCTAGGTAAATTTTTTGGATTTTTCAGAAAAAAATATTTATTTTTATTGAATTGGGAAAATATATATTTTTATAAAAAATATTTTATTTTTAAAAAATTATATAATGTAAAAATATCAATATGTTTTGAATATTTTTGAAATTAACCTATGTTTTATTTATTTATATTTATACCACTTAAATAATTTTGATTCTATTTTTTCGGTTTTTAGTTATAAATTGTTTTTATTTGATAAATATTTTACTAAAAATTGTATTGATATTCATAATGTTTCTCATTTTTAATTAATTAAAATAGTCCCTAATGGGGGTTTTTAAAATGTAAATTATGTATTATATATCATTAAATAATAATTGTGTTTAATAAAAAAACCTATTAGTCATGTTGTAAATATAGAATCTTTATTTTTTTTTAAATAATCTTCTGAAGAATCGGTAGTCCCACCGCATCTTCATGGATAATATTAAATAAATTTTTTTGAAATAAATGAATTGAATTTGGGAATATTGATTATGTATTTATAATCATAATAATTTATAATTTATAATTTATAATAAGTTGATTCTAATTTTTTAATAAATTTATTTCTGAAAACAATTAAAATTTATTATAATAATTCAGGTAAATTGAATTTACATAGTCTTTAAACATAGAATACAAGGGGTAAAAATGAACTAAACCTTGTACAACACCCATTTTGGGCCATATTTTGACCTTATCTATTATATTATTGAGAAATGAACATTATTTCATCCTGGTGACATGAAACAAATTTGGGTGGAATTCTATGTTTCAAAAAATTACAAGAGCACAACTTTCCTCACTTATAAAAGGCCACCTCTTCTCCTCCTATATTACCACAATAAAAATAAAATTTTCAACCAATACATTCCAAAATCACATATATACTTCCATAATATATTTATAAATTCCATGGTTTGGTATTAAATCAAACCAAAAAGCCCCTTTGGTGAAAACAAAAAGGAGTTACCATAAGAAGAGGAAATGTTCTCTAATGATAATTTTTCTTTATTTCTTCCTAAAACCCCTTAAATTATTATTATAACATGATGATATAATAAATTAGGTATATTATACATATATATATATATATGTTTTTTTTAATATTATTAACTACATCCACACACACTCTCATAAAATGGGTTACACGTTAGCATTCATGTGTACAGTGGACTTCCACCACGCGAAACGATGCATACAGTTTCCATTACCACCTCACACAGTTGGGGATAATTATAGATTTAAAATTTATTTATACTATTTATTAAATAATTATACCTCTTGATTCATAATATCATATATTCATTTTTTATATTTTATATCTTAGGATATAAGATAATTTCACTCGTGCGTATGGAAGACTACCGCCTCCTGAATAATTGTGATTCGTTTTCCCTAACATGTTCCATTAAAGGTAATAAAGGGAAATAAAATGAATATATTTGATATAAAATAAATAATTATGATATTAATGACATATTTATATTTATGTAACTATAATATATCATTCTTTTTCTTACATTTCCAGTCACTATAAAAGTGATTTTGTAGTTCACTGATGTGTGGACTACCACCTCCTCAAAGTGATGTGATTATTCTTTTCCCATCACCACATCATAAGGAAGATATATTAATGTATGTATAATTCAATATAATGGTATTTGTGATATTATTATCATTATGTATTGGTAAAATTTTACTTACCTTCATTCCATAAATATCATTGAAAAATGGAAATGTTACCCATGCGTATGTACGACATACTGTCTCCATGATGACAACAATAGTTCATTTTTCATAAAAATATTTCATTATTGGTTTTAAAATTATATTTTTTGTATAAATATTATAATTATTACATGATTATGATTTTATATATGTTTAAATAATGACCCATTTTTTCATGGTTGACATACCAAAGTCATTTTTTACAAAAAAACCAAACATGCTGAAAACATGTAACATACATTAATTGATTAATAAATTATATAATTTGTCAAGATGTGAAATAAAAGAATTATTATACTTGAAAAAATTTCCCAAAAAAGAAAATAATTTATATAGGTTATTTATTTTGGAATATGAAGACACACACAACAAGTCATACGCAAGGTATGGGACTTAGTCTCAATTTCCTTTCATGGAGAAATTTTAATGTTATGTACCTATATTACTTTATAAGGAGTATATAAATCCACTCGTAAATTTTATATCATGAAATTATATATAATAATGCTATTTAATATTTTTTAATCTTACACATTCAAGGGGATTATGATTTAAATATTTCAAAATTGATAAGAGAATTCTCTTTTAAATAAATCATATTTTAATGATGTTCTTTTAAAATTTCACTCTATTATATGTCCAATATGTTAAAATGATATTAGGAAAAAATTATATGGAAATAAAAGATTTATAAATTAAAATTTAGTTCCCTTTTTGTACATTATTTTTAAATGTTTTCTAAGTTAATCATTTTATTTCTAATATAAAATTCTTTGAAAAATGACAAAAGGAATTCCATATTCATGAGGTACATGGGAATAGTGAATTTCCACCACTATGACCATTATTTTATTTAAAAATGCTTTTTCAATATTTGATGTTTTACATCAATGAAAAATAATTTCCTATTTTGGGTATTTTTTATTGAAAATGGTAATTCAAAAGAAAATGGACTTCTGGTTTTGAAAAACTGTTTTTAAAAGAAATGGGTGTTTTAATATTCAAAAGTGATTTGTATTTGATATTAAAAGATTTTTTCAAACTTTTCAAAAGTGAAATGTTTTTTTCATATAGTGGTAATTGATAATTATACATGTGAAATGATATACCTAGATAGCGTTGGGTATGCCCATCAAAACTTATATGATATGGCGGTACGGGTAGTTCTAGGTGAGCCTATTATATCTTATACAATGGGGTGGTCAAGATAATACTATGTGATCCCATTATCACAAATATAATTAAGCAACTTGTGTTGTGTTGGGTGATACAATTATATATTAAATAATGGTTATGCTTATATATCACTCCAATTAATTCAGTAATGATTATCTTGGAATTAAACTATATAGTTATTACAATTAAAATGGTTTTTGAAAGTATTTTATTAATATGATGCTTTGTGTCACCAAAAATGGGTTTTAATTACTTGACATGGGGATTATTAATTTAATTTGATCAAAATGTGTGACTATTTATCATGTGAAAATGATTTACTTCATAATATAAAATAACATTGATGATAATGGCAAACCATATATGATTTTTCATGGTTTTTATTAGACATAAAATTTCTTTTCTTTTATATTCCATATTGATATTTTTGTTCTCATCCCAAATTTTTAAGTTTTTCTAACATAATGGGTCAAGGAAAGGATTTATTAATGTTGAAATTCATGAATAATTTTCATGAAAGAAATTATAATTTTTTAAAAGTATTATATGGTGTTAAAAATGGATACCGATCAAAAGTTTCCACTTTGTATTATATAGTTCTATAATGTATAAGGTATGGTATAATTCTCCAAAATGATAAACATAAAAATATCCTCTAAGTGAAATAAAGTAAATTGTTGACTAAAACTGCTGATTATGTAATGATTAAGGCAATGCCCATATTGTTGTTATGAACAGAAAATATTAGAAAACTATAGAGGTTAATATAAAATTAATATCATTCCCTTCAATTATTTTACATTATGGTTCTGTTAAAATTATATAGAATTTAAATATTACCTTGTTTCTTCACCAATTTTTTTTGTTGAGTGTGGTTTTCCATAGAAGAAACAAGTAATATATAGTGGGAAGGAACTGAGAGAAAAATATCCTTTCAAATTAGTATCCCATGAAGGCTGCAATTAGAATAAAATAGTATATTGTATTGAAGGATCAGTTTAAACAAACTATAAATGGGGGTGGTATCCATGCTAGATAAGAGCCTTATCTACTGTTAAGGTTAATGTATTTTGTGGATTATTTTAGGAGGAAAGATACCCCATCATTTAGTAGATTATATAACCTCTTGGTAGCCAAAGTATGGATCAATGCTATGGAAAAGTTATTTTAAGGCATGGGATGTTTGTAACATAAAAAGGAAGTAATTATTGTTTGTAATTTTGAAGGTGAATCTAATCGATGTTAGTCTTTGGTTAATAATACCAGTGCAAAAGATGAAAATGATACCATAGAATGGGAAAAAGACACGGATCATTTCTTTGAGAAATATTTCCCCAGGTTTGTTCAAGTCCAAATGGGAAAAAATTCCTAAAATTGAGGTGAAAAGATAATGATTTTGTAGCTCCATATGTAGGAAAAATTACAATATTTCCTTGGTAGGTTCCGGATTTTATTTAGGTTAGTGATAGTAAATTCAATAGACATTACTCAGGATTGAAAAAAAATCTATGGAGATCTTTAGCTGCATGAGAGTGTAGTAGTTGTTGGCGCCAAAATATGGCCCGAAAGGGAGGGACGAAAAAGAAGGTCAGCGCGCTGCCTCGCAAAGCACCGACGCGAAGCACCAACGCACAGCGCCCCGACCATCGCGGCCTCGCGAAGCTCCAGAGGCGGTAATCCTCTATGAATGCATTTGACGTTTGCGAGCCCGCCGCGAAGCTCCGGAGGCGGTAACCCTCCGTGGACGACGTTGACGTTCACGAGCCCGCCGTGAAGCTCCAGAGGCGGTAACCCTCCGCGGACGACGTTGACATTCGCGAGCGCGCCGCGAAGCACCGGAGGCGGCGCGCGAGCCCTGCTTCGCGGTGCCCCTTCCCTATAAATACTGGACTCCCCCTGAGTCCTGGGGACGGACAATCCGACCTTTCGGCTTCTCCTCTTCCGAATCACGAAGCACTCTTTGACACGGGAATCATGAGCTCCGCGAGGTACTTCTACTTCGCGAGACGCCTCTGCTTTGTCTCGTTTTGAGCCCCTCTTCCGAGAGGGATACCCTTCGCGAAGCTCAAGGGAATTCGCGAAGGAAGGGGATTCCCAAGGGAACCCAGGAAGCCACGGAGTGTTTATGCTTCGCGAAACACCCAACCTTTACTAGTGATTCCTATGCTAAGGCAGGATCACTTCACCTCGCAAAGCACACTGCTTCGCAGGACCCTGCTTCGCGAGACACCTCTCTTTCATGACGCAGTTCTCCGCGAACACTGTTCCACTTCGCGAAGCACCTTCCACTCACACCTATGCCCCATGCTAAGTCCAAGTCACTCCACTTCGCGAAGCACACTCCTTTTCTTAGCGATTCCTCTTCCCGTGCGACCCTTCAGGTTTGCACGATGTGATTTCAAAGTCCCATGGACAATACCACCCATAGCATTGCTTCGCCTAATGCTTCTTCTCATAGGCACGCTAACGGCCATTGCTTCTTCGCATAGCCACGCTAACGTGGACCCCTTGATGGTTCGTTCCACAACCCCCCTTAACCATGGCCTTACTGGTACCTTCCCTTCCCCAAGGACTAGAGGGTACCGGTTATGTAAGTCCTAGGGGTGCGGGGCGAACTCACCTCGTCCGAGCTGCAGGACGTTAAACTGCCAAGCACCACGTCCTCAACACATGACGTTAAACTGTGACCCGACCTCGTGCCTCTCACGAAGGGTCCCCCCAGCTCGAATATTCTTTACACCACTCGTCTCCACAGGAATGGAATCACCCATCCACAAGGGATGATATCCTCCTTTCTAGAGTGGCGTATGTTCATAAGAGAAGGGCGACCCTAGTTCCCCAATGGATGGCTGAACCTCTGCATCTCCGTACTTCCCCACTACCAAGGTCAGTGGAGGGCGTGATAGGGAACGAGGAACCTCCCACCATTGGTCCCAAATCCCTCTTTCGTTGCGCCTTGTCGCACCCTGGGCCTCCATCCTAGAGTAAGTCCCAGCACCATGGTCCACCTAACGCGTAAGCCCCTCTTCGCTTCTCACGGATGCATCCTTCATGACGTGATCTTCAGGTCCTTGCAACCTCTTGTTTCTCACACCGAGCATGACTCACGTGAGCTTAGAGTGAGCACCGACCCTGACCCCCACCCATAGCGAACTACGAGGACTTTGATCCATGTCAAGGTATGGTACGTAGGAAGCCTCCATGAGGTTCAAGCCACATTGCTCGGTCATTTATTCACGTCGAGTTTCGCCCTCGTCCATCATGACGTTAAACTGTATGCCCCCTTGTCCTGCAGGACATTAAACTGCACACCCATTCTCACCTGAACTATGAGGTCTTTGATCCATGTCAAGGCATGGTACGTAGGAAGCCTCCCGGAGGTTCAAGCCCACCACTCATTGGACCAAGGTCCACCTTCGCGTCGGTTCGTCGACAAAGCCCCATATGAACTACGAGGTCTTTGATCCATGTCAAGGCATGGTACGTAGGAAGCCTTCCTGAGGTTCAAGCCCACCCATCATCCAATTCACATCGAGTTCTACCTACGTCCAGCACGACGTTGAACTGCAATTCCAGTCTGACGGCAAGCCGTTGTGACTAACCCGAACTATGAGGTCTTTGATCCATGTCAAGGCATGGTATGTAGGAAGCCTCTACGAGGTTCAAACCCACTATTCGGTCATTCCGACCTCACTCACGTCGGTTCACCCCCGTCCCGCATGACGTTAAACTGTATTCCCCAATCCGAACTACGACGACTTTGATCCGTGTCAAGGAATGGTACGTAGGAAGCCTCTCTGGGGTTCAAGCCCAACAATCATTGGCACAAACCGTCTCCTTGTCGGTGTGCCAAGTCCCCATTTTCATCCGAACTATGAGGAATTTGATTCATGTCAAGGCATGGTACGTAGGAAGCCTCCCCGAGGTTCAAGCCCAACTCCCATCGGACCAAGGTCCCTCATTTATGTCGATTCGC
Source organism: Viscum album (assembly GCA_963277665.1). NCBI lineage: Eukaryota > Viridiplantae > Streptophyta > Magnoliopsida > Santalales > Viscaceae > Viscum > Viscum album. Next base: position 621,653,370 of record OY728167.1, on the reverse strand, counting down.
CGACACCCACCCCCCATCGCTTATTCACGTCAGGGTTCACTACCGTCCATCATGACGTTAAACTGTGTTCCATCAACCCGAACTACGAGGAATTTGATCCATGTCAAGGCATGGTACGTAGGAAACCTTCCCAAGGTTCAAGCCCACCACTAGTGGATCCCCGGATCTACCTTCACGTCGGTGCGCTGACGATTCCATTGGACCAAGGTCCATATTCACGTCGGTTTACCGGTGCCACTCCGAACTACGCAGACTTTGATTCCCTGCCACGGGGATACGTAGGAAGCCTCTTCAAGGTTCAAGCCCAACTTCACCGTCGCCCCCTGCAATGGCCCCATTTCACTCCTCTTCACAGCCGCCCATGGGCTGGCCCCGGTATCGGCATCCCTTCAAGGGGAATCCCTCAATCCGATCTATCCTAGCTAATGCTCTGGTTGGGTTGATCCGTCTCCGCTGGATGTTAAACCCGCGGCGTACCCTGTTTTAAACACGGTAAGTTGAGGAAAACCTCAGATATGTGTCCACGACATATAATTCCCCGCGCTCGATGTGGGATGCCTCGTGCTTCCACGCCCTCGAGAAGCCCTCTGACCAGGGATAACAGACAGACATGCCAGGTTCCCCAGCATCCAGACACGCTACTGATGCCTCAACGTGACTACTCCCCTGACTGAAGGTTGCTGCCCTGACTGGACCCTTTGGAATGTCCCGACAGAAGCAGTGTAATTAATCGGTGTCCATGTGAACATGGCACTGGGAAGAGTTTCACGAACTACGTATTAAATCTATGAGGGAGACCTGGACTAGGTGACGAGTTCTGAGGAGGAATCCCCAGAAGGAAGAACCGACATCCCATCATCCCGTTTTGATCAAGGAGCAGACATCCCTGAATAAGGAGCGAATGCCGCCCGCCTTTGGAATGCGGGAATGCGGGGCAACAAAAGTGCCGCGCATCCTCCTCCGCGGACAAACGGATGTGCGCGCGCGCTCCGGCGGAAAGCATCGGAAACAGAAATGGTGAACCCGACGTGAAATTATTCTCCTCAATATGGAGATTAGTAGCGTTCGAGACACTAGTAGATTGACGTGTCACCGGATCCAGATATCCGGCGCCTGGTCCCACCAAGCAAATAACGGGCCTGTCGTGAAACTCACCAGAAGTCGGGGCAGTAGAACGTGGGGCATTCCGTTCTACAGCGTGTTGGCGTGGATCCTTCTTACAGACGTGGAGAATGGAAGGACGCTGGGGCACTGGCTGTCGATCCTTTTCCTCTCAGTGCTGATGAGTTGATCCCTTCGTTTCTCAGGAACCAGGTTGCTATTACAGAGACGCGATCACCGCCCGCTCGCCTACGCAGGGGCAGGGGCAACATCGCCATAGCCACCCCACATGGCGCCACTACCGCCACGACGGCCGCCACATCGCGGAACACGGGGCGCCCACGTCCCCTTTCCTCATCAGAGGTCATCTAGCGAAGGGTGATCAACAACCTCGTGCGCAGGTACGAGGAGGAAGGGTTCATCCCAACTCGGGATATGGCCCGCCTGGACCTGGAGGCGTCTAGGCCCCACCGTCAACGTCACCCTAACAGGCCGCACAGGGAGCCCCTGCTCCCCACCCGAACGTTCAACCGTTTCGGGAGCCTATCCCCGGAATGCCTTGACGACTCCTCGCCTTACGCTGATGAGGTGGGCGTCGTCCGACTCAACCCGCTCAGGGTCCCAACCCAAGGACTCCAGGCGAGAGCTCCCGCCCGGACGCGTCAGCGCCGCCGTCCGACCCCGCAGGAAGAGCAGGTAGGCTACGTCCCTGCACCACCTGCACCAGCCCGCCTGACCCGATGTCAGCGTCGGGCCCGGGCTGAGGATGCTCGCCCAGGCTCATCGACGTCAACAGCTACAGTGGCCCGAGCCACCACCGACGTGCATCATGAAGCCCCTGCATACACTGAGCAGGGGCACTCCTTCACCCAACTAGGATGGAGACCCCAACCGCCCCACGGGCAGGCTGGGTTGACTCTCCGAGTTGCAGGCCCAAGTGGTGATCGCCGCGAACTAACCCGCGGTGATGTCACCCCATACGGAGGACCTCCCCGTACCACTACTCCACAGAGTGTGGGACTTCCCCGCTCCGAAGTTCGTTATGGAAGTATGCCTCGTGCTACCCCCATCCCGAAGGAAGACCTGCCACGCGGCAGTGACTCTCAGCGCGGAATCCTTTCTCGCGCCCACTATACAGGGTATGGAGTTCATCCTCCTACCCCCGACCGCCGATCTAAATGAACCATCCATCCGGTCCTTCTCCAATGTGGGGGCCCTCCCTATGTTCTCTCTGCAACCGGTGAAGGTCCTCCTCGCCCCAGCAACTCAAGGAGTGAAGGTCAGCCTCGCTCGGCCCGCATTGACCATGGAGGTCCTCCCCATGCTCCTGCCAATTCCAACAGAGGCTCCGCCTACATGGGTGTTGTTCACAGAGGTCCTCCCCATGTACCCCTCGATATTTGCCCTGGTGCCCCTCGCACCTCAGCTGTCTCGAGTGGGGGCCCTCTCCGCCACGGCACCAGCACCGCCCCGAGACTGCCTGATAGGGATCAACCCTATCCCGAAGAGCCACCCCGGGGCAGGAGAGCGGGTCGTCGCCGCCACAAGAAGAACCCTGGGATGGCCCGGGTGGAGATCAAACCTTCCCGCTTCTCCGACTCTGAAGCAGAATGCGATTCAGCGATGGAACCTTCTCCCCGCTCCTCCGTATCAAGGACTGGGGCAGGAACCAGACGCGTGAGCCTCATTCTCCCCGAATTTGAGGTCCACCAGATTCCCATCTCTGTCCGCAGGAACATACAGGAGGAATAAATCTTGGTAATTTCGCAGGTCCCGACCGCGCAATCACCGCCTTTGTCACCAGAAGCGCCCTCTACCTCTACCAGAGATCACGGGGAGCTATTTTGGGGGCCAACGGCGGTAGAGAGACGACACGACCTGTCGCCAGTAGCCGCGACTCCTGTGCCGGAAGCTGTGGCTATCAGCCCGTCGTATCGTGACATCGTGGCCAGGTCACCTCACTCTTCGGAGGATGGCCCGGAGTTCGGCGGCCAGTCAGCTCGTTCGCCGTATTCTCCACCACCGAGCTTTCTATCCCAGAGGTCTTCCTCGGTACCGCTACCAGTCCCTCATCCACCCCTGGTTGACGAGTGGGGAAACACAGGGCCAGACCCTGAGTCCGAGCCTAGGAGCTTCTGGAGTATTCTCGCAACGGATTACTTCCCGGAGAATTTCTGGCTGATGGAGGCACTGAATTTTCGCGTACCGGAGTTTCTTACCCCTGAAGAAGTGGGGTGCTTTTGTCGAACTATATGGGTGACACACTTCCGCCTTCGTTATGAACGGGTGGCGTACCCTAGGAGTCGAGATCACTTCGAAGAAATCGGCGAGCAGTGCCGCCTGATCGATGCGGACGCACTCCTTGCGGCCCAACACCCTGAGTCGCCAGACCGCCAGAGTGCCCTTGAACGGAAATGCGTTCAGAGTTTTAAAGTACTCCGCAGAATTGTCAGGGAAGCCACCCCCCATGTGCAAGTCCGTGGTTGGGGACACTATGCCGCTCCCTCTTCGACCCTATCCGACGGCAGCCCGATTCGTTATGCGACATTGAGGACATTCCCTCGAGAGGGGTCGCGGTCCACATGGCTGACATAGTGGACAAGGAAGACGATCTTGAATTACTTGACGGAGACTTACCCCCCGAGGGCGTACCGCCACTGCTGGACCCATCAGGGAGAGTTACCCGTCAGCAGAGGAACCTACTAGGCCTCCCCGCACCCACCGAGTCGCTGGTACTCGGTCGAAACACCGGCAAGGGTAAGGAGCACGTTGGAACTATCAAGCACTCCGACCCGTCCGCCTCTGTGAAAAAAACGGACGAAGATCCCGAGAACACCACGTTACGCCAGCAGCTTGCTGAGCAGAAGAGGCTGGTTGACGAACTCTTGGCTAAGCGCGCCGCAGAGCGGCGACCCGACTACGGTGATCCTAGGCCGGGGCAGCAGGGGCAGGAACAATTTCCCCCCGGTGAGATGCCTCCGGGCAACCCTGATCATGCTACTACCGCAGACAGAGCAGAAGCCGGAACGTATGGCAAGAGGGCGCGATACGTCTCGCCACACCCCCCCGAGCGACGGGGCAATCTGAAGAATCCAGTCTGGGTTCCCCCAGTCGCCCCACAGGTCGTTCTGCCAGTTGATCCATGAGCGGCCGAGGCAGTCTACCGTGTTGAAGAACCTGGCAATGCACTTGTGGTTAGGGATCCCCGTCAAGACAGGGACCCCCACCCGGATGATCTTATCGCGGCGCTCACAGCCCGCCTCGAAGCATTGGAAACGCGGCAGGTAGCGGTCCCACCGGATGGCAAGCCTTATCCGACATGGGTGGATGATATGCCTACACCTCCGGGTTTTGGGAACCCCACTTTCTCACCCTTCAACGGAACAGGGGACCCGCCACAGCACTTGGCTCATTTTTCTTCCAAGTGTGGCCCCATGCTGGGGACCCCGACTCATCAAGAAGCCGCCAAGCTCCGATGTTTCGTACAGACATTGGAAGGTCCAGCATTCGTCTGGTACAGCCAGCTCCCTATCGGATCGGTGACCGGTTGGGAGGACCTCTTCCGGTAGTTCTTATACCAGTTCAGCTCCACCACGCGGAAGACCATCATTGCAGACCTCTTCAAGTGCAAGCAAAGGCTTGATGAGCGAGTCGCATACTTCATCGCCCGGTGGAAGGGACTTACGTATTCCCTTGATATGCCACTGACTCAGGAGAAATTACTGACGATGTGTGTCAGGAACATCAAGACAGAGCTGGTACCCTCCCTGATCACCTAGAACTACCCTGGAGGGTTCAGAGATTTCTCAGATAAGGCTCAGCGCCTTGAGGAAGCCCTGCAACAGGCTAGTCAGGCACGTTTGTTGCCCCTATGATCCCGGCCAGGAGGACCGCCAGGGCTGAACCCGCCGTGGTGTCCCAAGTAGAAGCCCCCGGGCAGCTGGAGTTACTGCCGGCGGCACCGCCCCCGCAACCCCGCAGAGGTCCTCCACCTCAAGCACAGGCTCCTGCCCAGCAGCGACCGCCTCAGAACCGACAGGTTCCCCCGCGCAATGTGCCACCGCCACCTAGGTAAGACAATCAGGCGCCGCCTCCTCGGCAGGCCCCTCCAGCCCCTCGTCAGGGCCAGGCCCCCAGGCCCCCCTATCCGGAAAAAAGGCACCAGACTTATTCGTTCAACGAAAATCAGGTCCCTGGCTACTTGCGAAGTGCTCTAGAGCAAGGGATTGTGCGTCTGCCCGAGTGTAGAAGGTCGGCAGAGGCGAATCTCACCGATCACCCCAACTACTGCCCTTATCATCGGATTCTGGGGCACACCCTCAAGCAATGCTATGTGTTTAAAGACTGGCTTCAACACCAGGTCAACAACAATATAGTCAAGTTGGGACCAGCACAAGTGGCGGGTGTCTTTGCAGGATCAGAGATCGGCAGTGACAGCGAAGGCGAGTGGCAGCCGGTCCCCAGCCGCGGATCCCGGAAATACGACGACTGGATGGCTCGAAAAACCGTCGTCCGTGCCCATGGTATCATCTGGGCGCGCCTAAAGTATCCAGAACCTTCAGAATAAGTAGCTGGTGCCTCTGCATCGTCTTCACGACTGACCTCTTCCCAAAAGGGAAAGCAGCGGTGACGCAAGAAGAATCAACGCGCACCGCCGTTGCCGTCGTCATCCCGCACCCTCGGCGACATTATGCCCCCTGAAATGGGGATTCCTCCCAGAATCCGCCTAGCGGTGGATGACTCTTCGAGCGATAGCCAGGGGTACGCTTCAGTTAACACCGTGGAGCTGGTAAAGCCCTATATGACTCCCGACGAGGGGGAGCGCCAGGCGAACCCCCCCCAACGTTTCCGGCCGACATCAACATCAGCGGAATCGCAACCGTGCCGGTCATCGAGGTATGTCAGCGGGCACTTTTGGCCAATCCGTGCACGCTACTGAGACTAGGTAGCAGGCTCAGCGCATAGCTCAGCACGCGCAACCCCATCTAACGCTCTCGGCTCTACTTCCACCGTCGTTCGTGCTACTAGATCAGGGAGAGCTGCCCCGTTCGTAACACAGTCAGTCTCGCCCGGCTACAGGCCAGCCTCCGCCGCCCAGTCCTAGTCCGGAGACTACTCCCCAGGCTTCTACTAGTAGGCAACAAGATGTACCCAGTACTAGTCGATCGCTGGTTCAGCCGGCAGGATCCGCTATGCCTCCAAATGCCGAACGACCTCCTGTAAGCAGAGGTTCGCGTTTGGCATGGAAGTATGATGTCCTAAAGCACCTGGACGGCATTCCGGCGAGGATTTCTATCCTCGAGGCCCTTCTCCTGTCATCCGAAATGCGCGAGGCACTTTCCAAGGCCCTAAGGATCCCCCTCTAGTTTGAGACGGAGGTAGCAGCTGCAGAAGCCTCCCATACCGAGACGATTGAAAACGCCGAATGTCAGGAGATTATCTCGTTCTCCGGTGAATATGAGGACCCTCCTATATAGGGGCACATTCGCCCGTTGTACATCACTGGCCACTTCAATGGCGTGGAAGTCCGTCGATGCCTCGTTGACACGGGTTCCGGAATCAATCTAATTCCGACCTGGACGTTGCGAAATCTGGGTCTGTCTGAAGGTGATTTAACTCCCTCTGACCTCAGAATCCATGGGTACGATAGGACCGAGCAAACCCCAGTCGGCAAGATCCGCCTGAAGACTCAGTTCGGTGGCTTAATTGCAAGCACCGAGTTCATGGTAGTCTCTCAGGACACCGCCTACAACGCATTGATGGGTAGTCCATGGCTCCATCTTCATGCAGCGGTCCCTTCGTCGTATCACCAGTTCCTCAAGTACTCGCTCAACGGTCGAGTAGTCGTGCTCCAAGGAGATGCGTCCTCGTTCGCTTATTTTGAGGCCCGCTATCTAGATGCGGGTTATTACAAAATTAAGGACAAGCAAATCCTGGTAAGTGAGGATGAACCCGCCCCGGTCACAAGTGATCCCTGGGAAAGCATGGATGACGCCTACATCCTCCCGATCCATCGGTTAGAGTCCACGACCCCCGACATGGGGGAATGTTTTGTTGTTTCAGGTATGCAGGGAAGGCGTGTTCCCGTGTCCAATCAACGGCGGAAAATCATCTCGTACTCCTATATCAACCAGGCTCAGGTCATCCCAGAACCTCCTACCCCTTTACGGTACCGGGACGTCAAACTTATGACAACGGCGGTGCGCCATACGTGTCTCTTCCACCAGGCTGGAATTAACCGACTCAGGCTGACACGTCACCACTGCTTTGATATTATCAAACGCGGCCCCTTAGGCCGAAGGCCAGATGAGATAGGTTCAACTGCCTTCATTGCTATGGTTTCAATGGAAAGTGAGTCTCCCGATGTGATGACTGTTGTTGCCCAAGCTGGCACCAGCTGCCCCTCGCGTTTTGATAGCCCGGAAGTACCCCCCGTCGCGGGAAATTCCCCCACGGGTGGGGAGGAAGACTTGGAGGATGCTCCCCCAGCCTTTAAAGAAGGCGTCTCTACCACGGTTGATGAACTGGTACAAGTGAACCTTGGTAGCGAGGCAGATCTGAAACCCACATTGATCAGTGCAGCCACGTCCTCCGAAGAGCGGAAATAGTACGTAGACTTCCTCAAACAGCACCATGATGTGTTTTCTTGGAGTTACAACGAGATGCCAGGACTAGATCCCCAGGTAGTCGTTCACTGTTTGGGCCTCCCGGCAAAACATCGTGGATTTAAGCAGCCTCCCAGGAAGATGCACCCTTCTCACGGTGCTATGGTTGAGGCCAAAGTTGAAAAGCTAATCAAAGCCAACTTCATTAATGAGGTCCAGTACCCCAAGTGTCTTGCCAACATTGTGCCAGTCAGGAAGAATAATGGGCAGATCAGAGTCTGCATCGACTTCCGCGATCTTAATCGCCACTGCCCAAAGGATGACTTCCCACTCCCGGTGACGGAGTTGTTGATTGACGCCACGGCCGGGTTCCAAGCTCTCTCTTTTATGGATGGGTATTCCGAGTACAACCAAATCCGGATGGCCCCCGAAGACGAGGAGTCCACTGCCTTCAGGGTTCCCCAGGGTACCTTTTGCTACCAGGTTATGTCGTTCGGTTTGAAAAATGCAGGTGCCACTTATCAGAGGGCCATGCATCGCATATTCAAGCCGATTCTCGGGACATTGGTGGAATGCTACGTGGATGACCTCGTTGTCAAATCACGTCAACGCCAGGACCATCTCGAAGACCTTGAGAAAGTTTTTGGTTTCCTCCGTTCCCGTCACCTGAAGATGAACCCGTTGAAGTGTGCCTTCGGGGTCACCTCTGGGATGTTTCTAGGCTTTGTTGTCAGATACCGAGGTATCGAGATCGACCCAGATAAAATCAAGGCCATCAGCCAAATGCCCACCCCGAGCAACATTCTGGAGCTTCGAGGCCTTCAAGGCCACTTAGCCTATATACGTCGATTCATCGCGAATCTGGCTGGCAAGTGTAAGCCCTTTTCCCGGCTCATAAAGAAGGGTGTCGCCTACGAATGGGATGAGGAGTGTCGGACCGCCTTCGAGGAAATCAAGCAGTATCTGCTCCAACCTCCGGTCTTGATTCCACCCATCTCCGGAAAGCCGCTGGTCCTTTACGTGACCACCCTGGAAAGATCCCTCGGTGCACTGATCGCCCAGAAGAATAACGAGGGTACTGAGAATAGTCTCTACTACCTCAGCCGCATGCTTCTCGATACGGAGGTCAGATACTCCCCTATCGAAAAGAGCTGCCTTGCGCTCGTCTTTGCCCTGCAGAAGTTGCGACACTACCTACAGCACCATGAGGTGTAATTGGTCTCCCGGGTAGACCCACTGAAGTACATCCTGAACCGCCCCATGCTGACTGGCCAACTAGCACGGTGGGCGGTGATTCTCTAGCAGTTTGATATCAGGTTCGTACCTCAGAAGTCCATTAAGGGACAGGCGTTGGCAGACTTTTTAGCTACCCATCCAATCTCCGTGGATCAATCCATGGACCTGGATTTCCCTGATGAGACGATCCTCTCAATTGATCATGATGTCCCGTATTGGAAAATGCATTTCGACGGCGCCTCCCGAAGCCCCACCGGTAGGAGGCTCAATGATCCCAAGCTCAACAGAGTGGGCCTGGGTATTGTCTTCATTACCCTGGCGCAAGCCGTCCTTCCATACTCGTTCCTGTTGTCAGAAGGCTATACGAAAAACGAGGTAGAGTACCAGGCCCTCATCATCGGCCTCGAGTTGGCCCTTGAAATCCATGTGCCCCATCTACATGTGAAGGGAGATTCCGAGCTGGTAATCAAACAGGTTAATGGAGACTACGTCGTCAGGAAGCCGGAGCTTGCACCATTTCTGGAGTACACCCTCCGCCTAATGGCCCAGTTCTCTTCTCGACCAGAGGTTACCCATGTCCCACGGTCGCAGAACGGTCAAGCAGACGCCTTGGCTGGCTTTGCCGCGTTGCTCGCAGAACCCGAGCAAGATGATTTGATCATACATGTGGCACACCAGAGAGTCGTTGCCCCCGTCACCCAAGAGGAAAATGATGGACTACGGGTGCGTCATCTTACCGCCAGACCCTCCACGACATGGGTCCCGGGTTCGTCAGACGCAGTGGTTGAAGCCACTCCCGACTGGAGGGCACCTTTTGTCGAGTATCTCCAAAATGGTTGCCTCCCGGACGACTGGGCCGAGCGCGAGCGAATCCGACGCCGCGCGCTGCAATATACCATCTAGAGCGGCCCCAGTCTTGAACAAATCCTTTATAATCAGAGTTTTGATGGTGTCCTCCTCTATTGCATCCAAGGAGTAGAGATACCTCAAGTTATGCAAGAGGTTCACGCCGGTTCCTGTGGCGCCCATCAAGATGGGCCGAAACTGTCCCATCAAATCCGGAGGTTGGGGTACTTTTGGCCCTCCATGATCCACGATTGTATTGGGTATTCCAAGAGATTCCACGCGTGCCAAGTTCACGCCAACTTCCTGCATCGGCCACCGGATCCCCTTCACCCCACCAAGTACTCTTGGCCATTTGAGGTATGGGGAATTGATGTAGTGGGACCGTATCCACCGGCAACAGCCCGCCAGTGTAGATTCTTCCTGACTGCTACAGATTTCTTCTCCAAGTGGGCAGAATCAGTTCCGCTCAGAGAGGTCAAGGCCCATTCCATTGTTGACTTTGTGAGCTCCAACATTATCCACCGGTTTGGAGTCCCTCACGCCGTCCTCACCGATAACGGCACCAACTTCCGAGCGGCTGAACTAAAGAAATTGTACGCCAAGTACGACATCTGGTCGAACCATACATCCCGCTACTACGCACAGGCGAATGGACAGATCGAGGCGTTCAACAAGACCCTCTCTAACATTCTGTAGAACATGGTTGTCCAGAACAAGAAGAGTTGGCCGGACAAGCTCCCCAACGCCCTCTGGGATTACCGGACGACGACTCACAACTCTACCCAGGTGACCCCATATTCCCTGGTGTATGGAGCCGAGGCCGTCCTACCCATTGAGATCCAGCTGCCGTCGCTACGCACTGCAGTTTATGATCACCAGACATCATATGAGGTAGCCGAGATCCATCTAGCTGAATTAGAAGCACTGGACGAGAACCGGCTTCGTGCCCTGCACAATCTGTAAAGGCATCAGGATAAGATAGCGAGGGCCTTCGACAAAAAGGTTCATCTCCGCTCTTTTCTACAGGGCAACCTGGTACTGGCCCTTTGAGCGCCAATGATTCCCGGTAGGAAACCGCCCAAATTAGAACCCAAATGGGAAGGGCCTTACATCGTCCATAAGGTTTACCCCAATGGAGCATACTCCTTGGTGACCACGGATGGAGAGCATATAACCCCTCCTACCAATTCCAAATTCCTCAAGCGATACTTTTCTTAGGGAGAAAGGGTCCTGCATGACCCTAAACTGCGAGATGGTCTCACACGACCTTAAACTGCACCCTTGTCCTCAATGAAAGATGTTAAACTGCAAGCCAGTCAGGCCTTCCTAACCGAGGCTCAGCCTCAGGCCCCTTGGCCTCCTCGGGCCCCTGGCCCCCCGTCCTCACTGCAAGACATTAAACTGCAAGCCAGTCAGGCCTTCCTGACCGAGGCTCAGCCTCAGGCCCCTTCGCCTCCTCGGGCCCCTGGCCCCCCGTCCTCACTGCAAGACATTAAACTACAAGCCCGCCAGGCCTTCCTGACCGAGGCTCAGCCTCAGGCCCATTGGCCTCCTCAGGCCCCTGGCCCCCCGTCCTCACTGAAAGACATTAAACTACAAGCCCGTCAGGCCTTCCTGACCGAGGCTCAGCCTCAGGCCCCTTGGCCTCCCGGGCCCCCGGGCCCAGGCCCCCTGGTTTTCCCCGACTTACCCTCTTGAGGGATTGTATGATATGGTATGGGATTATGTCCTCATTCACATCGGATTACTCGTCATACCGTACATATCCCACAAATGAGATGCTCCTCATCCCGCATGACGTTAAACTGCATTTTAAGAACTATGTGTGGCTTGATTCCCATCTTCATGGGATATGTAGGAACGCTCGGACGCCTCGTCTTGAGCCCAGCCCCAAGCTTTTCTCTCCCACTATCCCCCCTGGGAATAGTTTCCTTGGAGGATCTTGTGTAGCAGGGAGTAGGATTTCTTAGCCCCGCTCATACAACCCCGCTCACACAAGGATCGTAAGGGTCGCACCATGTGCCCACTCCCGTTCTTCTATCCTCCCACGTCCTCGCCGCACGACGCTAAACTGCATGGCCTTCAATAACTACGTATGGATTGATTCTCATCCTCATGAGATACGTAGGAACACCCGGGAATTTCATCCATGGGCCCAGCCCAAAAGCCAAAATCTGCCCCTTAGGTCAAGACATGGCAGGGTGCACACTTTTTCCCCAACTCACATCGAGCAAGCCTCGACCCGACTGCACATCACCCTCTGGAGATGTTTGCCTCTTTCGTGGATGGATACAGCTATGCTTCACCCACTCCTTGACTAGGATTCCATCATTTTTCACACCCAGAGGGACCCCCAAGAACGGCCTTGATACTACGCCCAAGGGCTCTCCTACTGTTACGGGCCAATGCCCCCGAGGGTTTTCAAGCAACAAGCCGATACAAGTCCCGCGTTGCGAATTTGGTCAGCGGCCGACGCTCATTTGTTGCTCCCATACCAGGTCACCATAGGAACGCTGTGTTTCAAACATGGTCAACAGTGTCCTGGATCTTCGATTCCACCCCGAGATGTCCCAGACATCGAGTGCAGTGATTCATTCTGCCCCATCCCGAGGTGACAAACTTCCCCCCGGGTGGTGCTAGCAGTCGGTCCCACGACCCCGATTCCCCACAGGAGTGTACGGTGTGGTGTAGGACTACATCCTCATTCACATCCGGATCATGTACCATGTCGTACGCCTTCCCTTACGAGGCCCAGCCTCAGGCCCCTTGGCCTCCTCGGGTCCCCAACCCCCGTCCTCATGTAAGACGTTAAACTGCAAACCCGTCAGGCCTTCCTGAATGATACCTGACCTTAGGCCCCTTGGCCTTCTCGGGCCCCTCCGCCCAACTTCTTACCCGGAGTGTACGGTGTGGTGTAGGACTACGTCCTCATTCACTTCGGGATCATGTACCATGTCGTACGCCCCCTCTTACGAGGCCCAGCCTCAGGCCCCTCGGCCTTCTCGGGTCCCCGACCCTCGTCCTCACTACAAGACGATAAACTGCAGTCCAGCCATCCTGACCAATGCTAACCGTCAGGCCCCTTGGCCTTTCCGGGCCACGACCCAGGTCCTCTCTTATAGGAGTGTACGGTGTGGTGTGGGACTACGTCCTCATTCACATCGGCTTCTTCGCCATACTGTATACCTCCCTTATTTAGGGGTATATTACTCCCCTTCTCGTCCTGTATGACGTTAAACTACATTTAGGGAATTACGTGTGGCTTGGTTCCCATCCACATGGGATACGTAGGACCACCTGAATGTCCAAGATTCGGGTCCATCCCCATATCTCGGGAATCCTCATCCCATCTTGGCCCCTTGGCCTATCCTTCCCCCATGAGGGGGTTATATGGTGTGGTGTAGGACTACGTCCTCATTCATGTCGGTCTCGTAATGACCACGCCATGTACCTCTCCCTCCTGAGCTGCTTCGTCGATCCCTTTTCGGCAGTTCACCGATGTGCCTAAGAGTACTCTGGTTTATTACCCGGAACACCAAGCTTTACTCGGACACATCCACACCCGCTTTCCAGGCTTTGTGTACCCCTGCATCAGGGCTTTCATCATCTTTCACACCCAGAGGGACCCCCAAGAACGGCCTGGATAGTACGCCCAAGGGATCTCCTACCGTTACGGGCCAACGCCCTCGAGGGTTTTGGACAACAAATCGATAAAATCCCGCGTTGCGAATATGGTCAGCGGTCGATGCTCATTTGTTGTTCCCACCTCAGGCTAATGCGATATGGACACTGTGTTCCCACCATGGTTAATGGTTTTCCTCTATCACCACGCCAACCCATTAGGCCCAAAATGTTGGGTGCACAATTCACACCCTTCATCGCTTCACCGTGTCCAAGTAGAATCTCGAAACTCTTGGTACTTTTCCTCCGTGCACATCTGCGCATTGGGAGAACAAGTCGTGTCAAAGGTGTCCTTAGGGGATCTCTGCCGACTCCCCTTCGATGGGCGCCCCAAGTATTGCGATAAGGGTCTTCCCCCCTTGTTTCCCACACCGAGTTTATCTCAGGTGGGCTTAGGGATCAGGTTGACATCTGTGCTTACTCGGGAAGTCGTCACCATTCACAGTCCGAGCTCTAAGACCATAAACTAAGATTCTCATTTGGAACTACGTTTAGCTTGATTCCTATTTTGATAGGATGCATAGGAATGCCCAGACCCCTTATCTTTGGGTCCAGTTTGAGTTCAACAAGTTCACCTCTCTGGTCCTGCCTTCAGGACCCCAACTATGGGACAACGTGGCGTAGTGCGTGATCATGTCCTCATTCACGTCAGGTTCGCAATGGTTGCACCACACGCACCCCCATTTTGAGGGTTAGCCCTCCCATTCCTTGTCCAGCATGACATTAAAAGGCACCCTTCAGAACTACGTGTGGCTGGATTCCCATCCTCATGGGATACGTAGGACCGCTCGGACGCCCTATCTTCGGGTAAATCCCATTTAGGGAGCCATTTACTCCCCCGTTTTCACCTCTTACCTCTATATAGGCCCCTCGGCCTAAGGTCTCCCTCCCCGATTGGCATAAAAATTGATGTGGGATCATGTCTCCATCAATTGTGTATTATAACACTATGCACGTTCCCCGCCTAGCATCGTCTCTGCTACGTCTGCACTGCATGACGATAAAATGCATGCTTGGTCCTATCATACGACCCTGAACTGTGACATTATCATCCTGGCCGCACGACGAAAAACATCACTGCATTGTGGTGACCTCGTTGTAGAGGACATCACGTTGGGTATTGGTCACGTGCCATGCCATTTGTCAACGCCCATCACGGCTTGATCCTTGTGGCAACATCACGGCCTACTATTTCAGGCCTGTCGCTTCACAAAAAAAACCATTCACTTTAAAGAACAAACAAGATTTATCAAATTCCGCTTCTTTTAGTGCAAGGGCCACGGCCACACTCCCCTTTTCCCCTGGCATTGGTACCTTATCGTGCCGCCTTCCAGAACTACGTATGGCTTGATTCTCATCCTTATGAGATACGTAGGAGCGCCCGGGCACTTCCCCACGGGCCCAGCCTAACCTTCGTGCTCGGTCCCTCGACTCGAGCATTTACCCAAAGAACACATGGTAAGTAGGGCTTAGGTCCTCCTTCACGTCGGGTCTTGACGCCATGTGTCCCCTGCTCCTTTTACTCATTTATGGTCTAAGGCTCATCAGAACTACGTGAGTCTTGATTCTCATCCTTATGGGATACGTAGGAGCACCTGGGCACTTCCCCGCGGGCCCAGCCTAACTTTCACTTTCGGTCCCTTGACCAAAAACCTCTCCTAAGGGGGTCGGGCGGCGTGATATGGGATTACGTCCTCATTCACGTCAGGTTGTTCATCGCACCGTACACACCCCCTATTCCCACTCACGCCAGGTGTTTGAGGTACTCCACCATGTACCTTTTATGTCTCCTCCCATCCATGGTCCGAATTCTACGACCATAAACTAAGATCTCCCTATGGGAAAGGAATCTGCTCCCTCTATCTAATACGTCTCGTTGCCGTATTCATATGTGTTTCGACAAAGAGCCCAAAGTGTGGGACTTTCATACGGACATTCCCTTCATCCAACGACCAAGCTTCGTGAGCTCTCTATTTGGATCCTCATCCTCTTCCACATCCAAAAGGACCCCCGGATGACATGGATACTAGGCTTAAGGGCTCTCCATGAATACTGGACCTAAGGGCCCTCCAATCATTCCGGGCCAACGTCCCTACGGATATTTGACAACATTTGTGACATGGTCCCGTGTTTTGAACATGGTCAACGGTCAACCCTCATTTGTCTGTCCCCATTCTAGGCTAACGCGACAGGATTCTGTGTTGCGAATACGGTCAGCAGTTATCCTCAATCGTCACGCCGCCATCATCGTGATCTGAATCTCGAGTGCCATGATTCACACGTTTCCACTCCCTCATGCTCAAGTGGAATTCCATCATACTCGGTTCTTTCTCTTCGCGCATCTAGGTGCGCTAAATGATCGTGTTAGTATCATTGGGCCGGTGTTCACCGAGCGTCCATTTACCCTATCCTACCCCTTGTTGTGTCAAGAAATTCCCACCACTACTGCTTGTTTCCCACACCGGGCACAACTCACGTGGGCTTAGTAGTTCCGGCGGGATGTGTACCAACACGGCTAGGATTCTCATCATCCTGCATGACGTTAAACTATGTTTCCAGAACTACATGTGGCTTGATTCCTATCCTAATGGGGTACGTAGGAACGCCTGACCACTCTGCTTCGGGCCCAGCCTAATCCTCACTCTTGGCCCCTCGACCTGAAGAGTTTCCTCCGGGGGTATGTGGTATGATTTGGACTCCAAGTCCTAATTCACGTCGGTTTCATACCTACCGCGCCACACGCTCCCTGGGATCTTCCCTTTTATTCCACGTCATATCGTATGACGTTAAACTACAGGAGTCCATCTGTCCTCAGCGCATGACACTAAACTGTGGTTCTACCCTGAACAAGTTCAGGATGCCCCAAGATCCCATTGGGAAGTGACAGATCCCCTCGCCAGAGAGGCCCTGACTGAAAGATGGAATGATCCACGATCAAACCAATGCGCCCATATGGCGTACTCCCACCACGGTGGTGTAACTACCTGAGTGTTGGATTCTGTTCGGACAAACCATCACTCCATATTCCACGCTTTGCGTGCCCCTTATTCGGACCCTCGTCCCCTTTCATGTCTGAAGGGACCCCCTAACGGCCTGGTCTCATGCCGCATCGGCTCACCTACTGTCCTGGGCCAACGTTCCGGAAGATGGGTCATGTCTGGAAGGACCCCCTAACAGTATGGATGTTGACCTATGGTCCGCCCACTGTCCTGGTCCAACGTCCCGCAAGATTGATCGACAACATTTGTGACATGGTCCCGTGTTTCGAACATGGTCAACAGTCGACCCACATTTGTTGTCTCCATTACAGGCTAACGCAGTAAGGATACCGCTTTTCCTCCAAGGTTAACAGTTGTCCCTTATTGTCACGCCATCCCCACAGTGTTCCGAATCTCGGGTATCGTGATTCACGCTTCCCATTTCCATCTATTTGGACCGATTTTAGCGCCCCTGTCATTGCCCCGTTCGTGCATAAGAGCACGCTGAAGAAATGGTAATTCGGCTATCCTAGAAATTCCTTCTCCGATCAAGCCTCTCCCATCTTTCGGGAATCTAGACTGGTAATCCGAATCCCAGATGCCCGGAGCATGGTCCCCACTCCTACGTTAGGTAGGATGAGAGGGAAACTATCTCCTATTTCTCACATCGGGCTCGACCCACGTGGGCTCGGGGAATTGTCGCCGAACGTCCCACAAACATTGTAGGGACGTAACAAGGCAATTCAAACAGTGGAAATCGTGAGCGCTACGAAATTCAAAGAAAAGAAGAAAAATTTGAAGCACGAAAGTACCAATAAAAGGTTTCTGGGTTTGTTACAATACTCGGGGGTCGACTCCCCCCGTGGATGGGTTGACCCCGTCAAAAGAGCGTTGCAGCTCCGCCACCCGTTGGCTTGTGGCATCCAAGGCTTGATGCCGCTGATTTAGCTCCCGCTCCTCCTCAGCAGCGGCGGGGCGCAGTTCGTCAGTCCTGGATTTGGCCCTCTCTACGCCAGCTTGAACGGCAGCCATCTTTCCGGAGGTCTACCTCATATGCTCTTCTGCCTCTGCCAGCTGGGCCTTCAACCGTGCGACCAGCTCAGATTGTGCATTGAGAGAGGCTGAAATCTCATCTTCCCGGGTCTGCATCTGTTGGACCTCGCTTTCAGCCTCCTGTAGATTCTTGATGTTGGTCGCCTTCCTCCGCTGCCAGCCTACGCTGAGCCCATGATCATGCTCCCAGATCTTCTCAGCCATAAGATCGCAGATGAGTGCATGAGGACGTTGGGCATCCACTCCCCCAGCACACAGTTCACGCAACCGCAAGCGGAGTATATCTATTTCGTCTAGCCATTGCACTTGGGGAGTGTCCTTGATAAAGCGCATGATCAGCTTCCACGACCGGTGGTGGACTATGCTGCTGTCTTCCTCGTCGGAGGCCGTTTCGTCCCAGTCCGCAAGATTGGCAGGCTCGTACGCGGGATACGCCCGCAGGAAAACCTCGGCAGGATCTGCATCTGGTGTTGAATCCAGTATGACACCTGGCGCCGAAGCAGGCGTGACGGGACTGGGACCGACCGGTTGATCCTCTTCCTCGGAGTCCACCTCAATGACTTCGGGTACGGCCCCGCTGGTGGTTCCGCAAGTGATGATGTGCGTCGCAGCTTGAGGAGATGGGGGGACTATCGCCACCATCACCAGCATGCCCCTAGGAGGGACGCCACCAGACATCCCGACCAGTCTTGCCGCAACATCCCACGCTAGTCGAAGAACTGTACGACAGAGAGGGACATAAATGTTAGTTGGCATGGTCTACATGTGACAACAAGGAGGCCGGTAGAGGAGACTTACGGAGATCGACCTCCTGGCGCTGCTCTTGATCCGGTACTGACGGGACCCCGAGGATAGGCCCTCCGTATACTGTTGGAAGGTCTGGAGATTTTGGATGAGCCACCTCGGGTGCTTTGGTCCCACCAGATGCGGAACTGGACACAGCCATAGGTGCAGGTTCTGAAGGTCCCACATCATCACCTGCCGAGGAGCGGGAACGAGGCATGTGAACAAGTTCCTCCTGCATGGCTCAAACATCGGTGAGAAGTCCATAGTAACCCAAGAACAGATCGTAAGGAAAGAAGTACGGAATGCTACCTCGAGAGCCTCCGCGAAATCGTCGGATTCTGAGCATCGGTCTCCGACCTTGCCCTCCTCCAACGGGCTCCCTCCTCCAGCCTCATCCTCCCGAGAGGAGTCCTCTGATTCTTTCGGCAAGGGGAAGCACTCCCTCAGATCAGCAGCCAATAACTATGGAGGGACCGTCTGATTCAACAGTACCCTCACTCGGTCTGTCATTGGGCGAGGGACACCACTGGAGTGGATGTAATCCTCCAGCTCGTCCAGGTACTGTTCTGCCTCCGCCGGAGACGCCATGAATCCAGCCCGAACTGGGCCTATGCCCGACAATTTCATCCCGAGGCGATTCAAGTGTGCCCATATCTCGGTTGGGCTGAGGAATTGCTGGTTGACATCCCAAATGTCCCAGGCCTCCGGGAAGATAGAATCCTCTGCCATGTCAATGTGACGCAGCCGCTTCCCTGGAGCCTGAGTGGATATCCTACGAAATCCCCTCGGTGGTCGCCCCTCCGGATGACCCTGCTCTTCCGGAATCACCGGATCCACCGTTGCTGCCATACCCTCGGCCGGTGCGGGTCTCGCCGCCATGGAAGCCCCGCTACCGCGAGTGGCCCTAGCTGCCCTCCGACCTCGACCTCGGGATAGGGGAGGCCCACCATCACCAACCCGGATAGTTGGTTGCTTCAGCATCTCCCCTGGGTAAGCAGCCTCCCAACTGATGGCGTACTCCTTCACCAATCCGAAAGCGGCGGTGGATGGAGGCAATGCAATCCACATTTTCCCATCTTCCCGTGTGAACAAGAGCCATATCTGCCTCATCACACACGGGTTCTCCTCGTGACGCACCTCCCAGTAGACCTACGGGGTCAGCCGCTGGAGGCACCGGAACTGCCTCGCAAACCGATGCGGAGTGTAAGGTTCACAGAGTGGCTCACGATCTATCCGTGCCACCAAAACTCTACCTCAGAAGGCTAGGCGGTAAGCCCGATGTTCTTTCGTTCCCCGCCCGTCATCAGTAAGTATCCCTGTCGGCAATGGGAAGGGGTGGAAATTAAACTCATCCGCCCTCCACACCCGATTCAGCACCATCGGCACGGCTAGTTTGAACGAGAAGCTCCTGACCGCGTTCAGGATGGAGGGGCGGAAGTTTGATCCTGGTGGCAAAATGGGGTTTGGATACTCATAAATCCCCCTGATATGCGCTGCGATCCACCCATACAGGAGGTGGAAGGGCCCGCATATCCTTGGCGGCTTCTTGCCCTCGCTAATATGCCGCAGCATTCTGTACAGTTTGGTGAGCATCGGAATCCTCAAATTGATCCACTGCCCCATGGCTAACATCGACGCCATAATAAACGAGCTGGGCCGCACCCCCATGCTTGTATCCCTCACCGGTAGGATCCAACCACGGATGAGAGCCACGATGAATTCCACCAGCCTGACTATCTGTAACACCCCAGGTAAATAAAGAATATGAAATTTTCATATTTATCCATATTTGTGAATAAAATATTAATATGACTTTAAAGGGGACGCTATGCTCGATGGCGTACCCAACACGCAACAATGAGTTTCTTGGGAATCTTAAGTTGCACTCTAATAATAAAATAATATTATTTTAAATGGCAGTTAACATGTAGCCGTTGTATTGGCGGGAATGGATAGAAATAACTAAAATATGATTATATATGTTTTTAAATGTTTTTACATTTATCCAATAAAATATAAAGGCTTAAAATACAGAAAGAATTCAATTTTAGGCGTATATGCCCTAGTTTTCACTAAAGGTTCACTTATAGCCTTTTGATGGCGAACCGTCATTAAATATAATTTTGTTCACTCTTATAAATTCTTTTGGACCAAATAAAACTCTCCTTTATAATCGGGACATCAAATTTTACTTTGTGTAAATTTTTGGTATTTTTCCGATAAAGTTCATTTTTTAATGAATAGTGTAAAATGTTGTATTTTAATTCAAAACCTATTTTTAATCTAATTTATTTATATGATTAGATTATCATTTGAATTGGTTTTAAAGTGAAATTAGAAAATATTTTTACCATTAAATCCAATAGTGGTTGTTGGAATTAATTTCACTTTTAAATCAGACTTAAACTAGTGTCAATCTTTTGATACTTATTGTTTCATAAAAACACGCTATTTGTCATGACAGCGGGAATTAATTATTAAATTAATTAATGTGACTTATATGTTTTGAATTTTTTAAAATAGACTTCATTTTTGAATTTGGAATATCAAATATAGCTTAGGGTAAATTTTTGGTAATTTTCTGAAAAACTTCAATTTTTGATGAATAGTGAAACCACTAAGTGGTACTTATAAAAAACTGATTTTTCCGTTTAAATGAAATTTTGCCACCTTTTTATTTTGAATTTCAAAAATATGACATACATGGTTGTCATTAAGAAGTAAAATGTGGTTCAATGGGATTAAAATAATTTTTTGGTGAATAGTAACTTATTAAGTTTTTAATCGCGATTAGAGGTAATTAGTGTAGTTTAAGATAAAAATAATGTTTTAAAAATATGAAATGAACTTGACACATTTCATAACCTCATTGGATGTGTCATTTCCGACCAAGACTAGCCATGTGTCAACTTGGGGACCCCATGGAGCCACTTTGGTTGGGAAATGACATAAATAACTTTTTATTTAATGTTAAAGTAAAAATGACACACACATGAGATGTTTTACTAAAACAATTTTTACATGGGGTTATACAAGTCAGATTTTTGACTATAAATATTAATTAGAAAGATAAAAAGATTTCCTACATCATAGTATTTCTTTTATAATTTTTAGACATTAAATAAATTAAATTATTTATGACATCATGATGATCCAGCGATGACCACATTATTTAACGATTTAAATAAAATGGAAAGATAATGTAATATCTAAGACCTACACATGTCCAAAACCTATTGGATGAGTGGATTTAGAACCCTTATCACCTTATCCTCGAAACACATCAATGTGGGACCTCTTATATCCGAATACCATTTTCAAATAAAGTAAAATTTGCTTACTTTCCAAGAGTGCCCCTCCTCTCCTCTTATAAAAGGCCCCCACCTCTACCTCCTTACCCACACTCCCAAAGCCTTTGGCTCGGACAACCCCTGACCATTTTGTCTCTCCACTTCCCTCTATTACTCCTTGAAGCCTCACATTGGGCATAAGACTTCCCAAGGAAGCCTTTGAGCTCAAACCAAATGGAGTTACCCGATTTTAAGGTAATGTATTCTTTTGAGTCCTTTAGTTTTATTTTGCTTCTCCAACCCCCTAAAATATTTTTATTATTTTCTTTTGTAACAACTACCATATCCTCAATATACTAGTATTTTGTTATAATAAGGATTCTAGCTACACTTAAACACACCTACATCTAATGGTTAACGAACATACTATTTCCGTGGATGGCGAATTTATGCCTCCCGAAACGATGATTGTTCAACATTCTTTTAACACCTTCAAGGGTGGCCATTAAGATGTCACTATATTTATATATGATATATAATATATTTATGTTTTACATATGCTTCTGTATTTTTCATTTTGGGCATACCTTTATGGTTTCCATTATGGGTAAACACGATATCTTCATTTAAGGAAGTGCGGACTACCGCCCCCTCAAAGTGATGTGATTCGTTAATTCCATACGTGGGACGTATAAAGGATGGATTTAATGTTATTATATATGATGTTATATTGTAATTATAATATACCTCTATATAATTATTATTTCTTTCCATTAAAGTATGAGATAGAAATGAAAGTAGCGTTCATGCGTACGTACGGCTTACCGTCTCCATGAACGGTGCATTTCATTTCTTATCCCCAAATGTAATATACTATTAAAAGTACATGTATATAATGGATATATAGAATTAATGATACATATAAATGATGAATATAATTATGGAATTAAAATATACATACCTCTCATTTAGTTTTAATTCCATTAATATGACAAAGAAATGAAAGTAGCATTCATGCGTACGTACGGCTTACCGTCTCCATGAACAGTGAATTTAATTTCTTACCTCTAAATGATTATGTAATATTATAAATACATGTATATGCTGGATATATATGATATATATGCTATCCAAATCATTAATATCATTCTGGATATAATGAACCTTTGACCACACGAACAACATGTAATTGTAAGAAGTCCACTTTCGACTTAAGAACCAAATATCGACAAAACAAGCATTATTAACTTAAATTATTACATAATGTTTATAACATGTAAATAATTGATATAAAAGGAATAATGAACTTGTAAAAGGTTCTTAAGCAAGTAGAAATTAACTCAAGTTTATTATTCAGGACGTTAAATAACGATCGAGTCAAGTCGGACCCGAGGTAAGGGATCCTACTCCTCTCTTTCTTTTTAAGTACACTCTTTTATGTCATTCCTTTTAAAGCTCAACTTTCTTGTTATTGAGATGTTCTTTTATATTACTCTTAATGTAATTTTTATATTATGAGAGACCCTATTCTCTCTCATAAATACATTTTGGAAGTTTTGAGTGGCGCCGTTAGGCTGCCAAATTTTCATAAGAGATCCAACCTCTCTCTTCCTTTTTAAGTACTCTCCTTTATGTCACTTCTTTTAAGCTCCTATTTGTTATGTTGGGGGATGTTATTTTGTATTCCTATTTCTGTAAACTTTATGTTGATATGATTAGAGACCCTATTTCCTTTCATCAATCCATTTTGGAAGTTTTAAGTGGCGCCGTTAGGCTGCCGAGTTTTCGTAAGGGATTTTTCATCTCACTTTTATTCCTGTGAGATTTACGCTAAATTTGCCACAATTTCCTTTGAGGGGTGTATGTACTGCCCATTATTATACACATTGTGTAGTATAATTTCATTTATGGGTATTCATATCTTAATTGTATGACCCTTCTTCCATGGGGTGTACGTTTCGAAAGTTACCCGACTCGGTAAGGGGACCTTTCACCCTCCTCTTCTTAAAAGACTTCTTTTCTTGGGTCTTTTAAATTACATATTGTTATGTTAGGATATGTTCTCATATATACTTATTGATGTAACTTTTATATCCAAGTGATGAGATACACTTTTTATCTCTCATCAACTCATTTTGATGTGACGTCGTTAGGCTGTCAAGAGAACTTCTTAACCCAATTTCGATTTCTTTGGGTTCAACATGTAGTTATTGAATATGTAATCCTTTGAATATGTGTGAATGACCTTTGATTATTTTACACTTAATATCCACTTATATTTTGTGTATTCATTTTTCACACATAATTATATAATTGAATTATCCTTAAACCAAGGATACCTTCTTTGTAAGGGACTTCGTCTCAATCTCCTTTCATTGAGGCATATTTCGTTTTATACACAACTTTCTTTTATACGGTGTATAAACCCCTTTGACTTTTACTTTTATACAAAAGGAATTTTTTTCTACGAATCGTTTTACTAAACGAAAAAAAGGAATGTTTCTTTTAACGTACGCGGCAACAACGACCTTTTCCGCCACCGCGAGTATTATTTGGTCTTTGGCTTCCTCAACAAGCTATAATGTTTTTAGAATAAAATAAATACCATATACTCTTTTATGTATTTTGGTATTGAAAATGGTTTTGATAAAGGATTCTATTATGTCAATATATTTATGATAAATTGTGATTGAAATGTGGAAATTTTATCATTCCTTTATATTGGTTTTATGTTTTATGATTTTATATTGGTACTTGGACATTTTAACAGGTGGTTACGTTATAAACCATATGACGGGTGGTGTCGTGAATACCAGGATGGGTGGTTACGTTATAACCTCCAATGCATTGGGTATGGAAGTCGGCCATATGGCTATTCCATTACGTATGTATGGAAATTGGCCATATGGCTCTTCCATTAAGTGATATGTGTGGGAGTCGACCGTATGGTTATTCCACTTAAGTATGTTTATGTCCCAAGTTACCTTTATATATGTTATGTGTTCTTTATATGGGTTTTATGGTTATCCTTTGGTTACAAAAAGGTAAGTAATGATATTTTATTCAGTGAAGAGTTTTTACTACTTCATAAAGGTGAAAAGTATTACCTTGATAAAGTATACATGGTTACTTTTTATTTTGATAAACTAACAGTTTTTATTCTTTGTGTATCCCTTACTGAGTTTTTATGCTCATCCCAAGTTTTTGAAATGTTTTTCACAGGACTTAGCGTGGAATAGGGTCAAGGATGGGATCAAGGGAAAGTCTTGCTACCTAAAACATGAAACTAGACATGTTTCTTTTTAAGAGTTTTTATTTTATGGAAATTTAGTAGAAGAGACTACTTTGTAATCTTTTGAGATGTATTAGTTATGTCCTAATTCTCTAAAACTCTAAACCTGAAAAGATATTCATTGTGAATTATTCATTTAATTAAATATTAAGTAAGGTTTAAGGCTGGGGCCTTATAGTTGGTATCAGAGGTCGGTTTAGATAACTTTAGAGGTTAGGGTATTCTCTAAGCACAAGTGACATTACCATAATGGTTAGGATTTTAGAAAGAGTCCTAGTAAGTATATCTTAGTGGTTATCTTCCTCATTAGTACATGATGGTTTTGTTGATATACTCACACTGACCTTTTTGGTTTTAGTAAATGGATGGATCTAGCAGGCACCAAAGTGACAATAGGTTTGAAGGAAACTCTGGTGGTTCTCTGATTAAGAGACTGGATGAAATGGGGGATTCAATGAGGAAACTCATGGTTGTTCTAAACCAACTATCAAGGAGTCATGATCAACCACTTGAACCTTAGTATGATTTGTAATGCATCATGTACAAGATGACGAATCGATGTGGAAGTTCAGGTAATAATTATAAAGGTAACCATTAGAGTATATATGATCCTTACTTTTGAGGTAATTATGGGTTACTATATGTTATGATGGAAGTGAAAGGCTTGAGATAAAATTGAGGTCAAATTATGTTATGGTTATTTTTGATGATTTTATCTCTTTTTGGGGAATGATTTGAGAATTATATAGTTTTGGAAAAAGGACAACACGCAGACCATGTGACAACCCGTCGCGTCGGACAAAGCTGCAGGAATCGAGCCCACAACCAAAGTGAAACTGGTATTTATCACCTACCACTGGACTACGTGAAGTCCCTGGTTAGTTTGACTGATTATTTTTAGTTATATGATTTTAGGAATCAAGAGTAAGTTTATTTTGGGTTTCAACCTTAGTTTGGTTTACTTTGAATAATTTTATGGACAAATTGGTTATCGAATGGTCCTCGTTGAACTTTGGGTTTTGTTGGACAAATTTTGAGATTAAGAATAGGTTTTCTTTTTATAAAGGGTTATCCTTTTCTGGATTATCTGATCTTGTACTAACCTTTTTGGTTTTGGTTTTGGTTTTGGTTAAAGTCTAAAGACATGGGAAGTATATAGTTCTCTTTTGTGGATTAGGTGATTCTCTATACGTTGATTATAGTACTCTTAATGTAAACAAGTCTTCTTAAATACTCGTATTTTGGAGAAAATATGAGTTTGTGTAAGGAATCTAAAAAAAGTTGAAAGTCAACATGATAAGTGATTATGTTTCCTTATGAATAAATTCCTCAATAAAAAGTAACTTAAAACAAAAATGTTGTCTATTAACTTTTCCTACTGGGGAATCGAATACCGTTTAACCCATCACAAGTTTGTGATTTTCTCATGGTTAACTTTCTCCTAAACATGTTTTCTATCACTCTCCATTAGAACATGACCCTATGTTTTCTCCTCCATGTCCATGTTTTCATACTTGGAATCCTAGTATGGGTTAACTCTGGTGACCTTTGTACTTATCTTTCTTTATTTTAAAGTGATTGTTTTACCGACTCTTCTTCCGATGTGGGACTTTCAAGGATGTTTCCAAGCCCAATTTTAAAAATTGCGAGGACGCAATTCCCAAAAGGGGGGAAGGATGTAACACCCCAGGTAAATAAAGAATATGACATTTTCATATTTTTCCATATTTGTGAATAAAATATTAATATGACTTTAAAGGGGACGCTATGCTCGATGGCGTACCCAACACGCAACAACGAGTTTCTTGGGAATCTTACGTTGCACTCTAATAATAAAATAATATTATTTTAAATGGAAGTTAACATGTAGCCGTTGTATTGGCGGGAATAGATATAAATAACTAGAATATGATTATATATGTTTTTAAATGTTTTTACATTTATCCAATAAAATATAAAGGCTTAAAATACAGAAAGAATTCAATTTTAGGCGTATATGCCCTAGTTTTCACTAAAGGTTCACTTATCGCCTTTTGATGGCGAACCGTCATTAAATATAGTTTTGTTCACTCTTATACATTCTTTTGGACCAAATAAAACTCTTCTTTATAATCGGGACATCAAATTTTACTTTGTGTAAATTTTTGGTATTTTTCCGATAAAGTTCATTTTTTAATGAATAGTGTAAAATGTTGTATTTTAATTCAAAACCTATTTTTAATCTAATTTATTTATATGATTAGATTATAATTTTAATTGGTTTTAAAGTGAAATTAGAAAATATTTTTACCAATAAATCCAATAGTGGTCGTTGAAATTAATTTCACTTTGAAATCGTACTTAAACTAGTGTCAATCTTTTGATACTTATTGTTTCATAAAAACACTCTATTTTTCATGACAGCGGGAATTAATTATTAAATTAATTAATGTGACTTATATGTTTTGAATTTTTTAAAATAGACTTAATTTTTGAATTCGGAATATCAAATATAGCTTAGGGTGAATTTTTGGTAATTTTCTGAAAAACTTCAATTTTTGATGAATAGTGAAACCACTAAGTGGTACTTATAAAAAACTGATTTTTCTGTTTAAATGAAATTTTTCCACCTTTGTGTTTTGAATTTCAAAAATCTAACATACATGGTTTTCATTAAGAAGTAAAATGTGGTTAAATGGGATTAAAATAATTTTTTGGTGAATAGTAACTTATTAAGTTTTTAATCGCGATTAGAGGTAATTAGTGTAGTTTAAGGTAAAAATAATGTTTTAAAAATATGAAATGAACTTGAAACATGTCCTAACCACATTTTATGTGTCATGGCCGACCAATAAAAGACATGGGTCAACTTGGGGACCCCATGGAGCCACTTTGGTTGGGAAATGACATAAATAACTTTTTATTTAATGTTAAAGTAAAAATGACACACACATGAGATGTTTCACTAAAACAATTTTTACATGGGGTTATACAAGTAAGATTTTTGACTATAAATATTCATTATAAATATAAAAATATTTCCTACATCATAGTATTTCTTTTATAATTTTTAGACATTAAATAAATTAAATTATTTATGACATCATGATGATGCAGCGATGACCTCATTATTTAACGATTTAAATAAAATGGAAAGATAATGTAATATCTAAGACCTAAACATGTCCAAAACCTATTGTATGAGTGGATTTCGAACCCTTATCACCTTATACTCGAAACACATCAATTTGGGACCTCTTATATCCGAATACCATTTTCAAATAAAGTAAAATTTGCTTACTTTCCAAGAGTGCCCCTCCTCTCCTCTTATAAAAGGCCCCCACCTCTACCTCCTTACCCACACTCCCAAAGCCTTTGGCTCAGCCAACCCCTGACCATTTTGTCTCTCCACTTCCCTCTCTTACTACTTGAAGCCTCACTTTGGGCATAAGACTTCCCAAGGAAGCCTTTGATCTCAAACCAAATGGAGTTACCCGATTTTAAGGTAATGTCTTCTTTTGAGTCCTTTAGTTTTATTTTGCTTCTCCAACCCCCTAAACTCTTTTTATTCTTTTCTTTTATAACAACTCCCATATCCTAAATATACTATGATGTTTTTATAATATGGATTCGAGCTACACTCACACACACCTACATCTAATGGTTAACGAACATACTGTTTCCGTGGATGGCGAATTTATGCCTCCCGAAACGATGATTGTTCAACATTCTTTTAACACCTTCAAGGGTGGCCATTAAGATGTCAATATATTTATATATGATATATAATATGTTTATTTTTTCTTTATGCTTCTATATTTTTCATTTTGGTCATACCTTTATGGTTTCCATTATGGGTAAACACGATATCTTCATTTAAGGAAGTGCGGACTACCGCCCCCTCAAAGTGATGTGATTCGTTAATGCCATACGTGGGACGTATATAGGATGGATTTAATGTTATTATATATGATGTTATAGTTTAATTATAATATACCTCTATATCATTATTATTTCTTTCCATTAAATTATGAGATAGAAATGAAAGTAGCGTTCATGCGTACGTACGGCTTACCGTCTCCATGAACGGTGCATTTCATTTCTTATCCCCAAATGTAATGTACTATTAAAAGTACATGTATATAATGGATATATATAATGAATGATACATCTAAATTATGAATATAATTCTGGAATTAAAATATACATACCTCTCATTTAGTTTTAATTCCATTAATATGACAAAGAAATGAAAGTAGCGTTCATGCGTACATACGGCTTACCGTCTCCATGAACGGTGCATTTCATTTCTTACCTCTAAATGATTATGTAATATTATAAATACATGTATATTCTGGATATATATGATATATATGCTATCCAAATCATTAATATCATTCTGGATATAATGAACCTTTGACCACACGAACAACATGTAATTGTAAGAAGTCCACTTTCGACTTAAGAACGAAATATCGACAAAACAAACATTATTAACTAAAATGATTGCATAATGTTTATAACATGTCAATAATTGATATAAAAGGAATAATGAACTTTTAAAAGGTTCTTAATCAAGTAGAAATTAACTCATGTTTATTATTCAGGACGTTAAAGAACGATCGAGTCAAGTCGGACCCGAGGTAAGGGATCCTACTCCTCTCTTTCTTTTTAAGTACACTGTTTTATGTCATTCCTTTTAAAGCTCAACTTTCTTGGTATTGGGATGTTCTTTTATATTACTCTTACTGTAATTTTTATATGATTAGAGACCCTATTATCTCTCATCAATCCATTTTGGAAGTTTTGAGTGGCGCCGTTAGGCTGCCAAATTTTCGTAAGAGATCCAACCTCTCTCTTCCTTTTTAAGTACTCTCCTTTATGTCACTTCTTTTAAGCTCCTCTTTGTTATGTTGGGGGATGTTATTTTGTATTCCTATTTATGTAAACTTTTTGTTGATATGATGAGAGACCCTATTTCCTTTCATCAATCCATTTTGGAAGTTTTAAGTGGCGCCATTAGGCTGTCGATTTTTCGTAAGGGATTTTTCATCTCACTTGTATTCCTGTAAGATTTACGCTACATTTTCCACAATTTCCTTTGAGAGGTGTATGTACTGCCCATTATTATACACATTGTGTAGTATAATTTCATTTATGGGTATTCACATCTTAATTGTATGACCCTTATTCCATGGGGTGTACGTTTCGAAAGTTACCCAACTCGGTAAGGGGACCTTTCACCCTCCTCTTCTTAAAAGACTTCTTTTGTTGGGTCTTTTAAATTACATATTGTTATGTTAGGATATGTTCTCATATATCCTTATTGATGTAACTTTTATATCCAAGTGATGAGATACACTTTTTATCTCTCATCAACTCATTTTGATGTGACGTCGTTAGGCTGTTAAGAGAACTTCTTAACCCAATTTCGATATCTTTGGGTTCAACATGTAGTTATTTAATATGTAATCCTTTGAATATGTGTGAATGACCTTTGATTATTTTACACTTAATATCCACTTATATTTTGTGTATTCATTTTTCACACATAATTCTGTAATTGAATTATCCTTAAACCAAGGATACCTTCTTTGTAAGGGACTTCGTCTCAATCTCCTTTCATTGAGGCATATTTCGTTTTATACACAACTTTCTTTTATACGGTGTATAAACCCCTTTGACTTTTACTTTTATACAAAAGGAATCTTTTTCTACAAAACGTTTTACAAAACGACAAAAAGGAATGTTTCTTTTAACGTACGCGGCGACAACGACCTTTTCTGCCACCGCGAGTATTATTTGGTCTTTGGCTTCCTCAACAAGCCGTAATGTTTTTAGAATAAAATAAATACCATATACTCTTTTATGTATTTTGGTATTGAAAATGGTTTTGATAAAGGATTATATTATGTCAATATATTTATGATATATTGTGATTGAAATGTGGAAATGTTATCATTCCTTTATATTGGTTTTATATTTTATGATTTTATATTGGTACTTGGACATTTTAACGGGTGGTCACATTATAAACCATATGACGGGTGGTGCCGTGAATACCATGATGGGTGGTTACGTTATAACCTCCAATGCATTGGGTATGGAAGTCGGCCGTATGGCTATTCCATTAAGTATGTATGGAAATTGGCCGTATGGCTATTCCATTAAGTGATATGTGTGGGATTCGACCGTATGGTTATTCCACTTAAGTATGTTTATGTCCCAAGTTACCTTTATATATGTTATGTGGTCTTTATATGGGTTTTATGGTAATCCTTTGGTTACAAAAAGGTAAGTAATGATATTTTATTCAGTGAAGAGTTTTTACTACTTCATAAAGGTGAAAATTATTACCTTGATAAAGTATACATGGTTACTTTTTGTTTTGATAAACTAACAGTTTTTATTCTTTGTGTATCCCTTACTGAGTTTTTATGCTCATCCCAAGTTTTTGAAATGTTTTTCACAGGACTTAGCGTGGAATAGGGTCAAGGATGGGATCAAGGGAAAGTCTTTCTACCTAAAACATGAAACTAGACATGTTTCTTTTTAAGAGTGTTTATTTTATGGAAATTTAGTAGAAGAGACTACTTTGTAATCTTTTGAGATGTAATAGTTATGTCCTAATTCTCTAAAACTCTAAACCTGAAAAGATATTCATTGTGAATTATTCATTTAATTCAATATTAAGTAAGGTTTAAGGCTGGGGCCTTATAGTTGGTATCAAAGGTCGGTTTAGATAACTTTAGAGGTTAGGGTATTCTCTAAGCACAAGTGACATTACCATAATGGTTAGGATTTTAGAAAGAGTCCTAGTAAGTATATCTTAGTGGTTATCTTCCTCATTAGTACATGATGGTTTTGTTGATATACTCACACTGACCTTTTTGGTTTTAGTAAATGGATGGATCTAGCAGGCACCAAAGTGACAATAGGTTTGAAGGAAACTCTGGTGGTTCTCTGATTAAGAGACTGGATGAAATGGGGGATTCAATGAGGAAACTCATGGTTGTTCTAAAACAACTATCAAGGAGTCATGATCAACCACTTGAACCTTGGTATGATCTGTAATGCATCATGTACAAGATGACCAATCGATGTGGAAGTTCAGGTAATAATTATAAAGGTAACCATTAGAGTATATATGATCCTTACTTTTGAGGTAATTATGGGTTACTATATGTTATGATGGAAGTGAAAGGATTGAGATAAAATTGAGGTCAAATTATGTTATGGTTATTTTTGATGATTTTATCTCTTTTTGGGGAATGATTTGAGAATTATATAGTTTTGGAAAAAGGACAACACGCAGACCATGTGACAACCCGTCGCGTCAGACAAAGCTGCGGGAATCGAACCCACAACCAAAGTGCAACTAGTATTTATCACCTACCACTGGACTACGTGAAGTCCCTGGTTAGTTTGACTGATTCTTTTTAGTTATATGATTTTAGGAATCAAGAGTAAGTTTATTTTGGGTTTCAACCTTAGTTTGGTTTACTTTGAAGAATTTTATGGACAAATTGGTTATCGAATGGTCCTCGTTGAACTTTGGGTTTTGTTGGACAAATTTTGAGATTAAGAATAGGTTTTCTTTTTATAAAGGGTTATCCTTTTCTGGATTATCTAATCTTGTACTAACCTTTTTGGTTTTGGTTTTGGTTAAAGTATAAAGACATGGGAATTATATAGTTCTCTTTTGTGGATTAGGTGATTCTCTATAAGTTGATTATAGTACTCTTAATGTGAACAAGTCTTCTTAAATACTCGTCTTTTGGAGAAAATATGAGTTTGTGTAAGGAATGTAAAAAAAGTTGAAAGTCAACATGATAAGTGATTATGTTTCCTTATGAATAAATTCCTCAATAAAAAGTAACTTAAAACAAAAATGTTTTCTATTAACTTTTCCTACTGGGGAATCGAATACCGTTTAAACCATCACAAGTTTGTGATTTTCTCATGGTTAACTTTCTCCTAAACATGTTTTCTATCACTCTCCATCAGAACATGACCCTATGTTTTCTCCTCCATGTCCACGTTTTCATACTTGGAATCCTAGTATGGGTTAACTCGGGTGACCTTTGTACTTATCTTTCTTTATTTTAAAGTAATTGTTTTACTGACTCTTCTTCCGATGTGGGACTTTCAAGGATGTTTCCAAGCTCAATTTTAAAAATTGCGAGGACGCAATTCCCAAAAGGGGGGAAGGATGTAACACCCCAGGTAAATAAAGAATATGAAATTTTCATATTTATCCATATTTGTGAATAAAATATTAATATGACTTTAAATGGGACGCTATGCTCGATGGCGTACCCAACACGCAACAACGAGTT
The DNA here is from genome assembly GCA_963277665.1 of Viscum album. NCBI lineage: Eukaryota > Viridiplantae > Streptophyta > Magnoliopsida > Santalales > Viscaceae > Viscum > Viscum album. The sequence continues at coordinate 621,620,184 of OY728167.1, read as the reverse complement.
TCTTGGGAATCTTACGTTGCACTCTAATAATAAAATAATATTATTTTAAATGGCAGTTAACATGTAGCCGTTGTATTGGAGAGAATGGATAGAAATAACTAAAATATTATTATATATGTTTTTAAATGTTTTTACATTTATCTAATAAAAGATAAAGGCTTAAAATACAGAAAGAATTCAATTTTAGGCGTATATGCCCTAGTTTTCACTAAAGGTTCACTTATCGCCTTTTGATGGCGAATCGTCATTAAATATAGTTTTGTTCACTCTTATAAATTCTTTTGGACAAAATAAAACTCTCCTTTATAATCGGGACATCAAATTTTACTTTGTGTAAATTTTTGGTATTTTTCCGATAAAGTTCATTTTTTAATGAATAGTGTAAAATGTTGTATTTTAATTCAAAACCTATTTTTAATCTAATTTATTTATATGATTAGATTATCATTTGAATTGGTTTTAAAGTTAAATTAGAAAATATTTTTACCATTAAATCCAATAGTGGTCGTTGGAATTAATTTCACTTTGAAATCAGACTTAAACTAGTGTCAATCTTTTGATACTTATTGTTTCATAAAAACACGCTATTTGTCATGACAGCGGGAATTAATTATTAAATTAATTAATGTGACTTATATGTTTTGAATTTTGTAAAATAGACTTCATTTTTGAATTCGGAATATCAAATATAGCTTAGGGTGAATTTTTGGTAATTTTCTGAAAAACTTCAATTTTTGATGAATAGTGAAACCACTAAGTGGTACTTATAAAAAACTGATTTTTCCGTTTAAATGAAATTTTTCCACCTTTGTGTTTTGAATTTCAAAAATCTGACATACATGGTTGTCATTAAGAAGTAAAATGTGGTTAAATGGGATTAAAATAATTTTTTGGTGAATAGTAACTTATTTAGTTTTTAATCGTGATTAGAGGCAATTAGTGTAGTTTAAGGTCAAAATAATGTTTTAAAAATATGAAATGAACTTGAAACATGTCCTAACCACATTTTATGTGTCATGGCCGACCACGACAAGCCATGGGTCTACTTGGGGACCCCATGGAGCCACTTTGGTTGGGAAATGACATAAATAACTTTTTATTTAATGTTAAAGTAAAAATGACACACACATGAGATGTTTTACTAAAACAATTTTTACATGGGGTTATACAAGTCATATTTTTGACTATAAATATTCATTAGAAATCTAAAAAGATTTACTACATCATATTATTTCTTTTATAATTTTTAGACATTAAATAAATTAAATTATTTATGACATCATGATGATGCAGTGATGACCTCATTATTTAACGATTTAAATAAAATGGAAAGATATTGTAATATCTAAGACCTAAACATGTCCAAAACCTATTGGATGAGTGTATTTCGAACCCTTATCACCTTATCCTCGAAACACATCAATTTGGGACCTCTTATATCCGAATACCATTTTCTTATAAAGTAAAATTTGCTTACTTTCCAAGAGTGCCCCTCCTCTCCTCTTATAAAAGGCCCCCACCTCTACCTCCTTACCCACACTCCCAAAGCCTTTGGCTCGGCCAACCCCTGACCATTTTGTCTCTCCACTTCCCTATCTTACTCCTTGAAGCCTCACTTTGGGCATAAGACTTCCCAAGGAAGCCTTTGAGCTCAAACCAAATGGAGTTACTCGATTTTAAGGTAATGTGTTCTTTTGAGTCCTTTAGTTTTATTTTGCTTCTCCAACCCCCTAAACTCTTTTTATTCTTTTCTTTTGTAACAACTCCCGTATCCTCAATATACTAGGATGTTGTTATAATAAGTATTCGAGCTACACTTACACACACCTACATCTAATGGTTAACGAACATACTGTTTCTGTGGATGGCGAATTTATGCCTCCCGAAATGATGATTGTTCAACATTCTTTTAACACCTTCAAGGGTGGCCATTAAGATGTCACTATATTTATATATGATATATAATATGTTTATGTTTTCCTTATGCTTCTGTATTTTTCATTTTGGGCATACCTTTATGGTTTCCATTATGGGTAAACACGATATCTTCATTTAAGGAAGTGCGGACTACCGCCCCCTCAAAGTGATGTGATTCGTTAATGCCATACGTGGGACGTATAAAGGATGGATTTAATGTTATTATATATGATGTTATACTGTAATTATAATATACCTCTATATCATTATTATTTCTTTCCATTAAAGTATGAGATGGAAATGAAAGTAGCGTTCATGCGTACGCACGGCTTACCGTCTCCATGAACGGTGCATTTCAATTCTTATACCCAAATGTCATGTACTATTAAAATTACATGTATATAATGGATATATATAATGAATGATACATCTAAATGATGAATATAATTCTGGAATTAAAATATACATACCTCTCATTTAGTTTTAATTCCATTAATATGACAAAGAAATGAAAGTAGCGTTCATGCGTACGTACGGCTTACCGTCTCCATGAATGGTGCATTTCATTTCTTACCTCTAAATGATTATGTAATATTATAAATACATGTATATGCTGGATATATATGATATATATTCTATCCAAATCATGAATATCATTCAGGATATAATGAACCTTTGACCACACGAACAACGTGTAATTGTAAGAAGTCCACTTTCGACTTAAGAACCAAATATCGACAAAACAAACATTATTAACTTAAATGATTACATAATGTTTATAACATGTCAATAATTGATATAAAAGGAATAATTAACTTGGAAAAGGTTCTTAATCAAGTATAAATTAACTCAAGTTTATTATTCAGGACGTTAAAGAACGATCGAGTCAAGTCGGACCCGAGGTAAGGGATCCTACTCCTCTCTTTCTTTTTAAGTACACTCTTTTATGTCATTCCTTTTAAAGCTCAACTTTCTTGTTATTGGGATGTTCTTTTATATTACTCTTAATGTAATTTTTATATGATTATAGACCCTATTCTCTCTCATCAACCCATTTTGGAAGTTTTGAGTGGCGACGTTAGGCTGCCAAATTTTCGTAAGAGATCCAACCTCTCTCTTCCTTTTTAAGTACTCTCCTTTATGTCACTTCTTTTAAGCTCCTCTTTGTTATGTTGGGGGATGTTATTTTGTATTACTATTTCTGTAAACTTTATTTTGATATTATGAGATACCCTATTTCCTTTCATCAATCCATTTTGGAAGTTTTAAGTGGCACCGTTAGGCTGCCGAGTTTTCGTAAGGGATTTTTCTTCTCACTTTTATTCCTGTGAGATTTACGCTACATTTGCCACAATTTCCTTTGAGGGGTGTATGTACTGCCCATTATTATACACATTGTTTATTATAATTTCATTTATGGGTATTCACATCTTAATTGTATGACCCTTCTTCCATGGGGTGTACGTTTCGAAAGTTACCCAACTCGGTAAGGGGACCTTTCACCCTCCTCTTCTTAAAAGACTAGTTTTGTTGGGTCTTTTAAATTACATATTATTATGTTGGGATATGTTCTCATATATCCTTATTGATGTAACTTTTATATCCAAGTGATGAGATACACTTTTTATCTCTCATCAACTCATTTTGATGTGACGTCGTTAGGCTGTCAAGAGAACTTCTTAACCCAATTTCGATTTCTTTGGGTTCAACTTGTAGTTATTGAATATGTAATCCTCTGAATATGTGTGAATGACCTTTGATTATTTTACACTTAATATCCACTTATATTTTGTGTATTAATTTGTCACACATAATTATGTAATTGAATTATCCTTAAACCAAGGATACCTTCTTGGTAAGGGACTTCGTCTCAATCTCCTTTCATTGAGGCATATTTCGTTTTATACACAACTTTCTTTTATATGGTGTATAAACCCCTTTGAATTTTACTTTTATACAAAAGGAATCTTTTTCTACGAAGCGTTTTACAAAACGACAAAAAGGAATGTTTCTTTTAACGTACGCGGCGACAACGACCTTTTCCGCCACCGCAAGTATTATTTGGTCTTTGGCTTCCTCAACAAGCCGTAATGTTTTTAGAATAAAATAAATACCATATACTCTTTTATGTATTTTGGTATTGAAAATGGTTTTGATAAAGGATTCTATTATGTCAATATATTTTTGATATATTGTGATTGAAATGTGGAAATGTTATCATTCCTTTATATTGGTTTTATGTTTTATGATTTTATATTGGTACTTGGACATTTTAACGGGTGGTTACGTTATAAACCATATGACGGGTGGTGTCGTGAATACCAGGACGGGTGGTTACGTTATAACTTCCAATGCATTGGGTATGGAAGTCGGCCGTATGGCTATTCCATTAAGTATGTATGGAAATTGGCAGTATGGCTATTCCATTAAGTGATATGTGTGGGAGTCGACCGTATGGTTATTCCACATAAGTATGTTTATGTCCCAAGTTACCTTTATATATGTTATGTGTTCTTTATATGGGTTTTATGGTAATCCTTTGGTTACAAAAAGGTAAGTAATGATATTTTATTCAGTGAAGAGTTTTTACTACTTCATAAAGGTGAAAAGTATTACCTTGATAAAGTATACATGGTTACTTTTTGTTTTCATAAACTAACAGTTTTTATTCTTTGTGTGTCCCTTACTGTGTTTTTATGCTCATCCCAAGTTTTTGAAATGTTTTTCATAGGACTTAGCATGTAATAGGGTCAAGGATGGTATCAAGGGAAAGTCTTGCTACCTAAAACATGAAACTAGACATGTTTATTTTTAAGAGTTTTTATTTTATGGAAATTTAGTAGAAGAGACTACTTTGTAATCTTTTGAGATGTAATAGTTATGTCTTATTCTCTAAAACTCTAAACCTGAAAAGATTCTCATTGTGAATTATTCATTTAATTCAATATTAAGTAAGGTTTAAGGCTGGGGACTTATACTATCGGCTGTTATTCAGTGCTGACACTGAAACCCCAAGTCTTCCATTGGCTGTCCTCCAGGACCCGCCAATACGAGTGCCCCTTGCCCCGTTGGGCCGCCCTTGGACAAGTTCGAGGCCTCGGAGGGAACTCTCGATTCTCTGGGAAATTCTGGAAGCATTTGAACCATCTTCTAAAGTGAAAATCCCTCACTTCCTCCTTGTCCTCTCTAGGGACAAGTGCCATCAGCGCCGATTCCAGTCGCGGCATTTGCTCCGTATCCTCCCACGCGCTAATGACGGGGAGGAACTCGTCGTACATGGCCCCCAAGATCGGGACCCCAGAAATCTGGTGGACATCCCACAGGCTGATGCCCACCTCCCCGTGATGCAGGTGAAACGTGATGGTTTTAGACGACCATCTGCTCAGCAGTTCCGGCATCAGTTTCTTGGGTTGGTAAATGTGGAATTGGGAGGCCCATGCCGCCTCATACAACCCCAATCTCCTCAGCTCGGCCCCAAACTCCTCGCATGAGGCGCTTACCCAGTAGGCCCAATCCCAGTCATTAGTAAAGTTGCCGCCCTAGCGCAGGTCCCACTCATCGGACCATCCCTTCTTCGAGTCCTGCAAAGCCGCCTTCAGCATGGTACGGTAGAGAGGAGGGGACGTGTCCGGTTGCAGTGGATTCCCATCAATGTTGTTCACATGGTTGTAGAGACAGTCAGCGGTGACGGGTGTGAAGTTCTCTTGTGCGTGACCATCGGCCGCCCTGAACCATTGATGATGGCATGGTGTGCTCCTGAAACAGCAAGATGGTTCGTCCTTACTCGCCTCAGGGATGAAGACGTCATCCCTCAGCCCGAAACCGTACAATGGCAGTTTCCTGCACTGTGGATAATCCTTCTGACCCTCCGATAGCAGATCTGTCAAAGAAGTGTGGTCCGAGTGGCTTTGTACCATCTCCCCCAGGCCTGGAAAGTTGGCCATCTCATCCCGACGAGCAGCATCTGCAAGCACCCCCAATACAGCCTCTTGATGGGCCATTTCAACTCTGGCCCTCAGAAAAGAATTTTTTCAGCTGGACCGCGAAGCTCGACCGCGAAGCTGGATCGCGAAGCTCGACCGCGAGACGAAGTCGTGAAGTCAGGACAAGGCCGACAAGCAGAAGTTCGCTTGGCGCGGACGCGAAGTCGGAGACCCGCGGTTCACCGCGAAGCTCGCTTCGCGGAGGGATGTTGCGGAGTACGCGGAGCTTCGTGAAGTCGAGAGCGCAAAAAGACAAGGAACTCACGTGAAGACAAAAGAGGTCGACCCCCTATTTATAGGCGGCGACCCTGGAGCATCGCGGCGCGCCTCACCCGCATGGAGCATCGCGGCGCGTCCGGATCCATGGCCCCGGGGAGCACCGCGGGGTCCCTTCGCGATGCCGCATCGCGAACCACCGACAATTTTGGCGATTTTCCCTCAAACTTCGACCCTCCACCCTCCGCGGCTCCAAGTCTGAGGGGTGGCATTTGTTGGCACCAAAATATGGCCCGAAAGGGAGGGACGAAAAAGAAGGCCGGCGCGCTGCCTTGCAAAGCACCGACGCGAAGCACCGACGCGAAGCGCCGCGACCATCGCGGCCTCGCGAAGCTCCGGAGGCGGTAATCCTCCGCGAACGCATTTGATGTTCACGAGCCCGCCGCAAAGCTCCGGAGGCGGTAACCCTCCGCGGACGACGTTGACGTTCGCGAGCCCGCCACAAATCTCCAGAGGTTGTAACCCTCCGCGGACGACGTTGACGTTCGCGAGCGCGCCGCGAAGCACCAGAGGCGGCGCGCGAGCCCTGCTTCGCGGCGCCCCTTCCCTATAAATACTGGACTCCCCCTGAGTCCCGGGGATGGACAATCCGACCTTTCGTCTTCTCCTCTCCCGAATCGCAAATCACTCTTTGCCCCGGGAATCATGAGCTCCGCGAGGTACTTCTACTTCGCGAGATGCCTCTGCTTTGTCTCGTTTTGAGCCCCTCTTCCGAGAGGGATGCCCTTCGCGAAGCTCAAGGGCATTCGCAAAGGAATGGGATTCCCAAGGGAACCCGGGCAGCCGCGGAGCGTTTATGCTTCACGAAACACCCAACCTGTACTAGTGATTCATATGCTAAGGCAGGATTGCTTCACCTCGCGAAGCACACTGCTTCGCAGGACCCTGCTTCGCGAGGCACCTCTCCTTCGCGAGGCAGTGCTCCGCGAACACTGTTCCACTTCGCGAAGCACCTTCCACTCACACCTATTCCCCATTCTAATGCCAAGGCACTCCACTTCGCGAAGCACACTCCTCTGCTTAGTGATTCCTCTCCCCGTGCGACCCTTCAGGTTTGCACGATGTGATTTCAAAGTCCCATGGACAATACCACCCGTTGCGTTGCTTCGCCTAATGCTTCTTCACATAGGCACGCTAACGGCTATTGCTTCTTCGCATAGCCATGCTAACGTGGACCCCTTGATGGTTCGTTCCACAACCCCCCTTAACCATGGCCTTACTGGTACCTTCCCTTCCCCAAGGACCAGAGGGTACCGGTTATGTAAGTCCTAGGGGTGTGGGGCGAACCCACCTCGTCCGAGCTGCAGGACGTTAAACTGCCAACCACCACGTCCTCAACACATGACGTTAAACTGTGACCCGACCTCGTGCCTCTCACGAAGGGTCCCCCCAGCTCGAACATTCTTTACACCACTCATCTCCACAGGAATGGAATCACCCATCCACAAGGGATGATATCCTCCTTGCTAGAGTGGCGTATGTTCGTAGGAGAAGGGAGACCCTAGTTCCCCAACGGATGGTTGCACCTCTGCATCTCCATACTTCCCCACAACCAAGGTCAGTGGAGGGCGTGATAGGGAACGAGGCACCTCCCACCATTGGTCCCAAATCCCTATTTCGCTGCGCCTTGTCGCACCCTGGCCCTCCATCCTGGAGTAAGTCCCATCACCATGGGCCGCCTAACGCGTAAGCCCCTCTTCGCTTCTCATGGAAGCATCCTTCGCGACGTGATCATCAGGTCCTTGCAACCTCTTGTTTATCACACCGAGCATGACTCATGTGAGCTTAGAGTGAGCACCGACCCTGACCCCCACCCATTGCGAACTACGAGGACTTTGATCCATGTTAAGGCATGGTACATAGGAATCCTCCATGAGGTTCAAGACACATTTCTCGGTCATTCATTCACGTCGAGTTTCGCCCTCATCCATCATGACGTTAAACTGTATGCCCTCCTTGTCCCGAATGACATTAAACTGCACACCCATTCTCACCTGAACTATGAGGTCTTTGATCCATGTCAAGGCATGGTACGTAGGAAGCCTCTCAGAGGTTCAAGCCCACCACTTATTGGACCAAGGTCCACCTTCGCGTCGGTTCATCGAAAAATCCCCATATGAACTACGAGGTCTTTGATCCATGTCAAGGCATGGTATGTAGGAAGACTTCCTGAGGTTCAAGCCCACCCATCATCCAATTCACATCGAGTTCTACCTACGTCCAGCACGACGTTAAACTGCAATTCTAGTCTGACGGCAAGCCGTTGTGACTAACCCGAACTATGAGGTCTTTGATCCATGTCAAGGCATGGTATGTAGGAAGCCTCTACAAGGTTCAAACCCACTATCTGGTCGTTCCGACCTCACTCACGTCAGTTCACCCCCGTCCCGCATGACATTAAACTGTATTCCCCAATCTGAACTACGAGGACTTTGATCCGTGTCAAGTCATGGTACGTAGGAAGTCTCTCTGAGGTTCAAGCCCAACAATCATTGGCCCAAACCGTCTCCTTGTCGGTGTGCCAAGTCCCCATTTTCATCCGAACTATGAGGACTTTGATTCATGTCAAGGCATGGTACGTAGGAAGCCTCTACGAGGTTCAATCCCAACTCTCATCGGACCAAGGTCCCTCATTTATGTCAATTCGCCGACACCCACCCCCCGTCGCTTATTCACGTCAGGGTTCACTACCGTCCAGCATGACGTTAAACTGTGTTCCATCAACCCGAACTACGAGGACTTTGATCCATGTCAAGGCATGGTACGTAGGAAACCTTCCCAAGGTTCAAGCCCACCACTTTTGGATCCCCTGATCTACCTTCATGTCGGTGCGCTGACGATGCCATCGGACCAAGGTCCATCTTCACGTCGGTTTACCGGCGCCACTCCGAACTACGCGGACTTTGATTCCCTGCCACAGAAATACGTAGGAAGCCTCTTCAAGGTTCAAGCCCAACTTCATTGTCGCCCCCTGAAATGGCCCCATTTCACTCCTCTTCACAGCCGCCCATGGGCTGGCCCCGGTATCGGCATCCCTTCAAGGGGAATCCCTCAATCCGATCTATCCTAGCTAATGCTTTGGTTGGGTTGATCCGTCTCCGCTGGATGTTAAACCCGCAGCGTACCCTGTGTTAAACACGGGAAGCTGAGGAAAACCTCAGATATGTGTCCACGACATATAATTCCCCGCGCTTGATGTGGGATGCCTCGGGCTTCCACGCCCTCGAGAAGCCCTGTGACCAGGGATAACAGACAGACATGCCAGGTTCCCCAGCATCCAGACACGCTACTAATGCCTCAACGTGACTACTCCCCCGACTGAAGGTTGCTGCCCTGACTGGACCCTTTGGAATGTCCCGACAGAAGCAGTGTAATTAACCGGTGTCCATGGGAACATGGCACTTGGAAGAGTTTCACGAACTACGTATTAAATCTATGAGGGAGACTCGGACTAGGTGACGAGATCTGAGGAGGAATCCCCAGAAGGAAGAACCGAAATCCCATCATCCCGTTTCGATCAAGGAGCAGACGTCCCTGAATAAGGAGCGAATGTCGCCCACCTTTGGAAAGCGGGAATGCGGGGCAACAAAAGCGTCGCGCGTCCTCCTCCACGGACGGACGGATGCGCGCGCGCGCCCCGGCGGAAAGCGTCGGAAACAGTAGTTATAAGAAATTTTTTCATTGTGATGAGAAGGTTAAGATGGATTTGGATAAAATACATGTTCCTAAAAATGAAAATAGTAATAAAATGTCAAGGTGGAAGGAAAATAAGAAGTAAATAGCTAATAATTTCAGTGATAATTCCCCAAAATGTTCCATGCATAGAAACTGACATTTGAAGGATATATTGATGATATTAAGAAAGTGTTACTAATGTGGAAGGTTTCTCCATATGAACTGAGAATGCAAGGAAGATAATCCCAAGGAACTAATGAATATGGAAGCTAATAGTTATCCAATGTTGAGGTTTTTTTGTTATAATGAGTTGGGTAACTATGCTGATTTTGTACAATGCTATTTGGATAGGGAAAACTAATCCTAACCAAAAACTGAAAGGTGTATCAAAATCATTTTCTACTAACACTGTTTATATTAGTCTATGAAGTGAAGTGGTTATATATATATTAAATGTGTTTTAGAATTATTCCAATACTATTTTTTACTCTAGATCTTCACTTTTTTTCTGAGAAATTTTCAATTAATATTGGAATATCACCTCATGAACGGAAGATATAAATTTTCGTGAAAAATCTGGGTGGAATTACTAAAGTAATCATGATTTGTAGTAAACTTCTTATTTTTATCAGTGGGATAGACTTTCTGATAAATCTAGTTGAACTATCCATTAAAAATATTAATATAACTCTTGGTATGGATTAGATTTTTGATATCATGCTAAGTTATATTTCTGTGGTAATAGAGTCGTGTTCAGTGACTTCATGCCTTTGATAACTTACCACGTACATGAGATATTTATTATTGATGGTAGAGAAATTTAACTATGTCATATAATTGAAAATAAAACAACTATTCAAATTAGTGATATTCATGTAGTAAATTAGTACATGGATATATTTCCTGAAGACTTGTCAGATGTTATTCTTGATTGGAAGGTTGAATTTACTATTGACTTAGTACCTGATGATAAACATATTTTTAAAACCCCTTATAAAATTTTTCATGTGGATATTTTAGAATATAAAAATAAAACATTGGAGTTATTAGATAAGGGATTCATCTTATCTAGTACTTGAGCATGTGGTTTTCCTATTATGTTTTAAATAATTAAGATTTTCCAGTGATACATTACATTGATTATGGAGCCTTGAATACCATCAATGTTAAGAAAAACTATCATTTCCTCATATTAATGATTTTTTTATTAGCTACATAGAGATCAATGTTTTTTATAAGTCAACCTATGGTCAGGGTAGCATCAGTTGAAATTTAAGGAAGTAGACATTCTGAAGTTTGTGTTTCAGATTATATATGGACACCATCATATTGTTGTTATGTTTTTTGGGTTGAAAAATGCAGGTGTTGTATTTCTAGATGTAACGAATAGTGTTTTTATGGGTTCTTGGACAAGTTTGTGGTTGTGTTTTTTGATGAAAATTTGGAAGTTTCTAAAATTTTATAGGAACATTAAATACACCTAAGGGTTGTTTTAAAAACAATTAAAGAAAAGAGATTGTATGGGAAATTTATTAAGTTTTAGTTTTGGTAAAAAAACATCATTCCTTAGAAATATTGTTTCTAAAGTGCGAATAAATCCAGGCCCTACTAAATAATTTTTTTTTAAGAATTCCCATGACCTAAATATATCATAGAGATTATTACTTTTCATGGTTATAAAGTTAGTACCAGAGGTTCTTTGAAAACATTACCTAGGTTTATATCCAACTAACATTTTCATATTTAAAAGAAGATAAATTAATCTGGACAAAAAACATGGTGATTGTTTTTAGGAACTAAAAAGTAGATTGGTGAATGATCCAATTTTTCCCCTACCTTAATTTAATGGTTAATTTTTCATCTATATTTAAGCTTTATTGAATGTAATTTTTTTGCAACCTAATGTATAATGATCTGGTAATTTTTTATGCTTTGTGTCATTTCAAAACTCATGAGTTAAATTACCCTACACATGATTTTTATTTAACAACTGTGTTTCTTTAACATAAAAATTTGAAGAGATAAATTTTTGTGTGTAAAGTTAAAAATATATAATAATTATGAAATATTTCAGTATATGTTCACTTAAAAACAATTACATGAGATAAATAATATGGCTGAAAAAATACAAGATTATTATTTAAAAATCCATTACCATCATGGAAAATAAAACAAAGTAGCTGATTCATTGAGTTGAAAAAATATTTGTTAATTAACCATGTTAAATTTAGAATATGAACCATGGGATAAATAATTGATAAATTTTTCCTTGAAATTATTGATACATCAAAATCCCTTATTTTGATTCAGGTTTTAGTGCCGTTGAATTTGATAGAAATAATTATGAAAGCTTATAATTATGATCAATCTTTGTAGGAAAAGGTAGAATCTATTAAAAAGGATATGTTTCCTGATATTAATATTTATGAAGAATGAGATATCTGATTTGTAAAAGGACTATATGTGAATTTTTGATTGCTAGTTGAAGAGAGAGTTATTTAATGAATCTCTTAGTTCACTATTTTCCATACATACAGGATACACCAAGATGTATAGATATTTTCATGAGTATTAATAGTATGATGGAATAAAAAGATAAATTTTTATCTTCACCATGACGTGTTTTACTTATCTACAATCTAAAGAAGAATTTCAGTTACCAAGGGGATAACTCAACCATTTCCAATGATGAAGTGGAAATGGGAAAATATGTCAATTGATTTCATGGTGGGATTTCCAAGGATATTTGGAGGTAACAATGTCATTTGAGTTATTGTTGATATATTAACTAAATATGAACATTTCTTTCACATTCAAGATATATTTATTTTAGATCATCAGTATTAACTGTATCTATAGGATATTTTTATGATAAATGGAGTTCCCCACTATATTTTATTCGATCATGATCATTGGTTCACATATAAATTTTTGAGATGACATTAGAAGTCATTGGGTACTAAATTAAAATTCATTGTAGATTCTCATCCGCAATATGAAGGAAAACCTAAGTTGATGACTCATACAATAGAAGAAATTATTTTTTAAGGATAAATAAATTATCCAGGAAGTTTTTGAACAACATATTTATATAATTGAGTTTTCTTACAAAAATATTTTTCATTCCATTATATAGATAAAAAATTTGAGACATTATATGGAAAACAGTGTCAAACAACAACATTTTTGTATGATGTAGGAGAATTTTTTTTTGATGGGACTATAGTTGGTAAAGAAAATGAAAGAGAAGTTGTAGCTGATTTATCGATATATGAGGAAATCTCAAAATAGGTATAAATGTTATGAAGATCACTAGATGAACTACATTTCTTTAAAGGGAGGTGATCATGTCTTTATCATTGTTTCTTTATAGAAAAATGTTTTTCTTTTTGGTGAAAATTGAAAGATAAGACCATAGTTCATTAGAACATATGGAATCCTATTGAATGTTGGATAATTTTCCTACCTAATGAATTTACCCACATGTTTATCTTTGGTACACAATGCGTTTCATGTTTCAATGTTAAGGAAATATTTTCCGGATTCATCTCGTGTTTTTATCCTTTGAGTATATCAGTTGTAATAGAACATTTCTAATGAGGAGAATCCTATTTATATTCATGGCCATAAATATCAAGTGTTTCATAATAAGGTGATTCACCATGTTAAGGTTTTATGGAACAACCATATGGTTGAAGTGGAAATGTGGGAATCAAAAAATGCAATGAGGGAATGATATCCCAACTTGTTTAATAAGTCTATAAAATTGAGAGGATATAATTTCTCAATGGGTGAAGTATGTTACAACCTATTCAATGAAAAAATAATTATTTTCATATTTATTAATAGTAGTTAGATAGTTATATTAGTAATAAAAATATTATGTAATTTTTTTAAATAAAAAAGGAAATAGTTTAACTGAAATCCTTTTCTTATAAGGTATTATTTGAAATATAAATTTTTAAATATAGAAATTTTAATTTTATAAAAATAATATTATTTTTTGAATCATAATGTCATAATTTAAATTTGGTGAAATTTTGGGATTTTTGTAAAATGTTTATTTTTTAGTAAATAGAGAAAGATATGGATTTTTATAAAAATTGTTTTTTAATTAATAAACTATGTAATTTAATATTATCAATATGTTTTGAATATGTTTTAGATTAACATATGTTTTATTTATATATATTTATTACACTTTATTAATTTTTAATAAACTTAATATTTTTTAAGAGAAGATTGTTTTTTGGTTTAAGAATAGGTGTTCTAAAAACATGTTTAAAATCGATAATGCTTCTCATTTTGAATTAATTAAAATAATACCAAATATTAAATGTTTTAAATTAAATATATAGACTATATATTAGTAAATATTAATTGATTTTAATAATCTTATTTTAATTAGTCATATAGTTAATATAGTATCATCTTTTTCTAAAAATAATCTTCATAAAACCCCACTATTTTGCTGCGTATGTGGGGTTATTATTAAATTAAAAGTTTCCACTTATATGAATTGAATTAAAAAATGGATTTAATATTTTTAATCACCATAATTTTTAATTTCTAATAAGGTAAAGTTAATTTTTACCCAATTTGATTAGTAAAATGAATATAAATTAATTACGGCGATGAAGGTAAAAACAAATTTATATAATGGTTAGACATATAATATAAGACGTAAAAATAACCAACACTCTTCCAACACCCATTTTCATCCCATATTTATATCTTAATACTTAATTTATTGATAATGGACCATTATTGGTTTTGGGTAACATGAAAAAACAATTATCGAATTCAATCTTTCAAAATATTACAAGTGTTCCAATTACCTCACTTAAAAAAATGTCACCCTTATCCTCTACTTTTATCAACACAATAACAAATTGGTTTGTCAAATTACTACCCAAATAACTTATCTAATTCCCTTCTCTCATCATATAATCCATATTTTGGGAAAAAATTTACCATGTATGGCCTGTGGTGAAAACATAAAGAAGTTACCTGAAGAACAGGTATTGTTCTCCAATGAATTATAAAATGAGGTGAGATTATGGACCCTTTTTGTTTTCATGGGTAATAATTATCTTTATACCTTATTTTTTACATCCTTTTATAGGAACACATAATCATGTACATGTTATAATTGGTGCAGACAAATAGCGCTCTAATGCATCATGTAAATATTTTGTCTCATGAGATGTTATGTATGGTATTTGGGTGTAAACCTAATAAATTATGAGACTCTTTCAACCATGTGACCTTTTATTTTTAGTTAACCATGACATATTATTATTTAATTTTTTTTCCTACCAAATTTCTAATATTTCCATGATTTCATGACATAATGTTCTTTATGTTCCACTCCCATGTGATTACTCATGAGATTATATATTAGGGAAACTATATGGTACTTAGTTAGGTTAAAATGTATAATTTTTTTAAAAAAGAATTCATATGTTTTCAATGATTATAAATTAACCTTTCAATGTTTTATTTTTTCCTTTAAAACTTCTTATGAAATATTTTTTGAAAATAAATGTGAGAAAACATGATTTATTATGTACTCAATGTTTATTTTGAGATAAATGTTTCATTTTTAAAGATAAATATGGTATAAGTATTAATTAACTTGAAATATTCTTTATTTAATTTTATAAGTTACTAACTATTATTCAATTATCATCCCAAATTTTTAAATATATTTCACAAGGATTAAATATGGGTAAGGAATATGAATAAGTCAAGTTATAAGTCATGATGATTTTTTATAATAAGAAAACATTTTTCATTTAAATAGTTTTATACTGTGAAAAAAATGGATACCATGTAAAAGTGTCCACTTTTCAATTTATGAGTTCATTACATATATTTTTTCCTAATTCTCTAAAAATATTTTACTAAAAATTCTTTGGGAATGAAATAAATTGTATTCACCCCTAAAGAAATTACATTATAAATATTTAAGGTTGGGTCCTTACCATATGTATCAGAGTTAGGTTTAGATAAAATTTTATATTAAGATTTTTTCATGAGAGGGTAACTTAAGAGATTTAGATACCATTATGGGTTTATAAGGATTAGGATTATCAATTGTTAAAATGGATTTGACACCACATTTGAAGTTTTTAGTGTAAATATTTTAAGATGATTAAGTGTTTATTGTCATTTAGGGAATATCATTTTATTAAGGTAAATATATTATTATGGGATTTTATTTGAGGAATATTGGATAAAATATATTTGATATGAAAATATTATTTTAATAGGGTTTCATGATGATTTAGTATATTTATGTAAATAATTTTCATATTTTTGTGATTATGTTTTTAAGGAATATAAATTTTTGTGTATATGATTTTAAGAGTGACTAATTTTCATTGGAGAAAATATTAATTTAATATCAGATGAGTATGTGATCAAATACATCATTATTTGGGATTCAAACTTGATTGGGAATATTTAGATTAATTTTATGGTTGGTTATTTATCAAATTAACTATGTTGAACATTGGGTGTTATAATTTAGTCTTTGGATAATTATGCTTTATTTAATCATATGAGGGATTATTCATTTTGGGAATTATATTATACTAACCATTTTTTATTTAGTTAATGTCTAAAAAATGAGGAAAAAATGTTTACAATTTTTTGGATTCTATGATTCATTATATGATGATTTTAGTGCTTCAAGTTTAAAAATATTCATCTTGAATTTTCATTATTATGAGAAAAAAGATTTTATTTTCATTGAAATTCATTAAAATATGACATTATACTTAAAAATTAATATTTTTTATTAATTTTATTAGTATAGATTGTAAATTAGTTTCCCAACTCTAGGAAAAGAATATTGAAATAAAAATTATATACATTTACCATAATTTTTTATGAATCAATGGTCTTTTCACCCATTATAGATTTAAGGATTTTTGGTCATTGACTTTATTCTGACTATATACTCAGTCACTCTATATTTTTCCTTGTAAATTAATTATCTTCTCTATGTAAATATAACCACATCCATTTAATTTAATCCTATTTGGAAACATAGTTATGTGTCATTATAGATAAACATCATACTTCCCTTTTAACTCTTTTTGAAAGGATGTTCTTTTAACCCTTTTTGTGATGTGAGATTTTAGTAAATATGTTTTCAGCTGTGAAACCTTTGATTACTCCACTATAATTTAAACACATTCGAAATATTTTTTTTAAATGGTGGATAATGAAAAACAATGAAATTTTGAAATAAGAACACGATGTTAAATAGTGTATATGACATACAATGTCGACCTAAAATGAACTGCACTATATTATTAAAATAATATTATTTAAATTTGAACATTAAAATCAGTGAAATGAATAGGAATTGAATTAATATGAAAAATATATCCAAACGTTTTATATAATCTAAATTTTTTTATTAATGAATAATAATTATGTACTCAATTTTTTGAAAAGATATTTTATTCTACGAAAATATGTTTACTTAAAAAATGATTTTCATAATATATGAAATTTTTAAACATTTAGTAGTGGTATTTTAAAAATATTTGATTTTCTAAAATTTTAATATCAAAATTATATTATGTTAAAATTGTTTATTTTTTTTGAAATGATTTATTTTTCTCTGAATAGTGAAAAATATCAATTTTTAAAATACCTTCATTAATTTAGTTAAATATATTAGTTTAAAATTCCTGTTACATTTTGAATAGAAAATTAAAGTTAAATAAAATCCATATTGTTTATAATAATATATTTTATTTCATTTTAATCGCTAATTTTCAAGATTTTGGTATGAGTTTTTTTTATACATAAAATTTTAGTTTTCTAAGAACTATTCTCAAGTGCATAAAGTTTATCCACTTAAATTAATTAAATTAAACCCTAATAAATAATTAATTAAATTAAATGTATAAATAATATATATATATATCTATATATTTTAATTCTTATATCGATTATTTTTATTCATAAATATAATATAAGATTATCTATTTCTGAAATTTTCATTTTTTCTGAAAAACGGATTTTCATTACATTTTTCATAATTCTTATAAAATTATTTTATAACAATTAAAAAGATAGAATTTCATAAAATGGATTTCAAATTTTAAATCATTATAATACCTATTAAATAATAAGTCTAAATTCATTTTCCAATCACACTGAATAGTAAAAACTATAGAAAATTTTCACCCCAGTAAAAGGTAAAATCAGTTTAACCTTGGTTAAAACTAAGTGAAAAGGACACCATTTTTCTTATTAATTATTATTTGGTGAATATATTTGAATAATTAATACTTTATGATCTATTTTTAAATTTTTGTTAGATTTTTTTCATTGTAAATTACTTATATAATATTTTATTTAATTAATCAAATGTCACTCTCTCCATTTTAAATATATCTTCATTGTTCACATAAGGAAAAATAAAATTCAAAATTACTATAAATATATAATTTGAGAAAAATTAAATTATTTTCATTATTTTATTTTAATTACTATTTTTATTAATGAAATATTAACCATAAATTCATATGCAACACTCACACAATATTTATTCAATTAAAATAGTAATAAAATTAATGACTCTTAAAATATTAAAAGTAGTATCAATTGAATTAATTAACAAGTTATATGAATTTTATTTGATATATATAACATATTAGGGATATTTTAAAGAATTATATTGTAATTCTATTCCATTCATGATATTTTAAATATCAAATTAAATGAATAGTGTCAAAAATTATATTATTGATATTTTATTAAAATAATATATCATTAAATTAATTAAAAATCATAAAAATAGTGAAAGAGGAAATTTTTTGTAATACATGGTCTATAATTTAATCACTATTCCATTTATAATAAAAATTTCACCTTATATGTGAAATTATAACTCTTTAAGTGTGAAAAAGATGTTACCGTGGGGATAGAAAAAATAGGTTAACTAAGGGGTTAAACAAAAATATAAAGTATAATAAAAACACATAAACATGAAAGATTTTTATTTTCTGTCTGTATTTAAACCATTTAATACCATATATTATAATATATATCCATATTGAATCATTCCTAACAATAATGAAATTTTTATTTTTTACTCTTTTAAATTATTCCATGAGTACCCCTCCCCCAACTTATAAAAGGGAAACTTCTATCCTCAATTATCCACACTTAAAAAGATTTTTTTGAGAAATATCTACCTAAATTCATTTTTTATTTCACTTAACAAGTACTATAATAATTTTTATTAACAATAAAACCCTCCTAGGAAGGATTTTGGTTTAAACCTAAAGATGTTTTATGAATAAGTTTTATCGTTTTTAACTAAGATATTTTTTTATTTTTTCTTTAAACCCCTTAAAATATTATTGAACTATAAGTATATAATAAAATAAATATATTATTATAATTAGAAATTATTATGTTAATTATATAACCTAATTCCATATCCTCTTCTATCAAATGAGAAATGAAACCATTTTTCATATGTACGGTGGACAACCGCCTCGCGAAATGATAAAATTCATTTTCCACCATCGAATAAAATATATGTTTATGATTATGTATTTAATGTATATATATTATATTATTGACATTTTTAACATTTTGGAAAAGTATTATATCATATATTTTCTTACATTTCCATTCTTTTAACTATGATAGCATAGTTCATGCGTGCGTTTGGATTACCAACTCCACAAATGTGATGGGATTCATTTTTTATTATCACATCACATGGATGGTGTAGATAATTTTCTATAAAATAATAACATGACATTTTTTATATAATTATCATTATTCCATGTAAACAATCACTTTATTTCATTACATCAATTTCATTAAAAAAAGAAACTTTACTCATTCATATGTAAAACCTATAACCTATATGATTGTGACATAGTTAATTTATCATAACCATATTTATTGTTTTGTTTTAAAATAATAATTTATATATTAAAAATAGAAATATTCCTTTATTATTTTCCTATATATGATGGATTAATTATCTAATTGAATATAGTCAACAAAACAAAGTCATTTTGTACACATGAGTCGACTATCTTCAAAATTTCCTTCAATAACATTAGTAAATGTATGTATAATGGTAATAAATAATATAAAATCGATGATAAAATTGAAAAAGGTTTTCAAGAATGTAAATAATTAATTTAATTTTTTTATTCAGGATGAGAAATAATGTACGTGATGAGTAAGACTCAAGGTAACAGACTTACTTTTTTAAAACAATTCCTCTTATAAAGAATCTCATTCAAAATATTTCCCATCAATGTCCATATTCTTATAATTGTATGAAGAAAATTTTTAGATATTCTTAAATCAATGATAAAGATTTTTTTTGCATTTTATACTTTTTTATAATTTTTTAAAAATAAAACTTTTTAATGATTAATATAAGATGCACATTACATTAAAAATATCAATTTAAAGGATTTATATATTTATTTAGTAATTTTTTCTCTTCAGTGTCTCTATTATAATTATTTTAATAATTGATTTATATAGATTTAAATAAATTATAGATAAATATTATTTATATTATTACATTCTTATAAAGGTATTAATACATAATCTATTTATATATTTTGTAAAAACCCTTTTGAAATGTTTTACCAAAGAAAAAAATGAATGTCGTATTTTAACCTATTCTTGGTCGACGGTTTTTCCCAACTCAAAAAATAGTACATTATTTTTGGATTCCATTATATTATTCCAAATTATCTTTAAAGAAAAATTATGTATCCATTTTTTATGGATATTTTCAAAAAGGGTTTTAAATTTATTTGATATTTTAGTATCTAGAAAGTTTTTGCATATTGGTGTAATGAATCTCTCTAAACCACCATTTTCATTGTGTTACAATCATTCTATATCTAAATAACTTCCTTACATTATCTCTATTTAAGGCTATGAAATTAGTATAAATTCTATATGTATTTCCCACTCATATATACTTGTCTTATTCTTTATTCATGTTATGGCATAATATATTCCTTTTGTTCATTCATCAAATACCTTATTTATAAAATTTACTTTGATTTTAACATAAGAAAAGTGTATGCATTTCATTTTAATACATGGGTAATTATTATGTTTATAAATTTTGATTGATTTCTTTTATTTTGAACACATAATACTGTAAATGTTATAATGGGTGTTCCCAAATAGCACTCAAATGCATTTGGAAAATCATTTCTATCATGTTAAATTGTGTATGGGATTAAGGAATAAACCCAATCCACAATGGGAATCTTTCCACCATCTGATATTTTATTTTTAGATAGCCTTAACTTATTATTATTTTATGTTTTTTTTGTTTGAAATTTCCCTATGTTTCCATGATCTGATGATACCACGTTCGTTATGTAATTCTCCCATTTGATTACTCATTAGCTAGTGTTTTAATGAAATTATATGGTACACCATAAGGGTGAAATTGATAATGATTTTAAAAAAGGGTTTTTAATTTTTATGAATTATAATGTATCCCTTATTAGTTTTATCTTTTTTCTTTATAATTATAGATGAAATTGTTTGTGAAAAGATTTTGGGTATAAAAGTTTATCTATTTGGTGAAAAAATGTTTATTTTGATCCAAAAGGTTAATTTTGAATGTGAAAAAATTGTATAAGTATTTATAAAAAAACAAATTTCTTGAATTATTTTTCTATGTGGCTTAGTGATATTTTTTCACACCCCATGTTAATAATTTTTGTTCATAGTGTACAAATATGGTTAAGAATAACGAAGTAGTAAAGTTTAAAGTCATGACTATTAGCCATGATAAGAAATCATGTTTTATTTTAAATGTTTTTTAACATGGAAAAATGGATACTGAGTATTAATTTCCAATTTTTAATTTATGAGTTTTTTAGGAAATATTTTTTCATAATTCCCTAAATCTATATTCCTCAGACATATTTGGGAATGAAAGTTAGAATATTATAGTCTAATGATAATAGATCATATAATGTTTATGGTTGAGTCTTTATAGTTAGAATAAGAGGTAGAGGATTTGTATATCTTATCCTAATGAAAAATCCATTATTTGTAACTTTTGTAGCATAGAACCCTTGAATAGTGACATTCTATTATTGAAATATAATGGTTCTTTACAAAAGCTCGTTTTTTACTCACTTATAAAAGTGGAAAAAATACACCACATCATTCCATATCTATTACATCAAATTTGTCCATGAAACTATACCATTTTACCCTCCAAGAATCTTTTATCATGTTCATAATACTTTTGTGTCAATTATTTAGGCCATGATATTTATTTCCAAGTAGAGGTTTGAGATAAAGTTTAAGGTCCTAATGTGAGTAGTACAAAATCATTATCCTTTTCTTCTTAATCGCTCTATTAAATCCCTACCCTAACCATTATAATATAAAGAAATCAATATCACTAGTATGCTAAAATTTAATTGTATTAATTCAACAACCATAATTTATTCCATCCAAATATGTTAAAATAATTAAATAACGTTGATCGTGTATTGTGTGGACTATTGCCTGCATGAAATAAAGTTTTTCATTTTTCATATGGATTTTCATTATTTATCAAATGCACTTAAAGTATATTTCAATAACATAAATATATAAATATAATAGAATTTTCCTTATTTTATAAGGATTTTATACACTTCCTTAACCATACTCACCCATCAAGTTATAATGTGTTAATATTTGGGTTAGTTTAACCACATACACAAACAATTCTATAAAACTATATCATGGGTGACTTATGGACCATAAATACACATATTATTATATATATTTTTTAAAATATTTTTTTCATATTTTTATAAATATTATATTAATTATTTGACTTATTATTGAAATAGAATCCATGATCCCTAAAATCACCAAAATAAGTGGTCAATGATTCATTTTTATGTAAAATAAAAACATGAGAAAAAAATATAATACGTAAATAGAATATGATAATAAATGGAACCTAGTAAATGAATTTTTCATGAATAAGGTTCCCAATAGAGTATATAATAGTCATAATTTGATTATTCTTGAAGATAGGTGCATGTGCAGACCAAATCCAGACCACTCTATGGGTTTCTTTTCTCAAATTATCACCAATTTAGACAAATTTAATATTACACACCACATTTTATTTGTAGTGGAGAATCTAGTAACACTATAATACTTTTTATAATTATTAAATTATCTATTATGATATTTAATTTTTATTTTAAATCATATCCTCCAATTGGTTTCTGGTTCAAATGTTTCTGATATAATAAGGTTTTCTTTATCTCATGTTCAAATCCATGAGAGATGGTTGATATTGTGCACTATTATTTATCTTATATAGTGAATTCACTACCCTATTACTTTAAATTATAATGAATATAAATCCCTTTCGTAAATTTTAATTTCTATTCATATTAATCTACTTATTCTTAAATTTTCATTCCCATAAGTGTTTTTGTAAAATCAATTCATGTCCATTTAGTTATGAAGGTAATTATTGACCATATTTCATATAATTTGGGAAGATTATAATATTTTATTTTTTATGTGGTATTATCACTTTTTTTCTATTTAATTACATATCTATAACATAAATCCCTTTATAAATGTCACTTTATTTCTGAATTATAGTATCTATAAGGGATTTGGTTGAATCATATTTCCTTTTTTGAGTTAATGTTTTATTCTTTATTAACTGTTCTTATAAGTTTAATAAATTATACTATTTATTTTTAATAAGATATTTTGTCTTTTACCTATGGAAATAATTATTCTTTTAACTTAAATTTAATTTCATATTGAATTTGTTTCTCATAAAAGTGAAACATTTGTAAGAAAAATCATATTCCATTTTAACAATGGGTTTCCTTCATTTCCAAGTTTATTATTTCAAAAAAATGTGTTCATTTATTATTTTAAAACCTAAATATGTGTTTAATTTGTTGATCTACATATTTCACTTATCTTATTTCTAAAAGGAGGTTTTGCGACCTATTTTTATTAAGTGGGTTTTCAAAAATTGTATTTCAAAATATTAAAAAGTTTTTACATAAATTAATAATTATATGTTTTATCTTCTACCACACATTTATTTTGATAAAATTTATATATTTTTACTCATATATAATGGAATATTATTATATTTTAATTTAATTGATTTTAAATGTTTTAATGTCATAATTTAAAAAATTAAATTCCCATGTGTACACAAATTCTTCTTCTCATAAAATGATAAAATAATTTTATATAAAATATTTTATTATTTATCCACCATTTTACTATTTATTATTAGAGGATTTATTTCCTTGGAAATTAATTTTGATGAATAAACCTCTATGTTTTCTTATTAAATACACTTTTGGATGAATGAATTTTTGGAATCAACTGTTCCAAATCATGAGTTAAAATTTGGTGATACCATTTGTAAATGTTAGAAACCCCATTTTTCATTCCATTATATAAACCTTTAATTAATTAGTAATATTTATATCTCATGATATCAAAAGGGTACACATTAGGATTTATCCCATTCTATAGGGTAAATAGGAAGATTTACCCCAATAAAAAGGGTATGAGATTATATTAATCACATTCCAAATGGAACATGGGAGTATTTATCTCAAAAAATATTATAGAGGATAATTTATCTCAGTAAAAAGTGTGCATGACATGATATATCCAAAACTAAATCGTTCATGATAGGATATTTCCTAAGACTATAGGTTCATGGGATAATTATCCTAATCATATGATTGTATGTGGTCGATTATCCCAAGGCAACCATGTAATGAAATTATTGTTGGGTAACCAAAAAAATTAATTCTATGCATATATTTGTTCCACAATCTTATGTAACAACCTTATGTCTCTAATATGCTCCCTTAATCATGTTTAATGTCTCATGATTCCGCACACATTTTCTTCATTATATGTTTGTTCATTTGAGATTATATGTCCTTCCATAATTAAATATGAACAAATCTTGTTGTTCAATATTATTTTTAACAATAATTCTATCCCCACCCATTTTTTCTATTATGATTATGTTCCAACCCTTTATGAAATTTTGATAAGTTTTCTCTTAGTGAGATTTCCATATCAACCCATTCTTATATATCTTTTCCCCATGATATGAGGATTATTATAACTTTTGGGAAGTATATAAGGGAGTATATATGATTTTGATTATGGATAAATGTTCACATATGCTTAGAAATAAATTTATTATGTATCTATCCCTCAAAGGAACTAAACCAAAAGGTATTCCAATCAGTGTGAGAATATTGTGAGATTTAATACTAATGTGAAATTTATAAAAGTTATGTTTGGATAATATCACTTGATATCATAGTTAATTTCCAAAATTATATATTTTTTTAACTACACTCTATAGTGGAGGTATAAGGAACCTCAATCATAGCCACCACTACCACCGTCCACATTATATTCCTCAACAATAAGATCATCATATCCATTAAATTCATCACTATTAGAATGAGTAATATCATCATCCTGACCAAAATTATGACTATCATCAGCATAACATGAGGCACAGTATAATAATAATTTCACAACCCATCCCAGAGAGGCCAATGTCATGACTACACAAGACCACCTCCTATATGCCTGGGTTGGAGACTCGCACTGAGTAGGCATATCCCACAAATGGGAGTCATTTTTCTAAGTACTTGTACACTTGAACACATATACATTCCCAACATGATGAAATGTAAAAACACTAAGTAAATAATGAATGCATACACTTGGATAAAAACCAAAGAGTATGATAGTGAAAAAATTGAATGTAAACAAGTCCAGAATAAAATCCCACCAAAAGATAGAGTCTGTAGGTGAAAACACAACTTTCTAAAACTCATTTGAAGAATACCCTATATGAAGGGTAGGTGTAGGATGGTTGTTTGAAGCCATAGGAGCACCACACATATGTCTAGTCAGTCTAAGCACCACTTGGCCCTGGTGCACATAGGACTCCATCAAATCATCAATCATCTGCACGAGGCATGACATGTGTAGAAAAGTCCTGGGCAGGGGGGAGTAAAACAATACTAAGTAGGACATCCCAAAACCATAAAGGAAATACGACTAATAAATATGAGTAGTATACCAAAAAAGAAACACATGAATAACAACACAAAAGAAACACACTAAGTATAGTCATGTCATGTAAGTATAAGTGTAAATCACAAATAGAAGGATTTTAAATTGTAGTCCACAGATTTCATACTTTCCATGAAACATGGATCATCAATGATGCAAAAAACTTTGATGGCGCACAGAGCATCTATGGATCCTAGATCATCGATGGTTCCCATATTATTAATGGATCATAGAGTGTCTATGGTTCATGGAGTGTTGATGGCACATATAGAATCAATGGTGCATGAAGCGTCTATGGGTCATGCAACACCCATGACACGTAGTCACCATGTCATAGCCAACCAAAGGATTCCACACATAGAGAACATGTATTGTGAGAAACTATACCTCAATCCAATAGGTATTATTCCAAATTTCACAAATATTCACATAGATTATCTCAAAAGGATCATCTCATCGCAAGAGTCCCAATGCCGCAAATAGATCATCAAACAGACACACAGTTTGGATGTTACACATGTTGTTTTGAGAATCTCTGACCCAGGGCCCATCCGACTGGCTGAACCTGGCCCGGAACACTCTGTCAGACCCAAAAAAATTCGATCTAGTTCAGCCAAAACCAAACCAGATCATCTCATTGGGCCTTTGGGTCTAACCCACAGGGTTGCTGGAGTGGTCCGACTCATCTGGTTTGGCCCGAAGTATGCAAGCTGATTTTAGGCACCAGACGTTGCATACCCATTTCGTATCCCTCTGGTCAACACAGATCCATGATGCATTACACATGATGGACTCGCCTCCTCTGGCTAGTCCCACAGCCTCACCTCCATCGTAGTCTCCCTCCGACGTAGCTCTGAGATATGTCCTAATACGACTGTCGTGTCCTCCTCCCAAGACTCAATGGTCACCACCCGCGGTGCCCACTATTGTGGGATTGTCCAACGTGGTCCCATCTAGATCGTGTCTTGGTGTAGCATCCGGCTGCACTTCCGGTGTCTAGTCCACATGCTCTCTACATGGCCCAGCCCTAGCCAGGGCGATGCTGTATCATAAGGCCCCTAGACCAGACCCACTAGTCACGTCCTACCCTCTCCACCAGCCTCCCTAATGTAGGTCACCCTTGTGCTGTCATAAGATACCACCTTTCCCAAACCATACTATGCTCCTTTCACACCTTTTCAATGACATCGTGGGATCAAACCTTCCATAATGTATTTTTCAACATAGATTAGGGGTGTAACGATTGATCATTCACCTAGGGTTTTCTTGGGAAATGAATGCATGGAGAACATAATAGATTGAGGGGGATAGATGAATAACATTAACTCCCAAAGAATAGATCTTGGAATTGTTCATGTTGACATTGATCCATTCATATTATAATGTTCAATGAATAAAAAATTGAAATACAGATCTAAATCCCCATTCAAAATCCCTCAAGAAGTTATCCATCCCTCTAAATTGGATGAACCATGGATCAAACTATTCATGGGTTGGTCAGCATTTAATATTTGAATCAAATAGTTAAATGAAATCACAAATAGAATCAACTACCTACCTCGAGGTAGGATTTTTCATTGAATAAGAATGGAGTTCCCTATCATCGTCGATCCTTGATCTACCGATGTTCATTGTCGAGAGAGTTTCCTTATATGCCTCCACGGAATTCCATGTATATGGTGATAATCCTAAATTATTGAGAAAGTTTTCATTAAAAATAAAAACATTGTTGCATCTAAGAAAGTATTTTTATTAAAATATTTTAATGATTGTTATGTCCAAATAATAACTCTTACATTTGTCCTGTGACAGTCAATATTATGCCCCAACAAAGGTAATGTTGCTTCGTTGAACGCAACACTGCCCAATTATTTCTTATCACGACACACTTTTAGACATTATTATTGTTATAAAGAATATCATATGTAAATTTTTTTTAAAAATGTTACATTTTTCAAAAAACTACTTCGGGCACACAAGGCATAAGAATCATACACTATCGTTGTACCTGGTCTCATAATTTTCCCAATTAATTTATAAAAATAAAAATAGATAAAATCCAGCATATTACATTCTACCCACCTTAGGGATTTATGTCCCTGAAATCCTAAACAACAGCTACTCGACAAAAAAAATGATGGTTATGAAATTGAATCTGAGAACCCCTCTCCCAAGTACTATCTTGGAGATTCTTGTGCTTCCACCGAATGTGTACAATAGGAATCGACTACCCAAGAAGTATCTGATCATGTCAATCCTCGATCTCCACTGGGTACTCCACAAAATTCACACCATCATCAACTTGTATTTCACCCCAGCCGATGACGTGTGATGGATAATGCATGTACCTCCCCAGTTGTGACATGTGAATGATATCATGAAACCGTTGAACTTTTGGGGTACATCTAGGTGGTACACCACCTCACAAACTCTACTCAAAATCTGAAAAGAGCCGATATATCTCGGAGATAACTTTTCACCCCAGAGAAATCTCCATAATCCCCATCGAGGTGAGACCTAAAGGAACACATGTTCTTCCTCTTCAAACTCAATAAGTCTCCATCTTCTACCAGCATAAGAATTATTCTAGCTCCGTGCAGTCCTCATTCGATCTTCGATGATCTTCACCTTTTCAGTGGTATCCCACACCAACTTTGGACCCATGCGTGCTGACTCCCCTAGGTCCATCCAGCATAATGGTGACCAGCTTGGTTGCCTATACAATGCCTCAAATGTTTCCATACCAATGGTGGAGTGATATATTTTGTTGTGGGTAATCTCCATCGGTGGCTGTTGATCCTCCAAACTACAGCCATAGTATAGGTTTCAAGCACATAACATGTCCTCGTGAACCTGGATGCTCCACTTCGTATGGACATTCATATAGGGATGAAATTCTTTCCTCAAGAACAACTATTTTCTGAAAACCTCCTACAATCCCATCCACAATTGGGATATGAATTGAGCATCAAGGTCTGAAAGTATCGTTGATGACACTCCATGAATCCAAACTATCTCCTACATAGAGAGGCATCCCAAACTCTCTACTGAACACTCCTCATGGATCAGAATGAAGTGGGAATCAAGGTGTTTCGGTCAATGATCACATAGATTGTATTGTTTACTCTATACATGGTTGGTAAACCTATCAGCAAGTCCATTGATATCACATCACACTTCCACTCTAGAGACTCAAGTTGTTGGGTCAAGCCCTCTAGAACCTGGTGTTCAGCATTCAGTTACTGGTAAGTGAGGCATTTGAAAATGAACTCTCCCACTACCTTTTTCATCATCATCCACTGGAACTAAATTCAGAGGCCTTGATACATATTTTTCACTCCATGATGTACTTCCATATGGTAATTATGGAACTCCCTCAGGACCTCCTCCTACAACGCCATTTGTACTAATGTGTGTCCCCTAAGGAGAATGATGTGCTCCCTACCTTTCGAATTCCGACAAGGGGCATGCCCTTTGGACATATATGCTCGTGAAGTCTCACATTCGTTGTTTATGAGATGTTCCTCCTTGAATATTTGTAAGATTTGATGGGTGGAAACAATATATTGGTGGTAATATTCTCCATCCCCATCCACAATGGATATTTGTAACACGACCAAATTCTATGATTCCTCACTATAAAACTACAAGTTTTATCACCTACTGAGAGTGTCTACCACTACATTCCCTTTCCCAGAAGTATAGAAAATATCGAATTCATAGTCTTGGAGGAACTCTATCCATTACCTCTATCTTAATTTTATATCCTTATAAGATAAGATATACTTTAGACTCTTTTGATCCGAGTAGATGTTAAACTGATCGCCCATCATGTAGTATCTCCACATATTTAATGTGAAGACAACCACTGCTAGATCAAGTTCATGGGTTGAATAGATCTACCCATGATTTCTCAAATATAACAGAATATAAGAAAACAATTATTTTCCATGTATATGGAAACACTAAATACATTTACCTAATGTTTCATGGAACCCCAAATATATAAAAAACTCCTCTTATAATCTCAATATAAGAGTGCTCATCAATCTCTACCTCAGCTCCAAAAAGAACTAAGGAAACTTCTCTATCATCATGAAAGGCTCCTCCTTCCATGTTAAGGATTCCAAGGATTCTACTAATTTGAAAACTATCTACACAACCCTACTATAGTACTCGGCCTACCCAAGGAAACTCTACACATCAGTAAGACTCTTGGGTGGATTCCAATCAAGCACCGTCTCAATCATCGTCGGATCCACTGCAACCATGGCCTCTAAAATTACATGTCCTAGAATGTGGACCTCATGAATCTTGAACTAACACTTTACGAGATTCCCATAAATTATTTTCTCTCAAAGTGTGTCTCGGACCAACCACAAGTGTATCATGTGGTTCTCCTCATACACCGAGTACACTAGTATTTCATCAATGAAGACCATGTCGAACAGGTCTATGTTATTCTAGAAGATTATTTTCATGAGTCCCATGAGAAATTCCTTGGAATTTATCATGCCAAACGACATAAATATGTTCTCATAGTGGCCACAAAAAACATTTTAATGTTGTTTTGGTACATCCTCATCCCATACACAAAGATGTTTGTAACCAAATCTAAGGTATATCTTCGATAACCTCCTTGTTACCTTCAACTGATCAAAGAGATCATCGATACTTGGTAGTGGATAGAAGATCTTCATGGTCTCCAGATTCAGGCATTGTAAGATAACACATAACGTGAAACTCCCGTCTTCTTTCTTGGAAAACAAAACGGGGGGCACACACTGTAAAACACTTGGTATCACGAAGCCCTTTCTCTAAAAGTCATCTAGGTCTACCCTCAACTCACGAAGCTCTATGGGAGCCAATATATATATAGTTTTAGATATCAAAGACTTCCTGAGGTATAATTCATTTCAAAATTATACCACTATATGCGGAGGTAATCCATGGACCTCCCTTGAAAATATGTCCTCATACTCTGCCACCACAAAAGGAAACTATGGATTCCTATAATCCAATACACAGTGGGTCAGGATAGCCAACTAATTTATGATTAATTATACACTCCTATGTGTGAGTAATTACGGAACTACATTTGTTTCCTTTTCACCAACAAAGGATAACGTAGTCCCATCTCCAAGTACACACTGCACTCTTCACCTAAAACAGTCAGTCGGGGCATGAACTGTAGATAACAAGTCCATACAAAGAATGACTTTGTAAGGCCTCGACACTACCACCATAAGATCCCAACTGAAACACACATTCCCTGTAGTAAGAGAACAATATCTACATTGACATGTGATCATAAAATATCCCCCCATAGTAGTCTCTAAGCATAGGGATAGAGTCACTCTAATAAAAGGGATAGAGTCTCTGGTTCCACGGGAATCTCGAAGTCTCAAACAAGGGTCATGGAAAGAATAGAGTGACAAACACTTGTGTCTATAAAAACTATAGTTATGATGGAAGAAAATATATCATACTTATAATCATATTTGGATCACTGTGGTTATACGAATCCATCACCTGAAGCTATCCTTAACCCTTTCCACTATCTCCCTGAGCCTGTGGTGGACCACCTATGGCTGGTTTTTATTGTAAGTGGAACCCATAACCACCTTCTACTACTATAAATGATCCTCTTCTAGCCCCCCCCCCTGAGGACCACTTAGATTCTACCTCTTACCCTTCCTCAGTTTTCCCTCGACCGTCTGCTGATAATCCACATGGTGAATCAGGTAATCTCGAGCTAGATGTCTCTGACCGACGCTCAAGTAACACATCTTATCCTTCAGGTGACATGATATGCACTGTAATCCCCTTAAAACTGATCCCATATCCTGGGTTCTTCCTCTAGAGTTCTTGACCAGATTGGGTCCCTGCGTCTGCTATCATCTACCTACAACTGAAGAATCAGCATCCACGTTCATGCTGGTAGCTCCCACTACTGGCATTTGCTCTGCCTGAAATCACTGCACTTGCCGGGATCACTCCAATACCCCAAATTATGTAGGTATTTTCAGGGATATAATGGATTCCCTAATCTACCAACTTATCCCATTCTCGAAGTCCCTTTCCATAATAATGGATCCCCCACCATATCTATGGATTAATGAGAAAGATCTATAAATCTTGCTTAGTGGGACTCTATTGTCTGACTTCCCTGCTGGAGATGTAGGATATCTTGTGTGCACACTTAGAGTAACGTCATAGAAAACAACTCCTCACTGAAGATGTGATCAAATTATTCACAATATAAATATGACTCATCATGAGTCTGGATCACTAAGCTCCACCATCACCCCACTGATTCCTAAAGAAGGCTTGAGATAGAACTGTCATCTGGTTGGAAGGAATCCTCGAAAATATGAAGACACGTGTATCTACCTCCATCCAATCCTTATCTACATGGGTTCTAGCTCACCCATAAAACTGGGTTGTCATTCCCTCTGGAACTCATGCAACTCAATTAGCCTGCATACACCCTCTACATGTCACGCTTGTAGTAATTGTTGTTCTCCGAGTGACGGTATCACTGGTGCACCACCAGGAGGTTATATCTCTGGTACTAGTCCCTAAATTGACACCACATCTATAGGTGGATCATCCCTATGATCACGTATCGTAATACTAGCTAGATGTATGTGTGAAGGCATCTTGAAATATATCATGATGTACCATAGTCAAGAGTGTATATGTAACACCTGAGACTTTTATAAGAAATATTTTGTTTATATTTTATATAAATCATCAAAGTAATATTTCACTACACACAACACTAGCTTGGCTTTCTTTACACGCAATCATGACCTTCCTTGATAGCTTTCGTCGTACGCAATACCGAGTTTTACTAAACAACGATATGCTATTAAAAAATTATTAAAACTAGCCATTGTGAAAAGTAATAACCACTTTTTTAAATTTTGTAAATTTTATTTTTCAAAATGGACTTCATTTTTGGATTCAGAATATCGAAATTATCCTAGGGTGAAATTTTTGTATTTTTCTGGAAACTTTCAATATTTGATGAATAGTGAAAACACTGGGTTACTATTTAAAAACTGACTTTTTATTTAAATAATTATTTATTTTATTTAAATTTATTTTAAGACAAAATTGATACATCATACCTATATAAGTTCAATGTAATTCATTGGAGTAATTTTATAATAATTTTAGATATATAAAAATTTTATTGAACTTTTCACCGTCTTTTACCCACCTCCAAGGAGAATTTGCAAATTTACATAAAACATAATTTTACCGCTTCTGTGAGTGGAATTTCAAAAATCTGAGAAACACAGTTGATTTCAGTAAGTAAAATGTGGTTCAATGAGATGAAAATAATTTTTGGTGAATAGTAACTTTTTACTTTTATTTACCATGGTTAAAAGTAAATAGAGTAATTAAGGGTAAAAATGATATTATTATTACCCTAACACATGTCCTAATTCTATTGTATAAGTGTAATTCTACCAAAAACAACCTTAGGAATAATATATGACCATTTAGGCCCACTTGGATTAGATTAGGACATTTATTATTAATTTATTTAAAGAAGGGTTAAAATAGTTAAAATCAAAGTTTAATAAGTAAATAATTTGTAATATAGGGTTATAGATAAGATAAATTAGACTATAAATATTAATTAGAAAGCTAAAAATATTTCCTACATAATTTTATTTTATTTGTAATTTTTAGACATTAAATAATTTAATTTATTTATGACACAAAGATGATGCAGTAATTATCTTATTAATGAAATATTGACCTAATTGATGTTATAAATACCCAAATAAATGTAATTTGAGACTTTTTATAAATTACACTAATTTTATAGGTTAATATGACATGTCATTAGTGATTTAATTAACTTTATTCTAACTAATAATTCTGTTATGATTTTCACAAAAATCAATTTCTAAATACTGTCAAAATTGACATAAAATAGTTTATAAAACAAATATTATATTATTAATTTTTATTTTATTCCTAAAAATATAAGGTTCGTCCAAATGACTTATATAAGGTTATATATATTAATAATAAACAATTTGGGGTTTTTTGGCATGTTATAGTAAGTTTATTAAACTTATAGTGTAAGAACACAAAAAGACATGGTAAAAGTAAAATTATCAAACTTAAAGTTAAATATAAATGATAAGGTTAAAATAGTAAACTAAACTTGTCCAAATTCTATTGTATGAGAGTTTTTCGACCCATACTCACCTTATATTCGAAATAAATCAACTTTGTGCTATTTAAAACCGAATATGGATTTATAATAAAATAATATTTTTAGTTTTTCCAAAGGTGCCCCTCTCCTCCCTTATAAAAGTGCACCTCATCCCTATCTTCCTCACACCACTTTGAGCCTTAAATATCTAAAAAACCCTACCAATATCTCCTCTAAACTTCCCTAGAAACATCCTAGAGGTCCTGGTATTCTTAAAATACCAATTTTAGTGCCCTAAAAGGAGGTCTCAAAGAAGCGCTTCAAAGAAGAGGTAATGTCCGTTACCGATTATTTCAACTTTATTTCTTCTTCCACTTCTTCTTCTTTAGTTGTTTCATTATGAATTAATAACATTAGTATCACTCATATACTTATATGTTATTATAAGTATGAAACAACCCTATTTCACCATCTATCCATCCTACGGAAAATGAAATCACCGAGCGTGCGTACGTACGGAATATCGTCTCCACGCCGTGGTGTAATCTATTTTCCACCACCACCCTACTTGGATGGGTATAATGGTGTAAAGAATTAATATATATGATTATTTTAAATTGATATTGATTCTGAAATAGTATAC
Source organism: Viscum album (assembly GCA_963277665.1). Taxonomy (NCBI): domain Eukaryota; kingdom Viridiplantae; phylum Streptophyta; class Magnoliopsida; order Santalales; family Viscaceae; genus Viscum; species Viscum album. The sequence goes on along the minus strand of OY728167.1, from coordinate 621,585,356 downwards.
ATACACTCCAATACAATTCCACAATCATGGTAATGATATCATCGCTCGTACGTACGTGCAGAATACCGTCTCCACAACGTGATGCGACTCGTTCTACATGATTTTCATTGCATAATGATTACATAAATGAATTGAGTGAATAAATATGATATATATTACACTAATACCATTTTGTAAATGAGTTATCTATAACCTAAAAAGAATAATAAGAATTTATTCGACAAAACACGCATAAGAACAAAAAGTAATAAACACCCGAATAACAAGTAGCAATGAAATATTACTAATAATAAGCTAAGAATATGACCACATATGATATCATAACAATGAGTATGATTTTGGAATAAGTCAATGACATTATTGAAATCATTATACAGGAGGTTCGGACACTTACGAAGCAAATCAGAGCTATGGTAAGGGAAATATCACAATCTCATTTTTATCCGAGATTGTTTATACTTTGGAATTTACTGGGGTGTATTTTATCATCCACATCCGTGTTTCCTCAATATGTAATATTATTTCCATCCACCTACAATTGTTTAAATCCAATTTTACCCTTCAGTGATTTTTTAGGAATCTTTTGTCGTTTTTCGTACGAGGTACTTTTTGACTTTTCTGAAAAACGTATGAGAAGAATGTTTTTTTAACTTATACGGCATGAATGGATTTTTAAAACATTATTTCCAAGAAGCTTCCTTTACATGTCTTCAATTTTATTTTTAATCAACTTCTTTTAGTTTAGAATTGTATGACATGTTAAGAAAGGAAAAGTGTTTTTGAAGTAGAAATGATATTTTCCTCAAGAATGGAGTTCAAGTGTTTTATCAAAATTATTTTCCATATAAGATAATAAAGGGTTCTGTTTCTATACATATTATTACATTGATTTGATTATGTTGTGATGGAATTATTTTCATTAATTCCTTTATCTTATATGAATTGTTTTATGATGTCACGATGTTTAAGAATCCCATTTTTATTACATGGGTTATGCTATGATGTATGGTTTATGATTTTGTGGCACACATAAGAATGGTATCATTATGAGATGGGTGGGACCTATATATATCTCAAATGCATTGGGTAAATATTTTATATCTCATGAGATAGACATGGCTGGAATGGAAGGTTAAACCGGTTCAGTGAAACAGGACTGAAATGAGGAATGAACTCGGTTCAGAAATGGACTTTGTCCACTAAGATAGTCTTGTAAATGAGTCTTGACTAATAAGAAATGATTCTCTATGATTATGTGTGTATTCCACAAATCATAATGTTTTAAGTTATGATTATTGTGATTACATTTCACTACCATGATTTATCCCATGTTATAAATTATGATCTCTTTTGCAGGGTAAGATTTCCAAAATTTTATGTTCTTATGAATATCATGTGATTGATATTTCTTTTGTTTACCCTTACTAAGAATTTGAGCTCACCCTTTTGTATGTTTTCTTTCCCCGGGTCAGGAAGAAGGTAATTATGTAATATATTCCAAAAGGGACTATAGATATGATGAAATAAATGGGAGACAGTGTAGACGCTTTATGAACCAGTTGTTTATGTTTCCCAGTTTCTAAAGACACTATACCTATACGGTCCTTTCATGGTTTTGTTATATGTTGTAATAAGTGTACTTCAATTTTGAAGTACTAACAATGTATGTAAAGTATGGGTTGTTATAGTTGGTATCATAGGAAAGGTATAGTAAGCATTTGGAAACTAGGATGTGAAAGCCTTAGTAAGAATCCTAAGGATATGTCTAAGCATAGAACACAATCTTAGTGTTTTAGAAATGACCATGAATAACCTAGGATAAGACCTTAAGTGTGAAATTTTATTCTTGATTATGTGGTTTTCCTATTATAATTAGTGTTGGTCACACTATTCTTCTTGGTTTTAGTAAATGGCTGGAACCTGAAGGAACCGTGTTATTGCGGAATGCGACGGGCAAAGCAATGATTGACCCCCTGAGCAACCAAACTTTATGGGAGCAGGAATGAAAAATCTTGTAGCCATGCTCACACAACTTTCTCAAGCTATGAATCATGCAGGACTTCCAAATGAGCAAAGGAAGGAGCAACATTCTATTGAATCCTTCATGAGGCAGCGTCCACCTTCATTCAGTGGGTCTACTGATCTATTAGTTATTGAACAATGGATCAGTACTACTGAAAAGATATTTTCAGTTCTTCAATATTCTAAACATGACAAAGTCATCTTAGCAGTGTATCGTTTGGAAGGTGATGCTGATCAATGGTGGAATCTTATCAAGAATACGAGGACAAGAGATGAAATTGAGTCCATGGAATGGGACGAGTTCAAGAACATATTTTTCAATAAGTACTTCCCTCGTATTATCAGAACAAATATGGAGAAATAGTTTCCTGAACTGAAGAAAATGGTTGATGAATATGTTGGTACCTATGAAGAAAATTTTACAAGACTTGCAAGGTATGCTTTTGGTATTATTATCCAACCTGAGAGTAAGATTGATCGATTCTTTAGTGGCTTAAAACCAAGTCTTCGAAGGGCCTTAGCCATAAGGGACTTCAATAGCTATGAGGAAATCATTCGATGTGCTCTCAAAGTTGAGATGGAGATTGGAGTAACTCATCAGTCATATGGTTTTGATAAGAAGAGGAAAATGGAATTCAAAGGAAAATATAAAGAGAACACTGAAAATAAGATGAGCTTTCCCTTATGCTCAAAGTGTGGAAAGAAACATGGAGGGAGTTGTCTTAAAGGGACAAGTAAATGTTTCAAATATGGAAAGGAAGGTCATCAGGCATTTGAATGCCGCAATGATGGGAAGAAGATGTCTAGTGATGTGAAAAATGAAAAGGCTACATAGAGTGCACCTCATACACTTCAATGTTACAAGTGCAATGAAATGGGGCATTATGCCAATCAATGCCCTAATCCAAGGGTTTTTTATGACGATCGACGTCAACAAACTCTTAAGGATAAAGACAAAGGAAAGTTACATGAAATTTCTATCAGCAATGTGGAGTATGATAACGAAGTGGTGAAAGGTACAGTTACCATCCACTCTAAAGTAGAAAATGTTTTATTTGATTCTGGATCCACCCACTCCTTTATTTATGAAGAATTTTCTAAGGGTATCACCGTATTACCTCAAAAATTAGATGTTGAGTTAGCTGGGACAACCCCTAATGGCACAACAGTCACATCAAAAGTTTATAATTCTTCTCTGATTGAAGTTTGTGGGAAAGTGCTTCCTGAAAATCTTGTGATCCTCCCTATAGTGGAATTTGATGTGATTCTTGGCATGGATTGGCTTTCTCTATATAGAGCTCATATCAATTTCCAAATAAGGAAAGTCACATTTTATATTCCAGATCAATATTTTATCGTCTATCGATGAAAGGATAAACATAACCTTCCAGTGGAAATTTGTTCCATTTTATGGGTCTTGTCTCCACTAAATGAAGGTTATTTATCTCAAATTGTTGGTGAGAAACAATTGAGAATATGCCCATTGTACCGGAGTTTGATGATGTCTTTCTGGAGGAATTGTCGGGTCTTCCACCAAATCGTGAAGTTGAGTTTTCAATAGAACTTGTACCAGGTACTTTACCTATTTCAAAGACACCTTATAGAATGGCACCAATTGAGTTGCAAGAATTGAAGAAGAAACTCCAAGAGAATCTTGATAAGGGGTTCATACGCCCTAGTGCATCACCTTGGGGAGCACCTGTTCTGTTTTTTAAGAAGAAAGATGGATCAATGAGACTCTGCATTGATTATCGAGAACTTAACAAGATCACTATCAAGAACAAATATCCTCTCCCGTGAATTGATGACTTATTTGACCAACTACGCGGAGCTCAATACTTTTCCAAGATTGATCTTCGTTCAGGGTATCATCAATTAAGGGTCAAAAGGGAGGATATACCAAAGACGGCTTTTCGTACAAGGTATGGACACTATGAATTTATAGTGATGCCATTTGGTCTTACTAATGCCCCTACTATCTTCATGGATCTTATGAATAGAGTCTTTAGAGACTATCTTGATCAGTTTATGGTAGTCTTTATAGACGATATTCTTTTATATTCAAAGAGCAAGGAATAACATGAAGATCACTTGAGAATTATATTGAAGACCCTGAGAAAGGAGAAGCTTTATGAAAAATTTACCAAGTGTGAATTTTGGATTCAAAAAGTTACATTTTTGGGTCACATAATCTCAAAGGAGGGGATATCTGTGGATCCAGCAAAGACATAGGTTATCGAAAGATGGTCGAGACCAACAACAGTAACTGAGATCCGAAGTTTTCTTGGATTGGCTGGATATTATCGACGTTTTTTGAATGATTTTTCATGATTATCTAATACACTCACCAGGTTGACTCGGAAAGGAGTTAAGTTTGTTTGGACGGAGGAATGTGAAGAGAATTTCAAGGAGTTAAAAAGAAGGTTATCCAGTGCACCTGTGCTCACACTGCCTTCTAGTGGAGAAAGGTTTGTGATCTACAATGATGCATCCAAGAAGGGATTGGGGTGTGTTCTTATGCAAAATTATATGGTCATAGCTTATGCCTCACGATAGTTGAAAATCCATGAGCAAAATCACCCAACTCATGATTTGGAGTTAGCTGCAGTAATCTTTGCATTAAAGATTTGGAGGCATTATCTTTATGGAGAAAGGTGTGACATTTATACTGATCATAAATGTTTAAAGTATATTTTCATACAAAAGGATCTGAATATGTGCCAAAGAAGATGGTTAGAGCTGATTAAGGATTACGACTGCTCAATTCATTACCACCCTGGGAAAGCAAACAAGGTGGCAGATGCATTAAGTCGACATGACCATGCCAGTTTATCCATGATGAGGATCACAAAAGATCCAATTTTTATGGATTTACAATGGATGGATCTTGGAATTATAATGGAAGGGGTAAAATCGTATCTTTCTCAAATTAATGTTCAGCCATCTATACATGTTAAGATTAAAGAGGCACAGAAAGAAGATGTATAGTTACAAAAGAAGGTGAGAAATGTTCCTGAATTCAACCTTAATTGTGATGGGATAATAAAGTTCAGGAATCAGGTTTGTGTTCCTCCCATCCCCGAATTAAAGAAGGAGCTGCTGGATGAGGCTCATAGTTCTTCATTCTCTATTCATCCTGGAAGCACGAAGATGTATAGGGACCTGAAAGAGTACTTCTGGTGGAATGGCATGAAAAGAGATGTTGTTGAATATGTCTCTCGATGCTTGGTTAGTCAGCAAGTTAAAGCTGAGAGACAGAAGTCTAAGGGGATGTTACAACCATTACCCATACCCGAATGGAAATGGGAAAAACATCACTATGGACTTTGTCATAGGACTTCCTAAAACATCCAAAGGCAATAATGCTATATTGTTCATAGTTGATCGTCTTACAAATTCTGCACACTTCATTGCTATTAGAGAGGATTTTTCTCTGGATCAGCTTGCCAGGATATATGTAAAGGAAGTGGTAAGATTTCATGGAGTACCACTTTCTATTATATCTGATCGGGATCCAAGGTTTACCTCAAAGTTCTGGTGAAGTCTTCAACATACTCTGGATACAGAGTTGAGTTTCAGCACTGCTTATCATCCTCAGACAGACGGTCAGTCTGAGAGGACAATTCAAACTCTAGAAGATATGTTGAGAGCTTGCTCTATGGATTTCAAAGGTGGTTGGGATCAACATCTATCTTTGGTGGAATTTTCTTATAATAATATATTTCACTCTAGTATTCAGATGGCTCCTTATGAAGATCTCTATGGAAAGAAATGCAGGACTCCAACTTGTTGGGATGAAGTTGCAGAAATAAAGCTATTAGGACTTGATCTTGTTGATGAGATGGAAGAAAAGGTCCGATCTATTCAACAACACATAAGAGCAGTTCAGAGTCGACAAAAAAGTTATGCTGACAACCGAAGAAAAGACTTAGATTTTGAAGTGGGTGATAAAGTATTCTTACGAATATCTCATTGGAAGAGAGTAATGAGATTTGGAAAGAAGGGAAAGCTGAGCCCTAGGTATATCGGTCCTTTCGAAATACTGGATCATGTTGGGAAGGTAGCGTACCGATTGGTGCTTCCACCGAATCTCTCTCAAGTTCACGGTGTGTTCCATGTATCTCTCCTAAGAAAGTACATACCTGATCCTTCACATGTACTCATCTCAGAAGTTGTACCGCAGGAACAAGATCTTTCTTATGAAGAACAGCTGATAGAGATTCTCGATCGTAGTGAAAAAGTCCTATGGAACAAGACCACTATCTTGGTGAAAGTTTTATGGAGGAACCACCAATTAGAAGAAGCTACATTGGAGCTTGAGGATATGATGAGGGAGAGGTATCCTCATCTGTTTGTTACAAGTGACGAATTTCGAGGGTGAAATTCATTTTAAGGGGGGTAGAATATAACACCCGAGACTTTTATAAGAAATATTTTGTTTTTATTTTATATAAATCATCAAAGGTATCTTTCACTACACACAACACTAGCTTGGATTTCTTTACACGCAATCGCAACCATCCTTGATAGCTTGCGTCATACGCAATACCGAGTTTCACTAAACAATGATTTGCTATTAAAATATTATTAAAACTAGCTGTTAGGAATAGTAATAACCACTTTTTGAAATTTTGTAAATTTTATTTTTCTAAATGGACTTCATTTTTGGATTCGGAATATCGAAATTAGCCTAGGGTGAAATTTTGGTATTTTTCTGGAAACTTTCAATTTTTGATGAATAGTGAAAACACTGGGTTACTATTTAAAAACTGACTTTTTATTTAAATAATTATTTATTTTATTTAAATTTATTTTAGGTCAAAATTGATACATAATACCTATATAAGTTCAATGTAATTAATTTGAGTAATTTTATAATAATTTTAGATAAATAAAAAGTTTATTGAACTTTTCAGCGTCTTTTACCCACCTCCTAGGAGAATTTGCAAATTTACATAAAACTTAATTTTACCACTTCTGTGAGTGGAATTTCAAAAATCCGAGAGACACAGTTGATTTCAGTAAGTAAAATGTGGTTCAATGAGATGAAAATAATTTTTGGTGAATAGTAACTTTTTACATTTATTTACCACGGTTAAAAGTAAATAGGGTAATTAAGGGTAAAAATGATATTATTATTACCCTAACACATGTCCTAATTCTATTTGATAAGTTTAATTCGACCAAAAACAACCTTAGGAATAAAATATGACCATTTAGGCCCACTTTGATTAGATTAAGACATTTATTATTAATTTATTTAAAGAAGGGTTAAAATAGTTAAAATCAATGTTTAATAAGTAAATAATTTTTAATATAGGGTTATAAATAAGATAAATTATACTATAAAAATTCATTAGAAAGCTAAAAATATTTCCTAAATAATGGTATTTTATTTGTAATTTTTAGACATTAGATAGTTTAACTTATTTATGACACAAAGATGATGCAGTAATTATCTTATTAATGAAATATTGATATAATTGATGTTATAAATACCCAAATAAATATAATTTTAGACTTTTTATGAATTACACTAATTTTATAGGTTAATATGACATGTTATTATTGATTTAATTAACTTTTTTCGAAATAATCATTCTGTTATGATTTTCACAAAAATCAATTACTAAATAGTGTCAAAATTAACATAAAATAGTTTTTAAAACAAATATTATATTATTAATTGTTATTTTATTCCTAAAAATCTAAGGTTCGGCCAAATGACTTAGATAAGGTTATATGTATTTATACTAAACAACTTGTGGTTATTTTGGCTTGTTATAGTAAGTTTATTAACCTTATAGTGTAAGAACACAAAAAGACACGGTAAAAGTAAAATTATCTAACTTAAAGTTAAATCTAAATGATAAGGTTAAAATAGTAAACTAAACTTGTCCAAATTCTATTGTATGAGAGGATTTCGACCCATCCCCACCTTAGCTTCAAAATAAATTAATTTGGAGCTATTTAAAACCGAATATGGCTTTATTATAAAATAATATTTTTAGTTTTTCCAAAGGTGCCCCTCTCCTCCCTTATAAAAGGGCACCTCCTCCCTCTCTTCGTCACAACACTTTGAGCCTTCAAGCTCGTCCAACCCCTGCCAAGTTCTCCTATCCACTTCCCTAGAAACATCCTAGAGGTCTTGGTCTTCTTCAAAGACCAATTTTAGCGCCCTAAAAGAAGTTCTCAAAGAAGCGCTTCAAAGAAGAGGTAATGTCCATTCCCGATTCTTTCAACTTTATTTCTTCTTCCACTTCTTCTTCTTTAGTTGTTTCATTATGAATTAATAACATCAGTATCACTAATATACTTATATATTATTATACATATGAAACAACCCTATTTCACCATCTATCCATCCTACAAAAAACGAAATCACCACGCGTGCGTATGTATGGAATACCGTCTCCACGCCGTGGTGTAATCTATTTTCCACCACCACCTTACTTGGATGGGTATAATGGTGTAAATAATGAATATATATGATTATTGTAAAGTGATATTGATTCTGAAATAGTATACATACACTCCAATACAATTCCACGATCATGGGAACGATATCATCGCTCGTGCGTACGTACGGAATACCGTCTCCACGATGTGATGTAACTCGTTATACATTATTTTCATTGCATAATGATTACATAAATGAATTGAGTGAATAAATATGATATATATTACACTAATACCATTCTGGAAATTAGATATCTATAACCTAAAAATAAGAATAAGAATTTATTCGACAAAACACGCATAAGAACAAAAAGTAATAAACACCCGAATAACAAGTAGCAATGAAATATTACTAATAATAAGCTAAGAATATGAAAATATATGTTATCATAACAATGATTATGATTCTGGAATAAGTAAATGACATTATTTAAATCATTATATAGGAGTTTCGGACACTTACGAAGCAAATCAGACCTAAGTTAAGGGAAATATCACAATCTCATTTTTATCCGAGATTGTTTATACTTAGGAATTTATTGGGGTGTATTTTATCATCCACATCCATGTTTCCTCAATATGTAATATTATTTCCATCCACCTAAAATCATTTAAATCCAATTTTACCCTTCGGTGAGTTTTTAGGAATCTTTTGTCATTTTTCGTACGAGGTACTTTTTGACTTTTCCGACAAAAGTACGAGAAGAATGTTTTTTTAACTTATATGGAATGAATGTATTTTTAAAACATTATTTCCAAGAAGCTTCCTTTACAAGTTTTCAAGTTTATTTTTAATCAACTTCTTTTATTTTAGAATTGAATGACATGTTAAGAAAGGAAAAGTGTTTTTGAAGTAGAAAGGATATTTTCCTCAAGAATGGAGTTCAAGTGTTTTATCAAAATTATTTTCCATATAAGATAATAAAGGGTTATGTTTCTATCCCTATTAATACATTGATTTGATTATGTTGTGATGGAATTATTTTTATGAATTCCTTTATCTTATATTAATTGTTTATGATGTCACGATGTTTAAGAATCCCATTTTTATTACATGGGTTATGCTATGATGTATGGTTTATGATTTTGTGGCACACATAAGAATGATATCATTATGAGATGGGTGGGACCTATATCTCCCTCCAATGAATTGGGTAAAGATTTTATATCCCATGAGATAGACATGGCTGGAACGGAAGGTTAAACTGGTTCAGTGAAACAGGACTGAAACGAGGAATGAACTCGGTTCAGAAATGGACTTTGTCCACTAAGATAGTCTTGGAAATGAGTCTTGACTAATAAGAAATGATTCTCTATGATTATGTGTGTATGACACAAAGCTTCATGTTTTAAGTTATGATTATTGTGATTACATTTCACTACCATGATTTATCACATGTTATGAAATTATAATCTCTTTTGCAGGGTAAGATTTCCAAAATGTTATGTTCTTATGAATATGATGTGATTGATATTTCTTTTGTTTACAGTTACTGAGCATTTGAGCTCACCCTTTTGTATGTTTTATTTCCCCAGGTCAGAAAGAAGGTTATTAAGTAAGATATTCCAAAAGGGACTATAGATATGATGAAATAAATGGGAGACAGTGTAGACGCATTATGAACTAGTTGTTTATGTTTCCCAGTTTCTAAAGACACTATACCTATACGGTCCTTTCATGGTTTTTTTATATGTTGTAATAAGTGTACTTAAATTTTGAAGTACTAACAATGTATGTAAAGTATCGGTCGTTATAGTATAGTTAGTGAGCATAGGTAGGAAAGACATGATAACACACTCAAAATCCTATATGATGAATATACCATTTATTTTTCCCTACAATGAGTGTTTTCATGTACCATGTCAAAAAGTAGACTTTAGTTTCCTAATGTATGGATACTTCATCAACTCCATTAAAACTAGAGTCCCTGGTTTGAAATCAAAACTCAAAACACACCACACTTTTTCCCGTAACCAATATCATATAATCTTGGTTCTTTAGGTATCACTGACCACCATTGATACCACAAATTCGCGACCCTTCTTAGAGGGGCCCATTCCATGACTACCCCATTCCCACCTCTGATAGGCCAGGGGCTGGAGACTTTCACTGATTAGGCATATCATACAAATGGGAGGAATTTAACTATATACTTATACACATGAACACATCTCCAAGCACAAAATTATAAAATGTAAAAAAACTATGTAAAAAATGAATGCATACACTAATATACTAACCAAAAAGTACGAACATAAAAAAATTAGAAGGTAACCCTAGTAAGAAAACAAGCCCACCAAAAGGAAGAGTTTTTCATGTGAATACACAAGTTCATGAAACTCGTTTGCAGAAAACCCTACTTGAAGATTAGGTGTAGGATAACTATCTGAATCCATAGAAGCTCCACACGTCCATATGATCACTCTATGAACCTGGTCCTAGTCCACGTAGGACTCCGACAAAGTTTTAATCATCTGCACAAGACATGACATGTGTGGGAAATGCCCATGCAACGTTGAGTAAAACAATTCTCAGCAGGAAACCCCAAAACAAAAAATGAAATACCACTATGAAATACACAAAGTATACCATAATGGAAAGACAAAAATTAATCTAAAACAGAAACACACAATGTACATTTTTATCACATAAGTGTAATTCTAGAGCATGAAGAAAAGTATTTTCAATGATAGTCCATAGATCTCCGAGTTTCCATGACACACGGAGTTTCAATGATGCATAGGGCGTCGATAGCCCAAAAAATGTTGATGGCTCACATAGTGGCGATGGCGCACGGAGCGTAGATAGTGCACAAAGCATCGATGGGCCATGGAGCGCGGATGGAGCCCAAAGCATCGATGGAGCATGGAGTGCCGATGGCCCACGGATCATCAAGAGAACATGGAGAATCAATGGAACATAGAGAATCTATGGGTTATGGAGCATAGATCTGTCATGATGCCCCCATGTCATATAGTCACCAAGTCATAACTAGCTGTAGGATTCTACTCATAGAACTTCTGTACTGGGAGAACCTATCTCTCAAGCCAATAGTTCATATTACAATATTAATAAAGACTCGCTTAATTTATTTCAAAAGTAACATCTCTTCTCAAGGATCCCAATTCCACAAACGTCTAGTCAAATGAACAAAAAGCATGGAAGCTACACCTTTATGTCTATGAAGGTCCTACCTGGGTCTGATCCAACCTGCCAGACCCAAACCAACAAGGTACGACTGACCCAACCATACCCGATTTGGCTAACCCAACCCAAACATAACCAGTTAGTTCGACCCAAACCGACCTAAACCATTTAGTCTGACATAACCCATTATGGCCCGACCCAAATTGGCTCGGCTGACTGGGCCACTGGGTCTAGTCCGCTAGGCCGCTAGAGCGGCCCAACTCATTTGTTCTTTCTATTTTGTGGGCATCAGACGTATCCCACCTTGGCCGCATCACTATGGTGAATGTGGAGCCATTCCATGGTTCACAAGGCTAGTCCACCTCTTCTTCCTGGTATCACGGCCTCATCATTGCTGCATACTCCCTCAAACACGGCTCCTAGCTATGTAACGTTGTTGCCAATGGGGCCTCCTGCTGCTACCCCCTAGTCGTTGCACACAAAGCCCACCACCATGGGGTCCGTCCGACGTGGGGATGATTGGACCACATCCTAGTTTCTCCTCCGGCCACCCTTCTGGCCGCCTGTCCTACCACACTCCGCTAGGCCTGGCCCCCACTGTGCCCTTGCCACCTCCCCCTCCAGCCACCCTAATATAAGCCTATCACCGTGACACGCTACCCATGAACTATCCCCGCCGACATGGTCTTTATCTCACTATCGGTCGTCATTCTAGTAGTCTTCCTTGTGATGTCATAAGCCAGAGCCATGCCCAAACGATACCATGCTCCATTTTCACCTATTTTATGCCATCACGGGGTTAAACCTTCAATATTGAACCGTTGTGCCATGGATCTGGGGAACAACAGTCGATTATTCTCATAGGGGTTTCATGTTCGAAGAACGTATAAAGAACATAATAGATTCAGGGGGAGAGATAAAGAACATGAATTTCAATGAATGTATCTTTGCGTTTTTCATGTCTCCCATGATTTGTTCAAGTTATAAGGTTTAATGAATAACACAAGGATCTAAATCCCCATTCAAAATCTTACAAGTAATTATCCATCCTACACTAATGGATGAACGATGGATCAAACTATTCAAGAAATGGTCCTTGTTCATCATTATAATCTAAGAGGGAAAATAAATAAAAAATTCAATCAACTTCCTACCACGAGGTTGGATCATTCATTGATGAACTTAATTCCATGTGGATTTAGATCCTCGATTATTTTAATTTTATTAGTGATAGTGTTTCCTTCCATGTCTTAGAGGAATTATAGGGTTATATTGATAACCTTGAATTCATGAAAAAGGGTTCATTAAAAAGAAAAACTCCATTATATCTAATAAAATATTTTTATTAAAATATTTTAATGGCGGTTACATCCAAATTATAAATTTTACAGTCAACCCGTAGTGGTCAATTTTAGGTCATGCCTACGGTAAAGTCCCTTATTTGAACTCAACAGTACACTCATATTTCTGATTTGGGCACCCATTTAGATGTTATTCCCATTTTAATAAAAAAACTTCTGAGACACTTTATTAATAACATTACATTTTTCAAAGAACTGTTTCAGGAACATTGGGCCTCAGAATCATATTCCCTCTCAATGCCCGGTCTCATAATTTTCCCAATTAATTTATAAAAATAAAATCAGAGAAAATACGATTCATTAAAGAGGACATTATTGATATAAATGTATTAAAATAGACAAAACAATTTGAAAAAATGGTAAACACATAGCTCATATTTATTTAATGAGTTTCATGATAATATTTTATTTTTTCTCAATCTCAGACATCCAATTTCCTTTTTCTAATTTAAAACATTCCTCTTACAACTATTCCTTGGTATTGATATATTTGTTTTAATTACATGAATTAGTCCAATACCTATTTGGAATGAAAATATACCTTATTTAACAATAGACTATCCCTTGTAAATCCTCACATAATTCCTATAAAAATAATATTTTTAAATGAATCTATCATGGTCTTTACAATCAATAGCCTCTAGAACATGTTGTGTAAGTTATAAATTGGATATAAATTTAATAAAGATATATTAAAATTTTGAATGAGTATAAATATTTTTACGATTTTCTATTATGTCTTGGAATTAATGACACTTTAATATTTCTTTTTTCTACTCATGAAATAATATTTTTTGCATGGTATGCACCCTTAATTGTTCAACATCGATCATTGAAAATAATTAAAATACTATATGTAAAAAAATAAAATTAATTTATAGTATATTAATGATTAAAAATAATCAAAATAATGTTAAACTAAACCACTATGTCTCTTGTTCATTAAATCTAAATCCCTAAAAAACATAATCAAAATCCATTATACTTGAAAAATACCTTGTTTTTCTCATGATCCCACATAGTCATTCATCTAAAAGCATGCTTTGAATTCACTAAAATATTTTCTTATTCATTTTTGAATAATATGGAAAATAATCAATAAAAATTAAAATTTAAAAATAATATTATTGATTTTTAACCAATTCCGTTAAATTTAATGAATATCATATACTAATCACTATTTCAATTGGTAGTATTTTCCCTTTTTCAAAAAAAATTGGTAGTCTTTTCCTGATATATTTTTACTATGAAATTATTGAAGATATTTATACCCTCTAACTCTATGCTAAATTTCCTGTTCCAAAAAAATATAATTTATGCTTATATTCTCTCCAATCATCCCTTAATTCCATTTATATTCCAACCCTCAAAAATTGAACATCGTTAAAATTAAATCAAAGATAAAAATATAATAATAATTTGAATTTTGATATTAACAATTTCCCAACACATGTCTTAGATAATGATATATCCCTTATTTTACCATCGATATGTTTCTAGGAGATTATTTATATGAGAATGATATAAGTTAATTTTTTATGTATTTTAATAAAACTTTTAAATTCACTACCATGGCTCCCAATTATTTTGTTATCATTATTTTATTGAAACACTACATTTGTATGTAAGATCTATACATAAGACATGCACATAAGACCACATTAATTAAAATTAGATCTATATATGAAAGGATAAATAAATAATTTAAAATAATACATATCACAACTTAAATCAAATTATTATAACAAAAATATAATATATTCATTGTAAAATAAATAATGAGAAGGTTGTTAAATTTATTTTTTATGAAACAAAATCTTTCCAACTGTAAGTATAATTTCATTAATTTTTAACTATTTTTTTTGAGAAATATATTTTTCCTATTTTAAGTACACTACATAGATAATGAGAATGATTTATTTATAATATTATTTCCCATGTATTATTTATTACTTTTTAGTACTCTAATTATATATATTTATTAGAAATTTATTTTGTACATTACTTTTATAAAATACTTTTTATTTCATATAATATATTATATTTTTAATATATATTTCAATTTACCATGATACATAATTATAGTTATAATGATATAATAATTTATAGTTGTGTAATTATACATATAAAGTGTTCTATGAAAGTACAATTTTGTATGGGTTAATGTTATGTGCGTTATTAATTATTTTATTATTATTTTTTTTATAAAATTATTTTTATTTTGAGTCATTCGTTGTAAAAGTAGTTTATGTATCAAATTTCACAATGATTGAAGTTATAAAATTCATTTTTTAACCATTCAAATTTTCTTTTTCATCCATGCAAGTCATTTTTTCCATTACATTGAAAAAATTTGAACGTAGGAATTGATCTTCTGAAGAAACCATATTTTATGGATATTAAAATATTTTAAGGATACTATTTTTAGAAAAATATTTTTATGGTTATTGATTTATAATATATTTATGATTTTAATTTCATTATATTTTAAGTTATATATTTGGAGATATAATTATTCAAAGTCCCCATTGTACAACAATACAGATTCTTGATGAAATAACAATTTCTTTAAAAAAACAAGTTCTATTCATTAGTAGGAACTTTGAATAATTATAACTCATACATAATATATAAAAACTTAATGAAATTTTAATCATAAATAAATTATATATTAATAACCATAATATATTATTTGCATAAAAATAATAAAAATAAAATATTTTGAAAGCCATATAAGGGGGTTGTTTCTACATTTTTGGAGTGTTAGAGAGAACACATGGAATGACTAAACAGGAAATTTTTAATGTTTAAAATATAAAAAACACAACTAAAATCTTAATGAAATTTTAGATATAAACTATATATACATATAATATATCATAATAAAAATATTTTAATAAATATAATAATTAAAAAATAATTTCTAAAGCAAAGAGAATTTCCACTTCTTTTCCCAAAAAACACATAATGTGTTATATTCTATACTAGTTACTTTGAATAGTTATAACTCATCATTTGTATCTTATAACATAGTGAATGTTGAGTCATAAAATTATTATATATCAATAAACAAATAATTTAAATGTTTTTTGTTAAAATAATAAAAATAAAATAGTTTAGAATCCTTAGAAAATTTCCATTTCAAAAAATATTTTCATACATTAATTTTTATTATAATTACTAGATGAAACAGTTGGAATTGTGGAACATGTAACTATGAATTTTTAAAACATACAAACCATAACGTAAATTTTAATGAAATTTTAATCATAAAAAATTATATAACAAATAGCTCAGAATGAAATTAATTTCTTAAGAAAAATTAATAGAAGATAATTAATAAATTTAAAAAACATTTACACATTAAATAAATTACACTAGTATATAATGAAAAAAAATCAGTTCAATTGTAGATACTTTTAACAATTATAACTCATAATCAAAATCTATAAACTCAATGAAATTAAAATCATATATATATTATGTATATTAATAATTATAAAATAAAATATATTCTGTAAAAATAATAATGGTTTTATATTTTATAATGCATAGACAATGGATGTTTTAGTAGAACATTTCATAATTTGAATTTTTTTCCGAAGTGTGAGACAAAACAGTTGACATGGTTGAACATGAGACATTGAATGTTTTTTAAACTCATAAAAAATGACATTAAATTTAATGAAATTTTAAACATAGAAAAACAATTTTATAATAATTTAGAATAATTTTAATTGATATAAATAATAAATAAAGACAAATTAATAAAGAACATATCTTTAACACATTAAATAAATCCAACATGAATAAAAAATTACAGTAGTTAAATGTAAAATTTTAAATAATTATAATATTAAAACTATAAATACGTTCTCAACAAAAATAGAAAAATAAGTTAATTATATATCATATAAAATTAAATAAAAATGATTTTATAAAATTAATGTTCAAAAAAATATTTAAATTGGTAAAAAAACATGATGAAATAAAAAAATAGATTATACATGGGAAAATAGCTATGTATAGATTATTCAAATGTTCTATGTAAGAGACTTTAAACATGAACATTTTTATGTTCTATACAATCCTGAGTCTTATCTTGGCACAGTTTATGGTAATATTTTTATTAGCCCTCCCTAATCCTAACAATGTATCAAGGATCATTTTTTTAGGTGTTAGGCTAGGTTATATTTACATGAATATCAGATATAGGTTGATTAATGGGATCTGAATGATCATCAAGTAATAAGGTATTAGTATTCTATGAAGGATTGGTAGGTTTGAATGGAATGATTAGTAAGGTTTGGATGATCATAAAGATCCAATGTAGAAGTTGAATGATCATAAGCATAAAATATCACAGAGATATGATTACTACGAAATAATTATTCTATATAAGTGGGTAGAAAATGATAGTACGGGTGCGGAGGCAACATTAGATAGAGAGAATATATATGATAATCATGGCCTGAATAAAATGGAATCAACAAAATAGGTTTTCTAAAGATACTCATTACCCATGTATGAACTATAATATTAATTAGTGTGGAAAATGGATCTATGGTAAAGGTCATGAGTGTGATCAGTTCCAAAAAGTTCTCTGTGTAACTCTATAAACATCCCCCCTCGACTAGTCATGTTGATTGCCACTATTAGTAGTATGATGGGAAAATAGTTATCTTTTAGAAGTTGGTTTTTAATTAAAATATAACAATCAATAATATAATGGGATATTATGATATGTAATTGATACCTAAATTCTAATGGGAATTATATGAAACAATCCCAAATATCACATTTTTCAATCATTTTTATAAAATCATTTCTTTCACATATCTTCGATATCTTACATATTTTTCATAGATATAGTAATTTATTTCTCAATATAAATACAATATAATTAAATATTAAATTAGTAAAATAAATAAAAAATATGGTGACACGTGTTATAAAATTAAGAAAATGATAATGAAGTAGTAATGTCAAAAAAAACATATACATATCATAACTTATATAAATTTCCCACAATGATTTATGGTTTGAAATCAACTTTAACAATTAATGTTTTTGAATAATCATATGAAATATTTTTTTTGACCAATGAGTAAATTCAAAGTGTTAATTTCATATGCACTATCATCTAATATATGTCTTCATATTACTTAAACAATGACTTTCTATTGATTTTTTAAAGGATATTTTACTTAAAATTATTATATCACCATCGTTTCCATAATATATGACTCATGAGTAGGTAAGAAGTGATTCATTTGAATAAAACTCACACAAAAATTTATTCATAAAAATAAATATCCCCTCTCATTTCATTGAGTTAATCCACTTACAATTCATCAAATATTACCATGAAACTATTAATCAAAAAATGATTATTTTTTAAAAACTCCATAATAAGATACATATTCATATCAGGGTCAGTTATTTATGGAACTGATATAAAATAATGTCATATTAGTTAACATAAAATTTTCTTATTGTATTATTATGGTTAATACTCAACTAGATATTATAAATTTAATCAAATTAGTGACTATGGAATTACATTCTCCCACCACATTATTCAGACTAAAGGCCAACACTATTATTTTTGGAGTGACATATTTTTTTGAAATAATATATACCAAAAATGTGTAATCATATTAAAAATAATTATTATTATTTATATTTTTATAACAAATTAATGTGCGTACACTCTATTTTAATCAAGAATGAAACACTTTGCTATGAAAAGTCTATCTTATTATCAAATGTATTGATTGATATCTTATTCTTAATTTTTTTTATTTTCACTATATAATATAACTATAAACATTTTATAAATATATAAAATTATATATAATATAACCCAAAAACACACACATATATTTATTTAAATTAATTACATTATATAATAATCAAACACATCATAATTAAACAAGACCGTGCAATATGCTATCTTCCACTCTTCAAGGCTCAAAGTACCCAACATATATAATCCATGAAATATCCTAATTGGATGAAGTGATGGAAATATGGGATTAGCCTAATCATATTTCAAATCCTGAATTCTCATAATATAGTTTCCCTATACTATAACATAACCTAAATCCATGGAACAGAAATCCATATTGTCTTGAATGAAACAAACTTTCATAATGGATCCTTGTTTATTCATGCTCCATACAAATGAATTATTGTGGGAATTTTCCATTAAATTGGATACATCCAATGATAATCTTTGATGGGCCCAGTAATAAATTTAGATGGAAGGTGTATTGTTAGATTCTATATGCAAGTGAAAAATTATGGGGGGGGATTTACTCTAACTCACAATGAATTATTATCACCTCTTGCTATATATTTTTTCAAGGAAATTTTTGTCAAACAATTGACAATAATATATATATATATAACTAGAATAAGTTAATCAACATTACCCTTATATTATTGCAAGGTAAATTTATAATGAATAGGAAATTTTTCCATTGTATTGGTATAGCCACACTGAGGGTAGGGGTGGGTGAATTAGTGTGTCCAAATACTTACCTATTAAAACGTTTTACTTTTACCTCTACACCTATTAGAGTGAATAAATATCAATATATCATCCCATACAAGGCCTATATATGTAATAAATTATAAAATGTGAATGAAAATATCACATAGACATATTCAGGGTTCATTCACAATGTGAGAGCTGGTCCATGGTGTCTGGTGGTTCTTATCCCATACACAAATGGATGATATTTTATTATCATGGTCAACCAAGGAAAATATAATAAACATGAACCGTTATACCTGGTATGACCAAAAATTACAATTCATGACACCATCTGGATCAATAACCACCCACATTTAGTTCTTTATAGACATTGGCACCAACCATGTACTTTATTTACAACCAAATTCGACTCGGTCCTCTTGAAGAATGATTGAAATATCCCCAACCGGGTTTACCTTAGGTATGAAAAACTAGGTTCTACATACCTATAACACATTTCCCCATACACCATATGATATAAAACTATGAAGGGGGTCAATTAATGTTGGTTGGGAGATTTTACCCTCTATTAGAAATATAAATTAAACCCAACATATGAAATTTCATAAACAAATCATCTCAATAAATTAGAAGTAAAAAATAGATAACATCGAAAAATAACATGTTATGATACAAAATGACATGCCCCTAAATTGAGCATATTATATGGCTGAGACATGACCTCAACTGTTTTCTCTATCATCCTGGTATATAAATTCGTTATAGGGAATCAAAATATATATAAAAGGAATGATTTTACATAACAAATTAAATAAGGCATGGATCTCCCACCTGAAATTCCTTCATGAACATTACGTGCATTGGAGATCAATGTGAACCACAAATAAAAATAACCAAATTAATAAAAAACAAAATAAAACAAGACAAAAAAACAAAACCATATATCTCAAATTAAATTAAACAACTATATTGTAATAGAAAAATAACTAGAAAACTATATGTGCTGGCCAGGTCGATAAATCCATGATTCAATATAAAGACCAAAATTATTAACACAATATATATGTTACCTCAAGGACACCATATGCCATCCCAACACTAAATTTTTCCATGAGAGACTAATAACCAAACCAGAACCTCTAAAAATCTTCGTTCTATAGATGCTAAGTGTCCCAAGTAGGGTGTGAGCCAAAAAACCTAGTTTTTAATCACCATATAGTTCATGAATTTAGATTTATAAGAAAAATCATAAATATTGTTTGGAATAGAAGGTATAAAATAGAATTTTTCTTTAAGTAAAATATAATATTAGATATCACAAGAAACTATCATTTAAATCCCATGTCATGATTTTAAGGAAAAATAATTTAGAACAATTCTTTAAATGGGCCTTTTTTTAAATCACATCCCTTAATACCTTTTTTTAAAACCACCACCACAAAACAAATCAAATGAACCCATAATCCACCAATAATGTAAAATCTACTAGATAAATTAATAAGAACAAAAACTGTAGAAATATAATAATAGTGTTGGTCAGGTGTCAAAATAATAATAAAATAGATGAAGAGATGATAAAAGGTTAATTAGGGTGGAAACATATTATAAAAGTTGTAATAATATAACATATAACAAAATAATTTTAATATATTATAATACTAAAGGAACTAAGTGTAATAAATAAGAAATAATAATGTATACATAATCACATGAAATTTCAAAAAATCCTATTTATAGATCTTAGATGTACTCTAATATAACTATTTATTGACTCATTGACATTTTCCTAGTCTATAAAAAAATAGATTCTCTAGACCATCATAACCAATGAAACTCCCCAATAACCTTCAATACCATAGTGGATATTGTAAGTCTAACTTTAACTAGAAAATAACCGCTTTTCCATCCCAAAATAAGATGACTAGAATCCCCATGATAATAATGATAGGATGTGAGGTACAATAATCATATCTCAAATATAGATAACACATATAAAAATCCTGCACTCATCCTAACTATTTACATTTGTAAATGTAAATTCCCTTTTTGGATAAGAACAACTACACCAAAAATTAATAATATTAAAATATGTAACATAATATAGGGCTTCCATTAAGAGTGTATCTCATTGGAAAAAAATATCAACAGGGACCTAATGGGCCTTATTATGTTATTTGGAATTATCTTTTTAAATCCATTTTGAAATCCAATTTTAAATATGAGTACCCCAATTAAATTTGATGAAAATTCAAACAATAAATCAAACACTACTCATAGATTATACACATCAACAAATCATCAAGGAATAATGAATAATAATTCAGTTAATAGACATTACACATGAAAAGGTTATGATTCCAAAATGAAAACACATAAAAACACATAATAAATATAAATCCATATAATAAATCTCATAGATTCATTAAAAAAATTCACATTTAGAAAAATAAAGCCCCAACTAATAAAAATACCAAATCCTCGCGAAAAAATTTTTAGATTTTTTTTAAACTTCTACTATAGAAACTTTTTCTTAAAAATTATAAAATGAGTTTATAGAGTCTATTAAAAATTTATAACCACGTTATATGTAAATACAGAAAACCTATTATCCTAAATATAGTGGATAATTTATTATATTGGCATAATATTAAAGAAATCGCATCCTAGAGGATTTAATTGTTTAGTATCCTTGAAGAACTAGATACATACATGATACCGATTTACATTGGGAATAATATTTAAATCATATAAAAATTAAATATTGTACAGCATTGAGATTCATTCAATGATTTCTTCTTCATAACATGGTGAAATGAAACAAAATTATATGCATCTCAAATTCCCAATAAGGGTTACATAAAACATAACCTATCGGGAGTAAATAAGTAACAATCATCATGATAAGTTAAATAACTGAAAACAAAACCCATTTAATCAATAACATTATAAAAAAAATCATCTATTAGAAATATCAATACAGTAATCTAATGAATAACAATAATAACTGAATACCCAATGAATGAAATCTATTCAATTGGGCATCATGATTTTTGAGATCATGATATCTATACCATCTAGACCATACTCCAAAATAGATTAAAAATATCAGTAAATACCAATTTAATTTGGCCAAATTATTTTTCTGGTGAGACCTATCAATTCATTAAGGGGATATATAATTTTGGGCCACACCCATCACAACATGTCCAATACATTTCTCATATAACGAATGATATATTTATTTCATGATCAATATTACTTATAAAAAAATTGTGTATCAATTATAGAATTAGGATTATCAATTATTTCCCAATAAATCAATTACCTTATAATGTAAATCAAAAAATGTATAAATGTTATATAGTTTAGGAAAAATTATATATAATAAAAAATTAAATATATATTTTATGGATATTTAATATCCAATGATCATAAGAATGTGAATGATTCCAGAGAAAGTTAATATAAAAAATTAATCAAGAGATGAGAGGTGGACATTAAAAACAGAAATGAAACATTTAATATAATTTTTAATAAAATATATTTATTTTTAAAACCTTAGAAAACATGTAGAGGATGATATAAAGTGTAAAAAAAATTTGTGGTTGAATGATTTATTAATGTCGTATAAATTAAAAAGAACATTCCTTTGGAATATTTGTTGAAAGAGAACCCTTTGGGGAAAATATTAGATAGATTCATTTAAAAACATATAAAAATTAAAGGAAAATTTAAAAAATCCTGTATAAAAAATTTATTTAAATAATAATGATTTTTATTAAACAATGTTAAAAAATATTTATATTTATGAAAACTATACCCAATCATCAAGAGAAATAAAAATTGATTTTATTTTAAACATAACTCTTGAAAGTGTACTTGAAAATGATAATTAAATCATGATGAATTAATATATATTCATTGCAAATAACTCAAATGTGCATTGTGGAAACCTCGTAAAAATAAATAGGTGCATAATACAGAATATGTATTAATAAATTTAAAATTGAGATGAAATCTATAATGTCCTGGTTCCGGGTGCCTCCCAGAGGTTCCCTGTACCCCAGTTGGTCACATGGCCCCAAGTGCATTTCCCCAAACTCCAGAGGCTGCTGACTAGCAGCGAGGGACTTGGGTGTGGTGGTAGGGAAATTATGACCTCATTGGAAGAGTAACACAGTAGAATAACAATAATATGCAATAGCAGAAGTAGAAATACTATACAATAAGAAAAAACTGTGGGAGACTGAATGTAACAAAAAACTGGAGCACGTATATAAATGATGCATGTCACGTATATCTAGGAAAGCAGCAAAACAATTCACAATGCGTGAATACCGTACTAAATCAAAGTATAAAAGAAAACTAATAAACTCTATCAGCATCACAAGCCTCATCTTCGTCCCATGATCTCAATCTCCACAATAATCAATTACCTGAAGTAGAAAGGATCTTGACCTTATCTATACATGCAACAATATAACCTGTTTGGGTCCAAAAGCATGACCCAAACATGGTGTGAGATGAATCCCAGTAGGAAACCACCCAAAGAACTGTGCCTAATAGTCAGTGAATATATATATATATTGTAGGAAATGAGTAAAATGAGGCAATAAAAAGGAATTATTCAAAGGTAAATAGTCCAACAGTTTAAAATACATTATTTAAATTTAACAACTTAATCAAAAAACAAAAATACAAGCAGCCCTCTTGGAAAGTTCTCACAGCATATCCCCTCTAGTTCAGCCAACAATATTAAGTAACCCTCTGAGTAGTTCTCATAGCCTAACCCCTCTGGTTCAATTTACAATAAGGATATAACGACCCTCTGGGATAGCTCACACCGTCTACCCCTTTGGTCTCATGTAATGGAAGACTCTCCAAGTAAGAAATAACCGTTAATTCCCCCTATAGTCTTTTAATGGAAACTACAGAAACTCTAAGGAACCACTAAACTTCAATTCCACCTTTGGTCTCATAATGGAACTGTAGACACTCTGAGGGAGCACTCAACGTCAATCCCCCTTATGGTCTCATAGCGTGATAATTTTAACAGACACTCTGGGAAATCCCTCAACTTCAATTTCCCCAATGGTCTCACTACACCAGTTTCCCAAAGACCCATGTAAATCAATAGTGCAAAAAGATAATCAGTAGCCTAAGTGAACCTCAAAGTACTACTTAGATAATAGTAACAATGTATAACACAAGCATGTCAGATAATATCACTATTTATTAATAGCACTAGGCTTGTAAAAAAAGCACCCTGCTTGGAAATTCTAGACCCAACGACCAATATCAAATCAACATAGAAAACACATCCATAGCATTCCAATTAACCCTATTCTCAAACTAGATCCCTAACTAATGAAATCAAAGCATAGAAATAATTAACATGGTTAAATTCCCTAAATGCACAATACCCCATTTTAGGGTATTGGGAAATTTTGAACATAATATTCAAAGAATAACTATGGAAAGGAATAAAACACCAACCTTGGTGTTTTAAGGATGATATACGTGAACCTCAATACTTGAATCACCCTAGAACATTGTAGATCTACAAAAATTCAAAAAAAATTAACCGATGATATCTAAAAAATAGGAGAAATCAGGGAACGAGGTTCTAGAAGATGGAAAATCTTACCTTGGCGATATAAACGCAATCGACAGTAGTCGATTCAGAGAACTCATTGCAGGTCGAGGGCTCGGAGAAGAATCGCCAGCTGCAGATTCTCCTGGATGAGACGAGCAGAGAAGAAGATAAATTTGTGAATGAGACACGACACTGGTCCATTTAATGATATAAAAATAAAAGTACACGGCGTGTTCCCTAGGGATAAATGACGTGTGCTTTCCTTAACTGGCCCCCTCTTTAGGCGGTCTCAATATCACCACACACGGCCAAGTGCTTGGCCTTTACACAGCTACCCATGGAAACCGGGTGCACGGCGTGTGCTTATAAGGACACGACGTGTACTCCTGAAATTTATAGATTTTCCTGTTTTTCTAAAAAACATCCATAAATGAAAGACATGCCTGAAAAAAGATCTGAGTTCTTAAATTCATCCCCATTAATGAAATATGTCCCCAAATTTCCCTATAAAGGTGGCGTAAAAGAAGAATCCTTGAAGAGCTCTGACCACTGTGATCATATATCGGTCTCCCTCTCCCAAGTCTCGTCATGTACTCTCCCATGCTTCCACCGCACCCGTACCAGAGGAATATACTATCCACAAATAACCTTTTCTCTATGATCAAAAATCAGTATAGGATGCCTCTTGAATGATTCTTCCACCTCTAGCTCATCTTCTTCGGTTGAAAAACATGAGATGGGTCTGAGAAGTATCGTCGTACCTGAGAAACGTGTAAGACTTCGTGCATAGCCCAATACATCTAAGATAACAGAAACCGATATGAAACCATCCCAAAATTTTCTAAAACCTCAAATGGCCCAACGTACCTTGGAGAAAGCTTTCCTTGTCTCTAAATCCTAATGTGTCTCATCCTTGGTGTGGCACGTAGGAAAACATGATCTCCGACCTTGAACTCCAGAGGTCATCTCCGTCGATCAACATAAGACTTTTGTCATGACGATGTAGTATCCATTCTCTTCTGAATAAACTCAATCTACTTGGTGGGCTCCTGGACAAGACGAGGTCCCAACATAGCTACCTCTTCTACATCAATCCAACATAGGGGTGATCATCATGGCCTGATCACACATCGATTCACTATTCAAATCCACCCTTACACTGCTGTTTTAAACTGGTTTTGTAATGAATATTCCAAATATAACGATAAATTGAACTTTATTTTTTAATCTGTTAATTAATGTTAATCACTATTAAAATGGGAAATGTCACTTGTTTTTATTATTTCAATGTAGGAGGAGATTATTTGGAGGGCCCTTGATGAATTGGAAGAAAAATGAGCCATAATTGCATGAATCCATGAAGAACTATCCACATTTGTTCCTGTTTAGGAAATTACGTGCATCCAAATGGGCTCATATTTTTTGGTCTTGTCCAAAATTTAATGGGAAACATTTCGTATTAAGAAACAAGAGCCTCATTCAGCCTCTACAATGCCAATCCGAACTGATATGTCCAAGGAATCAAATCTCCAAAAAGTCAGATGTGATGTTCTGTATTGTATCAATATCTCGAGTTGTATATGTACAAAGGGTTCCAAACATTTATTGGAGATAGTAAGGAGGTGTGGCGACGAAGTTTTTAGTTTTTACAAAGAGAGATAATGTTTTATGGAGGCCGAAACAAGTGGTGCAAGTGGGTTGAAGAAATCTGTGTTCCTTAAACCACCTTCCCACTTTGCCTATAAATTGGCACCTTGGGCACCCCATTTAGGAGTTCGAACGAGAGGAAATGTGCTGCCATTTTGGAGTCCCAAGGAGGTCTTTTCATCATCACTAGATTTTTTGGAGGCTATGGAAAGTTCTACTTCAACATCTTCTTCTTACTCCCCTCCCATGGATTTCTAAACCCCTAGTGATCACCCGGGGAGGAATGTGATGTAAATACCAAGCTTCATGTCTGTAATATTTGAATGATCTTTTTAATTCCAGGTTCATGTTTAGTTTTTCATCATCCAATATTATTATTTTATTCATTTATGTACTAGTTTTTCATTCTCAAATCATATGATCATGTTTGGGGGTACCCATTCAAGTGATGTTTCACACACCGTTCACCACTTCCTTTTCCCCCTTCCAATTGCGGTGTTTGTGTGGTTCATATTGGTCAATTGAACTCACAAAAGCACTGTCAAGGTCATGAACATTTATTTCATGGTATAAAAATGAAATAACTTAAAATAATGGAAATCGCATCATGTTCTTCGTGTGTTACCTTGGTGAGTTTCAGTTATGATGTCGAACACAAATCACCCAATCATCGGTAGTGTCCGGTGAATCATTGTGTATTTTTGACTGAACCCTAGGAGGTATCCTTGTATAAACTCAGTAACATTCTGGTTCTAGGTGTTAAAAATCGGGGATTAAACGATCATAACCCTATATCATGAAGCAAAAAGGATGAACATCATGAGAGTACCCTGGGTTGATCACGCTTAATTATTTCTATTAATTTCTACTTTGTTTTATCGCTTTCATTTTATATTTTCATCTTAAATCATCAATCCCCCAATTTTTATAAAATATAATTCCCCTTATACTTTTATATTGAAACCCCTATTTTAAATAAATGATCTAAGGCTCCGTCGAGAGACGACCTAGGGTTGCTGCTATACTACAGAAATTCTAGTCAAAATTAAAACAACTAATTTGACTCTCTCAACAACACGATCAAATTTTGGTGATTGATATTGGTCAATTGAACTAAAATTATAACTTTAAAGTTAATGAACATTTATGTCATGGTATCATAATGAAATAACATACAAACCTGGAAAACACATCGAGTTTTTTGTGTGTTGCCTTGGTGAGTTTCGGTTATGATGTCGAACACAAATCACCCAATCATCAGCGGTGTCCGCTGAATCATTGTGTGTTTTCGACTGAACCCTATGAGGTATCCTAGTATAAACTCAGTAAAATTATGGTTCTATGTGTTACAAACTAGGTATTAAAATATCATAACCCTATATCATGAAGCAATGAAGGATGAACATCATGAGAGTACCCCGGGTTGATCACAGTTAATTAATTCTGTTAATTTCTACATTGTTTTATCATTTTCATTTTATATTTTTATCTTAAATTGTAAAACCCCCAAGTTTTATAAAATATAATTCCCCTTATACTTTCATAATAAAAACCCTTTTTTAAAATTAATGATCTAAGGCTCCACCGAGAAACGACCTAGGGTTGCTTCTATACTGGAGAAATTCTAGTCAAAATTAAAACAACTAATTTGACACGCTCGACAATGCGATAAAATTTTGGCACTGTTTCCAGGGATCCGAGTTCATTTTTTTTATTTCCATTTATTTATTTATTTTAGTTCTTAATTAGTACTCCTTTCAATACCCCTCCCCCATTTGATTGTTTTTTTGGGATTTTGTCATCGTTTTTGTTTATTTTTGTGTGTTTCTCTCTCTCTCTCTCTAATTCTGTAGTATAACATTCTATTATTATTTTAACCTTATTATGTTCATTTTTTATCCATCTGAAATAAAAAAAACAAACAATAAATCAATCAAACTGAACATCATTGTTGCATGACAATATCTGGTAAAGAAACACTACTTGAATTTAATCCTTAATTGAAAATCACTCCACTCACAAATCAAGGCTTCTATAGAAGGTCAATCAAGTAACACTAAGTAACCCCTTGTGGAGCCTCAATTGGAATTCAAGAAATCAAAAATTGAACCTAATCAAACCCAAGAAATCATGGTTGCAAATAATCAAACCTTAAAAGAACTGACCACTCCGGATGTTGAGTACCAACCTGCGTACATCCAATATCCTGAGGAAGCAGCCATCTTTGAGCTGAGATCAGGCCTCATCCACCTTCATCCTAAATTCTATGGTTTTTTAGATTAGGACCCCCATAAACATCTAAAGTAGTTTCACATATTGTGCTCCACCATGAAACCCCAAAATGTGTCTGGGGACTTAATCAGGTTTAGGGCCTTCCCTTTCTCCCTTGATGGTGTAGCCAAATATTGGCTATAGTATTTTCTTACCACGATTGGGGGATGGAATGAACTTAAAAGAATATTTTTAGAGGAGTTATTCCCTTCCTTCCAAATGATATCAATTAGGAAATAAATCTGTGGAATTAGGCAATCACAAGGAGAGACCCTTCATGAATACTAGGAGAGATTCAAAAGACTTTTCTCAAGCATCACCCACCACCAGATTAGTGAACAACTATTAATCCAATACTTTTAAGGGGGAATTATCCCCATGGATAGTGGAATGATTGATGTTGCAGCTGGTAGTTCCCTAATTGATAAAACTCCTTCTGCCGCTCGTGACTTAATAACCAACATGGCTCAAAATGCACAACAATTTGGTACACAAGCAATTGCACCATCCCGAGGAGTTCATGAGGTAAGCCATTTAACCCTAGAAAAAAAGTTATATACTAAACTTGATGAGATGTATACACTTATAAGGAAATTATCTCAAGCAGAAGGTAACTCTCACTCTCCTCTAGTTCCATTATATTGTGGTATTTGTTCGGAAAATACTCATTTATCTGACCAGTGCCCAAAACTTCAAGATTCACCTGAGTCTTGTTCAACCGTGTTCCTAGGTCGTCCATTCCAACAAGAACCTCCCTTCAAGCAAGAACAATTCAGGACAAATCCAAATCCCGGGTGGCAAGCACAACCCCAGTACTGACAAGGAGGAAACTCAAGATACCCCAAGAAGAATTGGTATCAACAAGGACAAGGTAAGCAACCTTATTATCCATCAACATATCAAAACAATCATCCTCCTCCCAAATATAAATCATGTCTTGAGGACATGGTAAAGAAAATGGAAACCCAGAACCTCCAGTTTCAACATAACACACAATCAGCAATTCAAGACCTACGAACTCAAGTGGGACAGTTGGAAAACCCCATCGGTGAGCTTAATATGCAAGGTTATGGACAACTACCATCTCAACCCATTTCCAGTCCTAAGGAAAAAGGTAATTTATGTGCAGTTACACATCGTAGTGGTAAAGAAGTCTCTCCTTATTTTGATTCTTCACAATAGGTATGTCCCCCTCTTGAAAAATCTCTTTCTCAACCCTCAAAAATTTCAAGTAATGAAAAAAATACAAAATGGGTAATAGAGTTATCATTAATGATTCAAATGATAAATCCAGTCCTCTTCCTTTCCCACAAAGAATATCTAAATTTAAGAAAAAATTTGATAATGACATTGATAAAGA
Organism: Viscum album; assembly: GCA_963277665.1. NCBI lineage: Eukaryota > Viridiplantae > Streptophyta > Magnoliopsida > Santalales > Viscaceae > Viscum > Viscum album. Next base: position 621,554,990 of record OY728167.1, on the reverse strand, counting down.
AATAATGGATACATTTAAAAAGGTGCAAGTTAACATTCCTTTATTGGATGTAGTTAAACTAATCCCTCAATATTCCAAATTTCTTAATGAGATTTGCATCCATATAAGAATAAAAAAGGGGAATGAGAGAGTTAACTTGGGGAGGAATGTCTCGGCATTGATTCAACCAGCAATTCCAACCAAATGCAAGGATCCAAGCACATTCAAAATATTGTGTACCATAGGGGAGACTTTCCTTTATGATGCTATTCTAGATTTAGGTGCTTCCATTAATGTATTTCCTCACTCCGTGTATACTTATTTGTAGGTTGGAGAGATTTAACCAACAGTAATTGTCGTGAAACTTGCTAACCGGAGTACTACACATCAAATAGGAGTGATTGAGGATGCACTTGTAAGAGTGAAGAATCTAATCTTCACCAATGATTTTTACATTCTTGAGATGGAAGATACCTGAACCCAAGGACACGCTCCTATCATACTTGGGAGGCCATTCTACAAAACAACAAAGATGATCATCAATGTTCACAATGGTACTTTGTCCATGGATTTTGGTGGAGAAAAGGTAAGTTTTAACATCCTTAAGGCTATGAAACACCCCGTTGAAGAGCACTCCACTCTTCCTGTCTATTCGATGGAAGTAATCTCAAACGATGCACAGACACACAATTATCTCCTCAACCCATACTCTTGATTCATTTTCTTCTTCTTCACCCTTGGATGATTTGAGTTTTGAGTCATTTTTTGAGTGTTGTGTGGGTTCTGAAAAGTGTAAATTTTGTGTTTTAATTGATGAGTGTGTTCATTCTGAGGTACCCATGACCGTCGATGATTCTGCAAATCTCATTTCAATATATTCTCTATCTTTAGAGAATAAACATGAGAAGATAGATAGTGGAATGGACCTCACTCCTCCTACATCCCCTCCCTCAGTCCAAAAACCCCCAGTGTTGGAATTAAAACTAGTTCCTTCTAATTTAAAATATGCATATCATTAGGGTATTGACCAATTGCTCGTCATTATTTCCAATAACCACTCTCCACAACAGGAATCAAAATTACTCAAACTTTTGAGAGAGTATAAAAAGGCAATAGGATGGACATTGGTAGATATTCCCAGGATTATCCCATCTATTTGTATGCACCATATACTTTTTCATGATGAGGATAATCCCGTAACACAATCTCAATGCGGTTTGAATCCCACTCTCTTTGAAGTGGTAAAATTGGATTTCAGTAAATTACTTGTTGCGGGGATTATTTATCCTATATCTGATAGTAAATGGGTTTTCCTAGTGCAAATTGCACCTAAAAAAACTAGAATAATAGTAGTTTCTAATGAAAGGAATTAATTGGTTCCAACACGTGTGTAAAACTGTTGGCAAGTCTGTATTAACTACCGTCGACTGAATGAAGCCTTGCGGAAGGACCACTTTCCTCTACCTTTTCATTGACCAAATGCTAGAAAGATTTACTGGTAAGTCCTATTATTGTTTCCTTGATGGCTATTCGGGTTATTTTCAAATCCATGTTGCCCCTGAGGATCAGGAAAAAACAACATTTACCTATCCATTTGGCAAATTTGCATACAGAAGGATGCCTTTTGGTCTTTTTAATGCTCCCGGTACTTTTGTGCGCTGTATTTTGAGTATATTTTCAAAGTACCTAGAGAATTGCATGGAAGTTTATATGGATTATTTCATGGTTTATGGAACTTCCTTTGATAATTTTTTGGCTCACCTGGGTTCTATCCTCCATCATTTCATATAAAATGATATTGTTTTAAATTATGAGAAATTCCATTTCATGGTAGAACAAGGGATAGTTCTTGGGAATGTTATTTAAAAAGATGGAATCCAAGTGGATAAATAAAAAATTGAATTAATTTGAATCCTTCCATATCCAAAATGTGTTTGTGAGGTGTGATCTTTCTTGGGTCATGCTAGTTTTTACCGCCGATTAATTAAATACTTCAGTAAGATTGCACTTCCCTTGTCCCGGTTATTACAAAAGGATTATGAGTTTCTGTTTGATAAAAATGTTGAGGATTCTTTCAATTCACTAAAAATGAGTCTCACATCACCTTCCATCATCCAACCACCAAGGTGGGATATCCCCTTTGAAATTATGTCTGATGCCTCTAACTTTGCAGTTGGGGCAGTTTTATCACAAAGGGTTGAGAAGGATCCTCTTGTCATTTCATATGCCTCACGTACCCTTGACCGGCCCAATCAAACTACACAACCACCAAAAAATAACTTCTTTCTATTGTGTTTTCCTTGGAAAAATTCCGTTCATATCTTATTGGGTAAAAAATCATTATTTTCTCTAATCATGCTGCCATTCATTTCCTCCTATTGAAACCTGAAGCCAAGCCCCGCCTCATTCAGTGGATGCTCCTCTTACAAGAGTTTGACCTTGAGATTCGTGATAATAGAGGACTGGAAAATGTGGTAGTTGACCACATTAGTAGGATTTCCCCACCATTGCACCATCATGTTGACTCACCCCTCCCCATAGATTTTTCAAGTTAGGTAGTCGTTGTCAATTTACAAGGAATATCTCCAGGAGGAATGAAATGCCCCAAAAACCCATGTTATTCTGTTAAATTTTTGATTCATGAGGCATTGACTTCATGGGGCCTTTTCCAAATTCATTTGCATTTTTATACATTTTATTGTCTGTTGACTATGTATCTAAATGGGTGGAAGTAAAGTCCACTAGGATCGATGACTCTTGTGTGGTTATTGATTTTGTGAGGTCTTAGATTTTTTGTAGGTTTGAGTTACAGAGATTCATTATTAGTGATCAAGGTTCACATTTTTGCAATCGCAACATGAAAATTTTTCTTCATAAGTATGGGGTTGATCATAAATTCTCCACTGCATATCACCCCCAAACTAACGGACAAGTAGAAATATCCAATCGGGAAGTTAAAAAAGTCTTGGAAAAAATGGTCCAACCTAATAGGAAAGATTGGAGTTTGCGCTTGGATGATTCACTTTGGGTGTACCGTATGGATTTTAAAACCCCAATTGGAATGTCACCATACAGGATTGTGTTTGGAAACGCTTGTCACCTCCCGGTGGAGGTAGAACACCATGCATATTAGGTTCTTAAACAATTTAATAAGAATCTTTCAGATTCAGGTGAGCATAGGAAGCTGCAGATTCAAGAGTTGAAAGAAATTAGACATGATGCACATGAGAACTCCTGGGTCTATAAAGAGAAAACAAAGGCTATCCATGATAGCATAATTCATTAGTGGAAGTTCCATATTGGTGAGTAGGTCCTCATGTACAATTCTAGGCTAAAACTCTACCCAGGTAATCTTCATTCTCGATGGATCGGTCCTTATACTGTTACTAATGTTTACCCTTTTGGTGCAATATATATTTTTCCTGAGCAGAGTGGACGATGTCTTACCATCAATGGGCAGAAAATTAAACACTTCTTTGAGGATTTTCTAAAGAATACATTGGAGAAAATACACCTTATAGATGCAAAAAAAAAGTAAAACACACTAGGTTTTATCCTTCCTTCTCACATTGTCAATCATTTCAGTGAGGACACTTCACATTCTACGTGTTTGTGTGGGGGGTGGATACATTCCTGGGCTCATTAGGATTTCCATTTTATTTCTTCTTTCTTCTCTTTCTCGCCTTCTTTATAGTATTTTCATTTTTCCCCATCAAAAAATCCAAATTTCCATGATTTGGTGACCATAAGGGGGGAAAGTAAAAATACTATAAGGATGGTGAAAAATACTATCATGGAGTGATTTTTAGTGAATTGGTTTTCTGTCAATGATATAAATGGTTGCATCTTTGTGAAACATTTGAGATGATTGATTCCCCTTGTGTGAGTAGTTTTTAGAAAAACTGTTTCACTAAAATCTCCACACATTTTTGCACAAAACTACAATGTGTGAATATTTCTTACTTACTAGAAGGTAAATATAATTTAGGTTAATAATTTTCATCTTAAAATGATATTCACATATGTTCGTTCCTTATCCGATCTATTTTATTACTATATCGGATTGACCTATCCGTGTGTATCTGATATCCGACTATTGCACGCCCTAAAAAACAATTTTGGGTTGTGTCTTGGGTAGGTCAAAAACCACTCCTCCTCAACCATTGATCTTGTAATAACTATTACAATTAGTGTCGTGACGAGATCAAACAAGGGTTGAGAGATGAGTGTGAGATTCTCTCCAAATGCAATTTCTGAAAAAAAATAATAATAAATGAGGGGAATGATTAAATGTGAAACATATGGGGATATCTAGGTTGGGAGATTATGGTTTGACTTTCAGGAATGCTTAAGTGAGTGGGTCTTGAAATATGATTGCAAAGGATGTAGTCAGGTTCGGTGGGAAAAATATTTTAAGCTGAATAATGTTAAAATAACTTATATTTATTGGATAAAAGTTGAAAGAATAGAGTGGAATAGATTTCAAACATACACGTGTAGAGTTAGTGGCATGGTTAACTCTTGGATTCCTTGCTCAATTTGGTATCATGAATCTCTTTGAATTTCATTGTGATATGATTTATGAGACATCTTTTTCTATTTTCACCCAGAAGAAATCATTGGTCTGGTTTTTGCATTAATCACATTACATTAATTTATTAATTCATCATTTTGTTTTGTTTTTGTTTTTTTATTTGTGTCTTTTCCCAGGAGTGAAAATGATTAGGTTTGGGGGTGTGATCACTAAACTATTCACTATTCAAATCAACCCTTACACAGCTGTTTTAAACTAGTTTTGTAATGATTATTCCAAATATAATGATAAATTTCACTTTATGTTTTAATCAATGAATTAATGTTAATCACTATTAAAATAGGCAATGTCACTTGTTTTTATTATTTCAATGTATGAGGAGATGATTTGGAGGGACCTTGATGAAGTGGAAGAAAAATGAGCCAAAATTGCATGAATCCATGAAGACGTGTACACTGTTGTTCCTATTTAGGAAATTATGTTAATCCAAAAGGGATCATATTTTTTGGGATGGTCCAAAATTTAATGGGCTACATTTCATATTAAGGAACCAAAGCCTCATTCAGCCTCTAAAATTCCCATCCAAACTGATATGTCCAAGGAATCAAATCTGCAAAAAGGTAGATGTGGTGTTCTGTATTTTATCAATGTCACGATCTCTATATGTCCAATGGGTGCCAAACATTTAGTGGAGACGTTAAAGAGGTGGGGATACAAATCTGTTATTTTTTCCAAAGCGAGATAATTCTTTATGGAGGTAGAAACAAGTGGTACAATTGGGTTGAAGAAATCTGTGTGCCTTAAACCACCTTCCCACTTTGCCTATAAATTGGTACCTTGGGCACACCATTTGGGAGTTCGAACGAGAGGCAAGGTGCTGCCATTTTGGAGTCCCAATGAGGTCTTTTCAGCATCACTAGAAGTTCTGGAGGCTATGGGAAGTTCTACTTCAACATCTTCTTCTTCCTCCCCTCTCATGGATTTCTAAACCCCTCGTGATCACCCGGGGAGGAACGTGATGTAAATCCCAAGCTTCATGTTTGTAATATTTGAATGATCTTTTTAATTCAAGGTTGTTGTGTTGTTTTTCATCGTCTTGTATTCTTATTTTATTGATTTATGTACTGGTATGTCATGATCAACTCACATGATCATGTTTGGGGGTACCCATTCATGTGATGTTTCACACACCGTTCACCACATCCTTTTCCCCCTTTCAATTACGGTGTTCATGTGGTTCATATTGGTCAATTGAACACACATAAGCACTGTCAAGGTCATGAAAATTTATTTCATGGTATCAAAATGAAATAAAATACAAACCTGGGAAACACATGGAGTTCTTCATGTGTTTCCTTGGTGAGTCTCGATTATGATGTCGAACACAAATCACCCAATCATCAGCGGTGTCTGGTAAATCATTGTGTGTTTTATACTGAACCCTAGGAGGTATCCTAGTATAAACTCAATAACATTCTGGTTCATGGTGTTACAAACCAGGGATTAAAATATCACAACCCAATATCATGAAGTGATGAAGGATGAACATCATGAGAGTACCCCGGGTTGATCACGCTTAATTAATTATGTTAATTTCTACTTTTTTTTATCGCTTTCATTTAATATTTTCTTCTTAAATAATCAAACCCCCAAGTTTTATAAAATATAATTCTCCTTCTACTTTCATAATCAAAAGCCTCTTTTAAATTAATGATCTAAGGATCTGTTGAGAGACGACCTAGGGTTGCTGATATAATGCAGAAATTATAGTCAAAATTAAAGCAACTAATTTGACGCACTCAACAACGCGATCATGGCCTATCGTAAAAATCCTCATAAGGATACATCTACATAGTTGATTGAAAACTGTTATTTTAGGAAAACTCCATAAGAGGTATGTGTTTCTCCCAAGAACATCAAAAATGTAGGATACATTCTCAAAGCATGTCCTCAAGCACTTGAATCGTATTCTCGGACTGGCCATCATTTTGGGGATGGAAAGATATACTCAGAAGTACCTATGTACCCAAAGCCTTCTAAATTCCCAGTCAGACCATAGAAGTAAACCGTGAATCCCTGTCAAAAAAAATGGAGTGTGGATCCCCATGTAGATGTACAATCTCCTGGATGTATAACCTTCCCATATCATGAACATTGAAGGTCTCCTTGATCGGTAATAAGTGAGGAACCTTCGTGAGTCTTTCATTGACAACCCAAACTGCATCATTACCTCAAGGAGACACTGGTAATCCTATCATGAAATCCATTGCAACATTGTTCAAATTCCACTCGGGAATGGGTAACTACTGTAAAAGCCCAGTTGGTCACTGATGCTCCACATTCACCTACTGATAGGTGGGAAACTCCATGAAAAAACCAAAAACATCTCTATTTATACCTAGCCACCAATACTGTCAGTGTAGATCATGCTATATCTTGGTGGAACCAGGATGAACTGCCCAAACTAAGGAATAAAAATCCCGTATTATCTCTTCGCGTACGTCTACTGAAACCCATATGCGCCCCAAGAAATGCAAGATCTCATCCTTGCCTATGATCCATCCTATAATAGAGGCCTCTCCTGACACACTCTCCCATATTACTAGGCCTTCTAAATCTTATATCTCCTGCATTCACATTGAATCAAAAAGAGTAGAGTTAACATCTACAGAAGAAAGAAACATCTACCCCTGTCTGTCATGCACTTCCAACTGCATCTCAGATAACAGATCCATAAGCTTCCACCCACAGCTAACCTCCTGAACCGCTTGTATTTACGTCCTCTGGCTCAATGAATCAACTACAAAATTTCCTCTCCTAGACATGTAGGCAAGCTAAATGTCAAAGGACTGAAGGTACTCGACCCACCTTCATCGTCTCAGGTTCATTTCATGATGAGTGAAGATATAATTTATAATTTTGTGGTCGGTGAGAACCACAAAATGCTCTCCCAGAAGATAATGTCTACAACAACGTAAATAATTAATAACTACATCCAACTCAAGATCATGAGTTTGGTAGTTCCTCCCATTTCTCCTCAACTACCTAGACTCGTACACAATGACTCATTCTCCCTGCATAAGCACTGCTCCCAAACTGGTACCTGAAGCATCACAGTAAATAGGGTACCTCTTTCCTGGTTTCGAAAAAAGTAGTATCGGTGCAGAAGGAAACCTCCCTTTCATCTCCTGAAAGGTTGACTCACAAGAATATTACCATAAGTACTTTTCACCCTTCATTGTTAGGCCCATCATTGGCACCGCTAATCATGAAAAGTATTGTATGAAATGTTTGTAGTAACCATATAGATGGAGAAACTCCACAACTAAATGAATTTCTTCGACTACTCCCAGGAAACTACTACCCTCACTTTCTATGGGTCTACCGATACTCCTATCTCTGAGATAACATGACCCAAGAAGTTAATATGTTCCATCCAAATGTGGAATTTTGAGATCATAACATAAAACTAATGATCTCTCAGTGTACTGAAAACAATCTCAAGATGGTTATCAGGGTCATGTCGAGTGTGAGAGTACACCATGATATCATCCACAATGACTACCATGAAATAATCCAAGTATGGATGGAACACACGATTCATCAGTGCAACTAAAGATGCAGGCATGTTCATGAGACCGAAAGGCATAACCACATACTCGTATAAACCATACCTACTCTGAAAGTCTGTAAGAGGTATATTTTATGGTCTAACATGAAATTGAGGATAAACCTATCTCAATTAAATTGTCGAGAACACACGGTCTCTCCAAAGCTGATCAAATAGATCATCAATCCTCGGCAAGGGATATTGGTTCTTGACCACCAACTGGTTCAACTTCCTATAATCCACACATAGTTTGAGGGTACCATCTGCCTTCTTTGCAAATAGGATAGGAGAACCCCATGGAAAAGTAATAGGTCAGATGAAACCCTTTAGCTACAACTCTTCCAACTACTTCTTGAGCTCCTGTAACTCTGGTGTATCCATCCTACAAGGAGGAATGGAAACCGGTAATACTCCTGTCATAATATTAATAGAAAATTATACCTATCTCTCTATAGAAAAAATGGAGAAGTCCTCTAGAAATACATCCTTGAAACGATCCACCACAGGAGGAATGTCCATCTGTGAATTCTCCTGATTATCCAGATATAGACTAGCAATATGGGATGTAACTCCTCCCAACCCATGATGCTCGGGTCCTGCTATGCTCGCCTGTACTTCCCATTCTCCCTTATGAAGAAACAATCTTCCCTCTCGTGATGTGAAACTCACCTTGCAGTGATATCAGTCGACAACATCATGGAAGGGAACTAAATAGTCCATTTCGATAATGACATCATATCCCGTCATCTCTAATTATTAGAGGTCCCATAAGAAGTGAAACCCTCCAAACTCTAGAGGTAACTTCTTGAATTGTCATACACTATCCGTTCTTGTTCCCAACAGAGTGTTAAACATCAAGACATCAATAGAAGAAAAGATACAGAGCCCAAGGATCTCCAAAAAAGCAACATATATAAAACTATGGGAAGACTCTCTATCTAAAAGTGCAGAAGCTAAAACTGATGCAACTAGAATCGTACCGCGAACTGTAGAGGGTCCGAGATCCTACTACTTCTGGGTCTGCTCCACTGCAGAAGTCTGTCCTGTACTGTGACCCTGTGACTCTACCTTACCACCCTGAGTTACTCCACCCTGTTGTCATTGAATGCATGGCGACTAGCTACCATAGCCATGACCTCCACCTCAGCCTGAATAGCCGGAAGAACTCCAGTTCAGAGACTAGTGAGAAACTGGTGGTGCTTCTCCATGATGATGAGTCATATTGGAACCAATTTCATGAGCTGTTACTAAGAAAAAATGATAGAACTGCAAAAGATGACCCATCTTTCCGTACGATCGGCACTCCACTAGGTCTCTCGGGCAATGTGGCCTCATATGCCTGACTGTCCCACACTGGTAGCATACCACCTGGCTACCTGAAGGTGTATATCGCCTACTCGAATATCCACATGTATACTCCCTACAATGCTTCCTTTTATCATCTGGAGAAGTACTAACTCTAGACGGTGAACTGCCTTGGCTCAAAGCTCCAGAATACCTCAAGTTGCGTTCTGTGATTAGCACCTCGTTTACTATGGAAGATATAGACGTCAATATGAAGATTTTTACCTGATATCAGATGTCATTCCTGAGACAATCATAAAAATTCCTCACTAAGAATAACTCATCACCCCCTTAGAATGGGTGTGAAGTTCTGTAGCTCTGTGAAGCGATAAGAGTACTCCATGACGGAAATAGTGCCCTGTTCCAGATTCATGAATCCTCGGGGTCGATTGACCCTCAAATATCTAGGTAAAAATAATCATAGAAGGTACACTGAAACTTCTCCCAAGCCATACCCTTCTTGCGTCCCGCCCGTGAGATCACATCCCACCATCTCTTCACAGAATCCCAAAGCATGAACATAGCGAGCTTGACCATCCTCTCTAGAGGCTTCTCCAGATGCATGAAGATTTTCAGCATGGCTTCTAGACATGACTCTACAGCCTAGGGTCCTCTATACCCTGAGAAATTGGGAGGATACTGCTGCTGAAAGACCCGCGTCAATTCTTCCATTGACGGGGAAGGAGGCGGTGCTCCCTGGAAGGTCGGCATCATGTTCATAAAGCCCTATCAGAACTGTGTATCGACACATGTAACTGGGATAATGGATGGTCCCAAGACAGGAATGACTGGATGATCTTCTAGTGGTCCCTAATCATCCATGTTTGGTGTCTAATAACTACCCTACAAGTGGCGTACAACCAGAGGACGTCTTGGTGTCCTAAATTTTCAAGGTCAAGAGCACACATTAGATCAAGATTATCAATGAATGAAACATAAAATTGTATGAAGTGAAAAGATAAAGAAAGAATTCATGTTTTTCAAAACATGGATACACTCTGTGTATAAAAATACAAGGCGTGTTCCATTAAGCCTTAACATGGGAGTGTACTCCTACCAACCCCAGTCATGAATCACCCCATACACACGGCATGTTCTTGCAAGACACAACGTGTACTGGAATCAAGTTCTCCCTTCCCGAGTTCTTCTACATGAGTAACAAACATGTTTCTCCTAGGTCAAGGCTACACTACATGTTTGTTCTAGACACGACGTTTGCTAGAAGAACTTCACTGACCCGTGTTTTTAGTCACATGACTGTTTACACTGATGACTCTACATGGCGTGTTCCATATGCACACGGAGTGTACTTACTAATTTTTCAACCTCCTGTGTTGTTAGTCACATGGACGGATACACGGATGACTCTACACAGTGTGTTCCAAATACACACGGCTTGTGATTCCTGATTTTTCATCCTCCTGTTTCGTTAGTCACACTAATGGATACATAGTCTCTACAACACAACGTGTACATCCGGTACATGGCGTGACCCACCAAAAATTTCCCAACCCCATGTATCTGCCTACACAACCAGTGACATGGTTAGAAACTACATGGTGTGAACATACATTGCACATCGTGTAATTAATAAAAACAGTTCCTTTCCAAACATAAGGATACATGGAGTGTATTTAGAGATACAGACCGTGTATTTTGGGTTTTTCCAGACAAAAAGCCTCAGAAACTACTTCGGATACTATAAAAACACTGAAATGAACACTAAAGTTCCAAATTACAATCCATGAGGGAACATACACCCTACGAATCAATCCTTGGCATCATATACATGTCATATACAAGGAATAAAAATACAATGATTCACCAAATTCTCATCCATGAGGTCCCATAACACCTTAGGAACCAATGATTGGCATTCATTCAAATAAAATATTACACAATTCAATACCCATTCAAAAATCATGTATTCTATCAATGAATCTATCACAACATCATGCATATCTAGCAAAACATCTATCACTACAACATGAAATCAGTAATGCATCCTAAATGGAATGGAAAGAATGCATGACATGTGATATATAGCATGTTCCTATATGATGCATGAGACGGAATACCCTCATATCATCTGGTATCAATAGAAATAGATCATCAATGATATAAAAAATAACAACACAAAGAATGTGAATCACCCAACAGTGAAATCAAATCAACTATAAAATTGAAAAACCCGAAAAATTGCAATAATGGAGGTAAATTAGGTTTTCCCTATACACGGGTTAGCTACTCCCGATAACAGCTTATTACCAAGTAATTATTCCCTCTTATCCCTATCTATAGGCTCCCAACAGTATGTCAAGAATAAAATAACCCTTTGACACCACTTTATAACGTCCCAGTTCTGGGTGCCGCCCAGAGGTGCCCCATACCTAGTTGGTCACATGGACTCAAGCACATTTCCCAAAACGCCAGAGGCTTCCGACTAGCAGTGAGGGTCATGGGTGTGATAGAGGGGAAACTATACCATAATTGCATGATTAACATAGAAGAATAACAATAATATGCAATATCGGAAGCTGTAGTACCACACAATAAGAAAAAATCTGGAGACTAAAAGTAACAAACAACTAGAGAACATATATAAATGATGCATGTAACATATATCTAGGAAAGCATCCAAAAAAGTCATAATACTGGAATATAGTACTTAACCAAAGTACAGAAGAAAAAAAATAAACTCCAACAGCATCACAAGCTTCATCTTGGCCCAATTCTATCCATCTCCACACCAATCAAGTACATGAAGTATAAGGGAGATTTCCCTTATCTATACCTGAAAAAATATAATCTTTTTAGGTCCATAAAAAAGAGACAAACAGGGTGTCAGATGAGCCCCAGTAGGCAACCACCCAAAGATATGTGACTAACAGTCAGTGAATATATATAGGGTAGGCAATAAGTAAAATGAGGCAATAAACAAGGAATTACTCAAAAGTAAATAGTCCAACAGTTTCAATTACATCATTTACATTTGAAAACTTAATCAACCAAAAAATACCAGAAACCCTCTGGGAAAGATCTCACAGCCTATCCCATATGGTTCAACCAATAATATCAAGTAACCCTTTGTGTATTTCTCACAGGTTAGCCTCTCTGGTTCAATTTACAATAAGGATATAACAACCCTCTCGGATAGCTCACATAGTCTACCACTTTTGTCTCATGTAAACAAAGACTCTATGAGGAATAAATCACCTTCAATTCCCCCTATAGACTTATAATGGTAACTATATACACTATGAGGAAGAACTCAACATCCATTCCTCATGTGGTCTCGTAAAAGAACTATAGACACTCTAAGGGAGAACTCAATTTCAATCCCCCCTATGGTCTCACAGTGTGATAATTATAAAAGACACTCTGGGAAAGCCCTCAACATCAATTTCCTCTATGGTATCCCTACACCAGGTTCCCACAGCCCTGTGTAAATCAATCATGCACAATGATAATTAGAAACCAAAGTGAACCTCAAAGTACTACTTGGATAATAGGCACAAATCATAACACAAGTATGTCAGATAATATCACTCCATCCTAATAGCACTAGGCTTGGAAAACAACGTAGCATACTAAAAAATTCTAGAACCAACATCCAATATTAAATCAACATGGAAAACACATCCATATCATGGAAATTAACCCTATTTGCAAACAAGATCCCTAACTCAAGCAATCAAAGCATAGAAGGAATTAAAAGGATTAGATTACCTAAATGTGAAATAACTAGTTCTAGTGTATTGGTCACTTTTTCAAATTATATTCAAACACTTACTATGGAAAAGAACAATCCATCTACCTCGGTGTTGTACAGACGATATACGTGAACCTCAGTCCTCGAATCAGCCTAGAACGTCGTAGATCTACAAAAATGCTAAAAAGTTTAACCGTGGATATCAAAAAGAGAGAGGATAAATCAGGAAACAAATCTCTAGAAGAAGTAAGAGCTTATCGTGGTAATTCTAATGTAATTGACAATGGTCAATTCGGAGAACGGATGGCGTGTCGGGGGCTCTGAGAAGAATCACCGGCTATGGATGCTCCTGGACGAGACGAGTGAAGAAGAAGATAAATTTCTGAACGAGTCGTGAACCTGGTCTATTTAAATAAATAGTAATTAAAATACACAGTGTGTTCCCTAGGGACACACAACATGTACATTCCTTAACCGGCCCCCGCTTTGGGTGGTCTCCAGGTCACAACACATGACCATGTGCTCGGCCGTTACAGGGCCATCACACAGCTACCCACAACAACCGGCGACACGGCATGTGTTTATAAGTACACGGCGTGTTCTTATAAGTACACAGTGTGTACTCCTGGAATTTATATAATTTCTTGTTTTTCTCAAAAACAACCAGAAATGAAAGACATACCTGAAAAGAAGATCTGAGTTCTACAAAATCCCCCTCCTTATGTTCATATTTACTCATAATTGAATTTGACATTAGGTATAAAGAATTTAGATTTTTAAAATTATATAAAAATACCAAATAAATTACTATAATTCCTTATATGATCTATTTATATCATTTTATCACACTTTTTTTAATGATCTTGTTTACTATTATCATTATTTTGGATGTTAACTGCATTATTTATCATGTATATTTTGATTTGGTAGTTTTGGTAATTTTGTATTTCTATGGATTCCATCTTCTCCAAAATTATTTTTATTGAATAAATATCATATGTTTTCAATATATTTAAATTTATAGTAGTCCATAAATGATATATATAGAAAAATAAATTACACAATTCATGGAGATTGTATGGTGTTCGTACGCATGAACGCTGATTTGACTTTTCGAGTGATGGAAAGAAAGTAAGGAGAATAATAATTAATCATTAAATAATAATAATTATATCATATATAATAATATATAATAATTAAATCAAACCTTATTACCATCAATATATGGTGTTAATGGAAATATGGATAACTTCACTTTAGGTTTGTGGTAGTTCGCACGTACCCACGAGCAATGTTATCATTTTCCAATGAATTGGAAGGTAAAAAGAAATATATGATATATAAGTTATAGAATAATATTTAGTTCATAATTATAATATATAATAATTAGTTACATTTTTATAATCATACATGTAAAGTGGTGATAAAAATATAATACACCACTATGTGGACACGGTAAGCGATATTTATGCAATAATGTTATTTTTTCTTTTTATATGATGGAAATTGAATAGAATATAGATGTACCATAATCATATTAACATATTATTATATTTAGGACAATATTCTTATTATTTTAGTTTGGTTATAACCCATTAAAAGGATTTAAATGATGACATAATATTGAAAGAGTCAGTAAAGACAGTTACCTCTTCTTTGGTAGACTTCTTTTTGGTATCTTATTAAGGGACCTATGGTTGGTCCTTTATAAGGATCATATCCTATATGGATTCTATTATGATTTTTATAAGATAAATGCATAGGGGTTTTTCAAGATACGTAGCCCTATGTATTGTGATTAATTGAAAGATGTGGTGTCCTTTTATAAGAGATGAGTTGTGAATTCTTGAAATTTCATAAAGTATTAAGTTAATATAAATTATATTTCTTTTAAAAATGGAAAAAAATCAATAATCTAATATAGGTGGAGTATATATATAAATTCTCTCATACAAACAAATTTAGACAAGTTGTAATTATTTTTCACCCTTATATTTTAGTTTTAACTCCATTTACCCTTTGGAAAATTATCATAATATTAATGTTTTCTACTCTTTGAGGGATAATAATAATAATACAATAAACTAAAATATGACACATAAATGGACCCTTTTTAATTGTTAAACCCATATCCCAATTATATGTCTTAATATAATATTTTAATTAATTATAAATAATTTAATAAAATATTATTTTTTATAAAATATTATTAATCTCATTTGTTGACATTATTCAATCAATTTAAATTTAAATAAATGAAGAAAAAAGTTATTTTTAATATAATAATTTAAAACTCTCATATATTGTCATATATATTAAAAAATTGATGGAAAACATTAATTATTTCATATTAAATTGGATTTACAATTTGTGAAACCATTTATTTTATTTTTCTATTTTTTAAATAAATGTATCAACAGTGTTGTGTAATTATTTTTGGTAATTATATAATAGGTAATAATTATAAATAAATTACCATATTGAATATAATTTCACTATTCACCAAATTACTGTTAATATTTTTTCACCACTTTTTTTCATAGTGAAAATATAAGAGATAATTAAAACAAAGAGGGTGATATTTTGTAACTTTTGTTGATTTAAATATTGTATACATTATTTTCCTAGAAAAGATTCCATTAAAAA
Organism: Viscum album; assembly: GCA_963277665.1. Classification (NCBI taxonomy): domain Eukaryota; kingdom Viridiplantae; phylum Streptophyta; class Magnoliopsida; order Santalales; family Viscaceae; genus Viscum; species Viscum album. Next base: position 621,539,165 of record OY728167.1, on the reverse strand, counting down.
ATATATGTTTTGTCTATTTTTATATAGGTAAAATTTAATTTATCCAATAAGAATTATCATGAAAAATTATTACCTTTTCAATTAAGTTTAACCTATATTATCCTGATTTATCCTTTACCGTGGTGATTACTTTTATCATGCTTACAATACCTAATGACTACAAAATAAAATGGATATATTTACCAAATTGTAACCACTTAATTAAAATTTTGAAATCAATTTTATAAAATTAAATAACTATTAGTGGTATAAATTAATTTTAATATAACTACACAAAATGCATGGAAAACTACTTTTCTGAATAATAAAATGTTTAGGCATAAAACTAAATTGATTCTTATCCCATGCCTAATGAAAATATAAGATAAATGTTAAAAAAAAATTAATATAATATATATATATATATATATTTTATTAAGATAATCCACCAACAGTGACTAATATATTTATTAACATAAAAACATATTTCATGAAAATAATACTTTTTATGAAAAAAATTCTTATACATTAAAATGTATTTTATTTTTATTTATAATTCATTGATAACCAATATATTTATTTTTTAAATGTGTAGACCATATAATTCTAATAATTTAGTTATTATAATTCATTTATAAAAATTTAACTACTAGGTTATAATGCTATACTATATTATAGTTCATTTAGAATTGGGTTTGTGTGTTTCACAAGCTATCAAAGTGATTAAATTTATTTAAAATGAAACATACCATAAAATCACCGGTATTACATTCTTCCCTAAATCAAAACATAATTATAATATTTGAAATATCCATCATTTCAAATCATAAAAATGTTTGGGTATCTATTAATCATAATTTCATGGGGTTTCCATGTCACCTATTGTATTTTATGATTTATATAAAGTACCATTTCCAATCAGGTCATCAAAATTTTCAACTCTTATTCTATGGTGTCTAGAATCTGGATTGGAACTTCATAGTAAGATATATTAGGTTCCTATTCTATTTATACACATGTGATAACATGTTATAAGTTGGTAATATACTTCTATAATAAAGAGTTATAGAACATATCATGAAATTTAGAGCGTCTTAGTGGTATTTCTAATCAGAAAACCATAAATCCAATTTGTTCGAGAATTTTAAATTATTTGATGTACCCAGGGCCTCATTATTTCTTCATACTAAAACTTGTAACACTATTCCATAGAGTTAAATTCTGGGAATCATAATCTCGGACTTAAAACTCAAAATCCATCCTTTGGTTACCGACATAACAATTTTCCATTTTTTGAGATTCTTTAATAATAGTTTGGATGGACAATACATTTTCTATGGTCTCCTCGCTAAGATCTAATCCTAAATGTTTTCTTTCACCAAATTCATCAAAAAAAATGTTATATGGAATATCTTGAAATATAATGCTTCATACGGTGCCACTTCAAAACATTAATAGAATCTATTTTTAGATGAAAATGCCGCCAATGTTATATACTAATCTCAAATACCATTAAATTCAAGTGATCATGAACATAAAATGTTCTATAATTTTGTGATATTCCTTTTGGAGTATCCATTAGTTTGATTGTGATATGAAGTTCTCAAATTATGTTCAGTACCTATAGCCTAATGGATACTTTTCTATAATTTGGATGCAAATCAAAATCATGTTCCGGAAAAAATGAATAAATTTTGCCATGATGTATTATAACTTCATTAATATTGAGTCATGAAAAAAACAAAATTGGTATGTACTTTTTATAGTAAGGAAATATGGAGCTTGGTAAAGGTGATAAACAATAACACATATTGCATCATTATTTTTAGAATTTGATGGTAATCTAGTAGATAATTCCATAGAAATTACCTCCCATTTTAACATAAGAATATATATATAGTTTTAATGACTCATCTAGGATGGTGTCTCCAACCATCACCTGCTGACATAACACGAATATAGACACATAATCAACAATTCTGAACATTATATTTTTAAAAAAAAAATCCTTCAAATATCTAATCATCTAGGAGCTACTAGGGTTTATGGATGTATTTAATCTATTATATTCATCTAATAATTTCATGTTTAACTTAGGTATAGATTGTACACATATCAATTTTCTTAAATTTTAGAACATGGTATTTATAAACAATATCTTCAACCTTCCCAAAATTCATGAGTTTAATTTTCTTTTTAAATTTATCTTCACTACTCTTGGAACCTTTAATATTTTTCAATAAACATATATTGGGAACCATTTGAAAAAGGAGTCATGTTTCCCCTCACAAAATAATTTTAATATTCATCTTTACTAAATCTAGGAAAACATGATCCCTCTCAATAATAATTTTATCCAAAACTCTGTGTTCTTTACTTCTCAATGCATCTAACAACTTATTTTCCTTTCCTAGGTGGTATTATATTGAGAAATCATAATTTATGAGTAGCTCGATCCATTAAATATTCTTCATGTTGATTTATTTCAAAGAAGATATATATTTCATAAACTTATGATCATTGTATAACTCACATCTGTAATAAAAGTTTTAATGTATCCATATCTCCATGGAAAATATTACACCTTCTTACTAAAGATCATGAGTTGGAGAGTTCTATTTAATAGTATTTATCTACAATTATACATATACATTAACATTATAATTCAATATTATGAAACAACTAATTCATTTACTTAGTTCATTACATTATATAATAAACCGATCAGTTTCTTATGGTAGTGTGAAAATTGGATCATTGAATCATATCCAATTTAATTTTTCGAAACATTCCCTAGGTTCCATTTTTCTTACAATCTTAAAACAATTAATTGTAATATTGGTTAATGTTTATCCAATGGGGAATTTTTTCGAACAAATCCCAAATAGGAACCTTCTAACCCAATGAAACTATGTACCTCATTTATCTTTTTTGGTGTAGGTCATTATTTTACTATAATTTCCTTCCCATGATCAAATAAACTTTCATATTTTCTGAAAATATGGCCATGAAAAGAAAAATTCAAAAACAAGATCTCACATTTAATAAATTTATCATATAACTATTTTCATTTAACTATCCCATGAATGATCCAGAAGTGATTCTCATGATTCTAAAAACAATTAGAGGAAACCAATATGACACTAATAAATACTATAATAAAAATTTTAGTATATTCCTTTAATAAAATGTTCATTAGATCCATAAAAATAGTGTGTGAGTTATTCAATAAAAATGGAATTAATAAAAACACTTAATGTTCATACCTCATTCGGAATAATTCCTTCCGAATAACTTACACATTTAATCACAATTGATGATCCCTATAATGAAGGTCACTCTTTGAAAACTATTTCACTTCAAGAAGATGATTGAATAAGTCATCAATGTGAGCCATATAATTCATTTATTTATTATAATAGCAATTACTTCCCCAAAATAAATATAAAATCTCATATATCTATCTTCATTATTAATGAAATGAGTTGTGGTTACCCATGGTGAAACACTAGGGAATATAAATCCCTTACTATATAACTTTGATAGTAGTTTATTTAATTCCACTAATTCCACAGTGGAAATTCTATAGGTAGTTTTTGATATAGATATTGTAACAGAGATTGAATCATTGTTAAACTCAAATTTATGTTCTAGTGTATGTCCAAGTAATTCATTAAGAAATACAAAAAATTATTTATGTATCATAGGTACCTCTTCTATTTTAATAATATCTTTTACTTCTATAGGTTGGGTCCTCTCTTCATCCCCAAGAATCTCATTTAAAAGATCTATTGGAGTTTGATATAAACTTTACTCAAATGATAAAGCCTCTCATTTATAGATGTTTAATTCCACATCACCATATTGAATCATAGATTATTTATCATTATAATTAATTTTTACACTATATTTTCAAAATAAATCCATACCAAGAATTATAACAAAATCAACCATAATTATAATGATAAATTCCTCAAATTGGTCATGTTTTTGTTCCATGATGGGACTTTCCTGAAACATCTTTGTTGAAGTGAGATTTACATGTGGAGTCTTGAATGAAGTATCTCTTCTTATGATTCTAGGTAAATATGTAATTTTCATTGAAAACATGAAAGAGAAGAAAGAGTACAATGATACAGAATCAAATAAATCATTATATAAATTTTATTCTATAATTTAAGCACCTACCCCCACATAATTTGGAACTTCGACCTTAGTTTTAGTGATAACATATGAATTGTCATTCCCTCATATTATTATGTGGTGTGTTCCCTTGAATCATGGTGCGTTTTTTTAGAATAAATCCCCCATTATCTATAGTTTAAGAACATTAAATTATTTATTTTTTTTCTTCCCCATATATTCATTAGAAAAAGGATCACGATCACCACACTTGTAATAAACTATCATTCTCTTTATTCACTTTCTAGGAGGTTTCCTTCCATGATATTAACATTATGGGAATTTTTTGTTCCCTTGATCTTTTATTATTATTTTCTATTTTCAAGGTTCTAAGCTAAAATCATATTTTCTTGATTTCCCTTAAAGATAGAGGATCTTGAAAACTATTATGTTTTGATGGAAGATAACACTATTTTATTATATGATGAATTTTTTTAGAAACCAATTCCAATTAGAGGTTCAGATTAAATCCTTCAAATATATGGTCAACATTTCTATCCATATTATGTATATAATCCATTTCTTACATTTCTAGTAATGTAATTTTAGCTTTATACTAATAAATAATTTCTTCCTCCTTTTTCATTAAATAGTGAAAAATTATGCTCATTTCAGTTCATTTCTTATTGGGTAATTATATATAGATGAATTTTACTTTTAAATCACACCACTCCATATTTTATATTTTATATTCCTCCTTAGTATTATGAATCAAAAACCACCACTAATCTTCATCACTTATAATACAACATAATACCTACATATCTTTTTCCATTTCATTTTATCCCAAAGTGAGAAATGTCTTTTCATGAAACTAGACCATTTTCTCATCTACCGCTATATTAGTATTCCAATGTAAATATAAATAATTTTTTATATGGATAAATCCAATATATTTATCATGATGTGAACCATCATGTTTGTTAATATGTGAATGTTTATTAGACATATCCTAGGTCGGGTCCCCTAATATGGCCAGGACCTACTTACCTCCAACCCAAGCTGTATTGGTTTGCTCAGTGGGGAAATAATTATATTGACTATTGGTATGGATTATCTTCCTTTTTTAGGATATATCACTAAACAATGGAACAATATGAGCTATCTCACAACTATCATTAATATTGAGGAATAAAATAAATATCTCCCTACAATTTCTCAAGCAGTATAAGGTATTTTAATAACACTCATGTTATCTATATTCATTTAAAATATTATTTCTAAGGTTCCTACGAAAATTCTTTTAATACAAACTATTAAGACTTTATCCCTAGTATCACAGGATCCAGTGGTTACATTATTAAATTTTCAATAGACAGAAGCAATTAGATCCTAAAGAACCAAATAGTTTAGTATTATTGAATAACCAGATACATATAGGGTAGCCATTTACATAGGGGATAAAATATAAAAATGTAAATATTTTTCATTAGTAAAACTCATTCAAATATTTCTTCCTCATAACCTAGGAAAAGGGATAAAAAATTGGGTGACCTTAAATTATCATTTTTGGTTACTATTGGAAATAAAGTTATTCACATATGAAAATGGATTTATGTTTTGTTTGTCATAAATCCATATTGGGTTGATAAAGTAGTATTTAATTCAAGAGATCGTATGATGCAGGTGGATTTATTATTAATTTTGGAATCATTTCCTAGTGTTTTATACAAGTTTTACATCTAAACATTGTTGGAATGTACATGTTTTAAAAAAATGTATTTCTAGGATGGTCTCATTAAAATATTGAAAAGGCATGAAATTCTTGAAATATTGGTGTTGAGATGTTTTGGATATTTTTTAAAGAATGTTTTGAGAAATAATTATTTTTCTTGAAATAAAATAGTTTTAAGTAACATGATTATTAGAAAAATAGATAATTTAAAAAAGATTAAGTTTTATGATTATGAGAAGTTCTGTAAAAGGAAAATATCTATCATATTTCATAAATAAAGGAAGTTTTGTGAAAGACATGTTGACATTGGTAAATAAAGGTGACATGATTTATGGGAATGATAGTGTTCTAATAATGAAGAAGGGTTTCACAAAATGGTAACCCCACCTATAAATAGGTAGCTTCTCATCATGTTAGCACAGAAACATCTTTGGATAAGGGATTATCACTCTCATTTAACAAAGGTTCTATGAGGACAAAATTTGTACAAAAATCGAGGAATTTACATGACCTAAAGATTTTTGAAAACAATGTTTTACAACTAATTGACTTTAACGAATTTCAATGAATGTGGTTTAAAAAATCTAAGTCTTTTTAAAATTTTGGTAGTTTTGATAAAGTGAGCAGTTTTGAAAAAGGAGATATCTCTTAAAAGGGGGGGTTTCACAAAACGGTTTTTTTGAAAAAGAAACATAAAAGAGCATACATGAACATGTGATTTCCTTTTTCAACTAATTGATGAATAATAATAGACCTACACAATTTGAAACATTACCGTCATGTTCTCTGATATAGTAGTGACCTTCAAGTTGATAAATTGAGAGAGACTTCACCCAAAGTACTGAGAAATGGGGAGTTGACGAAAGTGATTTGAGGGAGGCAGTGATTTATCCCTAATATTTTTTTAAATGTTGAGTTAATATAATAGATTGAAAATTTATGGTTAATATCAATCCAAAATATCTAGTGAATCATAGTATATTGAGGTAGGATTGACACACATTCAGCATATTCTCATTTGACTATCCCTATGTGTTGAACCATGTGAAATTATTGTGTTGTGTTTCTATATCTACATATGCGTGTTTGGTAATTCAAAAATTCCATAAGATAATTATAACCAGATATTAAAATTTTCATGAAAAGATCAGTCTCATTCAATGAAAAAGTTCACACCCTCATTCACCCCTCGCCTCCTAAGGTCTTCTAGGGTATTACAATTATGTACAACAGAAGATGTTAGGAGCAAATAGGACATAATTAAAATTGAAATGTTAAAAAAATATTCCATTTAATCAATAATTTTAGATCAAAATAAATCTATGGATAATATATATGTAGTAAAATTATGTATAATAATAAAAACATAATTCTCAATGAAAGAAATTCATACCATCGGATGTCATGATTTCTGAGATCATGATATCTCTACTATCAATAACTTATTCCAACGTAGTTTAAAACTATAGGTAAAGACCCATTTAATTTTTCATACTGATCAATATCATGAGAAATAACAATATATCAAGGGGATATATGATTTTATTCCCATCCAATCACTACATGTCTATTGATTTTTTCATATATCTAATGATAAATTTAATTCATGAAAAATATGCCTTATCAAAAAAATCCATATTGAGTAATTGTTTCTTTTTGGTTTTCGGCCTCGAAACGCCCAACAGCTCCGTATCCAATGATTGATGGACCTTCTTTCCAAAGGTAGGTGTTCGCTGGATGGTCTGACCAGTGACTCTTAAGAACTCACATTGGTCGAGAGGATGGGAATTCAGGCTCATCACACCCTTTTTGGGGGAAATTATTGTCTGTTCCGAGACTCTATTATAGATTTAAGACGTATTCATATGTTCACGAATCTTTGGTTTATACCCAGACATAGTATCCATGGATTTAACCTTGGTGGGCAACGGTCAACTGGACACAGGGGTTCGGAATTATTTATGCCCATGGTTTACCATCCATCATTTAATTAATGACCCTGAAGGGTTGTAACTCGCTTGAGGCAGCACTAGGAGTGGCGCAGTGAACCGATGTGGAGATGATCGGATCAACTGGCTGTTGGGCTTGAACCTCAGGGAGGCTTCCTACATACACTGCTTAGGAAGCAGGGATCAAAGTCCACATAGTTCAGATACGCAGTTTAACATCATGCTGGATGAGGGTGGAACTCGACGTGAAGAAACGTCCGAGTGGTGGGCTTGAACCTCATAGAGACTTCCTACATACCATGATTTGGCATGGATCAAAGTCCCCGTAGTTTGCTTTGGCTTGGGGCCTACGCTCTGGGGCAGCCCAGAATGATGGATTGGGGCTTACACTCTGAGGAGGCCCATGGTGATGGATTGGGGCTTACACTCTGAGGAGGCCCATAGGAGGATGTCGTGGTCGATGCTTACTCTAAGCCCACATGAGTCATGCTCGGTGTGAGAAACAAGAAGCAGCAGGGACCAGAGGATCACATCACGAAAGGTGCGTCTGTGAGAAGTGGAGTGGGGCTTACGCATGAGGGCAGCCCATAAGGTCGGGGCTTACTCCTATATGGATTCCCGGGGTGACAAAGCCCAGCGGGACATGGAAAGGGGGTGCTCTGGTGCTCATCTCCTCTCTTTTAGTGCACGAGGGCTTTCTTATGATGGCTATTTTACCATCTCCGAGGAACCCTCAACAAGTGGAGGGGCGGAAAGGGGATTCCTGAGATCATGCTCCACATTACCGTGGGAATGTGAACCCAGGAATGCTTCAGGAATCTGCTCAAGGGTCAGGGAAGCCCCTTTTCCCCTGTTTACCGTGGGTAGGTGAACTCAAAATGGCGCGCTGATGCACCTGAAAGTTACACCACGTGGATCCGGTGGCTCTGGCGGAGGCCTCGGCTCGGGGCTGATGAATAGTCCAATGAGGGAGTTGCGAAGGACTTGGATGGATTAGAAGGATTTTACCTAGCTCGGGAAATGAGAAAACCTATGTTTTTGGTGAGCCACCGAGAGGTATGGGTGGTGGAACCCTTCGCATGGGGAAGTTCCACGCAGCTGGAGAAGCCATCCGCAAACCAGGGTTGTCCGCGGAGTGATTGGCATCCCACGAACCAGGGTGGTTCTCCGCTTCGGGTTCAATCCGTGAACCAAGGCGGTTCGCAGAGGGTTCCAGGTGGGCAGCGGCGGCCAAGGACGGCACCGGTTGGAGGCTTGGTGTTCGCGGATTTGCTCGCATAGGAGAGTGCTACGCGATGCGACGGATGGGAAAAGAGGCATAAACTCCATGGTCTGTGGGGAAGTCAACCGCGGAGGGGGTATGGTTCGCGGTTCTCCTTGTATTTGTTATTTTAGGTTCGCAGTTCACCAAGTTATTATGCGTTTTCAAATTCCTTGTTAATTCATATACCTGTTGTGGTTCACGGATGGGAATTTCTCTGTTTGCGAAATCTGAAGCCTTCCTTCAACTGATCTCCTTCTAAATCTCCAATCCCTCCAAATCTGATTCCAGTTCTCCGATCCCTTTTTCTTTCCCCCTTGGTCTCCTTTTATAGAGTGGGGAATGGGATGTATTTGTGACCACGCGACACCTTTGGCGGATTCCCATAACCAAATACCAGGTTCACAGCTAACTTGGCCAATCTGCAATTCGCGGTGGGTGTTGAATGCTTCCCCCCCTCTGTGAGGCGAACTCAGGGAGTGCTCCGCGGCTGTGAAGGGTTCTGCCTCTATTCCGCGAACGACAATGGGTGCGGCTTGAACCGTTCGACGCAGTCCGCGGTTGGGGCGGTTTGTGATGGTGAACCGGACTGGCGCACATCCTGCCTCGCGACCGCGGAGGCTCTCCGCCTCGATTTTGTGAATGACAATGGTTCGTGGAGGGGGTTCCTCATGGGGCATGGCCACGTTGCGCTTCCATGGGACAGGTTAGTGGACCGGTCCTATTTGTGTCCATTCTTTTATTACTTTCCCCAATTCTTTGGGGGATTTGGGTAAAATTTCCTTTGCGGATTTTTCAGGACCCTACAAATGCCCCCCATCGAAATGGGGTCCGATCGGAATGAAGAGGAGGCCATTCTGATGTAATGTGGTCTTGAAACTAAGATGGTTTGCGGTAGAAAGGTGGACCTGGTAGGGGACCACACCTATAAATACGGGGAGCCCTTCACTAGTACTTTACCGGATTCTTTGTGAAACCAGAGATCCTTCACCTCCACGTGTTTTCTCCTTTGCGAAGTGCCTCGTCCACGAACCGGCAGCAATCCTCCGTGAACCATTCCTTCTTCTCGGTCTCCTTCACCCGCGAACCAACTTCCAAACCACAAACCATTACTCTTAACTAATTAAAAAGTAAGTGATGACGGGTTGCGGAGGAACTTGCTTCGCGGTATCAATGCTCCGCAGACTAAAAATCTCTTGAACTTTAAAAAGTATCTGAGACATCCGAATAAACTCAGGATTGAAATTCCGTGGAGCGACTTGGTTCACGGTTTCCTCGCCAACGCTCCGCGGGCCAGGGCTTCGCGGACTGATTTTGCGAAGGGCTGGTTCGCGGGATGATGTCATCGTGAACCATCGTCCAAGGCCTCCTTGCGGATTTTGATTATGAAGGCTCCTTAATCATTCATTTGGTTATTTTTATCCAGATTTTTATTCCGGACTAACCAATTTTTGGCTCTCATTATGCTGGGAGAAAATATGGTTCCCCCTCATTCTGTGTCGAGGCCTGTTGCAGAGCCCCTCTCAATCGGCTCAGAGAGACATTCAGCTATGATTCATAGAGCGTAGGGCGTCAAAGAAGACCCTAGTCGGTCCATCATTCCTGATGACGGTGTATTGAAGAACCTGCTCTCTCCTGAGCTTCTGAGTTATCCATTATCAAATCAGCTCCCACTCTACGGCTTCGGTCTTCAGGATGACATCCATATCCCCCCTACTTTCTCAGGTCTCCCTTCTCCTTTCTTGGCAGCACCATCAAAATGCATTCAGGAAAACCTTACCCAATCAGGGGAGATAATTTCTAATTTTTGTCTGAAAAACACATTTATTCTGAGGGGCTCTATCTGGACCCAAAGAGATCAGTGCACTCAAGACTTTTCTCATAAATTTGTCCTTAAGGACTACCCTTCTATTATCAACCTTGCTCGAAGGGATCCTGACGCGGGTTGGGTTCCCAGATGGGATCTTCGGTCCGTAGGGCTCTTCTCAAATGATTGGGCTTGGGATTTCTGGGTCCATCATCATTTTCGGGAGTCTCCTGATTCACTGGGAGCGGTCAATCTACACTCCGTAGTGTGGGCTTCCTAATTTTCTATTTACCCACCATCTCTGATCCTGCCTGACCTGTTCAGCCGCTGGTGTTCAAGTACTAATACATTCCACCTTGTCCACGGTGAATTCGGCATTAGTATGTGGGAATTCTACCAGATAGGAGGACCGCTGATTACTGTCAAGATGTATGAAGAATTTTTTCCCACTCTCGACGCATGGGATGACGTTGAACAGGTGCCTTTATTGGCGAAGGAGCCGCTGGCAATGGCGGAGCAGTCACTGGGTCCGACCTTGCGTTCCCGCTCGCTTATTCCTTATAGCACTTGGATAGGGTTATTTCTGAACACCACTGGTCCTACGCCAATGTTTAAGCGTCCCATGACTCATCCTTCCCAATAGTCACGAACCATTCAAGGTTCTTACTGGGCGGTTCTGAAAGCAGGAGACTACCTTCCATGGGGTTATGAGGTGCACCCTGGTGTGTCGCCTATGCTCCTGTTGGCCGGTTTGTTTGCTATTTTTTGAGCAGATGGATATTTCCTTCCCGGGATGTTAACCTAGGTGTCTGGGCCTGCACTTTGATGATGGCGGCTAAGTTAGAAGAGGGCCGCTTGGTGAATTTAGTCATTCCCACTTTGGCCCGTATCTACGAACGACTGAGCCACATGCAGTTGGGTGGGTCACCCTACCATCTAAGAGGACCATTTCAATTTTTGTACGGCTGGGTGGTGGATCATTATCCCTGATATGAATATCGTCACAACACGACCATCCTGCTCCCTTCCTTTCGGCCTACCCTAATGGATATAGCTGGAGTTCTCTTGACGTCTCTCAACTCTAGTGAAGTCCTTGAGCTTCTGAGCGACTTCTCCTAGTTCATCTTCACTCCCTACCCCACCCCTTCTGGAATCTTAGTTGACAACCACCGGGGGAGCCTAGAGGAGAGCTCTTACATGATCTCCATGCGGGATGGGTTTATATCCGCACAGATTGACAGGGTTTCTCTGTGCGAGTTGTATGTCCCGTATCACTTTTCTCGCCAGTTCGGGTGCATGCAAGTCCAAGTTTCTCTTCCCCCTTCTCGGGCTCAAGGACTGTATCCGGCCATACATCGTTAGTGTTGGCTGATGCTGATGTGGGAGGTATCTGATGCAAGCATTCCCCTGCCTGATACGGGGGCGGTTTCCAGCCTTTCCTTGGGGTATGAAAAAACATGGGTAAAATACTATCCTGATGGGATCCTAGGGAATGTTTTTCGACGGTTCCCAAATCAGCAGGTATGGTGGCTGCTGCATCCACTACACCTTCCTCATCAGTTTTAAGGGAGGACTGACTAATGGCTCATTGATCAAAGCGACTCATAGAACATTCCTCTCCCAATCCTATGATGGCCGCAGTTCAGACAAATTCATCTTCTCGTGTGTGGAGGAGGACGACCCTATGGTTTCAGGTCCCAGTGAGACCATCTCAGAGGTTCCTCCAGTCGATACCGGGCTTATAAACTTGGACCCCAAGCCTGAACTAGGGTTAGAGGCTCCAGACATTCCAGCTTCGGAGTCAACATCTAGTGAGCACATGTCTGTGCGGGCTGCCATGCCAGAGTTTGTTCTCATGTCACCCAGCGAGGATACCAAAGATCCTCATACCATGGCGGGCCATTGGGTAGTGTGCAAGTGGGCCTGGTCCCAAATCTGTGAAATCATCACTGAAACCCCCTTAGCCGAAATGGAAACTAAAACTGAAGCTCTTCGTCAGCTCTTCCTGGGTTTGGGGTTGGGTGGCTTTGACTATCAGTAGTTCGATTCTCTTGCTTGCCAAGTTGTTATGGCCCGCGAGGAAGTTGTCACTAATGAATGCAAGACTGACCACTTTGATACAACTCAATGTGGGGCCCAGACCTTGGTGGAAACCACAAAAAAGCTCCATCAACTAATAGCACGGGAGGCGATCTCTCAAGATCAGGCGGCCATCCTATACTCCGAGTTGCCTGAATGCGAAGAACGGGTCGTGATGTTGAGGAATCAGTTATCAGCTATGACTGGTCATCTTGAAGCTACCAGAAAAGGGATCAACGACCTCCAAACCATAGTGGAGCGTATCCGTCTGGTGGCTAAGGTTGAAACCATGGAGAAGGCAGTGTTGGAACAATCCTGTAACGACCTTTGCCGCGCGGTCGCTGATCTGGTAGGGAGAGCGAGTCAGGCTCCTTTATAATAATCAGAGCTACTTTTATATCCCCTATTTTACTTATCCCTCTACCCCCTTTTTTGTGTGAATGAGAGACCCTGGCTTGTGGACGTCCTCCCTTTTTTGTTCAAACGAAACATAGTTTCGGTCAATCACTGGTTGTTGTGGAATTTGATTGTTACTTAGAGAAATTGTTGTGAAAATAACAATTCACTGAGTCAGAATTAATCATAACTCAGGAAAACAACCTCTAATTTTTTCCTAGACCATGGGGTCCAATGAGCATAGTCTGACTATTTCTAGGGTTTGGTAGGAATACCCCACAAACTTTTTGTCTTTTTCTTTTTTTCTTTTAATGCCCAAATTTTTCCTGTGCCCATTTGGTATGGACCCAGTGGGTATAAACTGGCTTTTTCTTAGGTCTCCATTTTCAGGTTTTTGGCCTAACAGGATTTGTTCCTCTTTATTTTGTGAGTGGTTTAAAGTCCCCCCGTCAAGACTATCACTACTGATGTTTTAGGTCAAACATCTTTGACCAAATATGGTGGGGAGAAGGCCCCAATGGGGTTCAACACATTAAAAGATGTCTCAATACTCTTCTGACACACGTGGGGGAAACATTTTTAAATTTGAGCGGCATGCATGGCATGTCTAAAGATATGGGAGTCGTGTCGGCATACAGAGGTAGTTAGAGCATTGCCTAAGGAAAACTTGCCTTCGGTAGACGGGCCAAGGGTGATCAATATGCAGATCCGCTGAGGGCATGGTATGAATAGTCATACATTGGTGTCCCTAAGTCAAAGACTTATCCATTTCTGATGGCTAGGGGACTTCAGGGAAGCCCAACTCATGGAAACCACAATGGGTGGCTTGAAAAAAAATGAAAACCACCAGGGGTGGCTCGGAAAGGGTATGTGATGTCTATAAGGTTTTGAGAACATCTATATTAATCAGGAGTGTGGAAGAAAGTTTCCCATACTACGCATTTATCTAGCATAAAGGATGGTTGGGGATTGATGGAATTTAAATTCATGCAGTTGGGACATCATCTGAAATGGAACGACTTTCCTGGTTCTCAGTAATCTTGTCAAAGACGTTCCGCAGCATTCAGGTAGGATTGTGGAAGAATTTGGTAAATTTTATCTCAGAGGGTTTCTGAATCCCAGGATAGAAATGGGGGCTTAGAGGCCAAGAGGCGTACGGAGAGAAGCATTTCCTAAGGAAATCTTTCCTTTGGTATACGGGCCAGGGGCGATCAATATACAGAGCCGCTGAGGGCATGGTATGCATAGTCATACAATGGTGTCCTTAAGTCAAATACTATCCACTTATGATAGCTGAGAAGCTTTAGGGAAGTTGATATTTGGGACCACTAGGGGTGGCTTATGAGAGTTCAGCTTTTTTTGAGTACAGAGTATGGCTTATGATGAGAGGGTGTCTGAATATGGGGGAAATATCTCGACTAAACTTCCCGAGAATAGGTGAAGTAATTATTTCTCACACTGGTGTGAGGCGGTGGTTTGTGCAAGTCTGACCTGTTCACTAAAGGATGGAGAAAAGCCTCTATTTCTCACTGAACTCATGACGAGTATGACCGTGTAATTTATCGTCAGGTGGTTGGGACATATTCCGTGCAGTTTAGCGTCATGCGGCAAGGACGGCAGGAATTTTTTAAGGTTGTTGTGCAGTTTAACGTCATGCAGAAAGGACGGGGACTTTTTTGAAGGTTTCTATGCAGTTTAACGTCATGTAGCGAGGACAGGGGGTATTGTTGCAAAGGCTGCTCTTCATCAGAATGTAACTGGGCTTGAATAGCTCAACATGCCCCAGACGTGGGGGGGTTTGATTGGTGTAAATCATGGTTCTGGGGATTCTTGGACCAGGAGAGATGATATGGGGGCTCTGAGGCCGGTAAGCGTACGGGGCTAGGAAGAGCATCACCTATTGAAATCTTGCCTTTTATGGACAAGCCTGGGGCTATCATTATGCAGAGCCACTGAGGGAATGGTATGAATAGTCATACAAAGGTGTCCATGGGTCGATCACTTTCCACTTCCGATGGCCATGAATGTTTATGAGGATCTGCAATTATCTGGGCCACGAAGTCTGTCATTTGGAAGGGGAATGTCTGGACATGTCGGGGATATCTATCCCTGGTTGCTTGTTGAGTTTCAAAGAGCCCCCTGCGCTGATCTTTTATCTTTTTTTGTGCATGGGGGTGTGCCTTTATTCCATGCAGTTTCACGTCATGTGGTAAGGACGAGGTACTCCTAGTTTATCGGTCATAGAGCTCAGACCATTGGGTGACTATTGCTGCAGTCACTCGAAGGATAACTGAGTCAATATGTTCTGATATACTTGGAACAAGGTGGGGGATGAAGGTTGTAAACTGAAACTTTGAGTTTTCCTGAATCAGGAGGTGTGGTGTGGGGGCTCTGAGGCCGGTAGGCGTACAGATCTAGGAAGAGTACCGCCCGAGGAAATCTTTCCTTTGATAGACGAGCCAGGGGCTATCAGTATACATAGTCACTGAGGGCATGGTATGCATAGTCGTATAAAGGTGTCCCCGGGTCGATAACTTTCCACTTCCGATGGCCATGAATGATTATGAAAATCCATGATTGCTCACAGTGCAGAGTTTGGCAGGTGGGGATAATGGTGTCTGGGTATACAAGAAACATCTTCACTGCAATTTTCCTTTGAGTCAAAGTAGCCTAGTCCTGGCTTGATATTTTTTGATGCAGGTCGCTATGTGAACCACTGACAAACACATAGGCTAGCCAGATAGGGATACCCTGGTAACACCTGGATGTGAAAAGGGTAATGAACTTGTAAACCACTTCGCCATAAACTTCTGGGTCAGGAGGTATGGTATGGGGGCTCTGAGGCAGGTAAGCATACGGAGATAGGAAGAGTGTCGCCTGTGGAAATCTTACCTTTGGTAGACGGGCCAGGGGCTATCATTATGCAGAGCTGCTGAGGGCATGGTATGCATAGTCATTCAAAGGTGTCCACGGGTCGATGACTTCCCACTTCCAATGGCCATGAGTGGTTATGAGGATCCATAATTATCCAGGTCGTAGAGTCTGATGTATGGAGAGGATGCATCCAAATGTGCAAGGAGTATCTCCATATCGTATTGCCATGTGTCTTGGGTGGGTCGTGACGAAGTCCGTGCAGTTTAGCGTCATGCGGTGAGGAAGAAGCCCGTGCAGTTTATCGTCATGCAGTCAGGATGAAGTCTATGCAGTTTATTGTCATGCTGTAAGGAAGAAGATATACACCCCATGCAGGTCTGGTCCGTACATGGGGGAAGGGGGGATTTTTAACATCATTTTCCGTGCAATTTAATGTCGTGCGGTAAGTACGAGAATTACACCCCATGAAGGTATGGTTCACACACGGGGGGAAAGAGCATTATTTTTTTGTTTATTCAGGGGGTTGGGCCAGGACTGGGGATCCTGGAGTCGCTATGTATCCTGTGAGGGAAGGAATCAAGTCGTACGTAGTTATCTGGAAGAAGTACACCCCGTGCAAGTCTGGTCCATACACGGGGGAAAGAAGGCATTTTTTATCTTTTATTCAGGGGGCTAGACCAAGACTGGGGATCCTGGCGTCGCTATATATCCTGCGAGGGAAGGAATCAAGCCGTACGTAGTTTTCTGGAATCCATGCAGTTTACCGTCATGCGGTGAGGACGGAGTCCATGAAGTTTAACGTCATGTGGTTAGGACGAGGGGTATTATTAGATTCTGTGCAGTTTAATTTCATGTGGTGAGGACGACATACTCTTAGTTTAAGGTCATTGAGTTTGGACTGTTGGGTGCTTGGTAGTTTAACGTCATACAGCTTGGACGATGAGTACACCCCGTGCAGGTCTGGTCCATACACATGGGGGAGGGGCATTCTTAACTCTTATTATCCATGCAGTTTAACATCGTGCGGTAAGGACAGACTCCATGCAGTTTAAAGTCATGCGGTGAGCACATGAATACACCCCATGAAAGTCTGTTCTGTACAAGGGGGAATGGGTATTTTTGTTTTTATTTTTGAGTTAGCTGGGCCAGGGTGTGGAATTTTGGCGTCACTACGTATCCTGCAAGGGCAGGAATCATGCCTCACGTAGTTCTTTAAAAGACGATACATCCTATGTAGGTCTGGTCCATACACAGGGGAATAGGTCATTTTTAAATCACCTTGTTTGTGCAGTTTAATGTCATGCGGTGAGGACGGATTCCATGCAGTTTAACGTCATGCGGTGATTACATGAAAACACCCCGTGAATGTCAGGTCCATACACGGGGGAATGGGAATTTTTTTTCTTTTTGAGGTGGCTGGGCCAGGGTGTGGAATTCTGGCATTACTATGTATCTTGTGAGGGCAAGAATCAAGCCTCACGTAGTTCTCTGAAAGATGATACACCCTGTGCAGGTCTGGTCCGTACACAGGGGAAGAGGACGTTTTTAAATCACCTTGTCTGTGCAGTTTAACGTCATACGCTGAGGACGGACTCCATGCAGTTTAACGTCATGCGGTGAGGACGTGAATACACCCCATGCAAGTCTGGTCCGTACACGGGGGAATGGGCATTTGTGTTTTTCTTTTTGAGGTGGATGGGCCAGGGTGTGGAATTCTGGCGTCACTACTTATCCTGCGAGGGTAGGAATCAAGCCTCACATAGTTATCTGAAAGGAGATACACCCTGTGTAGGTCTGGTCCGTACACAGGAAAAGAGGGCGTTTTTAAATCACCTTGTCTGTGCAGTTTAACGTCATGCGGTGAGGACGGACTCCATGCAGTTTAACATCATGCGGTGAGGACGTGAATACATCTTGGTCACTATGAAAAATACTTCTTCAGGAATCTTGCATTGGTAAGAGCCGTGGTGAATTTCCCGTCCATGGAGATCAGGGAATATGCTCTGTTGGAGTAGACCTTGTGTACAACATATGGTCCCTCTAACTTGGGCTCCAGCTTTGGAGGCTTCCTGCCGGGTATCATTGGGGTCCGGAGGACCAGCACTAATTCTCCTTACAGGAAAGACCGGAGGAGTACCTTTTTGTTAAATGCTCGTGCGATCCAGTTCTGGTACACTTCCAGGTGGTGCAGAGTGTGCAGCCACTTCTCGTCTAGCTGTTCCAATTCACCTAGCCGCTTTTGTGACTACTCATCATCGGATAATTGATCACATATGGAAACACGGCGTGAGGGAAGTTGGAGTTCAATGGGAAGGACTGCCTCTGTGTTGTACACCAATGAGTATGGGGTAGACTAATTAGCGGTACAGATTGTGGTTCGATAAGCCCACAATGCATGGAGGAGTTTATCCGGCCATGACTTCATGTATTTGTCCACCATTTTCTGGAGGATGTTGGATAGGGTCGTGATGAAAGCTTCTATATGTCTGTTGGCTGCTGCATGGTAGCGGGATGAGTGGTTAGCCTTGATACCATACTCATGGTATAGCTTTTTCAACTCAGTAGAGCAGAAATTGGTGTCGTTGTCCGTCAGTATAGTATGAGGGACACCAAATCTGGTGATGATATTGGTCTTTACGAAGCTGAAAATATTTCTTGCCTCGACTTCCTTGAGGGGTATGACATCTGCCCATTTGGAAAAGAAGTTTGTCATCATGAGGATATATTTCAACTGTTTGGCCGTGGCAGGACGATATGGTCCCACGACGTCCATCCCCCAGACGGAAAACGTCCAGGAGTACTTAGCTTGATGAAGTAACTCCAGGGGCTGGTGTATGAAGTTGGCATGAATCTGGCATGAGTAGCATTTTGCGGTAAAACGCTCATTGTCTCGTGCCACTGTGGGCCAGTAGTACCCAAGCCTTCGAACCTGATGGGAAAGCTTGGTCCCCGGTTGATGTGCTCCACACGCTCCTAGATGTACTTTAGTCATGACGGCAACAGCTTCTTCGCTGTCAATGCATCTGAGGAGCACTCCATCGAGGCCTCGTTTGTAAAGGAACTTTTGCTGACCCACACCGTGATATAGGACAAAATTGATTGCCCTTATCCGTATTTTCTCTCGTTCAACCCTCTCTGATGGAAGCTCTCCCCGTAGAAGGTATTTCGCGATGGGGATCATCCAGCTGGTGGCAGGAGCCTATGGCTCGGGGATAGGACTGACTTTGTGTATTTCTTACATATTAGCTTGAACAAATGGAAATACCATTCGACGGTGAGAAATGTTGATGACTGTGTCATCCCGGTCTGGGTGGGCTAGGGTTGTGGCCACTTTGGCTAATGCATCAGCCTGAGCATTCTGGGATCGGGGAATATAATTCAATCACTACTGAAAATCAGGCCTTTAGCGACCGCCATTGGCGGTCGCTAAAGGCCTTTAGCGGTCGTTGTTGCCTCGTCGCTAGAGGCTTTCAGCGACCGCCAATGGCGGCCGCTATAGCAGACCGACAGATCGGCCTTCAGCGACCGCTTAGCGGTCGCTGAAGGCCCTCTGCCGGGCACCCTATAGCGACCGCCTATGGCGCTCTCTAGTATAAAAAAAATTTAAAATTTTTTTTATTGAATTGAAAATATATATATATATATATATATATATAAATATTCATATATATACTATTAAATACAATATTTTAAATATATATATATATATAATATATTTTAAATGTTTTAATATATATATATAATATATATATAATATCAAATCATTGTGCTAAAATAATTTAAAAACTTCGATTCAAGAAATAATCTCATTTCAGGTCTTTCGGAGCACGTTTGCTCTGAATGGGACCGTCGCACGCCGTTTTGGTGTTTTATGGCGCCGGAAACGTGTTTCCGGCCGCCGCGGTCAAATGGCACCTCCGAATGAGGTTCCGTCTAGCCGACCATTTCACAATTCACACCCCGGATGTTTTCGTACGGTTTTGTGGCATTTGGAGGTCGTTCGCGTGGTTTTGACCCCCCAACGCGTCATTTCAGCGCGCGCCACGCTGCTGAAAAGGACCCAATCGGATGTGCCGCGCGCACCGCACGTCCGATGGATGTGCGGCCTCCTCCTGCATCTCAGGAATAATATTTCTATCGTTCCCGTACAGTTTCAGGTCGTTCGGAGCAAGTTTGCTCCGAATTGGACCGCCGCACGCCGTTTTGGTGTTTTAGGGCGCTGGAAACGCGTTTACGACCGCCGCGGTCAAACGGCACCTCCGAATGAGGTGCCGTCTGGCCGACCATTTCACAATTCACGCCCCGGATATTTCCGTACGGTTTTGTGGCATTCAGAGGTCGTTCGGGTGGTTTTGACCCCCCAACGCGCCATTTTAGCGCGCGTCGCGCTGCTGAAAAGGACACAATCGGACGTGTCGCGCGCACCGCACGTCCGATGGACGTTCGGCCTCCTCCTGCATCTCAGGAATAATATTTATATCTTTCTCGTGCGGTTTCAGGTCGTTCGGAGCACGTTTTCTCCGAATTGGACCGCCGCACGCCGTTTTGGTGTTTTATGGCGCCGGAAACGCGTTTCCGGGCGCCGCGGTCACACGGCACCTCCGAATGAGGTTCCGTCTGGCCGACCATTTCACAATTCACGCCCCGGATGTTTTCGCCCGGTTTCGTGGCATTCGGAGGCTGTTCGGGTGGTTTTGACCCCCCAACGCGTCATTTCAGCGCGCGCCGCGCTGCTTAAAAGGACACAATCGGACGTGCCGCATGCACCGCACGTCCGATGGACGTGCGGCCTCCTCCGCATCTCAGGAATAATATTTCTATCGTTCTCATGCGGTTTCAGGTCGTTCGGAGCACATTTGCTCCGAATTGGACCGCCGCACGCCGTTTTGGTGTTTTATGGCGCCGGAAACGCGTTTCCGGCCGCCGCGGTCACACGGCACCTCCGAATGAGGTGCCGTCTGGCCGACCATTTCACAATTAATTCCCCGGATGTTTTCGCCCGGTTTCGTGGCATTGGGAGGTCATTCGAGTGGTTTTGACCCCCCAACGCGCCATTTCAGCGCGCGCCGCGCTGCTGAAAAGGACACAATCGGACGTGACGCGCGCACCGCACGTCCGATGGACGTGCGGCCTCCTCATGCATCTCAGGAATAATATTTCTATCATTCCCGTGCGGTTTCAGGTCGTTCGGAGCACGTGTTCTACGAATTGGACCGTTGCACGCCGTTTTGGTGTTTTATGGCGCCGGAAACGCGTTTCTGGCCGCCGCGGTCACACGGCACCTCCGAATGAGGTTCCGTCTGGCCGACCATTTCACAATTCACGCCCCGGATGTTCTCTTACGGTTTCGTGGCATTCGGAGGTCGTTCGGGTGGTTTTGACCCCCCAACGCGCCATTTCAGCGCGCGCCGCGTTGCTGAAAAGGACACAATCGGACGTGCCGCGCGCACCGCACGTCCGATGGACGTGCGGCCTCCTCCTGCATCTTAGGAATAATATTTCTATCATTCCCGTGCGGTTTTAGGTTGTTCGGAGCACGTTTGCTCCGAATTGGACCGCCGCACGCCGTTTTGGTGTTTTATGGCGCCGGAAACGCGTTTCCGGCCGCCGCGGTCACACAGCACCTCCGAATGAGGTGCCGTCTGGCCGACCATTTCACAATTCACGCCCCGGATGTTGTCGTACGGTTTGGTGGCATTCGGAGGTCGTTCGGGTGGTTTTGACCCCCCCAACGCGCCATTTCAGCGCGCGCCGCGCTGCTGAAAAGGACACAATCGGACGTGCCGTGCGCAGCGCACGTCCGATGGACGTGCGGCATCCTCCTGCAACTCAGGAATAATATTTCTATCGTTCCCGTGCGGTTTCAGGTCGTTCGGAGCACGTTTGCTCCGAATTGGACCGCCGCACGCCATTTTGGTGTTTTATGGCGCCGGAAACGCGTTTCCGGCCGTCTCGGTCACACGGCACCTCCGAATGAGGTGTCGTCTGGCCGACCATTTCACAATTCACGCCCCGGATGTTTTCGCCCGGTTTCGTGGCATTTGGAGGTCGTTCAAGTGGTTTTGACCCCCCAACGCGTCATTTCAGCGCGCGCCGCGCTGCTGAAAAGGACACAATCGGACGTGCCGCGCGCACGGCACGTCCGATGGACGTGCGGCCTCCTCTTACATCTCAGAAATAATATTTCTATCGTTCTCGTGCGGTTTCAGGTCGTTCAGAGCACGTTTGCTCCGAATTGGACCGTCGCACGCCGTTTTGGTGTTTTATGGCGCCAGAAACGCGTTTCCGGCCGCCACGGTCACACGGCACCTCCGAATGAGGTGTCGTCTGGCCGACCATTTCACAATTCACTCCCCGGATGTTGTCGCCCGGTTTCGTGGCATTCGGAGGTCGTTCGGGTGGTTTTGACCCCCCAACGCGCCATTTCAGCACGCGCCGCGCTGCCGAAAAGGACACAATCGGACGTGTCGTGCGCACCGCACGTCCGATGGAGGTGCGGCCTCCTCCTGCTTCTCAGGAATAATATTTCTATCGTTCCCGTGCAGTTTCAGGTCGTTCGGAGCGCGTTTGCTCCGAATTGGACCGCCGCACGCCGTTTTGGTGTTTTATGGCGCCGGAAACGCGTTTCCGGCCGCCGCGGTCACACGGCACCTCCGAATGAGGTGCCGTCAGACCGACCATTTCACAATTCATGCCCCAGATGTTGTCGTACGGTTTCGTGGCATTCAGAGGTCGTTCGGGTGGTTTTGACCCCCCAACGCGCCATTTCAGCGCGCGTCACGCTGCTGAAAAGGACACAATCGGACGTGTCGTGCGCACCGCACGTCCGATGCACATGCGGCCTCCTCCT
Source organism: Viscum album (assembly GCA_963277665.1). Lineage (NCBI taxonomy): Eukaryota > Viridiplantae > Streptophyta > Magnoliopsida > Santalales > Viscaceae > Viscum > Viscum album. The sequence continues at coordinate 621,516,113 of OY728167.1, read as the reverse complement.
GCATCTCAGTAATAATATTTCTATCATTCCCGTGCGGTTTCAGGTCGTTCGGAGCACGTTTGCTCCGAATTGGACCGCCGCACGCCGTTTTGGTGTTTTATGGCGCCAGAAACGCGTTTCCGGCCGTCGCGGTCACACGGCACCTCTGAATGAGGTTCCGTCTGGCCGACCATTTCACAATTCACGCCCCGGATGTTGTCGTACGGTTTCGTGGCATTCGGAGGTCGTTCGGGTGGTTTTGACCCCCCAATGCGCCATTTCAGCGCGCGTCGCGCTGCTGAAAAGGACACAATCGGACGTGCCGCGCGCACCGCACGTCCGATGGACGTGTGGCCTCCTCCTGCATCTCAGGAATAATATTTCTATCATTCCCGTGAGGTTTCAGGCCGTTCGGATCACGTTTTCTCCGAATTGGACCGCCGCACGCCGTTTTGGTGTTTTATGGCGCCGGAAACGCATTTCCGGCCGCCGCGGTCACACGGCACCTCCGAATGAGGTGCCGTCTGGCCGACCATTTCACAATTCATGCCCCGGATGTTGTCGCCCGGTTTCGTGGAATTCGGAGGTCGTTCGGGTGGTATTGACCCCCCAACGCGTAATTTCAGCGCGGGCCGCGCTGCTGAAAAGGACACAATCGGACGTGCCGCGCGCACCGCACGTCCGATGGACGTGCGGCCTCCTCCTGCATCTCAGGAATAATATTTCTATCGTTCCCATGCGGTTTCAGGTCGTTCGGAGCATGTTTGCTCCGAATTGGACCGCCGCACGCCGTTTTGGTGTTTTATGGCGCCGGAAACGCGTTTCCGGCCGCCGCGGTCACACGGCACCTTCGAATGAGGTGCCGTCTGGCCGACCATTTCACAATTCACGCCCCGGATGTTTTCGCCCGGTTTCGTGGCATTCGGAGGTTGTTCGGGTGGTTTTGACCCCCCAACGCGCCATTTCAGCGCGCACCGCGCTGCTGAAGAGGACACAATCGGACGTGCCGTGCGCACCACACGTCCGATGGACGTACGGCCTCCTCCTGCATCTCAGGAATAATATTTCTATTGTTCCCGTGCGGTTTCAGGTCGTTTGGAGAACGTTTTCTCCGAATTGGACCGCCGCACGCCGTTTTGGTGTTTTATGGCGCCGGAAACGCGTTTCTGGCCGCCGCGGTCACACGGAACCTCCGAATGAGGTGCTGTCTGGCCGACCATTTCACAATTCACGCCCCGGATGTTGTCGTCTGGTTTCGTGGCATTCGGAGGTCGATCGGGTGGTTTTGACCCCCCAACGCGCCATTTCAGCGCGCGTCGCGCTGCTGAAAAGGACACAATCGGACGTGCCGCATGCACCGCACGTCCGATGGACGTGTGGCCTCCTCCTGCATCTCAGGAATAATATTTCTATCGTTCCCGTACGGTTTCAGGTCGTTCGGAGCACGTTTGCTCCGAATTGGACCGTCGCACGCCGTTTTGGTGTTTTATGGCGCCGGAAACGCGTTTCTGGCCGCCGCGGTCACACGGCACCTCCGAATGAGGTTCCGTCTGGCCGAACATTTCACAATTCACGCCCCGGATGTTGTCGCCCGGTTTCGTGGCATTCGGAGGTCATTCGGGTGGTTTTGACCCCCCAACGCGCTATTTCAGCGCGCGCCGCGCTGCTGAAAAGGACACAATCGGACGTGTCGCGCGCACCGCACGTCCGATGGACGTGCGGCCTCCTCCTTCATCTCAGGAATAATATTTCTATCGTTCCCGTGTGGTTTCAGGTCGTTCGGAGCACGTTTGCTCCGAATTGGACCGCCGCACGCCCTTTTGGTGTTTTATGGCGCCGGAAACGCGTTTCCGGCCACCGCGGTCACACGGCACTTCCGAATGAGGTGCCGTCTGGCCGACCATTTCACAATTCACGCCCCGGATGTTGTCACCCAGTTTCGTGGCATTAGGAGGTCGTTCGGGGGTGCGAGGGGTTGTACGGTGGTGTCGGGGGGCTGTACGGGGGTGCGGGGGGCAGTACGGGGGTGGCGGGGGCAGTACGGGGTTGCGGGGGGGCTGTACAGGGGTGCGGGGGGGCTGTACGGGGGTGCGGGGGGCTGTACGGGGGTGCGGGGGGGGGGGGGGGGGGGGGCTGTACGGGGGTGCGGGGGGGATGTACGGGGTTGCGGGGGGCTGTACGGGGGTGCGGGGGGGGCTGTACGGGGGTGCGGGGGGCTGTACGGGGGTGCGGGGGGGCTGTACGGGGGTGCGGGGTCTGTACGGGGGTGCGGGGGGGGGGGGGCTGTACGTGGGTGCGGGGGGCTGTACGGGGGTGCGGGGGGGGGGGGGGGGGGGGGCTGTACGGGGGTGCGGGGGGGCTGTACGGGGGTGCGGGGGGGCTGTACGGGGGTGCGGGGGGCTGTACGGGGGTGCGGGGGGGCTGTACGGGGGTGCGGGGGTTGTACGGGGGTGCGGGGGGGCTGTACGGGGGTGCGGGGGGGCTGTACGGGGGTGCGGGGGGGCTGTACGGGGGTGCGGGGGGGCTGTACGGGGGTGCGGGGGGGCTGTACGGGGGTGCGGGGGGCTGTACGGGGGTGCGGGGGGGCTGTACGGGGGTGCGGGGGGGCTGTACGGGGGTGCGGGGGGCTGTACGGGGGTGCGGGGGGCTCTCCGGGGGTGCAAAGGTCATCCCACTGATTACAAAAGTGAAAAATAAAAGTGATAACATCTAATTAATACATATTTCTTTTATCGATACCATACAGAAATTTATAAAAAATATATTGGATAATACATAATCTATAATATCAGATTTATTGATCTGTTGGAATTAGTTCGACTTTTTCAAATGTAGAATCATTCAAGATTATCTGATCAAAAACTCAATATGTGTATAAAATATTTAAAAGACCACCATGGATGGTAATAATGCATTACTTAAATGATTAAATACAGTACATCAATGTCAACCCTACCAGTAAAAACAAAAAACATATCTCGTGAATATATGGTGCGTCACGCGTTGTCATCACTGCTACCTCCTTCTCGTGGGCCAGGTGCCTACAACAAATAAACATTATAAATATTTTAATAACAAAAATAATTTAAATTAAATAAATAAATACATTATATACCTGCGTCGTATGATCCCATGTACCATCATCTCGACGCACATATTCCCGCAGTGCTCTAACCTCAGCTGTCAATTGCGCATTTGTCTCCTCGGAAGCGCGCAATCGTGCCTCAAAATCTGACATCTGGTGTGTCATATGAGCAACAGCAGGACCGACAACCGCAGCGCGTGACACTACAGAACGAGGAATCCCTGCTCCATAGTTCAAACTATAGCCATGCTCGTCCCGACCAATAATGCGATGAAAGATCTCATCCCGTCGCATGGGAAGCTGTCGCTGGTCCTCTGGCAGATGTTCTAACTCAGCTTCAAATTGAGCCTGTGAAATATTTAAATATATATAAATATATATATGTTAATATATAGATTTATGTAATTATTGGTAAGTACAGACACTTACTATCAATGCTGCAACCTCTGGATCATTGCGATCATGTGTCCTTATCCACACCGACATTTTATCAGTTGCTGCACCTTGCCCTCGCAACTGTATATTAAAAGAATATAAACACAAAACCATATTAATTAATAAATTAAAAAAATGAATAATATATACCTCATGTCGGATCTGAGACACGTGACGAGTCCCGGGCCTGTGAGTTGGTCCCTACAACGCTCGATTCTCCGAATAGCGTGTTGACACCTCCTACATTCAATTCATTCAAATTTCAAACAAATCACATATTCTTGAAAATATATATACAGCAAAATAATTAATATACAAACCGTAACACCCTCAGTAGACCAATATGCAACCAAGCCACGCCACTGAGCCGGGAGGACACCTCTCGGGACTTTTTCCAAAATGTCAAGGGCACCCACATTTGGTACCCAGTGGTCCCTCTTCACTTTGCCTTTATAATCTTTCCACATCTTACGGCATTTGCTCATACACACGGGCCGAAACTCTTCAGGGCATACTTTCAAATTTTTCTATAAAGAAAATAATCAAACATATTAGTATTCTTTATAAATAGAAAATAAAGTAAAATTATTTTCTTACCTGAACCTCCCTCCATAGACGATCTAATGTGTCCTGAGGGATAGAAGCCCAATCACGCGTGGTCAATGGAAATCGATGTGGGTCACGTATGATATGACCCAGTTGACGAATAAATGCCGGGGCATTCGGTCCCACGGGATGAAATACCTCATCAAATGAAACATCTATCGTCGTGTCGGAATTCCATGATAATATGCCACGACCAGGGCCTCTCCTGCGAGAGGAAGAAGCAGCCGAGTCTGATCCTGTTGAAAACAATTTTATATATAAATTGAAAAATGTTATATATATATATATATATATATGTCAATTGCATAAAAAATATAGATAATTACATTCAAACATACCTCGACCCTGATACGTAGATGCCTCAGATGGATGATGTGGATCTTCTGCCTCTTCCCCTGACATGTCTGCAGTCATAGAAAATATTAGTAATGAGTCCAAAGTGTTTAAAAGATAAATTGGATTGTTCTTAATAAATCAAACTTGTACAAATGTTAATCAAACAAAAAATGGATTGAATAATTAGTTGTGAATGAATTTTAAAAAATCAGAAAGTTAATCAACCTAAATATTTATGACTGAATTAACTTACAAAAGTGAGGATTAAAACTTATAAGGATTTATAAAATGATTAGATAATTTATGATATCCTAGGACATTCTACTGAATAGCGGGAAAACAATTATACCTTTCATTAAGCATGAAAATTGACCGTTTCTCCTTCAACAGTCGCTCTGACCCAATAAATATCTTCTTCATGTTGAACTACGGTATGTTGATCAAGTTGTTGGTAAACAAACGGAACAGTCTCGGGTTCATCTTCTTCAAATAAAAACACTCCTCGCCGAGACATTTTGACAACAACTTGCCAACTTGGATCTGAAGGCAAAGTAATGAAGAATACTTGTTCCGCTTGTGATGTCAAAATGAAAGGTTCATTCTCAACTCGTTCATTATTTCTGTATAACATATAGTTAAAATTCACCAATGAAAACTGATATTGATCGACTTTACATCCACGCACTGGATCAACCCAATTACACTTTAACAATATGTACTTCAAACCATGTGTGTATACAACTTCAATGATGTCTATCAATTGACCATAGTAATAACCAGAATCGACAAAGGGACAACCGATGCCACTGTTTTTTGTTGCTCGTTTGTCGTCAACATCTTTAATGCAAAATCGAAAACCATTAGCATCAATAGCTTTATAACGATGAGCCGTTATAGATGGACCCTCAGCCAGTTGGATAAATACTTCAGGTAGCGTGGGGTCCCCTAACTCCCTCAGCTTACGAACCTACATAATTTATAAAAATCAATACTGATATATGCAGAAATAATTAGTTTAATACTTCACTAATAATGAAAATCAATTTATACATACATAATCCTTGAACCAATCATGAAATGCCGCATAATGAGATTGTTGAATTTGCAACTCAGTCGCACGATGCATCTCTTCTTTTATCTCATTAATGTGTTTCCTGCAAATGATTACGCGATGTTTAAAAGATCAACTTATGCAAACAAAACATGTAAAAGTTATACAAGCACATTGATAAGATACTTACTGCATTAATGGTGCAACTGATGGAGTATTGAACAAGATATATTGATGTGCTTGTATCCACTCGATGTTGTCCATATCAAATGTGGTTCCTTCTCCAACTGGACCATCATGAATCCGAGAGGGCTTATCTAATTTTGTTTCAACATCCATAAGATATTCTTCACAAAAGGTAGTACACTCATCCATCAAATAACCATTGGCTATTGATGCCTCTGGACGAGCTCTGTTGCATACAAATCTTTTCAATGTACTCAAATACCGTTCAATAGGATACATCCACCTGAATTGCACTGGACCAGCAGCCATTACTTCATCAGTTAGGTGCACTGTCAAGTGGACCATAACATCGAAAAATGAGGGGGGGAAAAGTTTCTCAAAGTGACAAAGCGTAAGTACAATTCGGTCCTGAAAACTTTTTAAATCACTCATTCGTTGATTTCTTAAACAAAGCTGTCTAAAAAAATTACTCATCTCAATCAAGGGCTGAACAACATTGGGGGATAAACAATCACAAATTGCGATTGGAATCAACTGCTAAAGTAATATGTGATTGTCATGACTTTTCAACCCTTGCAATGTCTTGCTCGTCAGATTCACACACTTTGAAATATTAGAAGAGTAACCATCAGGCACCTTGAACATCTTCAAAATGGAAAGAAATGTCTTTTTCTCCTCTGTAGTCATCGAATACTGTGCAGCAGGCATATATGCCTTGTTTCCCTCAGCTAACTGTAAATGCAACTGTTTCCTTAAACCCATTTCTTCCAAATCACGGCGTGCATTAACATGGTCCTTTGACTTTCCACTAACACATAAAATGGTCCACAATATGTTATCACAAACATTTTTTTCAATGTGCATGACATCCAAATTATGCCTCAACATGTTAGTTTTCCAATACGGAAGACTATAAAAAATACTTTTCTTTTTCCAATTGTGACTGCGCTGCCTACCCGCAGCATGAATATTACGTACTGGAGGAGCCACCAAATCCTGAATTTCATATACCGTGCGGATGTTTTCTTCCTCAATCTGCGATAACATTTCGACTCCTGTCATGATCTTTGGTGCTGGGCTGAACTCTCTAGAACCATCGAATGCCACTCTGTCCTTTCTGAACCTGTGCTGGGGAGGGAGAAAACGCCTGTGACCCATGTATGCCCATTTTTTGTAATGTTTAAGCCATACAAATTTTTTACTTTTATTGCAACAAGGGCAAGCAAATTCCCCTTTCGTACTCCAGCTTGATAAATTTTCATAAGCTGGGAAGTCATTGATTGTCCACAATAAATCAGCATGCAGTTTGAACATTTCATTCGTTTTGCAGTCATAAGTCATCACACCATCGCCCCAAAATTCATTCAACTCATCAATCAATGGCTGAAGGTAAACATCAATCTTATCCCCCGGACTTTTAGGTCCATCAATAAGAGTGGAAATTAATATAAATTGTTGCTTCATACAAAGCCACAGAGGAAGATTATATGGAACCAACACCACGGGCCATGTTCTATGAGTTTCACCAACCATAGACTTGAATGGATTGAAACCATCTGCTGCCAATCCCAATCGGACATTACGAACATCTTTAGCAAAGTCGGGATGTCTCTTATCAAAATCCTTCCATGCATGAGAGTCTGCCGGGTGGGTTAACATGTCACTTTCATGAACTCTTTCTGCATGCCATCTCATTAAATTAGAAACTTTAGATGACATAAAAAATCTTTTCAACCTCGATTTAAGGGGAAAGTAACGCATTTTCTTTACGGAAATCGGTTTCCCCTGTATCGCAATCTGACTTTGATGAGTCTTATTTCCCCTGTTCTCTTTCCACCTGGAAGCGCCACAAACCGTACAAATATCCAAATGAGCAGTTTCATTTCTAAACAACATACAGTTGTTTGCACATGCATCTATAGTCCCATATGTAAAACCTAAGTTCTCTGTCAACTTACGAGCATAGTAATACGACTCAGGAATCTTAGCGTCGACAGGAAGAACTTTTTTCAATAAAACCAAAAGCATGTCGAATGATGTGTCTGACCAATTATTCAAAGTCTTCAAATGCAACAACTCCACGATAAACGACAGTTTATTGTAAGAAGTAAATCCAGGATATAATTCTGTTTTCGCATCATCAAGTACTTCATAAAACCTCCTCGAATCACGATATACACCAGAGCGAAGATTTATCTCACCGGTCTCAAGATTCTGGATGTCAATGCCTTCAGGATCAAACCCATGTACCATTTCAGTAAGCATTTCATGCATTGGATCAGTCATCCTTGCATCAACATCCATCTGAGCTGCATCTGTATTTTGACAACGAACATATTCTTCTCCATGACGAGTCCAACTCTTATAATTTTTCAGAAATCCATTAAAGAAAAGGTGCTCCCTCACAGTATCTCGTGTGAATTGATATATGTTAGCACATTTTCTACATGGAAAACTAATATAGTCACTTTCAAATCCTCTCGTGAAGTCAATAAACTGCATAATGCCATTGAAATATTCTCTAGACGTTCGATTTGGAAGATCAATCCAACTCTTATCCATAATAATATCTGTATAACAAACATTTACACAATACTTATTACATTTACATTTTTCAAATCATCTATATTCAAAATAAATATTAACCATTTTTTATGAACCATTGATAAAATAATAATGTAACTGAAAGCTCATGTTACCTGATTGAGCTACAAACCTGAAAGGGAGGGGAGCCGAAGGCGGTTCTGCGAGGGAGAGGAGGCAGCGAAGGGGAGCCGGAGCTAAAGGCGGTGCGGCAAGGGAGGGGACGGGCGGCGGCGGCGACGGGGAGCTGGAGGAGAGAGGCGGTGAGGGGACGGGGGACGGGCAGAGAGGGGGGGGGGGGTGTCCGGGGTCGGGGGGGCTGTCCGAGGTGCGGGGAGGGGTGTCCGGGGTGTCGGGGGCCTGTCAGGGGTGCGGGCAGGGGTGTTCGGGGTGCGGGGGTGTCCGGGGTCGGGGGAGGGGGGGCTGTCTGGGGTGCAGGGGGGCTGTCGGGGGTGCGGGGAGGCGTCCGGGGTGCGGGGGGAGGTCCGAAGAGCGCGGGGGGGGGGGGGGGGGGGGGGGGCTGTCCGGGGATGCGGGGAGGCGTCCGGGGTGCGGGGGGCGGTCCGGAGTGCACGGGGGGGGGGGGGGGGGCTGTCCGGGGTGCGGGGAGGCGTACGGGGTGCGGGGGGCGGTCCGGAGTGCGCGGTGGGGGCTGTCCGGGGTGCGGGTGCCGTCCGGGGTGGGGGGGAGGGCCGAGAGGCCGGAGGGCGGCGGCCGGAGGCTGGAGGGCGGTGGCCGGAGGCCCGAGGGCGGCGGCCGGAGGCCCGAGGGCAGAGGGCGGCGACCGGAGGGCAGGCGGCGAGGGAGGGCGGGCGGCGGGGGAGGCCGGGCGGCAGGGGAGGCCGGGCGGCGGGGGAGGCCGGGCGGCGGGGGCGGGGAGAGCGGCGAGGGAGGGCGGCGAGGGAGGGAGGGGGTTAGGGCGGCGATCGGGGGATCGGGGTCGAGGGGGCGTGGGGGGGGGGGCGCAGAAGCCCCCCGTTTTTTTTATGTAGGTTAGCGACCGCCATTGGCGGTCGCTATTGGTTAGCTATAGCGACCGCCAATGGCGGTCGCCTGAGTCTGGGGGGCTTCAATGCCCCCTTTTCTAGTAGTGAATGTTGGTTCTGTGGAGAACTCGGCCATTAGCCCTCGGACATGGTCAAACAGGGGGATCAAATCCTCCTTTTTAATAGCATAGTCACCGTTGACTTGCTTGATGACCATATTCGAGTCACCTTTTACCTGAAGGTGTTGTTCTTGTGCCTGGAGTGTGAGATCCAAGCCTGTAATGAGGGCTTGATATTCTGCTTCATTGTGGGTACATCCCTCTGACAGGAGAAGGAATACGGAAAAACTGCCTTTTCTTGGGATACGAGTATTATCCCCAGACCCACATTGTTGAATCTGGGATCCTCCATCCTCTTCCCGGTGGGGCTTCAGGACGCGCCATCAAAGTACATTTCCCATGCTGGGAACTCCTCTTGAACCAAGAAGATATCTTCATTAGGTAGTTCAGCATCTGGTGAAGTGGTCCATGTTGAAGGGTGCTCTTCCAGAAAGTCTGCTAATACCTGGCCCTTGATGGATTTTTGAGGCATGAACCGGATGTCAAATTGTTGCAGGATGACCGCCCATCAGGATAGGCGTCCGGTTAGCATTGGGCGACTGAGGATGTACTTGAGCGGGTTACTCCGTGAGATCAAATAGACCTCATGATGCTGCAAATAATGTCATAGATTTTGAACCATGAAGACCAAGTCTAGACAGCTCTTCCCGATATTTGAGTATCGAGTCTCAGCATCAATCATGGTTCGACTGAGGTAATAAAGACTTCTTTCGTTGTCGTCGTCATTCTTCTGTGCGAGGAAGGATCCCAATGACCGTTCTAGGGCCATCACATATAGGATGAGAGGTCTTCCTTCAACCAGAGGCATGAGCACCAGTGGACTTAAGAGGTACCTCTTCAAGTTTTCAAACACCTCTGGCAGTCATCCGACCATTGGTATGTAACCCCTTTCTTTATTAAGATGGTGAAAGGAAAACATTTGCCTACCAGGTTTGCTATGAACCACCTAATATAGGCTAGGTGTCCTTGGAATCCCCTCACCTAAGTGATATTTCGAGGAGGTGGCAGGCTTAGGATAGCCTTCGTCTTCTCATGGTCGACTTCGATGCCATGATGGCATACGACGAAGCCATGGAATTTCCCTGAGGTAACCCCAAAGGTGCATTTCAAGGGGTTCATCTTCAAGCTCTGCTGTCAGAGCTTGTTGAATACGGTCTCAAGGTCTGACAGGTGATCCGAGCACTGTCTGGACTTGACCACTAGGTCATCCACGTAACATTAAATGAATTTCCCCAGGAACGGATTAAATATCTAATGGATTCCATGCTGATACGTGGTGCCAGCATTCTTGAGACCAAAGGGCATGACCCTGTAACAGAATACCCCTTGAGGGGCCCTGAAGGTAGTGGCTTCTTCGTCTTCTCAGGCCATCCTAATTTGATTATATCCATAATAGCTATCCATGAAGGATAGAGCCTCATACCCGACAGTTGCATCAATTAAAAACTTTGTGATTGGAACAGGGAAGTCATCATTCGGACAATGCCGATTAAGGTCTCTGAAGTCAATGCAGACGCATATTTTCCCATTCTTTTTCTTGATAGGTACGATTTTGGCCAACCAAATGGGATACTGGACCTCCCTGATGAAGCCTTCTTTAATGATCTTATCAACTTCAACCTCTATCTTGGCAGCATACGAGGGGTGTGTCCTTCTAGTGGCCTATTTGTAGCCCCGGTGGTCTTCTGGAAGACCCAGGTGATGCGTCGCTACCTCAGGATTGAGTCCTGGAATTTCCATGTAATTCCAGGCGAAGACATCCTAGTGTTTTCTTAGGAAGGAGGTATATACCTCGTGTTCCTCGGGAGACATGGCCGCACTAATGAGAGTGGGCCTCGGGTCTTCCTCGGTACCCAGGTTTATTTCTCTGAGTTCATCCACAGTGGTTGAGATACCTTTCTCAAATGTGGGAGGTGAATCCCTGAGATCTTCCCCCTCTTCTTCTCCCAAATCCTCATCTTCATGGTCCAACGAGGAGAGAGCTTCTGAAACGAGCTCTTGGAAGTCCGGAGGAGATGTGTCGTGGGTTTCCTTGCTCAAGCTTTCGCCCCCCGATTGAGGGTCAGTGGACGTTCCCGCATTTTCACACTCGTCCGTTATGGATGAAGTCATGAGGACATCAGATTGCATGTCCAGACTTGAACTCCTACCTTCCACGTGGTTGATGGGCAAGACATAATCTCTACCAAGCTGCCTGAGGGGGTCGTCAAGAACCATTTCCAGGCCATTTGGAGCGGGGATCCAGTCGACACCGTCGACCAAAGGCATCTTTTTCTTTTGCTCATAGAACCTGGCGTCAATGTAATGTGACTTGGAGAGCTCGAAAGGGTCCTTGTCGGCATGCAATGTCCCACTTTTTCCATTGACACAATACTTGATACACTGGTGATAGGATGAAGGAACAACCATGTGCTTATGGATCCATGGCCTTCCCAGCAGGGCATTTAATGTTGTGCTCTACCGGACCACCATGAATTCCGTGTAGGCTACCAGGTCACCAAAATGGTTCTTTAGCTTAATTTGTCCCATTGGTTTCTTCTCACTTTTGTCGTAACCCAACAGAGTTGTGGATGAGGGAATTAGGTCTTCCTCACTGTAGACCAACTTATGGAGTGTCTGTAGGGGAAGGAGGTTAACTCTAGAGCCATTGTATATAAAGAATTTTTGGATCAGAATACCATTAAGTGTGCCGGAAACATATAGAGGTATGATGTGTCCTTGCATGATGGAATATTCATCTTGATCGGTGAAGGAAATCACCGCATTGCATTCAGTCGGGCCAGTCTCTGTCCGGTAAATCTCGGCGGCAGCTACCTCGGCTTGAAATTCCTGGGGGCTGATCAAAGCTTTGATAAGTGCCTCCCTATGGTTGGCTGACAAACCCAGGGCATCCAGGATTAAAAACTTGGCTGGTACTGATGCCAGCTGCTTAAGGATGTCGTATTTTTGCTCCAGCAGTCGACGCTTCTCCGTTGGCAGGAGAGTCTTAGAGAGTACTTTGGGAGCTGGAGCATTTGATGAGGGACCGGCCGTGGGGACGGATGTCGATGGTGTTCCCGCGTTTTGAGAACTTGTCCTGGCCAGTATGTTTGTGCGCACTAGGCGACCAGACACTTTCTACTCCTCTAGTGGGTGTCGTAGAACAATAGGTCCAAAGTGGCTGCTTGTGTAAGTGGAGGGGCATTCCCTCTCCTACTGAGTCTTTTGAAGGGCTCTCCCAAGGGTTTCCGCAATATTGACAGTCTGGGCCAGGGTCCAACTGTAGGGTTGGTTTCGGCCACGGCTGCGCCTCCCCTGGTATCCTCTGCCTCTATGGTTCCTCCTCCCGGTTCCTCGTGTAGGGAACTCAGGTTCATAATCATACCCTTCGTCAGGGAATGATTCCATGAGATGGATGGAATTGATAAAACCAAAGATTGGCTCTTCATCCTATGACAGGTCAACCTGGTCGGTTTTCTGTGATGGTTCTGTTTGGCAGGTCGGTGCCTGTGACGCAAAATTTGAGGGCATAAAGTCTGCCAGGGTCGAGACTAACTTTGGCCCCGTCGCGGACTGCTCTTATTGTGATTGTTTCCTCCTTAGACTCTGTATGGATGACCGGCTTGTGGAGGGTTGTGAGGCCGATGTTATCAGCTCTGTAGCTCTAGGGGATGTTGGTGGAAACACTGGTTGTTGTAGTTGAGCTCGGAGTATGACCTGGGCTCGGATGATAGTCTTCCGAGTCATCCAGTTGTCAAATTTTTTCCCCTGCTTGTTGGTGACTTTCTGCCACCCCTCCTCTTTGTCAGAGTCGGTAGTAGAGATACATGCCACATGTGTTGGGGGTGGTCCCAGCTCGAATTATCCAGAATATACCATCCTCTGCAGGAGGTCTTTGAAGATGAAGAATTCTCAGATATTGTGCCCCAACATCTGATGGTAGGGGCAGTAATCTGGCCTATCATCGTGGCCAACTTCTTTAGGTTTCCTTGACTCTGGGAGGAAGAGAAAGTTGCAGTTCATGGCGGCAATGAAGTATCCATGTACTTGATCATCTCGGAACGAGTATACTTTTTGTCTCCATTCCTCAAACTGGTTCCACTTCAGTCTTCTCTGATCGTCCCATTTAGGCGGGGGCAGCCGCTAATATGCAGGGGGCCCTTGAAGATTTGGTGGAGGCCTGAGCAGTGGAGCGGGAATAGGGGTCGGTTTGAGTGTGACAGCGGATGCTTCAACTTTAGGGGCCCTTTTCACAGGATCCTGCGAGGCTATTCGGGATGTTGAATTAGTCTGCTGCAGGGAGTCCTCAATTCTCTGGGCAATGGCTGAGAGATAGAGGAAGCCAGTGGTGCACTCCACCGGTATGAACGGTGTTCGAAGCTCATCTCTAATATTATCAATGCATATGGATAGCATCTCATATTGAGGAATTATCCTGTTAAGATAATAGGTTAGACCTTTCCATATGATGATGAAATATGAGACCCTCTCTTTCTCCCTCTGCTTGCAGTTCATGAGATCGCTGACCATTGTTTTAGGCATCGTTGAGCTGAAGTGGAACAGGAACTGCTTCCGGAGGTCCTCCCAGCTCTTTATTGATTGGGCCGGCAAACTCGTATACCAGAAGAAGGTGTATCCTTGCAAGGTCCGTACGAAGCATCTAAGTTTCACTGCTTCTTGTTGTTCCGGAGTCCCCATCATAGGGTCGCAATAGGATGCGTAGTGCATCAAATGATGCTCCGGATCACCTGATCCATTGAATATGGGGAATACAGGGCTCCCAAAATTGGGTGGAGGTGGTGTGTTGGTCACCCAATCTAGGTAGGGTTTCCACTCCGGCTGTATCGGAGCGCGTCGAACTTCCATCGCTTCCAGTAGAGCTGTTAATGCCTCGATGGTGTTGCTGAGTCCCTGGTTTACCTCATGTTGGACCCGGTCCTGGGCAGGTGTAGCCCGAGGCATTGCCTGAGGATCCGGATTGGCCGGCACCAAGGGTGCATATTCCATTCGGGGTACCCTCAGAGGGTTCGGGCGTACTTGCTCTGGTTGCCTCCTAAGTGGAGAGAAATCCTGGTATTCATCATCCACATTTAGGTAGTTGGATGAAGCAGGCACCTCATTGGGTAGGAGCCCTGATCGTGCTTCGTTTGTCGGGGCAAGCCTTAGCCTTTGAGGTGTACTTGCTGGGAGTGCATGACGTGGCTCTTCTTGGGATGCACTTTCAATAAGGCGGTTCCTCTAGAGCGGCTCGGCGTTAAGTCACCTCAATTCTTTCATCTCTTCTTCCTGTCGAGCGAACCTCTCTTCGAGCATGAGTGGATCGTTTTTATCGAGAGAGGGGGACGGGTTAAGGGTAACTGTTCCATTATTCTTATCCTTTTTGGAAGCTCACAGGGTAGGCAGAGGGAGGTTAGCTGAAGGGGCAGCCATATTTAAAGCGACCCTCTGGTTCCAGGTGTGCACACTTGGGGGTTCATTGTGAGTCACAGCCTGACTGGAACCGTCGTCTCCTGATTCGTCCGGATTTTCATTTTCTCCGGTTTCACCTGTGGGGTTAGCCTCTCTGGCATTGATGAACGCATATTGCGGGGTGGAGGGGACGTCACCTTCGACATAGGGGAAGGATCTCCTGCGTCTTCAGCTGGCCTTCCCTTTCATTACCTGGGATTGCCTTCGGACTTCTTGACGAAGGGTGATGCTGAGAGTTCGTTGATGCGACCTTACGGTGCACCTTCCTCTCGGAGGGGATGATGATTCGAATGATGGGATAGGGCAGGAACCTCCTCTTCTGACTGTCCTCCCTAGATGAGAGAATACTGACTCTCGTGGGGGAGGTTGTTGTTGAGGGGGTAATAATGCCCCCAACCCTGAGGGATGGGGTTGGCTCCGTTCCCTAGACGTTGAGTCTCTTCCCGGTTTTATTGGTCTTATGGGGGCATTTGTTGTTAAAAATTCCTCCAGCCCTGTAGGCTGGGGTTGACCCTAGATTGCGGCAGTGACTGCGGCTATCGCAACCTGCCTGATCTCACGTGCCCCTATCTGGGGGTGACCCAGATTTGGTGCTGAATTGTCCTGTGGATCAGTCCCTTCTGGGGAGGCAGGCAAAGATCATTGATTGGCCTCTCTTAGGTGAAATCCCTTCTGTATGCACTCAGTTTCCTGATTTAGGAGTTCTTGAATAGCATTTTCCCACCGGGCCTGACGCTTCTAGGACTTAGTTAAGGCCCGACTCTGTCGGGTGTGTTGCCTTTCCTGAGCAGGGGTCCACTCGATTGTCATCTTGTCGTGATGGCGTTGCAAGACACCATACCGAACGGGTTTTTTTGGGCGGGGAGCGGAGTGAAATGAAGATCTCCGTGTTCCCACCATCCCTTGACATGGACTCCCATCGGAGCGTCACCGATGAGTCGGCGCAGTTCGTCCAGTGCACGAAGGCAAGTTGCCTCCATATTACCTTTGCACCTCTCGGGGCAGGGTTGTCTCGTCGAGGAAAGGGCCGTCAAGTCGATGTGACGCAGGAGGTCCCCTATCCTCTTGATGTGGTCCACATACCCGTCATAGGGCAGGAAGCTCGATTTCAGCCGGTGGAGGGTTGTCCATATATTATGGTGGATGTCGTGCATGCATTCGTCTGAAAACTCTCTGGGTATGTCATACTAAGAGGTGGATGTGGGCCAAAACATAACTGGTATATCATTCCTGGCCAGTTGTTTCCTCAGATGCAGCATATCGGCATACTCCTTCACAAGTGATTCCTCTACCTGGTCATCCAAACTAAGGCGCTCACTGTAGTCGGAGGTAGTGGGACTGGTAGGTATCAAATTGTCTTTTGGGCAATTCCGAGGTGTTTTAGAAGATGAACGCGGCCCTGGAACGGATCCTGATCGAAGAAGGGCGTCGCTAGAGACAAGCTAGGAATCTGACATGCTCGATCCCGTCCTTCTGAGTGCAACGCCATATGAGGGCCTTTCGGTGCTTGAATTGGCAGGAGGAGGACCTTCCTGTTGTAAAAATATGTTATCACGGGGAGTACCTCCGTAATGGCGGCTGTAATAGAGAGGACTACCATTACTGCTTGATGCTTCAATGCATAGAGGACTTTTGTAGTGCACACCCTGGGGAGGACATCTAAGGCGTGTCGCAGCAAGGGGAGGACCTTCTGGCTGCGTAGAATCGTTATAGGGAGGACCTTCGCACCAACTGCCATCATGGTGAGGATGACCATCATGGCTTGACGTTCGACGCGCATCCTAGGGAGGACCTTCAGGAAAAACCGCGACAAGGGGAGGACCTTCTTGTTTCTCGGGGCCAATGCGGGTAGGACCTTCACAATGGAGGTCATGGTGGCGAGGACTACCATCACAGCCGTGGAAAAGGCGAGGACTACCATTACTGCTGCTGCAGGGAGAATATCTGCAGGATACATTCTGGGGAGGGCCTACAGAATGTACCGCAACGAGAGGAGGGCCTTATCGTTGCTTGACGTCTCTACGAGGAGGACCTCCGTTATCAGGGTGGCGAGGACTACCACTATGATTTGATGCCCAGCTACGTGGAGTTCCATTGTAGCATAACCCCTATGGAGGACCTTCAGGGAAGGCTACGACAAGGGGAGGACCTTCTTGTCGTGATGAGACGTCACTACGGGGAGGACCTCCATAGTTGCAACTATGATAGCGAGGACTACCATCACAATCTATGGTCCCACTACATGGAGAGTGATTGTAGTGTATACCCTGGGGAGGACCTTCAGGGTGGACCGCATCAAGTGGAGGACCTTCCTGATACTCGATATTTTGGTCACGTGGAGGGTTTCTGTGACTCATATCAAGAGAGAATCTCTCGTTACCGATCGTTATATGCCCGCGGGGGAGGCCCCCACAGGTGCTCTGGGGAGGACCTTTAGAGCTTCTGGTAGCACCATTGCGGGGAAAACCTTCGTAACTGCTACTGCCGCTCCCATAATATAGTTGTGGGAGGGCAGGGTTCTGAGCCTATGACATGTTCTTAGCGGCGTTGGGAACCCCAGCTTCCAGCAGAGCAGAGTCATAAACCCGCTCTTTATTTTTCAGCTACCTTCGGCATGTTCAGGGTGCTCTTTTGCGGGCAGTGGGGACCATCTGCTGTTGACAATGGCCTTCACCTCCTTTGGGTCCCTGTCTAATTGGGTCACGTGGTACTGTCGGGATATGCCGACGAACATCTTGACTTTTATTAGGGATATATGCCTGCTCTGGAGCATCCATTGTGATGGACGAGTGTCCCCCATTTGGAACAAGTGAATCTTCTCGATCTGGTTTCCCTTACGTCGCGGAATATAGCCGGAGACCCTCCTGGGCAGAAGTAGGGATGAAAATCAGCTCCGATGCGGCTATCTCATCTATTAGATGAGTCGCCTCGATTGGGGAGACGGTCTCATGGGACCGAGTCCTTGCTATTGCTGCTGATGAAATTACATGCTGGTAATTCTGAAAGATATTATCTGGGATCGATACCTGCTTTTCCATCATTGCCAGGATATGTAGAGAGACATCTTTGGTTGGAACGGGTATGAAGGCCCATTCCAGTATCGGAGTAGGAATATCCTGCTCCAGTCCTCCAGTAGTCAGTGGGTACTGAAAATTCTCCTATGTCGGAGCAGGTGAACGAATCTGCCGCTGTACCGGGATACGCCGGTTTCTCTCTCCATTTTCCACCACGTCGGGGTGGCGGACATTACTTGCATTCGCAGGGAGCTGGCCCTGCATATATTGATTTCCCACCGTATCGAGTCGACGGCCTTTGTTGGCGGGGAGACGTGCCCGCCTATGATTTTCCGCCACATCTGGGTGGTAGGCCTTGTTGATCGCCACCATATCAGGATGGCGGACGTCTGAAGCAACTGCCAGGAGCTGGTCCTGCAGGTGTCGGGTCGCCACCATGTCAAGATGGTGGGATTCACGACCCTGGGCAGGGAGAGGTTCCTACTTGGTATGTACTGTCCTGTGTGAGCAACGGGCTTGATGGAGCTTGGCGGGGATGAGCGTTGACTCTTATGATGCCGCCATGTCTGGATGGCGGGCTTGGGAGGATCGAACAGGTGTAGGTGGCTGTTCGTGGTACGTCTCCATGGATGGGCAGCGTAGCTCCTCCTCAGGGACCAGGGTGATGACCGGTCCCCGATTGTACATCTTCCGCCCTCGTCGGGTGGTCTGAGGGGCCGAAGATTGAGGTGCGTGGGCCTGAATCCTCAGGGAAACATCCTCCTCTGCGCGAGGATGTTGAGTCATGGTGTGACCGCGATGATGCCTTCCGAAGGGGGCCTTAGAGTAGAACCCCCGTTCGACAAGGATGATGTCCTCAATGTCGACCTCATCCACATCCCTAAGATAAGGGAGGTATGCATTGTCCCATTCCAGGGATAGGCTCTCGAAATGGTTGGAGACAGCGACAGGGGATGTCTGGATCCGCCTTTTTGGCCACTGCTAGGCAGGCGACCGGTGAATCTTGACGGATTGTAGGGCGTGCATGGCCACCTCCATCATTGGGAGAGTACCTTTTGTGTCGTACTCTCAGATCAGCACGTCTAAAACCTAGTGTTGAAGACGTTGGGTGGGTGACAGGGTCCTCCGTTGTTGAGGAAGTCTCGTCCTTACGTCATTGGAAGTGTTCACCTGTGAGTTCCTTTGCAATGCCGTTGGATCGAAGGGAGTTCTGAAAGTAGTTCCTGCAAAACATTTTAGAAAATACAAGCAGCAAACCTTTCAAAGTAGCATCTCATAATCTCATGCGTAATTAATGACCTTGCTTGGCCCTCCATTAGATCATAAGGGGGAACTGGGTGAGATTAGGTTAAATTCATCATGTTTGGTTAAAGATTCACGTCGGGTTCACCATTTTTTGTTTCGTTTTGGTTTTTGGCCTCGAAACTCCCAACAGCTCCGTATCCAATGATTGATGGACCTGCTTTCCAAAGGTAGGCATTCGCTGGATGGTCTGACCAGTGACTCTTAAGAACTCACATTGGTCAAGAGGATGGGAAGTCGGGCTCATCACACCCTTTTTGGGGGGAATTATTGCCTGTTCCGGGACTCTCTTATAGATTTAAGACGTATTCATATGTTTGTGAATCTTTGGTTTATACCCAAACATAGTATCCATGGATTTAACCTTAGTGGGAAACGGTCAACTGGATGCAGGGGTTCAGAATCATTTATGTCCTAGGTTTACCATCCCTCATTGAATTAATGACCCCTAAGGGTTCGAACTCACTTGAGGCGGCACTAGGAGTGGCGCGGTGAACCGATGTGGAGATGATCGGATCGACCGGTTGTTGGGCTTGAACCTCAGGGAGGCTTCCTACGTACCCTTCTTAGGAAGCAGGGATCAAATTCCATGTAGTTCGGATACACAGTTTAACGTCATGCTGGATGAGGGTGGAACTCGACATGAAGAAATGACCGAGTGGTGGGCTTGAACCTCATGGAGGCTTCCTACATACCATGCTTTGGCAAGGATCAAAGTCCACGTAGTTCGCTTTGGCTTGGGGATTATGCTCTGGGGCAGCCCGGAATGATGGATTGGGGATTACACTCTGAGGAGGCCCATAGGAGGATGTCATGGTCGATGCTTACTCTAAGCCCATGCGAGTCATGCTCAGTGTGAGAAAAAAGAAGCAGCAGGGACAAGAGGATCACGTCGCGAAAGGTGCGTCTGTGAGAAGCGGAGAGGGGCTTATGCATGAGGGTGGCCCATAAAGTCGGGGCTTACTCCTAGATGGATTCCTGGGGCGACAAAGCCCAGTGAGAGAGGGAAAGGGGGTGCTCTGGTGCCCATATCCTCTCTTGCAGTGCACGAGGGCTTCCTTCTGATGGCTGTTTTACCATCTCCGAGGATCCCACAACAAGTGGTGGGGCAGAAAGGGGATTCCCGAGCTCAGTCTCCACATTACCGTGGGAATGTGAACCCAGGAATGCTTCTGGAATCTGCTCAAGGGTCAATGCAGCCCCTTTTCCCATGTTTACCGTGGGTATGTGAACTCAAAATGGCACGCTGATGCGCCTGAAAGTTACACCACTCGGATCCAGTGGCTCTAGCAGAGGCCTCGGCTCAGGGCTGATGAATAGGCCAATGAGGGAGTCGTGGAGGACTTGGCTGGATCAGAAGGATTTTACTTGGCTCAGGAAATGAGAACACCGAAGTATTTGGCGAGCCACCGAGAGGTATGGGTGGTGGCACCCTTCGCGTGGGGAAGTGCCACGTGGCTGGAGAAGCCGTCCGTGAACCTGGGTGGTCCATGGACTGATTGGCATCCCACGAACTAGGGTGGTTCATGGCTTCGGGTTCAATCCACGAACCAGGGTGGTTCCCGGAGGGTTCTAGGTGGGCAGCGGCGGCCAAGGGCGGCGCCGACCGAAGGCTCGTCGGTCGGGGCTTCGCTCACATAAGAGAGTGCTACGTGATGCGATGGATGGGAAAAGAGGGATAAACTCCCTGGTCCGCGGGGAAGTCATCCTTGTAGGGGGTATGGTTCGCGGTTCTCATTGTTTTTTTTTTATTTTAGGTTTGCGATTCACCAAGTTATTATGTGTTTTCCAATTCCTTGTTAATTCATATACCTGCTATGGTTCGCGGATGGGAATTTTGCTGCTTGAGAATTCCGAAGCCTTCCTTCAACTGATCTCCTTACGAATCTCCATTCCCTCCGAATCTGATTCCAGTTCTCCGATCCCTTTTTCTTCCCCCCTTGGTCTCCTTTTATAGAGTGGGGAAAGGGATGTATATGTGGCCACGCGACACCTTTGGCGGAGTCCCATAACCAAATACCCGGTTCACAGCTGACTTGGTCAATCCGCGATTCGCAGTGGGTATTAAACGCGCCCCCCCCCCCTCCGCGAGGCAAACTTAGGGAGTGCTCCGCGGCTGTGGAGGGTTCCGCCTCTATTCCACGAACGATAGCGGGTGCGTCTTGAACCGATCGACGCGGTCCGTGGTTGGGTCAGTTCGTGATGGTGAACCGGACTGGCACCCATCCTACCTCACGACCGTAGAGGCTCTCCACCTCCATTTTGCGAACGACAATGGTTCGCGGAGGGGGTGCCTCGCAGAGCCTGGCCACGTTGCGCTTCCATGGGACCGGTTCGCGGACCGGTCCTGTTTGTGTCCCTTCATTGATTACTTGCCCCAATTCTTTGGGGGATTTGGGTAAAATTTCCTTTGTGGATTTTTCAGGACCCTATAGTAATGAATGTAGATTATTAATAATTCCCCAATTAATAAAATAAAATTTAAAATAATATTTCATATCTATAAATGCTTGATGGTTTAAGAAATAAGAATATCCATGATACAAATAATATGGATGTTTAATGAAATGTATTATACTATGTTCACAAGAAGGTGAATGATTCAAGAGAAATATAATATCCATAAAATTGACCAAGAGATGAGATACGATAATAAAAAAATATTAATAAAACATTTAATGCTTGTTTCATAAAATAATTTTCATTGAAAAAAATTAAATCTTTTATAGGAAGCTAATGATTATAAAAAAGTTATTATGGAGGAAAGATCTGTTAATTTTGTATAATATAAAAAAACATTACTTTTATTTTTTAAAAAAATTAAGAAAAAAATTCAAATGATTCATTTAATATTATGTAAAAATTCATTGATAACATAAAATTTAATTTTTAAATCATTTTTCTCATAATTGTTTTTCAAAACAATTTTAAAACCTATGGATATGGAAGAAAAATAAACACGATCAAGAAGACAAAAAATATCAGTTTTTATTTTAAAATTACCTATTGAAATAGTAACTAGACATGAATATTTAATTATCATGAATAAATTATGTTTCATCTAAAATACCAAAAATATGAGGTATATTCATGTCAAAAAAATAAGCATGTTCGTAATACCAAACATGCCTCTATAGAGTGAAAATTGAGATGAAATCCCTTACTCATGTTTTATGTTCCTCATAAGTGATTTTATACTTATGTGAAAAAATATTTAATTTATTCTAATTACATATCAAAAACATATAAATATATATAATTTCATATATGATCAATTTATAAAATTTCATGATCCATTTTTAATAATCATTTTAATATTATCATTATTTTGGTTTTTAGATACTTTTTTTTCATGTATGTTTTTATTTTCTAGTTCCAATACATTCATATTTATCTTTTTAAAATAATTTAAATAATGTTATTATTATTTTACAAATCATATATATTAAATATATAGATATTCATATTAATATATAAATAGAAAAATTAATAACAGCATTTATAGAGACGGTAGGTCATATGTACGCATCAACGATGTTTTGTTTTTTTGACGGATATAATATAAGAAATGTGAATAATAATTAATCACTAAATAATCATTATTATATAATATATTTCATATATATTCATTAAATATATCTTTATTACCATCAACATAAATTGTAAATGAAAAACGGATTACACCGCTTCGTGGAGGAGGTAGTTTTCATGTATGCTTGAGCAACATTGTTTTTTTTATGGAATGAAAGGTAAGAAGGTATATTTAATATTATTGTTCCATATTAATAGTTATCTCATAAATAACACATACAGTCATTGTTTAAATTTTTTAATCATCTATTTTATTTAGTGAAAAAAAATAATGAAACTACTAAGTGGAGGCAGTACGCCATACATATAAAAGAGTTATGTTTTAATTTTTCATCAGATGGACTAAAAATGGAATATGGTTATCGCATAATCATAATGACATATATGTATATTTATGATAATATATTTCATATTTTAATATTTATAAAAACATTATAAATATGTAAAAGAAGAAATTAACATGAATGATTCAAGAAGGATGATTACCTCTTCTTCGGATGACTTCCATTAGATATCTTTTTAAGGGACATGAGGTTGGAATTTTGGTATGAAAATAACCTCTATATCTTGTTTATATATATTTATTAGAGAAATGGGTAGGGTTTTATCATGATATATGTCTCCATGTGTTGTGAATATTTGAGAGAAGGGATGTACATTTATAAAAGGGGGTCTTGGAATTTCATAAAGAAATAAATTAATATAAATTATATTTTATATAAAAATTGACAAAAACTAATATATTAAAATATATAAAGAGGATAAGTACTAATAATCTCATTCCATAAAATTTGGACAAGCTTGGGGTATGTCATCACCCTTGTCATTTAGGTTTAACTGATGTTAAACCTTTTGATTATTTCCATAAAAATAAAATTATTTAAACTTTAATAAAAAATAATGTTATTATAGAATTAAAATTCCAAAAAAATGGAAAATGGTTTATTTTTAAAATGATATAAAATTTATTTGGATGAATCTAATGAATTTTAAATCAGTTAATAAAATAATATTTATTATTAAATATTTTTAAATTTATTTTTGACAATATTAATTCAATTTTAAATTACATACCACACTAAAAAATTGGAACTCGAATATAATCGTTTAACACTCCCATTACATTTCATATAGATCTATAAAATTAATGTGAAACAGTGATTGATTAAAATAATTTTGGTTTTAGTCTTTTTAAAATCATTTATTTTATTTTTATATTAATTAAATAAATGTTGCATCATCATTGTGTAAGAATTTTGCCTAATTATATAACACCTTAAAATTAGAAACAAATTACCATCATTTTGATAATTTCATTTTTCAAAAAATTGTCATTTATATTTATTCACCACTATCATTTTTCCATACATGAATAAATAAGATATGTTTAAAAATAAGAGAGTTTAATTTTGTAACATTCAATTATTTTCAATATAATCTATGTTAATTTCATGGGAATGTTCCATTATGAAAGAAAATTTTTATCTTAAGGTGATAGGGGGTCGAATTAAATTTATTGAATAAAAATTAGGATAAAAAATTATGAACACATAACATTATTTTATCCTATATTATCCCAATCTACCAAATTTGAACATGAGTAGATGAAATTCACTTTGAACCTCATGATTCAAAATATGGAAAATATTTTATGAAATTCAATACCTATATGTGGTAGAAATTAATTTTAATATAAGTGCATTAAATACATTGAAAACATTATTTTATAAAAATATAATTTTAAGCATAAAAATGGATATATTCATATCCCTTGCATTGTAAAAATATTAGATTAATGTCAAAACATTTCATTGAATAAATAATATATAAATTTCATTAAAACCATCCACCAATACAGACTAATTTAAATTATTTAGATAAAAACATGTTGTCCACCCAAAATAAGTTTTTTTATAATACATATTTTTTAATTTTAAAAATAAATTCATTTTATTTCTATTTCATTAATAGCCAATGAATTTATATAAAAAAATTTGAGACCATAAAATATTAACAATTTAGATATAACTATTTATTCATACTAATTTTATGTTTATGTTATAATGGTATAAAATATTATGGTTCATTTTGAATCTAGATTTCATATATCACAAGTTATCAATGTGATTAAATTCATTTAAAAAGAAACATACCATAAAGTATCTAGTGATACATTATGATATTTTAAAAAAGGTAATAAAAGATCCAATTTCTATTACCCAAGAATATATGGCACATTGTGAAAATGAAAATACATGGAACCACCTACCCCAAACCATGCACAAATGCGATGAAACTCTTGAATATGGGAAGAGGAGGACCTGATATACAATCCAAAAACCCTAACATCAAGAATAAAAAATAACTAGGGACATAACTCAACCTAGTGGTACAACAATAATAGGTCAAGATAATAGGATAAATAAAAATAGAGATAAAGGTATAGGTGAAGATAATTTAGACAAAGAAGACCATACCTCAAGAATAACCTCACGAAATTAATGCAAAGAGGCCTAAAATTGGTGTGGAATGTAAGGAAGTTCTCCCCAAGGCCCCCTTCATGTGTCTCGGTTGAGTTGGGATAGGGGTGATCTATATATGTGTTTTAATTTGGTAGGGTATAATATGAATTTTGATATTCATGAAAACTCGGTAAGTCACATGGTTTGGCTACATGGTTTATGAAAATATGTGCCAACCCTATACCCCTAATTAGGCTTAGATAGAGAGTTTGATGGCTTGGACACCTAGTCAAGAAAATAATGTTCCAAACAAACATAATGATTCTTCTAAAATTTTAGGTCCCTAATACTCTGGTTGTATGGTCTCTACTAACTGTGCACAAGTCGTGCACTATCAAACTTTTTAGAAATGGTAGATTCATAGTTTCTATGGGATTTAACATGGTTTAGATCCATCCATGATCTGACCATGTAGAAAAACCATGCATGAAAAAATGAAATAAAATAACACTTGTGAAATGGTCATCATAGGATTTCAACTAAATAGTGTGCACCAACCATGAGAAGGAAACAAAAACTTCCCAAAAATTTCAAATTTGACCTTGAAACTACTAAAATCCAAGAACAAGGATAATAATAATTAAATGAATAAAATGATATGAGAATGAAATTTAAGGGTGTGACATGAAATCCCATGGTAATAACAACATAATTTTTTAACAAAATGGATGACATTATATGTAATATAAGATATAGAAGATAAAAAGATCTATAATGTGTAGATATAAAAATTTTTCTAAAATTTATAAAAACTATGGGAACTTATACTAACTGTCCTTGTGTTGGGACCTGATCCCACCTACCAACTCTAAACATGCACCTTCAACACAGCTGTCTGATGTAGAAAGACACATGCCTTTTCATTGGTTATGAAACATCAAGTCTTATTAGGTACTTGGTCACTTGAGTAGGATATGAACACAACTCAGTATTCCCTCACTAATTATGTCTCTATAAGGTTCATAAAATATTGGTGTAAATTTTACATAACGTGCTAATAGAATAAAAAAACAATTGATCACCCCATGGAGTACCCCCACCAAAACATGCATGACCATACATTCTTTGACTAGTGCCAGAATTAGATGATATACCCCTGGTCTAATTACACCACAATAATAAATGATATTTCAATACTTATTTCATAGATAAGTTGAATGAGGTATCACTAATTAGATATAAATGTAAAATGAGACATCACCCAGTGAATGATGCATCCTTATTATCTTTTGGAGGATACACCTTAACTATCCCTGATTATGTGGACAATATAACATCATTTCATAGATCAGGTAGATGATAAAAAACCACTAACCATGTTCATCTAGATTATATACCAATATTTCATATCTTTGGTAGATGATGCACAACCAAAAATACTAATCCAGGTTGATGATATAGAACAAATATCACTCTAAAGGCGAAAGACTGACAACCCTCCAATATCTCCATGTGGATAATACACCAATGAGAAAAAATCCATAGGTGGATGATGCACCACAAATACAGTCCTATATTTAGATAATTCACCACTATTATTACATCAAAAGTGGTCTACACACCACCAGAATCAAATCCTATGTGGATGGTGTACCAAAAAAATTCATCCCTAGGTGTGAGTGAAGTATCGAGATATCACAAATTAGTGTATATCCTCCACCAATTAGAAATATCATGTTGACGATTTCCTGTAATTTGATATTCCAAAGTGGATGGTATTCCACCATTTTTTCATTCTCATTATGAATGATGAATCATTAACCCTATTAGGTGGATGATATACCACAACATTGAAAAAATATAACAGAAAATATGTCATTTAAAATTAATATACAACATTTCTAATTATAAAAAATATCACTGTTTGTTCCCTTAAGATACTTACCCATATCAATGACCCAATCCTATGGGATATCCCTAAGACTCTAACATGTACTCCATCTATTTCTCACCAAGTAGTACACTAGGGAACTATACAAGGATCGTGTAGTTGTTTCTCATTCTTATGAACCTATATTGGGAGAAAACTCTTGGTTATATAATCCAATTCATATAAATAATGGATATCTGTGACAATCAGTTCCATTGAACATCACCCATAGACCACTCACAACCTTCCATAGTTTCATTCATTCCTGGTAACTCTAGTAAAATTAAATATTAGGGAACATAAAAAAATTAACATTTCCTAATTTTATATGATAGATAATAAATTATAAAATACCATCAATGGGATATATCAATCACTAGGGGTGAATTAGTGTTTGTATACATTTTTTATAATTTTTCATTAATCCATTTATCACTCTTCCACTTGTTTAGTGGATGGATATCTCTATATCTAATAATTCCATTTATAATTATATATGTATATAGAGAATAGTAAAGAATCATAAGAGAGACTTTGGACTTTTTGATGAGGTTCATCTTGCTGATGACTACATCCTTAGTGAAATGTGGTTATTTCCCCCACACACTTATACAGTATTATAATCAAATGAAAAAAATAATGGTTTTGGACTTGTACACATTATTTTAGAATCTTCTTAGTACAAAGAAAGTATAGGATTAAAGTTATATAACTTCTTACAAAATATAGTAGTTGGCATGTTCTTTGCAAAGAAGATAAAAAATTGATCTCCAATGTCCATCTTGAAAAATATTTATGATCTCCTTCCTAAAACCCAATAATCATGTGGGATGCCTCAAAATCATTCATCCTCCTATAATAGAGGACTACAGGCTAGATCTCTCACTTCATTTATCCTAAATTTAGTAGATATAGGGTTTATCTGAGATCTCCCCTATTTTATTTCTTCTTTTTATAATTCTTCATTGCACATGAGATATAATGAAACACTATCTATACCAATATATTCAAAATAGAAATCATTATTATTAGATAATGTAAACTAGTCTTTCCTTCTTCTTATTTAGCATTTAAGGAATTATATAGTACTAAAACTCCTTTTTCTACATTGGACTATATAGGATGAAATTGTGAATGAAAATTCAAAACACTCTTTCACTTATTAACGAGATGTATTTAACTAGGATAACATAGAGTCTAGAGTATATATATTCGTTTCTATGTCATTTAGATTCCCTTCATCTACCTACTATATCTTTATCAAACTTTAAACTTTGAACTACAAAAAATCATGGTGCTCAAAACCTTAGAATCATTGGTCTTCCTTCCATTTAAATTCTTCTTATAATCTATATAAAGAAATATAATTTCCTTCATAATATTAAAAATATCTTACATTTCATTCGATTATTTTCTCCACTAAAACACCATGAAATCTAAAAAATGAAAATGAATCCTTGTATGTATGAATTCTTATGTATTATTGGTTTGTGGCCACGTGTTCCTTTCATTGAAGCACAAGATACTCCATGAATATCCTACTTATGAACATCATTATTACATTTAAAATGACATGGATGAGTCTCCTTATTCATTATATGATGTTTGTAATCTCTTATAGATCTTCACTATAGTGTTGTAATAAATCTATCAACTATTTCTAGTTACCTTTACTAGACCTTATTATTTTGGATGTTGAATTACCTTTAATTAATTTAACCAAATTAAAATTTAATATATCCCTTCAACTCAGACCTCTTACAAGAATCATAATTATCCAATTAAAAACATTATGTTTATTCAACAAGTAACAACAATGAATCACCATGTTTATTTATCATTTATTTAAAATATATGAATACTGGAAACTCACATTGGATGAACCATATGTTAATCCTCAAATCACTCATACATTTAACCACTCATACATTTATTCACATATACATTGATCACATTTAAGAATATTCAGATCTAGTTAACCCTTACATAGTGAGGATAATGACCCTAACATAGCTACTGTAATTCCATGATAACCTTGATGAAATTACAATATAACTTAATGTAACTTCAATATTAATTAGGTAACCTTTATGTAAAGTATTAATTTCCTTTATACAGCTCACAAAAATTAGATTACATTTACACATGCCTCTTTATTTTTGGTTTACCTTGATGAAGATTCTAGAAAACACCTAAATATAATGTTGGACTTTATCATTACCCTTATATAAGTTGGAGACGACCATCACACATATTTAAAATAACCTATACACAATTTTTATCATATTGTGGTGACCATTATATAATTAATCACATTAAATCGTAATTTTTAAATTATGTCTCAAAATAAAATCATAGGATTCACCAACCATCTTTAGTTATCTTCATCATCTCAAATTAATATTTTAACCTAATTCAAAAAATTCATCATATAGACACGGAATTCAATAATATCAACAGTAATATGAAACATTTATAAAAATTTCTTTACCACGTGAATGGATCTCTAATAAAATTACTAATAGAATAACATATATATAAACACTACCATGATATAATGATTTTAAGTAATGATTAATATGTCGATAAATTTTCCCGCATTCTCATTAATTCCATTACTAGTGACTCTAAAATAATTCTATGTCATTCATCAAAAATATTTTGAGATCATGGAATCGCCAAATTTCCATTTAAAATAAATACAACACAAACCATAAAGTGGTATCATCAATCCCCCTTTTCATTTTTTTCAATAACAATGCTAAAAAATGGTATTTCATTATATTCTTGGTGTTTATTATACCCCCTTTTTCTCATTGAATGCTCTTTTTTTCTTCTCTCCCCTTATTGGAAATAAATAAAAATTAAATGAAAGGGTATGGAATAATTGCATACTAAATAAAAATACCTTCATTCATTCTACCCAAAGTCTACATGATCCACTATTGGTGTAGAAAACATGAGGGTGTGTATGATACATAAAATATTCCCATTGATAAATATGGGATGATTCCAACTCAAAAAACTCGTTAAAACATCTCAATCAAGAGCTATTCAGTAGTATTCATGATGAAACTAATAGATAAAAAATATTAGAAATCATTTTAATTCCCAAAATTATACCTACACTCACATCAACACATAAATTTAAACCATTCAGGTATAAATTATTGGATTTAATTTCAAGAACCACCATTTAAATCACATCACATTTGTCATTTTGATTTAATTGATGAGATCAGTTTCTCAAAATTAATATCGTAATTTTTTTAGAACCCAATTATGAGAGATTAATAATACATAAGTTTTGAATTATTATTTTTCAAAAATCTTATAGAACACATAATTTCATGAATTGTGATCTTTTTCAATCTTCTCACTCAACTTCCTCTCAAGGGAGTATCTCATCCTTCATTTCATTAAGGAAGATATTTTCTTAATTTAATATTTATAATTCCATTTTCTAAATCATAAAAATATGTTGGATTATTTAGATATAGAATAGTTATTCTATAATATTTTACTTTATTAGTTCTAAATTGAGAAATGGAATTGAATTTAATTACATATATGGTTAAAAAAATCATCAAAAATAATAAAGGTGTAAGGGGTAGCAACATTTTATCATAAATTTGATTTGTTTATTTGAGAATATACTTTCAACTAGATTAAATTTTTTAATTTATATCATACTCTATATGGAATCTTCATATTGGGAATCCTATATTCCATGATCGTAATACATATGAAAATGGATTTTTGTCTTATCACCTTGCGTGAGGTCTTCTTTTTCACATGATCAATCATGGAACATGTATCACCTAGTGAAACATTAATTTTTTTAAGATAGTTTCCTATTTTGGTGTAATTGTTATACAATCCTTTGTATTTCATTTAACTTTCTTTTACCTCCCACCAAACTCTTAAAAATTTAATTCATTGTTAATTTGAAAAAATCTTATTAAATTAATATTCTTTTTCATATGGAGTATTTTAATTATATTTGTATTTTTCATTCTCTTTACATATTACATTTATATAATTTCTATAAATTAGTTATCCTAATGATTATATATTACTTAAGAGTTTTCACTACATACATGGAAATTAAAGATTGACTCTCATTAGACTTCTTCAGCAATTGAGCCATTTTGTTTTTGGTGTGGATTGATTTTCAATTTCTCTGAAGCTCTCTTCCTTCGATATACAAATCTGTGGATTGTTTGAATATATATGTGGAATGTCTTCTTCTTATATAATAAAAGAAAATGAATCTCCATGGTGTGAAATTATTCATTAAATTCTTAGGATTACTTTGAACATAACTTTTCCCTTTATTATTACCCAACACTAACCCACCTTCCTTATTCTCTGTCTTTATAGGAGTATTATTATTTCCAACCCTTTTCATTTTATTTCCAAAGGTTGATGAATTTAAATTCCCTTATTTTTCTGGGTTTTTGAATTAAATTTGACTCTTTCCTTGTTAGTTTTGAAAGGAATACACCACTATAGTGACCACATGGATTAAAATTTTCATTAAAATATCTATGGATTTTAAATCTATTTAAGGGGAAATATTTTTATCATACTTTAATGATATTTTCATCAATACATCACTACTCACCATTAAATTTTTCCATCCTTTTATTTCATATATTGTCATATTTTTCCAATATTTATTTTCCATGTTACCAAACCTGTTATAAACAACAAAAAAATATCAAAAATTGTGTCTTCTTATTTAGATATAAATTCAATTAAGATTTTATTTTAGAATATTTTGGTGCATTTTAATCAGTAAATGGGAACCTATTATGGTAAAATAACTTCTACTCATACTTTTAATAACCTTATATATATTGGTGGTCCCATTGGTATTTATATTTAATTTCTAGGATACTATATTTTTATTTATAGATGATATAATTATATTTTTCCACCAAATAGTCATATTTCATTATAGGATTCCTTCTTAATAGTTAGTTATGAAATAACTATCCCTTGAGATTGATGTGGATATTCATCTTACTTTGTTTCCAAATTCTACAAATTAACTAGAAGCTCCAAGCATTTCATATTGAAGATTCTTTTATCATCGTCTAATAATTTCACTTTTTCTCCATAGGCCATTCTCTTCTATTCAACCTGATCTCCATGTTTTCTTTCATAAAATGGATTATCAAGATATTTAATCCATTTTTCATTAAAATATATTTGAGAAATTTTTACAGTAACTATATCATCAAATTCATGAATCATTTAATCAATTCGTTCGTTTTCCTAGAATCTCTCATGAATTATATTTACCCATTTATTTTCAATGGTGAAGTACCTTTCATCATGATCTTAATTTTTTAAATATTCTAATCCTACCAATTTAGAGAGATAAATACATGTTTATATCCTTTATTTCAAATCATTTTCCATAATTTCATTACCATATTCCATGTGGTATAGGACCTACTATATATTTATAAAAATAAAAAAATATGAAATATTTTTTTGGGGTTGTAATATTGGATGTATTTCAAATAACCACCAAATTCATCAGGTAAATACTTATAATTGTGATCTTATCCATTGATATATGGTTTATTTAGGGGAATTATTTGATAATAGAATTTTGTTACCCCATTTTCTTATAATCAGGATGAATTAAATGAGGTATAATAGTTTTCTATATCTTTGGTAGTTAATTCCGCCACTAGAAATTCTTCTTACATTCATGATTTCTCTTCATTGGGATTATTGCATGGAAAAAATAATTTTTATTCCATATTTATTAAGAGGTATGGATAATAATAACATGTTTAATAAATAGATATATTATCAATAGAAAAATTAGAATGAACTATAGTGTTATTACTTTTAGTTTGTAGAGAGTCAATATTTTATCCTTTCTTAGACGTAGCCTTTCAAAACCTATTCCCTTATATTTTCTTCCCATTTATTAGTTTCGTAGTAGAAATTTCTTCCATGGTTTATTTGATGTGGAATTTTAAAAATTCATCAAATATACACTATAAGAAATTATAAAAAAGAGAAACCTAAATTTGATAAAATAAATTTTATCATTTAGATTCCATTATGACATGTATCATTATACAATTCCAGTTGTTAGGATCATAATGAGATGTGTTCAATTCAGATTTTGGGGGATATGTGTTGATATAAATTTACTCCAGTTATACATTTCTCCCCTTATCACCTCTTCCCTAGTTCAATGGATTGATCTTCATCCCTATCTTTTCATAATTCTATATGTTTGTATGTATGGAGATATAAAAATGGAAATTAACACAAGATAATTCGAGACTTTGTTGAAGAGGTTTTCCTCTTTGAATATGATTTTGTCCTCAGTGACATGTGGTTATTATCCAATATACACAAATTATTTCTTTTTAATTAATGAAACAATAGTAAGATTATGGACATGTATTCATTATATTATCACAAACTAGGGACAAATAAATAAATCTAAAATTTTTATATAACTACTTAAAAATACAAGAGTTGGCATGATCTATGTGAAGAAGAATGGTAATGGAACTCGGGTGTCCCTCTTAGACAATATGACTATTATAACAACCCATCTATTTATTACACAAAAAAACAGGATTTATTACATAAAAATGCACTTAAGAAAACTCTGAGGATTGATAGTTATAGTGTCATGGGAAATTAGGAACATTACACAACAACTTAGAAAATTAAACACAACATCTTTATTGAAAACTTCTTCTTCAAGACCACAACATTCTTTCGTACTTAGCATTGTGTGCAATAACCTGAGGTAATTCATAACAAAAGGGTGAGATATAAATCCCAGTAAGGGAGTAAAAATGGTATGACATGAAGAATATTGTATATGGTAAGAAATAGTCATATCAATGGATCATAAGATAAATATGAACATAATTCCATGATATAACATGATTATCATAACATGGAAATGTGGCAACAACATTAAACATGATATTAGCATGGTCCAAGGACCATAGAATAAGGAGAATGAGTAAAAACTAATTTCACATGAATTATCATGAGTAAACTCCCATTTCACTTGGAGTATCATGATACTAATCCTTATCCAATTCATTGGAGCACTATCAGGGCACACCCTTATTAATCATTTCATTTCATGCATAAGTGTGCCACATAGATCATACAATATAGAAACATTAAACATAATAATTTATTACATGATAAAGGAATGTGGAATTAATACATGAAAATATATAATAAATAAGTAAATTTTCATAAAGGTGAATACCCATGATAGAAAAAATGGGCATGGTATTCACTACACAATGTCTTTGTCTGGGAAACTCACGGTGCAATTTTGGAAGCATAACAGCGTGACATCAGAATTAAGAAAAATGGTTTATTTGATATAAAGGGATATATCATCATATTTACATTATATAGAAAGTAAGGGGGCCATATAGATACATGTCCCAACATATTTAATGGAATTTATATTTTTAATACAAAAGAGTTTCTTGAATGTAAATGAGAAGAGAGAAATTCCTTACAGAATTTTGGCACGGTAATGAGTGTACATGGGAGGAATTAATTAGAGGGAAATGGGTCTATAATAATTAAAACATAAGTTGGAAGTATGGGGGAGGTGATAAATAATAACCTAACATTTTTAATTGAAAAATGGTATAAAAACATAATGAAATTTAGACAAAAATGAAAAAGGAAGAAATCACTTAGTTGGAAGTGTGATCCAAAAGGCATGGGAGGGGATTTTGAGAGGTTTATTGGGAGCTTGGAGAGACTTGGGAGGATTCTAGAGAGGGGGGAAAGATTTTGGTCGAGCTCCAAAGTAATTTACTAAAGTTGAAGTGGGTTCATGGGTGGGTTTATATAGGAAAAGATAGGGTATTATTTATTATTTAGTTTTTGGACACCAAACGTTAAACTAATCAAAAACAAAAACCAACCCATGGTTTTTGCCCATGTTTTTTTCTGAAGGGGAGTGTAAAACATTATTTTAGTATGAAAGTGGCCGATCATTTTAAAATATCATGCTTTCTTATGTGGAGGTGAGTCACACTCTCATGGAAAACAATTTAAAAAGATAAATTGTATTATAAGTCTTGGAGGGTCCACTAAGGCTCCATAAAATTAATAAAAACAACTATAAAATCACAATATTTCAATGATAAAACATATATTGGACAAAAATATCATTTATAGTATTTTAATACATCACTATTGGGTCATTATGATGTCAAAAAATGCATTATATATTTAAACGGTATTAAAGTTTTACCCAAACATTCGACTCTCTATGAAAATTACAAAAAATTCACCATTGGATAATTTTTATGTACTGATTCCAAAAATAATAATCATTTTATCTAAATAATTTTCTACATATGTGAATTTTTACTTTTAAAATAATAAATTACATTTATAAAAAATTAATGGGTTTTGACAAAAATGACTTTCAAACTTTAATAGAAATCATAATTTTATTCATAAAAATTATATGATAATTTATATTTAATAAAAAGTAATTTAGTAATAATAAATTATTAAAATATTATATAAATAAAAAATCCATTAGTTCATCAAAATAGATTTCTTAATTGAATATTTACTAAAAAATACTAATTATGCTTTAAAAACCATTTACAAAGTAACAATAATAAAATGAATGTATATTATTTATTATATATAGAAATAAATCACATAATCATAGTGATAAGGACTTATTAAATAACCCCTTATAACACATGCATATGACCTAAGGGTAAGGTGTGCGATGGTGATAGACTCTTGGGGTGGCTCAGATAACATCGCTTCGGTGATAATCTCTATCAACTTCCACTTCTCCCGTAGGTTGTTCCGTTTGAGTTTAACATGTTTAAGATCATCTTGGGATTCGTCAAGAGTGAATCATAGTGACACCACCTCTATATAATGCATTGAAAAATTGTCTTCATTTAGAGAAATTCTACTAGATGAGGTCATCGCTTCTATTGATTGAGTCAATTGGATTTGTTAAAGCCCTATATTTATTCTTATCATGTGATCACTGCTCAATGACTATATTAGAAAGGGTGAAAATTATTAACGGTATTTTAAAATCCAAAAACATAAAACCAAAAAAGTGAATATGTTTTATAAAACCATTTTACATAATAATTCATTTAACTATATGAAGAATAATTTTCATTAATAATTGTTTGTGTCGTTACAAATATTCTCCATCATGAACTATATTAATAATGTGTTCTAAATAAATATCTCATTTCCTTATACAATCGAGTAATTTACTTTGGATATATCACTTCCTTTGGATCGAGTACAATATATAGAGAGAAATTCTTGGAACACCCCTCTTTTCCACCTCCTCCTTACTCACCAGCACATAATAAATATTATTAAGTACCCTATCTCTCAATCGCAACTATATATGCAGGATATGTATTATATAATGACCTAAATATTTCAATTTTTATATCATTTAGTCTGTAAGGAATTATTTATCACTAAAAATCCTTTTTCTATGTTGAACTATACATGATGGACTTGAGAATGAAAAGTTGGAATGCTCTCTCAATTATCAATTAGAAGTATTTATCTATGATATCATAGTTTAGGGAATATACTTGTACAATTTATATATAGCTAAATAATAAAACATTGGACATCCATATATCTTGACATTAAATACCATATGTGTTCATTTCAGATAAATATTCCTTTTAATTTGGATTAAAACACAAAATTTTTCTTTAAGATATTGAAAATATCATGGGCTTATTTCAATTATTTTTCTCAACTATTACTCCATGAGATCTATAAAATTAAAATAACTCCAGATATCATGAATTGAAATGTATTTTTAAATTATGGTCATGAATTCCTT
This sequence comes from Viscum album, assembly GCA_963277665.1. Lineage (NCBI taxonomy): Eukaryota > Viridiplantae > Streptophyta > Magnoliopsida > Santalales > Viscaceae > Viscum > Viscum album. Next base: position 621,479,108 of record OY728167.1, on the reverse strand, counting down.
AATTCATAAAATAGGTATATCCATGAATCTCCTACATCTAAACATAATTATGGAAATGACTACGACATTGTTGAGTCTAATTGATTCTAAATAGTAGTTTGTAATCTCACAGTGATCACTACTATGATGTGATCATCATACTCTCACTATTTTATAGTTATCATAAAATTGTATTCTTATCTTTAGGGTCATAATCAATTTAATGTCCATTATCTACTTCAACTATGATATATGTATTCATCTCATCACATTTCCAAGAATTATGATTATCTCCTTCAAATCATGGTTCTTAATTATTAATGTAGAACAATGAACCATCATGATTATTTCTTTTTTCATAATAATTTACAAATTCAGTAAAATAACACAAGAAAACTCATACATGAATCCTCAAATTACTCATACTCAGATTCACCCATACTTAGATCCGATTTAATATTATGTTGTTCTAGTTTACATTCAAATAGTGAGAAAAATGACACTTATATAGATTGTATATTTCCATGATGATACTGAATAAATTCCAAACTACCTTGTCATAAATTCTTTATCATCATAGAAAACATTACATAGAGTGCTGATTAAGTTTACACAACTCAAATAAATTTGATGACCATTAAGATATTCACTAGATTTCTGATTTACCTAGATGAATAGTCTATATGACCCATATGTATCCTCATGGGTTTTGAAATTTCATTGATGAAGGTTGGATATGAACTTTATGTATCTTGGAGATGACCTTATATATGTTGTAGCATATTGAGATTACTATTTTAAATATAAACATATTAACATATAATTTTAAGATTACTTGTTCAAATCAAATTAGATACTGTACAAATTTTCTTTTGTTTCCTTCACCAAATCAAATTAATCTATTAACATCATTCAATCAATCTCATCATAAAGAAAATCAATTTAGAAATATCAACAATCCCTGGAACTTTTATCCAAATATATTTTCCATATGAATATATCAATAATATAATTATGAATGGTAAAATTTATACATAAACACATAAATGATATAGTGGATATCGTTACTGATTGTTATAATGGGATATTTATCCATCTTCACATTGATAGTAAGATAAGTACTCTAAAATTATATTAATCTTTTATTCATCAATATATTGACATTATGGTATCACTCAATGTCCATTGACAGAAAATAAAACACAAACCACAAAGTGGGATAATCAAACTTTAGGAAAGTAAGATACAACCCACCTATTGTCTTAATATTTAATGCTAATTTAAATTCCCCAAAATGATTCAAATTCAAATCGAAAATTTGGGAAATTCAGAAAAATTGCTGAAATTTTTCTTACCATTTATGCTTGGTAAAACATAAATGGAAATTTAATATAATATGAAATTGATTCATAACCATACTTGTGGAAACCTATTACAATTGTTTATTTATGATTATGAGTATAACTGAAGTACATCAAAACATTGGATGTGGGGAAACTCAAGGAGAATTGTGCTGGGGGAGGGGGTTGTAATGGGTTTTCACTATTAGAAAAATAAGGAAGATTTGTTTAAAATGTTATTGAATTTTAATTAATTAACAATATTCTTCAAAAACTATATAGAACAGAAGTATTGGAATTACTCTAATAATCATGTAACAACTCCTTTTTATGTATAATATCAGGGCTTAGCCCATCTATTCACTGTGTAGATCCCTACTCCAGTGTAAAACTAAGAACTTGAGCCAAAATCATTATAGCATAACCTCTCCCTTCACATCACGACATGTCCCCACTAGATAAATTCAAGGTGGAACCCTCACATACTATGTTGTGAACCCCCCCCCCTTCATTAGGCCCTTATGAAAAAACACTGGGGACAAAAAAATGACCAACCAACTATAGAGAAATTTTATGTTACACAACTCATGATTTACTTATATGAAATGATCATAATAGAAAAAAATCATTGTTATTATGTGATATTCCACCCACCAAAACATTTATCCATACAAATTCATATAATTATTCTTACATAGCCACTTATTATAGCATAATTCCTTATAACACTAAATGACTATTGTAATGTGGCATAATTCAAGATCGATCAATGGGATAACACCCTGAAACTATTTCCCAGGCCCCTATCAACACCTCCAACAACCCAAAAAAAATTCTAATATAATAATTTAGGATAAAATTAATTCGAAATCAGAACTTGATAATATGTATGGAGTTACAAACATCAATAATATAAACACAAGTCTTCACTAGTTTAAATTGATATGATATTTCTTCTCAGTTCAAATAATCTCCAAGCAACAGTATCTCTAATTTCTCTTCTTAACTAATTTCAACATTAAATATATCCAATTGTTTTGGGGTCAACTAATTTACCATTCATTCCCCTTTAACACATATAGAAAATGAGGATATTCATTAGTATTTTTGTCTTTTGGGTCTCAACTTCTTCTTATTTGATTCGTATAATTTCCTTTAATAGATGGTATGTACACTGTCATCTCCCACACACTTCTTAGAAAATTATGATATTCATAATTTTAATTTTTTTGGGATATCACTTTAGCTATTATTTCATTTTTCATTCATGGAAACTTCCTTTATATTCATCATTTTGATTTTTATTCAATTTTGATTCTTTTTTGAAGACTAATTATTATATTAGAATAATGTAACCATAATTATATAAGATATGGAAACATGTATTTATATTCAAAAATACTCTAATATATTCCATGATATTTTTACACATACTTGATCATTAATTATTTATTCTCATTTAAAATTTTCATATATAAATTTTAATGATTAGTCATGATATTATCTTTGAATTTCAAAAAAATCCAACTTCTTTCATTACATTGAGCTTATGTAAATCCCACATTGCCTTTTCCATGTATACGCGATGACATGAAATAATAATATCATATTTTAATGATCCAACAATCAACATAACATCCTTTTAATCATAGTGTTATAATTTTCTACTTGAATCAGGACATATCACATTTCATCATGATATTCATTCACTAAATAAAACATTAAAATCAAGCTATTTAATCTTACATTTCCCCTATATACATATATTTAATCTTACATGTCATTTATATGGATATTAGGTAACCTTTAAAATCCTCATGGTACTATTATAAATAATCAAAAATAATCTAACTTTGTCCAAATTTCATCTTATTTATTATTTGGAATCATAGAATTAGTCTTATATATCCTCAAAATTAATATTATGTAAGTTGTTGAACTATAGAGTGAATCTTATATATCACTACATTAATTTTCAGTATTCCTTGAGTAAATATTATATACCATAGTGTGAACTTGGGGTTACTCTAACGTATTTCATTACATACCCAATTCTTTGATGAGATATCTTACACATACCATTTCCATTTTTTTAATATCTCCAGTATATTATGTATAAACAATAATATTCTCATGGAAACTCTAAATTTATCTATAAAACTTTTATCATCTTCAAATAAATTTTAAACAACTCAAATCACATTAGTATAACCTTAAAATATAATATTATATTTAATAATGAATCTTATTGATATTATAACATATATAAACTATCGAGAGTAATTTAATGATATTGCACTGACTCAAATAATTAAAATCATCTAACAAAATCATCATCCATGTGTAGAATACATATATTCTAATATCCTTCATGTTTGATAGCATTAATATGGATCATATAATTTCATCCAACATCATTCTTCCACATATATGATCATTAGTCTTTCTCCCATCGATTTTCAAAACCAATTTCTAGAGACATACATCTATCATTGAATATGATACATTAAAATATTATTAAAATACAACCAAGTCTTCAATATATCATTAAAACATGAATATTTATGAGTACAGCATCACGACACAAAAAATATATTTTAATTACTTGATATAAAATCCTATTTATCTATTTTTAACTTGATAAATAGATTCTTCACATAATACATATAGTAACAACACCATAAAATTACATGAATATCTCAAAATTTATCTTTTATTGACATAGTTACTCTTCCAACGTATTAATGGTTCTACAATATCATATAAAATGAAATATATTAATACACATAATCAATAAAATATTCAAGATACATCTCTATTTTCCTCTTATGGGGTTCTATAATCACATATTGAAATCATTTCATGGTTACATTAGTCTTAATGAAAAATTACCTTCTCAATACATATTAATAACATTTATTATTTAAAACAAATAGAACACATCATCATCAAAGGGACTAATAATCTTCCCCTTTTAATTTAATTTCAATATCCTTTTGGAAAATACATGTTAATATATTTTGATAGATTTTATTATTTTTCTCCCATTATTGAAAATAAACACAATGGGTGATACCTTATGTGATTTTTTAGTTTTTAAACTATATATTTATATTAGTAATTCCCAGTGTTAAAGACAAGAGTGATCGATTAATTTCCAAAATTAATTTTCAAAAACATGTAAATTACAGTAGCTTCTCATTCCTCTTATAATTGAGTCATCCAATTTTTTCACTTAACTTTGTAATTGATTCTTTGAAAAAATATTGATTATAAACATGATAAACATAATTGAAAAATTATAACCTTAATCACTTTATAAAATTTATTGCATCACATGGAATAATGATTTCTAACAACATTATTAACTGAAATCCACCTTAATGTTTACACATTATTTTATATTTATATAGAATTATATCTCCCTTAAATAATCTATGAGTATCCTTTTCACATGATTCCATTTAATAAATGGTGTATCTCAATATGGATTACTCCAAATAGCCATAAAAAAGTTTTAACACTCACCATTCTACCTCTCCTCCTACATTGGTCACCTTTAATTCCTTTTAAATAAAAATAAACATAAAAAATATGGGCCAAAGGTGGTTACTTAAATACTCATCAGTGAGATACATAAAGTAGAGATGAGTTTCTCATAATTAGAAACTAATTCCATTTGAGCACCAACATTTGGAAACCACTTCATACTATTTCACTATATTTCCAAAGCCATAGTCTCCATTATTAGTATAGTTTTCATGTTCCTTTAATATTTCTACTTATATGGGTCTAATTCAGTAAATTAGTTAACCAATTACATATATTTATTGGGGATTAATTTGTTATCCTTAACATTTTACTCTATTCTAATAGTATAATCATGTGGTCTAGTGAAAGGTGTCCAATATTCTTTCAAAATCAACATGCTTCGTATACATCTTTGAGTCACATTATATAGAAAAAAAACTCATGAAATTTAAATTAATTTTCTTCCCACTGATGTGTTGCACCAAACCAAAAATTTATATTTTCAAAGTATTGATTCTATTAATTTTAATAATAAATTCATCCTATTAACACTAACACTCCTAACTTTCTTTTAATAATCCATGGTTTTTCTTTTCTCACACATTAAAAAAGAACTTCATGAGACCTATATATTATTTTGAATATTTTGAGACCTTGGGGAGATTATTAAGAACCATGTATAGTATATTTGATCTGATGTAATAGTAAAAACCCCTTGTGATGAGGTATTTTGTCACGACCCGTCCTCGGGGCTCGTGCCGTGACTACCCCAAACCCACCTTCCATAGTCCAGGGGCTGGCGACTAGCACCAAGGCGTAAATCCCGGTAAAAAGGGAAGGCATTGCCTTTGTAAAGTAAACAATCACACATAGTACAAGCGGAAGAAGTAAATACTAAGTAAAAACTGAGTACAACAGTAAGTGCGGAAAGTATAAAGGGGCCGGAAATACAAGCCCAACTGTAAAGTACAACTCGAAAGGGAAAACAACAACTGAAAAGTAAAGTTGCTACGCTGAGCTGTCCACTGGAAATCCCACCTGAAGGGTGGGTACTGATAGCTCCTCTGCTCCTCGGGTCCCGTCGTCCGCTCCGAGTATGTCCCGCCCAGTGGTCCACCTCCGGGTACCGCCTCGTCGTCACGTCCACCTCTGGGTACCGTCTCGTCGTGAGGTCCTCCTCTGGGTACCATCTCGTCGTATAGTCCACCTCCAGGTACCGTCCAGTCCTCGAACACTCGGCCTCTGTCTGCACTGCCCGTCGTCTCCAACCAACACAACGAGGTGCGGGCATAGCCCGTGTAGGGGTGAGTATAACGATACTCAGTAGGGACCCCGAGACCCTCAAGGTCTCACTAAAACCAACAAGGATAACCACATAGAAGATCTCAACAGATAACCTCTACTTAGTTATATGCCCATACATATACCTAAGTTATCAAGTAACCCATCTCAATCATGAGGCAAATACAAGGTCAAAAGTCTCAGCTCAAACCAGGATTTTCATCATCGAAACCGTAACTGCTGAAGAGCTTCGTCTCTGGAGTGTACAGTGGTCTTGTCACAACTCTGAGGTACTGATCACTAACTTAAGACTGCTGTAGTACTCCACCTATCGAGTATTGCGGGCCAGCCGCTACAACCAAGCGCTCCCATGTGCCGCTACAACCAAGCGCACCACTGTCGTGGGTCTGCCGCTACAACCAAGCGCTCCCATGTGCCGCTACAACCAAGCGCACCTCTGTCGTGGGTCTGCCGCTACAACCAAGCGCTCCCCTGTGCCGCTACAACCAAGCACACCTCTGTCGTGGGTCTGCCGCTACAACCAAGCGCTCCCTTGTGCCGCTACAACCAAGCGCACCTCTGTCGTGGGTCTGCCGCACAACCAAGCGTTCCCCTGTGCCGCTACAACCAAGCGCACCTCTGTCGTGGGTCTGCCGCTACAACCAAGCGCTCCCCTGTGCCGCTACAACCAAGCGCACCTCTGTCGTGGGTCTGCCGCTACAACCAAGCGCTCCCCTGTGCCGCTACAACCAAGCGCTCCCATGTGCCGCTACAACCAAGCGCACCTCTGTCGTGGGTCTGCCGCTACAACCAAGCGCTCCCCTGTGCCGCTACAACCAAGCGCACCTCTGTCGTGGGTCTGCCGCTACAACCAAGCGCACCTCTGTAACGCACCAGGGCATCCGATCAGCAGTCGTCGGGACTCAGTCTGCTACACGGTCTCCGTACTCTGCACGCTCGTCTCTGGGAGGGTCCGCTCCACGAGCTACTGGTGGATACTCCAAGTATTACAAATTCCCGCAAGGAAGTATCTCAAAGGACCACCTCGTCATAGGGGTCTCAACGCAACAAACGGCGCGTCAATCGGACGCCCTGTCTGTGAGTTATTAGCCTTTTCGTCCCAGGGGCCCGGTTGGTTTCGTGTGCGAACCAATCCGGCCATAACTCAACTATACCCCGAACACTCATAGGGTATACTCATAGGGACCATTTTTCAACGTGATCACCAATGCCGCTGACGGTTCGTCAAACGGACGTCTGGTCTGAAAGATATCAGCTTTTCCGTTCCAGGGGCCCGGTTGGATTTCAGTGCGATCCAACCCGGCCACTATCCATCTGCATCCAAAACTCGGGCGGAGGATGCCAAAAGTTCCGTCTCATCAAGAGGAACTCAACGCAATAAACGGCGCATCAATCGGACGTCCGTAGCTCAAGATATGAGCGTTTCTCCTCCGAGGGCCCGGTTGGTTTCGTGTACGAACCAACCCGGCCGAACCCAAAGTATTCTGAAACTTTGAGTGCGATAAACCGAAACGACCAAATTGCTCCAAGGATTGTGTTGCCGCTGACGGCGAGTCATTTGGAGGCACGTAGCTCAAGTTACGGGCGTTTGAACGAAAGTCGTCCGAAAACGGGGGGTCCGGGCCCCGGCCGACCCGGCCTGACCCCCCCCCCTGGTTGGCCCAAACCGGGTCGAGTCCGACCCGGTTGGCCCGGCCCGGCCCGGCCAGGGCCGGTCCGGCTCGGCTCGGCCGAGCGGCCGACGCGGGGGAAAGCCGCCGCCACGCGTGACACCCCCGCGGCACCCGCGGGGAGTCGGCCAGACAGCCGGACGCGCCGCGTGACAACCCCGCGACACCCGCGGGGTGCCGCCCTGGACACCCGCGGGGTGCTGCGTGACAACCCCGCGGCACCCGCGGGGTGTCGCCCTGGACACCCGCGGGGTGCCGCGTGACAACCCCGCGGCACCCGCGGGGTGTCGCCCTGGACACCCGCGGGGTGCCGCGTGACAACCCCGCGGCACCCGCGGGGTGTCGCGCTGGACACCCGCGGGGTGCCGCGCTGGACACCCGCGGGGTGCCGCGTGACAACCCCGCGGCACCCGCGGGGTGTCGCGCTGGACACCCGCGGGGTGCCGCGCTGGACACCCGCGGGGTGCCGCGTGACAACCCCGCGGCACCCGCGGGGTGTCGCGCTGGACACCCGCGGGGTGCTGCCGCCTCCGGCCGCCGGTGCCGCCGCGCCGGCGACCCGCGCCGCCACCGGCTTCCGCGGGCCGCCGGAGTCGCTCTGGTGGCCCGTTTTCCTTCCCGTCTGCGCCGTTGTTCCTCCCGGGTTCCGTTCTTTACTGCGGGATCATCAAACATCCGTTGCGGCACGTTCCGTCGTTGCCCGCCAAATCCGCACAAAACGAAGAACGGCGGAGGGTCGTCGGGCCGTGTTCGTTTGGCCCGCACCCTCCGCGTTAGAGATAATCAACGGGAGAAAATAAAATGTTCAACACATGAACCAACAATTTTAATAAAATAAAATTGTTTCCTTGATTCCGGTTCTTTAATTTTTAAAGAACGTTCACGGAAATAAATAAATAAAGGGGGGGGGGTAAATCCCAAAATAAATCCCTACCTCGTTGATCGTCGTGCGCGGGCGTTCTTCGCGGAAAAGCTCATCGCGGAAGAGGGGGATCGTCGCGTCGTCGCGGGAAGGCGTCGCATCGTCGCGGAATCCAGCGTTGAGTCGGCGAGCTCAACGGACCAAGAACAACAGATTTAAATTATAAATAATTAAATCTGTGTTTAAAACCAAAAGAAAAGAACCTTGCGAGGAAATCCGAAATCACTCACCTCAACGGTCGGTGATTGGAGATCGGAGCGGGGAAGAACGTCTCGGACGGAAGCGTCGTCGATTTCCGGGTTCGGTGTTCTTCGCATTCTTCGCGTTCTTCGCATTCTTCGTGTTCTTCGCAAGGGAGAAGAATATACAAGGGTCCTCTCAAATCTTCTCAATGCGCAAGTAACCAGAGGTCGAGCGTTGGCCTTATTTTATTATTACGCCAACGAATTTGAAAACTGGTTAAGAAACGATCCATCAATTCGTTGAATTAATTCAAAGAAAGAAACAGCCCATTTAATTCATGAAATAAACCTCCCAATTAAATGGTCTGTTAAGATTTTAAGAAACGCGTCAGTTGACTTTCATTAAGACGGGTTTTCGCGGGTGCGTTTCCTAGCGGAAAGAAACGGCGGGGCTCGTGCGGGCCCCACCTCACAAATATCCTACCGAGGGGGTAGGATATTTTCTGGATAGCATCCTATCCGGATCAACTCAGTTTAAGCCTCTTTTAAGTGGCTTCAAGTGGATTCCAAGTGGCTTAAGTGAAATAAAATAAAGTTGTCGAAAAATTATTTTATTTCTTAACTTTAAGCCCGAAAATTAAAAACAACACCCGAGCAAACGCAACTCCGGAAGAGGCATTTCTATGCGAATACCGGCGCTGCGATTTCATCGGTGCCCTCAGAATTCGATTCTGGGCACCGGTTCAAAAGTTAGAAAAACCCGCTCGTCCGTTCACTGAACGTACCTGAGCCAAACTTCGAAAAATGATTCCGGGCACACCGGACCTCGGAATCAGGCGCCGTCAGAAACTGCATTCTTGTAAAATTCCAAATAAAATTAAGAAAGAAATTTCCTTGAAATTTACAGGTCTTTAAATTACTCCCACCATAGGGCTTTACGTCCCCGTAAAGCTTCAACACAAACTAGGGATACCAAGGCGGTACTGAGCACGCATCTGAGCCTCCCGCTCCCATGTGCTCTCCTGGAGGTTCCCGTGCTGTCATCTGATGCGCACAAGAGGAATCGATCGCCCACGTAGGACCACTACTGTCGATCCTCTATCTCCACCGGAACCTCCATAAAAGTCACCCCATCATCCATGTCTAGCTCCCCATGGTCAATGATGTGCGTCAGGTCGTGCACGTATCTCCTCAGCTGAGATACGTGGAAGACGTCGTGCACCCGGTGCAACTGAGGTGGCAGAGCCAGGCGACAAACCACCTCGTCAAATCTCCGAAAACCACGTCGAGGTAAGACCCGCAAGAATACGTGGTCGCCATCCTCGAACTCCAGTGGCCTCCGCCTCCTGGATGACCTGGACCATCTCAGGTCCCACAAGAGCTGCAAGATTTCTTCTTTGCCGATAAGAGAAATCTGGTCCCATCCCCTGGATGAACCACATTCTTTGCCTAATACGGTCAATCCCGACATGGATGATACTAATCCATACCAAGGATGACATCGTAAGGCCTCGACGCTACTACCAAGAGATCCAACCGTTACTCTCGCCTCCAAGGGTTGAGTCACACTGTCGGCATCAGTGTGTGGTAACTAGGTCTCCTCTAGTAGATGTCTCACAAGTGAGGGTCAAGTCAACAGTCAAAACTGGAACCTCTTAGTAACAACACAAGAGAGGACAGAGAAGTAAATGCCACAAGAAAAGGTGTCTTTTATTACTGCATCTCAAGTACAAAGACACAAAGAATCTACAAACATATATCAACAAAACTAGAAGCAACATGAACAAAAGTCTCCAGGTCTGGAGCTAGTCCCGCTCCTGTCCATCTGCTCCCAGAGCCCCATGATCGTAGGCCTCAACTGCCTAAAGATGAGCTCTCCCATGTCCTCCTGTCCCCTGCGGTCAGGGTGGACCGCCTGGTGGTGGTGGTGGCAGAGCCTCAAAGCGTCGCCCACCACCTGCTGCTCGGCCAGCTCCTCTGCCTCGTCCGCCTCCTCCCTGCGGACCGCCACGGTCAACCCTCAGCCTCTGCCTGGGTGGCCCCACACTGCTGAGCCAGTGTCCCGAGGTCGTCTGCCGAAACCCTGAGTCATCCGTCGGCTACCTGCTGCCGAAGACTCCGCCACCTGCCGCCCTGCGGTAGGCCTCGCTGTAGACTCAGCCAGAAAGCTCTCGATCAGAAGGGCTCGCTCTAGCACTCCTGTCTGGGTCGGGATGCTGAGGGAGATCAGCGATGCCCTGATCTCGTGTCTCAATCCCTGCTCGAAGGTCCGGGCCCGGAAGAAGGGGTCCCGTACCATGTCTGTCGAGTAGCGAGAAAGGTCGGTGAACCTCGCCGCGTACTGGGCTACCGTCAAGCTGCCCTGCCGCAGCTGAAGAAGCTCCTGAATGCGCACCGCACAGAGGGTGGTCGGGACGAACTCTGAGCGGAAGAGGCTCTCGAAGTCCGTCCAGATGAGGGAGGCCTCATCGTGAACCTGGAGCATCAAGCTCCACCATCTGCCTGCTGCCGCGTGCAGGAGACTCGCTGCGAGGATCACCATGAGGTCTGCTGGTGTCCTCACTAATCTGAAAACCCGAACAACTGCCTCCAGCCAGTCCTCGGCGGCCTGAGGGTCCGTCTCCCCGCGGAACCTGGGCGGTCGCTGGCGCTGGAACTCATGCAGTGCACTAAGGCGACGTGCATCGTCAGCGGCTGGGGCTGGTAGCATCGGTGCCTCGGCGGGTATAGGTACCGCCGGTGCCTCAGCTGTCAAAGGGCCCTGTACCGAGTCCTCGACGCTCGGTGGGCTGTCATCATGCTCCACTCTCGGAATCCTAGCTGGCTATCATCGTGGGGCCATCCTGAAAGAAACAGGTGCGCCATGGTCAGGACAGTATACCTGATGATCTGACACAAGTAATCACAAGGAAAACTTGAAACACACATGCAATCAATGTCTTCGTGCATTAAGTCGGAAATCGGAAGTCAGGGTCCTGGTGTACGGATACGTCGGCCGCCGCACCAACACTGGACTCCCTGGACCGATAACCACACTCAATACGCTAAACACTATTGCTTCACATAGAAGAAAGATCAGAGTTTGCGGTAGAACCGACCACCTCTGATACCAATTTGTCACGACCCGTCCTCGGGGCCCGTGCCGTGACTACCCCAAGCCCGCCTTCCATAGGCCAGGGGCTGGCAACTACCACCAAGGCGTAAATCCCGGTAAAAAGGGAAGGCATTGCCTTTGTAAAGTAAACAATCACACATAGTACAAGCGGAAGAAGTAAATACTAAGTAAAAACTGAGTACAACAGTAAGTGCGGAATGTATAAAGGGGCCGAAAATATAAGCCCAACTGTAAAGTACAACTCGAAAGGGAAAACAACAACTGAAAAGTAAAGCTGCTACGCTGAGCTGTCCACTGGAAATCCCACCTGAAGGGTGGGTACAGATAGCTCCTCTGCTCCTCGGGTCCCATCGTCCGCTCCGAGTATGTCCCGCCCAGTGGTCCACCTCCGGGTACCGCCTCGTCGTCACGTCCACCTCTGGGTACCGTCTCGTCGTGAGGTCCTCCTCCGGGTACCATCTCATCGTATAGTCCACCTCCAGGTACCGTCCAGTCCTCGAACACTCGGCCTCTGTCTGCACTGCCCGTCGTCTGCAACCAACACAACGAGGTGCGGGCATAGCCCGTGCAGGGGTGAGTATAACGATACTCAGTAGGGACCCCGAGACCCTCAAGGTCTCACTAAAACCAACAAGGATAACCACATAGAAGATCTCAACAGATAACCTCTACTTAGGTATATTCCCATACATATACCTAAGTTATCAAGTAACCCATCTCAATCATGAGGCAAACACAAGGTCAAAAGTTTCAGCTCAAACCAGGATTTTCATCATCGAAACCGTAACTGCTGAAGAGCTCCGTCTCTGGAGTGTACAGTGGTCCTGTCACAACTCCGAGGTACTGCTCACTAACTTAAGACTGCTGTAGTACTCCACCTATCGAGTATTGCGGGCCAGCCGCTACAACCAAGTGCTCCCATGTGCCACTACAACCAAGCGCACCACTGTCGTGGGTCTGCCGCTACAACCAAGCGCTCCCATGTGCCGCTACAACCAAGCGCACCTCTGTCGTGGGTCTGTCGCTACAACCAAGCGCTCCCCTGTGCCGCTACAACCAAGCGCACCTCTGTCGTGGGTCTGCCGCTACAACCAAGCGCTCCCCTGTGCCGCTACAACCAAGCGCACCTCTGTTGTGGGTCTGCCGCTACAACCAAGTGCTCCCCTGTGCTGCTACAACCAAGCGCACCTCTGTCGTGGGTCTGCCGCTACAACCAAGCGCTCCCCTGTGCCACTACAACCAAGCGCACCTCTGTCGTGGGTCTGCCGCTACAACCAAGCGCTCCCCTGTGCCGCTACAACCAAGCGCACCTCTGTCGTGGGTCTGCCGCTACAACCAAGCCCTCCCCTGTGCCGCTACAACCAAGCGCACCTCTGTTGTGGGTCTGCCGATACAACCAAGCGCTCCCCTGTGCCACTACAACCAAGCTCACCTCTGTCGTGGGTCTGCCGCTACAACCAAGCGCACCTCTGTAATGCACCGGGGCATCCGATCAGCAGTCGTCGGGACTCAGTCTGCTACACGGTCTTCGTACTCTGCACGCTCGCCTCCGGGAGGGTCCGCTCCACGAGCTACTGGTGAATACTCAAAGTATCAAAAAGTCCTACAATGAAGTATCTCAAAGGACCACCTCATCATAGGGGTCTCAACGCAACAGACGGCGCGTCAATCGGACGCCCGGTCTGTGAGTTATTAGCCTTTTCGTCCCAAGGGCCCGGTTGGTTTCGTGTGCGAACCAATCCGGCCGTAACTCAACTATACCCTGAACACTCACAGGGTATACTCATAGGGACCGTTTTTCAACGTGATCACCAATGCCGCTGACGGTTTGTCAAACGGACGTCTGGTCTGAAAGATATCAGCTTTTCCGTTCCAGGGGCCCGGTTGGATTTCAGTGCGATCCAACCCGGCCACTATCCATCTGCATCCAAAACTCGGGCGGAGGATGCCAAAAGTTCCGTCTCATCAAGAGGAACTCAACGCAATAGACGGCGCGTCAATCGGACATCCGTAGCTCAAGATATGAGCGTTTCCGCTCCGAGGGCCCGGTTGGTTTCGTGTACGAACCAACCCGGCCGAACCCAAAGTATTCCGAAACTTTGAGTGCGATAAACTGAAATGACCGACTCGCACCAATGATTGCGTTGCCGCTGACGGCGAGTCGTTTGGAGGCCCGTAGCTCAAGTTACGGGCGTTTGAACGAAAGTTGTCCGAAGACGGGGGGTCCGGGCCCGGGCCGACCCGGCCTGACCCCCCCCCCCCCTGGTTGGCCCGAACCGGGTCGGGTCCGACCCGGTTGGCCCGGCCCGGCCCGGCTCGGCTCGACCGAGCGGCCGACGCGGGGGAAAGCCGCCGCCACGCGTGACACCCCCGCGGCACCCGTGGGGTGTCGGCCAGACAGCCGGACACGCCGCGTGACAACCCCACGACACCCGCGGGGTGCCGCCCTGGACACCCGCGGGGTGCCGCGTGACAACCCCGCGGCACCCGCGGGGTGTCGCCCTGGACACCCGCGGGGTGCCGCGTGACAACCCCGCGGCACCCGCGGGGTGTCGCGCTGGACACCCGCGGGGTGCCGCCGCCTCCGGCCGCCGGCGCCGCCACCGGCTTCCGCGGGCCGCCGGAGTCGCTCCGGTGGCCCGTTTTCCTTCTCGTCTGCGCCGTTGTTCCTCCCGGGTTCCGTTCTTTACTGCGGGATCATCAAACATCCGTTGCGGCACGTTCCGTCGTCGCCCACCAAATCCGCACAAAACGAAGAACGGCGGAGGGTCGTCGGGCCGTGTTTGTTTGGCCCGCACCCTCCGCGTTAGAGATAATCAACGGGAGAAAATAAAATGTTCAACACATGAACCAACAATTTTAATAAAATAAAATTGTTTCTTTGATTCCGGTTCTTTAATTTTTAAAGAACGTTCACGGAAATAAATAAAAAAAAGGGGGGGTAAATCCCAAAATAAATCCCTACCTCGTTGATCGTCGCGCGCGAGCGTTCTTCGCGGAAAAGCTCGTCGCGGAAGAGGGGGATCGTCGCGTCGTCGCGGGAAGGCGTCGCGTCGTCGCGGAATCCGGCGTTGAGTCGGCGAGCTCAACGGACCAAGAACAACAGATTTAAATTATAAATAATTAAATCTGTGTTTAAAACCAAAAGAAAAGAACCTTGCGAGGAAATCCGAAATCACTCACCTCAACGGTCGGTGATCGGAGATCGGAGCGGGGAAGAACGTCTCGGACGGAAGCGTCGTCGATTTCCGGGTTCGGCGTTCTTCGCGTTCTTCGCGTTCTTCACAAGGGAGAAGAAGATACAAGGGTCCTCTCAAATCTTCTCAATGCGCAAGTAACCAGAGGTCGAGCGTTGGCCTTATTTTATTATTACGCCAACAAATTTGAAAACTGGTTAAGAAACGATCCATCAATTCGTTGAATTAATTCAACGAAAGAAACAGCCCATTTAATTCACGAAATAAACCGCCCAATTAAATGGTCTATTAAGATTTTAAGAAACGCGTCAGTTGACTTTCATTAAGACGGGTTTTCGCGGGTGCGTTTCCTAGCGGAAAGAAATGGCGGGGCTCGTGCGGGCCCCACCTCACAAATATCCTACCGAGGGGGTAGGATATTTTCTAGATAGCATCCTATCCGGATCAACTCAGTTTAAGCCGCTTTTAAGTGGCTTCAAGTGGCTTCCAAGTGGCTTAAGTGAAATAAAATAAAGTTGTCGAAAAATTATTTTATTTCTTAACTTTAAGCCCGAAAATTAAAAACCACACCCGAGGAAACGCAACTCCGGAAGAGGTATTTCTAAGCGAATACCGGCGCTGCGATTTCATCGGTGCCCTCAGAATTCGATTCCGGGCACCGGTTCAAAAGTTAGAAAAACCCGCTCGTCCGTTCACTGAACGTACCCGAGCCAAACTTCGAAAAATGATTCCGGGCACACAGGGCCTCGGAATCAGGCACCGTCAGAAACTGCGTTCTTGTAAAATTCCAAAGAAAATTAAGAAAAAAATTTCCTTGAAATTTACGGGTCTTTACATATTTTCCTATATAATAATAATTAATGAAAAAGAAATTGATTTATTAAATATTTCAATGGATATGTCTAATGTTATTGGTTTTTAAAAAAAACCCAATTCAAAATAAATAAAAATTATTTATATTATGTGATTTGAATTTGTTTTTGGATGTCTTATAGTGTTTGAAATAGGTTTGGATAAGTTTAGAGAAAAATTAATGAGGTTATTATATCAGTTGATGGTTTGTTAAATTGTTGAGCTAAAACTGTAATTTAGTTACATTTTTCTATCTCATGTGAATACACAAGTTATACTTAGATTCATATATTTTTTTGGGACAAATAAACATATTTTTATTTGTATGATATTCTTGTAGGAATACATTTGATGTTCCTTAGGTTTTATCTTGAGTTCAGAAATGTCAGAACATAAACACGAAGTTTATTGATCATAAATCAGATGATTTTGTTAGATGAGGAAGAAAATTAGAAAATGCTTATGATATATAATAAATCATTTTATATATTTAAATGTAGAAAAGTTATGGTTCACCCTATATATGTAAAATTCACTTTGGATGGTATATAAGATGTTGTTCTATGTTCGAAATGAAATTTGGCTATAGAAAGTCATAAATTAAATGTTTATAGATACGTAAGAAGTATTTAATGAAAACATAACATGTTATTTGAATATGTAAGTTTATATATTCATATACAAGAATCTATCCTAATACATAATAATTGTAACTTATACAAAATAATGGTTCTTCAAGATTTTAGCAGGGATGTATCTCAAGAGAACATAATTTAATTGGAAATTATTTTAGGATAATAATTACTTGAAATTCAAGGAGAATTAAAAAATTTATATTAATTGATACTAATGATGATATACCATGGTTTGAATATCACAAATATATTTTGCGATTCAAGATACCATAGGAACATAGTTCACATAATGGAGGATCCATTGTGGTATAACCATGAATTCATGATGAAATAAAAAGGATATTTATACCATGATGAACAACCATAATAAAAATATATTTAATTTTTCCAAAAAAAGAAAGAATATTAACCCTAAAAATAATATTATTCCATCATGAAGGATGAAGTTTCCTTTTTGTTTTAAAAATTTTTTTGTCATTATTTAAATCATAAAATTAAAAAATGAGTTATATTTGAGTCTACCTAAGTAGATCCTAAAATTGAAATTTAAGTATAAGAATAAATAAGAAGTAATTAGTATAGAAGATGTAAACGAGTTAGATAAATTGAACGAAGTTATCTGTTTGAATTTAAATTTGAAATTAAAATTCTGAAATGAAGATGTTGATGATTTTATTTGAGAGAAATAAAATGAATAATGATCATTCTTTTATGATATATAATAACCAGGAATAGAATATAAAAAATTATATATTTCATTTACAATTAACTATATTGAATAATCATAGAGATTACTCATAAGAGGGAAAATAATATGAAGTAAATAATTACTAATATGATAGTAGAAAATGGTAATTAAGAATGAGAACATTAAAAAACAATAATAATATATTTCAGAGGTAGAATATTTTTTTACTTTTAAAAAAAGATTCAATGTTTTTTATTGTGTGGGAGTACTTCATAAATTCTACAAACATTTTTAAAACATGAGTTCATGGATTAAAACTAATCATTATAATAAATTGGTTAAAACTAGAGCACTATGTGATCTAAGGTGAATCTGGATCATTCCAAGGACTAGCTACTCATTTTGAGTAGTAAAAAATGTAAAAATGTTAAGTTCCTTATATTTATTTGGATAGGTTAGGTTGATAATTATTAGAGTAATCAATTAAATAGGTGGTGAATATTATTTCTATAATATACATATAATGGAATTAAAATCATAATTTGACCCCCTCTCAATGATTTCCCATTTATCATGAGGATCTTTTTCATGTGGTATCAGGTCCATGTTACATTCATTGATCATCAATTGTTTATAGAAAATTTCTTCACATTTTATTGTATATTAGTCCACTGAATTTATATAATAAATTTAAAAAACCCAACTTTAGATAAATAATTGGATTCTGAATTTTGATATAAAAATGACAATGTATATTAATATTTCATGCTACCTTATTTCTTATCAATTTGTTTAGATGTCATTGTTCTTCAAATAATGTATTTATTTCGTTGTCTTGAAGGTGTTTCTATTATACCCGTTGATATGATGAACTTAAACAGAAATATCTATGATCAGAATTCCTTTATTTTATATCATTTATAGGAATTTTTTAAGTTAAAAGTTTTGAATAAAATAATGTTAATATGGTGCAATTTGGATAATATTTATGAATTTAATTAAAAGTTGAAACAAGAATAACTACATGTTTATATGATTATGTATGAAGAATTAAAAATCATGGAGTATAAATATATATATGACTTATTCACACATATTAATGAAATATTGATCATAGTTATATTTTTAGGATAAATTTTGAAGGATACAATGAATTTTGAGAAAATTCAATGATTTATAATTGAAAAGTTTGGTAAAAAAAGTCACCAAACATGAAGAACAAGATCTGAGTACACATTATTTTGAAGATTTAAATAAATTATAATTTTATATGAGATGTGTATAAAAATTGATTCAAAAAATAAGAGTAAGGTAAAAAAGAAAATTTCAATTAAATCCACAAAATAAGAGATTTCAAATAAAGCAGTAGATTTAGAAGATAATGATTCTGATGGTGATGAACATGATGTAGAAAAATTTGAAAAGATCATCTTATTCGTCTCTGTAATTATAAGAATATAAAAAATGAATGTTTAAGGTAAATATAAAACTGAAGTATTTCATGTGTGGTTTCAATAGAGATTTCACAACAAAATGTCTATACATATAGGAAGAATTGGCCAGTGGAGATTAGAATAGAAGTCCAAATATATCCTCTAAGAAGATATAATAAATTTGAGAAAAATTGTTTTCTTTAAAATGGAAGGGTAATATTTTCTCTAAAAGAAAAAATAGATTTTTTTCAAAGAATATAGATACTTATTTTATTGAGTAATATGATAATGTTGATAATTCTAGATATGTTGATAAAAACAACTTATTACTAAATTGTATTAGAGTGAATTCATTTTTGATGATACCAGTAATTCTATGAGTGGGGAGAAACCAAAATGTAGTTTATGTTGAAGTAATAACTCAAGAATATTCTTTTAAATATCTTAATATTTGATATGGGGAAAAAAATTAATGAAATAAAATATCTAATCTTGTAATAAAGAATATTCTCATTCTATAGAAAAATCAAGGATAATTAAAGATATTAAATATTTAATGATGTTTCTTGGTAAAGGGAATATTATAAAAGTTGATATGGAAGAAATAATTAAAGTGAAGTAGAATGATATTAATATTTTTCTAATTATGTTTTTTTCTAAAAGGGAATTGTAGAAGTATAAATCTTATTTTCAAATTTATATTTAGGATGATTTGGAAATATAAATTGGAAAGGCTGGTGAAGATGTTGAATTTCCAAATAATGATAATATTGAAGTATACATGAAAAGAATCCATTTATGGTTTTATAAATATCCAGGAAAATATTACGTATAGCCTCATTCTATGTTAAATGAAAATAAGATAAAGTTTTTTGAAAAAAAGAATAACTATAAGAAATCTGCAAATTTCAGGAGTACAGATTTAAATGTAAATTTTTTATACTAACAGATAATTAAAATAATTTAGAAATAGGTTTATCATGTGGATGAAACTTTTTGTTGTCGACTAAAATTTTGGTTCATAAATTGATCAATGATTGACGTCAAAAGTAGGAATATGTTCAAGTGTCGACATCAGGATAATAATAAATTTATAGAGGGATATATTCTATTTATGTATACTATTAGTACAATGGAATATTAGGACACATGGATATAATTTTTGGTTTAATAAATAATATTCTTAACATACTAAATTTGTGGTGATATAAT
The DNA here is from genome assembly GCA_963277665.1 of Viscum album. Lineage (NCBI taxonomy): Eukaryota > Viridiplantae > Streptophyta > Magnoliopsida > Santalales > Viscaceae > Viscum > Viscum album. Next base: position 621,459,050 of record OY728167.1, on the reverse strand, counting down.
TTTTTAGTGGGATTCAACACAATTAAAGTCAAAAAATTTAGAAGTAGCCTAAAATATTTGGGCTGAAGGTTGAGAAAAAAAATCAACATTGGAAAAAGTTTATATAAGATGTTAAAACCAAGTCACATTGTTTAATATTTTATCGCTATCTTACCAGCCCAATTGATTTTATTTTACATTAAAAAAAATTATCAAAATAATATGGATAATTTTATAGAAAATACATTTTTGAGAATAACCTAATGAATCTAAAAGGTGAGACCCCGGATTTTTTTTATAGTGGATGTCATTCAAATATTTCAGGATATATAAACATATTAAATTAGTTTAAAAAGATCATGGAAGTTTTTATTGCATTTTTAATTAATGGGTTACTCTAAATCAAAGGAGTCATTTTAGTGGTTATTGGGAAATATCATTTCATGTCTATAAAAACATTATCCATTATGGTTTTGGTTCCATACAGAACCATTTCTTTTTGTTACCAATTATTTTGGGTCCGGATCTCTTCACCATGTGTGTTCACATGGGGCTAGATTCATCATGATGAAAAAAATGGTTGACGGTGGAAGTGTCATTGGTACAAGGCAGAGAGGGAATAATTGATAAGTATACAATGACATCAACTAGTGACCTATGGTCTATGTAGGGCTAATGTGAAGGAGATGGTGATGACGGTGGGATAGCGAAAATGAGGTCCATAAACAATAATCATTAACATGTTTTATGGGATGATGGTAATTGCCTGATAAATTAAGGATGATAGGTATCTGAACATCATGAGATGCGAGTCCTCCATAGATGAGGCACTATAAATGTCTTATCAAACAATGTGTATCATTGAGCCCATTTAGGCTTTTTCATTGGGTATACGAGATTCAACCTTAGCACCATTCCTGAAGTTTAATTCACCACTATGCCTATAATAGATATTTAATGGGTTCCCTTTACCCGTAATGGAAAGTGGGGTGTCTTTTTTTTCAAATAAATGTGTGTGGGTGATTCCCCTACACATAAAAAACTAATAATTAAGTGTATCATAGCCATTTGAAAAAGGCAATTGAGTGGTTTTTCAAAAAATTAGTTCTTAGTAATGATCCTAGAAGGTTGATGTGTTTTAACAAGGGTAAAATAAACAATTTGAAAGCTATTTCAGGTTTGTAGTGACGAAAAATATTTCTACTTAATCATGAAAAAATAAAATCAATTATTACATAAAATAAATAGTTATCTTGGAAAAAAGGAATATGAGAAACCATACCTAAGAAGATAATTTTCATAATATACCTATGTCGAAGAATGGTGGAGAGAGACAGATATAGACTATAAGTGATCTAATTTTTAAAATGGGAATATTACTAACTCTTATCATATTAAATTCAACATTCAAACATATCATCCATTAGATATTTTCCATTCAAACATTTTTTGGTTCATGAGGATGTAATAAAAGAGTAGATATATTTTTTTATTTATTTTATTGATGAATTTACTCATATAACTTGTAGTTTTTTATAATTAATAAATTAGATTCTCTAAAAATGTTCAAGAGTATTATAAGAATTGATGAAATGAAGTGCAGTTTCTCTTTAAAAACGATTTGGAAATATAATGATATAGAATATACTAGTTGAATGTTTAAATCATATATTAAGAATAATGGAATCCCCCTATAAACATAGTGCACCATATACACCCTATTAATTTGTTTTATTGAATGGATTAATATATTTTTGGAAGAGATGGATCAGTCTATGTTGAAAAATCATGATACTTCACAATATTTCGGGATATAAGAAACTGGTGTAGTAGTTTACATAGAAAACAATTGTCTCCACAATCCTAATTCAAACATCTCTTCACACAAGATGTATTAAAAAATCCTTCATGTTTGAAATGTTTTAGGGTATTTTTTATCCCTTTTATGATAAATGTAAATAGATAAAATCATGGGATATTTGGGAAAACATATTTGAAATATTTTTCCTTGTTTATCCTCGAAATGGAATAGGATATTAATTTCACAAGAGGTATTATTGATATTATTTTATTTAAAGGTGATTTAAAACACAATGAACGATGTTTCACATAAAGGATCAAGTTATACAACTGATTATGATTCTTTTTTTATTAAAAATAAGGAATAAGTTTTTTGAAAATAACATGAGTTCAAAAGTGGTTCTTGATAAAGATAATGATTCAGTCACTTTTAGTTATAACAATAAGCCTCTTTAATATCTTCCAAGTATGATAATGAAGGTAGAGATCTAAAATATCATTTAATAACATGGATAATAGTTTTATATTTGGTTACCTTTTAGGATAACACATACCTTACTATTTTCACATCTTGATCCATGATATATGAATGATTCATTGGACCATCATGAGTTAGTTGGAGTTATTAATAAATAATTAGATTATATGGATAATATTTAATATTGGTAGTTGGTAACCAATATTGAAATTGTGAATGTTATTGTAATAATGTGGGTTTTTTGAAACATCATAAATGAATAATGATAAGTATTACAAAAAAAGAAATTACTTGTGTGAAAAGGATACTCAAAAGTTTAATATGTTTATTTTGATAAGGACATCGCATTAGCTTCTAGACTATTGAAATATATGATATTTCCCTCTCTTTTAACAAAAAGGTAATACCTGAATTTCCTAATGATTTCAGGTTTTCCTTCCTCATTATACTGTCAAAAAATGTAGTGTATATTAAACAATTAAGTGGTTTCATTCTTGGTAAAGATGAAATTTATGTTTAAAAGTTAATGAATTATATATTTGGGATAAAATAATCCCCTATAGCATGATATTATAAGTTAGTTTTTTTTATGTTTTTGAATTACAATAGGGAATGTGTGGAAAAAATATCTACCTCAATGATGAAAATGAGGTGTCAATTTTTTATTTTATATACATGATATTATTCATATAGGAATTAAAGGAGTATGCAATGTGTTTCCTTCAGAGATGAATACATTTTTAGAAATTTACATTCTCATATAAATGAGATATTTTTTGTGTTTTCAAATATCTCAAGTGGAAGTGCACATATTTATTTCCCAATAAAAGTATGTTTGAAAACATTAACATATGTTTGGTATGGAGGATTCAAAACTGATCACTACACTCATACAATGGGAACTAAATTTTATAAGTATGATAAAGAGAAATTAAGAGTCCCAAAGGAATTTGGGATTATTATTGAAAGTTTACTTTATTTGAAAACATCAAGGATATATATTATATATGAGATTGCATTATGTTCCAGGAATCAATGTGAAGAAAAATAGTCTCATTTAATTATTGGAAATATAATTATAAGTTATATTAATTGAACAACAAACAATGGATTTAAATATGATAATATAGGAAATAATGATCTATTTAAACTTAAAAATGTAAATTGAGATATAAATATTAATGAAAATAGGTCTACATATGGTGTATTTTTATTTTTTTTCTGAAGGTTGCATATATTCACCCATAAATAATCAATGTTCGGTGAACTTTAGTGTTATTGAAGAAGAATATGAGGTTGAAACACATATTACAACCCAATTTATGTGGATGACGTTTTATATAGAAGATCTCTAAGTAGTATTAAGGTTTTAACTACTTATGGGCTATGATTAAAAATATTCTATCAATTTATTAAGAAATACTATTAAATAATCAATATTTAATCCCATTGATATCAAATATAAATTAATAAATGATACTGTAGAGGAAAATGTGTCTGGTTAATAATTTTTTCCCATTAAGGAGAAAAAATAATATTTATTACTAAATCACTTACAAAGGATGAATTTCAAAGATTAAGGTTGATAACGAGAGTTTAAAATCATTCATTACAAGGGTATAGTATATGGATTCCATCCCCTATCTCACTTACTATTTGTATTGTTGGTTCCAATGTGGGATAAATACATTACAAAACTGTTTATGTTTATTCCTTTATATATTTACAAAATTTATTTTCCAAGGTAAAGAAAAATTTATAGAGAGAATGCATTATTATGTGTTTTACCAAATCTGGGTGTGATAACTGATTTAAGGGGAACATGTATTTTGAGTTATATATTAAAATTGGGAAATATGTAATGTTTTTAGGAGTTTTTGGTATTTTTTTGTCATTTATAAACCTTTTTTACAATTTTGGTGATAATGTACACAAGGTTTTGTGATATATAGGTTCTAGGGATAGATTTGTTAAATTTTTGAATTATTGATTCTCAGTTGATCTCATGAGGTATCAAGGTCTTAGAAAATATGATATTTCAATTGTTTTCTAGGGGATAAACATCCATAATTATCTGGATGCATGTTATTGTTTTATAAAAAACATGATATTATTTTTTCAATAATCTTATTTCATAAAATATGTTTTATCATATTGGATTATATTTACATAGTATTTATACATTTATAATAATTTTTATTTTTAAAAGTGATTTATGTTCCTTAGTTTTTAAAAAAATAGAAATGGGTATATGATTTAGTGAAATATATGTTTTTAGAGATATTGAGACGTATGTTGAATTTACTATGATCTAGTGTTGAAAAAAAACCTATATGTATGAGGTATTTTTCTAATAAATTATAATTAAATAAAAAATATATTTGTGAAGGATTGGAATGGATATGTTTAATTCGTTCAGTTTTCCAATTAATAAATATATCATAATTAAACCCATATAAAATAATGTCAATTACATGTGTTGAAGGTTTTTTTGAATTATGTTTGAAAAAATTCAGAGAATAATTTAATATGTTCTTTTTTATTTTTGATATTTGCAATTTTTTTATTTGAAAAAAATTTAATTAAGTGTGTGTATCTCAAATATATTCATAATATATACTCAGATATAGATATCTAAAAAATTAAATTAAATTCTTATATGTACTTATGATCTATTATTGAGTATACATAAGATGCTCAACATGGTATATATTTAATTTTGGAAGGCCATATTATACATAATAACTCTATTGATAATATGTTAGGTAAGACTAAGGGATGAGGCATAAAATAGGAAATGTAGATGATATGTTATATTTTTTGACAGAGACTGAAATTTGGAAAAGGGTTGAGTTACCATGTATACGTATTATAGACTCTGGATAATACATACAATTTCGTTCTTGGTCGAAGGAGAAATTTTGTAATGGAAGGTGATACATATGATGATTATAATTATCTAAGAATTCTTGTGAGAATACATAAGATATTATTTGAATATATAACTAGTTTAAATTAATATATAAGAATCTATTTTAATATATAAGATGTGTCACATAGGTAAAATATGAGTTCACTAGGATTTAAATGGGGATTTTTCTCAAAAGTGAAATATTTAATAGAATGTTATTTTAGAATAATTATTTTAAAAATAAAAAGGGAATTTACACTTTTAAATAAGGAAATGATAACGCTGATCTGAAATGGTTTAAATATCACACAAGGAGTTTATTATTCAATATGATTGAGAATGATAGTTAATTTTATAGATGTAATGTTCTATAATAACCATGTTGGATTAAGAAAATAAAAAGGATCTTTGTTCGGAGAAAACATCCATGAGAAAGTAATCATTGAGTTATTCTAAAAAAATAAATTAGGATAGTTCTATGGAGAGGATTTTTTCAAAATTAAGGATGATTAATTTTCATTTTGGTTTTTAGAAAATCTATTTAACTCACAATGGAGCATCAATTCAAACAATGAGTTATTTCTGAATCCATCTAGACAAATCTATTGAAATGAATATAAGCATAATAAAGAGGTCATAATAAAAAGATAACTTTTTAAAAAAAATAGAGGACTTTAAGGAAGTTATTAGTTTGAATTCGAATTTGAAATTCAAATTAAAACATGATGGTTATATTACTGTTATGCAAGAAAAATAATGAAAACAATACATTTCATATAAACTCATTATGCGTTGTGAACCAAAAAATAGAAATATATATTTCATGTCCATTGTATATGATTTAATAATAGTAAATATTAGTTAAAAATAGAAAATAAGAGGGAAACATAATTTTTATATGTAATTTGAATAAGATAAAGCGTAATCAACACAAAAACAACTTGATGGAAGATTGTTTTAGAGGTAAACAACCATGTTTTTTAAAGTAGATTTAGTATTTTTTTATTGTAATGGAGAGATGTACATATTAAATATAAATTTTTAAAATAATGGTTCTTGGATAAATCCATCTCATTATAAACCACATGATAAAACTAGTGTACGATATGATTTTTTGGGATCTGGATGTTCCAAGGACTAATAACTTATTTTGAGTAGTGAAACTTGTAAATATAAGTTATTCCTTCGATGTGTTAGCTTAAGTGTGATTGAAAATGATCATATTAATCACATAAATAGGTAGTGAGGTTATTTATATAATAAAATTATAATGGACCTGAAATCAATAATTCCAAAACATTACAATGATTTCCCTCTAATATCAAGGGTCCTTTTCATCTTCTTCTCTTCGGTTAGCATCCTTTTTATTAATATTGAGAATATTTTGTTTAAAACAATATCTATTTTTTATTAACCAAATAAAAATAAATTTCTTTTCTTCTCTTGATTCATGATTATATTTTTTATAATTCCTTCTTTTAATTTTTTTTACGCGTGCATGATTGAATTTTTCCAATTTCATTGTAACTTTAACCACCTTTATTGAAATTTCGACATATTTTTTCTATTTTTCCAAATCTAATATAGATATCCTTATTTTTACCTTTCTATTATGTACTTTTTAATATGTTTTCTCATATCCCCTTGATACATGGTATCCTTGTCTTCTATAAATTTACATATTATGAAAGTAGTTAATAAAAATTTAACTAATCCTTTCATGGTACCAATAATGGAAAACATATATTGATATTCTCTTTTGAATAAGATTCTCAATATCTTTATTATAATGTCATTTTTTTAATTTTATCGTTTAGTTGCAATTATTTTAAGTAACTAATTCAATTATTGTTTCTTACATCAACCATTGGTATATACGTTCGATTATCAACACATTTTTCAACCAATTTTTTTCCAAAATGTTTTTAAGACCTTTACTATGAATGAAAATAGTATTATAAAAAATAATATTTTTTGAGTAGATTTTACCTCACATTTGTTAGACTCTGAAGATGATATTTCATTTGATAATTTAAATCCCATCATTATAATATATTTTTTTTTAATATAAATACTATCGTCAAATTATTTTATGGAAATGTATCTTTTTTCAATAGTTTGTCAGTATTCAACTTGTGTTTGTTCTGAACTTATTATTTTGACTTCTAACTCGAGAAACATCATGTTGTGTTATTTTTTCTCTTCACTAACAAACATCATAATGTCCCCACAATATTTTTTGATCTTATAAATACGCCATTTATACAATTCATGCACCTCATTCATCTATTCTATATAATTTTACATATTTTTTATATTTTAAGCTTTATTCACCAAATGATAATTATTAAAATCAATAACATCCATTTTATTTTCTTTTATTTATTTGATATTTTATTTATACCATTTCATGAATTCATCTCTCTCTTGAACAGAACTAAGAAATTCATTCTAAAATCTAGATAATGTATATTTATCTTCTATATTCGTTGAACTTTTGGCTTCAATTATTTTTTGAGATTTATACACATAATATATTTTCTTCTAGTGCATTTTTATATCCTTTAATATTATTCATAAATTTGGGTACACGCACCATAATTTTTTTCAAAAGGAATATCAAATAAATGTTAAAAATTATTCATGAAAATTTTATTGGATTCTCATCAAATAAGAATATTCAACATCTTTTTATTCATTAGAAACATTATCTTACCTACATATAGTTTGTTCTTCCTAAGGAAAATATTGACATAAAATTTTATCCATTATGGTAAAAACATTAAAAATAATAAGGTAGAAGTGTTTTCCATATCCTCATGAGTGGAGTTTTCCTCTATGTCATCTATATCCATTAAATATTTTATTTTTCTATGATTAAAACATTTGGATATTTAGATTTTTCCCCACTATTATCTTTAGGGATTCCATTTCATCAAAACATGAACAAGTTTATTCAAGAGTATAATTATCTTCATATATATATAAAATTTTCTACCTTTATTATCTACAATTATCATTGAATCTGATTTTTCATTTTTTATGAGACCTTCCTTAATTTAATTGTTTTTATTTTATTTCATCTCATCAAAGAATTTAATGAAATTCCCTCTATATTTTATCTCAATGGGAACTAATAAATTTCTATAATTCTACACTATATAAAAAATTCCTTGTAAATGAAACATAAGAAACTAAAATATTAAATTAAATAGAATCCAATCATAACTACAAAATTATGGAAAATAAAAATTATTTTCCTTATAATTTGTATAGTCACACTAGTGGGTTAATCACTATGACCAACTATTGAACAATTAAAATTTTCTCCTTTTCTTTTTAAGAATTTATAGTGATTGGATCTTAATCATCATGTCATAAATTGTATATATGCATGTAATAATGGAAAAGACATTAAGTAACACAAAACAAAATATTTATAAGGTTTACTCAAAAAGTGTTATGTAGTCCTTAGTGTATAGTGGTTGTTATCACACACACACATAACTAATTTTTTTTATTAATAAAAACCATGGGAAACTAAATATACTAGAACCCTTATACATAAAACTAATCATATTATATTGTATGCCAATATATAGCTCTACAACTACCCACATGCAGTTATTCATAGACACTACCACCATCCAGGTCCCCTATTTATAACCATATTCTACTAGGTCCTCTTAATGAAAGGTCAATGTTATAAGAACAATTTTTCCTTGAACTGAATAAAAGTGATCTTATTTATTAGTTGAAAAAATATCCTTATAGCTTCCCCTTATCTACCTCTTCTTCAAGAAATCCAACACTCAAAATCACAAATATTAGTAGTGTTGGATTCTTAATATTTATTTTCCATTCAATGATTTGATAACCTAATTAAATTCATAAATTTTCAAATCGGTCAATATAACCTTCTTATTCTTCTTCAATCCCTATATTTTTATCTAATATAAACTACACATAGTGGAATCATCCTCACACTTCTTTGAAACATATGATATTTAGATGTATAAAATCATCACTATATCTCTTCATGTATTCTCTAACACATTTTATTCATTATAGACTCATCATGAAAATATGAATATTATTATATAATTTAAATACAGAAACTTAATTTTAGTTTACTTAATTATTTTAAATTAATCTCTGTTATCTTCTTCCAGTCTTATATTCTCTTTGAGTAACGAAAAAATGATCCCATAAGACATGGAAACATATCTTTATATTCATACATCCTCCAATTATAGGAGCGAAATATTGATGTTGATTTCTCAATTACAAGAGGGGGTTAATCATAGTTGTTAAAACTATAATTTTTATCAGTGAGAAAATATATTTTTAACAAAAGTTAAACAAGATGGATTCACACACCCTAATTAGTTGTTGACAAAGAAACTAACTTTCATAGGATACGATAAGATAGATTCTATAAAAAAAACTTAATATATGTTTCCTTAGGGAAATATTATACCTTAAAGCATATATAATATTACTAATATCATAGTATACATGTAATAATAAGTGTAAGAAATTAACACATCATATATTTATCAAAATGCAGCGGAATTAAAACTTGTAACAAAACAGGACAATTCTAAGAAATTTTTTATCCCAAATAGAAGGGCATCCAACAAACATGGATAAAGGTCCCTTGATTTATACTTTTAATAAATTATGTCTTACCCATACCATGGTAATCCCTCGATATGAATATTGGAGTCTGTATTGCTATCCCCACAATCCAATGATCTTTATGGTGAACAAAACTTTTTTCTACTTATCCCTAGAAGCCCTCGTTTGATCAACAAAAAATGTAATCACACTAGGTAGGTTGAACAAGATTTTCTCATCTTGAATAAGTTGTTCACATCATTCTCACAAGGTAGATCGAGTAGAGCTCTCACAACATGTAGGAGTTCCGCACAATCATTGTTTTTCATGGATAGTTTTCATATTTTTCTAAGGATACAATGTCCTAGTCTTCTATGCCATAACCAATATTGATCTTCCATTTCACTAAGGAAAGGTAGGGCATGTCTCCTAAGGTATTCTAAGTTAAGTGTATAATAATTTTAATGCCTATTAGAAGATAGAAAAAATATTTCTTTCAATTGTGTACTAAACATTTATCCTTCCTAAAATTCACGTGGAAACCTTCATCACATAATTGGATTATGCTTATAAGGTTTTTATTAAGACCTTTAAGAAATAAAATATTTTAAATTAAATCTTTTCCTGGATGAACAATATTACTTATACCAATAATTTCTATAGGATAATTATCTATGAAACTTACTTTTACATATTTAATCATGATAATATTTTGATAGAAGTTTTTGTTACCAGTTATATACTGGGTACATCCACTATCCATGTACTATGTATTATTGTTAAATAATCATTTTTTTCCTAAAAATAAAAAGGACAGACTTTTAGAATCCAAACCTTCAAGGATCCAAAAATATTAGAAAATAAAGTCTTAGGTATCCACATTGGTTTAGAAAATGGGCTTTATGAAAACATTAATATTGGGTTTTATTCAAAGAAAAAAATTTCACCCAATTTCCACCACATTGACACATAGTGAAATTAAGAGCACATTGGGAAAAAAATAAATTTGGAAAAAACTATTTTTTGAATGAGAATAACCAAATCCATAACTATTTTTAAGAGGATGAAGTTGTGAATACATTTTGTCGAAAACTTCCTTTCCATGAGTAAAGTTTGAAAAAAATCATTAAAGAGAATAATTCAGATTTTATTCTGGTGAAAGTATTCTTATCCTCATATTCATTAGTCTTTGAATATGAGTTAGTCTCTAAAACATTTCTCTTTGAAATCCCTTTTTCAAGATCTTTATAAAGTTTATCCTTCTCATAATTAATTTCCTTAAGTTTTTGAGAAGAATTTTCTAAATCAAGGATTTTATGATCAATATATTTTGAAAGATATGATACATCGTTTGTTAAAATAGATATTCTAAAATAATCCTTATCAATTTTCTTATTGATATTACTATTTTTATTCTCAAGTTACTTGGGAATCCTTGATACTTCTTCAAAAGAATGTCTAGAATTATATTCAGATGAAAATGATTCTTCATCTGAAGATTCATAAATCTCTTGATCAAGATAAATAATAAATAAAGAAATATTGGTTAATGATTCATAAGAATTTATTTAATCCCTAAGACAATGATTTTCAGTAGTAATTCTAGACATAAGACCAATATTCTTCTGTCCAGATGATTATGTATCCAAAGATTCATCTGAATAATCACCACCATGTGAACTCTATGTGTCATTAACTTTCAAAAAATTATTTTATTTAGACTTGTAGTACTTCTTCTTATTACTTTCTTGAATTCATGTCCTTCCTTTCATTCCATTTGAGCATTGGATAGTCTTGTCTAATATGACCTTCCATCTTGCATTCATAACTATTTACTTCTAAATAATTCTTTCCCTTTTTGTATTAGTCCTTGTATCTATACTGGAAATATCGCTTTCTAGCAATCTTGTTCATTCTTCAAGCATGATTTTCATGTTAATTCTCAAAATGATCACTTTAACTTGATTCAGATATAAGAGTATCTTTTTATGTTTTGATCTAATAACTCTTTCAGGATTCATGGATTTCATATGATTTGATGTAGTACTGAAAGAAACAGTTTCATTTCCATTATTTTTCTTATTAATCTATGTATATCTCTTATTTATAATTTAATAATATAGTAGAGTCTTGAATAATTCATCAAGAGTGATTTTTAAAACTTTAATATTCTCTTATATCACCGTTCCTTTGGATTATAACTCATTTGGAATAATATCTATTATCATATCCATAAGAATCACTTCATCAATTCCTTTTTCACCCATATACTAAAGGATATTGATGATAGTGATTATCCTTTTTTAACATTTCATACATGTTCTCCATAAATAAACAAAAAAACATGGTATTCAGCTATATGAATATCTCTTCTTGTTTCAATGACCTTATATGTTCCGAAATGTGTGACTTATAATATCTTCTAGATGCTACTAGCAGCTTCACAAGATGAAATATGGCTATATATGTTTCTGGTCATATAATATAATCAAGTATTGCGTACCTTAATGTTAATATGATAATCCTTTTTTTCTTCATTGTTAAATTTTCTGATTTCCTTGTTTGGAATCTTGTAGTCTATTGTTAGAATAAAAAAGTTATCAATAGTAGTACTGATAATAAAAGTCTTCATCTTATCTCTCTAATATTCATATTCATTTCCATCAAATATTGTGGGTATGGTAGGATTTAAATTTTCTATAGTACCAACATTCATTCCATACATTCTAAAATACAAATGATCTTTTCCACAAAAAGGTTTAGTATAAAATGATTATAAAAAAGAGTTCATAAGGAAAATATTTAAGAAAAATTTGAACAAGTAATGTTATGAAATAAAATTTGAGCTTGAAAACTTATATGTGAGTATAAGTACTTAAAATATCTACTCAGATACCAATTTTAGGATAAAAATATTGATGTATATTTCTCAATTACAAGAGTGGAGTGAATTGTAGGTTTAAAAACATTCATTTTTTCCATAAGAAAATCAATGATTAACAAAGTTAAACTAGATGGATTCAAAAAACCTCTTTGGTTATTAACAAAGAAACTAACTTTCTTATGATCTGATAAGATGGATCCAATAAAAAAACTTAAGATAAGTTTACTTAGGGAAAGATTCTACCTTAAAGCCTATATAATCTTATCTATATCAGAGTATACATGCTTAAGAATCTATATGAAAGTTACAATTCCTATATTTATCAACATGCATCGAAATAAAAATGTGTAGCCAAACAGGACAATTTTATGAAATCTTTTAACCCAAAGAGAAGGGTATCCAACAACCTTGGATAAAGGTCCCCTAATTTATACATTCATGAAAGTTTGTCTTACCCTCACTAGGGTAATCCCTCTATACGAATACCTGAGTCTGTCTTTCTATCCTCGCAAGCCCTCTTTCACAACCCGTCCCCCAGGACCCATGCCGTGACTACCCCAAGCACGCCTTCTATAGGACAGGGGATGGTGACTAGCACCAGAAAGGCGTATCACTAAAATGGGATGGTATTTCCTTTAAACCTGTAAAAACTCACTGAGTAGAATGAAACAAGAGGCCACCACAGAGAATATAACACAAAAAAAATCAACTGTGAAGTAAACTGCTGTAGAAAAGAGTGCTGAAAGTAAAGGGGGATGGAATACAAGCCCAACTAGAAAAAGTAAAAGTACATCTGGAAAAGTAAAAAACAACTAAAAAGTGAAATGCATATCCTGGATCATCCACCACGAATCCTAATTGAGGGTTAGGTACATCTAACGATCTGTAGTCCCTACGTCTGGTCACGCCAAATAGGTCATGCTCCAAACACCGCCTAGTCCTTACTCCCTTAGCCTCAATCAATTTTGTACGTCATCTGCACCAGAAACAAAAACATGTGGTCGAATACAGTGCAGGGGTGATTATAACGATACTCAGTAGGTACCCCAAGACCCCGTAGGTCTCTTAATGTTCCATAGAGGAAAAACCAGGAAGTAAGAAATCAAATCTACTTAGTTATATGACCATACATATACCTATGTTATCGAGATATATTCATGTCATATATGAGGGAAGTATACCACAAAGTTAACACCACTAAGGTAGAAGTACCACATAGTTAAAAGTACCACACACGTATCACCATGAAGATAGTACCATGAATGTAAAAGTACACAACACAAGTCATCTCACACCAGGTATCACTTTAGGTCAAGGATAGAAGGATTATTACATAATCAAACTCTTCAGATTCTAGATAACACCTCCTCTATCAAGTACAGTGGACCTTCCGGGTCACATAGAGATGCTTCCTAGTAACCTTGAACTGATGTGGTACCGATCCCTGATTGGTATTGTGGGTAGGCCAGGTCACAAAGAGTCGCTTCCCACTGTGGGCATGTCGGGTCACACAGAGCTGCTTCCCACCTTGGATGAACTGAGTTAATCCTCCCATCGAGTACCTTGGGTCTACCGGGTCACACAGAGTCACTCCCCATCGTGGGCCTACTGGGTCACATAGAGCTGCTTCCCACTGGGCCAATCGTCAAGCAGTCTTCAGGTCTCAGCCAACTGCAGGCTTCCATGCGTAGTCTGCTTGGGGGAACCTCTCCTGAAGCCAATCTCCAAATCTTTATATCCATGGAAGTCACTGAATTTTTTTTCAAAAGTTCCTTATCCCCAAGAGAGTCCCAAATCCACAAATAGCTCATCAATCGGATTCACGGTTTGCGAGATACATTCATTTTAGTGGCGAGGGCCCGATTGGATTCATATTCGATCACATCAGGCCATGCCCCAACTTTTTCCAAAACTCAAGTGGAGTCTCTCAAAAGGACTTCCTTGTTCTAAGGATCCCGACTCTATAGACGGTTCATCAAAAGAATGTCTGGTTTACAAGTTAAGGCCCATTTTGTGTAACAAGATGGTACTGGGTATGGGTCCAGGCTGACTCGGTCGAATCGGCCCAACCCGGTTCGGCATGGGACAACCCAGATCGACTTGGGTCGATCTCGACCGACTCAGGTCTAACCCGACCCGGGTCGACTCGGCCCGCTGGGCCCGGCCCGACCCGGCTAGGTAGCGGGTCCGGCCGCGGGTTGGCCCGCTGGTCCGCAGGTCGGCCCGCAGGGCGGCGGGTTGGTCCACTGGGCTGACCTGGTAGTGCCTCCTGCCTGGCGGGATGGGCCTCCAGAGAAACCCAGACGTGGTGCGTCTAGGTAGGGCTGACGTGGCGCAGGGCCACATTAGCGGGTCAACCCGTGAGGGTTGACCCAACGTGGCGCCACATGGCACCGTGGGTCCTCCGCGCCGCCGCGGACGGGCCGTGACCTTGCCACCAGGCGCGCCGCTGGTGAGTGCCCCATCCAGTGGCAGCCCCCATCTCATGCCACAGGCATCGCAGGCTATGGCCTTGTTGCCACGTGGCCACACCACTGATTTTGTCCCGGCCGACCGGCCGTGGAGGGGTCGCGGCGCACCATCACGCATCGCCGATGAACAAGTAGGGCCGTGGTGACCGGAGGAGAGTTCGGTTGACCTTGACGGATCCGAAAGAGCAAAGGTGGGGCACGCCCCTGGCGGTTCATCCACGTTGTAGGAGAAGGGGTCCGCCGGTCCGATCGGCGACTAGCAGATGGGACGCACGCCAGGCCTCAAGGTCGTGTCGCGGAGGACCCGCGATGCCCCGTGGCGCCGCATTGGGTCAACCCCCGAGAGTTCACCCACTGATGTGGCCCAACACCCTGTCAGACCTACTGGGACGCACCGTGTCCGGGTTTCTCTGGAGGTCTGCCCCGCCAGGTGGGAAGCGCTGTCGGGTCGGCCCAGAGGACGGACCCACTGCCCAACGGGTAGACCTGCGGACTAGCGGGCCGACCTGCGGCTCAGGGGCCTAATCCGCAGCCCAGATGGGTAGACTAGACTCGGACCCAATATTGTCTTATTACACAAAATAGGCCCTAACATCTAAACTGAATGTATTTTTGACGAACCATCTACATAGTCAGGATCCTTAGGTCAAGGAGGTCCTTTTGAGAGACTCCACCTAAGTTTCAGAGAAATTTGGGTCATGACCGGGTTGGATCGACTACGAATCTAACAAGTCCCTCAGCACTAAAACGCTCGTATCTCCTAAACCGTGCATCCGATTGACGATCTGTTTGCGGCTTTGAGACTCTATTGGTGAGGTGGATCTTTTGGAGTACATTTTGGTGAATTAAATTTATATTAATATGTATATAGTGGCTTGAGGAGTGGTTCAACCAAGTAGACTATGTATGGAACCATGTGGTTGGCTAAGACCAGAAGACTGATTGATGATTGGCCTAGTGGTAAGCATCTCTGTGTGACCCAGCAGGCCCACGGGGGGGGGGGAGGGAGATCTGTGTGTCCCGGAAGACCCATGGTACTCGATAGGAGGAGTACCTCAGTTCGGCCAAGGTGGGAAGCAGGTCTGTGTTACCCGGAATGCACACGGTGAGAAGCGACTCTGTGTGACATGGCATGCCCACGATACCCATTAGGGGTGGGTACCATAGCAGTTCGGGTTAGTGTTAAGTGAATCTATGTGACCCGAAAATCCCATTGTACTTGATGGAGGATGATTTATCCTGCATATGAGGAGTTCGATGATATGATAACCCTTCTATCCTTGACCTAAAGTGATACCTGGTGTGAGCTGACTTGTGTTGTGTAATTTACATTCATGGTACTGACTTGATGGTGATACATGTGTGGTACTTTAACCTGATAGGTACTTCTACCTTCGTGGTGTTACCTTTGTGGTATACTATCCTCATATATTAGATGAGTATATCTCAATAGCTTAGGTATATGTATGGGAATATACCTTAGTATAGTTGATGTCTTTCTTTGTGGTTTTTACTCTCTGGAACTTTAGAAGATCTATGGGGTCTCGAGGTCCATACTGAGTATCATTATACTCACCCCTGCACAAGCTTCACCCGCACCTTTTTGTGTCTGGTGCAGAAGACATACAACATTGATTGAGGATGAGGGATATAGGACTAAGCGGTGCTTGGAGCTGGACCTTTTTGGTGTGACGTGACACAGGGAATACAGATCGTGATCTGTACCTATCCTTCCGATAGGATCCGTGATGGATGATTCAAGAGCTACCTTTCACTTTTCATCTATTTTGTACTTTTGCAGTTGTACTTCTACTTTTTCCATCTGGGCTTGTATTCCAGCCCCCTTTACATTCAGAACTCTTTACTACAACATTTTAATCTAAAATTTCTTTTTTTTCATTCTAGTCTGTGTGGTTGCCTCTTGTTGTGTTCTACTCTATGAGTTTGTATAGTTTTAAATGTAATGACTTCCCATTTTAGGGAGACGCATTTCCGGTGATAGTCGCCAGCCCCAGGCCTATAGAAGGAGGGCTTGGGGTAGTCACAGCATGAGCCCCAGGGGACGGGTCGTGACAAAGTGGTATCAGAGGGAGGTTCGGTTCTACCGAAGAACTCTGAGTCTAGTCTTTTCTATGTTGAAATAGTGTTAAGTGTTATGAGTGTGGTTTTTAGTTTGGTGAATCTAGTTTTGGTGCGGAGACCGACATATCCATAAACCAGGACCCTGAATTCAGATTTCTGACTCAACGCACTAAAACACTGATTGCATGTGTTTTTGAAAAGTTTTTCTTATAATTTCATTGAGTCAGATCACCATGTATAACATAATGACTGTGGTTCACCCATTCCTTATTAGGATGATTCCACATAGACAGCCATCCAGGATTCCAGAGATTGTAAACGATGACGGACCACCAAGCGATGAGGCTCTGGTGCAGGGCCCTCTTACTGTGTTGGCACCTTCAGGTGGTGTTCCAGCAACACCACCACCTATTGGGTAGCAATTACCACTAGCCGCACTAGAAAACGATGCACGCTGACTGAGCACATTGCACGAGTTCTAGCAGCTGAGGCCTATGAGGTTTCTATGCGAGACAGATTCCAAGGTTGGTGAGGACTTGCAGGAGGTTGTGGCTAGAGTTTTCTGCCTAGTTGAGACACCAGTAGATCAAGTGGGGATCTTATCTGCTAGCCTATTCTAGTGTGTGACCATGAGGATGGTTCATAGGGTGAAGAAGCCTCGGTACATGGACCGTTTCCCGAGATGATACGTTCTGGAAATGTTCTAGCTATATTATTTCCCATTGGTAAGCAGTTACCACAGGAAGTACTGATAGATGACACTTGTAGGCTTAGTTCCTTACATGTGTTTCAGCATCACATACCCCTCAGGTTTTGAAGCAAGCTTGACTTGCAGGCGAATAAAGACTGTCTTGAGGAGGTGGACGAGTTCCCATCTCACCAGGGAACCATTTGATCGGATGATGGTCCTTGTGGAGAGCCTTCTATATGGATCAGCAGGATGATTAAAGGGTTTATGATACCCTGATCTTGCGAAGAGTTGAATTTTCTGTGGACGGGGTGCGCGCCAGCGGCACGACTTGCGGCAAGGTCGTGGCCCGTCTGCCGCAGCGTGGAGGACCTGCGACGCCATGTGGTGCCCCATTGGTCAACCCCTACGAGTTGACCAGCTAACGTGGCCCCACGCTATGTCAGGCCTACCCGGACACACCATGTCTGGGTGTCTCTGGCATCCCACACCGCCAGGCCGGAGGCACCGCCGGGTTGGTCCAGCGAACCAACCCGCCGCCCAGCGGGCCGACCCACGACCCAGCGGCCTAACCCGCTGCCCAGCCTGGTCGGGCCAGGCCTAGCGGGCTAGGTTTACCTGGGTCAGGTCAGACCCTAGTTGGGCCAGATTGACCTAGGTCGATCCGGGTCGGCCCTTTCGGAACTGGTTCGGGCCGATCCGACTAAAGCAGACCAGACCCGGACCCAGTACCATCTTATTACACTAAGCGGGCCCTAACTTCTAAACTGGACGTCTGTTGGAAAAACCTTCAGTGCCGTCAGGATCCTTAGGAAAATTATGTCCTTTTGAGACACTCCACCAAAGTTTTGAAGAATGTTGGGGCACTACTGGGTTGGATCGAATACAAATCCAATCGGGCCCACGGCACTAAAACACTTGTATCTCGCAAACCCAACATCCGACTGACGATCTGTTTGCAACTTTGGGACTCTCTTTAGGAGACTGATCTTTTGGAATAATTTTTGATGAATTTCATTGATATAAATATGTGAAGAGTGGATTGAGGAGAGGTTATCCCATGAAGTATACGTATGGAACCATGCGGTTGGCTGAGACCTGAAGACTGCTTGACGATTATCCCAGTGGGAAGTGGCTCTGTCTGACCCAGTAGACCCACGATGGGGAGTGACTCTATGTGACCTGGTAGACCCACGGTACTCAATAGGAGGAGTACCTTAGTTCAGCCAAGGTGGGGAGCGGATCTCTATGAATCGGCATTCCCACAGTGGGAATCATCTCTGTGTGACCCGACATGACCATAGTACCCATCAGGGATGGGTACCACATCAGTTTAATGTTAGTGGGAAGCATCTCAGTGGGACCCAGCAGGCCCACTATACTCGATAAAGGAGGAGTTCTCCAGCAGCTGAGGAGTTCGATGATGTGATAACCCATCTATCCTTGACCAAATGTGATACTTAGTGTGAGATTACTTATGTTGTGTACTTTTAACTTTGTGGTACTATCTTCATGGTGATACCTGTTTGGTACTTTTACCTATGTGGTACTTCTACCTTAATGGTGTTACCATTGTGGTATACTTCCCTCATATATGAGATGAGTATATCTTAATAACTTAGGTATATGTATGGGCATATACTTGAGTAGAATTGATGTCTTCCTTTGTGGTTTTTCTTCTGTGGAAATTTAGGTGACCTATGGGGTCTCGGGGTCCCTACTGAGTATCACTATACTCACCCCTGCACGAGCTTCCCCCGCACCTTGTTGTGTCTAGCGCAGACGATGTACACCATTGATTGAGGCTGAGAGAGATAGGACTAGGCAGTGCTTGGAGATGGACCTTTTTGGCGTGACATGATGCAGGGACTACAGATTCTGAGTTGTAATTACCCTTCCCATAGGATTCATGGTGGACGATCCAGGAGCAATGTTTCACTTTTCAGTTGTTTTCTACTTTTCCAATTGTACATGTACTTTTTCCAGTTCTTCTTGTATTCTGGACCCCTTTACTTTCAGCACTCTTTATTATAGTAGTTTACTTCACAGTTTCTTTTTTTGAGTTCTAGTATGTGTGGTTTCCTCTTGTTGTGTTCTACTCTGTGAGTTTCTATAGGTTTAAAGGCAATGCCTCCCCGTTTTAGGGATACTCCTTTACAATGCTATTCTACAGACCCTGGCCTATGAATTCGGGCTTGGGGTAGTCACGGAACGGGCCCCGAGGGACGCGTCATGAAACCATAGATCTATAAGGTGATTGGAACCTCTGTATTCCTATACCTGGAAGCCCTCAATTGATCATCAACAATTGGAATCACACTAGACGTGTTGAAAAATAATATCACATCTTGAAAACAGTTGATCAAAACATTCTCACATGGAAGATCGAGTAGAGATCTCTTAGTATATAGGAGTTAAAAAAATTATTGTATTTCAAATATTGAAATGACTGGGTATTTATAGGAAAAAAACCCAACGATCAACTTCCTCCTCCAACAGTCATATTTTTTATTTAAATTTTGGAAGGACCTATACATGTGTCACTCAACTAACAGTTTGTAAAAACCATATTGTATGACACCATTTCAAGTAAGAAAACATGGGAAAATTATCATGTGTAAGAAATAATAATATGTAATAAAATCTTTATCATGTTTAAGAAGTTTTTTCATAATAGAATTTGATAAAATTGGAACAATATGTTACGTAAAAAATGTAAATTTAACAAAATGAATAATCAGATTCTGAGGATAAAAAAATTGGAATATAAAAATATTAACAATGTAATTCTACAAAAACTGAGAATCAGAGTCTCCGGAATATTATGAGTTTGATTTCAGGGGAAACCAGAGTTTCAATTGAGGAGAAATCAGAGTCTGATTTTAAGGGAAATCAGAGTCACAATTTTGGGAAATCATATTCTAAGAAATTCTAATGTTCCTAGTTAGATAAGGATCAAGATTATTACTTAAGAAAAATATGTTGGGACTTGGTTTAAGAAAACAATGGATATGAAATTGAAAACCATGGTTAAAGAAAAAAATCATTTTTAGACAATGAAATTTTTCCTGAAGAGATTGTTTCTTAGAGAAAGATAAGTTTCCTTAAGAAGAATTATCTATGATTTTCAAAACATAAGGGAATAGAAAAGCCATAAGGAAGCTTATTGACTCAACAATATCCCCCATTTTGGGAAGCAAAAACATATTTTATTAAAAGAATATAAATACAACGGTTTTCATTTTTGAACATTAAAAAAAATTGCATATCTCCCTTTGTTTATGACCCATGATAAATAAAACAAACTCCCCTTTAGTTTTTGAAATCCCTATGCAACATATTATTGAATTTCTTAGAGAAGTAACTATTTCATAATTAAGATTATTTTCGTTAAGTACTCTCCCCTTTACATAGAATATACTCTTCTTTTAACTTAATATTATTTTTATCATTATTCTCTATCCCTTTGTGACTTTCAAAAAGTAATGGACAAAAAGAATGGAAAAAATTATACCTAAAAGTTTAGGAATATAAAATTAAAAATAATGGAAAGATAAAAAATTTCATTATGATGAAAAAATTTGTTACAAAGATAAAATACAACAAAATATCAGATTTGAAAAAATATTCATCCTTATTTTTCTCCTTTGGCATTAGGTTTTTCAGAATAGCTTTCTGCTTCATCAATTCTTTATTATCGTATTCAAACTTCTTGATCAGCTATTCTTGATCCTGATTTTTCTTTTAAATATCATTGATTTTATCTTATTTAGATTTAAGAATTTCTCATTTGAGTATTTGTCACTTCTTCTTGATATTTGAATTTTTCATACATTTATTCCCTAAGTTCCTTTCCCTTTTTCAAATTGAGAGAAACTGAATTCAGTTTCCCATTGATATATTTACCTTCATGTTGACAGCAAAAATAATCTTCCAGCTTTTATGAAAAACTTGTTCAAATATTCTTTATTCTATAATCATACTTATCAAATTCATCTTTGACTAAATCAGTTAAATCATAAAAAATATGAGATCATCAATCATAATCATAGACCAATTTGTGATTTCATTTCAAGATCTCATGTGATCATCATAACCGATCTGAAAAGTCTTGATCTTGGATCCAAGATTGATAAACTTTTATGTAAGATGATTTGTTTAATATGACTTCTGACAGACTATTTCTTGAACCAACTGAAATCTAGAATGAAGGTTTTGAGATAATTTAGTCAACTATTCTTATCACATCATAACTTTCTTCATCATAATATTCTTCTTCAGGTTGAATTTATTATTCTTCAACTACGGGTTCCAGAATATAAATATGTTACTTTCTCTTATCTATGACTGGAGTTTTAATTTTCATTCATTCTTATAAGAAATATTCCAGTACCTGAACTTGTTAAAATGACTTCTCAGCATCTCTATGAAATGACTGAATAATTTAGGCTTCTGAATTTTTCTTCTTAAATTTATTCTCTTTGGATTGCCTCTCAAGCTCTTCAGCTCAATAAATCATTAAGGCCTTAGCCTACATAGGTTCTATACCAAACACTGCATCGCCTTCCTTTTTTAGCTTTCTTAGCAATATTCACATGGAAACAACATCATCAAAAAAAGGATTTTGTTTTATAGGAAATGGGGGAGGGGATAATATTTTAGCAGGTGGTAGATTCTCTTGAGTTTTTGGCACTGTACCTTTACTTTTCTTCAGGATTTTATTTGAGGGTACTCTAACATATCATTTCTTAGAAGTGGAATGGTTATCCATATCATTAATATCAATGAAATATTCTTTCATTACACTAAAACCATTCTTCATCCTTCTCAAAGTGCCTTCACTTTACAACATGATCTTGAAAACATTGGCCTTCGAGTAGAATGGGATTTTGAATGATTCGAAACACAAGACAATAATATTCGATAATATCACAAGGTATATTAAGATATGATACTCCATTGTTCCATTTTTTACATTACTGATGGTCAAAAGAATGTAATTGATGAGGTTTATCTTAAATAGATTTACCAATAAATCCATCATGATGATATATCATATTTTCAAGGAATCAGTATCACCCATCCTTCGAATCAGAGAACCTTGCATCCAAAGAGCCTGCAATATATGGATTGAAAAAAGATGAGTGATATTCACTGTCTTTATTCCATTAATTCCAAGACACTTAGTTTCCTTAACCGTATCAAAGGAACATTCCTTATCTAGAAATTTCTTTGAGAAAAATATTTATTTCCATCGTATGGAATATACAAGATACTAGTATCATTATTAAAATAAAAAGAATAGGTATTTACATAACTCCTGAAAGAAAACATTTCTCTTCCACCTTTTTCGTAAAAATGAACTGTATCATAGAATATTATAACAAGATAATAATATATTGGATCTTGATTATTATCCTTGGCTATACAGATACTTTCCCAACTATTATTGTTTATTATTTTTTAAATCAAATAATCACACTTGATAATGAATTTCGGGTCCACCAACCTGTCTCTAAAAATTTACCAATATTTGAGTTCCTTGTTGGAGGCCATCAGAGTTTGGGAGGAAACATCAAGAGACATTCGGATTTCAATAGAAGGGGAAAACTAAATGTTAACTTTGAAAATTGATAGGGATTTGGCACAAAAAACACTGATATAACTGATGTGGGATGTGAATTCATGGGTCCTTTATATAATCATGATGGTTGAGAAGTTATTCATTGGTAAGGAGATATTTTTAGAGATATTTATTATTATTGTAAGTATTACCTTCATGTTAGTATCTGTTCTTGATTCATGATATTTTGGTGCCTTTTACTATATTATATAATTATATAGTGGCTTATTATAGGGATTAATGGTATTTTGGGAGATGTTTCATTAGGTTGTTGTATATGTAACTTCTATATTTATCATGTTATCTAATAAAAGATATTATTTTTGATGCATTATATTATATTTTTGAGAATTTATACTGAATAAAATGATATAACCTTTTATGTTAAAACATTATTTATTGTTGATTATATTGAGGTTATTTGGGTTATAAGGTTATTTATTTGTGGAATAATCTATTTTGAACCTTTGGTGTTATTATTAAATTTTATGGATTAATGTATTATTTAATCATATGAAGGTTTCTTCATTTTTGGTATTTTATTACATTTTTTATCCATTTTAGTTTTTGGATAATGTCTAAATACAAGAGGAATAAATTATTATCCTTTCTTGATCATGTGATCTATTCAATGTTGGCTTTAGTGCTTCCGGCATGAAAAAGTCATCTTTAGAATTAATTTCATGGAATAAGAGATCTGAAAGAAGTGGAAGTTTATCATATAACAAAAAAGTAAGAAATTGTGTTAATTAAATAGAATAAAATATTTTAAACTTATTTTATTATGTTCTTAGTATAAACGGTAAAGCAATTACACAACTATAGGAATACCATATTGAAATAAAAAATTTATCTTATTACTTACTTTTATAAGGAATTAATTTTCTTCTTCATTCCCTATTTTTTTATGGTTTTGTAGTTATTAAAATTATTGTGATCATTCATTTTCTTGTGATCAATGTTCTCTATCAATATCCATCCTTAATTGGAAATATTTTTATTTAAATGTTTTTGTCAGAACCTCGTTTTTAAATGTGAGGATGTGAATAGGAATAACAAAATTATGAAAACTATTTTAAAATTTCATACCCAATAAAAATTTATTGATTAATTCTTAAAAAAATAATCATTCAATTTGTAGTAAAGTAATTTTATGCTTTACAAATAAATTTTTTCCTCAAACATGGTTATTGCTGAATTTTTTTAGAGAATTTTATATTTATTTTCTGAATCATTTAGAAAATTTATTTTATAAAAATAGGATAATTTTTAATACCTCAATGAAAAATTATATTTCGATGAATTTTCAATAATTTTATGAAACGTTTGATTTTCTGAATGAATAGTGAAAATATGGATGTTTATTGAAAATTTTCATTTCTCTTAAAGAATTTTTAGATTTTGTTTTTTGAAATTGGTTTTAAAGTAAAAATATTCCAATTATATTATTAATAATAAAATTAATTTCATTGGATTAATTTTTAATTGATATTTTTTGTTTAAAAATATTTTATTCTAACTGTGATATTTTTATAGAAATATGATTTTCGTCGCATTTTATGAGTTTAATTTTAAATAAAATACAACCAATTATATGAATATAATTTTATAAAATTTATTAAATAGTGTGATAGTAATTATTAATATTATCTAGTATACAAAGATTAATTATTTGTCATAATGAATAGTAACAATAGTAAAAATTTGTTACCATGATTATGTTTAAAACTGGTTTACTAGGGGTTAAAATAAAGTGATTTGGCATAAAATGTCCTAAAATAATTATAAAACCTATTTTACAAAAATATTTGGATCCAATATCATTATATTTTGAAATTGTCCATTTTTTAGGCATTTTTTCTTAGTAATAAATTAATATATTATAATTTTTTGAAAAAAAATCCATATATGTCCTCTCCCCAAATTATAGAAGGAAACCCACTATACTATTCAATCCACACATTAGGATCAATTTGGTTAATCCAATAACTACCAAAATAACTTCTTAAAATCACTACATATGTCTATGAGGTCTTATTATTGTTATAATATCATCCTTATAGGGATTAATGTGTAATGCAAAGACTGTTTTCCAAAGGAGAGGTATAACTTTTACCCGAATGTTTTCATTTTATTTCTTATTCTACATCCTTAAGAATTATTACAAACATTGTTATATAATAAATATATTATATCGAACATAATGGTATATTATTATGTTTCTTTATTTACTTCAATCAATCCCCGCATTCATCTAATTGAAAATGAAACCATCATTCTTGTGTATAGCGGAATACCACCTCACGAACCAATGTAATTCGTTTTCCATAATCGCCTATCTCCACTAGTTATAATGGTGGATTTAAATTATATATATTATATTAATGAAATAGTTAAAATTATTTAAATATAATATATCATCTATTTTCTTATCAATCCATACATTGGAAGTGATATTGTCCTTCATGCGTACTTGTGGATTACCACATCCTTGAAGCGATGTGATTAATTTTTCATCACCACCCCCTATGGATAGTTTATATAAGTGTATTTAAAGAGGTAATATGATATTTATGATATAATAATCATTATATAAATTTAAATTGATACTTACCTTCTTTTGTCTCATGTTAGTTGAAAAAAATGGAAACCTTTCTCATGTGTATATATGGACTATCATCTCCTTGACTGTAACATATTTAATTTTTCATAAATATTATACATATTTGGTTATATAAGTATAATTATTGTATAATAAGAATAATAATTTCATTATTATTATTCTAGATATGATGTAATAATGCCCTCTTTGAAGAATTTCATCAAAACAAAGTCATTGAGAAATTAGGAACCGAACATCCTCAAAATGTACGATGATGATTAATCGATTGTGTAATTATATATTTCATTCAAATAAATTAAATAAATGGTCTTCATATAATATGATAAAATTTTATATTGTTTTAATAATTGTGAAAATTAATATAGTTTTATTAATTAGAAGTTAATGGACATACATACCATGTCTAGATTCGAGGTAAGGGGTTTCATAACTCAATTTCCATTCATTAGTTTATATCAATTTTTCATTGATTTTATCATGTAAATATTATGTGTGAGATTATATTTCAATTAAGTTTTATTTATTCACAATGATTTTGTAGATTTATTTTTTTTACCCAAATTATCTCCATTGATTAATTCTCAATTCAATGATAAAATCTATATAAGGGTTATTCATCTGAAATTTTACTTCTTTAGGAAATATGTTTTTGTTATGAACCTATCTTATTTTATAAGTTGTATAAAATACCACATGACAAGTTATATCATGTATATACTTATTCATTGTATTTAATTTGTCCTTTGATTTTATTTATTTCATGGTATTAAAATTCAAAAGCTTACAAAACACTATGTATTTTTATGACACAGTCTCATCATATTTCAGGATTTTGGAGGGATCATATGATATAATTTACTTCAACCACATATGTTTTCATATCATATGGTTAATAATGTGTTTGGAATGTTTAAATTTACTTTCAAAAATTAATTATTAATGTAACCCAAATAAAGTTTCTTATAAGTGATAATGATCATGTATCTTCTTTTATATTAGGAATATTTCTCTCCCATATCCATTTTTTCTAAAAAGAATTCCCTAATTTTATTACATATAGTTAAATAATTTCTTAAATTAAATTATATTTATTTTATACTTTATTTAAAAAAGGACTTAAAAAGATATTTTTACATTGCTTATATGTCTTATTTTAGTTTTATTTACTAATGTTTTGAAATAATGACTTATTTTATCACACACAACGTAATTTTTTTTTCATCATCATGAATATTTTTGGTCTGATTCTTCCTATTAAAGTTATCAAGGATATTTTCTATGATATTTTTTCCTAATTTGATAGATTTTTTTAGTTTTTTAAATTCATTTTCCAAGCAGAAATGGTATTTTGTGCTAGAATATTTAAAATATATTTTAATGGTATTTCTATTTTTAAAAAACATAAAACATTGATTTTAATTATAATACACCAGGGATATTCTGTAACGACACCATCCTTATTATTTATCTAGATGAATTAGGATAGTTTTAATTATATTTTCATGGAACCAATTACTTTTTCATTATTAAATTCATCTATGAAAGAATAATGACTATTGTTATATTGAAAAGTTAAATATTATAATTTTATTATAGTTATTTGGTACATGGAAAAGTGTACAGATGATTGATGGGTTGGTTTTTTATAAATTAATTACCAGTGGTTTCATTACTAATCAATGATGGCTGAACCCAGAAGATCTCTCCAATGAATTGGTTAATGGGGTGGAGTTAATTAGATATAGGTTTGTTCTAAGGTATTATTATAAATTACTATGTGGATTATTCAATTTTTAAGAGTGATTTCATGAGTGATATGAAAATTATTTTCCATGTTACCCGCATGTTTTCATTGTTCTTTCATCATGTTCTAATGTCTCCAGTTGGTCAAGTATTTCTTTCACATGCCTCATGATTGTTGATTTATATGAATCTTTAGTAATGATGATGAATTATTCCATGCCTCATGAATTGTGATCTATGTTTTGATGGCTAAAAATTCATACACATTTTTATCATGCATTGTGATTATTTAACCATAACATTTTGTTCATTTATGATCATTGATGACCTTCAATTGTTAATATTTATATTTACCCTTACAGATAATTTTATCTCACCCTTTTCATTTTTACTTTTTCCCAAGGTTATGAATATTAATGTTAAATGAATTTTTTCTATAAAAAATCCATGTATTATTAATTCAATGAGATATAATGTAGTAAAAATGATGAATATGAGAATATGGGTATATTGGGGAAAATTATCAATTAATGACAATGGTATAATTATGTAAGAGTTTCTGAAAATTATCTAAAACTCTAAATCTAAAATTTCATAGGGTTTTTAAGTGATCCAATATTTTTATTTAATGTATTTAGTTTTGGAATGATGAAATTGGGTCACATTTAACAAAATCAAATATATAAATGTAAATAATATGTTTCTAGAACCAGATCCATGAGTGAAGGTTCATGGATTTCAAATAATTTACAAGGATATTGGAATCAATACACCTTAATCATGACACAATGTTGATACTCACAAACACTAAAGAAAAATCACATCACAAATTAATAAAATGATAATAATAATAATGAAAATGAAAATTTCATTTTTGGGGGTTGGAGAATTTTTTATACATCCCTAATAGAATCACTATTTATCCTTCCATTATAGTCAAAAGCTACATGTTTTACACTTAAACTGAAAAAAAACAATTAATAATGAATAATTTCAAGAATTAACTATATTGTGATTATTAGATAAATATTCGATCTGAATCATGGGGCATGTCACTATGCATGACGTACCCACTTAACATATAAATAAGTATCTAACTGGTCATTCCAGTAGATAAAACATCATATTTTCATGAAGGTACCTCCATTTGGAATGATTATTGTTGATGACTTGTAGAATTATAAAATTTAACTACATATCCAGGTGAACACCTCAAGATGAAATCATCTAATATCTTTTATTCACCATGTTTATATTTTAACGCATGCTCACTTTCATAAAAAATATCATTGTCCAATTAACATTACACTCAATGGAGTGATTAGGCTTCCATTGTCCACACATCTGGATGAGCCACATTCATAGTATATCTGTATGGAAATAATTTTTTTGGTTTACTGAAGGGGAAGTCATATTCAAAAACACGCCCACGTGATTATTAATTCTATACACCTTTGAAAACTCTTCAACACATTACCATAAAATCAATATTTCCTTCCATTTCCATAAAAATTAGTGTTATACATTCTTTATAAATTAAACCAAGTTCTATTTTGGAAAAATATTTCCTTAGAATTTAATGGACTAACACTTTGGAAAACAAGTCTACTCAATTTTATTTTCCAGCTATCTTCAACAAATCCAACCAAATTTACTGTATTATGTCTTAGACGAACTTTTATTTCAGTTTTATGTGCTTAATTCATTCTTATTAATATATTTTCCAATCCATGTGGATACCACTTCGATTATAATAAAAGTAATAAGCCTTCTTGAAAAATTCCAAGATACTTTTTTCAAATGCATCAACCATACCATCTTCTTTACTGCTTATGTGACAACTATCCATTTAACATCTTTTATGGAAAAAGTGACAATATCATTTAGCTATGAAATCCAATATACATTATTTCATTCATAAGTAAACAAAAAAATTATGGTTATTTTCTAGGTTCTTGAATAACCCGTGAAGTTTTAATGGAAATAACCTCACAATGGATCATACATCCCAGATAAAAAGGATTTATCTTCCATTTCCTTTAATTTACGGATTACCCATTTCATATCCTCACAGTGTTCCCTTTCAATATTTGATATAAATTAAATGATAACTCCCTCTAAAAATAAAATTTCTGATAAATTACATATCGTGGATCACATAAAAAATTAAACCACTAACATAAATGGAACATTCATCATGTATGTGACCACCTATTATATTTTTGGTGCCTTCTATTTTTTTAATTTGAAATTTTTTCCCAACATAGTTATGATTGGATAACATCTAGACATACAAAATATATATTTTTACTTTATATATATAATCCATTTAATATAGAAATAAATTATCAAATTTATTATCCCTATTTATATTCATTCCCTATACCTTGTTTGACTATCAAAGAGCATTAATCACAAAGAATTTTTATAGATATTTCATTAACTTCTATTTAATTTTATCATCTTTTAAACTAAAAAAATACATACAGGAGAAGAATGATGTAGTTCTAATCATTACATTCCTTATGATATTAATAACTAGATGTGTTTCTCTGAGTGAATCCATTATCCATCATAAATTTTATGATATTTAGATTCTTCTACCATGGAAATTTCTTCAAGAAATAAATTCTTTTCAAAAAATCATAGACCAATTTATAGTTCTGATCATACTCAAAACTCATCTGTTGCTGCATAAAAACATCTTCCACGTCTAAAAATAAAGGAAGGATTTATTTACATCAATCTTTTATAAGTAAAAATTGGTAGTAAAACCATGTACAACACTAGCTAAATGGTATAATTCAAAACTAATGTTGAAAAAATCCCAGATAATTCAACTTTCCCATTCAATTAAAATATACTTAAAAAGTGATTTGACATTTACATTATTCTTTCTTGATATTATTCTTTCAAATGAAACACCCTTTTTTCAAGTAATCGTATTACATATGGTAGATTTTTCAAATTTCAAGTTCCAATGGTATTCAAAAACTTCCTTTCATCCTTAGTGGTTGACTCTAACAATCTGATGTAACAGACTATGTCCACCTCATACATGGTTTCTAGTTCACCATTTTCATTAGAAATAGGATGTTCAAATTAGCCCCAAAAATATTTTCGGGGTTTTTTAATATGAATTATGTTATAAATTGAGTATAAAAGTTAACTCTATAAGGATTTTTTAATGTTTTATACTCTATATTTTGGGACCCTACCATTTAGTTATCCCATATAAGCCTTAAAAATAATTGAGATCTATAGAACATAATTTTATAGTCTCACTTCTAGACATCTAGTTATTTAATTTGAAATTATCATAACATTTTTTAATCAGGTAATTCAATTCATAATATATTTAAATTAGTTTTTTGATTCCTTAATTTTATCATCCTTCTAAACCATGTTATGATCCTTACAAAGAACCCTATCATTGAATCAAAAATTCTATATCCTAATGAAATTTTACTTTTCATTATCTCATAGCTAAAAAATAATAATTTAAAATTCATATCCCATACTAAATTATACCTTAGACATTACCTCAATAATTTATCTATCATTGAAATCTATAATAACATGTGTAATACTTTCAAAAATAGTTTGGTTTTCAATGTATAATTTTTTACTTGACCATAGATGTTCCAAGACTTCTTGTCCTATAAGAGTGGATGGACATCTGTTGACAATGTATAATGTCTTTTTCACTACTTGTATAAAACATTTCATAGGAATTGATGAGTGTACAAAAATACTTAATTCATATTTTTTCAGTGTAATTCTCCTCCTTTATACCACACTGTTACTTTTTGGGGGTACCAGGAATAATTCTATCCCTATTGGTCTCATTTTTTAGAAAATAAGTTTGAAGAGTCTCATCCATTTTATTCACCACTTTTTTTGGGGCCTTATATATTTTAAACTATAAATTTATTCTCTCTATAATATGGTATTACATTTAAGGAATTATGAAAATATTTAGAAATATGCTTCATGAAGTAAACCCTTACTTTTGTATTAGTATTTTAAATGAATACAAAATGTAATGTGACTCACCATGAGAATGCATAGGGGAAGTTCTTCAAACATATGAGTGAACAAGTCCTAACCCTTGAGATTTGGGACTCTATCAATTGATTTTAAAAATATACCATAATCAATTTCCCCATCACATAACTCTCACAACATCAAATGTTAGTGTGATTAATATTAAACCGTGATTTCACCCTTAGATACTCTCAATGAGGTGTCCAAGTCGATAATTCCACAACTTCTAACTATTTGATAGTTTTTCTTCAAATAAAATCATACACTTTCTGATCATATGATCAAATAGAAGGTCCCATCATTTATACCCCTTGAAAACATAATAGAGCCTCAATACACCTTCCAAATTACATCTCTGTATTTATTTCCATAGCTTGCCTCATCTAGCTACCATATGGAAATTATATTATTCCATCCCATTGGGATGTTCCTAACTTAATTCACTTGTACGAAACATACATTATTAATATAGAAATTATCATATCCCATCCCAATGATTTCCATAGATTTATCATCATATGAATAAAATATTAGAAACATTCTAGACATATAATTCACCATGTATTCTTTCTCTTTAATTGAAATGAATTATTCCCTTGAGATAATCAACCATGATTCCATAAGAATATTGACACTGAGCAACAAGTTGATTCCTCCCTCATGTATGCTCAAATAATTTTATTTTCAAAAAGTTTATCATTCATATGATTCCTTATGACTTATGTAATCCATCTTAATATATTATTTCTTCCCACAACACTATCATGTAGAACTACAATCAACTTAATTACCTCATATTCTCTCCCAACTTATTAGTGCATTAGTTCTTCCAATATCTTCTCTGGGTTGACCATCCCCATACATCTGTATTCAATACATTATCAAATGATAATTGGAATTTCCTACTTTATATTTAAAAATTTAGGATCTGGTTTTGAATATCTTAAATTACTAAATAATCTTCCCATATAAATTACACAATACCATTAAAATCACATCGCATAAAAGTGATGTTAGTAGTAAAATTTTACATAAATAATTTTTTGAATTTTACTTTTCAAGATTTAGGGTTCCCTTGGATCAAGTTAATGTTATTCCTATTATATAATATTTTCCTTCCTTCTGATAACTTCATAAAGAATGATATATTCATCATGAAAAAATTATTTTGTATTTTATGTTTCTTGTACAAATTTTCTAGGAGTTTCATTTCCTTAAACATGACTTTAATTACTATATGATAAATTATGAATTTTGTGATAATGAAATACTGACCAAAAAAATTTAATCCATTCAAAACATTTCCATTATTATTTATCAATACATTCAAGATAAAATCATGTAAATAGAATATTCAAGTATTTTTTAATAAGATTGTTCTCTATCTGTATTCTCCATATTAAAAATTCTTTTCCATAAAGGTTATAGACCCATATTTTACCATACTACAATTTCAAACATTTTATTTTCAGTGATATCCCATTGGACAGATAAATGATATCAATGAAATAGTGAAAAAAACAATTTCCACATTAATGTATTATTTTAGAATATTAAACTAACCAAAGATCTAGTAATAATTTTTGGGAGTCAAGCATCAAGCATGATCACTAGACATGATCCCCTAGATAGTTCTATATAGAATAACTAGGTCATTTAGATGAACTCTCTTTATATATTGTACTAGATTATCAGAAGCCACACTCCATACTCAATACACCAAGTTGATCTACACACACACTCAAGTGAACTCAAACCTCACAATCATTCTAATGGAAAAAAGGAAAATAAGGATGTATGTTGTTTGAATTGTGTGTGTTATATCCTTGATAGAAACACTTCTAATATTTCAATTAAAATCAGAACCTATAGGTTTTACACTTAATCTGACTGAACTCATTGTTAGGGATTAATTACTGAAATTAACTCTTTTATAATTCTCAATTCAATGTTATTGATAAGTCAATGTACAATTCACTTTGAATGAGGTCCCTAATTCCATTTTATAGAATTATCTATATGTTCATGCTAGTATCACCTAACTATTATATTCAAGGAGTTCCTTCCATTTGGAATAATGAATTATAATATATAGTAGAATTTTAAAACATGATCACTTTCCAAAATGAACACCTAAATAAATAATTTTTTATAACCTTTTTTATTCATGTACAAACTATCACCTATAAACACTTACATCAGACTATGTCATTATTCGACCACCTTTCCATCAAATGTAGTGAATTTCTCACCACATTCCTCACATCTGGTTGATCATTTCTAGAGTATCTCTATCTAGTTTTATGTATATGTGTAAATGAAGTGGTATTTATATCCCAACATCACTCACATCCTATATTTTAGTGTTCAACCTAGTACCAAATACCTTACATGGTCATCTATCATGTTACCTAACACATGTGCTAGTGTGTATGAAATAAAAAATGGTATAATGGATCATAAAACAACTCATAATTTTATCCTAAGGGTCTAATTCCTATAATACATCTCTATAACCACATCCCATTGTCCATGACATCATCACCACTCATCAATCATTTCCTCCTCTAATGACACAAAAAACCTTATTGACCACATAAACTAGATATGAGTTATATTTCAACATATTCTATTTCATAATTACTTATTAATTCACATTAAACTCTTTTACAAATTTCATCATTGAAATTACATCTTATTAACTCATTTTAAACAATAAAATATTAATTATTTAGTCACATTAAGAATTATTTATAGAAAAATAAAAATATAAACCAAATTCTGTATAATTTATCTATATTTATAGATCAATATCTAAAATATTATTTACCATATATATTAACAACAAAAAATTAATAAATTAATTCATCACATTATTTATCAATGATTCTATAAGTATAATCATGTATTTATTTTTCATTAATTAATTCATTTGTTTCGCTATATATCTATGTCATGAGAAACTATGACTACATATCGACACTAAATTCACAATACCATAACATTTAAAAAATATATAATACCTCTCAGAAAACTATATTTTATATAATCCTAAAAATTAGATATTCTATTGAACCACATAACATTACCATAAAGTCAATAAACATAATTTTCCATTACTTTACAGGTTAGATATCATATTTCCACCTATTTTAATATTCAGTTATATTTAATAAAAAATATATATTTATAAAAAAAATGAGATAAAAATAATTTAAAATCACATATATTAATATTCTCGTAAAATTTCATCATGATTCTAATAGATGTTTTTATTTTAATTAATTAATCTTATTCTAACCAATATCCCTAATAACTAAATACATATTAATTCCACGATGAAAATAATAAAAGTGAGGTTTCTAAATCTCCAACATAATATTGGAGGTATCATTTTCATAACACCAAAATGAATAAATTCGGATGATCACATTTCTAATTTATCTCAAATATTCTCCCATTAACATAAACCACATCATTCTGACATCAATATTTCACCACATCAACACATAATTTTCTTTTATAAATATATAAAGATAGATAAATCATAAAAAGAAGTGAAAATAATGAAAATGGTACTATAGACCATGAAGGGTGGTCTCACATTTTTTAGGTTCCATAATAATCCACCATGACAGTAAATAACACCCAGGATGAGATTATGATCGTTATAGGGTTGTAATGGCGGTAGATGAACTAGAAAAGAAGAAAAAATGACTCCTGTTTTTATATAAAATTTGGTAGACAAAATTATGGTGAGGTCCCATAAAAATGACTCATCTTTTTATATAAATTTTGGTATAAAAAATGACTCATGTTTTTTAAACTGAGCTTCGTAATTTTACTCTCAGTATTGGAACACTAAAAGGTGTCATTTTTTTGGACTTGTGTAATTACCCTGTAATTTAGCGGGTGTCCCAATGATTTTGGGGAGCACTAGATCTAGAAAATTCCACTTCAATGGATCTTCATGGGCAGTGCACGGTTGCGGTCCAAACCGTGTAGTTTACCCGGTTTAATAAATTATTTAATTTAATTAATTAAGATTATATGAGATATTGTGATTAATTAAAATAATTTTTTAATAATAATAATAATGAATTTATTGGTACTATTATGGTATTTTAATTAAATGAATGATAAAGAATTAATTAAATGAAATTTGAAGAAATTAATTTGGATTTTTGGTTTATCAGAGAACTGTTTTAATTAAATGAAGAGTTTCAAAATAATTAAAGGAAAATTAATTATCAAATGAAGGTTATGGGTTGGAGGTTTTATCATTAATATCATATTAATTATATTGTAATAAATTGTGGGGTTTTGGTTTTAATTAAATGAACATTGGAATAATAATAATGATGATGTTATTATTTTTGTTATTGTGTTTATTTAATTAAATAAATATTAAAAGAATTTAATGTTGATTTTGATCTCTTCAAAGAAATGTTTTCCTTTAATAAGGATTAATTGGGAGTAATAGTCTTAATAAATAAAGGTTGATGGGAAAAATAATAATGATTTATAATGATTACTATTGGGCATATTATTATGGTTATATTTATATTTATTATTAACATATTATGGTTGTTTTATAAGTAATAACTAATAATAATATATATATTTATATATTGGGGTTTTTGGTTGGAAAGGAATAAATTTTGAAAGGGGGGGAAATAATAATATATTTTATTATTATCTTAAATTAATTTGAATAAATAAAATGAAATTTAATTAAGGGGATTTTATTTAGTTTTTAGTTTAAAAAATAAAAATAAAAGGGGGGGGACCCTACTCCCCCTTCCTCCATGCACAAGAGGTGCAACCCCCCTTTCAAACCTTTGAGGCATGTCACCGCAGCATCTATGGCCTCCTCCTCTGCATGGCCCTCCTCCTTGTGACCTCCAGTTGCGCACAACCCCCGGGAGACCCTTCGTGGAGCAGCGCGATACCCGAGCGGAGCTCCTGCAGTGTGCGACCCCCATGGCGTGACCCCCCCCCCCGCCCTTCAGGGTTCACTATCCACAACTTTTTCATCCAAAATTTATTCTTTTTTTATGTCTGATTATTCAATGTAATATATTCCCTCACGGTCTCCTTCATCACTTTGGAGATTTTCTAATGTTTTGGTGCCAATTTTGGTGTTGTCTGAACCCCTACGGTTCGATTTTGTCCGGTTGTTGCATTTTTCTAATTTTTGGGTATGCAAATGTTGTTTAGGGACCCATAGGTCCATGTTCTGACATACTCTGCCAAGGGAGAGGTGGATGGGCTTGATTTTCTTTGAAGCTGTTGGTTTGGGTATGCTTCTAAACCTATTGTTCGGTTTTTCACTAGTTAAATTAAGGCCTTTAAATTTTTTATCAGTCCCTAGAATCAAGTTAGAGGTGCGTTGATCCTTATTAATTTTATTCTAGGTACTGGTTTAATATATTTAATTATGTCAATCAATGTAGAAAATGCGCACACACAGATATATATATATATATATATATATATGAAGGTGTGCGTGCATGCGACTGCAGACCAGTTGTGGACTGGTCTCCGCCAAGTACATTAATGTGTTGCAGAATTTAAATGGTGCCATCCCATGGTAGGGTCTCAAATACTTATCTCTTTATAAAAAAAATTCATATTTTCTTATTAAATTAAATTTAGTATGTGAGTCTCCTTGGTTATGGAACTCCAATGATTTCTTAAAATGATGATTAAAGATAATATACTTGTTAGTGGTAATTTCATATCATTCTTGAAGAGGTTTGGGATTTTAGTATGAATTCTTTCTAGTGCTGATATATGTTATGTCGTTGCATGAGACCTTTGATGTTATTGAGTGATTTTGTCCACATGAGATGATTTAGGACTTGACCTGGTGTTTGTTTTAATCTTGTGTTGCTGGATATTTATTTTCTACCATGTTAATATGTTGACTTTATGCCTGGAGCATTAAATGGTTAAACCGGAATCACCCATTGGTCTTCCTTGTAATTGAGACTTAAAGGGATATGGACTTGGACACCCTTAGTTGTTCCTTTTAACCCATTTCACAGAATGTTAATTACGCAAATGATGATATATAAGTTGGTGAATTAGATGCTTGAATGGCGTAGGATGGGTAATAGGGTAATTAATTGTATAATTATTTATCAAATCATGAATTGGAAAAAAAAATTGGCCTTCACTGATTATTGAGAATATTAAATATTTTGACATGTTCGAAATATAAATTGAAAATTGGTAATAGTTAATGTATGGATTAATTATTACATGTTAAATGGTAAATGGTTAATTAATTGATGACAGGTTAAAGAGATATGATTTAATTAATTAATTGTTGAATTATTTAATTTTCATGCATTAAATTAAGATTGTTAATTGATTGTTTGTTACGATGGTTGGAAAAGGGTACCTTTTGATGTGCATTTACTTTACATGCCATAATTTGTTTTAGATGGAGTATTTTACAAATATAATATTCTATTTGAGATGGTTACTAAATATCTAGGCCTTTTTCAGCATGTTTTGAGATGATTATGACGTGCTTGTAAATTTTTAATGTCCTGGACAAATCACTGTTTGAGTAGATGGATTCATACTTGTTAAAGAATTGAGATAATTAAATGTTGAGTTAATTATTTAGTTGGATTTATTAGAATAATTAATTGTTAATTAATTATTAACTATTCAGATTTGGAATGGTTAATTAATTGTTGAATTATTTGAAAGGTGATTTATATTGTTAATTAGTTGTCGAATTAATTAACAGATTAGTTTAATTAATTTATGAATTAATTAATTGATGGTTTTTTGGTGTTAGACATGTCATTCTACACCAATGATAAATATATATGTATGATTGATAAATGGCTTGTTAGACAGGGACTAATGCTCCAAATACTCACAGGGTGCTAGATATGGCATTCTACACCCATCTTGCATGCAAACATTCTTCTATGGGACGGGGACTGATGCTCCAAAAACACATTGGTTGTGAGACAAGGACTCTCGCTCCAAATACTCACAAGGGTTCTAGACATGATGTTCTACACCCATTAATTAACATTGGATTGTGGGTCCAATTGG
This sequence comes from Viscum album, assembly GCA_963277665.1. Lineage (NCBI taxonomy): Eukaryota > Viridiplantae > Streptophyta > Magnoliopsida > Santalales > Viscaceae > Viscum > Viscum album. Next base: position 621,420,018 of record OY728167.1, on the reverse strand, counting down.
TCATACATGAAATGAATTAATTTGTAAATGAAAAATATTGTGACATTATGATTTTTGAATTGAATATGAGAAAGTGTTAAGACTTATCAAAAAATTGGGTGAATCACAGTAAGTGGACAAACCCAGGAGCGAGTAACTATTTTTAGTGGATGGGCTCAGATATAGTATATGAATGATTAAATAGAATATTTCATGACGCGTTATCCAATCCAAAGCACAAGCTTGGATTCAGTCTTTACATTGATTAATTAGATGGCCTTTAGAGACATTTGTGGTGAGTTACATATACAGGGGATTCCAAGCTTAGGCTGAATCTCAAGAATTTCATAATTTATTGGGGTTTGAATTATTGATAAATGAAAATGATTTTGTAATGACTATTGTGAATGTATGAAAAATTTATAATACAGGTTTAGACACTAGTTGAGGGATAAAGTAGGTACTTTGGTATATATTTACATTCTAATGCTTACTTTATTTATGCATTCTTTCACACGATTTAAATTTTTTATTAAATTTATAGATTTGGGGTAGACACTGGTGGTCCCGGTCTACTGAGATTTATATCTCACACCTTACTCGGTCCACCATAACACTAGGGTACTCAGGTAGATTCTATTTGGTTGTAGGATTGTTATGTTTTTATATACTTGGGGGATAGGAGAAGAGGTCTGAGCGGAATCTCGGAATTCTCTAGGTGACCGTCCTTAGGGCTTTGAGTCATTGTTTATCTATTTCTGTTTTAAAATGTAAAGCATGCAGTTTTTCTTCATTGTTTTATATTTCATATCATCAGTATGTCATGCATTTATTTGTAGTATAATTGTCATTGGCCACTTTTATAAAATGAGTAATACTTGTCTTCCACTACATTATCTTTTATTAGAGTGATTCCGCTATTTATTTCCATTGTCTATTATGGCACACTGATATGTGGGTATAGTCTCCCCACTGACTATCCATAGACCCTCACTGCTAGTCAGTATCCTCTGGCGTACTGGAAGATGCACTTGAGGTCATGTGGTGACTGGTCCATCCACCAGTATAGTGGTGAGCTGGGTCGGGACGTTACACAGTGGTATCAAAGGTTTTCTTTTCCATTGTCATAATGTTTTGGGGTTGGTAGACAGGAGACTAGGGATGTGTCGGAATTTTAGTTAATATTCATTCTTGGGACTGATCACCCCATGTACAAGAAATAAACAAGTGTACAGGGGTGTGAATTGATGTTTGTCTTATTAGAGGTTACATTTGATATTATTTAACCTTGAGTGACTGGTGTATTTTCCACTACTTATTTATTTTGAGAATTTTAAAAAATAATTGTCTTGTCCTGATATAGAAAGGATGTTTCATACATGCATCATCTTAGGAACTCATAGATTCACATTACATGCCTATAACATGCCATGTAGTTGCATTAGTAGGATGCCTGCTAATTTGGATTGTGTTCCTTGGTAGAAATTCCATGTTTTGATATTATTTAGAATTCCTCTATAGATTCCATGTTTTGGTGATAAATTTAACATGCTTGAGTGATTATATTCCATAATGCCTCACTTATTACCATGTTTCATTGTTGGTCCATGCTTCTGTTTTATAGCATGTTATTGTATTACTACTTAGGCTAACAATATAGATAAGTTTTGATATATGAAAGGGAATTAAAGTTAAAATTTTAAATGAATTTTTATTGTGATAAATGGGTGCCAAATTATAGTGATAAGGTGTATGGGAGCCTTATCTATTGGTTGATGGACAACCATGTGTTTGAACCTTATATAACCATAGTATGTTTGAAAATAGTAATAAATGTAAAACTGATGAGTTTTGATTGAAATGAATTGTTGTTGGGTTTTTTTGAAGAACCTGGACTGAATAAATGGTACCCTCGGAGGTTGCCTTCTTTGTAAAATAAATTTAGATGCTAAATTTCCTTTTTAAATTTGAATAACACTAAATTAAAAATGGTTAAATAGTATGTTTCTGATATCATGCATATTTTTTCGTAGGGAATTATTTTGAAAATCAAGTGACTTGTTGTGAAAAAAGTACTTTTTAGTTTTTTTAAATTCATTCAAATGTTGAAAGGTTGAAATGAATTAATTAAAATGGCTAAAACAAAAAATGGGATTTTGAATCTTGTGATTTAGGTTTTGTGTGACCAGGTGAGAGGGTCGACGTTTATGTTTCGTAAGGTTCTAACACATGGTAGGTAATACCCTTAGAATGCTTTAGGCTGTTAAATTAAGTTTTTCGCACTGCTCAAGAGGACTTCTTGGGACTGAGCTATTGTGGTAGGCTGATAGGTTTATGTTACGGCTTTTATGATCAATGTTTAATGTGGTGATCGTGGTTCGTTGAACATCACATGCCTGAGTTATTTTGTTCTAAAATAGCGTGTTGGTGAGTGGATGATCTTTTATTATGACGTAATGGAAAATCCTAAGGTGGGTAGTTTGACATCATTTTCTGTAAACGTGTCTACCAGAGATTCCATGCTTTTAGAATAGAGTTTTCCAGTAGTAGTTCGACAGATCTTCTTAATGACCATGGTTTTTCTCTAAGTGTGATCTTTTGAATAATATGATCATGTCCCATATATTGACCTCTTCATAGAGAAACTAATATAGCATTGGTTTTATGCCATTCTATAGTTTAAATCTTGTTGGGTTTGATGGGTGATTGTTATTTGGGTAGTACATAGGATGTGTGGTTTTTTTGGGTTGCTCCTTCATTCATGTTGGGGAACGGTTATTTTTTAAATAACCTTGAGATTCATTGACATGGAAATTTCACCAGAGGTCAGGTAAGGACTTCGTTATACATGTAGATGGTTTTGGAATAGTTTTAAAGGCACGTCCTTAGATAAAAGGGTGAATGTGAGTTTTGGGTCAGCGAAGTCTTTTGAGGGAAGCATGGGGAACTTGTTCTGTTGGTTGATCGAGATTCAACAATTTTATTTGATGAGGTCCCTATAATGGCCTCAAATATATGCTCTGTTTTGATGATTACGATATAGGTTGATCATTGGATCTGGTTTTAAAGGCTTAGCTATTAGGGTTGTGAAGGGTTAAAGGAGAATTTGGTGTTGGGAACGAAACACGTCAGTTCAAACGAGATTAAATTAACTTGGTAGGTTGGTTGTTTCAGTAGCGGTTCCCGATGGATTCTCAGGGATGATAAGTTTTGAAGGTGGGTATATTGTAAAGTCCTGTGTTTTTTAACAGGGAAAAAATATGAATTTTTTCGATTTTTTTTCAGTTTCTCAATGTGTCGGTTTGTAGGATTGAAATAATGATGTAGATGCTCAATATACAAGAGGCGGGTGAATTGTATACTTTAAAAATTTCCTTAAACAAGGAAATATATAAGTTTAACAAAGTTAAACTAAGAAAATTCACAACAACTCTAACACCAATTGGAGAATTGGAACAAGGTATGAAGTTACAAACTTCTAGTTCTATGAACTTGCTTTAATCTGGAAAGTGATTCTGAAAAACAGGTTCTGGAAATATGGATCCGGAAATTAAAACTTAACCAAAGTTTACAATATGAGATTCTACCTTAAAGCGTATAGAATCTAAATGAATCAGAGTACAAGTTTAAAGAAATATAAGAAGATTATACTTTCCTTACAATAAAAAATTCAGTGGAAAAACGAATAGTAAAACTACAAGTAACAAGATATAAATCTTTTAACCCAAAGAGAAGGGTATACAACAACCTTGTATAAAGGTACCTTGATTTATACTTTCAAGCAAGTCTGTCTTACCCACACCAGGGTAAGCCGTCGATATAGAGATCGGTGTCTATGTCTTGCTATCCCCGCAACCCCTCAACTTCAAGGTAGTTGGAACCTCTATCTTCCTCAGCAAGGAAGCCCTCTAACTTCAAGGTAGTCGACACATCTGTCTTCCTATCCCCGGAAGCCCTCGAATGTAATCACCAACATTCAGAGTCGCATGAAGCAATCTGAACGAGTGGTTCAGTACACACAAAGCATGAAAAGCTTCTCTCTCTATAAATCACCTTAATAGCATGTGGTCTCTAGAGTGATCAACTTATTTTGTTAAGCTCTTTCAAATGAGCTCTTATTTATAGGCGAGGCTTCAGCGGTCAGCTCCTTCCTCCAACGGTCATATTTTCCTTAAAATTTGGAGGGACCTATACATGTGTAACTCAACCAATGGTTAATTAGAAACAGAAAGGATGACATAATTTTATAAAAAATCACATGTAACTGAAAGCAAGACATCGTTTTATAATGAAACAAGTGTAAGTATAAGCAAAACTAAAATTCAGAATGTAGGAAAATAAAAGTTCAGAGTCTAACCAAAATGGAATTCGGATTCTAGAATAGAAAGGATATTCTGATTCTGTTTTATAAGAATTCGGAATCTGAATTCTGTAGAAGTCTGGAGTCTGAATTTCTAAGGTAATTCAAATTCTGGTTTCATCAGGATTCAGAATCTGAAATTTTACAGTTCGGAGTTGAACTCATCGAATTTCAGAGTCGATCTCATAAAAGTTCAGAGTCGAACTTATAAAATTTCGGAGTTTAACTCATAGAAGTTTCGAGTCGAACTAATAAAAGTTCGGATTCTAGGGCATTGAACTTTGTCAAAGTTCACATCCAGAATTCGGAGTGGAACTTTATCAGAGTTCATATCCAGAATTTGAAGTGGGGCTTTATTAGAGTTCGTATCCAGAATTCGGAGTGGAACTTTATTAGAATTCGTATCCATAATTCGGAGTGTAAAACAGAATGCTTCATACCTTAGCATTATATGATTCCGAGGTTTTTTTTATGAATCTGATTTTTATACTTAAGAAAAATATTTCTATGTATAATAATATCTAGGTTAGGGTAAATTTATTTAAGGAAGGAAATTTTCCTTATAGAAGTAAAATATATATTTAGTTTGGTATGAGGTGTTTGTGATTTTCAAAACAAGAATGAATGGAAAATTAATAAGGAAAACCTTATTCACTCAACAATCTACCCCTTTTTGGAAAGAAAAAACATCCTTACGAAAAATAATATAAGGACTTTGAATAATTTCATTAGACTTTGAAATTAAAACTTATCTCCCTTTTTTCATGGATGATAGTGAATACAAATAACTCCCCCTTAGGCATTGAAACTCTAAGGATTGTATTCTGAATTTCCAGAGTGGAGTTTTCATTATCATGGGAATGAAAAACCTTTGTTAAGAGTAACTCCCCCTTACTTTAAGGACATTTCACTTAGAAAATTTTCCTTCTTCATTTTAAATTTTTCCTTCTCCTCTTTTTAGTGGTTCTTTTTCCTTCTCCCCCTTTGTGATTTTCAAAAAGAAGTTAAGGGAATGGAAAAGAAAATATGGTACCTGAAACATTAGTATATAACAAGATACAACAAACCTAATTTTCATTAGAGTTGAGAAAATTTTTACAAAGAAAAACAAATTCATCAAAAGATCGGAGTGGGTTTATTTGTCTTCCTTTTCCTTTGGGATCAGCTTCTTCAACAAGGTTTTGAGCTTCGTCAAATTTCTTTGGTCTTCCTTAGCTTGCCTCTCCAAGGCGTTTATCCTTTCTTCTTGGGCTTTCAAAGCTTCTGCCTGAGGTTTCATGGATTCTTCCTGCATCTTCACTAACTCATATTTCTTTTCCAGTCTTTTCTCAAGCTCAATCCAGAGATTTCTATCACTTATAAAATTTTGAGCAAGAGAGTTAGTCTTATCATTCGGTTCCTTCACTTGCTGACTCCGAGAACTTTTCTCAAGGATCAGCTCATCCTAAAGATTCTTAATCTTGTTATCCTCGGTGTCAAAGGCATCTTTCACCTCATTCTGAAAATTATCATACACAGTCAAGTCTTCTTCAACTTTATTGGACCAGAAAGTTATTTTTCTGTAAGACTTAATGTGTACATCATAATTGAAAATAATTCTTCTATGATCAGCTTCAATATTTACACACTTATCCATCACCATGTATAAGGAATCCAATTTCTGATTAATACTATGTTGCAACATCTGGCATCTGGAGTCTATTGTTGGAAAAATCGGAATGGTGTCCACCAACGTTTTCAGAGATTCAACCACAAAATCATGACCATGTGCTGATGACTCTGAATCAGAGACATTGCTTGGAGATTGTTCTTCTTCATTCTGCACCAACTTCCTTCTAGAAGAACCACCAACTTCTTTCTTCCTGATGATATCTTTTATTGGTGTATTCATCAGAACTTGCTTCCCCTTGTCAGATTTCTGAATGGTTTTCTCATCTAGAGATTCTTCCTCACTTTCTGATAATTGAACAATCAGGTCTTCATCTGGTTTCTCCTTTTCTGCTCCTTCTTCAACGAAATTCTATTCATAAGATTCTTCCTCATCAGATAAAACATTTTCATTCTCTTCTTCTTGATTATTTTCATCCTTCCCACTTTCTTTCTCAACTACCTTTTCCAGAGTGGGTAATTTTTCAGATTTAGCCTTTTCTTGATACTCTTCTACTTGTTTGATCAAATCATCAAGATCATCAATCCCTTCTTCTTCTTCTTCTTCTTGAACAACTTCTTCCTCTTATTTTTCAACAACTTCTTTTTCTAATTATTCAACTACCTCTTTACCCTTAGATTTTTCCGGAGTGATATAATTATTTGCTGGAGTCTCTGGTAAAGATGGTTGGACATAAAATGTTTCCGAAATAGGAATCTTCTCAGAGGCTATTTCAGTATCTTTCAACAGAGATTGTACAAGCTCAGCTTCAGACTTCTTTTTCTTTATCTTCTTTTCTTTAGCTTCTTTTTCTAACACATCCACAGCTTTTTCCCTTAAGGCCTTAGCCTCAGTTGGGTCCAATCCGAACTGTGGATCCCCTTGTTTTCTCTTCTCTTTGTCTTCCCTCCACTTGGATGCCACTTCATCTGTATAACATTTCTATTTCTTTGGATTGGGAGGTGCAGATTGAGTTTCCTTAGATTTGGGGATTTTTTCATCACCCACCACTTCCTTAAGCTTCCTCTTATTAGTGACTTTGTTTGCTGGTTCATCCTTCTCCATATTTTCCGGAATGGCCTCAGCCTCTTCCTCTGGTAAATAATTGAATTCTCCGGATTCAACAGAAAAAACCATCTTCATCCTTTTCAATGTATCATCACTAACGAGCATAAGCTTAAAATTTGTAACTTTATAATTACAAGAAACTTTGAAAGAATCTAAGCACCAAACTATCAGCTTTGATAGTAAGGCAGGGTACATGATGATTTGGGATCTCAAGTTCCCTTCATTTATATTCTTAACTGTAATCAAAACAAGCCTCATCAAGTTTATCTTCCTTAGATTTACCAGGAAATCTATGACATAAATGTCACTCTTCTTTAGATTATCCTTGTCACCCCTTCTTGGTACAATAAAACCTTGTACCCACAACTGTAGAATTTGATTATTCAGAGTGAGATGTGAAATCTTAGCAGTCTTGGTATCTTTAAGTCCAAGAAATTTCAATGCCTTTAGCTTGTTGAAACTTCCTTGCTCATCCAGAAGCTTATGTGAGCAAAACTCAACTTCCCCTTCGTAGGATAAACCCACCAAGCTTGCAGCCTTGGTGTAGGATAATTTTTAAGTCTTACCATAAGACTTAAAAGAAAATAACTCTATGCCATCTTCCTGCTGGAAGGAAACAGACTCGTAGAACTCAATATGTAAATCTATATAAATTGGATCCTGTTTCTCTGACTTAGACAAGCAGACAACTTCCCATCCATTCATCTGATATTCTTAGATATAATAGAATCCAACTTGTAGAAATCCGGATGCACTAACCTTTCCCTGAAAACTAACCACTTTGAGATTGGCTTTGTAGTTGACATATCTTGAGAGGTAGATTCAACAGACATTCGGAGGGGAAAGTTCTGGAAGATTCGGAACAGCTTTGTCAAAGATCGGAATGGTCCTTAAGAAGAGATTCAGGGCTTCGGGACGTGAAAGCTTTGAAAAACCGATGTGGGACGACTCTCAGGGCCCCCTTTATATAGGCGATGGAGGTGACCTTTGGTCTTCCAAAAACCATCTAACGGTTGAAAATCCTTTTGATCTGATCTGATGGTTTAGAATATTCTCGCAAGGAAAACATGACTTTGATCTTTTGACGTTTTAAGAAAAACATTCGGATTTAAGGAAAACTAGAATCCGAATAATTTTAAAACTCATAGGAAAATACCAGCAAACAAAATATGACTACGAAAATTAAAGTAACGAAATCTTACCTTTCGGATTGGCTAGAAAGATTGTTCATAATTGATAATATTTTTCTTGAAGAATTTTTTTACAAAGGACGAAAAACTCATTACAAAAAATCCTCATTAAGAAAGTTCATTACAAAAATTCTCATTATGAAAGGTCATTATGAAAATTTTCATTACGAAGGGTCATTACGAAAATTCTAATTATGAATGGTCATTATGAAAATTCTCATTACTGAAAATTCATTATGAAAATTCTCAATACGAAAGTTCATTACGAAAATTTTCATTATGGAAAATTCATTACGAAAATTCTCATTACGGAAAATTCATTACAAAAATTTCTGTTTCGGAAATTTTCATTACAAAAATTCCAGTTCCGGAAATTTTCATTACGAAAATTTTAATTCCGAGAATTTCCATTCTGATAATTTCCATTCCGAGAATTTCAATTCCAAAATTTTTCAAAAACATGTTGCGAAAAATTTTGGTTATGAAAGATTGAAAAGAAAACTGACTACGAAAATTTTGATAAAAAAACTTTCTATGAAAATTTGATTACACTACCAAGAAAATGTACTCCCCCTATGAAAAGGAGTTTATTACTGTAAGGAGAATTGTTCAAAAAGAAGTTAATGAAGAAGGATTACCTCACGGTTATCATTCCTAACTTCTATTTAATGTATTCAAATCTATCGGAGGGTAAAGATTTTGTGAAAATATCAGCAAGTTGATCTTGCATTCTGATAAATTGAAGAATGGTATCTCCTTTAAATCAAATAAAACATTTTAAATCAAGGTTTTACCAAGAAGAACAATATTACCTATACCAACAATTTCTCCCTGAGCATTATCTCCTAAAGTTACTTTTCCTCCTTTCAACTTAATAATCTTCTCAAAATAGTTTTTGTTACCAGTCATGTGCCGGGAACATCCACTATCCATGTACCAAGTATTTTTGTTGGTACTTTCCCTATTTTCTTGAAAATGAGAAAAGAATTAGACTTTCAGAATCCAAACTTGTTTGGATCTGATATTTCTAGATAACAAAATTTTGGGTACCCACATCTTCTTAGAAAAGTAAGCCTTATGAAAACCTAGAGATTGGGTTTTGTTTAAAGAACAATTCTTTTCCCAGTGACCACCACATTGACACTTATTACAAAATGGGTCACTTTGTGGAACAAAATAATTATTACTAAAAATTGGTTTCGCATGGGTATAACCAAATCTGGATTTGTTTATTAAAGGTCTTATTTGTGAATACATCTTATCAAAATTTTCATTACCATGAGTAAAGTTTGAAAAACATTTCTTCAAGGAAAATATTTCGGATTTTAGTTTTATAACCAAGTTTTTATCTTCAAAATCATTAGATTTGGAACTAGATATAGGCTCAAAAACACTTTTCATTGAAATTACTTTTTCTAGGTCTCTAGAAATTTTATTCTTCTCAGAATTTACTTCCTCAATGTTTTTTAGAATACTTATGAAATCAGAATTTTTCTTATCAAGATCTTTAAAAAGATATGATATTTCTTTTATAAGAATAGTATTCCTAGAGTTTTCCTTATCAAGCTTTTTATTGAGTTTAGAATTCTAAATCTCAAGAAGTTCAGTAAACCTAGAAACTTCTTTATAGGTAGGTAAAGTATTTTCATCATGAGAAGAGGATTCTTCATCCGAAGAGTTATAATATTTACTGTCATTAGAATCTAAAGAAACATTGGCCAATGATTCAGCATTATGTACCTTAGCCATAAAATAATGATTGTTAATAGGTAATCTGGCTATAAGACCAAGATTCTTCTATCCAGAAGATTCATAATCAGAAGATTCATCTGAAGAGTCACCACCACTAGCACTCTAAGTGTCATTGGCTTTCAGAACGTTCTTAGCTTTGGAATTATAATAATTCTTCTTATTCCTTTCAGAATGCCTCTCTTTTATTTCATTATTTTTTAGAAAAGGACAATCTGGTCTAATATGTCCAGCTCTCTTGCATTTATAACAAGTCACTTCTCCATCATTCCTATCTTTCCTTTATTTTTTCTTATACTTGGATTGGAAATTTCTCTAACCAGCTATCTTGTTCATCCTTCGAGCAAGATTTTCTAAATCATTCTCTGAGACTTCACTCTCACTAGATTCGGATTGGATAATAACTTTCTTAGATTTGGATCTAGTTACTCTCTCAGGAGTCTTAGCTTTCATATGATTTGATGTTGTATTAAAAGAAACAGTTCCATTTCCATTCTTCTTTTTGATGTTGTCAGCATCTCTCTTCATCTGAGTCTCATGTTGAAGAAGAGTTCCAAATAGTTCATCTAAAAAAATTTGAGTGACCTTCCTATTCTCATCAATCACTGTTCTCTTGGATTCCCACTCATTGGGAATAATATCTATAATCTTACCCACAAGGGATTCATTGTACAGACCTTTCTCTCCCATAGATTTTAGACTGTTCACAATTGTCATAAACCTCTGTTGAACCTTGAAAATGGGGTCACCATAAGGAAAATTGAAACCATGATACTCAACTCTCAACATAGCTCTTCTCGTCTCAATCACATTGGATGTACCAAAATGAGTAAATTCATGTTTCTTACATATATAGTTAGCTGTTTCACAAGAAGAAATTTGGCTATATATATTCCTAGTCATTGAACAAAGTAGAGTATTGAGTACCTTATAGTTGAGTTGATAATCATGCTTCTCTTGGTTTGTGAAAGTACTGACTTCCTTATCAGGAATTTGATAACCTCCAGTAATCATAACAAACTATTCTACTCCAATATTGATTACAAAAGTCTTCATTCAATCTCTCCAATACTCATAATCATTACCATCAAAAATTGGTGGTCTTGTAGGATTAAGGTTGTCGATAGAACCAACATTTAAACCTGCCATCTCTAAGAAAAACTTTGGAACGCAAACTTATTAGAAGTATAAGTCTGTAAATGAGAGAAAATATTCTAATCAAGTACAAGTTTGAATCCGAACTATGATTCCGAAAAATATGAATCCGAAAAATTTCCTTCTGAATCTAATCGTGAGATTACATCAGATTGAACCTTGCTCTGATACCAATTGTAGGATCGAAATAATGATGTAGATGCTCAATATACAAGAGGGGGGTGAATTGTATACTTTAAAAATTTCCTTAAACAAGGAAAGATCTAAGTTTAAAAAAGTTAAGCTATGTAAATTAAAAACACCTCTAACACCAATTAGAGAATTGGAACAAGGTATGAAGTTACAAACTTCTAGTTCTATGCACTTGCTTAAATCTGGAAAGTGATTATGAAAAAAAGGTTACGGAAATATAGATCTGGAAATTAAAACTTAACCAAAGTTTACAATATGAGATTATACCTTAAAGCGTATAGAATCTAAATGAATAAGAGTACAAGTATAAGGAAATATAATAAGATTATACTTTCCTTACAATACAAAATGAAGCGGAAAAACAGATAGTAAAACTACAAGTAACAAGATATAAATGTTTTAACCCAAAGAGAAGGGTATCTAATAACCTTGGATAAAGGTACCTTGATTTATACTTTCAAGCGAGTCTATCTTACCCACACCAGGGTAATCCCTCGATACGAAGATCAGTGTCTCTGTCTTGCTATCCCTGCAAGCCCTCAACTTCAAGGTATTTGGAACCTCTGTCTTCCTCAGCAAGGAAGCCCTCGAACTTCAAGGTAGTCGGAACCTCTGTCTTCCTATCCTCGGAAGCCCTCGAATGTAATCACCAACATTCGGAGTTGCACGAAGCAATTAGAACGAGTGGTTCAGTACGCACAAAGCATGAAAATCTTCTCTCTCTAGAAATCACCTTAACAGTGTGTGGTCTCTAGAGTGATCAACTTCTTTTGTTAAGATCTTTAAAATGAGCTCCTATTTATAGGCGAGGCTTCAGCGGTCGGCTCCCTCCTCCAACGGTCATATTTTCCTTAAAATTAGGAGGGACCTGTACACGTGTAACTCAACCAACTGTTAATTAGAAACATAAAGGATGAAATCGTTTTATAACAAATCACATGTAACTGAAAGCATGACATCGTTTTATAATGAAACAAGTGTAAGTATAAGCAAAACTAAAATTCGGAATGTAGGCAAATAAATGTTCGAAGTCTATCCAAAATGGAATTCAGTGTCTATAATAGAAAGGAAATTTGGATTCTGTTTTATAGAAATTTGGAATCTGAATTATGTAGAAGTCCAGTGTCTGAATTTCTAAGGAAATTTGGAGTCTGGTTTCATCAGGATTCAAAATCTGAACTTATACAGTTCAGAGTCGAACTCATAGAAGTTCAGAGTCGAACTCATAAAAGTTTGGAGTTGAACTTATAAATGTTCGGTGTCGAACTCATAGAAGTTTGGAGTTGAACTAATAAAAGATCAGAGTCCAGAATTTGGAGTTGAACTTTGTCAGAGTTTGTATCCAGAATTCATAGTGGAACTTTGTCAGAGTTCGTATCCAGAATTCGGAGTGGAACTTTATCAGAGTTCTTATCCAGAATTCGGAGTGGAACTTTATCAGAATTCGTATCCAGAATTCGGAGTGTAAAACAGAATGCTTCATACCATAGCATTATATGATTCAAGGTTTTGGGTATGAATTCGATTTTTATACTTAAGAAAAATATTACTATGTATAAGAATATCTATGTTAGGGTAAATTTCCTTAAGGAAATTTTCCTCATAGAAGTAAAATATAGATTTTTTTAGGTATGATGTGTTTGTGATTTTTAAAACAAGAAGGAATGGAAAAGTAATAAGGAAAACCTTATTGACTCAACACAATTTTTTAAACCAAGCTTCAGAATTTTATTCCGAGTGTTGGAACACCTAAAGGTGTCTTTTTTGGACATGCGTATTTACCATGTAATTTTAGCGGGTGTCCTAATGAGTCTCAAGAGCACCAGATCCAGAAAATTCCACTTTAATGGATCTACACAGGAAGAGCACAGTTTCTATCCAACCCGTATAGTTTACACTGTTTAAAAAATTATTTAATTTAATTAAATAAGATTATATGAGAAATTGTAATTAATTAAAATAAATTTTTAATAATAATAATAATGAAGTTATTATAATTATTATTATTGTGGTTATTGAATTTAATTAATGATAAATAATTAATTAAATGATGGTTGAAGAAGTTAATGTGGCTTTTGGGGTTTATCAAAGAACCATTTTAATTAAATGAAGAGTTTTAGAATTATTAATTGACCATTTATTATTAAATGGAGTTTATGGGTTGGAGTTTTTATCATTAATATCATATTCATGATATTGTCATAAAATGGTGTTTTTGGTTTTAATTAAATGAATGTGGGAATAATAATAATAATGTTATTATTATTATTATTGAGTTTATTTAATTAAATAAATGTTAAAATAATTTAATGTGGCTTTTGGGATTTTCAAAGAAACGTTTTTTTTAAGATGGGATAATTGGGAGTTATGGCATTAATAAATGAATGTTGATGGAAATAATAATAATTATTTATTATTATTATTATTATTCATATTATTATGGTATTATTTATTATTATTATTAACTTATTATGGTTGTTTTATAATTAATAATAATAATAATAATATATTGGTGGTTTTGGTTGGAAAGGAATAAATGTTGAAAGGGGTGGTAATAATATTTGGGTTTATTATTACCATAATTTAATTTGAATAAATAAGTTGTAATTTAATTAAGGGGATTTTATTTATTTTTCACATTAAAAAATTAAAAAAAATGGGGAGGACCATCCTCCCCTTTCCTCCGAACACAGAAGGCGTGACCCCCCCCCCACACACACAACACTTTGAGGCTTGACCTAGAAACATCTATGCACTCCTCCTCTACATGGAACTCCTCATTGGGACCTCCAGCAGTGTGCAACCCCTAGGAGACCCTCCCTATAGTATCATGACACCCGGGCAGAGCTCATGCAGCGCGTGACCCCGGTGGTGTGACCCCCCCTTTGCGGGTTCACCGTCCGCAACTTTTTATTCCCAAATTTATTATTGTTTTAGGTCTTATTCTTCAAGGTAAGACCTTCCCTAATTGTCTACATCATCTCTTTGGTGATTCGCTGATTTTTTTGTACCTATTTTGGTGTTGTCTGAATCATTAAGGTTCGGTTTTATCTGTTTGTTGCGCTTTTCTAATTTTAGGGTATGAGAATTTTGTTTAGGGACCCATAGGTCCATGTTCCAGCATCCGCTGCCAAGGTAAAATAGGATGAGATTTATTTTCATTAAATCTATTGGTTCTAGTATGCTTCTAAACCCATTTTTAGGTTTTTCACCAGTTAAATTGTGGTCTATAAGTTTTTTATCAGTCCCTGGTATCATGATATAGGTGTGTTGATCATTACTGCTTTGATTATGGGTACCAGTTTAATATATTGAATTCTATTGAACAATGTAGATAACATTCATATATATATATATGTATGTATATATATATATATATATAAAGGTGTGCATGCATGCGACTACGAACTAGTTGTAGACTGGTTGCCACTAAGTACATCAAAGTGTTGCAGAATTAAAATGGTTCCACCCTGTGGTAGGGTCCCAAATATTTATCTCTCTAATTAAGAATGATTATTTGCTTCATAAATAAATTGAGGATGTGAGCCTCCTTGGTTATAGAAATGAAAATTTTATTTAAATGAGTATTAAATAGAAACTAATGGTTAGGGAAAATTTCATATCATGCATGTAGATGTTTGGGCTTTTAGTATGTATTCTTGATAGTGTTGATATATGTTATGTCATTTCATGACACCTTTGATTTTATTGAGTGATGTTGTCCTTGTGAGATGATTTAGGACTTGACCAGGTGTTTGTTTTAAGCTTGTGTTTTTGGATATTTATTTGCTGCCAAGTAAATATGTTTCGTTTCTTCCCAAAGCTTTAAATTGTTAAACAGGAATCACCCATGGTTCGTCCTTGTAATTGAGACTTAAATGGAGATAGACTTAGACACCCTTAGTTGTTCCTTTAAACCCATGTCACTGAATGTTAATTACGAAAACAATGTATATCCATCGATGAATTAGAAGGTTGAATGGGGAAATATGGGTAATTGGGTAATTAATTGTAGAAATAATTATCAATTCATGAGTTGGAAAACAAATTGTGGCTTTTACTTATTATTGAGAATATTGAATACTTTGACATGTTTAGAATATAAATTAGAAACTGGTAATAATAAATGGATGGATTAATTATTACATGTTAAATGGTAAATGGTTAATTAATTGATGACTGGTTAAAGAGATATGATTTATTTAAATAATTGTTGAATTAGTTAATTTTCATGCATTAAATTAAGATTGTGAATTAATTTTTTGTTATGACTGTTGTCCAGGGGTAACATTGATGTGTGTTTTTTACATGCCTCAATTTGTTTTGGATAGAGTTGTTTAAAAATATGATATGATGTCTAAGATGGTTTCTAAATATTTGGGCATTGTTCAGCATGTTTTGAGATGATTATGACATGCATGTAAATTGTTAAGGTCCTAGACGAATCATTGTTTGAGTGGATGGGTTCAAACTTGTTAAATAATTGGGATAATTAAATGTTGAGTTAATTATTTAGTTTGCCTACTAATAATAATTAATTTTTAATTAATTATTAACTAAAGAGATGATGAATTTTTAAATAATTGTTGACTTAATTGGCAGGCGGTTTATGTTGTCAATTAGTTGCTGAATTAATTAACAGGTTGATTTAATTAATTTATGAATTAAGTAATGGATGGTTTTGGGGTGTTAGACAGAGAATTATTCACCAATGATAAATATATATGTATGATTCATAAACGGGTTGTGAGATAGGGACTAATGCTCCAAATACTCACGGGGTGCTAGACAAGGACTTCTACACACATCTTGCATGAAAACTTTCTTTTATGGGGCATAAATTCATGCTCCAAATACCCATGGGTTGTGAGACATGTACTGATGCTCTAAATACTCACGAGGGTGCTAGACATGATGTTCTACACCCATTAATTTACATTGGACTGTGGGTCCAACTGGTCATACATGAAATAATTAATTGGTTAATGAAAACTGTTGTGACATTATGATTTCTGAATTGAATATGAGAAAGTGTTCGGACATATTAGGGAATTTTTCTAATCACAGTTAGTGGATGGACCCCGGAGAGAATCGCTATTTTTAGTGGATGGGCTTGAATGTACTATATGAAAGATTAAATTGAATATTTTATGATGTGTTATCCAAGACAAAGAACAATCTTGGACTCAATATTTACTATGATTACTTAAAAGGTCTTTAGAGACATCTATGGTGAGTGACTTATATGGGGGATGTCGGGATTAGGCCTAATCTTGATGCATTCATAATTTAATGAGGTTTGAATAATTGATAAATGAAAAAGGATGTGTAATGACAATTGTGTATTCATGAAAAAATGTATAATACAAGTTCAGACACCAGCTGAGGGCTAAAGTAGGTACTTGGGTAAATAGTTACATTGTACTACTTAATTTATTTATGCATGCCTTCACATGGTTTAAATTATTTTTTAAATTTCTGAATTTGGGGTTGACATCAGTGGTCCTGGCCTTCTATGATTTATATCTCACACCCTACTCGGGCCGACACTACACTGGGGTAGCCGAGAATATTATATCTGGTTGCAAGATTTTTTTTGTATATACATGGGGGATTGGAGGAGAGGTCCGAACGAAGGCTCAGAATACTCGAGGAGACCTCCCTCAGGGCTTTGAGTCGTTTTTTATCTATTTCTATATTGGAATGTATATCATGCTGTTTTTTTCATTGTTTTCCATTTGGTATCATTATAATTCCATGAAATCATCTATTGTATAATTGGAATTGGCCACTTTTATAAAATGAGTACTCATTGTCTTCCACTACTTTATCATTTATTAGAATTATTCCACTATTTATTTCCATTGTCTATTAATTAACTTTCATATGAGGGTACAGTATCCCCACTGACTATCCATAGACCATTGCTGCTAGTCAGAATCCTCTGGCATATGAGGCGACGTGCTTGTGGCCATGTGACGAATGGTCTGGCCACCAGTTTAGTGGTGAGCCAGGTCATGAAGTTACATCCAATAAATCAAAACTATAATTTCTCTTTGGGATTTTTTTATAAAAAAATCTTCAATAAAAAACATTCCATTTTTAACCAAACTACATCATGTTTTCCTCAATCAACTATAATACTTATAAAAAACCCATATATATTTCTCCATAAACCACACTATTTTTTATCCAGGATGGAGACCTTGACATGGTGGTCTTCCTATTTTATAGAGGCTACATCAAAATATAACACAAATTACCTCTTATAAAATGTATATTTTATACCAATAACATAATTGTGAGAAAACTATAATGTTCTTCAATCATTGAAATGAATAACCATAAATCAAACATTCCACATAGAGAACTGGGCCCACACAACCATGAAGAGATTAATAACCCTTTATGAATCTAGAAAATATTTTTTAGAGGTAGTTAATCATGGTTTAGTTTTGTCCAAATCCAAAAAAAATAAATCTAGTGCTATAATCCACCCCCCCAAATCACTCCCACCGTCTCTAATACAAGGAAGTTATAATGTAGAGGACCATGAAAAAATTTTCATCTAAATTATATACCTAAAAATGACTGTCATATTTATGAATAAAAATATAACCCAACAAGATACTATAAAAATTAACAACCTTATGATATACCTCTAAAAAATAATCTTAACATAAATAATCAAAAAAAATTATAAATGAAAATAATAGCATCAACCACTTTATCTCATTTTCAAATCCAAATTAAAATGAAAGTGATAATTTTTAGAACATGTATTGGCACTAAACCTATATATGTTACTCTATCTTTCGTGTACAATCCAATAAACCAACATTCCATTATGAAACACAAATAAATCGAATGAAACATCCATGATAAAGCTTTTTTAAAAATCCTAAATATATACAATACACTTCATAAATTTGATATCATCCTTAATATATAATTCACCCCAATAAATGGATTGTGAGTAATAATTAAGATACTACTGATGATGTGAAATATGTAAGAATTTATGAACATGTTCCATATGGGGTGGAAGATATAATCGATTTGATACATCACCAATTCTCTCCAACAACTTGAAATGTCAGAAAAATTATATAGGAATTTTGATACCTTTTATAAACCTACACAACCTATAATGAGAAGAAACCTTCAATAACACATGATCACTTGTGACATTGCCAAAATTTATCCTCCTTCGATCTTTATAAATCATTTAATTATCTGGAGCATCATTGATCAACCGTTTGATAAATGTACATTATCCATCATATTTTTTAATAAATTTGGTCGAATGATTATCAACTCCGATACCAAGGTCTAAAACAATGATGACCTACATAGATGATCATACAATTCATACAGCAATTCCCATCCAATTTATTAGTGATAGCTGTTATGGTAAGAAAACTCAACCAAATCCAAATGAATCACTCATTAACCTCAAAATTTTAGAATAGTTGTTCAAAAAAATAGACTTCAATATATGGATCATCCACTCTACCTAAACCATTTATCCAAGGATAAAATTCCGTGCTAAGGTTTCATTGAGTGAAAAATATCCTGATATAAGATATTATACACTAATTAGTTTAAATTAGGATTGTGATAAAAGAATATCATCCCTAGAGTTCTATGAAATAACATCCACATACAAAATCCATAGAATCGATAACATATCCCCCTCACTCAGCTCCTTAATCTCTAATTAATGGCATTTATAATCTAGACAAAGTAACCTTGAAGTAATCATATCATCCCATAGCCTCAAGAAAACCCATTACACGATCAATCAATATTTTCTCCTATTTTAAGAATGAAATGTCTAAAAACCAAAATATACTGGAAAAAATTAAATGAAATCCTTTGATTGATTAAAAAATGATATATCATAATTAAAACAACAATATTGTTCTATTCATACCCTATTAGAAAAAATAACCATTATAGTATGATAAATATTGGAAATACTAGGATGTACTACAAAAGGTGAGATATGAAGGTCATGTATGATTACAAATCACATATCTTGTGAAAATAACCACTTAATTAAGGATAATACCTAATGGATTTCATCCTCCTTCTATCCATTAAGTTCTATATTATAAATGATATGATCTTTCTATTCGTCCACATTATTATCTCTTATCCAAGACTCTTCAACCAACTAAAAATAGATAAAATACACTTTTATTTGATATATGAAAGCTACACCATTGACATACTCCATATCCTGACACCAATTTGAAATATCCTACATCATTATAAACATATATTCATCCCCAATGAAACATTACCATAAACCTTTCAACTCAATCCATTATCTACAAAATTAATTTTCCTTGGAGTATAGGAGATAATATATTTACAATACTACAAGAACTCCATCCATGCCATCCAATGAAAACTAAGCACCAGTTGAGAGAAGTAATATCATAGGATATCATGATAAAAAAGTGTATTCAATTTTCTCTTCAAGGGGGTAATAATAAAACTACTTCAGATAAAATACCACAACTTCAATCTTAATGTCATGAATAAGATAATTATATTCATGTGCACGTAATATCCTTAATCTATAAGATATAACATCCAACTATTACATTAATAAATAGTCTATAATAACTAGGAATGAATATTAATAAACCTAAAACATGACTACCTCTTATAGAAGTAACATTATAATTGAAATAATTAGCTTCACATTCAGACACTAAATTTTTTCCCAACACTAATCTGACTATAAAAAAGTTGAATCTTTCCTAATAAAAGAGATTAATGGTTATGTGTAATGAGTTAAATCAGATATAATTCTCTTATAATGTTATACAAGGAAAAGTAAAATACCATTCTCAGAAAAATTATTGCGTTTTTTCTAATAAATCAACCTCTATCATTAAAATATTAATAACCATACCTAGCTAGGATAAAACCTGTCCATGGAGATCTACTTCACACATCTAAAAATTTCACATGTATAACATAAAATTTATATGATATCATTTATGGATCTATAAGAAAACATTATAATGTTCAAAATGATATTCCCATAACCTTGAATACACTAAGATATCATTGAGATACATAATTATGAGTTTTTTTAAAACTCATAAACACTAAATTAATCGATACTATGATAATTTCAGGGGAATTTTTATCTCTAAATGGAATCACCAAAAATAAAAAAAATACCCATAGAGACACTTTAAGGTGATCATATGAATATATTACTCTATTAATCTCACATAATTGTATCTATAACTATGATTAAATCATTTAAAATTGGTTATATACCTTCAATGGATAAAAAATGTCTCCAATTATTGGAGTGGGTATTGATTCTTCACCATCAACCGATTCAACAACAAATTATTTACCCATATGCACACACCACCAAAACAATTCATCTAAAAATGATCTATATCCCCTTCTCATAAAGTTATATTAGGTCTAATAGTGTCTATCTATAATATATCATTAATCTAAATAAAATAATATTATAGCTCTGAAGGAGATATATTATATGGAGACATTCCAATTAGATAGATACCAGATTGCAACACTATCCCAAACTAGATCCCATATCGAGGTATAATTTCAAAAATATATAAAGTAGAAATATCTTTAAACTGTAATAAAAATCATAATAATCCTTTATAAAAAATTTGATCAATTTCAACATCAACCCCCACTAACTGTGATACATCATTATTATGACATCTATAACCTATAATATAATATACAAAAACAATCTCCAATAATATTAATAAATGATATTATGTACATAATACAACCAATAATTGTCTAGAATGACATCATACGGTTATATCTTTAATAATATAACATTAATAATCTATTAATACTTCACCAATACCAACTCAAACCCTTAACATGCATAAACAAAACCTAGATGACCTCCAATTGGGGTAGATAACACCAATGGAATAAGGATACTATCAACCATAAATATCAATTATTAGGATAATTCAAGTACAATACAGGAGAGAGAAGCTCATGTGTGATTCAAAGAATAAACCAGGGAGGAATATTGGTAGATAGTGGCTCAAAAAATATTATATCCTAGAAAATTTTCCAAATACGTTGCATGAAACTATTCACATCTTTCCCCACTACCTATTTTTCCTAGACGTATTTAACCAATCCTCCATAAATAGAAATTGGTCCTTAAGGATAAAGAATATCTCATTAATATTATATATTTTTTCTTCATTCCATATAAGTAAAATGTCATAAGGACTAAACTACTACTGATAAAGTCTAGATGGTAACAACTACTGAAATTATTGAGTTCAATCCACCACCATACCAAAACCCCAAGTTATATATCAATAATGATCAATCTTACAAGATATTGATATTAATGATTCATATATAAATTACATACCATACTAGAGGTTTAATTGGATGTTGGATAACAACAAGCCCTAGTGAAATGGGTGAAAGAGGGTTGGGTGAGACTCCCCCTAGGCCACAAATTCCACTGACTTGAAAAAAAGAACATCTGGCCACAAATCCACTATGTAGAAAATTTCGGTGACTTCTTAATATAAGAGAATATATTCATGCTAATGAATTCTATATAACTTTTTCCTTCATGAAAACCATAATATAAAATGTTAGTATGAAAGTACTAACCTGACACTATATATATTGAAATAAAAAATCCTTAAAATAATACAACCTATACATATCATATATTAAAATATCAAGTGAATAATGAATAAGGATAAAAAAACTCACTCAAAAAATCCCACAAACATGAGATCCCTTACTGAATAGTAAAACTATCATGGGGTTTTGGTGTGTAAATCATCGATGATTAAAACTCAATGTGAAACTTGTTCATTAATTTCTCTCACACCGCCATCGACAAAACATATTTTCCCATATAATGATTCCACAAAAATAAAGAGTCAAAGAACAAAAATTTTACCACCAACATAATCCAATATAGAGTTCATATTGAAATTATCCAAAAAGTGATCTCAATATCATTTATCAACCACTGCATTTCCTTTTCAATGAAAAATCCATCATACTTTGATGAATGATTTTTTAAACTCACATAGGGTCACCCTCTATAACCCATCCTACCATAATTAAACTAATATTTGATCAAATAAAGAATAATTTAAAAGTCATTAACATGAATTACATGAGGTCATGATCTATCTGTTAGATCTATAAACATAAAACAGGATTCTCATCCTAGGATATGGATTTAAGTTTGGAAATTTTACTTTAATAAAAAAATTAATTTACCTAAAATTTTCTTCCATTTATTAAAAATACATAAACAAGGATGATGAATGTACTAAACTTTGGTATACACCAAAATAAAAAATACACACATTCTTAATCATGTTTAATAAACTATTATGGTCCATGTAACAATTCAAATGATCCCTTGTATGTCTTATCTAATATCCTCGATATACAACACATGATATGATCATATATTCCATTTTGATATAGAAACAACTATAGTCCTAACACACAACTTCTCCGAATTCCATATTAAAGAAAACACTTTCAAGAATATCACCCTGTTCGAAACGATCCCTATTAAAATCCATTCTAGGTCATTATTAATGATGAGTGTGACCATTGATATCCTCCTCTAATTTTCTATAATTGGTAAAATAGTTTCGATGGAATCAAGAATGTGATGTTGTAGGTATTCCCCAATTTAGTATTTTGAAAGATATAGGAAATAATCAATCAACGCCAACCCGAAATATAGAAAAATAAAAAATCTCATCGCAATATATAAGGATACATTTAATTTCATATGAAACAAAATAATATCTATAATGTAAATACATGGATAAAATAAATCCTCAAGAAATAAAATCCTAAAATACTAACTAACAACCTTATAATGAGCTAGTATGTTGAAATTGGTTCACATAATAAATTAAAAAAATGTGTAAAAACTTTTATATATTGGTGGAGGGAGAATACATGAATACTTAGTTTCTTATTTCCACAAAACTCACATATTAATCTGTCAGAATCATACGACATATTTATGGAAGAAACTAAAATATTAACTCATTTTCTATCAAGAAATAATTGTCACGATATTGCACTATGTATTTACTCTCTATATATTTTTACAATAGATTTATAATTATTCAGGAAAATATGATAAAGGATGTACCCCAAGAAAGATTCTCGATTAATCCAATCACCCTCATGTCCCAATGACATATGTATTATCTCTTCACTCTCTTCCCTTATCTATATACCACAACTATAAAATTTTTCCATGTATTGTGACCATATACCATACCCTTATACCACAAACATATACCACAACCTCATATAATAACCAAGTCAACCACATCCATGATCATTAAAACTACTACATAATAATACTATGAAAAAAGAAAGAGTATGATATTGGGAATATTCAAGAATTTATGTCACCCACATCCTAGATGATTGGGGTTAACTTGGTACACATGACCTTATATAGTCATCATTCAGGATACTTGACTCGAGTGGTGATTAATAATAATTTTGAAAAAGTAAAATTATATAGATAATGAAACACAATCTCATCCAATTGGTTTACTTCATGTAAAATCACTCTAAATCCATTTACCATAACTTTTAATTTCATCAATACCCATATATAATTACCACCTCAAATATTACAAAAAATACCTCATCAACCGCATAAATAAGAAACACATTAAATTTTCAATTTTTATACTTCTTATTTAATCATTAATTTAAATACCATTCCTTTCTGCAATTCATCATTAATGAAATATCTTATCAATTAAGTTTAATTTGTATACTTCAACATAGTTACTCATATTAAACATTAATTCCAAAAAAAAATTCATATAGACCACAATGTACATAATTTAACAATCATTATAATTAATTATCTATAATTTTACCACTAATATATAATAATAATAATAATAAAATTAAAAAATTAATTTAGAAATTAATTTAATCATGAGATTATAAAAATATTACCATTACTATTACATCTTTAATTCATTCATTTATTTCATTATATATCCAATCCCCTGTAACTATGGCACCCTTTCCATGACTATTATACTGTAAAAACTATCTTTGAGTTATCTAAACAACATCAAAGCTGGGATATCACTTGATCACAGGAATACGTCCTCATAGGTTAGGGTAAATAAACTATAATAAAGGGCATGGATAATTTATGTGGAGAATCAACCCTAAAATTCAAACATCAAGGGATATGAAAAATTATACAAAAAAAGCAGTGTGACAATTCCTTATAATAGACATACTCAAAAACTAAAAAAATAAAATAAAAATATGAAAGGGTTTCACATAGTTTGGTATATATTGTAAATAATAAATATGATACACAACTATATATATAGATATGAAAATATGTGTGTAATAATAAGAATCAATATATATATATATATACATGATTTCCCCTTGGAAAAGTAAACATAGAACACAATTGTTAAATAAATGAATATAGTGGCCTCTATCCTAACTCAGTATCCAACTCCTACAAAATAATAACCTCTTCTACATCATTAATATAATTCAATTCTTCTAGATCTAAGATTATACCTATTCATATTATTAATACATTATGATATATCAAAGAACATCAAAACCCATTCCATGTACATGGGTATTGGGTGAGCCTAACAACCATATGGTATTCCCTCACATTCCTGAATAACTATATTCTAGTGATCAAGTTGATTCATTTACAACACTCTAGTGAGAGGAAGACAACTCACCCCAAAAAATAATTTATACATTCTCATACATATACATATTTTAATATTGTTATGCCTATAAGACATAAAAACCCAGAATACAGAACTAGAATATCCCAATTTAGGTTTTCTCCCACCATCATGTAATTGAATACCAATATAGCCTTATATCCCATTGTGTTTTACCACATAATGACTTGTATGTCAATTTATCATATCTCAATATGATTTCATATGTATCCACAATGAAACATTCTTTGAGTCCTAAAAAACCCATAATATATATCATTACCCTTCAACAATAAAAACATAAAAAATTAAGGTAAATTATGATCATATCAAGTAATATTCAAAAGATGAATTAGTATAGGGAAAAAATTAATTTTATTCATAAGAAATAGAAAAAAATTATAATTTTTGTAAAATATGCCCCAAAGAAATAAAAATTAACTAAACTACAACCTCCTGATTAAATAAATGATAAAAAAAGAACATGGCCAAACCCTATGTAATAATAATAAAATATCCTATTATTTACACCATCTCGTCTCACTATGTTGTCATGTCCTGACCCAGCAACCTTTATTTCCCTAAACTAGGTGGTTCCATGTGACCTCAGCAGTACCTAATCTTATATAAAAGGCTATTGGCTTGTATTGAGGATTGATGTATAAAATGTATAGGAGACTATACCCTTGGTCATATATGGAAATAAATTATAGTATAATCAATAATAATAAAATAAAAAATAATAAAATACATTGAAACTACAGTTATGGTCCAACCATGGATTTGTGATCAATAAATTCTATAAAAAGTTAATAGCACTTTAATGACACTTGAGAATACATAAAAATTAATGTTTCCCATAGGTTGACAATGTACAATATTTAAAAAAGGTAAAATATAATTAAATTGAAGAAAAAATGGGTCTATATAAGCTACTAAATCCCAACAACAAATTTAAACTAGGATTATCCTTATTTCAAATCCAATATATGTTTCTTTCCCTTATTGATGATAAATACTATGATATCCTATCGTGTATTAGGATTCCTGTGTACGGTGTGTACACATATCAATAGGAAATTTCTAATAGTGTCTCTAAAATAATATTGTGAATATAATTGCATTATTATTATGAAATGAAATTAAATAATTAACATATCGTAATTTGAATTGATTAATACCCAAATCATGTGTAGATATACCTTCTTTATCCAGTATCAGAATGGGATTCTTAAACAATTATCTAAATAAAAACTAGGATATAATGATATATCATGCCTCATTTCATATGTTACGGTGAATAATTTATCAGTATAATTTTACATCACTGAAAGAGGAAACACAACTACATGTTATTAATAAATGATATATCACCATCACATGATATCGATGAATACTGCACCACCATGAAATTGCCTCGGTGAATTATGTATCACCACTAAAAGTGTATAAAATAATGTTTTATCATCAAAATATGACAAATGAGTGGATGTTATACAACCATGATAGGTCTCTGTGGAGAATGATACATCCCTAGCTTATGATTTTCATGTGAGAGACATACCATAAAATAAATTACAAGGGTTTATGAGGAAACAATAATTTTATATATATCACCATCAAGTTTTACCGATATACAACTAATCACATATCATCGGTGAATGATTTATCACAGTAATACCCATGAAAAATATATACTTAATGGAAAAATTAAAAATATCCATGTTAAAAAGTCCTCCATTATTTTCAAGATCCTATTTTAAAAGAACACCATAATTAATTATACTTTTATGGATGTATTTTTAGGATAGGTGACCTCATGGTAAGATTCCCAAGGTGTGTGTGACTGAGGAAAAGGAACGCTAAAACAACATGTTCTTTCCTCTGAGGAAATTCATTGGATTTAAATGTGACCCCATTGTGTTGTTGACTATGATGTACTAGGAAGGAAATAAAGGCATTATAGGTGACCCATGAGGTAATAATACATTCTTCAAGGACTGAGGAGGTCAGGTGATGAAAAATGGAATCTGAGCCATTACCTAGTCAGAAATGTCAAAACACTACTTGGGGTTGAAATTTTTCAACACAACAGATTGATTGAAGAAAAAAACCCAAAAATAACATGTGTTGGTATTTTTGGGAAATTAATTAGTCTGATAAGTGATTTTTGTGGGTAATAAACTGTAATGTACATGTAATTTGATGAAGGAATTACAGAATACCCATGGGGTCCACAACAATAGAGTTTTGATTTAGGGTGTGAAGGGTGTGAGTGTAACACCCCTAGAAAGGTGGGACATAGTGGATTATATAATACTATTAAAAATGGTGCATGTTTATTTTTAAGAGCCTATCTGATACAAACTCTGTAGTCAAGTGTGCTTAGATTATAGAAGTTTCAGGATGGTGTACATATTGGGAAATTTATTTGGGGTTGTATGAGTGAGGATAAATAACACTAAAAGAAATTTTTTTAGCTCACATAGATAATAATTAGTAATATAAGTTACCTTGGTGGGTAATAGCATGAAATTTGTTAGAAAGGAAACCACAGTATTACAAGTGACCCATGTGGTCATATGACCTGATTCATGGCCCGATGAGGTTGAGTCATTATAATCACCAACACAAAATGATAAAAATTTAAAATGAATAATAAAATTAATAATTTATGTGATTGAAATATCATTAGTAAATAATTTATCATTAGTTATTTATTAATATTTATTCGTGGTCACAAGACAAGGATACATCATCCTTATCCTCGGTCATAATCATGCCTCCTCCACACAAGGGATGACATGGGATACCTCTTTGCTTCCTAACGTCATGCCAATTTGGAAAATACACCCAATATGATTCTTAATTCAAATTTCCATACCAATTTTCATAAATGTGGTGGTTAGTAGTAGCAGTAGTTTTAATAAGTAACACCCTAAGGACCACCCATGGGCCCAATGGTTCATACTCACTCTTTAGGGGGAAAATAAATAGATTAATATTATTTTATAGATTTAATACAATGATTACTATTCTCACATATCATAAAACAAATAAAAAATAAAAAAACAATATAAGAATCTTTGATACCACACACTTCTTCTTAGAATACTCCTTCCCATAAAATATTAATAGTTAATACAACCTTAGATGGATGAAAGACCAAAATATCGAATAATCCCTAAAATTATGGATATATATAAAATAAATATGGAACATCATGGAAAATTTGGATAATATATAATAATATGGGTATAATTTCCCATGAAATATACTTGGGAGAATCAATTCACAAATCTAGCCAAGACAAATAGAAATCAATATTGGGGGAAATAGAAACCGAGAGGTATAGGAGAGGTGATCAAGCCATGAATGGGAGAGAAATACTGATGAGGAATCGTTTTAAAATATTTAATTTTAATTAATAAAATTAATTTAATTTTTCAAAAATACCTCAAAGGTACCCATCGAGTACCTGGACACCCACCATGTGGTATGCAGTCTCCCACTAGGTACCTACCCAAAGGTCCCTAACCACTGGGTGACTCTATCTGGGCTACTTCTTCTTCTATTGTCATAAATGTATAAGCAATACAATACCAATATGAACCTTGTACTATCTATAAAAAATAATGATCTACCACACTAGGAATGAGTTCGTGAAACCAAATCTTGGGCCCCTGATGTCACCTAAAATAACTAAAAACCATCATATTACTAGAGGTTTATTGAAACCTAAATCGAACACATACCACAAAATATGATATCTATTAAAAACACTCTATCATATGGGAACTCTTATGTGAGTATCATCATTGATAATCATCAAACCTATTTTTAAAAATGATTCAAGTCCTGATATCATATAGTATATTTCCTCTCCTAACTATCTTATTAGAAATTCATGTGCTACTACAGTATCCATACTAGAGGGACTATCTTCAAACATAATATTTTATCACTTTGATACATGGAAGAACTGCACATTCCATGAATGATGCTTCTATATCTAGATCAATTTCATCATTATAAATTATTTTATAAGTGTCATGATGATATATCTAAAGATGAGGTATAGTGAATTCATTGTGCATAAAATCATAACTCTGTGGAAATACTCATTGATACACCATTTTACTAGTAAATATAAAAAATTAGAATGATCTAATGAACCTATATTCTATTTTTCTTAGACTTTTAATAATCTTATGTACCAATATTAGAGATACATTAAAGTATACCTAGTACTGCACCTCAATCTCTAAAATATAGTTTCATCATTCGATATATGGTGACAACCTATACTAAGATGTAACCACTTATTTCCTAGCTAGATATCATCCAATATCTATGAAAGAAGAATAAAACTAATAATTAAACACTATACTAACTATACCCAATATATTGGTGATTGTAAAGCCCATATATACAGGGCCATGAAAGGTATCATCTGAACCAACTCTTGGTAACTATTTTATAGGAAAAATCTACAAGTGTAAGATAGTTCTCCCATGAATATCCAAAATCAAGGTCACATTCCTATAACATATCCTCCAATACCTTAAGTATATTTTTATACAACCTATCTATATCATAATGGTAGACCGTATATGCATTCAACTATATATCAAGTTCCTTTGGAAAAATCTTCTTGATGAATAATGTAAAATAGAAATCCTAGATAGATTTGATTCTCCATAGAACCCCATAAATAGATGATATATCCCAAACATACATATTTCCCATATTAATAATGGTATAGGACACCTAGATCAGTATATAATATTAAAACGTCATTAATTGGTCCATAATATACCATAACACATCATTTTAATGAGGCATCCTTGACAATTTCATCATGAAGTCCATTATAACATTTCCCCATTTATAATAAAGAATTGAAAGATGATATAGGATAACAATGGTTCATTTATGATCATCCTCCACCTATTAATATGTAAATCACAAAGAGGAAATCCCAATTGTGTCATTTTTCATATCGAGCACCCAAAAGTTCCTTCATATGTCATCATACACATTAGTAATCCTCTATTGAAAAATGTATCTTGAGGTGTTTCAATCCCATATAATCTCCTCATTTATACATGCATGGACTACAACATGAAACAATACATAAGTATCTCATCAATATCTTGGAACTAATCAGGTGTGTTAGGATCATTTGTTAATGAGGTTCTCCTATTAATGGATAATTTTGTCCTAGGTGTGACATATTTATTATCCCATTTAGAAAACCCTCTCTTTATTATAAATAAGAACCTCGAAGAAGTTATGACCATAAAAATATTACAAATTTTGGTCTCAATTAGATGTAACTGGGAACAAATAGACTGATTTCATTACAAAAAATGATCATTGATTAACTTTTTTTTTGAAAAAGGGATGACATGAACTCATTTCCCAGTTCATGTCATCAAAGGAATATATTAAATGAAAAGTTGCAATATAAAACACGAGGAGTAATTTGTTTACTCTAGTAGGGAAATAAGGGGGGTACAAGGAAACTCAGACAAACAAAATCCAACACCCAATAAGAGCTCCTTCAAAATGCAGAGGGATCTTCAATCTAGGATCATAAAACAAAGATCTTCACCTCAAGAGCTAAGAGATGCTCCAAATAGTGCATATAACATTTACAAATCTTAGATCCAAGTATGAAAGGCATCTAATAGTCAGAGAAAACTCTAAAGAAGCAATCAGTCTGAGAACCCAGAAGCAAATGCAGACCAGCCAAACCAATCCATAAAATATAATGTTAGCAAAATACAAGATCCAGATACATATCAGTATCTCCATCTATATGAGTTCCATGCAAATCCGGACATGCATCAAATACTCTAGGCAAGCAGAATATATCAGTAACTGTAGACCAAGAAGAAGGTTACAGTTTCATGAAGTTAAGAGAAGTATGACCGAGGCAGATAAAGATGTAAACAAAACAGTCCTCTAATCAAGAATGCCAAACATCAAGACACTACAATCAGGTTACAGCAAACAGAGGGGAGAAAATTCTTGGTTGCAGTCCAGGTTCAAACAAAGTCAGACTCCAAGAAAAATCCGAGAAGTCCACCAAGACTTAAGTGATCAGCATTCATCCTTCAGAATGAAGATTCAATCAAGCTGAAACAAATAAACATATTTGTTTAACTCCATTCCAATTCAGATGCAACATCTTCTAGTCAGAAACACCCATATTGGAGGAAAGACTTTGCATGTTTCCTTATGGCAGCAAAAGAGAGTGATCATCCAGAGATTATGAAATTGATACCTACTAAGAAGAAGATCCAAGTCCACCAGGGGGAGTCGCAACACAAAACAAGAGATTGCAAGACAGCTCTAAACAACAGAAAGTATCAAATGTTGGTAACCTTCCTGTTCCATGATATGTCTATAAAATCCCTTATCCACTCAATAAATTTTCTGTAATACACAACATCATATTATCTCAACAAATTTATTAATATGAAATAAGATCATACTAACATTCAAGAGTTATATAGGGAGTCACACATTTCACTCTCTCTACCACTCTCTCTATCCCTCCATATATCTCTCTTCTCCAAATATCATATAATCTCACCATTAAGCTTACCATCATCCAACATACCTCAAAATACTCATAATTAATTAAATTTAGTGAAACAATTTACAGAAAAACATTCATGATACTTCTAATAAAAAATGATATCCTTTCCCCATGTCAATATTTTTAATTAGTAGATCACATGGTAATTTCCGCATGATCTAGGAATATCCCATTTCAAGTGAAACATTGCCTCTACTAATATTTCCAATGTATCCTTTATCATTTTTATCTTATTTAACCTCATCCAAATAAGTCTCCATATAATTATCCATTATATTTTATAGTCTTATTCATCACTAATTTCCGTAGAATCAGTAATATAAATTCTATTATAATCCTCCATTAAAAAATGGAATTGTTATGCATCATTCATAGTTTATGGTGTAGAACTCATCTTCACTTAACAGAAATCATGATAAACATGCAAGATATTATTGTTTGATTATTTAAATATCAATTCAATTGAATCAGATAATTTAATCTATCATTATTCATAATATATTCATAGTAAATTCATCAATTTTCACAATGAAGCATAAAACTTATTTGTTATGATGTTTCTTAGTAGTTTTGATTGTCTTCATAAAAGTTTCTGAATCTTATGATTTTTTATCCTATGGAACTGTTATCAAATGAAAAATCATCTTAAATTTATATTATAAATGGTTAACATATCATAAAGGGAACTAAAATCTTATGAAATAAAGAATCATACAAG
Organism: Viscum album; assembly: GCA_963277665.1. Lineage (NCBI taxonomy): Eukaryota > Viridiplantae > Streptophyta > Magnoliopsida > Santalales > Viscaceae > Viscum > Viscum album. The sequence continues at coordinate 621,387,562 of OY728167.1, read as the reverse complement.
TTATCCTCATCGTACATAAATAAATATTCATATATAGATATTACTCTAATTGAATCATTATATCATATGGCACAGTCATTTTACTTTGAGCTCATTTAATGTGGTGTCTTATTTAATAGTAACTTCATAAAAACTGAACACTTAGAAATATTTCATACAAAAACTGTATATTATGTGGAATCAATATTATATGATTCTTATCTTACAAATTTCACTATCATACACACTCAGAATATGTTACGAAGACAAGCTATCATATGAAGAAAAACTTGCATATGAGATCTGGTACCAATTCCATATATTAATTAATTCAAACGAGATATCATTAAATCTATATATATCTACATTAAAACAATTAAATTGAAGAGAAAAAACATCCAAAGTATTTTACTTTAATGAATAGTAATTATTTACATCACTTATTATCTTAATTAAATAGAATAGAATATCAATATCATCTGCTAGTTAGATTTTCTTCACCACATTATAAACGATGTTGGACAATACATTGAGACATTAAAAAGTGTACCTATCTTGATGATCAACATACCAGTTTTCACATGAAAATTGAAATTAAAAACAAATACAAAAACATCATCATATGGGTTGAATACCCCATTATATTTTTTTAGTAAAATAAATCTCTTAACCATATTATTGAAAATAAAACCATAGTGAGTAAATTGAATGAAACTAGTAAAATTTATCAATGGGAATAATAAAATATTTTTCATTTATACCTCTATCTATTCTAGAGAAATGTAGAAAGTAAGAGAGATCAATTAAATAAATAATGTTGTCATAAAAATAACATATCAAAAAAATTAACTACTTTATACACACACAAAATGAAATATATTTTTTGGAAACTTTCCTACACAAGTCAAGCCATTTATGAAAACTATTGAAATATATGAAAAATAATTTATCCTACTTTAATCAATATATTATCTATAATATAGGCATGATAAGATAGAGAAGTAAACTAAAAATACTCATAAATATCTTCAAGACATCATGATACACTCCAATTTATAGTTATCATTTTCCGAACAGTACTGTTGTAAGTGGTTGTCCCATGGATGAAAGAAACTGTAGTTTTACAATTTAATCATCAATTTTATCTAATGATAAATGATATATAATAACAACCAGTTTCTATTTGGGGTTTTTACTAGGGTTTTAGAAAGATTTATTAATCCTTTATTATCAAAAATAAATGACTAATGGGTATTATCCTTTAACTTTAAAGTCTTAAAGTTATTTCTTCTTCCAGAAAAATTGAGTAGATTTTTTTGAGGAAACTATATAGTCATCTTCTATAGAACTCAATGTAATGGATGATTCTTTCTTTTAATTCCAAAATATAATAGCTCCTTTAAATATTGAATTCCCTAATATCTTTGGTTTTTTTGTCATCAATTTCTCATACCCAATCAAAATCTATAAACCCCTCCAGATCCATATCATAAAACTATTATACATTAGTCCATAATTGAGTGTATTTCAAACTTAATTTAAAAATAAATTTGAATAAATAACTTGAGACACTGCGTGTATTATATTGATATCTAGTATAAAGTGTAAACCAAAATTTAATATCTAATCTAGAAAAAATAAAGTATAAGACAATGTAAATGATTATAGTAAATCATTTTCATGGACTATTTTCCCCTCATCATCCTTAATTATTTTTTCCCACTTAGACCAGTGTGTAAACTCCTATTAATGACAACATACCAACCCATTATAAGAACCCCATTTCATGTTTTTTTTGGGGAAATAAATTTATGAACAATATATTATGAAATCTATAATCCAAAAATGAACATTGTTTCTCCCAGTGGATACAGTAACATCCTGACTGGGAATCAATTGAAATTTTACCCAGATATACTGAACCACATGGTTTCAGGCACACCTCCCTATATTCTGGAGTCATCTGATTATGTAGTTTTCACAACCCGTTTTTTAACATAATTTTTATTTTATTAAAACGTTGAATGTGGTATAGGGACAACCAAGGTATTTTATGAGGGTGCATGTGTGGGTATGATATTCACTGTCTCAACCACTTATTTTTTTTATTTTATTTTCATAATTTTGAAAGAAACAATATAATAATGCCTTATATTTTAAATTAATGAATTTAAAATAAATAAATAAAGAAAATATAGTAATTCAGAGTTAATGGGGTTAGATCTAGGGGAAATGAAATTGATTTTCATTATCCATATTATTTTTCATCCAAAATTTAAATCAAAATCACCATCTGATTTATATTATCTATATTTTTGTGGTTATCAATGAAAAGAGAAAAAAACATTCTTTATACATCATGTTCCACCTCCTCCATAGTGAAGAGATAATGGACACACTCAATCATGGTATTCACTATTTCAATACCTATCTCCATTTTATACTCTTAATCCCTCACTCTAAAAGGCTCTAATCAAATACACAATAGAGTGAGAAACGGTGTGATAAACAATTTGATAGATTATTGGGTAAAACACTTTATTATAAATATAATAGGAATATCATTGATCTAATTCTCTCTAATGTATTTCCTTATCCTGGATGGAAATCATAATGTTATAGAACACAGATTTCGGGTGACAGTGTGATCACCATAGGTGACCTATCCTTTCATTTTGTTCTCCATAGTTATGTAGTTGATAAGATCACATTGTTGATCAAAATAATGAGGTTTAAGTAATATCATAGAAATACAGTACCAAGGGGGTGAGAAACAAAAACCAATTGAAAAAATATATCATGAATTAGAATTCAAAATGCCGTTGAAAATTATAGAGGATTCTAGATACAATAAGTAGTTACCAAATACTTCTATTAGGGAGGTGTAATCTGTTTATAATTCATTGGCCTTTTTCTTACTAACATTTAGTGAAGATGTGTGATATTTATTCATTGGATGGGATCCATGTATCACAGCCGATTGATGTGATTGATTTGGTTGAAAGGGTCAGTGTGGATATTTATAATGGAAAAAATCTTCCACTATCATGATTCAATGTCTTAGAGAATTTCCATAGGGTTGTTTTAAAATTATTTTCAGGTGAAGTTGAAATTGGATCCCACTCTATATATTCACAAGATGAATTTATCGTACAGGATAATGTGGCTAGGCATCTGGGCTTGTGTCTAATTATGATTGAGATGGTTTTAAATATTAGGCATTAACCAATGTTGGGATTTAAATCAATGAAAAGGTTTTATCTAGTGAGATCGGGCCTAGAAATATTGTATTTCAATTTTTAAATTATTAAATAATGGGAATCTCTTGAGTCTTCTGGTCGGGCACCAACAAAATCATTTTTGATGTTATTTAGCCACAAATGTGTATGATATTTCATGCTCATGTGCGCATGTTTCATATTCTACCAAGATGGTGCTGATTGGAACGAAGAACTTTGATAATGGATGAATATTTTCTTGGGAATCTCATAGAATTGTTATTGTGTGGTTTTATTCGTAGCCATGATAGATACTTTGTAAAAATGTGAGGCCCACACCATATTCAATCAAACCAGCATGGAGACATATATAAAAAAATTATTCAGCCCTATATTGGTATTAAATAGTGTAGGCACATCTTGAATTCAGTATTTAGTCAGCTGCATCATTAACATGAGATCAAAATTGAGTCTCAATGGTGGTTTAAATCCACTCCCAGTTTGACTCAAGGTGGGTCTCTATTTTCATGTAATTAGGGTGAAATAAAATTATTTAGAATGATGGGGGATCTGGTTTAGTAATCTATAACTTCATCTTCCATAGTGATCGTCTATAGTGATACAAATCGATTCCAATAGGCTAAGATGTTTCTTCAATCTAGCTAGAATAAGAGGCACATCTCGACCTTCAGTCATATCCTCATGAGATTCATCTAAACACGACAGGACTTCTCCGATCATCACTTTCTTGAGATTATTCTTTGACTCATTTAGTTGATGTATCAATCATTACTTCTCTTCCAATAAGCAGTTGGGATTAGGGTTATTAGGGAAGCATGGTGGAATCAATTTTCAAGGGGTCCCCATGGCTAATCTCATTTAACTCAGCTTTTTATGAATCTATATGCTCAAAATCATCATCAGTGGTGGATTTTATGACTCAAACAACTTATTCCTGGATGTGGTCACTTGGAGTGGAATCATACTGTAGGTTGGTAAAGGTAAATGTTTATAAACTAGGGTTTCATTTATGATAGATTAATCTACCAAGAGAAGGGGGCCATGATTATTTTGAAAGTTACCATTAGGAAGGTCATCAAAATTTGGTTAAGTGACAATGGTGAAACAATGTAGTAGGTGTAGTAATATTTTTTTTAAAGTGTGTTCACTTAAGCACCGTACTATTTTTTAAAGCGAGATTAGTAGATGTTTTTATAATTGTCACTTAAGTGATCATGCTTCCTTAATGAAATAACATCTTTCCACTGAATTTTTTTTCAAACATGTAAAATTTATTAATCAAAATTGAGAGATAGTGTAATGTTTTATAATAATTTATAAAAATTAATTAAAATTGAAAATCATGTTACTAGTATCGAATAATTATAGGATGAATTCCAATAGTTTCTAATTTATAAATGCATGTTGTTATTTTTTATCACATTCATCCCTTTAAGAATACATTCAATTTTAAATTAATTATTTTAAAAACTTTTAAAATTTCTTGATTTTTATTCAAATGTTTTATATTCACAATTATTTTTTCAAAATTGAACTCTATTTTTATATTTTAATTAATTCCACGAATGAATAAAACAATTAAACTCAATAATAAAGAAACTTATGAAAATAATTATATATTGAATCAACATCATTTAAATTCATAGTTTAAAAATAGAAATTAAATTAAATTTTCATCTAAATAATGTAATTTTTTTAATTATATATATGAAATTAATAAATCCTTAAAAATCATCAACTAATCTATTTAAAAATTAGATTTAAAATTAAAAATTAAATAAAAATCACTAATGAACCTAGTGTTTTATTGAATTGGGGGGGTTAATTTCTATTAAAAGTAGACAACATTTATGAAATTTTGATCCCACATATCTCCCCCTCACATAGACTGTAACACTCCCATTAAATTTTATCATTTAATTGCATTAATAAAAAAGAAAAAAGGTTAAACCTTCACTAATTTAAATTTATCATCCATATTTGAAAGAAAAATCATATTTATTGATTGTGATTATTATAATTCTTCCACTGTGATTTAAATTTACTCCTAAATTCAAATATTCAAGTGCAATAGTGGATGAAATTATATTTAAGTGGAATCATACATTTAATAAGAAATAATTTTATTTATCCCTATTTCGATATTTTTATAAACCAGAGTTTGAATTTATAATTCATTGATGTAGATAAAATGAAATCATTATAAGTTAGTTACTTCCTTTATTATTTGTGTTCAAAATTCCCCTCACCTAAATGAATTAATTTTTGACAAAGGATCACTTAATTTATCTACTATTAAAAAATTTCCAATCCATGTATGTGCGAACAACTTTATAAATGAACTTATTAAAATAAGTATAGAGTTATTATACTCACACAACCAGTGGATAATGTATCATAGATTCCCCATGGAATATAAATTACCCATTTTAATCCAAGTTAAAATGATTTATATCAATTTCTTTTGAGATGGATCTGAAATGGATTCTTTTATATAGAGGTTAATTTATATCAGATTTGTTTGAAGATTCCAGGGAATTCATGTCATAATAAAAGTTCCAAAAAAATATTTTCACTCACAAAAGATTTCCTAGTTGTAAGACAAAATTCCTATAAAGTTAGTGAAAAAATAAAATAGTAGCCATCTAAATATTATAATTTATGATGCAATGAAATTTTTAACTCTATCATGAATGTTGAACTAGGAAGTATAACATTCATTTTTTTGAACGGTTTGAAAAATAATAACAGAAACATTGTAAATAGCTATGGACAATATTTACAAATGAGAAAAAAATTTATATGTTTTTAGTTTCATTTTATTTATTTATCTATATAGTTATTTATTAATAAATAATAAAAAAGTTATACATATTTTTTTATCTATTTATATTGTAAAGACCCGTAAATTTCAAGGAAATTTTTTTCTTAATTTTCTTTGGAATTTTACAAGAACGCAGTTTCTGACGGCACCTGATTCCGAGGCCCGGTGTGCCCGGAATCATTTGCCGAAGTTTTGGCTCGGGTACGTTCAGTGAACGGACGAGCGGGTTTTTCTAACTTTTGAACCGGTGCCCGGAATCGAATTCTGAGGGCACCGATGAAATCGCAGCGCCGGTATTCGCTTAGAAACGCCTCTTCCGGAGTTGCGTTTGCTCGGATGTGGTTTTTAATTTTCGGGCTTAAAGTTAAGAAATAAAATAATTTTGCGACAACTTTATTTTATTTCGCTTAAGCCACTTGGAAGCCACTTGAAGCCACTTAAAGGCGGCTTGAACTGAGTTGAACTGGATAGGATGCTATCCAGAAATATCCTACCCCTTGGTAGGATATTTGTGAGGTGGGGCCCGCACGAGCCCCGCCGTTTCTTTCGCTAAGTAACGCACCCGCGAAAACCCGTCAAAGTAACTGAAAAGTCAACCGACGCGTTTTCTTTAATTCTTAACAGACCATTTAATTGGGCGGTTTATTTCGTGAATTAAATGGACTGTTTCTTTCGTGAATTTAATGGGTCGTTTCTTTCGAATTGATGGATCGTTTCTTAACCGGTTTCGTGTTGGCATGTTTATAAATTAAGACCAACATAAAAATCCTTGGAAAGGATTTGAGAGAATCTTCGTTCCTCCACCCTCTCCGCGAAGAACGCGAAGAACGCGAAGAACGCGAAGAACGCGAAGAACGCCGAACCCGGAAGTCGACGACGCTTTCGCCCGAGACGTTCTTCCGATCTCCGATCTCCGATCACCGACCATTCGAGGTGAGTGATTTCGGATTTCCTCTCAAGTTCTTTTCTTTGGTTTTAAACGAAACACAGATTTAAATATTAACAATTTAAATCTGTTGTTCTTGATTTGTTGAGCTCGCCGGCTCAACGCCGGTTTCCGCGACGACGCGACACCTTCCCGCGACGACGCGACGATCGATCTCTTCCGCGACGATCTCTTCCGCGAAGAACGCCCGCGCTCGACGATCATCAAGGTAGGGATTTGATTGTGATTCTTTTTCCCGTGATTATTCTTTTTAAATAAAGAACCCGATCGAAACAATTTTTAATTTATTTAAAAATTGTTGTTGATTATTCCTCCCGTGATTTATGGCTAACGCGGAGGGTGCGGGTCTAACGAACAAGACCCGGCAACCCTCCGCCGATCTGTTTTTGTTGTGCGGATATGGCGGACGACGACGAACCGCGCGGCCGGGGCGATCCGTCGATCCCGCAGTGAAGGTCGGCATCCGGGAGGGGCAACGGCGCAGACGGGAAAGAAATCGGGCCACCGGAGCGTCCCCGGCGGCCCGCGGAAGGCGGCGGCGGCGCCGGCGACCGGAGGCGGCGGCGCCCGGCGCGCCGCCGTGGAGGAAGCCCGCCGCGGCTGAAGCCGCGGCGGCATCGGCGGCCGGTTCCGCGGCCGCGCGGAACCGGGACGGACGCGGCGGCCCGGCCGCGTCCGCGAGACAAGCGGCCCCCCGCGGGGCCGCGGTTTCCCTCAAGCCGCGGGTTCAACCCGCGGCGGCAGCGCTTCGGCCGCTCGGCCGAAGCCGAGCCGGTCCGGTCGGCCGGGCCGCGCCCAGGCCGGACCGGACCCGGCCGAGCCGGTTCGGGCCGGGTCGGGCCGACCCGGTTCGGGCCGACCCGGTTCGGCCGACCCCAGGGGGGGTTCGGGCCGGGTCGCCCCGGGCCCAGTACCCCCGTTACGGGCCCTCTACGGTCTTTCGCCCATATCTTGGGCCTGGGACCTCCGATTGACGAACCGTCAGCGGCTACGCGATCCTTGGATCGAGACGGTCGTTTCGGTATATTATACTCAAGGTTTCGGAAGACTTTGAGTTCGGCCGGGTTGGTTCGTTCACGAAACCAACCGGGCCTTCGGAGCGGAAACGCTCATATCTTGAGCCACGAACGTCCGATTGACGCGCCGTCAGTCGCGTTGTGTTCCTCTTAGTGAATCGGATCTTTTGGCATACTCCGCCCGAGGTTTGGATGCAGGTGGAGTACGGTCGGGTTGGTTTTTCCTTAAAATCCAACCGGGCCCCGGAGACGAAAAGGCTAATAACTCACAGACCGGGCGTCCGATTGACGCGCCGTCTGTTTCGTTGACTTCCTCTTGATGAGACGGAACTTTTGACATACTCCGCCCGAGTTTTGGATACAGTCGGAGTATGGCCGGGTTGGATTGTACTCGAAATCCAACCGGGCCCCTGGAACGGGAAAGCTGATATCCTTCAGACAGGACGTCCGCTTGACGAGCCGTCAGCGGCGTTGATGGTTACGTTGAGTAACGGTCCTTTTGAGTTTACCCTATGGGAGTTCGGGGTACAGTTGAGATACGGCCGGGTTTGGTTTCGCTCACGAAACCAACCGGTCCCCTGGGACGAAAAGGCTAATAACTCACAGACCGGGCGTCCGATCGACGTGCCGTCTGTTGCGTTGAGACCCCTGTGACGAGACGGTTCTTTGAGACACTTCTTCGCGGGACCTTGTGATACTTGGAGTATCGACCAGTAGCTCGTGGAGCGGACCCGTGGTACTTGACAGTAGTGGTGCGCTTAGATGCAGCAGCAGATCCTTGGCGGTGGAGCGCTTGGTTGTAGCGGCGGACCCGCGATACTCTACGGAGTGTGAGCGCTTGGTTGTAGCGGCGGACCCGCGTTACTCTACGGAGTGTGTGCGCTTGGATGCAGCAGCAGACCCTTGACGGTGGAGCGCTTGGTTGTAGCGGCGGACCCGCGTTACTCTACGGAGTGTGTGCGCTTGGATGCAGCAGCAGACCCTTGACGGTGGAGCGCTTGGTTGTAGCGGCGGACCCGCGTTACTCTACGGAGTGTGTGCGCTTGGATGCAGCAGCAGACCCTTGACGGTGGAGCGCTTGGTTGTAGCAGCGGACCCGCGTTACTCTACGGAGTGTGTGCGCTTGGTTGTAGCGACAGACCCGCGACGGTGGAGACGTGCGTGCAGAGTACGGAGACCGTGTAGCCGGCTGAGACCTGACGACTGCTTGACCGACTCGACTTGGAGTGAGTCGACTAGCCCAGTGGACGGAGCGCCCGGTACTTGGCGGCAGACCCACGGCGGACGGAGCGCCTGGTAGTTGGCAGCAGACCCGCGGTACTCGACGGGAGGAGTACCTCAGCAGGCTATCTGGGTAGCGCCCGGTATTTGGCGACAGACCCTCAGCGGACGGAGCGCCCGGTAGTTGGCCGCAAACCCGCAGTACTCGACAGGAGGAGTACCTCAGCAGTCATAGGTTAGCGAGCAGTACCTCGGAGTCGTGATAGGACTACTACACACTTCAGAGACGGGGCTCTTCAGCAGTTACGGTTTCGATAATGAAAATCCTGGTTTGAGCTGAGACCTTTGACCTTTGTGTTTCCTCATGATTGAGATGGGTCGCTTGATAACTTAGGTACATGTATGGGCATATACCTGGGTGATGGTTATCCGTTGATTTCATGATTTTTGTGTATCCTTGAGTTTGGATGGGTTACTTGATGACTTAGGTATATGTATGGGCGTATACCTAAGTAGAGTCTGATGTTACTTCGTGATTGCTGCCTTTACTTTGTGGATATCAATGTTGGATTTGGTGAGACCTTAAGGGTCTCGGGGTCCCTACTGAGTAGCTTATACTCACCCCTGCACGGGCTATGCCCGCACCTCGTTGTGTTGGTTGCAGACGACGGACAGCGCAGATCGCAGTTGAGACTTGCGGAGCAGGTCGGTACCCGGAGGTGGACCACTGGGCGGACGTACCCGGAGTAGACGACAGGACCTGTGGAGTAGAGGAGCTATCTGTACCTACCCTTCAGGTAGGATCCGTGGTGGACGATCCAGGAGCTGAGCCATCTGTACCTACCCTTCAGGTAGGAATCGAGGCGGACGACCCAGGAGCCGCTTCGTTCTTCCAGCTGCTGTTTTTCCCTTTCGAGTTGTACTTTACAGTTGGGCTTGTATTTCCGGCCCCCTTTACTTTTCTGCACTTGTAGTTACTTTCCGCTTGCTGACTCTGTGGTGGTTGTTACTTATAAAGGCAATGCCTTCCCTGTTATCGGGATTTACGCCTTTGGTGCTAGTCGCCAGCCCCTGGCCTATGGAAGGCGGGCTTGGGGTAGTCACGGCACGGGCCCCGAGGACGGGTCGTGACAAATTGGTATCAGAGGCGGTCGGTTCTACCGCAGACTCTGATCGTCTTTTCTTTCTATGTGAAGCAATAGTGTTAAGGGTACCGAGTGTGGTTTTCAGTTCAGGGAGTCCAGTGTTGGTGCGGGCGGCCGACGTATCCATACACCAGGACCCTGACAACTGATTTCCGACTTTGTGCGCGAAAACACTGATTGCGTGTGTGTTTTCAAAGGTTTCCCCCCTTAAAACAGCTCAAACCAGGTCAGCTCACCAGGTATAATCGTTTGATCGTGTTACGTTGTTTCTTTCAGGATGTCTTTTCTCGGACGACCAGCTAGAGCCCGGAGGGATGAGCGTGCTGACAGTCTGACGAGCGACGAGGCTTCGGTACAGGGCCCTCTTGCAGTTGAGGCACCAGCGGAGGCACCAGCGGTACTACCATACGTTGGGCCACCGATGCCACCAGCCCCAGCAGTAGGCGATGCCCGCTACTTGCGCGCACTGCATGAGTTCCAGCGCCAGAGGCCACCCAGGTTCGGGGGAGAGATGGACCCGCAGGCGGCTGAGGATTGGCTGGAGGCCGTGGTGGGAGTCTTCAGGCTAGTGGGGACGCCGGCAGACTTCATGGTGATCTTTGCTACCAGCCTCCTTCAGGCAGCAGCAGGTAGGTGGTGGAGCCACTTGTTTCAGTTTTGCGATGAGATGGACTTCGCATGGGAAGACTTTGAGACCTTCTTCAGGGTGGAGTTTGTGCCAGTAGCTCTACACCCTGAGCGTGATCAGGAGCTGCTGCCTTTGCCACGTGTTTCTCGATCAGAAGCCGAGTCATCTGTGGGCAATAGACAGATGATGCTGAGGCCCAGAAAGACCAGACCAGCAGTTAGACGGTCTCGGGTTTTACGACCGGCGGTGCAGGGCACCCGGAGTGGGAACGGAGCTAGCCGTGCAAGGAGCAGGTTGTGTTACTCATGTCGCGGAAAGGGTCATCTGGCACGTGACTTTCCGACTCCCGATCCGCAGGCTTTGAGGGAGCCACCGAGAAAGAGGCGACGACAAATGCTTGAGCAACAGTAGAACTCTTGGAGCAGGTGGACAGGAGCAGAACTAGTGGATACGTCTCTTGTACTTCTAGTTCCTTGTTGATGTTGCTTTTGTGTAGCGTCTTGTATTATGAGCTGCAATAATAAAAGACGCATCCTTTGAGATGTTTTCATTCCTGTCCTCTTTTGTGATGTTACTAAGAGGTTCCAGTTGACTGTTGACTTGACCCTCACTTGTGAGACATCTACTGGAGGAGACCAGTTACCACACACTGATGCCGACAGTGTGACTCAACCCTTGGAGGCGAGAGTAACGGTTGGATCTCTTAGTAGTAGCGTCGAGGCCTTACGACGTCATCCTTGGTATGGATTAGTATCATCCATGTTAGGATTGACTGTTTTAGGCAAAGAATGTGGTTCATCCAGGGGATGAGACCAGGTTTCTCTTTTCGGCAAAGAAGAAATCTCGCAGCTCATGTGGGACCAGAGATGGTCCGGGCCACGTCAGAAGAGGTCCACGTCATCCAGGAGCGGATGAGGACAACACAGAGCCGGCAGAAGTCTTACACTGACAGGAGGCGGAGGCCACTAGAGTTCGAGGAGGGTGACCACGTCTTCTTGCGGGTCTCACCTCGACGTGGTAAACAGAGTTTTGGCCAAGGCGGCAAGTTGTCTCCCCGCTTCATCGGGCCTTTCCAGGTCCTCAGCAGAGTTGGCGAGGTGGCTTATCGCCTGGCTCTGCCACCTCAGTTGCACCGGGTGCACGACGTCTTCCACGTATCCCAGCTGAGGAGATACGTGCTCGACCCCCTTCGCATATCTTCGACCATGAGGAGCTAGACAGTGGCGATGAGTGTCTTATACGGAGGTCCCGGTGGAGATAGAGGATCGACAGGAGCGGGTCCTACATGGGCGATCGATTCCTCTTGTGCGCAACAGATGGCGGCACGGGAATCTCCAGGTGAGCACATGGGATCGGAAGGCTCTGATGCGTGCTCAGTACCGCTTTGTTTCCCTAAGGTTGTGGTGAAGCTTTACGGGGACGTAAAGCCCTGTGGTGGGAGTAATGTAAAGACCCGTAAATTTCAAGGAAATTTTTTTCTTAATTTTCTTTGGAATTTTACAAGAACGCAGTTTCTGACGGCACCTGATTCCGAGGCCCGGTGTGCCCGGAATCATTTGCCGAAGTTTTGGCTCGGGTACGTTCAGTGAACGGACGAGCGGGTTTTTCTAACTTTTGAACCGGTGCCCGGAATCGAATTCTGAGGGCACCGATGAAATCGCAGCGCCGGTATTCGCTTAGAAACGCCTCTTCCGGAGTTGCGTTTGCTCGGATGTGGTTTTTAATTTTCGGGCTTAAAGTTAAGAAATAAAATAATTTTGCGACAACTTTATTTTATTTCGCTTAAGCCACTTGGAAGCCACTTGAAGCCACTTAAAGGCGGCTTGAACTGAGTTGAACTGGATAGGATGCTATCCAGAAATATCCTACCCCTTGGTAGGATATTTGTGAGGTGGGGCCCGCACGAGCCCCGCCGTTTCTTTCGCTAAGTAACGCACCCGCGAAAACCCGTCAAAGTAACTGAAAAGTCAACCGACGCGTTTTCTTTAATTCTTAACAGACCATTTAATTGGGCGGTTTATTTCGTGAATTAAATGGACTGTTTCTTTCGTGAATTTAATGGGTCGTTTCTTTCGAATTGATGGATCGTTTCTTAACCGGTTTCGTGTTGGCATGTTTATAAATTAAGACCAACATAAAAATCCTTGGAAAGGATTTGAGAGAATCTTCGTTCCTCCACCCTCTCCGCGAAGAACGCGAAGAACGCGAAGAACGCGAAGAACGCGAAGAACGCCGAACCCGGAAGTCGACGACGCTTTCGCCCGAGACGTTCTTCCGATCTCCGATCTCCGATCACCGACCATTCGAGGTGAGTGATTTCGGATTTCCTCTCAAGTTCTTTTCTTTGGTTTTAAACGAAACACAGATTTAAATATTAACAATTTAAATCTGTTGTTCTTGATTTGTTGAGCTCGCCGGCTCAACGCCGGTTTCCGCGACGACGCGACACCTTCCCGCGACGACGCGACGATCGATCTCTTCCGCGACGATCTCTTCCGCGAAGAACGCCCGCGCTCGACGATCATCAAGGTAGGGATTTGATTGTGATTCTTTTTCCCGTGATTATTCTTTTTAAATAAAGAACCCGATCGAAACAATTTTTAATTTATTTAAAAATTGTTGTTGATTATTCCTCCCGTGATTTATGGCTAACGCGGAGGGTGCGGGTCTAACGAACAAGACCCGGCAACCCTCCGCCGATCTGTTTTTGTTGTGCGGATATGGCGGACGACGACGAACCGCGCGGCCGGGGCGATCCGTCGATCCCGCAGTGAAGGTCGGCATCCGGGAGGGGCAACGGCGCAGACGGGAAAGAAATCGGGCCACCGGAGCGTCCCCGGCGGCCCGCGGAAGGCGGCGGCGGCGCCGGCGACCGGAGGCGGCGGCGCCCGGCGCGCCGCCGTGGAGGAAGCCCGCCGCGGCTGAAGCCGCGGCGGCATCGGCGGCCGGTTCCGCGGCCGCGCGGAACCGGGACGGACGCGGCGGCCCGGCCGCGTCCGCGAGACAAGCGGCCCCCCGCGGGGCCGCGGTTTCCCTCAAGCCGCGGGTTCAACCCGCGGCGGCAGCGCTTCGGCCGCTCGGCCGAAGCCGAGCCGGTCCGGTCGGCCGGGCCGCGCCCAGGCCGGACCGGACCCGGCCGAGCCGGTTCGGGCCGGGTCGGGCCGACCCGGTTCGGGCCGACCCGGTTCGGCCGACCCCAGGGGGGGTTCGGGCCGGGTCGCCCCGGGCCCAGTACCCCCGTTACGGGCCCTCTACGGTCTTTCGCCCATATCTTGGGCCTGGGACCTCCGATTGACGAACCGTCAGCGGCTACGCGATCCTTGGATCGAGACGGTCGTTTCGGTATATTATACTCAAGGTTTCGGAAGACTTTGAGTTCGGCCGGGTTGGTTCGTTCACGAAACCAACCGGGCCTTCGGAGCGGAAACGCTCATATCTTGAGCCACGAACGTCCGATTGACGCGCCGTCAGTCGCGTTGTGTTCCTCTTAGTGAATCGGATCTTTTGGCATACTCCGCCCGAGGTTTGGATGCAGGTGGAGTACGGTCGGGTTGGTTTTTCCTTAAAATCCAACCGGGCCCCGGAGACGAAAAGGCTAATAACTCACAGACCGGGCGTCCGATTGACGCGCCGTCTGTTTCGTTGACTTCCTCTTGATGAGACGGAACTTTTGACATACTCCGCCCGAGTTTTGGATACAGTCGGAGTATGGCCGGGTTGGATTGTACTCGAAATCCAACCGGGCCCCTGGAACGGGAAAGCTGATATCCTTCAGACAGGACGTCCGCTTGACGAGCCGTCAGCGGCGTTGATGGTTACGTTGAGTAACGGTCCTTTTGAGTTTACCCTATGGGAGTTCGGGGTACAGTTGAGATACGGCCGGGTTTGGTTTCGCTCACGAAACCAACCGGTCCCCTGGGACGAAAAGGCTAATAACTCACAGACCGGGCGTCCGATCGACGTGCCGTCTGTTGCGTTGAGACCCCTGTGACGAGACGGTTCTTTGAGACACTTCTTCGCGGGACCTTGTGATACTTGGAGTATCGACCAGTAGCTCGTGGAGCGGACCCGTGGTACTTGACAGTAGTGGTGCGCTTAGATGCAGCAGCAGATCCTTGGCGGTGGAGCGCTTGGTTGTAGCGGCGGACCCGCGATACTCTACGGAGTGTGAGCGCTTGGTTGTAGCGGCGGACCCGCGTTACTCTACGGAGTGTGTGCGCTTGGATGCAGCAGCAGACCCTTGACGGTGGAGCGCTTGGTTGTAGCGGCGGACCCGCGTTACTCTACGGAGTGTGTGCGCTTGGATGCAGCAGCAGACCCTTGACGGTGGAGCGCTTGGTTGTAGCGGCGGACCCGCGTTACTCTACGGAGTGTGTGCGCTTGGATGCAGCAGCAGACCCTTGACGGTGGAGCGCTTGGTTGTAGCAGCGGACCCGCGTTACTCTACGGAGTGTGTGCGCTTGGTTGTAGCGACAGACCCGCGACGGTGGAGACGTGCGTGCAGAGTACGGAGACCGTGTAGCCGGCTGAGACCTGACGACTGCTTGACCGACTCGACTTGGAGTGAGTCGACTAGCCCAGTGGACGGAGCGCCCGGTACTTGGCGGCAGACCCACGGCGGACGGAGCGCCTGGTAGTTGGCAGCAGACCCGCGGTACTCGACGGGAGGAGTACCTCAGCAGGCTATCTGGGTAGCGCCCGGTATTTGGCGACAGACCCTCAGCGGACGGAGCGCCCGGTAGTTGGCCGCAAACCCGCAGTACTCGACAGGAGGAGTACCTCAGCAGTCATAGGTTAGCGAGCAGTACCTCGGAGTCGTGATAGGACTACTACACACTTCAGAGACGGGGCTCTTCAGCAGTTACGGTTTCGATAATGAAAATCCTGGTTTGAGCTGAGACCTTTGACCTTTGTGTTTCCTCATGATTGAGATGGGTCGCTTGATAACTTAGGTACATGTATGGGCATATACCTGGGTGATGGTTATCCGTTGATTTCATGATTTTTGTGTATCCTTGAGTTTGGATGGGTTACTTGATGACTTAGGTATATGTATGGGCGTATACCTAAGTAGAGTCTGATGTTACTTCGTGATTGCTGCCTTTACTTTGTGGATATCAATGTTGGATTTGGTGAGACCTTAAGGGTCTCGGGGTCCCTACTGAGTAGCTTATACTCACCCCTGCACGGGCTATGCCCGCACCTCGTTGTGTTGGTTGCAGACGACGGACAGCGCAGATCGCAGTTGAGACTTGCGGAGCAGGTCGGTACCCGGAGGTGGACCACTGGGCGGACGTACCCGGAGTAGACGACAGGACCTGTGGAGTAGAGGAGCTATCTGTACCTACCCTTCAGGTAGGATCCGTGGTGGACGATCCAGGAGCTGAGCCATCTGTACCTACCCTTCAGGTAGGAATCGAGGCGGACGACCCAGGAGCCGCTTCGTTCTTCCAGCTGCTGTTTTTCCCTTTCGAGTTGTACTTTACAGTTGGGCTTGTATTTCCGGCCCCCTTTACTTTTCTGCACTTGTAGTTACTTTCCGCTTGCTGACTCTGTGGTGGTTGTTACTTATAAAGGCAATGCCTTCCCTGTTATCGGGATTTACGCCTTTGGTGCTAGTCGCCAGCCCCTGGCCTATGGAAGGCGGGCTTGGGGTAGTCACGGCACGGGCCCCGAGGACGGGTCGTGACATATATATTCTATAACAATTTGAAAAAAGATTAAAAAAACTATACATGTTGATTTTAGCACCCCAAACTTTTTTAAAACTCTCATCTTATGTTCTAGTAAAATGAACTAAATATTATAGTGAATAAACAATGTAAAAAGATAGTTACAATCATGTATTATTGTTCAATAATTTTTGAGTTAGGATCTCCGATAGTGTACTTTTAAATAGAGTAAACTATTTTCTAAACTCTATCCACTTAGGTTAAACATACTGAAAAATAGAATAAACATATTTTTTATTAAAATTTAATAATGTATAAAAAAAATACAGGGGATAAAATTATTGGGATATCCATCCCATTATGAGGTGTAGTTAGATTATCAATACATGTATAGTATATTGGTCATCCCCAATCCACATGAGGATGGGATTTAAGTGATATAAACCACTATATTCAGTACCTTCCAAAGTTATTGCACTTTAATTAAACTATGAGATCACCTTTGATAGTGTAGTGAATGTCTACCACCTAATTAATTTGGTGTGTAATATTAATTTTGGTTATATTATTGGTGATTTAAGAGGTATGTTAGGTATATGGGACATTGGTCATGGCCTATACTTGATATAGTGGAAGCTCTAAGAATACTAATTCATAATATTCCCAAGGGAAGTAAGTAAATAGTTAAATATGTATAAATTAATTAGAGTTTATGAAAATATTATTCCCTTCATGAATTAATTACTAAACATATATATAATCAGGAGTGAACATTAGTAAATCTTCTTATATTTTACCTCCCTCAGTTGATATTTCTAGGGACATTGAGGAAGTAGTTGATTACCCATGGGTCTTGATATATCTTCATCCTTTTCTCCCAATACCTTGGTAGAAATGTTCTCACTTTGGTGGGATGGTTTTATGAAATTTACTACATATTTTTCATTCATATAGTCATTTTTAGGTTTTCTAGCCACTGGTGGGACTTTTTACAGATATAAAGTGGGCAGGTTGTCAAACTAGTCCCCATCCGACTATTATTCATCATCCTGGATAGTATCTGGTATAATTTTCATCATTAATTTCTCTTTAAGGAGGTTTTACACATGATCTTATTTATTTACGTCTATAAATACATTTTCCCTAGTTTCTTAGAGTCCGTGGATACTTTTTTAAATTTTCACTAGATATGATAAATCAAATCATGATAGACCAAATAATTTATAAGTCTCAAAAAACATTATAAATTATTGAATCTCACATAAAAATTAAAAACATAAAATAAAAAAGGCTAATTTCATTGAGAAAACCATTATTCCCATTATAATATCCTTTTATGTGTCTCGTAATTCATTTCATGGCATCAGAGGGAGAGGAAAGACAAGAAAGGGGTGAGATGAGAAGCTTAGTAAGGGTATGTATATAACAGAAGCTATCATAAATAAGTAAGGCATAATTAATATGAAAAATAAAATAACTAAAAATAAATTTCATTTAATCAATAAATTGATCATAAAGAACAATATTAAAAGAATAATTAATGATCAAATAATACCACATAAATAATCACCTGGTTTTGAAAAATATTCATGGATATCATAACTAATTAATTAATCACATGAAAATCAATAACTAGTATCATAATTATATAATTAATACTTTTAGACATCATAAACATACCTTCAAAGCCTCGTGTGAATTCATCTAACACAAATGTCTATGGAATCAGTCAAATATAAAAAATTGTCAGTCTAATGAGACCTATTGATGTATCGCTAGTCTATAGTGGACCCTACCCATCACATAATAATTCCAATGCATTTATCATATTAATAGGGAGAAAAATAATCAATGTAATCATTATTATTAAAAGACATTCATATTAAATGTTAATAACTTACCAAATCATTTAAAATAGTCTACATAAACATTCGTATTGGAAAACAAGAATATGAATGACAATACATCACCCAATCAAACATGTCATAAAAAATATAGGGAATGAATTAAGATGGTATCAGTACAACATATCCCCATTGGAAGAAACTTAAAATTGTAATTTTTTCATTGATAAATATAAATACCATAATAATATCATTAAAAACATTTCTGAGGAAAATAATCTTTTGAATTTGAAAAATTACTTTTAAAAACTAAAAATTTCCAAAATATTAAGAAAAATAATTTCCTAGAAAATAAAAAAGATACTTATAATGGAATTTTCAAATAATTTAGTTTTCATGATTGTATAAAATTTGGTTCAAACCGTGTATGTTAAAATAATGATTCATTTCCCATTATTAGTAAAAAGTAAAAAAGAACATTATTCAAAAATGGAATAAAAGATTACATTTTAAAATTTTATTAAAGAGATAAAAATGATTAAAAATGAAATAAAAAATATTTTTATAATGTTAAAAAAATTCTTCAAAAAAATTCTATAATAAATGGACATAGAAGAAAGAATATTTTCAATCGAAGAGAGAAATAAAGTTAGGTTTTCCTAAAAAAACATTCATTTGGACTTTGGAGTATGTAAAGATGGGAAAATGAAAAGAAAACTAAAAATTATAAAAAATAAATATTTAGATTGACAAGTATTTCAAAATAATTCACCCAATATATACTTAAACATAAACAACCCTGATTTCTTATGAGATTATGAAATAAATCCTTATCTCTTTGGTATCATTTAGATCATAAACACCGTGAAATAAAAAAATTAAAAAGAATATTTAATACCATGAATTTAAATATATTCATGATATAAAATATCAATATTATGTTATATTAACCATAAAAAATAAATAAGCGGTGAATATGGTGTATGTCTTATCAATGTAAAAGTGAGATGAGAAACCCCCACATCATGTTTGATTTCAATAATAATTTACCAGAACTCCATTATAATATATATATATATATAGATTAATTGTAAATCTATTCAATAACTACAAAATATAAACTATAATAATATAAATCATGACATATAAACTTTAATTATTTCCTTTAATAAATTATTTATTAACCATTCTTTATTAAAATAACTATTACAAGTGATAACTGCTTTGTTTTTCATGTATGTTTTAGTTTGGTAGATTCTGTACTTTTACATTGATTATGGTTCCATAAAATAAATGATATTAATCATGATATAAATATAATATATATTAAATATATATTTAATTATAATATTAAATAAAATATATAGATAGTAAAATGAGTTACACCGTTCAAAGAGGGGGTTGGTCGTATGTACACATGAACGCAGTTGTCATTTTTTGAAAGATAAAATGAACGAAAGGAAAATAATAATTCATTTTTAAAGAATAATTTTCTATAATATAAATAAATATTTTCAAAAAATAAATCCTTACTACCATCCATGTAAAAATAAAATGAAACATGAATCACATCGCTCTGTGGTGGCAGTAGTCCACACGTATAAACGGGCGACATTATCATTTTCCAACATATTGGATGGTAATATGGTAGTTGGGATATTATAATTAAATAATTATAAATATTTCATATATAAAATATATATATATATATATTAAATACATCATTATATCCATCAGTTAATGGTGGTCATTAAAAACAAATTACATTAGTTCGTGAGGTGGTAGTCTTCCATACACATGAACAAGAGTTTTGTTCCCCATTTGATAGAAGAGGATATGTATATAGATTATTATATATTAATATAATGGAATATAATTATATTGGAGATACTAGTTCTATTATGTTATCATATTTTATGGATATTTAATGTATTTCATTGAAGAAATAAAATTAAAACACATAGTTAATAACTGTAACTCTTATTCAGACAACCTCTTTAGGTTTATAACTAATGCCTTCCTAGATTGGTATTCTGATAAAACTAGTGACTATAGGTGTTGGGGAGTGAAGTACGTATGTTATTTGGTTAGGTATTGAATGATCCAAATGTCTCTTGATGTCTGGATAAGAGAGTAGGGGGTTTTCCATTTATAAGTGGGGGAGAGTACACACTTGGAATTTTAGAAAAGAATACATTATATCCACTTTTTAAATAACCCAAACGAATCTAATATAGACCATTACCTAACCATTAATGATATAAGGCCTAAATAAAAAAAAATATAAATTTTTAAATTTTCTATGTCATTTTATCCCTTACCTATTTTAATTAACCCTCAGAAAACCTATTTTAACTATAATAGTAATAATTAATTTCTTCTCTTTTTTACTGTTAATTATGAAAAAAAATTAAGATACAAAAATTATATAATATTAATTATAATTATTCATAATATTTAATAGATTTATTCAAATTTAAATCAATGAAATGAAAAGATTTAAATTAAAAATAAATCTTCAAGTATGATGAAATTGCGGTTTTCTTAAGAAATGTTTTCTTAAGTACAAGTAGTTACTATGTCGTATTTTAAAATAAAATTGTTTCAAATGATGTAAATTGGATTTATAATAATATAATTATACTAATTTTAGTGTTTATATAGTTTAAAAAAATTAATCTTTTTAATTTCATTTAACAAAAATGATGTTTTGAATAAGAATTCGTATTTTAACTATTTATAAAAATAGACTTTTTTAAAATTATAAAATATATACTCCAAGATAATTTTGAAACATTTATTTCAAAAAATGAGTTCAATTTTTAAATAATTATTCTAAAAGTGGAAAATTATAATTTTAAAATAAGTGCATAGAATATGAAGAAACCACTTTTTTAAAAAATATAGTTTTAAGCATTCAAGTAGTTTAATTACTATCCAATACCCAAAAAATATTATATTTATGATAAATTTTTTAATTGAATATATAATATATATTTTTTATTAATATTATTCACCAAAAGTGATTAATTTAATTTCTTAAATTAACAACACATTGCATGCTTAAAAATAGTTTTACGAGAAAAACATATCATTTACATTCAAATGATTTTTGATTTTATTTCAAATAAATTAATAAAAATGAAGATATTTTATACATATGTAAACCATGTAATTTAAAAAAACTATTCATATTCATAGTCTCCAATTTAATGTTTATGTGATAATTATGACATAAAATAATAATATTTTGACAGTATATCACAGTTCATTTAAACTCCATGTTGCGTGAAACACAAGCTATCAGAAAAATAAATATAATTCAATGTGTAATATATTATAAAATATCATTTAGTTACATTCAACCACCCCCCTAAATAAAATTTTCCCTCATAATTCTAATTTCTTCATCATTTTTCTATTATCTTTTTAAAACCCACATTGTAAAAGGGATAACAAAACATCAAATTAATATGAAAGAAAATAAAGTATGGAGGTCAGCTAGAAAAAAATATATCTAGGAATCCTAGTATGAAAATTTTAGTGGAACATGGAAGAAAATAGTAAATAAATACGGAGTGTTAAGTAAATTCTAAATAATAAGAAAGTGGATATTCATGAGAATGTTAATGGCCATAAAACTATAAATTGGTGACGGGTGAACACACCATCAATTATTTATAAATGTTTGTAATAATATAATATTTTTGTTTCAAGTTCCTATTAATAAATTTGAGATATTCCCTTACTATCATTATAGAGAACACCATAAAATATAATTACTTGATATATTTTTATTTCATAATCATAATATCATCCTATATTTATGATTTAATCAATTTCAACTTCATTTCTAACTCCAAGAAATGAATATACAAGATGAATTTCTTATTTTTGAATAACTAAAATCAACTTCTAATAGTTCACATAATCCAAAAAATTATAATTAGATATTCCTCCTTTTATTATTGAAACCAAAATTTATTGAAAAATGTAATATAATACCCAAAATGAATATGAATACATTAATCTCCAAAATTCAACAATAAAACCAATGTTTGAACTTGGATCATTCCTTTATTAAAAAATCGTATATCCTAAGTAGCATTAATAATATCAATAAGAAAGGGGCTTTTAACCACAACGATTATCTCATACCCTTTAACCTTCATATGAAAAAAAGTAATAACATTCTTCCAAAATAATCCTATATATTAATCCTAAATGTTATATATAGTTCAACCAAATAAAATTAATCCCAAAATGTCATTAATGACATGAACATACCATCACTTAAAACCTAAAAATGGTTTTATAAGTATTTTCACTTATGATAAAAATTTAACTCATAAAGATATGGTGGTATCCATAAAAAATAAGTTATTCATAGATAAATATATATAAATTATTTTTAAAATTAATCCAATAACTATAAATTTCATTGTTTTTATAACCACATTACCATTGATAAAAATACTTCTACAAGATTATTATGGAATCCTGATACATAAATACTACAACCCTTTTACTTTGGTGATTTGTATATCATTGGAAATTCCATGGTCTTGGAGTTATACTTTAAAAAGGTCATTTACTCTGATAGTTCAATGTTTCCCTATATTTATGAAAATGAACTACAAATGGATATTGAGAATGAAATTTATTTCCCACTATTGAACTCCTCCATTTTCCATAGAAATTCATTGCTCCATGACCTTATTTTCCATACATAGTTATTTTGATATTCTTTTGAGACATTCTAATAGGTTTCTCTTTCCTAATTATTGACATTAATGAAATTTGAGAATACTTTCTCTGTGATCTCCATTAATTAATATCTAAGAAGATTCCATATATCTCTTCTTTTGGAGTCCAATAATTGGTTATGTTTTAGGTTGGTAACCATATATCATGACATATAATTAGGAATAATCATGATATCTTTAAATTTAGTCATCATTCTATTTGGATTCTCATAATCACCACATTTTCTATCATATAAACTTTTAACAAGATTCCATTGGGTCCCATCAATGTTCTAAAACTAAGAAGCCTAGTTTGAGAAAAAATAAATTGAGTGTAAACCCGCAAAATAATTTATAGGTTGTATAAATCATGAAACCTTATTTTCAATCTTAGACACCTTAGGTTTATCCTTGGTTATTCATATTAATTATTCAAATCATTTATAATTGTCCATATTTAAAATTAGAATTAACCTAATCATCTCATCTAGGAGTTTCCAAAATTGTATGTACCATGGTCCATTGTAATAAACGAGGTGATAAATGTGTCAAATAAAAATGAAACATTTTTATATTTATTACCCACAGGTAAACTATTACAGAGACACATCCACACGTAGTATCTAATCATTGACACATTTCATGGAAATATAGATAATCTATACCATACCAAAACATTAGGATGTTATCCCATTCTCTGAAATATATTCATATTCAGTCATAGGGTTGTGTTATCCAGTATATATTTTTTCTAAATATTATTCCCATGGTTTTTACTAAACATTATTTGATACACATAATCTAGTATCCCAAATATAGTGGTTTCATTACTACATAGGTGCTAGATATAAGGAATCACATCGCAAAAGAATGTATAGTTTAATAGTATTTGAAAACATGAAACATACTTGAATATCACATTTCAATTGAAAACATAAATTAAAATATAGATTTTTTTTATAATACCATTATTCCATTTAGCATAACACTTCATATCATCCATAATACATTTCCTCGAATCCATGGGAAAGAAAAATAAGAAAGGGGTGAGATCAGATGCTCATTAAGGGTATGATTTCAAAAAAATATATCATTAATATATAAGTAATTATAAATATATAAAGGTAAATAACTAAAAACAAATTCCATTTAATCAATAACTTGAGAAAAAAATATAAATATGCAATGAATAAATGATGACCAAATAATTCCATTAAAATAATCACACAATATAGTAACTTATCCATTTTTATCAAAACTAATCAAATAATCACATGTACATCAATGAATAATATGATATTGATAGAATGAGTAATACCATTTATCACATATAATCTAATGAGCCCTTGTCCCATGACATATTACATAAATAAGTAATTCTGTAGAAAAATAAAAAATTAATTTCTCTCATTAGACCTAGAAATACTGTGAGGGGCTCTATAGGGACACACCCATCACATAGTAAGTCCAACACATTCATCATATGAAATGGGATAAAAATAATAAATTTTATAAATTTTATTTTAAAATAATAATACTAAATGTTAATAATATCTGAAATTAATAAATATAATGAACTTAAACATTTTTATTGAAAAACAATCATAACAAAGTTAATTTATTCCCCATTCAATCTTATCATAAACCATCAAGATAAAGAATAAGGGTGGTATAATTAAAATGTATCACTTATAGACAATATCTAAAATAAGGTTTTATTCCTTTTAGGAATCGAAATTCCATAAAAATGTAATTAAAAACATTCATGAGGAAAATAAACATTTTTTACATTGGACATTTACTTTTAAGAACATAAAAGTTTCAAAATATTTGGAAACAATATTCCTATTTAAATGAATTAGGGAAGCCTATAATGTATGATTCAAATAATTTAGTGGTCATAATGGAATAAAATTTTTTTCAAGCTATGTATGTTAAATCAAAATTTCCTAACACGTTTTTGATATAAAGTTAAAATTACTTTGTTCATGAACAATAGATTATTCCTTTTAAACCATTTTTAAATAACTAAAAATAGAGTAAACCTAAAATTTAAATATATATATATATAATATTATTAAAAATATTCAAAACAATTTTAGAAAACATGGATCTTAATGTGAATGGCGTTTCGATCGAAGATAGAAATAAAGATGGTTTACCTTAAAAACAATATTTTGGAATCATGAGTACCTAGATAAGGGAAAACAAAAATAAGACATAATTTTTATAAATAATTATATTATAAGAAAATATATTGTTTTAAACATATATATATTGAATAATTATCTAAATAGGTACTTAAATATGAACAATCATGAAAAATGATGATATTATGAAATTAACCATTAAAGATTTCGTAACTATTGGATCATATCTTCCATACAATAGTTAACATCAATGAAACAATAATACCATTATGATAAATGTATTTTTGATATAATATTTCAATGTAGTAGTATATAAACCACACAAAAATAAGTGGTGAATATGACATATGTCACGCGAAAGTAAAAGTGAGACGAGATACACATACCTTATGTCCTATTTCAATTATACATTTCAGAAAATATTTAATAATCAATGTGGATTTTTATAAATAAATTAAAACAAAAAATAATATATATAATAAAATATATTATTTACTTATAAACTTTTATTACCAATTTATTATCAATTGTTTATTAAAATCACTATTTTGAGTGATAACTTCATTGTTTTTCATTAATGTATTGGTTTGGTTGTTTCCGTAATTGTATATTTATCATGGTTAAACCACCCAATGATTATTAATAATGAAATAAATATCGTATATAGTCATTATATAAGTATATATAATATTCCATCCATGTCATAGAATGAAAAATGAGTTACACTATTCATGGAGATGGTAGGTCATATTTACGTATGAATATTGTATCCATTTTTTTGAGGGATGAAATGAATGATAGGTAAATAAAAATTCACATTAATAAAATAATTATTATTTAATATAAATAAGGTAATTTCATAAAATATATCCTTATTACCATCCATATAAATAGAAAATTAAAAACCAATGAAATTGTTTCATGGAGGCGGTTGTCCACTTCTACAAAAATGAAATGTTATTATTTTCCAACAGATTGGATGGTAAGAAGGAAGATATTATATTATAATTAAGGAATTATAATTACGTTATAAATATTATATATATACAAACATTAAATCCATAATTATATATTATCTTGATAAGTTGTGATGGAAAATGAATTACTTTGTTTTGCGAGGAGGTAGTCCACCATAAACACAATCGACAGTTTCATTTCTCATTAGTTGTAAAATGATAAGAATATAGGTAATTGCATTGAGATAATAAAATATAAATATTTATTATATAATTATGTTAATAATTAATAATGGTTTCTGGATATTGAATTTAGTTTAAGTATGATATAATATGAAAACACATGGTTAATAACAATAATTATTCTTCAGGAAACCTCTCTATATTTATACATAAATCCTTCATATATTAATTTTATGATCACAAAGAGGAATATAGTTCATCGTTATGGATGTATTTAAGGGATTTGAATTTTTATTTGATTATCCAAATGGATCATTATATTTTGAGAGTAGAGGAGAGAGATTTCCTACTAAAAATGGGGGGAGGACATGCATAGAATTTTTTAAAAGAATAAATTATACCCATTCTTTACACGTACCAAATGGATCCAAATGGGACAATTCCCAAAATATGGATGATATAATCTTTCTATAAGGATTTATAATAGAAACAATATATTTTTTAGGTCATTTTAACCCTTATCTTTTTATTTTAACCTCTGGTAAACCTGTTTTAACCTTAGCCATGATAATTAATTTTAAATTTTTTTAATGTTAATATATCAAAAACATAAGTTGAACATAATATTTAATATTAATAATCATGATACAAAATATTCAATAAATTTTTTAAAAATTAAATAATATAAATGAATGAATTTAATTTAAAATTAATCCCACAAGTGCAGTAAATAATATGGTTTTCCAAAGAAAAGTTTTCTTAAGTAAAAATAGAATTTATATAATATTTCAATATAAAAATGATTCTGATGAATTAAATTGAATTTTTAATAATAAAATTAAAATTATTTTACTTTTAAAAATTATTTAAATGAAAATTTATCTTTTAAAATTCATTAATTGAAAAGGTAGTTTTCAATACAAATTACTAATTTTCAATATTCATCAAAGAATTATAAAAAAAATATAAGATAAATTTGAAATTTTTATTTCAAAATATAAATTTTCAAATAGATCTAATAGTTAAATTTAGATTATGTTCCCAAAAAGTGATGAAGTTGTGTTTATAAAAATACAGTTTTAAAGCATCCATCATTATTCATTCATATCCCATACACAACAAGAATATTAGATGAATGATAAAACATTTTATTGAATATATAATACCTAAATTTTATAGGATCATTAACCAATATATATTAGTTTAATTGTTTATGATTAAAACCTATTTCTCACATAAACAAAGTATTTTTTTCAAAAAAATATTTATTTTAATTTCATATATTTATTATTTTAATTTAGAATATATTGAAACGTAATGAATTTATTTTATACTTGTATAAACTATATATAATTCATAATTTAGTTTTTCATGTTCATACCCACCAATATAATTTCTAGGTGATAATTATCCTATTAAATAATAATTATCTTAATATTTTATCTCTATTCATTTCAACTTAGTTTTTCGTGCAACGCAAGCTATTGATGAAATCTAGTTTATTTAAAGATTAATATATTAAAAAATCTGGTGGTATTTTATCACCATGATGAACATCAATTGTGTTGAGTTGATAAATTTAAATCTATGGATATTAGAAGATAATTATGCTTTAATAAATTAAAATAAAATAATTCCACTTTTGTAGTATCCCCCTCTTCAATTACAGCGTGCATGTCATCTTCTAGGTAAAATTACACATTAATGTCTTCAAATATTAATGAGGCTGATATCAGGGTTCCATATTTTCTTCAAATGTGAGCTCCCTCACCTTGTCTTAATCCTCTATGGGTTTTATCCATAATTCTTATCTTTAATATATAAAATAAGGGAAATAATTTGATTTTTTTTCTCAAAAACTTTAGAGATTTAAAAGTTCATTAAAGAGACCCAGTAAATAATTTAAGACATTAATTCGACTTTATAGTGAAAATGGATTGGTAAAAAGTGTTTATGAGTGAACATGGTTAATTTCTATTCTCCTTTTAGATATTCAATTTTCTTCCCTACTTGGGTTGTCATCATGGTCCGGATCTTCAATTTTGGTTTTTCTTTATCAACCTCCTAGTGGAATTATTTATATTATTGATTCATTTCCATGTATTTTTATTAAGGGTATTGTCTATTAAATCTAACATTTTATGTAATTCTACATGAATTTATATATTCTTTTTTTGTTACTTGACCCTTGGTAAATATATATATGTAACTTTGTATCTCCTATGATGTAGGTTCTTGTTTTGTGTGATTTCATGCGGTTATGTATTGTTAATGGTAGTTGGGTTTATTCATGTAGAATATTCTATCCTCCAACCCATTGGTTTATATCAAATGTTTTTAATATTGTTTACATTGAGAATTCATGGCATGGGATTCATGTGGGATAGTGAACTAGGCATATTGGTGAGGATCCCTTAAAAATGTTCTCATTGTGGTGATTATCCTTGTCGGAGAAAAAGAATGATCAAAATAGAAAAAAGAGTAAAAACTAAAATACTAACTATAAATGTGTTAAGATAGTGATTACTTGAGATAAACCCCAATAAATTGCACCAAGTTTATCACATGGTTATTGCGGACTCTGGTCGTATAATATATTCATTTTTCTAAAACATGGAGTTAAGTATAGGGATGACCAAGGTCATTTACCAAGGAGAATTTGTGAAAAATATATTCTCTAACTTAATAACTTTTTAATATTGTTATTGTGTTTTTGTATGTTTTAAATAATCCATGAAATGATGTTTGTGATTTTAATTTAATTAATTTTAAACAAAATTAACAGTAAACAAAATAAGTTAGGGAGAAAGGGGTTGGATCCGGGGTCAATCATAGAGGATATTTATTTTCTATAATGATCCTCATCCAAATGTTGACTTAATATCAATCATTTCTTTATCTTCTCCTTCTATTTTTGGTTCTACACAAACACATAAGAAATATATCCTTGATACATAGCTGCACATCCTCCATAATTAAGTGTTAATGAAAATAGTCAATAGAGGCATTCATAGTCTCAAATCCTAGATCAACAATTTATTGTTCATCCCTCATTCAATAGTTCTCTATTGTTATGCACCATAGATCAAGAGATGTGAGTGAGAAAATATTTTATAAATTGGAGGGTGTACTAGATCATCTGAATGAGTAGGTGAATATGGTTTATCTACTTTTCTCTGATGTACTTTATTATAAGGGATTAAAATAAAATAAATTATAACTATTATTTGGGTACATGTGTGATATATCTCAGGGACCTAGCTCTCTGGTTAGTTCTCCATGGGTATAAAGTTGATAAGATCACATTAAATTTCATGAAAATGTGGTTGAATAAAAACATGACAAATTATTAGATTGGTGAAGTGCAACATGATTGAAAAAAATTGAACATGAATTAGAATTCAAATTCAAATGAAAATTATGTAGGATTTCTCCAATATTTTGAAGATGCTAAATACTTATATCGGGGGAGGGGGAACTATTTGTAAGTAATTGGTATTCTTCTTCCTAATATTAATCATCAAACTATATCCTTCCTTCTTGCATATAATCTATATGTCACAATAGATGGTTGTGATTGATTCAATTGAGAGCATCCAATAAAATATTTTCTTGGAAAAAGTTCCTCCCACGATCTTGCATGAATGTGTTCAAGAATTTTCTCATGGAAATTTTATAAAACATTATTGGTCTAGTGTAAATCAGATCCCACTTGGGATGTTCACATAAGTAATTAAACATTTTGGATATTTTTTGTATTCATCTGGGTTTGTGTACTGTTGGGCTAAAGACGGTTTTCAATATTGTGATCTGATCGAGTTTAGGCTTCAACACTGTACTTGGGTTCTGTTTGGTTAGATTGTTCATGGAAAACACTAATTTTAGTTTTTTATTTAGATCAATGTGGGGTATCTCTTGATGCTCAAAGTTTGTTGTGTCATCCCCCACTATGATCCACCATTCAGTTCCCCGATCTGGCTACCTACATGACCTCAAGCATGTCTCCCCATATACAAGAGGTTGTTGAATAACAGCAATGTCCTATGGTGTGTTAGTGGGGAGAATATTACCTCTTATCATAGTGTATTATAATTGTAAATAATAATTACAAATAACATAATGAATAATAAATATCAGTATAAGAACAACAAATCATCAGTAAAATTAAATACGAAGAATCTAAATCGATATCATATACAAAAATGATGATCACACCATGATTCTATAAAAATAAGAATGTACATGAGATACAGAGGGACATGAAGATACAACAAGATAAAAAATAAAAATATAAAACTAATTATTCCGCCACTAGCATCATGATTATAAAATCAATCCTCTTCCACCGTACTCAGTCATAGTATTGAAAATCAAATATCAAATTCTAGGTGCATCCCATTACCTTTCCCTTCAATCATGATATATATTCGAGTACCCTAGGTGTCCGTAATAGGATGTTAGATATTATTAGATAGAAACCACCAATGGTGTCCAGTACTATCCAATATTTTCATATAAAAAGATAAGTGTTCATTTAAAACTTTGGGTAAGGAAATTAGTAAATAAAATAGATCGATTCAGGTTCCTCATGGGCCACCTGACTGATTCCACATGCTCCATCATATGTTGGATATATCTGAAAAAAGGTAAAACTATAAAAATATAATGTTTATCTATATATGTATATGTATGTGTGTAATAAGATACCTTATAATCCTTCTAGAATACATTAATGGAAAATATAACTACACCCTCAAAGATCCATGTCTAAACATGGAGTGAACCCATGAATGTTCTTTTTCTTGGTGGAAATGTCCCTCAAAATTATAGAATGACGTCCTTAGTTCTTATAAAAGAGGCATTATGATCCCATGAAGGGTTATATATAAGGATGATACCATGTATCACTCAAGGATCACTATATGTTTCAATTACCACCAGATTCCATCTATGGTGATCTGTTAGTGGATACAAAAGTATCACAATCGACACATTCTGAAGGAAAAACCCTTTAACCTATTTCATGTTAATCCACATAGGGAAACAATTATCACTTGAGGAATGGTATAACAACATTTCCCACCAATCCATTCTAAGGTTATCCACTAAGAAACCCAGTATCAATAATATTTAGTTACATAAATAATCCTCCTTGTGATCCCATCAATGGTATTCTATAGAAGAACCCTGGTATCGCTCATAGTGTATTGAGAATCATTTAAAATTATAATCATAGATATAATTGATCCCATAACAGGTGTCCTTAATGCAGGATCATTGTATCACCCTCGTCTTGATGTAAGGGTATGGGTGTAGGTAACATGAAATTCATTCAATTTTGGGAAATATATTATAATCAACTCAATAAGAAACTCGCACACTTCAATAGGTGGTTTAATACAATTAAATGTATTAGTATCTCATCCCCTTAAGGAAGGAACACACATCAAGGTGGATCTCATCGGGGTGGTCAACCTACGATCTTAATTCATAGTTTCCAGTAACCTTATTAAACATGGACCTAACTCATGACTGTTCTTTGTATTGGAGGATTCCTCTGTCAACAAAGTAAAAAAGGAATCCTTATTTTTTAATAAAGAGGAATCATGAGCCCGTACATGTTGATTCATTAGGAGGAACCCAAGTATTTGTATGGTATAAATATAAGAATCCATTTCTCTAAGAGTCCATCAAAACTGGTATGTAGCTGGAATACTTAGTATTTACCCCATCATGGTCTGAAGGAATAACCATTGAGACTATCCATGGTATTCCATATATGAAACTATGTATCTCTCATGGCATGGTATAGAAGGATTTAACTCTGAGATTGTCTAGTGTATTCCACTAGGAATCCATTTATCGCTCATGGGTAAGTACATAAGGCATTTTATCAGAATGCTCATCCAAGGAATTCTATAAAATATACCAAGTATATCTCCCATCATATTGAGATTCATTTATAAATTATAATAACAAATCATTATGAGTGAATCTAAGGAATACTTAATTAGATACCCTAGTATCACCCTCAACTTCATATAAGGTTCTAGGTTTGGATAACATGAAATTAATTCCTTTTAGAACAATATCTTATAATCATATCAAGGGGAAACTTACACACCTAAATTGGTGGTTTTTAGTTCAATTCATATCATTAATCTCCTTCGGCATTGAGGATGGAACACCCTTCAAGGTGGATCAGGTTAGGGTGGTTAGCCTATGAAGTTAGTACATGTGTTTCTTGGTCTATATTAATAATTATTTATCATTTTATTTAATTTATTAGGTATTTAGGAGGCATTTCCAAATGATTTTGGTGAACTACACAATAGCTCCAGATATATAAAATGATTCATTTAGGGAAAATAAATAAACCATCCACCTTACTTTGGTGGAAAACCCTTCATACATTTTTGGCCTTTTAATATAGCTAAAATGGAATGATTCTTTAATATAGACAAATACCATGAAAATGGGTCATATTATATCATATTAAAGTATCAAAGATGATTGTGACAGAAATTAAGAAAAGAATTTTATGGATTATAATTTCTTACCAAGAGGATTCCAACGAGACAAATGTTGGTTGAATCTGAGAATATATAGAAGAGTAATCATAAATCCTAGTTTAGGTGTGGAGAAGAGATTGCATGTGGTTTAGGGTTTCTATGCATGGAAGGATAAAGATAAAGGCATGAGATAGTTAAATACAAAGGAAGGAAAATCAAAATTTCAATGGTCTCACGGTTTGGACACACTTTTATCCAAAGCATGTTCCAATCGTGCACCCATCATTACCCTAAGAAACCACTCGCATAGGATAGGTTCATGGTTTGTAGAACCATGTGAAGGTCATGAAAATTACATGTATCATAGTTCTTGTAGCACATTCATGTCTGTGTAGCTAGGTAAGCATGGTTAGGAAGTACTTTTTGTCCCCCTGTAGTGCACTGGAGCACCCCTCATGGATGAGTCACATAGTTAGAACTAACCATATGCTAAATATGAAGATTAGTTTTTCATTATATATTTTGGAGATCTGGGATCTGAACATGCCTGAAACACTCCCGAGCAACTATTTAGAATCTTGATATCAATATTAGAATAGAATAAGAGGTTTTGAATAGTAGTTAATGTGTCTACACCACTTTGAAAACATGAGACGTTGATACCTGCCCTACTTAAAATAATTCATCCCCGAGTTCCCACTCTATGGGTGGTAAAGAATACTCTAAGAATTGTTCTAGCCATTGGGAAAGAACATCATATTCTCACTCCTAGTTCTTGACTGGTTCATTATTGTGCTTCCATGTCACCCATACTAGAGGAAGCGACCTAAAACAAAGAGACATTGTACTATGATTAGTGAAACATATTGGATGCCCCTCAAAGGACACTTATACCACTGGCTCAGTATCCTATGGATAAATTGACTATGATAGTTCAGAATGATACTGACTGAGCAATGATACTAGGAAGACATTGTGAATGGCTCGATACCTCTATGGTACTCCCAACCACTATCCTACTAGACCGACTCACTCCTACATCTACAAATTCCTGACATAATGAGGAGATAGATTTCCTTATATCTGAAATCATCTATGACCCATTCTAGGAGAAACTCATTGGAAGACTTAATGTCCCACCTTGAACTCCAAAGGTAAAAATTGATGATCTCTATAATGATTCTTATTAGATTGAACTGTAGCTATATACATCTGAATAAGGTGCACCTAGTTTGAAGTATCTCAAACAAGATGAGGCCTAGTAGTACTTCTCACCCACCTCAGACTAGAGAAAAAGTGAATGTAATGAACAATCATTAAGGGTCTCATAAAAATACAATTTAAAATTTTTTAGGATTGTGGTTATTATAGGAAATTTTCAATAAAAGGTAGGTGCTTCTAACTAGAACATATTAAATCATCAGAGTATTCTAAGAGAATTTCCTGTAACACCCATATTGTACACTCTGAATGACCATCAGTCTGAGGGTAATATGTTTGCTCAAGAGAACCTATGAATCCAATGATTTCTACAATCCTTTACATTATCGTGATGTGAAATAGGAATTTATATCTGATACTCTAGCATGTGGAACACTACAAAGTAATACTATCTACTGAATCTAAAGCCTGTCTATCTCATATACAGAAAAGGTCTCCTTAATCAGTAGAACTTGTTCTCCTTTGGTTACCCTATCGATGATTACCCATATTGCGCCACTACCTTGAGGGGATATTGGAAGATGTCTGTAAAAAAGTTGCTAAAATAGGCTATCCATGGTATACATAAACATCTAAGTGCATATTAGGAAATGGTGCCATAAATAGCCACTGAAAATCGGCCTCCTATACGATATGATTCTGAGTCTTCCAACTTAGGACGTCAGCCATATTATTTCCCTTATCGAGTGTATAAATGATCTCAATGTTGAAGGAATGTAGTTATTATAACCTACAATGAAGTATTATTTTTAGATAACACTATATGGAAATGTATTTGAGACACTTTCTGTCTGTGTAAACAAAAAACCACTCCCCCAATAGAAAATTCCTCCAACATCATAATTCATGAACCATGACTATAAGAGAGAGCTAATTTGTAAGGTAATTATTAACATGAGGTCTCCATTGATGGGGAATAAATGTTAAAACTCTATATCATTTCATTATAATTAATCCTAGATTTATTCCTAAAGAATCGCAATAAACTATATAACTTATACCAGTCTATGGAAGAATTATGAACTCCAATGAAGTTATTGTACCATTAAACTATTGAAAGGCTATTTTATAGGATTTAGAACATAAAAAAACACACAAATATGAGTTAAAATATTGACGGGGTCTTGGGAATTCATGAATAAATTTCCTATTATAGCCATACAGCCTCAATAAATAATGTAAGTTAATACATTCCATGGTTTATCCTAGGAAACTACAATGACCACCTTCTTTGGGTTAATAGATACTACTTCCTCTAAAATAATGTGACCTGGGAAGTGAACCATATCAATCCAAAAGTGAAATTTAGTGAGATTATCATACCAATGTAACATGGTTATTTTATTTATCATGATAACAAGATGTTTGTGATGGTCATTTTGGTAATGAGACTACACCATGATTGTTAGGTCCACTAGGATAGATACCCTGAGAGGGGGGGTGAATTAGGGCATGGAAAATTAAAACAACTGCCTCTTTTGGTCTTGTTTTGTTGTAAGACCAATCTACCTTCTCTCTCTCTCATTCCCATTGCAGAGTATGAATAAATATTAAAGCATGAACATGGCACATCAATTTTACTTGTTTCACCCTCACTAGGCTACGTCCAAGGAGCATACACTGGTGATGTGCCAATGTACCAAATCCACTATATGTGTAATGCTGTTTACATGTTCGAAGAAGACCCACTATCCCTCCCGGTTTACAAACATTAACTATTTAAAAGCTTGCTTCTCTCTCAAATGAAGTGTGCTCACTGCTTATTTAGAAGATACACACACAGTTTATAGACCTGTAGGTATCTTGATTATCACTAATTAATTTTTCATCCTTAACTGTTGATAGATGCTCTGTTGATGTCCAACATTCACCCGCATATGAACCTCACTTTGCACGGGCTGTATCGGGCAACCCCAATTTTTACGTGTAGACTCTACACTACCTTGTGCATACTTTTATACCATTGCACGAAATTCACATTTCACGCAACACCTCTTTTATGAAAAACCACTTATTTATGCACATACTTTTATTTATGTGAAAACACTTCTTTTACGTGCAACAACCTTCTTTTACGCACAACCTTTGCTTTGTGCGCAAACAATTATTTTATGCACAAACTTTTAGTTTTCATGCAACTCCATTGTGCACTCAAATTTTGCGCGACAGAGCTCGGATACTCTCTAAGTCTTAAGCTATCTCGAATGAGGGGGTCACTTCATATTTATAGGAAAATTTGACCCCTCCTCGAAAAACCCTTATTGAGCACGTAATCCTCTTCGAGCGCAGAAAACAAATCTTCCACGCAACACCATTTTTCACGCACTGATCCAATATTTTGTGCACCTCATGCCATTGCCAATTTTTGAGCTTCGGATCTTGAAAAACCTATTGCGTGAAAAACTCCAATCCTCTATTTCACGCACTATGCTAGTATTTCGCGCACAACTTTATTTTTCATGCACCATGCTAGTATTTTGCGCACCACATTATTTTTCATGCACCACTCTAAGTGTGTGCGCACCTTCCTTTTCCAAAATTACATCTCTACATTCTCTGATTTTCAAGCCCAAAAATTTGGAAAACACTGGAAAACGATGCCACATTAGATCTGTTCTATTTATACCACCTCTAGATTGTCCATTCCTTCTTCGGGGTTCTTCTATCAAACATGGATAGCCAGAAAAATCTCCTGAACCCGAAAAATTACCATGTAAAAACCTTTTGTCAACAAATTAGACATTTCGATCTACTTTGTGAACAAACACA
This sequence comes from Viscum album, assembly GCA_963277665.1. Lineage (NCBI taxonomy): Eukaryota > Viridiplantae > Streptophyta > Magnoliopsida > Santalales > Viscaceae > Viscum > Viscum album. Next base: position 621,350,512 of record OY728167.1, on the reverse strand, counting down.
ACATAGAGGCCCGCTTTTTCAAAAAAAAACAATCACCTCAAAAATGTTTCAGTGATACCTTGAAGGATTTTTTTCCAACAATCCCCCCTTTTGGGTTTATTGAAAACTATTCTCTTAAATGATTCTCTGCATTTTGATACCTTACTGAAGCTCTTTCTTTCATCAACCATCATTCACCTCTTGCAATTCAGATAGAGATAATGGATTCAATCAACACATATTCTAATCCCACAAGAGCAATGCTCATCATGAGAAACAAGTGTAAATGAAAACATGATCAATGAATCCCTTCATTTCAGATACCAATTATTGACACCAAACTGATTCCAATTGCCAAACTGATACCAATTGTTAATCCCGCACTGATACAAATTGGTGATATATGGAAACCTTCTAACACCATTCCAACACTACTCTTATAATTTTATCACAATCCTCATCTATCGTGATATCAATTATTTGATCGATCACTTCTAGCAATGTCGAATTTCATACTCTCCCCCTATCTTCTTGCTCCACCTGTCAGCTTCTCCCCATGTCTTTGACTAAGACATTTTCTCCCTTTCTTATCCATAGTTGCTCCCCCTTGAAGAGTCACTATTTATCTCCCTTTTTCAACGAACCCAAAGGTCACTCCTCTGTGGTCTGATACATTAGAAAGAACACATATTATCACAATAGAGAATAACATATCAAACCTTAGGGAGAGGGGGAATGTCCACATTCACACTTTTTCTAGTGCAGGGAGTTGTCTGGACTCCTAGATCTAGTTGATTTCTCTCAAAAGATTCCATGGGTAAGGCCTTTGTTAGAATGTCGACAATGTGTAATTCTGTGGGCACATACTCCAACTACAAGATTACCTATTCAACCTTCTTCTTGATAAAATGATATTTTATGTCAATGTGCTTTGTACTTGAGTGATGGACGAGATTTTTACTGAGATTTATATCACTTGAGTTATTGCATTGTATTTCGATCGGAGACTTCACTTCATCTCCCATATCATAAAGCTGCTACTTCATCCACAATAGTTGTGTGCATGCTTTAGTGGCCGCAATATACTCAGCTTCTACGGTGCTTAATGAAATGAAATATTTCTTCTTTATTTGCCAAGAAATACAAAATCCACTAAGATAGAATGCACCTCTTGATGTGGATTTACAGTCATCTGCTGAACCGGCCCAATTTGCATCAGTATATCCCAATAACTCTAACTGAGATTTGTCATTATATATCAAGTTGATGTCTACCATGCCCTTGATATACCGAAGTATTATTTTCATTGCAAGCATGTGGATTTCCTTGGTATTTCTCTGATATATCGTTTCTTGTCATGTGGAGAATACAATGTCAGGCCTTTTCACAGTCAAGAGTAGCAAACTTCTAATGATATGTCTATATTCTGTGATATTAACTGCCTTTCCATCCTCCTATTTGGACATTTTTATCCAGGTAGTAACCAGAGTCTTCATCTACAAGGAATTTTCCAATATAAATCTCCTCAGAACATCCTTAGAATATTTGGATTGTGAAATTTAAGTACCATTCCTTCCTTGTGACACCTGTAAACTAAGGAAAAACGTCAGCTCTCTAATCATTGATATTTTGAACTCATGTTTCGTGAATTTAGAAAAATGTCTGCACTGAGCTTCATCTGATCCGAAAAATATTATTTAATCTACATAAACCACCATCATCTTCTTTTTATTACTGTCTTTGTTGAAATATAGAATGTAATAAACTCCACTACACTGAAAACCAAGATTCTTCAAATATTGATCAAGCCTCGAGTACCATGCTCTTGGTGTTTGTTTCAACCAATATAGCACTTTCTTCAACTGACACAGTTTTTTCTTATCTTCATGAATGAGAAAACCATCTAGCTTATCGATATATACTTCTTCCTCCAGAATCCCATTTAAGAATGCATATTTGACCTCCATCTAGAAAACATTGAACTTTCATTGCACTACAGTGGCTAGGAATAATCTGATTGTCTCTAACCTTGAAACTGGTGAAAATGTCTCGTCAACATCTATTCCCTCTATCTGGGAGTATCCTTTGCACACTATTATATATTTGTTTCAAATTAATGTTCCATATTCATTCATCTACTTGAGATAGACCCATTTAGTCCCAATGACATTTTTATCTGCTGGCCTCGAAATAATATCCCACGTCTGATTCTTCTTAATCTGATTGAAAATTTCATTCATAGCATGAAGCCAATTTTCATCTTCAGCTACATCAACAAATCATTTAGGATTTACTTGAGATAGGAAAGTTTTCTGTTGTAATGATTTCATTATTTTTGTCTGAACTAGAGCTGATTGATCAAAAATGATATTCTTCCTATCAATTTCAGCTCGACTTCTTGGATTCTGTGCAGATACAGATTTAATTTCCTCATGCTCATCATTGGTATCTTCATCAGAATCAGCATCATCCACTTCATCTCCCCCTACCTTGATTTCCTCCTCATCACTTTCATTAGAAAATTGTTCATTGTGTTGTTGAATATTTTCATCAATTTCCAGAACAGTGACATCATTGCTCGCAACTACTTTTCCCAAATTTTGTTAAAGCATTTATATGATTTTCTTTTTCCTGAGTAGCCAAGGAATTTCCCCTCATATCCACGTGACTCAAATTTCATATCTTTTTCATTTTTGAGAATAAATCACTTACTTCCAAATATTTAAAAGTATTTAACTATTGGATTCTTTCCATACCACATCTTATACTGAGTCTTTCCATCCTTCAGACACAACAGAGCCCTGTTAGAAATGTAGACCTATGTCAATACTACTTCCTTCCAAAATTTCTCTCGTAGGTCTTTTTATATGAGAATCATTTTGGCCATGTTGTTGATGATACAATTTTTCATTTCAACCACTCCATTCTGTTACGAATTTCTCACTAAGGAAACTTGATGCCTTGTCCCATGTTTCTTGAGATAGTCTTCGTCCTGACTGTTTGTGAATTCCATACCATTTTCAGTACAAAACATCATAATATTCTGTCCAATCATCCTTCTGTTATCCCTTCGGTACTATTTTAACCAGCTAAACACATAAGAATTATGGGAAAAAATAAATACATATGCCATTCTACTATAGTCATAAATGAAAAGATCATAGTACCTCTTTTCGTCAATTGCTCTGGGTGTGATATGCCAACAAACATCATCATGCACCAATTATATCTCACTTTTTGACTTCTTTTCCTTTTCCTTACACGTATTTCTAATGAGATTCCCTTTTTGGAATGCATCGCACGTGTGAGTACGATCACATGAATGATTAGGGAGGTATCTTAATGCATCACACTTTACCAGAAATTACAGGGATGGTTGGCATAGATGACCAAGTCATTTATGCCATATCTTGTTTTCTTCCTCTCTAGACAGAAAGCACTTATCTTATTCTCCACTTACCAGTTAGATATTTCCCTTTGTTATTTTTCTCGGTAGAACCATTGTCGTGTCTCTTCCTTTGAAAATAAAAATATTCTTAGTAAACCTTATTGAATGTTCGGAGTCACATAGTTGACTGTCATTGATTAAATTGCGACTCAGGCCTTCTACTACTAAGACATCAGCACATATCATCTCTTTTCCCCCAAACCTGGCCTTTCCTGGGCCAATAATATTTAGGCATTCATCATTTCCAAACTCAAAAACTCCTTATTTTTCATATTTTGTGCATGTAAAAATAACTTTATTACCTGTCATGTGAGATGTGAAACCGCTATCAAGGATCCACACACCAGAAGGGTCTGATGCTTTAAGGGAAATTTCGTCAACCATTTCCTTCTCTGATCTCTTCTTATTGCTCAATGTTTTTTTCTTCTCACTCGGTATAGCTAGATACATCTGATCTTTCTCAGTGTATAATGGACCAGACTCATCTTGCAAAGCTGAAAATATATTTTTCATTTCCAACTCACTTGTTGGTTCATTGATCGTCTACTAGTGAACATTTTGATTCTTCTTTGGCACATTCCTCTATATAGTCGATGTACAATATCTTTCCATGTGCCCAAATCCTCCACACCAAAAACAGTGTCCTTCTAAATACATTCTAGAGAACCATTCTCCATTTGGCTTCCACCTCTGTTCTTGTGCCCTTCAATATCTTCTGGCTATAGAACACACATTATGTTAGTGTCCCATCTTTCCACAGAAATAGCACCGAATGAAAAGCACATTTCTTTGTCTCACTTATATACTGTCAGTACTCCCTTGGGTTCTTTTAATTTTTTTATTATTCTTTGTAACCATATCAATTTCCATTCTCAAAATGGGAGCTTGTGGTCCGACTTCAACCTTGACTGCTTTCTGTTTCTGGTCAAGCCTCAAATCATCCTTAATGTCTGAGCTCGATTGCTTCTTTTTTCCTAGTGAACTACCAAGATCCTCTTTCATCTTTCTAGTATTTGTAATATTCTAATTTCCCAAGAATTTTTTGGGAATAAATGGTGTTTCCTAATCCTTAACTTTTCTCCATAGACCGATAACTTCCTCTTCAAGCTCTTCGATACGCTTGATGTGATCCTTCACAGTGATATTCAAGCCATCGATCTCCTTCTTTTGTTCTTCAATCCAATGTTTGTACTCACTAACTGATTCTAAATTCTCTGGCACCGATGACCTGAGTTTCTCAATTTCTTATATTAACTCATACTTCTCTTCTTTTTTCTGCTTCATGTAGAGTTTGGTGTCATGGACAATTTTGTTGGATTTATTTTTTTTATCCCTCCAAAAAACTATCTCTTCAAGAGAAACCTCTAACTCATCTTGCATATCAACTCTTACTTCAACTTCTTCTTCTTTATCAATGTCGGTTTCATCCTTATTCTGAGTACTACAAACAGTTTCTGCCATATAATTTTCCCCACAATCTTTGTTGTTCTCTATCTCCTCAACCTCCCCAACCTCAGACTCATCTAAACTGTCACATTCTTGTGAAAGGATATTATTCTTCTTGAATAAATTTCTCTTGAACTGCTTCTTTCCTTTCCCATAGGCTGAATACTTCTTCTTTGTAATTTTGACTTCATCGACATAATCATCTTCTTGTAACTTTTTGGGGCACCTTGCTGCAAGATGAACAACCTTTCCACATCAAAAACAAGCCAGTGGATGTTTTCCCTTGAACTTTCCTTTTCCTCTTTGAAGATTTGGTGAAAGAAATGACATCACCTCATCGGTCTCTTCATCCTCATGAGACTCTTCAATGGTGTGCTTCTTCATGGCCTTGAATTCCAGCTCCTTATATTTCCCATTTTCCACAGCCTAGTTATCATCATTCCTCATTTTATATTCAACCAAGGTACTGTGAAAATTGTCCAGTGTCATTTCCTTTGGATCTCTATCTTTTAATACTGAGACTTTTGGATTGAACTAAGGTGGAATATTTCTCAAGATGCGCTTTACGATCTTTATGTCTTATATGACTTCTCCAAGACCTCACATATCTTCCACAACAATATTTACCCTATCAAAGAATGCCTCGACAAACTCATTTGGGTTCATTTTCTAATATTCACACTTGTTCCACAGAACATGAATCTTTTCCTCTCTGACCTTTGTGTCTCTTTCATATATATTCAATAGATTTTCCCACATGGCATGTGATCTTTTTCCTAAAATCTCTTTTGTATATATATATATTGATAGCCCCCCCCCCCCTAGAGCATTAATTCTATTGTAATTAGCATCCAATTGACTATGATCAGCTTCCGATAAAGCACTAATATTAATATCGGCTTTTATACCATGCATTGCTACTATAAACACATACATTCCCAAAGTTTAGATGTAGTGTTGCATCTGATTCTTCCATAACTAAAAATTGTTCCCATCGAAGATCAGAATCCCTTTATGATTGGTGACCTCCATTTAAGAGAGAAACATTGATATTAACCTTTACCTATGATACCAATTGTTAGGTCTACTAGGATAGATACCTTGAGAGGGGGTGAATTAGGGTATGAAAAATTAAAACAACTGCCCCTTTTGACCTTGTTTTGTTGTAAGACAAACTACCTTCCATCTCTCCTTCCCATTTTAGAGTATGAATAAATATTAAAGCATGCATAGGACACAACAATTTTACTCGGTTCACCCTCACTGGGCTACGTCCAAGGAGAATACACTGGTGATGTACCGATGTACCAAATCCACTATAATCGCACTGTTGTTTACAAGTTCGAAGTGGACTCACTGTCCCTCCTGGTTTACAACCATTCACTATTTGAAAGCTCACCGCTCTCTCAACTGAAGTGCGTTCACTAGTTCTTCAGAAGATCCACTCAAAGTTTATAGGCCCTTAGGCCTCTTCAATATCACTAATGAATTATGCATCATTAACTATTGATAGATGCTCTGTTGATGTAAAACATTCACTAGCAGATGAACCTCACTTTGCACTGGGCATACCGGGCATCCCCAATTTTTACGTGCAGCCTCTACACTGCCTTGCGCATAATTTTATACTTTTGGGAGAAATTAAATTTTTGCACAATACCACTTTTACATGCAACCACTTCTTTTTTTTTTTGCAACCTTTGATTTATGCGTAAACACTTCTTTTACACGCAACAGCCTTCTTTTACGTGCAACATTTTCTTTGCGCGCAAACAATTCTTTTACATGAAAACTTGTCGTTTTCGTGAAACTTCCTTGTGCACTCCAATTTTTCATGCCAAAGGTAAAATACTCTCTAAGTCTTAAGCTATCTCGAATGAGGGGGGTTACTTCATATTTATAGGCAAAATTGACCCCTGTGCGAAAAACCATACTTGAGCGCGTAATCCTCTTCGAGCGCGGAAAACAAATATTCTGTTCAACACCATTTTTCGTGCACTACTCTAATTGTTTCGCGCATCTCATGCCTTTGACAATTTTTGAGCTTCTGATATCAAAATACCTCTTGCACGAAAAAATCCAATCCTCTATTTCGCGCACCACGCTAGTATTTCACACACAACTTTTTTTTCGCGCACCGCACTAGAATTTCGTGCACCACTTTATTTTTCCCAAACCACTCTAATTTTGTGCGCACCTTCCTTTTCAAAAAACACATATCTCCATTTTCCGGTTTTCAAGACAAAAAATTTGGAAAACACTGGAAAATGGTGCCACCTTAGATTTACTATTTTCGTACCTCCTCTAGATTGTCCATTCCTTTTTCAGGGTTCTTCTATCAAACACGGATATCCAAAAACATCTCATGAACCCAAATAATCACCATGTAAACCCCTTTTGTCAACAAATTAGACATCGTAGTCTGCTTTGTGAACAAACACAACATGGAGGCTCGCTTTTTCAACAAACACAATCACCTAAAAAATGCTTCAATGATACCTTGAAGTATTTTTTCGTAACAATATCCCCCTTTGGGTTTGTTGAAGACTCTTCTAATAAATGATTCTCTACGCTTTGATACCTTACTGAAGATCCTTCCATCATCAACCATCATTCGCCTCTTGAGATTCAGATAGCGATCAAGGATTCACTCAACACATACTCTAAGACCACATGATCAATGCCTGTCATGAGAAACAAGAGTAAATGAAAAGATCATCAATGAATCACTTCATTTCAAACACAAACTGTTGAAACCAAACTGTTCCAATTTTCAAACTGATACCAATTGTTAATCCCACACTGATACAAAATTGGTGATAACTGGAAACCCTCTAACACCATTACAACAGTACTCTTATTCTTTTATCACAATCCTAAGCTGTCGTGATATCTATTCTTTGATCGATCACATCTAGCATCGTCAGATTTGATACTCTCCCCCTATCTCGCCAATCCACCTGTCAGCTTCTCCCTGTGTCATTGACTAAGACATTTTATCCCTTTCTTAGAAACAGTTTCTCCCCCGTAAGGAGTCAATATTTATCCCCCTTTGTCAATGAACCCAAAGGTCACTCCTCTATGGTCTGATACATTGGAAAGAACACTGATTAGCATAATAGAGAAAAACATACCAAACCTTGGGGAGAGGAGGGATGTCCACATCCATATATTTTCATGTACGGGGAGTCATCTAGACTACTAGAGCCAGTCGATGTCTCTAAAAAGCTTCTTGGGTAAGACCTTTTTTAGAATGTCGGTAACTTGTAATTCTATGGGAACATACTCCAACATCACGATTCCCTGCTCAAATTTCTTCTTGATAAAATGATACTTTATATCAATGTGCTTTTTCGGTGAGTGATGGATGGGATTTTTTCTGAGATTTATATAACTTGAGTTATAGAATTCGATTCTGATCGGAAACTTCACTTCAACTCCCATATCATCAGGTTGTTGCTTCATCCATAATAGAAGTGTGCATGCTAGAGTGGCCGTAATATACTCAGCTTCTGCGGTGCTTTATGAAATGCAATCTTGATTCTTTCTTAGCCAAGAAATACACAATACAACAAGATAGAATGCACCTCATGATGTGTATTTCCTATCATCTATTGAACCGTCCTAATCTGCATCAATATATCCCAATAACTCTGACTGAGATTTGTCGTTATATATCAAAACAAAGTCCAATGTGCCCTTGATATACCTAAGTATTCTTTTCACTACAAGCATGTGGATTTCCTTAGGATTACTCTGATATCTCGCTGCTTGGAATGTGTAGAATACAATTTCATGCCTTGTCGCGGTCAAGTACAGCAAAATTCCAATGATTTTTCTGTATTCTGTGATATTAACAGCCTTGCCATCCTCATCTGTGGAAGGTTTCATTCGGGTAGCATCAGAGTCTTCATATCCTTGGAATTTTCCATTCCGAATCTCCTCAGAACTTCATTAGCATATTTGGATTGAGAAATTTAAGTACCATTCCTTCCTTGTTACACCTCTAAACTAAGGAAAAACGTCATCTCTCCAATCATTGACATTTCGAACACATTTTTCATGAATTCAGAAAACTATCTACATTGAGCTTCATCTGATCTGCCAAATATTATGTCATCGACATAAAACATCACCACCATCCTTTGATTACTGTCATTGTTGAAATGGATATTTTAAACAACTCCACCACACTGAAAACCAAGCTTCTTCCAATATTTTTCAAGCCTTGAGTTCCATGCTCTTGGTGCTTTTTTCAACCCAAATAGATCTTTATTCAACCGAAACACATTTTTCTCATCTTCATGAATGAGAAAACCATTTGGATTCTCGATATATACTTCTTCCTCCAGAACCCCATTTAAGAATGCACATTTGATGTCCATCTGGAAAACATTGAACATTCGTTGCACTGAAATGGATAGGAATAATTTGATTGTCTCTAACCTTACAACCGGTGCAAATGTCTCATCAAAATCTATTCCCTCTATCTGGGAGTATCCTTTGTGCACTAGTCATTCCTTGTTTCAAATTAATATTCCATATTCATTCATCTTGTTGCGATAGACCCATTTAGTCCTAATGAAATTTGTATCTACTGGCCTCAAAACAATATCCCACGTCTCATTCTTCTCAATATGATTGATCTCTTCATTCATAGAATGAATCCAGTTTTCATCTTTATCTGAATCATTAAATCATTTCAGATCTACTTGAGATATGAAATATTTCTGTAGTAAATATTTTATTCTTCTTGTTTGAACTGGATCTGATTGGTCAAAAATGATATTCTGCCTGTTAATTTCAGCTCGACTTCTTGGCTTTTGTGCAGATACAGATTTTACTTCCTCAGGTTCATCATCGGTATCTTCTTATAAATTAGCATCGGCCACTTTAGCTCCCCCTACATTTCTTTCCTCCTCATCACATTCATCAAGAAATTGTTCAATGTGCTGTTGAATATTTTCATCAATTTCTACAACAGTGATATCATTGCTCTCAACTACTTTTCCCAACCTTTTGTTAAAGCATTTATATGCTTTTCTTTTTCCTGATTAGCCAAGGAATATCCCCTCATATCCACATTACTCAAATTTCTTATGTTTTTCTTTGTTGAGAATGAAGCACATACTCCCAAAGATTCGAAAGTTTTTCATTGTTTGATTCTTTCTATACCACATCTCATACGAAGTCTTTTCTTCCTTCAGACACAACATATCCTTGTTAGAAATGTAGACCGATGTCAATACTTCTTCCTTCCAAAATTTATCTGGTAGGTCTTTTTCTATGAGCATCATTATGGCCATGTTGTTGATGATCCGATTTTTCATTTTAACCACTCCATTCTATTAGGGAGTTCTCACTGAGGAAACTTGATGCCTTATCCCATGTTTCTATAGATAGTCTTCCACCAGAATGTTTTTGAATTCAATGACATTGTCAGTAAAATACGTTGTAATTTTCTATCCAATCATCCTTTCACACTACCTTTGGTACTGTTTTAAGCATATGAACTCATCATAATTATGGGAAATAACAAATACCCACGCCATCCTGTTATAGTCATCAATGAAAAGAACATAGTACCTCTTTCTGTCAATTTCTCTTGGTGTGATAATCCCACAAACATCATCATGAAACAATTCGATCAATCTTTTTGAATTCTTTTCCTTTTCCATATACATCTTTATGATGAGCTTTCCTTATTGGTATGCATCACACGTGAGTATGATCATGTGAAATATTAGGGGGGTCTCTTATTACATAACACTTTACCAAATATTCCAGGGATGGTTGGCATAGATGACCATGTCATTTATTCCACAGCTTCTTTTCTTCCTCTCTGGACAGAAAGCACATATCTTCTCCTCCACTCACTAGGTAGAGATTTCCCTTTGTTATTTTTCCCTGAAGAACCACTATCCCATATCTTCCTTTGATAATACACATATTCTTATTAAACCTTATTAAATGTCTTGAGTCACATAGTTGACTGGCGCTAAGTAAATTGTTACTGAGGACTTCTACTACTAAGATATCAACATGTCTCATCTCTTTTCCCCCAAACCTGGCCTTCCCTAAGCCAATAATAATCAGGCCTTCATCGTTTCAAAACTTGAAAACTCATTCATTGTCATATTTTATGCCCGTAACAAGATCCTTATTACCTGTCATGTGATATGTGCAACCGCTATCAAGGATCCACACACCAGAAAGGTCTGATGCTTTAAGGGAAATTTCAGCAACCACTTCCTTCTCTGATATCTTCTTATTGGTCCATATTTTTTTCATCTCACTAGGTATAGATAGAGAATTCTGATCTTTCTCGGTGTATGATGGACTGGATTCATATTGCAAAGCTACAAATCAATTTTGCATTTTGAACTCACCTGTTGGTTCATTGATCTGCTTCTTGTGAACATTTTGATTCAGCTTTTTCACATTCCTCTATATGGATGATGTACAGTATCTATCCATGTTCCCAAATCCTCCGCACCAAAAAAAAATTCCATCAAAATACGTTCTAGAAAATTGTTCTCCATTTGTCTTCCACCTCTGTTCATGTACCATTCGATATCTTCTGGCTATAGAACACACATTTTGAGAGTGTCCCATATTTCCACAACAATAGCACCTAATGAAAGGCACATTTCTGCGTGTCACTTCTATATTGTCAGTACTACCTTGGTTTATTTTAATTTTATAATTATTCTTTTCACCCATATAAATTTTCATTCTTGAAACGGGAACTTGTGGTCTGACTATAACCTTGACTGCTTTATTTTTCTGATCAATCCTTAAATCAGCCTTAATATCTGAGCTCGATTGATGCTTCTTTCCTACTGAAATACTAGAATCCTCTTTCATATTTCTAGTCTTTGGAATATTCTTCATTCCCAATAATGTGTTGGGAATCAAAGGTTTTTTTTATCCTTATCTTTTCCCCACAGACCAACAACTTCTTCTTCAATCTCTTCGATACGCTTGATGTGATCCTTCACGGTGATATTCAAGACATTGATCTCCTTCTTATGTTCTTCAATCCGGAGTTTGTACTCCCTAACTAAATATAAATTATTTGGCACTGATGACCTGAGTTTCTCAATTTCTTCCATTAACTCAGACTTCTCTTCTTCTTGCTACTACAAGTAGAGTTTGGCATCACAGACAACTTTTTTGTCTTTCTATGTTTTATCCCTCCAAACATCTATCTCTTTAAGAGCAGCCTCTAACTCATCTTGCATTCAACTCTTCCTTCAAAATATTCTTCTTCATCAATGTTAGTTCCTTCTTTTGAGTACTACGGATAATTTCCATCATAGTATTTTGTCGATAATCTTTATAGTTCTCTATCTCCTAAACCTCCTCAACCTTAGACTCATCTGAACTATCGCATTCTTGTGAAAGGAGATTCTTCTTCTTGAAGAAATTTCTCTTGAACTACTTCTTACCTTTCCCATAGACTGAAGACATATTCTTTGGAATTTCAACTTCATCGACATAATAATCTTCTTGGAACTTTTTGGGACACCTTGTTGCAAGATGACCAACCTTTCAACGTCAAAAAAAGCCAGTGGAAGTTTCCCCTTGAACTTTCCTTTTCTTCTTTGAAGATTTGATGAAAGAAATGACATCACCTCATTGATCTCTTGATCTTCCTGATACTCTTCAATGGAGATCTTATTCATGGCCTTGAATGCCACCTCCTTAGATTTCTCTTTTTCCATAGCCTTGTTATCATCAATCCTCATTTCATATTCAACCAAGGTACTGTGAAAATTGTCCAGTGTTAGCTCCTTTGGATATTTATCTTCTAGTACCAAGACTTTTGGATTGAACCGAGGTGTATGTTTTCTCAATATGTGCTTTACAATCATTATGTCTTCTATGACTTCTCCAAGACCCCACATATCTTCCGCAACAATATTTACCCAATCAAAGAATAAATCAATAGATTCATTCAGGTTCATTTTCAAATCTTCATACTTGTTCCACAGAACTTACAAATTTGCCTCTCTGACCATTGTGTCTCCATCATATATATTCAATAGCTTTTCCCACATGGAATGTGATGTTTTTCACAACATCACCTTCCTATAGATAGAATTATATAGGGCCCCTCCTAGGGAATTAATTCCCTTGGCATCAACAACCAATTCTCTATGCTCAGCTTTTGATAAAGCACCACTATTAATATCAGTTGTTATACCATGCATTGCTACTGTAAACGCATCCATTCCCATAGATCGGAAGTAGTGTCGCATCCAATTCTTCCATAACTGAAAATTGGTTCCGTTGAAGATCAAAATCCATTTATGATTGGTGACCTCCATTTAAGAGAGAAACATTAATATTAACCTTTTCCTCTAATACCAATTGTTAGGTCCACTAGGCTAGATACCCTGTGAGGGGGGTGAATCCGGGTATGAAAAATTAAAAAAACCTCCACTTTTGATCTTGTTTTCTTGTAAGACACAATAATTTTACATTATTCATCCTCACTTGGCTACATCCAAGGATCATACACCGACGATGTGTCGATTTATAAAATCCACTATAAGCACAATGATATTTACAAGTTCGAAGTGGAATCACTGTCCCTCTTGGTTTACAACCATTCACTATTTGAAAGCTCACTGCTCTCTCAACTGAAGTGGGCTCACTGCTTCTTCATAAGATCCACTCACAGTTTATAGAAATGCAGGTCTCTTCATTATAACTAATGAATTATGCATCCTTAACTATTGATAGATGCTCTGTTGATGTCCAACTATCACCCGCAGATGAACCTCACTTTGCACAGGGTGTACCAGGCAACCCCAATTTTTATGCGCAGCCTCTACACTGCCTTGTGCTTAATTTTCTACTTTTGTGCGAAATTCACTTTTTGTGCAAAACAACTTTTACGCGCAACCACTTCTTTTCCATGAAACCTCTTATTTACGTGCAAACACTTCTTTTGCGCACAAAAACCTTATTTTATGCTCAACCTTTTCTTTGCACGCAAACAATTGTTTTACATGAAAACTTTTTTTTTTCGAACAACTCCCTTGTGCACTCCAATTTCACGCACTAGAGCTCAGATACTCTATAAGTCTTGATATATCTCTAATGAGGGGGGTCACTTCATATTTTTAGGCCAAATCGACCCCTACGTGAAAAACCCCTCTTGAGCGTGTAATCCTCTTCGAGCACGGAAAACAAATATTCTACGCAACACCATTTTTCACACACTGCTCCAATATTTTGCACACCTCGCGCCTTTTCCATTTTTCGAGTTTCGGATCTTGAAACACCTCTTGCACGAAAAACTCCAATCCTCTATTTCATGCACTATGCTAGTATTTCGTACACCACTTTATTTTTCATGTGCCACACTAGTATTTCATGCACCACTTTATTTTTCATGCACCTCTCTAATTTTGTGCGCGCCTTCCTTTTCCAAAAACACATCTCTTGATTTTCTGATTTTCAAGCCCAAAAATTTGGCAAACCCTAGAAAATGGTGCCACCTTAGATCAGTTCTTTTTGTACCACCTCTAGATTGTCCATTCCTTTTTCAGGGTTCTTCTATCAAACACAGATAGCCAAAAACATATCTTGAACCCTAAAAATCACCATGTAAACCCATGTTGTCAACAAATTAGACATCGTGGTCTGCTTTGTGAACAAACACAACATGGAGGCCCACATTGTCAACAAACACAATCACCTCAAAAATTCTTCAATGATACCTTGATGTGTTTTTTCCCAAAAAATATATTATCTATTAAGACTAACAAAAATGAATATATATATATATATAGGTGGAAAACCTGACTAATTATATCCATGAAGACATCTAGAATATTTTTATGTCCGAATGACATATCCAGATAATCATAAAATCCATATCTACTCTGAAATGTTACATGGTATGTTTGATGGTCTCACACACTCCTGATGGTATCCAATCCTCAAATCAATTATATAGAAAACTATTCCTCCACAACACAAGTCGAATATGTAATTTATATGGGATATTGGATACATATTATCTATATTAAGCTAATTGGACTATAAATAATCCACACACAACCTAGGGGTATAATCTAACTTCTTGGAAAAAATGATAGGGAACCCCATGGAGATGTACTGGGTAGTTCAAAACCCTTAGTTTCCATGTATTCTAATTATTTTTTAAATTCCTAGAGAATTATAGGATACCTCTTGTAAGGATGAATGTACATTGGTGCTGATGCTAGCACTAGCTTGAAGATGAACTCCACCTATATTTTATGAATTAATGCTGAGAATTATTTTGGGAAAACAACCCCGAAACAATCCACCACTAGAGGTAATTCCACATACCACATTCCCAAATCCCTCATAAAAATTCATTCCCTATGAGCTTTTAATCTACCCATATCACGATGATATGACCCATCTTGAAATTCTTAGACATCGTATTTTCCATTATAAACATAGGCACTGCCCTCAAGGGATGTAAAAGTCACCCTCCTATGAAAGAAATCAGAATGGTCCTGCTATGGAACTAATAAATCCAACCCAATAATGACATAGAAGACAATCATATCAAGGAAAAAAGATTACAAAGGAACATATATTCACCAAAATCAATAAGGGAATCCATATACATATATATTCTCTATAATCACACTCACAGAGATGTATCTGAGGTCAAAACACCAAAAAAAATTCTATTTCCAGAATATGGCTATCCATAATTAATGTAGATAAGTAGGAGTTTGATGTGCATGTATCATTGAATTAGGATTACCTAAACCACATCCACCTCCATGGCCTAAAATAATGATAGTATACCAACTCCATACTTGATGTGGAGCTATTGATCACATACTCAAATGCGGTGTCGGTATAGAAGCCTTCTCACTATGCAGTGGAGGTAAATCTCGGAAGAATAGTTGAAGGTGAACCATCCTACAACAAGCGTATCACATGAGTATGTCACTCATACATTAGGGATTTTATGACGTACCATAAAACACCATTGAAGCACCAAATAAATATTTTTTCATTTCAACTCTCTAGCACTACTACCATGAGAAATATCAAAAATGATGTTTCCTACCTCTAGAAAATTTGCCTCCCTACCTCGGAGCTAAACCACCCTAACTAACACTAGCAGCTTAAATAAGGTTTCGTTCGTTGATGAGGGCCTAGTTAACTATCTCTAAAACTGTACTCATTTTAATGACATTCACATGAGATAAGATAAAGTGCATAATCCCGTCATCAATATTTATCATAATCATGAACTCATCATCAGTATGTGTTGGCCTAAAATGTTGTTGCTTGGTGAAGTGATGTGAATACTCCATCATAGATGTCACATCATGTTTTAGGTGCATAAACATCCTAGAATGGTTTGATATCAACATCTATTGGAAGATGTAACTGTAGAAGGATATCTAGAAGTCTACCAAGACCAAACCATGATGATGATCAGACTAAGAGATGACATCCAACAAAAAAATTATGGATTCAGAAAACATAATGTTGTTGAGATTGATACAATGCTATAACTATATCTCCAAATTCTTAATGATCGATAAAATGGCCTCTATCCATGATTCTATAGCCTGAGTATCACCATCCCCCTAGATGGTGGGTGGATTCTATTTCTAAAATTCTTATGTCAAATGTTCCATAATATTGCAAGGTTCTAGAGCTACTTATTCATACCTAATGAAGGATAAGAAGCTCTCATTAAACTAAGAATCAGAAACAATTGGTGGAAGAATAATAGGATCCTATAGTGGCACTATAGGAGGTAATACTAGTTGCTCAGGGCCCACCATCTTCAGATCAGGGTCACTGCCACCCTCCAGTTGTATGACTCTAGGTTTTCATGATGTCAGATCTCTAAAATTTCAAAATGAACACCTTATATAATAATTTAAAATGAATTGTATCCATGATAAATTGTAAGGATATGTACACTACCATCCTAAACAAGTAAAACCTATATGTCTTCTCTTACTGATAGATCTAGGTGATAAGAAAGGATAGAAGCATCATCAGAGACACTTCTTACAACCCACTACTAAGGTCGAGTTAGGGTTATGGACTCATATAACACCAAAGGTGTTCCAATATATGGAGTGCCAATTGCATTCTATAGAGTAAAATACACTGTACATTGATATTGGAGATAGAATTTAACTATAAACATTTCATAAAATCATTGATAAATTTTTTAATGTTTATAATCATTTATATTCATATATATATATATATATAAGTCCAGTTAGATTCATCTCCATTTCTAGTTTATAAAAACCATACCCCATATAATATTCAATTAGAACACCATGTAACTATGACATGGACCATACATCTATTTTTAGGATATAATAGGTCATGTTAAATTATTTGATTAAACTAATAACCATTTGAAATATATATAAGTACATGATTCTTAAATTACAATTTAAATTCATGTAATCAAATATAATAACATTTCTACCCATAAAACCAATGACTCATGGATCAAACATGTAATAATTAGTCAATTAAGGTGAGTCGTCATTCTATATGGGTAAAAACCATTTAGATTGATGTAGGAACATTAATTGATTCAATTATTTTATTCCATCATGAAATGTTAGCACATTTCTATATATACTAAACATGGCTCTCAGAACTGTCAAATGAAATATAGGAAATGCAGCAACAATATATACCTATATGGAAAGACATAATTCATTAGATATGATCCCTTAAGTGTCTAAAAGGATGTGTAAGATGATACCTACTTATTGTACTAGTCTTGGTAAATAGAGTTCCATAATAGAAACATCAACCATAATAATGTCACAAAACATGTGATTCACCCAACTATGAAATTAGTACATCTATAATAGGGAAATCCAAATAATATACTAACCATCATTGGTAATTTTTTTCCCCTATACATGGAACAAATACTCCCACAAATAGATTCCTTACCAAATCCCAACACATTCTTAGTCACCTGGAAAATACCAAAATAGTAAGACAAAATGAAAAACCTGCCGATAGAACTTTTTAGCATCCCACCCTAGAAGACATTAAGTAGTTCCATGAACCTGTTAACCACATGGCCTCAAGGGTGCCTCCCCATTTAATATTGGTTGTTGACTAGTAGAGAGGGATTTGGTTTTTCCATGGGGAGACTATTCCCTCTTGATCAGTGTTTATCATAACGATATATAATAATGAAAATTAGATGAAAAAAATCAAACAACTGAATAATAAATCCTCTAGAAAATCAAATAGGATGAAGATAAATCAATATAAAATAAAAAAAATTATGTCCATGAAATGATTCTGTACAAAAAAGTTGAGGACAAATCATACATGCGTACATGCATACACAATATGTTAGAGAAAAATAAAAAATACAAAAAGATTCATCTACTAGCATCATAAAAATAGGATAAGTCCTCTCCTTCCATAATCCATCATCGTACTGGAAATCAAACATTAGAATATGGTATATCCCCTTTGAATATCCAGGCAATATTGAATTCATTTCAAGCACCATAGGTGGCTCGACCAGGGTGTAAGATATACTCAGTAGGCCACTACCAAAAGTGCTTATGACTATCATGTATGTGCATATAAAATGAGATGTGTCCATGTAAAGCGAAGGTTAAGGGAATACATAAATAAAACACATTGGTACCAGTTTCTCATGGGATACCCCACGAATACTACCAACATAATCATAAGGTAGATATCTCAGAATCTAGGTCAACATATACATATATAATGTGTCTGTGAATATTTTGGTGTGTAATAATATACATCATAAATCTACTAGCATACATTTATATAAAATATAACTTGGAAATCTAAGAGAAATGTTTAAACATGGACCAATCACTAGCATGTCATTTTTTGTCATGGAACCACCCTTAAACATAGTAAAAAATTCATTCTTAATTCATAATAAATAGTAATCTATATCTCATACATGGTGATCCATAAGAAGGAACCTAAGTATCACTCCATGATCACAATATATATCCATTACTGAAAGAGGCTATCCAATGGGATCCATAAGTAGATACACAATTATCTCTTTAGTATGTTCTAATGGCATAACCCTATGAGATCGTCTATGTTACTATATATAGATGACCATGTATTTCTCATGGAAGGGTGTATCAACATTTCCCACTGAGATATTCCAATTTAATCCAATTGGTAACTAGGTATCACTCATGGGTACATATATAAGGCATCCCCCTGGTGATCCCACACAAGTTATTCTATAAAAGAAACCAAGTATCTCCCCTGACATATTGAGATTAATTTAAAAACATAATCATATATAATGATGATCCAATCAAAGGAATACTCATGTTGAGACCCTTGTATAACCCTCAACATGATGTAAGGGTATAAGTTTAGCTAATATGAATTTCATTCCACATGGAGAAATATATTAAAATCATCTCAATGGGAAACTCAAACACCTAAATTGGTGGTCTAGTTATAGTCCAGGAATATAAATCTTATTAATTTTAGTAATGTACACCATTTGAGGTGGATCTAGTCTTGGTGGTCTCTCTATGATGTTATTTCAAAGGTTTCTAGGACTATATTAATACTGAAAAATAATTTAATTTATTTCATTAGAAATTTACAAGTCATAATAGAAGGATTATGGAATATAATACAATGATTCCTGATAAATATAATGATACATTTATGGGAAATAACTAGGCCACCTACCATAGGTTGGTAGATTACCCCTCGTCCATTTTTGTCTTTGAATCGACCTAGAAAAGAAGAAATCATAAAAATTGACAAATGGAATGAAAATATGGAATATTATCAAAAACTAATATAACATAGAAGATGGAGTGAGAAATTAAAAATGATGGAAGAATATCAAAGCTCTAACCGATATGAATCCAATGAGACTAATACTATTTAAATTAGAAATCATATATAAGAGTAATTTAATATCCAATCATAGGTGTGGACTAGAGAATTAATGTGGATGATGGATACTATATTTTGAAGGAGAAAGAAAATAGATGTGACTAGTTAAATATAAAGGAGGTAAATAACATCATTTAACCCACTTTTTAAAGGTCTCATAATCTTTCCACCCGGTTGGAAAAATCATGTGGAAATCATACACCCAAATCTTCCCCAAGATACACTTGCATGGAAAAGGCGCACAGTTTGTATAACCGAGAAAAAAACATGAAAATAACCACTATCATAAGTCATGAAGCACTCATATGATAAAAAGGTCTGAGTGGAATGGTTTGGATGAATAGTGTGACCCCTTGTAGTTCACTAGTGCACCATGTATGGTTCACGATACCCATGTGCTAACAATGCAGCTCAATCTATCTCTCCTAATTTTGGAGAAATAGTCTATAAACGACCCTCAGAATCTCCCAAACCACTCCTTAGCCTATTGATATAATTAATATCACCAAAAGGGGATTTAAAAATTAGTCTCTGTATCCAAACCTCTTTGAAAATTTTATAAATTACATAGGAATCCATGACATTAGATTTGATGATCATTTTTGTTTTATATAGATGGGATTTTAGGATCATCAACGGATGGTGCCAAGGATGCATGTCAGGTTATAGATTACATCGGCACCTCATCTTATGGCCTCATAATGGATTCGTAATTTCATAGAACGATTGGTGTGTGGTGTGCTTTAGATTTTTGAAAGTGCATTGTGGAAATACAATGTCCCAGCCATTTTAAACATACCCTTTCATGGATAATCCCAAAAAACATACTCATTAAAAATATTGAATTAAATGGTGAAGGAGCATCTCAAATTCAAAATTTAGTCAGCGAAATATTCAATATGATGCTGACATTAGGTTTATGAGTTGGTTGAAAACCCATATTAGTTTTGACTCATTGTGGAACTCAATTTATTTGGAATGAACGAGTGATGTCTCCATAGAGTGTGACGTGGGATCATGTTTGGCATGCTTCATCTTCATCTTCAGTAATGATATTTTATGAAGATAAGTATTGGATTCAATAGGATTATATGGTTGTCCAATTTATCCAAAATTGATGATGTAGCTCGATCTCCACTGATATCCTCACAATAATTATATGAACATCAAAACACTTCTTCATGTTGATATTTGAATGATAAACACAAAAACATGTGCAGTGGGATACAACCCAAACATAAGAAGATTTATCATTCAGAATCAATTCTTAAATAAACTATATGAACAATGTACCTAGAAATCATCAGTGATATCATTTTTCTACCTTCTTTTAAAAGGATAATTCGTAATGAAGATCACATAATAGTGAACAATATATTCCTCCCTACAAGGGGGTACACTGAACAATGGTTGCATGATCATATCGTTAGGATAACCAAATGATGAAGGGGTTCTAGTGCCTTCTTCTTAGGTCATGAATAACAATGTGGTATAAAGATTGAAATTAAAGGCTTGCTCAAAATTTCTTTTTTAATACATGATGGACCACATCCCTTTTTATATCCATTCATGAAGGGTTTCATTAAATGAAATTGTGTTGGCCATATTAATGTATCGATATTCATTTATTCCCATAATTCACTGGATCCTATTTAATGATTTTTCATGAAAATTAATCCAATCATAATGGATTGTATCTAATGATTAAAACATTTGGGAGAAATAATTTTTTTCAAATATATATATATATATATATATATATTATCACATGTTTTTAATAAATGCATTACAAGAATCAAATTTTTGTAATTAAATATATATTATATTTTTTTCATATTTTACAATCTATCACTTGTACTGAAATTCCACAAGCACATTAGGGATGTCTTTGAAACTCTTAATTAATCCATAAAACTTATTTTCAAAATGGGTTTTCATCAAAATCTCTTGATTTTGAAAAAAAAATTGAAACTCTTATACTTATGCAAGGGCCTATATGTGTGACCCTTCAGGAAATAGAAGCATTGGAAACACCTATGAAATCACTATTTCATAGATGTAAATAAAGAGTATCATATATAAATTAATTAGTGTTAATAATGCTATTAAGGGGTCTGGTGTGATCTCAACCAAACATACTCATATCTCTATACAAACACATCAAGCACAAAATGTATCATATACACCATATGTATCATATATAATCTGTTTTCCCTGACATCGATCGAGTAGCCACTAGACAAGGAACATGTAAATAGTTTATAGGCCCCTCATCATTTTATTTATTATATTAAAAATAATGAAAAAGTGTATGAATATATCACATATAATTTATCTATTTGATAAGCACAACACATGTCAATTATCTATGTATGAACACGTCATATGTGAAACAACTAAGCTTGGACAGGTATTTATTCAGTCAAATTCAATCAAGGGAAAGATTTCTTTTCTTTGTTATATAAGTGGATAAATCCCTTATTGGTTTCACTACAACTCAAAAAATGAAAAGAAACGTACACAACCACCACATGATTAGCTATGTTGATATGTTGACTTCTGTAAATATGTTATCAAAGTATGAAGGGTATAATTCTAGGTATCTCTCCAAAATTAAGTAAGAATGATTGATAATATTCATAAAATAGTAATTATATCAATAAATGTATTACATTCCATGATATAATCTTTAGCGGATCAATACATGTTATAAGTATCTACTTATTACCGATCAAATCTATTCATAAATATCTTATATACAAAAAATTGAAATTGATATAATAATATGTTACAAAAAACATGATGTATCTTCAAAAAAATTATACTCCATGATGATCATTTGTTAGGGGTAATTCAATGCTTGTACATTGAGGGGATATTTACCATTCGACCATTCATGTAAAATATGCTGCATTATAGATGAGTAAATAATAAATTGAGATTTCATTTACTGTAATGACAAGAAAAAACCATTAATACCAATATCTTATAGTGAAATAAAATGACCCTAATGTGGATTATGTAGTAATAGATTCAATTTAAAAACATTAAAACTTGTGTAATTTACATCATATTCTTATGTGACCATCTCATGAAATACTCACAACTACTACTTATTGAGTGAAATTTATGATAAAATCTAGTTTTAATAATGGGGAGGCATATGAATAATTTTCCATAATATCAACCCTTTTAAAATATATTCAAATTCATTAACTTCATAACATAAATTTTTATATTTTTATATTATGTTTTCTAATAAAGAATCTGTCTAGGTATATCATCAACATATTTGGAACGTTTTCCATTTAACATTTTTTGAAATATTTTATAAATAATGTATCAATTTACATTATCACTTTTTCAATATTTCCTAAACATTATAGGTAATTAAGTGAATTTAAATATTTAACTAAGATAGAATAATAATGATATTTACATTAATACAATAACTAAATATAACTATTTACATTTTCTTTACTATATCATATATGGTCTCTTTATGATATGAAGGGAAAAATCACTCAAACTCTGATTGGAATCGTATTTTATTTGTTAATTTTGAACTTCTCCAAGTACAATCATAGTCCCATTTGTTTTTTAGAAATTATATTTACTCCAGGATATATTTCTAATTTTCAACGCAAATTACTTTTTGGTTTTATAAAATAACATTTCACCCCATTTAGAATGAATATTTAACAAATTAAAAATTGTATCCATATAATATATGGTATTCTATATTTTTGCATCCTTTCCTTTCATAAAAATGTTTTCATTAATACATATCATCAATGTGTGGCGTAATCACATTCCCTCTTATTTTAACAAATAGCTGGATAAATACTTTTATCGTGGATAAAAAATATTCTTCAAAATATTCTTACTAAACATGTTATAGAAATACAATGAATAAAAACCCATTTTTATACATTTAATCATATCCTAAAATCCATTTTTTTGGAACATCCTATCTTATCATATATGATAAGTGAGATGAAGACAAAAATATTTTACATATATTCATCCAAGCTCGGCACAATATTTTATATTAAAATTCATTACGTAGTCAATATTTACTTCATCTCATAAATATAGACACCAATCTCAAAAAAATCTTCCTTTGTTTTTGAACTCATGTATATTTAAAACACATTGTAAAATATTAATTTAGTATTTCATACCTTTCCAAAATAGAAAAATTAGTTTCCATAACATCCTAACATAATATGTAAATTTTATGGAGTTTCACATACTCCATCTGGTATATCATCCATAATCCAATCATATTGGATTATTATCATTCCATTTGGTGGGGTCGGAGGTCGTCACGCCCCTCAAAATTTCATTTATAAACCTACACTAGCACAGTGGTGCAGGGTCGATCCACAGAGAAGGCAGGTGAGTGTTCTATGGTTTTATTCAAAGATAAACTCCACAGTTGTCAATAGTGGAGGAAGTGAACATTTTTTTACTTTTTATTTTTTTTTAAACGAATTGTAAACAGGATGATGAAACAAGTTTTTTTTACATAGAAACTAAAATTTACACTAAGTACTGATAAACTAGAGAAATACAGTATACTAGTATTAAGAAGCAAGACAAAGAAGAGAGATCAACAAAGTACTCTGAAATTCTAAACTACTAGTATGAGTGGATGTTCTCTCCGCAATTTACAATAGAATCACACGTCAAGAAATACTGAAGAATTTTCATCACCA
The DNA here is from genome assembly GCA_963277665.1 of Viscum album. Classification (NCBI taxonomy): domain Eukaryota; kingdom Viridiplantae; phylum Streptophyta; class Magnoliopsida; order Santalales; family Viscaceae; genus Viscum; species Viscum album. Next base: position 621,325,960 of record OY728167.1, on the reverse strand, counting down.
GGAAACTCAATAGGAATAGGATTAAGTCTTGGATTTTTCCACACCAAAACTTAATTGAACTACAAGATGTTTTAAAAGATAACATTTGGAAAAGAGATCGCCATAATTTTCCAATGTTTAAGTTGTTAAAGATTTAAAAAATGCATCCAAGATCAACCTCGCCAGTCAGTATTGAAGTTTGAAATTGAAAACATTGAAGTGTGAATGATCAAAATATTTGAAACAGAATCAGTCACACCAATTGATTCTAATTTCGTAAAAAGATAAGCAAATGAAGATTTAAAGATCATAACCAGAAGGTTTTAAAATTCCCGAGGTGAGAAAGTACAACCTATGATCATATTGATTAAAGAAGTGAAAAAAATCCAATAACAAAGTAAAAAAATTAAGTACATAGGGAAGAAAAATTCCCCAAATACTACTCTGCTCATGGGCTCCTTGGTCTCCTGCTTGTCTCCAATGCTTCTCCTGGGAGTCCGAATGAGAGTCTCAATCTGCTCTCGAATGGATGTGTTCGTGGAATGAATGAGTGTCCAAAATGATAGTCCCTCCATAAATTCTACTTCTCCTCTACTTAAGTATCCTCCTATCATAAGATGCATGTCATCGCTCGGTTTCCACCGACATAGAGTGTCTTTCATGAGTGCACTGCACACGTGCGTTTTTTCGAGACTGGCATGTCACGCTAGTTTTTTCTCACTTAACTAGCTCTGAATGAGTTAGTTGTATGCACCTGGATGTACTTTCATCTCCGGTGTGAACCTGCATAGTTAGAACATAAAAATAAATAAGTGAATCAACAAAAAAAATAAGATCGTTATTATTTATAATGTTTAATGTTATATTAACTATTAAAAAATAATTAATGTTCATCAATAAATATCTAAGTCGATAGTATTTATTTACTTTTATAAAATTATTCACTTGATATTATCATGGTAATACTTAAATTTATTAAAAAGTTATAAATTTAATTATTATAATTATTAGTTTATTAAGTTATTTAATTTATATTAACTTATATTATTTAATTAGTGTAAGTATGATTAAAAATTGGTTAATATAACTTTTATTAAATTCTTAAATTAGATTAATATTAATTACTTTATTTTATTAACTATGTTATTTTGCTTAATCTACTAAAACAGTTATAAAATAATTTAAGTGTTAAATAGTTTTATTTGTATATTATTATTTTAGTTTTAAAATATTTAATTTAGTAAACTAGTCTTATAATTTATTTTGTTATTATATATTATTTTTTTAATATTATAATTAATTTTTTGTTATTAAAATTATTATTATTTTATCTAAGTATTTTTTTTTCTTTCTTTTTCTTACAGTTTATTTATTAATTAAACCCTATCCTCCCCCCCACCCCAAATCGGCACAACAGGGGGGGGAGGTCTTTCTCTAGAAAGTTGCGGCCTGCTCGGTTTTTCTCTGGGTTCAGCTCCTCCTATCTACCAGCGACCTCAGCTACAGCTCCTCCTCCAGAACAGCGCCAGACCCTGCTCAGTTCCGGTATTTCATCACAGCGGCGGCACGACTCATCCGCAGGTGGCGCGGCTTCAACTGGAAGATAAGCACGTAATATCGGCCTCTTGGAAATCATGGTTCGCATTAAATAACATGGCGATAGAACGGATTGAAATCTTCTTCTTGAGATCGAGATCTTCAATCGATGGCACGGCTCAGACCCGAATCCTCTACCTGTGGCACCCATTTTGGAAAATAACAGATTCATAAAATATGGAATTTTCAACTATTTTGATTTTGTTCGATCTATGCACGAGGTTGGGATTGGGTTTCGGATTTGATTTTGATTTAGTTCGGGTCTTGATTTGGGTTTGGTTTGTGGTGTTTAGGATGATGTATTGTGGTTGTGCTGTTTTTGTACAAAGAAGATGTTGTTGTTGGTCAAGAGTAGATGTAGGGCAGCAACGGTGTGAGTTCTTGAGGCTCGGAAGAAGCTCTGCTAGCGGTGTGGAAGAAACCGTGAAGTAAGGATGGAGGCGAGACAAAGGCAGGGAATTGAGGTCATGAAAGATGAGTGAAAATGGTGAGAAGTAGGGGATGAAGCGGGAAAGAGTAACAGTGAGAAAGGAGTGCAACGGTGAGGTGCAGGGGAGATAAAGGTGAGAAATGTGGATGTCAATCGGTGAGGGGAAAGAATTAAGAAAATGAGAAAGTTAAATCAACCTTTGAAGATGTGAACGGTGAGGAGGTTACCGATATAAATAAAAGAAAAGGGTCACCATTATGCCTAGAGAAAATCTCACCGTTAGTGAAAAAGAAAGAGTCACCTGTAGTGAAATTATAGAAGGTCACCGACAGGATGGGTAACAGTGGGTTGGGGGTCACCGTTAGTTTTAAAACACAAAGGATCATCGGTAGAGAAAATAAAAAGGGCACCGATGAAGAATAAAAATTAATGGGCTATCGATACTCTGCATTAAAGGTCATCATTGGGCTAAAAATTCACCGGTATGCTGAATAGTCACCGTTATATAAGCTCATCGATACTTAAAAGAAAATGGTCACTGATACAGATAAGGTTACCGATAGAGCCAAGGGTCACCGCTAGTATAAAATAAAGAACTAACGGTAACCATAAAAAACATAGATTGAAATTAAAATTAAAATCTAATTTAACTAAATAAAAATATTGAAAATAAATAATTAAAAAAATCCTAAAAACCATTAATTAAAAACATGATTCTGTTAAACTTAAAAAATTAAAGCCACAACTAAAATTCTTAATTAGATAATACTTCAATTAATAACTGGATAATTGATAGACTAAAATGATATAAAACTTAAATTAAAATAACTGAATTAATTAATTATAGAGTAGGCAATGAGTGAAAATGAACAGCATCAGTGGCCCAATAGGTTACCGAAAGCCCTTGTCTACCTCACCGGTAGACTAAAATCAATAGAAAATAAATAAATAATATAACTGCATATATAAGATTAAATAATTAATGTTTTAAAACTCTAAATTAATTAATTAAATAACTAAGTGAATACTTAATGTTAAAATTGAACTATTTTATTTAATTTAAACTAAAATTATTATATTAATTAGTTAGAAGGACAATTAAACATGTTAATAAACAAAGTCAAAATACTTAAATAAAACTAAATTGATGGATAAAATATTAAAATTAAGTCTAGGTTAATAAAAACACAACTAAAGATATTGAATGACTATTTATTAATAATGTCAAATTATTAAAAGTTGAGCAGATTAAAATTTAACAAAACTAATTATAAATTAATCAAATTAAATAAGAAAAGTAAGATTAAAAATTATTAATTTAAAGACTAAAAATACTTAATTTATTATAAAAGTTGATTAATTAACAAATTTAATTATAAAAATACAAAAGTTCAATTATTTAGTAAAAAGTGATTAAATAACTACTTAAATCAGTAATAATTAAGTAAAAAGATGTGGCAAAACTATGTAAAAATAGAGACACATCAAATTCTCACACACTAGAATTGTTTGTCCTCAAACAATCCAATGTTTTATTATCATTTAAAAACATATTATAGTAATTAAAGATTCAGCTCAAACTTTAACATTTCTAGTACATAAAAACAGAGGACTTAAGTGTCAACAAGCTTTTTGAAAAAGTTACAAATGATGTCTTGCCTAGAACAAATAATCAAAGAGTAATCTAGAAAGCTATGAATCATAAAGAAATGAAGATGTCATGCCTCATATGTGATACAACTTAATGACTCACTTCAATCCAAGATCAGGTTCTAATTTCAAGAGTGAAAAACCACTCGTGGGCCCCTCTACCCCGTTGGGAACTGGCTTAAGCCCAAGGGTTGACCACCTTGGGCCTCGCTGGGGACGTGTGGCGCGCAGGTGGGTAGGCCAGCCCAATACCTCATTACCCATCAACACGTTTAAAGTGCCCGCGGGGTACGGGTAAGTTGGTTAAAGGCGCTGGCATCCTGACCCAGAGGTTCCGGGTTCGATTCCTCGCAAGGCAACATGCACTATATGCTAGAAAACCACTCGTGGGCCCCTCTACCCCGTTGGGAATTGGCTTAAGCCCAAGGGTTGGCCACCTTGGGCCTCGCTGGGGACGTGCGGCGCGCAGGTGAGAGGCCAGCCCAATACCTCGTTACCCATCAACACGTTTTGCCCGCGGGGCACAGGTGAGTTGGTTAAAGGCGGTGGCATCTTGAACCCAAGGTTCCGGGTTCGAGTCCTCGCAAGGCAATGCACACTATATGCTAGCTAACCACTCGTGGGCCCCTCTACCTCGTTGGGAACTAGCTTAATCCCAAGGGTTGACCACCTTGGGCCTCGCTGGGGATGTGTGGCGCGCAGGTGGGCAGGCCAGCCCAATACCTCGTCACCCATCAACACGTTTTTGACAATTTATGGGAATTTGTAAGTCTTTGTTTATGAAAATGGTGTTCTAAAATTCAGAAAGAATAAATGTGTTCTATAAATAGCTAAGGATGGCAGAGTTTGAATCTGAAAAGAGCGTGAACCCTAGATCGAGCATATCTATTCCTGTCGATGAATCAAGAAAGCATGATGAGTGTAATGCTAAGGGTGTGGATTATTTTGGGCACAAGGATCTCTTCAGCCTGTGTGCCAAAAAAAGGTCTGAGGTGCAGGGGGAGATGAAATCAGACAGAAGCTTTGCGGATGCGGTTAAAGGTGTGGGAAATACCTTGTTTCTTGATTGTGAAACTGCGTCCTCAGGATGAGTCATTCGCAAAGGGCGTGTTTCACATGTCTCTGCGAATCTGAATGCGGTTGAGGAGAGGATTAGGCTATAAAGACATTCGATCATTGCGAGAGTGGTGATTCCAAAAGGGGTGAAGCCATGGAAGTTCAATGAACTCATGGCGAGGATTGCTGAGATTTGGGGCTTCAATGACTGGAAGATGAAAGCAATGGGTCGTGGTTTCTACCATATTATTTTTCCATCAGATGATCTCAAGCGTCTCTCCTGGTGTCTTGGCTCGGTCCCTCTCAAGCCGGGCTTTCATTGAATTCATGAATGGGACCGGAATTTTGACCCCAGTACTGTGAAGAATACTTTTGCACAAATCTGGATTCCTGTCTGTAATCTAAATTGGCTCTACTGGCATTCTCGCCTCTTCGGTTGGAAACCCAATCCGACTTGATAAATAGACTGAGAATCCTACCTTTGGACATTATGTGAGAATTTTAGTTGAAGTTAATATAGCTGCCACTCTTGTTGAGGAAGTGGTGTTAACTACCCAAGATGACTGTCTCAACCTTGGTATTATATATGAGAGAAAACCTAAATTCTGTCTGAATTGTCACTTCTTTGGTCATATTCTCTCTGAATGCAATCGAAATAAAACTTGCAACCTTTGTAAGGGTCGAGGGCATGAGGCTGAAAAATGTTGGAACAACAAGAACAGGGTTATCGCATTCAAGACTGGTAGTAACTCCATTGCTGATAAGGGAGATATCAATGTTCCATCCGGGGCCTCTGGAAAAGATAAGTTGGTGGATGATAAATGCCTTATAGATAAGAATCAATGTAAGGGAGTTGATGATAATGGTGTGAAGGTCAGTTCTAAGGCTGATGCAGGTTTCATGGACCCTGATCTGGGTCATTTTGGCACAGAAATCTCTACTGGGGTACCTTCGAATGGGGAGGGCTCGAAGGGTAATGATAGGGGCAACTGAAAGTTGCAGAAAATGCTCCTAATTTTGTTGATTCTGATGCTGCTGTTGTGTCTTCTGAAAGCGTAGAACCTGCTGATGGTACATAGTCTCAGGATGAAGACCTGGAGGGTACCTTTGGCATTGTCCCTACCCATATTAATGCTGATTCTGTAACAACTGAAAGATAGGATGCTGTAGTGCCCACTGAAAATGTTGAACCAGCTGATGGTACACAGAAACAGGAAGCAGACCTGGCTGTTACTTCAGACATTGTCCCTATGGCTGTTGTGACCGTTGAAAGACATGTTGCAGCACCTGATTACCCTGTGACTCGGGATATTGATTCAAGTCCTGGAGTGGCCCCTTTGGTGGCCCAAGACCATGATTTGGGCCCTGGAATTGACCCTGAACATGCTGTGGAGCATGCTTCTGGTCCTGCTGATCTGGGGGAATTCTCACATGTTCATTCTTCTAAGGCTGCAAAAAGAATATTACCGGCTAGCCTGCTGCCTGTTCAATCTGATTCGATCAACAGATTCTCCTTGCTTAACTCAGTGGGGGAGGATAATGGAACTGAAGCTAATGATAAAATATCAGATGGTGATGGTGTTACTAGCCTTCTGCCTCCTGAAAAAGATTCTAAACAGATTTATGATGGGCCAAGCACTAGGCTCAAATCAAAAAAATGAAGATTCTATTCTGGAATTTTCAAGGGATTGGGAATCCTCCCACAGTCAGATCCTTTAGACACTTTATTATGACCAATAGGCCGGTTCTTGTTGGTATTGCAGAGCCAAGTATGAAGTTTGAGAATGGGAGTTCCTTCAAATGGGCGTCCATGGGATATTCCCTAGTTGCAAGCAATCAATTTACTGGAAATTCTGAATCTCTGTGGGTGCTGAAACATTATAGTGTTGTGGTTAATTCCATTTTGACTGACATTCAGTCTGTTACTCTCATGTCACAATAATAATGTATCTATTGCGGTGACGTTTGTTTATGCTTTCAATCTTTACACAAGAAGACGAGCGCTGTGGAGAAGCTTAGCTGATATCTCTGAGAGTATGACGAGCAATTGGGTTCTTCTTGGTGACTTTAACACTGTTCTACGGCCTGAGGAGAAAACTGGGGAGCACTTCTGTCGTGCTTCAGCCTCTGATTTTTTAGCAAGCATTGACAAATGTAGACTTGCCGAGGTTCCAATTTCTGGTGCTGATTACACGTGGAGCAGGTACACTATTAATGGGAGATAGGCAAGCAGGCTGGACAGGTGCTTCATTCATGTGGATGATAGGAATAGGCCAATTGATGTGGCTGGGGGAACCCTACCACGTTTGCATTCTGATCACAAACCCATTCTTCTTGATGTCTTTTCTAATAATTTCAGGTCAGCCCCTCTGCCTTTCAAATTCAATAACGCTTGGTTCGTTATACCTGGTTGCAGAGAGATTGTTTTGGATGCTTGGAAAACTTGTTACTTGGGTAGCTCATTGCACATTCTTTGTTGCAAGCTAAAACTTGTTAAGGCCAGGCTGAAGCAATGGAGAAAGGAGTCTTTCTCCTCTATTGATAGTGATATAAGAGAGGGTGAAATTATCCTCTCAAAACTTCAAGATTCTGGTCTGTCCCAGGAGGTTCCCTCCCCAGAAGAAATACAGGTTGCTTCAAGACTACAGGCTGCTTCAAGACTGGACAAAATGCTGTCCCTTAAGGATAATCTGGCTCAGAATCAATCCAATGTTAGATGGCTGAAGGAAGGAGACAGGAACTCCAAATTCTTTCATTGTATTAGCAAATAAAAAAAGGCCAGGAAGAGTCTTAATGCTCTTATCATTGATGGAAATCTCTTTGACTCAGAGAATGGTATTGTTGGGGCTGTGACAGATTACTTTGCGAAGCTGTACACAAATGTTGGAAATGATAATTCTGATAAAATTATCCAGTGTTATGACACCTCAATTGAAGATAACCAGAATAAGAGGCTCATTGATATCCCTAGTGCCAAGGAGATACATGATTCCCTCTTCTCGCTGAACATTGATAGTGTTGCAGGTCCAGATGGCTTTACTAATAAATTCGTTATGTTCTTCTGGGATATTGTGCAAACAGATGTTACAGATGCTGTGAATGAATATTTTAGATCATCTTACATGCCGTTTGGGATGAATTCGAATTTTATTGCCTTAATCCCTAAAAAGGGAAATGCCTTGGACATTAAAGACTTCAGACCTGTTGCCATCGGGAATACAATACCAAAGGTCATCAATAAAATTATGGCTCAGCTGTTGGGTGAAATTGCCCAAGGGCTGATTTCCGGGAATCAGTTTGGGTTTGTACCTGGGAGAAACATCCAAGACTGTCTGTTTACTGCTTCTGAATGTGTGAATGCTATGAAAAGAAAGGTTAAGGATGGAAATATGGCCGTTAAGATTGATATTTCAAAAGCTTTTGACACCATAAGATGGAGTTTTCTGTTTACTATTCTAAAGAGGCATGGCTTCTCACAGAGATTTATTGATCTAATTGGATCCATTTTATCCAGTGCAAGACTGTCTATCTTGGTCAGTGGATCTCCTCAAGGCTTTTTTCAATTCTCAAGAGGTTTCAGGCAGGGTGACCCCCTTTCTGGTATGTTGTTTGCTATTGCTGAAGATTATTTAAGTTGGTGCCTCACTGATCTTGCTAATTTTGGATGGTATCACCCAATGAGACTCGGAAGGGATTTGAGTGCCCATTCTCATTTATTTTATGCTAATGATATTCTACTATTTGGGAAAGCAAGTGATGCTACCATATCTTGTATTAATGGAATTTTCTCTCACTATGAAGAGGTTGCTGGTCAGGTAATTAATTGGAGGAAGTCCTATGTGTTTTTTGGGGATGGAATCACTACTTCAAGGCAAAACAGAACTGCGATGAAGCTGGGAGTTAAATGGGGTTCTCTCCCTTTCACATATCCTGGTGTACCTCTTTTTTGGGGCAGGGTTAAAAGATGTCACTTAGAAAATATTGCGCTAGGAATCATCAATCAATTATTAGGCTGGAAGGGGAAAAATATGGCCCAAGCTAGGAGAATATGTCTAGTTAACTCAGTTATTACCTCAATGTTTGTTTATTACTTTTCTCTGTACAAGTGGGTGAGATCGCTGATTAAAGAATTAAGTGGAAAAATTAGAAACTTTGTTTGGACTGGCTCAATTAATGAGAAGAAATTGGTCAGAGATTCCTGGAAAGACTGTATTATGCCAGTTCAAATGGGAGGATTGGGCATTAAAGACATTTGAATCTTCAATGACACTCTGATTGAAAAGTTTGTCTGGAAGATTTTTTCAAATCCACAGCCCTCCATGGAGTTTCTGGTGATTAGATTTATTGGAAAATTAAATAATGGATATGCCAACTATATGAGATCCTCTGTCTGGTCTGCTATTAAGCAGGCCTATTCTGATCTTATGGCTCGTTCGAAATGGTTGGTCTGTAAGCAGTCCTATCTGAATTGCTGGACCACCTCTTGGTTGTCACGACCCATTTGTGATGAGATCATCATCCCTCCATCTCTTAAGCTCAAATCGATTTCTGATCTTGGTGCAGACCCAGTACATTCTGAAATTCTGCCCAGCCACATAAGAATGGAAGTCGCACATTATTTCTTCCCTGACTATGATGTTCTGGTATGGACTCTGGATCTAAATTGAATTTTCAGCACAATGGAATGCTATACGTCTCGTTGTGGTACCTTGATTCACCCCCTAGATGGGTTATGGACTTCATTAAGCCCTTTAATTCCCCTTCGCGGTCACTGATCATATGGAAAATTTGGAAAAACAGATTGCCCTTGCAGTTCTTTCTGTAGCGAACTGGGCTGTACCTTGCCCCGTCTGCCATGTCTGCTTGGGAGAAGATGAAACCATCTCCCATGTTTTCTTCTCTTGCAATTTGGCTCGCAAGTTATGGTGTTACATGAAATAGATTTTTCAATGATGCCTTCATTTTAATTCGGTTGATGACTTAATGTAGGCCATTGGCATGGCCAATTTCATTGAGCAAGTTCATGCTCTTCTCTTGGCTGTAATTGCTACTGTTATTGATTTCATATGGAAGCCTAGAAACGACATGTTGTTCAACAACATTCAGCCGTCGTTTCACAATGGTGTCTTAACGATGCATCGTGTCATTTGCATGGATTCCAACATTCAAGAAGGTTGTATGAGAAATGATGTTTCTGACCTGGTTTTGTTGAGATCTCTTGGTCTTACTGGTAGGACGAAGAAGCCACTTATGGTGAAATACATCCGATGGATTCCGCCTCTTCCATGGTGGATTAAGGTCAATGTTGATGGGGCTGCCTCTGGTGCTCCAGGGCCCTCATGATGTGGTGGTGTTTTCCGTACTTCTCGGGGGTTTGTCAAAGGCTGCTTTTTTCATTTTATTGGCAACAGATATGCCATTGAAGCTGAGCTCTGGGCTATAATGAAAGCAACCAGGTATGCTGCCCATTTTGGTTGGAATGAATTATGGGTAGAATCAAACTCGTCTGTTTCAGTTCAAATTTTGAAAGAGCGTTCGAGGAATGTGTCATGGAGGATTCTCCCAGTCTTGATTAATTGTCTTTGGCTTCTTGGATCGCTCATCATTGATGTCACACATGTTTATCGTGAATCCAATCAAGTGGCAGATGCTCTTGCGAAAAGGGAAATTAATGAGGTCACCTTCTTTTGGTCTTTTGTGTTGCCTGATTACTGCGATCGTCTTGTTCAGGCAAATTATTGTGGTGAGGTTTATTCTCGTCTTTGTAGAGTGACTCCATGATACCTTGTACTGTACTTTTATTTTTATTTGATTTCATCAGGAGCAGGTTCGCCTGTCTCCTAGCTTTCTTGGTAAGACCTTAACCAATGAACATTTTACTTTGACAGAATCCTAGGTTCCAAAAAATAATTATTTTCTGAATCACCTTATTGATACAACCTAAATGATTTCCACATAAACCAATTGTTCCCTTATTCATTTGACGTTCATCATTCCCATCACCTCAAAGAACTCATTTTTGACCTTAGAAACATTATTTAATTTTTTCCAAGACATGTATCATTGTGCTAAGCACTGTGCATGAGCACATATTCAAGGTGAACAGAGGGCTTATAGTTAACAGAAACGCACCCAGCATCTGGGGTCTCAAAGACTCACTATGGGATCCCAGATGCCCAAATTACTTTAGTTTCAAAAGTTTTATATAAAAACCCTTTATTTTGGATCATTAAGATGATTACTTTTAATAATTAAAAGATGAATGAGTCCCCTAAGATCAATTAAAACTTCCCGTACCAAAGGCTATGATCATAATTCCACAAACATGTAGCCCATAACACTCTCAAAAGATAGTACCTAAACTAAATTTCCATCAAATCACTAAGTAAGATCACTCGGCAATCATCCAAACTCATTAATTTTAGATTCAATGCAAAAATTAACTACCAAAGAAATACTATCCATATGCAAGACCCATTTTATAGAAATTGTAAAGCCTAAAATTTTGAAAGAAGTTTCAAAGAATTCACCTATTTTTTAACAAAAAATCTTAAATTGTAGTTGGAATTGATGGGCTTTCAATTAAGCACAGTTTAGAACAGTCAATAATTAACCCCCTCCCCCACACATAAAACCCAAATTTGTCCCCAAAGTTGACTTCCAAATATAGAGAACAATTTAACAATAAATTTCAAAACTGATTTTCAAATTAGTAGATTTAGATGACATGTATAAAGGGTCTCAATGAAGTTCGAGAAAAAAAAGTTTCTTTCCACAAAGAATAAATTATCAGAAGGTTCACAAGCAAGTACATGCATTAACAATTATACCTAGTGAATAATTTTCAATACGACTCAAGAAATAACTTGTGAGGTTTAAGTGCACTGTGTATTGGGTGTAAGCATTTTAACAATTGAGTTCAATAATGAGTTCAATAGAGCAGGAAAAAATGAACGCTAAAACACCCTAATCCAAAGCAGATTCAATACAAAACTTTTCAGTCGGCATGTACCCTCCACACTTATTTTCATGCACTGAGAAGACTTTAAACAATGAATTTCAGTTTTCAGCAGTACATGCAGAATTATTTATTTACATAGTGACATAAAATAGACTTTTATTTCAATACATTTACAATTTTCACATATGAAGAATATTTAAATTCAGTAGCAAGACAAAGAGCATAATTTTTTACAGTTCAAGAATATTTTTTTTAAAGTAGAATTTTTTAAAGCAACATTCACTGACTCACCGTTAGTAGTAACTGCAACTTAGCAGTGAATTTTTTTACTAAAATGTATAAGAGCAGAAAAATGAATATATGAATTAAGACACTTCCCTGAATAGATTTTTTATAAATCCTTAGCTATGAAATTCCACTCCATGATTGACACAACAACATCCTGAAAACAGAGTATGTAATCCAAGTACAAAGAACCAGAAGAGACAGAGCACACAACAGACAACACAACATCCCTTTATTCAAAGTAAAATGAGAACAAAAACAAAAGTAAAAAACAAAAGAAAGAACATGGGTCTACTCCCACGAAGCACTGAATTTAAATTGTTCAGTTAGACATTATTTAATAACAAATTTTTTAGTTTTTTATTGAAAACAAACAAACCCATGGGTTGCCTCCCATGCAGTGCTAGGTTTATAGTCTTCAGCCAGACTCACCTAAGAACTAACTGTAGTCACTAGGTGGATGTAGGTTCCTTAATAGGAACCGCCACAAGAGTTTGGCCCAATTGTTTTTAACAGAACAATGAATTATGTGGGCATAAAAACTTATAAAAACCAAAACTAAACTTTCATAGCTTGAATTAACTCCTATGTAGGACCCTTTAATAGTTGTTGGTATAGTGCTGTGCACTTCCGGATTAAGTTCAGATTTTTTAAGATTTGAATTCACATGATGGGACAACACTAAACTAAGTGCTTCAAAGGGTATGATATTATTTTCATGGCTATCTCTATCAGATTCATCATTAACATATTCAAATTCAAGGGTTCTTGTGGGTGAGTACTGATTAGTAGGGTCAAGAGGGGATTCAATAGAGTGTTGAACAGAAACATGTACAATGTAACTCAAGTGTAATTCTCCCTCTGGACTACTACCAGTATCATGAGAAGACTCAGCACCCTTCACAATTGAGGCTGAAAGTGGCAGACAGGGAAGAGAATTTATTTTATCACAAATAGATTCCGGTCTAACAATGTTGTAAATCTCTTCCAAAAGACCTTAATCTGTTAACTCAGACTGAACATCTACTACTTCTATCAAATCAATTATGCCTAGATCAATTGTGTGTTCAACCTTTACTTCTAATTCAGGTTCAAAAGTCTCACTTTCCAAAACCATGACAATTGAGTGTTGAAATTCAATTTCAGGAGAAGAATTGTACAATTCAGTTTCAATAAGTTAAGTTTCCAGAATGTTAAAATTAAGACAATTCTCTTCTGGTTGGTTAACACTGCTTTCCATTTCAGAACACAGTGTATCAGAAATGTAATTACCATGAGAATAGGGAATTGAGAACTCATTAGTAATTATTTCTTCAAATATCATCCCCTCATCCTCATCATCCAACAACATTTCAAAAATTATTGGGTTTACATGTTCAAAACAAGGAAGAGAAGTGTTCATTTGAGGTTCAAAAACATCAGATTCTTTAACATCCATCTTAAGGTTATTTTTCAAAGTGTTCCCAGTATAACGTTCAGACTCATTATTCACAATATTAGAAAAGTTGGGCAAAGAGTTTTTAGCATTCATGTTTTCATTCTCAAAATTTCTAAAACAGTGATTTTTCTCCAATGTGGAGATTATGAAGAAAACTGGGCACTCCTTATCAATTTGTTTCAATTCATCTTCAAAATTATCCAACTCAACACCATTAAAGCTCTTTTTGGAGTATTCAATGTTATTCTCTTGATTCAGTGAGCTGGTTATTTCTAGATTTGGTTCAATAGTTTCAGATTCTTCAAGGAGAATGGTTTGTTGTCCAGTTTCACTATTACTCTCTTCTTCAATTTGATTTTCAAACATTTTATACAAATTTCCTTTTTCTTTTTCTTCAAATTCTTCATGTTCTCTAACCATTTTTTGTAATTCCAAAAGCATGTTTTCTAATCTTTTCATTCTTTTATCTTTCTCTTGAGAATCTCTATGTTTAATTTCATGGGTTTTAGTTAACTAATTGTTAATTAGTTCCACCCTAGCTTCCAATTTAGAATCAATTAGGTCAATTTTAGATTGGGTGTCAAGACTGGGCTCATATTATTCATCTTCTTTAGTGTAAAAATCATGTTGTCCCTGGTTATAGGCACACTGCCAAGCAGTGTGCCCATAACAATCGCAACAAACACAATGAGGTCCCGGTTGATCCCAGGTTTCATTAACTTCCATTTTTAAACTAAAAACAGGTGATATTAAACACACAACAAATCACAGTAAAGAAGATTTTTCAAAAACAACACAAATAGTAGGTTCCAGATCAAATCAATTTTTTTAAATCATATTTTTTATATGATTTTTTATATATTTTTAGATTTTATAAAGCTTAGAGCACTCAATGCGTGCCTTCCCCAGCAACAGTTCCAAATTTTGGTGTGGCAGGAGGTCGTCACGGCCCTCACAATTTCATTTATAAACATACATCAGCAAAGTGGTGCAGGGTTGATCCACAGAGAAGGCAGGTGAGTGTTCTAAGGTTTTATTCAAAGATAAACTCCACTATAGTCAATAGTGGAGGAAGTGAACATTTTTTTTACTTTTTATTTTTTAAAAAAATGAAGTGGAAATAGGATGATGAAACAAGTATTTTTTACATAGAAACTAAAATTTACACTATGTACTGATAAACTATAGAAATAAAGTATAGTAATATTAAGCAGCAAGACAAAGAACCGATATTGACAAAGTACTCAGGAATTCTAAACTACTTGAATGAATGAATGTTCTCTCCACAGTTTATAATCGAATCACACATCAAGAAAGACTGAATAATTTCCCTCGCCAGGAAACTCAAGAGGAAGAGGATTAAGTCTTGGAGTTGGCCACACCAAAACTTAATTGAACTGCAATAATTTTTAAAAGATAACATTTGGAAAAGAACTCTCCATAAATTTACAAAGTTTAAGTTGTTAAAGATTTGAAAAATATAGTCAAGATCAACCTCGTCAGTCGGTATTGAAGTTTGAAATTGAAAACATTGAAGTGTGAATGATCAAAAGATTAGAAACAGAATCAGTCTCGCCAACTGATTCTAATTTCGTAAAAACATAAAAAATGAAGATTTAAAGATCATAACCTGAAGGTTTTAAAATTCCCGAGATGAGAAAGTTCAACCTATGATTATATTGATTAAAGAAGTGAAAAAAAAAATCCAAGAACAGAGTAAAAAAAATTAAGGATAGAGGGAAGAAGAACTCCCCAAATACTGTTATGCTCTCGGGCTCCTTGGTCTCTTGCTCGTCTTCAGTGCTGCTCCAGGGAGTCCGAATGAGAGTCTCGATCAGCTCTCACATGGATGTGTTTGTGGAATGAATGAGCGTATAAAATGAGAGTCCCTCCATAAATTCTGATTCTCCACTTCTTAAGTATCCTCCTGTCATAAGATGCATGTCACCGCTTGGTTTCCACTGACGTAGAGTTTCCTTCATGAGTGCATCGCACACGTGCGTTTTTTCACGACTGGCATGTCGCGCTAGTTTTTTCTCACATAACTAACTCCGGATGAGCTAGTTGTATGCACCTGTACGTATTTTCAGCTCCTGTGTGAACCTTCACAGTTAGAACATAAAAATAAATAAGTGAATCAATGCAAAAAAAAAAAGATCGTTATTATTTTTAATGTTTAATGTTATATTACCTATTAAAAAGTTAATTAATGTTAATCAATAAATATCTAAATCGATAGTATTTATTTACTTTTATAAAATTATGCAATTGATATTATCATGGTAAAACATAAATTTATTAAAAAGTTATAAATTTAATTATTATAATTATTAGTTTGTTAAGTTATTTAATTTATAATAAGTTAAATTATTTAATTAGTGTAAGTATGATTAAAAATTGGTTAATATAAATTTTATTAAATTCTTAAATTAGATTAATATTAATTACTTTATTTTATTAACTAATTTATTTTGCTAAATATACTAAAACGGTTATAAAATAATTTAGGTGTTAAATAGTTTTATTTGTAGATTATTATTTCAGTTTTAAAATATTTAATTTAGTAAACTAGTCTTATAATTTATTTTGTTATTATCTATTATTTATTTAATATTATAATTAATTTCTTGTTATTAAAATTATTATTATTTTATCTAAGTATTTTTTTCTTTTATTTACAATTTATTTTATTAATTAAACCTTATCCTCCCCCCCCCCCTCCCCAAATCGGCACAACAGGGGGGGAAGGCCTCCTTCTCCAGGAAGCTGGTTCGCGGCCTGCTCCGTTTCCCTCCGGGTTCGGCTCCTCCTCTCTACCAGCGACCTCGGCTACTGCTCCTCCTCCAGAACAGCACTGGACCCTGCTCAGTTCCGGTTTTGCATCACAACGGTGGCGCGACTCATCCGCAGGTGGCGCAGCTTCAACTGGATAGGCGCGCAATATCGACCTCCTGGAAATCGTTGTTCGCATCAAAGGGCATGGCGACATATCGGCTTGTATTCTTCTTCTCGATCTCGAGATCTTCAAAATATGGCATGGTTTGGACCCGAATCCTCCACCTGTGGCACCCATTTGGGAAAATAATAGATTCATCAAATTTGGATTTTTCAACTGTTTTGATTTTGTTCGATCTGTGCATGATGTTGGGATTGGGTTTCAGATTTGAGTTTGATTTAGTTCATGTCTTGATTTGGGTTTGGTTTGTGGTGTTTAGGATGATGGGTTGTGGTTATGCTGTTTTTGTGCAAAGAAGATGTTGTTGTTTGTCAAGAGTAGATGCAGGGCAGCAGCGGTGTGAGTTCTTGAGGCTGGGAAGAAGCTCTGGTAGCGGTGTGGAAGAAACCTTGAAGTAAGGATTGAGGTGAGACAAAGGCAGGGAAGTCAGGTCGTTAAAGATGAGTGAAAATGGTGAGAACCAGGGGATGATGCTGGAAAGGGGAACAGTGAGAAAGGAGTTCAACAGTGAGGTGCACGGGAGATAAACGTGAGAAAAGTGGACCTCTATCGGCGAGGGGAAAGAATTAAGAAAAGGAGAAAGGTAAAGAAGTTGTGAACGGTGAGGAGGTTAATGATATAAATAAAAGAAAAGGGTCATCGTTACGCCCAAAAGAAATCTCATCTTTAGTTAAAAAAGAGTCACCGGTAGTGAAATTATAAAAGGTCACCGATAGGATGGGTAACAGTGGGTTGGGGGTCACCGTTAGTTTAAAAACACAAAGGATCACCTGTAGAGAAAATAAAAAGGGCAACGATGCAGAATGAAAATTAAGGGGCTATCGATACTCTGCATTAAAGGTCACCATTGGGCTAAAAATTTACCAGTAGACTGAATAGTCATCGTCATATAAGATCACCGATACTTAAAAGAAAAGGGTCACCGATATAGATAAGGTTACCGATAGAGGTAAGGTCACTGTTAGTATAAAATACAGAACTAACGGTAACCTTAAAAAACATTGATTGAACATAAAAGTAAAATTTAAGTTAACTGAATAAAAATATTGAAAATAATTAATGAAAAGATTTCTAAACACCATTAATTTAAACATTGATTTTTTTTAAACATAAAACTTTAAAGCCACAACTAAAATTATTAATTAGATAATACTTAAATTAAGAACTGGATAATTGATAAACTAAAATGATATAAGACATAAATTAAAATAACTAAATAAATTAATTACAAAGTAGGTAGTGAGTGAAAATGAACGGCATCGGTGACCCAATAGGTTACCGATAGTCCTTGTTTACCTCACCGGTAGACTAAAATCAAAAGAAAATGAATAAATAATATAACTGCATACATAAGATTAAATAATTAATGTTTTAAAACTCTAATTTAATTTATTAAATGACTAAGTGAACACTTAAAGTTAAAAGCGAAATATTTTATTTAATTTAAACTAAAATTGTTATCTTAATTATTAGTAGGATAATTAAACATATTAATAAACAAAGTAAAAATACTTAAATAAAACTAAATTAAAGGATAAAATATTAAAATTAATTCTAAGTTAATAAAAACACAACTAAGGATATTATATGACTATTTATTAATACTGTCAAATTATTAAAAGGTGATCAAATTAAAATTTAACAAAACTAATTAACAATTAATCAAATTAAATAAGAAAAGTAAGATTAAAAATTATTAACTTAAAGACTAAAAATACTCAATTTATTATAAAAGTTGATTAATTAACAAATTTAATTATAAAAATACAAAAGTAAAATTATTTAGTAAAAAGTGATTAAATAACTAATTAAATCAATAAAAATTATGTAAAAAGATGTGGCAAAACTATGTAAAAATATAGCCACATCACCATTCCTTCCATATTTAGGTTTCAATGACCATTATATGCCTTTTAAATAAACATTATTTATCTTTTCATTGAATTTTTATTCATTTGGTTTAAATATTTTACCAACCTATTATATATATATAGTATCAGAATCCAAACATAATATTCCCAATACATCCATTCTCAAAAAAATTTGAATATCGAGTAAACATTGTTCCTTCAATTCAATCATATTATTATTGCATTTCCATAATGATACGATGATAAATTCTCTAACCAGAACAATCGAACTTAGTGTATACTTTAATTTATGTTTTAGAAATAAACTAGTCATAAACCATGATTCGAAATAATTATCTCAATTGGTAACACCCCAAGCTTCTACGGTATGTTTCCTTTTGAATAATGCAATAGCTTGCGTTGTATGCAACTTGGAGTTTTAACACATCATGACCAATCAAACTAGCTGTTATGAATAACAATACCCAATTTTTGAAATTCTATAAATTTTATTTTTCAAAATTTAATTAATTTTTGGATTCTGAATTTCAAAATTAGCTTAGGTTTAGTTTTTGGTATTTTTCTGAAAACATTAAATTTTTAATGAATAGTGAAAAACACTGCGTTATTGTTTCAAACCGACATTAATTTAAATAATTCGTAATTTTATTTAAATTTATGTTAGGTAAAAATAGATACATAATACCTATATATGTTCAATATAATTCATTAGAATCATTTTATAAAAATATTATATATAAAAAATTTTATTGAACTTTTTACCGTCTTTTACCCACCTTCTAGGCACATTTGTGAATTTGCATAAAATCTAATTTTACCACTTCCATGAATTAAATTTCAAAAATATTAGAGAGAATGCTGACATAATTAAGAAAAATTTGGTTCAATAAGATGAAAATAATTTTTGGTGAATAGTAACTTTTGACTTTTATTTACCACGGTTAAAAGTAAATAGGGTAATAAAAGATAAAAAATAATATTATAATTACCCTAAAACATGTATTAATTCTATTGGATAAGTGTATTTAGACCAAATTAATCCTTAAGAATAAAATATTATCCTTTTGGTACACTTGGATTAGATTAGGACATTTATTATTATTTTATTTAAAGAAGAGTTAAAAGTGTTAAATTCAATGATTAATAACTAAACCATTTTATATATAGGGATATATATAAGATAAATTAGACTATAAATATTCATTATAAAGATAAAAATATTTCCTACATAATGGTATTTTATTTATAATTTTTATACATTAAATAATTAAATTTATTTATGTTACAATGATGATACAGTAATTACCTTATTAATGAAAGATTAAAATAATTGATAATATAAATATCCAAGTAAATGTAAATTGAGACTTCTGATGAATTCAACTAATTTTATAGGTTAATATGAGATGTTAGGGTTGATTAAATAAATTTTTTCGAAGTGATAACGTTTTATGACTTTCACAAAAACAAAATACCAAATAGTGTCCAAATTGACATAAATGAGTTTTTAAAAAAATAGTCTATTATTAATTGATATAATATTACTAAAAATATAAGGATCGGCCAAAGGACTTATATAAGGTTATATATATTAATAATGAATGACTTGGGGTTCTCTTGGATTTTTATTGTATGTTTATTAACCATTTATTATAATAATACAAGAATACATGGTAAAAGATAAACTATTTAACAAAGAGTTAAATTTATAAGATAAGGTTAATATGGTGACCTAAACCTGTCTAAAACCTATTGGTTGAGACATTTTTGCCCTATCCTCATCTTATCCACTAAATAAATCATTATGTAGCAATTATAAATGGAATATGATTGTATAATAAAATAATATTTCACGCTTTTCCTAAGGTGACCCCGCCTCACTTATAAAAGGGTACTTCCCCTTCTCTCAAAATCAGATCTCCAAAGCCATTTGGCTCATCCACCCACTTCTCAAATATCCTCCCAACTATCCTAAATTCTACCTAGAGGCCTTACATTGATCATATAGACAACCTAAGGAGCCCTTTTAATCAACTCAAAATGAAAGACCCGAAGAAGAGGTAACAACTTCACCACCTCATTCAAAGTTCTTTTCTTCGTCCACATCCTCTTTCTTTGTTGTTTCCATACCAAAATAATAACCTCAGTACCTTATACATACATTGATGTTATTATAAATATGGTACCACCATATTCATTATTTTATCCATCCTATGAATGACAAGTCACCCTACGTGTATACGTACGGCTTACCGTCTTCACGTCGTGCTGTAGTTTGTTATTCGAACACTTCATTATTTGGATAGGTATAATAATGAGTATAACATGTGTAAATAATAAATATAACATGTTAATGATTATGTATATATTATATACCATCCATGTACATATTATTTCACCATCAATAGAATGATATTGTCGCTCGTGTGCATGTAAGGATTACCGTTTCCACAAACGCGATGAAATTCATTCCCCATTATAACCATTCAAAAATAATTATGATTTTATGATTAAAAATAATATTTAAGAACTTAATACTATTCTGGATATGAATCAAATACATACTATCCAAAAAAACATGGCTTACATAACCAATCATATAAAGGAAAACGAATCATTTAACACCTGAAATAATGATACTAATGAAATATTATTAACAAATCAATATTAGAAGATCATATATGATATCATATTTACGTATTTGGTTATTTTATAATTTAATAACAATGATTTAACTATTATAATTTTTTTTAACATAGCCTCAATCAAGGAAAAGTACAAGGTAAGAGTTAATTTTACAATCTCTTCATTAACTGAGGTTGTTTATACGTGAGTATATACTAGGACCTCTTTATCATCCACATCTATGTTTATTAAAAATGTATTTCAAAAAAAAAATACTATTTACTAGACTATGGGTTAAATTAATTAATACCCTTGTTTGACTTTTTATGAGATGTTTATAAAGGAATCTTTCTGTCGTTTTCCAAACAAGGTCCTTTACGACATTTTTCGACAAAATTAAGGAAAGAATGTTTTTTCAACTTATACAGTGGGTGTGGCTTTTTTCTGCCATTGTAATACCTTAGAAGCTTCCCTTAAAATATTATAAGAATATTTTAAAAATTAATGTTTTATTTTAAAATTAAAGGACTTTTAAATAATTTCAAAATATAAAGAGATATTTCTCTCAAATAGTTTTTATTTCATCTATGTCAACATCTTTTGATGGATTTTACACTTGTTTGAAGTTGATTTATTATGATAAAATCTTCCTTATTTTATTGAATGTTTTGTGATATGTTTGACTATGAATGTATTATTTTTATACCATTCATGGTTTATAGTTAAATTATTAACATTCTGTATGCTAGTTTTAATACGAATGTTTATGTTATGTTTCAACCTTTTCATATGAGGAATGCATTGGACATAGTAAGTAACAGGTGGAGCCTGCTATAGCTCATCGATGCATCAGTAGGTCTCATGATACAAACTAGTGTCTTGGAACAAGGCCTTGAAAATATATTATATGTAGTGTTGGCACGAGGCCTTGACTATGTGGTTATGATGTCCGACATTATGCATTCCATCATTATGAAATTGTCTATTGATATTACATGTGATTATTCCACTATTAGAATATACATGTGAATAAGTAAATGGAATTATTTTATTTATCCTTTTTATATTATACTCATGTTTAAGTTTAAAAGGCTTGTGTCTTAGTCTTATTCATTGCGTTAAATTTTTATTATTATTTATGAAAATTTCCACTATATTATTATCCTTACTGAGCACCAGAGATCACCCCTTTATATGTTTTATTTTTCCCAGGATGCAAATAAGTATAATATGACTGACCTACAGGGATAGTCTAATGGAGAAGATTGTGTTAAAAGGGCACACAATGATGTTTTTTTTATTTCATGATGTAATGTAAAACTTATGTATGTATCTAGTACTTCTAAGGCTACTAAACTGATCGGTCTTTCAGGATATGATTCCTTGTATCATTCCAATGTTATGTAATAATGCACCAACTCCTGTTAACTGGGGTCAGGGAATTACAGTTGGTATCAAAGAATGTTTAGTACAAACCTTGGAAGCTAGATTTAGAAAAAACTCTAATTAGAGAACATTACCCTAATATATACTTTGAGGATTGTAATTGAAGAACTTCCTAGAATTTTGGTAATGTAGAGATTTTGTGCGTTTTCCAAGAGATAAATCCTTGTCTAGATATGAGTAGGTAGAGGTGGATTTGGAATAGATGTACCTAGGAGTGAAAACTCAAACAAGGAGTTTCGAG
This sequence comes from Viscum album, assembly GCA_963277665.1. Lineage (NCBI taxonomy): Eukaryota > Viridiplantae > Streptophyta > Magnoliopsida > Santalales > Viscaceae > Viscum > Viscum album. Next base: position 621,303,426 of record OY728167.1, on the reverse strand, counting down.
CTTTACCCGGGGTATCCTAGTACACGACAATGGGCCTTGATGTACTCTTGGTTACGACACTCCAGGGGGATATTCTTAGGATAATTAAAATTTTCTTTACAAACAATTATAAAGGATTTATGAGTATATAAATTTTCAAAGAAAACATATTTATGATTATTGATTATATCCATAAACTGTTCAATTTATGTTAAGTGTATTACAAGTTTGGATTTATGTATTACAATTCATAAACTAATCTACTATATGCCATTGTTTAGAAATGGAACCTAGTGGATGTAATGGAAACTGTATCAATGCACTTAATCCATGTAGGGATTTACCTCCCAATCAAGATAATTATACTGGAGCTGGTGATGCAACTCGTGCTGATCAGTTTATCACCATACTGTGACAACTCACTCAGGTTATGAATAATAACCTTACCAGTACGGAGCACCCTGATCCACAATATGAGGGATCAATGTTAGACCACTTCACGAGGAAACAACAACAAAAATTAAATGGGACTACAAATCCATTTCAGCTGAGTAATGGATAAGTTTCTTAGAGAAAATATTTCATTCTTTGGGGTGTAGCGAAAGGGAAAACATTTTCATTTAAGTTTATCACCTCACAGGAGATGCAGATCAATGGTGGTCATTAATTCAAAACACAAAGGAAGATAAATAAGTATCAAATATAGAATGGAGGGAGTTTAAAGATCATTTCATAGAAACATACCTTCCTCGTGACCGTCGAGCGGATATAGGAAGATAATTTCTTAGTATGAGGAAATGGATGATGAGAATGTTGCAAAGTATGAGGCTAACATTACAAGGTTATCAAGGCATGTAGAAGATTATATACATGACCCAAGGAGTAATATTGATCGATTATTCTATTGGTTAAAACAATTTCTACATTGATCATTTGTCTCACAATTCTTCTCATCATACGAAGATATTGTCTAATTTTCTATCAAGACAAAAAAGGAATTCTCTAAGTCTTACGATATTAAATCATAACAATAGAAAAATATATATTTTGGACACTCCAAAAATGGAAATAAGGGGAATAAGGGAAAAGTTGATTTTCCATACTGCAGTAAACGTGGGAAGAAACACCCTGGTACTTTCCTGAAGGGAATGAGAGTCTGTTACAAGTGTGGTGAAAAAGGCCACTAAGCTCGTGATTATAAGGGAAAGAAAGATACTATCAATGTTGAATGCTACAATTGTATATAAATGGGTCATTATGCAAATGAATGTCCTAATATCCAAAGAAACTTACCTAAAAAGGGACAAGGGATCAAATCCAAGATTATGCAATCACTACCGCTGAGGTTGAAGCTCCGAATGACGTGGTGGTAGGTAATTTAATGGTTTCCTCAAATTTAGCCAATGTTTTATTGGATTCTAGAACATCACATTATTTCATATCTTCCCAGTTTGCAATGAAATTTAGATATTTCCAATTTTATTTAACAAGGAAGTTGTCAGTCAAAACTCTTAAGGGGAGTATCATTGCAAGAAAGTTTTGTGGATCAGTCCCCAATAGGGAATATAAATGTTCCTCATCTGCTGATCTCATCATCAAACCTAGGATTGATTTTGATATAATCCATGGTATGTATTGGATTTCGGACCATGATGTGAAAATTTATTTTAAGAAGAAGGAGGTTACAATTTTTGATGATGATAAGGAGTACCTTATCTTTAGAGCAGAAACGTCACCACCTGATTATTATCTGGATCCACCCCACGTAGCTCAACTAAATTAAATTATAGGGGAGGAAGAGAATTAAATAACTATAGGTGAGGAAATGAATGTTAAAATAGATGATGTACCCATTGTGCAATAATATGTTGATGTGTTTCCAGAGGATTTACCTAGACATTCTCCAGAACAAGAAATTAAGTTTTCCATTGATTTAATTCTTGGTTCAAGGACTATATCGAAGACCCCTTATGGAATGAAAACTATAAAATTAGTGTAACTAAAGAAACAACTACAATAATTGAGTAATGAAGGATTTAGTCTCCCTGGTTTTCTCCATGGGAAGACCATGTTCATTTTGTTAAGAATAAAGATGGATCAATGAGGTTGTGCATTGACTAGAGGGAGATCAATGCTATAACAATAATGAACAAGTATCTCCTACCTATCATTGATGATTTATTTGATCAACTTCATGCAACTCAATATTTTTCAAAGATTGACCTTCGATCTGGATATCATCAGTTGTGTGTGAATAAGGAAGACATTCCGAAAACAACATTTCGAACCAGGTACAGGAATTATGATTTTACAGTAATGCCTTTTGAACTGACTAATGCACCCTATGTTTTCATGGATATAATGAATACAGTTTTCAAGGAAAATCTTGATGACTTTGTAGCGGTATTTATTGATGGTATCTTGGTTTACTCCAAAATCTATGAAGATCATGAAAATCACTTGCGCACTATTCTAAAAACCCTAAGATGAAATGAATTATATGGGAATTTTACCACGTGTGAATTCTGGGTTCAGGAAATTTCTTTTCTTTACCATATTGTCTCTAAGGATGGAATATCTATTGATCCTTCTAAAACAAGTGTAATTCAAGAATGTCCAGCATCAATGAGTATAACTGAGGTACGCGGTTTAATTGGTTTAGAAGCTTATTATCGGCGTTTCATCCAGAATTTTTCCTGATTAGCTAACCCATTAACCCATATCACATGTAAAGGGGTTAAATTTGTTTGAAAAAAAGAGTGTGAAGAATGTTTTGAAGAACTGCAAAGAATATTAGTCAATGATCCTATTTTGACTCTACCATCGGGGAATGATGGGTTGGTTATTTATAGAGATGCTTCAAAGAAAGTACTTGGTTGTGTCCTTATGAATAATGATAGAGTTATTGACTATGCATCACGATAGATAAAATTTCATGAAAAAAATTATCCCACTCATGATATTGAGTTAGAAGCTGTAAAATTTTCTTTGAATATATGGAGACACTATCTCTCTGGTGAAAAATGTGAGATATATACTGATCACAAGAGTTTGAAGTATATTTTCTCACAGAAAGAAATCAACATGAAGAAAGGATGATGGCTTGAACTACTCAAGGATTATGATTCCACTATACACTACCACCCGGGGAAGGAAAATAAGGTGACATATGCTTTAAGAAAAAATAATCATGGAGTTTTGAATAAGATGAGAGTTTAAAGGGAACCTATGTTAGTAAAGATGTATATGGGAATAATCTTGGAAGGTGAAACATCAATAATTTTTCAAATGGTTGCTAAACCATCTTTCCTAGAAAGGATAAAAAATTCTCAGAATGATGATAATTAGTTTCAAAATAAAATTAAATCTTTGAACAGTGGTAGATTGGTCGACTTCATATATGAAGATGAGATTTTGAAATTTGGGAAGAAACTTTGTGTTCATAACATACCTGATCTAAAAAAAGAATTGTTGGATCATGCTCATAGCTCCAATTTCTCTATACACCGTGGTAGCACTAAGATGTATAGAGATTTAAAGGAAAATTTTTGGTGGGAAAACATGAAGAGAGATATTTATGATTATGAGTCAAGATGTATGGTTTTTCAAAAAGTGAAATCTGGAAGACAACATCCTAGAGGAGTCATGCAACCTCTTCCCATACTTGAGTGGAAATGGGATGATCTTACGATGGACATTATCATGGGACTACCAAATACTCCTAGAAGGAATGATGCAATATGGGTCATTGTTGATCGTCTTACCAAGTCAGAACTTTTTTTTATAAGAGGAGACTTACCACTTGAACGTCTAGGAAGACTATATATTAATGAGGTTGTAAGAATTTACGAAGTACTCCTATCAATTGTTTCAGATCATGATCCTGGATTTACATCATGATTCTGGAAAAGACTTTAGAAGGCCTTGGATACTAAACTTCGTTCGAGCACTGCCTAACACCCTCAAAATGATGGACAATTAGAACGAACTATTCAAACCTTAGAAGGCATGTTGAGATATTTCTCACTTTATATTCAAGGTATGTGGGATCAATATCTACCTCTGGTTGAATTTTCATATAATAATAAGTTTCATTCAAGTATTCATATGGCACCATATATAGCGTTATATAGAAAGAGATCTCGCACACCAACTCTTTGGGATGATGTTGGTGAAAGAAAACCTGTAGGCCTATAACTTGTTGAGGAAAAAATGTAAACAGTGAAGGTTATCCAAACCCACATCAAAGCAGCTTAAAGTAGGAAAAATATCTATTGTGATAACCAAAGGAAGGATTTGGAATTTCAAGTAAGATATCATGTTTTCTTGAATCTATCTCCAAGGAATGGTGTTATAAAATTTGGTATGATGGTTAAATTAAGCCCCAGGTACATCGGATCAAAGATCAGACACAATAGATAGAGACACTGGGATGCCTAGATTACGGTTCTTCAGAGCTCATGGGAGAATAATAAGGCCCTAGTCCACCAATGGATTAAAGTAAAGGAATGAGAAGTCTTATAAGCTTAAGTGATGGGAGAAAATATCATTTTACCCTAAAATTTTGGTCGCACTGTTTGGTCGTATGGTTTGGACAAATGATGCACCAACTTTGTTGCTCCCACTATCTAAGGAACCCACCTTGTATGATTGTGTTTCATGTTTTTCATTACCATTCACCAATTGTGGGGTGAATATTATATATGGACATCCAACATGGAACTAACTGTGAGGATAGGCACATGGTTTGGGAAAAGAGTGTGCAACCCATGTAGGGAACCTCTACTCCCGTGAAATAGGTCGAACGATTTTATATTGAGGGCCACACAGTTTCAGAAAAATAGTGAACCTATGTTAGGAATCACAAACATGAGATTTCAGATCCTAGTGCTCCCAAGGCTCAAAAAATAACTCGAGGAACCCCTTTTTCCTTTACCAAGGAAAGAAATCATTTTGATGTTTTCCAACTCTCAGAATTTCACTCTGAAGCTCGGTTCATATATTGACCCATCTAGTAAATGAAAGAAATTATAACATCCCTTGGAATTTTACCTCGTCTAAAAAACATGTTGTTACAATTGCAATCAATTTTTCATTTTAATTGTATATAAAAACAATTAAATCTATTGAACATTTTCACTTTCAAACCCAATTGTTTCATCCCGTCTACTATTATTTATAAATTAATTCATGCCACATATATGAAAATAATTAGGAAAATGGATTCTATATTTGGAATCGGCATAATTTATATTATATAATATGTTCAACATAGTTTTTGACCAAAAATTTTGGTGAACGTAATTAAAATTAATTAATATTATTAAGGTAAAACGTGTTTACTTAGTCGTTAAACATTAACTTAAGGGTCCAAATACCCTATACACATATCCAAATTTCGTTAATTGGCATATTTTTACCAAATATTCTTTTTTATATAGAATTTACATTTATTGGAGGTACATGATTTATGAGATACTTCATAATAGTGTTTACATTTTTATATTTACAAGAATGGCACTCATCCACTATAAAAGGGAACTCACCCCCTCAAATTTTCACACCTATCAAGCAACATGGATCATAAAAATGATGAACAAATATCCTCCCAACATACCTACCTTCAAACTATAAACCTCCATTTTAGAGAAAATCCAAGCAAGGAATCCCTATGTTACAAACTAATAGGACTTACCCAAATAAGAGCTATCATCCTTCTACAAGATCTATTATTTTATTTTATTTATACACCACCTCAAATATTCATATTCCATGATTATATAAAATAAAATTTACCATAAATATAGTAATATATTATTATTTAGGTCTTTTAACTACACTCACATACACATCCATCATATGGGACACGCAATCATCATTTAGGTGTACGACAGACTACTACATCGTGAAACTATGTCACTCGTTCATCCATTTCCACCTATCATGGAAGGAAATAATGATTAAAGTTATATTTTCATAAGCTTTATATTATATTTATTATTTATTTATTACTATATAATTATTATATAATACATATCTTCAATATTTCCATTTCGTGTTATTATGATAACAATGTTTATGGATGTGTGGACAACTGCCTCCTCAAAGAAATATGAATCATTCACGCTTACATGGAATGTATTAAGGTTGGGTTTAGTAAAAATATATTATATATATGAAATAATAATTATATTATAATTAATATATATATAAACATATATTTCATTTACTTTCTTTCAATATGACAAGAAAATGGAAACCACATTCATGCATACATACAGTCTCCCATCTCCATGAATGGTTTATTCCATTTATGATTTCAATATTTTATAGATTATTATAAAAATTTATATACTGAATATATATTATATTTATATAATTTTTACCTTCTTGAAATAATTAAATCATGAACTAAATAAGAAGATCAAGAATAATAAGTCAAACCATATAGAAAAACTAAGCAGATATTACCTGCAACATAACATTATCAAGTAATTGTTAATAAATTGGTAATATAAAGTCATAATAATATCATATATGGTATTATATAGAAGAATATGGTTCTTTTTTATATTCATAATAATCTTATAATTTTTATACAAGAAGTTTTAATTCGAACAAAGTATGTCAAGACTTAATGTAAGAGTTTTCTCATCTCACTTTTATTTTTGTGAGACTAGTAACTTATTCACCACTAATTTTGATTTGTGGTATATATAATACCCATGAATGTAATATAGGATTCATATCCGTAAATTTATATTAATTTTAAAACAGATTTTATGATCTCTATTTCATGTGGTTTTACAGTTAAAGTTACCAAATAAGTAAGGTAGTTTTGTCTAAATTTTCCTTCATTGAGAAACATGTTTTGTTATGAATGCATATTATTTAAAAGGTAAATATACCACCATTTTACATGATATATCATGAATATAATTATTTTTAGAATATTTTATGCTTCATGTAATTTCATTTTCTTACATGGGTAGTTTTATTAAAAGTTGCTTAAGTTGTAATGGTTTATTAAAAAAATCTCATCATTTATCAGGATTTGTTATGACTATGAATCAATTGATGAAATATTATTACCCATCTCAAAATAACACTCATAAATTTTCATATCCTATGGTATTCATGATATATTTATTTATTCATATAATTTTTACACTTTGTGGTTGTTAATATAATTAATGATTTCTTTAAAAAAATATCCTTATTTATCTCTTCAGTCGAAAATCATTTTTATTAAAAAAAATCATGTTTTCAAAAATATTTTTAAATGATATTTTATAAAAATATTCGAGGTAAATTATTTTATAATTTTTTTATATATTATAGTGGTGTTTAAATTAGTTTTCAATACTTCCTTTATATGTTTTCGAAATTATTTTAATGAGAAAATGTTTTGTATTTTTAAAAGAAATTTTAATAGAATAAAGGATATTTTCCACAAAAAATGATTAAAATTGTTTGGAATGATTAATTTATATTTTTAAAAGTATCTTATTAAAGAATAGGATTTAGAAATTGTTCTATTCTTTATAATGATAATTTCAATGAAACGTTATTTTCATAATGAAATGCCCAAAATGATATTTCAAAATCCTTATCCATCTATGATGAAATAAATTGATATATTTTAAGCTTTATTGGGTATATGATATAATAATACAATTCATATTCTTTTTTTGAATGGTTTATGTTTTGATGGCATGATGTTTATGGGACCCATTTCTCTTCCATGGGTTATACCATTACCAATGCTTATCAAACCTACTTCATTTCATGGGTTGTTATATGATTAAATGATTATTAAACCATTATATTTTCAATTGTTTATTATATGATGAAATTATTATGATACCCTTTTCATTTCATGGGATATGATATAATGTTTCTGAAACACATCTCTTTTTATGGTTCATGATATGATGAAGGTTTTATTGTATTACGGAACATGTAGGCATGATTTTATTATGGGATGGGTGGAACCAATATATCCATATAATTCATTGGATAAAGATTGATATAACATGAGATAAAAATGGGAAACAAGTTGATGGGTTTGATCCAGAATAGGACACAAGTGGGTCCTAATAAAAAAATTGGAAATAAGTGTGTCCCGATCCACCATGGAAATAGGTTTTTCCTGCTTAATAATGGGAAATAGGTTCATCAATATCCACTATGAGAAATATTTGTGTCCAAATCCACTATATTTATGGTCATGGTATGTTAACCTTGACACATGAAATTGTATTCTACATTTATGAAGATTCCACACTTATATGACATGATCTTATGTATCATGATTGATTTATGATGATTTATCACCCTTATGATTCATGTATTATGATATTCCAATATTTATGACATGTATCTTGATTATGTTGTTTTATATGAAGGATATGTTCTTAAAATGTTATGCTCATGTTATCATACCCTTATTTTCATGCTATGCTTATATATCTTCTTTATTTACCCTTTATGAGAATTGGAACTCACCAATTTCTTATGATTCTCTTAACCATGTTACAATGAATGGTATTAAGTTGGAGTACTAAATGGGAAGATATTTAAGGGATATGTTGATGATCACTCACCAAACTAGAAAAATGTGTTCCATTTATTCAGTGACAATAATCTACTATGGACCTTAGGAATATAATTTTATAATTATCTTAATATTCATCTAATATTTTTTAATATCCATGTATGTTAATCCTAGGTTTCTATAATCCTTACACATAACCCCTTTATAAGGATTTCCACGATAACTGATCATAGGACACGTTCACAAGACCATTTTTGATAACCTATTTTGCGAGATCTGTTCATGAGAAAATATTTTTCCCTTTGCATCCACAAACCAACCACAAATTGAAATTTGGTAATTACATAATCATTGGCCTAATTCCTTGTCCATACATCCATCATGAGAGCTTCAGTAGGATCTTTTGGTTTAGTCATTTGAACCCTTAACCATTATGAAGATCTTATGAACATGTCAATGTCATTCAATCGTGAGTCTTATGAATGTTCATGCAGCAGTGGGATGTCCTGCAGATTATGTGGTCTGTGAGATTTTCACAGAGCAATTCATGAGACCTGTATCAGTTCATGTGATCGTGAACCGACTCATGGGTCATGTGATTCATGCGATGTTTCCGATGTTGTGAATTTATTTTTATGGGATTTTAACTTGTCAAGAATATACTTCTTTCTTTTATACATATAGATTTCATCTATCATTGTTCTTCTTCCACAATATCTATCTAAAGGGACATGATTTATTGAAGTAATAATGGAAACTCACCTTGTCAGGATAACTCTATCAATAAGGTTCTAAAAATTATTTTCAAAATTGAACATTATAATTTTTCGTTGTTATACTAGATTGTATTGTTTGGATTTGGACTACAAGATGAAATTGCAACCGCTTATCCTGACTACATCCTTTCATCTTTCTAGGTTTCAATACGCGTTAATTTTATTTATATGAAAATTTATGATGATGGAATTTTTTTAGCATGGTCCCATGGGTTTTATTATATGCTGGTGAACTCCCACCATCCCTTTGATCAAAGCCAGTCGACCATATTTGTCTATTCATTGACAACTCAGGCGACAACTGGTGATCAAAATGGGATTTTCACCCTTGTTGAAAATTTTCTGATGAATTGGAATGACAATTATTAGTTAGGAGAATATTCATAGAATTTTTTGATAAGTTACATACATTCCATCTTTTTAACATATTATAGGTGTTGGGGCGCAGTGGTGGTGTGTGGCACCAAAAACCCACAAAACAGAAGCAAAACGGAGCAGACACAAAATGTAATGTGGTTCGACTTTGAAGCCTTTGTCCATGGAAGAAACATGCCACTTCACTATTCCCTTCTCTCCAGATAATAACGGAGGATCACACAATCATAGAATACACCACATATAAACCAAGGGATTCGATCCTATTTAAATATAGGAAGGAAAAATAGGAAGTTGGTGGGTAGCTCATCTACCCTTGAAACTTCCTCCCCACCGACTGCTTCAACATTGGCAGCTTCAATGATGGATGCTGCCCACCATGCTGCCCACCAAAGAAGAACCCGCTGCAGGCTATTGGTGCTGACTAAGATGACTCCTAAAATAAGAGTGTCCCCCACAAATCTCCTCCTTAAGACCAATTTGGGGTAGAAGTTTGACATGCAGTCTCCTTACAGGTGTTGAAAACATCATCAGCAAATCGAACACGCTTTTTCATGCCAGATGATGTGACACTTCCACTATATTCACTCGATATTGGGCGGACTGTGGTTCCCATAAAATGATACAACCCTTGGGACTTCTTCCCAGTAAGTTTCACTCCATCCCCGCGTGAGACTTCCAACACTCCACCTGCTATGGAAATCTTGAACCCTTTTGAATCGATCTTACTTAATGATATCAAGTTCCACCTCATCCTCGGAACGAATTTCACATCATCCAGTTTACGAACTCCTCTATCAGGCATCTTCAATTTCACCGTCCCGACTCCTCGAACCTCGCATGTTGACCCATCACCAAGTCGCACTGAGTCTCGCACCTGATAAAAAGTATCAAATGTACCTATCATCATACATATGTGTACTGAGCTCCCCGAATCCAGAACCCATCCGTCTTCCTTTGGATTTTGAGTTCGCTCGTTCTTCCTCTTTATAAATCAGCATTCCAGCTTCATGTGCCCGTATCGTTTGCAGTAATAACACTGCACTTCTCCCCGTTCAACTCTCCCATCTGATTGGAAACTTCTCATTGTCACGTAGGTTTCATCATCTGCTGATAATATTGTGATGTTCACATCCTCCTCTTCAACTTTCTTCTTCCCAGCAATGTACCTTTTACGTTCTCCACAATCACTTTTATAGTGACCATTCTTCTCGCACCAGAAATATGTGATTTCACTCGGATCATGCCCCCTTGATTTTGGTCGCCATTCTTTACCTTCTAACTTCTGATGTCAGCTCCTCCCACGCTGATCATCTCGCATCACCATGATTTTCTCTCTTGAATGTGTCATGGGCCTTCGGAATTCCTCCGAATCTTGAAGCGACGCCATCACATAATCCAGCTTCAATGCCTCCTTCAACACGAGCAATGCAGTCACAAGCCCATCAAATGAGCTTGGTAGGGATGACAAAAGAAAAAGTACTTTTTCTTCCTCTCCAACCTTCACACCAAGCCCCAATAACTGTGTTAGGATTTTTTTTGAATTCATAGGTGTGATCCAACAAATTTGTTCCCTCATCCATGCGCAACTGGTACAATTTCTTCTTTAAAAACAACTTGTTGGTCAGCGATTTCTCCATATATCGCTGCTCCAACTTCTTTCAGATCTCTTTTGGTGAGGTCTCGTCCAACACCGAGTATTTTACCTCATTCTCCAGATATAGTCGAATTGTGCTGACGACCCGCATCTCGAGCTCTTCCCAATCACCGGTACTACTTGTCTCGGGCTTTTCTCTGATCAACGGTCTGATCAGACCCTACTGCACCAAAATATCTATCACTGTTCTTTACCACAAGCCAAAATTGTTTCGACCATCGAATTTCTCGATATCCAATATTGTTAGTGCTCCTCTACCAGCCATCATCATTGTCTCAAAACACGATCACCACTGTCGATGTCGCACCACTTTTTCACCACCTAATGAAGTTCTGATTTTGAAAAACTAACCATACGGATGCGTCCGGAATGGTGAAAATAGTCGGAATCAACTCCTGGATCGCTGAAATCAGACACCAATTGACCGAGATATGGTCAAAACACGATCAACGGTCCAGATTTCCCTCTGACGTGGCGCTGACGTGGCACGCCAGAATTGCTGCCGGAATCTCGCCGGAATTTTCACCAGTGGCATGAACAGTACCGGCTTCTCTGGCACGGGGGTACTGTTCACCCGTGGGTTTGACCAAACATTGAACGACTATATCTCTTTCGTTTTAGCTCCGTTTTTGACGCCGCTTGCACCGTCGGTATCGTCTCGCCGTCCTCTTCATGAATCTGGACTTGAAAATTTTTTCCAACCACTTTCAATTTTCAGGCCATCGGAAAAATCATCACCGCCTCGTCGTCTCACCTCTGTTCACTCTGACTCACCTCTGATACCACTTGTTGGGGCGCAACGGTGGTGCGTGGCACCAAAAAACCAAAAAACGGAAGCAGAACGGAGCTAACACAAAATGTAATGTGGTTCATCTTTGAAGCCTACATCCACGGGAGAAACGAGCCTCTTCTCTATTCCCTTCTCTCTGTATAATCAGGGAGGATCACACAATCACATATTACACCACATATAAACCAAGGTATTCAATCCTGTTTAAATATAGTAAGGAAAAACAGGTAGTTGGAGGGTTGCTCATCTACCCTTGAAACTTCCTCCCCGCCGGCTACTTCAACATTGGCAGCTTCAATGATGGCTGCTGCCCACCATGCTGCCCACCAATGAAGAACCCACTACAGGCTGTTGGTGCGGACCAAGATGACTCCCAAAATGGGAGTGGACCCCACAATAGGTTTCATAGTTCACCATTTATAGTGAGTTTGGTCATGTGAGATAAATATTTATCAATTGGTTCCCTGGTACGAATTAATTTAATTTGTCTCACGGTGAAGTAAGTATCATCCTATGGATAATCTAGTAACTGGGAATGATAACCCCTAGGGGAAATCGATGAAAAAATCCTTCTTGTAGGAGATGTTTGGGATGACCCCACACAGACTCCAATAATAGAGAGGGATATGTTGAAAATCATGAATGAAAAGTTAAGGAGCTGAATATGTGCTCACCCCTCACCTTAAAAGATAGGATCAAAATTTTCCTCTATCGCAGTAGATCTCGGTCGAACACTATACACCCTCACTGGTGCCCTTCCGGGAAGGTCTGTTATACCGTCAGCTCATATTTGGTAGTTTCAGAAGCTGGGGAGAATACCTCATGGGGTTATCCGGTGAGATCATAGATATATCCAAAACACAGGTAGCCATGATTCATGGCCTTGTTTTTGAATGGGATACTTCTCTAAATTGTGGATGTGTGTTTAGTAATCTATGTTGGAACACTGGTATTGGAAGCTTTACTAATAGTGATTAAACCTATTAGTTGGTCTTGCTGACCCTTTCATGGCTCTACCAACTCCTTGTGCATATCCAATAAGGAAATATACTTGATAGGATTGGTGATCCTTTCCCATTTTTATTCAACTATATAGGGGAAAATTTACACTACTATAGATACCCAAAAACTATTGAGATCCTTGGTTTTATATTTCATCTTAGATTACAGATCATATCTGGGTTTAAGGCCATGTACTTAGGCCCTGATGGTGTTGCTGATTTGTTTACACTATCAGATTGCTAGGATTTCATTCCTTATCCTGTATCAGTCTTGAAAATTATCAATAATAGAGATGACTCTCTTGATTAATTGGAATACATTATTTCCCATTAGGATAGGGTTCTCACAACAAGGATGTACGAGTTAAATATTTGTAATCCAGAAACGTCTTATTGGATTACTTTTCAATTTTTATATATCCAAAGGGTTATTTGTCTCCTCTCAGCTAGCGTGCAGGGGGAATGAAATCCCGATGTTATCCCCTAGTTCTGCATGATATTGGCATGAGAGGACACCAATGTTGAGATCATCCTCCTACATTTTGGAAACTATGCCTTCCTTTCTCATGATTATGCCCAGTTTTTTGTTAAAACCTACATGAGTGGTGTTTTGAATATACTAGTCTATCATGAGGAAAAATGAGTTTCCTCACTATCCCAACTATACATAGTAATGATGGAGCCGATTCAATACTCAGGTGAGTCCTCTAAGAAGAATCCACATCCTAGAAATGAACATCCCATCACTGTAATTTTCAGGAGATGACAGATACAGTCAACACTCGGTGGACAACATGGAATGCGTTCAAGGGAAAGGGCCTCACAACCCTTGAAGGAAGAAAGGGGAAAAAAGAGTTCGAGATTCTGGGAAATGCATAGTGGTTCAAAGGAAAAAACCAAAGGGATGCAAGGATTACTCCCATTTTCCAAAGTTGATAGAGACAAGGTCGACCAAGAAGGAGAAGAACAATGGGAGAAAAGCACTAATGAAAGGGGAAAGTGAAGAGCCTATAGAGTGTTTGAATTTGATTCTACACTCCATGGAAGAAATGTTAGACAAAGCTGTCTGTCCCAATGTCTCAGAAGAGGAGATCAAAAGAATTTACGAAAGAAGGTTTCAAGTTGACGCCAACGAGGAGCAAGAGCTGTGGATAGACAAACAATACCGAATTCTGTCCTGGGGAATCAACCAGAGCATAATCAACTCAGGGGAATTCATCTAGACAATGGAGAGGATGCTTACCCACCATTAAGAGCTAATTAGAGAGGACCCAAAAACCCAGGTTAGTCTGCTTCATTGGGAACATTATAGGGTTTCTAACTCGAGTAATCTAAGTCTCATGTTTAATAATTTTGTGATCTCTTTTAGCACATAGTGGTCTTGTCTGTGAACTTTGGTTTCCCATTTTTCCTCAAAATGGCTTAATAAAAATTTAAATTTGGAGTGGACCATACCATCAGTGGGGAATAATATGTTGAGGTAGATAGCCCTTCAGTGAAAGAAATATATTATGATTCTATTGAGAGTAGAATATATGGGGCTTCCTCTCCAACATGTATGTTATCTCAGCCATTTGTTTCCCCTTCTGACATACCTACTCCAAAATCAATAGAGTAAAATACATAGTGTAGGCTAGCCTGGAATTAGATTCAAACTCTTATAACTGAAACACCTCTACGAATGTTTTGTGACCATAATGAATGTCTCCTTTGACTATTTAATGATTTGGGGGGAATTTGGCATTGACTGGAAACCATTATATGAAATCATGTAAAAAATAATTCTAGAATGGAAGGAATTGGAAACCAGAGAGAGGGGAATGAACGATCCTAGCAATGAAACTACCTTCCCAGAGTTGATGAAGGATGCATAAGAGGAATTGGAGAAGAGGTTTCTTTTTATAATAGAGTTCCATGCCCAAAAAAATTTCTTCACCACAAAGATATGGATATTGGATAAGAACATAGATTACTCACAGTCTAGCCTTTTGATGTTAGCATACTAAATAGAAACTACTCAAAAAAGCGATCAGGACCTATCTAATCTTAGTGAGAACCTTGATCATATGAAAGGATTTTATGAAGTAGGGCGGGTGACACATCATTACTCAACCAACACTTCTCATTAGACTCTTACTGACTTGGGAAACATTTCCAATTAAATGATATTTTAATTTTATAGTTGATGTGTATTTTTTTATCTAAACATCATAGAGGCACCGAAATGTGGATATCCCTCCTTCTGTATGATTTCAATGAATATATCATCATAAAATTGTATTCTTTATCCAGTTTTATTTCATTATTTATGATAATTATATTTCAATGATCGAATATTTGATAGATCATCAATGATACCCATATTTTTCATAATATCATATAGAATTGAAATCTAGAATTTCAATTTTTAATTCATAATATATTATTCTTGAGAAAATCATGTGATTTCCGACCCACACAAGATTCCTCATTAATGTCTATTCTCATGTTCTCTTGAGATTACATGGTTGACAAAAGGATAACCTGGGTACAATGTATTTCTTAGAGGGAGAATGCTATACTTTTTTACTGAAGATAGTGGGCTTAGAAATCATACCATTGTTTTTTCAAATTCTATATGGCGTGCCCCACAATTTATATATATTTTATTCATATTTCACTATAATTTTCCAAGAATTATATAGGGGAATTTTTAGATATCTTACACATGACCTTTTCTCAAGCAACGATTTTATATTTTTATTGCCCGACATGTTTTGATCATTATTTAGTCTTGCAGAGTAAATCACTGTTTTTCTATAGTTTAGGGTATTCTATCTTGGACATTATATCACTAGTAGACAAGGTTCTATTATCTCAGACTATCTAACACTCTATTATAGCTTATTTTATCTTGGAACATAAATTTTTGTAGATTAGCGTATTTTATCTTGGACCCTATATTGTTGTACTTTAGGGTCTGATATTGTTATATCATTCATGTATTTTAGAATATTTTTAATAAATTTATTTTTCTATTTATATTATTATTCTTGAAAATATTTGAATAGTTTTACTCATTTTCTAGGTTATGGTAGGATACAATAAACACTTGAAAATGGACCAAGAAGACACTTCACACTATGGGATTCTCTTGCGACATGGAAAAAAAATTTAGATTATCTTAAAGAAATTTGAAGGAATAAACTAATGAAACAAGGAAAAACAAGGCTTCAAAGAAAGAAAACTAACATTACATGTTGGGTAATCATTACACATCATTTACCAGTGAAGGTTATGAAAGAGAGATAGGATGTAAAGTGAATAAATGTGGAAGTTGAATTTAAACATTGTGTAATTATTTACAAGTCGTGTAATATCCCAAAAGACCTAGTTATGAGACTTTGATGGCGAAAATAATGACAATATTCAATATATGAACTAGAAACCTCCATGGGTATTCTCTATCACAATTATAATTCCATTAAATGCATCCCGAGAACACATGGAATTCAATAAATAGATAGAAAACATGCCACTATAAAGAGATTTGGGAGACAAAAGATAGTAGTTGGAAGCTAAATTTTTTAGATTCCTCCCCAGATTCATCTCCAATTTCATCATTAATTATTTTATTTCTCACCATCACTCAAATCCTATAATAATTATTATTATAGGGTACACCCAACCAGTTATAGTGTTATAAATAGAATGTCGAAGGTTTCATTGGATTGATTTATTTTTTATTCTATTTATGTTTTTTGGATTTCGACAATTTAATCTTTAACTTTCAATCCCTTTATTTTACTTTTTTCATGACCATTGATAATTAAATATGAAATGAAATTTAAAATGTTTCAACTGAAAATACTAAAGGAGACCTGAACATTTGAAAATTTAGGGGCACTACTAGAAAACTGGATTTTAACAGTGCTAGAAATGGAAATTATTAGCGCTAAAAAAAAACTAACTACATTAGAGATGTAAAGAGCCATAGTCTTTTTTTGGAACTAAAAATAACTGGAAAAGGGGTCCATTATTGGCGCTAAAAAAAGCATTACTAAATGAGAACTTTATCAGTTCTTTTAAAAGCACTGATTAAGAAACCATTTGCCAATGAATTAATTTAGCACTACCAATGGAACAATTTTTCATCACTTTTATGATCATGGATAAAGATGAACTTTATAAGAATTGATAAATTTGGGATTTATCAATGCTTTTAGAAGACCCGATAAAAGACCATACTGTAGTGTGTTGTAAGAGCACATTGTAGCACCACTACAATGTGTTGTAACAACACACCGTAGTACCAAAAGAACACCAGATATCAACAAAAGAAAAGTCATACTATAGTTTTTAAATGAAATTAAATATAGAACAAAATGAAAAAAAAGAACACTATATTATATAAATTTCAAACATTGGTTCATACAATTACATAAATACAAATTATTACATATATTAAAAATTATCACTGTTACTTTATCTTTTAATATTGTCCTTAATCATTCTATTTATGAAAAAATCATGCCTATTCGAGAAAAAGAACACACCTGTATAAGAAATATATCTTATTTTAGTTATAATACAAAGAAATAAATTAACATAGTGTGTTAATTTTACAAAACTTGATGTCAATTTTAAATATAATGATTAAATGGGAGTCATACTAGTCTAATCATGCATCTGATAGAGGTGAGGCTGAGTCTAACACATCTCAAATGACATTAGGATTTTTTCCTAAAGTATCAAAATAATATGATAGAGTAGTATCAGTTTTCAGTACGCTAGTTATATTTTTTAATAAAATATCATTTTAAACTTGAAACACTCACTTTTGACCCATTATGATCACATCATGAATCAGTTTGACATGAAATTGATTCTTACATGTCACAAATGACTTATGAATAATTTTCTAAAATTATCATGAAAATATAGGCATGTTTGATTAGGTTTTAGTTATTAAAAATTTATAAATAAAATTTATATTTTAAACTGATAACAAACACATTGAGTCATACTTGGGACATCATGTATCAGACTAAGGTTTTGTTGATTTCTACACATAAAAAATGACATATGGATTATTGTATTATTATATTAAAATAATATGACTATATTTTCATGGTTTTATTTACATCACATGTCTATTTAACTAAAATTTAATTTTAAAATTGAAACATCATCATTGATTCATATCGATCACATTGTGTATCAGATTGAGGTGCAGATGATTCTTACACATAAAAAATGTCTTATGGATCATCATGTAAAACTATTTAAACAATTTGATTGTGTTTTCTTTGTTTTTTGTAGGTTAGTTGGTCTTTTTTACTATAATTGATGTTAATTTTATATAAAAACACACACTTGAAGTCATATCGGTTACACCGGGAATCAGATTGTGGTGCAGCTAATTCATTAAAATCTCAAATCACGTATGGATCATTTTCCTAATGTATCAAAAAAATATTAAATTTTTTATTGTTCTGAGTCGGTTAGTTTGTTTTTTTACTAAAATCGATGTCAATTTTAAATAAAGGTGCACTTAGAGTCATATTGGTGACACCGTACATCAGACTAAGGTGTGAAAGATTCATACATGTTCCAAATCACTTATGAATTGTTTTCCTAAAGTATCAAAACAATCTGAGTTTTTTTATCAGTTTTCCATACATCAGTTGATTTTTTTATGAAAACTTCATTTTAAACATGAAACACACACTTCAAATCATACAGATCACATCCTATAATAGTTTGGCATGAGACAAATTCCTACATGTCAAAAATTATTTGTGAATCAATTCAATAAATTATAAAGAAAATACAAGTGTTTTTGATCTGTTTTTAGTGAATGAAACTTTTTAATGTCAAATTTCTATTTTAAACTAAAAACGGACACAATGATTAAGTATAATTTTTTATTTTAATTAATGTCAATTTTAAATAAAAATAAGTACTCAGCGTAATACCAGTCGCATCATGTGTCATATTCAGGTTCGAATGATTCCTACATTTCCCAAAGTGTTAAAATAATTCGAACATACAATTTTAAGAATATTTCCGATGAATTTATTTATCAAAATTACAACACTACATGAGAGGCTTCAAAAAAACCACATCAACTCGAAAAAAATAATCCTCCTATAGATGAAAGAAATTATTATTTCAGTAAAACTAAAAAAAATAAATTAAACAAAAATATTAAAAGAATGATTTATTTCTATGTATAATGATTTTAATATGAAAACATCAAGATTACCTATGTAATTGAAGAGAGGTATCATAATTTCTATTCTTTAAAATAAAGGAAAGAGAACATGAAATAAAGTTATAAATGAAATACTGTAGGGGTGAAAATTTTTTGAGGGAAAAGAAGCATGAATGTTGGAAAAATCACCCCAACTCAGAAAAAAGAATAAACATGTATAAGAAAATAATTAATATGTGAGTAATAGTAAACAAATAAATAAATCAAACATATATATGAAAAATAAATTAATTCTATGGAAAATTATTTTACTGTGAAAACATCAAGATTACCTCTATGATTGAGCAGATACATCACCGTTGCTCATCCTACAATGGTAGTGGAGGAAACTTGAAGGAAAGTGATAAACACACCAATGCAGGGGTGAAAAGGTTTTATGGGAGGAGAAGAATGAAAGTTGGATAGATGACCCATAATCAAACAAAAAAATCCATCTGTATAAAAAAAACCATTATGTTACTAATACTAAAATAAAAAAAATTAAACCTAAATATGAAACAATACATTAATTCTATGGACAAAAAATTTACTAGGGAGACATCAAGATTAAATCTATGATTATATAGAGATGACATCGTTTCTCTTCTTGCAAATATAGTGGAGGTAAGTTGAAATAAAGTTATAAATGCACCACTATAGGGGTGAAAAGTTTTTGGGGGAGATGAAGCATGAAAGTTGGATAGAGCACCCCAACTCAAAAAAAAAAGAATCCACCTGTATAGGAAAAAAAATTTATTTGAGTAATACTAAAAAAATAAATTAAAGATGAATAATAAACAATACATTAATTCTATAGACAATTATTTTACTACAAAAACATCAATATTACCTCTGTGATTGAGAAGAGGCATCATTTTTGTTCTTCCTTCAATGGAATGACACATGGAAAAAAATATTCTAAATTAAATGATCACTTAAAAGAATAATGAAAACTAAATCAATGTTTCATTATATAATTTTTTGGTAAAATAGATAAATTATATCATAACATTACCATTACATCATTCTAAAGGGTTTATTTCTTTATAGATTGTTCTTCCATCATGTATAGAAGAAATTGTATTCATGAGTAGTCATGCATTTGATTTAGATTATGTTAATGAAGTAGATAACATATAATATTGTAATGGGAAAAATATATTAAAAAAACTTTTACCTTTACATTGAAATATCTTTCTTTTTTAATGGTGTCAAGGATTTTGTTCCTCTTCATAAAATCTAAATGCCATCTTTGTGGTCCTCTCTAATGTACAAGACATTGTCTACTTTGGGACCAACATAAACTGATTATGATGTCACAATGAATGTGTCATCCCTGATTGAATTTTCACCTGACTCAAAATTTGTTTTAGCCGTCGGTAGGACAATAAAAAAATTATTTTTTGTTAGATCGGAGATATAAAATACTCAAACTACTTGTCATGCAACTGTGAATGCCTCTTCTTTTTTCCCCTTCAACAATAAAATTCAGCTTCATAGAGCCAATTTCATCATCTTTCACCCCATTGATATTGTGAAACCATTTTTAACAGAAAATTGGTACTTGGAATGTTGTATAATCCAACTCTTATATCTGTTTGATAGTTCCAAAATATGACACATTATCATAAACTATATTTTTTTCCTTGGAATAAGATATGTGCATCACATCAGCTAAAATCATAACACCAATTTTTTCATCTTACTGAATTCATCATGTACTTTTTTATGTAACATGTAACGATTTATTATAAAACTAGTGTAAGATATAACATTTTCAATCGGTCCTATGGCTATCCATTGAAGATGTTCGGCGATTGAATTCATATTTTCAGATAACTCCTTAAAAATTTTATTTTTGAACCAACCTATAAACTATTGATTATGTGTATTTGATATCCATTATTCCACATTCTATAGATTAAAATATCTAAAAATATCTTTTTTGGATTCAATATATAGATCAAGATATTCACTATTATGTAATATGTAATTATGTTCTTTGATCTTTCTCTCTCATGGTAGTTGTAACAACGTCTCTTCTGAAAATCCCTTCACCAATAAAGCATTCCCTGTTACGAGACTTTGTGAGAATGATGATTTCTACATCTTATAGGTAATCAGTACTGAATTCAATGGATTCTTCAATAATATATAATTCTACAATACATCCTTCTAGGTGAATTCAATTCATGACATACCCTTTCAATATATTCATATATCGTTCAATGAGTTATATCCATCTATAATGGACAAGGCCACGTATTTGAAACTCTTTAACCAAGTGAACCATCAGATAGACCATTATATCAAATAATAATGGTGGAAGAACATATATAATTATAATAATATGATTTCCATATCTTTATTCATGATGGAAAACATAGATGGGTTTACAAATTTACTGCATGTGGCATTGAAAAAATAAGCATAGCCTGGTTAATGTATGTCATACATTTTGAGACAGAATGCAACAGAAAGAAACAAGAACTTTATATTTCTCTAGAAGATAATAGTAATGTGATTTTAATCTTTCTAACTTCAAGTTAGTCATCAACCTGACATTCTTGATATTTTATGAATACCATATTGAACTTTTACACTAGTTAGGAAAAGGAAAAAACAACAATTTTTACTATCTGGATAGAGTGTAAACTACTGAAGGAAGAAAATTTCTCATTTTACCCTCACTCTTTACAAATCCTCCCTTATACCCATTTTAATCAAGTCCATCCCAAAATTGATTCCATCTTTATTTTTTTAGGAACATTTAGTAATGTTCCAATAGCACTAAAAAATAAAAAATTTTCTACATTCTTGACATCAAGAAAATGTCATACATACAAAAAATTCCAGTATAGCAATTCAACGAAATTTTTTCTCTTCTTCCAATATGTTGATGTATGGTTTTTTTATAATGGTTTACCAAAAAGAGTTTCAATATTTTTTATTTTTTTAAAGTTGATCTCTCGTTGCTAGAGATGGTGTTGTACATTATTCGGTATCCCCATGAAATTATATCATTCAGTATTAGTATTTATGTCATCGAGGTAAAAGTTTATGATGTCCTAAAAACAAAGTCTTAGAGGAATGTTTTAACTGAACTGTGTTTCTGTGTTTTTCACAAATGGGACACCCCAACATTCCTTTAATGATATATCCTAATAAATTTCCATAAGCATGGTTGTCATTTATAGTTCCTTATAACATGGACCTCAATGTGAATTCTTCACTTATATGAGCATCATAAAGTGTAAAACATGTATCCCACATCAATTTTAGATCTTCGATCAATGGATTCAAATATATATCAATATCACTACCTAGTTGATTTGGTTCTGATATAAGTAGATACAACATAATGTATTTTCACTTCATGCATAACCAAGGAAGCAAGTTATAATTTAACAACATGATGGGCCATGTACTGTAAGTACAAATTTACACACTAAAAACACTTATTCCTTCTACATGATAATCCAAAAAGAATGTTTCTTGGATCATCTGCAAATTCAAGAAACTCATAATCAATTTCCATCCACTAAGGATAATATTTTGGATGATTTAGGTTCCCATTTTTAATTCTTCTATCTACATGCCATTTTAATTGAATTGTGGTTTCCGTACATCCATATAGTCTACTAATACATCGAATGATAGAAAATAACCATATATATTTTGAAGAAATTGATTCATTTTTATAGTATTCATCTACACCACACATCAGGAATTTATGAGTGATTAATGGTTCATGTGAAACAATATAAAATAATTTGGATAATCATGTATTTTTTTAGAGATCGTTCCTATTGAACATAAAATTCATTTAACATCATATTCTTGACATGGTAATTAATTTTATTCCGGTATCATATCTTTCATAAGACCAATTAGGTCTGTAATGATTGTGTCAGTCCATCTTTCGGCACCTTTCAAATTATATAACTTCAATACAGTTGACAACATTGTGTATTTAGTACAACAAAAATAAAATGGTTTCTTGGAAAAAATATTTAACTACTAAAACAACATTTGACAATCACAAAGTTCTTATTAATTATCCATTATCATTTCTTCCTCGTGGTCTCTAAGATATTTTAAATGGTATTAAAATCAAATGATTTATATATAGTAGTATCATCCCAATCAATGTCCACAATCAGTTTTCCCCCGTGTTTAGTCCAAAATTTATAGCATTTATCTATTCCATGACAAATAAAATGTTCTCCCAACTCTTATGGACTAATCTGTCTTGTTTAATAATGACATAAACACATAAATAGTATTTTAGAAGGGTCATCTGCATGCTCTCTTACAATCATGATGAACTCTTTAACTCCATATTCATATTTTTTTGTCAAACGATTAGCGTGCATCCATTTTTACTTCATATCCATCCTATTGGGTTCATAAAAGATTAATTTTACATAATATATAAATAAATAAACAAAATATATTCATTATCAAAAGTGAATGTTATAGAAAATTCTAATATGGGAAACTCAACATTTGATTGTTTCAAATAACTTTTGTATACTGATGAAAATATGTTAATGAATTTATGAAAAGAATTAATACACATCAAATATTTCTTAAAGGATGGTTTAAAATTTGAGTTTAAAAAGCCATAAATGGTAGGTTCCCACCCCCAAATATAGAAACAATTATAAATAGATGTCAAACAAAATTCTAGCATGACCCTTGGGGTCAATGGTCATGTAGGTCCAAAATCATCATTACCCGATATAGGCATAACTATTAGAAAAAAAATTATTGAAATAAGTGATGCAATACTTATATAAACACACATACATGTCACACCAGTATAAATTCTCACTTATAGTCTATAAGAAATATAAAATAGATGAAAAACTGATATTATAACATAATGTGAACTAAAGCCACCATAATTATTCAAAAAAGTGAAGGATTGGTGTGATAAAACCTCATGTTCTTAATAAGGGATGACCCCTTTGAATATGTTCTAGAAGAAATGTAAGGACCATAGGGAATTTTTTGAGAAACTAGATCATATGATACATGTATCCAATATAAGAACAAGTATCATCCCTCTAACTTGGTTCTTAAAAAAAGAATCTAAATCTGCATGGCTGCTAATGTGTCCATGGACGGTGTGAGCATATATATAATTAATAGGGAACCACCAATGTGCCTTAGATTAGTAGTCATTAAATAATAATATACATGAAGAAACAGTTATATAGACATACATACATGTAATTCTAGTATAAAATCTCAATTATGGTCTATAACAAATATAAAATAGACAAAAAACCGATATTAAAACATAACGTGAACTAAAGACACCATAATGACTCAAAAAGTGAAGGATTTATTTCATAAAACCTCATGTGCTTAACTGGGGATGCCCTCTTTGAATATGCTTCATAAGAAAAACAAGAACTATATTGAATTCTATGAGAAACTAGATAATATGATACATATAACCAGTAGAGGAACATACATCACCCCACTAACTTGGTTCCTAAAAAATAGCATCTGAAGCTGCATGGACACTGAGGTGTCCATGAATGGTATCAGCATATATAAAATCATTAGGGAACAACCAATGTGTCTGAAATCAGTATTCAATAAACAAGAATATACATGAAAATATATACACATTTATATACATATCTATTAAAGAATCATCTTTATCAGCGAGAAAAAGCACCGATAAAGATGATTTTATGAGTGCTTATTACTTAAGCGCTGATAAATAATTTATAATTATAAGTATAAATTAAAAAATTAAAAATATTTATATATACTTAATAAGTGCATATAAATATAAATATACTAAATATATTATTTTTTAAATATAGTTATTATAATTTCATAATTATTTATTTATAATTATATAAATATTTAAAAAAATATTTTTTTATATCAATATATATTTTTATATAATTATGCATATATCTATATATAATAAATATATATAAATATAAATAAAGTGAATATATTCCTTATTTAAGTAAATTTATTATAAATTTAATAATTATTTAAATATATATAACTACTTATTTATAATTATATAAATACTTTTATAAAATTTTGTATTTATTTATAATTATAAAAATATAATTGTATAAATATAGTAAATGTACATTTATACATATAATTATATTTAAATCATTTTTTACACAAATATTTTTAACATTATTGATGAATATCAAATTTTAAATGCATGAATTTGTGATAAAAATGAGTGAAATTGAATAAATTAAGAACATGTACCCTTTAAAAATATTAAAAAATGGATAAGTTTTATGTGTGTGGATTGTATTTAAAAATTCATTAATTATGTATATTTGAAATCAATATAACATAAATTTTATCTATGATAATTTTAAACATCAAACGACAATCAATTACATTTTAAGTACAATACAATTAGTCAATATTTTTAATTCCTATTAAATTTTAATTATAAACCATTATTCAATAAATATAAAAATATTTAATATAAAGCACATAAATATTTTGTAATATATAAATCATATTTAAATACATTAATATATATAAAATTTAATTACACCAATTATTATAATTATTTAAATAATAAAATGTTTAATATTTAATAATGTACAATCTATTTATTCATTTTTATCAATAATTAATTAATTAATAAAATTTTAATTTTGTTTAATAAACTCATTTTTTATTTTAAATTAATTTAATTATTTCATTTTATTTATTTGTAACTTTTATAAATGCTAAAGAAGCACTGATGAAATAAATATTTATCAGGACTAAAAATAAAGAACTGATAAAGGGTACTCTTTATAATTGCTAAATATAAAGTGATGATAAATGAAACCCTTCATCAGTGATAAAACTAAAGGGATGATAAAGGTTCACTATATCCGTGCTAAAAAAGTAATGATGAGGGTTATATTTATCATTATATTCCATAGTACTGATAAAGATGCCATTTATCAGAATTTTTTAGAGCGTTGATATATATCAGTGCTGTTAAATGTGGGTTTTGTAGTATTGGGGAATGTAGGTTTAAATAAATTATTGAGAAAAACATTATTAGGTGAAAACCCAAATTACCAGACCAAGGAATATCATGGATTACCATGTCAAGTGGGGGATTCCATGACCATTTGATCTCCCTCATCTTGACCTCAACACCAAACATGGCTTAATCAAACTATTTTCTAAAATTCAAGTTATACAAGAAAACTAAAATTAAACAACCTAGAAACACTTTCAAAATATGTTATCAACAAATCAATATACATTTCTTGATAAAAATAAATTAAACCAACCATTTCTCACCACTTTCTTCAATTTAATAAAATTGAATATTTTGAAAACTGAATCAAACTAATTAACCATTTTTGGGGGTTTGACCTCAACCTACTGCTAAGTACATTTTAATTAATTGGCATCAATCTGCTATGTTTTTATAAAATTTAATTCTGATATTACATATCGGGAAATAACGACACCACATGGGCACATCAGGGTCATTCAACTATAACATTAGGTTTATTTAGTTTAGTTTCTTTTATCTTAGGCCTTCTATTTTTTCAGTATAGGGCCTTTATGTTCATAAATAATGTTTCTATAGATTATGGTATTTTATCTTGGACATTATATAACTATTATTTAGGGTGTTTTAGGTCAGACCTTATATTTCTCTGGTTTAGTTTCTTTTATCTCAGACATTATATTATTGTAGTTTAGGTTCTTTTATCTTGGACCATATTAATGAATATAGAATATAGGGTAGAAAATCTAGGGAAGAGCCGAAACAATTTGTGGTGTAGGGTTTCATCGTCATGTTTTTAGGACTCGTGAGGGTTGGATTTCCTTTACATTAAGGGGGATATACCTCTTGTTAGAAGGTCAACGCCCTTATGAATCGATAGCACCATCAAACAGTTGTGTCCCCACTAGTTTCAACGCCCCATTGAAGATTTATGGAGGTAATATTGAATGATAGGGAAATACTATGGATTCTAGGTCCCCCTCGAATGTTGGGATATGGATGATGTAATTCATCCCCTAAATTTTTTAGTTTAGTATTATAAAATGGGGCATGAATAACGGGAATGACCCATAACACACTAAGGTACTAGGTTCTTCCATGGTGTTATTAGGGTACACAAGGATTGGGGTTCCCTTCCTTTAAGGATGAACTTCCTTTGGTTGGTTGGTTAGAACCCTTATAATTCAATAACATGGTAAAAAAAAGGGGTCCCCACCCTTTTCCATGTGAATTAAAGATTCAATAGGACTCAAATGATTGGGTGATGAGTTTGTGTATGGATAAGGGTTCTAGAACCATATGTAATTTTGTATCCTTAATTATGATTTTTGGTCCCTACACCAAACTGTTTTGAGTCCCAAGGATTGTGCTATTAGATGGTTTAGGGATGGAGTGTCACATTCCTTCAATGAGAAGGGGTACAAAACAAGGTGATTCATTGTTGAGGATTTAAAATCCACTTGAATAATCTGTTTATGGATATTTCAAATAATTTCCCAATGAACATGGGTCCTGAGAACGATATGGGACTATCATTTCGGGAATGACCTATATCACTATAAGGTTTTGATTTCTTCCATTGTTATGTTAGGGCTCACAAGGATTCGAAAACCCATTTTCCAAGTCAATAATGCATTCGCTTGATGGAAATAGGCTCATATACATGATCCATAATCATAAATTCATAGTCAAACAAAGGCCCCCTTGAGGTCGGGTATCTTTTTCCAATGATCATGTAATGTTATGGTGATACGAGGTGATCAAATTAGGAATTGTGATTCATGGAAGATGTAATATTCAAGATGGAATATAGAAATATAGTTGTTTTGTCTTCACCTAGTGAACCCTTTATCATGACAAGTAGATGTGAAAATTCAATAGTATAACTTTTCCTTGATCATGGGGTCTAGAAAAAATTTCATGGATTTTACTACGGAAACAAATTATTCTATATGATCTATATGCCTCATTTATTTATGCACTAATATTTCATAAACTCTTTATATGAAGACTTTAGCTATATAATAATTGACTCTTACTCAGGATTCCCTTTAGGGGTTTTCAACCAAACAAGTTTTTCGTCTCCTTTATAATTTGTTTAATGAATTTCGATTTAGAATAAAAATGTATAGTATATAAGGCCATACAACTTTGACCAATGTATAGACAGTTTAAGGTTATGATGAAGAAGAACCTAATTAGGATATATATGGTCAATTTTACTTCAACATTATTCTGATCATGATATGGAAACATTTTAAATAATGGGTTGAGATAATCATTTCATGAGTAATGACATGGGAAAATCATGTCAAGGATGGGCCACAACACCCTCAGTTGATGTGTTATTCCATGGTGATTTCATGATTTAATGGATCGGAAATAATTTATGCAATGAAATAACACATTTTTTTGATTACCATATACACATGTGTAGGATCCATACACATACATGTGTAGTAAAAAAAATGGTCCCTTTATGCTTGGTATCTTTTTCCAAGGGTTGTTGAAGGTTTGTGTCAATATGAGGTGATCAAGAGATAAAGTGTGATTTATCAGAAGAGGGGCTTAAAAAATATGGAACTACCCTTTTCTCTACTTGATCAGGGATAATATCCTATAGTAAATTGATAAGGGATGATAATGGATGATATAATACACATTTTCCCATTATATAGAGGGGAAATTTTTGTTTTCTTTTAGTTTAACATCATGCAGTAAGTATTTGGGAACTGATGGGAAAAATTATGTAGGTTTCCTTGCAGACACTTTTCACTATATAAGGAATTTAGAAGTAGGGATAAAATTATATCCATGTATTGGATTATTGGTGTATATCCATATTCAATATCCATTTTGGGTATATTTATCATGTGTGAAAGTAAGTTGTATGTATATCTGGCTCATGTTTAGGAAAAATGACCTTGTACGACTCGACCAGTTTTTGAATAGAGGTTTATTCTATGATTACTTTTCAATTTAACGTCACGAGGAAAGGAAGTTCACTATATAGATTTTCCCCATAATAATTTGGGTGTAAATTATTATCATTTAATATATTTTGGATTAACCCAATATCGAGGGCCATGATTCCACTATGTATCCCATGATGTCAGGAATCAATCACAACGTAGCTCTTGTATTGATGTTCGCTCAATAGATCTAACCCATTCATAGGGAGGGGGAATTGATCCCATTGATTATTGTCGATGGACCCAATATTGATGATCCAGGTATCAATATGTATCATGTGATGATATGAATCAGGCCATATGTAGTTATTGAATAGGAAATTCTCTACGCTAGTCTGACCCATACAGAGAGGGGAAATTTTTTCCATTGATTTGTAGATAGGCCTAGGATTAGAGATTCAAGAATCACTTTGTATCAAGTGATGAAAGGAAACAAGACACATTTAGTTCTATAATTGGAAACACTATATATAGGTTTTATCAATAGATAGTGGGGCAATTTTTCTCATTGATTTATGTAGCTAGACCTAGGATTGGAGGTTTTGGATTCACTACATATCATGTGATGACAAGATTCAAGAGACACATATTACTTGAATGGATTTGTGATGGGATACTAAAAAAATTGATAAAATCCCCTCAGGTGAGGTCTACAATAATGCACAATATTGTCTCATTCAAGAGACATCAACCATGCACTTTAACATCATGTGGTGACGACTCATGGTTTACCATTTAGGGTCTTTCATTTTTTATAATGATAACCTAGTAATGAAGTTATTTTCCTTGATTTTGAAATGAATCCCTTACCAAAATTAATAACCTCTTGTGATCTATGATAGGTGTGAGAAAAAAGAATCAAAAGGTCTCTTATGACAGTACTGATGAAGGTGAATTGACATGAAAGAAGTGGATTATTGCGGTAGGGATAGATAATGCAGGTCTAGGTGTCACTATGCATCCTTTGATGGTTGTAATCAACCCATACGTAGTTCATGAAAACTATGAAGATTTGTGTCATGCTATGATGACATCAGCCATATATTTTAATGTCATACAACTAAGATGTGTTTTTTTATTTTGACATCATGTGTTCAGGATGTTGTCCATAGAGTTTAATGTCATATGGTCAAGATTTCCCTGTGATGTTTAACATCATGAAACCTGGATGTGGTCCTTATAGTTTAACATCATATGAACAGGACATGATTGTTCAGTTTAACATCATGCAAGTAGGACATGGTCCTTATAGTTTATCATCATATGATATGGAATGGTTTTGTAGTTTAATGTCATGTGACTACGATCTATGAGGCTTGATGGAATCTATGTGAAGTATTTATTGAGAAACTTTTCATCGGTGGGGTGGGGTGTGACATTCTACCCATCTGTTGTCACTGGTGATTAAGATCTTTTTTATATAGCTTATGTAGAATATAAGTCCCATCCAATTTTGTCTCCATATTTGTATGCTTTTTTCCTTCTATTATTGGGGTTCTAAGAGCCAATACTAGTTCTCCATGAAAGAGTTGTTAGAGAAAAAAAATTTATTGATGGATTGTGAGATCTTATTATGATGGACATTGATATTTTTCAATGTATGAAACATATTCTTATTGATTCACTACAATTCATCCAACCAATTTTTCAATTTATCACCATCCATGATTTTTACGAATATGGATATTCAAATTGAGGGAAATTGGTATTCTATAGGAAAAATACTTCGATCCAGTGCATCAATGAAATCTGGGTTTCTTATGCAGTGGTTGGAATTTTGGTATATTATTCCCATAAAGCATGGATGAGATTTTATGGTAAGGAATTATTATCTTTATTCTTCATTTTCTAGAATATATTCATCAAAGTATTATTGAAGGCCACTATTTGTCTATTTTATAATGCATGATAGTGGGATGAGAGATCGGTATCGATGGTGTACACTTTTTATAATTCAAAAAAATCTATAGAATAGAAGTTGGTACCTCTGTTCTTCAAAATTGTGTGAGGGACACTAACCCTTATAATGAAATGGTACATTATAAAGTTAAATATATTCTCCCTCAAAGATTCCATGAAGGGTATTTCATTAGATTATTTGGAAATGGTTTTGGTATTAGTAATGATGTACATATACTTATTGGCTATGGATGAGGGATATAGCCCCACAAAATCCATTCTCTTTACAAAAAATGACTCAAAATAGTTAGCAACAGGTATCCATTATAATGGTTTATGGATGATGTTTTCAAGAATATGGAATTCATCGAATTTCCTAGAGAATTCCACATTGTCCTATATCATTATTTTCTAGTTGTAACTGAGACTCCTGATTTGGTGGGAGATCTTGGTACCATAATGATGATCTCCATATGATCTTTCATGGACATCTTCCATAATGGTAGGAATCTATCTTTCCT
Organism: Viscum album; assembly: GCA_963277665.1. Classification (NCBI taxonomy): domain Eukaryota; kingdom Viridiplantae; phylum Streptophyta; class Magnoliopsida; order Santalales; family Viscaceae; genus Viscum; species Viscum album. The sequence goes on along the minus strand of OY728167.1, from coordinate 621,271,637 downwards.
CAATTCATCAAAAGATAATTCCATTGAAATTTCACTTGTTGAGGGTTCATTTCTCATTTGGACCTTCCCACATGGTAATGTTTTCATCTCATTATTGAATTTTTTCCCTTTTGGATAAGTGTGATAAGAGAGTTCCATTTTGGATGTAACTAAATATGGGCTCCATTCATTAAGGGGATGATATGATCATCATGATTTGGGGTAGTGTTGACTTGATTGGTTTCCTTCATGTCATAATCAATGATCGATGAGACCATTATTTTGTTCATGATGTGTAAGATTTCTTCCTGCTGATTAGGGTTGGACAAGATTTTGGATGCATTAGAAAATGCATCAGCGTGAAGATTTGGTGATTGGGGAACATTTTGAAGGCTTGGATCAAAATGGCACACTTCCATTAGCCCCCTGATGTAGCCAGTGAGAAGGGCCAATACATTATTTTTTATATCATATTTACCATTGATCTTCTTTATCATTATATCTTAATCCCCATTGATTTTTGAGAATTCTATTTTTAGCTATAGGGATAGCTCTAAGCCCGTGATGAGGGAATGATATTAAGCGTCATTATTCATGAAGCCTTTAGATGGTGATAAAGAGTAAGGAATAATTAATTTTTCAGGATATACAAATACAATCCCTAAGCAAACACGATTATGTTTTTGATTGACAATTATCTGGTCAATGGGACTTCAAGAGGCACCATCAAAATACATATCCAATGCTAGGGAGTGTCATGGGTATAGAAAACCTCCCCATAATGACTTTCAATTTCCATTGTTTTACTTTATGGGACAATATGTGTCGTGAGGAAATCATCCAGGGACTTTATTTTCACAAAATTTTGTGACATAAATTGAATGTTGTATTATTGTAGAATGAACACACATTGGTTCAAATGTTCAGTCAGCGTGGGATGAATAGGGAAGTATTTGGTCGGATAAATAAAATTGAACAAGTATACTTATTAGTGATGCAAGTAATGACTCTACTTTTTTATTGAAAAGATGAGTGCGAGGTGGTTCTTCTTTTCATCAGAATATTATCTCTCAGCTCATAGATTCATGAAAATGTGGTATTTCACTGTTCCTAGTCCCAACATCAGTTTTCTATGTGAGGAGCTAATTTATTGATCTTTATGTGGTTCCCATATAAATGATTATTGGATTCTATCACAATAGTGGAACCAGGACCAGTGAGTGTAGCATGTACTACATGAGGCTCTCAAGTGCTTATTTTCTATCATCATCCCATTGATATGTGATTCCATTATTCATAGTCTTGGTGAAGGGGAGATATTTTGTAGCCAGGTTTCCTATGAAATGTTTAATTTAGTTATTTTTCACTTTGAGATTCATTGTTTCTTTGAGAATCACAGTGGGAGACATTACTATAATATGACTAGGCATTTATGGTTCTAACTCGATGCCATAGGGGCATACCATAAAGCCCATAAACTTCCCTAATGTTTCCCCAAAAAAATCATTTTTGAATATTTGTCTTCATACTGTGTTGTCATTGTATGTATAAGACTATTTTAATATCCATGTAGTGATAACATTACTATCAGGAATTGACCAGAATATCCATGGAATACACATCCCTGAAGGAAAGAGATTAGAATCATGTAGTTTCATCAATATAGATTTATTTAATCTTCAATGGGAAGTATTTCTTTGGGATGTGTCGATTAATGTATTTGAAATCAATCTACACCCTAATATTCTCATTCTTCTTCTTGACATGTAGGATGTTGGATATCCAACATGGGTATTATACTTCTCTTATAAAATTTTATTTGAGTCAACAACTGCTTCTATATTATTACCATCAAGGGGATGCATCCTCCTGACTACGTTTTTGAAAACATTATGGTTATTGGGTAATCCAAGATAGTGAATAGACATATCTGGATTCAATCTGGGAATTTCTATATAGTTCCATGTGAACCCATATTGATGTTTCCTTATAAGGTAAATTTAAATCTCTTTCTCCTTAGGGAGAATGGATTTCCTAATTACTATATGTTTTTGGTATTCTTATGTCCCCGTATTTACTTTCATGATCTCATAAATGGTGGTGGATGTTCCTTCCACAAATGTGGGAGGAGTTTTCTAGAGGTCAGCCTTTTCTTCATCCACATCTTTTTTGGTGGATGCACACTCATATGGAATTGGGAATATGGTGGGATCTCTATCCCTGGTGGGATGATAGAGGTCATGAGAAAAGATGTTATCACCCATATTTCTATATCCATTATAGAGAGATTTAAAATATGATTATCTATTACACATTCACTGGTTACAGAAGGGGATTGGACATCTGGGATTAGGTTTTTTGGATCTCCATGATTTATACGCATCACATAATCAATTTCAAGCGTACTTTGAGGATTTTTAGGATGGTGACCAAGCCATTGGGTGAAGAAACATGTATTTTTTCATCAACCATTGTTTTTTTCCATCCCATTTATAGAATCGTGATTTAGAATATATGTCTTTTCATGTCTCGAAAGGGGTATTATCACCATGTAGTATGTTGAAATTTTGATCCAAGGGGATTTTCAAAAACAAATGGGATAATGAAGGTACTTCCATGTGGTTGTGTAGCCAAGGCCTTCTGAGTAGGGCATTGCATGTGTTGTCTTACATGAAAACCATTAAATCAACATTAGATGTGAGATCCCCAAACCGAGCTTCGGGACTGATCTTCATGAGAGGTGTTTTCTCAAGATTATCATACCCTTGATTGTTATTCCTTTTGGGAGATAGATCCTATTTTCTATATCCCAAACGTCAAAGGGTCTAAATCAGGATGAGGTTGACCCCCAAAGAAAAATATTAGAGACCTTAATATGTCGATATTATCAAGTCTACATGAAACATGTATCGGTGTGATGTGTACCTAGATTACCTCTTCTCAATCCTTCTCTATGAATGAGATTAAGAAATGGAATTATGATAGAATTGTCTCCACTCAATAATCCGAAGCTACAAAAACTTCTTCATAAAACACCTATGGGATATAACGGGAATCAATGATTTCCTCCATGGGTTATTTTTAAATATGGACCACATAGAGGATTGATATCTTGGTTGGTAAAATTGATAGTTTCCCTTGAATGTCATGATTTTGTTCCAGAGGTCAGAATATTCAATGGTGGGGTTGGTACTTTTTTGGGGTTCAATATATAATAAAATTTAAGTTGATGGTTCTAGATATTTTTAACAGGTCATGGGAGAATCTTAAACTAGTGGAGTAGGTCAGTTAAGCATCCATATTTTCTGGGATGATTAAATAATATCACTTCTCCGAGCATTCCTGTAAAATGAAGGGATATCGGTGACCACCAGAGGATTCTGGGACACATCGATGCCTTTGTCGGGCTTTCTCGAGTATTTTTTCAATGGGTCTTAGCTGTATATGTATCCTATATGAGGAAATGTCCATAATATTATGTCATACCATCCCTAGATTATCCCATGTATCCATAGTTCTTTTGAATCCCACCTCTTTTTACCTGATCAGGTATGAGGAACTCACACTCAGAGGAAAATTCATCTTCTGATAAGGGTTCTTCCAAGTGTATCATGTTAAAATAACCAATGTTGAGATATTCGTCTGATGAGGGTCCATTTGGTGGGTGGTTCTTCGGTTTCAGATATATCAGGGAAGAAATATGATAGATCCATAGCTTTCATTGGGGATGAATATGAATCTTCCTCTTCTATATAATACTATGTCTGATGGTCACATTCATCTTCATGTGAAACATTTTCTATCTCCTCCCTGGGTGGTGGAGTATTTATGGGTCTGAGAAGTAGTTCTATCATGGTGTAATGTTCATTATCAACTATATTTTGAGTAATCTAGTGGTTTAAATTTTATCCATATCTAGATGGAACTTTTTTCCAACCACATTCTTCTTATAATTGGGCAATGGTTATGTAGGTCCCATCTGCTGGTGAGTTATCGAACATCTCCTGCCAAGAAATATCCATGCATTGGAGGACATATTTGAAGAAGAATCAATCTTGGATTTTGTGACACAAACATATATGGTATGTGAATTAGGTGGGAGGATTAGTTTTTTTGACCTCATTGGGATTCTTGGGATATGAAAACTTAAATATATTATTGTCCCTTTATGCAAGAAAATAAATAGGTAATTGTTTTTTTTGAAATGTGTATGTATTATTCATCTATTTTTCAAATCTCAGGCATCCAATACCTCTTTTTTCTTCTAGATGAGGTCATTTTTTTATTGTTTCCACTCAATAGTAGGTGATTGGTGGTTTGGGACCCACCTAGAATCATGAATGGGCACTGCTACTGGTTTTAGGGTAATAATGGAAGTCTATACTTTTTCGATACTTATTCCTTATGTTGAAGGAATGGGTCGACACTTGGCCGAGATCCATTGAATGATGTATTTCAAATATTGTGATGTTTTACTAAACTAATAGAATATTCCTAGATATTTCATTAGTATTATAGGTTCCATAATCACATCCATGAAATTTTCAGCACATAGCCCCAAAAACTGCTCCTATGATAGATGGATATTGAGTGACTGGGTTAAACGGTTCCATATAGCCATGAAGCCATAAAAACCATAATTTTTTATTTCCTATAAATTTTTTAATTGAAAATTATTGTCTTCCTCATTCTGATGTTCAACTAATAAAGGAATTTGGGATGAAGGTCTTCCCATCCTGTAACTGATCATGCCAGAAGATTACTATTCCAAATAAAGGCGTTCCCTATTAGAGTTTGTAAAAAAACCATAACTTGGTTGCCTCAAATTGATCCTGAGGTCCCATAATCATGCCACATTAGTATAAAAGGTGTTTGAGATTATATTCTCGAGTCTCCAATTCTATAAAAGGTGGAGGAGGTGGGATTTTTCAAATTGGGTATTTGTAAAGTGTCATCCACCAATTCAGGATATGGATTATTATCAAGATTCACAGGTGTGCATCACCATTACAATGCTTCCATTCATGTAGCGAGCGACATGATACAATTGAGAAGTTCCAGAGGTACCACTACCATATCAGCCTCCCGTCTATATGGAGTGAGTGAGGATTGATGAGGAGGATTTTTTTTTATCTATCAATGATTATCGATCGGTGAGAAGATTGATTGGTCACCAGGGAATGGGAGTGGATGTCTCTAAAATGGAGGGATGTCATGATTTTTTTCAACTTATTCATTTATGTAGACCAGCTTCCTAGATCTGGGGTCAATATGATGCTCAAATTATTCTATTGTAGGAAGATCGACTCTAGGGGGATATTCATCTATCTCTAATGATGATACCTTGTGGGAATGTTTCCCCTATGTATCTCCTCATTTATTTTCCTATGTATTTGTATCTCATTCTCATATTAGGATAAATTTTCATCCATGGAACGAATTATGGTTTTTTTGGTGGTTATTGGGAGGTACTCACACATTTTCCTTTTTATTGGTAGTGTTCCACCGTATGGGTGGTAGCTCGTTATTCAGAGGTGCCAGGTTTTAGAGACTCCTCTAGTTTTGGGTACATGTATCTTAAGTGGGTGCATCCATATCCTTCTATCAGGGTATATTTTCTGTATTTCAACCCTTTTCATTCACATCATTATCCACATTATCAGTTGAGTTGATAGTGATGACATTCACATAGCTGTATTGGGAAATGGTAGTAGTTGCGTTACTGTCAATAAAACATGATGATTCTACACTACCTGAATTATGGTCATTTCTATAACCCTTGGTAATTATGGATCATTTCATCTTGCAACCCCAATAAGGTTTTATTTTCATCATCGTATACTCACCCATTCTAGACCATTGAGTAATGACCTTGTGGGAGTCTTTGGTCATGCTTTCTGAAACAACACCAAAAAGAAGAGTTTCATCTTTTGGTGTGAGGAATATATGGGATGATGACCATAGATATTTATCTCACATCCTTGAGAAGATTGATTATCTCTATAGTGATTATGATGATGAAAATATCCCCAAACCTAGGGGATGGGGATTATCCAAGGCCACAATTGGCATTGTTTTATCAATATGATGATGTTTAAATGATTCTAGTTATGGATTTAATAATTCCTAGGAAGGACATTGTGATATAAATTCCCCAATCCCAGTGGACTGGGGTTCATCTAGACGAATAGTTTATTTTCCTAGGACCCTATTGGGGGATGAAGAATCTGGGGATGGTGATTGTGAAATAAATTCCTCTGGTGTAGTGGGTGGGGGTTAATTTGAAGTTACTATAAATTTGTCTTGAATCTTCTCAGGGATTGAATATCTGAGAGGTGGACATGGTGGTAGATAATCCCCTATATTAGGGTGGGGTTATCTCCTAGATGGTTGTTATTGAAGCTACTATTGAGAACAATTTTATATAGAACAACTATGATTGTGTGTGATTTAGATGTAGTGGAATCCCATGAAATGAGTTAGTCTCTAAAAGCTATGGGCTCATATTTTCTATCTATTCCCTTGAATAATTGTAAAATCCTTTATTCAAAAATTATGCACACACATGCCATAATATATATAATTATTTTTAATATATTACTTCAATGGTCATATGAACCACAAAACACAATTCCAACTCAGAGGTAAAATATAGAGATATAAATTAAAATATTGAAAGGACCAAACTATAGAAATCAAATTCATTACAATATTAATGATTGAGGTCTGACATCTCCTTTTGCAAACATGTATGAAACATTCCAAATTTCTAACTTCTGAGGAAGAAAATAAACAATAAATAACTAACATATGTGTAATGAATTATTATAAATATATATTATAAAATTCTATAATTATGAATATGGTTATGAAATATGTTATTAATTTGGTTACGTATATTATGCAGGATGTTAGAGCACTTTCATGGAAGTCATGAGTAAAGGTAATGTTTTTTTCATCCTAATCATACTTCATTGAGACATGCATTATATTATGCTCCAATTTCTATTTATATGGTGTATATAATATACCGTTGACATATTATATCATTATTCACTATTTTTTAATTTTAAATAAATTTATTTTTCTTGTTATTCCCCTAATGGTATTTCGATTCAAATGATCCCAAGATTATAAGGGGTTTTCTTCTTAATTCTACATCATTGAGACATGTTTCATTTTATGAAACTATTTTAATTTATATTGAGTATGAACCTATGATTTGAAATATTATATCATGATTAAATATCTATTCATTATTCTTAGAGTTCCATATCATGGTCATTCCTTCAAGTGATTCTAATTCAAGGGTTAAGAAATTCATAAGGGTTTTTCATCTCAATTCCAATTCTTTGAGACATTATTCATGTTATAAAACTATTGTCATTTATATTAGGATATACTAACTCATTGAAATATCATATCATGAATAAATTTATAATCATTTTATATTAGGTTTTTTAATTTTCATATGATTTTAAAAGACATATGTTTTTATTAATCATTTCTTTAGAAAAATTGAAGTCTTTTACCGAAATACTATTTCTCTGTTACTATGTTATTTATATTATTTAAATTATATTACTATATTTACTAAATTAATTATTTTTTTAGAATTTAATATATAATTTATATAATTAAATTATTTTAAAAGTATTATTTATATTGTTTTCAATATGGTTCAATTTTTAAATTAAATGTAAATGTTTGAGAAAATATATTTTGTCATTTAACATGTGAATAAATTATCCTGAAGCTAAAATGTTATTTTTTATGGGGATTCCTTTCTATGTATGTATAATTTTCCAATAAAATCAAATTCCAATTTTCTATGAATTCTTTATTCTTATGTGTTACCAAAATAAAAATATTTTTCTTGTAATTTTAAAGTAATATATGTAGTGTTTCCATAAAAGAATTTTTTTTCTACGTCAATGTCCATTAATAATTATAATTATTTTAAAGGATATTCTCTAATGATAACATCCACAATATTTAGGTTTATGGATTATGATTATTGTTTTATGGAAATGGTCCTGTCGGTTATTTCATTTCCATGAGTTAATTATGATAATATGGAATAATGAATTCTCTTATGTTTATGTGGCACACATAAGTATGGTTTATCATAATATGATAGGTGGGGTCCTATATGTTCCTAAAATTAATTGGTTAATGTTTTATGTCTCATGAGATAATGTTGTTTATTCCTAGGAATTATTGTTATATTCAAAACACGATACATGGTAATTATTTCTATCCTCATAAAATGAGTTTGAAATTTTTTTTATTCTCATGAAATGATGTGTAGACATTGTTGTAATGTTAACAACATTATGAATGGAGTTTTTTAGAACTATATTTATCCAAAATGTTATGATTTCTCCTCTTAGGTTTATACCTCACTCTAATGTTATGTTTCCAGGGTTTATAACTATCATCAGTTGTTTACAACCCATGGTATATGTTTTATACTCCCATGGTGGACCATACAAGATCCAATTATCTAATTGAATTATAAATAAAGTTATATCACTGGTTATGGGTTTCTATGGTGTTTTAATTAAATTTTCTCTAATGAGTCATTCCTATGGTCTAACCCTTAATAACTCATTCATAAATTTACCCTTTCCAATAAATTGAACCTGCCCATTTTTTCAATTCCCCAAGAAATTATATATAGGGATATGAGTAGATGATAGATTTATGTAGTTATGTTTCTGAGAGATGTTAGTGATTTATGCTAAGATATGTAATTCCCAGTTTACTAGAAATAATCCCATTTTATAGGAATGATATATGTTTTTTACGTATAGGGTTTTCTTAATTATCCAAAACTCTTAACCAAAAATTGAATTGCATTTGTGAGTCCATAAATGATAATAATTGGTCTTGAAATTATGTATTAAGTGGTTTGGGTAGATCTGTTTGTATTAAATCAAATAATTAAATAATATGTTATCAACATAAGATCTTGGGGTGCAGATCTGAGTCATCCCACTTACTTATAATTCTTATGATAAGAGATATTAAAAAATCCATTATTACATCCATTAATGTTTTTACATAAAAATATGAACACATCTATTATTATTATTTTTTTTTAAAGATCAGGGACCGGTAAAAAACCGGCCCTAAAAAGAATACAAAAGTTAAAAGAGTCAGACATACAAGGGATTTTTACATAATCTAGTGTGCAACAGTCCACCTCTGTCAGCCGCCACAAGTGGGGCACAATAATCAGGCGCCGTAAACGACCACATTTCATCCAAATCAATCAATGCCCGCTTTTCAAGGGAATCCGCCACCTGATTGGCCTCCCGGTAGACATGTGTAACCACCAGGCACATGCGCGCAGCCTGGTCGAGGCAGTCAACCCATTGAGGCAACATGCACCACGGGACATTCCGTGTCTTGAAATCCACGTGAAGTGTCCCGATTAATTAGTGTGCCACCAGGGACAAGTGAATAAGTGTCACCCATTGTTATAAATTATTCCATTTAGATTTCAATCCTTTTAATTGGTTAACATTATGATCCAAAAAATAATTAATCCCATTTCCTCATATGTTAAATTAGTAGTGGATGCGGAAAACCTAAGGATTTACATGATTTAACTACAATATAAGACCATACGATTTTCTAGGTTTGGGTTGAGTTATAAGACATAGATTATCAATATATTATAAGTTACTACAAGGGAGGGTATGTTTATATAATTAAAACATGTTATACTATATAATGAATAGTTCAAAATAAGTCCAAATAACTTCATTGTACATGTATGCCAATAATAGTGAAATAGACATTATTCACCTGGTATGACCAACATTCAAAAATCATACAAATTCTTGGTCAAATAAAATCTGTAATTTTCTCCAGGATTCTTCTATATCTAACATAATATCTATCTTTAAAATATTCTCAACAACCTGAACAATTGAAATAATAGAATATTCACATAATCCTTTTCTCATAGTTCTTTAGAATTGAATATCAATGCATGGGAGCATGCATGAAAGGCCATGATCTCCATCCTTATTATAATGAAACTAGGTCCTTGATGATCAAAAAAATAATCATCTTACCCCAACCATATCATATTCTTTATGAATATCTCTCATTGATATTTTCAACTCTACTTCCTAAATTATGATTTTATTCAGACAGTAGTGTATCACCCTCTTCAAAATTAAAAATTCTTAAACATATTTATCCTCTTCATTTTGTAATTTTTTTATACTCATAGTGAGATCAGATGTAAGGAATATTATTACCATAATAGAAAAAATTAAAATTCCACAATGTTAGTTTCTATAAATTCCTACGTCAAAATACTTCCTAAAAAATACTAACATAATAAAAAATAATATATTGAAATATTAGAATTTAAACAACTATAAAAATAAACCCATAACACTATCCATTATTATTCTTTTAAATATCATTAAAACATCATTGAATCTCATATTTAATCACTTATATTTTCCATTATAGATATATTTGTATATTAAAGGCACAATAAGGCATGAAATAATTTTGTTCTCCCTATTTCTTAAATCATCGGAAAACATCATCTCAGTTAATATCCCAGTTCTATTCTTTCTTAAATATCATTTAATTTTTTGATGTCTATTTTACACTACCAAACATGTGATTCACTCATAAAATATTGAGAAATATGTTATAAATTGTACTATTAATATTTCATTCACCCTAATTACGTTTCAATAATCAAGAGTGACTCTTTGGATTTATAGTCTTTCTCTTCCAAAGTTCTGAACTACTCCTACACAGTAGGATTTAATCTTCCATATTAAATATCTATAAATATAATGTATGCTCTGACTCTTCAATACTACTATTTTACCCTCCTTAATTTTGGAATTATCTATTTTATACCTTACTAAAAAGATATTACACTTCATTCAATTAATTTCATAACATCTTGAACCAACATAATGTTATATAAAAACACATAAAAACACATCAAACATGTTATTAAACATTAATTATAATCTCTAAAAATTGTTTTCAAACAAATAAAACATGCACTAAAATTACAATGGGAACTTCATTCAACTCAATTTCTTAGTGAATGGGAATGTGTTGAATGGGTCATATGGAATATGAAAGAACCGTAGGGTGTCATTAATGTATTTTTGATTTGTAAAAAGGATGATGAGAGATTCCATGTGCAATTGTGAAGATGAATATTGAAAAGGAGGTATATAGAAAACTGATATTTCTAAGTGTGAAAAGTGTGTCATGATTTATAGATTGATAATTAACTAGGGGATTTAGGATCATTGTGTATTATTATTTAACATACAATTACTATTTGGGATGAACTAAAATTTTCCGATGGATTTTGATGGATTATATTGCTTTATATGTGGGATATCTTCTAGTAGAGAGTTTGGTATCGATGAGCTATGAGATGAGATCTAGGGTATTTGATATAATTAACATTAATTATTTTATTATATAGACTATATTTATATATATATTGAATATTATTTAGCCTCAACCATCAAATTTATGTTATTATATTACACTACCCATAAAACACATTCTTGCAAACATATGGGAGTATCATTGATAAGTGAGATGATCCATAATTACTTAGATACATGATTGTGGATATGTGTTATCCCTTACATGGATGAATTTACTATATTTTAGATTGAAAATGATGATGTGGTTCCACATAGGGGTGGAATATTTCCCTATTTAGGTGTGGAGTTACAAAACCATACTGTTTGTTTCTCTTGAGTATAGGGAGGATCCCAACGAAGTGTTAATATTATTAGTTATTTAGTTACAAGAAATTGGATAAGTTTATTACTTTTCCAGAATGCATTTGTTATAATATGGGGATATAATGGATTGATCACCTATGAGATACCTTAATATTCCTCAGTAAATTTATACCGTGATGAAAAATCCATTACCTTTACTGGTCGAAATATGTAGGGTAAGGTGTCATGGTGGCCTATGTAGAACATTTGAAACTTGTATGATTTCAGGAAAACAATGCTTTTATGTTCTATTTATTTTTCAATACATACACATAGTGGATGTTATGGAATATATGAGGGACATTATTGGTGGTACTGTAATATTTTTTATGCCCACACCCTATGTGGGAACCTTTGTGAACATGAGTAAATTTTAGTTAGAGCGTTAGGTGATAGGTTGTAAAATGGATCTATTAGTGGTAGTTAGAGATGTTTTTGTAAGGGAACTAATGATTTGAATTAGGTTTTTGTTATTATATATATAAATATATTTAAATTTTGTTTATTTTTTTATTAGGATTGTGGGAAATATATATGATGTTTATAAGTATGTACTGAATTGTATTATATCATTATAATATGATATTATCTATTTATTATTGATGTCTATCTTTTAAATGTAAATACTTGTGAAGAAATATTTATTTTTTTGACAGACCCCCTTTAATCTATAACACTTCAATTAAAGCCTCATTTATAGAATAATTATTGGATGATCCCAACTAAAGAAAGACCTGATGTCAATGTATCAAAACTATGAAACCAGTATCCAAATTCTTGATCTAAATCACCTAATATAAGTAATTATAATACATTCATGGAAAAAATGAAAAATGGAATAGAAAAAATAAAAATGTATGAAATAATATCATAATTAATTATTTTGTTCAAGACTTGTATTAATCCATATAATGAATATTAAAAACTTCTTTTATGAAAAATAATAATAAAGGAAATATATTTTATTCACAAAATCCCAACATTAGAACACCACATTAGAGAAATTGAATTAAACTAAATTTTAACTTGTTTCACATTTGAGTTAACCCCTCACCCTCTTATAGAAGAGTAATCTAAAATGTAGAGAACAACTATCATCCCATTCTCTATGTTTTTTCATATTATGATATTTTCACTCCACCACTACATCGATCACATTTACATCCATATGAAACTACACTACATGATAAAAAATCTATCTATAATTAGAGACCATATATTAAAAATTATCCATCTTCATTCTAGATTAAAACATCCAAAATCATGGACCCCTACTGATTTCTTTTTTTAGTTCTATATCATCCTTCTTGAAATAGTAATTCTATAATGTTTAGTTACTTTTCTATAAAATAATCCTAATATATCTCGACTAATAATATTACACTTAAATAATTCTTTCATGACTTCCCAAAATAATTATTTCATGACTTCCCAGCTTCTTGGTCACCTTTATACTACCTTTACCCATATCACATTTCCACTATAGGAAAAAAATTCTCTAATCCTTATTTCAATTAACTAATACACATTGAGGAAAACCCCCACCCCATATTTTTCCAAAAAATGATTTTCCAGTATATATGTAATATTGTACCATCCATTAATATTATCTGGATATAGTAATCTATCTTAAAGAATAATATAGTTAATGTTTTTATTTTATTAAATGTTATTCATTGTTGAGTGAAACAAAATATTTTTATCTAGATTTTTTTTAAAATTCACTAAAAAACATCCCATTTACCAAATTCATTTTTATTTACTTTAACTATAACCTTTCTATATCAACCTCTTTCCCACATTTAGGATATCCATGTAATTGAAATCATTTCTATAGAGTGAATCTATAATTTTTATTTTTAAAAAACTTCTCATTATTGTACCAATATATGTAAAAAATTATATAATTCGTTCTCTATACAATCATATATTTATATTCTTCATTTAAAAAACTCAATAATTGATCTACTATTTCATAGCATTGAGATAAGATAGAAGTTCCTTTGAGTCCATTTCATTTATTTTATGTATATGTTTTCCTATAATTGACATGAATATGTTGATAAGTTCCAATTCAATGGTGATGTTTTACCTCATACAAACCATTTCATAGATCATGCTACTGACCACTGATGGTAATGGAATATTTTCAATGTACTTAGTCACATCTTATATTCGAAGAGATTTATTTGATATAAAATGAAATTAATAACCAATGGGATTTCCCTAGGTTTTGATGAAAACATTACGAACCTTTATAAAACATTTTCGAATTATTTAGAATAAGATAACATTAAAGTCCCCGGTATTTAGTCACTAATAATCCAGATACATTAAATTTACTATCAAGCCCTAAAATCCTTCATCTCAAGTTATTCAAGAAATTTATTATTTAAATCCAGATTCCATTTCATATTCAGAAATTATAGAAATACACCATCCATGTAAGTGATGTATGATGAAAATGAAATCATAAAACACATTCTTCGAGTATAAATGATCCTCATTGAACTATTAAATACAATCTCATCCATAAAGAATAAAACATTCAGTAGCACTGTCTAGGATCTTTCTTTATCTTTGACATTATTTTTGATATATCATAGTAGGTCTATCATTCATTTTCATTTATACCATATGATCACTCTATAAAAATTTACTCCTATATATCACTATGAAAAAATGTTATCTATTTATTTAACTATTCAATGTGTAAACTATCCTTGACAACCATTCTGAGTACCATCTAAACTATTTAAGAAATAAAAATTTTATTAAGTGGGGGGAAATTATGATTAATGATTTCAATGGAACCTAAAAGGATGAATCCCATAGGAGTAGTCATGAAAAATAGTTTTTTAGTCTGAGGACTAGAGAAAAGAGGAGAAAACATTTGTTGGTCATGAGAGATATCTATTTATACATCCAGGTTGTCTGTTGCACTGTTATAATCACACCAAGTGTGTATAATCATTGTATCCTAGATGATAATTTATTTACATTTTTGGATTATGTTGGGGATAGAACAATGAACCTGTTAACCTCTGTAAATAAAAATGATAACTAATGTTGAATCAAATTTAATCACAAACAAAGGTATGCCTCTATTTATGTAAATGACCAGGAGTGTAACATTATCTATAACCTCTATTTTTATAAATCCTTTCAGAAATATTTCGTCTATGTATTGTTTCTTACCAGCCAATTTGTTCTCAAATTGGTAGAATGATTTCTTCTCCAGTTCTCTTTTCTATAGACAATTTTATTTTGTCTCTCATGTTCTATTAGCATGCAATGATTCCATCTATTCTTTCATTCCTAACCCCATGTATCTCAATTCACTAGGACATACCACATAATACATTATTTTATGTTCCTTAACACATTTACAATGAAAGTAGTTCACATTGTTCCCAAACCATTTCACTAGTAGTAAGTCCTTGGTAAACCTCCTCAACTAAACATGTGGGCCCACTTGTTTCAAAAATGATACTTTATAAATTCTAACATAATATTCTATAGGCATAGATCATTCAGGAAAAAAATAGCTTGGAAATAAATCTATAATTCAGAATATATTTGATATAGCCGATCTATCAGGTATCTCTAGAAAGTGAAATCTCCCAAAACAAGTGATGACATCTAAGGCCTCATTCGGATCAACTTGTACATTTTTTTGATTATTTTATCCCAAATTAATCATACATATAGTTTTGATCCTTCCATATGATATCATCATTAAAGAGAACATTTCATATTATGATTACCATGACTTGGTTATTGTCTTATAATTAACATACAAGATTTTCATTTTTATACCGCATAAAACATCTCTACAACAGACCCAAACCTTTTTTTGGTATTTTATAAAATCCACTTTTTGGTAAGTGGGAACATACATAGGATCCATAGAAAATTGAAATCACAACATTCAAATTTCAAAATTCAACTTTCAGAATTCAAATAAACCTCCCTCGTCGACTTCGAACCACGAACCTCGAGTCGCGTAACCATCACGATCCACATCCATCATCCATCACACGTCAACCCCAAACAGCGTCAGACGGTCAAGTCACTACCTTCCTCCATCTTCAGTCTCATCGCCGCTGTCCTCATTGCCGGACTATCCGCACAGACGTCGTCTTCATCAATGTCCACTACCACAACCAAAAAACCACTGAACACTAACATCATCGCCATTGCCAACCGTCGGGTAGTCATGCCACTGTCATGAAAAACACGGTCGGTAGCCATCATACTCAAAAACGAACAAAACCAACAACCAGATATGCAAACAAGTTCACTAATAACATTAAGGAAGAAAAACTAAACAAAATCATAGCCATCTTCACAGGAGAAATCCGAAAGAAAATTTAAACTGGAGAAATCCCCCACAGGTCACACCGCCCGAAAACTCTTACCACTCCCCGAACACATCCCAAAGCCTCCTTGGAATCCGTCGCACCCAACCGACTTGGAAGGGAGAAAAGGATCCGGAAACCAGAGCAGGGAGGAGCGGCAGAGAAGGGGAAAAGGTGAAAAAGGCCGCCATGAAACGAGAACGAGGATAACTGGGGTTGAAACCCTAAGGGAAACCAGAACAAAGGGGTTAAAGCAGATCCGTTGAAAGAACCACCAAGTAACGATAAAGTGGAAACCGGGGTTGAAACCCTAGAAGAATGAACTAAAGAAGCTGGAACCAATGAGATCGAAGGTCTGTCGCTGCGAGAAGCCACCAACACCTCCCATGCAGTCTTACCTACCATTGTACCTGACCAAGATAGGGTCAAGCTTGATGGAGAAGTCCGAAAGAGCAGCGGAATAAAACCCGCAACACTAATACCGGAGCAAAGAAGACCGAGCAGAAACCTGAAACAATGGAAATAAGAGCAAATAGGATCAGCGCTCGAAGGCAGAGGCTCTGAAGCCAGGAGGAAGATGCCCTAGGAGGAAATGGTATATATTTTTTGAAACATTTTTGTGTGATTTATCTACCAAATTATTGATGTATAGTTCCTCAAAATTTCCTTAAAACAACAGTGAAAAATGGATTCTAATCACAAGATAAGATATACAATTAACTACCTCTATCAAAAACTCCATAGGGGATATCCGAGTGTACCCACATACTAAAATATCTCTTATTCAACATCCCATTCCTTCATTCCACCACACCATTCTACTTTAGTATCAGTTGTCCTATTTTATCAATGTTTATTCCTTTGTTTCCATATAATTTCTAAAATTATCCACTTCCATACTCACCCCAATTATCAATCCTTAAAAAATTCACCTTCATTACATTTTTCCTTTCCACAACATCCCTTCTTCAAAATATTTTTTCATAAAACTCCATGTCTTTTTAGAAATAGCGTGCACATAGTCTATGCTACATTATTAATAAAGGTAATATAGTACATTGTACCGCAATGAGAATATAATAGATTTAGACCCCATATCTTTTTGTAAACAATCTCTATCATCCCAGTATTAATTGTATTTATTTTAATATATATGGAAACATTGTTTTTATTTATAATGATAAAATCATCAAAGGTTTTTCAATACACAAAATTTATTTTTCATAATCCTTTCACATAAATGGATTTCAAGACCATTTTACCCATGTGATAATTAAAATCCTTCCAAAACATTGTAAATCTCAAATTTAATCTTCTATGAAGAATTTATCATTCTAAATTCTTATTTAGATTAAAATTTTAATATATCACAACTTTTTACAACATTTTATAACACTGTTTTATTTGATTCTCACCATCTACATAGATAATAAAAAATCATGTAATACAATATACTTATCAAAATCATGTTCTTCTGTAACCTTATAATGTTCTTAACTTCCTAAAACAAAAGAAAACATTTCTTTTTTTAAGGAAAATCCCATCACTCATTAAAAAAATATCAAGACAATCACCATCTTTAAGTTGATTCATTTGAAAACATTATGATACAATACTTGGTCATGTACCCTCTCTTGGATGTTTCATTGAATAAGTACCTGGTTTCAATGATTCATGACACTAAAAAAATAATGAATCCCAATAACATGGTTCTAATATCATTAGTTGTGGTATTTTAAGATGAAATTATTGATTAAAATCTTTCAAAATTTACCATAATGTATTATATCATTAAATTCACATTATTTCTATATTTAATGTATAAGTTTCGTGAGTCAAATATTTTCCCTTCGCTCCATTATCTCATAACATAATTATTTTATTGAATCTTTCATTGAAAAAAATTCATATACCTACCATTCTAATGAATTTTTTAGTAGTTCCCTGTACTTGATTCTACTATATCTCTTCATTCATAATACGATCTTAGGTATCAAAAAAATCTTATTGAATATTACTACCTCAGTTCCCCTCTATGGAAACCATTACATCCCAGGAATAATAAAATTAAGATAGATGAAAATATACCCACACAATCACTCCAAAAATATATCTAACTTATTCTAAATGATTTATAATTGTGTTGAAATAATTAACAAGATATGCCACTAAATTTATATCTATTATATTATGGAAAACTATTATCTCTATCCAAAACACTTTTTTATATCTATTGTATTCTCATACATGTCTATGAGTGTAAACATATTAATAATATTAATTTCAAAAATTAGATAATGAAGTCCATATTCCATTTCAATGTCATTAAAATAGCACCAAGTTTACATTAGTTGAGTTATTTATACTATATATTTCCCATAATTTTTGGTCTGACTCCCATCAATGGATAATTAGGATCACTATAAAAGGTATTTATTGAATCTATAACCGAAATCATACAAATATAACACATAAATAATATCAAGACACACCTTTGGTTTTTCTAAATCTATCTAATTAATATTAATCCAACTGAATGAAATGATTAAAATATTATAAAATAATTTCCTTATGTCACCAATCAATATATGAACCAATATCTAAATCATGATCGACTTGTATGAAATAATCATGAAAACCACATTTTATTTTAAAATCCCCTTTAAAAAATATATCTTCAACAAAAATATAATTTTTTTAATAATTTTCAGAATATCTAGTCAAAAGAAATTCTTGATGTTAGTGTATAAGAATAAAGGAACTACGGTTCAATGTCGTGTAGTGTATCTCATCAATAAAATGATAAAAAAAAATTTAATATAAACTGGAATGATACAACTCTTTTACTCTAGAAAAAAAAACAAAAAAATTATGATGTTTGAGACTTTACCACCTATATATAAGCAACAATGTAACTATCTATTTTGAAACATAATATAAAGAGAAATATCATTGATTTATATCTGTACAAAGATGATTTACTACTTGGGGAAATTGATATAAATTGAATTCAAAAAATCTTATAATCTAATTAACTCCATATATATTTTATATATGTAAAATTGAAAAAATTAAAGTGGAAATATCATTTGGTTCTCATGGTTCCACCGTTATCTGATCATTCCTTAGGACCAATACATCGACCATCAAAACCACTAGATTCTAGTTCACATATCAAAAAAATACAACTATATGAAATAATAACCCAATATTCAAAACATATCCTTCCAAATTTTGTACTCCATCAATTTGGTTCAGCTAATTCCACTGCATTACTATTTTGGTTCCACAACTTTATTCCTAAATGGTATTTCCAGAATGTTTTGTTATTTTACCAAAAAAATAGTCTTCATAGAAATGAATGAAATAGATATTAACTATTATTACTATATATTATAATATATTATAATAACCATATTTTATTATCCCATAATGGATTATGGGGAGTCATAAATGAGTACATGTAGACCCATCCACCAACGTGCTATTAGAGGTAACCAGTTTGAATAATTATAAAAAGGTATCAGTGTATTGGTTAAATTATATTATGATAATTAAATTTTGTAGATGGATTTATGACTAGTCAAAATTATGGATGAAATCATACCTTTTATATCATGAATACATATACGATGGAATCCAATATTATTAGGGGCATTAGATTGTTGTTATTTCCAATCACTTCTATGTTTGATAATTTTATTGAAGAATGATCTGTTAGTTTTGCGTTATAATTTATTTTTTACTCCTGGATCAGGAAGTAAAGAATGAATATTTTAATGTTTCATACTATGAACACAGCTATTAATGACATGAACGTGACCTAATGTGGATGTAGAATGGTTTTCCAAATTTAAATTAGTTCTTGGGAAATAATATTTTTGGGAAAAAATTTTATGAAATTTTTTTTAGTAAATTAAAATGTTAAAATTTATTTTGTGATTTCTAATGTAATATATTATTTATGAATTAATTAATTGAATATACTATGGTTATTGGTATATATTAATTCCATAATAAATTTGTATAAAAATCATTATCATGGGAGAAGAAAATCTTATAGTATATATGTCACGACCCGTCCCCTGGGGCCCGTGCTGTGACTACCCCAAGCCCGCCTACTATAGGCCAGGGGCTGGTTACTATCACCAGAAAGGAGTATCCCTATAATAGGAAAGAATTGAAATTAAAATTTTAAAAACACATAGACTAAAACACAAAAAGATACAACCACTAAGTAAACTACTGTAGTAAAAATGTGTTGAAAGTAAAAGGGGCCAGAATAAAATCCCAACTGGAAAAGTACAAGTACAACTGAAAAGTAAAAAAAGCTGAAAGGTGAAAAGAAGCTCCTGGATCATCCACCACGGATCCTACCTGAAGGGTAGGTACAACTCACGATCAGTAGTCCCTGTTTCACGTCACACCAAATAGTTAACCTCCAAGCACCGTCCAGTCCTGGCTCCCTCAGCCTCGATCAATGTTGTACGTCGTCTGCACAAGACACAACAAGGTGTGGGCGAAGCCCGTGCATTGGTGAGTATAACGATACTCATTAGGCACACTGAGACCCCATAGGTCTCCTAATATTCCACAAAATAAAACCCACAAAGCAAGGCATCAACTCTACTTTGGTATATTCCTATACATATACCTATGTTATCATGATATACTCATCTCATACAGGTGGAAAGTATACAAAAATGGTTACATCGTGAAGGTATAATTACCAAAAAGGTAACACCATAAAGATAGAAGTACCACACATGTAAAATAATTAGTTCAAATAGAGTCTCACCACAAACTAGGTATTAGTGATGTAAAGAATTACATATGATTAGTCACGAAGATAGATCATCTTATTCTGTCAAGAGACACTGCTGATGACCATACAGAGTCTGAGCTACATAGGATTGATATGTACTAACCCCTTCAATGACCCACACATGATCTGAGCTGCCCATGATAGATTGGTAACTAACCCCCACAATGACCCACACATGATCTGACCCACACAGGATCAGTATACACTGACCCACACAGGATGGTTAAGTGCTAACCCACACAAGATCTGACTCACACAGGATCAGTATGCGCTGACCCACACAGGATCATTAAACGCTGACCCACACCGGATATGACCCACATAGGATCGGTGCTGACCCACACAAGATCTCTCGGTACTAACCTTCATATGATCTGTCTCCAACCTCCACCTCACTACCAGCCACTGGATTCCTTGCACCAGGTGCGGTTGAGTTCCGTAGTATTTTACCCTCAAGATATCATTCGTACCTCGACTGCTACTAAGTTACACAAAGGAGTAACCCAATGGAATTCCATTTCATAAGGGTTCCAATGCGACAGACGGTGCGTCAATCAGACGCCCTGTTTGTGAGTTATAAGCTTTTTAGCTCTGGGATCCCGGTTGGATTCGGGTTCAATCCAACCTGGTCATACTCCAACTGTATCCAAAGCTCAAGTGGAGTATACCAAAAGGATCATCTTGATCCAAGGATCGCAATGCAGAATAAGGTTATTCAAACGGACGACTGGTTCTCGTGATACGACCCTTTAAGTGTTTCTAGGCCTGGTGGGGCCCGGTTCCTGTCCAACCCGGTCGGACCGACGTAGCCTGACCCGGTTTGGGCTGGGCAACAGAGGGCTCGTCCCGCTGGGCCAAGGTCTGTCCCTGCCCGAAAGGGGGTGGACCATAAAGGGTGACCTGACCGGAAAGGGAAGCCCGCGGAATGGTGGCCCGACCACGTGAGGCGCGACCCACAAAAGGGCGGCCCGACCGCGTAGGGCGCGGCCCACAAGGGGTCGCTCGACCATTTTCTGCCCGAGTTGGCAAGGGGAGGGGGGGTTCCCTCGGTATCCCGAATGACACAGAGGTTTTTCGGTTTTATGAAATGGAGGCGCCACGTGGGCGCCGACCAATCACCGCGGAACCCGTGCATCGGGTTCCTCCTCCGCTGCGGCTTCGTTCGCGACCCTCTGTTCCCCAGAGGAGCACTGGTCGCACCAAATTCCCACTCGCCGACGACGCCCTAGTCATGCTTCCTCCTCGTCCATGTCCAGCCGATGTGCGAGCCGCCTCCTCTGATCACTGCAGCTGACGAGTTGTGGCCCCCTTTTCTCACCGGCGGTGCGAGACGGCGCACCAAACCTCCTCTGTGGCCGGTCGGTGTCAGCTGCTCCAATGACCATCGTGGATTTGTGTCATAGCCTCCTCTTGCGATGTGCGTCGACGCCATGCCTTATTCATAGACAGTCGGTGCCTACACGCCGGTGGTCTTCCATGGAGGCTCAAGGTTAGCAATGTAGCGGAGGGTTCGGGTTGGGTTCGTTAGGCCCACACCCTCCGCGTTAGCTTGTAAACATAAGGGAGGATTTAAGGGTTCAGGAAATTAAAATCACATGAAATAAACAATAATATAAATCTCTACCTTGAATCATTGGAGGTTTCTCTCATTTGAGGAAGTCTCTTTGTTCGTCTTTCCCCCAATAAGCCACCCACGATGCTGCTCAAATGTTGATCTTCGGTTTGGGGTTTCGGTATCCTTCATCATTGATCGCCGGAACTGGCTCCGTCCTCTAAGGGTTTGGCGTCTCGGCACATTACCAGCACTTCTCTTCTTGGTGAAGCTATGCCGGTACCTCCCCCCAAGCTCCATATAAATAAGAGAGCAGGATGGTAATTAAAGATGCTGGGGATTAATTGGGGATCATTAATTAGGAACCTTCCTAATTCCCCAACAACATCGTTACTTAAGATTTATAGGTCAAACTATATATTGGATTGACATATCATGGGTCCCACACTCCTTTTGTCCGTTGGTGGAGAAGAAAGAAAAAAATTATAATAATAAAATTAATTCATTTCATTTCTTCTAAAAAGTCACAAAACATAACTTTTTCTCCAGACCTACTGCGGTCGATGTAATGTCTCCCTTAATCAAATCCCGGCACTACGGACTCAACGGTGCCCTCCAATTTTTAATCCGAGCACCAGTTCAAAAGTTATAAAATGTCGGTCACCCATATACTAAACGTACCTTACAAAAATTATAAATTCATTCTGGGCACACCGAAACACATAATCGCATGCCGTTATGTTTCTCAGACTTGTAATAATTTCATATAATTAAAAATATAAAAAAAATTCATGGAAAAATCCAGGTCTTACATTCTCCCCACCTTAGGGATTTTCATCCCCAAAAGCCACAAAAAAGACTAAGGAAACAAATGGGGGTACTGGGAACGAATCTGAGCCTCCCGCTCCCATGTTCTCTTTTGGAGGTTCCCGTACTGACAGCGAACGCCCACCGGAGGTATCGATCTCCCACGAAGGACTCTCTCCTTTCGATACCCAATCTTCATTGGAACCTCTGCAAACATCTCCCCATCATCAAATTCTATCTCTTCGTGGTCGACGATGTGAGATGGGTCATGCACATATCTCCTCACCTGGGATACGTGGAAGATGTCGTGCACCATCTCCAACAATGGTGGAAGTGCTATGAAATATGCCACCTCGCCAATCCTTTAAAGTATCATAAATGGTCCGATAAACCTCGGTGATAACTTGCTGCCACAGCTAAATCTCTATAGTCCACGTCAAGGGGAGAATTGCAAGAATATGTGGTCCCCCTCTTGTAACTCCAAAGGTCTTCATCTCTTATCATCATAAGACTTCTTCCTGCTCTGTTTAGTCTTTATCTTCTCCTGGATGATCTCAACCATCTTAGTGGTAGGTCTTACCAACTCTCGACCCATAATTGCTGACTCCCCTGGGTCTATCCAGCATAGAGGTGACATGTAAGGTCGACTGTAAAAGTCCTCAAATGGTTCAATACCGATGGTGGAGTGATAATTGTTGCTATATGAAAACTACACCAAGGGAAAGTGATCCTCCCAACTACGTCCAAAATCTAGGATGCAAGCACAAAGCATGTCCTCGAGTGTCTGTATGGTCTGATCTGTCTGACAATCCGTTTGAGGATGAAAGGTGGTGCTAAAATCTAGATGAGTCCCGAATTTTTCCAGTAACCCCTTCCAAAAACAGGATGTGAAACGTTCATCATGGTCAGAGACGATCATCGATGGAATCCCATGAAGTCGTACAATATCTTGCACATAGAGGCGTCCCAAGCCCCCTACTGATCCCTACTCTCAGGTGGGTAGGAAGTGGGACGACATGATGAGTCGTTAAAGGATCACCCAGATGGAATCATTCCCCCTGGACATACGTGGAAGCCCTATCACAAAGTATATTGAGATTCCATACCACTTCCACTCTGTCACCTCTAGTGCCTACGCTAAGCCTATTGGAACCTGATGCCTAGCCTTCACTTGCTGATAAGTGATGCATCATGAAACAAACTCTGCAATTATTTTCTTCATACCTGGCCACCAGGGCTAATTCCAGAGGTCCTAGTACATCTTCGCCACATCAGAATGTACCGCCAGAGGGGACGTATGGAACTACCTCAACACGTCCTCTCGTAGAACCACTGGTACCATGGTGCGTCCTAGGAAGAGGATGACGTGCTCACCACCTTTAGAAAATCCATCAGGTGCCTATCCTATGGATATCTAAAAATGTCGTACCTCATAATAAAAGTCCCCAAGATGAACCTACAGAACTTTCTGACAAAGCAGGGGAGTGACAATCATAGACTGGAGGTAAGATTCTCCATCAATATCCATGATGGATATCTACAGCGCGGCTAGCTGCTCTGTCACCTCACTCAACAACTGTAGACCAGACCTCCTACTGAGTGCAACAACTACTATGTATCCCTTCCCAGGAGTATAGAATATCTCAAATTCATAGTCCTAGAGGAACTCTAGTCATCGACGATGTCTCAGGTTTAGGTCCTTCAGAGATAATATATACCTGAGAATATTATGTTCGTAGTAGACTGTAAAATGTTCTCCCATCAAGTAATGTCACCACATCTTCGAGGCAAATACCACTACTATTAACTCCAGGTGGTGGGTAGCGTAGTTCTGCTCATGTTGCCTCAGCTGTCATGAGCAGTAGGCGATCAATGCTCACTCATGCATCATTACACATCCAACTTCAGTCCTCAATTCGTTACAGTAGACTACATACCCAACACCCTCTTCTGGTAGGCTCAAGATGGGGGAACTCATTAGTCTCTGCCTCAGATCCTGAAAAATCTACTAGAATCTCTCTATACATAAGAAGGGATGTCCCTTCTTGGTCAAAGATGGAAAGGGTTATGCAACTCTGGAAAATTTAGTCACGACTCTCTGGTAGTATCCAACCAACCCTCAGAAACTTCGCACCTCGGTCACACTCTTGGGTGGCTCCCAAGTAAGAACAAACTCTAGCTTTGTTGGATCCACTTCACTCCAGCCTCCGAGATAACTTGTCCCAGAAAGTGGACCACTCGTATCCAAAACTGGCACTTCGAGAGCTTACCATAAACCTGGTGCTCTCAGAGTGTATCAAGAACTATCTACAGATGGTAGGTATGTTCCTCCTCCTTTGCTGAGTATATCAAGATGTCATCGATGAACACCACCACAAAGAGATCGAGGTATGTATGAAATATCATTTTCATGAGTCCCATTAACACTATTGTGGAATTGGTCACGCCGAATCACATAACCAAGAAATCATAGTGTCCATACCGACATCTGAAGGTCGTCTTCTGTACATCTTCATCTCATACCCTGAGCTGATGATAGCATGATCTGAGGTCTATGTCTAAAACATAACGAGATCCCTTCAGCTGATCAAAGAGATCATCAATCCTCGGAAGTGGATACTTGTTCTTCACGGTCACCTGGTTCAAGCGCCAATAATCCCCACAGAGTCTCAAACTCCCATATGCCTTCTTTGAGAACAAAATCGGGGCTGCCCATGGAAAAACATTGGGCCTTACAAACCCCCTTCTCTGCATGTCATCCAAATGTACCCGTAACTCACAAAGCTCCACGGGAGCCATCTGATATGATTGTGTAGATATCGGTGTTGTCCCGGGGTACATGTTGTTATAAAATTCTACCTCTATGTGTGGAGGTAGTCCTAGAACATCATCAGGGAAAGCTCATACTCTCTTCATCTACTGCTCTGAGGGTAAGGCTGACCAACTGATGTGTGATCGGCTGCACCCTCTTCAGGGAAAGTCCATCATGTGCTGCAAAGGTTCCCTTCTCGCCAGTGAAAGAAAACCCGGTCCCATCAGTGTGGACACATCAAACTTTTCACCTAATACATTCAATCTGAGCATGGCCTGTGGATAACCAGTTCATAACCAAGACGATGTCGTAAGGCCTCGACGCCGCTACTAGGATATCTCAGCCAAATTTCTCGCCTCCTAGAGTAAACTCATACTACTGTCACCAGTGTGTAATCGTCAAATCTTCCCCCGTAGGAGTCTTAAGTCATAAGGATCTAGAAAACGGCTCCACCAGAATCTCCGAGCTCCGAACGAGGGTCGTGGAAATAAAAGAGTGACTGGGACCTATGTCTATAAAAACTTTAGCTATGGTGGAGTAGAAAAACATCGTACCTCTAATCATATCTAGAGTGCCGTGGTCATAGGCCTCAGCTGCCTGGAGCTGAGCTCCTCCCTGTCCACCTTCTCCCTATGGTAAGGGAGGGCCACCTGGTGGCGGTGATGGTAGAACCTCGAGTCGCCACCCACCGATTATTGCACGACCAGGTCCCCTACCATGTCCGCCTTCCTGTAGACCTCCTCGTTCAAACCTTTTCCTCTACCTTGGCTGTCCCTTGACCGTATACTAGTCGTCTGCATGGCCGGTTGGGAAATTGCAAGCCATGTGACCCTGCCCACCGCACGTGTAGCACTGCTTCTCCCTCATCTGACCACATATTACTCGCAATCCCTGCACCTCCAACCTTGCATCCTGGGGATTTCCACCAGAGGGTCTGGTCCTCTTGGACCTCAGTGTCATCTACCTACTTCCAGCTACTGATGACTCTGCTACGTTTTTCCCGGTGGTGGGTCTCGATGGTGGTGCATGCTCATCTAGGAAGCTCTCCGCAAAAATGACTCTCTCTAGCACCCGATCCTGTGTTGGAATGCTGAGGGATATCATCGATGCTCTAATATCCCGTTGGAGACCCTTCTCAATGGTATGAACCCTAAATAAAGGGTCTCATACCATGTCGGTGGAGTAGCAGAAGAGATCAGTGAACCTCGCCGAGTACTGGGCCACATTCATGTTGCGCTGCTCTAGCTGTAGTAACACTTGTATACGCACGGAGCATAAGGTCGCTGGGACAAACTCTACCCTAAAAAGGCTCTGAAAGTCCGACCAGATGAGGGTCTCCTTGTCATGTATCTGGAGCATCAAGCTCCACAATCTCCCTACTACTTTCGGAAAGAGACTGGCTACTAGGATCACCATAAGGTCAGCTGGTGTCCCAACCATGCAGAAAACTATGACTACAGCCTCCAGCCAGTCCTCATCCACCTATAGGTCCGTATCGCCTTGGATCCTCAGAAGCCTTTGGTGCTGAAACTCGTACAACATGATCAGTTGGCTTTCCCCCTCTACTGGTGAGGCTGGTGGCAACATCTTCCCAACATGTAGTGGTGCTGCTGGTACACCACCCGATGGTGCTAACGCCGTAAGAGGGACCTGCACCAAGGCCTCATCGCTTAGTGAGCCATCATCGTGTACTCTATCAGGAATCCTGGCTGGTTGTCTACATGGAGGAATCCTAAAAGAAGATAGGTGTGCCAATGTCAACAAGTTATACCTGGTGAGATGACTCAAAAAAATCAAAAGAAAAATTCTTAAAAAACACACACAATCAGTGTTTTCGCGTACTGATTCAGAAATCATAATTCATGGTCCTTGTGTATGGATATGTCCTTCATCACACCAACACTAGAGTCCCAAAACTAAAAACCACACTCATAACACTTAACACTATTTCCACATAGAAAAGATCAGAGTATTGGTTCTTTAGTAGACCTGACTCCTATCATACCACTTTGCCATGACCCGTCCCTCATGACCCATGTCGTGACTACCCCAAGCCCAACTTCCATAGGCTAGGGACTGGAAACTAGCACAGGAAAGGCGTATCCCTATAACGAGAATACATTTCCTTTAAACCTGTGCAACACACAGACTAGAACTCACCAAGATACAACCATGAAGTAAACTGTTTTAGTAAAAGAGTGTTGAATGTAAAAGGGTATGGAATAAAAGCCCAAATGGAAAAGTACAAGTACAACTGAAAAGTAAAGAATAGTTGAAAGGTGAAAAGAAGCTCCTGGATCGTCCACCACAGATCCCACCTGAATGGTAGGTACAACTCATGATCAATAGTCCCTACATCACATCATGCCAAATGGTCCCCCTCTGAGCACCGTCCAGTCCTGGATCCCTCAGCCTCGATCAATGTTGTACGTCATCTGTACAAGAAAAAACAAGGTTCTGGCAAAGCCCATGTATGGGTGAGTATAATGATACTTGGTAGGGACCCCGAGACCCCGTAGGTCTCCTAATGTTCTACAAAGGAAAAACCACAAAGCAAGACATCAACTCTACTTAGGTATATGGCCATACATATACCTAAGTTATCAAGATATAATCATCTAATAAATGTGAGAAGTTTACCACAATGGTTGCACCAAGAGGTTATAAGTACCACACATGTAATGCCACGAAGATATAAGTACCACACAGGTAAAAGACGTAGTTCAAATAGAGTCTCAGCTCAAACTAGGAATTTTTGAATTAAAGAAGTACATATTATTAGTTGCGAAGCTAAATCATCTTAATCTATCAAGAGGCACTACTGATAACCATATGGAGTCTGACCCACACAGGATCGATAGGTACTAACCCCTATAATGACCCTCACAGGTTCTGATCTTCCCAGGATCGATAGGTAACTAACCCCCGCAATGACCCACCCTCGATCTGACCCACACAGGATCGGTATGCGCTAAACCACACAAGATCATTGAGCACTGACCCACATAGGATCTGTGCTGACCCACACAGGATCTATCGGTACTAACCTCCGTATGATCTGTCTCCATCCTCTGCCAAACAGCCAACCACTAGATTCCTCACACCCGGTGCGCTCGAGTTCCGTAGTTTCTTCCCCTAGAGATATTTTTTCATACCTATACCACCAATAAGTTTCAAAAAGGATTAACCCAAAGGTCCGCCATGTCGTAAAGGTTCCAACGCGATAGACAACGCGTCAATCGGACGCCCGGTCTGTGAGTTATAAGCGTTTTAGCTCCAGGGGCCCAGTTGGATTCGGGTTCAAACCAACCCGAATGTACAACAAATGTCTCCAAATCCCAAGTGGATTATAAAAAATGGATTTTATTGATCCAAGGATCCCAAAAATATAGAAGGTTTATAAAAAAGATGTCTAATTCTCAAGATATGGCCATTTAAGTGTTTCTGGGCCTGGTGGGGCCTGTGTCCGCTCCGACCCTGTCCGACTGACCTGACCTTACTCAGTCAGGGATGGGCCATGGTGGGCTCGACCTGCTGGGCCGAGGCATGGCTTGACCCACAAGGTAGGAGGCCTAGCCCGCAAGGGGGTGGCCTATAAGGGCAGCCCACAAGGGATTCCTGAAAAAAGGTGGCCTGAAAAGGGTGGCCTAACCATGTGAGGCATGGCCCGCAAAAGAGAGTGTCGCGAAGAGGTGGCCCGCAAGGGGGAGGCTCGGTCGTGTAGGGCGCAGCACACAAGGTGGTGTCTTGGCCTGCAAGGGGTCAGCTCTGCCTCTTAGGGCGTGGCCTGTAAGGGGCGACCCGACTGTTGTTCACCTGAGCTGGCAGGGGGGCACATTCCCCCCCCCCCCCCAGTATCCCGAACGGCCTGAAGGCCCTTCGGTTTTGCGAAATGGCGGTTCCATGTTGGCACCGCCTGGTCACCTCAGAACCCGCACATCGGGTTCCTCCTCTGCTGCGGCTTAGACTACGGCCCTCTGTTCACTGGCAGTGCACTGGTCGCGCCTCCTTCTCGCTCACTGGCAGAGCACTATTCGTGATGCATCCCCGTCTGTGGTCGACCGATTTGTTGTCTGTCTCCTCCAATCTCCGCGGATGATGAGCTGAGGCCCCCTTTGCTAATTGGGGGCACACGATGGCATGTCGCACCTCCTCTGTGGTCGACTGGTGTCGGCTGCTCCGACGACTGCTGCGGCTTTGTGTTGTGGCCTCCTCTTGCGACGTGCGTCGATGCCCTGCCTTCTTCGTAGCTGGTCAGTGCTGCTGTGCCGACGATCTTCCATGGAGGTGCAAGTGTATAAATGTAGCGGAGGTTTCAGGCCGAGTTCGTTAGGCCCTCACCCTCCGCATTATCTTTTAAACATAAGGGAATATTGAAGGGTTCATGAAAATAAAATCACATGAAATAAACAGGAATTCAAACCCCTACCTCGAATCGTTGGAGAGCGCTCACATTTGAGGAAGTCTCGTTGTCAGTTGTTCCTGCAACAATCCACCCACGACGTCTCTTGAACTTCATTCTTTGGTTTGGTATTTCTGTGTCGCTCATCACCATTTTTTGGAATCAGCTCCATCCTCCAAGGTTTTGGCGTCTCATCACTTTACTAGCACTTCGCTTCGTGGCGAAGCTATTTCGGTACCTCCCCCCAAGCTCCATATAAATTGGTGAGTGTGAGGGTAAGTAACAACATTTGGGATTAATGGGGGATCATTAATTAAGAACCTTCTTAATTCCCCAATGACATCATTACTTAATATTGACAGGTCAAAACATTTATTGGATTGACACATCGTGGGTCCCACACTCCCTTTGTCCATTGGTGGAGAAGAATGAAAAAAATAAAAAAAATTATTTTATTTTATTTTTTTCTTTTAAAAAGTTACAAAACATAACTTTTTCTCCAGACCTACTGCGGTCGAAGTAAAGTCTCCCATTAGCGAATCCAGGCGATGCGGCTTCAACGGTGCCCTAAGATTTTTAATCCGAGCACCTGTTCAAAAGTTATAAAACACCGCTCATGCGTTTACTGAATTTACCTTAAAAATGTTCAGAAATTAATTCTAGTCACATTAGGTCTTGGAATCACATGACGTATAGTTTAACAGACTCATAATAATTCCATATAATTAAAATAAATCACATGAAAATATCTGGGTCTTTACAATCTATGATTTGGTATTAATAACCTTAGCTCCCATTAGTGTTGGTATGATATGTTCTAGTGGGTAAGATACCCAGGTGGGTATTGGTAGAATAATGTATTATATTAGGGGTAGTTAAATTGGACACTCTATATAGTAAGTTGTGTTGGTTATAGGGTGAGGCTAGTGTTTAGTTCTATTAGGAGGTTAATTTTAGGTGATTTGATCAGTGGCAATTTCATTTATGCCATGTACATATTATTTTAATAGATGGATTTACAAAAGAAACCTTGATGGTTAGTTTTTTTATTAATGAATTTTTTATCATTTTGTTAATATGGGAGTGATAATTCTTGAAAATGTGACGGAAATTAAATTCATTGATTTTATATTCTTCTAGCATGGAGAATAGTGGATTTTAATTACATCATTTTCAGAATGATATTTGTATTTCATAACGAAATATTTGATAAACCCTTTTTAATGGAGATACAAGTGGAGATAACATTATTTTGATTTGTATTAGGTTTTTAGGTTTATATAACCTTGAAAATCTATCCTATTATGACTTTTAAATGAATTTTACAAGGATCATTCATATTTGAAAGTGAATAAAATCAATGCCATAAATGACCTATAAAAGGAGTAGTTTATCATTTTTTTGGTAGGTACATGGGGTATTAGGATTCCAAAAAATGGTTATAAAATATTATCTTCTTATTTGAGAGGATTGGAACCTTTCTAAAGATCTAATTGTAGCTAGTGGTTTCTAAATTTATATGGGAAGTATTTAAATGGTAGTTTTCCCAAGATCATAAAGAAAGAGATGTGGGGATTATATGGATCAAGTTGCATTCCCTATTCTATGAGAATATTTTATTAGAGTAGTAATATTAAGTAATATTTTAATATTTTTTTGTATTGGAGTAGTTCAAGTGGTCAGTGGTAGTGTATGACACTGAATTGGAAATTTAGTTATATTTTATGTTTTCCTTGAAAATAAAATTGTTCATTAGGCCTCACTACTTTTTGAAGGGTATTAATTAAATGATACTATTTTTCTGGGATTTAATATACATGGAAACCAAATACATGGATGTAAAATAGGTTTTAGTTATTAAATACAAGGCTTCCATTTTCATGAAATTATATAGAGCGAGATTACATCTAAGAGAGGATGGGTGTTGTACCACAACATTCTAAAATATGAACATTGTAATTGGTAGTGTGTGTAACATGCAACACCAAGTGCATAATGGATTATAATATCCTAAGACATTACTTTATATTTTATTATTTTAATAGAATCATTATATAATTTATATTTCAATCCACACAACATTGATTTTATGTTGCATTGCATGCAATGACTTTTTTCGATAGTATGTGTTATACGGAACACTGAGTTTTAACGAACAATAATATATTATTAAAATATTAATATTTAAAATAATAATATGCGACCTAGATAAAAAAATATAGGTTATTAATAATATTAACTAACTTATGGATATATAATATTCCATTAATTGGTTAATAATTAAATGGAATTAAATATAAAAACCAATTGAAAATATTTAGAATGTTTTTATAATGAACTATTTTTATGCTTCAAAAGGAATTTTGTGTAAAAAATTTAAATTAAATACTATTAGTGTATTTTATTAATGGAATATATATATTATATATTATATAAATAATTTTTCACATTGACACAGTATATTTTATAGTCATAAGATATGATTAAATCCATTGTCATTCTTAAAAATTGCATTCTTCTAAAAAGTCAATTTTGATGCCTTGTAATGATACAACTATTTTAAATTCAAATTTTGAAACATTAATCAATTTTATATGAAAAAATTTATTTTATTTTTGAAATTTTAATATAAAAATTTACTTTGGGTGAATTTTTTGTGTTTTTCTAAGAAGTTTCATTTTTTTATAAATAATGAAAAATACATGATTTTAATTGAAAACATACATTTCATCTAAACCATTTATAAGGATAAATAATAACTTAAATTTTTTTCAAAGATATTATTTAATCCAATTTATTTAATTGGACTCAATTTCAAATTGAAGTTGGATATAAAAAATTTGAATCTTTTGAACATGTCTATTTTAAAAACCTTATTTTTCATCAAATATACAGGACTACTTTTAAATTAATTTATGCCATTTATCTGATTTGAATTTGGAAAAATCGATTCCATATTTTGTGTAGTAATAATTTCTATTTTTTCACATGGTTAACATAGTTTTTTAACAAACATATTATTGAAATTAATTTAAATAATTTACAGCAATTAAGATACAAATTAACTTAACAAGGGACTAAACCATTTATCTTAAAGTCCTAAATGTACTAAAAACATGTCCAAAATTTTATATTCCAGAAATATTTAGATAGTAGACTCCCATTTATCTAATTTGGTTCATTACCAGAGCCAAATTACATTGAAAAAACGTTGGTGGAATTCCCTATTTCAAATATTTACAAGAATGACACTCCTCCTCCACTATAAAAAGGACCTCACCATCCCTCACATCATCACACATATCAATAAATATGGATCATTCAAAATCTATCCAAAAAATCTCCCAAAATTCCCCCCCTCATAATAGAATCCTAAAATTTTTCATAACTAAAACCAATGATGTATTTTGGTATAAACCAAAAAATGTTACCCGAATAAGAAGTATAGTTCATCGACGATCACTTTTGTTTCATTTACTTATCAACCACTTAAATTATTTTTATCTCATTATTATATAATTAAATATTTATGTTAAATATTATTACATGTTTTTATCCTAATATTGAAACTTAAATATTCATACATATCCATCAAATGGGATACGCAATCACCTTTCATTCGTACAGTGGACTACCACCTCGCAAACATACGTCGTTCTTTCTTCCATTTACCACATTTCATGGTTTGAAATAATGATATATTTATATTTTATATATTATATATATATTATATATATAATTGATTTATGATTTTTTAATTCTTACATAGCTCATACCATAATGCTTTCAACTTTTTGCAAATACGGTAACTTCGTTTCTGGATGTGTGGACTACCGCCTCCTCAATCTGATTTGATTCATTGAATCAAAACATGGAATGTATACAGGATGGTATTAATAAACACATGTAAAATATATGACATATATATGAAAAATTAATTATAATATATATATATATATATATATTAATTTTTAAATACAAAAAATAAATTGATGTAACATTCATGCATACGTATGGCCTAACGTCTCCAAGAATGGTGTATTTAATTTCCGTTCTCCAAATTTTATGGATTAATATAAATACATATATAATGAATATATATGATATTTAAATAATATTATACCTTAATTTTATGTTTAAATCATGATCTAATTAATAGCAACAAAAAAACATGCCAAAACTGACTCGAAAAAAGTCAATTAACACCTAAAATAATGAAAATGTTAAAAGATTAGAAAGAAATGAATTATAAAATAATATAAAATGATATAAAAGGAATATATATGATATCATAGAAATTAATATGGTTCTTTTTTAAGTAAAATATATGCTAAAAACCATTATAAATTAGGTTAATATGCATTTAACAAAAAGGAACTGTAAGGTAAGGGAATTGTATCTCACTTTTTACATATGGGAGATAAATGTCATATTTTATAATTTCTTATTTTTTATGGTGTATATACTACAAAATTTGTTATATTATATCATAAATGATTTTATCTTCATGTTATTTAAGGATTTATATAACTACCCATACTATACATACAATTTTAGTACTTCAAAATTGAAGTACACTTATTACAACATATAACAAAACCATGAAAGGACCGTATATGTATAGTGTCTTTAGAAATTGAGAAACATAAACAACTGGTTCATAAAGCGTCTACATTGTCTCCCATTTATTTCATCATATATATAGTCCCTTTTGGCATATCTTACTTAATAACCTTCTTCCTGACCTGGGGAAAGAAAACATACAAAAGGGTGAGCTCAAATGCTCAGTAAGGGTAAACAAAAGAAATATCAATCACATCATATTCATAAGAACATAACATTTTGGAAATCTTACCCTGAAAAAGAGATCATAATTTCATAACATGGGATAAATCATGGTAGTGAAATGTAATCACAATAATCATAACTTAAAACATGATGCTTTGTGGCATACACACATAATCATAGAGAATCATTTCTTATTAGTCAAGACTCATTGGAAAGACTATCTTAGTGGACAAAGTCCATTTCGGAACCGAGTTCATTCCTCGTTTCAGTCCTGTTTCACTGAACCGGTTTAACCTTCCGTTCTAGCCATGTCTATCTCATGAGATATAAAATCTTTACCCAATGCATTGGAGGGGGAAATAGGTCCCACCCATCTCATAATGATACCATTCTTATGTGTGCCACAAAATCATAAACCATACATCATAGCATAACCCATGTAATAAAAATGGGATTCTTAAACATCGTGACATCATAAAACAATTCATATAAGATAAAGGAATTCATAAAAATAATTCCGTCACAACATAATCAAATCAATGTAATAATATGGATAGAAACATAACCCTTTATTATCTTAGATGGAAAATAATTTTGATAAAACACTTGAACTCCATTCTTGAGGAAAATATCCTTTCTACTTCAAAAACACTTTTCCTTTCTTAACATGTCATACAATTATAAACTAAAAGAAGTTGGTTAAAAATAAACTTGAAAACTTGTAAAGGGAGCTTCTTGGAAATAATGTTTTAAAAATCCATTCATGCCGTATAAGTTAAAAAAACATTCTTCTCGTACTTTTGTCGGAAAAGTCAAAAAGTACCTCATATGAAAAACGACAAAAGATTCCTTTCATATATTTTACTAAAAACTCACCGAAGGGTAAAATTGAATTTAAAAAATTGTAGGTGGATGGAAATAATATTAAATATTTAGGAAATATGGATGTGGATGATAAAATACACCCTAGTAAATTCCAAAGTATAAACAATCTCGGATAAAAATGAGATTGTGATATTTCCCTTACCTTAGGTCCGATTTGCTTTGTAAGTGTCCGAACCTCCTGTATAATGATTTAAATAATGTCATTTAAATATTCCAGAATCATACTCATTGTTATTATATCACATATAGTCATATTCTTAGCTTATTATTAGTAATATTTCATTGCTACCTGTTATTCAGGTGTTTATTACTTTTTGTTCTTATGCGTGTTTTGTCGAATAAATTATTATTATTCTTTTTAGGTTATAGATACCTCATTTCAAGAATGGTATTAGTGTGATATATATCATATTTATTCACTCAATTCATTTATGTAATCATTATGAAATGAAAATCATGTAGAACGAGTCGCATCACATCATGGAGACAGTATTCCGTACGTACGCACGAGCGATGATATCGTTCCCATGATCGTGGAATTGTATTGGAGTGTATGTACACTATTTCAGAATCAATATAACTTTAAAATAATCATATATATTCATTATTTACACCATTATACCCATCCATGTAAGGTGGTGGTGGAAAATAGATTACACCACGGCGTGGAGACGGTATTCCATACGTACGCACACGCGGTGATTTCGTTTTCCGTAGGATGGATAGATGGTGAAATAAGGTTGTTTCATACTTATAATAACATATCATTATATTATTGATACTGATGTTATTAATTCATAATTAAACAACTAAAGAAGAAGAAGTGGAAGAAGAAATAAAGTTGAAAGAATCGGTAACGAACATTACCTCTTCTTTGAAGCGCTTCTTTGAGACATCCTTTTAGGGCACTAAAATTGGTCTTTGAAGAAGACCAGGACCTCTAGGATGTTTTTAGGGAAGTGGAGAGGAGCAATTTCTAGGGGTTGGCCAAGCATGAAGGCTCAAAGTGGTGTGAGGAAGAGTGGGAGGAGGTGCCCTTTTATAAGGGAGGAGAGGGGCACCTTTGAAAAAACTAAAAATATTATTTTATTATAAAGCCATATTCGGTTTTAAATAGATCCAAATTGATTTATTTCAAAGATAAGTTGGGTATGGGTCTAAATACTCTCATACAATAGAATTTGGACAAGTTTAGTTTACTATTTTAACCTTATCATTTTGATTTAACTTTAAGTTAGATAATTTTACTTTTACCGTGTCTTTTTGTGTTCTTACACTATAAGGTTAATAAACTTACTATAACAAGACAAACGAACCCCAAGTTATTTATTATTAATATATATAACCTTATCTAAGTAATTTTGCCGAACCTTATATTTTTAGGAATAAAATATCAATTAATAATATAATATTTGTTTTAAAAACTATTTTATGTCAATTTTGACACTATTTAGTAATTGATTTTTGTGAAAATCATAACATAATTATTAGTTAGAAAAAAGTTAATTAAATCAATACTAACATGTCATATTAACCTATAAAATTAGTGTAATTCATAAAAAGTCTCAAATTACATTTATTTGGGTATTTATAACATCAATTATGTCAATATTTCATTAATAAGATAATTACTGCATCATAATTGTGTCATAAATAAATTAAATTATTTATTGTATAAAAATTAAAAATAAAATACCATTGTGTAGGAAATCATTTTATATTTCTAATTAATATTTATAGTAGAATTTATATTATGTATAACCCTATATTAAAAATAATTTACTTATTAAACTTTGATTTTAACTATTTTAACCCTTCTTTAAATAAATTAATAATAAATGTCCTAATCTAATCCAAGTGGGCCTAAATGGTCATATTTTATTCCTAATGTTGTTTTTGGTCGAATTACACTTATCCAATATAATTAGGACATGTGTTAGGGTAATAATAATATCATTTGTACCCTTAATTACCCTATTTACTTTTAACCGTGGTAAATAAAAGTAAAAAGTTACTATTCACCAAAAATTATTTTCATCTCATTGAACCACATTTTACTTACTGACATCAACCGTGTCTCTCGGATTTTTGAAATTCCACTCACAAAAGCGGTAAAATTATGTTTTATGTAAATTTGCAAATTCTCCTAGGAGGTGGGTAAAAGACGGTGAAAAGTTCAATAAAATTTTTATATATCTAAAATTATTATAAAATTACTCCAATGAATTACATTGAACTTATATAGGTATTATGTATCAATTTTGACCTAAAATAAATTTAAATAAAATAAATAATTATTTAAATAAAAATTCGCTTTTTAAATAGTAACCCAGTGTTTTCACTATTCATTGAAAGTTTCCAGAAAAATACCAAAATTTCACCCTAGGCTTATTTCGATATTCCGAATCCAAAAATGAAGTCCATTTTGAAAAATAAAATTTACAAAATTTCAAAAAGTGGTTATTACTATTCATAACGGCTAGTTTTAATAATATTTTAATAGCATATCGTTGTTTAGTGAAACTCGGTATTGTGTTTGACGCAAGCTATCAAGGAAGGTCGCGATTGCGTGTAAAGTAAGACAAGCTAGTGTTGTGTCTAGTGAAATATTCCTTTTATGATTTATATAAAATAAAAACAAAATATTTCTTATAAAAGTCTCGGGTGTTACATTCTACCCCCTTAAAGTGAATTTTGCCCTCGAAATTCGTCACTTGTAACAAACAGATGAGGATACATCTCCCTCATCATATCCTCAAGCTCCCATGTAGCTTCTTCTAATTGGTGGTTCCTCCATAAAACTTTCACCAAGCGAGTGGTCTTGTTCCGTAGGACATTTTCACTACGATCGAGAATCTCTATCGGCTGTTCTTCATAAGAAAGATCTTGTTCCAGCAGTACAACTTCTGAGCTGAGTACATGTGAAGGATCAGGTATATACTTTCTTAGGAGAGATACATGGAACACATCGTGAACTTGAGAGAGATTCGGTGGAAGCACCAATCGGTAAGCTACCTTCCCAATACGATCCAGTATTTTAAAAGGACCGATATACCTAGGGCTCAGCTTTCCATTCTTTCCAAATATCATTACTCTCTTCCAAGGAGATATTCGTAAGAATACTTTATCACCCACTTCAAACTCTAAGTATTTTCTTCGATTGTCAGTATAACTTTTTTGTCGACTTTGAGCTGCTCTTATGTGTTGTTGAATAGATCATACCTTTTCTGCCATCTCATCAACAAGATCAGGTCCTAATAGATTTCTTTCCCCAACTTCATCCCAGCAAGTAAGAGTCTTGCATTTCTTTCCATAGCGAGCTTCATAAGGAGCCATCTGAATACTGGAGTGAAAGCTATTATTATAAGAAAATTCCACCAAAGGTAGGTGTTGATCTCAACCACATTTGAAATCCATAGAGCAAGCTCTCAACATATCTTCTAGAGTTTGAATTTTCCTTTCAGACTGACCGTCTGTCTGAGGATGATAAGCAGTGCTGAAACTCAACTCTGTATCCAGAGTATGCTGAAGACTTCGCCAGAACTTTGAGGTAAACCTCAGATCCCAATCAGATATAATAGAAAGTGGTACTCCATGTAATCTTACCACTTCCTTTACATATATCCTGGCAAGATGATCCAGAGAGATATCATCTCTAATAGAAATGAAGTGTGCAGACTTTGTAAGACGATCAACTATGACCTAGATAGCATTATTTCCTTTGGATGTTTTAGGAAGTCCTGTGACAAAGTCCATAGTGATGTTTTCAAATTTCCATTCGGGTATGGGTAATGGTTGTAACATCCCCTTTGACTTCTGTCTCTCCTCTTTAACTTGCTGAAAAACCAAGCATCGAGAGACATATTCAACAACATCTCTTTTCATGCCATCCCACCATAAGTACTCTTTTAGGTCCCTATAAATCTTCATGCTTCTAGGATGAATAGAGAATGAAGAACTATGAGCCTCATCCAGCAGCTCCTTTAATTTGGGGATGGAAGGAACACAAACCCGATTCCTGAACTTTATTATCCCATCAAAATCAAGGTTGAATTCAGGAACATTTCTCACCTTCTTTTGTAACTCTACATCTTCTTTCTGTGCCTCTTTAATCTTAACATATATAGATGGTTGAACATTCATTTGAGAAAGATACGATTTTCCCCCTTCCATTATAATTCCAAGATCCATACTTTTTAAATCCATAAATATTGGATCTTTTGTGATCCTCATCATGGATAAACTGGCATGGTCTTGTCGACTTAATGCATCTGCCACCTTGTTTGCTTTCCCAGGGTGGTAATCAATTGAGCAGTCGTAATCCTTAATCAGCTCTAACCATCTTCTTTGGCGCATATTCAGCTCCTTTTGTGTGAAAATATACTTTAAACTTTTATGATCAGTATAAATGTCACACCTTTCTCCATAAAGATAATGCCTCCAAATCGTTAATGCAAAGATTACCGCAGCTAACTCCAAATCATGAGTTGGGTAATTTTGCTCATGGATTTTCAACTGTCGTGAGGCATAAGCTGTCACCATATCATTTTGCATAAGAACACACCCCAATCCCTTCTTGGATGCATCACTGTAGATCACAATCCTTTCTCCACTACAAGGAAGTGTGAGCACAGGTGCACTGGATAACCTTCTTTTCAACTCCTTGAAATTCTCTTCACATTCCTCCGTCCAAACAAACTTAACTCCTTTCCGAGTCAACCTGGTGAGTGGATTAGATAATCGTGAAAAATCTTTCACAAAACGTCGATAATATCCAGCCAAGACAAGAAAACATTGGATCTCAGTTACTGTTGTTCGTCTCGACCATCTTTCGATAGCCTCTGTCTTTGCTGGATCCAAAGATATCCCCTATTTTGAGATTATGTGACCCAAAAATGAAACTTTTTGAAGCCAAAATTCACACTTGGTAAATTTTGCATAAAGCTTCTCCTTTCTCAGGGTCTTCAATATAATTCTCAAGTGATCTTCATGTTCTTCCTTTCTCTTTGAATATACAAGAATATCGTCTATAAAGACTACCACAAACTAATCAAGATAGTATCTAAAGACTCTATTCATCAAATCAATGAAGATAGCAGGGGAATTAGTAAGACCAAATGACATCACTATAAATTCATAGTGTCCATACCTTGTACGAAAATCCGTATTTGGTATATCCTCCCTTTTGACCCTTAATTGATGATATCCTAAATGAAGATCAATCATGGAAAAGTACTGAGCTTTGCGTAGTTGGTCAAATAAGTCATCAATGCATGGTAGAGGATATTTGTTCTTGATAGTGATCTTGTTAAGTTCTCGATAATCAATGCAGAGTCTCATTGATCCATCTTTCTTCTTAACAAACAGAACAGGTGCTCCCCTAGGTGACGCACTAGGGCGTATGAACCCCTTATCAAGATTCTCTTGGAGTTGCTTCTTCAATTCCTGCAACTCAATTGGGACCATTCTATAAGGTGTCTTTGAAATAGGTAAAGCACCCAGTACGAGTTCTATTGAAAACTCAACTTCACGATTTGGTGGAAGACTCGACAATTCCTCTGGAAAGACATCATCAAACTCCTGTACAATGGGCATATTCTTAATCGTGAGTTTCTCACCAACCATTTGAGATAAATAACCTTCATTTAGTGGAATCAAGACCCATAATAAATTTCCACTGGAATGTTATGTTCATCCTTGCATCGATAGATGATCAAAGATTGATCTGGAATATGAAATGTGACTTCCCTTCATTGGCAATTGATATGAGCTCCGTATAGAGAAAGCCAATCCATGCCAAGAATCACATAAAATTCCACTATAGGGAGGATCACAAGATTTGTAGGAAGCACTTTCCCACAAACTTCAATCGGAGAAGAATTATAAACTTTTGATGTGACTGTTGTTCCATTAGGGCTTGTCACAGCTAACTCAACATCTAATTGTTGAGGTAATGCAGTGATACCCTTAGAAAATTCTTCAGAAATAAAGGAGTGGGTGGATCCCGAATCAAATAAAACATTTTCTACTTTAGAGTGGATGGTAAGTATACCTTTCACCACTTCGTTATCATACTCCACATTGCTGATAGAAATTGCATGTGACTTTCCTTTTTCTTTAGCCTTAAGAGTTTGTTGACGTCGATCATCATCAACAACCCTTGGATTATTGAATTGATTGGAATAATGCCCCATTTACTTGCACTTGTAACATTGAAGTGTAGGAGGTGCACTCCGTATAGCATTTTCATTGTTCGCATCACTAGACATCATATTCCCATCATTGCGGCATTCAAATGCTTGATGAACTTCCTTTCCACATTTGAAACATTTACTTGTCCCTTTAAGACAACTCCCTCCATGTTTCTTTCCACACATTGAGCATAAGGTAAAGCTTATCTTCTTTTCAGTGTGCTCTTTAGATTTTCCTTTGAATTCCATTTTCCTCTTCTTATCAAACCCATATGACTAATGGGTTACTCCAATCTCCATATCAACTTTGAGAGAACATCGAACTATTTCCTTGTAGCTATTGAAGTCCCTTATGGCTAAGGCCCTTTGAAGACTTGGTTTTAAGCCACTAAAGAATCAATCGATCTTACTCTCAAGTTGGATAATAATACCAGAAGCGTACCTTGCAAGTCTTGTAAAATTTTATTCATAGGTACCAACATATTCATCATCTTTTTGCTTCAGTTCAAGAAACTCTTTCTCCATCGTTGTTCGAAGAATACGAGGGAAGTACTTATTGAAAAATAAGTTCTTGAACTCGTCCCATTCCATGGTCTCAATTTCATCTCTTGGCCTCATATTCTTGATAATATTTCACCATTGATCAGCATCACCTTCCAAACGATACACTGATAAGATGACTTTGTCATGTTCAGAACATTGAAGAACTGAAAATATCATTTCAATAGTACTGATCCATTTTTCAGCAACTAATGGATCAGTAGACCCGCTGAATGAAGGTGGATGCTGCCTCATGAAGGATTCAACAGAATGTTGATCCTTCCTTTGCTCATTTGGAAGTCCTGCATGATTCATAGCTTGAGAAAGTTGTGTGAGCATGGCTACATGATTTTTCATTCTAGCTCCCATAATGTTTGGTTTCTTAGGGGGAAAATCATTGCATTGCCTGTCGTATTCCGCATTAACATGGTTCCTTCAGGTTGCAACCATTGACTAAAACCAAGAAGAATAGTGTGAGCAACATTAATTATAATAGGAAAACCACATAATCAAGAATAAAATTTCACACTTAAGGTCTTATCATAGGTTATTCATGGTCATTTCTAAAACACTAAGATTGTGTTCTATGCTTAGACTTATCCTTAGGATTCTTACTAAGGCTTTCACATCCTAGTTTCCAAAGGTTGACTATATATTTCCTCTGATACCAACTATAATGACCCATACTTTACATACATTGTTAGTAATTCAAAATTGAAGTACACTTATTACAACATATAACAAAACCATGAAGGGACCGTATAGGTATAGTGTCTTTAGAAACTGGGAAACATAAACAACTGGTTCATATAGCGTCTACACTATCTCCCATTTATTTCATCATATCTATAGTCCCTTTTGGCATATCTTACTTAATAACCTTATTCCTGACCTGGGGAAAGAAAACATGCAAAAGGTTGAGATCAAATGCTCAGTTAGGGTAAAAAAAAGAAATATCAATCACATCATATTCATAAGAACATAACATTTTGGAAATCTTACCCTGCAAAAGAGATCATAATTTCATAAAATGGGATAAATCATGGTAGTGAAATGTAATCACAATAATCATAACTTAAAACATGAATCTTTGTGGCATACACACATAATCATATAGAATCATTTCTTATTATTCAATACTCATTTCCAAGACTATCTTAGTGGAAAAAGTCCATTTCTGAACCAAGTTCATTCCTCGTTTCAGTCCTGTTTCACTGAACCGGTTTAACCTTCCGTTCCAGCCATGTCTATCTCATGAGATATACAATCTTTACCCAATGAATTGGAGGGAGATATAGGTCCCACCCATCTCATAATGATACCATTCTTATGTGTTCCACAAAATCATAAACCATACATCATAGCATAACCCATGTAATAAAAATGGGATTCTTAAACATCGTGACATCATAAAACAATTC
The DNA here is from genome assembly GCA_963277665.1 of Viscum album. Classification (NCBI taxonomy): domain Eukaryota; kingdom Viridiplantae; phylum Streptophyta; class Magnoliopsida; order Santalales; family Viscaceae; genus Viscum; species Viscum album. The sequence continues at coordinate 621,227,273 of OY728167.1, read as the reverse complement.
ATATAAGATAAAGGAATTCATAAAAATAATTCCATAACAACATAATAAAATCAATTTAATAATAGGGATAGAAACAGAACTCTTTATTATCTTAGATGGAAAATAATTTTGATAAAACACTTGAACTCCATTCTTGAGGAAAATATCCTTTCTACTTCAAAAACACTTTTCCTTTCTTAACATGTCATACAATTCTAAAATAAAAGAATTTGATTAAAAATAAACCTGAAAACTTGTAAAGGAATCTTCTTGTAAATAATGTTTTAAAAATCCATTCATGCCGTAAAAGTTAAAAAAACATTCTTCTAGTACTTTTGTCGGAGAAGTCAAAAAGTACCTCGTACGAAAAACGACAAAAGATTCCTTTCATATATTTTACTAAAAACTCACCTAAGGGTAAAATTGGATTTAAAAAATTGTAGGTGGATGGAAATAATATTACATATTGAGGAAACATGGATGTGGATGATAAAATACACCCCAGTAAATTCCAAAGTATAAACAATCTCGGATAAAAATGAGATTGTGATATTTCCCTTACCTTAGGTCCGATTTGCTTCGTAAGTGTCCGAACCTCCTGTATAATGATTTAAATAATGTCATTGACTTATTCCAGAATCATACTCATTGTTATGATATCATATATGGTCATATTCTTAGCTTATTATTAGTAATATTTCATTTCTACTTGTTATTCGGGTGTTTATTACTTTTTGTTCTTATGCGTGTTTTGTCGAATAAATTATTATTCCTCTTTTTAGGTTATATATACCTCATTTCCAGAATGTTATTAGTGTAATATATATCATATTTATTCACTCAATTCATTGATGTAATCATTATGAAATGAAAATCATGTAGAACGAGTCGCATCACATTGTGGAGACGGTATTCCGTACGTACGCACGAGTGATGATATCGTTCCCATGATCGTGGAATTGTATTGAAGTGTATTTATACAATTTCAGAATCAATATCACTTTACAATAATTATATATATTCATTCCTTACACCATTATACCCATCCAAGTAAGGTGGTGGTGGAAAATAGATTACACCACGGCGTGGAGACGGTATTTTGTACGTATGCACGCGCGGTGATTTCGTTTTCCGTAGGATGGATAGATGGTGAAATAAGGTTGTTTCATACTTATAATAACATATCAGTATATGAGTGATACTGATTTTATTAATTCATAATGAAACAACTAAATAACAAGAAGTGGAAGAAGAAATAAAGTTGAAAGAATCGGTAACGAACATTACCTCTTCTTTGAAGCGCTTCTTTGAGACCTCTTTTTAGGGAACTAAAATTGGTCTTTGAAGAAGACCAGGAACTCTAGGATGTTTCTAGGGAAGTGGAGAGGATAAATTGTCAGGGGTTGGCCGAGCTTGAAGGCTCAAAGTGGTGTGATGAAGAGAGGGAGGAGGTGCCCTTTTATAAGGGAGGAGAGGGGCACCTTTGGAAAAACTAAAAATATTATTTTATTATAAATCCATATTAGGTTTTAAATAGATCCAAATTGATTTATTTCGAAGCTAAGGTGGGAATGGGTCGAAATACTCTCATCAAATATAATTTGGACAAGTTTATTTTACTATTTTAACCTTATAATTTAGATTTAACTTTAAGTTAGATAATTTTACTTTTACCATGTCTTTTTGTGTTCTTATACTATAAGGTTAATAAACTAACTATAACAAGACAAAATAACCCCAAGTTGTTTATTATTAATATATATAACCTTATCTAAGTCATTTGGCCGAACCTTATATTTTTAAGAATAAAATAACAATTAATAATATAATATTTTTTTTAAAAACTATTTTATGTCAATTTTGACACTATTTAGTAATTGATTTTTGTGAAAATCATAATAGAATTATTAGTTCGAAAAAAGTTAATTACATAAATAATAACATGTCATATTAACCTATAAAATTATTTTAATTCATAAAATGTCTCAAATTACATTTATTTGGGTATTTATAACATCAATTATGTCAATATTTCATTAATATGATAATTACTGCATCATCTTTGTGTCATAAATAAATTAAATTATTTAATGTCTAAAAATTAAAAATAAAATACCATTATGTAGGAAATATTTTTGGATTTCTAATTAATATTTATAGTAGAATTTATCTTCTTTATAACCCTATATTAAAAATTATTTACTTATTAAACTTTGATTTTAACTATTTTAACCCTTCTTTAAATAAATTAATAATAAATGTCCTAATCTAATCCAGGTGGGCCTAAATGGTAATATTTTATTCTTAAGGTTGTTTTTGGTCGAATTAAACTTATCCAATAGAATTAGGACATGTTTTAGGGTAATAATAATATCATTTTTACCCTTAATTACCCTATTTACTTTTAACCGTGGTAAATAAAAGTAAACAGTTACTATTCACCAAAAATTATTTTCATCTCATTGAACCAAATTTTACTTACTGACATCAACCATGTCTCTCGGATTTTTGAAATTCCACTCACAGAAGCGGTAAAATTAAGTTTTATGTAAATTTGCAAATTCTCATAGGAGGTGGGTAAAAGACGGTGAAATGTTCAATAAAATTTTTATATATCTAAAATTATTATAAAATTAATCCAATGAATTCCATTGAACTTATATAGGTATTATGTATCAATTTTGACCTAAAATAAATTTAAATAAAATAAATAATTATTTAAATAAAAATTCGGTTTTTAAATAGTAACCCAGTGTTTCCACTATTCATTGAAAGATTCCAGAAAAATACCAAAATTTCACCCTAGGATAATTTTGATATTCCGAATCCAAAAATGAAGTCCATTTTGAAAATTTTTTTTTACAAAATTTCCAAAAGTGGTTATTACTATTCATAACAGCTAGTTTTAATAATATTTTAATAGCATATCGTTGTTTAGTGAAACTCGGTATTGCGTACGACGCAAGGTGTCAAGGAAGGTCACGATTGCATGTAAAGCAAGCCAAGATAGTGTTGTGTGTATTGAAAGATTCCTTTGATGATTTATATAAAATAAAAACAAAATATTTATTATAAAAGTCTCGGGTGTTACAATTTACTTTTAAATATCTCATCCAAGAGGGTTTTACTTGAAAATTTTGAAGTGGTAAGTGATATCTTTTCAATCTCACATTCTATTATGATTGTTAAATTTAACTTGAAACAATAAATTATTTCTGAACATTTTCCATTGAACATAAAATTTACATTAAATATAAATACACTTCTGATAGGGGTATAATTATTTTCTAAACCTTATACCATTTTAATTTGCATTGTCTACTTTGAATGTTATTTGATTAACTAGAGAAACATAGAGAGATCTGTATCTTTTATTCAATACAAAACTTTGATGATAAAGAACATTATTTATTAATTATATAGATAATGAGATATATAAGGAATTATTTGGGTTGTTAAAACATAGTATGTGGACCATCTTAATGAATCCCCTTGATGCGTCAGTAGTCTCATGAGATGAATCATTTGACCAAATCAGTTGGGTCTCTCCTAGATATGATAAACCCTCTTGTGAAAGGTATTGATGGTAAAGGTACCACATACATTTGAAATGTGAAATAAAATAATTAAATATTTCCTTTATTGGGACTTCAATTATTGTTATAATTATAATCCATTATATTTTTCATTTACATTATATAAGGTTTAATTTCATTCACAGGTTATTGATTAAATTGAAAGTGTTTTATTTATTTATCTTAAAAAAGGATTATACTATGTCCAGATTGATTAAATGTATTTTTTTCAATTATTTAACTTTATATATCCTTTAAACTTATATTTTCGTGATTACTTCTATTGTATATACCCTTATTGAGAATTTTATCTCACCCTTATTATTTTTCTTTATCCCATGTTATAAAGAGGAATTCTTTGAATGTGTTTCAAGGATGATGATCTTTTACTTATGTTATGCTTTATTTTATTTTTCCATTGTATTATGGATATCAAGTATGAATTATGGATTTTCCAAGACTAATTGAATATTCATTACTTTGATATTGGAATATTTTATTTATGCCAATGAAATAATGTACAGAACCAACATTGCGCTACTGGGGTCAGGTCGTTACATTTGGTATTAGAGTAAGTTTAGTATAAACACATTAATCTAGATCTATTAACATTATATTAGGGAACATAACCCTAAAATATAATATATGTATATTTATTGAATAATGTCCCCAAATAAAGCGTTTTTATTATTATGAGAATAGGTATACATAAATTTTTCATTTTTTGTTAAATTTTATACCATTTTAAGAATTATACAATGTTCATACTTTTTTGAGAGAATCTATTATATGCCATTATTAAGAAATGGAACCTAGAAGGAATAAGTTTATCAATACTCATAGACAATGTAGATAATTCAATCCTGAGAAATATTTTATATATGGTATTTTAACTATGGAGGTTTTTGATATTTTAGTAATGATTAAGAAGGTTTGGACACATTACCTTGACCGGATGGAGAAACATAATCCACAATGATATTCTATTTTGTGGGAATTATTTATATGATAGAGTCCCCAAAAATATTCTAGGACTACTAATCTAATTTAATTTTTAAATGGATTGAGTATTTGGAGAATATATTTAGGTATTTTGGGATGTGTTGAAAATTAAACGGTTACACTTATTGTGTATTGTCTCAATGGTGATGTAGATCAATGGTGGTTGGTGATCTGGAATACTAGGTATGATATGAAAATAGAAATCATGGCATGAAAATTTTTGATGGAAACATTCATTGAAATTTATTTCCCTCATAGAAAAACCCATAGATGAATATAATGTTCATGAGTATAATGAAAAAGGAGGAAGAATGTGTTGCATAGTATGAAGATACTTTTAAATGTTTAGAAAGGTATACTACATATTTCATACGCAACCTTAAATGAAACAATTAATATTTATTTAATGTACTATATCCATGTATCCAAAGGGTGTTGGTGGATAAAACATTTTCTTCATATGATGAAATAGTTTTATGTGCTATAAAGATATAAAAATAACTCTCCATGTTTATGGAATCAATGGGAAATAAAAGTAGTGGGTGGAATAGAAAATAAAGTATAAAGGGGATAAGGGAAAGAATGACTTTTCCAAATGTGATAACTTTGGAATGAATCACCCTTCGAAATGATTGCAAGGATTGGGAGTATGTTATAAGTTCTAAGAGAACGGTCACCAGGAAAAAAGTATGAAATGGTAGGAAGGATAATTATCCTATTTATTGTAACAACATTTAGGAGATAGGGATTTATTCAAATGTATTACCCAAGAGTCAATGGAATATTCCTCAGATAAAAGTAAGGGATCATAGTCATGGTTATGTTATCGATTAAACTAATGTTAATGGATTAATGTTCTTGTATTTGGATTCATGAATTATATTATTTCAGTATTTTTTCAATGATGTAATAGTTATAAGAGTTATAAAATATATGATTAATGTACTTCAGTACTTTTCCAGTAATGATTTGAGATCATATTTTTAATGGTACAAAGAAAATTGATTTGGTAGCAAGAGAAAAGTTTCTGAAAATATATTTATGGGGGAAAGATAAGCCCTAATATATTACTGATGATGAGATAATGATTCTTGGATAAACAGATTATTGATATTGATAATGTTAATTCGATACTACTATCTCCGTTTGAACTGATTCTAATGTTTTGGATCATTATACATTGGAAGAGTCATAAGGTTAAACATTTGTGAAATGGCCTAGGTTTAATTTTAGATGAGTTTTATATATTGTTTTATTACATCAATATATGATTCATCTTGTGCTAAGGGATTATGATGAAATAATTTAATGAACAAATAGAGGGTAATAAATTTTTTAAATAGAATTGAATATTTAAATATATTCATAGAGTGTGAATTAATTTCCTAAATATTGGAAAAGTGTATTTGAAAAAAAAATGTTGTCATATTATCATCATTTTTTATGAAATAAAAAAAATTATCAACACCTTTGAATAATGGTTTTTTGGTAAAAAAACATTATCATGAACATGTTATCTATCACTATCCATTAAAACATGATAGATATAATTCTCCTCAATGTCCAGGCATTCACTAATGTTCTCCTATTCGAAAGCCTAGTTTTTTTGTGACATTTATATTTCTCTTTCCTTATTATTTAGAAGATGTGTTATTAACACTATTTATGAAGTGGTTTTTTCAAAAATAATTTATTTTAAAATATAAAACCCTCTATTCCTGAGATTAATTTTAAATTTTTGTGATTTAATTTATTTAATGTGGGGATAATGTATGAACCTAAAATTCTAAAAAAAGATCATTTTAATTCGTTGGGTGTATAAAACAAAAAATCAAGCACTTAAAGGAATATAATATCCCAATAATTTAAAGTATATTTTATATTTTAAATATATTCAATATAATATATTTATTTTAATTCACACAACATTTATCTTAGCATACATTGGATAGAATGATTTTTTTCGACAGTTTTCATTACACGGAAGACTAAGTTTTATCGAAAAACTATGAATTATTAAAATATAATTATTTAATATAATAAGAAATACCAATGAATTTACATTGGTAGTTATTACTATTATTAAATAGCTTATGAAAATATATTATCGAATTCATTTTGTTTTAATTAATTTTAAATTAATATCAAAATCATTTGATAAACAAGAAATGTTTTCATATGGAACTATTTTTATGCTTCCAAAGGAGTTTCAACGTACTAAATTAAATTAATTACTAATAGTGAATTTTATTAATGAAATATATATTATAAATTAATTAAATTATATTTTAAATTCTTTTATATATTTTATAGGCATAAGATCAGAATAAATCTAGTTTTATGCTTAAAAATTATATTTTTCTTAAAAAGGGAAATTTTCTAACTTTTAATGGCACACCTATTTTAAATATAATATTTGACACATTAATAAATATAATATCAAAAATATATTAATTTTATTAATTAATAATATAAAAATTTACTTTGGTTTAGTTTTTGGTATTTTTCTTAGTGGTTTCATTTTTTTGATGAATAGTGAAAAATATTGGATTTTAATTGAAAAATGACTTTTCGTCTCAGTAATTTATAAGGACAAAAAATATATCAAATTTTTTTAAATAAAAATTATATCAGTTATATATAAAATTATCCAATTTCGTTAATATGAATCAATTTCATAATGAAATTTTATATGAAAGCATTTCATCCTTTTGAACATTTTTACATTAAAAACCTACATTGTTGTCCCATTTGCGGGATTGATTTTAAATTAAATTCTATAAAATATTTGATTTAATTTATAAAAATAGATTACATATTTGGAACCATGATAATGTATAATTTTTAAAAATTTCAAAATAGTTTTTGACCAAAAATATTAGAGAAATTAATTAAATTTAATTACAATGATTAGAAGAAATATTTCCATAACAAGGGACTACACATTAATCATAATGGACAAAATAACCTAGAAACATGTCCAAAAACCATTTAATGGGAATATATATACCATAAAATCAAATTTATATAATTTTTATCATTATTGGAGAAAATTATCTTCAGAAAAATGTGTGGAATTCCCTTTTTAAAAAATTTACATAAACGCCACTCTTCTACCATAATAAAATGGAACTCACTCCCCCAATCACTTATTCACACATATCAATAAATTTAGATCATCCAAACTATACCAAAATAACTATCTAAATATCTCCGATCATCCTAATAGAATAGATTTTGGCAGAAATAAAACCATATCTTTTATTATAAACCAAAAGAAGGTACGTGAATAAGAGGTAACATTTTTTAATGATCGATTTTGTTTCATTTGATTCTCCACCTCTTAAATTATTTTAATATAATAATTATATAATAAAGTAATTATATTAAACATAATATTATTTTTTATGCTATGATTTATACCTACACATTCACACAGATCCATCAATTTGGATACTGAATAATCGTTCGTGTGTAAGGAGGACTACCGACTCACAAAGCGATGCCATTCATTGTACCATTAACAATATTTCATTTTTGGAAAAATTTATGGATTTAGAGTTTATGTATAATATATTTTATATTTATAATTCCATTATTATTCTGGAATTCTTTTATAACTCATAACATGATTCTTTCCAATTTATGGGAATACAATAACTTTGTTTGTGGATGTGTGGACTACAACCTCATTAAAGTGATGTGATTCATTCACTACATGCATAGAATGTAACAAGGTTGTTATTAATAATAATATATGACATATATGACATATATAAGATATTTTAATGATATTATACATATATATCACATAATTATGAAATACGATAATGAAATGAAAGTAGTGTTCAAGCATGCATACGACCTACCATCTCCACAAACAGTGCATTTCATTTCATACTTCCATATTTTATGGATTACTCTAAATACATATATACTGAATATATATAATATTTAAATCATTACATAAATTATTTTGATGTTTAAATCATGATCTATTCAATAGGTAAAAAATAACAACTTAATACATATTCAAAAAACAAGGCAATTAACACCTGATATGATGAAAATAACAAAATATTATTAATAAACATGTAATAAAATGTTATAAAAGAACTATATATGAAATAATAGTCATTAATATTTTTATATTGTAATTTAATAACACTCTTAAAACCATTATACCTTTTTTAATGTGAATTTTCCTAAAATAATTGCAAGGTAAGAGATTGTCATAACACTTTTTACATCAGTGAGATAAATGCCATATTCCTCACTTACTTCTTTTTTGTTGTGTATATACTGACCATTTTGATATATTATATAAAAAATCTTTTTATCTTCTTGATATTTATTGTTTTACATTGAATTATCTCAACCTATGGGTTTTGATTTGAAAATCACCATGTGGTAAAAGTTGTCTTTTCAATCACACATTCTCTTGTGATTGTAAAATTTCTCATAAAACAATCACATCCTTATGACCAATTTAAAATGGAAATCACATTTATTTTAAATATACATAGTATTAGGTGATAGTTATATATATTTATTTTACCATATATATTTTTTACATAGGGTATCTACTTTTAATATAATTTTATTATTAGGGGAATCATTGATAAATCCATATCTTTTATTCAATATAGACATTTGATGATAAGAAAAATTGTTTTCTAATTAAATATATCATTCGATATATATGTTATGATTTTGAAATGTATGATACAGTTTGGGGAATAATTAATGTAATCTCTTTGATGCATTGGTAGTCTCATGAGATGAATTAGTTGTCCAAATTATATTGGTTCCTACCAGATATGCTAAAATTTCTTGTGAAAGGTCTTGATAGTAAAGGTAACATGTACCTAGGAAACATTGTTTCCATCAATTAAGAATTTACATTATTGAGAATTTTTTATTATTATTATTATCCCTAAGAGTTTTTCTATGAAATTATCCATTTATGAATTTCATTCTCAATTTATTGTGTCAATGGAATGTGATTTAGTTATTTACCCTATAATATTGATTATGCCTTCTCTAATTTTCTTAAATGAAAAGTGTATTCAGTTATTTGACATTCCATATTGTTTATTCTGGTTACTTCAATTTCACTTACCCTTATTGAAAATTCTATTTCACCCTTATTATGGTTTCTTTACCCAGGTAATCAAGATGAATATGTTTAATGAGTTTTAATAATGATGATATTTTTCTTATTTTATGGATTATTTTTCTTTTTACAACATATTATGGGTATTAGGTATGTAATATGGGTTTTCAAAAACTACTAAACTATTCAGACCTTTGGGATTTTAATCTTTCATCTATTATAATGTAATCAATTAAGAAACTCCCTCCAAGATACTATGATCAAGTTGTTATAATGGGATTTATCTGGAGAGCCTTAGGGTGAGGAAGATAGAGTAAACTAGTAATGGATTTAGTCACCTCTGTAATTTAGGAGTAACTGTATCTTATTATGATGTCATTGTAAAGGTTTATTTAATAAATTAATTTAGTGTTAAAAAATAAATAAATAGGTTTCAAGTATTTATCTAAATAAAGGATCCATCAAGATTTTGTACGAAGATTAATCATACATATCTGTAAGGACTTTGGAATCATCATTTTTATGTATTTATTTAAAAATGACAATAATCTTTTAATATAATTACTTATCATTTACTAAATTCATATAATCTTGTTCCTATATATGAAATTATGAGTTTAATGGGGATAGAGTATATCATGGAAGATAAGTATAGAGATATGTATTGATCTATTCTTAGAGAGAGTTATCCTTATAAAATATAGAGAATTAGGTGAATGATTACTAATATAGTGAGAATATATATAATTCTATTATGGAGATCATCCTACCAATTATTTGGTGAAAAAAATTACATTATAAGGATTTTGTTTAGTGTTTGGGGTTATAAAGATCTTCAGAATAGTTAGTTGGATAGTTCATTTAGAGTTTGATGTAGAATGAAGGAATGATGATTAAAATTTGGTTTTGAGGAAAACCCATATTATTATATTTATCAAAAGTGGATGGTGAAATTAATACCTCTAATTTCTTTATAAGGATGTGATTTGGTGATTGGGTTGTGTGGAGCTCATATTTTTTTGATAAATTTTGGGCTGTCACAATATTTTTGGGTTATATGTTTATATCATTCTTGTCTATAGTAAGTTTTGAGGAAGGTAGTGTGTAAGATTAAAAAATTACTATTTTTTACTAAACTAGGAATGATGAAGGGGAATTCATATAAAATGAAAAAAAAATAAATAACATTATTGTATTGGGAATTAGTAACATATGTTTTTAAAAATAAATCATTTTGATTGATTGGAAATGTGAGTATTAGTATTTATTTTAATCAAAAATCAGAATCGAGCAGTGACATTATACATTGTTCGATGGATAGAGAATCAATAGATAATTTAAACCATAAATTAAGGAAGAGGAACAATATATAAATGAAACCTTGAGGCCCCCTCACCCATTATTCTTTCATTCTCCTATCCTCTCTATCGAGATCTAAGACTCCTAGATCATTATCTATTATCAAAATTACATTCCATGTGATGTAACAGGTTTTTATCTACATGGATAACATAGGATATTATAATAATATTTAAAATCTTCAAGATTGACCCACAATTTGGGTCCAATTATACCGATTTCATTATTTCATGTTAATGGATTTGGATAATTTAGTGAATTCAGACAATTTGACTCATATAATCTATATCTAGGTAGTTATTATAATGTTAAAAAATATGTTAATGTATTTATACAAGTTTAAGGATTGTATATTTAAATATTGTGGTTATTAAAATTTCATAAGGATATAGTGATCTAAAAAAAATTAATATGATAAAGTAAATACATCTACGAGTGATGTTGGGATTGCACACATGGGTTGGGAATTTTAATTATTCCCTAAGACTTTTCATCCAATTGGTTTGAGACCTAGTTACACTCAAAGGAAGAAAAATTATCTTTCTTAATGTTATAAAAATGAAATTTCTTTTTATTATCCTTATAATTTTTTCTGATGAATACCTAGTGGTTTGAACCTCATTTAGTGGTTTGTTCATGTAAATATCCATGATAATTGTTAAGTTATGGTCTTGGTTATTAATTATGGACCTTCAAATCCTATTGATTGAGGTTGAGTTACAATGAAATGGAGTCTATGTTTTAAAATTACCACTAATGTTAATGGAATATGTTATTAAATGTAAATGGTCTTAATAGGTTGTCATATATAGTTGTGTTTGAAATAAATGTATATTGTCCATGTGTTGGTAAGAGTCTTGGTTAAGTCTTAGTAAATTAACTAACATCAAACCCATGGATTTATCAATGAGAGGATTGATAGAATATGATGAGGGTATAACCTATGGGTTGATTTATTCTAATTAATGTATGGATTTCATTGACTTAACTATATTATGAGTAAAATATGGACTTGGTTTGGATATTCATTAAAGTATAATTCTACTAAGAAAATCAAAGTTGAGAATCACTTAGTCCAATTATGGGCTTTGTGTTTGGGAAGGTGTTCAAATGGTCTTAATGTCTTTTAAATCTCCTTCGAGTGTTCTTTTTTGTATTAGTGATGTGGGGGAAGGATTATACGAGTTTCCTTATGGAGTTGGAAGAAAATTTTCTTCCTTTGATGGGTATCGAAAACAGATATAACTAAGTATGTTTGGTGAGTAAGGACTTATAAATTGATCTTGACCTAAGGGATTCATGATCATCTGGGGATATAATTTTATCTATAGGTTATATTTGAGATTTCCAAGAATAATTAAGTTGATAATGATGGATAACATTTGGTGGCATATGGGTAATATTTTATTGAATCAATAGGTATATATGAGAATGTAATTGACCTATAGGGTATGAGATATGTCTCCAATGTGTTTTTTATATACTACATGTTTATGTATTTATTGATGAGTCATATGAATATGACCTAGGGTTAATGAAGTCCTATTACACCACACATGTTCCTCAAATTTTCAGAGTTCTGGGAAGATCAAAAATTAGTGAGATACGCATTGGTAACTTACCTATGTGATTATATTTATGTGTTACACCGTAAATAGACATGTTTTATTTATGTCACATAGACCGTGTGGATGTTTTTTTAATAGGGATGTCTTGGGTCCCTAAGAATCAAGGTGTAGGGTTACAACACATATGTTCTTATTAATCTAGAGTGATGTTATGAACACAATAAAGTAGTCATATTTCTTGTTTCTCAGTTATATGGGACTAACTAAGTGCAACACATTTCCCTGATTCATTTCATATATGATTATGGTATGATATCATATCATTATAGGGGAACCTTTATTTTCATTGGTATCTCTACAATGAAATGATAAATCAGTTACCATCATGGGATGAAGTAAGAGGGGCCATTGTTCATAATCTCTTGCTTAGAACATGATGAACTTTCATGGTTTCTAATGTTCTATTTATTATTATTTCATTTCATTCCCCATATATAAACTGGATATTTTATCAAATATAAGGGACTTCATTGGTGTCTCCCTAAAATGTTTTACACTAGAACCCTTCTTGGGAACCCTGGATTCTTTACAGACTCTATTTTTAACATCAATATAACAAGTTGGATATGCGATTTATTTGGGTTCGATGGATGAGTTTTTGTGATTGAAATGAAAAAAAGAGTCATGTTTTTATAGTTATAATTCAAAAAGTTTTTTTTCTATTTTATTCAGTATTTGATTAAACCAGTGGGAGATAAATTGGATCTATGTATGTTTTTCCTACATATTCTCATATAATTATACTATAGTTATGTTTATTTATATGAAATATCTTTCCAAAAACCACTCTATAAGGAGACAACCAAATGAGAGATCTAAAAGTGTTTGATAAAACTTTGTATTATCATCGAGTCCAAGATATATTCATCATTGTTTGGGTACAATTTTTTTAGTGGATTTATTATCTTTCCATATTAGACACCATATATTACCCATTGGATTCGAGATAACAATCTATATAAAACTTGATTTGAATCCCCTAAATGAGGAAAGTTTCCATGCATTGTTTGGTTATAGAAATGAGAACCTTGTTTATTAATAATGAACCTTGGATGTCTAAACCTACAAATGATTTGTGTTCTAAAAAATTTAAAAATTTCACTGGATACATAAATCCCTTTTGCTCATTATTTTGACCACTTATAAAAAATATACTATAATAATAAAATTTATGTATCTAGTTGAATTAGGAGACATTCAAAAAAATTCAATGCCACAAGAATAAATCATTTCATAGAATAATAAGTTCTGTTGTGGAATATCAATTATTTCAAAAATATTATATTTATTTTTAAAATGAGAAAATTATATAGAAAATACATTGAAATGAAGAAATAATATTGGAAAAAACATATAACTAAAAACCATGAGTGTAGTCCATTTAGGACCAATGTATCTACCAAATTAAAGAGTGTGAGAAAAACTAAGGATGGATTAAGAACTCAATAGGGATCATAACACCTTAATACTTGATCACTACATGCATTAAAAAGGATATGGTTAAATAAAATGTAACTATTGGACTCATGGGTTTTATTATCATCATGTATTTTACTAAAATAATAAAAAATAAAAGATTCTTCCAAATAATTTACAATGTCTTTCTACAATGAGATAATATCTTGTACTTAGTACAATGGATCATTTTGAAACAAATCACTAATTGTATTTCACATAGATGATTGAATTTCTATGGAAGAGGGTATACTGCTAATAAGTTCAATAATAATATTATATTATTCTTTATTTCCATTTATTTTTATTTAAAATTACTATAGGATTTGTATTCAATTAATGATACATGTTTGGCTTTTGATTTATTAGGTAGATATCAAAGGGATTCATTATCAAAATACATGATCATTTGTTAACATAAAATATGATATATTAAATTATTTAAGTAAATCCAAATTACAAGATTTTCTTTTTAGTCATGGTTTATTTATCCTGGGATGGTTCCAATGTGTGTGTTATATAGGTAATGACATGTTGTTCTTGATTGATTCCCTATGATAAACTTATCCTATTTAATAATTAGAAGCATAAAAATTTTTATCAAATGGTATACACCACCAAGGTGGTTGTATTAATAGGTGTTAATTTAGGCCCCATTTCAATTTATGAAAAACATTCTTTGGACCAAAAAAATATTTCTAATCAATTTGGAGAAATTAGGATAGGGGAAATGTAATATTTTTAAAATAATAAATGAAATGTCAAAAAAATATAATATTATATAAAGAGGAGAACACATCCTAAAATTTTTTAGGTAATTTAAATGTATAAATGATATAAATATTTTATTTATCTACTTGAATACCATCCCTAGAAATTTCATTCCATGGGACTATCCTCTATCGTATAATGAGATGACTATTCACATAATATAATAAAATAAAATTTTTACTACAATGATGAAAAACAAAAACCAAAAAGTTAAAAAAACTCTTAAAAATAGTAATTTTAGACAATGAAATCATCCATGAAAACCTCCACTCAATTATATGGGTAATATAAAAAGATACTTACCATGCATAGCTATATATTGAATGAATCATTTCCTATACTATATGGAATCATGATTTTTGGAAACATTTTTAAGTGGAATGTAATTTTGTTTTATTTGATCCTATGGAGATATATATATCTAAATATATAAAGAATACACATTATTGTTATTATAGTGACAATTTCTAGAAAACCTATACAACATCTTTTCAATGAATAAAAAATAATAAATGGTTCATACTAGTGTGCCATTTTGTTGGTAAAATATAGACATTACAACTATTCTACATATTTGTTTGTACTAACTAATTATTACAATTTTTATTTATTGTTAGAATATTTATCATAGAAATTACCTATTATGGAATAACCCATTGGTTTTCAGATATCATATAAATGATACCACTTTACTATGATTTTTTTACCTCATTTTTGACAACATAATGGAATTTTAGGTTCATTCGTCATTTGTGATTCCATCATATATTTTTCTTCATCATTCATTGATATATAATGTAAATATACATTAGTTGGTTAATGATGATAAATTTAAAAAGTTACCATTCCATTAGAATTTTATACTCTTTTAAAGGTTAATAAATCATAATTCTTCATCTGGAAAGAGAAATAAAAGTGAATATGATTAAAAAAATTTATTTTCTAAATCTGTGTATTTTAGAATTTAAGGCTGTAGTTTTATTTCCAATTCAGATAGATCATGGATTTTTAAGAGGGAATGATAAAAATTATGAATATCCAAACTTTTTATATATAAATATTACATATTTTTAGATTAATATTCATTAAATAACATCTTTATCCACACTAGATATATAACGGTTTATAGACATTGTTGAATAGATACATAAAAAATATTTAGGTACAATCAATATCATATCTCTTAGTGATCTTCTCAAATTTTAACCTTATTTACATGCCTACATAAAACCATTCACTATAACCTCATGAAGTTAAAACTTAGAAATATTAAGATCAGATAAATAGTAATGGTAAATATAAGAGACATCAATCGACGATCATGAGTAAGAAAAATGTAATAATAAGGGTTTGAGTTCATTATTATAACTTAAAATGTTTATAACCAATATTTAATGGATAAAATCAATGATTTAGTATATAGAAATATATCATTTAAAATTACATGAATCATAATAGTGGGAAAGAATCATTAATAAATCGTGAACCATAAGTTCAGATCATATGAATAAAAACATGTCATAACAATGTTAGACTAACATTGTTATAGAAACAATTTCATATGTGAATGTTAACTGTTGAGACCATAAAATCATAGTGTATCAAGGATCAACACCCATTTACCATATCTTAATGGACTAGATATCATCACATGTTTCTGATAATCATCTGCACATCCCTACCTATTTCCCATTGTGGATCAGGAACATCGGCTTATTTCCAATATTTATATCATTAGATATAATGATTTACCAAATGGATTTAAGGGGTATATAATTTTTAGATCTCCTATCACATAATGAAATCCATACTTATTTGTGCCAAAATATTACAAAACATTCATCATATCATTATATGAAAAACCGTGGAATGGAATCAGGTTTCATAAAAAATTAAATAAAACATTACCCATATAAAAGAAATGGGTTTCATAAACATATCATCATCATAATCTTGAGGCATCTATCAAATGAATAAAAATTTTATCATTGTATTTTATCCCTTTAAATCATAATTATTCTCAAAGAGTGTTATCACATACAAAAATTACTTCAAAATATCATTGGAATATTTCATTTGATAAATAACCATTTTTATTTCGAAATAACTTATTCAAAATAAAAATATCTAAAAAATATTATGGAAAATATTTTATTTGAAAAAAAACATTGAAAAATCATAAATTATGTTTCAATGAATTGAGTGGTAATTATGGTGGGAAATTTCATTCATTCAATGTAAGTTAAAAAATGATTTCATTGATAATAAATTCAATAGTACCTCACTCATAAAATAATAAGAATATTCAAGTGTAAATTTTTCATAAAATGTGATAAATGGGAAAAAATTATTGGAGAATAATAATAATCAGTTATGAATATATTTTAATGGAAACATGTACATGGAAGAAAAATATTATTGATTTTATAATAAAACATAACCAGTTTACGTTAAAAACCTTTGTTTAGTTTCATGCGTATTTAAAGTGAAGAAAATGAAAATAAAACATCTATTCCAATGAAATAATAGAGGGTAATAAAAATTAAATGTTTTTTTATTATTAGGATAATATAATTTTCTTAATTTTAATTCAATAATAAACAATCCCAAATAAAATGGGTTTGTGAAGGAAATACCTTACTACTTATGTAACTCTTTAATTGTAATCCCCCAAAAGGAATAACATAAAATGAAACATTACATATCATAGAAAATAATTATATTCATGATATAACATATTAAATTTTCAATATACACTCTTCATAGAATTAAATATGTTCATAATTCCAAATATGTACCAATAGAGTAGAAATTGAGATGAAATCCTTCACATCAAGTCTCAACATTCTTCCTACACTTTAAAACATTTTATATTAAAAATATTATAAAAAAACCCATATGTATCATACCACATATTATTCAAAATTAAAATCCTAGCACCCATTTATCAATAATTTGTTTTTAATATCACAGTTCTGATTAATAACAGATTTATTTTCCATGTAGGTTTTGGTTCAACCGTCCTGATACTTATACATTAATATTTGTTCCATCATTCAAATAATGTTAAAAATGATATAAATATCATATATATTCATTATATATGTATTAAATTCATCCATATAATCTAGATATTTAATACATAATTACACTATTCATGAAGAAAATAGGCTGTACGTAAGAATAAAATTTTTTCCCACTTTTTTGACAGATTGAATGATAGATTGATAAATAATAATTACAATTTTTATGAATCATTAGTATAATATATATATATATAATATAGATTTATTAATTTTTTCCTCATTAATATCCATTTAAATAGGAATCAAAAAATGAATCACATCGTTTAATAGAGGTGTTAGTCCACAACAACACACGAGGGATGTTATCATTTTACCAAGGATAGGAAATCGGTGGATAATTATTTCTAAATAATAATAAAAACAAATTAGTATATTGAAGACACAAAAGTAACTATTTTAGAATGGATAACATTGTCTTAGAGGAGGTATAATAATAAATTAATTTGAAAATGCTTGGCTAAGTGTTATACCTCATCATTCTAAAACTTTATTTCTCAAACAAATTAAGTATTTAAAGGATGTTCTTTTGGTTACACCAAAATTTCTAGGATTTGATTAATGAAATTAGTATGGTATTAGGGTAGTTATTTTTTAATATAGAAGGGTCAAACCTTATTAATAATGAAGGGTAGTAGGTTCCCTTAAATAAGTGAGGGGTGGGGAACTCAGGAGATTACATAAAGTATTAAATTAATATAAATTATTATTCATGAAATAATTATCCAAATTTTTATTATTATTATATTTTATGATTATTAGTTGAAATAATAAAATAAAATAATATATGAATGAGTATTTGTTATGTATTTACCCTTAACTATTTGTTTTAACCCTTATTATCCCTTTTAATATTTAATGAAATTTCATTTTTTTCTAAATTTTATAGGTTAAGAATGATACTATAATGGCATGTTTCCACATAGTCTAAAAGTTATCTCCAAAGTACAGAAAAGATTTTTCCAACTTATCTCTAGATTAAAAACCATCTCATAATTCAAGAGATATATTTTTATATTCTTGATCGTTCCCCTATCTACCTATGTAAGAAGGATAATGTCATCGACATATAAGAGAAGGTAGGGGAAATAAGTCCTCTACTAGTATAAATAGAATTCAATTTTACATTCCCTTCCATGATAAAAAGATATATTCTGAGATAATTCTCATAAATAGAGAATATCATAGAAGATAAGGGATTCCCTTATCTGACCCATCTAGAGCATTCAAATTATCCTTCAGGTGAACCACTAATGAGAACTAAGATGTGTGCTGAGCCCAAAATATTCCAGACCAAATTAATGAAAATATTATTAAAGACAAATATAGATAGAATATTACAAATAAAATCCCCGTATATTATGTCAAAATATTTTCTCACAATAAGATTCATAGAAATATAACCCCCCATGGTCAGAGTTTTAAGAATATTTCCACATTCTAAAGCTGAAATAAGACAATCCTGGATTGATCTACCCTTGATGAAGCGAAACTGATTGGAAGAGAAAATCTTTCAAGAAATGTAAGTGATCCTATTACCAAGAATTTTGAAAATAATAATATAAATGGTGTTGACTAAATCAATAGTCCTAAAAAATATGAACCTCATTGGCATTATCGACTTTTGGAATGAGGGAAAGGAATTGAGCATTCAACCAATGGGGAAGAATGTCATATTTGAAGAAGTGGGTAACAAAACTGAAAGAATCCAAATGAATAATCACCCAAATGGATTGGAAGTTGAAATTACCAAAACCATCTTTACTAGTGGAACTTTCTGATTTGAGACTAAAAACAACATCATTGATATCTGGTTGCAAGGGAGAAGCCGTGAGAATAGAGTTGTCTGCCTGAGTCACCAATCACAGAATTAACCCTTCTATAGAATCAATGTTGGGGGATGAACCACTGAAGAGGTCCTTTAAAATGGAGATAAAATTCTCTAAAAATCCTTTCTATTTCAAATAAGAATATCACCATTTTTAATTTGGGAAAGATTCTTCCACACTTTCATTTTCAGAAAGGGAATTAATTTTTTTTGTGTTTCTATCACTATCCTTTAACCAATTTTCATTGAAGGAGTCCCTTTTCAAAGCATCCTTTATACTGAGAAGACTGTTGAGCTTAGAGTATAACTCAGCTTCAACCTATAGGCCACTAGAAAAATCATAAATAGAATTGGGATCTTGTACATTCTGAAGGGAATCCTTGATAGAGGAAATATCAGAGTCTAGTGACTTGAAATGATCTTTACTCCATGGCTTCAAGGTCATCTTGTGAATTTTGAGTTTGGTGATACAATAAAAATCATCATTTCTACAATTCACATAGTTCAAGGTGCTCTAAATGATACCCTTGAATTCTAGATGAGTGACCAAATACTTGTTGAATCTGAAAGGAAATAGTGGCTTGTAATCCCTTTCCTCAAGATTAACCAAAATTAGGTGATGGTCAGAGTTGAGCCTGGAAAGGGTTGTGCATGAATTAGAGATCCATGCATTCAAAGAAGACTCATTAAAAAAATCCTTATCAATTTTACTGGAAATGAGGCTATTATGATGTTTCCTAAACCATGTGTATTTTTCACCAACTAGAATTACCTTGATAAGATCATTTTGATCAATGTATGATCTGAATTCCCGGGAAGAAATATATTTATTGACTGCACCCACTTTCTTATAAGGATGAAAGAATGAATTCAAGTCATGAAGAATAACCCAAGGGTTGGTAATTGAGTATTTTAAGGTTCCAATGTCACACTTTAGACTTATTTGGTCTTGGTAACTATTATGAGAAAAACAAATAGGAGTATTGGATACCAAGAAGGTTGAATGAGCATGAAACAAGCCAATCACTAGAAATGAACATGGAGACATTACTCAGGGAAACATGATCCAAGACCCAGAGACTTTTGACTTTGGATGGGAACCTATTAGTGTCAAAGGCCTTAGTGTTTCCAACAAAAAATTATCTGGAGTGGTTCCATTATAGAAGTACAACTTGATACGGTCCCTTGGAAAATTGTATGTTGGCCATATGATGCAGGGGGAATCCTCAAATTATTTTTTAGTTCAATATCTTCCCTCTCCGCATCTCTAATATTCATATAGATGGATAGTAAAACATTCATCTAAAAAATAAAATATATTTCCCCTTTAATAAAAATTTCAGGTTATATTTTCTTCTAATCAATACCTATTGGATATCATTGAATCCTCATCATGGAAATTATTTCATGGTCCTTATAGATCAAAGCATCAACCAAATTATTCACCATCCCAATACGGTAGTGTATAGATCATTCATAATAATTAATCAATTTCAATTATCCTCTATTGCATATATTCAACCCTTTTTTGTGAAGATATAAATAAAAATTTTACAGTCTTTATATATGTAAAAAATTTCACCAAAAATGTAATAATTCATTAAAATTTATTAAAACATTAACACTTCTATCTCAAATTCATTTTTTAGGTAATTTATCTCACCTATTATAAATTGGTATAACTCATGAGTTTTCAACATATCATTATACATGATGGAACACCCCAGTCTATTTTTATGCATTGTTATTGATAAAAATCTATTCTCTGTGGTAGGGGTGTGTTAGTACTGGTCAGCTGACTAACCTTATCTTCAGTTCTTTTAAAATCATCTCACATTCATCCATCTACCATATCATAACCCCTTTTAATTAAACATAGTTATTGGATAGATAGTCATAATAAATCAATCAAAAAGCATCATTCATAAATAGATAGACAAATATAACTATGGATTTTGGTTACCATGGTTCATATAGGCCATTAATCAAAACTTATATCCTTGATGGATCAATAGATATACACTGACATGAGATTATTTGACCCATGAATGTACCTTTTTGATGAATAAATGCACACTTGGTATATACTTCACAAACATAATCTGTCATTGGTGTATTCTATAAAATTATTAATTGACCTTTATGATCTTATTTTATCCTTGAATATATAGTAATATCATTTATAAATTATACCATAAACTGATAAAGGTAATCTCAAAAAACAATATTCATTAAGTTAATGAATATTTTATGATCATTAGTAAATATAGGTGGAATAACATGAAATTCATAATGATTTTATCTCATAAAAAAACTTATTTGGTATATACTCCTTATTAACTCTTAATTTATGATATCAAAAATGAATTCAAATCTTGAAAAAGTATTGAGATCCAAAAAATCACTCATATGGGTTATAAGATATTTATCTTTAAATTGATCTTCTTATGTTATTTATAATTAATCAAAATATTCATTAAACCATATTTCTTCTTAAAAAAATTATTTTGTCACCACAAATTGTTGCACTAGGTCATATGAACTCCTCATTAATATTCTCTTGTAGTTGTTTCATCAATTCTAACTCAATTGGGGCCATTCAATAAAGAGTATTTCTGATATATGAAGAACCCATTAGTAGTGATTTAAAAACATAACTTCTCAATTAACATCATGACTAGGAAAATATTTTGGAAATACATCAAAAGATATTATACAATAAGGTTATCATCAGTGTTGAATTTCTCCCCAACCATACACAATATATACATTTTAAAAATAAGAATTATAACCCATAAGGTAAAATTAATTTCCATTGATTGGTTGTAATCATATTTTACTGGTTTACTAATCACAAGTTTATTAAAAATATGGAAAATGACTTCCCATAATTTGAAAATAATATAGGATCCATATAAAGAAATAAAATCCATACATAAAATCACATAAAATTCAAAATAAGGTTGAGTCAGAAGGTTCATATGAAGCAATATCCCAAAAAAAAATTCAATCATAGAGGAACTATAATCTTGATATGCGACCAACATACCATTAATATATTTCATTACTAAGTTAATATCTATTCAGTGAGGTGGTAATTTGAAGCTCCTTGAAATTATAAAGTAGGAACATTGTATTTGATAACATGTATGACACACAACACATAGTGCATAAGGGAATATAATAACATGAGAATTTATAACATATTTAATATTTTAAATAAATTCAATATATTTTAACGCTTTGAATCCACACATCACGAAGTTAGTGTACATAACATGCAACAATGAGTTTATTCAATATCTTGTGTTACATGCAATATTTAGTTTTACCAAACAATAATATATTATTAAAAAAATATTATTTAATGTAATAAGATATAACTTAGCAGTTATATTAGAGGTTATGAATAATATTACATAAATTATGAACATATTTGGTTTACAAAAGTATATAATAGATTCATAGGTCACCAATTCAATAGAAATTAAAATGTAATTGAACAATATTAATTTATTAAATATGTTATATATTCAATAATTTTTTTTAAATCCATCCAATTGACTAGATATTCATAAGAAAAGAACAAATCTAATATTACACTAAAAACCTATATTTTTATTAAGGCTCTTCTAATGACTTTTAATGGAGAACCTAATTTATATCCACGTTTAAGCACATTTATGATTAATATATTTCAAAATAAACATAATATTTGAAATACAAACATAAAAAATTAGTTTTCTGTGATATTTTGGTATTTTTATGTGAAGTTACATTTTTAATGAATAGTGAATAATACTGAATGTTAATTTAAAAAATAATTTTTTATATATTTTATTTATTGTATTAAATTATAATTTTGATTTTAATTAAAGTCAAATTATATCAATAATTTATCAATTAATCCAATTTTTTTCATTGTAAACAATTTAAAATTTTAAATTTGTATAAAAACTCAGCATATATTTAAATGTTTTTACATTAAAACCCATCATTGACATCCAATATGCAGGGTTAAATTAAAATTAATTTATGCCACATCTATGATTGGAATTTAGAAAAATGGATTTCATATTTATATTCAATTTTTTTTAATTTATTATAAGGTAAACATAGTTTTGACCAAAAAAATTAGTGAATATAATTAAAATTAATTACAATGATTAACATGAAATTAAGCATAACAAGGGACAAAAACATACTCTTAAGACCCCAAATTAACTAAAAACATGTCTACAAGGATTCAGATAGAAATATTTATACAATATAGTCCATTTTATTAACATATTTATACCATTTGAGTGACTTTGAATGTGAAAAACACGGGTGGAATTCCCTTTTCGCAAATATACAACAGTACCACTCCTCTTCCACTATAAAAGGACTCATCTCCTCAAACTTCATCACACCTCTGAAGCCACTTTGAATCTACCAGTATCTAAAAAAATATCTCTTCTAATTCCCTCCACTCATCCTATAATCCTTCCATGGTAAAAAATACATCAAAGGAATGCCTTTGGTTTAATCGAAAATGAGTTACCCAAAGAATAAGTAACATATTTACTCTATCTCTTTAGTTTTAGTTCATTCCACACCCCAAATATCTTATAATTCCAAGATTATATAACAAAAATAGTATCCTAAATACACTAAGTGGATTTTATTTTATGTTTTAGACCTACACTTACACACACATCAATCTAATTGGTAATGAACATACAATTTATGTGTTTAGAGAACCACCACCACATGAAATGATGTTGTTCATTTTTCTTTTACCACCTCAAATGGTTTGGAATTATTATGAAAACACTTATTATATATGATGTATATCATATTTTTAATATCTTTATAATTATGAAATTTATATATAGAAAATACCTTTATTCATTCCATTTTGTGTGAATATGATAACATTGTTTGTAGAAATGTGGACTACCACCTCCTAAAAGATATGTGATTCATTCACTGGATAAATGAAATGAATAAATGATAGTTTTATTTAATCATATATGACATAAAAAATAAATAAGTTATTCATGAACTAATTACCATTCAAGAAATAAATATATATCATTTTATTTATTAAACATTCATACTATTAAAAAAGATAATGTTGTTTGTGAACATGTGGACTACCCCATCCTCAACACGATATGATTCCTTTTACATAACAAGATTAATATATATATATATATATATTTGGGTGTTTTTAAGAAAAAATAACATGGTATTTTTTATATAATGATCTTTATGGAATGATTAATTTTACTTACTTTCTTTATACAATGATCATTAAAAAATTGTAATTCTACTAATGCATATATATGCACTACCATGTCCATTAATGTAATATTTGTACGTTTTTCATAACTATAATTAATGAATGGGTTATAAAAAATTTTTTATTTATAAATAATATAATTATTTCATTATCATTATTTTGGAGATGGTATGTAATTACCCTGTTGATCGTAGTTGACCTACCGATGATGTTTTTGACACGTAAATTGAATTTGGTCAAAACACCCAATATAAACTTAACTATTTCAGTATTTGTATAAAAAATGGTAATAAGTTAAATAAAAGTAATTATAAACATGAAAAACATTCTGAATAATGTAAATAATTAACATATGTTTATTATTTAGAAATATAATGAAAAACGAGAGATGTCTAACTCAAGGATTATAATTTTCATCTATCTTTCAAAATCTCTGAGGTAAATGTAATATTCACCACTCACTTCTATTGTGTGGTGTATATACCAACCCATCTAAAATATTATATCATGAATTATTTTATCATATTTAAATTTACAACTATCATTTAATGTTATTCCTTCTTGATTCATATTATTTAAAATGATTCAATGTGGTATGGGACACTTAGGAATGTTTAAATATTATATTATTTAAGAATAATTTTAGTGATATTTATTTTAAATTCAATGAAATTATATAACTAATTTTAAATAAACCCTTTTATTTCCCTCTCATATGGTTATTAATGGAATTTTTTCATGTATCAGTGCAATTTTTCAACTCATGGTTTCTGAAAAAAATTAGATTTTTTTAAGAAAACCAGATTTCATTTCTATCTTTAGTCAAAGAAAAATTTTTCTTCTAAAACCCATGTGTATTAAAATGTTTCCAATTTTTTTTATCCATATAAAAAAGTTTTAGTATTGAAATTATTAGTTGTTTTCACTTTTAATAACGTTTTCAATGGAATGTTCTTGTTTCCTTCCAGAAAAGGAATTTTTCTATCATTTTTACCATAAAAATGAATGTTAATTAAATATCATATGGAATGTACAGATTTTCCATCCACCATTTCATTCAAGTTTCCATTTCATGCTAAAAAGGTTACTTAAAAATGTTTTAAAAAGGTATTTTCAATGATACGTTTATTCAAAAGGGTTTCCGAAAAAGAAGGATATTTTTGTCAATAATGTTTTTAAAATATATTTTTATAATATTTTCATTCGGAAATGAAAAAAACCCTTTAATTTACTCCACTTGGTGTTTTTTTATACCAACTTTATTCATCCTCTATATGTTTTATGATTGATTTATCCTACGATAATATTCACATTCACTTCCATGATTCATTTTTCATATCCTCGAAATAATAAATTTCCTATAATCATTAGATATTAAATTTACTGTAATTATATATATCATTTACCATGGATATATTATTTTCTTCAACTGTATGACATTTTAACATATTGTGTTACTTTTATAGTTTTTAATTAACTAGAAAAATATTGATAAATATGTAAACCTTATTTAATATGTTTTTTATAAGGTATACTATTTATTTCGATAGGTTTTAATGAGACAAATATGTTTCCAAAAATAAATATGTTTATATCCATAGATTTAAACCTTCTAGTGAAATTTCATGATGTTATAGTCTTTCATGTTCCTGATACATGATGTCCATTAAATAAAAATTTCCTTGATTTGAATTCAGTTATTATCTATGGATGATATTCTTCATTGACATATCTATTGATTTATTTAATTATTAGGTAATTTATTAAATGGAATGTGTTTTAGTTTCTAACATTAAAATATATATTATTCCATTTATAGATTTTGGAATTACTTGTATTTTATGTTATTAAACTTGACATGATAATTTAATTTCATTGATTTCTTATTTCTTCTGATTCACTTTACCCATACTAATCATTTGACCTCCCCCTTATTCTATTTCCATCCCATTGGATTTAATGAAGTGTACTACAAAAATATATTCAAGGGTATACTGGATAGAATAATGTAATCCAAAGGAAAAATATTTTATCATTAGTTTATAAATTTTTAATATAAAAAACATATATATTTATTTTTACCAATACTTCTAAACTATTTTTGTCTTTGGAATTTAATTAAATTTTATCTTATTCTAATGTAATGGTAGTAATCACTGGCTCTGGGATTGCTGGGGTTGGGGATCTATAGTTTTTATTAGTGTAGATTTAGTTGCAACCTTATAAACTAGATTTAGAAAACATATATTAGGGGGAAAAGTAAAAAAGGAAGAATTTTAGGATAAGTATTGATGAAAATCATAATTTTTTGGTTAGATTGAGATTATGTTGTTTTCATAGAAATATATCCATGTCTTTATACTATAAGTGTAAATGGTCCTATCATAGATGTACCTAGTAGTAACAACTCTGGTAAGATGTGTTAGGCTTGACTATGCATGACCTGGTACATGAAAACATACCTTATTATTCACCTGGTTTGACACTCCTAGAGAATATTATTAAGAGGATTCACATTTTATTTATAAACCATTATAAATCATTTGAATATATAATGAAAATAAATGACCTATGTAAAACAATATACCAAGGAAGGTCCTGTGTGGAAATATATGGATTATGTATTAATGTATTGAGGTTGTAATGAAAACCTTAGATAAAAGGCTATCTACTGATTAAAATTATTTCAAGGACTTACACAACTTTTATTCTAGAAAATACATTAATTTTTTTAGAAAAGATCGACCTATATCATGGGTGACAACCAATCTCCTCCGATAGGGCCATAGGTCTTTAACAGATGATTGAAGGATAATAAGGGTTTCACATCAACCACAAATCAATGAAATATCCTAGTTAATATGTCATTATTAAAAAATTTAATGAATAAATATTAATTATTAACCAATAGTGTTTTTTAGGTTTAGATATTACTGTCTTAACGATATCAATTTTGTAAAATAGATAGAGACAAATATAATGTATTGTTTTACAATCCACTAAAATAAAATCACAGTGCTTCAAAAAAATGTGTGCATTCTAGGATATTCATTTCATAGAGTAAGTGGTGAATTATAATTTGGTAAAATAATGAATAAAATATGAAATTATTCTTATGAAATTGAAATTTATAATTAAATTATATATTTTTTATTCATAGGTAGTCAAATATTTACCCAGCATTAGGAAAATATTAAAAATACTTGTTTTCATAATACCTTAATTTCTGTTGAATGGATGATCTTACAATTCATCACTGATTTATGAATTTGAGACCCGCAACATTAGATTTATTATTTACTTATTTTTTATTGATGGCCTCAATAACTCCCTGTAAATATTTACGCATTTCCTCTAAGTATGTATATCTACTTTCCAAAAAAGATCTCCTATATAGAGACCTTGTCATTTATTATTCTATGCGACTTGTGTACTTTTATTTCTCTCTATTAAAGTGAATTTCATATGAACCCTTATCAAGATGTAGGATTTTAAAATAGGAAACAACATACAATATATTTCCAAGTTAATTTAAATTGTGAGGAAACAATTTATTTTAAGTGGAAAGAATGTAACACTCCAAAATTCAAAAGTTTGAACATTTTATTCAATAGTGTATATAACACGTAACACCAACAATGTAAGGGAATATAATATCACAATAATTTATAATATGATTACTATTTTAAATAAATTTGATATATTTTATTTCTATAAATATAGAAACACGTATTTATCATACATTGGACGCAATAATGAGTTTCTTCAATGTCATGCATTACATGAACACTGAGTTTTACCGAATAATAATATATAATTAAAATGTTATTATATAATATAATAATATATAAGATAAGTGTTATATTAGTGGTTATGAATAATACTAAATAACATATGAAAATATATGGTTTACACAAATATAAAATTGATTCATATGATACAAATTAATTAGAAATGAAAATGTATGAACCAATTGAATATTAAGGATTTATTTTTATTTTTATACTCCCAAAGGTTTTTCCTAATTAATTAAATTAATTTAAAGTAGTGATTAAAATTAAGTTAACATATATATTACATATTCAATAATGTATTTTTTATATTAATCCAATAATTTTGATAGGAAGAAGATAAGAACAAACCCAATATTACAAAAAAAACTATATTTTTTATAAGGCACTTTTACCACCTTTTAATAGAGAACCTATTTTATATAAAATTTTATAGCTTTTATAAATATTATATGTCAAAATATTCCTAATATTTTAAACTGAAGAGTAAAATTAGGTTAGGGGTAATTTTTGGTATTTTTATGTGAAGTTTCAATTTTTTAATGAATAGTGAAAATACTGAATTTTTATTCAAAACAGCCAATTCGTATAATTAATTTATAGTCTTAAATTATAATTTAATTTAGTTGTAAAGTCACATTCTATAAACTATTTATAAATTACTCCATTTTTGTTATTGGAATTTTAACACTCCAGGATTTCATAGTACGTTATCTCTTTAAAGTAATTTAATATCTTATATTGCACATGACACTGACTTGTCTTACGTTAAATGCAATATTGATTTTTTGCAAAACAACACATTAGTATTATAATTATTTAAAAAATATATTTATTTTCCAATTAAATATTGTAATATGAAAAGTAAAATATAAATTTTAAATGTTATTCATAATGTTTTCACAAAAATAAAATATATTTATAATGAAATATATAAGTTTTGTTAAAATATTTATATATTTAGAAAAGCAATTTTCTTAAAAGAACAAATTTTTATGTCCTTTTGGGAAAAATAATAAAATTATTTTAATACACTTCAATAAATTGAATTTGGTAAAATAGAATACATTTTTGAATTCAGAATATCAAAATTAGCTTAGGGTGAATTTTTGGCATCTTTCTAAAAACATTGTATTTCATTATGAATAGTGAAAAATATTGCATAGTACATAAAAAACCGACTTTTTCATTTAAATAATTATTTTTAATTAAAAATTTATCTTAATAAAAAAATAGATAAATAATACATATATTTGGACAATGTAAGTTATTGGAGTAATTTTATAACAAGATTAGATATATAAAATTTTATTGAACCTTTTTAACATCTTTTACCTGCCTTCTAGGAACATTTACCCACCTTCTAAGCACATTTAAAAATTTGCATAAAACATAATTTTACCAATTTTGTGAGTTTAATTTCAAAAATATGAGATATACTGTTGAAATTAGTATATAAAATTTTGGACCTTAAATCATTATAATTATTTATGACACAACGATGATGAAGTAATTACATTATTAATATATGATTAAAATAATTGATGTTATAAATATTAAAATAAATGTAAATTGAAACTTTTTATACAATCCACGAATTTTCTAGGTGAATAATACATTTTATAATTAATTCAATGTATTTATTTATAATAAATAATGTTTTTATGACTTTCACAAAAACCAAACACTAAATAGTGTTAAAATTAAAATAAATGAGTTTTTAAAACAAATACTATAATATTAATTGATATAGTATTCTTAAAAATCTAATATTCATATAAAGGAATTTTATATTTTTAGATATGTAATTAATGAATCACTTTAGGTTCACATGGAATTCTATAGTAACTATATTAACTACGTAATATTAAAATACAAGAACACCTAGAAAATTTAAACAATTTAACTAAGAGTTAAATCTAAAAAATAAGATTAATATGGTGAACAAAACTTGTCTAAAACCTATTGGTTGAGATTATTTAGACCCATATACACCTTATCATATAAATAAACCCATTTGGAGGTATTATAATCCAAAAATTATTTTATAATAAATTATTATTTCAATATTTTCTAAACGTTCCCCTCACCTCCCTTATTAAAGGGTACTTCCCCTTCTCATAAATTCACACCTCCAATGCCCTTTTTCTGAGAAAAACCCTACTCATATCTCCTACCAACTACCCTCAATTAAACCTATAGGCCTTACTTTGATCATAAATCCAACCTATGGATCCCTTCTGTTCAAATCAAAATGAAGAATGCGAAGAAGAGGTAATTATTTCATCACCTCTTTCAAAGTTCTTTTCTTCTTGCATTTCCTCTTTATTTTTTGTTTCCATAAAAAAATAATAACGCCATGAACATATATATAATGAGATGTTTTTATAAATATGGTAAAACCATATTCATTATTCTATCCATCCTATGAATGAAAAAGTCACCATACGTGCGTACGTACAACTTACCGTCTCCACGTCGTGTTGTAGATTGTTATTCAACGCTTCATTATTTGGATGGGTATAATAATGAGTATAAATGATGTAAATAATAAATATAATATTTTAATTATTATTTATATATAATATACCATTCAATTTTATAATATTTCATCATAAATAGAATGGTATCGTCGCTCGTGCATACGTATGGATTACCGTCTCCACGACGCGATGAGATTCATTTCCATGTTCTCCATTCAACGATGATTATAAAAGTAAATATTATTAATAAGTATGTAATATATGACATATTAATGATACTAGAAATATATATATATATATATATATATATATATATGTATGTATTTACGTATATCTCATTCACTTACTTCCGTTCAATACGATATGAAAACAGAAACATCGTTTATGCGTATGTACAGACTACTGCCTCCATAAACGTTGTTTTCCATTTCATATATTTATCTATTAAACATATCTATATTATGAATATATATGATACCTAAATAATTTTTTATATTTTTGAATAAATTGAATCATGATA
This sequence comes from Viscum album, assembly GCA_963277665.1. NCBI lineage: Eukaryota > Viridiplantae > Streptophyta > Magnoliopsida > Santalales > Viscaceae > Viscum > Viscum album. Next base: position 621,195,396 of record OY728167.1, on the reverse strand, counting down.
TAAGTGATACAATCAATAATAACAAATTAAAACACGTACGATAATAGAAAGCGATTATTACCCAAAATGTTATTTTAACATAAAAATTATTATTCAATAAGTAGTATAAAGTCATAAATGAATCAAGTATGATATCACAAATATAAATATGGTTATGGTATAATTTAATAATATACTATGGTCATTATAAAGTAATTGATCGTACCCTCGACCAAAAAAATTACAAGGTAAGTGTTAATTTATTAATATCATTATTATCTGAGATTGTTTATGTGAAAGTATTTTCTAGGAAATATTTATCATTCATGTCCATATTTCATAAAAATGATTTAAAAATGAATATTTAAAGTTTTCTGTAAATTTCACTTTAACTAGATCATCATTTTAAACATTTTAAACATTTATTTTTGTAAATCTATTTAATTAATGTCTGTGTTTTCAAAATGATTCTAAGGATTAATTTATATGGACATGATTGTTTTAAATTGATAAATACTTTAAAAAGTTTCAAATTTTTATGGTACAATTTTATTTACAAATATGCTTTAAATGAAATATTTTATAAATTTTGTGACTTTTAAATGATTTCATGAAAAATGGATATTTCCCTCAAAGATTTTTACTGATTATTTTCAACTGTGTCAGCATCCTTTATTTGATATTATTATTGATTGAGGTTTATTTATTATAATACAACATTCAATATTGGATTAAATTAGTTATGATATTTTTGACTGTGGATGTGTATTTTTTATACCATTCATGGTTTATGGTTAAAGTATTGACATTTTATATGCTAGTTTTAATACGAATGTTTATTTTATGTTCCAAAATTTTCATATGAGGAATGAATTGAACTTAGTAAGTAATGATTGGGGCATACTATATACCCTAGGGGCATCATTAGGTCTCATGAGACAAACTAGTTTCTTGGAACAGGGCCTTGACAGAATTTATATTTAGGGTCTTGGCACGAGGCCTTGACTTTTTGTTTAGGATGTCTGACATTATGCATTCCATCATTATGAGATTAGTTATAAATGTTACATGTGATTAGTCGACTTATATAATATCCATGTGAATATGTAAATGGAATTATTTTATTTATCAGTACCATATTATGCTGATTTTTATGTTTAATGTGCTTGTGCTTTAATTTTATACCTTTCCATAAAAGTTTATGATTAATTATGATAGCTTCTGCTATATTGTTTATACTTAATGAGAATATGAGATCACCTATTTTTTATGATTTATTTTCCTAAGATTACAAGAAGTATATTATGATTTCTATTTAGTTTTAAGATAAGGGAATAATGGTGTTCTCAAATGATTATTTATGTTGTGTTTTATGTTAGAAATTGCAGTGTAATGTTCATGTATGTAATCTATTTTGCAAGGCTGCTATACTGATCAGTCCTTCAAGACATGATTCTATGTAATCATGCCAATGTACTAAAATAATGCAATAAATCCTGGCTTATGGAGTCAGGGTGTTACAAAAATCAACTTCACTTAGAAATTGGGTAGAAAAACATATCAAACTATTGAAGTTTTTTTACTTTGAAAACCTTCATTGTCAGATCGTATGCGGGATATAATTTAAATTAATTTACACCACTAATTTTATTTGAATTTTAAAAAATGGATTCCATTTTAACAATCAGAATAATTTATAATTTCTAATAAGGTAAACATAGTTTTTGAACATAAGTATTAGTGAATGTAAATAAATTTAATTACAATGATTAAGGTAAAATTATGGTTAAAAAGGTATTAAACATTAAACTAAAGGTCCCAAATGACATAGAAACTTGTCCAAAATCCACTGGCTGTCCATATTTCAAGAATATAATCTTTTGTATATACATTTTCCATCATTTTGGAAACATGAAATGAAAAAAAGTGGATGTAACTCCCTTTTACAAATTTACAAGAGTTTCATTACTCCTCTACTATGAAAAGGCTTCCTCTCCTCCCACTTCCTCACAAATCTCAAGACACATTAGCTCAACCAATATTTATTGAAATTTCTCCACAAAATCAATCCCCTCATCCTAGATTCCTCCCCTAGGAGAGAAATCCATCATTGTAATTTAATTTTTGATAACCAAAATCAGTCACCTAAAGAAGAGGAAAACTAATTCCTCAATCTCTTTAGTTTTATTTAATTCTCCTCCCAATAAACTCTCCTTATTAAAGAATTATAATAATAAATAGTATTATAATCCTATTGTTATTTTTTATAATAATTTACTAACCTAAACTTTAACACACTTCCATCTAATGGGTAACGAACTTACCATTTATGTGTACGAAGAACTACCACATCACAAAATAAAGCTGTTCATTTTTCTTTTATAGCCTCTCATGTTTTGGAAGAATGATAGACACAATGAGTATATATTATATATTATATATTATATATATGGTATTTATAATATCTTTATAATTATTTAATTTTTAAATAGAACACACCTTCATGATTTCAATTTTCTATAAATTTGATAACATGTTTTGTGGAGGTCTGGACTATCGCCACCTAAAAGGGATGTGATTTGTTCACACAATGCGTGGAATGTATAAAGGATGGTTATAAATAAACATATGCGACATAAAAAATATCTATATAATATTCATGAAATAATTATATTTTGTAAAATAATATATATATATATATATATATATATACACATATCATTTTCATTATTTAATTTGCACACAATTAGATGTGATGACGTCGTTCAGGGACCTGTGGAATACCACCTCCTCGACATGATGTGATTCCTTATCCATCACAATAATTATAATTATATGTTTATATGATTATATAATATGGAATTTATGATATAATTATTAATCTATAAATATTATTGCTACACACGTTCTTTCCATAACTATCATTCAAAAAATGGGAATGTTACTTGTGCATATGCATGACCTACCTTCTCCATGATTGCAACATTGTTTTATTTTTCATAACTATATTTAATTATTTGTTTTGAAAGTAAAAATTTTGTATAAATATGATAGATATGTCATTATTAATTTCATGAATATTTTATTTAATGACCCCTTTGACCATATTTGACCCCCCAATATTGTTTTTTACACATAAAATGAATTTTGTCAAAAGACCTGAAGTAATCAAAATTATTTTAGAAGTTATATGAAACATTTTAATAAGTGAAATAGAAGTAATTATAAAAATTAAAATGTTTTTGATGAATGTAAATAATTAAAATTTGTTTATTATATATGAATATAATGACACATAATAGAATTCCATCGCATGATATCTAATTTCCATCTCACTTTTTACATATGTGAGATAAATGTAATATTCACTAATAAATTATTTTGTGTAGTGTATCTAATTCCCATTTTTAAATGTTATATCATTAATCATTTTATCTTAATTCTATGTAAAACTATCATTTAATTTTATTCATTCAATATTCTTTTTATTTAATATGTTTCAAATGGCTATGTGACACTTTGGAATGTTTGATGAATATATTGCTCACAAATAATTTTATGGATATTATATTTCCATTCTAGAAAATAATATGACCGTTTTTAAAAAATAACATTCATTTTCCTCTCATATGGTTATTTATGACCTTTTTCATTTAATAGTATCATTTCACCACTCTTTAGTACACAAAATGTTTTAGAAAACGTTTTTAATAATACCCGACTTCATTTGTCTCTTTAGTTGGGGAATGTTTTTCATTCAAATAACATTTTTTATTAAAAATGTTTTCATAAATGTTTTTATAAATTTAAAAATTATATAGAAAAGACAATTTTCCCTTTTTTATTTTACAAATGTTTTTAATGTAATTTTCTTATTGACTTCCCAATAAAGAAATTTTCCAAAAATTTTATATTGAAAAATGAATTTATATTTTACCTTGTACGGAATCTAAATATTTATTTTCCATCATTTAATTAAGGAATACATTTCATGTTTAAAAGGGTAAATTTTAAATAAATTTTTTAAAATTTATTTTCGTATAAATGGTTTTACAAATGGGGTTTCAAAAGAGAAGATATTTTCCTCAATTTTTTTAAAATAACTTCTTATAATTTTTTCACTTATCAATGATAAAAAAAATATTTTTATACACATGGGATATTTTGTATTGATACCATCCTTATTCTTCCTCTAGATGGTTTATGATTGGTTTGGCCAATGATAATATTCACATCCACTTCTTTGATTCCATTTTAATCCCCATGATATATTCAATTTCATATGAACATTAGACATTGAATTTACCCTAAATGACTATATCATTTATCATAGATATATTAATTTCCTTTCCCATATGTTATTTTCACATACAGTGTTTAATTTGATAGTTATTTGATAAACTTGTGAAATTTTTATAAATCTATAATCATTATTAAATACATATATTTGGTAAAGCATATTACTTATTTCGACATATTATCATGAGACAGATAAGTATAGAAATGTAAAAAGGTTTTATCTATAGTTTTAATCCATATTTTGAATGGTCTTTATGGTATAGGTTTAAATTTTCTTGAATCATATTGTACAATAATTAGTCATTTCCTTTATTTTGATTCATTTATTATCTATTGCTGAGATTTTGTGTTCATATATCTATGGGTTCATTTCATTCTCAGTTCACTCAATAAATGGATTGTGTTTCTATTTCTTACAATGACATATTATATTTTAATTATCTAGATATTTTAATTTCATGTGTTTTATGTTATTTAACATTCCATTATAATTTATTCTCATTGATTAATTATTTCTTCCCTTCTACATTACCCTTACTGAGTATTTGATTTCACCATTATTATGTTTTTTCCCCAAGATCTCATTACATGTACTATGAAAGATATGAATGGATACATGATAGAGATAATATTTTCTACATTTATTAGGCATTTAAATTCTTTTAATCATTCAAAATTATCAATTTTAGCTTATATGAATCAATTTTTGATTTATGATGTGTTTTGAGAAAAATGTTGAATAATGCCTAATTCTAGATTTTTGATAGATTTTTTACATCAAGGGTATTTTAGTCATTTCTTGACAATTATAAATCCACATGGAGTGAATATTTTTTTATAGAATCCTTATTGTATTTACCCAAACTATTTCTTCTGAACCAGAGGCATATTCGAGCATCTATATGCTTTAAAAATCAATGAAGTTGATGGATTTTCCAGGCGGACAACGTGGACCCAACCACTGTAACAGAAGTCCATATCTGCCTAAACACCTCAAATTGTGGTGATTACACCTATAATAGAATAAAGACACATATAATAGGCTATAAAATTAACTGGAGGGAGTTTGGAAGTCATTAAAACTTTCATTGGGTGTTATACTTTTGAAGGAAGCTTCCTGGAAACATCACTCAGAAAAAGAAACCTCCAATGAAAAATTCATAACTCCCACATATGATGTCAAAATACTATGAAAGTTTGAGGAGATAATACCATGATATTTATGAACAACATTAATTAAGGGATAAACTTGTTAAGAGGTAATTTATTAGGGATAAAACACGTCAACAATCTGAGGACAAATTCCACCTATAAAAGGAGGAGAGATCCTCCCTCTCAAAGAATCCCATTTTCCATCCCATTAATTAATGGCACCAAGGTGGAGATATCCACTAGGGGAGTCCAGCCACAAACCTTCCCCCTTTTTTTTTAATTTATTTTATTTCTTTATTTTTGTTTTATTTTTCAATTGTAATTTAGATTTATAATAAATTCATGCATTGTTTTTTTTCTAGGTCCACCCACCCAACCTCTTTTCTTTTTCTCATGTTACCATCATGAACTATAATATTCATGATCATTAGTAACTAATCAGAGGAATATACCAAGGGAGTAATCAGGTTCTTGAACACAATACCATGTTTTTGATATTCTATGAGTTCATTCTAAGGATAATTTTTAGTGGGTGTAATCCTAACTGTGGTTGTCTAATATTTAAATTCTCAATCTATAGCCATTTAACCTCCATTGAGGAGGTGGATGGAGGGTATTATTGGAGATTTCTAAGTGGCCTTTTCATTCATAACCAGGGTAGACTAAGGTTTGAACACATAATATGGAGTGTGTTCACTAAGAATACTTGAATTTGGTCAATGAAGGTGCTCCATGAAAGTTTTCTCGGGAGAACTTCCTTTGTTCCATAATTCCATTTTATTTATCATTTAATATTAATTTGAAATGAATTTTTTCATTTAATTTATTTTCACAAATTCCATTCCATTCATAGATTAAATAAAAACATCCAAAATGAAGTAGTTAAGTTGAATTAGATTAAGTGAGTGAATGAACTAAAAAATATCCTCAAGTGCTACGACCCTGGCCAACCACTGTGCTGTACTAGGAAAATTAAATTTCTTTTTCCACTCCCTTCGATAGGAGTGCATCAAAATGGGTGATGTTTCTGGGGATACAATCATTAGTTCATTTATTTTTTATATTTTCACAACTTAGTTGGATTTCAATTCATTTTTAAAACAAAAAAACAAAAAAACAATCCATGATGAATTCAAATGAATATTATTCTACATGGACTGAAAATTACTCACAGGTGGAAGAATAAGAAACATACTACACTAAGGAGTCCCTCCAATTAAGAGTTTATGTGCTGATGATAATGGTAAAGTAGATGGAAAGAGGAATAGCAACATGGATCTCACCAGAATATTTGATGGCCATGGTCGATGCACTCCAGTTTGACTTAAAAATATTCAAGGCCAAGTTGGAAGTTCCACTGGTCTTGTTGTATTTCACTGAAGATATCCATGAAGTTGAATCCATACTCTAGGTGGAGGATCCTGACTACCTACCTCCTTCTACTGAATATCGACTCTAGGAGGAACAATTAATTGAGGAGAAGATTAAAGTCAAACAGACTCATGGAGATGATACAGTTTTAAACTCAAACACATTGAATTTTATTGAAAGTAATTTGAGTATCACCCCTAATAGTTTTGAATTTTCAGATTCCTCCATCTCGTATTATTCCCTGGTGGATGATTATGGAAAATAAATTTAACCTGTTGAGGAACATTTAAAACTCCTTGAAAATAATGAATATTTACTAGAGGGTTTATAATAAGGGAAAGGGAATGTTGAAATAGTTGCTACAAATGAGGGGGAGATTCCATACTTCATCCTACCCCCACCATGAAAGATATACCACATTGAGAAGGGGTAATATCTAGTGTATTCTATCCATGGAGTCATCCTCAACAAGAAAAAATAACTGGATAATTAGAAAAACAACATATGGTGGTTCATGTAAAAGAAGCCCCAACCGCCATCAGCCTTTGGATAATAGCTCGTACTGCCCTCTGGAGGTAGTAAAAGAAGCCAAGTCTCACTTGGGGGATCATACCAAAATTTAACTTTAATTTCATTCTAGTAATTTAAATTTGAATTTATTTTCTTCGGAAATAATTTATCATGCGGCCTCCTCCCTCTTTTAATTTTGATCTTAAATGAAATGATCCCTGTGATTAATTGAGTAATTTTTCTTTTATAGGATCACGATGGAAGAAGGAATACCCAAGAATTGGATGGAGATGACTAAGGAATTAATTCAAAATTGAGTTTACTCTTTATGATTATCATTTAAAATCCATTCATTTTTTGGTCCAAAAAATCTTTTGAGCTTTAATGATAAAAATTGCATGCCCACACCTGAATTAATTCTAACTTGAATTATCTAGGAAACATGAGTATATTAGGAACCCTATGATGCCATGTTTTTCATTTCAATGATAATGAGATTGAATAAATAAAATGTAAAATTTAATTTTTAAAGTGAAACATGGATATTGAATTGATGAATCATGGTTTGAAGGAATTTATTGATTCATGATAAAGAAATTTCCCTACCATCTTTTATGCTTTAAATTTCTGAAGTTCATGTGAATTGATTTGATATTATTAGTAATTCCATGAGTGACTATCCAATGTAATACTTCTCATTACTAAGAGGATTGCTAGACTTTGTACTTCCTATTTATCATGAGAATATTTCTTGAGTGATCTTGGGACATGTCACTGACCCGAACTTTTATTTAAACTTGTTGAAGCTATGACTATGCAAACACATATTTAAAATGATTGAGGCACATTTTGAAAATATCTTATCTTTAAATAACACCTTTACATCAATAATTATTTTAGCCCATATAGAAAATGAATTACATTTATAGGGATGATCCATATTTCAATCTATTTTTATCCATTCCTACCCTACTCATGGTATTTGCATGATATTTTAATGATGAAGTGTGCGGGTGAAGGGATTCATGGTGGAAATGATGATTTACATTGTAAGAAAAAGTTTTGGGGTGTAATTTTGGGAACTTTAAAATGATTTGGATTCATTAATTTTACTTCATTGTTTTCCCCTCTTGATTTTAAAAAAAATAAAAAAATGACAAAAATAACCAAAAAATTGAGAAAAATTGTTTCTGATTTGGGAAAACCAAAAATCACCATTTTCTATACTGACGATCCTATTATGGTATGTGGTAAGGTGATGGATGTGAGGTTTAATCTAATCATAACCGTTGATAAAAAAATAAAAAATTACAAAATAAAAAAAATAAAGAGGGTGTGTTAATCATTTATTATGCTTTACTTTGATCATAACCTTAATTTGAGTTTTGGGGGAAGTGGGTGTTGGTGCCTTGAAGGGGATAATTTCATTACACTTTTTGATATCATGCATTGTTTTTAATGTCCCAGAATTTACATATAATTTTTTTAATTATACGGAACTATTTCGAGATCGCGAAATCTAACAGCGCGTGATTCCAAGGCCCGAAGTGCCCAGAATGATCCGACGAAGTTTTGTTAAGCATTAATTAACGTGCATAAGCAGTTTTCCTATAAAAAGGTGGAATAACTCTTAAATTTTTGCACGGTTCAGAAATATGAGGGCACCGTTGAGCTTAGGATGGCGGGTTTACCCTAGGCTCGACTTAAGTTTTGTCAGCACAAGCCTACAGTGAGAAATCCCGAGAATAGAATAACCATAAATAAAATAATTAAATAAAGTTATTTTATTTTTCAAATGCTTATAACTCAAGAATGGTAACTCAGCTTAAAAATCTGATACCACTGCTGAACTCATGAGGGTATGATTTCTTTATGCTGATACTAACATTGGTCTGTGTGATCCACCATAGAAAGTTATTTTTTGGCCGTAAATGAAATAATTAAGTGACAATTATTTTATTGTAAAATCCATAACTTTTAAACGGTAAATCGGATTAGAAATATGAGGGTACCGTTGATTTCGTTGGAGAGTTTCCTTTTTAGGCAGATCCTAACTTTGACCGGCGCTAGTCGATGGTGACTGTTAATAATTTTCTGAACTTTTATTGGGTACGTTCAGTAAACGCGTGAGTGGCATATTGTAACTTTTGAACCGGTTCTCGGAATTGAAATCTGAGGGCACAATTGATCTCGTAGCACCAATATTATCTTAATGATACTTTCACCTCGGCTTTAGTAGGTCGAAGGTGGAAATTTGTTTTCAGAAATTTCATGGGAGAAAATAAAATAAACATGCTTTATTTTATTTTTTCTTTTTGAAGCCTCCTTTTTGAATTGTGGAGGTGGGAACCACATGAGGGTGGTCGTGCATTTAAGGTTGTGCATTAAATTCCCAATTACAGAACTTTTGCAACCACAACTCTCTTTAATTAATAATTTTCATTAAATATAATTTAATGACACAACTTGTCAATTAAGAGTTTTTCTTTTTAACTCATGTTGAGTGTGGTGTTTCCATTGGCGAAAGGGAGAGGAGATCTTTTCTAGAACTATTAAAGGAAAAATATTCTCTAAAGAACAATATCATCCAACGAATAATGGCTTCCAAACAAAGAATGAGGAACCGACATAGGAATCATCTTGTGGGAGCGACAAATGCCAATGTCCCCTTCATCGACATCGTATTTTTCCTCACGACACCTCAAACGGACGATTGAGGTAGGGGTTTTATTTTGAGTTATGATTGGAATTATTTTATAATTCTTTATATTCTGGATTCACAATGATGTTGGCCAAATTTACATGGCCATTGTCCAACACATATACCTTTCCCCTTTATCTTTGTTCTTCGTGCATTCTTCATGTGTTCATCAACACCAAAAATTTAATGATGCTGGAAACCCATAATTTTTGTCGAGCGTGACATATGGATGCAGAGCCCTCGACTAGAGGATCATGAATATGTGAACTACATAATTTTCAGTCATGGAATGAATCCGCGATGGCTCGCAGAAGAAGACGGCGACCGACACCCGACCGTCCGTGATGAAGGTGGGGTGGCGCGTGTCTGCGTGACTAGTTGAGTAGGAGTCCATAGACCGTCAACTGTGGCAGAGTTGGGTGGTGGTCGACATCCGGCCGACTGTGTGGCGGGGCGGCGGCGCGCGTCTGCTCAGTCGGTGGAGCAGGAGGTCGCGGCCGCTGGTCTACGGTAGAGGCCGAAGGGTGGCCGACACAAGGCCAGCGGCCGAAGACAATGGCGTCATCGCGCCGCTGGGAGGAGGAGGACTGGCCGGCCATGGCCCACCAAGCAGGACCTGCTTCTGTGGGACCCGCTTCCAAAAACCAAATGGCCCTTGGGCCATTTGGGTGACCTGGGAGGCGCCTTACTTTTGGGAGTAGACTAGATCGGACCCCTCCACGGTGGTCCACCCGAATGTGGGCCGCGCCCCTAGGTCGCACCACCGGGCCCCGCCCCGTGGGCTGTGCCAACGGGTCGTGCCGCCGGGCCGCGCCCAGCGGGTCGTGCCACCGTTCCGCGCCCAGTGGGCTATGCCGGGCCGCTTCCTTCGTGGGCCAGGCCGGAAAATGGCCTCGTGGGCCATGCCCACCAAGGCCCAGGCCAACCAGGTCGGACCCGAACCGGGTCGGGCCGGGTCTGACAGGACCCGGGCCCATATAGGACCCAGTATTACTTTGGCTATTAATTGTGATCCGGGCGTCCGTTTGATGAATCGTCTACAGCACTAGAATCCTTCTATCAAGAAAGTCATTTTGGTACACTCCAATCATTTTTTGGATAATGTTGTAGTACGGCCGGGTTGGATCGAACCCCGAATCCAACCAGACCCTTGGAGCGGAAATGCTAATAACTTACAGACCGGACGTCCGATTGATACGCCGTCTCTTGCGTTGGGTTCCTTATGATGTGACTGGACTTTGAGATACTTATCCATAGGACTTCGCGGCAGTCAAGGTATGACTGATATATCAAGGAACAGATTCTACAGAACTCGAGCGCACCGAGAGTGAGAAATCCAATGGCTGGCAGTGAGGTGGAGGTTGGAGACGGATAATATAGAGGTTAGTTACCTATTGATTCTGGGCAGATCAGATCATTTGTGAGTCATTGAGGGGGTTAGTACCATCGATCCTATGAGGGTCAGGGCTCAGCGATCCTGTGTGGTTCAGCGCATACCAGTCATGCGTGGGTCATATCCTGTGTGGGTCAGCGCTCAGTGATCCTATGTGGGTCAGCGCATACCGATCCTATGTGGGTCAGATCCTGTGTGGGTCCATGCTCAGCGATCTTGTGGGGGTCCGCACATACCGATCCTGTGTGGGTCAGATCTTGGGTGGGTCACTACGGGGGTTAGTACCTATCGATCCTATGTTGGTCAGACTCTGTATAATTAGTAGTAGTGCCTCTTGACAGAATAAGATGATCTAGCTTCGTGACTAATCATATGTACTTATATACTTCACTAATACCTGTGTGAGTTGAGTCTTATAACTTCTTGGTGTACCTATGTGGTAACATATCTTCGAGGTGTTACCTGTGTGGTACTCCTACCTTCGTGGTGTACCTGTGTGGAACTATATCTTCTAGGTGTTACCTTTATGGTACAATTACCTTTGTGGTGTTACCTGTGTGGGACTTCTACCATCAAGGTGTTACCATTGTTTTGTTCTTCCCTCTTGTGTGAGATGAGTATATTTTGATAACATAGTTATATGTATGGGCATATAACTAAATAGAGTTCATGTCTTTCTTGTGGTTTATCTTTTTTGAATTTTGAGAGACCTTCGGGGGTCTCAGGGTCCTTACCGAGTATTGTTATATTCACCCCTGCATGAGTTATGCCCATAGCTTGTTGTGTCTGGTACATAAGACGAACCGCGCTAACTGAGGATGAGGGTACCTGGACTAGAGGTTGCTCGGAGGTGGTCATTAGATGAGATGATTTGCAAAGATGATAGTTCAAGAGCTGTACCTACCCTTCAGGTATGATCCTTGGTGAGTGTTCATATGAGCTGTTTTTAGTTTTACTTGTACATCCTAGTTTTACTTTTACTTTTCAGTTGGGCTGGTTTTCTGGCCCCTTTACTTTCTGTACACACCTTGTTTACTATATAGTTTACTTTGTGCTTGTATGTTTCTGTGTGCTTGGTTAGCATGAGTTTAAAATTTATAAAGGCAATGTCTTCCCATTTTAGAGAATACACCTTTCAGTTCTTGTCGCCATCCCCTGGCCAATGTAAGGCAGGTTTGGGGTAGTCACGATATGGGCCCCAGGGATGGGTCTTGAAAAATTGATATCAGAGGAGTTCGTTTCTACTGAAGAATGAGGACTCAGATCTTTTCTATGTGGGTAAATAGTGTTAAGTGTTTTGAATGTGGTTTTTAGTTTGGGGAATCCAGTGTTGGGGCGGTGACCGATGTATCCATACACCAGGACCCTGACTTATGATTTCCGACTCAGTGCATGAAAACACCAATTGCATATGTGTTTTTGAAAATTTTTCTTTGTGAACTATTTGATTCAGCTCACCAGGTATAACTTAAAGACCTTGGCACACCTGTTACTTTTCAGGATGCCGCCACATATAAAACCAACTAGGATTCCTAAGAGATTACATGATGACGGGCCACTAAGGTTTCAAGGCGAGAGAGATTCCCAGGCAGCTGAGGACTGGATGGAGGTTGTGGATAGAGTTTTCCACCTAGTTGAGACACCAGTAGAGCAGATAGTGATGAGGATTCGGTACGTGAATTGTTGCCCGAAATGGTACCTTCGGGTTGTGTGCCAGTTATTTCACTGCCTATTGGTCAGCAGTTATAACTAGTTGTACTAGTAGACAACACATTTAGTCTTAGTGCCTTACACGTGTTTTAGCATCAGATACCCCTTAGGTTCTGAGGTGATCCTGACTCCCAAGCATTTGAGGAATGGATTGAGGAGGTAGCCAAGTTTCCTTATAACTAAGGCACCATTCGATTAGATGGTGGTCCTGGTAGAGAGACTTCTACATGGATCACCAAGATGATGACAGGGTTTATGTTACCCTGATCTTGCGAAGAGGTGAATTTTCTATAGACAATCTTGATAACCTTTCTCAGAGAAGGGGGTCTCTTTCCATAATGATCTAAAGGATGAGAGTTCCCTAGTGCTTCCACAGCTTTGGTAGGACAACATGTCGGTAGCTGAGTATCCATCGAGGTGTAAAGACCATTCTTGGTACTCGATGAATACGATAAGATCAGTGCTTCAAGGCTCGGACTTCCGAGTGATGTGTGTTAAAAGAAATCCTTGCCAACACTATTCTTATATGCATTCATACTTATGTTACGATGCCAGAGATAAACTTTGTGGTTAATGTTCTTTGGCTGAGTGAATACAGACAGTGAATGTTAGCAAAGGAAAAGAAGGAAACGGGTGCCAGTCACAGAGACTTGGGTGTGTAAAATGTTCAAGGAAGAGGATGTGATAGGGACAAATAAATCTATAGGGTTTCAAATGTGGATGGAGAGCTAGGTGGGTAGCATGAGGTGGTGAACATTTCAACATGATACACACCACCCCCAATGTGGTCCCCACTAGGCTCATAGAGCTAGAGGACAGAGGAAGGGAGTAGCTTCATGCAGTCAAGGAGTGTGACCCAAGGTCTCTAGGAATGAATCAAGGTATAGTCTGTGTCAACAATTAGCTATCGTATCAATCGACATAGGTACCAATCATCCCTTATTTCCACGAATCGTGTCCAGGACCTAGAGTTTCTGGTTAAACTGTTGACATGACCCTCACATTTGGAGATACCTTTGGGAGGAGACTCAATAATCACACTTACACTGATGGTGTGATCTGACCCATAAGGCAAGAGTTTCGGTTTTAATCTCTTGGTGGAAGTGTCAAGGCCTTACGATGTTAGTTTGGATATGGACTGGGAATCCATAGTTCATACTCAGATTGACTGTATTAGGAAAAAAGGTTGTGGTTTATCTACAACATTGGAATGAGTGTTTCCTTGGTCGGTGAAAAAGGAAACCCAGGAAGCACAAGATAAACTCATGTATAAGAGGGTACGACTGATTACTCTTGATTCGACCAACCTTATCCTCATGGAATCTGGAGTTTTAAGCTTTCAGATGAATTGGAAGAGTTTGGGGGCATCCTTTCAAAATATGTTTCCATATTTACCTCCCTGAAGGGAGAGGGACTTCTAATTTGGATGGGTACTATCAGAGATTTGTACTTGACTTCTCCAGGGTAGCATCACCCTTGTCATCTTTGGCATAGAAGGGGGAGCCTTTACTGTCGATGAAGAAGTTTCAGTAGAGCTTTAAGGGGATGAGATAGTGGCAATGGCTAGAGTTCATCTACGACTATGACCTTGAGATAGTCTTTATTCCTGGTAAGGGGAACGTGATAGCTGACACATTTAGCATGAGGTTTGGTCAGCAGCTTCTGAGTGTGGCCACAGAGCAGCTATTCGTGTTATAGATATCTTTTGAGGATAGATATGGTGCAGCTTACCTCTAGTCTATGACTGTCACATCCCCAGTTTTTCAGCGAATTCGGGAAGCACAACTTGAGACGTTGACTGCGAGGCCCGATGTGATCATATATCGTCGGGATGGTCTCCTGAAGGATTTTATAAAGGTGGGGAGCACATCACCCTTTTCAGAGGATACACCATGGTACCAGTGATGCTTTGTGAGTAGGTGTTGAGGGAGATCCATACTTCCCATTTAACGGTACATCCTAGAGTGGTGAAGATGTTCCAGGACCTATGGCGTTAGAACTGATGGCCAGGTATGAAGGAAGTAGTGGAAGAGTTTGTATCATGATACCTCACTTGTTATCAAGTGAAAACTTCTCAGAGCAGACAATAGTCTTATGCCGACAGGAGGAGGGAGACCATGTCTTCCTACGGGTCTCACCTCGATGAGGTTTTTGAAGATTTGGTCGGGGCAGCAAGTTATCTCTGAGGTTTATCGGACCTTTCTTGATTCTCAGTAGAGTTGGTGAGGTGGGGTACCATCTATCTCTTTCCCCACAGATGCACCGGGTGAATAAAGTTTTCCATGTGTCGAAGCTGAGAAGATGCATGCATGATCCATCACACATCATCGACCACAGAGAGTTGGACTTAGACGATGGGGATACATTTTCGGAAGTTCCAGTAGAGATTGATGATCGACAGGAGCGGGTACTTCGTGGGTGGTTGATACCTATGGTGCATGTTGGCTGGCAGCACGGGATCCTCCAGGAGAGGACTTGGGAGTGGGAGGCTCAGATTTGTGCTCAATACACCCATTTGTTTCCTTAGTCTATGTTTTGGAATTCGGGGATGTAAATCCCTAAGCTAGGGAGAATGTAATGTCCCAGAATTTCTGTTTAATTTTTTTTAATTATATGGAATTATTTTGTGACCGTGAAATCTCACAGCGCGTGATTTCGATGCCTGTAGTGCCCATAATGATCCGACAAATTTTTGTTAAGCTTTAATTAACGCGCATAAGCAATTTTCCTAAAAAAGTGGAATAACTCTTAAACAGTTTCCAAGATCAGAAATCTGAGGGAACCGTTGAGCTCAGCATGGGTGGTTTACCCTAGGTGTGACTTATGTTTAGTCGGATCAACCCTACGGTTAGAAAACCCGAAAATGGAATAACCGTAAATAAAATAATAAAATAATGTTATTTTATTTTTCAAATTCTTATAACTCACGAATGGTAACTTGGATTAAAAATCCAAGACCACCGTTGAAATCATGATGGTAAGCTTTCTTTAGGATGAAAATAACATTAACTTTCATGGGCCACCAGAGAAATTCAGTATTTTTCCATAAATAAAATAATCAAGTGACAATTATTTTATTGTAAAATCCATAACTTTTAAACGGTAACTCGGATAGGAAATCAGATGGTACTGTTGAGTTTTTTGGGGCGTGTTATCCTTAGGTAAAGCATAACATCGACTGGCGCGAGTCGAGGGTGATTGTTAATAATTTTACGATATTTTTTTCAGGTACGTTCAATAAACGTGTGAGCGACATTTTGTAACTTTTGAACCGGTGCTAAGAATTGAAATCTGAGGGCACCGTTGAACTCACAGTGCCGATATTAACTTAATGAGACCTTTACCTTGACCGTAGTAGGTCGAAGGTGGAAATTAGATTTAAAACGTTTCATGGCAGAAAATAAAATAAACATGCATTATTTTATTTTTCTTTTTGAAACCTCTTTTTTTAATTATGTATGTGTGGACCACACGACGGTTTTTGGGCATTTAAGGCTGGGCATTAAATGTCCAATTGCACAAATTGTGTAACCTCAACTATCTTTAATTAACAGGGTTCATTAAATCTATTTTAATTACACAACTTGTCAATTAAGAGTTTTTCTTTTTAACTCATATTGAGGGTGGTGTTTCCGTTGGCAAAAGGGAGAGGAAATATTTGCTAGAACTCTAGAAGGAAAAACATTCTCTAACGAAGGATATCCTCTAACGAAGAATAGATTTCAAATGAAGAATGAGGAACCAACTTTGGAAGCATCTTGCGGGAGCGACGAACGCCAACGTCCCCTTCATCGACTTCGTCTTCTTCCTCACGACACCTCCAACAGATGATCGAGGTAGGTGTTTTATTTTGAGTTATGATTGGAATTATTTTATAATTATTCATATTCTGGATTCACAATGATGATGGACAAACTAACATGGCCATTGTCCCTCACTTATACCTTGCCCCTTTATCTTTGTTCTTCACGCGTTCTTCGTGCATTCATCAACGCCAAATATTTAATGACGCTGGACACACAATGTTTTGTTGAGCACGACAAATGGATGTGGAGCCCTCGACCCGAAAATCGTGAATATGTGAATGACATAATTTTTGGGCTTGGAACGAAGCTGCGATGGCTCGCAGAAGGCGGCGGTGGCCGACACCAGGTTGGCCGCGAGGAAGGTGGGGCAACGCATGTCTGCGCCACCGGTTGAGCAAGAGGTCGCGAACCGTCGGCCGTGGCAGAGAAGGGTGGCGGTCAGCATCTGGCTGGATGCCTGATAGAGCGGCGGCGCGTGTCTGCGCCACCAGTGGAGTAGGAGGCCGCGGTGGCTGGGCCATGACAGAGGCCGAAGGGTGGCCGACACCAGACTGGCCATAGAAGATAGCGGCATCGTCACGCCGCTCGGAGGAGGAGGACCGGCCGACCGTGGAGCACCGACTAGGACCTACTCCAGTGGGTCCCGATTCCAAAAAATGAATGGCACTTGGGCCTTTTGGGTGACCTCGGAGGCTCCTTCTTCCTGGGCGTTGACTAAGGCAGACCCCGCCATAAAGGTCCACCCGACCGCGGGTCGTGCCACCGGGCCGCGCCCAGCGGGCCGGGCCGGGTCATCCCCTTTGCAGGTTAGGCCGGGCCGGCTGAGGCTCAGGCCAACTAGGCCGGACCCAGGCCCATTTAGGACCCAGAATTACTTTGGCCATAACTTGTGATCCGGGCATCCTTTTGACGAACCATCTACAGTACCAGAATCCTTGGATTGAGATGGTCCTTCTTGTATACTCCACTTGAGTTGTGGATAATGTTGGAGTATGTCCGGGATGGATCAAACCACAAATCTAACTACGCCCTCTGAGTAGAAACACTAATAACATATAGACCGAGAATCCAATTGACATGTCATCTATTGCATTGGGTTCCTTATAACGTGACGAAACTTTGAGATACTTCCATGTGGGAATTCTTGGTGGTCGAGGTATGACCGATATCTCGAGGGACAGATTCTATGGAACTAAGTGCACCAGGTGTGAGGAATCAAGTGGCTGGTAGTGAGGCGGAGGTTGGAGAAGGATAATATGGATATTAGGTATATATCGACTTTTGGCGGGTCAGATCCTTTGTGGGTTATTGCGGGGGTTAGTACCATCGATCCTGTGTGGGTAAGCACTTAGAAATCCTTTGTGGGTCAGTGCATACCAATCCTATGTGGTTCAGATCTTGTGTGGGTGAGCACGCAGCAATCCTGTGTGGGTCAGTACATACCGATCCTGTGTGGGTCAGTTCCTGTGTGGGTCAGCGCTCAGTGATCCTCTGTGGGTCAGTGCATACCGATCTTGTGTGGTTCATATCTTGTGTGGGTCATAGAGGGGGTTAGTACCTGTCAATCCTATGTGGGTCAAACTTCGTATAATCAGCTGTAGTTCCTCTTTACTGAATAAGATAATCTATCTTCGTGACAAATCATCTTTACCTCTATACTTCAGTAATACCTGCATGAGATGAGTATTATATCTTCATGGTGTACCTGTGTGGTATTATATCTTTGAGGTGTTACCTATGTGGTACTCCTACCTTCATGGTGTACCTCTGTTGTACTATATCTTCTAGGTGTTACCTGTGTGGTAAACTTTCCTTCTTGGTGTAACATGCGTGGTACTTCTCCCTTCATGGTGTTACCTTGGTGGTATTCTTTCCTCTTGTGTGAGATGAGTATATTTTGATAACATAAGTATATGTATGGGAATATACCTAAGTAGAGCTTATTTCATGCTTTTGGTTTATACTTTTTGGATTTTGAGAGGCTTTTGGGGGTCTCGGGGTCCCTACTAAGTATTGTTATACTCACCCCTGCACGGGCTACGCCTGCACCTTGTTGTGTCTGGTGTAGACGAAGGACAACAAAGATTGAGGATGAGGGTACCTGGACCAGAGGCTACTCGAAGGTGGACATTAGACGAGACGATCCGCAGATACGACCGTTCAAGAGCTATACCTACCCTTTAGGTAGGATCTTTGGCAGGTGTTCATAGGTGCTGTTTTCGGTTTTAATTATACTTCCCAGTTTTACTTGTACTTTTCAGTTGGGCTTGTACTCTAGCCCCTTTACTTTCTGTACACACCTTGTTTAATATATAGATTACATTGTGCTTGTATCTTGATGTGTTCTTGGTTTGTTTGAATTTACAGTTTATAAAGGCAATGCCTTCCCGTTTTAGGGAATACACCTTTCGGTTCTTGTCACCAGCCCCTGGCCTATGGAAGGCGGGATTGGGGTAGTTAGGGCATGAGTCCCGGGGGACAGGTCATGAAAATGGTCATCATAGATAAAACTCCTCCTTAACCATTAATTTTTAATACATCAAATACTACCAACCTTAAGCCTCAGAGTCATTTGAATATTTATTGAAAAGTCCTCATGATTTTATGTGCCTTTTGTCTTTATAATGTGGATAAAGCAGTTCTTTTAAAAGATTATGGATAAGGTTAATGTTATCATGATATGAGAATAAATCAACATGAATTGTATCATTATATATTAGAGGAAATATTAAAATGTGAGGTCAATCATGATGGGGCATGATTAATAATAATGAATTTAGAAGGTTGAATGAATGAAAAAAGAACTTCCATTTTTTCAATGGGGAAAAGTAAAATATATGAATTAATTTTTTCTTTGAAAAATGGGAAATTAAATTTATATTTTATGTGGATTTTTTAAATTTTCATTTTACATTGAAAATTGTTAGATTTTATTACTTTGTAATTTGAATATTAGTAACATTAGTGTCCTCTAAATTCAATGTTGAGATTTGATGGTTGAGGATAAACACAGTTTAAGTGTAGAAGAATTGATATAGCTAATATTTTAATTTTTTTTATGAATTTCAATTGTTTTAATCATCCCAAATTATCAATTTTAGATTATATGAATCATGTTTGGATTTATGATGTGTGATGAGCAAAATGGTGAAAGGCGCCTAATTCTGGATTTTGGATAGATTTTTACATCAAGGGTATTTTAGTCATATCTTGAAAAATACAAATCCAAATTGAGTGGATCATTTTTTAGTATCCCTATTTTATTTCCTGCAACTTTATCTTCTGGACTAGGGAAATAATCAAGCATTTATAGGACCTAAAAAATCAATAATTTTGAAGGATTTTTGAGGCGGACAACGTTGACCCAACCACCGTAACAGAAGTCCATATCGCCATAAACACCTCAAATTGTGGTGATTAGACATGTAATAGAACAAGGAAACAGAGTATCAGCTCTAAAATTAATTGGAGGGTGTTTTGAAGTCATTAAAATTTCCATTGGGTGTTATAATTTTAAAAGAATCTTCCTGGAAACTTCTTCCAGAAAACGAAACCTCTAATAAAAAATTCATAACTCCCACATATGATGTCCAAATAATCTAAAATTTTGAGGAGAGACGTCCAAGGTTTTTATGAACAAAATTTATGATGGGTGAAATACATGAAGAGTTAATTTATTGGGGCTACAACCTATCAAGTTTTGGGGGGGAAATTCTACCTATAAAAAGAGGGGAGCTCCTCCCTATCAAAGAATCCCATTTTACATACCATTACTTCAAGGCACAAAGGAGGAGATATCCACTAATGGAGTCCGGCCAAAATTCTTCCCCCTTTATTTTTTATTTATTTATTTATTTTATTTATATTTTAGTTTTCAATTTTAATTTATATTTCTAATGAAATAATGCATTGTTTTTATTTTTGTGTCCACCCATCCACCCTATTTTCTTCTTCTCATGTTACCATCATGAACTATAATACTCATAATCATGAATAACTAATCCAATTAATATCCCAAGGGATTAAATAGGTTCATTAACCCAAGAACATGTTTTTAATATTATTTAAATTAATTATAAGGATAATTTATAGTGGGAGTAATCCTCAGAGTGATTGTCTGACATTTAACTTCTTAATCTACAACCATTTTCCCTTGATTGAGGAGGTGGCTGGAGGCTGTGCTTGGTGATCGCTAAGTGTAATTTTAATTCATAACAAGGGTAGACTAAATTGTTCACATATACTATGAAGTGTGTTTACTAAGAATATTTGAATCTGGTCAATGAAGGTGCTCCATAAAAGTTCTCTTGGGAGAAAATCGTTTATTCACCAATTCCATTTTTTTAGCGTTTCATATTAATATGAATTGAATTTTTTTCATTTAATTTATTTTCATAAATTCCATTCCCTTCATAGATTAAATAATAACATCCAAAAATAAATTAGTTAAGGTGAATTAGATTATGTGAGTGAATGTACTGAGAAATCATGTCAAGTGAGACGACCCTGGTCAGCTACTATGATGAACTAGGAAAATTAAATTTCTCTTTCCATTCCCTATGATAGGCATGAATAAATAAACTATATGGAATAATTTAATCCTCAAAATAAAGTAACTATATTGTAATTAGTGTATTAATTTGTAATACAAGACTCATATATGTATCTAGTTTACCAAGACTACTAAACTTTTTATTACATTAGGATGTTATTTATTTGTATCTTATTCCAATGTAAATTTATTAGACCCCAAACCATGTTTTTGGGGTCTAGAAGATATATAATTTGATACCCTTATAAAATTCCATAGATATAAAATAGTTGGTAGATACAGAATCGTATAAGAAAATAATTTTTCTATAGTGTATGATAGGTGTACCTTTCATCATGTGATTATCATATCCGATATTTTTAGTAATATTACCTTGAGATTTCCATTTTTATTTGGAATTAAGTGTTTTTTATGATAATAATTAATTTAAACTATTGGATTCATGAACTGGTTGGAGTAATCCTCACACTCCATACATTTGAAGCATTAATTTATGGGGGTGCATTATTATGTATCTTCTATTCCACCAATGTTTCAACATGAATAATTTTCACATTTCTATATTCATGGAATTTATGACTCACCTTTCTAAATTTCTATACCCTCACAATTCAATTAATGTAATTCCCTTGATGTTTTTCCCACTTTTTTTGGAATGTAGATAACTAAAATTTATTTCCACCATGTAATTCATTTGAGTTTCCATTAGACCCCATCTCTAGTTTCTTATAAAAACCATATGAATAATGGGAATATAAAATTTTAATTTCTACCTTTAGTGAACTTCATATTATTTCTTCATAGATTCTAAATCCCATTATATATAACTTTATTCGATCACTTAGTTTTAAGCCACAAAAAATTGTCAATTTTTATTTTATTTTTGATGATTAAACCAAAAGAATATATAGAGATTATATATAAATTTAACTCATAAGTACCAATTTACTCATCATCCTACTTCTCAAGAACAAAGAATTATATGTCCATTAATGTACCAAGATTACATTCATGTACTCACTGAAAAGATACACTTAAAATATTCCAATTTAATGGAGTCAATTTATTCTTCATTCCTCATAATCCTAATAATATTCCACCATTTTTATACTTATCCTTTCAGATGATAAATTTTTAAAATGATATTTTCATGTTACGATCACTGGAGAAAAAAAAATATTTTCCCAATGGTACTTATCTATCACTCAAAAACTAGTGGATCAAAAAACCAATTAAAAAAGATGAATGTTTTATAATGAAGAATGAAATACTATTTTACCTCCTTTGATCATTTGGAGGCACAATATGATTCATTTCTTTATAATGATTAATGATAATAATAACTAGACTCTATATTATATCTCTTACAATATTTGTTTGTCCATGTTGAATGTCTTTTCATTTTTCATCAAATTTTTTAATCATGATGTTTTCAGGTTCTATCAATTGACTAAAACCAAAAATAAAAGTGAATGAATCAGTATATAAAAATTAAAGTGAGTTATCATACAATCATGAAATATCTTTCCTAGGATGTATAAATCATGAAACCGTATTCTCAATCTATGTAACCTTATATTTAACATAAATTATCCATTTTCATTACTAAACCATTAGGATGTATACAAAGACATACCTCATGTGTTTTCACTAATTTTTTTAAACCATAATCTCTAATTATTGACTAAACCCCACTTATACAACAACTATAGAAACCAAAATATTTTATATATAAATATTCTGCCTTTTTGATGAATATTCAATATATTAAACTATGATCCGTTCTAGAACAATAAATTTTTAGTGTCTTTAGATAGAATATATTTAAATATCTTATTTAGGTAAATTAATTATCATGTCTTATAATTACCTTCGGGAATTATACCTTTATTAACATAACCTTTATAAAACCGTGCTTCATAACTTTGTGAATGTAAATATATTAATGTATGATCTCAGATTATCAGTAAGGGTAAATATTGGTGATATTAATTTATGATCATAATCCATCATAATGGTATGAGTTAATGATCATAACATATAATTTTTATAAACAATCTATCATAGATCTAAATCAATATTCCTAGAATTAAAACTTATCATCTCCTAATGAAAGAATCATAAGATTTAAAAAATATTATAAATCAATAATGAACAATAATTACAAATATTAATCATAAAAACATGTCATAAGAGTGTGGTATCAGCATAGGTATTGAAACCATTTTACGTGTAATGGTTAACTACTAATACCATCAAATAATTATGTATCATGAATAAACACATGTTTCCTATATCATAATGGGTTAATATTCATCACTTATTTCCCAAGAGCGGATTAGGAAACCCTACATTTTCCCCAATGTGGATTAGTCACATCAACTTGTTACATTTAATTATCTCATGAGATATAATTCATTACCCAATTCATTTTAGGGATGAATAATTATTATCCCACCTAAAACCTAATGAAAACCAAATTTATGTGTGTTATAAGATCACAAAATAGTAATCATGTCATCATATCATTACAAGTGTAATGAAAATAGGATTTGTAAATATTTCATCATTTCATAAAATCATAACCTATTGAAAATAATTGGGTTTGTAAACATATCTTAGTCACAATAAGAAACCATAAAAAGAATCTATAATGATTCAACAATTGGATAATATCCATATTAAATCATAATTAACTTTAAATTATATTTTCAATTATAATAATTTCATTAAAATATCATGGAAATATTTATTGAGAAAAAATACAATTTTTAATTTTGAAATCACTTATTTAAAATCCACAAATATATTAAATATTATAGAAATTATTTTATTTGAAAATAAACATGAAAAAATATAATGGGATAAAAAAATATTAAAGTGTTCATGATGGTGGTAATTTTATTTCATGTTGTGTATCATAAAACAAATATTTCTTTAAATATAAATTAATATGGAAAACATTTGGAAAATGACAAGAATATTCATTTGAAAAAAGATTATAGAGAGTTAGATATAGTTAAAATGGAATTTAATAATAATTTTATAACAATAAAAATAAATCATGAAAATATTTTAAATAAAACACGGTCATTGATAAAAAAATATTTCCGATAGAATAGTAAAAGATTTCTGATTTTCTTTGAAAACATTCTTTCAATTTCATGAAAACTTAATGTGAGGAAAATGAAAGGAAAACACGTGTTACATATAAATATATATAGGAGTTGAAAAAAAATGGATTTATCATATAGGGATCATATATAATTCTAAATGTAAATTCAAGAAAAAAGAATCTTGAATAAAATGATATTGAGATGCAAATCCCTTACCATATTGGTAAATTTTGAATCAGAAGACCCATAATGGAATTAATTCAATTGAAACATTAAATATCATAAAAAATAATTAGAATAATGATATCACTTTTAAAATAGAAGTATATACACATCATAAAAGTAAATAGGTTTATAATACAAAAAAATATTAATAGACAAGAAATTGAGATAAAATCCCTGACCTAAAGTCTCCTCATTATAGGTATGAGTTCAAAACTATTGTATAATAAAAAAATATTTATTATAGATGTTTTAATGAATTATAAAAAATATATTTCATATAATATATTATTTACTTATGATATCCTATCACCCATTAATTAAATATTTTTTACCAATATCCATATTCTGAGTGGTAACTGTTTAGTTTTTCATGTATGGTATGGTTCAATAGTCATGATCATTATACTTTTATCATATTCACATCCTAAATATAACTTTAATAATGAAAAAATATAATATATATTCATTATTTATCTTTTTATAGTCATCCATAAATGTTAGAGATATAAAATATAATTAAACCGTTCATGGTGACAATAGGTTGTACATACGCATGATCACTATTGTCACCATTCAATAGATGGAATGATATAAATATAGATAATAGTAAAACTTATAATGATTAATTATTATATAACTTATAAAATATATATTAATTAAAATTATCTTTATTGTTTTTAATGTAAAACATATGTGAAAAATGAATAACATCTCATAACGGAGGTGGCTGTGCACATGTACACAAGAGTGACATTATCATTTTCACACGGATGAAAAGAAAGTTGATATTGGTTTTTAAATACCCATAAGAAATTATAATTATGTTTCATAAAATTTATTCATTATTTTATATTGGATACAATATATTTAGTGGATTTATAAAAATTAATGAAATAGAAAATGCTCTGTTAAGAGTTATACCTTTTCATTGAGAAACCTTATTTAGAATAAACCCTATTCCATGAATGTATGGTATTTTTTAAATACTAAAATCTATATAATGTGGTAAAGAAATCTATGATGATATTTTTGAAGCTATGAGATGAGATATAAGGCTTAAATATTGTGAATAATGTTGGTAAGGTGGTTCCCTTTTAAAGGTGACGTGGGAGGAACTCTTGGAATTACTTAAAATTTTAAATTAATATATATTAATATACATGAATAAATGTTTAAAAATAGATATTATCTGAATATAATATGATTTGAGTCTAAATACTATCATAAAATATTATTTTAACATATTTTGGTTTTGTTATTACCCTTATTTCTTATTTTTAACCCCTTGGCAACCCTTTTAAAAATAACAGAAATATCATAGCTCTCAATTATTTAAGGGTTAAGAATGTTAAAATAAAATTTATAGTGACACATAAATGTATTATTGATGATATATTCAACCATATTCCATTCCCTTGGCCAAAGATAGGATTTTTTTTGAAATTTATATCATTTAGTAAATTATTATATATTATAAAATCCCACTAATACCATTTTTTGAACTATTAATTTTATTTGGCTTTCACAATAGCTTGAAAAAAATGAATTATAATATAAACCATTAAAAACCACATATTATATATTCATACATAAATTTAGTGTAATAGAAAAAATCATCCAAATTTTGATACTTTTAATATTTTTAAAATTGTTTATTTTATTTTTCTATTAATTGAATAAATATTGTGTTGATATTGCATATGAATTTAAGGTAATTATTAGGTAAATAAAATTTTCAAAAAATTAGAGATGAGAAAAATAATTAATGTTTTTAATAAACATTTATAATAAAGCTTATCCTCTCTTTTTTGTTTTATGAAATGTTTATAGATATTTAAGTTAAGAGACTATCATTTGGTATTTATTCCTTGTTTAATTAGTATCAAGACCACCATAAATGAAAAATGACATCAAGTGGATATATATTCATGAATTTGATTTAAATTGAAAAATACACTCATCCACTAGGATAAAGTATACTGTTTGGGTGAGTTTAGTGCCTCATCACGTTAGTTTTAACCCAAATTTACCCATTTCACAATTACTATGGTAACAAAAATTTACTATGGTTAATGTTAATTTTGAAAAAAAACATATTTTAAATATTTAGGCCACCTTATTCAAAATATGGATTCAAATTTAATGATTTAATATTCTTATGAGGCTAAAATTAATTTAATATAAACATTTGAACATCAATGAAAAAGTGTTTTTATAAAAAAATTTCTTTTATGAATAAATTTTTTGATACCAAATTCAACAACAAAATTCATTATAATGAGAACAATTAAATTAATAAAAATATAATATAGATAAATATAATTTTAAAATATATTAAATAATAATTTAACATTATAAATGTTTGAAATATAAAAAAATGTTTTTGATAAAAAAATCAATTTTCAATTTCTCACTATAAAATCAAACTTTTGTGAAAAAGCATAAAAGTCTACTATAATGTGATTTTAATATGATTATTTTAAAAATTATAATATTTTTATCAAATTAAATTTCTAAAAGTTATGTAAATTAATATCAATATTTTCTCATTAAAAAAAATAAAAACCATTTTGATGAAAATGTTATTTTAGAATAAAATGACTTAAAGATTGATTAATTTTAAATTTATAATTTTTTATTGAGTATAATATATATATATATATATATACTTAATAGCAGGTTTTACCCTATTCATACACACCATTTAAATATATATTTGTTAACTATTAGATTAAATAATTAAATTTTAATAGCTTAATATGGTATATTAAAACTCTGTGTAATGTGTAAAGAAGACTATCAAAGAAATAAAATTAATTTATAGATATTTATATCATTAATTATCTAAGTGTTAAAAATATATTGGACCATTTTAATATTTAAATTTTCAATTGTACCATCCCTTGATAACAAATAATATTTTTTTATGTAGTGAAAAATCATCGATTGACATTTTGTCCTCGGTGTATAATAAATCATCAATTAATGAACATGTATAAAATTTTTATAATCGATTGAAATATAATAAAAATAATTTTATGAAAACCAACTATGAACAACCCCTAAAAAATCACCCAAAATAACCCATGACATAACAAATCCATGTTTATAATCTTCCAAGGAAGGAAAATCAGGTTAGGGAATCTAATAAAAGCTCATAGGAATGAATTTTACTAATAAATTAGAATCACATGATTTTTCCATGCTTAAAAACTGCATTAGACTCCATGAATTATAGATCTACATGCAACATCAAATAAGATAATAACTAATAATGAAAAAAATTGGATTCTATAGAATACATAACCATACAAAACTCAAAATAAGTATAAAAAAACAAAAATAAAGACATAAAAATATCAATATCATTTGAGGATGACATGGCCAATATATCTAATGTAGAAATAAATACCCAACATGATTCCTATGTAACCTCTTGGTTACCATCCATCGATAAAATTAACCTACTCCTAGATCAATCATGATCCATAACCTAGATCGGGAAAATAGACTCAGCGTTACTGATATAAAGTGAAATAAGTGGAATTTGTGAATAAAAGAAAATCAATATGTACTCAATACAGAATCCATGAAAATACATTATGAAAAAAAAAATACAAACACTAGTACAACAAATATTGTTATCATTGAAATAAAACTAACTATAGTCTTACTTGGAAACAAATATATATAACACAAATCATTTATAAAATAAACATTTCAATATTAATTTTTAATTTAATGAATGAATTTGAAAATAAACCATTGAATAACCTTTATAATCACAAATAAAGTTACCCAAATAGAAAAAAAATGAATCATTAGATAGAAAAATCATACCAATAATTTAGAAACAAAATTTTAAAAAAGTAAAATACCAAAATAATAAAGAAACTATATGACATACCACATATAGAAGAAACAAGAATATTTTAGTATATAATTGTATTAAAATATAGACAATCATTCTAAATTGTAAATCCTTCCATGTGGAAAGCCTAAAATTATTTGTATTAAAACCATCTATTATCATATCGATGAATTCCAATTACTACAACCAACTATCTACTGTAAACTATTGTAAATAGTGGAACACTCTTATGGTTAATGATACCATAGTGGATCTATTTCATCTAATTAGGAATACACATAAACTTTTTTCTCATCCATTACTATGATTATTATTATAACCATGATAATAGTAATGGTATGTGATGTCACCTTTTCATATAACATATAAATTAAAAATCAATACTATTTAAACACATATGCTAAACCCAACTCCCTAATCCTATCCATGTGAAAAAAACCCTAATATTAGGAAGTATCATCTCAACATAACATGAGGAGTGGGAGTCTATAGATGTTCATACATTATAAAACATCCTTCTTCCAAGAACCAATAGGGCCATAGCATTTCAAACAAGTAATCATGTTCTCAAAAATATTACATCATTCAAAGACATGGAAAACCCCAAGGCATTGTCAAAATCATTAATAAAGAAACCAAATGAGCCTCTAAACCGTGATTTATAAATACAAATTTATAATATCATTGAGATGAATTTTGGAATCCAATGTATAATTTGATAATTGACACTTTAATAAATTCATCCTATAAAATTCTATTTGGACATATAAATATAAATATGAAGTAAAACACACATACTTATATACATATATCCACTCATATATATTCATATATAAATTCATAGGAGTCACTAAAGAGAAAAAATGGAAACAATTCATCCCACCCAACAAATCATATGAATCCTCATGTAAAGTAGAAAAACTCCCAAAAATTGATAATTCACAATCATAAAAAAATCCAACAGCATGAGAAAAGTTTCATAAAATCATAAAACTTAGTCCAATAAAAAACCACATTAATGATATGAAAGTGTCCACTAGGGTATATTAATGTGAACATAGAATATATATACATTCAATAAGAAAATTTAGGGATTAAAATGCTCAAAAATCCTCTTTTTAATCAAATATTTACCACAAAAGATCAAAAACAAATTTTTAGATTCGATAACAAGAGAAATTCAGTTTTAAAAAACATTAAATCTCATAGAATATAATGGGTTTGGATCCAAAATTATGGTGTTTTAATATAATTTATGGGGGTATTGTAACACCCCTATAAAATTTAAACAAAAAGACTAACTGTTTCTACCCATGTTAATAACGTTCACCTTTCTTTTTGGGAGCCAACCTGATTAGAAAACCATAGTTACATGTAATTTTCCTAATGTAGGTTTAGGATGAGTAGACATCTATATATTTTCCTATGGTATGTGTGATTAATGAAAAATCACACTTAAGAAACACGTTTTTTCCAAAAGGGGTAGTCATTAATCATGTAAGTGACATATATGGGTCATAAACATTTTTTTTATTTTGAAGATAACCAATGTATTACTGATGAATGATAGGTATGTTGAAAATGTTCATGGACTAGGGTGTACGTTCATTACATTATAAATTAATTATTTTCTATATAAATGAGTAATATATTAAAAATGTATAACATGAAAAAAAGGCATAATTGTTCATGGGAATTGGGTGCACATAAAATTTATTGACCAACTGTGAGGAAGGATCTTCGATGGGGTGCTTCAGTATATTAAAAATGTTATGTTAGAAAAATATTCCAAACAATATCTATGGATAATATACCATTATGTAAATTAATTATGTTTTGGTGGTTATATTTAGGGTCTCATTAATATAATTGTTGAATGTCAATTAATCTAATTATATTATTTATTAGAATATAAAAAAAAATTATGAAAAAATATGTTTTCACCCTCACAAGAATATCATATAATAGATTAGAGGGATCTGTGGTGCTTTAGATTTTGAATTGAATACATATGAATATAGACTGATTCTCCCCAACCTATAGTAATGAGAATATGGAGATAATCATAATATTTATAGAGACACACCATTCAACATGACATCAGAAAATAAATACAACCCATTTGTATATGAAATTGAAAATACACTAAGATCATTTAATTTACGCAGAATTTATGGCTAGAAAATTGAGGAGACATTCCACACCATGATAACTATTTTATCATCTATAAGTCACCATTAGTAGGAACACATATCCTTTGGATAC
The DNA here is from genome assembly GCA_963277665.1 of Viscum album. Taxonomy (NCBI): domain Eukaryota; kingdom Viridiplantae; phylum Streptophyta; class Magnoliopsida; order Santalales; family Viscaceae; genus Viscum; species Viscum album. Next base: position 621,164,446 of record OY728167.1, on the reverse strand, counting down.
ATTTCATATTGAGAAATTTTCTTTATAGAATCAATCAAACTAAAATTATCCTACAATTTATTTAACATCTCTAGAATTTCCTCATCAAGACCAATTCATTTTTTTGTTTTGTTGGGTATACCCTTGTGAAAATGGTATATGATTTATTGGGATTTTAGGATAATAAAAATCCACTATTGATCTTTTACTAGGACTCATATTTTGTAAAAAAATCCAATATTTATTTTTTGGGATTGTTGGAATGGTTGTTTCTTTAGAATGAGAATACTATAATAATGTGTGCAATATGATTTTATGTTATGTACCACTCTTAATTGTGATGAAGATAAAATTTTGAAAATACATTTTTTAAAATAGAGGATGAAATATTTTTTACCAATCCTTTATTTTTGGAATCCCCAATGATTTGGTGAGTATTCCAAATAATGTTTTATGTTATTGTATAATATGTTAGTTTGTTGATTGGAATTCGAGATTATTTGCTCTGAAATAATTCATTAAGTCTTAAAGATTGAGAACTAGTTTTTTGTGGTGGTTGGAATGACCATTTTGAATGTTGTTATTTTATTGTTTAGGTGGCTTTAATACATCAATATTTTATTATATATATTTTTCATTAAATAGATTTAATGTTTTCAATTGCTTATGATACACTGGTGGTTTTAATACATCAATATTTTATTATATATATTTTTCATTAAATATATTTAATGTTTTCAATAGCTTATGATACACTCAAACCCATGTATAAATGAATCATAATATACTATACAATTATAACCAAGTTGTTTAATTGGATGAGTGAATAAAAATATCCAAAAATAAATGTTATATATGTTGATTTTTTATAAACCAAGTATATTAATAAACAAGTACTCAATTTTTTATAATGTCATTATATTCTTAAAAAAATTACCATAAAATGGAATTTATTTCTTTTTTAGAGAAAGAAATATAATTAACTTTTTAAAACATTGTATTAAAATTTATTTTGAAAATTTTAATTTAATTTTTGAATTATCATGTCCAAATTATCATTGAGTGATTTTTTTAGAATATAATGTTAATTTAGATTTTTTATTGAATAATGAAAACTACTAATTTTAATAGAAAAAAATATTTATTTTCTCAAGACTTTTAAAATATTCATTTTTTAAAATGGGTTTAAATGATAAATCAGTTATTTTATATTCTTAGTAATCTAATTAGTTTTTTTGGAATTAATATAATGTTTTATTTTTTATAATAAACGTCATATACTTAAGAAACATTTTTTTTCTAAAAACCACTTTCATTGTGTTTTGTGGGTTTATTTTTATCTCAATTAAACCAATTTCAGTAATAGAATTTGAAACAATTTATTTCATATAATTAATTATCATGAAAAAATTATATAATGGATAAATTTTCATTTTATTATTATTAATAATAAAAACTGTAAAAAAGATTCACTAAAGTTATGGTTAAAATGGGTTTACGAGGGGTTAAATAGGAAAATAAGGGTATTTTTCCAAATAAAATAATTTAAATTATATTTTATAGCCATATTAACACCTTATATATCCCAACATTGAATCATCATTTATTTGGAATCATTTGGCCTGAGTATGACATTATTATATTTTAATATTTTAAGAAATTCCATGTCTGCCCTCTTCCCCACTTATAATAGGACACCCCCATTCTATTTTTTTCACAACATTAAGAAATATAGAATGAAAAACCTTATAAAATTATATTTTAAACTTCATATAAAAGACATATAGGTGATGTTATTTTTAAAATACCATTCCATGTAGTTTTATTATATGATTTCTGAATAAAAATATAAAATGTGTTTGAATTTTTTTTATGTGTAGTAAAGACCGAAGGTCTGCTACCCTCCCCCACCTCCATTGCCCTGTAATGATGACATGATAATGAAGGAGGGTGGGTTACCACCTTTCTATTTAATAAAAAGGGAATAGAGGACCCCCTACTACCTTTTCATTAATCCATATAAAAGGGCACCAACATTCTACTCATTTTCAATTTCTCTCATCTCTCTACATTCCACAGATTCTCCATCAAAAAAATTTAATTTTTTTATGTGGTGGATCTGGGGGTCTAAAAGAAGTTCTAGTTTTCTGGGAAGAATCATTTAGAGGTATTTTTTATTAAGATTAAATTTATTTATTCAATTCATTGTATTATTTTTTGTTAGTTCAAAATATGTGATTTATTAAGTAGTTTAGATAGTTCTAATTAATTAATTAATTAATTATTTAGTTATATATATTTTTAAATCATGTATTTAATAAATAATTATTTAGTATAGATTAACTAATTAATAAATTAGGATTAAAAACTCTAAGCATTTTGGTAGAATAATGATTATCTAATTATCTATGAAATCAAATCCTTGTCTGGATAGAAAAAAGTGGATGTGCATGTAGCACATATATACCTTGGAGTAAAAACTCAGACATGGTTATAAGGGCTTGACTCGGGGTAACCTGGTACACAAAAATTCTCCATGCTCACTCCTAGGTTGACACTTCCATGAGATATGCTTTATATGATTCAGATATACTTTATAAACTACTAAAATACCTATGAAAAGAAAACATCAAATCAATATATTAATCAATGATAAAATGATAAGTATAAATATATAAAATGAAAGGGGTAAGGACAGATACATTAAATAATGAATGCTATTATTATAAATCGAATCCATTTTAGTTAGTTTTAAATATGTTATAAATTAAGTAGTTTAATAAGTTATATATAGATTATAAATAATATTTATTATTAGTGATAATTATGTATTGATTAATTCATGAATAACATATGATTAAAAAATAAATACATATAATGATTATATAATAATATTTAATTAATTAATATTATATGATTAATTATTGAATAAGGAATGGCCAATGAGTGATTAAAGATTTATTACCTAATGAATAAAATAGTAATGATTAACTAGTGGTTATTAAATGATTAACTTTGTAGAAACTATGCTGAAAACATTTGTATCATACATTACGATATAAGAAGATGTTTTAAAATTTTAGAATCATAAAGATTATATAGTTTAGAAATAATAGTTATTATTAATAATGACTAATTATAGATTAATTAATGAATAACAGAGGATTAAAAAATGAATACATATAATGAGAAGATAATAATACTTATCATTGATAAATTGAAATTATGATCATTTAATGTGAAAAGGAGAATAAAAAACACACTAAATAACACATGAATGATTTAAAAAACACATGAAATACCTTGATTTTTTTAGTAGAAAAAGGTTTGGATGAGATGAACCTCACTTAAAACGTAAGGTAAAATATGGCTTATTTTGAATTTATATCTTAATTGTATCATCTAAAAGTATGTACTTAAATTTTGAATTTTCTAATTTTTTATCCTTCAAATGAAATATAAGATTACATCAACGATATATCTGTAGAAGGCTGAATGATTTTGAAAATTCATAAGTTATGTACATCCCCTTGGAAGATGTTATTAAGATACTAATTGACAATTTTCTGGATTTTACCACACGTATGGCGTGTGGGTAATATAATCTAAACCATGTTCTACTGAGAATTTATAAGGTATTTATTATATTTTATAAATCATTACTTTATTATTTAATGTGTTAGTTCTTCTACATTTCACTATATATCATAATAAATGTCATTTTATCAATGATTAATAAAATAATGTGGGGTTTTATTCTTATTACATCACTTTCCAAAATAGTCTCTTACTTATATTCTAATAATCTTTTATATAATGAAACATTAATATCATATTTTATAGTATAAAAATTGGTTTTTAAATTTTAGTATATTAAATATTTTATGGTCAACAATCATTTTCAATATTTGTTACACTATTAGAGTAATGATAAAAACACATTCTTTATTACCACACGTATGACTTAAAATAGTGGTTGAAGATCCACACCATGAAGTTGAGCCTATTCCAAATGATGTAGAAGAGGAAGTTCTATATGGTCTCTTGGATATACATGTCAATTCGACATATGATTAAGATTTTTATAATGATTGAATAGATTGTGAAAACATTACTAATGAGGAGGTAGGAATGGAAGTTGCAGAGGATGTTTCTAGAAATTCATTTGTTATACATCATCTGCAACACCCAACAAATCATCAAGCACTCATTTCATCTTTTTCGGAAATAGTGACACATGTTATTGAATTTCACTGCAATGTTCAAACACCCATAAGTTATTTTCCCATATTTATACCAAATATGTTTAGTGATCTAGAGAAAACCTTATATGTTGGAAGTGATTTTTAAAGTAAATATTCATTAAAAAACAAGCTAAAGGTATTTAAAATTGAGAGGCGCAATAGACATATAGTTCAGGAATCAGTCTGTAAAATATACCTCATACATTGTGATATGTACAGGGATGACTGTAAATTCTGTTTGCGGGATATTTCATACATTTCATTTGGATGTTGGAGGATCTCAAATATTGAGGCAATTCAACATTGTGTTCAGAAAAACCTGACATAAGATCATAACTCATTGGATTCTAAATTTGGTCCATCCATTATCATTGAGATGATTAGGACATATAATATGTTCTTATATACCTTGTTATAGAGATGATAAAAAAACATTTGGTTATATGATTTCTTATAATAATTCATGGTTGGAAAAACCGAAATGGAATTGTGAAGGTTTATGGTGAATGGTATAACTCGTATTGAGTGTTGCACAATTTCTAGTAATACTGAGACACAACAACCATGTTCTCTTCCATCTTCGTATGAATGAACATGTGTCACAATAAAATCTACTTGATCCATCTCATGTTCAATTTCATCAGTTTTTCTATGTATTCCTCCCCTATATCTCAACATTTCATTTTAGAAAACCATTCATACAGATTGATAAAATTTTTCTATATGGAAAATACAAGGATGTATTCTTGATTTCGGAAACCCATGATGGAAACCATTCACCTATTCTACATTCCTTTTATATTGTTTTTAAGGGAAAATAAATATCATGGAGTTTGTTTTTAGATTATATCAGCAACCATTTCATCAAAATTTATGGTGTCTATTTTATATCTGATCTGCATCAGGAAATCAAAGAGGAAATCAATGTAGACTGTAATGCATGGAGCCCCCCAAATTCACACCATCGGTACTACACTAGAAACATTGATTGAAACATCTGGAAAAAATTCCATAATGTCCCTATGAAGAAATAAATCATGAGGATTGGTAAACATTCTCTTTTTTGTTTTTTTCTATTTTAATCTAAATACAAAATCAATTTATGTGAAATATAATCACTTCTATGTAGAATATGAGCAGGATCAATCGAGGTTTGAAGAATGTTTTGAAAAAATCCACAATGATAATCAAGATTTTTATGATAATTTGATGCAGATTCCAAAAAAAATGTACATTGGTATATATTATGGGGATTTGGTATGGACACATGACCAGAATCATTGCGGAGTTCATTAATAGTGTCTTCAAGGGGCTTCAAAAGTTACCTATAACGTCCCTATTTCAAGATACATTTTCTGGTTGGGTGAGGTACTTCATTGATAGAAAAAAACTAGCCTTGTATTGGATTCCATAGGTTACAAGGTACAAAATGAATCTTCAATATGTGATTGAAATGAAAATTGAATAAGCTTCTAGTTATCATGTATTCCTTTTTTTCCAAGAAGACTCTCGATTTTAAGTTCAAGAGAATTTGGAACCCATAACAAATAGCATCAGTGAGAAAATGGTAGTATTAATAGAATCGAGGAAATGTCCATGTGGAAAAATTCATGACTTATGGTTTCCATAAGCACATTCCATTGCAACATGTGCCTATATGAACGTATCATGGGAAGAATATGTTTATATAGTGTACCGGTTTGACATAGTTTATAACTATTATTCTACATCATAGATGATGATTGGGAAGTTTTGTGGATTTCCACTGCCCAAAGGCCAACCGGTTGTGATACCGGACATCAACCAGTTGCATAATCGTGGGAGACCGAAGGCCAGAAGGATACTGAATGTGATGGACTTTCCTCATGAACAATTTAGAAGTTTTATATGTAACACATTTCATCAAGAAAGTCATAACTGGAAATGACTGATATGTTGGGCATCATTGCTGGTCTTTTGAATCTATTGAAGACTCTACATCTTGGAATGATATGTGAGATGAAGATCCCCTTTTATCTCATTTTTTATTCTTTTATTGAACATATATATATATATATACACTTATTTTTACATACCTTTGTATTTATTTAATCTCAATCCATGGGTCTCGATGACCCATATGGTGTTCTATGTGCTTCCCTAGTTTATAATCTTATGGACGGATTATTTTACTCTCCTTTTATAGATGGGAAAGAGTTATCATGTGTTTCATGTACTCCCCATGTTGAACCCCCTATGGTTGGGTGATGTTACTCTTTCTCTTGGTTTGTGTTGAGCTGCATTTTTTTTCTATTTGTTGTCTTTATATTCCTTTTGTATCTCTTACAGAACACCCTTCAATTATCGAGGCGTCCTATTGGGTATGTATATAGTCACCCCTACATGGGATTTTCCAACATGTGTCTTGTATTATGAAGATAGGGGACAAGTCAGAAGTTGATTCAGATTAGATTAGGGATACCTAGTCCATTGGGACACGTATGGTGGTCGTAGCTTGGAGATATGGAGCTTGGCCCTCTCAATAGTTTACATTTCTAGTTTTGTTAGGTTGGTATATATTTCTTGTGGGGAGGGTATTTTTCAACTTTATGTTCCATTATACATGAATGTAATCTTGTACTGTCAAGAATTTTTACATGAATTATAGAGACCAGACATAACATACATTAATATTACATCATCTAAGATGAATATTCAGCATATTACAAAAAGTAAATTCACAAGTATCATATAAGTTTACTATTTTTTGAATCATGTAATTTTTTTTTCAATTTATGTAATTGATTATGAAAATATATTTTAATTATCATCCCATTTAGTACTTCTACATAAAAACATTGTTCATAAACTAGTGAAAGGAAACATAAGAAAGGGGTGACCTAGAATGATCAGAAAGAAAAATAAATGATGTACCTACGAATAACATAAACATAATGCTACATGTACATGAGAATAACATTTCAGGATAAAAAAATGAATATCATAGACTAAAAAAAAGAGGAATGACATAAATATTGGTTGTTCATAAGAAATGAATCATAAATAAATTAAGATCATGCCCCCATGAAGGCATAACACATGAAGAATACATGGAACTATGTCATACCCATTAACTTATAAAACTATGAACATGTATAAGTAGAAATAGGTTCACTCATTATGTTAATGATATGAAATCTATCCCTTGCATAAACATATGGACATGCAACCCTATCCCCACATAATGATGTGAACATGATATCAGTTCCACACAAAACATTGTGAACCTATAATCAAGTTGATAGATAAACATGTAGACATTAAAAAATGTCCATGTGTAACATTGTGAACATTTCATAAGGCACACACATAACATTATGAACATTTAATAAGGTTCATGTATAAATTTTTGAACATGTAATAAGGTCCAATCATAATGTTTTGATAATCTAATCTGGTTAAATCATATTGTTATTGAGATAGAACCAGGTCCATACCTAGCATTGTGAACATGCAATCAGGTTTACACATAACATTATGAAAAATTTATCATGTTCATGCATAACATATATAATCACGAGTCATCCATCGTTAACCAATGCATTGGAGGATGATATAGGTCCCACCCATCAAATAAAAAATGCATACATATGTGTGCCACAATATTATAAACAATCATCATATCATAAAAAATTAAATGAAAATGGTATCATAAGAATTTCATCACAACATTACCTATGTAAAATATAGAGTTCTTATAATCATTTCATCAATGCATAAACCATGAAATGATGTGTGGTTCAAAAGCATATAACTAATTAACTAGAAACTAGTGTCATATACATCATTACATTAAAACATAAATCATTCATTAAATAATTTCAATGGAATTCTTGGACCATGAACACAATAATGCATAAAATATTACAAGGCATGTTGTGTTAGATATAGAAGGATTTTAAAATATCACACGGAATATTTAATGGATAAATCCGTTTATTGAAATTAATTTTCATAATACCATTAAAAAATCCATTTCTTATAAATAAAGATAAATAATTAATTTGAAAACATTTCTCAAGGGAAATATATTTTATACTTCCAAAACCCTTATTTAAAACATCATGAATTTTGAAAACATTTTTATATTAAAAAAATATTAATATCTTTATGTAAATATTAAAAGTATTTTGAAAAACCATTCCTTTGATAATATATTGAAAACTTATAAAGAATGAACAAAAACATTTTGAAAACATTTTTCCTTGAAAATTTATAAAAGAATATGATTTTGTTTTGAAAATAATTTTCCGTGAAATCATGTAAAATAATATTGAAAACAATTAATACACATTTCAAAGATAAATCATTTTTGAAATCATCTTTATAAAAAATCATTTTGAAAGAACATGGATTTCAGACCGAAGATATATACAATGTCAGATTTTATGAATTTTTTTTTATTAATTAACATAATTGGCAAAGAGTGAAAATTTTTACCAATAAACGATTATATCATGAAAAATAAGAGGGTAATAAATTTATTTATTGTTCTTGAGATTTTGATCATAAAATTTATTTAATAGAAGTCTATTCGTAAACAATCCTGATAAATAATGAGATTTTTGCAGTAATTGTTATCACTTTGGTAACATTGACTCATAATACACATTGGATAATAACATTGAATGATGTTTAAAATATCATGAAAATAAAATATTCATTATATAACATGTCAAAGTGATGTATACACACCCCATATAAAAATATAGCTACATAACATTCCATGTATCTCAAAGAATGAAAATTAAGACAGAAATTACATTACCGATTTGGTAACATTTGAACCATAAATAGAAAGAAATAAGGATTATAAAATGGATATGTAAACACCATAAAATTTATTTATAATAATCATATAAAACATTCATAGTTATTATATACACCACACAATAGAAATGAGTGGCGAATAAGGTAGATGTCTCACACAAAAAAAAGTGAGATTAGAAAACCCTTACCTTAATTCTTCAAATTCATCATACCTATTAAGGCATCATATATAATAAATATAATTAAATTATAACTCTACCAAAGAACCATATTATTATATTTAATAAAATATTTTTTTATGACTGTATATTACCCACTTATTAATAACTCCGTGTTAATGTTACATTTTAGGTCATATCTACTTTGTTTTTTCTAAATGTTTTGTCTTTGTATTCATGTTCCTATAACTTAGATCATGATTTAATTATTTTAATAAATTAAAACATGATAAAATTATAATATATGTTCAGTATATAAATTTTTATAATAATATTCAAATTATATATAGATGAAATGGGATACACCATTCAAGGTGAGGGTAGGAAGAACAAACACATGAACTCTATTTCTGTTTTAATTTCCTATTGAATGAAATAAATTAAATTAAATATATGTATATATATTTATTATATAATTATATTAGAATAAATATTTCATATATATCACATAGGTTTAATAAACCTATCGATAATACACAACATTTAATGTTTGTATGAATCACCTCACTTTGAGTAGGCGGCAGTCGAGACGTCCAAAATCGAAATTATTGTGTTTACAAAAAATGTAAAGCCTAGAATATATATTTTATATAATAATTAAAATTAAATAATTAAAATATAAATAAAATATTAAAATATAGTGTCTATTATAATAACCAGCCTTGAGAATTGGTAAAGGAAAAAATGTACAACATCATTTTTGTGAGGAGGTAGTTCTCCTTAAAAAAGAACGGTAAGTTCGTTATACATTAGATGGTTGTGTGTGTAGGTTTTAGTTGAACCCTTAGAATAAAAACATATAAATATATTGAGGATACTAATTTTTTCCTCTAATCATGGAATTATATGATATGAGTTTTTGTATAATGAAAATTAAACAAATTATTTGGGGGAATGATGTTACCTATTTATTTGGTAACTTCTTTTGGTTAGCACCAAAAAGCTTCCTTCGATTGATTTATGACAAAGGATATGATTATTGGACTAAGGGAAGGATTTTTTGATGTTATTTGATAGGATGTTTTCATAGAGAAATGGGTTGAGGTGTGTGAATAAGAGGGATGGGTGAGTGATATTTAATAGTGGAGGATGAGTTTCATTCTTTTAAAATATTTAAAAAGGAATTCCTCCCACATTTTTACAATATAAAGTGGATTCTAAAATGTTATAAATTGGATCCAAGTGACGATAGGGTTGACATATGTACATCAAATGGATTTTGTAAAACTTTCATGGACATTTTGGACCTTTTGATAATGTTTTAGTCCTTTTTTAAGATAATTTTCCTCTTAATTTCTATAATTAATTGTAGTCACATTTAGTAATATTTATGTTAAAAAATTATTTTTAATATATTAGAAATTATAAAATAATCTTACTAAAAACATGGTTTTTTTTCAAAATTATAATTAAAGAGGTGGAAAACATTAATTTAATTTTAATCCAGTAGATGGAACGACAAAGCGATTTTTAATGTAAAAATGTTTAAAAAGATTGAAATATATTTATATACAATTTCAATGTGAAATTTCATCCAATGAGATAAATTATATTAATTAATGTACAATTTTTGTAATTATAATTTAAAATAAAATTAAAATATAACATAACTGTATAAATTTTTTTATGAAAAAACAGTTTTGAATTAAAATTTAGTGTTTTCCACTATTCATCCAAAAAAAATAACAGTTCACTGAAGAATATTAAAAAATTCATACAAAGTAAATTTTGATATACCAATTCCAACAAATAATTTTAATTTTTAAAATAAAAATTATAAATTATCAGAAATCAGATTTTAAATTGGGTTTCTGTTAAATGGTGTTAAAGTGAAGTTTAGAAAAATACATATTTTTATTAATAAAATTTTATTAATTCATATATTTTACACATAAAATATATTGGATGACTGAGAAAAATAATGTTTGTATTTAAATTAAAAAAAATATTTAAAAAACTAATAAAATGTTGTTTTTTAACTTATTGAGATAAATTATTGTCTGTACATTAAAAAATAATATTTTCTTATAAAAGTAATTTATTTATTTTACATTCATTTCTATTAATTGATAACCAAATTATTCATTTTATATTCATGTTTAAATCATATTTTTACAATTTAGTTAATTTATTCGTAAATTCCATTCCAATGGCTAGGTGGTAGATATAATAATATTTTAATAATATTATTAATTTTATATTTTACTTTAATAAAACTCATAAATTTCTATACACAATCTATCGAAGGGACTCGATATTGTGTATAATACATTATGAACATTGTGTTTCATGATCCAAAAGATAATCTAAGTGTTGTGTGTAATAAATGATTAACATGGTGTTGCATATAGTGAAATCCAAACATAGTTCTTCTATATAAAACCATATATTCAATGTTGCATGAAAGAAAAATATAAAAAATATTAAATTAATTGAAAAAAAAAGTTCACAAAATTAGGGGGTGCTTCATTCTATCCCAATTAAAACTAATTTCAACCTCGTAATTCATCTAGGTTATTAAAGTTTTACTACATGAAAGTTACATTCATAGAAACCCACATCATAAAAATTAATAGTAAAAATTCTTTTAAAAATGGAATGTTTGATACATGAGGGTTACCCAAATTATTTCATAATTTGGTTTCCAAACATTTTAACATTGGTGGCAAGTGAAAACATGGAAATGGGATAGAAATATAACTATTATGTCCTCATTAAATTCAAGTGAGAACATAGTTAGGAGAAAAAATAACAATAATGAATCCATAACCAAAATATGTTTGAAAAAGGTCATTTATATCATAAAAATTATGATAACTTGATAATAATTATTTCAATACCATTTTTCTCAATGTTGAATAATCTTCATGAAAAGATATACTTACATGATTTTAGGACAACCTTACCCTTTGTTGTTCCTTGATCTTCTTTCAGTTCATATCTAATTCCCTGAAATAAAGGTGAATTATTCATTCCTAAAGAACTAAAATATAATGAGTTCCATAAATTGAATGAGAAGTCTTTGTGTATGTCATTATTTGACCTTAAAAAAAATGGTTAGCATAAGTTATTCGATATGCATAAATCCTCATATGGCGAGATAATTATTTAACCTCTAAAACCTCATCTAATGTTTAATTGAAACCATTTTACAAAGATTTAACCTTATAAACCTTCCAAAAGATTTAATTTTAAAACCTTAGAAATAAAACCACTAAATTTATCAAAATAACTCAGTATTGATCCCTCGTATATCGAACACAGCTCTTTTTTTGTCACATACAAACCATGTGATAGCCTTTATCATGTATTCTTTTGAAAAATGGTAATAACTTAAATTATCCTAAATCCTTATTGAAAAAATTAATGTTTCCTTAATACAATTTTTATTGGGTATATTCATTAAATCCAAAAAAATTTCAAATTCATCCAAGAGTCCATAAACCACTTGTCAACAATTCATTAATTTGTTTCAAGGTGATAAATATTGTGAAATTTACTTATTCATATCCAACATGTCATTATTGAAAAATCATTATCTTACCATAAGGAACATATTAATGTTTACATTTCCCTCAATCATGTGTTTCCCATGAAAAAAAATATTCCATTAAACCACTCTTCTAGTACATCGGAACCATCCAACATAATCATGAAAATCCTTAGAAAAAACAAAAAATAACAATCCTTATATATTTCAACATTCTTATAAAATAACTAATGAATACATATAAATAAAAAATTTTATTATTATATTTCATCCTAAATAAGTTTACAAGACTACATCATCATATTACTTAATACATGTTTACTTTCACATTTCACCTGTATTTTCATCATCAGCATCAATATGAAAATTACTCGTACCACCTTGCAGATTTTCATTGTGATATTTACACTACACACATCGATATTCATAATGAAAATTTATTCCACAAATAAATAATTTAACCTCTTATGATGTATTATAGAGGCCAATATTCCCTTCTATTAAGTCTACTAAACACTTCATTTTTCTTTTGCAGCTAATTGAGTTGTGTCCTCCATTTCCATAGTAAAAACATTCTATTATTACTTTATGAAATTCAGTTAGGTGATTATTTATAAATTCTTGGAACAAAGGAATCATATTATTATATCCTATATGGTATAGAATATGAAAACTCTAAAAAAACTCAATCCTTCTCTTCTTTGGTGAGTCTGAGTGTTCGTTATGGAAAATGTTGTAAATAATCCTCTGTGAAAACTAATTATGAATGATCACATCATCCTTCACTCCAGTGATATTCCCATTCGACAACTCATCAGAAAATTTTACATCCTATTCAGCATTAACCTAGATACATTTAGTTCCCACTATAGTCTAAATCCAGAAAACATAGTGTGATTATACTTATCATAGAGAAAAAAACATAATCCTGAAAAACCACTCCTCGGATGTAAAAATTATGACTCCATTATATGACACCATAGGAATATACTTAGAGACATCCCTATATATATCCATAAAAAATTCCCTAGAGATATCACTAAGGGGTTCTCATCATAGTTTCCATATAATGACTGAAACTTTCCTTTGATACCACCTATAGAGACCTTGGCTTAACATATATTGATATTAAATCATATTAGTTGAATATTGTTCATGTAAAAAAAATTATCAAGGACTATAATATTTTAGTGTATTTGGAATCATGAGATACATTATTCATGTTGGGTTAATGATATTCAACATCTCCCATAAAGTATGTTCCCTTTAGTACTCCAACTTAAAAAAAATTCTTTGTAACCTGGGGAAATGAAACATAATAAAGGGTGTTTTTAGATACTCAATATGGGTAAACAATGGAGATACGTAATTATAACATGAAAATTAGGGTACAAGAACATGAGAATAACATTTGATTATCTTACCTTCCATATAAAATATTATAAACATTTGAAATGAGATAATGAATGGATGTTCTTAAGACATGTATCATAAAGAAATCTTGAGCATGATCCACAAAGCATAACATAGGAAAATGACATGGAATTGTGTCATACACATCAGGTTATAACATTTTGAACATATATAAGTAGAAATAGTTTACGTCATTAATTTACGGACATGAAATCATGACCTCACATAATATTATTTACATAAAACTAGGCTTGTAAATAAAATTTTTGAACATGAAATTAGGTTAAAGCATAACATTGTGGACATGTAATTATGATTATACATAAACTTAGGGAAATAAAACCAGGTCCATGCATAACATTGTGAACATGAAATCATTCTCATGAATAAATTTTATGAAAATTTAATTTGGTTCATTCATAATTTTTTGAACACATATTAAGGTTCACTCATAACATAATGAACCTGTAATCATGTCCATGCATAAACATATGGACATACAACCAGGTCCATGAATAACATTTTGAACATGTAATCAGGTTCATGCATAAAATTGTGAACATGTAATCAGGTTAATTAATAATATATATACTCATGAGACATCAATAATTACCTAATATATTTATGGGAGATATAGGTCCCACCCATCACATAATAAAATCATAGAAACATGTCCCACAAGATTAGGAAAATTCATCATATCATAACCCGTGAAATTAGATGGGTATCATAAAAAATTCATCATATCATTACCTATTATAAATAAATATGTCCCGTAATAATTTCATGAAATCATATAACATGAAAATAAGTGGGTTAAAAATTAACACAACCCAATGAAGAGAAAAGGGTCTCATTAAAAACAATCCATCAAAACAAAAACCACTCAATAAATAATATTAATGGTATTTTTATATCATAAACCCAATTAATCATAAACTATAACAATGAATTAAATTTTATATAGAGAAGTATTTTTAAATATAACATGGTAGATTTTAAGAAAATATTCTTTCATTGAAAATAATTCTTATAAAACCATTTAAAAACATTTCTTATAAATAAATATTTATAATTTACTTTAAATCATTTCTTGACGAAAATATCATTTCGTATTTGAATTTTTTTTTAAACATCAAATTATTTTGAATATAAATATTTTAACATAAATTTAAATCTTATAAAGAAATATTTAAATCATTTTTAAAACCCTTTACTTTCAAAATACATTTAAATCAAATAAATAATGCTCGATAACAATTTGAAAACAATATTCTTCAAAAAGTAATTAAAGAATCATGAAATTTTTTTATAAAAAATTCCTTTAAAAAATATGAACTAATATTGAATAAAATAAAAATTATTTTTCAAATATATAGTATTTTTAAAGACAGTATGGAAAAATGGTTTTTAAAGACCAATGATTTTTGACCAAAGAGAGAGATAGTGTCAGATTTTCTTAAAACCACTTTCATAATTATCATATGTAGAAAAGTGTGGAAAATGGTATTAATACATGAAGATGTCATAAATAATAGTAGGAGAATAAAAGTCTAGAGTGTTTTTGAGATATGTATCAGAATATTTCATTAGTGGAAGTTTAATCATAAAGAATACCGATAAATGATGAGATTGAGGCAATAACTATTACCTCTTTGGTAACTTTGACTCATAATAAACATGATAGAATAACATTACATGAATATTAAAATATTATGAAATAATAATATCAATTATATAAAATTTAAAATGGAATTATATACACCAAATAGAATAATATAGGTGCATACCATGGGATGTATCTCAAAGGAAGAAAATTGAGAAAATATTTACTTTACCAATTTGGTAAAATTTGTACAAAAAACCCTTAATATAAAGATAATAAAATTGAAATATATATATATATACATAAATTTATTTTTAAAAATACTATATTTCATTCATGAGAATTATATACACCACAAAAAATAAATGAGTGCTGAATAAAGAATAAGTCTCACAGAAATAAATGTTATTGGATAAAACCCTTACTTTAAGTTTTGAATTTATTCGTACCAGTTTGAACATACTGTATAATAAATATAACATTATTCTACTTATTTAGAAAAAAATAGATTATTATATATGATTCCAAATATTATATGTTTATAAATTTATATTACCCATTTATTAATAACTCCATGATACAGTTATGTTTTGGGTAATATCTGATTTGTTTTTCATATATGTTTCATCTTGTCATTCTTAATCCTATTAAATAGATCATGATTTTATTATTCAAAGAAAAAAAATCATGATATAATATCATATATATTAACTATATAAATATTTATTATAATATATTATATATAGGCATATGAAATGGAATACACCATTCATGGACACGGGAGGACGTCTGTACGCATTAACATTGTATCCATTTTAATGTTGTATAGAAAGAATGAAAGTAAATGAAATATTTTTATATACATATTATCATAAAATTATGATAATTATCTCATATATATTATATAATTTCAATAAACCCGTCTATAATACATTCCAGTAAATGTGTGATCAATTAACATCGTTTTGAGGAGGTTGTATGCCACACATCCACAACTGATGTCATTATATTTATAAAAAATGGAAATTGTGATGGTATGTTTAATTTAATAATTCTATTAAAATAAATATAACATAAATATCATATATATCATATCTAAATAGATATTCCATCATAATTCCATACAATGATAAGTCGTAAAGGAGAAAACAAACAATATCGTTTCATGAGGTGGTAGTTCACCGTACAGAAGAACGATGTTTTTATTACCCATTTGATAGAAGTATGTGTAGGTGTCATTAAAACCCTTAGAATAAAAAAATATTATCATATTTTGGATATTGTGTTTATTTTTTAACAATGGAATAAGAAGAGGTGATGGGGTGTAGAATGAGATTAAAATAAAAGAACTTGAGAAAGGAAGTTATCACTTACTTTAGAAACTCCTTTTGGTTTGCACGAAATGGATCCTGTAGAGGGATTCTTGCACCAATGGATTATTCTAGGATAAAGGGAGGTATATTTGAAGCTTATTTGAGTATATTTTGGTCATGAAAATGGTATTGAGAGGTGTTAATAAGTTTAGGGTTAAGTATCTTTTTATAGGGGAGAAGGAGTGACATTCTTATAAAAATTATAAAAGGGAGTTACACTAATGTTTTTTCCATTTCAAGTGGATCTAATAATAGTAAAAATTATAGAATAGGGATTATAGTTTATAAATATAAAAATTCAATGTATTTATGACATGTTTATAGGTTATTTTTCTTTATGATCAAGGTTTTGTTCTGGTTAAGCTAATTTCCATTTTAATAGCTGTAATTAATTTTATTTACATGCAATTTTTTTTTGGAAAATATTATTTTTATCATATAATAAATTATTATTTATTATGAATCGAAATAAAAAAAATAAAATTTTCCAAATTCTAATAACATAAGATTCATAAATTAATTTAAATTTCATCATACAGACGGGACAACAAAGCATGTTTTTTAAAGTAAAAATGATCAAAATATTGAATGGTTTTTATATCCAATTTCAAGGTGAAATTGAATCCAATGAAATAAATTCATGAAATTTTTATGAAATTTATCCAATTAAATTTTTAAAAAATAAAATATAATTAATCAATATAAATTATTTAGACAGAAAAGAATTTTTAAATTAAAAGTCATTGTGTTTCACTATATATCAAAATTTGAAACTTATGATAAAAACACAAAAAATTCAACCAATGTAAATTCTGATATCCTGCATCAAAAACTTAAAGTGTATTTATTCAAATAAAATTCATAAGAATGTCAAAATTTATATTTCAAATGGATTATTTATTAAAAGGTTTTAAAATTACCATTTGGGAAAATACACATTTTTCTTCATAAAATGGGATTTATTTTTATATTATACCTATAAAATATATTGGATGTGTGTCAAACATATCTATTGAATATATAATATATAAATTTCATTAAAAACATTTATTCAATTTCATTTGTTTAATTTATTCTGATAAAATTTGTTCGTAAATATAAAAAAATATTTCTTAGAAAAGTAATTTATTTATTTCCAAAGAGTTTATTAATTAACTTCTATTAATTGAAATCCAGTGGATTCATTTTATATACATGTATAATTAATATTTTAAAAATTTAGTTACTCTTGTTCAAATCTTACATTCCAACAGCTATGTGGTATTAATAATTATATTCTAATAATTATATTAATAGCATATTATAGGTCGATAAATCTAGGCCTTAAATGTAACCCTTGTTATTGAATGTACATGGTATTTTGTGTGTTTAAAGGAAATCATTGTGTTATGTCTACCGAAAGATAATCTAAGTGTTTCATGTGGTGCAAGATTATCTTTATGTTGCATATAATGAAATTAAAACACATTTATTTTGTATAAAAAACACATATACAATGTTTCATGAAATGAATAATATAAAAATGATTTAATTAATTCAAAAATATATATTTAAAAAAATAGAGTGTTACATTCATGGTTATTCCCCTAGTGTTTTTCTTATTTAATTATTATCTCCCTAAAATTATGAATCAATATGTGTGTGTGTGTGAGAGAGTAAAGGTACCTAGGAAAAGGCTTCCCCATGTATGTTATTCCTTCAACACTAGTTGCCACCCCTGGATTATAGAGGTGGGTTTAGTGTAGTTGCATCTCAAGCCTCGTTTATGGAATGGTCAAGATAGATTGGTATCAAATGATTTCATTCATTTTGATTACTTTTGGATTATTCCCCTTATGAGTATTTGGTTGGGATTAGGGAACTGGTTTTAATGCGTTTCGAGTGTGGCCCTCAGACCTGGGAATCTAGTGATGGTATGGGGGACAAACCAATCCATTCACCAGGACCATTACAATATTCTTGTCAACTAGGTATACTGAAAAGTTGGTTGTAGTGATCAATTGTACGTCCATAATATTGGATTGAGTTTTTAATTGTTCTTATAGTGTCACCTCCCCATTTTTCTTATGTCTTTTTATATATATATTCTCATCTAACCATGGAACATATTGATTAAATTTCAAGATTCATCCATAAAGGAAACCACAGAGGATACCAGTTTTAGATCATGATGATGATCCGATGAGTGATGATACAAATGTTCTGGGTCCATCCCATGCGATTATTCATACTTGTGGGAAGGTAGAAACGCCTAAACCTATTGACCAGCTAATTATACCAGCCGATCAGGATGAGGTGAGTACAGGCATAGCGTACTCCGCGAGATTGTTCGCCAGAGGCTATTGAGGTTCTGCAGTGAGGAAGATCCATCGCTAGTGGAGGAATGTCAAGATTCAATGGTTAGTTTCTTTAGAACCATCCTTATATTTATTGATCAAGTGGTTTTTCTTGAAGCTAGAGTTTTTTCAAAGTGTATTTGGGTGCTGGTGGAGTCTCATTACCCAGATACACAATGTGTCAACACTCTCAAGGAACAACATCAATTAGATATTCCATGTGGAGTAATACCCCTTATTTTTGAGATCGGTTAATATTCAGGATCCTTTAAAGATATAGTACTGAAGTATGATTGTGGATGAGTACACAATGATGTTTATAAAACTTACCATGTACTCCCTTGACCGGATCTAGGATGGATACTTCCAAACTCGAATGTTTTAGCATGGACTCTATAGAGTGATACATGCTAATGTGGTGACCCTGCAAGTCACAACAATTTTCTGGGTGTTGGAGAGGGTATTCATTACATGGTGTTTTTTAATTGTAATACAAAAAGGTGGAGTTGGTAGTGGTAATCACATGGATGATTTGTCTCCATCACCTAGTAGGATCCAGTCAGCAGGATCTCAATGCATGAGACCTCCCCATTATCGGAGTCTGGAATGTGATCAAGGTGTGCATTTATGGTAATGGTATCCCAATGAGTGGAGGTTCTTTTCTTGTGATGGTAGAGGTCACATAGTGTGATATTTCCTAATGGAAAATCAGATAGCTGACAGACCATCATAGAAGATGCAATTCTATGATTAGAGATATCCAAAGAGATGGTAGGGTGGTCTCTAGGGTGGTTGTGATAGAATAGGAGTAGGCATGGATATATATGCTGGATGAATCTATGATATCCTTCTACAACCACCACTTGGCATCCCATGTCAGGCTTAGTGAGCTGGATATGGGGTCTATGGACAGTTGGAGGCTTTGGAAGCCAATGATCATTTAGTGCACAAGATGATTAGTGGTATGATCTATACTTTTTCTATGATTTATTCAATATTACTAAACATAGGTTCAAGTTATTCCATCATCTCTACAATGTTAGTGTGATATCTGGTGCTTCTAGTTGAGGTGTTGGCCCGACAGCTTTGTCATCAGGTTTCTACGTGGAATTCTTCTTTTGTATCTTTTATATGCTGGTAGTGTGAGCTAATTCATGGTGGCGAGAGGTTCACGTGTGATTTTTTTCATTAAAATTGAACCCTATAATGTCATATTAGGAATGGATTTGTTTTCAATAGTCCGACCATAAATTGACTATCACCATAGATAAGTCAGATTCCTTCTCACTGATGGGATAAGACTCACCTTTTGGGAAAGATAGATATCATGGTGGGATGAGTGGTATGAAAGAGATTGAGGAATCATCCCATCAACCATCAGTTGTCAAGTATATCCATAGGTGATTTAGGATCATTAGGAATATAGATTCCTTCATTAATGGAGGATTTCATGGATATCATTATTTGGGATGTTCTAGAACTACATCCATAGTGGGAGATGTTTTTTTGATTGACATGTATCATAGGTCCACTCTAATATCATCCAAAAAGAATAGGATGGTCCCTACTGAGCATGGGGAGCTACATTTTCAGTTGGAGGACCTTAATGATAAGGGTTTCATTAGGCCATGTGTGGCCCATTGGGCATCATTGGTGTAATTTTGTGAAAAAGGAGGAAGAGTATTTGAAACATTTCATGGATTATCATCACCTGAACAAGGACAAAATAATGAATAGATACCCCTTATCAAGTATTTAGAAAACTATTTAACTAATTGTGATGTGCGATATAGTTCATAAATATTTACATACGATCTTGTTACCACTGGTTTCGGGTTCCTGAGGTTGATATTTCATTGATAGAATTATAATATTGATTTGGACACAATGTGTTCCTAGGGATTCCTATGGTGTGGAGAATTCCCCAGATGTGTTTATAGTGATGATGAACTAGTCTTTACAGCTTTAAATTGACTAGTTTTTGGTTTTCTTCATCAAAGGTATACTCATCTACTATGAATTAAAATAGGAACATGAAATTCTTCTGTGGATTATTATATATTTTATTAAATAGAACCATTTTTATGGGAAACTATCAAAGTGCTAGTTCTCAATTCTTGAGGTTCACATTTGTGGCATGTAATTTATGAGCATGGTTTTTCCATGGACCCAGTTAAAATTGATTTAGTGATTTCTTTAGAGAAGTCCAATATGGTGTCTTAGGATAATAGCTTTCATGGATTGGAGGGGTACTACAGGAGGATTATGAAAGTCTTATATACAATTTTATCCAATTTGACCACCCTCATGTGGAAAGGTTAGCTGTTTTCCTGGTCTATCTAGTTCCAAAGGTAATTCAAGGAGTTAAATTATTATTCTCACAAGTTCTCCTATGTTGAGCCCCCCATAGGAGGGCATTGAGTACATAATATATTCTGATTCCTCACGAGTTGGGCTTGACTACATGTTGATGCAGTAGTAGGAATTTATCACATATGTGTTGAGGTAATTAAAACCCCCTTAGTATAAATACATGACTCATGAGCTAGAGATAACCTCATTTTTCTTTTCTTTGAGAAGGTGGAGGAACTGCCTTCTATGGGGGTGCTTTTTTGTTTACTCAGAAAATCAGAGTCTTCAGTTTGTCTCCACACAAAGATACTTCAACTTAAGATAGCGGAAATGGTTGTAGTTCATTTAGGTCTATGACTTATATAATTTCAATAATATAGTTAAGGTAGAGATAGTAGAATATTCTCCAAGGATAAAATCCTTGGCTCACTTGGTGTATGAGGCTATAGAGAAGTTTGCTTCCCTTCCGCTGACCCTAGTGGAGTAGGAGGGTACATCATTTCCTTAGTTGAAGGTGTAGACTCCTCCACTTCTTGAGCATGTTAGAGAGACCCAAATGGGATACATTGACTGTAAGGTATTACATGGCCAGATATCCATTAGTGCATCCATTCACCATCATAGAGATGGACCAAGTGCACTCTCCTGATGTTGAAGGATATCCTGAGGGATTTCATGTTATAATTTAGCTGGAGATGGAATGATCACTTTCCATTGGTATAGTATGAATACAACAAGAATTACTAGTCTACTGGCGTCATGTCACCATTTGAGGCCCTATATAAGAGACCCTGTAGGGAACACTTGTGATGAATATAGATCATAGAGACAACTTTTATGTGTCTAGTTTTAGTATCGGAAACGATAGAGATGATCCAGGTCATCTATGAGTGGGTCCTCGGCCTATAGTCTAGAACCCCCCCTCAAATCAGATTAGGCACAATTACATTACCTTATGAGTGGAACCCCTTTATTGGATAAGGAACATGTCCTCGATGACTATAGTGTTACCCCCCTTAGCTTGGGCATAGGTCCTCTACCTTCTGATTGGAGCCCCCTATCAGATATGGTGTGGGTCCTTCATTGAAAAAATAAAACCCCTTATCACACTAGGGTATGGGTCTCTTCCAAGTAGATTTTAACCCCACACCATCTTGGGAGAGAGTCCCCTACCTACCAATTGAAAACCCCAATCAGATTGGGTGCGGGACCTCGTGACACTAGAGTGGAACCCCTCAACATCTTGAGGTAAGGTTATATATGAACTCTTATCTAATGGAACCCCATGACACACTATGCTCTCATCCCCCTATATGGACTTTGATCCCCCTCGGTTGTGTGACACAGTGATGCGACATTTTCCTGGACATGATTACTTCTTGGTAGATGCCTTAGATTTGGCCATCAATGTTGGACTTTTGTAACTATTGGAGACTCTTATTTCTTGGTTGATTATTGAGATGGATATCCCATTTCTCTCTCATTTTCCATTATTTTATTGAGAATATAAATATATATACCTCTTTATACATACCTTTTTATTTGTTTACTATCCAACCATGGGATTTGAAGAATTGTGGGGTATGCCACATTATTTCTGTGTTTAGATTCTCCTGGTAGGATTATTTTACTCTCATTCAATGGGTGTAAAAGAATCAATGTGTTTCTCATCTACTCACCATGTTGAGTGCCACGTTCTTGGATGAGTATACTCTTTCTCTTTCTTTTGGTTGACCTTTATTTTGTTTATTATCTAGTATATTTCTACTATTTTTGTTTCTCATAGTGATCCACCTTCATATTTAAAGGTTTCCTTATGGGTATGATTATACTCACCCCCATATGAGGTTCTCCCCCATGTGTAGTGTCTTATAGGGACAATGGAAAATTTATAGGTTACTTTAGAGGAGCTTAGTGATACCTTGTACTATTGACTACGTACAGTGATCGTAGAATGTAGATCAAGAACTGGTCTCTCTCAGTATTTTACATTCCAGTTATGTCTTGTTGGGTCATATTTCTATTGGGAGTGTATTTTACACCTTATTTTTTCAGTATACACTACCACAATATTTTATTTTCCATATGTTTTACATGAAAAGCTAATCTGCTAGTGTTTTCATATTTAATTATTCTCACTATGAACTTCTTCACTGAGATGGTATTGTCTATGTGTATAGGTAATTATATAAAGGCATCCCCATCTAGGTTATGAGTTCGACACTAGTAAACACCCCTTACCTATAGAGGTGAGCCTAGGGTATTAGCAGCTCGTTCCCTGGTTAGGGTCGAGTTGTGACACTCTATGGGATATGTTCTCAAATGGTGTGCCTAATGGGTATCTAGAACTAGGGAACCAAGTACCTAGTTCATTCTACCTTCTATGGAAATAGTCTCAACACTGAGAGCCACCTATTAAAACTACACCCAAGTAAAATTATGTTACTCTAACTCCCTGAATAGAGAATAAAATGTGAGGTTTAATCTAAATTAAATCAATTCATAACTCATAATTATATGATTTATCATTATTTATATATTAGACAAAATAAATTAGATTTTTAGGAATAATTTTTTCTATCTTATGAAACCACATAAAGATGAATAATACATTAGAAGATAATTTAAATATTGAAAAAATAGATAAATTGGGATGGATTGAAAATAAAAATATTGGACTCATTTATCAAGGATATGGTCTAAAGAGGGAATAAATTTTATAGAAATCATTCCTCCCATTCCTGGGTTAGAATAAATTCAAATTCACTTATCATACACATGTTATTGAACTATAGATTATTTTTAATAGACATGATGATTGTATTTAAAATAATATTTAACACATAACATTTATTTATGAAACAAAAAATTTATTTAATGGATGACATTATTTTAAATATTTATTTTTATTTTAATAAAGGCATTATGTGGACTAAAATAATCCTTAAGGATTGGTATGAAATAATCTCACACTAATATTTACAAATTTTTCTTGAACAAAATGAAAACCACATATTATATATAATTTTTTCATTCAAATTATGTACATCATTTAAATATATATGTTTATGGAATTATATTTAAATATAAAAATAATATTTCATATAATGCAGTTTTTAAATTGATGGAAAATAAAATGAATAGAGTTTTTTCAGAGAACTCATGTTTTCTTTGTTTTTATATCATTCAATGAAAAGTTTAATATTAACTAATCATTAAAATTTTTAATCAACTAAAAGATTCAAAACATTTTTGAGAACATTTTATAAAATTTAAGAGGATCTGTTAGTGAAGTATATTAATTAAAATAAATTAAAATATATAATGGGAATATTTATATATCCAAACATAAGAAAAATAAATATAAATTTTAATATATAACTCTAGAAAACATTTTAAGACAACCTAAAGGATACTCACATGAATACAATGAAATAGTTTCTAAATTATAATAATGTATCTATAAATATTCTTTTATTTTATCCATGTTGAACTACATTTATTTGGCGATCTATCGTCATTGATACTTTATTTGATTCAAAATTAATATGATGTGAATTACTAGAATGTGTTATTTATTTACAAAATATAATATTTCTCTATGTCTGTAAAAACAACTTTAATCTCCAAAATGTTATTGGTTTGTAAAATTTAAATGGAATTTATATTTTTAATCTTAAATCAAATGGTATTTTTGAAATTTTGATTTATATAAGAAATATGTGAGATGAATTATCTCTAAGAGATGATTTTAAATATGATCAGTTGTTCTTGGGGAGTTTCATAGTTAGTCTCTGAAATTTATCCATGGTGAAAGATTTTGTTTCTATGTATGTGTCTTTCTACACTGTAACAAGTGAGTCTTGTGTAATGATAATTGTATAGATGGAAACATTTTACCACGATACCCTTGACCATGCTACCGTAAATAGTAATTAGTTCCCATTTCTTCCCTAGATGAGTGATGTTCAGTATGGACCATTTTTCATGTAATAAATTTCACCCTAATGGGAAGTGTCACGTCGTAATTTTCATTTCTCTAATATGATTTATGATCAATCCAGAATTCATCATAACTCAACTGTAGGTCTTCTCTATAAAGGGTATTCAGGATGATGAGTGACATGGTTCACCAAGGTTTTTTATGGTATAATGTAACACCATGTTACACAACAGATGGGTGACAATGTGTTTTTCGTTTGGCTATAGGATGGAGAATTTTTTGGGACCATTTTGGTCATGTCACAACTTGAGCACAAGATATAACATTTCTTCAAAACACCTATGTTAATGTCATAAAATTCCCATTTTCAAGTTTTTGAAAATAGGGGTAGGCCTATATTTTATATGTTTTCACCCTTTTCCTATTTTTCCATATTAGTAATTAATAGATTCCAATTTTCTAGCCTCTCATCATATGTTTCTAACCAAGGAATCCCCTATGGATTTTAGGTTAATGAAAAGGACATAGTTCAACATGAAAACTACTTAAGATCTTATATCTTTCTCTTTCATAGATCCTCCTCTAATATTCGATGGTTCAATATTTTATTTTAATATGTATTACACTTATGTATGGTGGAATTGTCTCTATATCTTGGGGATCATTGTTGTGGATTGTAGACATATAAAGAGGAGGAACCACATCTATAGTTTTCTGTTTTTATATAGGAACATAAAAATGTGTAATTTTGTTTCATTTCATCAAATTGGATTGAAATTTTTTATTTATTGAGTGTTAGTTGATGTTTTTTTTCATAAGATTGTTAGAGGCATTCCATGTGTCATAATTATGTAACTACATAAGGATTCAACCATGGTATGTTACATGGTAATAATTTTTATAGCACATATCGTTGAAATAAATTATGATATTAATTAGAAATGACTATAATTAAATATTTTCTTCATGCATTATAAGAAATGTGTTCCTGAGAATGGCGTATCTCGATGTAGTCTTGGTGATGGCTTGGTCAAGTTAGGACAATTGATGGTGAAAAAAATATGTGGTAGGTATTCCCTTTAATTATCCCATATAGAATTAATGTATGCTCCTTTATTGTGTGTTCCATGTGGGTTAGTTTTAGGAAATCTTGAGTAATGTTAGGTGAGTCATCAATAGTGAAACCAGTTGGGGTATATCATTCCTAGACTGTTATGGTTATTATGTGTTTGATTTGGAAATATTGAGAGGCTTGGAGACTACACTACCAATGTTATGGAACCAGTGGTTATTTATTATACATTGATGTGTTTCTGTCAAGTGAGATTGGTCAATATGAGATTAAGATAATCCTTGAAGATTTGGTTTTATGACCAAAATGTGGTTAAGAAATCAAGTATATATTTTCTTTTTCATTGAGTCTTAGTAATTATGGGAAGTTATAGGGAAATAACATTGGGTGATATGGTGTTAGAATCGCTTCATTGAGACATTGTGTGTCGATGGTCTTAATGTATCCATGTGGTAGAGTTATGGGAGGGGGTAATAAATCTATTTGGTTTTCCTAGTGGAACATTATTGGGGCTCTAACTACCATTAAATTTGGGATCTCGAGGAATATATATGGACATTATGTATCATTTTACCCATGTTAATTTGTGTTTGAATCCTACTTGTGTTCTAGTGATGGGAGTATTTTATAGTATGTGTTTCCTTGAGACCCTATATAGTGGTGTATAACCTAAGAGTGGTGTAATATTATATTATTGTTAGGTGTATCCTATGGAAAAATCTAGGTAGTTGGGTATGGATTACATTTCAGTATTTTTTTAAAGTATTATATACAAATGGATTGTGTTTATGGAATTGGAAGATGAGGTTAGTCAGGGTGGGGATGTTTAGTTAAACATTATACCATTTAATAGAGAGTTTGTATGTAGTGTGTTTGTGTGTGTTTCTAGTTGAGGCTTAGGATATAAAAATCATCTACTGAGTGTTTCATAATTTTTTAAATCTGAAAAAATTGTGTACTATTGATCAGACTATACCCTTAGTGATATGGTGGTGGTAGGTTACATGGCATGAAACCTCAACCTAAGTGAGAGGGTGGGGGTATGAAATATGGTATGATACATCACCAAAAGTAATAGGGTGGTGGTATGATATATGGTGTGATACCTCAACCTATGTGAGAGTGTTTTAATATGACATGTGGTTTGATACCCCAACTATATATAGAGGGTGGTGGAATTAGATGTGGTATGATACTATACACTAAGTAAGAATCCAGTGGAATATGATGTGATATGAGACCTCGCCCTGAGTGAGAGAGTGGTGGTCTGAGACATCATCATGAGTGATAGAGTGGTTCAATGTGATTTATTTTATGTTTTAGTCTAAAACCATCCCTTAAGAGAGCATTTGGTAGTATGATAGAGTAATAATATATTCACTCAGCCTGATACCCAACCTTTAGTGAGATGGTATTGGTTTAGACCCAATTTATTGTCTCTTACATGAGTAGTGGGGAATGAGGATGGGTTTTATTATCAGAATAATTTTCCATTGTAATTATCATAAGTACACGAGATTTGGTATTATAGTGTACTTCCTAAATCACAATTACATGATGTGATTCCTTTCATACTTTATGCTATTGCATGATTTATTTTCCAGTACATACATAGAAAATATATGATACAATTTATAAGTAATGTGTTGGAGGTGCATTACTAAGTTGTATTCCCACATCCTATTTGACCACCCAGGTACACTTATTTTCCTTTTATTTATATTTTAACTGACATGTTCTGTGGGGGATCTTGTAGGGGTATCTTGATGGATTAGAGAGACAGGTTTAATGAGGACCAAGATTCTTTGAATGGATATAACCTTTTTTATTTTTGTTTTATAAATGTACACTAAACATGGGTACCAATTATGATATAACATAGTAATTTTATTTTTAATTAATGTTTATAATTGATATTAATTCCTTACACTTACATTTTTTACTTTTATGGTGATTATCTGATTTATTTTCATTGTATATGATGGTAATGAGAGTATAGTGTCCCCACAAGGTATATAGACTCTTACTACATGTGAAAAACATCTGGAAATTGGTGATATATTCCTAGGATCACGTGGCACCCTAGGATCATGAAGATAAATGGTTCAAGTATAGGGAATTATAAAATTGTATCAAAGTATTTTTTATACTGCCTTACTATTTTGGACTATTATTTATAGGTTGTATGTTAATAAATCATTTAGTAGAATGTGTGCTTTAGTGTAGCTAAGGATTTTCTAATTAATGTATAAGCTATGAGGGAAATAATTTCAATTATTTTTTTAATAGTTATGATTGATATGTTTACTCAAGGATGATTCTATAAGTGAGACTATGATTTATTATTTTTATACATGCCATGGGTTAGTATGAGAGTTTAAGTTCTTGCATCTAAAATAATAGATTATTGGACAATTGTAAGAGTCGTGGATGAAAATTAGTTTTCAATAGAGTAAATAGTTTTGTAAAACTATTAGAATTTTTTTTTGTGGAAAATGGTTGGGAAATATTTTCAAATTAAATAAAGGGTTAACAATAAATTATTCAGTGTTATGCCAAATAAATATTTTTTCATCTTTTTAAAATGACACCACAGAATTTTTATTGTGTTTATTCATTATGATATAAAAATATTTATGATAAGGGTAGATGAAAACACTATAGTGGGGTTGTTTAGGTACTAGACACCCATGTATAGGCTTAGTTTTAGTAGAAATTATATGGAGTTGTGCTAATGGATAGGGTTAGGTTGATAAGATAATTTAGAGTGGGTTGATATGGTTAGATATGTTTCCTTGTGACTATGAGATGTTCCCTTTTCAGGTGATAAAGAATTTATCCAATAACGATAATGTTTGGTCATGTTATGGATTTTTGACATGGATGAATTACATTGGTTGGGTAATCCTCATTCACTCGAGATATTAATGAGTGATTATTTCTTATTATGTTAAGTGTATACGATGATGCAACATGGTTTTAGAGTTTTATGAAAAGATAATTCATATGTTAGATAAGTTATCGACTTTGATGGGATCATGTAATCATTTTTTCTTAGTCATTACATTGTGTGTGTGGAAATAGAAACATCGTTAGTGCTTCATAATGGGAATTTTAGACTTGTAGAATTGGTATGATTTCAGATGACTGATTATTTTAGTTTGAAAACCAAATTTCTTTCAGTTTATGTTGTATCATGTCATTATGAATCATTATTATGAAATATATATATAACAATGTGGGTTATGTAGCATGAACATAAAACATGCTTAGTGAAAACATATTTTTCAATACTTACAGTTATTAACCCATAAGGGTTCAAAGAAACATGGGACCATGGATGATTGAATGTATGGGGTGAAATGGATGTTTATTAGAAATAAAAATCAATTTGGTATATTTTCAATAATAAGAAATTCCTAATAAGGAATTGATCATAAAATTTCATTTGTGATTGGAGGAATGTCTCCAATGGGAAGTACTATGTGAAACTACCTTGGGAGTAGGCGTGTGTTTCATTTTTTGAACTCTTAGTGGCAGGTTTATGAAGAAATATTGAGATGCATATGGTTTGATACTTTTTGAAACCATCATAGTTCTTGGAGAATGATAGGCTATCACAGACCTTTCCATGATACTCTACAACCCAACACCTAGCCTGACTCGTGGCTTGACCCAAAGGGAGATCTCGATCCCCATAAGATAAAAACTATTTCCCAAGAATCAAAAATTAAATTTGGGAATCTTTTTGAAAAAAACATTAACCATAACCATTTAAAAAGAATAAAACATCATTCCATCTAATGACCATAACCATAGGAGGAACAACTATAACAAGATAAACATTTTACAAAGTTAAACAACAACTAATTTTCCAAAAGATTGAGGGGTTCCAATTAGAAAATGACCAAAATAACCTTAAAAAGGTACATAACCCTTATTCCACCTCAAAAAACACCTATAAGAAAAATACCACTAGAAACGAGATCCACTATCACCACTACAGAACATATTTCCTTTTCCTGGGTAAAAAATTACTAGATATATAAACACCCATTCATATATTTATGCCAATTACAAGTAGGATATCAGCATAATATAAGGTTTCCTTTCTAAAATATCATAAGACAAATAAAAGATTATGTTTTATAAAATTTATTGGAAACATTATTAACAAATAAATGATGGAAAATTTATTTTAAATCATTGAATGAAATTAAAATGAAATCAAGAACAATTGTATGCTGATGGTAAGAATGAAATCACAAGAGTACCACATATAATCCCTAAAGAAATTACATAGAGTGGGAAAATAATAACCTCATATATTAGTGGCATGGTATAACAACCATGACCCATAGTTTCCTCTTGCATGAGCCACTATTGAGGAATCCATACAAAGTACTAATGGTCTCTAATCATCATCATAGTTTAGTTAGTGTTGTTGAATCAGTCTTACTAGATGGAACTGGGCCTCAGGCCCACTGATCCGACCATCGTACTGGTCATTACCCACCCATCTAGTCACATAAGATTCTATTTGTGATAAATTTTAACTTTTCATGTCACCTGAAACACCACTTACACATTAACATATACTAAAATTGACAACATATACACAAAACACACCACATTTACAAACAAACATCCATAATTGAATTCACCTAATCCAAACAACCATTTTCCAATGGAAAACCATTTTCAAAACCTCATTTTGACAAACAATTTTCCCACATTATAAATATACAAGAAAAAAACATTTAAATTTTGAAACCCATTAATCAACACATATGCACATAAAAAATATTTGAAAAAATTATTCAAACAATATACATAATCCATGGAACACATCTATGAAGGAAATGAGGGATACCAAAAATATCTAATAATGCTAAACCATTAATTCACCAACCTCAAGATTGGAAAATTCAGTAATTTGGTGGAAAACCACAATCGGACAACTATAGGACCGTATAAAGGAAATATCATACCAGGAACTTCATGATTAAATTCAATGATCTAAGGTTCAAACAATCACAGGGAATTAAAAACCTCATGGAGAGATAATAACACAAGAAAGAAGAAATAATAAACCATGAATAAGTAGAAACCCAATGAATATAGGGATTACATGATGATTCATTTATTATACTCAAAAAATATAAGAAAGGGAGGAGGTCCAATGATTTTGATGGAGAGGGGGAGAGGTTCCTATGGATGAAATATTGTGTGGTTAAATAGGGGTGGATTTTGGTTAAAATATGGGGAGGTTAGAAGGGTAAATTCAAAAAAAAAGTATGACATGTATAGGACGAATGGTTTTTCAAACCATGTGTAAGGACAACACCCCTCTCTATAAAAAGTGGAATTAGGACTCATGGTTCCAAGGGGATGGTGGATGGTAGTGCGACTGATGGTATACCCCAAACAAAACAACTTCTCTTGGTGCAAGGTCTTTGCTGGGTAGGGGAACAATATCAATTAATAGTTTTCCAACCATGTTACACAAGTGTTTATGTCTAAAAAATCTATTTTCACAATTTTTATTTACCATTTATGCTATAAAACAGATATAAGAAATAAATCATCAAGAAAAATACTTCAAAATCAAATTATGGATGAGAAAACTCTAGTCACCATGATAAAATCCATCCCATTGAATGTCATTCCAAATACTTATCAAAGAAAAAATGGGAACTTCTCTTCAGCCGAATATTTCGACTCCCAAGTCTCATGTTCGTTATTATCATGATACTGAATAACTGAAACAAAATTTTTGTAATTCCCAAGAATACCTTTCTCCTATGAATCTACAATATGAACTAGTCATTCAAAAATATATAAATTAGGTTTTAGATCATACTTTTTCCAATTCATCACATGAGATAGATCTATATTATACTTCTTTAACATCAATACATAGAACCCATCATGAATTAACATCAACTGTGGTGGAAAATATATTTGGTATTCCACCATACCAACTCTCTCGGTAACCCCAAAAGGGCTAAATCACCTTGTTGTTAGCTTCCATTGATTACTAAGATGATGATGACCCAAACATGAAGCCACCATAAATAACACACGATCACTAACATATATCTCCAAATATTGGAATCTCTAGTCAGAAAAACACTTATAGTATCTTTTTGTTGTCAAAACCGCTACCTGATCAAAATAACATTCGTAGATGTCTCCTGTAAGAGACTTTGTCCCAACAGTGAGGTCTTCCCCACCTCTTCCAACGACTATAATTACAGACATGACCAACCATAAATAACCTCAAATGGAGATATTATTATCTGGTATTGGTAACAATTATTAATGGAAAACATGACCAACCCCAAATTTATATCCCTTGAGGCATGGAAATCTAACACACATTCCCATATCATGTATTCCAATATAAGATTCAACATACCTATCTAAATATCCATGTGAGGATTATATTTCATGCTCAACATTATCTATGATCCCATTTACTTATAAAGGCTTCCCCAAAACAAAGAGGTAAAAAATGGGTCTCTAACTGAAATGGGTGTTTGCTACAACACCCCAGGATTTCATAGTACATTATCTCTTTAAATTAATTCAATAGTTTTCGCTACACACAACACCGAGTTTGAGCGTACCACGACTTACCAAACTAGTATTTCAAAAGTGGTTATTAATAGTATTAACTGAATTTTGAAGTTTATATATTCCATATAATTTTAACATTCATATCATGCATTTCTTAGACATAATATAAGAACAAAATCAATTTTTAGATAAAGGAAGTATTTTTCAAAAAATACAATTTTACCGCATTTTAATGGAGAACCCTTTTTAAATTCAATATTTGAAACAATTATATATTCGATTTGACAAAATAAAATTATTATTTAGAAGAGGGACATATAAATTTAGTTTGGATAACTTTTTGTTACTTTTCTGATTACTTTAATATTTTGATGAATATTGAAAAATACTAAATTTAATTGAAAAAAACTTTTTTAATCGAAATAATTTATAGTGTTAAATTATGAATTTGAGTGATTTTAAAGTATAATTAGATCATATTTTTATCATTTAATATAATGTTGTTCATTATAAGTAATTTCATTTTTAAATTGGACATAAACACATGTCAATCTTTTGATAGTTTTTACTTTTTAAAAACCCTCTTTTTGTTTTGGACAATGTGAATTAATTTTAAATTAATTAATTCAACTTATATGATTTTAATTTGTTAAAATAGTATTCATTTTTGAATTTGGATTATCAAAATTATCTTAGGGTGAATTTTTGGTATTTTTCTATAAACTTTCAATTTTTGATGAATCCTGAAAAACATTACGTTATTGTTTAAAACCTAATTTTTTATTTAAATAATTATTTATTATATTTAAATTTATTTTAAGTAAAAATAGATACATAATACCTATATATGTATAATTTAATTAATTGGAGTCATTTTATAATAACATTAGATATATAAAATTTTAGTGAACTTTTTAACGCCTTTACCCACCTTCTATGAACATTTGCAAATTTGCATAAAAAGTAATTTGACTGCTTATGGGAATTGAATTTAAAAAATCCGAGAGAAATGGTTGATATCAATAAGTAAAATTTGATCCAATTTGATGAAAATAAATTTTAGTGAATAGTAACTCTTGACTTTTATTTACCACGATTAATAGTAAATAGGGTAATTAAAGGTAAAAATGATATTATAATTACCTTAAAACATGTCCTAATTCTATTGGATAAGTGTATTTTGACCAAAAAAAAAACATTAGGAATAAAATATGATCCTTTTTGTCGACTTGTATTAGATTAGGACATTTATTATTATTTTATTTAAAGAAGAGTTAAAAGTGTTAAATTCAAATTTTAATAACTAAAACATTTTTAATATAGGGTTATATAGAAGATAAATTAGACTAAAATATTATTATAAATCTAAAATTATTTCCTAAATAATTTTATTTTATTTATTATTTTTTGAGATTAAATAATTAAATTTATTTATGACAAAATGATGATGGAGTAATTACTTTATCAATGAAGGATTAAAATAATCGATATTAGAAATATGAAAATAAATTTAAATTGAGGATTTTGATGCCATACAAGAATTTTATAGGTTAATATGACATGTTAGATTTGATTAAATAAATTTTTTTGAAGTGATAAATT
Source organism: Viscum album (assembly GCA_963277665.1). Taxonomy (NCBI): domain Eukaryota; kingdom Viridiplantae; phylum Streptophyta; class Magnoliopsida; order Santalales; family Viscaceae; genus Viscum; species Viscum album. The sequence goes on along the minus strand of OY728167.1, from coordinate 621,129,427 downwards.
TGATATGACTTTACCAAAAACAAAATACCAAATAGTGTGAAAATTGATATAAATGAGTTTTTAAAACAAATACTACATTATTAATTGATATAATATTTCTAAAAATATAAGGATCAGAAAAAGGGCATAGATAAGGTTACATATTTCAATAATGAACCACTTGGGGTTATATTGGATTTTTATAGTAAGTTTATTAACCATTTATTATAATAATACAAGAGGACATAGTAAAAGTTAAACTATTTAACTAAGAGTTAAATCTAAAAGATAGGGCTAATATGGTGACGTAAACTTGTCTAAAACCAATTGGATGAGAGTATCTCGACCCATACCCACCTTATCATAGAAATAAATCAATTTTGAGCCATTATAAACCGAATATGATTTTATAATAAAATAATATTTCAATATTTTCCTAAAGTGACTCTCACCTCTCTTATAAAATGGTACTTCCCCATATCTCAAAATTACACCTCCAAATCCATTTAGTTAGGCCAAACCTTGACCACATATCCTCTAAACTTCTCTCAATTCATCCTAGAGTCCTTCCCTTGATTAGAAAGCCATCCTATGTAGCCCTTTTGTTCAAATCAAAAGGAAACCCCCAAAGAAGAGGTAATTATTTTATCACCTATTTGAAAGTTATTTTATTCTTCAACTTTATCTTTCTTTTTTATTTCCATAAAAAAATAATATCTCATATACCTTCTACACACTATGATATTATTATAAATATGGTAGAACCATACTCCTTATTCTATCCATCCTATGAATGATAATTTCATCATTCATGCGTACGTACAGCTTACCGTATCCACTTCATGGTGTAATTTGATATTCAACAGTATGTTATTTGGATGGATATAATGTTGTTTATTATGTATATAAATAGTGAAAATAACATGCTAATTTCACTGTAAAATTAAAATTTTCATCCAATTCTACACCTTTTAATCATTAAGGAAATGATATCGTTTCTTGTTTGTGCGTACGACTTACAGTCTCTACGACACGATGAGATTCCATTCCTAGTTCTCCATTCAATGATGATTATAAAAATAAATATTATTAATAAGTATGTAACATATGACATAATAATGCTACTGGAGATATGTATGTATATATGTATGTATATATGTATGTATGTATGTATGTATGTATGTATGTATGTATGTATGTATGTATTTACTTACATATATCTTATTCTCTTACTTTCGTTCAATACGATATGAAAACGGAAACAACGTTTATGCGTACGTACAACCTACCGTCTCCATAAACGTTGTTTTCCATTTCATATATCTATCTATTATACATATTTATATTCTTAATATATATTATATATAAAAAATGTTTTATGTTCTTGAAGTATTTAAATCATGAAGTAAATGATATGATCATGAATAACAAGTTAAAACACGTACGATAAAAAAATAGATTATTACCTGAAATGTTAATTTAACAGGGAAATCCTTATTAAATGGGTAGTATAAAGTCATAAATGAATCATGTAATATATAATAAATATGAATATGGTTCTGGTATAATTTAATCACATACTATGGTCAATACACAGGAGGTTAAACATACCCTCGACCAAAGGAAAGTGAAAGGTGAGGGTTAAATACACAATCTCATTATTATCTAAGATTGTTTATGTGTAAGTATTTTCTAGGAAATATTTATTATCCTTTTCCATGATTCATAAAAGGAATTTCAAAATGATTCTTTTAAGGTACACTTTAACTAAACCATTATTTTAAATGTTTTAAATATTTATTCTTCTAAATCTTTCTCACTAATGTCCATGTTTTAAATATGTATTTAAGGATTTATTTATATGGACATGATTGTTTTAAAATGTTAATTCCTTTAAAAAGTTTCAAACTGGTATGGGACACATTGATTCAAAAATATCATTCAAGTTAACTCTTTTATAAACATGCGACTATTAAATGATTCCACAAAAAGGGATATTTTTCTCAAAAAGTTTTACTGATCATTTTTAACTATGTCAACATTCTTTAATAGATATTATTCTGGATTAAGGTTGATTTATTATAATAAAATCTTCCATATTGTATCTAATGAGTTATGATATGTTTGATTGTGGATGTGACATTTTTATACCCTTCATATTTTATGGTTGATGTATTGACATTTTGTATGCTAGTTTTAATACGAATGTTTATTTATGTTTCAAACTTTTTATATGAGGAATGCAGTGGAGATAATAAGTGATGGGTGGGGTGTAACGCCCTGACCCCTGAAGCCCAGAGCAGGTGCATTATTATAATACATTGGAATGATTACAAGGAATCAAGTCCCGAAATACTGATTAGTTTAGTAGTCTAGGAAAATATATTACATACATTAACATTACATTACACATTAAAAAATAAAAAATGACATAAATTATCCTTTGAGAACTCAATTAATCCCCTAGAATAACCTTACATATCAATCATAATAAACTTCTTGGAATCCTAGTAAAATAAAACATAATAAAGGGGTGAGATCAGATGCTCAGTAAGAGTAAGAAATACAGCGGAAGATAACATAAACATTAGGCATGGTGAATAATTGAAAACACTTTCCTTTACAAATAATAAACACGAACACTTTATGGATGGAACATGAGATGAGTAAATAATTCCACAATAAAACGTAGTCATGGGTATTCTACTAGTCTAATGACCACATGAAATATCAATAGCTAATCTCATAATGATGGAATGCATAATGTCGGACATCATTACCACATAGTAAAGGCCTCGTGCCAAGACTAGAAATAATATTTTGTCAAGCCTTTATGCCAAGACACTAGTTTATCTCATGAGACCTAATGGTGCATCGAGGAACTATAGCGGGATCCACCCGTAACTTACTAAGTCTAATTCATTCCTCATATGAAAAGTATGAAACATAATCTAGACATTCATACTAAAACTTGCATACGAAATGTCAATAATTTAACCACAAACCATGAATGGTGTAAAAATAGAACATCCACAGTCAAACATAACTCCTCAAATACAATATTTAGGATTTTATTATAATAGATTAACCTCAATCGAGAATAATGAACTATATTTACATAGATGAAAATAATCATCAAAACAATTTGAGAGAAATATTCCCCGTTTTCTTGAAAACAATTAAAAGTCTCACTATTTATCAAGAAGACGTTTAAAATTGATTTTTAAATCAAAGTGTCCCATAAAAATTTGAATCTTTTAAAATGAATTTTAATTTTACAACAATTATGTCCATATAAATAAATCCTTAAAATCATTTTTAAAACATGGACATTAATGAGAAAGATTTAGAAGAATAAATCTTTAAAACATTTAAAATGATATTTTAGTTAGAGTTCCTAACCAAAATAGATACACTGAAATACAAATAATTGAGGAAATAAACTCTTTATAATATCATGAGAATAAAGGGATCCATGATATAATATCTCAAATTATAGTATATACACCATATAAAAAGTGAATTGGTGCATAACAACAATGAAGTCTCAATGGGATGTAGATTGAGATGAAATCCCATATAAAGAACATATCCTTAGGTTAAGGATAAATCGATGACATAATTATTTGTGAAAAATATAAATGCACTCAATATGATTGGATATTTAGTGTAAACCAATCAGATTAAATTCACATATATTCTTGTAAATACAACACCAATGAATTGGGTATTTAAATCAATGAATGGAAATTGAGTTAACATGAATCTTATCAAGTTCATATAAATGAATTGAGAAATTATCAATGGAGTAATTATGTTTATCAAAATTATATCCACATTAGTGGGAGTATAAATTACACCAAAAATAATAAATACTGATTCCAGTCATAATCATGGAGTAAAATAATCAATTAAGTATGTGTAAATCCGAATGAGTGGAAGTTGAAATTTGAAATTCCCTTTCCAATTTGGTAACTTAAGAAACATACATCCCATGAAAGTGGATCATAAAATGAAGATGTAAATACCAATAAATTAAATTATATTACACCAAGAATACAATCATGGGCAGTACATGCACCACACAAAAGGAAATAGTGTCCAATATAGCATGAATCTCACAGGAATAAAAAGTGAGATGAAAAACCCTTACTTCGTTGTAATCAATCGAGTCGTATGACCAAAAGTTAATAACCACCAAATGAATCACAAAATAACATGAATATAAAGAGAATCATTATAATATATATCAAATGTCAGTACACAATACACCACATGCAATAAATAAGTGGAGAACAATGGAAATATCACAGAATTAAGAGTGAGATAAGAAATCCAATAGTATTCTATTTTCCATGGCATATAGTGTTATGAAAAGAGTGAACATCTTCCAAAATAACATTTATCACATAATCACTAAATCATTTTACTATACTAAGGATAAATTATAAGTTCCCAAAAATCAACATATTCTTGTTCCATAAAATAATTTGACTAAAAAGAATTAGTCATACTAACCAGGGACTTCACATAGTCCAGTGGTAGGTGATAAATCCCAATCGCACTTTTATTGTGGGTTCGATTCTCATAGCTTTGTCTGACATGATGAGTTGTCATACGATCTATGTGTTGTCCTTTTTCAAGAACTATATGATTTTATAATATTCCCAAAATGAGATATATTCATCAAAAATAACCCTAACATATTTTTACCATAAATGTTATCTAATATATTGTATTTTCATCCAAAAAGTAATAACCTGTAATTGAACGACTAGCTTGAATAAAACTAGAAAGTATAGTGTGAGTCATAAAATCATTTAGAAAATATCACGACATCTTATTTTAACCCTTAAACACCTTAGGAATAAAAAAGGTCATTTATTCTCATCTTATATTAAAATCCTTCAATTCGGTTTGTAATGAAAATGTGAAATATCCTAAGCATATCCCCTGGGAGTTTCATAACCCAGAGTGTAGCAAGGACTGTTATCGTGTACCAGGATACCTCAGGTCAAGCCCGAAACTCCTTATCGGGGTTTTCACTCCTAGGTACATATGTGCCAAAGCCGGCTCTACCTTCTCGTATCCAGACAGGGATGCATTGCTTGGAAAATACACAAAATTTCTACATTACCAAAATTATAGGAAGTTCTTCTACACTAATCCTCAAAGTATATCTTAGGGTAATGTGCACTAATCAGAGTTTATCTAAATCTAGTTTCCAAGGATTGTACAAAACTTCTTCTGATACCAATTATAACGCCCCGACCCCAGAAGCCCGGAGCCAGTGCATTATTTTAATACATTGGCATGATTACAAGGAATCAAGTGCCGAAATACTGATTAGTTTAGCAGTCTTGGAAAATAGATTACATACATGAATGTTACATTACACATTAGAAAATAAAACATGAAATAAATTATCCTTTGAGAACTCCATTAATCCCCTAGATTAACCCTACATGTCAATCATAATAAACATCTTGGAATCCTAGGAAAATAAAACATAAGAAAGGGGTGAGATCAGATGTTCAGTAAGAGTATGAAATACAATGGAAGATAACATAAACATTAGGCATGGTGAATAATTGAAAACACATGGCTTTACAAATAATAAACATGAACACTTTATGGAAGGAACATGAGTTGAGTAAATAATGCCATAATAAAATATAGTCATGGGTATTCTACTAGTAAAATAACCACATGAAATATCAATAGATAATCTCATAATGATGGAATGCATAATGTTGGACATCATAACCACATAGTCAAGGCCTCGTGCCAAGACTACAAAAAAGATTTTGTCAAGGCCTTGTTCCAAGACACTAGTTTGACTCATGAGACCTAACGATGCATCGAGGAGCTATAACAGACTCCACCCATCACTTACTAAGTCCAATTCATTCTTTATATGAAATGTTTGAAAAATAATCTATACATCCGTACTAAAACTAGCATACGAAATGTCAATAATTTAACCACAAACCATGAATGGTGTAAAAATAGCACATCCACGGTCAGACATAACACATCAAATACAATAAATAATATTTTATTATAATAGATTAACCTCAATAGAGAATAATGAAGTATATTGACATAGATGAAATTAATCACCAAAACTATTTGAGAGAAATATCTGTAACAGCCCAAGATTTTATAAAAAATATTCTTTTTAATGTCTTGTGTTGTACGCTACACCAAAAAGAGCTTGCACAACACACATCCTTGACTTGCCTTGCATTACACGCAATCGCGACCTTCCTCGATAGCGTGTGTTGTACGCAACACCAAGTTTCGCTAAACAACGATATGCTATTAAGATATTATTAAAACTAGCTGTTGTGAATAGTAATAACCACTTTTTGAAATTTTGTAAATTTTATTTCTCAAAATGGACTTCATTTATGGATTCGGAGTATCGAATTTAGCCTAAGGTGAAATTTTTGTACTTTTCGGATAACTTTCATATTCCGATGAATAGTGAAAATTACTAAATTATAATTAAAAACAACTTTTTTAATCGAAATAATTAATAGTGATAAATCATTAATTTGAGTGGTTTTAAAGTATATTTAGAATATATTTTTACAATTTAATACAATGTTGGTCATTGGATGTAATTGCACATTTAAACCAGACATAAACAAGTGTCAATCTTTTGATAGATATTGTTTCTTAAAAACACGCTATTTGTTTTAACAGCGGGATTTAATTATAAAATTAATTAATGCAACTTCTATGTTATGAATTTGGTAAAATAGACTTCATTTTTGAATTCGGAATATGAAATATAGCTTAGGATGAAATTTTGGCATTTTTCTGAAAACCTTCAATTTTTGATGAATAGTGAAACTACTAAGTGGTAGGTTAAAAACTGAATTTTGCATAAAACTTAATTTTACCGCTTCTGTGAATGGAATTTCGAAAATCCGAGAGACATGGTTATTATCAAGGACTAAAATGTGGTTCAATGAGATGAAAATAATTTTTTGGTGAATAGTAACTTTTTACTTTTTTTACCACGGTTAATAGTAAATAGGGTAACTAAGGGTAAATATGATATTAATATTACCCTAACACATGTCCTAATTCTATTGGACAAGTGTAATTCGACCAAAAACAAACTTAGGAATAAAATATGACCATTTAGGCCCACTTGGATTAGATTAGGACATTTATTATTAATTTATTTAAAGAAGGGTTAAAATAGTTAAAATCAAAGTTTAATAAGTAAATCATTTGTAATATGGGGTTATACATAAGATAAATTCGACTATAAATATTCATTAGAAATCTAAAAAGATTTCCTACATAATGGTATTTTATTTGTAATTTTTAGACATCAAATAATTTAATTTATTTATGACACAACGATGATGCAGTAATTATCTTTTTAATGAAATATTGACATAATTGATGTTATAAGAACCAAAATAAATGTAATTTGAGATTTTTTTATGAATTCCACTAATTTTCTAGGTTACTATGATATATTAATGTTGATTTAATCTACTTGGTTCGAACATTTAATTCTGTTATGACTTTCACAAAAATCATATATCAAATAGTGTCAAAATTGACACAAAATAGTTTTTAAATCAAATATTATATTATTAATTGTTATTTTATTCCTAAAAATCTAAGGTTCGGCCAAATGACTTAGATAAGGATATATATATTAATAATAAACAATTTGGGGTTCGTTTGGCATGTTATAGTAAGTGTATTAACCATATAGTGAAAGAAAACAAAAAGACACGGTAAAAGTTAAATTATTTAACTTAGAGTTAAATCTAATTGATAAGGTTTAAAATAATATCCAAACATGTCTAAATTTGATTGGTTGATGATATTACAACCCTATCTCATCTAATCTTCGAATATGAGTCATTTTTGGAGGTTTTTAAGTGGGGTTAGATTTATTATAAATTAATATTTTTAAGAATTCCTAAGGTGCCCCTCTCCTCCCCTATAAAAGGACACCTCCTCCCCCTCCTCCTCACACCAATTTGAGCTCTCAAGCTCGGCCAACCCCTGCCAAAATCTCTTCTCCACTTCCCTAGCAACATCCTAGAGGTTCTGGTCTTCCTCAAAGACCAATTCTAGTGCCCTAAGAGGAGGTCTCAAAGAGGCGCTTCAAAGAAGAGGTAATTACCGTTACCAATTCTTTTATCTTTATTTCTTCTTCCACTTCTTCTTAGGTTGTTTCATTATGAAGTAATAACATCAGTATCACTCATATACTGATATGTTATTATAAGTATGAAACAACCCTATTTCACCATCTATCCATCCTACGGAAAAAGAAATCACCGCGCGTGCGTACGTACGGAATACCGTCTCCACGCCGTGGTGTAATCTATTTTCCACCACCACCTTACAAGGATGGGTATAATGGTGTAAAGAATAACTATACATAGTTATTACAACATCATATTGATTCTGATATATTGTATAATTCACTCCAATTCAATTCAATACTTATAGAAATGATATCATCGCTCGTGCGTACGTACGGACTACCGTCTCCACGACGCGATGAGATTCATTCTCCATATTAACCATTTAAGAATGATTATAAAGTATATATAAGAAATAATAATGAAATATATGACATTATAAAGCTACTGGATTTATGTATATATATACATATGTATGTCATCTACTTACTTCCATTTCAAGACAATAAGGAAAGGAAAACAACGTTCATGCGTACGTACGGACTACCGTCTCCATGAACGGTGTTTTTCATTTTATTTATCTACCTATTATATATATATATATACTGAATATATATGATATATAAATCATATTTTATATTCTGGAAGTAAGTAAATCATGATATAAGTAATAATGATGTCAAGAACAACAAGTCAAAACACCTACGATAAATGAAATGATTTTACCCAAAACGCTTCTTTAACATGGAATTTACAAAAGAACGGGTAATATAATGTCATAAGTGAACCATATATGATATCATAACAATGAATATGATTCTTTAATAAGTCAATGACATTATTTAAATCATTATACAGGAGGTTCGGACACATACGAAGCAAATCGGACCTAAGGTAAGGGAAATATCACAATCTCATTTTTATCCGAGATTGTTTGTACTTTGAAATTTACTGGGGTATATTTTATCATCCACATCCATGTTTCCTCAATATGTAATGTTATTTACAACAACCTACAATTGTTTAAATCCAATTTTACCCTTCGGTGAGTTTTTAGTAAATGATATGAAAGGAATCTTTTGTCGTTTTTCGTACGAGGTACATTTTGACTTTTTCGACAAAAGTAAAAAAGAATGTTTTTTTTAACTTATACGGCACGAACGGATTTCTACTGTTTTATGAAGCCTTATTTTCATGAAGCTTACTCTAAAAGATTTTATGACTATTTTCAATAAAATATCTTTCTTTTAAAATTGCATGATATTTTGTGAAAAGAAATTGATTTTGAAGAAGAAAGGATATTTTCCTCAAGAATTCAATGCAAGTGTTTTATCAAAATTATTTTCCATATAAGATAATAAAGGGTTCTGTTTCTATCCATATTTTTACATTGATTTGACTATGTTGTGATGGAATTATGTTTATGAATTCCTTTATCTTATATGAATGGTTTTATGATGTCATGTTGTTTAAGAATCCCATTTTTATTACATGGGTTATGCAATGATGTATGATTTATGATTTTGTGGCACACATAAGAAAGGATTCGTTAAGAGATGGGTGGGACCTATATCTCCCTCCAATGCATTGGGTAAAGATTTTATATCTCATGAGATAGACATGGCTGGAATGGTAGGTTATACCGGTTCAGTGAAACAGGACTGAAACGAGGATTACTCGATTCAGAAAGGGACTTTGTCCACTAAGATAGTCTTGGCAATGAGTCTTGACTAACAAGAAATGATTCTCTATGATTATGTGTGTATGCCACAATGAGTAATGTTTTAAGTTATGATTTCATTTCACTACTATGAGTTATCCCATGTTATGAAATTATGCTCCCTTTTGCAGGTTAAGATTTCCAAAAAAGTTATGTTCTTATGAAAATTATGTGATTGATATTTCTTTTGTTTACCCTTACTGAGCATTTGAGCTCACCCTTTTATGTTTTCTTTTCCCCAGGATATAAAGAAAGGTTTTAGGTAAAAAAAAGGGATGACCTTTATGGGAGATATTGAAGAACTCTCACCACGATTAGAAGATTACGTTCCGAGTTTCCAAAGACACTAAACTATTACGATCCTTTAGTGTGTGTTTTTGTTATGTACTAAGTATTCCGCAAATGTAATGTAATGTCCATGTACGATAAGCTACGGGTCTCTACAGTTGGTATCAGAGGAAAGGTTTAGTCAACCTTTGGAAACTAGGATGCGAAAACATTAGTGAGATCCCTAGAGATATTTCTAAGGTATGTCTAGGGATGCCCCTAAGGATAAGTATATGTATAGGATATAGTTCTAGAACTATGGTAACGATATTAGATTAAACCAAAGATGATAGATATTTATGTTACTCCCCCTTTATTACGATTTTTGCCTCTCACACTATTCTTTTTTGGGTTTTAGAATATGGCTGGAAACAAGATGATTCACGATAATGGAGGATATGATGGACAATGGAATGATATTCTTCATGAGCAACCAAATGAAATGGGATTTGGATGTCCAAACATCATTATTATGCCGAATCAACAATCTCACAACATGATCAATAAAGTAAAATTTGGTAAGTTTCCTGACTCGACTAATAAGAGAAAGATGGAGTTCCATGATGATCATAGAGGAAAGAAAGTTCAATTTCCCCTATGTAAATCATGTGGGAAGAGGCATCAAGGAGAATGTTTCAAAGGAACTGGAAGATGCTTTGGGTGTGGAAAAGAAGGACACAAAGCCAGTAAGTGCAAAGGAAAAGGTTCAGTTAACACCATGGATGAGGATAATGGTATTGCTACGACATCAACAATGGTTAAATGTTTTAAATGTGGAATGTATGGGCATTATGCAAACCAATGCCCTAAGGGAAAGTCTCATGAAGAGAATCAGTATGGTCGTATGGGAAGTATTTATGTTGATGATGATGAAGAAACTACAAATGATATGTGAGATGAAAGAAATGTTGAAGCTCGGTCAATGGTCTAAGAATATAGTGGAATGATTACATGTTTATCATGTGTAATGTTGTATAAGTAATCTCATGGAATAAGGAGACATCTAAGGATTGTTACACTGTTGTCTTTCCTTAAGTTTTGAAAGTGTATGATGAATGGTACCAATAACCATGAAAGGTTATTCAGATACTTTTGGAAAGTAGATGATAAGTGCATAATGAAAGGATAAGAAGATAATGAGATGTTTGATTGTATTCATGAGCTCATGATTGATATAAGGACTAAGTTATATCATGGTTTGAGTATATAGAATTTTGAGGATTTTGGTATGTGGAAAGTGTTAACTTTAAACTGCATTCATGTTTTCACTAAGGTATTCAAGAGAATACATGATTAAGGACTTTGAATGTTTGGAATGTGACCAACAAAACATATCTTATGATATATGGGGATCAACGATGGTATTAAATCTCTGGTAATCGTTGTCACTATATTATGAGAGTGGACTGAAGTATTATGTATAAGCCTAAAGATTAGACTGGATTATGTTGGACATAAGTTAGTATTGTTTAAGGATAGAAGATTTTCGATATTATTGATGGGATGTTATAGTAACGTAGTTTTAGAAAAAGGACAACCTGCAGGACGGGCGACAGCCCATCGCTTCGGACAAGGCTGTAGGAATCGAACCCACAACCGAAGTGCAACTGGCCTTTATCGCCTACCACTGGCCTACAGGAAGTCCCTGTTTAGTAGAAACTAGTTTTATTATATTAAGAAGTATGATATATGAAGTATAAGTCCATTTTAGGAACCATATATGATTAATCTCACTATAGATCGACTTATGCATATAATTTTTGCTAATCTTTTGTTTGAGACAGATGGAATGACCCGTCATTCTATCACATGATCTGCTAACACTTCATGAATAACAAATTCAACTTCATTTATTTAAGAGATGAAGTGGAAATTGTTCAAGGCACGAACAACAGTGAGATTGTACCAAAATAAAGTAAGTATTTATTCTAATTCAAATTTTCAACTTTAGGGAAATGATCTTGAAAACCAAAAATGTTGTCCTAGTGATCTTATACCTGATGAATAAGATGGTACCTTATATCATCACAAATCTATGGATTTGTGATTACTGGCTTTTCCATAGCCATGTTCTCTACCACTCTCCATCAGAACATGATGGTTAGATTTCTCTTCCATATCCATATTTTCACCTATGTGGAAACCCAGTGATTAGTTTATTTGGGTAATCGTTACATTTCATACTTTAGTTTTTAAAGCCAAGTTTTGGTATTCCTTTTTTACGATGTGGGTTTCTATAAAAGAAACTTTCGAATAGTAAACCATTTATAACCCCGACGAATTTCGAGGGCGAAATTCATTTTAAGGGGGGTAGAATGTAACAGCCCAAGATTTTATAAAAAATATTCTTTTTAATGTCTTGTGTTGTACGCTACACCAAAAAGAGCTTGCACAACACACATCCTTGACTTGCCTTGCATTACACGCAATCGCGACCTTCCTCGATAGCGTGTGTTGTACGCAACACCAAGTTTCGCTAAACAACGATATGCTATTAGGATATTATTAAAACTAGCTGTTGTGAATAGTAATAACCACTTTTTGAAATTTTGTAAATTTTATTTTTCAAAATGGACTTCATTTATGGATTCGGAGTATCGAATTTAGCCTAAGGTGAAATTTTTGTACTTTTCGGATAACTTTCATATTCCGATGAATAGTGAAAATTACTAAATTATAATTAAAAACAAATTTTTTAATCGAAATAATTAATAGTGATAAATCATTAATTTGAGTGGTTTTAAAGTATATTTAGAATATATTTTTACAATTTAATACAATGTTGGTCATTGGATGTAATTGCACATTTAAACCAGACATAAACAAGTGTCAATCTTTTGATAGATATTGTTTCTTAAAAACACGCTATTTGTTTTAACAGCGGGATTTAATTATAAAATTAATTAATGCAACTTCTATGTTATGAATTTGGTAAAATAGACTTCATTTTTGAATTCGGAATATGAAATATAGCTTAGGATGAAATTTTGGCATTTTTCTGAAAACCTTCAATTTTTGATGAATAGTGAAACTACTAAGTGGTAGGTTAAAAACTGAATTTTGCATAAAACTTAATTTTACCGCTTCTGTGAATGGAATTTCGAAAATCCGAGAGACACGGTTATTATCAAGGACTAAAATGTGGTTCAATGAGATGAAAATAATTTTTTGGTGAATAGTAACTTTTTACTTTTTTTACCACGGTTAATAGTAAATAGGGTAACTAAGGGTAAATATGATATTAATATTACCCTAACACATGTCCTAATTCTATTGGACAAGTGTAATTCGACCAAAAACAAACTTAGGAATAAAATATGACCATTTAGGCCCACTTGGATTAGATTAGGACATTTATTATTAATTTATTTAAAGAAGGGTTAAAATAGTTAAAATCAAAGTTTAATAAGTAAATCATTTGTAATATGGGGTTATACATAAGATAAATTCGACTATAAATATTCATTAGAAAGCTAAAAAGATTTCCTACATAATGGTATTTTATTTGTAATTTTTAGACATCAAATAATTTAATTTATTTATGACACAACGATGATGCAGTAATTATCTTTTTAATGAAATATTGACATAATTGATGTTATAAGAACCAAAATAAATGTAATTTGAGATTTTTTTATGAATTCCACTAATTTTCTAGGTTACTATGATATATTAATGTTGATTTAATCTACTTGGTTCGAACATTTAATTCTGTTATGACTTTCACAAAAATCATATATCAAATAGTGTCAAAATTGACACAAAATAGTTTTTAAATCAAATATTATATTATTAATTGTTATTTTATTCCTAAAAATCTAAGGTTCGGCAAAATGACTTAGATAAGGATATATATATTAATAATAAACAATTTGGGGTTCGTTTGGCATGTTATAGTAAGTGTATTAACCATATAGTGAAAGAAAACAAAAAGACACGGTAAAAGTTAAATTATTTAACTTAGAGTTAAATCTAATTGATAAGGTTTAAAATAATATCCAAACATGTCTAAATTTGATTGGTTGATGATATTACAACCCTATCTCATCTAATCTTCGAATATGAGTCATTTTTGGAGGTTTTTAAGTGGGGTTAGATTTATTATAAATTAATATTTTTAAGAATTCCTAAGGTGCCCCTCTCCTCCCCTATAAAAGGACACCTCCTCCCCCTCCTCCTCACACCAATTTGAGCTCTCAAGCTCGGCCAACCCCTGCCAAAATCTCTTCTCCACTTCCCTAGCAACATCCTAGAGGTTCTGGTCTTCCTCAAAGACCAATTCTAGTGCCCTAAGAGGAGGTCTCAAAGAGGCGCTTCAAAGAAGAGGTAATTACCGTTACCAATTCTTTTATCTTTATTTCTTCTTCCACTTCTTCTTAGGTTGTTTCATTATGAAGTAATAACATCAGTATCACTCATATACTGATATGTTATTATAAGTATGAAACAAACCTATTTCACCATCTATCCATCCTACGGAAAAAGAAATCACCGCGCGTGCGTACGTACGGAATACCGTCTCCACGTCGTGGTGTAATCTATTTTCCACCACCACCTTACAAGGATGGGTATAATGGTGTAAAGAATAACTATACATAGTTATTACAATATCATATTGATTCTGATATATTGTATAATTCACTCCAATTCAATTCAATACTTATAGAAATGATATCATCGCTCGTGCGTACGTACGGACTACCGTCTCCACGACGCGATGAGATTCATTCTCCATATTAACCATTTAAGAATGATTATAAAGTATATATAAGAAATAATAATGAAATATATGACATTATAAAGCTACTGGATTTATGTATATATATACATATGTATGTCATCTACTTACTTCCATTTCAAGACAATAAGGAAAGGAAAACAACGTTCATGCGTACGTACGGACTACCGTCTCCATGAACGGTGTTTTTCATTTTATTTATCTACCTATTATATATATATATATACTGAATATATATGATATATAAATCATATTTTATATTCTGGAAGTAAGTAAATCATGATATAAGTAATAATGATGTCAAGAACAACAAGTCAAAACACCTACGATAAATGAAATGATTTTACCCAAAACGCTTCTTTAACATGGAATTTACAAAAGAACGGGTAATATAATGTCATAAGTGAACCATATATGATATCATAACAATGAATATGATTCTGTAATAAGTCAATGACATTATTTAAATCATTATACAGGAGGTTCGGACACATACGAAGCAAATCGGACCTAAGGTAAGGGAAATATCACAATCTCATTTTTATCCGAGATTGTTTGTACTTTGAAATTTACTGGGGTATATTTTATCATCCACATCCATGTTTCCTCAATATGTAATGTTATTTACAACAACCTACAATTGTTTAAATCCAATTTTACCCTTCGGTGAGTTTTTAGTAAATGATATGAAAGGAATCTTTTGTCGTTTTTCGTACGAGGTACATTTTGACTTTTTCGACAAAAGTAAAAAAGAATGTTTTTTTTAACTTATACGGCACGAACTGATTTCTACTGTTTTATGAAGCCTTATTTTCATGAAGCTTACTCTAAAAGATTTTATGACTATTTTCAATAAAATATCTTTCTTTTAAAATTGCATGATATTTTGTGAAAAGAAATTGATTTTGAAGAAGAAAGGATATTTTCCTCAAGAATTCAATGCAAGTGTTTTATCAAAATTATTTTCCATATAAGATAATAAAGGGTTCTGTTTCTATCCATATTTTTACATTGATTTGACTATGTTGTGATGGAATTATGTTTATGAATTCCTTTATCTTATATGAATGGTTTTATGATGTCATGTTGTTTAAGAATCCCATTTTTATTACATGGGTTATGCAATGATGTATGATTTATGATTTTGTGGCACACATAAGAAAGGATTCATTAAGAGATGGGTGGGACCTATATCTCCCTCCAATGCATTGGGTAAAGATTTTATATCTCATGAGATAGACATGGCTGGAATGGTAGGTTATACCGGTTCAGTGAAACAGGACTGAAACGAGGATTACTCGATTCAGAAAGGGACTTTGTCCACTAAGATAGTCTTGGCAATGAGTCTTGACTAACAAGAAATGATTCTCTATGATTATGTGTGTATGCCACAATGAGTAATGTTTTAAGTTATGATTTCATTTCACTACTATGAGTTATCCCATGTTATGAAATTATGCTCCCTTTTGCAGGTTAAGATTTCCAAAAAAGTTATGTTCTTATGAAAATTATGTGATTGATATTTCTTTTGTTTACCCTTACTGAGCATTTGAGCTCACCCTTTTATGTTTTCTTTTCCCCAGGATATAAAGAAAGGTTTTAGGTAAAAAAAAAGGGATGACCTTTATGGGAGATATTGAAGAACTCTCACCACGATTAGAAGATTACGTTCCGAGTTTCCAAAGACACTAAACTATTACGATCCTTTAGTGTGTGTTTTTGTTATGTACTAAGTATTCCGCAAATGTAATGTAATGTCCATGTACGATAAGCTACGGGTCTCTACAATATCCCTCTTTTTCGTGAAAACATTTAAAAGTCTCATTATTTATCAATAAGCCCTTTAAAACTGATTTTTGAATCAAAGTGTCCCATACCACTTTGAAACTTTTAAAAGGAATTTTAATTTTAAAACATTAATGTACATATAAATAAATCCTTAAAATCGTTTTTAAAACATGGACATTAATGAGAAATATTTAGAAGAATAAATTTTTAAAACATTTAAAATGATATTTTAGTTAGAGTTCTTAACCAAAACAGAGACATTTAAATAAAAATAATTGAGGTGATAAAATATTTATAATATCATGATAATAAAGAGATTCATCATATAATATCTCAAATTATAGTATATACACCATATAAAAGTGAATTGGTTCATAACAACAAAGAAGTCTCAATGGGATGTAAATTGAGATGAAATAACTTATAAAGACCATATCCATAGGTTGAGGATAAATCAATGAAAAAATTATGTGTGAAAAATATAAATACACTCAATATGATTGGATATTTATTGTAAATCAATCAGAGTACATTCACACATATTATTTTTAATAAAACACAAATTATTTGGATGTTTAACTCAATGAATGGAAATTGAGTTAATATTACTCTTATCAAGTTCATATAAATGACTTGAGAAATTATCAATGGAGTGATTATGTGTATCAAAAATATATCCACATAAATGAGAGTGGAAATTACTACAAAAATAATAAATAGTTATTCCACACATAATCATGGAGTAAAATAATCAATGAAGTATGTGTAATGCCAAATGAGTGGAATTTGAAATTTGAAATTCCCTTACCAATTTGGTTACATAAGAAACATACATCCCATGAAAGATGTATAATAAAATGAAGATGTAAATACCCATAAATTAAATTATATTACACCAATAATGCAATCATGGACAATACATTCACCACACAAAAGGAAATAGTGGCCAATATAGCATGAATCTCACAGGAATAAAAAGTGTGATGAAAAACCCTTACTTCATTGTAATCAATCGAGTCATATGAACAAAATTTAATAGCCACCAAATGAATCAAAAAACACCATGAATATAAATAGAATCATGATAATATATATCAAATGGCAATACAAAATACACCACATGCAATAAATAAGTGGCGAACAATGGAAATCTCACGAAATTAAGAGTGAGATAAGAAACCCCTTACCTCCTGTCCGACTTGACTCGTTCGTTCTTTAATCTCCTGAATAATAAACTAAATTTAATTTATACTTTCTTAAGAACCATTTTCAAGTTTATTATTACTTTTATATCACTTATTACCATGTTATAAACATTATATAATCATTTAAGTTAATAATGGTCGTTTTGTCGATATTTGGTACTTGAGTCAAGAATGAACTTGTTATAATTAAAAATTGTCCATGTGGTCAAAATTCCTTTATCTACAGAATGATATAAATGATTTAGATATAATATATATATTATATATCCATTATATATATTTATTTATAATAGTACATAACATTTGGAGATAAGAAATGAAATGCACTGTTCATGGAGACGGTAAGTCATACGTACGCATGAATGCTACTTTCATTTCTATTTTTATTTTAATGGAATTAAAACATAATTATACATAGGTATATTATAATTCCAGTATAATATAAAATAAAATATAATCAACTCCATCCTTTATATGTCCCACATAAGGCATTAACGAGTCATATCACCTTGAGGGCGCAGTAGTCGCACTTCCTCAAATGAAATTATCGTGTTCACACATATTGGAAAGCATAAAGGTGTGTTTATAAATAAAAATTACAGAAGAAAAGAGAAAACATAAAAATAATATATATCATATATAAATACATTGTCATATTAATTTCCACCATGAGAGGTGGTATGATATAATTGAATAATCATCATTTTGTGAGGTGTTGGTTTTCCATCCACAGAAATAGTATTTTCTTTACCCATTAAATGGAGGTGTGTGTAAGTTTAGTTCTAATAATTATCATAACAATATCATATTATTTTTATTATACTGGTGTTGTTATAAAATATAGGAATAAAAAGAATTTAGTGGTTGGAGAAGTAAAATAAAAGAAAAGATGCTAAGAGAAACCATTTCCATTAATTTGGGTAACTCCCTTTGGTTTGAACCTAAAGGACTTCGTGAAGTGACTTCTACTTAAGGTAAGGCTTCTAGGTGGAATAGAGGTATATTGAGAGATTATTTGGGAAGGTTTTGGACGAGACAAGGGGCTTTAGATTTGTGAGGAATGGGTTAGAATTGGTGTCCGTTCATAAGGGAGAGGAGGGGCTCTTTAGGAAAGTTTGAAGATGTTATTTTATTATAAACTTATCTTCAGTTTCAAAAGGTCCAAACCTTATTAAAGTCGAATATAAGATGACTCATTTTCTAAATAAAACCATCCAATAATAATTGGGCATTTTTGGGATTTTTTTAATATTAATAATCTTATTTATTTAAATCATTTTTAATGAGGTAAATACTACATCATTATTGTGTCATAAATACTTTAATTTATTTGATGTCTAAAAATTATAAAAAAATACTATAATGTAGGAAATATTTTTATATTTCCAATGAATATTTATAGTTGAAATGATGACTTATATAACTCCATGTAAAAATTTATATACTAAAGGATAATTGTTAATGTCATTTTTGTCTTTACATTAAGTTAATTGATATAAAGTGTCATTATCACTCTTAAGTGGCTCCATGGGGTACCAAAATAGACCCAAGGATGACCATGTTCGGTCATAACTCATCCAATAAGGTTAGGACAAGTTTTAAGGTAATTTGGTATTATTATAATATTCTTTTTACCTTGAATTGCCCTATTTATCTTTAACCGTGGTAAATAAAAGTCAAAAGTTATTATTCACCAAAAATTATTTTCATCTTATCAAACAAATTTTACTTACTAATAACAACCATGTATGTTAGATTTTCTAAATTCAATTCACAGAACCAGTAAAATTTCATTTAAATGAAAAATTTGGATTTTTAACTACTACTTAGTGGTTTCACTATTCATCAAAAATTGATGTTTTCCAGAAAAATACCAAAAATTAAGCCTAAGATATATTTGGTATTACAAATCAAAAAATGATGTCTATTTTACCAAATTAAAAACATAGAAGTTGGATTAATTAATTTAAAATTAATTCCCGTTGTCAAAACAAATAGAGTGTTTTTAAGAAACAAACAGTTGTTTATGTATAATTTCAAAGTGAAATTAATTCCAATGAAAAAAATTGGATTAAATGGTAAAAATATAATTTAATTAAACTTAAAAATCAATTTAAAATATAATCTAACAATATAAATAAATTAGATTAAATGGCAGTTTTGAATTAAAATACAGTATTTCTCACTATTCATAAAAAAATGAATATTTTTAGAAAAATAACAAAATGTCATCCAAAGTAAATTTTGATGTCCCGATTCTAAAGAAGAATTTTATTTTGTAAAATTTAATATTTAAAAGTGTCAAATATTGGACTTAAAAAGGGTTCACCATTAAAAGGTGGTAAAATTGCATTTTTTGAAAAATAGTTTTTTATCTGAAAAATTGAACTTGTTATTATAATATGTCTATGAATCACATAATACAAAAGTTAAAATTATCTGGAGTATATAAAATTCAAAATCTAGTTAATACTATTCATAATCATTTTTTTTGAATATCTAGTTTGGTAAGTTGTCATGCGCTCGAACTCGGTGTTGTGTGAGGTACAAGTTATTTAATTACTTTGAAGAAATAACATATTATGAAATATTGGGGTGTTACATTTGAGGATTAATGATTGGTTTTTACCTATGTTTTAATTGATTATTTATAGATATTTGGGTTATTTATGGAAATGATTAACCTATCATAGAGAATATGTGATTAGGTTAATTACTTTTAAGTATGTGACTTTAAGAGTAGTCGATGTTATTTGGAGATACAAGTTAACATGGAAGACTAAGTAGGCAAATTATTCTAAGTTTTGGGTTTCAATATAAGTTTTGATTATATTGAAAGATTTTATTGATAATTGTTTATTGAATGGTATTTATTAAACTTTGGGTATTTTTGGGTTAATTTTAGAAATTATGATTAGTATTCCTTTCTCTAAAGTATTATCCTTTTTGGGGATCATCTGATCTTTTACTAACCATTTTGGGTTTGGTTAATATCTAAAGAAAATGGAAATATATAGTTCATCCTTTTTGGATTATGTGATTCTCTATAAGTTGATTCTATCACTTCAGGTGTGACCAAGTCATATTGAATACTCATCGTTTGGAGTGAAAGATGAGTTTGTGGTATGAATTAGATGAAGGATGAAACTCTACTTTTCATGTATATATATATATATATTCATTCTTATTATATGAATAAATTAATTATTAAACTGTAGGGAAGGGATCTTAAAACCAAAAATGTGTTATCCTAATGCTTTATGTTTTGTTGAACCGATGATATTTTAAATCATCATAGATAGATGGCTTTGAGTCCCTCAATTTTACACATGTTTGTGACTGATGACCTTAATCAATCACTATAAATATTTATGTTTTTCCTCAAAATTATGTGTCTCTAATTTCCACCAATGTTCTCCTAATCAAGATCATAATTTGGTGGTGACTTTTTCATTTCCCTTTCCCTCTTATTAAGACTAAATTTTATTAACCTAATTTCCAATGTGGGTTTTCCACAATGGTATTTTTCTATTTTAACCTTTTATTTTATAAGAACAATTTCAAATTGCGAGGATGAAATTTATTGAGGAGGGGAGAATATAACACCCCAAGATTTCATAATATGTTATTTCTTCAAAGTAATTCAATAACTTGTACCTCACACAACACCGAGTTCGAGCGCACGACAACTTACCAAACTAGCTATTCAAAAAAAAAAAAAACAGTTATGAATTGTATTAAATAGATTTTGGATTTTATATATTCCATATAATTTTAACTTATGTATTATGTGTTTCTTATACATATTATAAAAACAAATTCAATTTTTCTGATAAAAAATATATTTTTCAAAAAATGAAATTTTTCCACCTTTTAATGGTGAACCCTTTATAAATCCAATATTTGACAATTTTAAATATTCAATTTGACAAAATAAAACTCTTATTTAGAATCGGGACATCAAACTTTAATTTGGATGAAATTTTTGTATTTTTCTAATAATATTCATTTTTTTATGAATAGTGAGAAATACTATATTTTAATTCAAAAATGCATTTTAATCTAATTTATTTATATGGTTAGATTATATTTTAAATAGATTTTGAAGTGTAATTAGATTATATTTCTACCTTTTAATCCAATATTGGTCATTATAATTAATTTCAATTTGAAATTAACATAAACAACTGTCAATATTTTGATAGTTATTGTTTCTTAAAAACACGCTATTTGTTTTGACAACAGTAATTAATTTTAAATTAATTAATCCAACTTCTATGTTTTGAATTTATTAAAATAGACATCATTTCTGAATTAGTAATACCAAATATAGCTTATGCTGAATTTTCGGTATTTTTCTGAAAAACATCAATTTTTTATGAATACTAAAACCACTAATTTATAGTTAAAAATACGACTTTTTCATTTAAATGAAATTTTACTGCTTCTATGAATTGAATTTCGAAAATAATACATACATGGTTGTTATTATTAAGTAAAATTTGGTTCAATAAGATGAAAATAATTTTTGGTGAATCGTAACTATTGACATTAATATATCGCGTTTAAAGGTAAATCGGGTAATTCAAGGTAAAAAGAATATTATAATAATACAAAATTACCTTAAAACTATTCCTAAACTTATTGGATGATTCATGGACGACCATGGTCATACTTGGGTCTAATTTGGGACCCCATGGACCCACTTAATAGTGATAATGACACTTTATCTTAATTAACTTAATGTAAAGACAAAAATGACATTAACA
Source organism: Viscum album (assembly GCA_963277665.1). Classification (NCBI taxonomy): domain Eukaryota; kingdom Viridiplantae; phylum Streptophyta; class Magnoliopsida; order Santalales; family Viscaceae; genus Viscum; species Viscum album. The sequence continues at coordinate 621,106,712 of OY728167.1, read as the reverse complement.
AATATCCTTTAGTATATCAATTTTTACATGGGGTTATATAAGTCATAGTTTCAACTATAAATATTCATTGGATATATAAAAGGATTTACTACATTATGGTATTTTTTTATAATTTTTATACATCAAATAAATTAAATTGTTTATGACACAATAATGATGCAGTATTTACCTCATTAACAAATGATTTAAATAAATAAGATTATTAATATTAAAACAATATCCAAAACATGTACAATTATTATTGGATGATTTTATATAGAACATGAGTCATCTTATATTCAACTTTAATGGGATTTAAACCTTTTTAGACTGAAGATATGTTTATAATAAAATGACATTTTCAGACTTTCCTAAAGAGCCCCTCCTCTCCCTTATAAAAGGGAACCAATTCTAACCCATTCCTCACACCTCTCAAGCACCTTGGATCTCCCAAAAACTAAAAATTTAATATCTAAAGATCCATATCTTCCACCTAGAATCCTTACCATAGGCATATGTCACTTTCGAGAAGTCCTTTTGGTTCAAACCAAAGGGAGTTAACCAAATTAAAGGTAATGGTTTCTCTTAGCTTCTTTTATTTTATTTTAATTCTCCAACCCCTAAACTCTTTTTATTACTTTATTTTATAACAAAACAAGTATAATAAAAATACTATGATTTATTTATGATAATTATTCTAACTACACTTACACACACATCCATCTAATGGGTAAAGAACATATTGTTTCTGTGGATGGAAAACTAACACCTCACGAAACGATGATTGTTCAATTATCTCCTAACACCTATCATGGTGGCCATTAAGATGACAATGTATTTATATACGATATATATTATGTTTATTATTTATCTATTCTTCTATAATTTTAATTTATAAACACACCTTTATGGTTTCAAATATGTGTGAACACGATGATATCATTTGAGGAAGTGTGGACTACCGCCCCCTCAAAGTGATATGACTCGTTAATGCTTTATGTGGGATGTATAAAGGATGGAGTTGATGATATTTTATATGATATTATACTTTAATTATAATATAACTATTTATAATTATGTTTTAATTCGATTAAAATACAAAATATAATTAAAAGCAGCATTCATGCGTACGTACGTCTAACCCTCTCCCTGAACGGTGCATTTCATTTATTATCTCCAAATGATATGTACTATTATAAATACATATATATACTGGATATATAATATATATATGACATATAAATCATTTATATCATTCTGGATATAATGGAATTTTGACCACATGGAAAATTTGTAATTATAACAAGTTCATTTTTGGATCAAGTACCAAATATCGACAAAACGACCATTATTAACTTAAATGATTACATAATATTTATAACATGGTATTAAGTGATATAAAAGTAATAATAAAATTGAAAAAGGTTCTTAAGAAAGTATAAATTAACTTTATTTTATTATTAAGGAGATTAAATAACGAACAAGTCTAATCAGACACGAGGTAAGGGGTTTCTTATCTCACTCTTAATTCCGTGAGATTTCCATTGTTCACCACTTATTTATTTCATGTGATGTATTTTGTTCTTCCATTTGATATATATTATCATGATTATATTTATATTCATGGTATTCTGTGATTCATTTGGTGGTTATTAACTTTTGATCATACGACTCGATTGATTACAATGGAGTTAGGGTTTTTCATCTCACTTTTTATTCCTGTGAGATTCATGCTATATTGGCCACAATTTCCTTTTGTGTGGTGAATGTACTGCCCATGATTGTATTCTTGGTGTGATATAATTTAATTTATGGGTATTTACATCTTCATTTTATGATACATCTTTCATGGGATGTATGTTTCTTAAGTTACCAAATTGGTAAGGGAATTTCAAATTTCAATTTCCACTCATTCGGCTTTACGCATACTTCATTGATTATTTTAATCCATGATTATGTGTGTAATCACTTTTTGTAGTAATTTCCACTCCCATTTTGGTGGATATACTTTTGATACACATAATAACTCCATTGATAATTTCTCAAGTCATTTATATAAACTTAATAAGAGTAATCTTAACTCAATTTCCATTCATTGAGTTAAACATCCAAGTCATTGGTGTTGTATTTACAAGAATATATGTGAATGTAATATGATTTATTTACACTAAATATCCAATCATAATGAGTTTATTTATATTTTTCACACATAATTATGTCATTGATATATCTTTAACCTATAGATATGTTTTTTAAGAGGGATTATATCTCAATTTACATCCCATTGAGACTTCTTTGTTGGTATGGATCAATTAACATTTATATGGTGTATATACTATAATTTGAGATATTATATCATGAATCCCTTTATTCTCATGATATTATAAAGATTTTATTACCTCAATAATTTATATTTAAGTGTCTCTGTTTTGGTTAGGAACTCTAACTAAAATATCATTTTAAATGTTTTAATGATTTATTCTTCTAAATCTTTCTCATTAATGTCCATGTTTTAAAAAGGGTTTTAAAGAATTTATTTATATAGACATTAATGTTTTAAAATTAAAATTCCTTTTAAATGTTTCAAAGTGGTATGGGACACTTTGATTCAAAAATCAATTTTAAATGGCTTCTTGATAAATAGTGACACTTTTTAATGTTTTCAAGAAAAAGGGGGATATTTCTCTCAAATAGTTTTGATGATTATTTTCATCTATGTCAATATACTTCATTATTCTTGATTGAGGTTAATCTATCATAATAAAATCTTCTATATTGTATTTTATGAGTTATGTTTGACTTTGGATGTGCTATTTTTACACCATTCATGGGTTGTGGTTAAATTATTGACATTTCATATGCTAGTTTTAGTACGAATGTCTAGATTATGTTTCAACCTTTTCATATGAGGAATGCATTGGACATAGTAAGTGACGGGTGGAGCTTGTTGTAGCTCCTTGATGCATCGGTATGTATCATGAGACAAACTAGTGTCTTCGCATAAGGCCTTGACAAAATCTTATTTGTAGTTTTGGCACGAGGCCCTGACTATGTGGTTATGATGTCCGACATTATGCATTCCATCATTATGAGATTATCTATTGATATTTCATCTGGTTATTTGACTAGTAGAATACCCATGACTATGTTTTATTATGGCATTATTTACTCAGCTCATTTTCCTACAATAAGGTGTTCATGTTTATTATTTATAAAGGCATGTGTTTTCAATTATTCACCATGCCTAATGTTTATGTTATCTTCTGCTGTATTGCTTACTCTTACTGAGCATCTGAGCTCACCCATTTCTTATGTTTTATTTTCCCATGATTCCAATATGTTTATTATGATTGATATACAGGGTTAAGATAGGGGATTAATGGAGTTCTCAAAGGATAATTTAGGTCATGTTTTATTTTCTAATGTGTAATGTAACGTTCATGTATGTAATCTATTTTACAAGACTTCTGAACTAATCGTACTTTCAGAACTTGATTTCTTGTAATCATTCCAATGTATTAAAATACTGCACCAGCTCCAGGATTCTTGGGTCGGGGCGTTACATGGGGCCCGCTATAGCCCCTCGATGCATCGGTCGGTCTCATGAGACAAACTAGTGTCTTGGCACATGACCTTGACATGAATTTTATTTGTAGTCTTGGTACTAGGCCTTGACTATGTGGTAATGATGTATGGCATTAAGAATTCCCGGTTATGAAATTAATTATTACATGTGATTATTTGACTAATAGAATATTCATGTGCATGTTTATATGGTAATGTTTGATTTATTTTCTCCATATTATGTTTAATTTTATGTTTAAAAGGAAGTTGTTTTTATTACACATCTTTCCATAAACGTTTATAGCTTCGGAAAAATTATTTAACCTTACTAAGCAACTGAGCTCACCTATTTCTTATGTTTTGTTTTTTTAGGATTCCAAGAAGTTTATTATGTTTGATATGGAGGGTTAACCTAGGGGAATAATGGAGTTCTCAACAGATTATTTATGTTTTGTTTTATGTTTTAATGTTTAATGTAACATTCATGTATGTAATCTATTTTCCAAGACTACTAAACTGATCAGTCCGTCGGGACTTGATTCCTTGTAATCATGTCAATGTATTAAAATAATGCAATGGCTTCGGGCTTCGGGGGTCTGGGCATTACAGTTGGTATCAGAGGAAGTTTAGTAAAAACCTTTGAAAATAGATATAGAAAAATTCGTATTAGAGGACATTACACTAAGAAAGACTTTGAGAATTATTATAGAACTTCCTAGAATTTTGGTAATGTATAGATTTTGTGTATTTTTCAAGAAATACATCCCTGTTTGGATATGAGCAGGTAGATGCAGCTCGAGAATAAATGTACCTAGGAGTGAAAACTCTAACAAGGAGTTTTGGTCTTGACCCGAGTTATCCCGGTACACGACAATGGGCCTTGCTGCACCCTTGGTTATGAAACTCCCATGGGATATGCTTAGGATAATTCACATTTTCTTTACAAGCCATTAGGAATAATTTTGGAGTAAATTCTTCCTTAAAGAAATTTTTTTTAAGACTATAGATTATATTCATAATATATTCAATTTACGTTAGGTATTTTACATGTTTTGAATTATGCATTTTAATTCATAAACTAACCTACTGTATGCCATTGTTTAGATATGACACCCAGTAGAAGGAATGAGAACTCCAGCAAGTATGCATGATCCAAAGAGTAAGAAAGATAATATTTTTCATGTTATTAAGCCAACATTTAGAAGGGAAATAGTTTCCCATGTCTTCCCATAATATGAATAAATAGTATCATGTGTTAATAAGATAAGTAAATAATTCTCTGAGTCCTATGGATTTAAAGGTAAGTAAGAGGTGAAAAGGATGGTAGAGAGAAAGATAGATAAAGGGAAAAGGGGAAAGAAGGATTTTTCCTATATGTGATAACTGTGGAAAGAATCACCTAGGTAAATTAAGGAAGGGAATGAGAGTTTTTTATAAGTGTGGAGAAAAGTACATTAGGTATGTGATTGAAAGGGTAAGAAAAATGTTTCAAATATACAATGCTTCATCTGCAAGGAGTTGGGACACTACGCGAATCAATGTCCAAATCATCAGAGTATTCCCCAAATGATGATATTGGATAATAATCATGTTATGATACTACCAAAAATGAAGAGGAATGACTCGTGTTCTTATGTTTTTATTAAATAATTATTTTATTTGATTGTTGTATCAACGATGTACTGGTTATATGAATAATGGAAATAAATAAGGATTGTACTGTAGTACTATTTCATTGAAGATTTGAGATTATATGGTTATAAGAAAAGTTACTCAATAGGAAGTTAATATTTTTGGAAAATACATGGATGAAGGAAAGACAAACCTTAATATGGTTCTGATACTGAGGTTGTGATTTTGGAATAAGATATGTTGGATTTGGATAAATTATATTTGATATTCTTGACTACTTTGAAACTAACTAATTGTTTGTTTATTCCATTATTGTTGGATTTTACAACATTTTTGGATATAAAGAGTATATCCAGTATTCTATAAGGAATAAGGGAGCATGAATGTAATCAATAAGGTTTTATTTTAATTTAGGGTGTTACTATGTTTTAATATAATACATGTTGAAGGTATTCACATGTTATTACTTGAAAAAAGATCTTCATTATGTTTAAATTCATTATAAATTTTTTATTGTGAGTTTGGACAGAAGTATTTTGGATAAGTCTAAAGGTTGTAATTGATTAAGTTTGACATTGGAAACTATTGTTAAGGTTAAATCATTTCTTAAGATTATTTTTTTATTATTATAAAAAGGACAACCCAGAGGTCGGGCGACAACGTGTCGCGTCCGACAAGGCTGTGAGACTTGAACTCACAACCAAAGGGTGACAAGGATGCATCACTAACCACTGACCTACTTGATTTCATGGTTTTTATAATGTAATTTTATTAAATATTCTAACAAATGAATTATAAATTCATTATTTTTGGAACCCTATATGATTAGGATAAATAGAATATTTTTGAATTATGGTATCTCTTGGAGTAAAAGATGAGTTTGTGGTAGGAATTAGTTGAAGGATGAATCTTTACTTGTCAAGTATATTTCTTTCCTATTATTCTATGAATAAATTAATTCTTACACTTTATGGAATATATTTTAAAATGAAAAATGTTTTATCCTAATACCTTATGTTTTGTTGAATCGATTATATTTTAAATCATCATAGATAGATGACTTTGAGGCCCTCATTTTTACACTTGTTTGTGATTGATGACCTCAATCACCCCCTTTAAATATTTATGTTTTTCCTCCAATTATGTGTCTCTGATTTCCACCAACGTTCTCCTAATCGAGATCATAATTTGGTGGTGATGTTTTCATTTCCCTTTCTCTCTTATTAAGACTAAATTTTATTAATCCAATTTTTGATGTGGGTTTTCCACAAAGGTATTTTTCTATTTTTAAGATTTTATTTTAAAAGAACAATTTCAAGTTGTGAGGATGAAATTTATTGAAGGAGGATATAATTTAACACCCCAATATTTCATATTATGTTATCTCTTTAAAGTAATTCAATAGTTTGCGCTACAAATAACACTGAGTTCGAGCGCACCAAGACTTACCAAACTAGATGTTCAAAATAGTTTATGTATAGTATTAACTGAATTTTGAATTTTATATATTCCATATAATCTTGACATCCATATTATGCGTTTCGTAGATATAATATAAGAACAAATTCAATTTTTCGGATGAAGGAAGTAGTTTTTAGAAAATGCAATTTTACCGCCTTTTAATGGAGAACCCTTTTCAAATCCAATATTTGTTATTTTTAAATATTTTATTTGAAAAAATAAAATTCTTATTTAGAATAGGGACATAAAAAATTTATTTTGGATAAACTTTTGGTACTTTTTTGACAACTTTCGTATTTTGATGAATAGTGAATAATACTAAAGTTTAATTGAAAACAACTTTTTTAATCAAAATAATTTATTGTGTTAAATTATGAATTTGAGTGGTTTTAAAGTATAATTAGATTATATTTTTATCATTTAATATAATTTAGGTCATTATAAATAATTTCACCTTTAAATTGGATATAAACACATGTCAATCTTTTGATAGTTTTTACTTTTTAAAAACCTGCTTTTTGGTTTTGACAACGGGAATTAACTTTAAATTAATTAATGAAACGTATATTTTTTTAATTTGTTAAAATAGACTTCATTTTTGAATTTGGAATATCGAAATTAGCTTAGGGTAAATTTTTGGTATTTTTCTGTAAATTTTCAATTTTTGATGAATAGTGAAAAACACAACGTTATTGTTTAAAACCTACTTTTTTATTAAAATAATTATTTGTTTTATTTAATTTTATTTTAAGTCAAAATAGATACATAATACCTATATAATTCCAATGTAATTCATTGGAGTCTTTATAATAATATTAGATATATAAAATTTTATTGAACTTTTTACCATCTTTTACCCACCTTCTAGGCGCATTTGCAAATTTGCGTAAAACATAATTTTACCACTTTTGTGAATTGAATTTAAAAAATCATAGAGACCCGATTGATATTAGTAAATCAAATTTGGTTGAATAGGACGAAAATAATTTTTGGTGAATAGTAACTTTTGACTTTTATTTACCACAGTTAAAAGTAAATAGTGTAATTAAATGTAAAAATGATATTATAATTACCCAAAAACATGTCTTAATTCAATTTTATAAGTTTATTTCGACCAAAAGAAACGTTAGGAATAAAATTTGATCCTTTTGGTCCACTTGAATTTGATTAGGACATTTATAACTATTTTATTTAAAGAAGAGTTAAAGGTGTTAAATTCAATGTTTAATAACTAAACAATTTTTAATATAAAGTTATACATAAGATAAATTAGATTATAAATATTTATTATAAATATAATATTATTTCCTACATAATGGTATTTTATTTATAATTTTTAGAGATTAAATAATTAAATTTATTTATGAAACAATGAAGATGCAATAATTACTTTATCAATGAAAGATTAAAATAATTGATATTATAAATAAGAAAATAAATGTAAATTGAGGATTTTTATGCCATCCACAAATTTTATAGGTTAATATGACATTTTAGGGTTGGTTAAATAATTTTTTTTGAAGTGATAAACTTTTTATGACATTAACAAAAACAAAACACCAAATAGTGTCAAAATTGACATAAATGAGTTTTTAAAACAAATACTATATTATTAATTGATATTATATTTCTAAAAATATAAGGTTCAGAAAATGGACTTATATAAGGTTATAGAATTTAATAACGAACCTCTTGGGGTTCTCTTAGATTTTTATCGTAAGTTTATTAACCATTTATTATAATAATACAAGAGGACATGGTAAAAGTTAAACTATTTAACTAAGAGTTAAATCTAAAAGATAGGGTTGATATGGTAACCTAAACATGTATAAAACCTATTTTTTGAGAGTAGTTAGACCCATCCCCACATCACCTTATAAATAACTCAATTTGGAGAAATTAAAAACCAAAAATAGTTTTATAATAAAATAATATTTCAGTCTTTTCCTAAAGTGACCCTCACCCCTCTTATAAAAGGGCACATCACCTTCTCTCAAAATAACACTTCCAAAGCCATTTGGCTTGGCCAAACCCTACACAAATATCATCCCAACAACCCTCACTTCTACCTAGTGGCCTTCCCTTGAGCAGAAAGCCAACCTAAGAATCCCTTTTGTTCAAATCAAAAAGAAACACCCAAAGAAAATGTAATTATTTTATCACCTCTTTCAATGATATTTTCTTCTTACACTTTCCCTTTATTTGTCATTTTCATACCAAAATAATAAATCTTGTACCTTATACATACTATGATATTATTATAAATATGGTACAACCATACTCCTTATTCTATCCATCTTATGAATGATATTGTAACCATGCGTGCGTGCATACGACTTACCGTCTCCACGTCGTGGTGTAATTTGTTATTAAAAACTATGTTATTTGGATGGATATAATGATGAGTAATATGTATATAAGTACTGAAAATAACATGATAATTTCTCTATAAAACTAATTTACCATCCAATTCCACACCATTTAAACATTAAGGAAATGATATCGTCAATCGTGTGTACATAAAACTTACAGTCTCCACGACGACATGAGATTCATTTCTAGGTTCACCATTCAAGGATGATTATAAAAATTTATATTATTAATAAGTATGTAATATATGAAATTTTCATGACTCTCCTTCACCATGATGAGGGAAGGGACAACATATTGCCAGACCCTTCCTTCTTCAAGTTAAAGGAGAGATAATGACCCCCGAGACCCGCTTTCAATAAGTCTTGGAGTGGGGACTAGCTCTAACGGTATAACATCACATGAACAATGGAAGGAATTACCCTTTTTATATAGTAGGATCAAGAGATAAGATAGTAAGTCCCAAAAAACACCAAAACTAGATGTAAATGTAAAGCCCAAACAATCCATTCCCATATGCATGTTTTAATAATAAGTGCTACAATACAAGAAAACTCTAAAGGTAAATACCAAAGAAATGAAAAACTACAACAACAGCTGTCCCAACGTCCGAACTAGTAGGGTCTGACACGGTCCTCAAAGTCCTCCTGGAAACTTGAAATAATTTAAATGTACGTAGGGTGTGTATATAGGTATAGTCAGTAGGGAAACCCAAAATCCCTCGTGCCCAAGTGGGGAGGAATTCTAATGCCCTGTGGGAAAAGAAGATAACCAAGCACCTGGTAAGGAAACTATCCACCCAAACCTCACCAAGGAACACTCCCCAAATAACATGAGTCAAGTAAAGTAATAGTAATAATAGATCGATGTTTGGGTACCCCACACCACTTTCCCACAGGTTATTGAACACATCCTGTCATGACCCGTCCTCGGGGCCCATGCCGTGACTACCCCAAGCCCGCCTTCCATAGGCCAGGGGTTGGAGACTAGCACCAAAGGCATAATTCACTAAGTTGGGAATGAATTTTCTTAATAAAAGTAATCAACCACAATAGAGTACACAACATGAATTAAACACTAAGTAAAATTGAATACAAAAGATTGTGCTGGAAAGTAAATGGGCCAGTATACAAACCTAATTGAACAACGAGTACAAGTAAAAAGGGACAAATAGCCGGAAGTAAAGAGCAGCTCCTGGATCATCCTCCGGGGTTCCTCCCTGAAGGGTAGGTACATATGGCCACCTCAACACTCATGTTCGTCAGTCTCCTCCATGTGCCGACTCGTCGCAAGGTCCACCTCCAGGTACCGTCCAGTTGTGGCGCTCTCGGCCTCCGTCAGTGCTGTCCGTCGTCTGCATCCAACACAACGAGGTGTGGGCATAGCCCATGCAGGGGTGAGTATAACGATACTCAGTAGGGACCCTGAGACCTGCAAGGTCTCACAATATCCACTAAGGATAAACAAAAGAAGAGAGATACAATCACGAAGTATCAAACAACCCTACTTAAGTATATGCCCATACATATAACTAAGTTACCAATCTCAGTCCGACTCCAACTCTCAAGCCCAAGCACAAACCAATTCCACAAAGGAAGTAATTCAATCACCATGATGATAATGGTTGAAAGAAATAACTCAGCTCGCATAGGTACGCCACAATTGTAGAGAGATATAGATGATCAGATATAGCCACTGGATCATTTAAGCTGTCGGACTAACATAGGATATAGGACCAACTAAGTTGTTGGACCCACACAGGATACATGACAGATATCTCGTCTAAGCTGTCAGACCCACATAGGATATATGCCAGCTATCTCGTCTAAGCTGTCGGACCCACACAGGATACATGCTAGCTATACTAGAGTAATAGAGCTGATCAGATGTAGTCATTGGTTCATCTAAGCTGTCAGACCCACATAGGATATAAGACTAGCTACTCTATCAGAACTGTCGAACCCACATAGAATTCCGGTATAGTTGTCATCGTTGTCGAACGCACAGAGGATTCTATTATGGTAGTTGTCGCAGCCAGCTCTAGGGTTCCCGCACACAGTACGCTTGATTCCGGGAGGGTCCACTCCTCAAGAAAAGGGGTCGATACATCAACTATCACAAAGTCTAGAGTTGATGTATCCTGAAGTTCCGTCTCATCAAAAGGAACCCAACGCGACAGACAACGCGTCAATCAGATGCCCAATCTAAGAGTTATTGGCTTTTCTATTTGAGGGGCCTGGTTGGATTTACGCTCAGTCCAAACCTAGCTGTTTTTCAAAGTTTTCCAAAACTCAGATAGAGTATTGCAAAAGGAATGCCTAGTCGTGAGGGTCCCATTGCCACAGATGGCGCGTCTATTGGATGCACGATCTAGGAGATATTCACGTTTAAGCGAAGATAGGTCCGGCCCGTCAAGCCTAGTGGGATGGCGGGTCGGACTGACCCGGTTCGGCGGGTCTGACCTGGTTGGGGTCGGCCCGGCCCAGTGGAGCGCGGACAACCCATGGACCCAACCCGGCGGGTCCGACCTGGTTGGGGGGTCGACCCGGAACGGTTTGGCGCGACCCACCTGTGGACCCGGCCCGCATTGCGGGCCGGTTCGGCTGGCACGGTGGTGCCACCCCTCCTTGCTGCCCGGCTGGCTGAAGCCGGCCGGTTCTGTCTGGCGAGAGAGGCCCACACAATGGGCCGCTATCTCTCCCACGCGGCTCCAAGCAGTGTCGCGGGTCTTCAGCCCGGCCGGCAGGCGGCCAGCTGGTTCACCGGCGAGTGGCCCGTGGTTGCGTGTCGCGGTTTCCCCGCCGCGTGGCACCTGCGGGCACCACGCTTCCTCTTCCCGGCCGTCCATAGCCGACTAGTTTTCTCAGCCCAAGTGGCCCACGGTTGCGGGCCGAATCTCCTCCGCGCGGCACCGGCGGGTGTAGTGGTTCACAAGCCCGGTCAGCAGTAGCCGGCCGGTTCTTAAGCCTGAGCGGCCCAAGGATGCGGGCTGCGGTTTTCCCCCACGTGGCTGGCACGCGGCCACCGCCTCCGGTCGCCGTTTCCTCTTTCGAACACCCCATCCTGCATGGTCGCGGCCTCCTTCATCCGGCGTGGTGCGACAACACCGCGCCCTTCCGGCTACGCCTCTATCGCCAATAAAACCAACAAGTATGGGGAGGTTCGAGCCATGTTTTTTTGGCCTGAACCCTCCTCGTTATGACATTAACAGTTGGAAATTCACACTCTGTAATTATAATGACGAAGTTTGGAATTATAGACAACTCAAACAACCCCCTACCTCGTATTTGACGTTGCAAGTCGATGGGCCACGGAAGATGGTGTCGCTAAAGTCGGGAGTCGCAAAAGACGGATGTCGATTTTGTTGACATCGGGGTGCATCCGAAGAGGAAGCGTTGTTGTAGAATTTCTTCACGTTCTTCTTTGGAGATGTTCTTCATGGAATAACACTTTCTTTCCAATTCTCCCAAAGCCTCTCAACAAAATATTTTCCAAGCCAATAAAATAATAGGCTCCCTCCTATTTTTAATGATTCCATGCAATTCAAAAAAAATAAAGTTAATAAATTAATTGAGGGAGCTTAATTAATTAATTTGATGTTGTTGGCACATTAATGAGAGAATATGGGAGGTGGAGAGTTTTCAAAAATTAAATTGAGGGAGTTAGAAGTTTAAAAGTCTCCCACAATTTAATATAATTACATGGGGGTTAAAGGGAGTTTAAATGGGAGGTGGACAATTTGAAATCAAGTGGGCCCCACCAAAAAATATCCTCCCATGGGAGGTTATGTGGGAGGTGGGTCCCACCTCCAACTTCCCTTTGCAGATAAAAACCACCAACTAAATAAAAATGTGTTATAGACACATTTTTATTTAATCTTTAATTTTTAATTCGCAACCCCAATTTATAACTTTCTCTCTCGACCAAATAAAACTGTGGTAGAGGTCTCCGTAAGAGATTATCGGCACTGTGAGTTCATCGGTGCCCTCATATTTCAATTTCGAGCATTGGTTCAAAACATATAATAACCTGCACGAACATTTACTGAACGTACCTGAAAAAAACTTCAGAAATTGATTTCAGGCACACCAGGCCTCAGAATCAGGCACCATCAGAAACTGTGGACTCGTATAATTCCAAAGAATTTAAGAAAAGAAATTCTTTGAAATTTTAGGGTCTTTAAATTACCCCCACCTCGGGGATTTATGACCCCGTAAAGCTACAACACACACTAGGGAAACAAAACGGGGTACTGAACACGCATTTGAGCCTCCAGCTCCCATGTGCTCTCCTGGAGGTTCCCATGCTGCCATCGAACACGCACCAGAGGAATCGACCATCCACGCAAGACCCGCTTCTATTGATCCTCAATCTCCACTAGAACCTCCGTGAAAGACGCCCCATCATCGATGTCCAGCTTCCTGTGGTCGATGGTGTGAGATGGGTCGGGCACGTATCTTCTCAGCTGAGATACGTTGAAGACGTCGTGCACCAGGTTAAACTGAGGTGGGATGGACAAGCAGTAAGCCACCTCGCCTACCATGCTGAGGACCTGGAAAGGTCTGATTAATCACGAAGATAACTTGCTGCCTCGACCAAATATCCGTAGACCTCATCGAGGTGAGACTCATATGAAGACGTGGTCGCCATCCACGAACTCTAGTGGTCTCCGTCTCCTATCAGCATAGGAATTCTTTCAATTCTATGTAGTCTTTTATCCACTTCTAGATGATCTGCACCTTCTCCATCATAGCCTATACCATATCTGGTCCTACAAGTGCTGACTCCCCTAGGTCTGTCCAGCAGAGAGGCGATCTGCAGGGTCGGCCGTAAAGTGCCTCGTAAGGTGCCATCCCGATGGTGGAGTGGTAGTTGTTGTCATACAAAAACTCTACCAAGGGTAAGTGATCCTCCCAGTTGTGACTGAAGTCATGCACGGAGCATGTCCTCGAGAGTCTAAATGGTTCTCTCTATCTGACCATTCGTCTGAGGATGGAAGGCGGTGCTCAAGCAAAGCTGCGTCCCGAAAGGCTCCTACAACCCCTTCCAAAGCCTGGAAGTGAAATGTGCATCCCAATCAGAGACGATTGTCGATGGAACACCATGATGTCGTACGATCTCCTATACGTATAGGTGTCCCAAGCTCTCTATTGAGCCCTGCTCTCTGATCGGTAGGAAGTGGGCCGACTTGGTGAGTTGGTCAACGATCACCCAAATCGAGTCCTGTCCTCTAGATGTACATGGAAGACCTGTCACGAAATCCATGGATATCCCATCCCAATCCCACTACGGGACCTCAAAGGGCTGATCCAAGCCTGCTGGTACCTGGTGCTCTGCCTTCATTTGATGACAAGTGAGGCATCGTGAAAAGAACTCTGCTACAACCTTCTTTATACCTGGTCACCATTGCTGTCGTCAAAGGTCATAGTACATCTTCGCCACTCCTGGATGTACCGCTAGAGGGGAAGTGTGAAACTCTCTCAACACTACCTCCTGAAGTGCAACTGGTACCATAGTACATCCTCTGAAGAGAATGACATGCTCCCCACCATCAGAAAATCATTCAGGTGCCAGTCCTGAGGATATCTGAGCATGTGGTGTCTCGTAGTCAGCGTCCCCATGTTGTGCCTCCCGGACTCGCTAAAGGAGAGGAGGAGTGACTGTGAGTGACTGTAGAATGGAATCTCTATCTATATCCACAAGGGATATCTGCAACGCGGCCAACTACTTTTTTGCCTCTTCTAGCAGTTGAATGCCTGATCTCCTACTAAGAGCATCTACTACAATGTTCCCCTTTCCAAAAGTATAAATTATCTTGAAGTCATAGTCTTGGAGGAACTTGATCCATCGACGCTGTCTCAGGTTCAGGTCCTTCTGTGAGAAGATGTACCTGAGACTCTGGTGGTCAGAGTAGACATTATAACGCTCTCCCATCAGATAGTGCTGCCACATCTTCAAGATGAAGACCACTGCTACTAACTCCAGGTCATGGGTAGTGTAGTTTTTCTCATGTTGTCTCAACTGCTGAGAACCATACACGATGAATTCTTGCTCCTGCATTAGGACACACCCGGGTCTGGTCCCTGATGCGTCGTAGTAAACTACGTACCCAACGCCCACCTCCGGTAGCCTCAAAATGGGTGCACTAGTCAAGCTGTATCTCAGCTCCTGAAAGCTCTGGTGGAACCTCTCTGACTACACGAAGTGTTTTCCCTTATTCATCAATGTCCTATATGAGCTACGATGATTTCTCCTCCACCAAAAAGAGAAATCTTGTCTCATCCCCTGGATGAACCACGTCCCTTTCCTAATACTATCAATCCTGACATGAACGGTTCTAATTCAGGCCATGAATGACGTCAGAAAGCCTCAACGCTACTACCAAGAGATCCAACAATTAATCTCTCCTCCATGGGTTGAGTCACACTGTTGGCACCAGTGTGTGGTCACTGGGTCTCCTCCAGTTGGAATCTCAAATGTGAGTGTCAAGTCAACGATTTATCCAGAAACTCTAGGTCTGGGACAAGATTCGTGTAAGGAAGGAATGATTGGTACCTATGTCTATTTATATGGAAGCTAGTAGTAGACATAAACCGTACCTTAAATAATTCATAGAGCCCTTGTGTCACACTCCTTGACCGCATGAAGATACTCTCTTCCCTAGCCCTCCAGCTCCCTGAGCCTAGCGGGGACTACAAAGTTGGGTGGTTGCAACATGTGAAAATGGTCACCACCTCATGATGCTCTCCTAGCTCTGCTTCCACATCTGCTGCCCTATAGATTCGCCTTTCCTTAACACTTCCTCTTCCTGAAACATCTCACATGCCCAAGTCTTTGAGACTGGCACCAGTTTGTAGCTTTCCACTATTAACATTCACTGGCTGTATCCGCTTAGCCAAAGAACATTCAACCACAAAGGTTCTCTCTAGCACCCTAACATAAGTAGGAATGAATAGTGGAAAAAGTGTTATCTCAGATTTCCTTAAACACACCTCGCTCAGAGGTACGAGCTCTAAATAACTGTTCATATCATATTCATCGAGTACTAGGAAAGATCGGTATGCCTCGATGTATACTCAGCTACCGACACGTCATCCTACCGAAGCTGTATAAGCTCTAGAAAAATCTCTGCCACCTCCTCAAGCCAGTCATCAACCGCCTGTGGGTCGGGATCACCTTGGAACATGAGGGATATCTGGTGCTGAAACACATGTAAGGGACTAATCCTATAAGTTTCCTCTACCGGTACCGTCGGTAATGTCTACTGACCAACGGGCAATGATATAGTTGGCACACTGCCCGGAGGAACCATCTCGGAAAATGGTCCAAGTACTGAAACCTCATCACAATGTGGATCATCCTCATGGTAACTCACTAAAAAATATTCGTAGTTAAGATCAACATCTGCTCTATTAGTGTCTCAACTAGGCATAAAACGCCAGTAATCGCCTCCATCAAGTCCTCTGCTGCCTGGGAATCTGTCTCGCCTCGAAACCTCAGAGGCCTCTTCTGCTGGAACTCGTGCAACGCACTCAGTCGGCGTGCACTGTCCTCCAAAGCAGAAGGTGGAATCTGCTACCCAACAAGTGGTGGTGCTGCTGGTGCACCAACCAAAGGTCCCATCATAGTAAGAGGGCCTTGCACCAGAACCTCGTCACTCGGTGGGCTACCATCTCGTACAAATCATGGAAACCCTATCTGGCTGTCTATGTAGCGGCATCCTGATAAGGAACATGTGCACCACAGTCAATAAGTTATACTTTGTGAGCTTACTCAAAGTGGTCACAAAGAATACTCTTGAAAACACACTCACAATCAGTGTTTTTGTGAACTGAGACGGAAATCAAAAGTCAGCGTCTTGGTGTATGGATACGTCGACCGCCGCACCAACACTAGACTCCCTCGACTGAGAACCACACCCAATCCTCTTAACACCATTGTTTCATAGTAATATAGATCAGAGTCTAAGTTCTGTGGTCGAACCGACTCCTCTAATACCAATTTGTCATGACCCGTCATCGGGGCCCGTGTCATGACTACCCCAAGCCCGCCTTCCATAGGCTAGGGGTTGGCGACTAGCACCAAAGGCATAATTTCCTAAGATGGGAAGGCATTGCCTTTATAAAATTAATCAACCACAACAGAGTACACAATAGGAAGTAAACAGTAAGTAAAACTGAATACAAAAGAGTGTGCTGGAAAGTAAATGGGCAAGTAGAAAAATCCAACTGAACAATGAGTACAAGTAAAAAGGGAAAAATAGTTGGAAGTAAAGAGCAGTTCCTGGATCGTCCTTTAGGGTTCCTACCTGAAGGGTAGGTACGGATGGCCATCTCAGCACTCACGTCCGTCAGTCTCGTACATGTTCCGACTCGTCGCAAGGTCCACCTCCAGGTACCGTCCAGTTGTGGCGCTCTCAGCCTCCATCAACAATGTCTTTCGTCTGCATACAACACAAAAAGGTGTGGGCATATCCCATGCATGGGTGAATATAACGATACTCAGTAGGGACCCCGAGACCCGCAAGGTCTCACAATATCCACTAAGGATAAACAAAAGAAGAAAGATACAATAGAGAAGTATCAACCGACCCTACATAGGTATATTCCCATACATATACCTAAGTTACCAATCTCAGTCCGGCTCCAACTCTCGAGCCCAAGCACAAACCAATTCCACAAAGGAAGTAAGTCAATCACCGCGATGATAATTGTTGAAAGACATAACTCAGATCACACAGGTATGACAAAATTGTAGAGAGATATAGATAATCAGATGTAGCCACTGGATCATCTAAGCTGTCAGACCCACACAGGATACATGACCAGCTAAGCTGTCGGACCCACACAGGATACAGGCCAGCTATCTTTTCTAAGCTGTCGGACCCACACAGGATACAGACCAGCTATACTAGAGTAATATAGATGATCAAATGTAGTCACTGGTTCATCTAAGCTGTCGAGCCCACACAAGATACAGGACCAGCTACTCTGTCAGAACTGTCGAACCCATAGAGGATTCTGGTACAATTGTCGTCTTCGTCGAACCCACAGAGGATTCCAGTAGGGTAGTCATTATAGCCATCTCTTGGGTTCCCGCACACAACACGCTAGATTCCGGGAGGGTCTGCTCCTCGAGCAAAGGGTTCGATACATAAACTATCACAAAGTCCAGATTTGATGTATCCTGAAGTTCCGTCTCATCAAAAGGAGCCCAACACGACAGACGGTGCGTCAATCGGACGCCCGGTCTGAGAGTTATTGGATTTTCCGTTCCAGGGGCCCGGTTGGAATTACGATCGGTCCAAACCCGGACGTTTTCTAAAGTTTTCCAAAAATCACTTAAAGTATTGAAAAAGTACCGCCTCGTCGCGAAGGTCCCAGTTCCACAGACGGCGCATCGATTGGATGCACGATCTAGGAGATATTCGTGTTTAAGCGACGATGGGTCCGGCCCGTCAAGCCCATTGGGTTGGCGGGTCGGCCCGACCCGGTTCGGAGGGTCTGACCCGGCTGGGGTCAACCCGACCCGGTGGAGTGCGGCCCACCCGTGGACCCAGCTTGGCAGGTCCAACCTAGTTGGGGGTCGTCCTGGCCCAGTGGGGGCGCGGGCCACCCACGAACCCTGCCCGTGTTATGGGCCGGTTTGGCACGCCTGGCAGTACCGAGCGGCGCCGCCCCTCCTTGCTGCCCGGCCGGCCAAAGCCGACCGGTTTTGTCCGGCGCGAGCGGCCCGCATAGCGGGCTGTGGTCTCTCCCACGCGGCGCCAAGCGGCGCCGCGGGTCTTCATCCCGACCGGCAGGCGGCCGGTCGGTTCGCCAACGAGCAGCCCCTAGTCGCGGGTCGCGGTTTCCCTGCCACACGACACCTGCGGGCGTCACGATTCCTCTTCCCTGTCATCCGTAGCGTGCCGGTTTTCTCAGCCCAAGAGGCCCGTGGTTGTGGGCTGTATCTCCTCCATGGGGCACCTGTAGGTGCCGTAGTTCACCAGCTCGGTCGGCAGTAGCCGACCGGTTCTTCAGCCCGAGCGGCTCGCGGATGCGGGCCGCGGTTTTCCCTCACGCGGCCAGCACCCGGCCGCCACCTCTGGTCACCGCCGCCTCCAGTCACTGTCACCTTTTCCGACCGCCATAGCCTGTATGGTCACGACCTCCTTCATCTGGCGCGGTGCGACGGCCCCGCACCCTTCCGGCTCCGCCTCCGTTGCCAATCAAACCAACAAAGTATGGGGGAGGTTCAGGCCATGTTCGTGCGGCCCGAACCCTCCCCGTTATGATGTTAACAGTTGGCAATTCACATTCTGTAATTAGAACGACGAAGTTCAGAATTATAGAAAACTCAAAGAACCCCTTACCTCGTATTTGACGTTGTACGTCGATGAGCCACAGAAGACGGTGTCGTGGAAGTTGGGCGTCGCAGAAGACAGACGTCGATTTCGTTGACGTCAGGGTGCATCCGAAGAGGAAGCGTCGTTGGAGAAGTTCTTCGCATTCTTCGTCAGAGATGTTCTTCGTGGAAGAACACTTTCTTTCCAATTCTCCCAAAGCCTCTAAACAAAATATTTTCCAAGCCAATAAAACAATAGGCTCCCTCCTATTTTTAATGATTCCATGCAATTCAAAATAAATCAAGTTAATCAATTAATTGAGGGAGCATAATTAATTAATTTGATGGTGTTGGCACATTAATGATAGAAGATGGGAGGTGGAGAGTTTTGAAAAATTAAATTGAGGGAGTGAGAAGCATAAAAATCTCCCACAATTAAATATAATTACATGGGGGTTAAAGGGAGTTTAAAGGGGAGGTGGAGAGTTTGAACTCCTGTGGGCCCCACCACACAATATCCTTCCGTGGGAGGTTATGTGGGAGGTGGGTCCCAACTCCATCTTCTCTTTGGAGATAAAAACCACCAACTAAATAAAAATGTGTTATACACACATTTTTATTTATTCTTTAATTTTTAATTCGCAACCCCAATTTATAACTTCCGCTCTCGACCAAATGAAACTGCGATAGAGGTCTCCTTAAGAGATTACCAGGGCTGCGAGTTCATCGGTGCCCTCGTATTTCAATTCCGATCATATTTTCAAAAGATATAAAAACCCACACGTACGTTTAATGAACGTACCTGAACAAAACATCAGAAATTGATTCCGGGCACACCGGGCCTCAGAATCAGGCTCCGTTAGAATCTGCGGACTCGAAAAATTCAAAAGAATTTAAGAAAAATATTTCCTTGAAATTTCCGGGTCTATACAAATCCTATGCATTAGACCGCTCCCATCATTCTCACCACAACCACACTGCAATACCCTGCCCGCACACACCTGGGCTACCGCAACCACACATCCTGCCCGCAGTCACCTGGGCCACAACAACCACACATAACCATGCCCCGCAGACACCTGGTCCAGAACAACTACCACCATGCTTGAAGACTCCTGGGCCTATACAACTACCTCCACGATCAAAGACACTTGGGCCTCATCCCGAAGACACTTGGGAAACCACCTGCCCGCACACACCTGGGGAAACCACCACAACATACCCTGCCTAAAGAATCTTGGTCTATAATGGTCCTCAGGCCATCACAGCCTACCCAAAGGGTCTTGGGATACTCGGGGAAGGGAGCAGAAAATGAGCTAATAACCAGCCACTCATAACGAAGTTCTCAACTTGGGTGGGGCGTGAATAAGAAACATAAGAACTAATTTATACATATAGGTAAAAAAGAACTCCTCCCAACCTAGGGGTTCCAAAACTAGCCTATACACAAACACCCTCATTACAATTCATTCATACAAGCACCACGAACACATCCAGGTCTCAAATAATTCCCAGAAAACAATTCCCCATTGAACCCATTCTTGTTTTCATGTTCAAGTAATTCCATTTAAGGTAATTCTCCACTACCGGGAAACTAAAAGGCATAGTCACAAGACAAGGAAGGGAAGACAACCAAGAATCAATTTAAGTATTCACACATGGTTCTCTTGTAAAGTCACAACAACAAAAGGATCTATGAGATCCCTCAAATTACTGGAACCAGACCAAGCCGCAACATACGGCCCCACACAACCTCAGATCCACAAACCAATGACTGTACCACAACAGGGGTATCCCATACCCACCCATACCACTATAAATGAATCAAGTAGAATAACCACACATATTACCAAGACAGATCACAGGAGTTTCCAAATTATATCACACCATTCATTGGGTTTCTTCTTTTTGTTTGGTTAACCGGGGTGATCACACAATGATTCTTGTTCACCAGACATTCATTCAATCAACCTATTTTTCGTGATTATCCATTTTACATGTTACCCATTAAATCATATAATTGACTAGAAAAACAAAGGACTATTAGTGCACAAGGAATGACCACCAATAACCATGAGTTTCAGTAGACATAAGACTATAAAATCCACAATATATAATCAAGGATAAAAGAGTACTGCAACATCATCAAACACACCCTTTCATTATTTAAAATTATTTTTATTATCTTCATTGATGTTTTGTTTCATCCATCCCCGTAGAAACATTAGAACACCCACCCCACATGATACATGGTAATGAGAGACGAAGTAAGAACCCTACATGAATGATCAATGATCGAAGTATTTCTCCAACTGCCAAGAACTGGGGATGTGCGACTTGCAGGGGAGGAACTTCGGGGACTCCAAGGATGAGTAGAAATGATCCTGCACAGGCACACCACTTTCCATGGGAAGGGGGACTCCAAACGCAACAAGGAGAAGAAATGAACTATCCAAGAATTATAAGGAAATAATTCTAGTGTGATAAAAAGGTGAGATCCTGTAGTTACGGGATATTAAAATCTTGAACGGATTTAAAGGCAGATCGTGGTTTTACCATGAAATTGGTTGGTTACATATGATGGAATTGATTTTAATTTGTTAATTCTCATCAGAGAGATGGCTATAAAGAGTTTTTGTTAACGGATTTCCTTTAAACAGAGGAAACGTGCATAACAGGGATAGAACTGGGAAGTACGGAAAAAGGGCGTGAGACCGAGGAAAATCCACACGTTTTGGTAACACTGTGATCACCTGAATCATGTGGGATTTTAGATATCATTTAATGGATTTTAAATTCTTTTAAAAGAGGTATTAAAACACTTTTACATCAATGGATCCGTTGTGGGAGAGGAAAAATTTGGAAACTGGAAAAAGAAAGAAGGGCGGGACACCGTTCGGTGAGACCCCGTAATGGTTCCATGGTCACATTTCCACCTTAAGCGATGCGACCATCATGGTGAGACAGTCATGGTGTCACTGTAATGGTGCCACCAGTTTGGTGTAACACCATAAGCAGAGCCACCGTCACGGTGCCACCGTTTCGGTTTGTGACTGTGACCGGTGCCACCGCCACGGTGCTATCGTGACCGATGCCACCGTTTTAGTTGAACCGTTTGATGGAACCGAGTTTTTGGAAAAGTAATAGACCAAGATGGTTTTTGAAATTACATTAGATACCTCTCAAAGTACTATCTTCCTCAATAATTCAATGATAAATATGAAAAAATAGAGGGGTCTAAACAACCACCATGAAGATACCTCTGAGGAGTTAACCTCATCGACATATAGGAACACCTCTCCCTCAAGTAACCACACAATCATTCATAGGACATACCATCCAGTCATATGGATCAGGGAGTCCCTTCTTCCAGGTCGTGATACTATCCCCTTTGGGCGGCACTGACTCGCCCGCATGGGTTTAACTGCATACACTTTAATGCGTCTTGAATAGGGTTCACGTCCTCCCCTCCCCACAGTCCAAACTCTCCACACACATCCAGAGAGCAAGGAAAACAGTCCATTTCATAGTTAACGATGTCAACCACTACATCAAAGACAAGTAAAAACAGAACAAAACAAAACTCAAAACAACTCTGAGCACTGAGCGTGCATCAGTGCCTCTCATTCCCAGGTACTCTCATTGAGTCCACTATGCCTCCACAACACACGATCCAAGGGAATGGTTAGTCCAAAAAGCCCCTTCTCTTTACCATCCTCAATCCTCAATGGTCTCTCTACAAACGCCATGCCGTACTCGATATCCATCCTTCCCCAGTCGAGGACATGTGAACCATCATGCAGATTCCGATGGAGCTGAGACACATGGAAGACATCGTGTACTCTCAGTAGGGGAGGTGGTAGTGCTAGATGATAATCCACTTCATCGACCCTCCACAACACTTTTAAGGGTCTGAAGAACCTTGGAAAAAGCTTACCCCCCTATCGAACCTCTTTTGCCCACGCCAAGGGGAGACCTTCAAGAACACGTGGTCCCCGAAATCGAACTCCAAGGGTCTCCTCCTATGATCATCATATGACTTATGTCAGTCTTGAGAACCCTTCATCCTCTCCCATATAAGCTAAACCTTCTCTATCGTGCTCTGCACCACTTTCGGGCCAAGAACATGTGCTTCCCTGACCTCTGTCTAGCACACGGGTGAGCGACATGGGATCCCATACAAAGCTTCGAACAAAGCTATGCCAATGGTAGAGTGGTATCTATTGTTGTAGGAAAACTCTACCAGAGGCAAGTGTCGCACCCACGATCCCCAAAAGTCCAAAACACATGCCCGTAGCATATCCTCCAATATATGGATGGTTCACTCTGTCTGTCAATCTTTATGGGGATGGAAAGCAGTGATGAGGCATAGCTGGGTGCCAAAAGCATGTTGCAATCCTCTCCAAACCCGTGAGGTAAACTAGGTATCCCGATCGGAGACTATGGACCTCATAACCCCATGAAACCGCACCACCTCGTCCACATACCTCCGTGCTAAGGCATCTGCTGCACTCGACTCCTTGATTTCTAGGAAGTGAGATGATTTCATCAGCCATTTCATCACTACCCAGATATCATTGCAACCTCCTTGAACCCTGGGTAGTCCCGTGACGAAATCCATTGAGATTTCATCCCACTTCCACTCAGGGACATCTAAAGGTCGTAACAGACCTCCTGGGATGCGATGTTCAACCTTCACCAGTTGACGCACGAGGCACATTTCCATAAACTCATCCACTGCCTGCTTTACCCCAGGCCACCAAAACTGACCCCTCAACCCTCGGTACTCCTTGGAAACTTCTGGGTGTACCGCCAGGGGTGAGTTGTGGAACTCACCAAGAACTCTCTTGTGCATTTCCACTAGGACAAACAACTTTCCACGAAAAAACATCTGATTCTTCCCGTCTTTCGACCATCCTTCTAGTGCATCTCCCTGGCTAACATGATCATGCATCACTTCAGCCTCTAAGTCCCCCACACTAAGAATCCTCCACCTGCTGCAACATAGAGGACTGCATTTTCATCTGAAACAGACAACCTCTACCATCCTCCACCCTTGAAGCCCAGTGTATGGTAGCCAACTATTCCATCGCCTTCCAAGCATCTGCCAATTATCAAACCATGTCCTTATATGACTTCCTACTCAAGGCATCAGCCACCACATTCCCCTTTCACGAGGTGTAGGAAATCTCAAATTTATAGTTCTGAAGGAACTCCATCCACCTCTGCTGCTGCAAGTTCATGTATCACTAGGAGAAGATATACTTCAAGCTCTTGTGATCTGTGAAAACCATGAAGCGCTCTGTGATGAGGTAATACCGCCAAAACTTGAGTGAGAACATGACCACTATAAGCTCCAGGTCATGGGTGGAATAGTTACGCTCATGGGTACATAACTACCTATACCCATAATTGATCACCCATGTTGTGGAATCAACACAAACTCTAGGCCTTGGCCAGAAGCATCTCATAACACCTCAAATGCTCCCCCTTGTTCTGGAAATCTTAGCACTGGGACACTAGCCAACTTACCCTTTAGAAAACTGACGTATCCCTCGCACTGCCCACTCCACATGAAAACCTGGTCTTTCTTGGTCAAGGTTGTCAAAGGTGATGTAACTCAGGAGAAGTAGGGAAAAATATCTGGTAGTAACCTGCTAGGCCCATGAAACTATTAACCTCTTCCACGTTCTTAGGTGCTTCCCAGGAAATAATCGCCTCAACCATTGATGGGTCCACTGCTATCCCCTGCACTAACACCACATGTCCATGGAAGTGCACTTCTTGTGTCCAGAACTTGCACTTGGAAAACATCCCATAGAGATGGTGCTGTCGAAGGACATCTAAAACCTTGCTTTGATGCTCGGCGTGATCCTCCTATGATCTTGAGTAGATCTGGATGTCATCAATAACAATGACTACAAACTAGTCCAGATATTCCTGGAATATGGAGTTCATGAGCCCCATGAACACATCTGGTGCATTCATAACTCCGAATGACATGACCACAAACTCAAAGCGCCCATATCTACACTTGAAGGTAGTCTTAGAGATTTCACCCTCCTTCACCCTCAACCGGTGATATCCTAACTGCAGGTCGATCTTGGAGAACCATTCGGGCCCCTTCAACTGGTCAAAGAGGTCATCGATTCTCGGGAGGGGGTAACAGATTTTTGACCGTTACTTGGTTCAGCCTCCGGTAGTCTTTTCATAGCCTGATACCACCATCAAACTTCTTCATGAACAAGACTAGAGCACCCCATGGTGACACGCTTGGTAAAAAAAAAACCCTTCATCATCAGAATGTCGATCAGAATTCGCAACTCCTATAACTCAGAAGGTTCCATCCGATAGGGAGCCATCGAAATCAAGTGGGCACCGGGTTGAAAGTATATCCCGAACTCAAAATCTTGTCAAGGGGGTAGAGTCACCTCCACTTCAGGGAAGAAATCCATGAACTAAATGATGATCCCCGAGACTTTCACCATCTCTCTATCCACCGACTCCATTGATAACTTAGCTAACAAGGAAAGGAGGGGATCCACTCACAAGCTACCTTCTTGGAAACCCCGCTTGCCGGAATGATCCCGTAAGGGGAACCCCTCTCTAGGGTTTCCATCCCGTCACCGCCGCCTCCTTATGCCTTGATCTGGCTCGGTGCACCTCTTTGTCCTCGGTGAGTTCGTGACGGTCGTCCCCCTGTTGCGGTGGCGTTGTTCATCAGCTTGGCTGTCTCAAAGCACCGTTGCTGTCCTTTTTCACTCGATTCCCTCTTCTCTGGATAGGGATCCTCGGTGGCACGGTGATGGTTCTGAGAGGACCAGATTGGGATATACCTAACACTGAGAGGGGGGGTGAATCAGTGTTGGGGACTTTTTAAACCAATTCCAACTTTTATCCCTGTACCTCTAGACATGTTAGGATCTTGATTCTCTTATTCTCTTTTCCTGGTCGCATGCAATAATAGAAAGTGGTAAATATATGCACACGATATTTTTACAAGGTTCACCACTCAATAAGAGTAGCTACGTCCTTTCCATTCATGGGGATGACCAGTGCATGGATTCTCCACTATAATGTAAAATGCTGTTATAATGGAGTGGCTAGGAAAACAATCCTCTAGCCAGTGTGAGTCCCTACACTTTGGAGGGGGGTGGGAAACAATCCTCTTCCCTGGACTAGTGATGACCTAGTCCAAATTGCAACCTCTAGCTGGTTCTTTATACTTCCTATGGAGACATTCTCTTATAGCCTCTAGCTGATTCTTTATACTGCCTCTAAAGACAGTCTTCTCTATGTTAAAAGAGTTTGGAACACCAAAAGAATCTTTCACCTATTGAGACCTATTGGATGTCACAGTGCTACTTTGTTCTTCCTCTATTCAATTATTACCTGCCTAGCAGCATGCAGGTAAATAACCACTTCTTTCTCTGTAGAAAACCTGAAAGCTGCACAATCTTCTCCGCCTTCTTCTTCAGTGCAAAACCAGCTACACTGAGATCACTTCTCCTTCAATCTGTTGGAATCACAAACTCACTTTGTGATTATCAGAACAATGAAGACCAGCTCATCTTAGCATCATTAGAATTAAACTGCCCTGAATAATTTTCAGCCTTCAGTTGGGCATACTCTGTTCTTCTTCTTGTCTTCTTTCTCCTTGAAACAGTATAATTACAGTGTCTTAATCTCTTTCTTCAATTCACAATACCAACACAGGAGTGTATTGGTATACTAACTTCTTCCTTGGTGCAGATATGAATTCAGTTGCACATATTCTTATTCTTCAATTCACAATCCATGATGATAGTGTTAAACACCAGTCGTGTGGGTGCGGTTAAACTTCTCTTTGTGAAACCGAATGGTTCACAGTTCTTTCTTCTTCGCAAAGCTTCTTTGAGAGTGCTATGCACCTATCGAATTCCCGCGGGACCCCCAAATTTTTTGTGCACCCTTCTAGGTGACTTGCGCGTAAAATTCAAGCCTTACGCGTAAAAACCCCTTTTGGCGCGAAAAACCTTTTTCGGGAAACTCTTCTTTTTCGCGCAGAACTTCATATTTCACACAACAATTTATTTTCCACGCAACACTTCTTCTTTTCACGCAATACTCTATAATTAAATTTTTTCCGCGCGCCAGAGCTCGGGATTTGTCTATGCGTCGAGTCATACCAAATGATAAGGGTTAGCCTCATATTTATAGGCATTTTTGACCCCACGTGCAAAACACTAATCTGCGCATAAAACCTCCTTCATGCGCGTAAAATTTTTTTTATGCAACTTCATATTTCATGTCATGCTTCAATATTTCGCACACCTCATGCCTTTGCCATTTTTCATCTTTCTAAGCATGAAGCACCTATTGCGCAAAAAATTCCAAACCGCATTCCATATTGCGTGCAAACCCATCCTTTCATGCGACATCGTATTTCACGCAATGATCCAATTTTTCGCGCAGCTCATGCCTTTGAAATTTTTTGAGATTCTGATCTCGAAAAACCTTTTGTGCGAAAAACATCATTCCTATATTTCGTGCATCCTGCAGATATTTCACGCAATGATCCAATTTTTCACGCAACCCGCTACTATTTCGCGCAACCCACATATATTGCGCGCACCACTTTATTTTTGCGTGCAACATGCCTAAATTTCCTCACACTCCATGCCTTTGTCATTTTTTGATGTTCTGATCTTGAATCATGCCTTGCACGCAGAAATCTAAACCATATTCAAGCTTTCATGCTTCATCCTTTGCCAAAAACACATCTTCATCCCCCAATTTTCATGCCCTAAAATTTGGAAAACACTGGAAAACGACGCCACCTTAAACTGTGCTTTTCTGCCATCCCCAGATTGTCCATTGCTTTGTCATTTTCTTTCTTCACTGCTTCCCATAACCATTCTTCTGATCTTATCACGAATCTCACTATCGTGATATTTATCCATTGATAGATCAGCTTTAGCATCGTCAGAGTTGCAATGGGAACTGAAACTTCCCTATCCTCCAGCATCATCATTCCTTCCAATCAAGACTTTATATGACTGACATCATCATTTCTCCCCCTTTCCTTTATAAGGCCTGCATCACAAGTTCTCATAACTCATGATATGTGTGAAATACATACCAGCAATGCATCGTCTGATTTTGAATATAATGAGAAATGCATGGCTACCTCAGAATGTCAAGCCCTTCCACATTCTCTCATCTTTATAACCATCATTCTACAAATCATGTGATTCTATTATTCAAGTAAGATATTGCATGGTTCACATGCAATCATGAATCATTGCATTGTCTTATTCAAATCCTCATTCTTCTTCAACCATCCTTAGATAGATGATACTTCACCATTCTGCTCCAATCATCCTCAAATGGATGATACTTTTCCATTCTTCATTGTTGTAAACAATATGTCACCTTTGAAACAAGTTCTTTGAACTTAGGATCAGTTCAACAATCGTCTGAATTAACTTCATAGAGAATTTCCCCACCATGACATCTAATGCTATGATTGAATAACAATTCTCCAGGAATCCTCACTTCATCCGATTTCCATTTACTTTGAATTGATTTTTCATATCATTCTTCATTTTGACTAGTATTGAAAACTGTTGACAACAAATACAATCTTCATACAAAAAGTGGTCCCAACAGGTTCACAGTCGGGGTCCTTCTTCAGTGACCTGGGAAGAAATCTTGACTCTGGTGGTGCGTAGGGTGGTTCGTCGTGGACTCTTCGAGCGTCCCGGTAGGCAACGACGGGTCTCGGTTGCGACAGACCTTTTTTCCGGCTTGCTGGTAATGTTGTGTTTTCGCTTTAGTTTTCTCATTAGTTTTTGTATTTGGATGATTTTGGTGGTTCGTGTGTTCGCGATGGCATCGGCGAGACTCCTCCTATGAGATTTGGATACGACGAGGATTTGGCCCATTCAGGATTTTCTAGTTCCTCTGTGATGTCCGTGTGCTGTTTTTGGTTTTTCATTGGCATAATATTTGATTTGAGATTCTTGGTTCATGTTCCATTGTTAATCTTTCGGATTTCAGATAGAAGGAGGATGATTTTGATTCTTGGGAGGCGAAAGGAAAGGATGTGGTGGATGTTGAACATTCTCATCGGCAGTAGGATTTCGCTGCAGGTGTGTGGCTCAAGGTGGCGTTCTGCCCGAGATGCCTTAGTACTGGTGTTTAAAATGTTGGAATGGCTTTTGAATTTTGAATTCGGATGGTTGAATATGTGGCTGGGGTGTTTGGTTGTAGTTTGTATCAGTTGCTGTTTGGTTACCGGTAACCCATAATCCAGTTTTGAGAAAATGAAAAAAATGATTTCCAGGCAACCCCGCTTGCCGACGAAAGATACACGTCAGCCGCCCATCTTGGAAAACACAATCCTTCTTCGAAAGTAGTTGATAATAGAACATATAGAGAAAATTTAGTCAATTCCTAGAATTACATAATATGGTTTTATATGGAGCAAAATAAGGTCCCCACTGGACTGATGTGGTCCCAAACGTAGTCCACATCCTTGGAAAACACGAGACAATCTGGTCTGACCTCCGACTGGCATACTCAGAACCTGGGGTACGAGAAGTCTCTCTACTTTTAGACCCAAATCATGGGAAGGACTGGGTGCAACAAAGGAGTGTGAATCTCTTGCATCAAACAAGGCCTAGGTAATAGTAATAAACAAGCTGATTTTACCTCGAACGACTTCCAACCTTGATGGAACTGCTGCCACTGCGGCATGTAACTTCCCACACCTAGCTACTATTCCCCTCAGTTGTTGGATTCCTCCCCAAACACACCCTGGTCGAGGTCCCTGAGGAGAAACATTGAGGTCAGCCTCCTCCTGCAATGTCTGGACTCGGAGGAGCGGGAGCCCACTGTCCCTAGTGCTGCTGCTGAAAGGGCCTGGCTGGGAACTGCTGCTATTGAGGTGGGTGCTAACCCCCCCTACTATACTGCACTTGGTCCATGCACTGATTATGAAGGTGAACATGGCTTCCATAGATGAATCATCTCAATCCTGGTCTCGAAAAGAATGTGTGAGGACCAGAAGATCGAAACTGGAACAACTGGGGCCTGCTCCCCACTATCTGAAACCTAGAAGGCCCGGACGCTGGAGGCCTACTGCTGACGACCTTTCCCTTTGACGAGCCCAATTGGATTCCCTCTTGCAATACACCTCCCAGTATGTGCATCCTTTCCACCATTTCATCCTGGACCTCCATGTACGTCGATAGAGTGAATGGAGTAAAAATATACTGAAGAGATGGACAAAGTGCCTCCTATGAACGTCTCACCCAAGACTCATCATCCAGGAAGAGGTCCAAAGCAAAGAGAATAAGATACTTGAACATGATCCCCAACTCCCTCACTGAAATGCTCCCCTACTGAAGGGAGAGTAACTTCTGCCTCTTCTCTGCCTTCATCGTGGAATAGAAGAATTGTGCTCGGAACTCCCTCTCGAAGTTAGCCCACAAAACCTTAGCCTCCCTATTCTACCCAAGACAAAGCGTCCACCACTGACGCGCTACTGGTAGCATATGTCTTATAGCCAGAGGAACCAAATACTCCATCGGAGCCCAAATCAAGATGAAATATATCACCAGGTCTACGAGCCAGCTCTCTGTCTCCATATCTGAGACGCTTCCATCGTACTTCTCGAGGGTCTGCCGCTGAAAAGCATGATGCATCCTCTGCCACTGACCATCCTCCTCCCAGTTATCCCTCTTCCAACCAGCC
Organism: Viscum album; assembly: GCA_963277665.1. NCBI lineage: Eukaryota > Viridiplantae > Streptophyta > Magnoliopsida > Santalales > Viscaceae > Viscum > Viscum album. The sequence goes on along the minus strand of OY728167.1, from coordinate 621,075,641 downwards.
AAATCAACCTCATAGTCCTTGATCGCCCACACTACTCATGGTCAGCATCTAGGTGCCATATCTGCAAGGTAAACAAGGAATTCCTAAGCCCGAGTAGTGTAGAAGATTGCTTTTAATTTTTCCTGGACTCTTTATCCCTTTTTAAATCCCCAAAATACCAAAGACACACAAGAACACAAGTCATTATGATTCATGTACCTTTCCTAGGGTCTCTAGCCTACAATCAGTGTAGCCTCACTTGGCCATTCGGTAGTCTTAGAGTCCTTGCATCGGGTCATGGGGCCCCCTAAAATCTCGTTTCCTAGATGGTCTTCCTGGGCCTATTTCACACACCAAGATTGTCTAACACCGTTTCCCTACTATCCCAGGAAATCCTCACTATTCCTAACCTTGAGCTCCATCATATCTCTCAACCTCTCCTCTAATACCATTCTGTCATTACCTGACTTTACCAAGATGGGGGAAGGGAGAGAAGATTTCCAGAACCTTCTTTCATCAAGTTTAAGGAGATATAATGACCACTGAGACCCGCCTTCAATAGGTCCCGAAGTGGTGACTGGCACCAAGGGTATAACATCACAAGCAAAATGGAAGTCATTACCCTTTTTATTTAGTAGGATCATGAGATAAGATTGTAAGTCCCAAACAACACCAAAACTAAAAGTAAAAGTAAATCCCAAACAATCCTTTACCATATGCATGTTTCAATAATAAGTGCAACAATACAAGAAAACTCCACAGGTAAATACCAAATAAAAGAAAAATATCAAAAGAAATTATACCACTGTCTGAACTAGTAGGGTCCGACACGGTCCTTGAATTCCTTCTGGAAACCTGAAAGTAGTTTAATGTACGTAGGGTGATTATACAGGTATATTCAGTAGGGAAAACCAAAATCTCTCATGCAAAAGTGGGGAGGAATTATAATGCCCCTTGAGAAAAGAAGATAACTAAGCACTTGGTAATGAAACTATCCACCCAAACCTCACCAAGTAACACTCCCCAAAAAATGCAATTTAAGTAAAGTAATAGTAATAACACATTGATGTTTGGGTACCCCACACCACTTTCCCATTGGTTATTGAAGACATACTACGCATCATAACTCTCCCTCCATTCTCACCATAGTCTTACTATCATACCCCACGCACACACACATGGGATACCACAACCACACATCCCGCCTGCAAACACCTGGGCCACAACAACCACACATACCCACACCCACAGACACGTGGTCCAGAACAACTACAACCACACCCGAAGACACATGGTCCCGTACAACTACCGCAACACCCGAAGACACCTGGGCCTCATCCCGAAGACACTTGGGAAACAACCTTCCCACACACACCTGGTCCAACCACCACAACGTACCCTTCCAGAAGAATCTTGAGCTATAATGTACCTCAGGCCATCAAAACTTTCTTGAAGATTCATGAGCTACATAGGAAAGGGAGCAAAAAAGGAGATAATAACCAGCCACTCATAAGAGTGTTGAGAAAAACCCCCTCCCCCATGAAATGAGGGTGTTTGACACAAAGTTCTCAAATTGGGTGGGCCTCGAATGAGAAGCATAAGAACTAATTTATACATATATGTAAACAAGCACTCATCCCAACCTAGGGGTTCCAAAACCATCCCATACACAAACACCCTCGTTACTATTCATTCATAAAAGCACCACGACCACATCCAAGTCACAAATCATTCCCGAAATAAAATTCCCCATTGGAACCATTCTTGTTTTCATGTTCAAGTGATTCCCTTTAAGGTAATTCTCCACTATAGGGAAAATAACAAGCATAGTCACAAGCCAGGGAAGGGAAGACAACCAAGCAGCAATTTAAGCATTCACACTCGGTTCTCTTGCAAAGTCACAACAACCAAGGGATCCATGAGATCACTCAAAGTACTGGAACCAAACCAAGCTCTAACATAAGGCCCCACGTGGCCTCATATCCACAAAATAATGACTGTACTACAATAGGGGGATCCCATCCCCATCCGCATCACCCCACAAGAATTAAGTAGAACAACCCCACATATTAACAAGATAGATCAAGGGAGTTCCTAGATTCTATCACATCATTAATTGATTTTATTATTTTTTTAGTTAACCGGGGTGATCAGACATGGATTCTTGTTTAGTGGACATTCATTCAGTCAAATGAGTTTACATGATTAACCAATTTCCACGTTACCCATTCAATCATATAATTAACCAGAACAAAAGAGGATCATCAGTGCACATGGAAGGACCACAAATGACAATAATTTTCAGTGTAAATAATCCCATAAAATCCACAACATATAATCAAGGATAAAAGAGTAAAATAACAACATTAACCACACCCCTTAATTCTTTAAAAGTCTATTTATTATTTCTATTAAGGTTTGGTTTCATCTATGCCCATAGAAAAATTAGCATACCCACCCCACAAGATAGACAGTAAAGAGATACGAAGGAAGAACCCTACCTGGATTATCAACGATCGATGTTTTTCTCCAAGCACAAAGAACATGGGTGACGCGACTTGTAGGGGAGGAACTTCGGGGACTCCAAGGGTGAGTAGAAAAGCTCCAGAACAGGCGCACCACTTGACTCGGGAAGTGGGACTCCAAACGCACCAAGGGGAAGAAAGAAACCATCCAATAAGAAGAAGGAAAGATTCTAGTGTGATTAAAAATCAAGATCCTGCAATTATAGGATATGAAAATCTTGAACGACTTTAAAGAATGGTTGTGGTTTTACCACGCGGTTGGGTGGTTACACACAATGGAATAAATTGTCATTTAATAATTCTCATCGGATAGGTAGAAATAAAGGCTGTCAGTTAAAGGATTTCCTTTAAATAGAGGAAAACACATGCAACAGGGGTGGAACTGGGAAGTACAAAAAATGGCGTGACACTGAGGAAAAGCCACACATTTTGGAAATCCAAGGGTTGCCTAAATCTTGGGGGATTTTAGATATCATTTATGGAATTTTAAATGGATTTTAATGGGGTATTAAAACACTTTTACTTAAAAATATATATTGTGGGAGCAGAAAATGTCGGAAACTGGAAAAAGAATGAAGTGTGGGACACAGTTCAGTGAGACACCATCATGGTGCCATGGTCACAGTGCCACCGTCAGCAGTGCCACCATCACGATTCCACCATTTTGGTGTGCGACCATGAGCGGATCTACTGTCACAGTGCCACCATTTAATTATGCGACCGTGACTTGTGGCACCATCATTGTGTTGCTGTGACCGGTGCCACCGTTTCGGTGGAACCATTTGATGGAACCTACTTTTTGGAAAAGTACTGGACCAGGAGGGTCTGGGACATTAAAAACATAATAATTATATTGGATATATATATATATATGTATGTATGTATGTATGTATGTATGTATGTATGTTCTTACATATAGCTTTTTCAATTGCTTCTGATCAATACGATATGAAAATGGAAACATCGTTTATGCGTATGTACAGTTTAACGTCTCCATAAATGGTGTTTCCCATTTCATATATCTATCTATTATACATATTTATATTATATATATATATATTATATAATTCATGTTTTATATTCTAGAAGTATTTAAATCATTATCTAAATGATACGATCAAGAATAGCAAGTAAAAACACGTACGATAAAGAAAGCGATTATTATCTGAAATGTTAATTTTACATGGAAATCATTTTTAAATGGGTAGTATAAAGTCATAAATGAATCATGTATGATATAATAAATATGAATATGGTTATGGTATAATTTAACAAAATACTATGGTCATTATATAGGACGTTAAACGTACCCTCAACTAAAGGAATGTGCAAGGTAAGGGTTAATTCCTCAATCTTATTATTATCCCAGATTGTTTATGTGTAAGTATTTTCTAAGACATATTTATTATCCATGTCCATTTTTCATAAAAGGAATTTCAAAATGATTCTTATAAGGTAAAATTTAACTAAAACATTATTTTAAATGTTATAAATATTTATTCTTATAAATCATTCTCATTAAAGACCATGTTTTCAAAATGGTTTTAAGGATTTATTTATATGGACATGATTGTTTTAAAATGTTAATTCCTTTCAAAATTTTCATATTGTTATGGGAAACTTTGATTCAAAAATCAAATTTAAATTATTTTTTTTATAAATATGTGACTTTTAAATGATTTCACAAAAAGAGATCTCTCTGAAAAAAATTTACCGTTCATTTTCAACTTTGTCAACATTATTTACTGGATATTATTCCTGATGAAGGTTGATTTATTATAGTACAATCTTCCATATTTTATTGAATGATTTATGATATCTTTGATTGTGGATGTTCTATTTTTATACCCTTCATGGTCTGTGGTTGAAGTATTGACATTTCATATGTAGTTTTAAAATGAATGTTTATGTTATGTTTCAACATTTTCATATGATGAATGCAGTGGAATTAATAAGTGATGGGTGGGGCCCGCTATAGCCCCTCAATGAATCAGTAGGTATAATGAGAAAAACTAGTGTCTTGGCACATGTCCTTGACAAAAAATTTATTTGCTGTCTTGGAATGAGGCCTTGACTATGTGGTAATGATGTCCGGTGTTAGACATTCCCTCATTATCAAATTAATTAGTAAATGTGATTATTCGACTAGTATAATATACATGTAAATGTTTATATGGTAATTTTTGATTTATTTTCTCCACATTATGTTCAATTTTATGTTTAAAAGGCTTTTTTTATTACACATCTTTCCACAAATGATTATAGCTTTTGCTAAATTATTTACCCCTACTGAGCATCTGAGATCACCCATTTCTTATGTTTTGTTTTCCCAGTATTCCAAGAAGTGAAATATGTTTGATATGGAGGGTTAAGCTAGGGGAATAATGGCGTTCTCAATAGATTATTTATGTTGTGTTTTGTGTCTGAATGTGTAATGTAATGTTCATGTATGTAATCTATTTTCCAAAACTTCTAAACTGGTCAGTCCTTTTAGACTTGATTCCTTATAATCATGCCAATGTATTAAAATAATGCACCATATCCGGGCTTCTATGGTTGGGGAATTACAGTTGGTATCATAAGAAATTTAGTACAAACCTTGGAAACAAGATTTAGAAAAACTTTGATCATAGAACATTACCGTAATATAGATTTTGAAGATTAGTATATAAGAACTTCCTAGAATTTTTATAATATAGAGATTTTGTTTATTTTACAAGAAATACATACCTATCTGGATACGAGTAGGTAGAGGCGACTCTGGCACAGATGTACCTAGGAGTGAAAACTCTGACAAGGTGTTTTTTGCTTGACCTGAGGTATCCTGGTACATGACAATGGGGATTGCTGCACTCGTTGTTACAACACTCCCAGGGGATATGTTTAGGATAATTCAGATTTTCTTAACTAGCCATTATGAAGGATTTTGGGGTAAATATTTTTTCAAAGAAAACTTTTTTTATGACTATAGATTATATGAATAATATTTTCAATTTACGTTAGGTATTTTACAAGTATGGAATTATGCATCGTGATTCATAAAATAACATTGTGTATCCCATTTTTTGGAAATTGCATCCAGTAGAAGGAATGAGAACTCCAGCAATACACATGATCCAAAGAGTAAGAAGGATCATATATTTCATGGTATTAAGACAATATTTAGAAGGAAAATATTCTCCCATGTATTCTCATCATATGAAAAAAATAGTATCATGTGTTAATAAGATAAGTAAATAATTCTCTGAGTCCTATGGCTTTGAAAGGATGAAAGAGAAGAATTGGATGGTATAGATAAAGATAGATAAAGGGAAGAGGGTAAAGAAGGATTTTTACATATGTGATAATTGTGGAAAGAATCACCTTGGTAAATGATTGAAGGGAATGAGAGTTTTTTATAAGTGTGGAGAAAAAGGACACCAAGTATGTGATTACAGGGGTAAGAAAAAGGACACCAAGTATGTGATTACAGGGGTAAGAAAAAGGTTTCTTATGTACAATGCGTCATTGACAAGAAGTTGGGACACTACGTGAATCAATGTCCAAATCATCAGAGTATGCCCTAAATGATGCTATTGGATAATAATAATGTCATGATACTACCATAGATGAAGAGTAATGACTAGTGTTCTAATTTTTTTATTAAATAGTTATTTCATTTGAGTGTTGTATCAATGATGTACTGGTTATATGAATTATGGAAATTAATAAGGATTGTACTGCAGTACTATTTCATTGAGGATTTGCGATTATATGGTTCTAAGAAAAGTGACTCAATAACAAGTTAATTTTTTTGGAAAAAAATGGTTGAAGGAATGATAAACCTTAATATGGTTCTAATACTGAGGTAGTGATTTTGGAATAAGATATGACTAATTTGGATAAATTATATTCGATATTCTTGACGACTTTGAAACTAGTTAATTGTTTGTTTATTCTATTATTGTTGGAGTTTACAACTTTTTTGAATATAATGAGTATATCCAGTATTCTATAAGGAATAAGGGAGCATGAATGTAATCAATAAGGTTTTATTGTTATTCGGGATATTACCGTGTTTAAAAAAACATGATAAGGGCATTCACAAGTTATTATGTGGAAAAAAAGATCTTCATAGTGTTTACCATCCTTATAAATTTTGGACTATGAGTTTGGAAAAAAGTATTTTGGATAAGTGTAATGGTTGGAATGGATTAAGTTTGGAATTGGATACTATTTTTAAGGTTAAATCATTTATTAATATTATTTTTGGACTGTTATAAAAAGGACAACCCAGAGGTCAGGTGATACACTGTCACGTCCAGCAAGGTCGCGAGACTTGAACCCTCAACCAAAGGGAAACAAGGGTGCATCACCTAAAATTGTCCTATGTGATGTCCTGGTTTGTATAATGTAGTTTTTTTTAAATAGTCTAAAAAATGATTTATAAATTCATTATTTTTGGAACTCTATATGATTAGAATAAATAGAATATTTTTCAATTCTATTATCTTTTGGAGTGAAAGATGAGTTTGTGGTAGGAATTAGTTGAAGGATGAATCTTTACTTGTCAAATATATTTTTTCTCTCTTATTCTATGAATAAATTAATTCTTAATATTTAGGCAAGATATCTTAATATAAAAAATTTATCCTAATACCTTATGTTTTGTTGAACCGATGATATTTTAAATCATCATAGATTGATTTCTTTGAGGCCCTCAATTTTACACTTGTTTGTGATTGATGACCACAATTAATCCTTTTAAATATTTACATTTTTCCTCCAATTACATGTCTCTAATTTCAACCAATGTTCTCCAAATCAAGATCATAATTTTGTGGTGACTATTTCATTTCCCTTTCTCTCTTATTAAGACTAAATTTTATTAACCCAATTTCTGGTGTGGGTTTTCCACAATGGTATTTTTCTATTTTTAACATTTTGTTTTTGAAGAACAATTTAAAATTGCAAGGAAAAAATTTATTGATGGAGGGGAGAATGTAACACCCCATAATTTCATAGTATGTTATCTATTTAAAGTAATTCAAACATTTGTGCTACACGCAACACCAAGTTCAAGCACACCACGACTTACCAAACTAGCCGTTCAAAAGCAGTTATGGATAGTATTAACTATATTTTGTATTTTATGTATTTCATATAATTTTAACATCTATATTATGTGTTTCTTAGACATAATATAAGAACAAATTCAATTTTTCAGATAAAGGAAGTATTTTTCAGAAAATGCAATTTTACCGCCTTTTAATGATGAACCCTTTTAAACCCAATATTTCAAACTTTTATATATTCGATTTGACAAAATAAAATTATTATTTAGAAGCAGGATATAAAAATATTGTTTCGATAAATTGTTGGTACTTTTTTTATAACTTTCATATTTTGATGAATAGTGAAAAAACGAATTTTTAATTGAAAACAACTTTTTTAATCGAAATAATTTGTATTGTTAAATTATTAATTTGAGTGGTTTTAATGTATAATTAAATTATTATTTTATAATTTAATATAATTTATATCATTATATGTAATTTCACATTTAAATTGGACATAAACACATGCCAATCTTTTGATAGGTATTACTTTTTTAAAAACAGCCTTTTGGTTTTGACAATGGAAATTATCTTAAAATTAATTAATGAAACTTCTATGTTTTTAATTTTGTAAAATAGAATTCATTTTTTAATTATTAAAATTAAAATTATCTTAGGGTGATTATTTGGTATTTTTCTGTAAAGTTTGAATTTTTGATGAATATCGAAAAAAACTATGTTATTGTTTAAAACCTAATTTTTTATTTAAATATTATTTATTTTATTTAAATTTATTTTAACTAAAAATAGATACATAATACTTAAATTGGTCCAATTTAATTCATTGTAGTTATTTTATAATAAGATTAGATATATAATATTTTATTGAACTTTTTACCGTCTATTACCCAGCTTCTAGGTTCATTTACAAATTTGCATAAAACGTAATTTTACCACTTCTGTAAATTGAATTTAAAAAATACAAGAGACACAGTTGAAATTATTATGTAAAATTTGGTTCCATAGCATGAAAATATTTTTTTGGTGAATAGTATCTTTTGACTTTTATTTACCACGTTTAAAAGTAAATAGGGTAATTAATGGTAAAAATGATATTATAATTACCCTAACACATGTCCTAATTCTATTGGATAATTTTATTTATACCAAAACCAACCTTAGGAAAAAAATATTATCCTTTTGGTTCACTTGGAGTAGATTCGGACATTTATTATTATTTTATTTAAAGAAGAGTTGAAAGTGTTAAATTCAAAGTTTAATAACTAAACCATTTTTAATATACGGTTATACATAAGATAAATTTGACTATAGATATTAATTATAAAGATAAAATAATTTTCTACATATTAGTATTTTATTTATAATTTTTAGAGATTAAATAATTAAATTTATTTATGACACAATGATGATGCAGTAATTACTTTATCAAAGAATGATTAAAATAATTGATATTATAAATATGATAATAAATCTAAATTGAAAAATTTGATTCCATCCACGAATTATCTAGGTTAATATGACATGTTGGGTTTGATTAAATAAATTTTTTGTGAAGTGATAAATTGATGATGACTTTAACAAAAACAAAAAAGCAAATATTGTCAAAATTGACATAAATGAGTTTTTGAAACAAATACTATATTATTAATTGATATAATATTTTTAAAACTCTAAGGTTCGGCCAAAAGACTTAGATAATGTTATATATATCAATAATGAAGCACTTGGTGTTCTCTTAACTTTTTATAGTATGCTTATCAACCATTTATTATAATAATACAAGAGGACATGGTAAAACCTAAACTATTTAACTAAGAGTTAAATCTAAATTATTGGGTTAATATGGTGACCTAAACTAATATAAAACCCATTTGTTAGAGGATTTCTACCCATCCCCAACTTATATTATAAATAAATCAATTTGGATCCATTAGAAACTGAAAATTATTTTATAATAAAATAATATTTCAAACTTTTCCTAAAGTGACCATCACCTCTCTTATAAAAGGGTACTTCCCCTTCTCTCAAAATCGTACCTCAAAATCCATTTGTCTCAGCCTACCCATTTCCAAATATCCTCCCAATTTCCCTAACTTCAACCTAGATGACTTCCCTTGATCTTAAAACCATCCTATGGATCCCTTTTGTTCAAATCAAAAAGGGAACACCCAAAGAAGAGGTAATTATTTTATCACCTCTTTCAAAGTTCTTTTCTTCTTCCACTTTCTCTTTCTTTGTTATTTCAATACCAAAATACTAAATCTTGTAACTTATACATAATGTGATATTATTATAAACATGGTATAATAATACTCCTTATTCTATCCATCTTATGAATTATAATGTCGCCATGTGCGTACATACAGCTTACCGTCTCCAAACCGTGGTGTAATTTTTTTTTCAACACTATGTTTTTTGGATGGATATAATGATGAGTGATATGTATATAAATAATTAAAATAACATTATAATTTCTCTGTAAAATTAATATACCATCAAATTCCACACCTTTTAATCATTAAGGAAATGATATCATTGCTCGTGTGTACGTACGACTTACAGTTTCCACAACGCGATGAGATTAATTTCCAGGTTCACCATTCAACGATGACTATAAAAACATATATTATTAATAATTATGTAATATATTAAATAATAATTCTACTGGATATATATATATGTATGTATGTATGTATTTATGTACTTACATATATATTATTCACTTACTTATGTTCAATATGATATGAAAACAGAAACATCATTTATGCGTACCTACGGGCCTACCATATCCATAAACAGTGTTTTCCATTTAATATATCTATCTATTATACATATTTATATTCTAAATATATATTATATATAAATCTTGTTTCATATTCTGAAGGTATTTAAATAATTATCTAAATGATACGATCAAGAATAACGAGTTAAAACACGTACGATAAAGAAAGTCATTATTACCCAAAATGTTAATTTACCATGGAAATCATTATTAAATGGGTAGTATAAAGTCATAATTGAATAATGTATGATATAATAAATATTAATATGGTTATGGTATAATTTAATAACATACTATGGTCATTATACATGAGGTTAAACATACCCTTGACCAAAGGAAAGTGCAAGGTAAGGGTTAATTCCTCAATATCATTATTATCTGAGATTGTTTATGTGTGTGTATTTTATGAGACGTATTTATTATCCATTTCCATGTTTCATAAAAGGAATTTCAAAATGATTATTTAAAGGTACACTTTAACTAAGACATCATTTTAAATTTTTTAAATATTTATTCTTCTAAATCTTTATTATTAATGTCAATGTTTTCAAAATGGTTTTAAGGATTTATTTATATGGGCATGATTGTTTTAAAATGTTCATTCCTTTAAGAAGATTCAAAGTGTTATGGGAAAATTTGATTAAAAAATCCATTTTAAATGAATTCCTTTATAAATTTGTGACTTTTAAATGATTTTGCAAAAAGGGATATTTCTCTCAAAAAGATTTACTGATCATTTTCAACTATGTCAACCTTCTTGAATGGATATTATTCTTGATTAAAGTTAATTTATTATAATTCAATATTACAGATTGTATTGAATGAGTTATGATTTTTTTGACTTTGGATGTGCTATTTTTATATCGTTCATGGTTTATGGTTGAAGTATTGAGATTTCATATTCTAGTTTTAATATGAATGTTTATGTTATGTTTCATCATTTTCATATGAGGAATGCAGTGGACTTAGTAAGTGACAGGTGGCGCCCGCTATTTCCCCTTGATGCATCGGTAGGTCTCATGAGACAAACTTGTTTCTTGGCACAATTCCTTGACTAAAATATTATTTTTAGTCTTGGTATGAGGCCTTGACTTTGTGGTAAATATGTCCAACATTAGGCATTAAATCTTTATGAAATTAATTATTACTTGTGATTATTAGACAAGTATAATATCGATGTTCATGTTTATATGGTAATGTTTGATTTATATTCTCCATATTATGTTTAATTTTATTTTTAAAAGGCTGTTTTTTATTACACGTCTTTCTATAAAAGTTTATAGCCTCTGTTAAATTTTTTAGCCTTACTGAGTACCTGAGATCACCCCTTTGTTATGTTTTGTTTTCCATGGATTCCAATAAGTATACTATGTTTGATATGGAGGGTTAAACTAGGGGAATAATGGTGTTCTCAACGAATTTATTATGTTTTGTTTTATTTTTGAATGTGTAATGTAACATTCATATATGTGATATATTTTCCAAGACTACTAAACTGATCGATTCATAGGGACATGATTCCTTATAACCATGCCAATGTATTAAAATAATGCACCGAATCTGGGAATCTGGGGTCAAGGAATTACATTTGAGGAACACGATGAAGCCTCACTACCTCCTTGACAAAAAATTTACCCAACACCTCCACATTGGATGAATCATTGATTGGAATAAAATGGGTCGACATTGTCAGATATTTAAACACTACCCAAATTACATTCGTTCACCGAGGTATATGAGGTAACCCAATAATTAAATCCATAGAGATATCATCATATATCCATGTAGGAATTGGTAATGGTTGATGAAAACTGAAGGGCCTATAATTCTCGTCATTAACTTGAAACAAACACAACTTCTGGATATGAAGTCATCTATATGTCTTCTCATACATGGAAACCATAACTGATGACACACATCATAAAAAATATTGGTGGTTCCGATATGAATGAACCACTGAGACTTGTGGCTATCCTACATCACCACCTTGCATAATGAAAATAACACCACCATGCAAAACATTAAACAAAGGGATCCATATGAAGTCATAGCCCAATCACTGGTCAAATCCCCACCATTTATCATATACTACTATATCATATCATCACTAGGATTCTCTTACCAAATTATCTCTAATAGGGAGGGTGTAAAATAAAATATATCCAAGAACACACCATTATTTTACTTCATGGTCTCTATATTAATATGGGAAAACACCCATCAAGGTCCATTCATATATGGATTCGTTAACTACCTTCACTGTCACTTTCAATCTAATAAAATACACAAGAACATTACCTTTTCCAAAGGTATAGAACATATCCATATAGAACCCCTAAAGGTTTTTGACACAATAGTGCTAGCTCAAATTCAGATCTTTCTGAAATAAAATGTAGGTCATCCTCTTATGGTCTGATTGGACCAAATATATCTCTCTGATGAGGTAATTATTAAATGTCGTAAAGGCATTCATCACTACCACTAACTACAATTAATGTGTTGGGTAATTAGTTTTCGGTGTTCAGAGTTGGTGGGAGCCATAATCCACCACATGATCATCCTGCATAAATTCACCCCCGAGACCCATATCAGAAGCATCAAAACAGACCACATACCACTTTCCAAATTGTTCAAAAATAAAAATAGGCGATGTTGTCAACCATGAAATAAGATCATCAATGTAATCATAACATTATAGGATCCACTAAAGCTTCACACATTTTTTTGGTATGTGTCATCATGGGTGAAGAAATTTGAGAGAAATCATTCATGAGCCATTTTTAATACACTTCCAAGAACAAAAATATTCTGGTTTCAAAAAATTTCTTCTGATTATCCGACTAAATTACTAAGATAATATACTCATGGACCTCATAAACCCCTCATTCCATGATCACATGACCCAGAGACTTTAAATCCCTAAAAAAAAGATACACATTGATATATTAGCATATAAGAGATAATCTTGAAGAGTTACTAACAAAATCATTAAATTTTGATCATTCTCTTCTTTGGTCCCTGAATAGAACAAAATTTCATGAAACAACAGCATGAAAAAGTATTCAAGGTACTGATGAACACATATTTCATCAGTTCCATGAAAACTGATAAAGCATTAATCAATCCAAAATGAATGTCCAGATACTCAATGCAGTCATATCATCTTTGGAAGGCTGTTTTAGAAACATCAAACTCTCTGAATCTGACCTTGTGATACCCAAAACACAAGTTCCTCATGGAGAAAAACCTCACCCTTGTAAGTTGATCTAAATGGTCATTGATGTATATAAATAGTTATATATTTTTTCTCATCTGATTATTAGGTTTATAGTAATCGATGAACTTCCATAAAGATCTTTTTTAATTCTTTAGAAACAAAATTTGGGTATCTTGTGGTTTGACACTCGGTTGAATGAATATTTTGGATTCCAAATCATTCAACTAAATATTCATTTCCCTCAACTTGGTGGGGCCCATATGGTATGAAAGAAGAGATATCAACATTTTACCCGGTTCTATATCAATGGTGAACTCCACATCATGATATGGAGGTAAAACTATAAAATCATATAAAAATACCTTCATAAACTCATCTACCACAATAGGTAACCCAAAATCATAACCACTATTTCCGTTCTCCAACATGAGAGATGAGATCTGGAAATATGGACTGCCCATTTACGGAAGTGGAGGTCCAACACATATTGATCAATTATTCAATTTATCTTGAAAGAAAAAAAATATTCCATAAGGTTACATGAAACTCATTCTCCACTGATAATTTTTTTTCTTCCTAGTAACAAACTATTCAATCCATAATGAGAATCATGTCAAAGAGTTCCATCATCATAAATAAGAAATCCCATTCCATATCATCCCCTAACATGATGAGTGTAATGACGGACACCTGAAACTGTACTCTTTGATATAAAGTAGAGGAGTAACAAAATCCATACCATATTCAATAATATAAATTCAAAACTTCAAAAATTACATAATATTGGAAGAAATAATAGAAAAAGAGGCACATGTATCACAATGTACTATAGTAATGGATGATGTAATAATAATTTTAGCTCGCACCTTCATAGGTCTTGCATCCGATTATGCTGGTCCTTATTCTAGATAATGAAGATTCCTTATCTCTTCCACTGGTTAGGAATAACCACTGACCTACAGCTCTGCCTCAGGCTGGCTCCGCATGAAGTATACCCAACACTGTTACTATGAACACCAAACCATTTTCTCACTAACATTGATGTTTTGAACTGGGATGAAATTTTCATGGAGGCTGGGGAACATGCACTACCATGATGTGTATGTGAAACTCTACAAAAATCAATACAAGTGACCCAAAGCTACACAATAATGGAAAGACCATGGTGTAGAAAAAGACATTGACCACACATTCCTTACCTTCCCACATAGATGGTATAGTAATAACCCAGCATATGTATCCAATTTGTAAAACCATTGGGAATGAGGGACTGAGTTACCACCTAGATTTTAATCCTACTCATCTCGCTTCCTCTTCTTCTTAGATGAACCAACACATCTCTGAACCCTATAGAAACTATTATATAGAAACCATAAATAATATAGTTTTCAATCTCAACCATAAAATCATATTCAACCATCCAAAAATATGTCTTCATCCTTAATTTAAATGCTTAGGACCAGATATATGGGAACAAACCCAACTAAAAGTGTTGATTATTCAGATTCTCATTGTAAACTAGTTCAGTTTTGAACTGAACTATCTTAGAGAAATGATTTTCACACTCCAACATTGTCTCATAACACAGTGGATAACAAAACTCAGGTGTTTTAGGGA
Source organism: Viscum album (assembly GCA_963277665.1). Taxonomy (NCBI): domain Eukaryota; kingdom Viridiplantae; phylum Streptophyta; class Magnoliopsida; order Santalales; family Viscaceae; genus Viscum; species Viscum album. The sequence continues at coordinate 621,060,464 of OY728167.1, read as the reverse complement.
AGTTAAAGGTTTCTATAAAATAATATTTGTCAAAGACGACCTTGAAATCCTTCACACCCATCTTTTCATGCTTCCCATCCAGAACCAATGAGTCCCACTACCTATAATAGATATCTTCCAATAGAAAGGAAACATTTTTCACCATAACATCCCCAAGAGAATCAAGGAAACCGAACAAACTATTGATCTTCTTGATCCACTCTTCTACCCAATAGAAAATCATACTACCATAGAGGTTAGGAGGATTATTATTGAGGAACTCATGAGCATTTTCAATTCCATGGCCTTGTTCAGTTTCCCTAACCTGAGCATGAAAAAGTCCCATTCCTTAACCCCATTTTCAATAACTTGAACCATTGATTCTACTAGTATCTTATAAATTGTTGAGGTAGAAATCTCTCCATCTTATTTTATCTATCTCACTAGATGTATTAGGGAAGGAAACATGCTACATCAATAGATAAAAACAATGGAACCATAAAAACAATCAACAATACAACATTCTAAAAAAATTTATTACCAAAAAAAATACATCCATTGATAAAAAAAAACAATAAAAAACTCAATAACTAGCCAATCCACTTCACCCCTTCCCAGTTTCCATGCATAGTCACCATCTTACATGTCTCACCTTGAGAATAATTCAAACCAATTCACAATATACCATGGTGAACGAAGGTCTTTCATGAGGCGTGTTAGCTAAACACCCCACTCACAACCCAAACCACAATTCAAAAACATACTAGATGAGATTTATCTAGACTCTCCCAATTAAAATGACTCAAAATGGTTGGAAACTAGGTCTTATACAATTTTTTAATGAACCCATCTTGGAAACCATTCAACCCAACACCCAACTCTTCCTGTGGCATGTATCTATAGGCGTTCTTGATCCACAAGGACTAAAAACTAGTTTATGGGCATGAAACATTACATTTCAGAATTATTTCTACCATATAATTAGATATAAGCACCTAAAAAAGAATAAAATATCATCTTATCCAATATCCATATCCAAAATAGGTAAAAATATCACATGCAGTACATTTTACAAAATTAAACAAAAACCAGGTTTCCAAAAATAGGGAGGGGTGCCAACTAAACCATGACTAAAATATCTATGAAACATAGGGCTATCACCCACATTACACCACCACCAACACCTACCTAAAAATGGACACTAGAAACCATATCCACCTTATACACTATGAAACATATTTCCTATAAATGGGTAAAACATAATGAGATCTACAAACACCAGAGGGTTTATGTAGGGTGTGAGCCAATGGTTAGTAGGATATCACCCAAATTGAATGGTTTCATGCCAAATTTTTTTAAGAAAAATAAACATTCATGTTTTCAGAAAGATATTGGAAACATTTTTAACAAAATATATTAAGGAATACATTTTTAAATGAATACATTGATATTAAATTTAATGAAAGTCCCACTATATGCCGACGACAAGTATAACAAAAAAAGATCACCACATGTAATTCTTAAAGGCACTAGTTATTATTGGACCTTGGGAAACATATATCTCAATAATATGGTATAACAACCATGACCCATTGTTTCCTCAAGAATGAGACAATATAGAGGAACCCATCCAATGTTATTATTGTCCCTAATCATCTTCAATGTTTATTTAATACTTTAGTGGAAATCCTTTTAGAAGGAACCATGCCTCTTCCTCATCGATCTGACTACATTACTAGACATAGTTCACTGATCTATTCTCCTTGGACTCCCTTTATAATCACCATAAAATTTTCATGTCACATGAAGCTCCACTTAAAAATTCACATAAACCTTAATACGGAACACATACAAAAAATAAACCACATTAACAAACACACTTCCAAAATTGAAAACACTCTATAAATCAAATATTTTCAATAGGAGAATTATTTTCATAATTCCCCTTTCACATACACATATTCAACATTAGAAAAATCCATGAAAACCAACCACTTCTATTTGGAAAACCATATTTCAACCCATATTCACACTAAAAATATTTTAAATCATGATTATCAGTACACATTCAGACATAGAACAAATTTAGAAAGTAAAAAAATCATAACAAAAACATAAAATAATGCTATAACATGTAATCACCTACCTTAATCTTGGAATCATCCAGAATCCAATTGAAAATTGAAACCGCACCATAATAGGACCCTATAAATGAATGATCATACAAAGAACATCAATATTAAATTCAACAATACAAGGATAAACCCATCTAAAGGAAACCAATCCGCTGGAGTGATAATAACCCATGAAATAGGATATAATAACCTAATAAGAAGGATAAAACCAAAGAATAAGGGGATTACATGATGATTACATAAAGATAAACCACAAATATAGCAATGTATAACGGTCCAAGGGAGCCAAGGGGAAGAGGGAGAGGCTCCTATGGAATAAAATCCCAAGTGTAAATGAAACCTGATGGATTTTGGATAAATGTGGGGGAGGGTTGAAATGTAAATTCAACATTTTTAATGAACTAGATATTCCACATAGTTTTCCAAACCATGTATAAAATGTTCATCCCTCTCTGTCCAAAGAGGAATGAGGCCACATGATTCCTAGGGGAAGGAGAATTCCCAAACATGTGGCCAAGAATCCTAGAAATAAACACTTATCTAGATGCACCATGAGCTACACAACTATGTGGCAGGTCATGTGCCCTGGACAATTACAATTTCCTAGGTGCAAGATACCTCCTGGGAAGGAGCACAGTTTATGTAAACTGTGTTCCAATTAAGTTCCACTAGATGTTGGGTCCGAAAATTCTATTTTCCAATAAAACACCAAAGGAATCTATGGAACAATGAGAAGAAGAAAATAAACAAGAAAAATACCTAGAAATAAAATCATAGATGTTACATGGGACACCCACCATGGGAAATATGGTAATCCATGGTGTGGAGGAATTTGTTTTTCGAGATTAATTATCATGAGAGTTATTTTTAAAGGGGAGTTGGTGATTTTGTGAATGGTTTACTTTGAGATTCATTAATATGTATTTTTTATTATATCCAATGGTCAGAATATCATGATAATCTCCATATTTAATATATGTGGTGTAGCATCCTTTGTGTCTTAGAAATGTGAGATATAAGATTAGGGATGTTGGAATAGAATCAAATTGGTTCTAAGGGTGGATTTGAATGGCCTTGATTGATTGGTGTACGATTCTATTTTATGGTGTAAAAAAGTTTAAACTAGGTTATACCAGAGATATTTGGGGATATATTGAGATTTTGGAACCCAATATTTCTTCATATAGGTCAAGGTTATATGTTTTTAACAAAAAGGCTTATGAAAGTAATTTTTCAATGTGATATAATGATATTTATTTAGTTGTATCAGTAAGATGAAAGTATATAAAGTTTAATGTCAAGGGTGTTTCATTATTATCCTTGGTAGGTTACCCTCACAATTGGTGGGTGGTGATAAAACTTAAAAACTATATAGGTATAGATCATGGATTTTATATAATACAGTTTCATTGTTTGGATATTGGACCACTCCATATTGGATGAACCACCCATAATGGTGGGTATTGTTAGTTAATTTTCTGTCTTGTGGGACTATAGGGTTTATATCCTGGTGATTAGGTTGGGGGGAGATCATTTATTTAATGATTTCATATATGTTAAGGCATAATGTGTGGTTTATAATTTTTTATTGGGATAACATGGTATTAATTTTGAGGAAGGATGTTCATAGAGTATATGACATGTCATCATTCACATAGACAAGCACAAGAGAGTAGTATTGGTATACGATATATCATTAGAAATGATTATTGTTGTGTGTGGTGGGTCAGAATAAGAGTATTGAGGAAAAATATGGATTAAATGGACCTATCATCAAGGCTAAGGATCTGTGACTAGTTAGCATTGAGTATGAATTATGGTATTAAGTGCTTGGGGATTGTCCTGAACACTTCGTATGGATAACAAGACCTACGGTGGGGAGTATATAATGAGAAACATCATTATAGGTTTTTGATATTCATAGAGAATTTTAATTTTGAATTCATTAAGCATAAGTTTATTTAAAAATTAGATTCAAATCCAAATTCCCCAAGTTAGATCCTCTTAAAGATATTTTTTTTGCATTTGTTTGGGTGTTTTAATGGAATTTGAGAGTTAGTTTTGGTGATTTGGACTTAGTATAGGGGTTGGTTTTATTTCAAAACTCCCATCATGCTATACCTGGTGGTTATTTTGTTACGCATTATTTATAGAGGTATACATTATACTATGAAACCCTTAATCACCCAAATAATGTTTGATCAGAAATCATTGAGTCTTCTATAGAGGATGAAATTATAAAATAAACCCATTAACAACATCAAAATTTACCCCATAAAGGGTAGTGTTTTAATATATTTTGATATTTTTTGCTATGTGGTCTAATTTAGGGGTGATATATCCCATCAAAATTAAAGATTCTAACTAAAAAGTTTTTTTAGAAGAAGTGGTATTAGAATTCCCCAAGGTGGTTGGTCGCATCTTTGTGAAATCGATTCCGTTATAGAGGGGAATCCATTAGTTTTTATGTGTATTTGGGATATGTAATGTGTCTTGACCATTTTGGTCATGTCTTAACTTGAACATGGGTTGGGAATTTTCATGATAATAACTAATTTCACACTTTAACATACACATTTTGTAATTTTTTAAAATTTAGGGAAGACATGTATTTTCTAGGATGGACTTTCATTCTCTATAATTGAGTGATATCCATCATGTGGCTATTTGGATGTGCTCTCCCAAATTATTTATCCCATTGAAGCACCTTTGAAACCCCCATGAATTAAATGTTTATCAGGAGATGTTTTTCCTTTTCAAATCTATTTAATATATTCCTTCATTATCCTTCATGTTTTTACATTGATTTACAATGATTTTTTCTATTATATTGATGGTTATTCTACCATATCATGGTGGAATCAACTTAATATATCGATGATTAATGTTGTAGTGGCATTTGGAGTTCGAATAAGTATTTATTCAACCCAACATTCAATTTTTTATAGAGGTACATAACACGGTAGATTTTACAATATTTTATACAATATTTTCTTTGAAATATATATTGATTGAATGTTAATTGATATACTATTTTTGTATGATTAATATGGGATTGACTACATTTCTTCTGCATGATTTTTTCTATGGGAGGTTTTTTGGTAATAATTTAGTGATTATACCTAATTGATGAAATTGTGAAATTAATAAAAATTATTATAATTAGTTGAATAAGTCATTTTGGTTTTGTTAGGGGATTATGAGTATAATTATGCATCGTTTCAGTTGAGGAGGGAATTTTGGAGTTGGTGTTGTGGATGGTAACTATGAAAAGAAGTAGATGGTCCATTTAGATCTTATCCCAATACAATAATTTTACATGCCTTTCATGTATGTTCCTTGGTATTTGGGTTTGATAACTTATAAGTGAGGCTGGATGAGTACATAATACCGAAAAAAGCCTTATAAAATTTCATTATGTTGTGTCTTTGTTCATAAATGCATGGTTTGGTATTATTCATAGGCCCAATGGCCACTTCCCCAAGTGGTTGGTAACTAAGGGTATTCAGTGGATCCTAGAATTTATATGGCATGAGAGATATATCATCATTGGATTAGGATGTTCCTTTAAAAGTTTTTTAAAGGCCTAACATATCGTTAGGACTATGAGTGGATATTTCAGTTGATGTGGAGTCTTGGAATTATGGTATGTGATTAATAAATAGTCATGGGACCTTCAGATTCTTTTAGTGAGGGGAGTATGGTTTGAGAATTGGTTTAGTGAGAAGAAGTTTTGTGTTGTGAATAATATATCCATGTGGTTGAGTTGTGGGAGAGAGTAATCATTCTCTTTAGTGTTACTAGTGTCACATTATGATTTCTAAGTGGGGTATTGTTATTCCTTCATAATGGAGAACTTGTGGTAGTAATATGAAAATAATGTATCATGTTAGTTTTCTCCGACTGTGGTTATATTATATTAGTGTTATGGAAATATAAAAATATTTTGGAATGTGTTTTTGTGTGACTGTATGAGGTGGTTGAATGCTTGAGATTGGATTAGTGTTCTAGTGTGGCTGTGTGTGATAATTATACTTGGCTTGTGAGTTGGGTATGGACTAGGGGCCTAGTATAAATGTTAGTATTGTATATATATGGAGTCGGTTGATGACTAGGGAAGATGAATATTATTATAGAGAAAATTTTGTGTCTTATGTGATACCATTTAGTAGATATATAAGTGGGGATATATGTGTGGATTGATGATAGAAGAAAATGTTATTTTTTATAGTAATTTTTTTTATTATAATGTAACCATGTTTTCCCATTCTGATTTGACCTCACATTATGTTAGAATGTAGTGGTAGTGGACATGGAATGATAACTTAACTAGATTGAGATGGAAGAGGTATGATATTTCATATGATAACTCACTCTGAGTTGTATGGAGGAGAATTGATATGGTAAATGAGATACTACACTAGGTGAGAGGGTGGTGGTATGATATATGGATTGAAACCTCCACCTATGTTTAAAGGTAATGGTGGGAGATGTAATATGTGACCCTACCCTGAGTGTTGTAGTAGTGATATGGTATATAGTATGAAACCTCTCCTTGAGTGAGAGGGTGGTTGTATGAGATTTTTTCATTAGAACACACATTGAGTGATATGGTGGTGGTATGAGATTTGATGTGAGTTTTGATGTGAAACCACACCCTCAGTGAGAGGGTGGTGGTACAAGATGTGTAATGATAACAATACTATATATAAGACCCTACATTGAGTGAGTTGGTAGTGGTTGATACTCAATTATATTCCTCAATCCTAATCATGATCCATGAGGTTTTATTGTGTTATGATATGAATTTTAGAAAAAAAAATCAAATGTATATATGGACATGTATCCTAGGGAATTGGGTAGCACATGATTTCATGGAATTATTTCTAGAATGTTTTTGTCTTCTCACTATTATATTTTATATTATATGAAAAATAATATATATAATGGCTTAAATAAGTGATATGTTGGTGGAACCATAATGAGTTTTATACTCGCACCTTGTATAGGAACATTGATAAGAAGGCAATTTTTTTAGGATTTTAGGTTATATGTTATACTAGGATTTTGATAGGGGTGGCCAAATGGTGATGGGAGATTGGTTCAAATAAGGATCTTGAGTTTTTCATTGAGTATACCCTAAATTAATTTGGTGTATTTAATATTTTTTTTCATTGGTATCATTAATTTATATGATGTTTCTATTACCTATTATAGAAATATAGTATTTATCTATAATTACATGTCCTCAATATGATGATTTATAATATGAATCTATTATTGATTATTATTATATTTTATGGATTTGAGATTATATTATCCTTATATTTGTTATAGACACTTACCATTAATTAGAAACCTCAAAATTAAAAGGTTTATTTTTTAGATCATGTGGAACCATTAAATCCAATTGATAGATGGTTCTGGGTTGGAGAAATAAAAAAACATAGTAGCATTATCAATATAAAAGGTTGTATAGAATTCTGTAACATGTTTATTCTCTAATAAAATTTGGATAAAAAACCTTAAGAGACATTTTTTATTATTTAAATATAACTCATATAATATGTGGAAAATATTATATTAATTCAATTTGGTGAAAATATTTTCAACGTTCATGGATAAAAATTTGATGTAATACATTACATTATTTGATACCACATCTAAGAATGTTATATCTTCTTATAACTTGTACCTAATGAATTAAAACATATGTAAATGTTCCTCAATACATTAGAGTTTAGTGAATTATTCACCATTAAACCTTATTATAGTGACTAAATGTTGAAAATATTTATATATCATTCATTTGAGATTGGTACCTAGAAAGAAATAACTCTCAATATATAAAATAATATCATGAGAAATTAATTTTTTTAATAAAAAACATTATATCACTGATGATGAGTGTGTTAGATATAAAAGAACTATAATAATCATAAAACTGAATAAAATATGTTAATTCGATGGTATTAAATGAAAAAAACAGTATTTACATTTACAACAATAGAATTTTTTTATAATTTATAGTTAACTTTATATCCACATATCATTGAAATATTAAACATGAGAAACAAATAAAATTTGAAATATGATAACTCATGGAATAATATTATGGTTTCATTTTAGATATTACATATTGATTAATTTCAAATAATATTTAAGGATATTTAACACAATATATAAATCCATATAAAACTATTTTACTTCTATTTTTTATTTTCTTGTTTATATCATCATTATAAATTTAGGGAGAAAAAATGGAATTATAAATTTCATTCACCAAAAAAAATTCATACAGTGATATATAATCACAAATGGAGGATATATTCTTTATTTATTAAATTTCAAATTATTATATGGAAATTATGAGATAGAAACCAATCATCATGGAATAATCATATGAATCCCAAGAAATTAATCTTTATCTCTTCCAATGAGGAAATCTAACAAACAATATTGTGTATAAAACACTAAAGAGAAATTATCCCTATCAACTTTTTAAAATGGAAATATTTTTTACCTCTTTTGAATTTATAGTTATTTTTATAAAAAATAGGAAAATATAAAAATTATTTATATTCTGATACATTAATTAAAATTTCTTATTGATAGTTAACATATTTTTATTTATATTTTAAGAATTAAAAAATGTTTTGAAATCCCTTATTTGTTTAAATGGATAATTTTTTTTCATAAATATATTTTAATGATTTATTAAAAATTTATACTCTATGTAATTTAATCTACTGAATTGTATTTGAAAAAATATAATGTATTTACCATTAATAATATATTTATTGAGACAAATTATCTATTCAATATGGGACACAATGAGAATTATGGTATTTATAAAATATTATGTCTAAGGGAAAAATTTATTACAAGGAAACACCAAAATTATTGCTTGAATATCATAAATATAAAATAACAAAAATTATAGAAACATATACTCTTCATATATTTATTAATAATTTTATATAGTGATATGTCATACCCATGATTTAATAAAATAAAATTCAAATATGTATATGCATTTAATGTCATTTAATTTAAAATAACTTTGAAATTATTAATAATTAATATTTTTATAATGTTTTACATTGCTTTAGATTTTTTTCATAAAATGTTTCATTAATATTTTTTGGTTGATTTATAGTATCTTATAGAAACAAAAAAACTGTCGAATGAAAAATAAGAAAAAATTTTAGATGATGAATATTGCATTAGTAATTGTCATTTGGGGTTATGAACATTTCCTATAATCCATGAAAATATATATAAATATCTTGTGTAAAAAAATTTCCTAGAAACTATTATTTAAGGATTATTATAAGACTCCCATAGGTGATTAAAGGTCAATATTTCTTTTTGTAAAAAGGAAAAAGTGTAACCTTTTGGAATTTTAGACTACATGAAGATTTCTAGCCCCTAAAATATGGAAGGAAGTTAAAAAAGAAATTAAATTCATATATTAGATATATTTAAATAATAAAATTGTGGAATTAAATATTTTACATAATAGATATATTAAAATGAGGTTAGCTTTAAATGAAACTATTTCAGTTGCATAAAATTTTTTATATCAAGTGTTGTGCATTGAAAAATATCTAAAGAATTTTGAACAGAAATTGATTTGAGTAGGAGGATAAATATAATTTCCTTATTAATAAATATGGTTTTCATTGGAAAAAGTTTTTTTATGAAATATATGTTTCACATATAAAACAATATTGTGGATTTAAATCTATTTGATAATAAAGGCATGAATATTATTACTTTTTACCAACTCATCCTTTCTAGAAAATGAATATAATAGGTTTTTGGTCCATCAAAATCAAGATAAAAAATGGATCTATTTTTAATGAGGTACTGAAAAATACGATCAACATGAATGGGTAAGATGAAAAAAGAAAATATAATTTTTTTCTATTTAAAAAAGAAAAAAATTCACAATAAAACATCCCTCAATGATACTTTCAATGTAAAAGATAAGTGGAACCATAATGAAGCTAAATATTTTAATGATAAATAAATAATTGAATTTAATGGAATCATATGAAGAATAAAATCTATATTGTTTTATAATGTTTAAACAAAGGTGAGATTTACTCCCATGGCTATAGAAATGGGAAAAAAATTCATAAAACTATTGTAAGTACTATACTACATGCTAATGTCTCTATGTTGAAAATAATTAAAATTAAATATCCCACAATTCACATTATAAGATACTAAAATAATATATTATGGTATTTTAAAATAAAATAAAATCCAAAACATTTGGAAATATAATTTCATGGAAAATACAACATAATGTTTTGAAAAAAATATATGTATTTCACCTATATATCACTTGTTCTCTAGTAGTTTTACAGATTTTAAATTATAATTTTCATATATCATATATATTAATAATATCATTAATACATACATTATATTTTTAAATTATTCCTTTATATTAATCATGGCATTAATTTTCAATTATTTTATTGGTGGAAATAGATATTCATTGATCCATGGGGTGTTTACATTTATAAAATTATTGAAAAAATAATTTTCTATTAAAAGGAAAATAAATTTTCTTGTTTACATTGTTTGGACATCATTATAAAAACGGTATCTTGTTTGTTCCTTGATTATAATGACATATATTTTAGGTGTATATATATTTATCTTTTTTTCCTTGAGTGTTGATGTTTTTCATCATAAATTTTATTCTATTTTACATTTATAATTTAATAAATTTTTTGATAGATTGTTTTTTCAATAGGTAAAAAAATTAATATGTTAAGATAAACATGATTTCATTATTCTTTATATTTCATCTAAAAATTAATGTTATTTATTCACCTCAATCAATTTTAAGTAAAAAATTAATAAAAAGTGAATATATTGATTAATATATATGAAATTCATGGTCATTCATAATCAACATGAAACTAATAATGGTTATAAATAAATAATATTATTATTTATGGGATACAAATTTTTTTCCAAATTAAAACATTATAGTCATTTTTTGGCACTTATTAATAAAATGTTACAAATTGTAGACAGATTTTTATAATAATCAATTGAAATAATAGTTGATAATATATATAAGTAATTATGTCTGGGAATATAATATCCTATAAATATATTGTGAATCATGTTTCACAATATAATATATATATATATATATATATATTATTTCTATTATAATAATGAAAATGAAGAGGTATATGTGTTTTATAACCATTGGGTTTATATTATGATTATAATTAATTTATTTAATGAATCCATTTCTATACTCTCTAGAATGTAGATTACTTATAAATGATATATATATATATATATATATATTGTATTCCCTCGATCACAGAATCATTGATCTAGTGTATTATTTTAATATATTGGCATGATTTCAATGAATCAAATCCGGAAGGACTGAGTGATATATAATTATATTGTTAAATTATTCCATTTAAATATTCACATGTATATTCTAGTTTTCGAATAGTCACAGTTAATATAAATAACCATTCTCATAAAGAGGGAATGCATAATGATGGACATCTACACTATAAAGATATATCATTAAGATAACTACAATCATGATTTATCGTCATGAAAGTTTAAATCTATGGGTATAAACTTTTCTGATTCGTGTCAATATCTATCATCCCGACAAGAAAACTACTATAATGATCTAACCTCACGACATTTTATGTATATATGTATAAACCCATATGATTTGTGTCAAGATGTATCCTACTAAAATTTTAAAATTTCTTAGAAACAAACATGAAGCGTTTATCACCAACTAATTTAATTTCATGAGACCTACTAATGAATCGAAGGGTTATAGTAGTCCCCACCCATCACTTAACAAGTCCATTGCATTCCTAATATAAAAATGGTGAAACATAATAGAAACATTCGAATTAAAACTAGCATACAAAATGTTAATACTTTAACCATAAACCATGAATGGAATAAAAACAGCACATCCAAATTCAAAAATATTATAAAAACTTCAATTAAACATGGAATATTTTATCATAATAAATCCGCCTCAATTATTCATGAAATATAATATAGGATGTCGACATAGATGAATGTACTATAATAAAATCCTTAAAATTTTCTTGAGGGAAATAATTTTTTTGAAGTCATTTATTTAAAATCCACAGATTATTAAAACCAAAATTTAAAAATTCATTTTTGAATCAAAGCTTCATATACCGTTATGAAACTTTTGAAATTAATTTACATTTTAAAAGACTCATGTCAATATAAATAAATCCTTAAAACCATTTGGAAAACATAGACACTAATGAAAATGATTTAGAAGAATAAATCTTGAAAACATTTAAAAAGATGTTTTAGTTAAACTGTCTCGTACATATACCCTTAATAATATTCCTTTTTGATGTTTTTTCAATGAATTTTAAAAATAGAAAAAAAATTCATTATAGTCTTTTATATACATATAAATATTTTCGAATGATAATATCATGAATATTGAAATGGGGATAGGATTAATTCTATAAGCATTGAATGTGTATGATACCATATTGAACATTTAAATAATTATCCCAATATCATAAAATAAATATTTAAATACCATGATGAAAAATTTATTCATGATATAAAATATAATATGGGAAGTACGTACACCACACACAACAAATAGGTGGTGAAAATTTATTATCTCTCACAAAAATTAAATGTGAGATGAAATTCCCTTACCTTAGGTTGGATAATCTCTGTTTGTGTCCGAAAATCATATATAATGGGTTTAAACATATTATTAACTTCCAATAAAATCATAATAATATTTTTTTACATCATATATGATTCTTTTATGGCTTTATATTATTTGTTTATCACCAATTTCCTTTTATAGCAATGTTTTGGGTAATAATTATTTATCCTATGTGTTCTCACTTGTTCTTCTTGATCATATTACATAGATCATGATTTAAATACTTAAATAATGTAAAATATTATTTATATTTCATATATTCTATGAATATAAATACATATAATAGATATATATTTATCAAATGGAATACACTGTTCATGGAGACGGTAGGCCGTATGTACGCATGAACACTATTTTCGTTTTCTTATCATATTGAATGGAAGTAAGTTAATGACATATATGTACATACATATATATTTATATTATTCTAGTATAATTATTCTGTAATGTATTTCATACTTATGTATAATTTTTATAATCATTTTTGAATGGATAATGTGGATGATGAGTCTCATCACATCATGTACACGGTAAGTTGTACGTACGCATGAGCGACGATATCATTTCATTAATAGTTAAATGATTTAGAACTGGAAGAAATATGAATTTTAAAGAAACAATATCATGTAATATTTATTATTTATAACTTTTATATATATCATTATACCCATTTAAATTAAGTATATATGAAAAATAGTTTACACCAGGACGTAGAGATTATAAGTCATACGTACTCACACAAGGTGATATTGTTTTTCATAAGATGGGTAAAAATATGAATATGGTTGTGCCATAATAATTTCAAAATATAATAGTATATTAATATTTGGATTTATTACTTTACTATGTCAACAAATTAGTAAAAATAAATTGAATAAGAAAATAATATTGAAAGAAGTGGTAAAATAATTACCTCTTCTTTGAGTGTCTCATTTTGATTTGCTCAAAAGCACTCCCTGGGATGGATTTCTGTCCAAATTGTGTCCCCTAGGATCAATTGATGGAATTTGGGAGAGGAAATATGAAGGTATTTTCTAATCTAATGGGTTTTATAGGAGTGAATTAATTAGAAGGAGAAGTTACCTTTTATAAGAGAGGTCATGGGAACTTTTGGAAAATCATAAAATATAAATTTTTTATAAATTGATTTTTTTTAAAATATTTCAAAAGTTGTTTATTTTTAGATTAAGATAATTATTGGTCTAATTAACCTCAAAAAATTAAGTTTTGAGAATTTTATATCATATAAATAACCTTATCTTTAGGATTTAACCCTTAGATATAAAGATTAACTCTTATCGTGTCTTCTTGTATTTTTACACTATAGGGATAATATTTAGTATAAAATGCCAAAATAAACCTAATTGGATCATTTTTTAAATCTTTGACATTATCCATGTTAGTAATTTTAACGATAGTTTTTATGAATTTTATATCATTTAATAAAATAATTTTTTATATTAAAATATCATTTATGAAAATTTTAATACTATTCAATATATAATTTTTTTAAAATATCAAACCAACCTGACAACATCGAACCAATACTTAAAATATCTAAATATCATTTATATGCAATCTATAAAATTAGGTTATATCACTAATTAATCATATAATATTTATTTTAATATTTTTAGTATCATTTATTTGATATCTCAATTAGTTAAACAATTACCCCATAAATCATTATGTCACAATTTTATTTAATTATCTAACATTTAAAAATTATGTAGAAATAATAACGTTTTAGATAAAATTAATAGAGTTATTAGGACTATTTATTGTTGACCATATTACTTATAAAACCTCATATTAAAAATAATATTGTTATTAAAATTGGAATATGATATTTTTAAATATTCTTCATATAAAATATAATAAATGTCCTAATATAACATAAGTGTCTTAAAAAATTCATATTCCTCAAATGAGGTTTATTTGGGTCAAAAATTAATTTTCCAATGAAATTTGGATAAGTGTTTGTTTAATTTTATATTATTATAATATTATTTTTACCATTAATTACACTATTTACCTTTAACAGTGGTAAATAAAATTCAAAAGACACTATTCACCAAAAAATATTTTGACCTTATTAGAAAACATTTTTCATAATTATTATAACAATGTATGTCCACTTTTTGAAATTTAATTTAAAGAAGCAGTAAAATTACGTTTAATGCAAATATGAAAATGTGGTTACAAGGCGAGTAAAAAGACATTAAAAAGATCAATAATTTTTCATATCTAATTATATTATCAAAATGATTATAATGAAATAAATTGGGTTAATATATGTATTATTTATCTATTTTTACATTAAAATAAATTTAATTTAATAAATTTAATTAAATAAAAATGTCAATTCTTTAACAATAATGCAGTGTTTGTCGCTGTTAATCAAAAATTGATTGTTTTCAAAAAATAAAAAAAATAAAACTAAGTGAATTTTTCTATTCCAAATTCAAAAATGATGTCTCTTTTTACAAAATTAAAATTCTAATAGTGTCCAAAATTATTTTTATTTTTATTCATGACAGGTCATAAAATTTAGCTCCTTTAAAAAAATAGTATTTCTGAACATATAACTATTTTACAGAAACTGGTACATTTAATTATAAAAATGTTTTATTTATTTGAAAACATTATAAATAAAATTTAAAAATTAGATATTAATATTTATATTACTATATTTAATGGATAATTTAAAAATATATCATTGAAATAATTTTAACCTGAAGTGTTGTTTCACAGAAACTCAATCCTGTGGGTTACGCAAGCTATGTTGGTGTTGCATGCAAAAAACGATATTGAAGATATCATAATATGAAATATTGGTGTGTTACATTATCCTATCCTTCAATAAATTATGTCATCATAATTAAAAATTTTATATTTAAAATAAAAGGTTGATATGAGAACATATCTTTTTAGAAAACCCACATCAGAAATAAAGTTAATAAAAAATACTCTTAATAAGAAGGAAATGGAAATGAAAAAATCACCACCAAAATTCGTTGTTAGAATTTGATAACATTAGTTTAAAGTAGAGATATGTACATATATGATAAATATAAATACATCTAGTGGTTACTAAGGTCATAAATCACAAAAAAGTGAACAATCAATCGAAAATTGAGGGCCTCAAAGACATAAATCTATGATGATTTAAAATAAAATCAGTTCCATAAAAATTATGGTATTGGGAGAAAACATTTTTTATGATACTTTTTCCTAGATTTGTGTAAATATTTTAATATCTAGGTAAGAACTCGATAAAACCTATGTGATTTAATTCCATGTGTCAATGTTTCCCTTTGGTTGTGATTTGATATTTTTTCACTTTATTCCATTCACCTGGATATGGATAGTCAAAATGATTATTTATGCACGAATAAATTTTAACGAATTGTATTTTCCATAAGTATTTTATTGTTTCATTAAATTTTTTATATGATAAAAATGGTTATCCCAAAGTGTCCAATAAATCAAAATTTAACCTCAATGTGTAATATCTAATGTTCAAAATAATAAATTACAATGTTAAGACATGATGAAAATAATTCCATCCAAATTCAATATCCAAAAAGGTTTCTGTATTTCCAAAATCAATATTAACATCATATTCCAAAACAATGTAATATAGCTCATATTATCACATATGAAATATCTGATAAACTTTAATTCCTTAATGAAATATCTTATGATTCCAAATTATTAAAGAAGATGTATCGAAGTAAAATGAATATATATCTCAGGAATCTTATAACCATGGAACCATTTATGTAATAATTCATGGTTCTAAAAACAAAATAATCTTAATCATTCCACTTAAATCTTAAACCATTATATTTGCTTCAAAATATTATACCTTAATACCTCCTTCATCTCATTTTTCTTTTGTTACTTATTCATTATTAGTAATATATCCATTACATGTATAACCTTTTTTATTCCAACCATTGACAAAAACTCAATGCACAAAGTGAGAAACACTAAATATAGAGATACTGTCATGAATAATCATTTATAGGATCTCTAAATGATTTTGACTTCTTATCAATCCATAAGTACATAGGATTAAACATGTTTATCCATTAAAAAATCTAAAGGAAAATATCAAATACCTATACTCATCCTCAATTTCATTAATAGGGTTATGTTTTCTAATATGTGTTATCTAAATCTAATTTCCAAGGTTTTTTCTAAGAATCCTATAATACCAATTGTTACAACCTATCCCAATGATCTCAGAGATGATACATTATTATAATAAATAGATGTGATTAAAAGGAATAAAATCTCTATGGAATAATCAGTATAACAATATTTGAAAATAGATTACCTAAATTAACTTTACACTACAATTTCAAACATAAAATACAGCATAGATAATCCTTTGAGAAAGCCATTATTCTCATGGGTTAACCCTTTATATAATTCATAATACATTTATTGAAATCCTATAAAAAAATATAATAAAGGGGTGACCTCAAATGCTCCAAAAGGATAAACAATATAGCAGAAGCTATCATAAATAAGCATAAACATTTAAGTCAATGTATAAATCCAAAAAAATAATAATATTTATTATAAAATGGAATGAATAAATCAAATAATTACATTTAAACAGTCACATGTATATTATAGTATTCAAATAATAACATGTAATATAAATTAATATTATTATAAAGAAGTAATGCACACTGTCCTATATCTATACTATCAATATGTATCCTCAAGATAGCTACATTCACGATCTATACTCATAATAGTTTATGATTGTGGGCAGAAACCCCTATGATTTGTGTAAGGATCAATCCTCCTGATAAGGTAACTACTTCCATGATATATCCTCATGATAGTGTATGTCTATGGGTAAAGACTCGTATGATTTGTGTCACGATATATCCTACTAACAATTTAAAACTACTTAGAAACAAATGTGAAGGGTATGTCTCCAAATAATTTCACCTCATGAGACCTATCGATGCATCATGGGGCTATAGTTGTCCCTGAACATAACTTACTATGTCCAATTCATTCCTAATATGAAAAGGGTGAAACACAACAAAAACATGTATATTAAAACTAGAATAAGAAATGTTAATACTTCAACCATAAACATGATTGGTATAAAAATAACACATACACAATCAAATATATCATAAAACATCAAACAAATATGGAATATTTTGTCATAATAAATCATCCTCAATTAAGAATAAAATCCAACATGTGATGTTGAAATATATTAAACTAATCTAATAAAATCATTAAAAATATCTTAAGATAAATACACCTTTTTCTTCGAAATCTTTTATTCAAAAACCACACATTTAAAAATGAAGAAATTTTAAAATATAATTTTCAATCAAAGTTTCCCATAATACATTGATTCATTTAAAATGAATTTACATTTTAAAATACTCATGTTTATATAAATAAATCATCAAAACCATTTTCAAACAATTGAAATTAATGAGAAATATTTAGATTAATAAATTTTGAAAACATTTAAAATGATGTTTCAGTTAATGAGTCCCATATATAAAAACATAAAAATATTCATTTTAAATTTTTTTGATGAAATTTAAAAATATACATAAAAATTTCATTATGATACTTTATATGCATATAAATAAATTCGTATGATAATATCTGGAATATTAAAATAGAGAAAGGATCAATTATTTAAACATTGAAAACAACCCATATCAGTTTGAACATTTAAATAATAATCACAATATCTTAAAATAAATATTTAAATATAATGAGGATAAATGTATTAATGATATCAAATATAATAGGGGTAGTACATCCACCACACACAAGAAATTGGTGGTGATAATGTCCTATATCTCAGAAAAATTAAAAGTGAGACGAAATTCCATTACTTTAGGTATGATACTCTCCGTACATATCTAATAATCATGTATAATTGTTTTAAACACATTATTAACTTCTAATAGAATAATAATAATATTTATGATATTATATATGATTGGTTTATGTCTTTATATTTTTCATTTATTAACAATTTGTTGTTAATGAAACGTTTCAGGTAATAATTTTTTTATTGTACGTGTTTTGACTTTTTATTAATGATCATATTAATTAGATCATGATTTAATAATGTAAATAATTTATAACATGATTTATATGTCACAAATACTTATAATATAAATATAAATAAAAGATAGACATATTAAATTGAATACACCATTCATGGAGTCGATATTCCCTATGTATGCATGAACGTTGTTTCCATTTTCTTATCGTATTGAATTGATTTATGTTAATGAAATATATGTACATATATATATTATCGCGATATTATTATTATGTAAGATATTTTATAATTATTTAATATTTTTATAATCATCCATGAATTCTCAATGTGGAATAGGAATATCATCGCGTCGTGGAGACTGTAAGTCGTACGTATGAATGAGCAAAGATATCATTTAATTAATGGTTAAATAGTATGGAATTGGATGGAATATGAATTATATAGAAAAAATATAATGTAATATATTTTATTTAAAGACTTTATATTAATAATTATAACCATTCAAATGAAGTATTGAGGAAAAACAGCTTACACCTCAGCATGGAGATGGTATATCGCACGTAAGCACGCATGGTGATATATTTTTTTATAATATTGGTAAATGGATGAATATGGTTTTAACATAATCATATAAACAACTAAAATATAATATATTCTATATTTATTACTTTAGTATTGAAATAAATTATTTAAAATAAGTAGAATAAGAAAAGAACATTGAAAGAGTTGGTAAAAAAATTACATGTTCCTCGAGTGTCTCATTTTTATTTTTAGAAACAATCTCCTTAGGATGGATTTGTTGTAATACCCTAGCATTTCATAGTACTTTATCTCTTTAATGTAATTCAATAGTTTGTGTTACACGCAACACCAAGTTCGAGTGCACTAGGACTTACCTAACGAGCCGTTCAAAAGCGGTTATGAATAGTATTAACTGGATTTTGAATTTTATATACTCCACATAATTTTAACATCCATATTATGTGTTTCTTAGACATAATATAAGAACATATTCAATTTTTCAGATAAAATAAGAAATTTTCAGAAAATGCAATTTTACCGCCTTTTAATGGTGAACATTTTTCAAATATAATATTTTACACTTTTATATATTCGATTTGACAAAATAAAATTATTCTTAAGAAGAGGGACATAAAACTTTAGCTTTCATACATTTTTGGTACTTTTCTGATAACTTTCATATTTTGAAGAAAAGTAAAAAATACTAAATTTTGAATGAAATTTTTATAATCGAAATAATTTATAGTGTTAAATTATGAATTTTAGTGGTTTTAAAGTATAATTAGATTATATTTTTATCATTAAATATAATTTAGGTCATTATAAGTAATTTCACATTTAAATTCGACATACACACATGCCAATATTTTGATAGTTTTTACTTTTTAAAAACCCTATTTTTTTATAATGGGAATTAATTTTAAAATAATTAATTCAACTTATATATTTTTAATTTGGTAAAATAGACATCATTTTTGAATTTTTATTATAAAAATTAGCTTAGGGTAATTTTTTGTTATTTTTCTGAAAACTTTCATTTTTTGATGAATAGTGAAAACATTATGTTATTGTTTAAAACCGAATATTATTTAAATAATAATAATAATTATTAAATTTATTTTAAAACCAAAATAGATACATAATACTTATATTATTCTATTGTAATACATTGGAGTCATTTGATAATAATATTAGATATATATAATTTTATTGAACTTTTAACGTCTTTTATTGACCTTCTAGGAACATTTTCAAATTTGCATAAAACTTAATTTAACTGATTTTTTGAATTGAATTTCAAAAATATGTGAGAAATGGTTGAAATCCGTAAGTTAAATGTGGTTCAATAGGATGAAAATATTTTTTGGTGAATAACAACTTTTGAATTTTATTTAGCACAGTTAAAAGTAAATATGATAATTAAAGGTAAAAATGAAATTTTAATTACTCCAAAACATGTCCTAATTCTATTTTATAAGTGTATTTCGACCAAAATAAACTGTAGTAATAAAATATGATCCTTTTTATCCACTTTTATTAGATTAGGATATTTATTATTATTTTATTTAAAGAAGATTTAAAAGTGGTAAATTCAAATATTAATAACTAAAATATTTTTAATATAGGGTTATACATAATATAATTTCAACTATAAATATTCATTAGAAATATAAAATATTTCCTATATCATGGTATTTTATTTATAATTTTTAGATATTAAATAATTAAATTTATTTATGGCACAATGATGATGCAGCAATTTCCATATTAATGAAAGATTAAAATAATTGATATTATAAATATTAAAATAAATGTAATTTGAGACTTATGATGAATTAAACTAGTTTTTTAGGTAAATATGATATTTTATGGTTGATTAAATGAATTTTGTTTGATGAAATAAGATTTTTATGACTTTCACAAAAACCAAATACTAAATAGTGTCAAAATTGACATAAATGAATTTTTAAAACAAATACTATATTATTAAATGATATAATATTCATAAAAATCTAATTTTCGTCTAAACTAATTATATATTGATATATATGTCAATAAGTAACCACATTAGGCTCTCTTGTTGTTTTATAGTATGTTTATTAACCATTTATTATGATAATACAAGAAGACATGTTAAAAGTTAAACTATTTAACTAAGAGTTAAATATAAAAGATAAGGTTAATATGGTGACCTAAATTTGTCTAAAACCTATTAGTTGAGAGTATTGAGACCAAAACCCACCATATACTATAAATAAATCCATTTGGAGCCATTACAAACCGAAATTTATTTTATAATAAATTAATATTTCAAGCATTTCCTAAGGTTACCCATCATCTATCTTATAAAAGGGAACTTCCCCTTCTCTTAATTTTACAGCTCCAAAGCCATTTGGATCGTAAAAACCCTAATAAAATATCCTACCAACTACCCTAACTCCATCCTATAGGCCTAAAATTTATCATCAATCCAACCTATGGATCCCTTTTGATCAAATATTACGGAAGCACTCAAAGAAGAGGTAATAATTTCATCACCTATTTCAAAGTTATCTTCTTCTTCCACTTCCTCTTTCTTTGTTGTATCCATAAAAAAAATAATTCTTGTATATTCTACTTACTATAATGTTATTATAAATATTTCACAACCATATTCATTATTCTATCAATCCTATGAATAACTAAGTTACCATACATGCATACGTATGACTTATCGTCTCCACGTTGTGGTGTAGTTTGTTATTCAATACTACATTTTTTGAATTAGTATAATAATGAGTATAATTTATGAAAATAATAAATATAAAATTTTAATTATTCTTTATATACAATATAACATAAAATTATATATGATTTCACCATCAATTAATCGATATTCTCACTCATGCGTGCGTACAGGTTATCGTCTCCACGACGCGATGAGATTCATTTCCACATCAACCATTCAACGATGATTATAAAAATTTATATTATTAATAAGTATATAAAATATAACATAATAATGATACTGGATATATATATATATATTTACATATATCTCATGCACTTACTTCCCTTTAATTCAATATGAAAACGGAAACAACGTTTATGCGTACGTACGACCTACCGTCTCCATAAATGGTGTTTTCCATTTCATATATCTAACTATTATAAATATTTATAATAAAAATATATATGATATATAAATCATGTTTTATATTCTAGAAGTATTTAAATCATGATCTATGTTATATGATCAATAATAACAAGTTAAAACACGTATGATAAAGAAAGCAATTATTACCTGAAATGTTAATTTAACATGGAAATTATTATTAAATGGGTAGTATAAATTTATAAATGAATCATGTATGATATCATAAATATTAATATGGTTTGGGTATAATTTAATAACATACTATGGTAATTATACAGGAGGCTAAACGTAACCTCGACTAAAGGAAATTACAAGGTAAGTGTTAATTCCTCAATCTCATTATTTTCTGAGATTGTTTTTGTGTAAGTATTTTCTGGGAAATATTTATTATCCATGTACAGGTTTCATAAAATACGTTTCAAGATGATTTTTTTAAGTTACTCTTTAACTAAATCATCATTTTAAATAGTTTAAATATTTATTCTTCAAAATATTTCTCATTATTGTCCATGTTTTCAAAACGGTTTTAAGGATTTATTTATATGGACATGATTGTTTTGAAAAGTTAATTCCTTTAAAAGTTTCAAAGTGGTATGGGACACCTTGATTCAAAAATCTTTTTTAAATGAATTCCTTTATAAATGTGTGACTTTTCATGATTTCACAAAATATTTCTCGCAAAAAGTTTTACTGATCATTTTCAATTATGTCAACTTCCTTTACTGTATATTATTCTTGATTGAGGTTGATTTTTTATAATAAAATCTTCTATATTGTATTGAATGAGTTAGGATATTTTTGACTATGGATGTGCTATTTTTATACAATTCATGGTTTATGGTTAAAGTATTGACATTTCGTATTATAGTTTTAATACGAATATTTTTATTATGTTTCACCATTTTCATATCAAGAATGGAGTGGACATAGTAAGTGACGATTGGGGATCGCTATAGCCCCACAATGCATCGGTAGGTCTCATGAGACAAACTAGTGTCTTGGAACATGGGCTGGACAAAAATATTATTTTTAGACCTGGCAAGAGGCCTTGACTTTGTGGTAATGATTTCCAGCTTTAGGCATTCCGTCATTACAAAATTAATTACTACATGTGATTATTCGACTAGTAGAATATCCATGTGCATTATTATATGGTAATGTTTGATTTATTTTTCCATATAATGTTAAAGATTATTTTTAAAAAGGATTTTGTTTATATTAAAAATCTTTCCTTAAATGTTTCTAGCTTCCGCTAAATTATTTACCCTTACTAAGCATCTGATCTCACCCCTTTCTTATGTTTTATTTTCCCAGGATGTGAAGAAGTACATTATGACTGACCTGTAGGGACAGTATAAGGGATATGATTGTTTTAAAAGGAGACACAAAGTTTTTTTATTTCTTGGTGTAATGTAAAACTTTTTTATGTATCTAGTACTTCTAAGGCCACTAAACTGATCAATATTTCAGGACATGATTCCTTATATCATGCCAATGTTATGTAATAATGCACCAAATCTGGTTAACTGGTGTCGGGGCATTACAGTTGGTATCAAAGAAATGTTAGAAATTACCTTCAAAACTATATTTAGGTAAAATTTAATTATGAAACATTACCCTCAGATATACTTTGATTATTAGTATAGAAGAACTTCCTCTAATTTTGGTAATGTAATGATTTTGTAAATTTTATAAGAAATACATCCCTGTCTGGATACGAGCAGGTAGAGGCGGCTCTGGCACAGATGTACCTAGGGTTGAAAACTCCGACAAGGAGTTTCGGGCATGACCTGGGATATCCTAGTACATGAAAATAAGCCTTGATTTACTTTTGGTTATGACACTCCCAGGGCATATGCTTAGGACAATTCACATTTTCTTTACAAAACATTATGAAAGATTTATGAGTAAATACCTCCTCAAAGAAAACATTTTTTATGATTATGGATTATATGCATAAATTGTCCAATTTATGTTAGGTATTTTACATGTTTGTAATTATGAATTGCGATTCCTAAACTAACCTATTGTATTCCATTGTTTAGAAAGGGTGCCCAGTAGATGGAATGAGAACTCCATCAATACACATGATCCAAAGAGTAAGAAGGATTATATCATTCATGGTCTTAAGCCAAAATTTCGAAGGGAAATAGTCTCCAACATATTCTCATCATATGAAGAAATAATATCATATGGTAATAAGATAAGTAAATAATTCTCTAAGTCCTATGTATTTTAATGGAATCCAGAGAAGAATAGAATGGTATAGAGAAAGATGGAAAAAGGGAAGAAGGGATAGAAGGATTTTCCCATATGTGATAACTGTAGAAAGAACCATCTTAGTAAATTCATTGGAGGAATGAGAGTTTTTTATAAATTTATAGAAAAAGGACTCTAAGTACGTGATTGGAAGGGTAATAAAAATGTTTCAAATGTACAATGCTTCATCTACAAGGATTTGGGACACTACGCGAATCAATGTCCCAATCATCAGAGTAAACACCAAATAATACTATTGGATAAAAATCAAGTTATGATACTACTGAAAATTAAGAGCAATAATTAGTGTTCTTATATTATGTCATTTGAGTGTTGTATAAATGATGTACTGGTTATATTAATTAAGTAAATAAAAAAGGATTGTACTGCAGTACTTTTTCATTGAGTATTTGAGATTATATGGTACTTAGAAAAGTGACTCAACAGCAAGTTAAGATTTTTGCAAAATACATGGTTTAAGGAAATATAAATCTTAATATGATTATGATACTAAGGTTGTGATTTTGGAATAAGAGATTATTGATTTGGATAAATTATATTCAATATTATTGACTACCTTGGAACTAATTAATGTTTTGTTTATTCCATCGTTGTTGGAGATTACAACATTTTTGGATTTAAGGAGTATATCCAATATTCTATTTTTTACAGAAGGAATATGGAAGTACATACCCTTTCAAATATGGTTTACTAGTAATTTTTTTATTACAAAAATTTAAGAGAATAGATGATGAAGGTATTCACATGTATGTTATGTGACCTTCATTATAAATTTTGGATTGTGAGTTCGGACAGAAGTATTGAGGATTATTCTAAAGTTTGGAAGGGATTAAGTTGGAAATTGGATATAATTGTTAAGGTTAAATAATTTCTTATTATTATTTTTGTATTGTTATAAAAAGGACAACTCAGAGGTCGGGCGACAACCGGTCGCATCTGGAAAGGCCATGAGACTTGAACTCGCAACTGAAGGGCGACAAGGGTGAATCACCTAACACTGGCCTATGTGATGTCCATGTTTGTATAATGTCATTTTTTTAAATGATATGATAGATAAATTATAAATTTATTTTTTGAAACCCTATACTATTAGGATAAATATAATATTTTTTAATTCTATTATCTTTTGGAGTGAAAGATGTGTTCATAGTAGATGTTAGTTGAAGGATGGAACTCTTCTTGCCAAGTATTTTTTTCTCTTTTTCTATAAAAAATTAATTCTTAAAATATAGGTAAGGGATATTAAAACCAAAAATGTGTTATCCTAATAGCTTATGTTTTGTTGAACTGGTGGTATTTAAATCATCATAGATTTATGGCTTTGAGGCCCTCAATATTCCATTTATTATTCACTTTTTTATGATTGATGACCTCAATCACTCACTATAAATATTTAAGTTTCTCCACCAATTATGTGTCTCTAATTACCACCAATGTTCTTCTATTCACAATCATAATTTGGTGGTGACTTTTTTATTTCCCTTTCCCTCTTATTAAGACTAAATTTTATTAACCCTATTTCTGATGTCGGTTTTCCACAAAGGTATTTTATATTTTTAACCTTTTATTTTTGAAGAGAATTTTCTTATTTAGATATTTAGATTTATTGAAGGAGGGGATAATGTAACACCCCATGATTTCATAACATGTTATCTCTTTAGAGTAATTCAACAGTTTTCTCTACAAGCAACACCGAGTTCGACCGCACCACGACTAACCAAACTTGCCTTTCAAAAGCGGTTACAAATAGTATTAACAGAATTTTAAATTTTAAATATTACATATAATTTAAACCTTCATATTATGTGTCTCTCAGACATAATATAAAGGAAAATTTAATTTCTAAGATAAAGGAAGTATTTTTCAAAAAAATGAAATTTTACCGCCTTTTAATGATGAATCGTTTTTAAATTCAAAATTTGACACTTATATATTATATTTGACAAAATTATATTATTCTTTGGAAGTGGGACATAAAAAGTTAGTTTGGATAAATTTTTGGTACTTTTCTGATAACTTTTATATTTAATGAATAGTAAAAAATAATAAATTTTAATTGAAAAAAACTTTTTTAATCGAAATAATTTATAGTGTTAAATTACGAATTTTAGTGGTTTTAAAGTATAATTATATTATATTTTAATCATTAAATATAATTTAGGTAATTATATGAAATTTCACATTTAAATTGGACATAAACACATGACAATCTTTTGATAGTTTTTACTTTTAAAAAAATGCCTTTTGTTTTTGACAATGAGAATTAATTTTAAATTAATTAATGAAAGTTATATGTTTCTAATTTGGTAAAATGGACTTCATTTTTGAATTTGGATTATCAAAATTAGCTTAGGGTTAATTTTTGGTATTTTTCTAAAAACATTCAATTTTTGATGAATAGTGAAAAACACAACGACATTGTTTAAAACTGAATTTTATTTAAATAATTATTATTTTTATTTAAATTTATTTTAAAGTAAAAATAGATACATAATAATTATATTAGTCCAATTTAATTCATTGGATTCATTTTATAATAATATTAGATATATAAAATTTTATTAAACTTTTAACATCTTTTACCCACGTTCTAGGCACATTTTCAAATTTGTATAAAGCATAATTTAACCAATTCTATAAATTGAATTTAAAAAATCCGAGAGACATGGTTTCCATCAATAATAAAATCTTGTTTCAATAGGATGAAAATAATTTTTGGTGAAAAGTAACTTTTGAATTTTATTTACCACGGTTAAAAGGAAATTGGGTAATTGAAGGTAAAACTGATATTATAATTACCCTAAAACAAGTCCTAATTCTATTGGATAAGTTTATTTCCACCAAAATAAACCGTAGGAATAAAATATTATCTTTTTTGATCAACTTTTATTAGATTATAACATTTATTTTTATTTTATATAAAGTATAGTTAAAAGTGTTAAATCCAAATTCTAATCACTTAATCATTTTTAATATAGGGTTATATATGATATAATTTAGACTATAAATATTAATTACAAAGATAAAAATATTTCCTATATCATGATATTTTATTTATAATTTTTAGACATTAAATAATTAAATTTATTTATGACACAATGATGATTTAGTGATTTCCATATTAAATAAAGATTAAAATAATTGATATTATAAATATTAAAATAAATGTAAATTGAGACTTATGATGCATTATACTAATTTTACTGGTTAATATGACACGTTAGGGTTGATTCAATGAATTTTTTCTGAGAAATAAGACTGTTATGATTTTCAAAAAAACCAAATACTAAATAGTTTCAAAATTGACAAAAATTAATTTTTAAAACAAATTCTATATTATTAAATGATATAATATACCTAAAAATCCAAGGTACTGAAAAAATACTTATATAATTATAAATATTTAAATAATGAACCACTTGGGGTTCTATTGGATTTTTATAGTAAGTTTATTTACCATTTATTATAATAATACAAGAAGACATGTTAAAAGTTAAACTATTTAACTAAGAGTTAAATCTAAAAGATAAGGTTAATATAGTGTCCAAAACATGTATAAAACATATTGGTTGAGAGGATTTAGACCCATACCCACCATATCCTCGAAATAAATCCATTTTAGCCATTATAAACCGAAATTTATTTTATAATAAAATAATATTTCAAGCTTTTCCTAAGATGCCCCTCACCTCTCTTATAAAAGGGAACTTCCCCTTCTCTTAATTTCACACCTCCAAAGCCATTTGGCTTGGCAAAACACTGCTCAAATATTCACCCTACTACCCTCACTTCATCCTAGAGGATTTACTGTGATAAAAAATCCATCCCAAGGAGCCATTTTGATCAAATCAAAAGGAATCACTTGAAGAAGAGGTATAAATTTCATCACCTCTTTCAAAGTTATCTTCTTCTTCCACTTCCTCTTTATTTTTTGTTTCCATACCAAAATAATAAATCTAGTATATTATACATAATATTATGTTATTAAATATATGGTACAATCATATTCATTATTCTATTTATCCTATGAATAACAAAGTCACTATACGTGCGTACGTACGGCTTACTGTCTGCACGTTGTGGTGTAGTTTGTTATTCAACACTTCATTATTTGGATGAGTATAATAATGAGTATAATTTTTTTTAAATAATAATTATAAAATTTTAATTATTCTATATATCTAATATAACATCCAATTATATACACCATCAATTGAATGATATCGTCGCTTGTGCATACGTACGGCTTACCATCTCCACAACGTGATGAGATTCATTTCCACGTTCACCATTCAACGATGATAATAAAAATGTATATTATTAATAAGTATGTAATATATTACATAATAATTCTACTGGATATATATATATTTAATTACATATATCTCATTCACTTACTTCCCTTCAATACAATATGAAAATGGGAACATCGTTTATGCGTACGTACGACATACCGTCTCCATAAACTGTGTTTTCCATTTCATATATCTATCTATTATAAATATTTATAATATAAATATATATTATATATAAATATATATTATATATAAATAATATTTTATATTTTTGAATTATTTAAATCATGATCTAAGTTATATGATCAAGAATAACAAGTTAAAACACATATGATAAATAAAGCGATTATTTCCCAAAATGTTAATTTAACCTAGAATTTATTATTAAATGGGTAGTATAAATTCATAAATGAACAATTAATGATATCATAAATATTAATATGGTTCTGTTATAATTTAATAACATATTATGGTCATTATACAGGAGGTTAAACGTAACGTCGACTAAAGGAAAGCACAAGTTAAGGGTTAATTCCTCAATCTCATTATTATTCGAGATTGTTTATGTGTAAGTATTTTCTAAGACATATTTATTATCCATGTCCATGTTTCATAAAAGAATTTTTAAAACAATTTTTTTAAGGCACTCTTTAACTAAAACATCATTTTAAATGGTTTAAATATTTATTCTTCTAAATAATTCTCATTAATGCCAATGTTTTCAAAATGGTTTTAAGGATTTATTTATATGGACATGATTGTTTTAAATAGTTAATTCCTTTAAAAAGTCTCAAATTGGTATGGGAAACTTTGATTCAAAAATATATTTTAAATTAGTTCCTTTATAAATGTGTCACTTTTAACGATTTCACAAAAAAAATTATCTCAAAAAGTTTTAATGATTATTTTCATCTATGTTAACATTATTTATTGGATATTATTCTTAATTGAGGTTGATTTATTATAATACAAGATTACATATTGTATTGAATGAGTTATGATATATTTGATTGTGGATGTGATATTTTTATACCATTCATGGTTTATGGTTAAAGTACTGACATTTCGTATTCTAGTTTAAATACGAATATTTATGTTATGTTTCAACATTTTCATATGAGGAATGCAATGGAATTAGTAAGTGACGGGTGAGTACTACTATATCCCATCAATGCATCGGTAGGTCTCATTAGACAAACTAGTGTCTTAGAACAAGGCCTTGAAGAAATATTATTTTTAGTATTGGAACGAGGCATTGAATATGTTGTAATGATGTCCGGCATTAGGCATTCCCTCATTATGAAATTAGTTACTACTTGTTATTATTCGACTCGTAGAATATCCATATGTATGTTTAAATGGTAATGTTTGATATATTTTTGCCATATTATGTTCAATATTATGTTTAAAAAGGTTTTTGTTTATATTACACATCATTCCTTAAATGTTTATAGCTTATGCTAAATTATTTACCCTTACTGAGCATCTGAGCTCACCCCTTTCATATGTTTTATTTTCCCAGGATGCAAAGAAGTATATTATAACTGAACTGCAGGGATAGTCGAAGAGAGATTATTGTGTTAAAAGGAGAAAAAATGATGTTTTTTTATTTCATGTTGTAGAGTAAAACCTGTGTATGTATATAGTAATTCCAAGACTATTAAACTGATCGGTCATTCGGGACATGATTCCTTGTATGATGCTAATGTTATGTAATAATGCACCGACTCTGGGTAACTGGGGTGGGGGTGTTACATTTGTGTTCAAAGTGTGACCTCTAGGATGAATTTATGGAATTTTGTAAAGGAAATATGATTTTTTTGGATGAGGAAACATTCTATAGAGAAGTGAATTAAAGAGACAGAGAACTGCCCTTTTATTAGAGGGGTGAGGGGAAATATTGGAAAGTCTTAAAATATTAATTTATTATAAATTGAGTTTCATTTTCAAATATCTAAAAAGTGATTTATATCTAGGATAATATGATGATGGGTTGAAATAATCATGTCTAATGAATTTTCGACATATTATGTTATAAAATTCACCAAATCATTTTGATTTAACCCTTAGTCAAACAGTCTAACTCTTACAGCATCTTCTTGTATTTTTACACTATATGGTTAATATAGTAACTAAAAAAAGAAAAAAAATCCCTAATTGGAACATTTATTACATATTTTACATTATACAAGTTAGTTGTCTGATCCATATATTTTTATTATTTTTATATCATTTAATAAAAAAAACATTTACCATAAAATATCATCTATGTAACTTTTAATACTATTCAATGTTTTCATTTTTAAAAATATCAATCAAACATGAAAACTTTGAACCAATACTTCCAATATATAACTAACAAGTATAAGTTATCTAAAAATTATTTTTTATCATCAATTAATGAAAATTATATTTATTTTAATATTTTTAATACAATTTATTTGATATCTCAATTAACTAAACAATTACTACATCATCATTGTGTCTCCATTTAATTTAATTATTCAATGTCTACAGATTTTAAATAAATTATCATGATGTATATATTTATTATATTTTTAAACACAATATTCTAGCATATCAATTATCCTACATCATATTAAAAATAAAATAGTTATTATAATTTGAATTTGACATTTTCAACTCTTCATTATATAAAATACATCAAGTGTCCTAATCCAACAATAGTGGCATAAAAAGGAACATATTTCTGAATTATGATTTATTTGGGTGTAAAAATACTTATCTAATTTAATTAGTACATGTGTTAGGGTAGTGATACATTATAATATTATTATTTTTTACCATTAATTACCATATGTACCTTTAATCGTGGTAATTAAAATTCAAAAGTTACTATTCAGAAAAAATTAGTTTGACCATATTGGACCACATTTTTCATACTTACAAAAACCATATAAGTCCATTTTTCGAAATTAAAATCATAGAAGTGGTAAAAGTTTGGTCAATGTTAATATGAAAATGTGGCTAAAAGGCACGTAAAAAGACATTAAAAACCTTCAATGAATTTTTATATATAATTCTATTACAAAAATGATTACAATGACCTAAATTGGGTTAATATATATATATATATATTATTTATCTATTTTGACATTGAAAAAATTTTAATGTAAAAAAGTTTTTAAATGAAAAAGTTGTGTTTTTAACAATAATGCAGTGGTTTTCATTATTCATAAAAAATTGAAAGCTTTCAGAAAAATACCAAGAATTCAAGCTAAGATAATTTTGATATTCCTAATTCCAAAATTCTGTCTATTTTACATAATTAAATTTCTAATAGTGTTTAAAATTAATTTTATTATTGTTCACAAAAGGGCATAAAGCAGTTCCTTTAAGAAAATAGTATTTCTAAACATATAACTATTTTACCGAAACTTATAAATTTCATTATAAATATTTTTTATTTCTGTTGAAAAATTATAAATAATATTTTAAAATTATTTATTACTATTTATATTAATATATTTAATTGAAACATTATAAGTATATCATTTAAATAATTTTTACACTAAAGTGTTGTTTCGTAGAAAATCTATCTTTTGTGTTACCCAAAACAGGTTTGGTTTTGTGAAACACAAGCTATTGAAGATAATGTACCATGAAATATTGGGGTGTTACATATATTTTAAAAGTATGAGTTATGAATTAAATTTAATTATATAATTTTTCATTTTTAATGGAATTGATATATCTTGTATCCTGAAATCAGTATACTATAATGTGCTCTATTTATATAAGTTTCACGAAATTTATACTGTATCCATATGTGAAAATTATAAAATTAAACAAATATTAATTTATATGGTTTTTTTATCCATGTATCGTAACATAATATTTCCCAGAATAATGAAAATTTTATAAAATGTTTTAAAAAACTCAAATTTATTGATTTACTATTTTTTAAATGGTTAATTTTATCATATTTATAGGTATGTAATTATACTTGTGATGTATTCATTTCCATATAACTGTTTTCATATTTTTTTTAATTTTATGATAGAAAAATAATACGAACATGTAACTATTGAAAATATAAATTAATATATAAATTTTAATATCATATGGTAACTTATCTGCAGATGTTAAAATAAATATATTCCTTTAAAAGGATAAATAATATATTTTAAACCAAATAATTATTTTAAATTAATAAATAATTATTTTAGTTTATAAATTCTTGAGTACACATTTTATATGTAACACATCATTATATGTGGTAGTCTAAAACATTTATATTAAAGGATATGCAACATATTTTATGTAAAATAATATTTCATAAAGTATTTATTATTTCCATTTGGAAATAAATAATTTATATTTAGATGATTATTATCATCAAATTTATATCAATTTTCGAAAATATAGTCATTCACAAGATATTATGTCTGTTGGAATGAAACTGTAAGGCCTTTAATAAAATCCATCAAAAGAAAATATTTGTTCATGTATTTATTTAAATGATAAATTTATCATATTTTTAATATTAATTTTATAATATTTAATAAATATTAGGAATTTGGGTATCAAAAGTTGTTTAGGGTTATAATTTCTTACTTTTTAGTGAAAATAATTATATATGAAAAAATGGGGAAATTCGATAACATACATGAAATAAGATATCATTCATTTGTAAGAATCAATGTAGAAGTATATTGACATTTTTATATCATAGATTATTATACAAGTAAATTTTTTTATGGAAAATTCATTGAGAAATTATTCCCATATATTTTTTATTGTTAATTCATAAACATGTATCAGTTAATTTTCAATGAAATTTTAAAATCTAATGGATTTTTTTGAATTTTATGTGATGGTTTGGGTCCAGATAATATATCCCTTAAATGCACATGTAGGTATCATTAGGAAACTATGTTGGGTATTTGGATTATACCTTCAATTTTATCAATGATGTCACATAAGGATTCCTCGAATATATGATTATGATGTTTTAAATTATGTGCATCCATTAAAATGAATTGGAGGATGTTAAATGTTGGGTTAATCCTGAAATAACATGTCAATTCACTGGTAGGTATCATGATACAAAATTCTCAGTTATTTGTTGTAATCCATCCCATTAATGAATGATATCATAGAATGAATACTTATTAGTACAATTATAATTTTGGGAACTAGATACTATAATTATAAATCATTAGATGAGATTAAGTGATAGGTGGATCTCAAAATCACTCCTTAGTGCACCATTAGGTCTTATGGGACTACTATATTGGGTATTCGATATATGACCTCCAATTTATATATGATTTCATTCCAAGATTCGATTATGATATTATTAAATTTAATGGAATTATATATTCATATTATATCTCATTGTAAAGGATTAAGTGATTGGGGGATCCTCACATATATACTTTATGAAATGATAGGTCTCATGAGACATTTAGCCTTGGTATTATGTATAAGAATCCCCTTCATACATGATATTTTTCATGATTACTTAATCATATTATTATGATCTTGAATATTATTTACAACAATTACATTGAATTGGATGATATTAATAGTTGGGTGGATCCAAAAATAACTCTTTAGTGCACTAATAGTTTTCATGAGAAAACTATAATGGGTATTCAGTGTATATCAACCACTGATGTATTATTTCTTATAATAAGTCCATGGAAATAAGTTTATGATGTTTGAAATTAGGTATTATTGTCATATCCATCCTTTTGAGATCATTTAATGTTATCATTGTTATTATTCATTCCCATTTTCATCTATGGATTATGTTAAACTTATGTTTAATATATATGTCATCATTCGTTTATATATTGTTGTTATATTGTTCCTTCAATTATTATTCCATGTTAGATTTCATGGTACGTTATCCCTTACTTTGTGAATGACCACACCATTTTCCTATGTTTCCTATTAACCAAATCAATATTGAGGAAAAATATTTAATAATGGATATACGGGTGGAATTAATGGAAACTAATATATGTTCAAAAGATTTGAAATATCCTTTTTGTATTATAATTTTGATGTATCTAGTTATTAAAGACTGTAAAACCATGAACTTTATTATTAGATCACTTGTATTCGAATTACCATGTCATAAATAACCCAACATATCTAGGTGACTATGGTTGAGGGTGTTTTAGATGGTATTAGAGAATATTTTGGTATAAACCTTAAGAGATAGATCTTGATGAAAAGGTCTGAGAACATATATTATAATTATAGAATTTTCAAGAAATTATTTATGAAATATTTTGATTAGTATACTATAAAATTAATATGCCCCCATTTTGGAAAAACCTAAAATATAAATATTTAATCGTACACTAGTGGTTTATTATATTTATAATTAAGTATTTCCATTAAACATATAATGAATTATTATAGAATTATGGGAAACGATGAAAATAAATGAGAGTAAGACAAGGTTTTTTTTGAATGATCATGTTAATTTTTTTGATAAAAATTTATTATTATTATAGAAAAATTAAATGAGATACTGATAAATAATTTTCACAACTTGGGGAAACTAAATTCACCTCAGTTATGACAATCTATTTCTAAATTTTTTATGAGGAAATAACCTCAACAATTTAGTGCGTCAAATAATCCCATGAGCACAACTAAAAATATGTCTTATAATAGCGCTAAAAACCACCTTTAACAGGGCTAAAAAGCGCTCTTAATCTCGGCAAAGAAAAAGGGGGGTCCCCTTTTTCAGTGCTAAAACTAGCACTGATAAAGTTAGTCTTTATCAGCACTATTTTTAGCACTGATAAATGTATAATATATCAGCGCCAAAAATATCGCTGATAAACCATACCTTTATCAGCGCTATTTTGAGCGCTGATAAAAACTACCTTTATCAGTGCTCAAAATAGTGCTGATATATTATCCATTTATCAGCACTTAACTACCACTGATAAAGGCCAAATATCCTATGTAAAACCAAAACCTGTACAAAACCTGGACAAATTACAGCACCTGCACACAGCACAAACAACACCTGCACACAGCACAAACAACACCCACATACAAAGCACAGAAGAACAAAAATGCTACATACATTTACTTGAAATCATGAATACAAAACAACACACTGCTATATACATTTCAAGCAATGTCTAATTTGGTTACAATTACAATTATCCAACACAGTTAAAAAACAATGATGTTCCATCCTTTTTGCATCCATCCCCTCTAAAAAATTGTCATCCATAGCGGCAGTTTCCAAACAAAGCATTCGAACTGAGGAAAAGGATTTCACCTACATAATAAACAAATATTATTTTAGTAATACAATAATGAAATAAATAATGGGGTTGCTAAATGGCATTATACTAGTGAGGCACAAAACATAAAATAACCAATTAACGAAGAGACACAATTAGGTCAATGCCCTTACCACAACCAGAAGTACAATAAACTATCTTCATTTCATATCAACCACAACTGAGTCCATGATCACATGTATTAATGTCTAATAACATTAAATTACTTAATTAGTTAATTTTAACCAAAAATCCAGCATGGTATAATAGGCGCCAAACTCATCGTGTAATCCAACAAAGCCAGAATGCTGAGAAACTGGGTGTAATCCACTCCTAACACACCCCT
Organism: Viscum album; assembly: GCA_963277665.1. Taxonomy (NCBI): domain Eukaryota; kingdom Viridiplantae; phylum Streptophyta; class Magnoliopsida; order Santalales; family Viscaceae; genus Viscum; species Viscum album. Next base: position 621,023,665 of record OY728167.1, on the reverse strand, counting down.
AAGCCTAGAAAACACTAAATCCCCAATCTATATTACTAAATTTATGAAAAATTAAGCCTCAATTTTTGAAAACCCATAAATAAATCTTCCACAAAATATAATCTGCATCAAATAATGATTGGTTACTAGTTTATGAAATTTTCAGACATGCTCTAAGAGTCATATATAAATGTCCCATGAAAAACAATGATTTATCCATACTATGGTATAATAATTACACCTATAACCCTAAAAACTGAATGGAAATCTTTAAGCAAGAATTTAGAGAAGCAAGGAAGATGTAGGAGAAGATACCACATTGATTCAAAATGACAAACAACCGATAATCCACTCAGGTCTAAGGGGAAGGAAGGAGGGGAATTGGGTTTGGGCACCCCTTAAGAACTTGGTGCCCAAACGAAGTAACCTGAGGAGGTTTATACTTTATAAACCCATCACCCACATAAAAATAAGTTTGAAATCATGTTACATGAAATGAACCAAGTGTGGAAATCACTATATTTTGGGTCAAAACCCTTACTTGACCCCTTTTCCCCATTCATAACCATTATCACCCTATTAAATGCATCCATGTTGTGAATTACCCTTTCACACTACGAGTAGCCTAATCCTACTACATTTCAATATAATGACTACCCAAATCATCCTTGATATCCTCCCAAAACCCAATGACATCCCTCTATCCCCAATACATGTATGAAACACCTATTAGAACTGGTATATTGTACCTTTTTCGATGATTTTTTTTGTTATTATGGAATTCCATAATTCCCCATTGGAAGTGTACCAATGTACTAATCATATGTTATATGATATACCATGAAGATTATTGTGTCAATTTATTAGATGAGATATCAATGAAAATTTATCTCATTATTATACATACCAACTCATCAAATCTCAGCATTAGAGACCTTCAGGTTTTCTTCAACTACTTCTAGTTCTGACATGGAAGTGGGACAAGATTTCTGTGGGATATTAGGTTATGTTTTCATGTACCCCTCGATGGAAGAATAAAATATTGGTTTTGATCAATTGTATGACCAAATAATCTCAATTTATATATATTTTATATGAAAAAAATTATAAGAAAATCAAAATTCAATTTTTAATTGAGATTATCTTTTTACATGGATTTAATTCTACTATAATCTTTTATAGGGAACCTCATTTTACATCTTGTTTTTGGAGAGGTCCCTATGAGAAAATGGGATGCCATGTATGATTGAGCATGACATATGTTTCTGAAACTTTCTTCAGGGGCACGTTGCCTGGAGCATATTGATGTTCGATGGCGGTGCATTGTACCACACATTCATTCGTTACAAAGGTGAGTGACATTCATCACTTATAAATATATGTCTACTCCTTGATTGAAATAGGGTGATGGGATGTCGTTCATTCTATCCATGGATTCCTCCTTATAATTCATTACCTAGTATGAGTCCCCCTTATAGAATAAAACATTATTCGGGAAAATTGTTCCTGGTTCCATCTCTTTATGGATGATGGTTAATTACAATGATTATTTCAGGACATTCCAAAGGGTCATTCTAGGGCATAATACTTCGGTTAAGAAAGTATTCACATTGGGAATCAGTGGAATGTATGTACACTAAAACATTGGTCACATGTATTCATCGTCGTCAAAGGGATTCTCAACGAAATGGAAACACATGTTTAACATGTGGTATTACATGAGTTTAACATCCCACAAGGATAGAGGGTCATGATTTAATGTCTTACAAAGATGTAATGGGTGGATCAAAACACTTATAATGGTGGATCAGGTAGGTACATCTCTAGGAGGGAGCACCTGGAATGTTTACCTGATAGATGGATCAAAACGCCCAATGAGGTATGACCCAAGTGTGGTGCATCCCATAAAGGTAAGGTTTCTCATTTTGACGAATTATTCGGACGCAACTAAGGGAAATATAGGAGGGAAAATAAGTGAAGGTGTACCCCAGTGAGGGGGTCACCATGGTTTACCATTTGTTGGGATTTAACCTCATTGAGGCTTCCTACGTACACTATTTAGAATACAAGGATCAAAACCCATATATTTAAAAGAGGTATGGTGTGGGTATTACCCATGGTTAGCTTCCCTTAACACTAGGAATACTCTTGGTTGGATGAGTATGGGTTTTGTGGGGCATATGCATTGTCAGATTCCCATGTTCTTCCAAGAGTAGCAATGGGATGAATGGGACATACGTGCTAAGATGGACCATGTGAATGGTGTGATCCTTGTAAAGAGGCACGAGGCACAAAAAACATGTGAAGATGTCTATAAAAATTATTTATGGTGTCCATGGGGCTCATCAGAATCCCCATACAATGCATAAACACCTCAAAACATCATGATGACCAGATTCTACATGATGGTACATCACAGGGTTGATTCTTTTGATGATGTACTGGTCATTTGAGCTTGTATTTCATCTCAACCAGCCTTTCCCTTACTTAAATTATCCTGGGACACATATTTTGGTTCCAAAAAATCCCTCAATGATACCGATTATCTCATGCATCTACCTAGATATAATTGTGAAATTCAAACAACAACACATGTGCACAAATAAAAGTTCAAACAAATGAGATAAAACACATTGAAATTTCTTAAAAATGAACCAAGGGGTACACATGTTCTCAAATACTATCTCTGCATGTTGAATCTGATCCCTCTACTTTAATTTCAGCAATATTTATATTTAGGCCCTATATCTAACTGAAAATTCTGGATATATACCATTTTTGTTGTTTCTATACATCGTTTGTTGGAAAATGGATTTTGTGGATCCTAGGTGGTTTCTTCGTTCACCCCATATGCACTTCACACCATCATTCCATACTTCAATATTGATTTGTTCAAAGATCAATAATATGAATCCGGGGATAGAAAACATTGAGTAATAAATTAAGATTTCAATAGATCGGAGCATTATCAATTCACCAAAGAAGGTTGGAGGATATTCAATGATCATATATAGATAAAATAAGTAGTAAAAATTCGTCTTCATCCTATTTGTCTACAATCTTCCATCAGGGATGTTTCCCATTCGTTTCTAAACACATGTATATCATCTTCTGAATATGAGTTTTTGCGACAGTAATGGTAGTACTGAAAAAATATAAATACACAAAGGATTAATAAATATTTTAAATGAACTCATAATTATTTTCAAAAATACCTCATCAGGGATGCTAGTTTGTTGATGAAATATGATCTCTTTCATAAATTTACAAACATAATAACCACAGTCCTTTCCGTTTGTTTGTTTTGGACACTGTAGAAACATTGAAAACAATAAGTAATTTGTTTTGATATGTGTTTGGATAGTGCAATGTTATTATATATTCCCAGCTACTTTTCCAGTTGTAGATCTTATAGGTGTGCTCATCCTTATGCCCTAGATTCATTCCATGCATTAGACGATATTGATGCACCGCCCAATCATAACAGAATACTCATTAAAAGATAACATAAATTATATAACTAGATGATTAGTTTTAAAATGTTGGATCTAGTGTATTACAAATTAACAAACTCCATCATGCGTGGTCAGTTTGTTGGATATCCATGCGTTGAATCTAGAAAATAAATCTTCGGAGTATCCAAATTGACTGCAATCAGCATCCAATGTTCCCTAAAAATAAAAAAAATGAATAAGTAAAGAAAGAAATGAAAATATAGTTGATATGATTAAATTGTAGAGTTTTACCCCTGCATCATTGGTATTAAAAAGAGTCTGTTATATGTAATTTTGTCTTCAAATGATTTGAGCAGGGATGACATTATTGCAGCCTCTTTATCAGAATCTATTTCGTCTTTTGAAGAGGTGGTGTGAGGACTAACGAGTCCAAATTTTTGTTCATAGGGAAATCCCTTCAATTGTTTTTTCATATATATGTCTATGACAAATATAAAATGTATTTAGTCATAATTATCAGAGTATATCAGCTTTTGTAAAATCAAATCATGAAAACATACCTCATGTATACATTTACAACTGAGGTGCCTAGCCATTCATACTTGAGTAGTTAATTTACATATTCAGCACTAATGAAATCTGATGTTTCCTCTCCATACATATATTTTTTGAAATAAACTATGTGAGTACTGCCTTCTTTCAACTTTTTATCCACATGAGCCTACAATGATATTAACTATAGATATAGAAAGAGCGGGGTGAAGGTGATCTCAGTAGACCGTTTCAATCGGTTGGTTGATCCTTGAGATAGTTTTGAACTGATATTTCGTTTCACCCCACAGTCATTGTCATTCTGTAATAATATTCATCGGTTCAGACCTTTTCTCATTAAATGTTAAAGGTCCAGCTTTAAAAATAAATTGGAAATGAATACCTTTTTGTCGACATGTTTTTTACAGGAACTGTCGGCCATGCGATGAATGTTCCAACAACTTGTTCAACCATATGAATGTCGTCATCGTCATTTGGAACATATTGCTCAACACTCAGCTCATTAGCTACGTTAATTGACACTCTAAGATGATCTTTTTGAAGCTGTCTGTTGTGTATCATGTCATTTTGCGTATTTAACACCATAGCCCTCGCTACAAGGCGATAGGTGGGAGTTGATAAATATAAATCACAGTCATTTTAACCCTATGGAATATTAGTACAGGAAAGGTATCAATGTATATGTAAATCACATTTCACAAAAACAATTATTAAAATATTGATTACCTCATCTAAGTCAGGTTTTTAGGGGAATGACTCGCCTCAAAGATGATGGGGGGTGGGGCGGGATCATCACGCACAGGTTGTTGTTGAGTTGTTTCTTCTCTTTTCCTCTCCCCCATCAATTTTTCTATCATCTCTCTCTGTTATTTTAATTCTTATTGAAAAATAGATAATTGTTCTTGCATCTTTTCCATTTTTTCATTTTGATCCTCCGCTTGTTTTTGTTTTTGAAAATATTTTCGGGGTGTCACCCCAAAACCCACACCTTTGATGCGACTGTACTGTTCTGGCTGCTTCAAGGATGCTGAAAGTATGTCTTTATCTGGTGTGGTTGTTGTTGATTCTTGTGGCTATGTCAGATAGAAAATATAGGAAAATAATTAGTTATTGTAATGTAATAGTGATTTAAAGCAAATCAAATTTATATTATGTCATACTTACACATGTTTCCCACACTTTTTGTGTGTTTTCATATATCAATATCCCCTCTTTATTTACACGAGCCTCCTTCCATAGCACATGGCATGGGATGGATATGGATTTTGATTTCGATTCATCAATCTGCATATAAACAGAGAAACATGGTTATGGTGTTGTTTTAAGTCACATACTAGTAGTATGATAGATTTAAAAGACGTACCAATTTTTTCTCAAGTTCAGCATACCCCATCCTTGCTTTACGGTAAGGGTACGCTGGTTCTGTTGTGCGTTTTTTATTTTCAGCACTCAATAGCCATTTCATAAATAAAAAACTGTTAATCAGAGTGATGAATACAAGCAAACGTCAAACAATGTATTACCCCACACAATGTACCTAAAGATTCTTCTCCCCACGATGGTTGCTAAATGCATCCCACACTCCTTGGGATATCAAGTGTGTGTAAAGAGGAGGTGGGTGCGGCTTGATTTTCCCTTCTGCATCTTTAAGATGCTATTTCGGTAAAATTGTGCGCAAACATCTATGAATCCTTTCTGCAACTCTTAATACAAATTCCATGTGCGAGGCATATACTATAAATGCACTCTGAAATGGATGATGAAGAGTAAGTCAATGTTTAGGTATTTTATTTTATTTTAATAAATTAAAAAAATGATATCATAATGTTACCATAATCTCTTACCACATTAGTGTCTTAATCCCGGTGACAACATGGTGCCACGACTGTACATCAATCGGCATGTGTTGCCAAGTGAATATTACAATGTAGCTACTAATGATGGATATGTTGGAGTTAACATGTTGGCCTCACTTATTCCATACCACCTCAAATTTGATGCCTTTTGCTTTTGCCTTAAGGATTTTGGCTAACACTGTCAAACTACGACGGTCTTGTTTTTTTTGCACTTTAAGGGTTTCATTTCCTAACATTTCCTCATAAGTAGAATCAATATCTTCCCCCGGAGTGCTAGCATCAGCAATGGGACCAGCAACAACAGATTGAGAAACCTATTGTACCTCATTAATGGGACCAGCAACAACTGGTTAAGAAACCTGTTGTTGCTATGCACTAGGACCACCAGCATCTGGTTGAGGAACCTGTTGTTTCTCTGCAGTGGGACCACCAGTTGCTAGTTGAGAGACCTTTTGTGCCTCGGGATTGGGCGCATCAGCAGGTGCAGAAGTCATTATCTACAGAAGTGGTTTAATATTTAATTTAGATTACATAAAAATACCAGTGAACAGATAATAACATAACGTAACACAATGTATGTTACAATAAACAAATAACCTGATTATTGTACTCGCTTTTTTTCTTTAAAGGCTGAAAAGATTTGACTCCTCTATCGACTATGTAAATACCTTCATTGTGGTATCCTCTAACATACAAATTTACGTCTACATTGGGACCACTACGAAATGATTGTGAAGGCCCTATAAAAGGGTCATCCTCCGTTGAACTTTCATCTAACCATTCAGTTGTTTTGGTCGATAATTGAACAATTGACCAATTTCAGTTTGCGGGGTCTGGAACATTAAATACTTGTACTACTTGTGATTCCATTATAAAGGGTTTGTCTTTCTCCCCTTCCTTACTGAAATCAACTTTCATGAATCCTAATTCATCTATTTTAACACCACTCCTGTTATCAACCCACTTTCATTGAAAAATCGGCACTTTGGATTTAATATAATCCAACTCCCATATTCGATTCATGATGCCAAAGTATGACATATTCACATAAATTGGATTTTTGTACTTAACACCGGAAACATGCATCGCCTCAGCCACAAGTGTAACCCCACTATTCTGCATGGTACTGTCTTCATCATGTTCATTAGTATAGAATGTATAACCATTAACTTCATAAGAATTGTAAGATAATACGTACACACTTGCTCCTCCGGCTATCCATCGAAGTCATTCTGAAATTGAGTCTGGATTTTCATCTAACTGCTTAAAAATATGGTCTCGAAACCATCCTATAAACTGCTGATTATGTGTATCTGATATCAATTTTTCAGCCCTAAAAGGATTCAAACGCCTAAGAATTTATTTGTGGGTTTGAACATATGGGTCAACGTCAAAACTGTTATAAAAAACGTAAAGGTGGGCCTGCTCCCGATCTGTATTATTGATTGTGACAACCTCTCTTCCAGAAATTCCTTCACCCTCAGGCTGCTCAGTGTGACGAGATTTTGGTAGGCCAACGATTTCCACACCAGAAAGGTATTCGGTAAAAAATTCCACAACATCCTCAACAATATATTGCTCCGCAATACAACCCTCTGGACGACTTCGGTTTCTGACATACCCTTTCAAAATCTTCATATACCGTTAAATGATGTACATCCATCTATAATGTACAGGACCACATAGTCATATCTCTCTCACCAAATGAACCATCAAATGAACCATCATATTGAAAAATGTCGATGGGAAGAACATTTTCAATTCACATAATATGACGGCAATTTCTCTTTCCATAGTTAGAAATTTAGCTGAGTCTATAACTTTGCTGCATATAGCTTTGAAGAAGAAACAGATCTTCGTTAATGTATGGCAGACATTCTTGGAAAAAATGCAACGTAATGATATATGAATTAGATCTTGCATCAAAACATGGAAGTCATGTGATTTCAGACCCGTTAATTTTAAATCGTCCATTGACACGATGTTCTTGATATTTGATGAAAACCCCTTTAGAAACTTTACGTCATTCAAGAAGTTGCAAAATGGACATCTCTCCCACCTGGAAAGAGTGTAAGAAGCAGGAGGAAGAAATGTTCGTTTTTCACCCTTCATTGGTGCCAACTCTTCTCATATTCCCAGCTCAACCATGTCCAATCTATCCTTAATTCCAACCTTTGTTTTGCCGGGTGCATTTAGCAATGTGCCGAAGAAACTATCACATACATTTTTCTCAAAATGAATAACAACAAGAAAATGTATGACATACAGACAATTCCAGTATGGTAATTCAAAAAAAACTGATCTCTTTTTCCAACCAGTTTTCATAAGGTTTTTCGAAAACGGTTTACCAAAATTAGTGTCCAAATATTTTACTTTCTTAAACAATTGATCACCTGTTAGTGGAGACGATGTTGTAAATTCTTCTGAACTTCCATCGAATGATGTCGTCCAAGATCGGTACTTATGTCGTCAGGGTAGAAATATGCAATTTCCTAGAAACACGATTTTTGATTAATGTTTCAACCTAATTGACTATGTACCTTGTTCTCAAATGGGACACCCTTGAGTTCCTTTAATGCTATATCCTGACAAATTTCCATAAGCAGGAAAGTCATTTATCATCCCGTACAACATGGTTTTCAAAGTGAAATGTTCATTTTTGTAAGCATCATACAACGTAAAACCTGAATCCCACAATATTTTCAAATCCTCGATCAATGGGGCCAAATAAACATCAATATCATTATCCGGTTGTTTTGGTCCTGATATAAGCATAGATAAAATGATGTATTTTTGTTTCATGAATAACCATGGTGGTAAGTTATAGTTTACCAACATAACCGACCATGTACTATGACTGTTTCTTTGAAAACCAAAAGGATTCACCCCATCTGTAGAAAATTCCAGATGATGGTTTCTCGGCTCATTCCCAAATTCAGGATACTCATGATTAATTATCTTCCACTGAGGAGAGTCTGCAGGGTGACGTAGTTTCCCATCTTTAAATCTTGTATCTTCATGCCATGTCAATTGTCATGTAGTCTCCTCACTTCCATATAGGCGTCTAAACCTAGAAATGATTTGAAAGTACCATACAACTTTCATAGGACTAGAATCATCTTTCTTGTATCGGGAAGCACCACACTTTGGGCATTCTTTATGTGATTTTTGGTCCTTGCGAAACAATATACAGTCATTCGAGAAAGCATGTATTCTTTCAGAGATCATACCCATCGATCGTAGCATTCATTTGGCATTGTATATTCGGCTTGGGAGTTCATTATCTTCTGGGAGCATGTCATTCAGGAGAGCAAGTAGTTCCGTAAAACTGGCATCACTCCACCCATTGCCTGCTTTCAAATTATACAGCTTCAATACGGCTGAAAATGTTGTATATTTTGTGCAACCAGCATACAATGGTGTTTTTGAACAACTCTTTAACTTCTCAAACAATTTTGGGAAATCATGATGTTCATCTTCAACTGTCCTTGTCATTTCCTCAATACGATCTTCATCATCATTCACATCCGTAATCACAGCCTCCATATGATCATCTTCACTGTTCACGCTTCTAATCATATCAAATGATCTATAAAATTTCGTGTTCTCTAAGTCACTACCTACATTCGTTTTTCCCCCGTGTTTATTCCAACATGTATAACTTCGATCTATTCCGTGATAGATCAGGTGTTCTTCCAACTCCTCTGGACTAATTTTTCTTGAATAACAACAGCATAAACATAGACAAAGGATTTGAGAAGGGTCACATGAATGATCTTTTGCAAAATTGATAAACTCTTTCACACCATCTTCATACTCTTTTATCAACCGATTGGCATTCATCCATTATTTATTCATATTCATCGTCATTATGGGATCGATCTCGAGAACTTTCCTAATATTATGTTTTAATTAATCAGGTAGCATTTTTTGGGTTTTATAAAAAAAAAATCATGGTACAAATGCCTTTAAACACATGTGAAATCCATATACATAGTGTGTTAGTAGGGTGAACATCATGTATGTATACGATACCTAATTTAATCTAACATATATCAAATTTATTCCAAGTTAGTCTTACAAAGACTGATTGATGCCTTTGAAAATACATGACATTTAGAACAACTTGAGCTAAAGGCGTGTACTTTAGATACATATTGAGTCACCTCACCATCTATGCATCACATTTTTATGGAATACATGGTGTGTAGTCCTTACATGACCACTAGGGATGTATAGTCTATACACATCAAGTCTCTATGGTATCTATACATGCTGTGAGTGAAGTAAAACACTTGTCATATGGTTCTACCATTATTTGATGGAATGTACATGGTTTCATGCTGAAGTATATGTCTTAGAGATACATTGTGTGTGACCTAGGTTCACATGACTTGTAACATTTAAAATGAAACTTATTCCAAGTTTGAGTTAGAATATTATTCCAACAACCGCAACACCATAAAAAACACAATCGTGATCAGAATCGCAACACCATACAAACCAAACAATCAAAATTTTAGATTTTATAAAGCATCCCTTATTCAATTTTGTTTGTTAATTCAGGGTTTATCTCATAATTTTTATCATCCTAGGGTGTTCATTCACAGGTCAAGTATACGTAAATTACCAATTTATATATTCCAATGTTCAACAAGAACCAACCAACATTCAATTAATTTAGTGCGTAAACAATGACCACCAACGACCACGATTTTCAGTGGGGAATTTAGCCCATACATTTAACATTATAACCATCCATATAAAATAGTAATAACATGCGAACAAGAGGAAACCAATGAGTAACAAGAGAAAACTAACCATGAAGGTGTCGTTTGGCACACGACAGAGGATCGTTCGTGGTAGAGGAGAGGCGCACAGTAGAAGAGATTTCCAACTGAAAAGAAAACATAAAATAGGGGAAACCCATGAGAATAAAATAATCTAAAACCGATTACACCATTTACCACATCCCACAAACCCCAAAAGACATTGCATGTAAATAAATGATAACCACTAATTATCTTGCATCATAACTACTTTGAGTCTAATTCCTAATGAAACTTAGTACACAAAATATTATTTACCAAGAATAGGTAATGTGGGGGTAGATGCAGAGGTCAACCTGCCATTGATCACCTAAAAAGATAACTAACATGAATTTAGGAAAAAAACATCACTCTATTTATGGTCATCCATAACATATGTGCTACGAGTTGTGAGGCAGAATGGATATAGTACAAATAATAACATGGTAAACCAAGAAATATCACAATTTCACATACATTGTTGATATTCTACCATGCTACCAAAATAAAAACTTCGTATGGGACCACTAGTAATCTAGATTCTGAGATGACATGGACCAGGAAGTGCACTTTATCAATCCAGATACTACATTTGGTTATCATGTCATAAATATGATGCTATCTCAATGTAGTCAAGGTGATGATAAGATGTTGGTAAATATCAACTCTGGGTTGGGAGTACACTAATATTTAATTGAAAAAATATACTAAAAACTGATCTAGAAAAGGATGAAATATCCTATTCATCAAGTCCATTAATACAACCAATGCATTATTTAAACCAAATATCATCGCTAAAAATTCATGCAAGCCATAACTACTCCTAAAATTAGTCCATGGTAGGTCCATCGATGTACAAATCATCTAATGGTATCCTAATATCAAATATATCTTAGAGAAGATCATAGAACCTCATAGATGATCAATGTGACTATAAATGTGTGGATGAGGATACAGATTGATGACTCTCATCAGGTTCAATCTCCAATAGTCCAACAAAAGAATAAATACCAATCAACCGTCTATTTTAGAGAACTATTAAACCCCATGGTAAAGTTCTATGCCTTATGAAACCATTATATTCTATATCATCAAATTTTAATTCAAACAATTGATGCTCTTTTGGTGTTATTTTAGAAATTGTGATAGAAAATGAATTTTCTCCAAAAACTAACTAGATTATAAAGTTTATATCTTTATTAAGAAGTAAATTTTATACCTCATCAATGAAAACATCCTAAAAATGTACTACCATTGGGGAAAAAGAATCCTACAGCATTCTAGCAATATTTACAATATGTTTGACTATTTGAGCCATGAGAAAATACAATATAGATTGAATTGGTTCTACATGACTAGATAAAAGATTCCTATCATCCAAGTGAGAATAACTCTGTCTATTTTGGAGATAAAAAGGTAACTCACATCTGGGAACAAATGATTTTGGATTTTTATATAACAAAATAATCCATAACAAAACTAAAATAAAATATTATCATATAAAGCATGGGTGGTTCATAAAATAAACGATAACTACCAATATCTAGAGATCATTCCTTACAACATGTGATATTCTTGGACTATAATACCAATAGTGTGTCGATGGTGATAACACTATCCAAGATTTACACCTCAAAGCCTAAAACATTTACAAAAAGAGTGGAAAAAAGGAATGTGATTATCTTTTCTAAAAAATAAAATAAAGGGTAGATGATATAGGAATTATACCATTGACAGTAGATGATCAAGAATCCACAATAGCCATAGTAGACTAAATAACATGCATATGACCATCCCCTAAACCCTAGGCTGGAGCCAGACTCCCTATATTATGTACTCTTCCTTATACTGTCATTCCTGCATGGTGGTACAACATCCCCTCCCTTGACCAAAACATCCAATGGGACTCTAACTACCTATTATCAGAGGAGTGTCTGAGTCCTTCCAAATCTCTGGTTCCATTCATGTTCCCCTAAAAAGGCTCTATTGCTGCATGCCCCTAGAAAACCACATTAGGTGGACGAATCATTTATAAGCATGACACCTCAAAGTGGTGTACAAACACTAAGGCCTTTTGTGAACAATATTAACCCACTAATTTCACTATAATAGAACATGATCCTGAGCTGGCTTCCCACTACCCTAATACGCATTCCAACTATTTCATTGGATAAAAATTTCATAATAATGCTTTTACCTCTATAAGAAGAGTTTATACACTTCTTGATAAAACCGTTTTACTACTTCTCATGGAATCTCCAAGATTTCCTTCGGTGATGGGTGCCTGATTCATGTCATCTACATAAATGGTTAGATAGAACCTATTCCCATGAAATTAAATATCACAGCGAAGACCATCCTAAAACCACTTTCCCAGAATATCTAATTAGAAACCAAAGATAGAGCAACAGACTAAAGGTTAGTGAAACATTCATCATATTTCAATACTAAAATGGCCTCCTACAGGTGATGAACTAATGAGGATTATCTCGCCTAAATATCATGTGATAGAAGTGGCACAAGATATTAATCCTAATGTCCTTCCAAGATAACTCCTCTTCCTAACCAATATAATCTTGATTGTACCTCCAACATTTGGCTGGTCCACTACCCATATCTGAAGAAATAATCATCATCATATCTTTTTGTATCTCAATATTCTTATAGATCATCTAAACTAACCCAATCTAAACAATTTCCACATAGCGGCCTCCCTCCCCAGGGAATATAGGCGGAATCTGCATTAGAAATCTATCATCAGCTACAACATTAAATGAATAGTTAAAAAATCTCTCTTCCCTAGGATCTCATGACCCTTAATAAGCTAGCATTATACTGAGCATCCAAATGATCCATAAGATATACATGAAGCTACATTTATATAATGTTTGTACTGTGCTGATTACCAATCTCTTGGAACTCAACCTAAGGAAAATCAGGATGAATCTTTTCTAAAATACAAACACAATCCTTATAGCACTAGCTATAACAAAAGTTTCAACCTCAACAGGTAACATCAATAGATAACCAATTTTTGATCATGTTTCCTAAACTGAAACCAAAAATATAAGAACCAACATAGAAAATCATCTAACCACACCCACCTTGTTGGCGGCGGTGTAGGAAGAGGCGGAGGCGGCGACAGCGGCAGAGGCGGCGACGTTCGCGGTAGCGGGGGTGGAGGTGGCAGAGGCAGCCGCGGTCGCGGCAGCGGGAGTGGGGGCGAAGGCGGCAGTGCTGGAGGAGGAGGGGGATGAGGAGGAGGAAGGACGAGGAGGATGAGGACTAGGCCGCGGCGACGAGGGGCCTGGTTCAGCTTCCGTGAAATCTTGACCACGTGTGATCGAGGATGGCCTATTAGGGTTATTAAATAAAAATCGACGGAAAATTTATCAGAGCTCGTTAAAAGCGCTGATAAAGGTATGTTTTATCAGCGCTAAAATAAAAGCACTGATAAAACATTCGTTTATCAGCACTTTTTTAGCGCTGATAAAGAGATTCCTTTATCAGCGCTAAAAAAAGCGCTGATAAAGGCATACCCCTTTATCAATGCTTTCTATTTAGCGCTGATAAAGGGCAGCACTTCCCTTGCCCTGTTTTGTGGTAGTGTTTTGAAGAGAAATGGATAATGTCTATTGGGATGATATTTTTGGAATTGGGATGTGAGGAGAAATAAAATTCTATCAAGGGTGAATATTATATAAGGGGAGGTTCTGACCAATATCGGTCACTGATTCATAATATTGAGTTTGAGTAGGAGACATAAAAATGGAGTGGAATTAATTTAATGTGATTTTTATAGAAACATATTTTTTTTAAAAAAAGATATCATAAATTGAAAGGAATTTATTGTATCTAAGAAAATAGAACTAATATATGTTGGCTATGTATGAGGATAATTTCACATGGATAAAATTATATGTTGTAGATACTCTATGTAATATATAAAATAATATGGATCATCTATTTAATGGTTTAAATCCACTACTTCAAATTCATTTGTCGAAAAAACACTCTTAATATATGGAGAGATAATAACATGTTTTATTGATATCTTTATATATATATATATATATTCATTTTTAATTAATAATGTGGCTTCATAATATTATGTTCATTCTTGATTATTATTTTTTATTTAATGAATGTAAAAAAAATTATAATATTTTTTATTTGCAGATTTTTTCTACAAAAGGAAATGATGAAAAATGGATAATTCTCATATAAAATCAAATTGAAAAGCGTAATATTTTTTTCCAAAGGAAATTTATGAGTATTATATGGGATAAAGTAGGAGTTACTTAGAATAAAAGAGGTTTAATAATATCAATTTTCTCTAGATATTTTACCAAGAATATTGTATGCGATTAAAATGAAAATTTTAAAGGAATCATATGAGTAATTAAGATATTTTTAAGATTAACTCAAAACAACACATATCATGATAGGAGTAATAATGATGGTAATTCAAGCTACACCATGACCTGGAACCTTATTATATGATGATATATATGAATTAAAATTGGTCAATTATTCATGATTCAGTTGTTCCATGACATAAATATTTCATCAAGAAATATGATAGATAGAGATTCATATATTTTTATAAGGATACTCTATGTTATGTGACAAGGATTAAAGCAATGTGTCAATATTCATTCAAAATGTTTCTATAGTAGCGTATATATGAGGAGGATAGAATGTGAAAATATTTGGTTCATATTCAACATATTGGGTTCTATAGATATGAAATATGAGTGGTGTCCACCAATGAGGAAGATGGGTGTTGTGTGGCTAATTGGTACTTGCATAGGATGTAGAAGGAATTTAGTATGACAGAAGAACCTATTCCATGATAGTGAAATAACCTATATGGTATATCAATGGGATATATCTACCTATTCCATGAGAACAACCCCTAAACCTAAGAGTTATATATTCATCATGAAGGAAATTTATTAACATATATCATTGTGATGTCTTTGTGAAATATTTTTAAGAAGTGATAAGTTTGATTTTGGATTGGTTTTAAGAAACATTCATCTAGTTTTAGATAGTTATTGAGGAGGACTGATACAAGAAATATATGGGTTATAATTGGTAAATTTTTGTCTATTAAAGGAGTCTAAGACTATACACATGGGTAATAATTCATTAATTATTTGATTTCCCATCTAAATAACTATTATGAAGTGAACATGATTGTTTTTTCGATAGTTTTGTGTTATCTCTAATAAATAAAACTATTGTTCAATTTCTATTATGCCAAGATATGAAATGAATTTTTATTAACTAAATAAATTTATTTTCCAATAAATTTTATGATTGTTTTTTTACATTCAATTATATTTCTCTATCTTATTTTGATTAATCACATTTTACAATGGTTTTTTGATGGATGGATTTATTTTTAATGCATCAACTAACAACCATGATTAATGCATTTCAATCATATTAGTTAGAGTGGTTATGATTATATATGATATTGGGTCACATGTATTTTAAATTTCCTGAAGTATGTGATTATAATAAATAATAATTTTAATAGTATTATAGTAAATTCCATGACCAAGGCTTAAGATAGAACCAAATTTTTTAAAACATGGATATTAATTTATCATTTTCACTTCATTAGGTCATTATCCTAAATATAATACACTTATAAAATATTTATTAAATATTTTTTATTCTAATTTATGTTTTATTCGTTGTTATTATATTGTATGAATTCATAATATTGATTCTTTTACTATGGTACACATTCTAATGAATATTTTATTAGTGAATCTGTCCTCAGTGTTGAGATATGATACACCAATTCAGTTTTATTTTAAAAAAATATATTTTCTGAATACTAAACATGATTCTCATTGAGAATTAAGGATTCCTTTTTTTAAGTAAAAATTAATTTTTTCATTAATAAATTCATTCACCTTAGTAGATTACTTGATTTTATTTATTCTGAATGGTTTATCCTCCCCATATATTTTCATCATTTATTATCATTTCCATGATTGACATTATCATTCTATGATTTTTAGATCAAATGTTTTTATGCATGAGTACTCAAATTTGGTAAATTGGAAGGGAAAATTTGAGCCTCATCATTAGTTGGAGAGGTGTTTGAGGAATCCTAAAGAGGCAGTGAACACAGATGGAGTATAGTGATAACGATAGGTGATGATGTTATGAAAAGAGAACATATCAGGAAAAGGGAAATCAGGGAGTGTAGATTACCATCATGTGTGGTGGTAAAACCAATCATATATGTTCCATTGTTTATGGTTAATGATTATTAGATCAAGTAAAAAATAATATAAATGATTAAAAATTAAATTTAATTCCTTGTGCTACCACAAAAACTTCTGAATGAAAATTAAGGATGGTTCCTTGAAATCTGTAATAAAATCTAGTTTAATAATGATTTTAATGATCTCATAAGAGTTATATAATTCCAATTATAAATAATACATAATGAAAAAGTGTGGAAATAAATCATGAAACTGCATTCCATCATTTCATATTATAAGAAAGAAATATGCTGCCAAATGAGATTCATTACTGAAACAAAAGCTTTGAATATTAGATTTAACATTGTTATTTTTTTACAAAATTATTCTATGTTTTATTAAATTTCCTATAAGAGGTATAATTAGTTTATAAATAATTTCACCAAAATTATTAAGAGAAAAGGTTGATTATGATAATTTTCAATAATTATTTTTCACTAATAGAAAATTTCATTCATATAAGTTATCGCTAAATGATCTCAAGTGAATAATTCTCAATAAAGAGGGACTGAAATGCGAGATGATATGTCTATAAATATCTTTTAAGGGAAATATAATTAATTTTAAGAGCTTCATGGAAATAAAGGATATCACATTGTTAATACTAGTATAGGATGCGATGATACATTGAATATCATTACTATAGATATATTAGACATGTAACAAAGAAATAATAAATTTATAGAAGTGAAAATTAAACTGATTTTAATAAAACTAATTATTTTTAAGGAATTAAGTAGGAAGGAAAAAATATTTCTATAAAGATAATTGTTAATTTTACAAAATTATGTATCATCACTTCAAAGTAAACATCAATCATTAGAGGATACATTGTCGATGATCAGGGTAACCGTTGGTGCTATCATCAATGAGTTGAATGTCAATTATAATGATAAAAAATTTTCCAGGAAAATGTTTATTTTTATGTAAGTAAAATTATTAATTATCAAAATGAGATTGATAAAGGTGTTATTATGGGTAACATGGAGGTCAACACATGTTGATAATTGATGGTAATAAGCTTGATAACTTATAGAACCATAATGAAAATAGCAAAAAAATGAGTATATCCTAACTGAAATAAGAGGATAAAATGACTAAATATAACCAAAGGATTCTAAAAAATATATATAATAATAAAAACCACTTACAAAATGTTATTACAATTCAATGAAATAATGATAGAATGTAAAATAGAGGAATCAAGTAGAAAATATTTTAAATTTTTTGAGAAACATCAATTTATGATTTTTTTTCACAAGAGTTAGAGAATATTAATACGTATGTGATGTTCAGAAAATATTTTTTCTTAAACAAGGTATATTATGATTATATTTCGATAGTAACATCAAGGAGGAATTCTCAACCATGATTCAAATGAATATACCAATTAAGAAAAATGATATATATTTTTTAAACTCCAATTAATATTTTATATTATGAGTTTGAAAAATATTTATGTGATTTATGTGTGATTGTAAACATCATGGAATATAAAAAATTTAGAATAATGATATTAATATTAAAAATAAAAAGTTTTATCATAAATTGGTATAATCAACCGTGATATATCTTTGATAAAAAAGTAGATAAAATAATTAAAGTAGTTTTGATTGTCCAAGAATAGACTTTTTTCTCTATTTTTATTGAATAAATATAACTGGATTATTCCCACTAAACTAGAGAATATTCTACATTAAGTAAGATTATGATGATTTTAGTGAAAGAGAGAAGACCCCTCAGTCTTGGTGAATCTCAACTCAAACCATTTTTTTATTTTGTTCACGAAACATCTTTCAAATATTATATTATATATGAGTTATTTTATAGATTAAAGACATTAAAAGCAGATGAATGGAGGAAATATAGGACGCATGGGGTTAAAACACCACTATCATGCTAGAAGACACATGAGGATCAAAAACTACACATCATTCCTGAAGACACCATGGCCTCATCCCAAAGATACTTGGGAAAAAATACCTGGCCCCCAAACACATGAACCCTTGGTCCAAAACAAACCCTTTACCAAAGAATCTTTGACTATGGTGTGCCTTGAGAAGTTACATCCTTCCCGGATATGCCCGAGTGGCATGATCTATAAGAGTTTTGAGGAATAAAATCAGTAACTAGCCATCCATCCTCCCATCGAGATGATGGGAAATACACCCTCCCCTGTGAAATGGAGGTGCTCAGAACATAGTTCTCAACAAGGGTGGGGTGGTTATAGAATTCAAAAGGAACTAAAATATATATGTGTGTGTGTAATAAAACACTCAACCCCAACCTACGGGTTTCACATGAATATATAATAGGTCCACACCAGCACCGCTTTTGAAACTACTCCAATATGCACAAACATACAACAACCACAACCATGAATAAAACCAACCAATTTTTGTTCAATTTCAATTTATTCATTTAATGGGATTCACTTAAAATTATTATGTCACTACTGGGAAACTAAAAAACATAAACACACTAAAAAATGAGCAAAACAAAACTGTAATCCCACTACACAACATCACAAATCTAGTCTTGCAATCCCACTGCACATCCAAAATCAACCACCACCAAATATCATTATTCAAAATGTAACCGCCCATTCCTTCTCTAACAACCTATCCCTGAAGCCCCTATGTCACAAAAAAATCCCCAATGCAGTCCAACTGCATAATGGGTTCACAACCACACTGTAGTCCCACTGATCAATGTCGCTTCATGACCACAACACAACATAAAGGCAGTTTATCTACCTAAAACTTAATCCTTTCCACATTCAATCAATCTCTCCGAATGAGACACCAACACCCCCTTTAACACTCCACATACCAAACCCATAGAACTTAGTCCAAAATACCCATCACATAACTAAAACCATCAAACTAAACGTATTCAAATTTAATTGACATGGGGTTCATTAATTTACACTTGAATATAACCGGGGTGATCACAAAATAGGTTTTATCATGGGGAATCCCTTTATTTAAACAAGTTTACGTGATTAACCAGAATTCATGTTACATCCATACATGGAATCATTTTAATGAAAAAAGACCACCACCAGTGAAAAATAAAATACCACCAATGACCATGATTTTTAGAAGGATTACAATCACAATGTTCATAAAAAATTCAAAGTTAACGAAATTGAAAATGCGACCAACATCAAACCACACCCTTCACATTTTTTATTTACACAAATTATCTTTTGATCATATTAATTTCATGTTTAATTCTCATTTCAAGAAGAGTATCCACCTGTTCCTTACATGGAATCATTAATATACCCACCCTGCATGTTGAATAATCAAATAGAAGAAAAAGAAAATCCATACATGGATGATAAATGATCGAAGTTCCGTCTTTCACCAAGAACATGGGATGATTCGACCGACATGAAGAACTCCATGTCTTAGCAGGAAGGGCTCCAACATGGTTTCACAACTCGTCACGGGATAACGTCTCTAGGATCACCCAGAGAAACAAAAATGAATAATGAAGAGAGGATCTCATCTTAAGAAGAGGCTAGATCGTAAAATCTGGGAGACTATTTAAAAGTACATAAAAGTCGGATCGTTGTTCGACCATGTGGCTTGGCAGTTTCACATGTTGTAATTAATTGAGATTTAATAAATACCCTTGAAAACAGTAGATATATAAAAGTCGATAGAT
Organism: Viscum album; assembly: GCA_963277665.1. NCBI lineage: Eukaryota > Viridiplantae > Streptophyta > Magnoliopsida > Santalales > Viscaceae > Viscum > Viscum album. Next base: position 621,003,050 of record OY728167.1, on the reverse strand, counting down.
GTGAGATGAAAGATTAACTTTTAACGAAGAAAAACACGTAACATGGGTGAAAATAGAAAAACTGGGAAAAACTACAAATGAGTCACTGATAGTGAGTCACTGAAGCTGCGGTACCGATGCTGAGCCACCGACGGGTGAGCTATCGACATGAACTACTAACACCTTAAACTACCAACTCCCTGACATAGGGACGCTGAGCTACCGACACCTCAATCTACTGATGAAGAGCTACTGACACCTCACCTATCGACGCTGATCTACCGACACCTCAACCTACCGATGCTAAGCTACCAATGCTTGGCCTACCGACACCGAGTAACTGATTCCTTGACCTATGGATGATGATCTACCAATTCTTGACCTACATATTCTGAGCTAACGATGCCTCAAAATACCGATAATGATTCCCCTTGACTCACCAACGCACATTCATGCCAATGGAAAAAATTGGAATTTTGGAAAACTCTTGAAATGAGCCACCGAGGGCCCCTAAAACACCACAACATTGGATTTTCAAAATGAAAGGTCCTGGGGAATATCTGAGTTGTTACATCAAATACCTCTCAAACTAATACCGTCCTTGAGAATTTAAAATTATCCAAAAATAAAAGAGGTGTAACACCCCAAGATATCATAGGGTGTTACTTCTTCAAAATAATTCAATAACTTGCACTACACGCAACACTGAGTTCAAGCGCACCATGACTTACCAAACAAGCCGTTCAAAAGAGGTTATGAATAGTATTAACTAAATTTTGAACTTTATAGAATACTTATAATTTTAGAATCCATATTATGAGTTTCTTAGACATAATTTAAGAACAAATTCATTTTTTTCAGATAAAAGAAGTATTTTTCAAAAAATGCACTTTTACCAACTTTTAATAGTGAACCCTTTTTAAATCCAATATTTTAAAACTTTTATATATTCAATTTGACTAAATATATTTATTCTTTAGAATGGGGACATCAAAAATTTACAATGTAACACCCCAATATTCCTCGGTACGCATCTATTTGAATAATACAGTAGCGTGTGTTGTACGCAACTTCGAGTTCTAACACACACCACAACCACTCAAACTAGCCCATATGAATAGTAATACCTTTTTTTGAAATTTTATACATTTTATCTTTCAAAATGGACTTCATTTTTGGATTCATAATATTGAAATTATCCTAGGATGAAAATTTGGTACTTTTCGGATAACTTTTATATTTTGAAGAATAGTGAAAATTACTAAATTTTTATTAAAAACATCTTTTTAATAGAAATAATCAATAGTGATAAACAATGAATTTTAGTGGATTTAAAGTATATTTAGAATATATTTTTACCATTTAATACAATTTTGGTCATTGAACCTAATTTCACATTTAAACCAGACATAAACAAGTGTCAATCTTTTGATAGTTATTATCTCTTAAAAACAGGCTTTTGGTTTTGACAGCGGGAATTAATTTTAAATTAATTTCTGCCACTTCTTTATTTTGAATTTTGAAAAATTGACTCCATATTTGGAATCATTATGTCCAAATTGTGTAAATAGGTAACTTTTATTTTTAGACATTTTGAATTATTACTTCGGTAAATATTTTATTTACCATGGTTAAAGGGTAAATCTGGTAAATAAGGGTAAAAAATAATATTATAATAATAATAAATTACCCTAAAACATGTCTTAACCCTATTGGTTGATACATGTCCGACCATGGGAATCTTTGGGTTGATTTTGGGACCCCATGGATCTACTTGTAAGTGATAATGACACTTTATATTAATTAAGTTAAAGTAAATAAAAAAATGACATAAGCCTATATCTTTTAGCAAACCAATTTTTACATAGGGTTATATATGTTATATTTTAGACTATAAATATTCATTATAAATCTAAAATGATTTCCTACAAAATGGTATTTTATTTATAATTCTTAGACATTAAATAATTTAATTTATTTATCACACAATAATGATGTAGTAATTACCTTATTAGTGAAATATTAAAATAATTGATATTATAAATACCCAAATAAATATAATTTTAGACTTTTAATGAATTCCACGAATTTTATAGGTTAATATTACATGTTAGGATTGATTTAATTAACTTTTTTGGAAGCAATATTTCTTTTATGAGTTTTACAAAAATCAAATACCAAATAGTGTCAAAATTGACATAAAAGCGTTTTTAAAACAAATATTATATTATTAATTGATATTAAATTCCTAAAAATCTAAGGTTCGGACAAAAGACTTGTATCATGATAGTATTATCATTAATGGACCACTTTGGGGTCTCTTGGAGGTATATAGCAAGTTTATTACCTATATAATATAAAAATACAAAGTGACATGGTAAGTGTAAAACTAATTAACCAAGAGTTAAAACTAAAATATAAGGTTAAAATAATGACCAAAACCTATCTAAAATCTATTGGTTGAAAGGATTTCTACAAATCCCCACCTTAGGCTTCGAATAATCCACTTTTTAGCCATTATAAACCGAATATAAATTTATTATAAAATAATTCATTAAGTTTCTTCTAAAGAGCCCCTCCTCCCCCTTATAAAAGGACACCACTTATAACCAATTCCTCACACCTCTCAAGCCTTTTGGATCATCCAACCTCTACCCAATTAATATCCCTACATCCATATACCCCTCTTAGAAGACTTAACGTAGGCAGAAGGCACTTCAAGAGTCCTTTTTGGTTCAATCCAAAGGGAGTTAGCCAAATGAAAGGTAACGATTTCTCTTAGATTCTTTTCTTTTATTTTACTTCTCCAACCCCTAAAATCTTCTTATTATTCTATTTTGTAACACAACAAGTGTCCTAAATATACTAGGATATTGTTATTAGATGTATTAGAACCACACTTACACAAACCTCCATATAATGGGTGAATAACATAATGTTTCTGTGGATGGAAACCAAACGCCTCACGAAGCGATAATTGTTCAATTATCTCCTATCACCTCTCATGGTGTCCATTATGATGGAACTATAATTAAATATGATATTAATGATATTTATTTTATATATAAGCTTCTGTAATTCCATTTTATATCATACCATTATTCATTTCATGTTGTATATATATACGATAATTTCATTTGAGTAAGTACGGACTATCACCCCCTCAAAGTGATATGACTCGTTCATAACATACATGGAATGTATAAAGGATGGTGTTAATTAAAACAAGTAACACATATAAGATATTATATTATACTGCAACAATAATATACCTATGTATTATTTTGTTTTGATTCCTTTTAAAATGAAAAATGAAATGGAAGTAGCGTACGTACGTACGTACAAATTACCATCTCCACGAACGCGATGAGATTCATTTCCCCATCATATACATTAAATAATAATTATCATTTGATGATTAAAAGTAATTTTTATGGACATGATATCATTCTGGATATGAATAAGACACAACCTATCCATAACAAACACGACTTACGTAACAAAGCATATAAAGGAAAATGAATCAGTTAACACCTGAAATGACGATAATACTAAAATATTATTAACAAATAAATATTAAAAGATCATATATGATATCATATTTATGAATATGATTCTTTCATAATTTAATAACAATTATTTAACAATTATACAAGAGGTTAACATACACACTATCATGGAAAAGTACAAGGTAAGGGTTTTTCATCTCACTCCTTATTCCCGCGAGATTCATGCCATATTGCCACTATTAACTTTTGTGTGGTGTATGTACTGCCCATAATTGTATTATTTTTGTAATACACATTAATTTATGTGTATTTACATATTCATTGTATGATACCTCCTTCATGGGTTTTATGTTTCGTAAGTTACCAAATTGGTAAGGGTTAATTCCTCAATCTCATTATTATCCGAGATTGTTTATGTGTAAGTATTTACTAGGACATTTTTATCATCCATGTCCATTTTTCATAAAAATGATTTCAAAATGAATATTTTAAGGATTTTTAAAGGTAATCTTTTTCAAGATCAGAATTTCAAATGTTTTAAAGATTTATCTTTCTAAATCTTTTTAATTAATATCCATATTTTCAAAATGATTTTAAGGATTTATTTATATGGACATGAATGTTTTGAAATGATAATTCTTTTGAAAAGTTTCAAAGTGGTATGGGACACTTTGATTCAAAAATCTCTTTTAAATTACTTCCTTTATAAATGTGTGACTTTTAAATGATTTAAAAAAGGATATTTCTCTCAAAAAGTTTTACTCATCATTTTCAACTATGTCAGCATCCTCTACTGGATATTATTTTGGATTGAGGTTGATATATTATAATACAATATTCCTTATTGTATTGAATGAGTTATGATATGTTTGATTGTGGATGTGTTATTTTTATACCATTCATGGTTTATAGAGAAAGTATTGACATTTCGTATGCAAGTTTTAATACAAATGTTTATGTTATGTTTAAACCTTTTCAAATGAAGAATGCATTGGACTTAGTAAGTGACGGGTGGAGCCCGCTATAGCTCCTCGATGCATCAGTAGGTCTCATTAGACAAACTAGTGTCTTGGAACGAGGCCTTGACAAAATGTTATTCTTATTCTTGGCACGAGGCCTTGGCTACGTGGTTATGACAGTCTGGCATTATGCATTCCATCATTATGAAAGTGGTTATTGATATTTCTTGTCATTATTCAATTAGTAGAATATCCATGTGAATAAGTAAATGGCATTATTTCATTTTATTTATGACATATTATGCTGAAGTTCAAGTTTAAAAGGCTTTTGTTTTAGTTTTATACATTGCCTTAAATGTTTATCTTTATTTATGAATGTTTCCGTTGTATTGCTTACCCTTACTGAGCATTTGATCTCACCCCTTTCTATGTTTTATTTTCCCAGGATTCCAAGTAGTGTATTGTGATTGATATGCAGGGTTAAGCCAAGGGAATAATGGCATTCATAAAGGAATATTTATGTTGTTTTGTATGTTATAAAGTGTAATGTAACATTCATGCATGTAATATATTTTCCAAGACTACTAAACTGATCGGTCCTTCGGGACGTGATTCCATGTAATCATGCCAATGTATTAAAATAATGCACCGAATCTGGGTAACATGGGTCAGGGTGTTACAGTTGTTATCAGAGGAATTTTATCAATAAACATGGAAGCTAGATTAAATAAACTCTGATTAGAGCACATAGCCCTAAGATAGACTTTGAGGATTAGTAGAGAAGAACTTCTTAGAATTTTGATATTGTAGAGATTTTGTGAGTTTTCCGAGTAATACATCCCTATCTGGATACGAGTAGGTATAGGTGGATCTGGCACAGATGTACCTAGGGGTACAAACTGAAAACACCACTTTGAGCTAGACTCGAACAGGAACTGGTGCACGACAATGAGCCTTGCTGCACTCTTGGTTACGACACTCCCGGGGGATATGCTTAGGATAATTATCATTTTCTTTACAAACCATTATGAAGGGTTTATGAGTATATAATTCCTCAAAGAAGACATTTTTATGATTATGGATTATATCCATAAACTGTTTAATTTATGTTAAGTGTTTTACAATTTTGGGATCATGTATTTCTATTCACAAACTAATCTAGTGTATGCCATTGTTTAGAAATGGCACCCAGTAGAAGGAATGAGAACTTCAACAATATGCATGATACAAAGAGTAAGAAAGATTATATCTTTCATGGTATTAAGCCATCATTTATAAGGGAAATAGTCTCCCACATATTATCATCATATGAAGAAATAGTATCATTGGTTGATTAGATAAGTAAAGAGTTCTCTTCGTCCTATGGATTTGAAGGGAAGCAAGAGAAGAAAAGGATGGAAGAGAGAAATATGGATAAAGGGAAGAGGGAAAAGAAGAATTTTCCCATATGTGATAACTGTGGGAAGAAAAACCGTGGAACTTATGTGAAAGGAATGAGAGTTTTTTATAAGTGTGGAGGAAAAGGACACCATGTATGTGACTGAAAGGGTAAGAAAAAGGTTTCAAATATACAATGCTTCATCTGCAAAGAGTTGGGACACTACGTGAACCAATGTACAAATCACCAGAGTATGCCCCAAATGATGCTATTGGATAATAATCAAGTTATGATACTACCACATATGAGGAGGAATGACTAGAGTTCTTATGTTGTTATTAGAGAATTATGTAATTTGAGTTTTGTATCAAAAATGTATTGGTTATAATAATTATGGAGTATATAAGGATTGTACTGCAGTACTATTTCATTAAAGACTTGAGATTGTGTGGAACCAAGAAAAGTGGCTCAATAGCAGGTTAAATTTTTGGAAAATATATGGTTGAGAAAAAGATAAAACATAATATGGTTCTGATAATGAGGTAGTGATTTTGGAATAAGAGATGGTTGATTTGAATAAATTTTGTTGGATATTCTTGACTACCATGAAACTGATTAATGATTTATATTCCCATAATTGTTGGAGTTTACAACATTTTTGGATAGAAGGAGTATATCCATTATTCTATAAGGAATAAGGGGTCATGAATGTAATCAATAAGTTTTTATGGTAATTCAGGATGTTATAGTGTTTTAAAAGAATAAAGGATGAAGGTGTTCACCTTCCTTATAAATTTTGGACTGTGAGTTTGGATAGAAGTATTTTGGATAATTCTAGTTTGAGATTAATTTTGGATTGCCATAAAAGGACAACCCAGAGGTCGGGCGGCAACCCGTCGTGACCGACAAGGCCGCGAGACTTGAACCCGCCACTGAAGGGCGACAAGGTTGTATCACCTACCACTGGCCCATGAGATGTCCTAGATTAAATAATGTAGTTTTTTTAATAAGGTCTAGTAGATGAATTATAAATTCATTTTTTTAACCCCAAATGAATAGGATAAATAGAATATTTTTTTAATGTTCTTTTATCTTTTAGAGTGAATGATGAGTTTGTGGTAGAAATTCGTTAAAGGATGGAACTCTACTTATCAAGTATATATTTTTCTTCTCCTCTTATTCTATAAAGAAATTATTTATTATACTTTATTGAAGAAATCTTAAAACCAAAAATGTGTTATTTGAATACCTTATGTTTTGTTGAACCGATGGTATTTTAAGTCATCATAGATTGATGAATTTAAGGACGTCAATTTTAAACTGGTTTGTGATTGATAACCTCACTCACTACCTGTAAATATTTACGTTTTTCCTCCAATTATATGTCTCTAATTTCCACCAATGTTATCCTAATAGAGATTATAATTTGGTGGTGACCCTTTCATTTCTCTTTTCCTCTTATTAAGACTAAATTTTATTAACCAAATTTCCGATGTCGGTTTTCCCACAATGATATTTTCTATTTTCAACCATTATTTTCGAAGAAAAATATCAAATTGCGAGGACACAATTTATTGAAGGAGGGAATAATGTAACACCCCAAGATTTCATAGTGTGTTACTTCTTCAAAATAATTCAATAACTTGCACTACACGCAACACCGAGTTCAAGCGTACCATGACTTACCAAACAAGCCGTTCAAAAGAGGTTATGAATAGTATTGACTAAATATTGAACTTTATATAATCTTTATAATTTTATAATCCATATTATGTGTTTATTAGACAAAATGAAAGAACAAATTCATTTTTTTTTCAGATAAAAGAAGTATTTTTCAAAAAATGCACTTTTACCATCTTTTAATAGTGAACCCTTTTTAAATACAATATTTTAAAACTTTTATTTATTAAATTTGACTAAATAAATTTATTATTTAGAATAGGGACATCAAAAATTTACAATGTAACACCCCAAGCTTCCTCGGTACGCTTCTCTTTGAATAATATAGTAGCGTGTGTTGTACGCAACTTCGAGTTCTAACACACACCACAACCAATCAAACTAGCCCTTATGTATAGTAATACATACTTTTTGAAATTTTATACATTTTATATTTCAAAATAGACTTCATTTTTGGATTCAGAATATTGAAATTATCCTAGTATGAAATTTTGGTACTTTTCGGATAACTTTTATATTTTGATGCATAGTGAAAATTACTAAATTTTTATTAATTTTTTTTTAATCGAAATAATTAATAGTGATAAATTATGAATTTGAGTGGTTTTAAAGTATATTTAGAATATATTTTTACCATTTAATGCAATTTTGGTCATTGGACATAATTTAACATTTAAACCGGACATAAACAATTGTCAATATTTTGATGGTTATTATCTCTTAAAAACACGATTTTGTTTTGACAGCGGGAATTGATTTTAAATTAATTCATGCCACTTATGTGTTTTGAATTTGAAAAAATGGACTCCATATTTGGAATTATTATTTCCAAATTGTGTAAATAGGTAAATTTTATTTTTAGGCATTTTGAATAATTACTTCGTTAAATATTTTATTTACCATGGTTAAAGGGTAAATCCGGTAAATATGGGTAAACAAATAATATTATAATAATAATAAATTACCCTAAAACGTGTATTAACCATATTGGTTGATACATTTCCGACCATGGAAATCTTTGGGTTGATTTTGGGACCCCATGGGTCCACTTGAAAGTGATAATGACACTTTATATTAATTAAGATAAAGTAAATACAAAAATGACATAAGCCTATATCTTTTAGAAAAACAATTTTTACATAGGGTTATATATGCTATATTTTCAACTATAAATATTAATTAGAAACATACAACCATTTAATACATAATGGTATTTTATTTACAATTTTTAGACATTATATAGTTTAATTTATTTATGACACAATAATGATGTAGTAATTACCTTATTAGTGAAATATTAAAATAATTGATATTATAAATACCCAAATAAATATAATTTGAGACTTTTAATGAATTACACTAATTTTATAGGTTAATATGACATGTTAGGAATTATTTACTAAACATTTTTCTAAGTAATCATGCTTTTGTGATTTTCACAAAAATCAAATACCAAATAGTGTCAAAATTGACATAAAAGAGTTTTTAAAACAATTATTATATTATTAATTGATATTAAATTCCTAAAAATCTAAGGTTCGGCCAAAGGACTTGTATAATGATAGGTGTATCATCAATGGACCACTTTGGGGTATCTTGGAGGTATATAGTAAGTTTATTAACTATATAATATAAAAATACAAATTGACATGGTAAGTGTCAAACTAATTAATCAAGAGTTAAAACTAAAATATAAGGTTAATATAATGACCCAAACCTGTCTAAAATTTATTTTTTGAAAGTATTTCGACCCCTCCCCACCTTATAATTTTAATAATCCACTTTGGAGCCATTATAAACCGAATATGAATTTATTATAAAATAATACTTTAAGTTTTTCTTAAAGAGACCCTCCTCTCCCTTATAAAATGACACCACTTCTATCCAATTCCTCACACCTCTCAAACCCTTTGGCTCGTCCAACCTCTACTCAATTAAGTTCCTTACATCCCTATCCTCCTATTAGAAGCCTTACCTTAGGCAGAAGGCACTTCAAGAGTCCTGTTTGGTTCAAACCAAAGGGAGTTACCCAAATTAAAGGTAACGATTTCTCTTAGCTTCTTTTCATTTAATTTACTTCTCCAACCCCTAGACTCTTATTATTATTTTATTTTGTAAAAAAACCAGTATCCTAAATATACTAGGATATTTTTATTATAATTATTATAACTACACTTACACACACCTCCATCTAATGGGTGAAGAACATAATGTTTCTGTGGATGACAACTAAACGCCTCACGAAGCGATGATTGTTCAATTATCTCCTATCACCTCTCATGGTGGAAATTATGATGGAACTATAATTAAATATGATATTAATGATATTTATTTTATATATAAGCTTCTGTAATTCCATTTAATATCATACCATTATTCATTTCATGTTGTATATATATACGATAATTTCATTTGAGGAAGTGCAGACTACCGCCCCCTCAAAGTGATATGACTCGTTCATACCATACATGGAATGTATAAAGGATGGTGTTAATGAACTATAGTAACACATATAAGATATTATATTATACTTGAATTATAATATACCTATGTATAATTTTTTTTGATTCCTTTTAAAATGAAAAATGAAATGGAAGTAGCATTCGTACCTACATACGGATTACCGTCTCCACGAATGCTATTAGATTCATTTCCCCATCATATCCGTTAAAGAAAAATTATATTTTGATGATTAAAAGTAATTTTTAAGGACTTTATATCATTCTGGATATGAATAAGATACAACCAATCCATAATAAACACTGCATACGTAATGAATCATATAAAGTAAAACGAATCAGTTAACACCCAAAATGACGATAATACTAAAATATTATTAACAAAGAAATATTAAAAGATCATATATGATATCATATTTATGAATATTATTATTGTATAATTTAATTACAATGATTTAACTATTATACAGGAGGTTAAAATACACACTATCAAGGAAAAGTACAAGGTAAGGGGTTTTCATCTCACTCCTTATTCCCATGAGATTCATGCCATATTGCCACTATTTCCTTTTGTGTGGTATATGTACTGCCCATAATTGTATTCTATGTGTAATAAAATTTAATTTATGTGTATTTAAATATTAATTTTATAATACCTCTTTAATGGGTTGTATGTTTCGTAAGTTAACAAATTGGTAAGGGTTAATTCCTCAATCTCATTATTATCCGAGATTGTTTATGTGTCAGTATTTACTGGGACAGTTTTATCATCCATGTCCATTTTTCATAAAAATGATTTCAAAATGAAGATTTTAAGGATTTTTAAAGGTACTCTTTATCAAGACCAGAATTCCAAATGTTTTAAAGATTTATCATTCTAAATATTTTTAATTAATGTCCATGTTTTCAAAATGATTTTAAGGATTTATTTATATGGACATGAATGTTTTGAAATGATAATTCTTTTCAAAAGTTTGAAAGTGGTATGGGAAACTTTGATTCAAAAATATTTTTTAAATTACTTCCTTTATAAATGTGTGACTTTTAAATTATTTTTTCAAAAATGACATTTCTCTCAAAAAGTTTTACTCATCATTTTCAACTATGTCAGCATCCTCTACTGGATATTATTTTGGATTGAGGTTGATATATTATAATAGAATATTACTTATTGTATTGAATGAATTATTATATGTTTGATTGTGGATGTGTTATTTTTATACCATTCATGGTTTATGGAGAAAGTATTGACATTTCGTATGCAAGTTTTAATACGAATGTTTATGTTATGTTTAAACCTTTTCATATGAGGAATGCATTGGACTTAGTAAGTGACGGGTGGGGCCCTCTATAGATCCTCGATGCATCGGTAGGTCTCATGAGACAAACTAGTGTCTTGGCACAAAGCCTTGACAAAATCTTATTTGTAGTCCTGGCACGAGGCCTTGGCTACATGGTTATGATAGTCTAACATTATGCATTCCATCGTTATGAAAGTGGTTATTGATATTTCATGTGATTATTAGATTAGTAGAATATCCATGTGAATAAGTAAATGGAATTATTTAATTTTATTTATTCCATATGATGCTTAAGTTCAAGTTTAAAATTCTTTTGTTTTAGTTTTATACATTTCCTTAAATGTTTATGCTTATTTACGAAAGTGTCTATTGTATTGCTTACCCTTACTGAGCGTTTAAGCTCACCCCTTTCTATGTTTTATTTTCCCAGGATTCCAAGAAGTGTATTGTGATTGATATGTAGGGTTAAGCAAAGGGAATAATGGTATTCATAAAGGATTATTTATGTTTTTTTGTATGTTATAAAGTGTAATGTAACATTCATGTATGCAATCTATTTTCCAAGACTGCTAATCCGATCGGTCCTTCAGGACTTGATTCCTTGTAATCATGCCAGTGTATTAAAATAATGTACCAACTCTGGGTAACTAGGGTCGGGGCATTACAAGAGGTCTGAACAACTATCCTTTAAGATACCCCTTAGGAGTAAACCACCCTTTTTTGAAAACTGGATGGGGAAGCTCTAAATTAAAGAATAACTCTCTAAAATCTATATCATGGAAAATTTTGGAGACACTAATGCTCCACTATCCCAAGAAATCATACAAACACTGAGGTTCACATTGTCCGGATAAATGGATTAGGGAGCTCCATCCCCTTTACATGATACTATCCACTATGGACAGAACTGACTCTCCCGCATGAGTTTAATCACATCCAACTTAATGCATATCGATTATGGATGAGGTTATATCCTCCCCATAGTTAAGAATTTTCACACAAAAATAGATAATGGGGAAACAAATTATCATACAAAAATTGAATTTAAACATTACATCATAAGCAAGTCACAAATAAAACACATGAACAAAACTCAAAATAGATTTGGGTACTGGGCATGCATATGTGCCTCTTATTCCTAGGTAATCTCCTCGAGGCCACCATGCCTCCATGACACACGAACCAAGGTAATGTTCCATCTAAGAAGCACCTCCTCTTTATGATCCTCGATTCCCACCAACCTCTCCAAAAATGTCACATTGTCCTCGATTTTCAACCCTCCCAATTCTGGGATGTTGGAGTCGTCGTGTAGATACTGATAGAGTTGAGAGACATGAAAGACGTTGTAGATCCACTCCAACTAAGGTGGTAATTCCATCTGATACGCCACCTTTCTAACTCGTCCCAACACCTTGAAAGGTCTGATGAACCTTAGAGAAAGCTTTTTCCTTCTTCCAAACCTCCTCTTTCCCCGATGAGGGGATACCATTAAGAATATGTGGTCCCCAATCTCAAAATTCAAGGGTCTCCTTTTGTGATCGGCATATGCCTTTTTCCGAACCTGAGCTACCTTCATTCCTTCATACAAAAGATGAACCTTCTTCGTTGTTCTCTACACTACCTCTAGGCCAAGAACACCAGCCACCCCACCCTCTTTCCTACACACGATTGAATGACAAAGTTTTCTGTATAAGGCTTCTAATGGTTCCTTGCTAATGTTGGAGTGATAGCTATTATTGTAGGAAAAATCCACCAAGGGAATGTTTCATACACATGTTCCTCCAGAGTCCAACACACATGCTCACAGTATGTCCTCCAATGTATGGATGATCCTCTATGTATGCCCATCTGTCTAAGGGTGGAAAGCGGTGCTGAGGAATATCTTCGTACCAAAAGAACTTGGTAATCCCTTATATACTTGTGGAGTAAAGAATGCATCCTGGTCAGCAATGATGGATCTTGAAACTCCATGAAGCCGAACCACTTCACCCACATACCTCTATTCTCATGCATCCACTGGTCTTGACTTATTAACCACTAATAAGTGATATGATTTCATCAATTGATCAACCACCACCCATATGGAATCACTTTCTCCCTCAGACCTGAGTAGCCCTATGATGGATTCCATAAAGATGTCATCCCAATTCTACTTGGTAATTCTTAAGGGCTACAACAGAACGCTGGGAACAAGATGTTTATCCTTCACTTTCTAACACAATAGACACCTTGACACAAACTCCACCAATTATCGCTTCATTCTGAGACACCAAAACTAACCTTTCAATCGACATTACATCTTGGAGACTCCTAGATGTAACTCCAAGGGTGAGATATGGAACTCACCGAGAAATCCCTCATGCATTTCCACCAGGAAAAACAACATCCCACAGAATATCATCCAATTTTGAAAATCATCATACCATACCTATAGTGCATCAACCTGGATAACACAATCAAACATCACTTCAACCTATAAGTCTCCCTAGTCAAACTTATCCACCTATCATAACAAAAAATACTGCACTGTCATCTGAAATAGACAACCTAAAAAATCCTCCACTCTTATGACCTGATGAGAAGTAGCCTACTCCTCCATTACATCCCAATCATATGTAGACTCCTAAAATATATCCTTTTGAGACTTCCTTCTCATGGAATCAGCCACCACATTTTCCTTTCATAAGGTGCAAAAGATTTTGAAATCGGAGCCCTAAAGGAACTCCATCCGCCTCCACTGCTGAAAGTATAAGTCTTTCTGGGAGAAGATATACCTCAAGCTCTTATGATATTTGAAGACCATGAAGCACTCCCTAATAAGGTAATTCTGCCACATCTTCACTGTGAACATGACCGCTATAAGCTTCTGGTCGTGGTTTGCATAGTTACGTTTGTGAGGAAATAACTTCCTAGACCCATAAGAGATTACTCCTCCCAGATCCATCAGAACACATCCCAAGCCTAGCCCAGAAGAATCATAGAACACCTCAAACATCACCCCTTTTTATGGAAAAACAGAATACTGGGGAACTGACCAGCTCCCTATTTAGATATCTTAAAGGTGAATGGCACTGCTCACTCTATATGAAAGACATGTCCTTATTGGTCAAAGCCGTGAACAGAGCTGTGAATAAAGAGAATCCAGGTAAAAACCTTTGATATTAACCTACTAGACCCAATAAAATATGAACCTATTCCACATTCTTGGGTTCATCCCAAGAAACAACCACTTCTTCCTTCAACGGGTCCAATGCTATTCCCTGCTGGGAGACCACGTTCCTAAGGAAGTGCACCTCTCGTGTCATGAACATGCACTGGGACAACTTATTGTAGAGATAGTGGTGTCGGAGGACCGCTAATATTGTCCCTAGATTCTTGGTGTGATCCTCCTTCGATGTGGAGTAAATCAAAACATCGTCGATGAACATGACCCTGAACCGGTCTAGATACTCATGTAAAACTAAGTGCATGAGTCTCATGAACACAGTTGGTGCATTCTTAATGATGAACGACATGACCACGAACTCAAAGTTACCATACCTACACCAGAATGTAGAATTTTGAATGTAACCCTCCTTCACCCTCAACTAGTGATATCCAGACCATAGGTCGATCATAGAGAACCAAGATGATCCCATCAAATGGTTAAAAATGCCATTGATCCTTGGGAGGGGTAACGGTCCTTGACCATCACTTAATTAAGTCTCTGGTAGTCTATGAACAACCTAAGACCACCGTATTCTTTCTTCACAAACAAGACTGGATCACCCCATGGCCACACACTTGGTCAAAAAAAAAACCCTTCTTCATCAGGTCATGAACCTAAATCGGAAACTCATGCAACCCAGAAGGCTCCATCCGATTGGGAGCCATAAAAACCGAAAAGGCACCAGGTTGTAAGTCTATCCCAAACTCAACATCACATCAAGGGGGTAGCGTCAAAACCTCTTCATGGAAGATATTCAGGAACTCACTACCAATCCCATGAACTTCCACAATCTCTGGGTCTATTGATTCCACTAACAGTTCAGTTAAGAAAGAAATAAGGGGTTCCACACATTGTCTTCCCTCTGGGAAACTCCACTCACCAACAAAAGCTACACGCTGGCCACCCATATCTGAGAACACAAACATTCTCCAGAAGAAATCTATAATAGAATGCATGGAAAATATCCATTCAATTCCTAGTATAACATTTTATGGTGGCATTTGTAGAAGAAAAATATCCCCACTGGACTGATGCAGGCCCATCACGACCCCACATCCTCGAAAAAATCAAATAGACTGGTCTGAAATCCATCTGGAGTACTCAAAACAATGGGAATAGAATGTCTCTCTATGTATAGACCTAGGGAATGGGATAAACTAGTTGAAAAAAGGGGTGTGAAGCCCTTGAATCAAACAAGGAACATACAAGAGTACTAAACAGATTGATCATACCTCAAACAACTTCGGTCCCATTGGAACTGCTACCTCTACGGCATGCAACTGCCCATACCCAACCCCTCTTTAACTCTACTCTCTACCACCTCCCCTAACGAACCATGGTCGAGGTCCCTGAGAAGTTCCCTAAGTTCAGCCTCCTCCGGCACCATCCACCCTCAGTGGAGCGGGATCTCGCTACCCCTATTACTAGATGGGCCTGGCTACAAACTGCTGCTACAGAGGTGGGTGCTAAACCTGCCCACCCCCATTGTACTACACCCGAACAAAGCACCGAATCCAAAGATTCCAATGTCTACCATAGATAAATAATCTTGGTCCCATTACCATGGATAATGGGCGAGGACAAGAAGATCAAAACTGGAACTACTCAGGTATACTCCCTGCTGGCCGAAACCTAGAAGGTCATGATGCTCGAGGCCTACTGCTGATGCCCTTCCCCTTTGACGAACTCGACTGGATCCCCTATCATAGCACACCTCCCAGCATGTGAAACATTTAAAACACTTTAACCTTTTTCTAAACCTTAATTTATGTAGGCAGAGTGAAGGGAGTAACGACATACTGAAAAAAATCTTAGAGTTCCTCCTCCAATCGTCTTGCCCGTGAAACCTCATCTAGAAATAGGTCCAAAGAAAATTGATGGAGATCCATGAACTTGATCCAAAACTCCCTCATCGACATAATCTATTTCTAGAGGGAGACCAGCTCATGCCTCTTCTTGGCCTTCATCGGGGGAGTATGAAATTCTACCCAAAAATCCTACTCAAAGTTACTCCACAAAATCTCAGTTTTTCTTTTTCTCTCCATGGTAAAGCATCCACCACTGATGCATTGTTCCTTGCATATAACTCACATCCAGAGGAACCCAATACACTTTCAAATCCTAAATCAAGATCAATGTGATATCAAACTCCTCGAGGCATCTTTCCTTCTCCATGTTCGAGATGCTCCCCCTGTACTTTCACAAAGTCTGCCATTGGAAGGAATGAACCATCTTCTGCCACTGGTCATCATCCTCCTCTTGATCGTCACGCTGCTAGTCAAACAGATCAACCTACTAGGCCTTGATTTCTAGTACCACTCATGGACAACGTCCGGGTTCCATAGATGAAAAATAAAATAAGAAACTCTTAAGCCCGAGTAGTGTGGAAATTTCCTTTTAAATTTTGTTTGAACTTTTTATTTATTTTAAATTCCCAAAACATCCAAGACATTAAAGAATACAAGTCATTGTGATGCATGTACCATTCAAAGTGTATCTACCCTACAATCAATGTAGCCTCACCAGACCGCTCAGTAGGTCCAGAGTCCATGCATCAAATCATGGGGGGCCTTAAAATCCCCAATCCTAGACAGTCTTCCCATGCCTATTTCATGCACCATGATTTCCTAACATAGGTTCCCTACCATCTAATGCAATCCTCATTATTCCCAACCCCGAACTACATCCTATCTCTCAACCATCACCTTTGATACCATTCTATCATGGCCCGCCTTCTCCAAGATGAGGGAAGGGATGAAAATGTTCCTTGTCCTTTATCAAGGTGAAGGAAAGATAATGACCCTAGAGTCCCATCTTCAGTAGGACCCGAAGTGGAGACTATCCCCAAGGGTTTAAAATATCACATAAATGGATGTCATTACTCTTTTTATAGAACAATATAGGGAGATAAGATGGTAAATCCCAGAAACACCCAAGACCAATGATAAATGTAAAGCCAAGAATCCATTCCCACATGCATGTTCAAAAGTAAAACTAATACAAGGCAAGACAAAACTCCCAAACATGGAACCAAAAAGGAAGGAAAAACAGCAGAAACTACAAATATCCAAAATCCTGAGCTAGTAAGGTCCATCAAGGTCCTCAATTTCCTCATGGAAAAGTGAAAACAGTTTTATATGCATAGGGTGAGAAAACAAGTATAATAAATGAGGAATCTAAAGCTAATCCTACACAAGTGAGGGAGCATACTAATTACCCTATGAGAAAATATTAGATCCTAAATCACCTACCAAGGAATACTAACCAGCCTAACCACACCAAGGAACACTCAAACATGTAGCCCAAGTCATGTAAAATAATAATATAATCACATCGACATTTGGGCACCCCACAGAACACTTTCCCAGTGGTTAACTACATATTTCTGACTATATGAGGTCATGAAGTTTCCACTCTTCCCATAAACAGTCCCACTACTGCAATCCACCCACACACATCTAGGAATCAAACCACACACAACCACGCCCGTAGATACCTGGGCTACAACAACCATCTCCACGCCAGAAGACACATGGTCCTCAACAACCACACACCACACCCCAAAGACACCTCGGCCTCATCCCGAAGATACTTGGGAAAACATACCTGGACAACAAAAACCAAGTCCCTTTGTCCAAAAAAACCCTTCCATGAAGAAACTTGGACTATGGTAAGCCTCGAGCCATTAAAGACCACCCAGATACGCTCAATAGGAATGATCCGGAAGAGGGTGCGAGGATGAAAATCAATAACCGGCCATCCATCCTACCACCGAGATGTTGGTAACGACACCCTCCCCCATGAAATAGAGGTGTTCTGCACATAGTTCTCAATAAGGGTGGGGTGAGTATAGAAATTAAATTGAACTACAATATATATATATCTATGTTTGTGTGTGTGTGTGTATTCAAACACTCAGACCCAACCTACGGGTTTCACAAGAATAGATAACAAGACCCCACCAATGCCTCTTTTGCTTCTACTTCTATATACATAACCATACAACAAACAGTTCCAAGTATAAACCCAACCCATTTTTTTTCAATTTTATTTTATTCATTTAAGGGTATTCAATTAAAATTATTTTGTCACTACCTGGATACAATGAATCGTAACCACACCAAGCAATGAGAAAAACCAAACTGCAGTCCCACTTCACAACAACAACAAAAAAACTTCTAGTCCCACTGCACATCCCTATTCAACCACCATCAACTATCATTATGATAAGTAAAACCACATGTTCCTTCTCTCAAAACCCAGCCCTACATCCCCACTACCCAAAAAAATCTCTAATGGAGTCCCACAACATAATGAGTCCACAACCACACTGTTGTCCCACTACTCAAAATCTCTTTGCGACCACAACCCAACATAATGGCAGTTCAGATTTCTACAAGTTCATCCATTCCATAATCAATCAATCTCTAAGACTGAGACACCAACACCCCATACCACCCCACATAATAAACCCATAGAACCCTGGCTAGAACACAAAGGACATAACCACAACCATATAACTGAAGGTATTGAAATTTAATTCATATGGGGTTCTTTAATTTCCACTTTAATATAATCGGGGTTCTCACAGAACAGATTAGATCCCGGTGCATCCCATTATTTAACCGAGTGTTCATGATTAACCAGATTTCGTGCTACATCATTAAATAGAAACATTTTAACGAAAATAGAACACCACTAGTACAAAAGCAAAGAGCACCAACGACCATGATTTTCACAGTGTATAACCACAATGGTCATAAAATAACCAAATATAAAAAAATAAAATTATAAACCAACACCAAACCACACCCTTACCATTTTATTTATTTATGCAACTTATCTTTTGATCATATTAAATTATTGTTTAATTCTCATTTCAAGAAGAGTTTCTAGCAGTCCCTTACAATGAATAATTAATATACCCACCCTACATGATGAAAAATCAAAGATAAGAAAAATAAAATCCCTACTTTGATTATCAACAATCGATGTTCCTTCTTGCACAAAGAATAGGGGATGACGCGATGTGAAAGAAGAACTCCAAGGTTGAGAGGGAAGGGCTCCATCATGGTTTCACGGCTCATCTACGGAGAAAGTATTTAGGCGCACCAATAGTAATGAAAAAAATGAAGGAATAGAGGTTCTCGTATTAAGAAGAGGGTAGATCATAAAATTAGGGAAAACATTTTAAAGTACATAAACGTCAGATCATGGTTCGACCATGAGCCTCCGCAGTTTCACACGTTGTAATTAATTTAGATTTAATAATTCCATTTTGGAAATGGTGGAGATAGACCATATAATGGCTGTGAGTTGATAGATAAACATTAAACTAACAAAAACATGTAACATGGGAGAAACTGGAAAAACTGGGAAAAGTTGGAAATGACTCACTGATGGGTGAGTCACCAACGTTGAGCCACTGATGGGTGTGAAAAAAGATATGACCTACTGAAGCCTCGACCTACTGACGCCTGGACCAACCCATGCTAAGATATCGATGCCTGAACTACCAATGCTGAGCTACAGAAACCTTGACCTACTGAGAGTGAGTTACCGATGTCTGACCTACCGATGCTAAGCTATCGACGCCTCGACCTACCGACACTGATCTAACGACGCCTGACCTACTGACACAAAGCTACTAATGCCTCGACCTCCCATTGCTAATCTATATTGGTCTGACCTCCCGACATTGAGCTACCTTGGCCTCAAAATACCAATGCCAATGCCCCTTGACTCACTAACACACAACCATGCCGATGGTAAAAAATGGAATATTGGAAAACTCTTGAAATGAGCCCATGAGATCCCCTGGAACACCTCAACACTATATTTTCCAAAAGGAAGATCCTAGTGGAAATATAGGTTATTACAATTAATACATTATAATATTTAAATTTTAAAAAAACTAAAACTGGGTCACCCCCTCACTTATAAAAGAGAAAATACTCTCCTCCTTTTCTTGCACATTTAGAGGAATATTGTTTGGAAACTCCCTTCCAATAAGTCTCAAAATAATCAATACTAATGACCTTGAGTTTATAATATTCTCAAAATAACAATCATATAAGGTTTAATGTGTAATCCAAGGGAGGTATATAATGATAAGTTATAAGTATTAAATGGTAAATTTCAATATTATATCTTCCTAAAATTCCTTGAAATATTTTTCATCTATGATAAAGTAATAACATTAGTTTCATATATACAATTAAATTTTAATATTATTATGATACAAACCTTTTTATTTTCTTTTTCCATATTATCAGAAATGATAACATCATTCAGGCATAGGTGTAAATTACCACATTCACAAAGCGATATGTTTATTTTTCATCACCATATCATATTGATATATACAATTATATAAAAAAATAATATATATTATTTTTATTATATGATTATTATTTTATATTAACTAATATTACATACCTTCTTACTCATTCCATATATTTTATATTTATAACATAGTTCATGTGTGTGTGTGGAATACCACCTCCATGAAGTGAAGTGATTCATTTTTCTTCTATATCATACAATGTTGGTTATAATAATGGAAGTAATGAATAAATATGATATGAATTGACTAATTATTATTAAATAAATTAAAAATATGATATAATTTATTTATTCTCCACATATTATAAAAATTAAAATGGTGTTCATGCATACGTGTAGATTATCGTTACCTTGAAACAACTTATTTCATTTTTCATGAATGATTTACATTGTTAATTTTTAATTTTTATATAATTTATAATTATGATAAATATATTATTTTAATGGTTCTTGAGTGAATTAAACCATAAAAACCTTTACCATTATCAATTCACCAATGTGATTTTGAGGTTATTAGAAGAATGACCCCAAAACCTATATCGTGAACGTAACCATTTTAGAAGCATAATAAAACATAGTAAAAAATGAAATAAAAGAAATAATGATAATTGAATGAAAATGAATTTTATTCTAAATAAATTAAAAAACTAATATAATTTAATTTTTTAAGATTTTGGGAATATACGAGTCTTGAAAATAATTAAAGTAATGATTTTTACATTAAAATATCATTATAAATGTTTTAAAATCCTTTTCATCTATATCTATGTTCATTATATAATTCAAGAATGTTATTATTTATGGTTTATGGAATAATTAATCTCATTATTAAAAAAACTAACATTAATTTTCATGGATTAAAGAATAATCATTGAAAAATTTACCATAAGGGTTATTTTGATGTTTTTAACAAAAGTGTAAGAATAATGGTTTTTAATTTACTAGGATTGACACTATTTTCCTATGATAATATACATCATTCATAATCAAGATTCTGTTCCAATATTATAATGTTATTTTCACAAAACATAAATTCTCTGAATATATATTTTTTATTTTTGTGTAAAAAAGGGTTACTACGAGGAAAACATAATTCTAATATTTTTGATATAACTAAATGTGCTACTTATTATGAGATTTAATGACAATTAAAATGTTTTTAATCATTAATATGTGTTTTATTTTTACTATTATTATTCTATGTCTTATTTGAATAGTGGGTGAGCCCAATATATCTTTAATGATTGGTAAAATAAATATAGATCTCCAATGCAATAAACATCTTCATAGAGTTTACTAGTTATATGTTACTCCCAAGATATTTTGGAATTATCTTGTTGGGTGCTTTTATTATAAGCTTAATTTAAGGATTAAATTTAAGGACATTGTTTAAAGTTAACTACAGGATTATTTCAATTTTTATAAAGGAAATAATTTCAATTCATATAGTTAAAAATGAAATTATGATTATATGGAATGCTTATAAACTTTTTCTTATATAGTTGAAAGGATTGTCATCAAGGAACAATATTAATGAGTTTTTATGTTTTCAAAAAACCCAAATAATTATAATTTTTCCATTATGATTGCATATAAAATGTTTCACATGAAATATTATAAATTATGTATTTTTTCAATGAAAACTAGATGAATATTTTAGATGAAATGTTTATCATGAGAATGTAAATCTTTCACATGGATTTTCAGAGTTACAAATTGATTAATGGAGTTTTTATATTTAGTATCTCGTAATCATTTTTTTGTCATCCAACATTTTGAAAATATTTTTCACAAGGATTTAAGATGGGTATAAAAGTTAATAAATACATATTTCTAGATATGGGAGTTACCATGAATGAAGAAATAATGTCATTATAATGAACTTATTTTGTGGAGGATATGGATATTTTCTAGAAATGTACAATTTAATTTGTAATGGTTCACCTAATTCTCTAAAAATATAAACAAAAAATATCTTTTAAATATAATAAAGTACAAATGTTGTTATAAATCTTGTAATTATTTGTTTTTAAGTACCTAGTATTATAGGTTTGAAATAAGATATGATCTATTCATTTATAACTTTCAGAACATCACGATACACTTCCCTTTAAAAAAAATTTAATTTCTTTTTTACATTGTAAAACATACGACCCAGAATCTAAGTGATCCATAATATCGTGTACCATTTTAACCAAAAAGTTTACATTATGAATATGAATTAAATTCTTTTAAAAACTAATAATAATGGTTCTAGATAATGAAAACATATTGATAAATAAGTATTAAATGTTTAATAAAGTCAGTTTATATTTAAAAATATATTTTTTCCTACAAATTATTGCTATTTTTTTATAAAATAATATAATTACTTTTTTCAACATTCTTAATATTTCTTTAAGAAGATTTACGTAGTTTTTGAAATCAACATGTCAATTTTTTCATAAAGTTAATTTTTGAGGATTTTTTTGAAATGATTAATTTATTGATGAATACTTATAGATACTATTTTTTTATATTCCTTTCATTTAATTAATTTTGAAAGATTAAATTTTTTTAAAATGGTTTCAAAAGTTAAATTAGTTTATATATATTATTCATGATGGATTTATGGTTCTTGGAATTAATTTTTTTACATATTTTGGTATAAAAACATAGTATAGTTATAAGAACATTTGTTTTATTGAAAAGTTTTTTAATCACATTTTGTGAGTTTGTATTACAAGTAAATTATAAAAAATTTACCAATTGAATTTTATTAAATATATTCAATATTTATAATTGTAATTTAAAATTTCTATAATGAGACCAATTTAATTTTTTTCAAAAGGATTAGTTAAAAAAATAAAAATTACAACTCTGTTTAAGTTTCAAATATGTTTTTCAATGTGGGGGTTAAACCAAGATATATCTATAAAATTCCCAATTATACATGTTTAAATTTTATATTATGGAAATATTTTGACATCATTTATCCCATAATTTATCTGCTTTACATTTGGTATCAATATTTAAATATAACGTCTTTATTATATTTTAATGTTTTGAAAAATTCCATGTATGTCCTCTCCTCGGCTTATAAAAGTACACAACTCATTTATCTTATTTAAACATCAATAAACCATATAAGTCGTCCAAAACTTACCAAATTTAATTATAAACTTCCTTATATATGTATTAGAGGTTTTTTTGTTCAAAAAAACAATTCCATGAGTCCTTAATAATGGATATGAAAGTTGTTTACCGAAGAAATGGTAATCATCTTACCCAACTTATTTCAATTTCATTCATCTTTTACATAATATAAGTAAATTTTATTCATAATTAACTAGTATCCTTAGTATTATATATATAATTAAATGTTATTATAAATAACTCACCACCAATATTCACCCTCTATTCCTTTAAATGGAAGTTGAAACTATTGATCTAGTGTACATGTGGACTACCACCTCCAAGTAGTGATACAATTAATTTTCTATAACCATCATTCATGGAATGAAATTTTGAGGGGATTAATTTTGAAATAATATCTATGAAATAATTATTATTATGGAATTATAATACCATATCTACCTTCTTACCTTAAAATCCAATAGAAAATGATAACAATGCTTGTGTGTATATGTTGACTACCAACTCTAAAAAGTGATGTGATATTTTTTTCAATTGTTAATTACATAGATTGTAATAATGATTATTTAATGAATATATATTACATATAAAATATAATAATGATTAAAAATGTTTAAATATTATTTTCAATACTTCTCATCCATATTTTGAAAATTAAAAACAATATTTTTGTGTAGGTACAACTTACTATGTCCATGAATGGTGTAATTCACGTTTCTATCTATATAATTTATTGGTGAACAAATAAATATATATATCTATATATATAGTGAATTCATATTAAATTTATACCATTCATGTGATATATTTTATAGAAATATAAATGAATGTGTCTTGAAATTTATAAATTGATTATAAATGATATTATAAATATGTAAATTATTATTTTGTAGATGTATAAAAAATATAAATTTATTATACATGTGGTTAAATATATTTTGAAGAAACTGAAACTGAATGTAAGAGTTTATCATCTCAAATTCTCTTCTTAGGGACATATATTTCATTATCTACATAACTTTTTTAATAATATGTATATCCATAACATCTAAAATTTATATCATGATTAAATATATAATAGTGTTATTTGAATTTTCATTTTTGTAATACATTAATGGGGATTATGAAAAAAGTCCAAAGTGGAAATGGATTTATGTTTCAATCAAATTGTTTATTGGAATAAATTTTTATTATGTTTTTGATTATGAAATTTTCTGATTTATATATCAAGAATCTCATGGATTTAGTTCTTCTTTACTTATATCTTTATAAAACATATCTTCCTTTAATTTTCATAATATTAAGTACTCATAATATTGAAAGAATATTTTTAATGAAAATGAATTTATTTCTATATTTGATAAAGAATACTTTTTTCTATGTCTATGTAAACTAAATAAAATAAAATTTATTCAAATTTATATATAATGGTTTAAAGTAATTTTTACATATGATTGATGTTTTATGAAATGGTTTAAAGGTAATATTATTATCATTTTTTTAATGTGTTACTTTTTACATTTTACTGAAAATATGAAAGGAATATATTTTTTATCTTACACAACATGAATCGAATTTTCCACCATCATCACCAATAAATGAATTGTAGCTTCCTTTAAAAATTTAAAGGGTTACATTCAAAGAATATTTTTCCTAATTTTTTTTATAACTTTTAGATTTTAAGGAAGTGATTTAAAAATAAAAAATGTATTTTCTTTATGAAATATTTTGAATATCTTTTAAAAGAAATTACATCTATGAATACATGTTTTTATTTTACTTATAAATTTTTGATGGATATAAATCTATTATGGATTCCACTTTCACTATTTGGATGGATTAATGTGAACATTTATATAAGCTTCCATTAGACTTGTTTCATTCTCTTTGGTTAACTATGTTATGATGAAACGATTATGAAATCCGTTAATTTTCCAAATGTAATTCTATAATGTTATGAAAAATGATTATGTAACCCAATTTAATTGCACGGGTTTTTCTAGGATGAATTTTTTTTATCAGGTGGTACACATAGGATTTATTTTCATTATGTGATTAGTGTGACCAAAAATATATTTTCCTCCATTTAATTGGTTAATTGTGGATTTCTCATGAGATAAATATGAATATAATTGGGAGTGAACCGAGTTCCATAGGGGACTCTATCCACTATGATAGTCTTGTTAGTGAGCCTTGACTGATGGAATAGAATGTGGAGTGAACCGAATCCATAATGATAGTCTTAAGAGTCAGATTTTACTAATAAGGAATTGATTTTCTATGATTACATGTATACCACAAACGTATATCTTTTTCCAATTTTATGGTCTTATGGATCATGTTCCCTGATTATTCAATAATTAATGTCTTAGGAAATAATATATTTATATCCATGACTCAAGATTATGTGATTTTATATACAACATATGGTTCTAACATGATTATGTCATACTGAAATAACCAATTCTTGTTTTATGATTTAGTGGTCATTGATATATCCATTGTTTACCCACAATGATAATGTGAGCACAACAATTCCTATGATCCCTTTTCATATTTTATTGATAATGGTTTTACTTAGGATATGTCTAATAAGGGTTCTAATTATGGTAAATGTACTAAGATATTATGTAGATCTATTATGAAATATTTTTATTGTATCTATGACTCCAAATACACTAAACTGATAAGATTATATAATGAATCTTAATGTTAGATAAGGAGTATTAATCTATTAGGAAATAATATCTATATATGAAAGGTATGCGACACTATAATTGGTATCATATATAGATTTAGTTATTGTTGGAAACTATGATTGGAAATATTTAGTGAAATCCATTAGGATTTCTCTATATATTAGAGAACATCCTATGATATGGTAATTAAATATGTGACATTTTCCTTGAAACAAATCCAATATTGTAATTATAAATGTTGGTGTGGTTTTGGTATAATTGAATATATGTGTTACATACCCAAAAAAGGTTTGTAGAGTATATCTAGACTAAAATTCAGGTGCACACTAAGGGTTTCCATACTAAGAATCTGGTTTGAGATTATCAGGGGTTGTGATAGGATATCTCACATTTTTTATGAACAATTATGAAAGATTTGAAAATATTATAACCATGAATGATTTAGTTTTACATATATTGGAATGAATGTTTCATGATTTTGAAATCCAATAAATGATGGTTTCATTTTTCACTATGATTAATATTATTCACAATATGGTTTTTGGTTTTAGTTAATGATTGGAACCCAAATTAACCATTTCAATGGTGAATGTGAAGGATAGTGAAACAACTTTCCTCCTAAGAAAAAAACTATTACTGGATGTTCAATGAAAGATCTTGTTGTAATGTTAATAAAACATTCACAATAAATGAACCCTGTTATCCATCTATATGAGTCATAAAAGGAACAAGATTTCATTTAGTCATTCATTAGGCAAGATCCACCTTCCTTTTATGTGTTCTATGTTTCACATGTTTATGTGAAATGGATCAGTTAAACTAAAAAGATATTTTATATTATACAACATCCAGAATATGAAAATTTTATTTTAGTCATTTATCATTTGGATGATTAAAAAGAACAATGATGGACTCTTATCCAGAAAAAGAGGAAATATGAGTAAATTGACATTATAATGTAGGATTACTTTAAGAGACTATTCTTTAATAGTTACTTTCCTCAAATTATTCATATGAAATGGATGAGTTCTTTTATCTAAATTATAAGGATTATGAATCTATTAATACCTATGAGGGAAATTGTATAAGACTTGTGAGGGATGAATTTGGAATTATCATCCAACCTAAATATAGGGATTATATATTCTTTAGTGTCATGAAACTAATTAAATGAATAGAGTTTCCATAAGGGAATATAGTTTCCATAATGAAATAATTATATGTTCTATCAAGGTGGAAATTGAAATTGGAGTTACCCTTAAATCTCATGTATTTAATGAGAGAATAATGTTGAAATTAAAATAAAATTACAAAAACTATATAGAGATGAAGATGATATTTCCTTCCTTTTAAAAGTGTGGAAGGAAACATTGACGAAATTATATTATGGTGAATGATAATTTTTTTATGTTTAGAAATGAAGGTCATCAAGGATTGAATTGAAAAGGGATTTGAAAAATAAGACAACTAATGGTGAAAATAGAGAGAAATATCAACTTAACATATAATATCATATTTCACTCACTATCTACCCAATATTCTATATATACAAAATTTTCTAATGGTATCAAAATAACACATCATTGATAAAATGTTGATTTATCAGTGAAAAACACAAATGGTGTAATGATCACATATCAATTTGATGATTCTTCTCCATTTTATGGATGTTGGAATATGATTCTTACAAATCCCATTATTCACTCTCTAGTTGAATTTTATGTTACCTTATTCATAGGTTTAATTTCATTAAAAAACATAAATTTCCAGGTAATTGAATTCATATTTGATATTACAAAACAACCTATGATCATCTACTAGTTTGGAAATAATTATAGACTTTCGATAGAAACCATATCCTTGATATGGTTCATGATTCAGATTCAAATGGGGTGTTTTTCTCAAATTGATGGGGAGAAAATTATCCCCTTTGATATACCTATTGTGTGGTTTTTTGATGTTATTGTATAATATTCTAATAGTTTTACTTTAAATCATGAACATGAGTTTTCAATAGCAATATTACTGTATGCTATACCTATTTTAAAGAAACAATATAGAGTAGAACAAATTTAGTCTTATGAATTGAAAATGAAACTATATGAGAATCATGAAAATTGATTCATTCGACCATGTTCTTCACCTTAGATTTATCTAGCCATTTTTTTAAATAATTACTAAATAATGTGAATCTGTATTGATTATCAAGATCATAATAAGATCACAATCAAGAATTTGTATCATCTACCCCGTATTGATGGTTTGTTTCATCAACTACATGGGGATAAATAAATTTTGAATATCTACCTCCCTCATAGATATCATAAATTGAGTTTTATGAATGTGAATATACCCTAGAAAATATTTTATACATTGTATAAAATCGATGAATTTATAGTGATGTTGTTTGGTCTTACTAATGACCCTTCTATCTTCACGAATTTGATGAATATGATCTTCAGAGATTACATTCATCGGTTATTGGTAGGATTAATGGATTTTATTATAACATATTCAAATCTAATGGAAGATAAGTATGATAACATGAGGATTATATTTAAAACCCTAAAGAATGAGTTGTTTTATGAAAAATTTACCAAATGTGAATTTTGGCTACAAAAAGAATCATTTTTTGGGTCATTGAATCCCATGAGATGATATATCCGTAGATCCATTATAGACGAAAGTTATTGAATGATGGACCCTAAAACACAATGATTTATATCTATATTTTTCTTAGTTTTGATAAATATTATAGATTTATTTTTGTATATTTCTTACAGTTATCCAATCCAATCACCATGTTATCTCATAAGGGAGCCATGTTCTATTACACAGTTGAATGTTACGATAATTTTAGGTAAATGAATAAAAAGTTAGTTAGAACACATTTTCATAGAATTCCCTATAGTGAAGAAATTGTTTTATCTATAATGATAAATTGAATTAGGGAATGAGATACATTCTCATGTATAATGATATGGCGATTTATTTTGCGTCTCAATAATTGCAGGTTTATAAGAAAAATTACCCACCTCATAATTTATAGTTAGTCTTGGTAATTTTTTCATTAAAGAGCCATTATATATATGGATAAAGGTGTGCTATATATACTCATCATAAATGTTTAATTGGTATTTTTGGTTTTAAAAAAGAGAGAAATATTATCTTTCTAAAATGAGTGTTCAGTCGTCTATCCGATTATAGATTAATGATGTGAATAATGAAGATGTAGATATATAAAAGAAGGTAAAAAATGTTCCTCATATAAACTTCTGATATGATGGAGTGATAATATTCAAGAACAATTCTTGTTTCCTATCAATTCCAAAATAGAATAAGGATATATTGGATGATGCTCAAAGGTTATGATTCCCTATTTGTTACTTGATGTTGGAAAATGTATAGAGATCTAAAAAAATATATAAAGTTGAAAAACATGAATAAATTTATTATGAAGTATGTATCTCGATTCATTGTATGTAACTATTTTAAGGATGTGAAACATAAGTCTATGGGGTTGTTACAATTATTAACCTTTCCATAATGGAGATTCTAAAATAGCACCATGGATTTTGTTGCCTGACTCCCAAGAAATTCTAAAGGAATTATGTAACATCTCAGGTAAATAAAGAATATGAAAATTTATTATATATTAATATTTGTGAATTAAATATTAATTTTACTTTAAAGTGGGTGCTATTTTCGATGGCGTACCTGATACGTAACAACGGGTTTCCTTTAAATCTTACGTAGCACACAACGTTGAGTTATACTGAAAAATAATATAATATTATTATTATTTTAAATGGTAGTTAACACATAGTAGTCATATTATAAATAATGAACATAACTTACTAAATTATGATTACACATGTTTGTTAAATGTTTTTACATTTATCCAATAAAATATAGAGGCTTAAAATGTGAATGAATCCAATTTTAAGCATAAATATTCTAATATTCTTTTAAAGGTCGATTTACCTCCTTTTAATAGAGAAAAATTTTTAAATCTAGTTTTTTCACATTTATATTTTATATTTTACAAAATAAAATTCTTATTTAGAATTGGGACATCAAAATATACTTTGGTTGAAATTTTTGTCTTTTTCTGATAATGTTCATTTTTTAATTAATAGTGAAAAATACTACATTTTAATTCAAAACTGCCTTTTAATCTAATTTATTTATATTGTTAGATTGTATTTTTAATTGGTTTTAAAGTTATATTAGATTTTATTTTAACCATTTAATCCAATTTTGATAATTTTATGTAGTTTCATATTGAAATTGAACATAAACAAGTGTCAATCTTATGATAGTTATTATTTCTTAAAAACGCGCATTTTTGTTTCGACAAATGGAATTAATTTTAAATTAATTTTTACAAATTATGTGTTTTGAATTTGTAAAAATGGATTCCATATTCGAAATCATGAGGTCCAAATTTTGTAAATAGCTAACTTTAATTTTAGACATTATTAATAGTAACATCAGTAAATATTTTATTTACCAGGTTAAAGGGTAAATCTGGTAGATAAGGGTAAAAAAATAATATAATTATATTAAATTAACATAAAACGTTTCCTAATCCTATTGGAAGGTACATTTACAACCATGGACATCATTGGGTCAATTTTTGGACCCCATGGATCCACTTGTAATTGAAAATGACTCTTTATAAAAATTAATTTAATGATAACGAAAATGTAACATAAACATATATCTCATAGTAAAACAATTTTTATAATGGGTTATATAAGTGATATTTGAAACTCTAAATAGTAATTAGAAATATAAAATTATTTACTACATCATGGAGTTTTATTTATAATTTTAAGACATTAAATATATAAATTTAATTATGGAACAATGGTGATGCAGTAAATGCTTCATTAATAATGGATTAAAATAAATTATATGATAAAGATAAAAATTAATTTATTTTGAAATTTTTTATTCCATCGAATAATTTTAGGGATAATAAAGACTTCTTATATTTTAATTAATTATGGTTGTTTGAAATAATCCAGTTGTTATAGATTTTTTAAAAGTCTTGATATGAATAATTTATAAAGTGGCATAAATGAGTTTTTAAAAAAATTAATATTTTATTAAATGATAAAATATTCCTAAAAATCTAATATTTGGCCAACTAACATATATGATGTTAAAAATGTTATTAATGATCCATTTTAGGTCTCTTGTAATTTTATAGTAAATATATTAACCATATAGTAAGAATATATAAGAGGACATGGTAAAAGTTAAATAAGTTAATAATGGGTAGAATAAAAAAGATAAGGATTAATAAAAATACAAAACCTATCCAATTATTATTGGATGATTTTATTTAAACTTAAATTCACCTTATCTTCGAATTTAATAATTTTCGGTCATTTTGAAACTGAAAATAATTTTATAATAAAATAATACTTTCAAACATTCCAAAAGCGCCCATCCTCCCTCTTTTAAAAGGCCACCACCTCTAACCGATTACAAACACTTCTCAAGCCCATTGTCTTATCAAAACTCTGCTCCAAGAAGCTCCAAAAATCCCTCTGTTCCTGATAGAATCCTTACCTTAGGAATTAGGAAATTCAACAATTCGTTTTGGTTCAAACCAAAGGGAGTTATGCAATTTAAAGGTAATGTCTTCTCTCAAGTTCTTTTCTTTTATTTTCCTTATCCAACCCCCTAAACTCTCTTTATTACATTTTTTTATAACAAAAACAGTATATTCAATATACTAGGATGTTTTTATGGGTAGTATTCTAACTACACATCCACACACCTCCATATAACGGATGCGAAAATAATGTTTATGTGGACGGCGAACTACAGCCTCGCGAAACGATGATTGTTCAATTATCTCCCACCGCCTCTCATGGTGGCCATTATGATGGAACATTATTTATATTTGATATATATATTATATTTATATTGTATCTATTATTTTTTATTTTTTATTTATATCATACCTTTATGGTTTCCATAATGGGTAAATACGATAATTTAATTTGAGGAAGTGTGGACAACCACCCCTCAATGTGATATGACTCGTTAATTCCATATATGGAATGTATAAAGGATGAAGTTAATGAAATTATATATGATATTATACTGTAATTATAATATTCTTATGTATAATTAAGTTTTATTTCCATTAAATAGGAAATAGAAATGAATGTAGCTTTGATGCGTACGTACGACTTACCATCTCCATGAACGGTGCATTTCATTTCTTATCTCCAAATATTATGTACTGTTATAACTACATATATATATATATACTGGATATATATGATATATATGATATCTAAATCATGAATATAATTTTGGAGATAATGTACTTTTCATCACATAGACAACATGTAAATATAAGAAGTTAATTTTTGACTAAAGTACCAAATATTAACAAAATGACTATTATTAACATAAATGATTATGTAATGATTATAACGTGGTAATAAGTGATATAAAATCAATAATAAACTTGAAAAAGGTTCTGAAGAAAGTATAAATTAACTTTAGTTTATTATTAAGGATATTAAAGAATGAACGAGTCAAGTCGAACACGAGGTAAGAGACTTCATCTCAATCTCTTATAATTGAGACATATTTTGATTTATACACAACTTTATGTTATATGGTGTATAAACCCATTTTAATTTTAATTTAAATGAAAAGGGAATCTTTTTTCAACATAGTTTTTTAATAAATGACAAATGGAATGTTTTTTTATCATACGCGGTGACAACGACCTTTCTGCCACCACGATCATTATTTGAAATTTGGATTCCTTAACAAGCTATATGGTTTTTAAAAGGAAAATAAATCTCATATACTCTTTTTAAGTATTTTGGCATTTAAAATGATTTTGAGAATGTATTGATTGGGTCAATATATTGAAATTTTATATTATTATTTTAATGTGGAAATATTATCTTTACTTTATGGTTGTTCATGTGTTATGATTATGTTATGGTTCTTGGGAATTGTTTATGCATATGAGTGGTTCTATGATAAACCTAGTGCCAGTGAGCCGGAGATAGCACTCCATTTCATTGGGTAACATGACAAAGGTAAATGTTAATGTTTCTCCTAAAGTATTTAGGGAATATACTGTGATGGTTATTCCAAATGTAACTCCCTACATAGCTGTGAAATATACAACTTAAGTATGTTATGGATGTCGTAAGTTACCTTTGTAATTTTTTATTTCCATGTGTTATTCATAAATCTTATGATCTTGTGTGGTATGATAAAGATTGAAAAGTATGATTTCATTTATTTTTATGTATTTATGGACTAATGTTTTATTTCCTTATTTTATAACACTTACTGAGCTTTTTATGCTCATCCCATGTTTTTGAATTTTTTTGCACAATTTATAAGGAAGGGTAAGAGAAAGGAAGAATTCATTAATACTTCTTTCAAGAAAATAACTCTTATTTTATTTAAGGAGTTTTATTATTTTTAAAAAATTTGGATAGAGTAGAAGTGTCTACTTTGTAATTTTTGAGATGAAATGTAATAGTTACAACCTAATTCTCTAAAAATATATACCAAAAAAGATCCTCAATGTAAATTATTAACTTAATTAAAGATTATGTAATGTTTAAGGCTGAGTTCATATACCATAATGCTATTTAGGTTGTATTTGTTCACCTTATGGATTCAACACAATTGATCACTATGTGAGACTATTTCTATCATGATTTTCCTACTATAATATACATCAAGGAAGTGATACTATTTTATGTATTATGAAATTCTATTATAATTGATTAGGATACGAGGTATAACTCATAGTTCTTGTGAATTCCTTAGTAATATATTAATTTAGTATTGTGTTCTATAACATATTAAATTTCTCATAAATATGGTTAGAATGGTGGTTCATTAAAACCCTAATGTATTTGATGAGGTCTTGTTCTATATATTTTGAAGCCAGTTGGGATCAACACCTTATTATAGTGTATTTTACTTAAAACAATAGTTTTATTTAGGAATTCAAATGGTTACTTATGAATAATTATATGTAAAAAAATAATGGAAATCATCATTTTTGGATTAAGTTAGAAAAATAAATCTATTTGTATATCTGATATCTAAGGAAATTGAAGAGAAAGGTATATCCCCTAAATATTACATTAAGTTAGTTTAGAGTTGACCGAATTTTATAAGAAAAATTGTTTGGGAAATATATCATTTGAAGTTACTGAGAAGATATTTATGTGAATTTTTCCAAGGGAGAAGGCTTTTAGATTCATAAATAAATCAAATATATCCTTTTGTATATTTTACACTTTTAGATTCTTAATAGATTAGGGACTCCAAATTATGACATAGAGATTCCCCCCAAACCTCTTTCAAGATAACAAAGTGTTCCATATATCTTTCTTAAGGAAATATATTCCTAACACATAACATGTAATAAATTAAGAAGTCATACCAATGGATCATGATATTTCCTATGAAGAAAACCGTGTATAAATCATGTATAATTTATATAAAGTGTCATGGAATAAGACTATTCACCAGGTTAAAGTTCTCTATATGAATTAATAATTCCAATAAGTAGCATTGGAACCCAAGGATTTGATGAAACATAAATATACACATTTTATTGTTTCAGAGTGATGTAATTTCAAGAGGAGAACTAATTTTTATGGGGGTATAATGTAACACATTGTGATTTTATGATTTATTTCCCTTTAGACAAATATAATTTCATCGATAGCTTGCGATACATGGTACTCTAAGTTTAGTTATACTATTATAGAGTTTAAGGTTATAACCTAGCCACTAAATTGGATGTTTGAATATGAATTAAAATATTTTAAAAATATTTATCATTTTCTTAGAAAATGAAAAAATATTGATAAATAAGCACTCACTTAGTCATTATATGATTGAAAAATACATTTCCCCCAAAATTGGTTTTTATTGATTTTGTGAGAAAATAATATAATTAACTATTTCTACATATTGGTGTTTTTTTATTAAATTATATTTATTTTTGAAAAAAAAATCAAAAACATCATAGAGTGAATTTTAGATGTTTCATTGAAAATGATAACTTTTTTATGAATAGGGAAAAATGAATATTTTTTGAAAAATACATTTTTTAATTAAATTAAAATGATCCATTATATTTTAAATTGGTTTTTATAAGAAAAATTAGTACATTTATATTATCAAAAATCATGTTATTTTCATTGGAATTAATTTTATGGGGATTTAGCTATGAAAACATCTTATACATAAGAAATCAATTTCGTCATGAATTTTTTTTCATCACATTTTTTGGGTGGATTATAAAGGTAATTTATTAAATTTTTATATATTTAATTTTGTAAAATTAATTCCGTATTTTTAATCATAATTTATAAATTTGAAAATGAGGATAATTTCATTTTTTCATTCTGAAAAGTAAAAATTGAACCAAAAAATCAGCATGGTTAAGTATAAAACCAGTTTATAGGGGGTGTTAAACCAATATATAAGGGTGAAATTACCAATTAAAATTATATAAAATATATTTTCGTGGAATATTTATACCTTATACTATCCAATATTTTAATATCATTCCATTTTAATTTTTCTATATATTATGTTTACTATATTTCAATATTTTTACAAAATAAAAAGCATGTCCTCTCCACCACATATAAAAGACACCCCTCGATAATAATATTTGACACCACGTTGATAATTATAGGCCAATTAATCCCTTTTTAATTTTCTTATAAACTTTCCTATACATGTACTAGAGTTAGTATTCCACTTAAATGTACATTTCAAGAGTCCTTTACAAAGGATTAATGGAGGCCTACCAAAGAAGAAGTAATTATCTTACCTAACCTCTTTCAATTTATTTCTTATTATAACACCTATAAATATATTGTTTTCATAATAAAATAAAAAATTCATTATAATAAATATATTAAAAAATTATTAAGATTATAGAACAACCAATATCAACCATTTATTCCATCAATTGGTAAGTGAATGTATCGCTTCATCGTACATGTGGACTAATGCCTCAACATTGAGAGACTATTCATTTTCCATCACCAAATGTCATATATGATTTTTTAAAGGTTTAAATATTTATAAAATAAATGTATAACATAATTATATATTTTAATTATAATATTGTGTCTACCTTCTTTCCATCTAATCCATTGTAAAATGATAATTTCACTTTTACATACGTGTGGACTACCACACACATGAATCGATGTGATTCGTTTTTCAATTCCACTTTCAAAATATGAAAATAGGGAAATATTTATTTAATATATTTGATATAAATGAAATAATAATATTTATATATAGTTGATTTATAATTTAAATTTTTTTTCATTCCATTTGTCAAAAATTGAAAACAATGTTCATGTGAATGTATAGAT
The DNA here is from genome assembly GCA_963277665.1 of Viscum album. Classification (NCBI taxonomy): domain Eukaryota; kingdom Viridiplantae; phylum Streptophyta; class Magnoliopsida; order Santalales; family Viscaceae; genus Viscum; species Viscum album. The sequence goes on along the minus strand of OY728167.1, from coordinate 620,965,977 downwards.
TACCGTCTCTATGAATAGTGTAATTCAATTTTTTATCTCTATAAATTATGGATGGATAAAAATATATTTATAATGAATATATATCAAATTTATATCATGACTAAAATTAATAATATTAGGGAATCATGTTCAAATTACAAGGACCATAACTACCGATAAAAAATTATAATGAAAAAAAAAACAATTAACAGGAGACAATGATGATATTATAGAATTATTAAAGAATGTGTTTTAGAATATTTTTGGAGGATCATATATGATATTATAATTACTCAAATTACACTCAAATATATTTATAATAAATTTAAATCCACAATATATTATGTTATATAAATTTCTAAAATTTTCAAAATCAAGGAAAGGGTTTATCATCTGGTATTGTCATATTTTGGGTAGATGTTATATCTTACACCAATATTCATTAATGAGGATTATAGATATATTATTTAAATGTTATATGACTATTCCTATATTCATGATATTAAATGTTTAATATGATGTTATTATTTCATGTGGATTTGGATTCAGATGTTAGCAATGATGTATGTGTTTTATGTTACAATATAAATGTTTATCATGATTGATTATGACCATGTTTTTGATGATGGGATTTAATGATCAATCAATAAATAGACTAGTTAAATGAATTATATGATATTTATGTGTTTATAATACATTTTTTCCTTTCATTTTTCTCACATTATGTAATCAAGTGATCAATATAAATTTTTAAGGTAAAACAAATTCAACTCTCTCTTCAACGGAGAATCATTTTTCCTTCTTATCCATGTTTTATTTAAAATGTTTTCACAAATGTTTTTATTTTTTATTTTTTTATTTTCTAATTTAATTTTTACCTTTGAAGAATTTTAAAAAAAGTGATTAAAAAGAATCATGTTTACATTTTCCAAATAATTTACTATTGAATTTATAATGAAAATGTTAAAGGAATAATTATTTTAACATACACAACATGAATGGAATTTCCCACCACCATGACCACTAAATGATTTAATGTTTCCTTTAAATACTTACAATATCCTTTTCAATAAAACTATTATACATTACATTGGTTATATTGTTTTATTTTAACAAATTTATTTTAAAATGAAATGCTTATTTTACGCAAAAAACATTAGATTTATTTTTAAGGTATTTTAATCTATAATGAGCTTATTTAATTTCAATATTTTTATGTCTTATTAATATTATTTAAGGGCTACTTTTTGAACTCCATTTCGTTCTAAAGGATTAATTATGTTATGATGAAATCTATATGCAACATGTTTTTTCGTGCATAATATTATGGTATTATGATTAAATATTTAGGAAAACCATTTAAATTCCATAATATATGATAATTTGAGTGTTTTATGATCTTGGGGAAGATATATGTATGATTTAAATTATGTGATGGGTGGTATCAGAAGTATATTTCCCTCAAATGAAGTGGGAAAAGATTGATATCTAATGGTGATAAACCAATAAAAAATGGAATGTGAACAGGGTATTGTAAGGGACTCTATCCACTACGTTGATCTTGGGAGTGAACCTAGAATAATATTTTAGTATGAGGAGTGGAAACAATCTACTATGATATTATTTAATGTGATACATGAATACTAAGTAATGTATTATATATTTCTATATGTATTCGTCAGACATATGTATAATGCCAATGTTATGCTATCATGGATAATGTTCTTTGATTCATTTATGATGGATGTCTTTTAAACATCTAAATTTTTTCCTTACATAATATTATGAACATAGATATGAAGTGTATTTGTTTCAAATGATTTGATCATATTATGATCACTCTAATCTATTTATTATTATTTAAAATTGACCACTTTATAGTCAAGTGGGAAAAATAAATAACATCATAGAAATTAAGAATTCAAAATCTGATCCATAAAAACATTTAAAAATTAAAATTTCAAAATTAAAATTTAGAACAAAGATGTCACACCTTGTTTTACTACCCATGGAGCTTGAACATTGAGCCCTCACCCAATTCGATAATCCCCCGAATCACTTATAGTACACAACTATAGATGCTAATCAAGATTAATATAGACACCACTAGAACAAAATCATCAACCCATCAATATTGAATAAAGATCCCACAAAATAGAAAAATCCAATCACACCATTGTCATCATCCCCAAAACACCCCAAAAAACACCTCTATAACCTGAACACATATCATGCCTCCTAGAACATCCTACCACTCCCATGAACACATCCAAAAACCTCCTCAAAAATATTCTCACTCTTCCAATCTGGGAAGAAGTGATGGATCCTTAAGCTAGAGTAGAGTAGGAGCAGACAATACCTCCACACCGAGCCATGATAAATCCAAAAAAATCAACCCCATGGAAAACTTCATCATCAAACCATCATATTTATTCATCACTCATATATCTCATATTTAGCCTTTCTAAGTATCTATGTTCCCCCATTTTTATGTTTCATTTTCCTAGGTTATGATGAATGATATATTTTATGATATGTTTAAGAAGGGTCCGATTTATTAGGAACTTATTGGGAGATGGTTTATATCTCTTATGAAAAATATCTTTATGTATCCTTGTTTTCAAATACTCCAAAATTATAAAATTCTGGTGTAGATCATAATTTTTTTTAATGAATATTAATCTATTGATATGTAATATCTACATAAGAAATGTTTTGGTCATTACAACAACTTACTTTTAGCTTCAGATTTAATAAAGACTATATTATAAATACTAAAAAAAATCTTGCTTAAATTAATAAAGCCTTGTGAAAATTATGTGATCATGAAAAACAAGTAGTTTTATATGTCATTAATATACATAGATGAATCTATGAAGAATGGGATGGCTAAATGATATATGGGTAGAGCTATAGAAAAATAAAATAATGGAAAATTGGATTTTTAAAAATAAATAAATTTTGGAAGAGATACCCTAAATATTTATTAAAAGGATCTAGATTATGATTTAGATTTGTAGAAAAAGGTCATCTAGCTCAAGAGTTTTTGGTAAGATAGGCCCCACAAGTATGAAATTATTTAGTAGAATAATGTGAAACATTAATATATTACATTCCCCATGCTCTAAGGGAATGGACCCTTAAGGTTTCACAGGTATCGAGGTTGACATTTTTAAATTATTTCATTAGAAATTGATACTCCATAATATCTGACTGATGAAACATTGATTATACCCTCACTTTAGAAAATAAATTATTTGATTCAATATCTAAAAATTATTTTATACCTTTCATTTTTACAAATAATATTCAATCCCCTAGATATATTAATGAATGATTTTCCAGTTAGAACACCAAGTGGTATATTGATTACAATAATGATATACTATATTGTTCAAATGTGTTTTCATTGTGGTTTTCCTATCTCAAATCTAATAATCATACCAATGGTGGAAGATGATGTTTTTTGGGGATGAATTGACTGTTGAATTAAAATCAAATATTATATTATAGATATAAAAAAGTTATAATTGGTGAAGATGGTATAGAATTAATTATGTGAGTAAGGAAATAGATCAATATGAATGGAAACCATATGTGTTAGAGAACTAGTATTGGTATAACTAGTATAAACATAATTCCATTCCATCTATTCAACTCATGGAAATTCATATTATGATTAGATTATATGTAGTTTAATGATTAATATGTTGGGTAGTGAATATAGATAGAAAATGTAAAATGGAATCAGATGTTGAATTAATTTTTTTTATAAACTTCTAAATTAAATATATTAATTAGTAGGTAAAAATTATGTTTGTGCACTTTAATTATGTTGGGTGGCTGGGTTATAAACATGGATATTAATTATGAATATTTTTCTCATTTTTTTCATTTGAAATTTATTTTTATTATCATAAATTTTAATTTACATTACTATTTAATATAATAGAATTGTTGATAGATTGATTTGATAGAGAAATAAATTAATATAAAATTATAATCATTATTTAATCATTTATTTAAATTTAAAAATAAATAATATAAACTCACCATAATTAATTTAGAAAAATTAAATAATAAATGTGAATATCACAAATAAGGGATGTAAATATCACGGTCTATAATAATTATCTTGACTATGATAATTATTATAAATAATAGAAATAATTCTCTATGTAACAAATATTTAATTATATTTTTAACATCATAAATATTGTTTTATTACATTATATTTTAATATTACATACTATAGAAAAAATGTTTTAAAAAATTTCATTAATTAATAGTTGATAATAAATTTAATTAATTAGGTCTTGAATAATATTTTTCTAAAAATATTGTACGGATTATGTTTTATAATAGAATAATAAATGTAATATATATGTTTTTGTACTTATAATAATGAAAATAGGGATGTATATGAGTTCTATAACCAATGAATATATATTAAATTTTTATATAATAGTATAAAGGAACATTTTTTGTATATATTGGAATTTTTTTTATAAATGATATAATTTTATACATGAAAAAATATTTTAAATATAATAAAAACAAATATTTTATGAAGTAGTAATTTATTCTTTTATCAACATGGTTATATTTCATAAATGGAATTTCATATATTATAATGTAATATATTTATATATATTGCTAAAAATTTTCAATATATTAACATGTAACCATGATAATCTTTTATATAATATTGATATATAGGGTTTTTTATACCTATGTTATGAATTTATATTTCTAAAAATAATAAATAATATATAAAATGTTTTAATTAAATTACTTTGACTTATTTTAGGATTATTTGAATAAAATCATTTATGATATTTATTATTTTAGTTATTATATTAATAATGTATTTATTTTAATATAATGTTATTCATATTAATCTTAAGGACTTGATTCTGAAATAATTTCAACATGTAGAAATTTAATATAATTTAATAGTTTTTTATATACATTATAATGTCATATTGTATTTCATGTGAATATTAAAAAGTAATTTATTCCTTTAAAATCATAATTAATATATGAAAATTTATATTAAAGTTTTGTGGTATTTAAAATTAATTTAATCTATAAATTACTTTTTACACACATATATATTGCACTGTTCACTGTGTGACTTTTGATACTCAAAATCATTTCATTTAATGGTTAAGTAACATATCATTAAAAAATACCTAATAATATTTTTATTATTTTCAATTGGAAATTAATTTCTTATATTTAGAGGCTTGTAATTGTAAAATATTTATCAAATTTTGATAAGAAATTTATTTGAGAAAAAATGTGTCAATTCAAATGGCAATGTACTTGTTTTTAATAATGCCCATGAAACATAAAATGATTTAAATGAAAAAATAAGAAGATAAATTTCACATTATTAAAATATTATTCTCATTTCATATTTGGATTCAGTGTTTAGAAATTATTTATGGGGATAAATATCATATTTTTTTTTCAAATATAGTTAAATACATCAAAATTGATGAAATAAGATCACATATGGAAAATATGACATCATAAATATGTAAGCTTGACAAAATTAATAAATTTTTGAGCACTTGGAAAATTATTTTCAATAATAATTATAATGAAGAATTTATGGATAAAATGGGGAATAATTGGTATAATGGAGAACATTATATATGGGAATTATAAAATGATGAATAATTAAATCCACAGGAGTCCACCCATCACAACATTATATACCCACTCCTTCATATTATTTCAAGATAACATTTCAAATTCCATTTTCATAGTTCTTTCAAGTAGTCTATTGTATATCTATCAATTTAATCATATAAATTTTGGTTGTATTTAATTTTCATCTTCAGGCTAAAACAATTTTGTAAGGTAAGGGTTCTATTTACATATATCTTGGGTCCTACTGTGATCATTTGGATTAAAATCTTCTAATAATAAATTTAATGTCATGAGATAATTTTATTTATAGAATAATATAAAAAAATTATATAATTTTAAATGATATATTATTGATTCACTATCATACTACCTTTTTCATTAATTGTAACTATGTTGATGTAGGAGTTCCAATTTATCCCTCTTTATTTCATTTATTTAATTCTTCTTTTATAAAATCTTTTAAACTACCATTTAATTTTATTGAATTAATATATATATATATATGTTATTTTGACCCATATAAACTATTATGAATCATATATTTCCCAAATAACTCCCATATTATCCTTTTTATATGCAGTTACCATGCTAAGTAAGGGTCTCCTTTCTTCATCTTTTCATTCAATATTTACATCTCCAGTATAGTTTCTTTTTAAAATTTAATAATTTTATTGTAATTGTGTTGTGATATAAATGTACATATAATCCTTATGATATTCTATTCATAGGATACCCAATTCCACCCACATAATACGCCATTCATATGATACTGAAATGCCATGATTCTCTCAAGAGGTATATGACTCAATATTTATCCATGATAAAAAATCAATATAAATACCATATGTTTTTCATATTGTGTATTTATTATCTCTATTATGCGGAAATTTTCTAATTAATTATGATGGATATATAGTTGGTCGATCATCTATCATGTCTTGAGTTGATTAACCTCCATTTTTTTACTTTTTCAACCATTCTATTATAGAACCCAGTTCTAAAACTTTCTCTTTAAAAAAATTCATTATCATAATGCATACCAAATATATTTCAATACATAATATTTGTTTTTTATGGTGATATCAATTATTTTTTTCTCCATCCATTGAAAATAAATGTATTCAATTTTATAAAAAAATTGATGAATTTAATATTTTTACACCTCTAATACATACAATTATGTATTCTTCACAATATAAGGGTACTTAGGTTAGCATTGTGAATCCCTAATTATTATTAGATATCATAGATAAAATTCTCTTAAATGTCATTAGTAATTCTCTTTCTAGGGAAATTAATAGACATCTCCTTATATTAAAATTTTCAATATATAAACATTTTATAATATATTCTTTATTAAGAAAATATGATAAATATTTTTATGTTGGTCATTGATAATCATTTCACCAGGTATTGACTATGAACTTTTAGAATATCATGGAATATATTTTAAATTTATGTGATAGGTGTGGTTAAAAATTATACCGCCCTTAGTGCACTGGTAGGTCTTATGAGACAACTACATTGGATATTTTTTTTCCTACCCTTATATGCCTGATGCTTTTATATGAGTAGTAAACATATTGGTTATGATATTTCGAACAACATATTGCTAGTAGAATTAATTGGACTTGAATCAGTGACTTGTAGATTCTAGAATAGTTCCTCTATGAAATAGTAGTCTCATGTGACAACTAGATTGGGTATTGGGATTTTGATTACTATTTTATACATTAAATATCAGAATTAATTTTTTATATTATGATTATTATGTATAGAATAAATTATTCATATACCAATTTACTAGATGATATTTTGTTTTTAGTGGAGAACAAAATATTTGCTTAGTGTACCTGTATTTCCCATGACATAACTAGCTTGGGGGTTTCATGTATACATTCCCTTTTATATATGATGTCTTAGTATATGTTCTTGATGGAATGAATATAATGTTTTAATTATATTTTCCCATTAAAATAATTTCAAAGTGACCCTCTTATGGTCAAATCCTAGAATAATCACTCAGTGTGTTGTTAGGTCTCATGAAATAAATTGATTTGTTATTTTTTATATGAATTCACATTTATGTATGATATTTTGGAATGGGAAATTTATGGTATTATTATGATACAAGAAGTTATGTAGTCCTATTACAATGCATAATATGAGATTAATTTATGGGTGGATTTTGAAATAGATCCTAAATTCACTGGTATTTCTCAGGATAAAATTTGTTTGGGTTATAAAGTGTATATCTACCGTATATATAAAACTTATTTTCACAATGAGCTGATAGTATATTTATGATTTATAGATTTCTGAATTCCCATAATTCCCATCAATATCTTATCATATATGTTACTTATGAGATTATTAATTTCCATTATAATCAAAGATTTATTTTATGATTTTATTTTCATTTATATAGAATAATTTGATTATCTATTCCAATTATATTTTTATATCATTATTATGACAATGTAACTTGTATTTTACAGTATCCCTTATTGAGTATCTGAGATCAAAATTTTCCTTTGTCTCCCAATTCATATGTAATAAAGAGAAAACTAATGTATTATTTTCAATGTAGATGAAAATAATATGCATTTTAATGATGTGAAATATTTTTTTGTAACAGAATATTGATGTATCTAGTATATTATAGAAAATTTAACCTTCATAATTAGAATATTGTTTCATGTAATATAATTACCTTGTAATGTATATCCCACAAGACATGGTTGACTATGTTTAGGGGTGTTAAAATTATATATCTACTTAATATATTGGTTTAAATATTTTTTTAGTTTTTAGTTAAAATATGTAAAATATTTTTGAAATATAACAAAAGAATTAGATAACATTATATACAAAATTCACCAAATTTTATCGATGAAATATTCAACTTTAATAATATAGTTTGAATAGTGTTTTGTAATAACCATCTGACAAGTTAAATAAATTACATACTATTGTGATATAATAATAGGTTGTGTGATTATTCATTTATATTTTTCATTTATGTTTTAATAATTATTTCCATTTCTAATTTATAAGAAATATGGGATGTATTTTTTTTATTTTAATGGATTATATTAAATGAAATTAATTTCTATATATCATTAAAAAGATAATAGACAATTATTGTCAAAATAAATTTAACATTACACAATTTTTATTTTAAAATTTTATACACAGATAAACTCAAAAGTGTAAAAAGATGCATATTTAGTTTTTTAGTAACATGTAGAAAATAAAAGAAAATTCACTATACATGTTGTTTTTATTACTTAATATAACATAAAATGAAATAGGTACAATATTGTATAATAATTAATCATAAAAAATATTACAAAAAATGACCCAATAAATAGAATGATGTGAGGATGACATCTCTCCTAGTACTAGATATCAAAAAGGAGAAGAATCCTCACCCCCACTATATTTGGGATTAATGATCTTTGAGGTTATTTCAAAGGATATTATATAGTTTTAATGGGAATAATTTTTCTTATATCATACAAACACCCTTTTTGTTATCAATTTATCTTGGCCACCAAACTCTATAGGTGATAATATTTACTCTGAAATATAACTTCCATTAATTCCATCCTCAAATCAGTGTTCAAAGCCAACATTTTTTGAATCATTTGGTTTAAGATTCACTATTTTTGGGTTCTTGGCCATATCTGTACTCAATTAGAGATTTCTTTCATAAAATTGTTTTACAATGACTACTCTCTATCACAATTAAAGGATATTTTCTCTTGGATATAATCATGATGAAGGATATAATATTCCTTGTTTATTTTATATATTCCCTATGATGTTTTTGGTTCAATAGTTCTCTAAAGATTACATGTAATAGGGTCCCATATACATCATAATATCAGAATAAGGACCAATATTTGTTCAATGGGTTTTACTCTAGTACATTAACTATCAATTTCAGTGATTCTTTAGAATGATATTATTGTAAATATTAACATGTGTAGTGATTTAAAATATATGGTATGGTTAATGTGGTCATGCACATATGAAAGGGGAATCCCTTTTGGTTGGTGACTATATTGGGTGTCTTCCAACCATGAGAAGTACATATTTTCTTGTCCAATTTATATTGATGGTATTCTTTTTTGACGAAAAATATGTTAATTTATAGACAAATATTTTTTTAGGTCTCATTACTGTATAATTTTAAAAGAATTAATGTTTGGTATTTTGGGAGTTGACAAAAAACTTATCTTGATGTGGTAATCTTTTATAATAGGGGATATAGTTTTTTTGTAATGTTATATTTTTTCAATTTTGTTTCTATTATATGATATTTTTATATTTCATGTTATTTTTTAGTTTTCTTATTTTATGTTTTTCATCACTCGGTCATGTAGATTTTAGTGTTTAATTTATATACTTTATTGGTGTTTACCAGAAAAACTGATTGTTTGTCTATAGTGTTTTTCAGTTCTAGTTAGCTTTGGAGAGAGATAATTATTATCCCAAATACATGATTTGATTTTTTTGGTTAAAATTAATTACATAATTTTCACTGATTTTGGGAACATTTAGAAGGATTGAAATTATTTTCTATGATTATAATAATATATAAGACTGGATTCAGTGGGATCAGGGATGGTGTTAGGTTGGTCCCTTGGGCTATTCAATGTATTTTAGGATGTTTTGATATTTATTTTTTAATTTGGTATAAGTTGGTTATCATTTTATTTTGTTTCAGTTGCTTCACTACTTATCACAACCTTTATGAAATTATTTAGGAATGAAGGTATGGTATTTATAGCACATACATAGGTATTTGTTTGGGTATTCGATACATGATTAGTAATACATAACCGTCGAGTGTTTTTTTAATGTTAAGGATCTTGATAATTTATTTATATTTTTAATAAAAATATAAATTTTAATGAAAAAAATAACTCTTTGAAATGGTGAATCATGGACTTATTTATAGTTATCTAATTAGATAAACATGTTTTGACAACATCAAAACAACATTGTAGTATATATTATTTCAAAATATTCAGTAGTAAAGTATCCAGGGGAAGAATACCAAAGTAAAACACGTTATATACTCATGTTTTGTGTTGATTTTTGTATTAAAATATTCCCCGCAATTATATCTGTAATTATTTTTTCTTCAATATGTTAATTTATTACAACTAAACAAATTTGTTTCTAGGCCTTTTCATTCCATCATATAATCAAATGCCTTGAAATATGTATTTACGCCTGTAATATTTTTGATATATTTCACACTATATTTTAACTAAATGATAATATTTTAGTTGTGAATCAATTTAAAAGGAAGGTTGAACTTTGGTAATAAATCATCTAAAATGTTGTAATTTCTTCTTTTCCTGATATCCACAACTCTCAAGAAATCTAATAGTGTGAAAATATTGGAGTAGGATTATATTGATTTCAAACATTATTAAAACGTTTAATATTTTGTATACTGCTTCTATCTTTTATTAAATATATTATTTTCAATTATCTTATATTAATGTATTAAAGCCTCCAATACTAGGATATGTATTAATACATTTTTCATGTTTGGATAATAATTATTTAAAATGACTAAAAAATAGAGATATTTTTTTTGGATTTGATTGACCAACGAATTTTAATTATTTACGCATTATATTGTATAAAAATTTTAACACATCTCACAATTAAAATTTTCTTGAGTTTTTTTAAAATAATTTATCTCATCATTTAAATATATTTATCCCACCTAGACCAATATGTTTACAATTTTATACTGATTTTTCCATAAATTATATTCATATAAATTAAAACCTAAATATTTATTTTATAGAAGTAAATATGAAAAACATGTATATTCCCATTCTAGATGGAATTTTATGATAATTTATTTTTTCAATACATAAATATACCTTATAAGAGTTTGTGTAGTGATAAGAGGATATTTGAGTCTTTCTTGAAAAAGACAAAAACATTTATTTAGTTTGGAGAGACAAAGTGAAATAGAAATTATATAGTGCATCACATAAGTTATTAGTTTTGATAATATGTTCCAAAATAGTTAATAAAAACCCTAAACATGAACATTTTATGTTTATTAATGTGTTAAACATAAAATATACCAATTATTTAATTATAATGTCACCATATTCTTTTTTACTTGGTTAATTTCATTATTTACTATAATGTAATGTGGTTTTATTTTTTTAAACATAAACTAATAACTTAATATAGACCTTAAGTTATGGGAAATTTTTATTTATAAAAGAATATATTTACTTATATATATTTATATTGTGAAATATAAACCCAACCCATCACCCTAGACCATGATTTACTAGAATTCATTTGTGAGGCATATGTACCATAGACATTCCAATTACATTGTGAAAGTAAACAACAAAAGAGAAATAATACTATATATGAGCATATGATTAATGATAAAATATTTTTACAACTATATATATATGAAAAAAAAATCATCTTATACATATAAAAATTAAGTCCATTGAGGAAAAAAACATAACTCCCAAAAATAATGATCCATTGGAACCTCCAAACCTCTTAACAAAATCCCCATACCATTATATAAATGAAACTCCTCATTCTACATAGCTCCAAATCCATTTCTATGGTCCTATACTAATGAATTATAACAACTTTTCATTACTTGTGTGACACTATATATCGTATATATGTCAACCAATGTGAGTGAATAAGGGTTGAGTACTAAACCCAGCAACATGATTTTCCCCACAATTATCTTTTATAAGAAAAAAAAATTAATTTTCACTGTGATTTATCCAAGATCCCCCAATGAATTTTATTAATAGAAAAAATAATCCAATTTTTTATTAATCTATCAAAAAAACATAAATAAATCCATCTATTCACAATGAATCCTTTATTCACAAAACATGAAAAATCAAGTGTTCATACCAAACTATACGGGAATAAGAATTTTGGATACCCATTATAAATAAAAACCAGGGGTAAATTCTACTCATGAGTGGATCAATATTCAAGAAATACCATACATCCTCATTAACCCTAATGAGGAACCCACAATTATTATTAATTAAAACCATTTATACATAAAACATGGTACGTGAACCCAAATAGGATGTCCAAAATCCATTCTTGAGAGATCCCCAATTTACCATAAAAAATAATTATAATAACCAACTATTGAAAACTAAAGTCCATGTGCATAAAAATTAATAGTTCTTCATTAATAAAAACCTATAAAATTTCATACCATTGGAATCATTACCACATCATAATCATGTATATAAAAAACCTACAGTTTTATTTTTTTCCAAAACCAAACTTACATCAATAGATTTTTCAAAAACTATATACCATCATTAAAAACATTTTTTTTCAATCCATTAAACCACATAAATGAAAAAATAAAACTTATTCTCAATAAATTCCTCACAAAACCATGTGAAAAAGAATCCAATAACCTTAACCTATTGATACCAATAAATAATATAGACAAACAAATTATCCAACCCCGTTATGCCTCACAAAAAACTTTAAACCAAAATTCATATTTTACATCATTAATGACATGAAATATAAACTAAAACATACCTATTTTGGATTTCTAAAAATGAAAATGAATAAAAGTAACAGGTGGAGGGGTTTGGGGGTCAAAACCATAGATTTTAACTCATTAAACCCAAAGATAAAAGTGAAAGAAGACTTAAATGGAGTTTACCGATAATTATTTCACAAAAATCATCATAGGGAAAATAGTCTCATGTGATTGGGATACTTTTATACACAAATATATAAATCGGCATAAAACAGTGTTCCAAGAGGGGTATTAAGTTGTTATATGGGTCGAATGTTTGGTCCTTGTGACTGCATAACGAACACTACCCAAATTAAGTTAGTGTCTTTTCAGTCCAAAATATAATGAATTGACTATAAATCATCCCATGCTACCCCAGGATATATTTAATGGTTGAAATTGAACCCTTTATGGTTTCTCTAACCATGAAATACCCAAAAAATGCCCCATTATATTATAATTTTACTCCAAATTCTCCAAAACTCTTATTTATATAATATCACATAACTGAAATTTACCCCTATAATACATATCACCATATAAATTCTTATCATCTATAAGATACATGATCACCATGTTGTAGAATGGTTTGGTCCCTTTTTTTGCATCAAGGCCTCCCCTCCCATGCTTCTTCATGAAAACACCATGTTTTAAAATAAAATTTACTCATGAATTTTTTTAATAATGTAATATTTTACCATATAGATCCCTAATATAAATGGTTTCTAAAAATAATTTTTCATTTGGTTATATCTCTGTCAAATAAAAATTAGTTACATGTGGAAGGTTTTACTTGTACTTCTATAACTGATAGATGTGAAACACATCATGCATAACATAGTATTGGCTAGATAATTATCATCAGTATGGAACATCAATGATATGATTCATGATATCCAATGGGCTTGTATATCTTATGACTAGTTTTCCCTACAACCCATTCTGTATTTTCAAAAATATTTATGAGACTATTAGAATTATATAATCAAACATTGAAAATACAAAATTAGATCAATGATGATCATCATATAACATTTTCATTTTTGACTTATATCCATTCACTTCAGAATTAACTGAATATTCATCCTTGTAACTCAAAACTTTTAGGGGAAGACCAAGAAATATTATCCCACTTATACCCAATACAATGTTTTATTACATGAATTATTATTTAGTTCCTTTAATGGATACATCCTAATCATATACATATAACTATTATTGAATGATATGTCCACCAATGGTGAATGGTCCTCTGAGTAAGGACCAAAGTCCATCACACATGCTATATGAATATCCTACGATATTGGAATAGTTCACTAAAATTTACTGTCCACATTAGGATGATAAGTGGTATTAGACTTCATGTATGTGTCCAATTTTTGACATCAATGATTTCAAAAATTTATATGTTAACCATGGATCCCTATAAGAGATAATAAATTTCAACTCACCATGTAATATAACTATTTCCCTCATTCATAGATTTTTAAATGGATTCAACATATTTATCTCAATAATCAGTATAAAATGAGCTAATTTGGATACTCTATCTAGTACTGCACAAAATGGAATTATTATTATTTTAATTATTCTTTAAAATTCTCCACAAGATCATTATTTATTTGATCAAACATTGACATGAGGAATTACAATAGTTATATAATTATCATTGATAATTCCTTTTTTTTACCTATATATTGACAATAAATTTTCTAGCAATCTAAAACATATCCCCTTTTATTCTAAACCACTCAAATGGGTTATTCATATTATTATAAATAATAATTTTTCTATCTTGAACCACCCAATTAGAATGATTAAATTAATTTAATTCCACTTTTCTCATAGTAGATAGAATTAAAATTTCTTCCTAAAAATATATTATAAAATGTAACACCTCTAACAATTCACATTGGGCCTCCCCAACATTTAATGTATCCATCATGGAATGAAATTAAAAATCTATAAATTGATTTTCATGAAATGTCAATCATAATGTTTACGAAACCATAATTATAAATAATATCCTATATTCACCATAGTTCACAAAATCCACTCACATATCAACAAATAAACACATATTTTTCCATTTTTCTATATATACCAAGACTACATCTCAATGCATAGTGTGACATACAAAACTAGCTACCATATTAACTTTCCCATATGTGTATACTATCTCATTGTCAAAAGTTTATAAATACTTCCTTTTTCTCCTTTTCCTTACAATGAGACCATATTGTGAAAATATTTACATTTATCTCTTAAATATATATATTCTCTCAAAATCACATCAATGAAATAGTGATACCATGTTATCATTTTATACACCACCACTATAAGATCATGTTCATGTGTTGGGTAATTACATTAAAGGTCATTTAAAATTATGGGGGTAATTATTTACATTTTTTTGGAATTCTTCAAAGGTCATTTAAAATTATAAGGGACATATGTAGGTCACATATTTTTGTTTTGAGAAATGGAAGATCAAATAGGATGGTTTATTTTAATTAAGATGTTTTACTCCAATCAGAAATTATTTATATGGAAAAAAGGAAGGAGTAATTTGGGATGTAATATGTGGTCCATTAGACCATGATAGTTTAAATGATTAACCACCCTTGTGTCCAAGTGACTAGTTAGATATGTTTGTTTGGGTATGTTAAACACTATAAAGGACTCTCCAAATATGATAACTCGTAACTAGTTAGATAATCTGAATAAAGAACCTATAAATCCTAAAAATTATATTCATGTAGAGTACCCAATATTGGAAAAAGAAAATGAGAGTTTTATAGAAATGGAAGAATAATCATCTAATAAATGGGGACCAATTGCCTTTAATTATTCAATGTTATCATCTAACTATGAAGAGGTCTCTAAGACCACTGATAAGTATCAAACAAAATATAACAAAATGAAAAAAAGATTTTATTTGTGGTAGATAACTTTTTGAAATTAGGAAATAAGACTAGAGGGGGAAATTAATATCCCTTACGAAAACCAAAAGTGGTAATATCATTAAATTTCAACAAAATAGAGTATAATAAGGGCCATCTTAAAAAATTATGAGGATATTTAGAAATAAAAATAAAAATCACCCCATTTTTCACATAATGTGGGGTCTATGGGTTGTATTGTGCCAAATGAAAAGATTATACAGTCTAAAAAATCAGATGGGGGTGAAAAATATTAGTTCATTCGGGATTATAACTTGGTAATGTAATCCCAGGAGGATATATAGGGGTCACTTAATATGTAATTGACCACATTGGAAGATGAAAGATCTAGTTGAATTTATTTGGATATCATACATAAAGTATAATAATAAAACAAATAATCTAGATATATACAACATTCTAATAATGTGATATAGGTTTTTAAGGACAATGCTTCACTAGAGGATGTTGACAGAAGGAATACCATATGTATAGAAGTGAAAAGAAAAGGGGGAGTAATGGAATGGATTAAACAATATTTTATTTTATATTGATTATTTATTGAAGTGTATAATTTCTTGTAAAATTTTACCAGGAATTGGGGAAATGTGGAATATTACTTTTAGGGATTAATTAATGATGATTTAGATACTAGGGTATGTTTACTAAAATAAAGATTTTATAGGTTATAAGATTCTAAAAATTTAAAATTTTTATTGAATGGAACAATGATATCCCATTTAGATTAATTTCCTATATATCTTAGAAATTTTGTGAGGGTTCACACTAAAACAATAAAAATGGTTTATACAGAATGAAAAAATATTTTGATGATGATAGATTTACTTTAACGATATTAGTTACATCGTATAAGATAGAATATATATATATATATAAATCATACCATAACAAATTTTTTTAGAAAATAAAATCATAACACTATAATGTTAGTTGAGAGAAATCATATTAAAGAACATATAGATAGCAAATAACTGCCTCTAGTAATCTATCCTTACTCATCAGTTATGTTTTCCCAACATTGATACCATTACATATAATGATATCATATAAAAACCTGATATAATATGTCCAACTCTACTGGAAATAACATTTGATTAACAATTAAATACATTATATTATCCCTATTGAGTGGGTCACGACACCTTTTTCTCATGAAAAATCAATTTGATATTTATGTAAATCCAATAAATCCAATACCATGATGATATCAAACATGAAAATTTCATTGAACGTAAAATACCATGAAAAATAAACATTTCCTATGAAAAATTTACATGAAGGGAATTTTAGTAATTGAATATATTTATCTCCCAAAGGCCTTAAAATGTGTGTAAGATATGAAATTATCTCTACTAAAGACCCATAAATATACCAAATATTATATATAATATAATTTATAATAGCAACATCAAATAATGTTGAAATAAGTATATAATTAAAAAATAAGGAACCTCTAACTATGGAAGGGATTTTAATTTTATTTGGTTGATCCTTATCTATTTCAAATATGTGACCCTCATTGTGCTCTACCTATGGTAATAAACCCTAAGGTGGATTTTTGGATCCCTTATTCATCATAGTGTTAGTCCTCATAGAGAATAACTACCAATGTGGACCATCATGTTAGAGAAATATAGTCTAGGTTTAAGATAACTATGATTAATTTTCCATTTACACAAAATATAAACAATGAAGGATTGTTCAATATTATTTTAATTGTATAATATTACCACAGTTGATGTACTTTCATGTGTATTATATATAATTATTAATTATGTGTTTGGGCAATCACAATAAAAGAGTCCCAACAACACATTCTTGTGTCCCATAGAGGAACACATCAATGTATTATTTTTAAATTGTTTCACCATACCATTAAGAAAGCTAACAATTCATCACTTATTCTCACCAGATGAACTTATAATACTTATCGACTAGAATAAAATATAAAAATACACTGGATTTAATCAGATATCCTGTAACACCCCAAGCTTCCACGATACACTTCTCTTTGAATAATACAGTAGCGTGTGTTGTACGCAACTTCAAGTTCTAACAAACACCACAAACAATCAAACTAACCGTTATGAATAGTAATACACACTTTTTAAAATTTTATAAATTTTATCTTTCAAAATGGACTTCATTTTTGGATTCGTAATATCAAAATTAGCTTAGGGTGAATTTTTGGTATTTTTTTGAAAACATTCAATTTTTGATGAATAGTGAAAAACACCGAGTTATAGTTTAAAACCGAATTTTTATTTAAATAATTATTTATTTTATTTAAATTTATTTAAGGTAAAAATAGATACATGATACCTATATAAGTTCAATGTAATTAATTGGAGTTAGTTTAGAATAATTTTAGATATATAAAAGGTTTATTGAACTTTTCACCGTCTTTTACCCACCTCCTAGGAAAATTTGGAAAATTCACATAAAACATAATATTACCACTTCTGTAAGTGGAATTTCAAAAATCCGAGAGACATGGTTAATATCAAGGAGTAAAATGTGGTTCAATGAGATGAAAATAATTTTTGGTGAATAGTAACTTTTTATTTTTATTTACCATGGTTAAAAGTAAATAGGGTAATTAAGGGTAAAAATGATATTAATATTACCCTAACACATGTACTAATTCTATTGGACAAGTGTATCTAGACCAAAAACAACCTTATGAAGAAAATATTATCATTTAGGATCATTTGGCTTTGATTAGGACATTTATTATTATTTAATTCTAAGAAGAGTTAAAAGAGATAAAATCAAAGTTTAATAACTAATTTTTTTTAATATTGGGTTATACATAAGATAAATTCAATTATAAATATTTATTAGAAAGATAAAAATATTTCCTAAATAATGGTATTTTATTTATAATTTTTAGACATTAAATAATTTAATTTATATATGACACAATGGTGATGTAGTAATTACCTAATTAATGAAATATTAAAATAATTGATATTATAAATATCAAAATAAATGTAATTTGAGACTTTTTATGAATTAAAGTAATTTTATAGGTTAATAAGACGTATTAATATTGGTTATATAAATTGTTTTCTAAGTAATAATTATTTTATGAAATTATCAAAAAAAAACCCAATAGTGTCAAAATTGACATAAAAGAGTTTTTAAAAGAAATATTATATTATTAATTGATATTATATTTCTAAAAATATAAGGTTTGGAAAAAGGACTTATATAATGACATTTGTATCATTAATGGACCAATTGGGGGTCTCTTGGAGGTATATAGTAATTTCATTAACTATATAATATAAAAATACAAAGAGACATGGTAAATGAAAAACTATTTAACTAAGAGTTAAATATAAATGATAAGGTTAATATAGTGACCCAAACCAGTATAAAATCTATTGTTTGAAAGTATTTTGACCCCTACCCACCTTAAACATTAAATAATCTACTTTTGAGCCATTAGAAACCGAATATGAATTTATTATAAAATAATATTTCAATCCTTTCCTAAGGTGCCCCTCACCGCTCTTATAAAAGGGAACTCCCCCTTTTCTCTTATTCACACCTTCAAAGCCATTTGGCTCAGCCAAAACCTGCCGAAATATCCTCCCAACTTCCCTCACTTAAACCTAGAGGCCTTATTTGGATCATAAATCCGACCTCTGGAGCCATTTTGATCAAATCAAAAGGAAGAACCCGAAGAAGATGTAACGTTTTCACCACCCTCTTTCAAGTTCCTTTCTTCTTCAACATATTATTTATTTGTTATTTACATTATAAAATAATAACTCCAGTATCTTATATATACTTTGATGTTATTAAAAATATGGTACAACCATATTCATTATTCTATCTATCCTTTGAATGACATGTCACCATACGTGCGTACGTACGGATTACTATCTCCATGTCTCGGTGTCATTGTTATTCAATATATTATTATTTGGATCGGTATAATAATGATGGTTAATTAATTTAAATAATAAATATAACATGATAATGATTCTGTATATATGATATACCATCCAATTATATATTATTTTAATATCATAAGAATGATATTGTCGCTCGTGCGTACGTACGGACTACCGTCTCCACGAACAGGATGAGATTCATTCCCCATCGTATCCATTCAAGACTAAATTTTTTTTGATGATTAAAAATAATTTTCACAGACATTATATCATTCTAGATATGAATAATATACATCCCATTCATAACAAATATGGCTCACATAACAAAGAATATAAAGGAAAACGAATCCCTTAACTCCCAAACGACGATAATACTAAGATACTATTAACAAATCAATGTTATAAGATCATATATGATGTAATATTAATGTATATGATTATTTTATAATTTAATAACAATTATTTCACCATTATACCGGAGGTTAATCTACCCTCGACCAAGGAAAAAGTACAAAGTAAGGGGTTTCTTATCTCACATTTAATTCTGTGAGATTTCAATTGTTCACCACTTATTTATTGCATGTGGTGTTTGTACTTACCATGATTGTATTCATTGTGTAATAGACTTTAATTTATAGATATTTACATCATCATTGTATGATACTTCTTTCATGGGTGTATGTTTCTTAAGTTACCAAATCGATAAGGGAATTTTAATTTGAATTTCCACTCATTCGGCTTTACGCATACTTCATTAATTATTTTACTCCAATATTATGTGTGGAATCACTATTAATTTCATTATGTCATAATTTCCACTCCCCTTTATGTGGATATAGTTTTGATACACATAATCATTCCATTGATAAATTCTCAAGTCATCGGTATGAACTTGATAAAATTAATTTTTACTCAATCTCGATTTGTTGAGTTAAACATCCATTTCATTGGTTTTGTTTTTACAAGAATATGTGTGAATGTCCTTTAATTGTTTTACACTGAATATCCAATCATATTGAGTGTATTTATATTTTTCACACATAATTATTTTGTTGATTTATCCTTAACCTAAGGATATGACCTTTATGAGAGATTTTATCTCAATTTACATTCTATTGAGACTCCTTTGTTGTTATAAACCAAATCACTTTTATATAGTGTATATAATGTTCTTTGACATAGTATACCATGAATCCATTTATTCTCAGGATATTATAATGTTTTGGTTACCTCAATTATTTGTATTCAAGTGTCTCTCTTTTGGTTAGGAACTCTAACTAAAATATCATTTTAAATATTTTAAAGATTTATTATTGTAAATATTTCTCATTAATGTCCATGTTTTAAAAATGGATTTAATGATTTATTTATATGGACATTAAATTTTTAAAATTAAAACTCCTTTTAAAAGTATCAAAGTGGTATGAGACACTTTGATTCAAAAATATAATTTTAAATGGATTCTTGACAAATAGTCTGACTTTTAAATGTTTTCAAGAAAAAGAGGGATATTTACCTCAAATAGTATTGATGATTATTTTCATCTATGTCAATATCCTTCATTATTCTCAATTGAGGTTAATCTGTTAGAATACGATCTTCTATATTGTATTTAATGAGTTGCGTTTGACTGTGGATGTGCTATTTTTATACCATTCATGGGTTGTGGATAAAGTATTGAAATTTCGTATGCTAGTTTCAATATGAATGTTTATGTTATTTTTAAAAATTTTCATATGAGGAATGCATTAGACTTAGTAAGTGACGAGTGGAGCCCGCTAGAGCTTCTTGATGCATCGGTAGGTCTCATGAGAAAAACTAGTGTCATCGCACCAGGCCTTGAAAAAATCTTATTTGTAGTCTTAGCACGAGGCCTTGACTATGTGGTTATGATAGACTGACATTATGCATTACATCATTATGAAAGTGGTTATTGATATTGCATGTGATTATTTGACTAGTATAATATCCTTGTGAATAAGTAAATGTCATTATTTAATTTTATTTTTTCCATAGTATGCTGATGTTCAAGTTTAAAATGCTTTTGTTTTAGTTATACATTGCCTTAAATGTTTATGCTTATTTATGAAAGTTTACACTATATTTTTATCCTTACTGAGCATCTGAGCTCACCCCTTTCTATGTTTTATTTTTCCCAGGATGTGAAGAAGTATTTTATGACGTACCTATAGGGATAGTATGAGGGGATATGAGTGTGGTCTATGAAAAATGTTTTTTCGTAGTTTTTCATTTTATGATGTAATGTAAACCTTATAAATGTATCTAGTACTTCCAAGGCTACTAAACTAATCGGTCTTTCGAGACGTGATCTTTTGTGATCATGCCAATGTTATGTAATAATGCACCGACTCTAGGCTTCTGGGGTCGGGGCGTTACATATCTCATTCTGTCATGGATTCCTTGTTTACCATATCTATATAAACGTCATGGGTAAACATCCGCACTATCAAGTGTATTTATTTTCAAAAGACTAATTCAATCCATTACACCATTATAGTGTTTCTAAAATCTATTTATAGTGAAAAAATACAATGTGACAAAATTAACAATATATTCCGAAAACATCATGTTACCCATTTAAAAATATTAAAACTCTATATTCTTGGATACAAGATACATAAAAGGGTAGAAATGTGGAATAAATGTTTTTTAAAACCCTTCAGGTGTTAGCCCTTCATGTGGATTAACATTATTAATTAATTTTTACCATCTAGTTAAAATAACATCAAGTATTTGTACATCTATTACAATGATATCCTTTTTAAAAAATCATGTGGAAAATAACCATATCAACTAACCCAATTAGAAATAAATTTCATAATAAATATAATTTTTTTTATCAAAACTGTGACAATTGATTCACATCACATCAATTATTTTCTAGATGATGTTTGATGGATACTCTTTTCAATGAAAAAAGAAAATAAATTACAATTCCACTGATAAGATTGTAAATGTTTTCATATAACCACATAGTCTAATGGGACATCATTGTAAATCATGGTTTAATATAAAGAGGTTACCTAGTAATTTTTTTAACAACATAATTCATACCAATTATATATATATATATATATATATATATATATATATATCCCCACCGACCACCTAAAAACACAAAATAGATACAATTGGTGTTATCCTAACTCGTCTCTTCACTCTTTATCTGTCATTGAATCTAGTTAGAATGCTACCTAGTCATAATTGGGTCAACTATATCACTAAGGGATGGAAATAAATAATGATGGATTAGAAAATACCATTATAGGTCAGTTTAACTGTACATTCTATAGCATTATCAATCAAAAAATTTAAAAAAAAATTGATATGAGGCATCTATAACTGGAATGTTCCCTACCCATGAATAATATAACCATCATAGTGAAAATAACATAGTATAGGATCATATAATACAAAATTAAACAATTTTATAAAAAATTATGTAGTGCAAACAAAATAGATACGTGTGTTGGTGTATAAAATTAAAAATTATGACCGATGAGGACAATGAATCTAACTCCTCAAATAAGATTTCTATAATCACGTACAACCCTCCCTAAAAATTTTAGGATTCATCACATTAGTGGAACTACTCCTTTCCCATAAATCCAATTCAATGGATATGGTCTTATACTACTAATTAAAGACACCTTTTACATACCCATGACACACTACATAACATCTACCTATCAACTATAGTGGGTTAATAGAGGTGACTATTATACCTAGTAGAATATCCCTATGGGTTCCCCTATTCACCAAATAAATGGGAAGACCAATTAGCTTCAATGATTTTTTAAATCATTACCTACATATAAAAATTTATCAATACAAAAAATTAATGTATTTTAAGTACATTTATCATAAAATAAAACAAAATCCAAGATAATAAGATAAATTCACAACATTATATCCTATAGACAGAAAATCAAGTGTTCCTACAAAACCCTGGGGACATGATAAACATGGTTATAAATTATTAACCAATGATGGGGGTAACTCTTACTCATTAGTATACCAATAAAAACTTAATATCCTATTTCCCCATTATCATCGATGAGGTACCCACACTTTATTGGAAATTAAAACCATTATCTACTTACCAAGGCATCTATATCATAGTATGCCTTCTAAAAACAATGCATATGTCCTAATGTAACTTTACATGTTAATATATCATGAAAACATATGATGAGAAAACCATGTATATTATCATAAAACATATAAAAATTCATCAATAGTATATATTTAACAAAATAAAATCCCTTAAAAAACATTTCTAGGAAAGAGACATGCACCTAAAAAACCAAAAATTACCTTTTTACCAAAAAAATAGACACATAAATTGTTTTTCACAAAACAAATACCATAAGAAAAAAACATTTTTCTATGTGTAAAACATCTAAATGAAAATATAATTTTCATTATTAACATATTTTTCACAATATCAAGTGAGGAATAAGACACATACCTTAACCTGATGATTTTATGAAACCATGTATCCAACCATGAGATCATATCCCTCATTCAAGTTCTCAAATAGTTAAAATCAAAACCCCAATTTTATTCCAATAGAACCTACTAATTATTCTAACCATTAACAATTTATAGTTTCATCATGTTACATAAAAACACTCTCAATAGAATATTTTAGATGGTAATATATCGGGGATTCAGAATAATTACATCCTGTGATCAAGGGAAACATGTTTAGAAGCAGGAAGATTAAATTCAATTTCCAAAAAACACCGATGACTTGGGAGTATTGATTAAGAAGGGATAAATGAGTCTAAAACCTGAAAAAATGGTTAAATTTATTTTTTGGGAGGGGTTTTAAGTTTCTATACAACTTAACTACAATATCCCAATGACCATGTAGTGATAGTGAAACTACCTAGGCTCCCATTATTTTTGGGATTACATAGTATAATTGGGAAATCTAAGTTGAGAGTGTGCTTTTTTCATTCTACATTGTCTCACCCAGTATCCCTTACATGGTTCACTTTGGAATATCATATATTCCTCATGGATAGTTTTTGATGATAAGAGTATAAATCTCACTAGAAATAATCAATTTTCACTCTTAATCCTACAAAACATGAATATGTTTATATAATAGACGTCAAAACACCTCAACTAGAGACCTAAATATAAAAATAATAAATTTATTTAATAATAATCATTGAGGCCAAGGGCTCAATTGGTATATTACAGTTTCCAATATTATATTAATTATGATAATAGAAATTGGAGCACATGAAATATGAACCTAAAGATACTTTTAAGGGTATTTTTTAATTTTTTCTTATATTTGAGTATAGTCTATATCCCAAAAATACCATGTTTAAAAACTCTACTTTCCATAATAATTTATTGGTTTTTTTAAAACATATAACCATAAAAAAAAGTATATCTATAATGACCCGGACCCTCATGGTACATTACATTGCCAATTTCCATAGTTTGGGACACCCTGGAACCAGGAAGCTCGGAACCAAAGGGTGGTGTATTGGTGGAAGTATTTCATCGTGGTGTCACTGATTAGTGTGATACTGATCTGTGTGTCACAGATCATTGTGAAACTGATCCATGTGTCACCGATCGGTCTGTCACCGATCGGTGTGTCACATATCGGTGCTGAAGGGGAATTTTGGGTTTTACTTTCCCAGTTTCCCCGTAACGCCACTTTTGAGTCTTTTAACATTTTTAAAGTGGGTTAAATATGTTATAACCCCATGAACAATTTTCTAAATCCCCTAGGAGTGGGTTGACCGTCAACAGATCCATTTTCCTCTCTTGAAATGAAATACTATAATGCAAAACAATTATGGCCACCCATACATTGAGAATTAATAAATAACAATTTATTCCATCCTATGTAACCATCCAACAACATGGTGAAACCACAATCCTCCTTTAAAGAGGTTCAAAATTCAAATCTCTTAACTCTCGGTTCATGCCTTTTTATCGCACAAGAATTCTTTCTTTTTTCTTATTGGCTGAGTTATTTCTTTCCTTGGTGTGTTTGGAGTCCCCTTTCTTGAGGCTAGTGGTGCGCCCGTGTCGGAGACCTTCCTTCTCATTCTTGGTGTTCCCGTAGTTTCCTCCTTTGAAATTAATGCATCCCCAGTTCTTGGAGCGTGGAGAGAAAATTTGATCGTTGATCATCATTGTAGGGTTTTTCTTCATCTCTCATTATTGTGTATCATGCAGGGTGGGTACAATAATGTTCCTTTGGGGATGGATGAAACCAAATATTAAAGAAGATAATAAATGGTTTTTAAATAATTAATTGGTGTGTTCAATGATTTTGTTGTACCTTTTTTCCTTTTTTATGTGTTGTGAATTATACAGGCTTATGTACACTGAAAATTGTTCCAGTTAGTGGTCCTTCCTTGTGCACTAAAGAACCTATGTTTTCCGGATAATCATGTGATTGAATGGATGTAACATAGAAACTGGTTAATCATGTAAAATCAGTTGATTAAATAGATATCCAATGAATAATACTCTTTGTGTGATCACGCCATTCAACCAAACAAAAATACAAAACATAATGAATGGTGTGATTAAATCTGAGAACACATTTTCTCTGTTTCAGTGATGTGTATGGTTGTTCTATTTGAATCCTTGTGGGGTGACGTGGATGGGGATGGGATCCCCTGTTGTTGAGTTGTTGGTTGTGTAACTGAGGCTATGTGGGACTGTACAATGGGGCTTGGTTTGGTTCCAGTACTTTGAGGGATCTCATGGATCCTTTTTGTTATTGATACTTTATAAGATAACCTGGTGTGAATGCTTAATTTTCTTCTTGGATTTTTTCCTTAACTTATGGCTATGATTTTTAGTTTCCAAGTAGTGAAGAATTACATAAATGGAATCACTTGAATAAGAAAACAAGAATGGATTCAATGGGAATTGTTTTCCAGGAATGATTTGTGACTTGGCCGTGGGTGTGGTGCTTTTTATGAATGAATAGTAACGAGGGTGTTTGTTTATAGGCTGGTTTTGGAACCCATAGGTTGGTATGAGTGCTTATTACCTATATGTATAATTTATTTCTTATGTTTCTTATTCATGACCCACCCAAGTTGAGTACTTCGTGCCGAACACCCCCATTTTAATGGGGGAGGGTGTTTTTTCCAACACTCCTATGAGTGGTAGGTTATTAGATCCTCTCTGATCCCTTTCCCAAGTAACTTAATACTCTTTGGGTAGGCTGTGACAACCTGAGGTCCATTTTATCCCAAGATTCATTGGGCAGGATACATTGTGGTGGTTGGCCCAGGTGTGTGTGGGCAGGTTGTTTCCCAAGTGTCTTCGGGATGAGGCCCAGGTGTCTTTGGACGTAGCAGTAGTTGTTTGGTCCCAGGTGTCTGTTGTCGTGGTTACGTGTGGTTGTGGTGGCCCAAGTGTTTGCGGGTGGGATGTTTGGTTGTGGTAGCCCAGGTTTGTGTGGGAGGGGCATGGTAGTGGGATTGTGGTGAGAATGGTAGGAGAGGTCTGATGCGTAGGATGTCTTGAATAACCAGTGGGGAAGTGGTGCGGGGTACCCAAATATTGATGTCCTATTACTTAACTTGAATTGCGTTATTTTAGGAGTGTTCATTGGTGAGGTTGGGTGGATAGTTTCCTTGCTATGTGCCTTGGTTATCTCCTTTTTCTCAAAGGGTATTATAATTCCTCCCCATTTATGCACGAGTGTTTTTTGTTTTCCCTAATGAGTATACCTGTACGCTCACCCAATGTACATAAAACTACTTTCAGGTTTCCATGAGGAGTTCAAAAATTAGGTAGGATCATACTTTCTCATACATTTGGTCAATTGTGGTTACTGTTTTTCTTTTCTTGGGTATTTCCTTTGGGGTTTTTTTGTACTTTTGTAGCACATTATTATTGGAACATGCATATGGGAATGGATTTTTTTGTTTCACTTTTACTTCCATATTTGGTGTTTTTTGGGATTTATTATCTTATCTCCTGATCCTACAAAATAAAAAGGGTAATTCTTACCATATTACATGTGATTCTATAGCCTTGGTGCTAGTCGCCACTCTGAGACCTATTGAAGGAGGGTCTCAGGGGTCATTACCTCTCCATCAACATGAGTAAGGAAGGGTTTGGAAATATTTTATCCCTTCCCTCATCTTGGTGAAGGTGGGTTGTGATAGAATGGTATCAGAGGAGGTTGATAGATAGGATGGTGCTCGGGGTTAGGCACATCGATGGTTGCATGGGATGGTAGGGAAACAGTGTTTGTAAATCTTGGTGCATGAAATAGGCCCGGGAAGAATGTCTAGGACACATGATTTTATGGCCTCGTGTGATCTGATGAAAGGACTCTAGGACTACTGAAAGTCCAAGTGAGACTACATTTATTGTAGGGTAGAAACCCTAAGAAAGGTACATGCATTATAATGAC
The DNA here is from genome assembly GCA_963277665.1 of Viscum album. Lineage (NCBI taxonomy): Eukaryota > Viridiplantae > Streptophyta > Magnoliopsida > Santalales > Viscaceae > Viscum > Viscum album. The sequence continues at coordinate 620,937,441 of OY728167.1, read as the reverse complement.
TTGTGTTATTGTGTGTATTGGGTATTTTGGGAAATTAAAATGAATAAACATTATAAAAAAAATTAAAATCAATCTTCTACACTACTAATTCTTCGGCATTCCTTATTTACCTTGTAGTTGTGGAACTAAGATGATGAACATGAGTATTACAGAAGATCGAGGCCCAAGTGGTTGATTCAGCCAATCTATAGAGGACTAAAATAGATTAGGAGGAAAATCTGGGGGAGAGGACGCATCATTCATTTCAGTGGTAGACCCTCGAAAATTACGAGGGAAGTGTGTTGGATATGGAGACAGAGAGATGGATTGAGGAACTGGTGATAGATTTCATCTTGATTCGGGCTTTAATGGAGTACCGGGTTCTTCTGGATGTAATCAAGATGCGGGGAGCAGCGCGTCAGGGGTGGATGATCTACCTTGGGGAGAAGAGGGAGGATGAGGTCTCATGGATTGACTTCGAGAGGGAGTTCCAAGCTGAATTCCTCTCTTCCATGATGATGTCTGAGAAGATGTAAGAGATACTATCCATTCAGTATGGGAGTATGTCAGTGGGAGAGTTGGGGATCAAGTTCAAGGATCTCCTTCGCTTTGCTCCATACCTCTTCCTAGATGAGGAGTCTCGGGTGAGATGTTTAGAGGAGGCACTACGACATTCTATTCAGTATGTTGTAACTTCCTTCACTCTATCGTTGTATGTGGAGGTCCAGAAGAAGGCTGAAGTGGTAGAGAGGATGCACACGCTGGGAGGTATGCCGCGAGAAGGGATCTAGTTGGGATTTTCAAAGGGTAAAGTCGTCAGTAGTAGGGATCCAGCATCAGGGCCTTCTAGGTTTCGGCCAGTGGGGAGCAGGCCCCAGCAGGTCTAGTTTCGATTTCCTAGTACTCTCCCTTTCATTTTGGGCCCAGGACTGAGATGATTCATCTATGCTAGCAGTTGGCATCTTGGAAATCAGTCCTCGGGCAGAGTTTAGTACAGTGGTGGTGGGCCGGTTTAGTGCCCACCTCAACAGTAGCAGTTTCCAACTAGGCCCTTTCAGCAGAAGAAGTAGGGACAGCGAGCTCTCGCCCCTCCGAGAGAAGACGTTGCATAAGAAGGCTAACCTCAGGGTGCTCCTCAGGGACCTCGACCAGGGTGTGGTTGGGGAGGAAAATATCAACTGAGGGGAAGAGGACCTGGGCATGGGAAGTTATACGCCATAGAGGCAATAATTCCAGCAGGTCCGGTAGTTGTTTGAGGTTTGATCGGCTTGTTTAGTACCCTTTCCTATGAGTTGATTGGTTCAAGAGCTTTTTGGTCCTTTATTGCACCCAGTACAACCCATGCTTTGGGTCTAGATTCATAGAGACTTTCCGTACCCCTGGTTTTGAGTATGCCCGTCGGGGGTCATACCAGCTTGTCTCGTGTTTGCCAAGAATGTAGATTGATGTTGGGACCACATCAGTCCAATGGGGACCTTCTTTTTCTACAGATGTAGCTATATGATGTCATTCTAAGCATTCACTGGCTATTATCTGTATGTTCTGTTATCGGCTGCTTTCTAAGAAGTACTGTGTTTTCCGATGTGGGTGGACAACGTGTGACCTTCATCGGCGAGCAGGGTTTCCAGGAGGGCAACCGGAGTGTGGAGCACCTTCTTTCCTTGTTAGCCGAGCTATCTGTATTGTCGGTGGATAATGAGATTGTGGATGCCTTGGGAATTTTCAGTGAGTTCATTGATGTCTTACCCAAGGAGGTGGCGACTCTACCCTCTCGACATGACGTTGATTTGGGGATAGGCATGCAACCCAATGCCAATTCGATTTTGATGGCCACCTATCGGATGGATCCTTCTGAGCTGTGGGAGTTACGGGTTCAGATTGATGATCTGATGAAGAAGGGTTTTGTTCTACCAAGCGCATCACCATGGGGTTCTCTAGTCTTGTTTACGAAGAAGGCAGATGATGGTCTCATGCTATTCATAGACTACCAGAGATTGAATCAGGTAACGATCAAGAATCGTTACCCTCTCCCGAGGATAAATGACCTCTTCAACCAATTGAAGAGTACATGACGGTTCTCCAAGATAGACCTGTGTTCTGGATATCACCAGTTGAGGGTGAAGGAGGGTGAAATCTCGAAGACTGCCTTCAGGTGCAGATATGGGAACTTTGAGTTCGTGGTCATGTCATTCGGCGTTACGAATGCGCCAGCCGTGTTCATGGGGCTCATGAACTCCGTATTCTGGTAATTTTTAGACCGTTTCATAGTTTTGTTTATTGAAAAAATCCTGATCTACTCAAGATCATAGGAGGAGCACACTGAGCATCTGAGGACGGTTTTAGAGGTCCTTCGACAACACCAGCTCTACGGGAAATTGTCCAAGTTCAAGTTCTATTCATGATACGTGCACTTCCATGGACATGTGGTGTCCGATCAGGGGATTGAAGTGGACCCATTAAAGGTCAAAGAGGTTGTTTCTTGGGCATCACCCAAGAATGTGGTAGAAATTCATAGTTTCCTAGGTCTAGAAGGTTACTATCGGAGGTTCTTACCCAACTTATCTCGAGTAGATGCACCTTTGATAACCTTGACCAAGAAAGACCAGGCTTTTGTGTTGAATGGGAAGTGAAAGGAATCCTTCAGTTATTTGAAGGGTAAGTTGTTTAGTGCCCCAATGATGAGGTTTCCAGAATAAGGAGTGAGGATTGAGGTATTCTGTGATGCTTCAGGCCATGGCTTGGGGTGTGTGCTGATGCAATAGTAGGGGTGATCTCTTATAGGTCTAGGAAGTTATGTCCCCATGAGAGTAACTATGCCACCCATGATCTAGAGCTTGCAAAGGTCATATTCCCACTAATGTTGTGTCAGAATTACCTCATTGGGGAGCACTTCGTGGTCTTTACGGAAGACAAGAGCTTGAGGTATATCTTCTCCCAGTGGGACCAGAACTTGCGGCAGTAGAGGTGGATGGAGTTTCTTGAGGACTACAACTTCAAACTCTCTTATAATGAAGGTAAGGGGAATTTGGTGGATGATTCCTTGAGTAGGAAGTTGTAGAATGATGTGGTTAGAGAGTCGGAAGATTCTTGGAAGGTGATGGAGGAGTTGGCTTCCATGCACCTGGATGAAGGGGTGGAGGGTGGCAGAGGCTGTATATTCCAGATGACAGTGTAGTCCTCTCTGTTGCAGCAGGTTAAGGAATCTTAGTGGGTGGACTTAGAGGCTCAAGTGATTCACGATTGTGTTAGTCGGGGTGATGCTCCATGAGGATGGTTGGAAGATAGGTAGAATCAGATGATGTTCCATGAGAAGTTGTTTGTTCCGATGTATATGTGCAAGAGATTTCTTGGTGAGTTCCACAACTCACCCCTGGCGGTGCACCCAGGAGTTTCCAAGATGTATCGGGGCTTAAAGGGTCAGTTTTGGTTTCTTGGGGAGAAGAGGGAAGTGGAAGAGTTTGTGGAAAAGTTCCTTGTATGTCAGCAGGTGAAGGATGAACACCGCATCCTAAGGGGTCTGTTACAACCGTTAGATGCCTCCGAGTGGAAGTGGAATGAAATCTCGATGGATTTAGTCACAGGACTACCCAGGGTTCAAGGAGGTTGTGATGCTATCTGGGTAGTGGTATACTGACTGATGAAATCAGCTCACTTCCTGGCGATCAAGGAGTCGACTGCAGTGGATTCCTTAGAATGAATATATGTGGATGAGGCGGTGCAGTTTCATGGAGTTACGAGGTCCATAGTCTCGGATAGGGATTCATGGTTTACCTCATGAGTCTATAGGGGATTGTATCATGCTTTTGGCATGCCGCTACACCTTAACACTTCTTTCCACCCCCAGACAGATGGGCTGATAGAGCGGACTTTCCAGACAATCGAGGATATGCTACATTAATGTGTTTTGGACTTTGGGGGATCTGGGTGTGACACTTGACTCTGCTATAGTTTTCCTACAATAATAGCTACCACTCTACCATTGGAAGGGCTCCATTTGAAGCTTTGTACAGGAGGATGTGTCGCTCACCCATGTGCTGGACAGAGGTCGGGGAAGCAAGTTTTCTTGGCCCGGAAGTGGTGCAGAGCACGAAAAAGAAGGTTTTGTTTGTACGAGAAAGGATGAAGGAGGCCTATGAATAGAAAAATTCATACACTGATAGTAGGAGGAGACCCTTGGAGTTAGAGGTCACAGACCATGTGTTCTTAAAGGTCTCCCCTCAGTGTGGGCAAAAGAGGTTCGGTAGGGGGAGTAAGCTTTCTCCCATGTTTTTCAGACCCTTTGAGGTTTTGCGGCAGGTTAGTGAAGTGTCTTATCATCTAGCGCAACCACCATCGCTAATGAGAGTCCACGATGTTTTCCATGTCTCCCATCTTGGTCAATATCTACATGATGATTCCCATGTCATTAATTGGGGAGAGTTGGATATAGGGGAAGACAATAATTTCGTGGAGCGACCAGTGAGGATCGAGGATTGAAAGAAGAAAATGATTCATGGATGAACCATCCCTTTGGTTCATGTGTTGTGGAGGCATGGTGGCCCCGAGGAGAGTACATGGGAGAGAGAGGCTCAAATGAATGCCCAGTACCCAAAGTTGTTTTGAGTTTCAGTTCTGAGCCTTCCTTGATGTTCTTGTTTTTGTGACCTACTGTGATGTAATGATGACCTTGTTGGTTTATGAGATGTTTTGTTTCCTCACCTTGTGAATGTTTATGAAAAGTACCGATATGTGGGGATGGGAGAAACTGATTCCTAATCAAGACGCATTATCACAGATTCGATTAAACCCTTGCGGGCGAGTCAGTGCCACCCAAAGAGGATAATATCTCTACATTGAGAAAATAACTCCTTGATCTGTGTGTCAGGACAATGTGATCCATGGGATTCATATGGCTGTCTAGGGTGGGTTGGGTATGAGAGGTTTCTTTTGAGGTGGTTTATTGTACCCCTATCGTTAGAACTGGGTTTAGTTATGATTCTCGGGGATGATAATAGTTTGAGAGGTGTCTAATGTAATTACTCAGACCCTCCTGGTCCATTAATTTTCCGGTATCCATAGTTTGGGACACCCTGGACCCAGTAATCCCAGATCCGAAGGGTGTCGTATCGGTGGTAGGATGTCACCATGGTTTCACCCATCGGTGTGACACCGATCAGTGTGTCACCTATCGGTGTGACACCGATCGGTGTTGGAGGGTCTTTTCGGGTTTTCCTTTCCCAGTTTTCTCGTAATGCCATTTTTAAGTCTTTTAACCTTTTTAAAGGGGTTTAAAGCTATTTATAACCCCATGAACATTGTTTTAAATCCCCTAGGAGTGGAGAAACCATCAAGGGATCCTTTTTACTCTCTTTAAATGAAATACTTTAATGCACAACTATTATGGCCACCCCTCTGATGATAAATATTAAATAAAAATTTATTCCATCATGCATAACCATCCTACCGCGTGGTGAAACCATGATCCTCCTTTAAATTCGTTCAAAATTAATATCTTGTAACTCCAGGTTCTCACCTTTTTATCACACATGAATTACTTCTTTCTTATTCTTGGTTGGGTTATTTATTTCCATGGTGCGTTTGGAGACACCTTTCTCGAGGCTAGTGGTGTGACCGTGCTGAAGCCTTTCCTGCTCATTCATGGAGTCCCTGAAGTTTCCTACTTTGTAAGTCATGCATCCCCAGTTCTGAGCGCATGAAGAGAAACCCTGATCATTGATCATCCATGTAGGGTTTTCCTTCACATCTCTTTATTGTGTATCATGCGGGGTGGGTACGATAATGTTTCTTCAGGGATGGATGAAACCAAACATTAACGAAGATAATAAATGATATTTAAAGAATGAAGGGGTGTGTTGGATGAAGTCTTTGTACCTTTTATTCTATTATTATGTGTTTTGAATTATACAGGATTATGTCCACTAAAAATTGTGATTGTTGGTGGTCCTTCTTTGTGCACTAAAGAACCTATGTTTTCTGGATAATCCTATGATTAAATGGTTGTAACATGGAAACTGGTTAATCACATGAACTCAATTGATTAAATGGATGTCTAATGAACAAGAATCTTTATATGATCAACCCATTTAAACAAACAGAAATATGAAACTTAATGAATGGTGTGATTAAATCTGAGAACTCACATGCTCTATTTTGGTGATGTGTATGGTTGTTCTATTTGACTCCTTGTGGGGTGACGTGGATGGGATGACATCCCCTGTTGTTGAGTTGTTGGTTGTGGACCTGATGCTATGTGGGGTCTTACTTAGGGTCTTGGATTGGTTCCAGTACTTTGAGGGATCTGATGGATCCATTTTGTTGTTGTGACTTTATAAGAGAACCGACTGTGAATGATTAATTTGCTGCTTGACTATTTTTCCTTGGCTTGTGGCTATGTCTTTTAGTTTCCCATTAGTGATGAATTACTTAAATGGAATAACTAGAATATGAAAACAAGATTGGGTTCAATGGGAATTGTTATCTGGAATGAGTTGTGACTTGGCTAGGGGTGTTGTGCTTTTTATTAATGAATAGTAATGAGGGTGTTTGTGTATAGGCTGGTTTTGGAACCCCTGGGTTGGGATGAGTGTTGTTACCAATATGTATAATTTAATTCTTATGTTTCTTATTCGTGCCCCACCCAACTTGAGCACTTCATGCCGAACATCCCCATTTCAACGGGGGAGGGTGTTTTTCCCAACACTCTTATGAGTGGATTGTTATTATATCCTTTCTTCTACCTTTCCTGAGTATCCCAAGACTCTTCGGGTAGGCGATGATGGCCTAAGGTCCATTTTATCCCAATATTCTTCAGGCTAGGCACTATGTGGTGGTTGGGCTAGGTGTGTGCGGTCATGTTATTTCCCAAGTGTCTTCGGGATGAGGCCCAGGTGTCTTTGGGCGTAGCAGTAGTTGTTTGGGCCCAGGTGTTTGCAGGTGGGGTTTTGTGTGGTTGTGGTGGCATAGGTTTTTGCGGGAGGGATGTGTGGTTTTGGTATCCCAGGTGTGTGCGGGTGAGGTATGGCAGTGGGACTATGGTGAGAATGGATGGAGAGGTCTGACGTGTATGATGTCTTCAATAACTAGTGGGGAAGTGGTGTAGGGTACCCAAATATCAATGTGCTATTACTATTACTTTACTTTACTTGAGTTATATGGGGAGTGTGCCATGGTGAGGGTGGGTGGATAGTTTACTTACTAGGTTCTATGGTTATCTCCTTTTTCTCCCAAGGCATTAGAATGCCTCCCCACTTGTGCACGAGAGATTTTGGTTTTCCCTACTGAGTATAAATGTATGCTCACCCTAAATATATAAAACTTCTTTCAGGTTTCTAGGAGGACTTCTAAGATCGTGCAAGACCGTACTAGCTCAGACGTTGGGACCATTGTTATTGTTGTTTTTCTTTTCTTTGGTACTTACCTTTTGAGTATTCATGTACTTTTTAAACACTTTATTATGGGAATATGCATATGGGAATGGATTGCTTTGGTTTTACTTTTACTTACAGTTTTGGTGTTTTTTGGGATTTAATATCTTATCTCATGATCCTACTTAATAAAAAGGGTAATGCCTTCCATAATAAATGTTATTCTATACACTTGGTTCTATTCTCCACTCCAAGACCTATTGAAGGCGGGTCTCGAGGCTCATTATCTCTCCTTCAACTTGAGGAAGGAATGGTTTGGTAATCTACTATCCCTTCACTCATCTTTGTGAAGGTGGGTCATGACAATATCGTTCTTCAAAATATATATTTTCCTATGAAAATAATTTGAAAAAACTAAACCATTGCAGAACGTCATTCATAATAATGAAAATTTGATATATTCCATACAAATTCAATTATAATTTTCTAGTATTACTTATTCTCATTCGAATTCATTCAATTTATCCAAATTTTATTAAAGACTACCTATAAATCCTTAGAAAAATATATTCAATTTTTTTTTATAATCATAAATTATCCTAAAAATTAATATCATTCTGGGAAAACAATTTATAGTAATTCAATAAAAACATTTCAAAAAACACATCAGAAAAAATTTGTTAGTGATATATAATTTCTACTAGTAATATATAATAAAAATAAAAAATATATTTAGAAAAATAAATGTCATAAATTAACAAAAATAAATAAATATTTTAGTATATCCAAATTTATATTATATTTATAGCAATACTATAGTGATTTATATAAAAATAATGATGGAGAGGGAGGGGAGAGATATTAATAATGACATTAATAGGTCAGAGTACATAGAATTACATCACTAAAACTTTTGTAAGTCATCATATATATTCAAAAAATTTCTCATTTGGGTGTCACTAATTTTAATCCTTTAATTAATAATACACTTCAAACATTTGAATAGAATCCTCTTAATATCACAAACATTCTCAATAAAATAAAATAAAAATTAATAATTATCCAAATTGATGTCCTTTATAGAAGAAAATACTGACATTGTTGGAGTACAATAAAAATTCATCAGTTTTGATTATAAAACTATTCAAATAAACCTACCCTTCCTTGTATCAATATATTTTACCCATGAATCTTCCTCATGTTTACATATCATTACCCCCTATTAAAATTTAATGTAACACCTTGAATATGTTCACATATATTATTTTTTATTTTTTCCAAGACATATGTCTATTGAAGTATTTAATACATTGAATGAGTTTTAGATGACTTGTAAATTATTATATTTGAGTCTTGGTCCTGGTTTGGTTAGTATTTTTTGTAATATAGGTGAAATGAATCACTATAACATGAGGTATTATGACATAGTGAGATGATGCCTAATATTAACATTTTCATGTATGTAGTTTGAAATGTTGTATCCTTGGAATTGTTCCATGAATTCCTACTCAAGGGTATAAGGTTTCTCCATGAATACTACAACTACACTATACCTAGTATATATGATTTCATTCTATTTAACTATAATGGGATGGTATGGTTTAATGAAGATGCTCACCCTAAAATGTGGCCTTGGGGTACGATTTATATTGTTTTCATGTTCATCCATTACACGGGGAAATGCACATTGGGGAACATGGACTTACCACTTGATCAGATTATGTTGTCATTATGATTCCCTATTATGGGTAGTTGTACCATTACACATGAGGTTAGGTTGCAGTGCACACTTATGAAATAGATATGATTCCATTGATTGGGGAGTTATACGATGACATAGTAGGTCACACCGCAAAAAACAACCTTTTTATTTTAGATGTGCATGTTAAATTGGTGTCCCATAGGGTAATTGGATTTATATTGGCAAGAACCATGGGTGGACTCCCAATTCTCATCAACTTCCCTTCTTTCAACCTTCAATGACCCATGTAATATAGTAGTGACTTCTTCAGTTATTATGGTATGTTATCATCCCTTACCACATCTACGCATGTTCTTCTTCGCATTCCTCTAATTTTTGGATGTTTTGTTCTATTTTTAAAATTTATTCTATTAATTCCTGATGGAATCAATTTCAATTAATGGATCTTATTCCGAGTGTGGCTTGAGGGATGTTGGAAAAGTGAAAGGGTTTCAAAAACATTCATTGTATAAAATTCACTTTATTAATATATTTAGGGATTTCATTAAATTATGATATAATTTAATTGATGAATTGGGATGAATAAATAAATAAGTTTTGTGGTATAGTTATATAGGCATGTTGAGAGTGATCTTCACCCCCCCATTATATTTGGAATCTACCATTGGTGGTCTCTCTCAAAGATTTCATTAATTATGGATAAATGTATTTTTTATGAAGTTAAATGGTTTAATTCAATCTAGTTGTTTTTAATATATTAAAGTGATTTCATGAAGGATTTATGGTATCATGGTGTTTCTATAGTGAATTTGATCATGGAATTCAAGTTTGAGATTATATAAATTGAAGTGCAGTCAATTAAAAATGTGAAAACCCTATTAATGTGCTAGTTGCAGATTAAAATTACAACTCTATAAATGTTTTCATATATTGTAAGAATTTTATTAGAAAACATTATTTTTATTTATTTTTAGTTTGCCTTATATTTTATTGGTTAGGGGGTTTAGTGTATCTATTAAAACCCCCTTGGTGTTTATGGATTTTTTTATTTAACTGCAGATGACTAGTTAATCTTTGTGAGAGGATCATGTATGGGGATATGGAATCATGAGAGGTTTACGTTAATTGAAATATGGCTCAATGACCTTAGAGGGTCATGTGGTGTTTTGTTGGTTTCACATAGGGTGCTTCCTAGGAGTGAGTACATTTTCATGTTATAGAAATAGAAATATGAGATAAATTATTAATAATGTTTTTGACAATTACTTATGTTAGATCCAAACATGGATTCCATATCAATATTGTGGTGAGTTAGGTTTCCAATATCATTCTTGTTCACACATATATTATTTTTTGATCATATAACCACTGAAAATTATTTTATGTATTCTAGTATATAAATTATATTTAAATATGCATCAAAATTCATGAGTGTTCCTTAGATATAGAAAATCTTGTGGGGGTTAGTCTACGTGGTGAGATATCCTTTTTTATAAAACATTTCTATAATAAGTTCCAAAATTGAATTAACATTGTGATATTTTTAGTTTCAAGAGATCCTAAGTCATTATATGGGGGTGGGTGTGGGATTGATACCTCTGTACTAGGTGTACATTGTCATAGGACTGAGTATCATAGAGGGAGAGTGCGTTAGTAGAAATAATGTTTTTGGTGAAAATCATTCCCAATTTCTATTCATAGATTAGTATTTATATGGTTAGAGTAATTATTTTTTCTTGAATTAAGAATTTCATGATGATTTTTTCATTGTACATGTTGCATAAATCAGAGATCATCCACCAAGAGACTTGTAAATTGGTGATAGATCTTTCTCCGTAGAGATGATTTTTGCGACAACACTTGTAAGGTTGGATGATCCATTGGAGCTCAAATATGGTATGAAAACATGTTTTTGGTTAGGTTGAGGAAAATGGTTGAGTAACCTTTTTTATTTTTCTCCAATTTCATGTACTATATAAGATATAAATTTTTGTGGTTTCACATATGTCATATACCAGTATAACTATTATGGGTTACAATTTATTATAGCATGGTTATGTTATTATTGTGGTTATATTTCAACAATAATTTCATATATTCCACTATAGTGTTAAACTTATTGTATATGTTTTGTTATTTAATTTCTTTTTCTTATCGAATGGTTCATGATCTCCACATATAAATTATTAGAAACTTGTTCCTCATTAGTAGACTCTAGATTAAGGGTAAGTATGAAAAAGGGTACATGACACCACATTACAAGTATTATTATTTTGTCCAACTTAACTTTTTACAATTTGGTTTCATATATTTTTCATATTTGTTTTAATTTTTGGGATATGGAAGAAATAGATTGGATTGAAAGAAACTTATGGTGAACACTATTTATTATTCCTAGTAAAACCATTTTGATCTGAAGTCTATTTTTCTAGGGATTCATGATTATTTTTTATGGTGTTCTTTATTATATTTGATTTTATATTTATCTATTGTTGATCTTTAGATTTCTGATATAGGTTTTTTCACTTTCTCCATGTAGAAAGAGGCATCTCTTCATGAATTATATTCGGAATATAGGATTCAGATGAAATTTATATTCGTCAGTGAGATTCAATATCTTATTATATGGAGCAATCAATTGTCTAAAATTCTAATAAAAAAATATATTTTTTTTCCCATAAAATATCATCTTTGAATTATTCTCAATAGAATCATGATTTCAAGTTCTATAAATGTATATGTTGACTGTTTCTGTGAAATAATGTCGATTTGTGGAGATAGTTTTGTGCACATGTGATTTTGAGAGAGTGAGTTGTATGGGATTCAGAATACCTGATATTTACATAATCCCTTGGATTAGAGGTAGTACACTACCTTCTATATTATATTTTAGAATAAATCATTGAGATTCATCCTTGAGTTGAAAACTTCAGTGGTAGGGTATATGGACAAAGATAAAGATCCTACTGATGATAACATATGACATAAGATTTTGGTGAGTTGATTTTGTTAATATATTGATGGGTAAACTTTTATTACTCAAGATGTTTTTTGAATCATTAGGGTATCCCATCATTTAGGGTTTATTCATGGAAAATGGATTCTATAGAAGTGGTAAGTATAAATATATGATTTACATGTTGTGATTGATGCTTGGGTGGTGATACTGAGTATAATTATGATAATGTGAGTAATTCCTTATTTATGGGTAATAAAGAAGAAAATTTTGCATCATGTGTGGAAGTCATTTGACATTCATAAGAGGAATCATATACTAATTGTTTAGGTGTGTGATCCTAGGATTGATGGGTTAAGACTCATGTTGGAGTGAATTTCGTTTCATGATTATGTAGCATAAGGGTTTATACCTTCTTGGTTATATGATTAAATATGCCATAGGGGTAGTGATGCATCATTATTAATAATTTTTTAGATTCTCTCTTACATTACAGGAAAGAGAGTGAGTGTTTACTAGTACATGAGGTCTATGTTATAGTTTAAACTGAGATTGGTTTTTGTTTAATGAGCTTAGTGGATTTTATGTTTGTTCATCATGGAATATTATTTGTTGCATGCCGATGTGTGGATTTTATAATAGAATTTTAGATTGTGATATTGTGTTTTGTAGGTTGTATAACTCCTATTAAGTTCATGATAAATATTCGTGATGGATGGTAGTATCATATGATTTCTTCCATATATATTAAAGGTTTCATTAAGGCTTCTTGAGTCCCCTGTGATTTGTATGGGGTGTAGGACCTTGACAGATACAAATATATTTTTATAAGGTCAAGGGATATTTAATTATCACTGAAATTATGGAACTAGGTCCTATAATGCTAATGTAATTTAGTAAATGACCAAACATGGGTTATGATCAGCATCAAAATGGTTCACTCATAGAAAGAGTGTCTCTAAGAATGGTCATGTGTGGATTATCCAGTGTTTTTGGATATATTGATGTATAATTGGGAGTGAGACATATTCATTATAGTGTTATAGAAAAATGAATATGGTTTTATAAGAATTTTTATTATGCCATACAATTTAGCTAATATGAGTGATGAATAGTTACTATTTTTTATGTGAAATATGGTGTGGTGATTGATGTTTCTTGTGAAAAAATGAGTGGTTGAATGAATCATCTTTAATACTATGTAATCATTATAGTGCCCCAACTATTTTTATTTTTGAACCAATGTGATAAAAAAAATACTACAAGACCAAAGATATTCCACAATGATTTGGAATGTATATATTTTATGATGATGAGTATTTTTGGATAAGATGTTTTTATGTTGGTTCATTGGTGAAATTATGTAATAGTTGTTTATAGAATAGAAATTTAATAGTCACTATAATGGGGAACATGGGATATCTATTTTAGGATGTAGCACGTAGGCCTTATGAGTTTACATTCTAAAATGGTATAATATTTTAGTCATTATCGTTCCTTTTGATTTGGAATGATAAAAATTTTATAATGGGGATTACAATATACAATGTATTATGGTTCAACACACATTTTGAGAGATTATTAGTTATCATTGGGGTGAAATGTTGGAGTATTTAACCTGAAGGTGGTCATAGATTTTCATTTCTGATTTGATATAGGTATCCAAGATATTTCTAATAGATGATAATTATCATTATATAGGTATCAATTGTTATGGAATGGGAAAAGTTACTACATTCAGTAATTTATATATTTACATTGTGGCATATGGTCTTGTGGGATGACCAAGTGTGTGTTTTATTAAATGAATTTGTATGGTAATTGGATATATTAAATATTAGTAAAATTGGGGAAAGTATAAACAAATTTTTGATGGTGTTAGGATTTTTTATGTATATATACTGTCGATTGTTGGAATACGGTTTATAATGAAAAATAGTTAGGGGATACATAGGTGTGGTTCTACAGGAGTAATGGTTTTTATTTGAAAAGTGTCATCAATGATTGGTTTATGATGTTGGGAATTGAAAATTCTCAAATACCTCCATGAGTTTGGCATTGATTTAGACATGGTGAAATTATTCTTTATCGTGATATTTAGACCATATGAAGTTATAGAGAGAGTCAATGTAGTTGGGTACCAACATTCACATTTCATGCCAGATCGAGCACAATGACTCAAAAAAGGCTCAACTACCATCCCTCTAGGGATAAACTAGGTAATGATGAATAAGAGTAAGGAGCCTGTGTTATTAGTTATTTTTATAGTTTGAGTGTGTTTTTGGAATGACCAAGACTATTAAGAGGTAAAAAATTAGAGTGTGTATATAGTTTCAGTGTCAAGTATAAACCATGAGAGATGCACAGGAAATGTTATTGGGGATGATAATTGTTATGTAAAGGAGGTTGTAGCATGGAACATTTATTATGTTATGTAATTATTAAAAATGGTTCAAAACAAGTGTCTTTTATTTGTCTTTAATATTTGGTTAAGTTGGTAGATGATGAGAATCAGTATTTTTTGTGTTTGACTTGGTTCGAGATTTATTTTATTAGTGTATGAAGATAGTAACACCACAATAGAAGGAATTGTGGCATTGAGAGGTAACATGTAAGACTAAAACCTTGGAGTATTTTATTGGTCAATCTACAACCCTTGTAATTCATTATGAAGGCCTAACTTAAGGGATAATGATACACCATGAATTTCCCAACCACACCGTAATGGGTCGATATGATTTCACAGTTTTGAGTTGGAAGGGGGTGTTATTTCATGAAGAAGAGTGACACACCAAAACATATAACTAGGATTTCGTGGATGTGGTTTTATGTTTCTTCCTTAGAATAGAGCGTTGTTTTAGGGAAACTTGGTTATGTTGTAGTAATTGGTTTTTTATTTTTAGTTTTCCTAGGGATGTATTATTATTCCATAAAGTATTATGCAATTAAAAAAAAAACCATGTTCAGTTATCAGGATTGCCTATATAGGGGTGTTGTGTTGTGAAATAGGGGATGAATCCAAAATTATTCCATATTTTAATTTTTATAAAATGTGTGATTAAAGCAGTAAATTTTATGGTTCGTTATATTTATTTCACCAAAACTAAGAGAGACAAACCTCGTTCACATTATCTCCCACTCCTATCTACTCCTTTGACCTATTTCATTTAGGGGGTATTTCTTTGATGATTAAGGAAGGGTTTCATCCCTTTCATCTGCTTCAATGGTTACACTTCCCATTCCTCTTTTTTGTGTCTAAAATATTAATGGTTTTAGATTATATTCAATTGATGAAGGGTGGAATCATTTCCAAGCGATAAGGCATAAAATCATGGTTTCAATGGGATCCTGATGAGAGGTTAATACATACTGTTTAATATAATTATATTAATTTTTTGAAGATACATTTATTTACACATATATTTTTCAATATTTGTATGAAATTTATGGATGATTTGGGATGGATATTTATTGAATTTTGTTGGATAGGAACCGAGAAATGTTGGGAATGATTTTAAATGACATTATATAGGGATCTTTCCATGTTAGGATTCTAAGTGATATATAATCAAATATGAATCCATGAATTAATTATAGAATTATATTAATTAATTATTTATAGTTGTTTTATATATGATTACAAATATTTATTGATGGATTTAGTGGTACATGGAATGTGGATTCTGAATGTGATATTGGATGAAAAAGTCATGCTTGGATAATGTATACTAATCATTTCCTCCAAAATTGGTAACTCTATATATGATTTAGGTGTTGCATAATGTTATCACTAAATATGTGTTTATATATATATTTGGATTATTAGTGCAAGTAAACAGGTTTTAGAGACCCATATATTATCCATTTTTTAAACTAAGTATTAGGGTTCTAATGAAACTTTTAGCAACACTTTAGAGTTTATTTATATGAGATTTTGTTTTTGGTTTCTAAATTATCAATTTTATATAATTGAAAAGGTTATATGGTACCATGATGGGTTTATATTCCTTGATCTCTAGATTTTATGTCCTAAAAGGGCTATGTATTGGCATGTTGTGCTCTCTAATAGTGGTGGCTAGGGGTTATTGGTATTTGGTTGGTATACGATTGACCATAAGAGATATGATATTGAATCGGTTTGTGGGTGGGACTAGAGTGGGAACCAAATGTGATTTGTTTATCTTGTCAATAGTTAGTCAGGTTTCCTAGACTCGGGTAGGTCTATTAGACCTTGTGTGCTGAGAATGTGGGCACTGATGGCCAATATTCCATAGAAATTGGAATGATCCCTTGGGAAGAGAATTATATGGGATTTCATTGTCCATAAGTTATTTCTTAATAATTTCATATCATTATAATCTATTCATTGATGAAAAAACTAATTTCATGGTTAGGATAAGTGATGATATATGATGTATTATAATTATTTATTATGAACATTTTCCTAATGGAATTAAAATTATGAGATAGGTAGTTTAATGAGATACCAAGTCATGTTGGGGGTCATTGAGCATATGTTCTAGGTGTATTAAATCATGTGTGGGAGTGTCCTAGAGTTTAATTATGACAGTTAAATGGTTCCTATAGTGATATCTAATTCACCAAGTCTATGATATATGTTATATTCATGTGTTTGTAGTGATGGGTCATCAAAATAAATTTTGTGCTTATTGTGATGGATCACCCGCTTTATGTTTTGTATCATAGGTAGATCTTACACCAAGAGAATTATGAATTGGAATTATATTTTTCACCATGGATATTCTTCTTGATATATCATTAAGATTAGATATTGTGTATTTTTTTAACATCATTCATTTTCTGATTGAAATTATGATGAGGGATTCGTTAATTCAATATCTTCATAACCAAATCAAAAAAATTAATAAAATTTAAAAAAATATGGAAAAGTAATAAATATATATATAACAGTGAGTTACGGTTAAAACCATATGGCGGTGAAATTAGTTATTTTTAGTTTTTTTTAAAAAATTGAAAAAATTAATTTTTGAATATATCGTGAATAATGTAAATTTATTTATTTTAATAAGTGTTTTTAAAGATAGGAAATAATTAAAATAAGTTTGGTGTATTGAAATTTAGATTTGATGGAATATAGGGGTATTGTATCATTTAGAGATCATGTGAAATTCAATTTAGATGTTATAAAATTATACATTATTTGTGTTGGAGATACGATGAGAATGATATGGTGGTCTAGTTCCCTCCTCTACATGGAAATCCACATTTTCCCTTGCTCTAGTAAATCAGATAATTATCGAATTTTTTCTTCATGATTCCATTTTTAAACATATTTACCCTATAATATCCAATGGACATATTATAGTCTTTGTAAACATGATCCAATTTTAAAAATCAATTCCAGATTAATCAATGAATTGTCACAATTAAAAAATTAAATATAATGGATGATTTATTAAATATTATAGAAAACAAAATACATGAACATAGTAATAAATAAGATTAAAAAAAACCTCCCGCCATTTGGTACATTTCCCTAGAATGTGGTAAGAATTATCCCATAATACTAGTGAAGAAAGACTAAGGGGAAAGAAATATAAGAAATAAAATAGAAATGAAAACTAGAGAATAATAATGTTAATGGTCCCTTCATAGCATATATTATTCATATAAGATGTGGTCTATAGATTTATCAGTGAAATTAGTGAAATAAGTCATTATTTATAGGCCTCCAAAGTGATCATGTTTCAAATAATTATATAATATAAGTAGTCATAATGTTGTATTAGGTCATCAATGGAAATCAATTGTCTTCAATTTTAGCTTTCCATCTCAATCCCTATCAAAGAAGCCAAATTTGGGAATTTCTGGCCAAAATAATGGTGTAAATCATGTTTTTATATTGTAAAATTGATGTGGGTGAACGTATTTTTTCCATGAAAAGCATATTCCTAAATTGATATTATTGCATGAATCAGTTCTGTACTTCATTTCCCTAATCAAATATCATATGATGTAAACAATATTTTATGAAGTAAAAAATTATTCTTCTAGTTTCTGAACTTCTGATTTAAGTTCAATCCATCTTTAAACTTCTACTCTCGCACTATGACATGAGTTTTCTTAATGTAATGTGTCTTCTACTCCATATATTCATCTTTTTTATGCAAATGAATTTCATTTGGATACTTTTTCTTATTTTCCACAAAATTTCGTATTCATCAAAATAATAATTACTATAATATGAACTTGGAAAAAATAAAAATTTAATTCATAAAAGTAAATCAATTTAATACTAAAAATTAAACATAAAATGTATGCTTCAAATCCCATACAAATGAAGACAAAATTTTCTCAGGGATGAAATCTCGATATAAAACAAATGAAACTCAACATTCCATATTTGAAATTTATTTTCTATATAATCAATTTATTAAATTTTTAAATTTGATGTTTGAGCATTACATAGGTAAAGTCATAAATTCCTCACTTTTCAAATAAAATCAATCAATCAAAAAAATTTCTTTACCAATTATGAAATATTGAAGCAGTTTTATTTAACAATTTTCATTTTCCAATTAATTATTATTATAAATGAAATTTTCAATATACATCACTTTAATTTTATTTATCATCATCAGGGAGAAATTTTAAATATAGTTATGTATATACCTCAAGAACATTTAACTCACACTAGGAATTAATGGAAACTAGAATCACACCCGCAAATATATTTAATCACAAATAACCATGGGGTATTTATTATATGGATCAAAATTCTATGATGATTATCATAGGTATATTAATTATGTAAAATAATTATAATAAAGGATTATTGAAACATAAACATAGTTCATGATATCAAATGATATGATCATTGAAAATATCTATTTACATATGTCATATCTCTCTTATCCTAAAAATGCTCATATTGAGTCCATGATACATGTTATAATAAAGACTAAATCATCTTCTATTTTCTTTTCTTAGAATATTTTTTTCTTCTTTATATTTCAAAAATTGAGTTTAGGGGAAATCTCACATCCTTCACCTAACCACATAAAATAAAAATATCGTCAGTATGGTATGGGTTATTTTGATTCTCCAAAGACACAATAATATTTTTTATTTTTTTATTTTTTTATAAATATAGTTGAATAATGAAATAAAATGTAAAATTTCATGGATTATCACCAAATAAAAATGGAAAACACTCAATAAAATACTCACTAATGTAAATTCCAAACACCATGGAAATTACCTCCATCATATATATTGTTTTGAATATCATGAAATATATTTAGAGGAAGGTATATGTTTTTTAGATAAGCTTGTAACACAACTCATTTCATAAATGTTTTTCATAGATTCTACAAGCAAAACATGGATCAATTCAAGGAGGGTACAAGGATAATGGATTATTAACAAATATTCCTACTTTATATTAACGATGATTCTATTAAGTCATTATTTTTGATAATATTCTAAGAATTTTCTATAAGAGAACATACTTGAGTTTTACAAGCAATATACTATAGAGAATAATTGGAAATATCGAGTGTGGAGGATGTCATGGGAATGAGATGAATGATTGAGACAAATACTAAAGAATATGTATAAATATAAATAAATATATTAATGAAAGCATTAGAAATTAAATTCATGTCAAACTCTATAAAAATTTCATTTACAATTATTAACATGCTCCCCAAAAACATTACTTTCTAAATCAAGAACATTATAACCATCCCTACTAATTCTTTTTCACATTTTTATCATTTAAATTAATTGACAAATAAATTTATAATCAAGGAATGTAAAGTATTCTGATTGATATGTGTCTCATAGTTTAGTTGATTGATAAAATAATAAAGGAAAGGAATGAAATTTTTAGTTGAATGATCGATAAAAATTTAAATGTGGGAAATCCAGTTGAAAAATATTGAATTTAAACTCTTACTAACCTTTCAATGATATTTTATTACCATTGTGGCTTTCAATTATAATACTGTCTTTCCATTGATAGAACTAAAAAATAAAAATAAACAAGTGAGACTGTAGGCCATTGAAAATTAAATTTTAATGATTTTGAGGTGAGTTTTCGTGCACCCAGAGAAAAATAATTAAAAATAAAAAAATATTATTTCCACTAAGAATCACTCTTTTTTAAAATTATTTGATTCACATTACCTCTGTCATATTCATCTCACATGACTAATGATTGTAAAGGTTTTACTATGATGGGGTCCCTTAATGATCTTATTTGGGATTTTTTCACATATACCAGCCCTTCTACATCCCCTATAAACATCTTAATTCTTCTTTATGGTATAATATTATAAAATTTCATTATGACAATACAACATTTCTTCAATATTCTTGACGAACTAAATGGATTTTCATATACCAAATATTACTTTTTTACCTTTTCAATATGGGTGGAGTCAGTTACTATTCTTGTGTATTTAGTCTCTAGCCTATCTTTCATATTTTTAGTACTTTTAATTTTTTACCTATATTCCAAAAACAATCTACATTCTCAAATGTACAACATAAACAATACCATTAACATCATAGATAAGCTAAACTTCGCGTATTTTTTATTCTCCAAAATCATTTTACTCTCCCATAATTATTCTCAATTATCTAATGGATATTGAAACTAACTTTTCACTATTAACTCTTGGATATAGTTATCTAATTTTTAGATCCATAAGTGGACACCTAGTGGATAAAAAAGGGGTTTCTAAAATGAGAGGTGTTAGATCCTCTTCTAATTCTAGAACAAAAATTCAAATTAGAATTTAATATTTTAAACATTTATCACAATGTGTTTGATAACCCATGGGTGGTACTTCACTATTGAACCCTCAATTTTACGTTCTACTCTCTTATGATTCCATCCCTCTATTCCTATGACATTAAATATGGTTTATGACATGATGCAGGTACTATCACCTATGTCACATTTTAATTTCAATATTTATTATCTTAATAAAATATAGGTATAAAAAATATACCAATATCATGTTTATTCCTAATTATGTCCATTAATGGAAATTACAAAGACTCATTTGTGAGGGATATATAGAAAAATATCCTAAACATTTTACTTCTTGGTCTCTAGCTGTATTATAAATTTTCCACATGTCAGAATGTTGGAGATAACCTCTAAAAAAGAAATGTAAATATGTTTTTTAAGGTGTTCTATATAATTAAATTTTTATGTATCAATATTCAGTTTCATTATTCATCCAAGAAATTATAGTCTTGTATTTTAATTTGGTGGTTAGTCTTTAGATTCATTATCTTCATCTATTTTTCAAATACACTTTTTTAGCTATTAAAATTCCTTTAAAAATTATTCTTATTGTTGTTTCTTTCTTTATTTTGGATGATATTTTGTTACTATTCCACTTTATAGAGAAAAGAGTTTTAAATTTTAATAGGTATTTATATCGATTAATAATGGTAGTATTCCTCTTATCCTCTCTCTAATATACTATGTAATTTGGACAACATGGAATTTTATATTCTGGAAAGAAGCTTTTTGATCCCCTGATTCTGAATTAAGCTCCTTTATAGATGCATTTTGATATTTTTAATTGTCTATTAATTCATTTATTATATCACTGATGGATGTTAGGAAAGTGTCCATGGTCCCCTCTAGTATGTAAACATGGATATGAAGCGATGGTATTTCCTCCACCTAAATGACTGAAACTATTTGCGGATATCCAGGACTTTTTTTTTGTGGTTTCCAACACTAAAAACATAATTATGTGATTATAATTAGCATAAATTACATCATCAATGTATATACATGGGTTTTTTTTTCAATCATCATTTCTGTTTTATTCATCATGGAATCCATATGAACCAATAAGAAGCTATTGTTTTCAACCTTATAAGTGATTTGTTGTTGTGCTCCCTTATTCTTCCATTGGATGTTTATGTTTTCAATATCATCTAGTATATTTATTCTCTCAGTAGGTGAAATTTTCCTCTATAATCAACCAACTGCGAGTTCTAAAATTGACATGTTTTCCTTTTGAAAGACCTTTACAAAATGTATGCATTAATATTTAGTTCTTCACAGCTTGATGTCGTAAATTTCTAATTAAATCGTTTAAATGCTCCCATGTAGTGTAGAGAGAATCATCCTAAAATTGAGTAGTATTTAGAATTTTTACCTTCATACACATTGACTTAGATAGTTCCAAAAATGAGAGATATTGTTTCCTAGAAATAGATCCTTATATAGATGAAATGTGTTAGTAGGATTTAGATCCACTCCAGGTCTATCTATATTAAATAAAATTAAATTTGACAATGTATAACTATTTCACATGTAAAAATATGGAATTTTATGGTGTTTCAATACTTTATAAAGCTTCCTATATCAATTTCTGGATCATCATGTGGAAATTGGGAGACTTGCATGTTGTTTGAGCTCATATGGAAGATAGAAGGTTTGATCCCAAAATTATTTTCAGTAATTGTAGGTTTAAGGATGCTCGTTTGTAATCCCATGTTCGATGGATTCATGTAACCAATGAGAATACACAACCCCAGATCTCTTTACCGAACTCATCCATCAGCGAATTATTGATACATTTCTTCTCCAACCATGATTGATGCTTCATTTTAATTTTCATGTTTTTTTATATTTTGGGATTGAAGTTAAAAACCTCTTTTCCTTTTTCATGCATGATTTTTTTTTGAATTAATAATTTTAAAATATGACATACATAGAAATAACACACCTAGTGAAGTCATATAAAACTAAATGAATAATTAAAATAAACATAAATGTATTTGAAACCTTAAAACTAACTTTCAACAACCCCTAAAAATAGAACCAGTTTTGATAGTCAAATGTCTGAATCATTAAATCCCTATGGGGTTAAAACAAATAATTTATAGAACTCAATAAATAGATCTAATTGATTAAAATATAGTTATCAAAGAATGTAGGATTATCACATTAGATGGTGAAATTATTTATTTTTATGTTTTTAAAATAGTCGATTTATTTAATTTGAGGATATATGGTGAATAAATAGAATTTAAAAATTCAAAAAATCTTGATGAAATAGATGGATGAATGAAAAGTAGTTTGGGGTTATGAATTTCATATTTGAAGGAGTCCTAAGGTATTATAGATTTCAGGATTTTAAAACTATTTCATTTATAAGTAAAATGGATTATTTATTATTTGTGTTATAGTTGCGATGAAAAAAATTGAAGGTCTAGGTATCCACTCCACAACGTGATAATACCCTTTTCCCTTGGCCTAGTAATTTTGGGAATTGCAAAATTGGTGTTTTATCAATACAATTTTTAAAACTAATTACCCTAGATTACACAATCGACATTTTTTAGTCTAAGGAATAATGTATTTCAATTAATAAAAACTTTTATATTCATCAATCAATGGTAATGATTAAATAAAAAAAGTGATATGATGTTTCATTCAAATTTTCACAGACCCAAATACATAAATTTCATAATAAAATATAATCCAGAATTAATTCCCCCCTTTGGCTAAATTACCCGATAATAAGGTGAGAATTACTACCTCATACATGTTATCATGGAGTTAGGGGTAAGAATATAGAATAATTATTATATAAAAGAAAATCATAGAAGTTGAATGGTGGGGGTCCATGTACAATATAGCCTCTAGCCACAATATTTGTCTCGAGTAATCCTTATGAGTAGCATAAAAAATATATATTTATAGGCTTTAATGGATATAATTTTTTAGTTATATCTCCCATAAATTATATTATAATGATGTATTAGGTTTTTAATTGTCATTCCATGTCATAAATTTGGGTTTCCCATCTCAATTCCCATAAAATATGCCGATCCTGGGAAAATCAGGACAAATATATAGCATAAAACATTTTGTTATTGAATAATAGTTAGGGGTTTGAAAATATTTTTTCCCAAAAAACATACTCCACAATTTAAATTATGACATTAATTATTTTTACTAGGTGTTTCCCAACTCCCATATCTTACAATATAAACAATATTTTAAGAAGTAAAAAATCACTCTAATTTATTTACAGTTGTGTTACAGGTAAAAGCTAGCTTCAAAATTCTTATGTCATGTTAAGAAATGTACTTATATGGAACAAAGTGTCTTCCACAATAGATATTCACATTTTGATGGAAATAATTCCCCTTTGGATCTTTATTATCAATTTCAAAAAGAAATTATCTCCTGAATTATATGAATGATTATACTAAACATCCATTAAAGAATTAATCATTTTATTTATAAATGTAATTAATTTAACTACTAAAAATTATTCTTGAAATGTTTATATTAGTGATACATATTTACCCTATTGTTTAATAGTGATATATTATTAACTCTCCTATAAATCTTTCTCTATATTTTTTTACTATGGTATATATTTCACTTGGAGAAACATAGATCACCCATGTTGTTGAGTGGTTATAAATAATTCAAATGGTAATAAATCATTCTTAAAATTAGTTTTGATGGTTCATTATCCACCCTTTAAAATTCATAGTAATATATCATTCACCTAATAATTAATTCAATGATATTCCATTCAACTTAACTAGAGAATGAAAGATGAAGCATTGACCATAATGTTATGAAGTAGAGATAGATCATTCTCACAATGAATGGTGATAGACCATTCCATGTCATATTGTGTTCAGAATATGGTTACATCATTCTATTCTATAACTAACTGCAATAACAATGCGTCAACCATCATAGTTCCTCTATGAGTACCTAGCAATGTGATGGTTGTATGCATGTGATGTTTATAGATTCTTTTCATCTAGTTCGTGCCTGAATATAAAGATGTGATTTTATTATGGATATTTTTTTGATGCTATTGTTGGGGTGTGCTGCCTGCAATGTGTTGATGTTTACTGATGGTGAATTGTACCCCATGTTCCCTCTTTTTAAATGCAGGTGGAATTTATCACTTCTTCAAAGATATTTGATCATTGATAAAAAATGGATGATTGGATGTCAATTTATCCTTCCGTTGAATCGCCCTTATTATTTAGCTCCTATTTTGTGTCCCATTTATAGATTAATACATTATTCATGAAACTCGTTCCCGGTTCCATATCTTTGTAGAAACCAGTCAATTATGATGCATCTTTCCAGAAATTCCAATGAGTCAAGTTATAGTAGAAATCATTCCTCTATGGAGTAGTCACGTTGGTCATCGTTGGAATATGTGGAAACTATATCATCGGTACACTAGAATTATCCCTTATCATGGGGCTTCTCAAGGGAACAAAACTTAGATGAATCCCATGCTGATTGCAAGGTATTTTATGATAGAGGCATGTCTTTGAGATTTTTATCAGCTTCCCATGTGTAACACTGGGTATTCCATGAGTATAACATATAGAAGATACTGATAAAACAAATCAGCACACTTGTAATTTTAGATTAGATGGGTCTATCCCTAGCATGGAGTACCTAGAAGGTTTACCAGATCGATGGATCAGAACACCCAATGACAACGGGCTTGGGATGGCATGTCCCGTAAAGGGAAGATTTTGCACCGTTAAGGCTGATCTGGAAACCAAAAAGGGCAGTTCAGAGAAGGTGGACCCCAATGAGGCGGAAACCATGGTTTACCATTGGATGTAATTGATCCTCATGTAGGATTTCTACATACCATTTTTATAAGAAAGAGATCAAAACCCACATAGTTATAAGGGGTGGTTGGGGGATTAAACATGGTTAGCATTCCAACGCAAGAGGGGACTCTTGGTTGGATAGATATGTGTTGTATATGAATTATTCATCATTACATTCCCATGTGTTTCTAGAAGTAGAAATAGTGTGTGTGTAAGGGGATTATGAATATAGATAGCACATATGGATTGTATGAATTCAATGTGATTTGGTGGCTCGGGTAAAATCAAGATGGATATGGAGGAAGTGTCGAAGAATGAACAAAGATGAGGCACAAACGACGTGAATATGATGGTGCTGGTCTTGATACTTGAGGAGGATTACAATGTAACTTGGTGTCTTAGAATAAAAGTCCACAAAGTTCTATAAGGGGTGATGAGATTCCAAAGGAGGCAGCTTGTGATAATATAGTGCACAGATAATAATCTAAAGGAAGTAAAACATTTGATTGACGACATGATCTTCATGAGACACAAAGGAACGATAGAATGAATAAGATGGGAAATGTATGATGGGATTTAACCTTGAAGAGTAATTCTATTCATCCTATTTAGAATACTTAGATTGAAGTCCACATAGTTCTTGAAGGGGGGCATTGAATTGGGGTGGACACGGGGACATTTTCCCATAGTCATACTAGGGATTATGCATGGTTAAAATACCATATGGATGGATCAAAGCAACTCAAGGTGGTGTATGTAGAGGATGTGTCCCAAAAATGGAAGATTTCATATTAAGAGGGTACATCCATTAGAGGGAGAACCATAGATTTCCCTCAGTAAGGATTGATTCTCATTGAAGAGTCCTATATTCCCTATATATAAGATAGGAATGAATACCAATGTTGTTCGACAATGGGGAGGTTAATGAAGATTATGCATTGATAATAGCCAAAATAGGATGTCATGGTACCTATTAAACTCTAAGAACATTTTAGTCATGCTCTATGAGAGAAAAAGGAGGTAACAATAGACCTGACAGTCATGTCATGGAAGGTGGGATCATGAGAGATTTATTTGGGGATTACACTTTGCTAGATTCTTAGGAAGATTGAGATTGGGAATTACTCTAAGAGGGGATCCTGAGGATCATCTCATACCTTTCCAAGAAGGTAAGGGGGATCTTAATCCATTAGATATGAGTGGGCATACCAAATGCATGAGGCGCACATGGTGACAAAGCGTGTAGGGAGAGAATGGTAAGAGGGCTCTTGTTCCCATCCCCTTTCTTTTCCTATCGACCTTTCCACACATTTGGAAACCATAATTTAATTTCATGTGTTGAGGATGTTGGTGGCTGAAACTTTAACATATTGCAGGCCAGACAATGTAGACTCCCTCTACATGCTCAGGATTTACATAAATGGTACCCTTTAACCATTGGTGATGGGATGACACTAATAATGCTCGAGGTGAGTGAGGTGTAGGAGTGATTAATTGAGAGGTACATGTTATTATAAAATGAAATGATGAAATATTTTTTAGGGTACCAATGAAAAGGAGAATTTAGTAGTGAAAAACAACATGAAGCACCACTTAGGGGACTAGGAAATCACTATGTAAAATCATGGAGGGCTACACAGAGGGGTGTGTGTGAAAGATACAAATTTTTCATGCAAGATGAGATCAAACATGGTTCCTTAATATAATGTTTACATGTGGAGTATAAAGGAAGGGGTGAACTCAATATTAGGAACTTTCACCCAAAATGGAGGGGTCTAGGTGAAAGTGGTATTGTATAAGGACAAGTCTTGTGCGCAATAGTGTTCTTTTTCACAAACTTGAGTTATGTGAAAAAGGAAATGGTTAAGGGTCAATCCTTGATGGGTTCACCCCACGGGGGGGCCACGGGGGACCTATCAAACAAGAACATATACCTTGAAGACATGAATTACACATATTCACATTAGTGGTCATCTTATATGCACAGGAGCGACTGATTGACTTCCAGAGAATTACCCAAAGGGAGGGGCTTACCCTCTTATTTAGGAAAAAAGCATGGTAGGGGTGTGTATGGAGGTCGACACCGAAGTGGTAGGTCCACATCTCATTGGGTGTGTAATAGAATTGCGTGTAGGTTGACTATTTTGGGAGCTAACCTCCAAAAATCTACACACATGACTTGGATGTTTTTGGGAGGCCGATTTTAATAAACCCATTTTATGACACATTGAGTGAATAAGAGTCTAGTGTGTGGATTTAAAGTCTTACATGAAAGAATCCAATATTTCATGTGGATCCTTTGGGACTCTTGGTCTCAACCCCTAAGTAAAATCACTATTCAATGTTTCTCAAATATTCTTAATTGTGTCCTCAAGAAGGATTCTGCGCCAAAAACTCCCCCCTCAGAATATGATCTAAAATGGGTCTATAAGGTTGGGTTTTGAGGGAAACACTGAAGATACTGATGCGTCTGAGGAGGTTGATGATATATATCATATCTGGTATGAAAGGCACCATGATCACGTGATAAATACCTGGTATGTGCCTATAAATATGTTGGGGCCCCAAATGCACAATACAATTACTTCCCATATGATAGATGATTTTCTCTCATGCGTGTATGTTTTTATCATATACATGGAGGAAACCAAATTTAGTCAGTGCCTTATGCACATCCACTAGATCTTGTGTTCTTCAAATATAGTCAAATAATTATTTTTACATCCTGCATACGATATTTCATGAAACACTCTATTTTTATCACCAATAATTAGTCTTCCTGGCCATTCCCTTTGTGTTTCAGCTGCTAGACCATGATGGAGATTGATTAAAATGGTTCTAAGTGGGATGCTGCTTCGGCCTCATGGAGGACTTAGATGAATGTGAACCCTCAAATAATCCATTATAGAAGGGTACAATATGACAATGAAATGATTCTAATCAGGATAATACATGCTTATATGGACTATGTTTTGAGAGATAGCCATATACTATGGAAATATGGTATTATGGAAGAAGTGTCCATTCCAGAATTTGAGACATACTGCCCATGATCATGGCTGACGCGTGAGGATGGATTTTAGTGGTACAACATCACAAATATTTCCACCCAACTAGGGAGGTTCAGGAGATGGATGTTTAGGTCCAGAACTCAAACACAAGGACAATCATGTGGAGTAAACTAGTGGATGAGAAATTTTTAGCCCACTATGCAAGAACTTTCCAGGGCAGCATCACAAACAAGAGAATGAGTTGGCAGTCGGACTGAGAATTAAGGTCTAGAAGGAATTTCATGTATGAATTGGAATGGGAATACTGGGTGCACAAAAAATTCAATGAATTCACAGTGGTGCTTCGACACATCAGGTTGTTCAAGGTTGTGTGAACATCACAATTTCATTTTTACTGCTAGAAGGACTTAGTGCCAGAGATATTCAATCAGAAATCCCCAGAAACAAATAATTTCCACCTCCACCATGGGGAGGATGACATCAGTCTTTGGGAAATTTATTACATAAAAGTAATTCATTTTGAAGGGTTACTATATAATGAATTCTTACCAATAGAGAATGTCTAGGGAGAAAGGGAATGAGCCCCCATTTTGGAATTGAATTTTCTGGACGTAATGACGGAGAGGCTGAAGATCCACTATATTATGAAGGACATATCCTACCTAGAATGCTTTATTGTATTCTTCATGAGGGATAAGGAGTTGAGGATGCTAATATGATGTAATAGGTACCAAAATTCATCACAAAGGAGAAATGTGGGATCATACGGGGTGATCATAGAAGTAGGTGAATACCACTCATAGGGATTCAGTGTAGATGAGAGCAAGAATCTACAAGTATGATACACTTGATTCCTTACTCTCTTCCTAAGTGTATGGCTACTTCTAGTGAAGGACATAAAAATGGGAGTTCATCCAGGGATGATAGTAATGGTTGGGATCGTGGAATCCCACAATAGGGTTAATTTGGGAGTGTCTATATTAGCAAGGTTGTACAGTGTCCACACATTTTGAGAGGAGTTAAACCTAGGGGAATATATGGACGATTCCAAATTATTCATGGTTGGGTTTTAGGTCACATTTCATGGTATGATTTTCCCAATTCCATCCATCCTCCATGAAATGACCTTTCATTTTCATTACTTATAATCACTGTGGTTTTTACACTGACACTCAACAATGAATGGATCAATCTTTGAATTGTTAATCATGTGAAAATAAACTTCCACCCATTATGTAAAATGGATGGTCAAATGGTAGATGAATTGTGTGGTCCACAAGAGAAGAGGGAATATCTGTAGTGAATCAAGGGAGACCAGGTAGTATCCTGCATCTATGAGAAGATCTTTTATGATCCTTACGTTCCATCACAGTTTTCCAAATAGTTTTGGTACCAACAGAAAATACCGAAGAAGGTATATAAAAATGTTTTAAAGGAGAAACACAATTTGATCCTTCGCCAAATGTAGATCAAGTTTACAACTAATTTCCTTGCTGAGATAATCACACTACCACCACTGATGTCAATGATGGACAATTGATAGAACACATACACCACTCTATGGTCGTGTATCAAAAAGAAATTTATTGGAAGTGAATTATGAAAATCATAGTTAAATTTGTAAATCTTGGTTGTTGGGAGATCAGGAGAGTTTCTTTTAGGGAAGGAAGTCTGTAGAGATCCAAATCTTGACGGACATGGAAATTACATTACTTTTGCAGAATACTTAATACATGACAAAAAGAGATGCCCAAAGACCGTATTAGTTTAGTATCTTTGGAAACTTGGAACGAAATCTTCTAATCATGGTGGAAGATCTTCAACATCTCCCATAAAGATCTTCCCCTTTTGGGTTTCTTATGTAAAACCTTTATTTATATCATGGGGAAAAGAAAACATAAAAAGGGTGAGCTCAAATTCTTAGTAAGGGTAAACATAGAGAACATAAAACAATACATAAACATTTGAATGCAAGAACTTGAACATAAAATCTAAACATAAAAATCTTGAGTAAAGACATAAATCTTGGAAGTACGTTAGGAATATATCAAAATAGAACATCAATCGTGATAAAATAGCTTGTAAATAAAACTTTTAAATGTGTAAAAACATTAATCACATGATATGATTTCCATAGTAGCGAAGGTATTTCGGCCAAGAACATCTTAGTGGACAAAGTCCCTTTCTGAATCGAGTTCACTCCTCGTTCCAGTCCGGTATTACTAAACCGGATTAACTTACCATTCCAGGCATGTCTATCTCATGAGATATAAATCTTTACCCAATTAATTTGAGGGAGATATATTTCCCACCCATCTAATAATGAAACCATTCTTATGTGTGCCAAAAAATCATAAATCATACATCATAACATAACCCATGTAATAAAATGGGATTCTTAAACATCGTGCCGTCATAACATAATCCATATAAGATAAAATGACTTCATAAAAATAATTCTATCATAACATAATAAAATCAATGTAAAAATAGGGATAGAAACAGAACCCTATATTATATTGGATGGAAAATAATTTTGATAAAACTCTTGAACTCCATTCTTGACGAAAATATCCTTTCTACTTCAAACACATTTTCCTTTCTTAACATGTCATATAATTTTAAACTAAAAGAAGTTGATTAAAAATAAACATTAAAACTTTTAAATTAAGCTTCATGGAAATAATTTTCTAAAAATCCATTCATTCAATATAAGTTAAGAAAAACATTCTTCTCGTACTTTGGCCGGAAAAGTCAAAAAGTGCCTCGTACGAAAAACGACAAAAGATTCCTTTCATATCTTTTACTAAAAACTCACCGAAGGGTAAAATTGGATTTAAACAATTGTAGGAGGATATAAAT
Organism: Viscum album; assembly: GCA_963277665.1. NCBI lineage: Eukaryota > Viridiplantae > Streptophyta > Magnoliopsida > Santalales > Viscaceae > Viscum > Viscum album. Next base: position 620,905,932 of record OY728167.1, on the reverse strand, counting down.
AATATTACATATTGACGAAACATGGATGTGGATGATAAATATTCCCCATTAATTTCTGAAGTAAAAACAATCTCAGATAAAAATTGAGATTGCGAGATTTTCCCTTACCTTAGGTCTGATATGCTTCATACATATCCAAAACTCCTGTATAATGATTTAAATAATGTCATTTACTTATTAAAGAATCATATTCATTGTTATGATATCATATATGGTTCACTTATGACTTTATATTACCCATTATTTAGTAAGTTCCATGTTAAAGCAGAGTTTTGGGTAAAATTGTTTTATTTATCGTACATGTTTAGATTTGTTGTTCTTGATATTATTACATATATCTTGATTTACTTAATTCCATAATGTAAAAAATTATTTATATGTAATATATATTCATCATATACATATATATATGATAGATCGAGAAATGGAATGAAATACACCGTTCATGGAGACGGTAGGCCGTACGTACGCATGAACGCTATTTTCGTTTCCTTATTGAATTGAATGGAATTAAGTAGATGACATACATATATACATACATAAATCAAGTATCATTATTATTTCACATATTTCATGATTACTTATTATATATACTTTATAATCATTCATGAATGGTTAACATGGAGAATGAATCTCATCGAGTCGTGGAGAGGGTAGTCCGTACGTACGCACGAGCGATAATATGATCGTGGAATTGTATTTAAGTGTATGTACAGTATTTAATAATCAATATAAATTTACAATAATAATATATATTTATTTATTTACACCATTATACCCATCCACGTAAGGTGGTGGTTGAAAATAGATTACACAACGGCGTGGAGACGATATTCCATACGTACACACGCGCAAAGATTTCGTTTTCCGTAGGATGGATAGATGGTGAAATATGGTTGTTTTATAATTATAATAACATATCTGTATATTAGTGACACTGATTTTATTACTTCATAATGAAACAACTAAATAAGAAGAAGTAGAAGAAGAAATAAAGTTGAAAAAAATCAGTAACGGACATTACCTCTTCTTTGAAGCGCCACTTCTTAACCTCCACTTAGGGCACTAAAGATGGTCTTTTAAGAAGACAAGATCCTATAGAATTTTTTTAGGGAAGTGGTGAAGAGAAATTGGCAGGGTTTTTCAGAGCATCAAGGCTCAAAATGGTTTAAAGAGAAGAGGGAAGGGGTGCCCTTTTATAAGGTAGGAGAGGGCACCTTTGGAAAAACAAAAAATATTATTTTATTATAAAGTCATATTCTGTTTTTAATAGCTCCAAATTGATTTATTTATAATCTAAGGTGGGTATGGGTCTAAATAATATCATCAAATAGAATTTATTCAAGTTTAGGTTTCTATTTTAACCTTATCATTTAGATTTATCTTTAAGTTAAATAATTTTACTTTTACTGTGTCTTCTTGTTTTCTTACACTATAAGGTTAATAAACTTACTATAACAAGACAAAAGAACCCCAAGTTGTTTATTATTAATATATATAACCTTATCTAAGTCATTTGGCCGAACCTTGGTTTTTTAGGAATATAATAAAAATTAATAATATAATATTTGTTTTAATAACTATTTTATGTCAATTTTGACACTATTTGGTAATTGATTTTTTTGAAAATCATAACAGAATGATTAGTTCACAAAAAGTTAATTAAATCAATACTAACATGTCATATTAACCTAGAAAATTAGTGGAATTCATAAAAAGTTTTATATTACATTTATTTGGGTATTTATAATATCAATTATTTTAATATTCCATTATTTAGGTAATTATTGCACCACCATTGTGTCATAAATAACTGATATTATTTAATGTCTAAAAATTATAATTAAAATACCATTATGTAGGAAATAATTTTATATTTCTTATTAATATTTATAGTCTAATTTATCTTATGTATAACCCTATATTAAAAATGAATTATTTATTAAACTTTGATTTTAACTATTTTAACCATTCTTTAAATAAATTAATAATAAATGTACTAATCTAATACAAGTGGACATAAAAGGTCATATTTTAATCCTAAGGTTGTTTTTGGTCGAATTATACTTATCTAATAGAATCAGGACATGTGTTAGGGTAGTATTAATATCATTTGTACCCTTAATTACCCTATTTACTTTTAACTGTGGTAAATAAAAGTAAAAAGTTACTATTCACCAAAAATTATTTTCATCTCATTGAACCAAATTTTAGTCCTTGATATTAACCATGTCTCTCATATTTTCAAAATTTAATTCACAGAAGTGGTAAAATTTCATCTAAATGAAAAAGTCAGTTTTTTAACTACCACTAAGTGGTTTCACTATTCATCAAAAATTGAAGTTTTTCAGAAAAATAAAAAAAATTCAGCCTAAGAATTATTTGATATTTCGAATTCAAAATTGATGTATATTTTTTCCAAATTAAAACATAGAAGTGGCATTAATTAATTTTAAAATTAATTCCCGTTATCAAAACAAATAGCGTGTTTTTAAGAAACAAAAACTATCAAAAGATTGTTACTTATTTATATCCAATTTCAAAGTGAAATTAATTCCAATGAACAACATTGGAATAAATGGTAAAAATATATTCTAATTAAAATTTAAAACCAATTAAAAATATAATCTAACCATATAAATTATTTCGATGAAAAATGTTGTTTTTAATTAAAATATAGCATGTTTTTACTATTCATTAAAATATGAAAGTTATCAGAATAATATTAAAAGTTTATCCAAAGTAAATTTTATATCCTGATTCCAAATAAGAATTGTATTTTGTCAAATTGAACTTATATACATGTCAAAACAAGATTTAAGGTGGGTGCGCCGTCAAAAGGTGGGAAAACTACAATTTTGAAAAATACATATTTTACACGAAAAATTTATTTTGTTCTCATACCGTATTCTAGAAAATGTTTAAGATGAATAATAATGTTATAAAATTCAAAATTTAGTTAATACTATTCATAACGTCTAGTCCATAATATTATAACAATATATCATTGTTTAGTGACACCCGATATTGCGTACTACACACACTATCTAGGTTGGTCGCGATTGCGTGTAATGAAAGCCAAGATTAATGTTGTGTATACTACAAGCTAATGAGGTGTTGCGTATAGTACAAGATAATCTTGGTGTAGTATATTAAAAATAATATATCTCATAAAATCCCGGGGTGTTACATTCTACCCCCCTTAAAATGAATTTCGTCCTTGATATTCGTCGGGGTTATAAATTGTTTACTATTCATCAAAACCCACATCATAAAAAGGAATACTAAAACATAATTTTAAAAACTAAAGTATGAAATGTAACGATTACCCAAAGTAACTCATCACTGGGTTTCCATATAGAAGAACATAAGTGAAAATATGGATATGGAAGAAAAATCTAACCATCAAGTTCTGATGGAGAGTGGTAGAGAACATGGCTATTAAAAATCCATCAATCACAAAGCCATAAATTTTTGATGATCTAGGGTTCCATCTGATTCATTGGATATATGGGTACTAGGACAACATTTTTGGTTTTCAAGATCATTTCCCTAAAGTTGAAGAATTCAAATTAGAAGAAATACTTACTTTATTTTGGTAAAATCTCACCGTTGTTCGTGCCTTGAACATTTTACACTTCATCTCTTTAAGAAATGAAGTTGAATTTGTCTTTCGTGAAGTTTTAGCAGATCATGCAATAGAATGATAGGTCATTCCATCTATCTCAAACATAAGTTAACAAAAGGTATAAGTCCATCTATGGTGAGATTAATCAGATATGGTTCTAAAATGGACTTATACTTCATTTATCATCCTACATAATAAAATAAAACTAGTTTCTACTAACTAGGGACTTCATGTAGGCCAGTGGTAAGAAAGAAAGGCCTATCGCACTTCGGTTGTGGGTTCGATTCCCACATCTTTGTCCGACATGACGGGTTGTCGCCCGTCCTACAGGTTGTCCTTTTTTTTTCTAGAAATACATTATTATAACTTTCCATCAATAATATTGAAAAAGTTCTATCCTTAAACAATACTAACTTATGTCCAACATAAACCATTCCAATCTTTAGGCTTATCCAAAATACTGATGTCCAATCTCATATTATAGAGAAAATGATTACCAGAGATTTCATATAATAAGCATGTTAATACCATCGTTGATCCCCATATATCATAAGATATGTCTTGTTGGTCACATTCCAAACATTCGAAGGCCTTAATCATGTATTCTCTTGAAAAATGGATACCCATTGAACCTTAGTGAAAACATGAATGCAGTTAAAAGTTAACACTTTCCACATACCAAAATCCTCAAAATTCTATATATTTAAACAATGATATCACTTATCCCTTATATCAATCATGAGCTCATGAATACTATAAAACATATTATTTCCTCCTTATCCATTCATTATGTGCATATCATCTTCTTTCCAAAAATATCTGAATAAACTTTCATGGTTACCAGTACTATTCAACATATACTTTCAAATACTTTAGGAAAAACAATAGTGTAACAATCCTTAGATGTTTCTTTATTCCATAGTACCATTAAATTACCTATACAACATAACTCTTGATAAACATACAATCATTCCACTACCTTCTTAAACCATTGACCAAGCTTCAACACTTCTTTCATCTCATATATCATTTATTGTCTCCTCATTATCATCCACATAAATACTACCCATATGACCATGCTGATTCTCTTCATGAGATTTTCCCTTACGACATTGGTTTGCATAATGCCCATACATTCCACATTTAAAACATCTAACCATTGTTGATATCGTAGCAATACCATTATCCTTATCCATGGTGTTAACTAAACCTTTTCCTTTGCACTTACTGGATTTGTGTCCTTCTTTTCCGAACCCAAAGCATCTTTCAATTCCTTTGAAACATTTTCCTTGATGAATATTCCGACATGATTCACATGAGTAAAATTGAACTTTCTTTCCTCTATGATCATCATGAAACTCCTTCTTTCTCTTATTAACTGAGTTTGGAAACATACCAAAGTTGAGATTATTGATCATATTATGGGATTGCTGATTAGGCATAATTATGATATTTCGCCTTCCAAATCCCATTTTATTTGCTTGATCATGAAAAATATCATTCCATTGTCCATCATATTCTCCATTATCATGAATCTTCCTGTTTCCATCCATTTTCTAAAACCCAAAAATAATAGTGTGAGAGGAAAAAATCATAATCAAGGGGGAGTACCTTCAATATCTAACATCTTAGGTTAAATTATAATATCTTTACCATAATTCTAGGACTATAACCTATACTTATACGTATCTTTAGGGACATCCCTAGACATACCTTAAAAATAAATCTAGGGATATCACTAAAGTTTTCGCATCCTAGTTTCCAAAGGTTAACTAAACCTTCGCTCTGATACAAACTATAGAGACCAAAATCTTGACATAAATGGAAATTAAATTACTTTTGTAGAATACTTAATACATGAAAAAAAGATTCTCCCAAAGACTGTATTAGTTTAGTGTCTTTGGAAACTCGGAATGAAATCTTCTAATCATGGTGAAAGATCTTCAAAATATCCCATAATGATCTTCCCCTTTTGGTTTTCTTACCTAAAACCTTTATTTATATCACGGGGAAAAGAAAACATAAAATGGGTGAGCTCAAATGTTCAGTAAGGGTAAACATAGAGAACATAAAACAATCCATAAACATTTGAATGCAAGAACTTGAACATAAAATCTAAAAATCAAAATCTTGAGTAAAGACATAAATCTTGGAAGTGCGTAAGGAATATATCAAAATAGAACATTAATAATGATAAAATATATTGTAAATAAAACTTGTAATTATGGAAAAACATTAAGCACATGATATTATTTCCATAGTAGCCAAGGCATTGCTGCCAAGACCATCTTAGTGGACAAAGTCTTTTCCTGAATCGAGTTCACTCCACGTTCCAGTCATGTATTACTGAACCAGATTAACTTACCATCCCAGCCATGTCTATCTCAAGAGATATAAATCTTTACCCAATGCATTGGAAGGAGATATAGGTCCCACCCATCTCATAATGAAACCATTCTTATGTATGCCACAAAATCATAAATCATACATCATAGCATAACCCAGGTAATAAAAATGGGATTCTTAAACATCGTGCCATCATAACATAATCTATATTAGATAAAAGGAATTCATAAAAATAATTCCATCATAACATAATCAAATCAACGTAAAAATAGGGATAGAAACATAACCATATATTATCTTATATGAGAAATAAATTTGATAAAATGCTTGAACTCCATTCTTAAGGAAAATATACTTTCTAATTCAATTTTTTTTCCTTTCTTAACATTTCATATTATTTTAAACTAAAAGAAGTTGATTAAAAATAAACATTAAAACATTTAAAGTAAGATTCATGGAAATAATGTTCTAAAAATCCATTCATGCCGTATAAGTTAAAAAAAACATTCTTCTGGTTTTTTGGCTGGAAAAGTCAAAAAGTACCTCGTACGAAAAACGACAAAAGATTCCTTTCATATCTTTTACTAAAAACTCACCAAAGGGTAAAATTGGATTTAAAAAAATGTAGGAGGATAGAAATAATATTACATATTGGCGAAACATGAATGTGGATGATAAATATTCCCTAGTAATTTCGGATGTAAAAACAATCTCGGATAAAAATTGAGATTGCGAAATTTTCCCTTACCTTAGGTCCGATATGCTTCATACGTATTCGAAACTCCTATATAATGATTTAAATAATGTAATTGACTTATTAAAGAATCATATTCATTGTTATTATATTATATATGGTTCAATTATTATTTTATATTACCCATTCTTTTGTAAGTTCCATGTTAAAGCAGCATTTTGGGTAAAATTGTTTTATTTATCGTACATGTTTGGACTTGTTGTTATTGATATTATAACTTATATCCTGATTTAATTAATTCCAGAATGTAAAAAATGATTTATATGTAATATATATTCAGCATATATATATATATATATATATGATAGATCGATAAATGGAATGAAATACACCGTTCATGGAGACAGTAGGCCGTACGTACGCATGAACGCTGTTTTCGTTTCCTTATGGAATTGAATGGAATTAAGTAGATGAAATAAATATATATATACATAAATCAAGTATCATTATTATGTCATACATTTCATTATTAATTATTATATATACTTTATAATCATTCATGAATGGTTAATAGGGAGAATGAATCTCATCGCGTCGTGGAGATGGTAGTCCGTACGTACGCACGAGTGATGATATCACTCCCATGATTGTGGAATTGTATTTAAGTGTATGTATAATATTTAAGAATAAATAAAACTTTACAATAATCATATATAGTTATTTATTTACACCATTATACCCATCCAAGTAAGGTGGTGGTCGAAAACAGATTACACCACGGTGTGGAGATGGTATTCCGTACGTACGCACGCTCAGTGATTTCGTTTTCCATAGGATGGATAGATGGTGAAATAGGGTTGTTTCATACTTATAATAACATATCAGTATATGAGTGACACTGATGTTATTACTTCATAATGAAACAAATAGAGAAGAAGAAGTAGAAGAAGAAATAAAGTTGAAAGAATCGGTAACATACATTACCTCTTCCTTGAAGCGCCTCTTCTTAACCTCCTCTTAGGGCACTAAAGGTGGTCTTTTAAGAAGACCATAACCTCTAGGATGTTTCTAGGGAAGTGGAGAAGAGAAATTTTCAGGGTTCTTCTGAGCATCAAGTCTCAAAATGGTATGAATAGAAGAGGGAAGGGGTGCCCTTTTATAAGGGAGGAGAGGGGCACCTTTGGAAAAACTAAAAATATTATTTTATTATAAAGTCATATTCGGTTTTTAATAGCTCCAAATTGATTTATTTCGAAGATAAGGTGCGTATGGGTCGAAATACTCTCATCAAATTCAATTTAGACAAGTTTAGGTTTCTATTTTAACCTTATCATTTAGATTTAACTTTAAGTTAAATAATTTTACTTTTACCGTGTCTTCTTGTTTTCTTACACTATAAGGTTAATAAACTTACTATAACAAGCCAAAATAACCCCAAGTTTTTTATTATTAATATATATAATATTATCTAAGTCATTTGGAAAAACCTTAGATTTTTAGGAATAAAATAACAATTAATAATATAATATTTGTTTTAATAACTATTTTATTTCAAATTTGAAACTATTTGGTAATTGATTTTTGTAAAAATCATAACAGAATGATTAGTTCAAAAGAAGTTAATTAAATAAATACTAGCATGTCATATTAACCAATAAAATTATTTTAATTCATAAAAAGTTTCAAATTACATTTATTTGGGTATTTATAATATCAATTATTTTAATATTTCATTATTTAGGTAATTACTGCATCACCATTGTGTCATAAATAACTAAAAATATTTAATGTTTAAAAATTATAAATAAAATACCATTACATAGGAAATAGTTTTAGCTTTCTAATTAATATTTATAGTCGAATTTATCTTATGTATAACCCTATATTACAAATTAATTAGTTATTAAACTTTGATTTTAACTATTTTAACCCTTCTTTAAATAAATTAATAATAAATGTCCTAATCTAATCCAAGTGGACCTAAACGGTCATATTTTAATCCTAAGGTTGTTTTTGGTATAATTATACTTATCCAATAGAATCAGTACATGTGTTAGGGTGGTATTAATATCATTTGTACCCTCAATTGCCCTATTTAATTTTAACCGTGGTAAATAAAAGTAAAAAAGTTACTATTCACCAAAAATTATTTTCATATTATTGAACCACATTTTAGTCCTTGAAATTAAACGTGTCTCTCGGATTTTCGAAATTCAATTCACAGAAGTGGTAAAATTTCATTTAAATGAAAAAGTCAGTTTTTTAACTGCCACTAAGTGGTTTCACTATTCATCGAAAATTGATGTTTTTCAGAAAAATAAAAAAAAATCAGCCTAAGCATTATTTGATATTCCAAATTCAAAATTGATGTCTATTTTTTACAAATTCAAAACATATAAGTGGCATTAATTAATTTTAAAATTAATTCCCATTATCAAAAAAAATAGCGTGTTTTTAAGAAACAAAAACTATCAAAAGATTGATACTTGTTTATATCCAATTTCAAAGTGAAATTAATTCCAATGAACAAAATTGGACAAAATGGTAAAAATATATTCTAATTACACTTTAAAACCAATTAAAAATACAATCTAACCATATAAAGTATTTCAATGAAAAAAGTTGTTTTTAATTAAAATATAGCGTGTTTTCACTATTCATTAAAATATGAAAGTTATCAGAATAATATGAAAATTTTATCCAAAGTAAATTTTTATATCCTGATTCCAAATAAGAATTTTATTTTGTCAAATTGAACTTATAAACTTGTCAAAAACAAGATTTAAGGTGGGTGCGCCGTCAAAAGACGGGAAAACTGCAGTTTTTTAAAAATACATATTTTACATGAAAAATTTATTTTGTTCTTATACCATATTCTAGAAAATGTTTAAGATGAATAATAATGTTATAAAATTCAAAATTTAGTTAATACTATTCATAACGGCTAGTCCATAATATTATAACAATATATCGTTGTTTAGTGAAACCCGGTATTGCGTATTACACATGCTATCTAGGTAGGCCGCGGTTGCGTGTTATGCAAGCCAAGAATAATGTTGCGTATACTACAAGATAATGTGGTGTTGCATATAATACAAGATAATCTTGGTGTAGTGTATTAAAAATAATATATCTCATAAAATCTCGAGGTGTTACAAAGACTAGAGGAATTCTAGGTGGCTGTGGTGGAATGATCTGGAACCTCAACGGTAGGGACATCATCGAGTGTGGTCTCTTATCCACATTCTGAAGAGAATAAGTATATTAGGAGACCTTGTGGTCTAGATAGGGAAGCCCCTGGGATACAACTGTGATATCTCTTATAGCCATCGGCTGATTCCATTTTCTAATCTGTATGGTCTTCTTTTAGAATGTTGCAACAATCATTTCCACGTCAATATTTTTGGTGAAAACTGGTGTGCACTGGGCTTGATCTTCCACATTTTGGACACATTCGGGTGGTATACATGGTGATATTTTATCATTGACACACGTATCAAATTTTTGTGTACATATATGAATTCCATCTGGGGAGGTATGAAGAACCACGTCTCTTGGTTAATGTAATGGTCATTCCAGAGAACTAACATGAAGAAATGACACCTGAGGATGAAAAAAATGATGAATAATAAGGTGTGGAAGAATATGATAAATATGTATAATAAGAAGATTATTATGGGTTGGATTTTGAGGATCGTAGTGATTAGGTATCTCAGGGGAAAATGGCCCATCAGAGGATCACACATGAGAGTGCTGAAAACATAGGATCATACAAGGAACTAGTCAAACATGTCAATGTAAATCTCAATTACTATCTTTCTTAGTACCATCCCATTCATAAGTAAAATTCAATAAATTTTTTTCCATCTTATGAACATATTGGGAATGATCAAGGAGATCCCACAATAGGGGGTGAAAATTTGGCGCTGGACGTGGAAGGATGTCTCCCTGAGCCTACATCTGGGGTTGAGAAAGGTAGAAGACCGACCATGGATAAAGTAGCCAATGGTGGACTAGAAGATGGAGACAGAGTGATGAACTCAGAATCAATAGTTATCTCCACCTCTTGAAAGGATATTATTGCAATAATTGAGCTAATAAGAACTGACAGGTCTCCCGTGGGGGAAGCTCATGTGACGACTCAAGCACTTGATCTGGTTGTCCTTGGCTCTTGTATGTTTAATACATTATAGATCCACATTATTTATATGAGGATCTGACTAACTATGGTGACACACAGTGCTAATAAGACTACAAGATCAGCTAATTTAAGAGGTTGTGACAACTTCATGGGAGCTTTCAATGACCGTTCATGTCCATGAGGAGTTTTCCACTCATGTTGATCCATCCTTGGCACCTAGTGGGCATGAATTTGTGGCCACAGGTGATGCCAAAGATAGAGAAGAGCCTAAATTTGGTGATGGAGAAGTTTCCAAAAGGGTATCAGTGAATATGGATACCCTCATGTCATAGAGACCAGTCCCATAGAATGGATGTCAAAGGAAGACCATGTCATTGAACTTCTAGCCATGTTCCCTGAATATAGACATGTAAACCCGAAGGAGATGGATGATTATGATCCTAGAAATATTTAGGGGAGTTTTATAACATGATGCAATTCATGTAAGTGCATTAACCGCTTCATTAATATACCATAGGCAGAATGGAAGAGACGAATTGGGTCACAATGCATCGAGATGCATTGTCTTTATGTTAGTGTGGTGGATTCTCAACATTTCATATGACGATCTGGGACTATATTACTGAGAAGATGTGGGAGGGAAATCATTATCTAAGTGATTTCTGGGGAAAGAGGTAATCTATGAAAATCTATAATATCAATGAATTTGAATAGGAAATCTAAAAACTTATTTAGAAGAAGGAAAAATATGACACACTCATCAAGAATTAATCCTGTCTCATTGAATGGTTGAGAGTCCAACTGGTAGATTCATAGGAGTAGCTAGTGTAGGCGAGTCATAAAATGGATAAAATATGAGAAGAAGATGAAAAAATGCATATCAAGTCCAATGAGCATCACTTTTTATATGTCTATGAGGAGGAGGATCTCAGGAAGTGGTAGGAGACTCTTCAATCCACACACCAATAAAATGGTGGTATTAAAGCTATCCATTGATGGGAAGATCCCTAAGGGTAGTGTTTTGTCCAATATCATGAAACATGCATTCCTACTTTTTTTCATATCCTAAACTTTGTTCATTGACATATTTCCTGCTAATTTCAATTATTACATCTTAGTTATATTTTATATGCAACTAACGATCAATCCCTAAGCACATGTGGGTCATTCCCAGTGTGAGAAACATGGGACGACCACATTACTATTCACTTTATAATATAGTATCATTTAATCATAAAATAATTTGGGTCTACTATTTTTTACTAACCACCTTGAGTATTCGGGATAAGAAGAACTATGACAGAAGAATAGGGCTCTCAAAATAGAAATATTTTCCTTCCAAATGTGCTCTAGTACATGAGAAGAATATTGTAAGGGGAATTGGAATCAATATGAACAAAGGGGGATGGGAATTGTGAATTATTATTCCCAGAATTCTGAACATAGTAATCTTTACATCACAATATGGGATAACAACAGACTTTATTCGAAACACATTACCTATACTACTAATGTAATGAACCAAAGGTTAAACAATGAAAATTCTATTATTATAATTATTTCATATTGTATAATAACATTAAATCACAACACAATGAACTACTAAGTACTATGTTACCTTTAAACATAATATTTTCACTTCTGTGATTTGAATTTCAAAAATATGACATACACAGTTCTGATCAGTAAGATTTTTGGTGTCCGATAAGACAAACTCAATTGTTTGGTGAATAGTAACTGAACCTTACACTTATGAATATTAATAAAACCATTATCAATATTAAATCACCTATTTCAATAAGAAACCTTACCAATGAAAATATAAATAATAATTATCCATCTTATAAGTGACAATATGATATAATTATATCATAGTGTTGCAATTTTTATAAGTCATAAATATTAAATTAAAATTTTATGAATAATTTAATAGTTGAAATGAAAATTTATTTTCATAAAATTTATTCATAAATAAGTTTTTTGATGTAATATTACTATATGATAATTTTATGAGACCATAGTTAAATTTTCAAAGTATTATAAAATCAGTTATAATTTTAAAATATGAATTTTTAATGTAAATGATGAATTTATTTAAAAATTAAATATCTCATATTTAGAAAATTATTTTCATAAAATGGATTTAATTTTTGGATTCTACATGTCTAAAAATGGTTGGGGTGATGTTTCTGAATTTTTATAAAATACTTGACTATTTAACGAATAGTAAAATATTATAATTTATGATAAATGCTAAATAAATAAATTAATCCATCATGATTGGGTCATGGATTATGTAAATGGAAATTGGTTAGAACTCACAATAACATGTTACTATTTTTTTCATGGAATAATCACTATTTCATGTTGTATGGGAAAATAACAATCTAATGATTAAAATATTAAGAAAACCCTACTCCCGTCAACTATTAAAACCACAAACACTCTCATCTTCTCTTCACTCATCTCAAGCCTTGTTCCATTCCTAAATTCAAATAAAATATATCCCAAATCTCCTCCCCCATGTCCATCGACCCTTGGTATCCTCAAAAGACCAAATCATCTCCCTTTAAGAGGCTCTCAAGGAAGATTAATTCAAGAGTTAAATTCCTCTTTTCAATTGTTTTATGTATTTTCAAACTCCTTTGTTTTCATTTCTATCCTTAACACTCTTCATCCAAATATTATTAAATCTATATTAAATTACACGTAATATAATTTTGTTATGATAATGGAATAATTTATTATCATATCACTTTTAAAAAACTTTTATACTAGTAGTAAAAATGCCATCTGAGATGTGTTCGTTTACCACATTCAAGGACGATGGGTTTTCAATTTCAATAACCGTATTCAATTATGCTCAAGAAATCGTTATTATGGTTTTAAAAAAATATAACATTTTTTCTCATCTATGGTTCATGAATCATTTTTTACACATGGATGTGATTTAGAAATCAAATTGTGTTCTTTGTGATAAAAAACCATTAATTAACCCAAAAGGTTATCACTAAAATTTTATATAATGATTAAAATTAACTCCAAGTAACCAAATGAAATTTGTAACCATGTGAAATTTTGAAGTTCAATAATAAAATATAACTCCAATTCGGGAAAACCATCCTCATTTTACATGATTATCCATTCATGTATATAAATAAACCGATCATGAAACAAAGGGACCATAAAAATGAAATTGAACCTCTTAACCCATCAAAAAGGCCACGAATAAAATTAATAAGGTAAAAAAAAGTCAATTAGATTTATAAGAGTTATTTTAATTATTAATCAACAAATTTATTTTATTTATTCATGAAATTAAGATAAATAGAAGGACACCATCGTGCTTAATGTAAGGGATTCTACCCGAACCACTATTATTCCTTCAGGTTTCTCTATCTTTCTTTTTATCCAAATTAAGTAATCATTTATATTTATGTACATCATATAAATGATATATAAATTCTAATAACTCAATTAAAATTTTCTACTCATAATTCTCTTTCAGGAATATACATGTTTTTAAGTGTTTCTCTCCTTGATACTTCTCGATAAGCAAACCCTTTTAAGGGAACTTTCCAGAATATTTCCCAATTTCAAGTGCACTCTATCATCTATTTTAATCTACCACTATTTTTATAAAATCATTATTTTTAATATGAAAAATATCCTGGTTAAATTATTGTTTTATATAAGTTATTATTCCCTTTTCAATTTTATATTATCTTTAGTATTTTTCCTTGAAACAACACTAAATATTTTTAATGCTAACGTTTCATAAATACTCTTCATAAAAGTTTCCACTTCTATTTGAAATCACATACAATAATATATTCCATTTCTCTCTTTTTAATGTACCTTTATGTTATAATTCCTTTCTTTCATGGACACTTTTATGATATACCCATTCATTATGATTTATGACATGATTTTGATACCCATTTCATTCCATGGGTACCCATATGTTTATGTATGATTGATTATGTATGATTATTTATGTGGAAAGAATAATCATGATCATGTTAATATGGGTGCACCTAGATATTGTGGATAACCTAGTTTGAAACTTAAGGAATCACAAGTTATTATATACTTTTCCAATAAGAGTTTATCCTTTTATGTTTAAAGTTACATTTTTATGCTAGATAACTAAGTATTTAAGTCCCATAATTGTATGTTTTTTTCTTAGTTAATGGTGGGAAATGGAAGAACGTGTGAAAAAATCAATGTGATAGGAAATGTGAAGATTTCCCTAATGATATACATGATATTATGTGATTTGGTGCCTAAAACATCATGAAAGTACTTTCCCAGCATGCTCAAGATTTGAATAATAATTTGAATAAAGTGTAATGCCCTCCTCCTCCTTGGAAATATAATGTTGTTGTTGAATCCTTAATGTGGAAAAGTTCTCCCTTGTTTAGTGGATCTTCTGATCACCTCCTCGCAAAATAAGGGATTAACTCCATTGAAAAGTTATTCTCTTTCCTCCAGTGCTTAGAAGAAGAGAAATTTGTATTGGTAGTACATTGTTTTGATGAGGAATCTAATCAGTGGTGGAACCTAATAAAAAATACAATGTCCTAAGTGGAAATTAATTCCATAGATTGGGACGAATTCCAGTGAATTTTTTTCAACAAATATTTTCCATGAATCCTTAATCTCTAGATGGAAAGTGAGTTCCTTAGACTGAAGTAAAAGGAAGATGAGTCTGTCGAGAAATATAATGAAAACATTTTAGGGCTTCCACAGTTTGCGTCTGGCAATGTTAGGAACACTAAAAGAAAGGTGGATCTATTATTTTGTGGAAAAAATCCTAGTCTACGACAAAAATTGGTGATTCGAGGCTCTAAAATTTATTAGTGGATTGTCTATTCTTCCTTCTAGGTTGAAATGGATATCTGAGACTCACAATGGTATTGTGGGCCTGCTGAAAAACAGAAGAAAAATGAAGTATAATATATGTGTTTTGGAAAATGAATCCCATGATGGAAAGAAGATAAAGCATATGATATTTCATAATTTTGGGATGAATCATATTGGGAATGGTCTAAAGGGAACCATGAATTTATTCAAATGTGGAAGAATGATCCATCTGGCTAGGAACTGCAAGAAGGATTTGAATAATCCACTAACATGGAAGAATAATGGAAGTTTTATATCAAAACCCATCCTCTAATTCAGTGTTACAACTTCAAGTGGCATGAGAATTATGAAAATAATTTCCCTAAGCCAAGGGTTGTTGGAGGCAATCAAAAAAATCCTCAAAGGAAACAGGGAAGGGATAACACTACTACTGTGGCAGATCTGGAAAAAAATGTGTTGATGGTATGCTAGTTATTCCTTCAAGAATAGAGATTTTAAATTTTTATTATGGTTCTAAACATTCATTCATATATTGCAAGTTTAGTAGAATTATTCAAACACTACCTCAAAATTTGTAGGATTATTTTTCTATAATATTAGAGAATGGGGAAATTATTGTTTCCAAGGTTTATAACTCATCCCCGGTAAATGTTTGTGTTATGAACCTCTATTTAAATACTTTCATAACTATTTTAGTGGAGTTCCATGTTATATTGGGCATGGATTGGCTATCTTTATAGAAATATGACATCAACTGTTGGGAAAGGGAGATCACCCATCACATACTAAAGCATCCTCCAATTCTTCACAAGGGTAAGGAAGAAGAAGAATCTCCTATATAATAATTATCTCATGTGTAGATATTACTTCATTTTGAGAAATCATTTCTAGATCAAATGATTGAGAAAAATGAGATAATTATTATTGAAGGCATGACCATCATGAGGGATTATAATGATGTATTCCCTAGAGAGTTGACTGGTCTTCCTTCTGATCGAGAGGTTGAGTTCTCAATATAACTTTTTTGGATATCTACTTATATCAAATAAACCATATAGAATGGCCATTATAGAACTAGAAAATATAAAGAAGAAGTTACATGAGAATCTGGGAACAAGTTTTATATGCCCAAGAGTTTAACCTTGGGGAGCGACAGTCCTCATCATCTAGAAGATAGATGGTTCAATGCACGTCTGCTTTGATTTTATTAAGCACAATAAAATCATGATAAAGACCAATTATCCCCTTCTTCAAATAGATTACTTGATCGAATAGCTTTGTGGGTAAAGTTATTCCATAAGGTGCACCTTCAGTCAGGAGGTCACCAATTAAAGGTTAGGAAGGAAGATATTCACAAAGCTTTCTTTCTAACAAGATATGAACACTATGAGTTCAGAATGACGCCCTTTGTACTCAATAATTCTCCACAAATACTCATGGATTTAATGAATAGAGTCTTTGGATATTAACTTGACAAATATTTTGTAGTCTTTATCGATGATATTCTGATTTACACCTAGAGAAAGGAGGAGCATGAGGAGAATTTGAATACAAAGCTGACAACTTTGGGAATGTGGAAAATTTATTAGAACTGCAATAAATGTGTGTTCTGGCTGTAGTAGTATCATTATTAGGGAATTTTATCACATGTAAGGGGATATATGTAGACCACTCCAAGAAAAAGGCAATTGAAGAGTGTCCTAAGAGAATATCCGTAACGGAGATCCGCATCTTTTGGGTCTAACCAGGTATTATAGATGATTTGTTAAAAACTTCTCATGATTGTAAAACCCAATGGCCAATATAACAAGAAATGGGATGATGTTAGTCTGGACTCAATAATGTGAGAAATGATTTAAGGAAATCAAAAAGAGACTTATCACTGTGCCAATACTCACACTCCTAATAAGTGGAGAATTCTTGGTGGTTACAGTGATTATTCAATGAATGGATTAGCATGTATACTAATGAAAAATGATAAATTGATACCCTACACCTCAATATAGTTGAAAATGCACAAGAAAAACAACCCCATTCATGATCTGGTGTTGCCGGTTGTGAACTTTACATTAAAAATATGGTGGTATTATCTCTATGGAAAGAAGTGTGAGATATATACTGATCAAAATAGTCTTATATATATATTCACACAGAATGTGATTAATATGAGCCAGTGAAGATGGTTATATCTCACTAAGGATTATGAATTCTCAATCAAGTACCATCCCGGGAATGCAAATAATGTGGAAAATTCTCTAATTAAAAAGGATATTACATCTTTATTAGTGATGAGAATTGGAAGGGATCCAATATTATTAGATTTTCATGGGATGGACATGGGAATAATTAAATGAGTAATATCATAAATCATTTCTCAAAATGATTCTCAACCATCCCTCATGAATAAAATAAACAATTCTCAATGAAATGATGTGGAAAATTCAAAAAAATATAGAAGCAATCAGAAATGGTAAATCCTATGAGTCCATGATTGATGATGAAAGAGTTATAAGATTTGGGTCAGGATTATGTGTACCATCCAATCTAGATATAGAGAATGATCATTTGAATGACGCACATAGCTCAACCTTCCATATTCACCCAGGGAGCACAGAGATGTATCGAGATCTCTGATAGATATTTTGGTTAGGCAATATAAAGAAGGTGGTTGCTAAATATACATCAATGCGCCTGTTGTACCAACATGTGATGGATGAAATACATAAGTATAAGGGTATTATGCACCACTACCCATACAGACATGGGTGTGGGAGAATTTCACCATATACTTTTTCTATAGACTTCGAATGAAATCCAGAGGAAACAATGATATATGGGTCATTGGGGATTGACTTACAAAGTCATCTCACTTTATCACAATTTTAGAGGACTTCTGATTGGATCAAACTGAATGGATATATATCAAAGAGGTGGTAATGCTTCATGTATTACCACTATCTATTGAATCCGATAGAGATTTGAGATTCAACTAAATGTTCTGGAAATGTCTCTAGCTTGCTCTATGCACTGGACTGAATATCAGTAGAGACTATCATACTCAAACTGATGGACAGTCTGAGAAAACAATTCAGACACTGGAATACATGTTGAGAGAATGTTCTATGTAATTAAAAGGAAGATGGGACCAACATCTTCCGCTATTTTAATTCTCCTACAACAATAATTTCCACCTGTGAATCTAAATAGCACCATATGAAGACCTTTATAGGAAAAGGTGTTGAACAACAACATGGGGGGATGAAGTCAGTTAGCATAAGCTTCTAGGACCTAAAATGATTGACAAAATGGTGGAGAAGGTGAAAACAAATCAGAATCAAATAAAGGAATACCAAAGTAGACAAAATGGTTATGAAAACAATCATTGATGAGTCCTTGAGTTCAATGTTGGAGACGGGGTACTTCTACCCATATGTCCATGGAACAAGGTCATGATATTTGTAAAGAAATGAAAGATAAGTCCTAGGTACATCATATTTTTCAAGATCCTTGATCATGTAGGAGTTGTGGCCTATTGAATTTCACTTCCACCTACCATGTATAAAGTTCATTATGTCTTCTATATATCCCACTTAAGAAAGTCTATACCAGATCCTTCAAATGTATTGACATCAAATGTGGTACAGTTGGAGAATGATCTTTCTTACAAGGGACAACCAGTGAAGAACTTGGATCATAGAGATAAATTTCAAAGAAACAAAACTACTCACCTAGTTAAGGTACTATGGATGAACCATAATAATGAAGAGGAAACATGGGAACTAGAGGAAGAAATTATGGAAATGTACCAAAACCTGTTTATGGAATAGATTTGTAAAATGAAAATTTGAGGGTGAAATTTTTTAAGGGGGGAAGAATTTAACAACCTAGATTTTAATCAATGGAAATTTCCTTCTTAAAATTATATCATATAGTATAATCACATGAAATCACAACACAATGAAATAGTAATTACTATGTGACCTTTAAACATAATATTGTCACTTCTATGATTTGAATTTCCAAAATATGACAAACACGGTTGTGATCAGTAAGATGTTTGGAGTCCGATAATGCAAGCTCTAGTTTTTTGTGAATACTAACTAACCCTTATGAACAGTAATAAGAAACTTATAAATAGTAAATCATAAAAGTGAATAAGTAACGTTACCAATGAAAATATAAATAAAATTTATACATATTATATGTGACAATATTATATAATTATATCATAGTGTTTGTATTTTTATAAGTCAAAAATATTTAATTAATGTTTTATCAATAATTTAATACTTTAAAAGAATTTTTTTTCCTAAAATGTATTCATAAATATGTATACAGATGAATTATTACTATATGATAATTTTTTGATACCTTAGTTTATTTTTCAAAGTATTATAAAATCCATTATTATTTTAAAACATGTATTTTTCATGTCAATGATGATTTTATTTAAAAATTAAATATATCATATTTAGAAAATTATTTTCAAAAAATTGAGTTCATTTTTGGATTCTACACATCGAAAGGTGGTTTTTATTATTTTTGGGTATTTTTCTAAAATACTTAAATTTTGTGAGTTTTAAAATGTTTTTATTTACAATAAATGCTATATAAATTAATTTCGGCATCATGCATGGGTCATGGATTATATAAATGGACATCGGTTTGAAATAACAAACACATATTAATATTTGTGGTCATGTAAGCATCACTATTTCATGTCATAGGGATAAATAACAAACTAATTATTAAAAAACTAAAAAACCCTCCTCCCCTAAACTATAAAAACCACCCACACTCCCCTCACATCTTCACTCCTATCAAGCCTCATTCCATGACTAAATTCTTCTCAAATATCTTCCCAAGATGCTCCCCCACATCTATCAGGCCTTGGTCTCCTAAAAAGACCAAATCATCTCCCCTTAAGAGGCTCTCAAGTAAGATTAATTCAGGAGGGAAATTCACCTTTTCAATTATTGTATTTTCTTTTCAAGTTCATTTTTTTTATTTTCTATCCTTACCTCTTCTCATCCAAATTTTATGACAACTCCAGTATAATACATGTAAATTAATTTTGTTTTGATAAAGTAATAAGTTGTTCTCATCACTCCTTTTACCTTCTTTTATACTCGTAGTAAAAACACTATCTGAGATGTGTTAATTTACTACCTTCAAGGACGATGGGTTTTCAATTTATATTACATTCTTCATTTCTAGTCATGAAACAATTCATATGGTTCAACGAGACTAATATATATATATATATATATATTATGTCTCATATATGGTTTAGTAATCTTTTTTTACACATGTTGTTGATATATAAAACAAAATGTGCCCTTTGTGATAAAAACAGCCAATAAACCCAAAAGGATGTAACTAATGTTTTATATAATAATTAAAATACACTCTATGTAAAAAAATGAAATTTACAATCCTATAAACATATGGATTTTTAATAATAAAATATAACTCCAATTCTGGAAAACCATCCTCATTTTACATGATTATACATTCATGTATATAAGTAAACCGATCACGAAACAAACAGACCGGAATGAAATTGAACCTCTTAACCCATAAAAAGGGATGAATGAACTAAATAAGTTAATAATATTCATATTAAATGTATAATTTGTTCTGTAATTCTTAATTAAGTAATGTAATTTTTTTATCCAAGACATTAAGATCAT
This sequence comes from Viscum album, assembly GCA_963277665.1. NCBI lineage: Eukaryota > Viridiplantae > Streptophyta > Magnoliopsida > Santalales > Viscaceae > Viscum > Viscum album. The sequence goes on along the minus strand of OY728167.1, from coordinate 620,884,564 downwards.
GTGAAGGACACCATCGTGCTTAAGTTAAGGGATTCTACCCAAACATCAATCATTCCTCCGAGTTTATCTATCTTTATTTTTATTCAAATGATGCTACCATTATATTTATGTACATCCTATAAATACAATGTAAATTATCTAAGCTCATGTATCATGGTCCATTAAGAATTCTATTTTTGGGGATATACATGTTTTAAAATGGTTCCCTCCTCGGTACTTCCTGATAAGCAAACCCTTTTAAGGTAAATCCCCAAATTCTTTCCCATTTTCAAGTGCACCCTATAATCCATTTTAAGACACCAATATTTTATTAAATTATTATTTTTAATTTTAAAAACTTATTGGTTCACTAATGGTAATATATAAAATATTATTCCCTTTTATTTTTTAAATTCTATTTGGTATTTTTCCTTAAAACTACATTAAAATATTATAATGCTAAAAATTCGTAAATAATCTTCATACAAGTTTTCAATTATGTTTTAAATCATGTACCATGATATATGAATATTTTAATTTATTAATTTCCATTTATGTTTTAATTCCTTTCTTTCATGGAAACTTGTATGATAAAATCATTCATTATTTTTTATTACATGATTATGATGCACATTTCTTTTTATTAGTTCCCCTATGTTTATGTATGATTTATTATGTATGTTTTTTATGTGGAAAAAAATGTTCATGAATATTTTATGACCGGTGCACTGAAAAAATCACTCCAATTAATTGTGTAAATTGGATTCTCATGAGACGTTATGTGCAATGGTTTTGGCAGTTAGTCTTGACTCGTGCTACCATGTGCAACGGCCTTGGTGGCTAACCTTGAATTTTTCTCCTCTATTTTCAATGAGCCTTGAATCATTTTAAATTCATGTTTTATATTTCATCCATATAATTATGACTCCATGTTTATATAATCCAAAGTTTATATGTGATGAATCCATATGTTTCATGCCTTTTTATATCATTATGTCATGCATTCGATTCCATGTGCTCAAACTTTATGATTATGCTTATTCCCTTACTAGAAATTTTAGATCATCCCTTTATTCATGTTATCCCTAGGTTATCCTATGAATATTTATGAGAACAAGGTATGTTAAGGGATCTTTATGAGGAATAAATAATTAAATGTTATATTTTGTTCCATGTTTTAAGTTTTAGGTACCTAGTCTTCAAAGACACTAGAATTTACGATCATTGGATTGTAATATGATGTTTAATTATCCATAAAATCATGTAATTTTATGTGTTAAAGCCTATTATAGCTATATATATCCTGAAATGGGGACAAAAAAACGAGTTTGAACAACTGAATGTAGTTGAAATCATTGGACCTCGCTAGAAATGTTGTTTTATATCTTATGGAATAATGGCCTAGGATGGTTTGTGAGATGAAGCGGCATGGGAATCGGCCATTAGGGAGTTCCATTGGATGATAAAGATGATGTGGATACAACTAATGGGAACACAATGCATGGAGGTGGAATGGTGGCATGTTTAAAGGAGTCAAACACTCTCGAAACTACACCCACATAAAGAAAGTGCATTGGATCGAGCGTAATGGTCTTAAACAGAAACCAATGGGTTTCTAGAGAAGACCTCTGTAGTGAGGACATATGATGACCTACATTTTCTCATCATAAATCTTAGGGTGATAGGAATTTAGTTTAGCGTCATATGATAAAGATTCTTTGTTTCATTGTTTAACGTCATATAACTAGGATGATTTCAATATTTTAAATATAACATGAATGAGTCAAAAGAGGTATGTGCACCACAAAATATCAAGGAATAGATATGGAGGTGTTATATTTCATGTGGTTAGGGATAAACCTATCTTGAATGAGATGCAAGGAGACCCACCAACACACCACATATTCCTGTGAGGCTCATATTTTGAGGTCATATAGTTTGAACAATAATTGGGGACAAATGGAAATAATTGTTGTTGAATCTATGGATAGTCCCATAGAAAAAATTCATGTGAATTACAATTTACCTTGAATGGGGAGGATTCAATCCACACATTTTTTGGAATCACATGCAGTTTAACCCCATGCGGTAAGGATGATGATGATTCATCCAGAAAATAGTGAAATAATGTTGTGGCTAGACCCAATATGGATTATCTAGGAATCACTATGTATCATATAAGGATGTGAATCAAGACACACAGAGTTCCGAAGGGAAATTTCTATATGTAGGTATGATCCATGCATAGTGAAGGAAAAGAAGTTTTATATTTCATATTTTCTCTTTGCTTGTTGATATGTTTTTGGAGTTATTGGACCATGATGGGAAGTATAGGCTTTGATATAGGAATCAATCCATGTTTAAGTATTTTACAAGTGGAGTAGTGTATTACTAGTTCCAAAGGTGATTCCCTCTCAATTGAGAACACCATAATGATGCTACTTTTTTCATCATGCATCCAGGACAATGATGTCACCGCTTAAGATTGTTTGATAGGACTAGATCATGCATTTTAACATCATGTTGTGAGGAATCCATAGTTTAACATCATGTGGTATGAAACATCACAACTTATCATTATGTTTCTTGGACGAAAGAGATCATATTTTAAGGTCTCGTAACTAGGAACACATGATTGTGAAACTTATATATAGGTATGACCATACCAAGACTCTCAAGCCCAAATGATTCATTCTCGTTATGGGAAACAAGTAGAGATGCTAGGTTTCCCCGTCATATGAGAGTGTGCAATAGTGTAAATGAAATTTTGGGAGGTAAAATCCTAACCATGCCATAATTTCTACTCAATGCGCACTGATTCATGGAGGGATAATAGCAAGGGTGATGGAAATCCATAAGAGAAAAAGGGGTCGTAAAAATTTGAATCACTACACCATATATATAGTACTCAATGATGCAGTGTAATGATGGAGGATAACTAATCATCATATTAAAAAAAACATCCATATCATGCAACCTAGGATGGCAATGTAAAACAAAGGGTTGGTCATCATCCTTATTCAAAATATGGGATATGTATCAAATTATCATCGAAAATTATTCTAGGAAATTTTCACATAATGGTAGGTGATCCAAGAGGTTGAACATCCATGCAGCTACATGGGTCCCTTCAAATATGAAAGATGAGGAAGACCCAAATAAATGTATGCATGAATCATGGATGTACCAATTTTTTTTAACATAATTCGGTAAGTTTTAATGAGAGTATGACTAATCTCATCTGAGGAACATGGTGATGTTATTGTGAACCTGTTTTGAATAGGGGCCAATGAGTCCTATCTTCATTCATTTTACTCTCAGAAGACTCTAGACCAAGTGGCCAGAATGATAAAAGGATTTTGCTACTGGACCACTAATGGAAAGTCTCAACATTATGAGATAACTCTTAATGATGTAAATTAATACACACATAGTTCTTGGATCCTATTCACATTAATATCATGTAGTAAGTAAGAAAATGTTACATGGTTTATAGTTATGTTCCTAGAATTGTGGAGATCTTAGTTTATGGCCATAGAGCTCAGACTACAAGGTGGGGCCTTTCTAAATGACAAATGTATTATGGAGAGTCGACAAATCCGATTTGAATGAAGACCAATGAGGTTTGTCTCCATAAAAAAAAATTCCTTAAATGATGTATCTAACCTAGAATAGGACAAAAGGAAAATGTTTGGGTGTTATTATGTATCCCATAAGGGAAAGAGTCAAACAATACGTAGTTGTTGGATACCGTGAAATTTAAAGTCATGTGGTATAGAAAAATATGGTAATTTAAAATCATATAGGACAGTGAATTTTAACATTATATAGGACATTGAGGGAACATGACTTTCATGGCCATGTAGAAAGGACCACAAATGCTATATAGTTTAATGTCTTGTAAGTAGGACCAAGCTGTTTAACAACATGCAAGATGAGGAAAGTTAATGTGATGTGGGATGAAAGAGATCCTTATTTATGGTAATATAACTAGAAATAGAAGATTTAAATATCAATAAAAGGTTGTGTAGTGAGTCTATTTAAGGCACCCCGATGTGAATGAGGACCAACGTGGTCTCAACAATTCACCATACTCTTCCAGGGTTAACCTAGAACATGAATTTGAATGGAATTATTTGTTGTACTCTAGATGAAATGTCTATGTGTTCCTACATATCCACCGAACGGCCCAAAGGCCTTCATTTTATTTTATTATTGATAATCCTCATTTTAAGGGATGAAGGGAAACCTGTACATGACCCATAGGCCCAAGGCACAAGACCCGACATAACCCACAATACATGACCCAAAGGTCCAGAGGCATACCATGCCCAATACATGACTCTTTAGGCCCAACCCACTAGAACTTCCCCTCCTCAGCTTCTGAATCATTGATCTCATAGCTCTTCACCTTTCATTGCTGATTGTCTAGCATTACCCTATGAAAACATTCATGGTGCCTGGTCCCGATGGCGGTTTCCATACCCTGTCATTATTTAAATTCGGATAGCTCTACATCTGGTGACTGTTCCTCTTGTTGCTTTGATCCTCTTCCAGGGCATGCTCTATGTGAACTGGGCTACTCCATGGTCTCTATGACCCATAGGCCCTGAGGCCCAAAGGCCTTTTTTGACCTGAAGGTCATTGAGACATGGAGGCCCAAACTGGTGGCCTAAATGCCCAAATTGGGTGAATAGTTACGGCTGCTATAGAACCAAACAGTACCTACTACAGTACTACTACAGTAACCCAGAAATTCACCTCCACCCGGTTTTGATCCTGGGTCTCTTGGATGCTATGCAAGAGCCCTTACCACTCGGGTATGGCCTCATTGTCTACGTATCCCAAATTTATGGGAATCAAGCCAGATGTTTTTTTGGATTTTTCATGGTAGATGACCAATGCCAAAAGTGATTCCTTTTCAATGATTACATCAGGGTGTTTTGCGTCATTCTGCTAGGATGAAATAGAACTTTAACTTCATGTGGGAAGGAGGAGTTTAACATCATGCAGGATGAAATAGATCTCAGTTTAAGGTCATAGACCCCATACCATAAGGTGACCATATAGTTTATCATCGTACATGATGATTATGGGTAGTTTATTGTCATGTAGGATGATTCTGTGCATTTTATCTTCATTTTAGTTGAATAATTGTGTACAATTTAACATCATGTAGTACAAAGAATGTCATTCAGTTTAACTTCATGAAGTATAGAAAATTTCGGGAAGATTAACATCATGAGCGACATTAAAAAGGTTCTTTTAGTTTAAATTCATGCATGATGGTTGGGAGATAAAAAGTTCCTAGGAAAAATACTGATTTAGGAACATGGAATTAGTGCGAGTGGTAATTTTATCACCTCTATGGTGACCACAGAGTATGTGCCATTAGGGTAGACCTTATGAAAGATGTAGGGTCCTTCCCATTTGGGATCCAACTTCAGAGGATTCCCTCCATGTATAATTAGTGTCCTTAGATCCAATACCATTTCACTATAGAGGAGGGAGCAGAGATGCACATTATTGTTGAAATCTCGAACTATCTTGTTCTTGTGCCTCTTCAGATTGTGCAAGTATAAGAGCCAATTCTTGTCAAGGGCTTCCAACATAGCCAGACGAACATCTAAAATCATTTCTGATGTCTTAGGGTTATAGAAATCTATATAGAGTAAAGGAAATTTAATATCAATGTGAATGAATCCCTATATTCAATACACTAGGGAATATGGGGTCCCCTGGTTGGAATTACGAGTCATCGTCCGATAAGCCCATAAAGCATTGGGGAGGTTTTCTGGCCAGCTATTCTTATTTTTACCAACCATCTTCAAAAAAATGTTATAGAGGGTATTTTTTTAAACACCTTGATCTTCACATATTTATGTGCATAGTAGTAAGAAGTATGGTTGGACCTGATGTTGTACATGGACTATAATTTAATCAGATCAGCTTTTAGAAATGGTTCCATTTTTGTGTGATGAAGGAATGAGGGAATACATGTTGTTGGATAATTTTAGAGATCATTAAATAAAATATGGAATGGGCCTTGAATTCCTTGAGTGGAACTACATCTTATAACATGGAAAAGAAATCTGTGGTGGTCAGGATGAACTTGCACTGGCGAGCTGTCACAGGTGGATATGGTTCCATGACATCAAGTCCCCAGACAGTGAGGGTACAAGAGTACATGGTATTATGGAGAGGCATAGACGGTCGATGCACAAATTTTACATGGATATAAAAATCATAGAACCTCTTCGAAAACTCGATATAGTCATTCAGAAAGGTAAAATAAAAGTATACCAACCTTCTAATCTTGCGAGAGAGTTTTGACACTGCTTGATGAGCTCCCAATGAACTAGAATGGACTTCTTACATCAGCTAGGGGATCTCATCTCTTTGAATGAAATGTGGGATAACTCCATAAGACCCACATTTGGATAGTATATTCTAAATTCTTGGACCAATTTGTAAGGTGAACTAAAATGCACTTCGACAGATTCTCTCACTCTTGGGTCTTTTTGTCGAGATATTTCCATGTTAGAGGTACACAACAAAAAAATTCTAAAATAAGGGGTATCTTATGCTGTGGAAGGGAGACCGAGAGGTCCTGATGTTGAAGAATTAGTGCTAACATGGATACCTTAATGGTTGTCATCATCATCCAGAGTACTATGAGAGATTCTCATTCTATGCACTACATGGATTATTATATCATCCAGGATAGGCTCTGCGGGAGAAGAAACAAGGATTGATAAGGCATTGAATTGACCATCATGAAATCAAGGAACATGAGTGACCACTAGAAGAGTATGTAACTAGGGGAATCAGGTGGTGAGTGCACTCTAATAGGGGCACAAGCTCTGTTTTTCTGACGATGTAGTCACCATTGACCTAATCGATGACAAACTCGGAGTCCCCCTTCACATGTATGTGGGGAAAATCAATCTCAAGGGCCAACTCGAGACTAGTGACGAGAGCCTGATAATATACCTCATTGTTAGTGGGACTATCCAACAAAAAGAACGAGCAGGGAAAGTTAGCCTTTTAGGCATTGTGAAGGCAATACCCAGGCATACTCTGTTGATTTTGGAATCATTGAGCCTTATACCAGTTGGGATCCCTGAGGAACCATCAAAGTGTTTATACCAAAATTTCACAGATTTATCCACTAATAATATGTACACATATAGAAAGTCATGATACATAGACTACACTTCAGGGGCTGGATGGGTGGCTAGAAAATCTTCCAATTCCTGGCCCTTGACATCTTTCTATGGAATAAACCTGATGTCGATCTACTGAAGGATAACTTCCCACCAAGATAGATGTAATGTCAACATGGGAAAGTTCAAAATGAAATATAGAAGACCCATGTGGGACTCCATATGTATGACATGGTTCTGAAAATAATGTAAAAATATTTACACTACAAAAACTACTAGGAAAATGCTCTTCTCGATAGAGGAATATTTGGTATCTAAATCGAGAAGCATGCAGTTGTGATTGTACAAATTTTTATCGTTCCATTTGTTTCTCTTAAACATAAGAGTAGAATTGTGGTATCATTTCATGGTGGTCACATAATGGACTGGTGGATTTCTGGAGATAGGTGGAATTTGAACTGGAGGATGTAGAATATACTGCTTGATCTCCTCAAATGTAGCTTGACACTCTTCATACCACTGATAGATGTAACCTTTCATCCTGAGTATGGAAAAGGTCTAACAATTTCAAGACATATTTATGATGAATCATCATATATATGCTAAGTGTTCTTGAAATCATCAAAGCTAGTAAAGGTATCTTAGTGAAGGAATATTACTGATATCCTTGATCATCTCTAGATCGATCTTGAAACCTCTATATCTAATGATGAAGCTGATTAACTTTCTACAAGTAACCCTTAAGGAACACTTCAAGGGGTTTATCATCAGATGACAGTAATGGATGAAACTGAACCTTTTCTCAACATATATAAGATGGTCCTAATGATAGTGATATTTGACCACTAAATCGACAACTTATAATTCCACTAACATCCTGACAATCAGTTTGAATATGCAGTGCATAACACACTAATAGGGGGCTCCTGCATTCTTTAGACCAAAATGAATTACATAGTAACAGAAGCTACATTTGGCTGATCTAATGGTGGTGTAATATTAAAACTTCTGGGCCATTTTGATTTGAATATATCTGGAAAAACCATCCTTGAAAGAGAGACCATGAAACCTAGTGGTGGCATTGATCAATATATCCATCACCAGAAGGGGAAAATCATACTTCAAATAGTTACGGTCAAGGTCTTGAAAGTCGATGCAGACTCTGATCTATCAATTTTTACTCTTAAGGGGAATTATTTTCTCCAACCATCAGGGGTAACAAACATCCATGATGATTTTTTCTTTAATTATAAAAAAACATATTTGGATATGAACATGGCACTGTGAGAGGGGTGCATCTTTTGGGGAAGTTGTTTGATCCCATGATGACTTATAGGGTGGCCAAGACGGTGGATGGAGATCTAATGATATAATCCAAGAATGTTATCATAAAATCAATAAAATTAATCCTAATGCTTCTATAGGACATCAACATTCTTTTGATGTTCCTCTGTAGGCATAGCTGTGCAGATCAGTGTTGGGCTCAGGTGTTCCTTAGTACTGAGATTCACCTATACCGTCTCATCGATGGTGGTGGATACAACTTACTCCAATGCGCTAGGAGTGTCTTCCAAATCCAATTCATCTTCTAAAATTTTGGGATCATTTTTCGAGAAAATTATCCTGAGATAACTGGACATAGAGGAATGCTGGAACAATATTGAGTGGTTGTGGAATCATTATCGGGAGATTCCAGCACTACAGAAACAATGGTGATAATGCCTATCTGCCTAATTCCTTTAGGACTTCTCAAAAGGGTCCACTCTTGATAATATTAAAGAAGTATTGGAACATAACCTTTTTTCAGTTCTTCTGGTACTTTAAAAAAAAATCTGTATTATGTAATGTTGTTTCCATGGGAAAAATTTCCGGATACCTTAGAGGAGTAAGGTGTGGTGGTATCACTCATGTCTGATTCATGTAGGTGTATGATGTGATCATCTAACACTCATTGTACCTGAGAACATGCTTTCCCCTCATATCATAAATGATGATGCAGTGTCCCAACAATGGGTTCATGGCCTCCAGTTAGTGAATTAGGAGGATGAAAGTGACATCCATGTGTGCACAAGGGTCATCCACAATAGTAGTGTGCTCAACATAATTAACATGATCCTATTTTTCCTTCCTCGTTTAATAGTCAGCATATAGGTAGTGGGATTTAAAAGAGAAAAATGGAGACACATCAACTTGGATCACAACCACTCTACCATTAATGGATTACTCGGGGAATTAGTGATACTAAGAGGGAACTGTTGTGTGAAAATGTTGTCATGGCCTACCCATCATCACATTGGAGAAGGTGTCCTAAGAGAGAATCATGAACATAGTGCTGGAAATTAGCCAATTGAAATGGGTTTTTAGGTGGATGTTTCCACAATCCCTTTGCTGCATCCTATCAAAACCTTGAATGTTTAAGTAAAATGGAATCATATCTTCCTAAGATAGTCTCAGATTGCGGAGCATCCTGGTTGGGATGATATTGATTCAAGAACATTTGTTGAAAAGATAGTGGAGGACTACCACACCATTGAACTGATCAATTTTGTTCCGTAGGAAGATGTTACCCTATATGGGAGAGACTTCATCCCCTCTTGAGAACAATATGATGGCCCGAAATTATGCTCGCTCGGATTCCTCAGCATGAAATTCTTCTACGGCCCCCACATGTATTTCTATCAGGATGGGGTTTCATAAAGCCTTTATGAGGGATTTATGAATATACCCTCATAGTATGAGAGCATTGAGTATTTAGATCATTTAAGTAATGATAGAAAGTTTCATAAGTGCATCATACTTCCATGGAATGTTCATATTTTTTTGGTAGGAAGATTCATCGTGGGAGGAGGTATGACCGTCACTACAGATTGAACCAGTAGATTCTGGTAGGTGCTGGGGACATACCTCTGATGAAAAGCTAATCCACACAAAATAAATACTAGTTTAATGTAAGATGATTGATTTTAGGCCATATCTGAGCATGTATGATCATAGCATGGTCACGAAGGCTCTTCCTGGTCAGCTAGCAGAAACAGTGGCAGCTGTTAACTAAATGAGTCATGATGAGAGGACTATGCTTATTGAGAACCATGATAAACTTGCTGTCTTGTCTTAGAAGCATGAAAAACTAAGATATAGGTGATGGATGATGTATTTAGATGATTCACATGCCAATGATCTCGTAGATAATGACGTCTACTGGGTGCATTAGGTGGACCTTTCAGGCGCTCCTCATCCCCGGGAACAATTTAAAGGTCCACCAGTTCCACGATATTCACTGTGACATACTCTTTATCATCTGTTGATCAATTTTCAAATACTGGGGTAAATAAGGGTGGAAAATCCCATCTCTAGGGTCATGAAGTCTCCAAGAGTGAAATAGGGATTTGGAACCAGTGGGTCTTTACTTTCCCTTATACTGTAGGAGCCTTCTCTTCCGATAGGTAGAATGAAGATATGTGTGTTCAATAATGGTGGTGGGTGGAGGCACTACAACATCAAGAGTCATGATCTGATTCTAAAGGGATCGAATGATACTATGAGAAAAACAGACTACCCTATGAAAAAACCAATCATCATACTTCTGAGACCCGCTATCGTGGACCTGTTCCCATTCAACCTTGATGTCATTATCACGCTATGTATAAACACACACCATCTTTATCAGGTTCGGTCCCAATATGACTATGTCAATATCCACCTGGTATAGTATCTATTATTTGAACACATAACACTATTTTATGGTACGTCCAAGGAATTAGTAATAGGGGAAGTAGTTGGGGAGATTAGTGAGATCAGCGTCCTTAGGCCTTCTGCATTCTATCAACATCAAGATACCCTGATCCAAGGCTCTCCAAAACTAAATAGGAACATGATATTCTACGAATTTGTTGGTTCGATTTCTCCAGACTAAGAAAGGGAGTCTAGTAGCACGTCCCTGATTAGGGGATAGTTCCTTTTGAGGTGGCAGAACATTATTGTCTTTCCTGGGCGATGGTGCTTGATGGGGTGGTGCTAGATGATTCTGAGGCATGTGATGTTGATAACGAGGTTGAGAATGAGGCTCTTTCCCTCGGTGAGGTTGTGGATGGGTCTCTTCCGGTAAAAATTATAATTCTTTATGGGCCTCTACATGTGCAACGACATTAGTCTCGAAATTAGTATCTCTTCTTGAATGATCTATGTGAGGCAACATATTTGTATGCTTACTGTGCTTTAAGGTTTAATCAAGGCATTTAGAATTGTCATAGGAAATTGGTTACCCACAAGAAGATTTTATGATTGATGGGGGATAAGACCAGCTCAGTCTTTACATTCCCCACACATGTCATCAATAGTTGTTCTTAAGTTAACGACATGTTGTGTGAATACATGGGGCCCCTCCACCTGGAAACAATGTCTGTGACTCACTCATCCTGCTGTTTCCTTCACTTGAAGAGGATCAAAATACTTGTATTGCAAGTGGTAGGCATAATCGTAAAATAAAACTACATGTGATGATCCTACCAACCAACAACGTACACAATGTGTAACTGATTATACTAGAAAAATACAGTCCCTTGTGGTATCTTTATAAGGCACCAGATCATACCGACCTCCTACTATGATGGAGTTCCTAGTATGGGTCCACACATTGAAATAAAGTGGTCCAGAAGCTATAGTGGGTCACATATCCCATTGAAAGGAGAGAAGTTAGGGATCCTGAAATCTGAGGCTGATGGAATATCATCAACCCAAGCCAGATACGTCTTGATATCAGGAAGTATCTCCACCTTCCAAATTTCAAGTGACTCATGCTGGGAAATGAGGGCATACATCAAATAATCATGGTTGGGTTCCTATATTAATGAGGACTCCCAACCACCAATGTGTGGGTGGTTTCATCAACATGCCAAACTGGCTCAGTGGATCATGGAGAGGTTGGTGGAACTACTCAATGAATTACTGGAGAAAGAAACTATGTGGATGCTTGGGGATCCTAATCCAGTTCTCGAGGTGGATTCCCACATAGTTCAGGAAGGTTTGGTGATGTAATGTGTGGAGGTTTTCTATAATCTATGGCACCTTTCCTTTTAATATATTCAGATTTGTTGAGATGAACATGAGTTAATTCACTAATAAGGACATGTGATTTCCCCTGCTATCCTGGTGGGTGATGAATGGGATCATATCGTGGAACTCTATAATATGGGATTCATTCTGCAAGGTGATCGTAATGGATATCATCGATGATAATTTTAAATTTTGTGACATGTTGAACCAACACAACTTTATTGGGGTTGTTCTCCATCTTCTGTTTCAAACCAGTCGGGTTAGAGGGATTAACTGTCTCAGTATATCCTTTTCCCTTGTTGGGGTCCCAACTGAGATGAAGCGACTCAAAAGGATCTAGATGGAAATTTCAATATATTTTATGTCAACTGATACTACAAGGGGGATCCAATAAATGTTTCATTGTCCCCAGGGTTGATTCTCTATAGTGATCCCTATATTGGTGTCCTTAAGTTGATTGAGGTTTACAATGTTAACCGTGACTACAACTAGTGGCATATCATAAATATCTTTTTGAAAATCAGGATTCCGTAGGACCAGACTGATGTGAAGGGAATCAAACTCCCCCATAAATGGATCTATATGTTTGGGGATACATCCTCAATAATTCCACAAAGTATTGTAAATCTCTAGAAGCATTGTTGCTCATGAGTGTGGTGATAATTGGGTGATGTAGGGTACTAATCCATTAAATGTGCCACTTACTAAACTATCTGACACACCAATCCAATGTCACCATAATGTTCCCGGATTTTTGGATAATTTAATCGATGATGACCAAGAGGGAAATTATAAAATCCTAGGGTTTGGTTGAAATAGATGACTTTTTTCTGGGTAAGTGACTCCAGAATATTAAAGATCGATGTAGAGATCTGGTAGATCATCTCGGGAAACTGAACCACTGTGAGAGTGTTCCATATTCATGTTCTTTACAAAGTGGGAACCAGTCCATGGTTTCCCCATTCTTCAAATGTGGGTTTTTAAGAAACAGAAAATGGAACTGATGCGAACCATTGTGGGAAAGGGATGGAAAGTTGAGAGAACGTCGTGTGGTCTGACAGGTCATTTCATGAAGGGTTTTCCCTTGGGGGTGGTATTATCTTCATTGTTACATCTCTGTAGGAAGGGGTGCTGGTCACCACTTCATGTGAGAAGGTGGATGATACTTGTGATTAATCTGGATGATTATCTTCATTTACCAATACCCAAAACAACTATCAATGATCTTGTGTTATGGTAGTGAATGATCTCAGTGGAAACAGAGAGGACAACACGGTGAGACTCTAGAAAGGAGACAAATCACCCTCCTCTTGTATATATTAGAAGAGGGCCTTGGGGATCTATTTCTTTTCACACTATGGATGGATGAATCATAAATTTTTGGTTCCTTCCCCAAACTTTGATATATAGAATGGGGGTGGAGGTTCCATCATTGAATGAAACTCCTCTTCCGAATCTGAAAAGAGGACCTAATTACCAATGTTCTGGAGTTTCATGGGGTTCTTCTCTGGGGGGTGATATTTCTCCCTTTTTAACCAGCATGAATATTCATGGAAGGTAAATAATCAACATGGGGAGGAACACTGTGTGTGTGTTGGTGTTGCAGTAGGGAGGACCACTACTTGAGATGGATGGGATACATGGAGGACCCTTGTATCTATTAACGTCGGAGTGGGAAGGACCTCCTATATGACCACTATGTGAGTGGGGTGGACCTGAGTACATGGGGAAGAACTCCACTTTTATTGTGAGAGATAGGAGGACCTCAGAATGGATGGGATTTTGTGTGTGGATCACTCGGGAAAATGTCGTACGACACATGGGGAGCACCTCTGTGTTAGAGAGCTTGGGTATGGGGATGACCCATGCACTGGATTCAAGATAGGAGGGGAGGACATATGTGGTTCTAGGTGAAGAAGAATGGAGGAAATCTGCTAGAGTTGGTAAAGACATGGGGAGGACCTCCATGTCATCCTCTTGGGACATGAGGATGAAAAATGTGCTTATTTTCAGTGGTGGTACGAGGAGGACCTTCAAATTGATCAAAATGGACATAGTAAGGACCTCTAAAATGAGTGTTGATGAAGTGGGAGGTGCCTATGAATTTATGGTTTCCGGAGCAGGGAATACATCCTCTGGATGGGAAAGACCTCTATGATGGGTGTCAACAAGAATATGAGGGCCTCCATTTGGACTGATACTGGATACATGGGGAGGACCTCCATCTAGGTGTGATACAGGTGAGGGCCTCCAATATGTGTAGTGATGGTACTAGGAAGATATTTTTATTAGATATTGTCATCATGGGATGGACTTTGACATTTTTTTCATCATGTCGGTGACAAATGTGTCATCCCTGGTATCCTGTGGGGTGGATGAGGTCTCAATCCCAATTAGACAGTGATGAATCCATGATCTTCAATGGTTGGTACATGATAAAATACACAATATGTGAGATGGTTTACTAAAATAGTGGAAGATGATTCCCCCTATCGGGCATCGTCCTGATATTGTTCCTGAAATTGGCATCAGGTCAGCTAGACCATGGTAGACGGTGAAGGGGTTTAGACCACATGATCCTTAGCCTATGAGGTGGTATGGGGGAATTAATGTGGCTTAGTGGTATCCACCTTGGTAGATCGCTAGTGGATTTTGTAGTAGGGATGAAACAGATGCCCCTCACCTCATTGGTGTAGGGGAGTGAGTCACAAGAATATTCCTAGGAGAGGATCCAAAAATGGTTGAATGTTGGAGTGGGGAGCAACAGCTCCATACAAGCCCCTTGGGGGGGGGGGTAGTGACGATGAGTCACAAAATAATCAGAATCATGGTGGGAAATATCCCTAATTAGAATGATATCGTCTTGTTCATTACATTATATGAGAGTGTCAATCACCATTCATTGGATAAATTCTGATGGTGAGACAGGGCTTTGGCACCTGATACCCATGGTTGTGGATGGAAGTGTGGCGAAGAGTGGGGGAGTGTGGGATTACTGCATTGTTGTCTCTCTTGTGCCTACATGTATGGGAGGGAGGTGACTTGTTTTCTATAGATTATGTCCTGAAATGTAAGTAGATTTATTTATTAGTATGGATATTAGGAAACTAGTTCCCAGATCCCCATGGTCATTCAATATTCCATATTTTGATAGAGTTATCCACAGTGACGATGGAGTAGACTAGAATTCCAAATGATTATCTTCCATGACATCTAGTAAGTTCCACATAGGGAACACTATTTTCATGTTAGGACATTTCATTGAAATTTTGGATATTGTGACACTCTTATCTAATTATGTCTCGAATGAATCTAACGCCCATAATGAGGAGATTATATTCAAATCGAGTTTACCATTTCTGTTTCTAATGCATTCGTTTGGGCACGCCGCCTACAAGATGTTGATGTTCACTGAAGGAGCATTATACGCCGTATTCCTTCTTTCTAATGGTGGGTAGAATATATCACTTATTCAAAGATATTTTATCTGTGATCGAAACCGGATGATGGAATGTCGGTTTCATGTTTTGTGGATTCCTCCTCAGGATATTTCGCCTAGTCCAAATCTCCCTTATTAATTAATAAGTTTTCATGAAAATTGTTCTTGGTGACACCACTTTACGGACCTCGGCTCAATAAAATCCATATGTTAAAACATTCCAAAGGGTCATGTCAGGGCAGAAACCATCAGTCAAGGGAGTAATCTCGTTTAGAATCATGGGAATGTCTGGACACTGGAACATCTATCCACCTGAATTCTCCCTTATCAGAGGGCTTCTCAAGGGTGTGGAATCCTGAGGAATACTACATATATTAGAGGGTATCTTATATAAAAGGCTTCTATCTAAGGTTTTCCTTAGCTTCCCATGTGTAACCCAGGGTATTCTATGAGTTTAACGTTTAGCAGAGACAGATCAAATATATCAGAACACTTGTGAAGGTGGATCATATGGGTAAATTCCTAGCAGGGAGAACCATGAAGGTGTAATGGATAGATGGATCTGAACACCAAATTTGGATGGACCACTTTTGGAATATCCCATAAAGGACAGATTTCAAATCATGATGTCTAATCATGACACCACAAATGACATATCAGAGAAGTTGTACCCCATGAGGGGGACACCAAAATTTATCATTGTGTGGTATTGAACCTTGTGGTGGATTCCTACATAAACCGTTTAGAATACAGAGATCAAAACACATGTAGTTCAAAGGGGTGGATTGAATATTACATGTGGTTAGCATCCCGTCACATTAGGGGCACTCTTGGTTTGATAAATATAGGTCGTGTGGGTCTTTCACATGGTTATATTCTCAGGTTCTTCTAGAACTAGCAATGTTGTTAGTGGATGGGTCTTAACCGTGGAGACATCCCATATGGATGGAATGAATTCACCAGGATGTGATGGCTCAAGTAAAACCAGGATGGATATGGAGGAAGTTTCAATTGATGATGAAGGATGATATGGAATAGATGTGAAGATGACAGTGTTGGGATTGATGATCGAGGTTATTTACTATGTATCTGGGTGGCTGGGAATCAAAGTCCATGTAGTTATGGATGGGGAGATGAGACACCTAAAAAAGGAATCTCAATAGAATACAACACTTATATAATGACCCAAACTAAGTAAAACATTAGGTTGGGGAAATGATCTTACTGATAAAAAAATTCTCGAAGGAAATGCCAGGATGGGAAATAGATGTTGGGATTGAAACTCGAAGAGGCTCCCTCTATACCCTATTTAGAATACATGGATAAAATTCCACGTAGTTTAGGAAGTGAGGAATAGAATCTGGATGGACATATGGCTATTTACCTATTGACATGTTATGTATTATGCATTTTTAGTGGACCATATGGATGGATTAGAGGGCCTCGGGGAGGGGGATCTTGGGGATGTGTCACCAAAAGGGAAGACGTCACATTAGGAGTGTACTTCACAAGGATAGAGAACTAGAGGTTATCATCATATGGTATTGAAACTCATAGAGGCTTCCAAATTAACCTATTCATAAGATAGAGATCAATACCTGCATTCTTAGGCAATGAGGATATGAATGGGGATTATGCATGGCTAGCGGCGCAAATAGGATTTCATGGTCATTTTTAAACTCTAAGACCATATGATTCATGCTCGGTTGGAGAAAAAAGAGATAATAGTATAACTGAATATCATGTCATGAAGGGTATGACCACGAGAGATTGTGTGGGGAATACACATGGATAACCACCTAGGGAGATGGATATTGGGGAATAATCTGTGAGAGAAGTGTGAGAAGGATGTCTTCCCTTTCCGAGAATGAAAAAGGTCTATTACTTTTGAAGAAATTACTGGGTGTAGATAATTCCCAGGGTGTGCATGGTGATAAATTGAAAAGGGAGAGAAGGGTGAGAGGGATCAAGTGGCCATTCAATTTTTGATACTCTTATAACATCCACACATATAGAAACCACGTTTTAACATAATTTGTTTAGTACTTTGGTGCTCAACATTTTAATGTCTTGAAGATCGGACAATGAGGACTCACTCCTCATCCCATGGATAGACATAATTGGTACCCTACAACCTTTTGTGAAGGGGAGGAACCCATAATGCTTGAGGTGAGTGAGGTGCATAAGTGGTCAATTTATGGGCCATGTTAGCACAATTATGTGAATAATTAGTGGCTATTAGTGTACATATGAGAAGAAGTATTCGATAGGAAAACACAACATGAAGAACCGCTTTGGGGACCAGGAAATTTGTACACACAAGCCGAGAGGGCCTCATAGAGGGGGTTCATTCAAGATACAAATTTCGTACACAAGAGGAGATCAAACATGGTTCCTTGATATAATGATGAACCATGGAGTATAAAGGAAGGGGTGTGCACAATATTAGGAACTTGCGTGAAAAATGGAGGGGTTTGGGTGAAAGATGTATTGTACAAGGATAATTATTTTAACCAAGATGGGGTTTTTCCACAAACATACCTTATCTAAAAAATGAAATATGTTAGGGTCAAGAACTTATGGGCCCACATAAAGGGGGGCCTATCACACAATATCCTATAACTTGAATCCATGACTTGCATGTGGTCATGGAAGGGGTCATCCTACATTCATAGGAGAGATATTTCAACTTCCAGACAATTACCTAATGGGAGTGGGTACCCTTTTAATTATAGGAAAAAATATTGGTGGTGGCACGTAAGGAGTTCGATGTGGATGAGGATGGTCGACGTCGCATTGGGCGCATATGAGGATTACACACATGATGACCTTTTGGGCACTAAAATCCAAACTTATGCTCATTTTCCTTGTCCGTTTTGGTTAGGTGGGATAGAAAGATCGGATTTTACATTGAATTGGGTGAATATGAGTCTTGCACGTGGATTTTCTATCTTACTCAAAGGTGTCCAATCTTGTGTGCGACTCCCTTTGGATCATCAAGATCATCCAATGAGTCAAATAAATGTTCTAATTTGATCAAATATGCTTATATGTGGCCTCAAGTGGGATTTGGTGCCAACATACCTATTTTTTTGGTGTCCTACTAGGTGTTATTCTGACACCATTCATGGGAACTTTGGTGTAGTGAATATATTATGGTTTTTAAGCAATTATGGTTTATGGACATATAATACATGGATGAGCCAGTAGAGCTATATAATGTTATAGAGATAGGTCTGAGGTGATATTTATGCTAGAAAAAGTGTCTCATGATCAACATCAATAAAATCATCATCATCATAATTATTTTTAGATTCCTATTATATATTTTTCGCCTTTTATTGATCTCACATATGTTATATCACTGTATTACCTATATGGGTTAAATTATATTATAACATGGTTATGTTAATATTGTAATAAAATTTATATAAATATTCTATTTATTTCAATATCATTTAATACTTGTTAAAAATGTTATCATATTTACATACTATTATTCTATAGGGTATAATATTCCAAAATGGATTAGTAGACCCCAACTGCTAGTCAGTAGCCTCTAGAATATTTTAATGTGATCCTAAGGTAATATGGTTCCATTGGACCAATAATATTTGGGAAATCTTATCTAGGATATTAAATTTAACATCCTCCATACACTAATTCTCATCCTTACTCTCCTGCATACTAGTTGTTTCTCCCTCATACATCTTCAATTACTGTGTATTAACAAAAAATATATATAATATAATATATATATATATACTCGAATATTTTTTTCAATCCCTAATACCACTTTTATAGTGACATGAATGTACAAAAACTTATACACATCAAATTACATAAAAATTAATCTATCTGAGTTAGTATAATGTAAAAATTCTTAATATATATATATATATATATTAGTAATGATGAAAAAATAATACACAATGTTACTTGTAATCAAATGATCATTCTAAAAAAAAAGTTTAACTCCCAGTTTTATGAGCCACATTTTTTCTCACATGACACGATGTATCTATAATTGATTTCATCATAAAATACTAACCTATCTAAGTAAAAAACATTCCATTACTTGCGAGGAATATAGTATGATCAATGACCCTTGAAAGACACATAGAAAATAGTTGGGGAATATCTTTTTATAATTGTCCTTTGTATATTATGAAAAACATGATAGAAGTGATAATACATAGATTCATAATTGATTAAGTGTTTCCTTGATTATTTAATTATATATCAGGTCCCCTTTATTTCATTAATAAAAAGATCAAAAATAATTTAGTGTAAAATGAAATAAGTAAAATTTATTAACATACCATATAGTGATTAAACTTATGTTGATTCATATCAATAAGAACATGATTCCACGGATACCATAGAGGATAAAAATAGTTCATTAGTATTATGTTATTATATCAAATTTTATAAAATGAAATATGGGAATATAAATATAAATATATATTCATAATAAGATTGATGATATAAAATAATGACATCTTTAAAAAATATGTATTATTACTTACACACATGGGGAATTAAATGAAAATATGGGTTCTACTATGTAATAATGTCAATAATTATAATCATACTAGGGTCACAACCCCTTTTAATTAATATAAAACTATCATCTTCACCATGTAGATATGAAGATAATGATGGGGTTCATCATTCGGGTACGGGAACTCACAAATTCGATAAAAAAATTAATCAATGCTTTCTCAAGTCCTTGAAAATAATAAATAATAAATAATAAAGATATATGATTATCAATACTAATTAAAATGTTGAAAAATATTGAGTAGTCATTGATACCAATTAATATACTCACTCTGATTTCATTTTTATACAATACATATTTTTAATCATTATCTTTATCATCATTATTAACTATACATACATATTTATCACTAACAATTTAAATAATATCTTCTTTTTTATTATTTATATATTTACTAGTTTATTAATAAATACATTAACCCCAAATCATCACTATTAACACTAAATTGAAATTTATTTTAACTTATATCTATTTCTAATTGGGAAAAAGAGTTATATAATGATGTCTCAATAAATAATTTCATTGTTTTTAATCTTTTACACCTTTTTTTATTCTAAAATGAAAGGATTTTCAATATATTTCATTTTTATTAAGCTTCACCTATTGATTAGGTTACTTATAATGTATATAAATTTCATAAAACTATTCTGTGCATGATATTCCATCATAAATTGTTTATTTGGTGGAAGATTTCATCTATAAATTATATTAATAACTCCTTGTTAGCGATGAATGCACAACCCCTAATCAACATATGACTATTGATGCAAACACATTCAAACATTTTTTAAGAGTTATAAGAACTCAATTATTATTTTTTCCAATCCATGTAATTTAATATCACTTTCTATATGATGTATTATAATTAAGAAACAATAATTATTATAATGAAATGAATATTTATTTTCTATTTATGTTGAAAAAATAATAATATTATAAATATTTAATATTATATCTTCAAATTACATTATCTGTCTAGACTAATGTGTGGGAATTTATCTCAAAGTGATCATAATAAAATATAAACATAATTAAAAAAATTATTTTTCAAAATTATTAATATAGAATATTTTTTATTAGTAGTACTTAATGTAAGAATGGTGTAATTTCACAATTGTTCAATAATATATATGTATATGATATTTTTTCTGCATTCTAAAAAGTAAAAATGTTTATGTTTATCACTATATCCAAGACCCTATTTAATAAATAATAATAATTGATTACATAATTCAAAATATTTATTTTTCACAATGTAAGAAAATTAATAATTTATTATTCATATTTTTATCGCAAATAATAAGAGAAAAAATTAAAAATGCCTAAAAAAAATATGCTTCATTAATTGGTCCATCAATTTGTGCATTAATATATTCCTTTTTAATAAACATTAACATGCATCTATCAAATGGGTAAATAAATAAATATAATATCAGAACTATAAAATTTTCATCATACCATAAATGTAATAATTTTTTTTACAATGAATCACTGGAATTTGGGGAAAATATTTTTATAATTTACATAATTTAACATATCATTTTCTTTAATAATAATAAACTAATCATAGTTTTATGTTGCAATAAAATTATTACATAAAATATGATATTATGATCAAAAAATATCAAATTGAATAATTTAAAAACCCATTGAAACCCATAGGAAACAATATACTATTATAACGTGAAAATCAACACTCTTTAACCAATTTATTTAACCATTTCAGATAGAAATTACTAAATTCGAATCTTATCTATCATATTATATCAACATTATTATATATTTTTAAAATAATAAATTATTAACTATTGGATTTTATTAAATTTATTTTTTCTTAATTACAATTTGAGATCTTCAATTTTAAAATAATTAATGTTCCATTCAACAATTTTTTTTCAAAAATATACTCATGCCTTGAAGGTATATTTTTTATTTTCTTAGTGCATATAACAGAGAATATAATATATTATCAATGAAATTATCCCCAATATGCATTGAATCATGTTTGTGTTAGATAAAAAATAAAATATGTATATTAAATCCAAAAAAATACATTACATTGACAAATTATGATATCACCCATAATTTTTAATTATATGTTGTGTTACATATTACCCATAAAAAATATCCAAAAACTAAAATACCATAACATCCAAAAGAATACGTCATACTATCTAAGTAGGTTCAATAATTTTAATTCTACCTTTGAAAGAGTAAATATTTTTATTCCACAAGAAGTAAAATTATGTTAGTATTTGATATAGACTTATATGCACAATCTATCATTCTACAACACTAATGTATTAGATACTCTGTTTGAATAAAAAATTAGTTGATTTCAACTTTTGATAAATATTAATTTCATATAATTAATTTAAATTCTTATTTACTAATATTTGAAACACATCATCAGAAATTCACCTCAATATTTATATCTCCTTACATTATTAAACATGAAATATGTAGTCATCTACCAATAATTTATATATTGAATTAATTTTAAATTGAAAAACACCTATATTCCTTCTAGGATATATAATTCCCTTAAAAACTATAGTTGATAATTAGTTTTTATAACAAAGATTTTTTTGTCTTATTTATTATTATATTCAAATAAATGTTTACAATATATATTATTAAATTTAATTTTAAAATTTCATACCTTAAAATATTATTATTACATAATAATATAAATACTTATATTAAATGTTTATTTACTATCATTCAATTATTCATTTTATATATAATAAATTATATAATATATATTGATATTTTTTTAAAAAAAGATATATTTTAATTTATAAATGATTTTCTAATAAATTAATCCATTAAAATCAAAAATTAAAATATTTTGCATTTTTTAGAAGATAACATCAATAATAGAGTTGTGAAATTAACTACAAAGATGGCCTTGATGCGGAAGATAGAGAATTATGAATATATCCAATATATTGAGTATATTTAATATTCATATTTAATATCGACATACAACACAATGTCTTACACCAAATCACTCTTCATGTTTAATCCCCCATCATTTATTGATATTATATCCACGAAAATAAATCATATTTTTACTTTTAAATATTACTCCTTAAATGTTATGTTAATAATGTCAATAAACATATTATGATAACATAATATTTGATAAAAAATTATTATATTTCATTATTTATTAATATAATCATTACATTTAGTTCTATATTATATTTTGATACTTAATTAGATGTATTATTAGATAAATATAAATTTTATTATAGTCAATAATATACTATAATAATGAAAATAAATTCTAGTCATTATAAAAATTAATAAATATGAAAAAATATAATCAAATTGTATAAATATTAAATTATATACTTCCAAAATCATCCAAAATTATTCAACCTGATCCACATTTTTGAATTCAAGAGATGAAACTATAAATACCTCGATGGGAACAGAAAATGTAGAATTAATCAGATAAAATAGTTTCTAATATTATTTTGTGAAAAAAACTTGTCAAACATGAATCTTATATAATCATTATCAGTGAAAAAGACTATATTGTGGATTTTAGTGACTTTTTATCACCATTAAATTTTTATACATACTTCCAAGTAATTTTTTAAATTGAAAATATCAATAGATAAATCCACATTATTAGACATCACTTTTTCACCATTTGAGTAGTCGAATGTGGTATTTCTCAATAATTAAGAAAATAAAAATTTCTCTAATGGTTGTAATAATGATAATCAAGTAGGTTATCATAAAAAATGAATTTCTTTTTTGAAATTTTCATTGATCCACATGTTTGAATATTGGGGAAAAATAAATTATACTACGAAAAATATTGAAAAAGTATTGATTATATGGGTTAAATATAGAGACATATTTCAGGAAAATATTTTAACTAATTATTATGGAAACTCAATTCATCATAAAAACCCACAATTATTTTTAACATTTTGAATACTACAATTACAATGAAAATTCCACCCATCGTAAAAAAGGACAAAAATTTGTCATTTTAAAGGCTATTTTCCAATAGTTAATTCCTATTATGTAACAATAATTTAATATATTTTTTGTTGTTTTTTATAAGGTATTCTTTATTATTCATTAATAATTTTAATTATGATATCTAATTGCCTCACAATTAATACGTCTGCAAAAAATTGCGGTATCTTATTTGTTATGAAAGTGTGGAAAATTTTCCATTGACCAAATTTAAATATAATAACAATAAATATATTTAGTATGATTAATTTTTAATGGATTGTTTTTAAACATATAATTTATAACACCCCAAAATGTTAAAGGCTTAAATGACTAAATGATATGACTCATGTAATTTCCTTTCTTGATTTTAATAAATTGTGTCTTTATCCTTGACAAGGACACTACCTTAAAAAAAGACATGACTCATGTCAAAAAGGTGCACCTTCCTTTTCAGGAGCTTATCTGATTGGAACACCATAGTTAAACATGCTTGGCATGGAGTAGCGATCAGGATGGGTGACATTCTGGGAATTTCACAGGGTGTATGTGAGTGAGAACAAAGCACATTGGAAAGGACATGTGTTGTCCTGTAGGGACAATCATTAGTTAGTTGACTCGTTCGGGCACATGGGTGGACCCTTGGGTGGGGACCACATGTCCACTAGGAAACTGGTTATACCTGACAAGCCATGTGGGTGGACCCTTGGGTGGGGACCATGTGTGGGCTGGGAAACTGGTGGTACCTGGCAGGCCAGGACATGATATCCATGTTAAGGCGGGGTGTCTGTGCTGCCACCGGGACCTGGTTGTTACATTTGGTATCAGAGGTGGTACCCAACCTTAAGTGCAGTGCACTGCCTGGGTAGATATGTAGCACCACAACGTGGTTGTTTTGATCTAAATGTGAGGGTTATTTTAACACCCCAAATTGATAAAGGGTTAAATTACTAGATAGTATGACTCATGTCAACAAGGTGTACCTTCTTATTTGTGAGCCTATCTGATTGGAACTCCATAGTTAAGTGTGTTTGGCCTAGAGTAGTGATGAGGATGTGTGACATTCTAGGAAGTTCCTCTGGGTGTGTGTCAGTGAGGAAAAAGTACACTGGAAAAGAAATATGTTGGCCAGTGGGGAAAGTCATTAGTCAGATGACCCGTTCGGGCATGTGGGTGGACCCTTGGGTGGGGACCACGTGTCTGCAGGGCAACTGGTGGTACATGGCGGGCCAGGACCTAACGAACATGTTAAGGTGGGGTGTTTGTGCTGCCACTGGTAACCGGTTGTTACATAATTATTCCATTAAAATAATATAAGTAAATAATTAGTCATCCATCACAAACAATCCATCATTATTTAATGATTTTCTAATTATGCATATGAACATTATGGGTTATGATTTTATAATAATAAAATTGATAATTATATTTGTTATTATTATTTTATGAATATAAAACATTCCTATAAACACCATTGATACATTTTTTATATTTTATGTATTTCATAAATTTGTTTATTTTATAATAATTTTATAAAATATTGTTCCAAAAATTTCTTAAGAAAAAGAAATTTATAGAAAAATTATTAAAAAATAAAATTAATATTTTAATATAAAATAAATTTTTTTATAATAAATCATCCATTATTATTTATTTAATCCACATAATTTTCATTCATAAAATTTTAGTGCATTATCTTCAATTATATATATTTTGATGTGGAATCCCGCAAATTCTATTGTTGAATGTTAAGGACATTCTAACAACCATATATGAATGAATAATAACAAAATGGAACTCATTTACTATGATTAACTAGTATATAAAATAAATAATCATAAAAATAGAACATACATTATGGAAATTATTACTATTTTTAAATTATTCATCATTAACTATTTTCATTGTTCTTCCTGTTCCACTATTTTCCAATTCTTAAAGTAGTTATTGATTTATTAAAGATTCTAAATAAAATAAGGGATCTTAAAAAAAACTCTATTAATTTTTTTTATTATTGTATTATGAATATCCTAAATAGATATTATTCTATATATTTCTAAATATAACATTTGATACATAATAATTTCATGAAATAATAGAAATCCATACATAAATAAAATGGATATGTGAATTTGAAAATCACATGTGTAAACATTTCACAGGTTAGTGGAAGTATAACCAATAATTGTTATTGTTTCATAAGTTAATTTAAAAAATAATGAAATTTAGTTTTTTATATGTCACACACATACAATATATATATATATATATATATATATTGATTCTTAAGTTTTTAATATATATATATATATATCGTTGTGTGTGTGTGAGTTAAACATTTCCTTCACATGAAATATTTTATATTATTTTATATTAAAAATTATAATAAAATGATTCTTTTATGGAATTGGCTATTTTTATATTATAATTTGTTACAAAATATTTTAATCCATGTTTGAGTAACCCTTTTAACCCTTCATATTATCAAAGTTATATATGAATACAATTAATATTTATTCATATCCCCATAAAAATTTCATTATGATCTAATATCCAATATTAATGTATAATAATTATCTTATTATACATGATATTAATTACAATCATGGAAAAAATATTATGTGAATCTAATTTTCACATTTCATGCATCTAATAATTCTCATAGTGGACTAAATATATACATCTGATACCATGGAAATAAGCTAGAATTAATAGTCCTACTGAATTTAAGGTCGTGATATTTATGTTTCAAAACTAGTGGGAATGTCCT
The DNA here is from genome assembly GCA_963277665.1 of Viscum album. Classification (NCBI taxonomy): domain Eukaryota; kingdom Viridiplantae; phylum Streptophyta; class Magnoliopsida; order Santalales; family Viscaceae; genus Viscum; species Viscum album. The sequence goes on along the minus strand of OY728167.1, from coordinate 620,857,613 downwards.
ATCATCATTCTAGGAAATTTCTTTTCCATGATTAGTAAAAAACCCAATGATCATGAAGGTATCTTATATATATTAAAAACATAAGTGTAAGACTAAGTATAAATATTATCCAGGATTTCATACCTTAAATAATTTAATCAAAGAGGCATGAATAATATCATAGTATATGAAATATAATTTCATAAATGAGACTATTAATATGGTGTGTTTCATGTTAGTCACATTAGATTCAACAAGTTGTCCAGGTGACTAAATAGGGCTTCTCTCTATGTGATTTTACTAGTTCATTGTCTATTAGATCCTTTATCTCTTATCAAGTATAGTTTTTGGGTCTTATATAAATGTTAATTCATCCCATAATCACTATTTATCTTACATTATACCTTCATTAACATCTAAACCCCCTATCCAAGGGATTTTATAGATATTTTTTAAAATTTTAGTGTTAATTTTTCGATTTTTTATCCTTGATTAGGTGAATTTTCAAAGTAGATCGCACATATATCAAAAAATTCATTATCTTTTGAGAAGTATTTTAGGTAAGTGGCATATCTTGATCACTATTTTTGTGTTAAAATTTATTTATATTCAATATTAGTTATCAAATAATTATATTTATTGAAATTAACATTATTTATACATGTTTGTTGAAAAAGTATGGTTGTTATATGTGTTAAAGGCTTTTAATATATTCTGAATTGGGATCAAATAACATTTTTGGATTTTTGATGGAGTTTTTTATGGGGAAAATTAAAACTTAAGAAAAATATTATGTTATATAATCATTATTATACATTTTTTGTCTCATTTAGTGATATAAAATGATATATGTTAAAATAAAAACAAGATTTAGGGAATATAAATTATAATTTTCATCCAAATTTATAGTCTAGGATATTTAATTAAGATGGGGAGTTGTTTATATAGGTCATATATCAATTGAAGAATCAATGATGGTGGTGTTGGACTTATCTTTTTAGTAGGTTAGCCCAATAGCTTGGAAATGGATCATATTTCTTAAGATGTCCCACATGTTCATAAATGAAAAATGGTATAAGAATTTTTAGTTATACATGGTGGCTATAAATATGTTTTTTATTGGTATTTTAACACAAATATTTATACAATCTTAATTTATGAATTTTTTTAATGATTATATTCAATTTAGAATGGGTTTTGAATATTTAATGAAAGGAAAAACGGATTTTCTTTGTTTTAACAGACATGAGGGTTGTGGGAAGTGAATTTTGAGAACATATATTGTTTCATTAGTCATCTCTATATGAATACTTAAATGTTCATATAAATTGTTTTAATTAAGAAGGTAGTAAATGAAATATTTTATACATGACTTGTCACATACCATAGTCAATTTTCTGGTTCTACATATTCAACAACCAGAGTTTTAGAAAACTATTTCTCATAAATATGCTCTTTGTTCAACAACATTCACCAATATCAATACCAAAGAAAAATATACTACTGTATGGAATCTATATAATTGGTAGTAAAAACATTGGTAATATAATTACTATATATATATATATATATATTTAAGAAATAATATTATAAAATAAATATCACTTTAAATAGTGAATCAACTACTGAAGCTATGAAAGTATAAATATATTTTTTATAAAATATAAATTTTTCATGTTTTGTATATTTAAGTAATAATAATAGATTTTTCAAAAGTATAATTATTAATTTATCAGAAATAAAGAAGAATAATATATAACACAACAAAATCCATCTTCCAATAAAAACAGTTTTTCAATATAATTTAGGATTTCATTGAAATGTATAATTAATATTGAGAAAAATTGAAATAAATATTAAAATTTTCTTAATAGTATTATATTAAGATAAATTTTTGATATTTATGATATTTTAAATGTAAATAGTGTAATATACCATTTTTATTAATATTATACCTTTTATCGGGTTATTAGAAAATAAGTATGACATAGAAATTTGTAAAATAAATTAATAAAAGAGATGTATTTTGTAATTGAAAATTTCCATTTTAAAATATTTTTTATAGTCTTTAACACAATATATGTTATTTTATAAGTCAAGTAATATATTTATAATTTTTTTTGATACACAATACATTAATTTTATTAAAATTAATTTTTAGCCGTTTTAATATTTCAATTAGATAAAATGGATTTGAAATATATAATAATTAATTCCAAATAATATAATAATTATTACATTATTTATAATATTTATTATTGGTTTTCTATATTTAAAATAATGTTATTACTATAAAATCTGAATTGGTAAAGTAATAAATTAAGTAGTAAAGGGATTGAAACATTTATAAATAATTTTTTAAAAGACATGGGTGAGGATATATCATAATTTTTTCTTACACAACACTTTATTTATATAATTTTACATCCAATTTCCATGATATTTACATCTTATTGTTGAAAATTCATGGTTATTTAAAAAAATAAAACTTTTAAATTTATAAAAGGGGATATCCTCTCCTCAAATTCCCCCACAACACAACCCCAAATTGAAGCCCCAAAACTAAAAAAATATATCCTAAAAATTTCTATACACCTAATAAATATTCTATTATTCTCAATATTCCATCTCTAATAAACATAACCCCCCTATCATAGGAGATATTCCAAGATGTGAGGTGTATGTTCCAAACCTATCTTTCGCATTTGTATTTCTTTTTGATAAAACAATCTCCTTAAAGTGTCCTAGAACAATATTAAAATGATAAAATTAATAAAATTATTAAAATAAAAATGATTATATAATTATTTTAAAATCATTAACCACATATTCCACTTTCTTTTAAGGAAAAAGAAAACATGAAACATGTGTATGTGCGAACTACAAACTCCATGAATAAATGAGTTCATTTTCCATCCCCACCTAAACTGGATAGTACAAAAAAGGATTAAAATATAAATTTTTTATCTATATAAATTATTTTATGAATCAATAATACTAAACTATATTATCTATTTATCCCATTCAATGAAAAATTAAATCATCATAATGTATATGTGGGGAAACCACCTTTATGGTGCGATGGATTCTGTTTTCAATACATCATTTCATGGATTGATCTATGAATTAGTTTAATGGATATATATAATTTATTTATATTAATATAATATTTTGACTCTAAATTTAAAATTCCATAAATGTTATGAGTGTTAAACAATCATTATAATATTATCCATTATAAATAAACAAACTAAGATGAAAACCAATATATACATGAAATTTAATTGTTTCATTCCCATAAATTATTATCTCATATATTTATAATTTGGATGAATAAGACTAATAAACAATTAATTATATCATTTTTATACTTTTATAGTTTTATTTCTAATAAATAAACTAATAATTATAAAATAATCATGGTATGTTCAAGTTTTGGTTTGTTTGATCAAATACTTGAACATTGATTTTGAATTATTTCTAGACAATTTTTAAAAATAATTAATTTTGTTATATCATATAAATATGTAATTAAATACTAGTTATCAAATCTTGAATTGTTTTATCAATATGTAATTCATTAAATTAGAAAACATCAGGCACTGATTAAAAATCTCTAAAATATAATTTATTTCGATTTCATTTTCTAGTATAAAATCTAATTCACCCATGAATAGAACTTAAAATATCATAAATATCTATAAATAATTCATTATTCAAAATTTAAATATTTTTCCAGTATGGAATTTGATAGAAAAATTCATTCTAACACTTCCCCCATGAGACAAATATAAACTGTCAAAACTATAAACACCTCACGTGGGGAAATAAGAAAATAATAAAAATATAGACAATAATACTAAATGAAAATTATATATAGAAATAAATGTTATTATGGTTGTGAAATTGGTAGGTTGTTTATTGTAACACCCCTAGTTTCAATAAAATAAATAATTTAATTTATAAATGAATTATAATTAAAATAAATAATATTATGAAATATTTTAATAAAACCATGTGGTTTCATTTAATCGAAATGAAATTTTGTTTCTTTGATTTATTTTCTAAATGAAAATTTATAAGTTAAATAAAGTCATATTAATACAATATAAATTAATTATAATTTTTAAATCATACATTCTAATATATTATTTTCTAAAATTAAAAAATTAAAGGATGTATTATTATTATTAAATTTTTTTAATAATTTTTTTTACATATTAAAATTAAAAATATCATTAAAAATTATTATTTTAAAATATAATATAATGTCAATTATTTAAAGTAACATTATTTTGTAAAACAATGCACAATTAATATTAAAATTTTAATTTATGAAAATAAATATTTAACCTAACAAATAAATAATTATGTTAAAATTACATGGGTTTTATATATTTTGATTTTCAGAAATATGATATATATATATATAGAGTAAAAATTACTAGTTTTAAATTATAAATTTTATTTAGATTTACTTTTATAAAACTATTAATATTTTGATTTTTGTTTAACAAAATTATAATTATTTTAATAATAAATCTAAACTTATAAAATATTATAATCTACAATGATATAATAAAAATAAAGGTATAAAAATCAAACAATGGGTTAGGGGTGGTCTCTGTACGGTTTCACAGGGTAGAAGGGATTCAGGTTTAAGGGGAGCACCGCGACCTGGCTTCGACGCCACGCTGCAGGTGATCGTGTAGCCGCGAGGGTTTTTTCCGGGAGCCCAATCCAAGGCTGAGGTCTGTGTTGGGGATCTATATATGCGCTATTGATGGATTTGGGAATGTTGAGGTTGATTTAGTGGTATTCTTTATCAACGTGGAGTCCTGTGTGAGCCGTCCTACCATGAATGGGGAGGGCTGAGTCTGGGTGATGTCAATTGGTCTGATCGAGGTTAGGGTCTCGTTTGTTCCAGATCATGGTGAGGTGAGAAAGTGTTTTCTTTTTTGGATTTGATTTTCTTGTTTTTGAATGTTTGTGAACTGGTCGTAAAATTCTGTTTTCTTATTTATTATGAGTAGTGATAGTTTAATGTTGTTTCGCAGAGGTCCATTTCTTCTATAACTATAATGTTAATTTATGAAAAAAAATTACCTCTTGTGATTTTATTTTTTCATTATCTTGAGGATGAACGCTTAGTTTTCTTATTATTGTTATTGCCTTCTTTAGTTTTTTCAACTAGAATGTTTCATTTTTCATCCATTTTCTTCTACAATTACCCATGTATATTAAACTTGTAGAGCATGCTTGGTTGTGTCCCTAATATAAAATCCATGGAGAGTCTTCTCTGGTCCATAGCTCACCATTTTGGTTATATTTTACAGCATAAGGCTATAAAACACATTTAACATTGTGATTATGTATGGGAAACATGGCCTACAAGAGGATGAGTGCATCTACAAAGAATATGTCATGTCCTTTTCTACAACAATTCTGGTAAGGGAATGTATTATTTTTTTTCAATTACTTATAATAAAATTTTTCTTATATTTTTTACTGCAAATCATGGGATATATAATTTAATTTTTCAAGAATTTTGTTCTTCAAATTCTGTAAATGAATTACATTAATTTACATATATGTGTATCATATACATACATATGTAATATTTCATAGGAATTCAATTCCTTACTCTTTATTAATATAATTATGTAATGTGTATGAATAGATATTTTGTGTTATGAAAAAATTCAATTAAGAGTTTTTTATTATAAATTTTATTTTGAAAAGGATTAATTTATCCTATCAAATTATCTTATATTCCTTTATAGATTTTATGTTTTCAATCACCAAGACATATGTGTGTGTTTATATATATATATATATATATATATATATATATATATATATATCTTCAAATTTATGTGTTTATCTTTCAAGGGATTGTTTAATTTTATTTTTAATAATTTTGACAATTATATTGATTATAATTTTTTTTGGAATTATTATTCCTTGTGGGTTTAACATTGAAATTCTATATTTGTGGTAATGATGGGAAAACGTTAGTTTTCAAAATTTAGTAAGGGTGATTATGAAATTTTATTTTCAGATCTTATTATTATGGAATTATATTCGATTTATCAAATATGTATTTAATTGAGAATTGTGCTACCATAATTAATAACCATATATATGTATCAAAACAATGTTCTAAATTATGCTGTCAGTTTATTTATTTAATTAAATAATTTATTTACATATTCAAGAGTTTTTTATTTGTTTAACTATATTTGATTTTATGAAAAAATTATTATTATTATTATTATTCAGGGAATTATGTATTTATGTCTATCAAAATTCTATGTAAACTAGTTTGTGTATTTTTTTCAATGTTTATCTATAACGCCCCAACCCTAGTTACGCAGAGTTGGTGCATTATTATATAACATTGGAATGATCACAAGGGATCAAATCTCAAAATACCAATCATTTTTTTAGCTTTGGAAGTACCGGATACATACATAAGTTTTACATTACATTGTGAAATGAAAAACAAAAACATTGTGTCTCCTTTGAACACACTCATATCGCTTATCTTATCCCATAAAGTCATCCATAATATACTTCTTTGCATCATGGGAAAAATAAAACATAGAAAGGGGTGAGCTCAGATGCTCGGTAAGGATAACAATATTGCGGAAACTTTCATAAATAAGAATAAACATTTAATGAAATGTATAAGACTAAAAGACAAGCCTTTTAAACCTAAAATTCAGTATAATATGGAATATATAAATCAAATAATTCCATTTTCTTTTTCACATGGATATTATAGTAGTCGAATAATCACATGTAACATAAATAGCTAATTTTATAATGAACGAATGCATAATGCCTGACATCATAAACACATAGTCAAGGCCTAATGCTAAGAATACAAATAAGATTTTTTCAAGGCCTTGTTGCAAGACACTAGTTTGTCTCATGAGACATACCAATGTATCAAGGAGCTATAGCGGGCCCCACCCATCATATACTAAGTCCAATACATTACTCATATGAAAAGGATGAAACATAATATAAACATTCGTATTAAAACTAGCATATGGAATTTAAATACTTTAACCATAAACCATGAATGGTATAAAAATAGCACATCTATAGTCAAACATATCACAAAACCTTTAATACAATATGGAAGATTTTATCATAATAAATCAACTTCAAACAAATGTAAAATCCAATGAAGGATGTTGACATAGATGAAATCAATCCAAAAGCTATTTGAGTAAAATATCTCTTCATATTTTGAAATCATTTAAATGTAAAGAAAAATTTTATTTTAAAAACATTCTTAGAAGATTGTTAGGGAAGCGATGAAGGTGTTATAATGGAGGAAAATATCTACACCCGCTGTATAATTTAAAAAAACATTATTTCTTTAATTTGTCCAAAAGGTCATAAAGTACATTGTTTTGAAAACAACAGAAAGATTCCTCTCAAAACTTTTTATAAAAAGTAAAATAAGGATATAAATTAAATTAACCCATTTTATAGAAAATCATAAAAATGTTTTGAAATACAGTTTTACGAAACATGGAAGTGGATGATAAAGAAGTCCTAGTAGATACTTTCGTAAAAACAACCTCAGATAATAAAGAGATTGTAAAATTAAACCTTAGCATGTACTTTTACGTAGCCTAGGGTATTATAACCTCTTGTATAATGGTGAAATCATTGCTATTAAATTATTCAAGAACCAAATACATAAATATGATATCATATATGATCTTTTAATATTTCTTTGTTAATGATATTTCAGTAGCATCATTGTTTTGTGTGTTAAATGACTCATTTTATGTTATATATTTTGTTATGTAAGTCTTTTTTGTTATATATAGGATGTTTTTTACTCATATCCAGAATGATATTAAGTTCTTAAATATTATTTTTAATCATAAAATGAAAATTATTATGGAATTGTTATGTTGGGGAACGAAATCTCATCGCGTCGTGGAGACGGTAAGTTGTACATAGGCACACGGTAAAATATCATTATATTGATAATGAAATTGTATGTAGTTAGATGGTATATATATATATAATCATTAACATGTTATATTTATTATTTTCATAAATTATATGTATTATTATACTCATCCAAATAATGTAGTTTTGAATAAAAAACTACACCATGATGTGGAGATGGTAAGCCATACGTATGCACATATGGTGACTTTGTCATTTATAGGATGGATAGAATAAGGAATATGATTTTACCATATTCATAATAACATCATAGTATGTATAAGGTATTGGACTTATTATTTTTTTATGAAAACAACAAATAAATAGGATGTGGAAGTAGAAAATAACTTTGAAAGATGTGATTAAGTAATTACCTCTTCTTCGGGTGCTTCCTTTTGAGTTGATCAAAAGGGATCTTTAGAATTGATTTATGATCAAATTAAGGCCTATCGGTTGAATTTAGGGTAGTTGGGATGATATTTGTGTAGGTTTTGGCCGATCCAAAGGGATTTTGAGGTGTGAAATTAAGACAAGGGTAAGTACACATTTATAGGAGAGGTGAGGGTCACTTTAGGAAAAACTTGAAATATTATTTTATTATAAAATAATTTTCAGTTTAGAATGGATAAAAATGGATTTATTTAGAGGCTATGGTTTGGATGTTTAGAAATATTCTCAACCAATAGGTTTTAGACAATTTTAGGTCACCATATTAACATTAACTTTTAGATTTAACTCCTAGTTAAATAGTTTAACTTTTACCATGTCTTCATGTATTTTTATATTACATGGTTAATAGTATTACTATAAAATGGAAACATAACCTAAAGTTTTTAATTAATGATATATATATCATTATATAAGTCCTTTTTATGAACCTTATATTTTTATGAATATTATATCATTTAATAAAATAGTATTTGTTTTAAAAACATATTTATGCAAATTTTGAAAGTATTTAGTATTTGGAATTTTTGAAATTCATAAAAATATAATTTCGTAGAAAAAAAAATAAATTTAATCAACCCTAAAATGTCATATTAACCCTGAAAATTCTTGGAATTCACCAAAAATCTCAATTTACATTTATTTTAATATTTAAAATATCAATTATTTTAATCTTTCATTAATAAGGTAATTACTGAATTATCATTATGTCATAAAAATATTTTGTTATTTAATGCTTATAAATTATAAATAAAATAACTTGATGTAGGAAATATTTTTATATTTTTAATTAATATTTATTGTTGAATTTAAATAATGTGTATCCCTATATTAAAAATGTTTTAGTTATTAAAATTTGAATATAACACTTTTAACTCTTTTTAAATAAAATATAATAAATGTCCTAATCTTATCCAAGTGGATCAAAAAGGATCATATTTTTCTCCTAAGGTTTATTTTGGTCGAATTACACTTATCAAATAGAATTAGGATATGTCTTAGTGTAATCATAATATCATTTTTACCTTTAATTACCCTATTTACTTTTAACCGTGGTAAATAAAATTCAAAAGTTACTATTCACCAAAAAAATATTTTCATCCTATTGAAGCACATTTTACTTACTAATGTCAAATGTGTCTCTTGAATTTTTGAAATTCAATTCACAAAATCGGTAAAATTACGTTTTATAAAAATTTTAAATGTGCCAAGAAGGTGGGTAAAAGATGTTAAAAAAATCAATAAAATTTTATATGTCTAAACTTATTATAAAATGACTCCAATGAAAAATATTGGATTGGTATATTTATTATGTATCTATTTTGAATTTAAAATAAATTTAAATAAAAATTATAATTATTTACATATAATTCGGTTTTAAATAATAATGCAAAGTTTATCCCTATTCATCAGTATTCAAAGTTTTCAGAAAAATACCAAAAATTCACCCTAAGCTCATTTTTATTTTCCGAATCCAAAAATGATGTCCATTTTTTAAAATAAAATTAATAAAATTTCAGAAAGTGGGTATTACTAATCAAAACAGTTATTTTAAATGGCTAGTTTGATTGGTCATGATGCGGTGAAAGTCGAATTTATGTACAACACAAGTTGTATTATTATTCAAAGAGAAGCATACCGTGGAAGCTTAGGGTGTTAAATTCTTCCCTCATTTAAATAATTTCAACCTCGAAATTTCTAGAATACTATTACATAAAATGATTCGGGTGGTTCTTCATCATAAGTTCTTATGTCTCCCACATTGCCTCTTCCATTTTATGGTTTCTCCAACGAACGTTTACCAGACGAGTCGTTTGGTTTCTTAAAACTTGTTATTTGGTATCAAGAATCCTAATAGGATCTTCACAATAAAATAGATCGGGTTCCAGTTCTATTTCGTCATAGGTGATTACATGCGTTGGGTCACACATGTATTTTCTCAACAATGATATGTGGAACCCATCATGAACTTTGGAGAGACTTGGCGGCATTTCCAAACTATAATCTACAAATCCAATTCATTCTAGAAATTTTAAAGGTCTGATGTACCTGGGACTCAATTTACCCTTCTTACCGAATCATACAACACCCATCCATGGAGATACCCTAAGGAAAACATGATCTCCTACATGAAATTCCAAACCATTCCTTCAGTTATTAGCGTAACTCTTTTTCCAACTTTGAGCTGCTTTAATGTGGGTTTGGATAATCATCACCTTATCTATTGTTTCCTCAACAATTTATGGGCCTATTAGTTTTTCTTTCACCAACATCATCCCAACAAGTTGGTGCGCGACATCTCTTCCCATATAATGCTTCATATGGTGCCATATGTATACTTGAATGTAAAATATTGTTATACGAAAATTTTACCATAGGTAAATACTGATCCCACATACCTTGAAAGTCATGTGAGAAAGATATCAACATGTCTTTTATGGTTTGAATAGTTTATTATGATTGCCCATCAGTTTGATGGTGGTAGGAAGTGCTTAAACGAATTTCAGTATCTAGGGCTTTCTGAAGACTTTTCTAGAATCTTGATGTAAAATGGGGTTCATGATCCAAAACATTCAACAGGGGTACACCATGATGTCTTACAACTTCATTAATATATAGTCTTGCTAAACATTCAAGTGGTAAATCTTCTCTTATAGAAATACAATTTGTCGACTTGGTAAGATGATAAAAAATGACCCATATTGCATCATTCCTTCTTGGAGTCTTTGGTATCCCCTAACAAATTCTATCGTAATATCATCCCATTTCCACTCATGGATGATCAGGTGTTTCATGACTCCTTCGGGATGTTGTCTTCCACCCTTCACCTATTGACAAACCATACATCATAACACATAATTATCAATCTCACTCTTCATGTTTTCCCACAAAAAATGTTCCTTCAAAACTCTATACATCTTAGTGCTACCAAGGTTTATAGAGAAATAGGATCTATGAACATCATCAAAAAATTCCCTTTTTAGACCAGGTATATCGAGAACTCAAATCCACCTCCAAAAATTTAAAACTTACATCTTCATATATGAATTTAATCAATCTCCCATCATTCACATCTTTAATTTTCTTTTGAAACTCATCATCATCAGTCTAAAACATATTATCCTTTCTTGTATAGATGGTTTTGAAACCATTTGAAAAAGTATTGATGTTTCACCTTCAATGATTATTCCCATATTCATCTTTACTAGATCCATGAACATAGGATCCCTTTCAACTCGCATATTCTTTATAAATACATGATCATTTCTACTTAGAGAACCTTCCACCTTATCTTCTTTCCATGGGTGGTAGTGTATAGTGAAATAATAATCCTTGAGTAGTTTGATCCATCGTCTTTGCCTCATGTTGAGTTCTATATGTGATAAAATATAGTTCAAACTCTTGTGATCGGTATATATCCCACATTTTTCACCATAGAGATAGTGTCTCCATATCATCAAAGAAAAGATTATAACAGCTAACTCAAGATCATGAGTAAGATAGTTTTATTCATGAAAGTTTAACTGATGTGATGCATATGAAACAAATCTATCATTCTGAATAAGGACATAACCAAGCCCTTTTTTTGAAGCATCACTATAAATAAAAAACCCATCATTCCTCGGTGGTAGAGTCAAGATACGAGCTTTTACTAATCTTCTATTAAGTTATTTAAAATATTCTTCACACTATTTTTTCCAAACTAATTTAACCCCTTTACATGTGATCTTGGATAATGGGTAATCCAATCGGGAAAAATTCTATACGGAACATCGGTAATAACCTTCTAAACCAATAAAACTATGTACCTCAGTTATACTCATCGGTTCTAGCCATTCTTGTATTTATCTTGTCTTAGAAGAATCAAAATAGATTCCATCCTTAGATACAATATGGCAAAAAAAATTACTCTCCTGAAGCCAGAATTTACACTTGCTAAATTTCCCATATAATTTAGTGCTTCAAAGAGTCTTTAGAATAATGTGCAAGTTATTTTCACGATCTTCATAGATTTTGAAGTATACCAAGATATCATCAATAAATAACACTATGAAATCATCAAGATATTTCTTGAAAATAATATTCATTAGATGAATGAAAATAGAGGGTGCATTAGTCAGTTCAAAAGGCATTTTTGTAAACTCATAATGCCCGTACCTGGTAAAAAATGTTGTCTTAAGAATTTCTTCCTTCTTCAGGCACAAATGATGATATCCAGACCGAAGTTCAATTTTTGTAAAATATTGACCTCCATGAATTTGATCAAATAAAGCATCAATGCGAGGTAGGGGATACTTGTTATTTATTGCTATAGAATTAATCTCTCTGTAGTTAATGCACAACCTCATAGATCCATCATTAATCTTAACAAAAAATTCATGGGCTCCCCATAGGGAAACACTATGTTGAATAAATCCATTATTACACAATTTATCTAGTTGTTTATTTAGTTTCACTAATTCCACAGTGGCCATTCTATAAGGGGTCTTCGATATGGGCCTTGAACCATGAATTAAATCAATGAAAAATTAATTTATCGTTCCGGAGTATGTCCAGGTAAATCCTATGTAAACACATCAAAATATTCTTTCACAATAGGTACATCCCCTATTTGAACATTATTTTCCTCACCCATAGTTATGTCACTCCCTTACTCCCCAATAATTGAATTTAGTAGAGCTACTTGGGGTGGATTTAGATGAGAATCAGATGGCGACGTTTCTACTATAAAGATAAAGGATTCCTTATGATCATAAACAATTTAACCTCCTTCTTCTTAAAATAAATTTCGCATCATGGTCCGAAAGAAAATCCATACCTAGGATTATATCAACTTAAATCATGGCTAGAGTGATGAGATAAGTAGATAATGCACGTTTATATTCCATAACGGTAACTGATTCATAAGACTTTGTTGCAATGATACTTCCCTTAGGGGTTTTGGTAGAAAAATACCTTGTTAAACCAAATTGGAAATATCTAATTTTTTTGAAAACTAGGAGGATATGAATGAATGCGATGATCCAAAAGAAAATAATGAATTGGATAAATTTGAGGAAATGGTTAAAGTACCTACCACCATTTCATTAAGAGCATCAACCTCAGTAGTAGTGATCACATAAGACTGTCCTTGATCCCTTGACCTTTTCTGAGGTAAGTTTCTTTGGCTCTTAGGACATTCATTTTCATAATTACTCATTTCATTACAAGTGTAGCATTAAAAATTGATAGCCTCATTATTTCCCTTGTAATCACGAGCTTGGTGGCCTCTTTCTCCACACCTGTAACAAACTCCCGTCACCATCAGGCATTTACCAGGGTGTTTCATCCCATATATATTGCAAGATGGAAATTCAATGTTTCCCTTCTTCCCCTTATTTCCATTTCTAGAGGGTTAAACATATATCTTCTTCTATTTATTTGCTTTAAAGTTGTAATAATTATAGAATTACATTTCTGTCATGATAGCACATGAGACTATATCTTCATACGACGAGAAGGATTGTGAGACTAATGCTCGATGGAGAAATGGTTTTAACCCATAAAATAATCAATCAATATAACTCCTTGGGTTATGTATATAATATGAATCATGCATTTCTAACCTTGTAAAGTTAGCCTCATACTTTATGACATTATCATCCTCCTTTTGCCTCAGTCTCATTAATTCCCTTTCCATATACGCTTTATGTTCACAAGGAAAGTATTTTTCTATGAAAAGATATTTAAACGACCTCCATTCCATATTTTATACTTTATCACCCCCCTTTGTGTTTTGAATTAATGACAACCATTGATCTGCATCCCCTGTAAGGAGATAAACTGCCATGATAACTTTTTACCTTTCACTACTCCCCAAAGCATGAAATATTTTATCTAATGAATTTATCCATTTCTCAACTACAAATGAATTTGTAGTACCATTGACTGTTGGTGGATGTTACCTCATGAATCTCTCTAACATTGATCCTTCGCATTGTGGATCAGGGTGATCCATATGAGTAAGGTTATTATTCATTACCTGAGTGAGTTGTCCCAATATGGTTATAAGTTGTTCATCACCAGTTGCCTAACCATCTCATCTATAATTATCTTGAGTAGGAGGGAAATCCCTATATGGATTATTAGAATTAATATAGTTTCGATTCATTCCACTAGGCTCCACTTCTAAACAATGGAATACACTAGATTAGATTATGAATTTCAATTCATAATTACAAACTCGTAAAATACCTAACATAAATTCAATAGTTTATGCATATAATTTGTAATCATAAAAAAATGTTTTCTTTGAGGAAGTATTTACTCATAAATCCTTCAAAAGGATTTTTAATGAAAATGTGAAATATCCAAACCATATCCCTCGGGAGTTTCATAACCAAGAGTGTATCAAGTCCCGTTATCATGCACCAGTTCCCATTCGAGTGTAGCTCAAAGTGGTGTTTTGGGTTTTACCCCTAGATACATCTGTTTCAAATCATCCTCTACCTTCTTGTATCCAGACAGGGTTGTATTTCTTGTAAAATTCAAAAAATCTCTACATTACCGAAATTCTAGGAAGTTATTATATACTAATCCTCAATGTATATCTCAGGGTAATGTTCTCTAACCAATGTTTTTCTAAATATAGTTTTCAGGGCTTGTACTGATCTTCCTCTCATTAAAACTGTAACATTCCATCCCTAGTTACCCAGAGTTGGTTCATTATTACATATCATTGGCATGATCACAAGGTTTCTAATCCAGAAAGGCAGATCAGTTTAATAGACATGGAAGTACTAGATACATACATATGTTTTACATTACATTATTAAATGGAAAACAACCACATTGTGTCTCCTTTGAACACAGTCATATCCCTTAGCTTATCCCTGTAAGTCAGCTATAATATAATTCTTCGAATCCTGGGAAAAACAGAACATAGAAAGGGGTTATGTGAGATGCTTAGTAAGGATAAAAATATAGAGAAAACTTTAACAAATAAGCATAAACATTTAAGGCAATGTATAAGACTAAAAAACAAGCCTTTTAAACTTAAAATTCAGTATAATATGGAAAATATTAATCAAATAATTCCATTTACTTATTCAAAATGATATTCTACTGGTCGAATAATCACATGTAATATCAATAGGTAATTTCATAACGATGGAATGCATAATGCCGGACATCATAACAACATAGTCAAGACCACGTTCCAATACTATAAATAAAATTTTGTCAAGGCATTGTTCCAATACGCTAGTTTGTCTCATTCGACCTGCTGATGCATCGAGGGGCTATAGCGGGCCCTACCTGTCACTTACTATGTCCAATGCATTCCTCATATGAAAATGATGAAACATAATATAAACATTCGTATTAAAACTCGCATTCGAAATTTCAATATATTAACCATAAACCATGAATGGTATAAAAATATCACATCCACAATCAAACATATCACAAAACCTTCAATACAATATGGATGATTGTATCATAATAAATCAACTTCAAAAAAACGTAAAATCCAATTAAGGATGTTGACATAGATGAAATCAATACAAAAACTATTTGAGTGAAATATCTCTTTCTATTTTGAAATCATTTTAAAGTAATGAAAAACTTTATGTAGAAAAGATTCTTATAAGATTTTAAGGGAAGATTCGAAAGTATTATAATGGTAGAAAATAGTTGTACACACCGTATAAGTTAAAAAACCTTCCTTCCTTCATTTGATGAAAAGGTCATAAAGTACCTTGTTTTGAAAACGTTGGAATGAATCCTTTCATAACATTTTATAAAAATTAAGACAATGGTATAAATTAATTTAACCCCTATTATAGTAAATAGTAAAAAATTTAGAAATACATTTTTTAGAAACACAGATGTGGATGATAAATATGTCCTAGTAGATACTTTTGTAAAAACAACCTCGGATAATAAAGATATTTTAAAATTAACCCTTACCTTGAAATTTTCCTTAGTGGATGGTACATTAATCTCCTTTATAATAGTAAATTAATTGTTATTAAATTATAAAAGAACAACATCCATAAATATGATATCATATATAATCTTCTAATATAACTTTGTTAATGATATTTCAGTAGTATCATTGTTTTGGGTGTTTACTGATTCATTTTCCTTTATATGTTTTGTTATGTATGTCATGTTTGTTATGTATAGGAAATATTTTATTCGTATCCAGAATGATATTATGTTCCAAAAAATTATTTTTAATCATGAAATGAAAACTATTCTTTAATGGTTATGATAGGGAACGAAATATCATTGTGTCGTGGAGACGGTAAGTCGTACGTACGCACGAGCGACAATATCAATCTATTGATGGTGAAATCATACGTAGTTGGATTTTATATTATATATAACAAATAATTAGCATGTTATATTCATTATTTAAATCAATTATACTCATAATTATACCCATACAAATAATGAAGTGTTGAATAACAAACTATACATCGACAAGGAGACAGTAAGCCGTACGTACACACATATGGTGACTTTTTCATTCATAGGATGGATATAATAATGAATATGGTTGTACCATATATATAATAACATTAAATTCTTTATATGGTACTGGATTTATTATCTTGTTATGGAAAAAACAATGAAAGAGGAAGTGGTAGATGAAATGAACTTTGAAAGAGGTGATTAAATAATTACCTCTTCTTCGAGTGCTTCATTTTGATTTATCAAAAGGTCTCCTTAGGGTTTTTTCTGGTCAAAGTAAGGCATATAGGTTGAATAAAGGGTATTTGGGAGGATATTTGAGCAGGTTTTGACTGATCTTAATAGCTTTGGTAGTGTTAATTTAAGAGAAGGGGAAGTACCCTTTTATAAGAGAGGTGAGGGTCACTTTAGGAAAAGCTTGAAATATTATTTTATTATAAAATAATTTTATGTTCCTAATGGCTCAAAAGGAATTTATTTCATGGATAAGGTGGGTATGGTTCTAAATATTCTCATCCAATAGGTTTTAGACAAGTTTAGGTCTCCATATTAACATTATCGTTTAGATTTAACTCTTAGTTAAATAGTTTATCTTTTACCATGTATTCTTGTATTTTTATATTTCATGGTTAATAATGTTACTATAAAATGAGACGAGAACCTAATGTGGTTCTTTAATGATATATGCATCATTATATAATTCATTTTGACAAAAATTATATTTTTACGAATATTCTATCATTTTATAAAATAGTATTTGTTTTAAAAACTCATTTATTCCAATTTTGACACTATTCAGTATTTGGTTTTTGTGAAAGTCATAACAATATGATTTATTTAGAAAAAATAAATAGAATCAACACTAAAATGTCATATTATCCTAGAAAATTATTTAAATGCATCAAAATTCTCAATTTACATTTATTTTAATATTTAAATTATATATTATTTTAATCATTCATTAATAAGGTAATTACTGCATCATCATTGTGTCATAAATAAATTTAATTATTTAATGACTAAAAATTATAAATAAAATACCATTATGTGGGAAATTTTTTTTATTTCTAATGAATATTTATAGTGGAAATTATCTTATGTATAACCCTATGTTAAAAAAAATTAGTTATTAAAATTTGAATTTAACACTTTTAACTATTTTTTAAATAAAATATGATAAATATCATAATCTCATCCAAGTAGAACAAAAAGGATGGTATTTTTCTCATAAGTTTTATTTTGGTCGAAATAAACATATGCAATTGAATTAGGTCATGTTTGGGGGTAATTATAATATCATTTTTACCTTTAATTACCCTATTTACTTTTAATTGTGGTAAATAAAATTCAGAACTACTATTCACAAAAAATTATTTTCATCCTAATAAACCACATTTTACTTACAAATTTCAACCTGGCCTCTAAAATTTTTTAAATTTAATTACAGAAGCTATAAAATTATGTTTTATGCAAATTTTCAAATGTGCCTAGAAGGTTGGTAAAATATGCTAAAAAATTCAATAAAATTGTATATATCAAATCTAATTCTAAAATGCCTGCAATGAATTATATTGGATTAATATAGGTATTACGTATCTATTTTTACTATATAATTAATTTAAATAAAAAAAATAATTATCTAAATAAAAGTCAGTTTTAAACAATAACGTAGTGTTTTCACTATTCATCAAAAATTGAATTCTTTCAGAATAATACCAAAAAATCACCCTAAGATAATTTTAATTTTATGAATCCAAAAATGAATTCCATTTTGGAAAATAAAAATTTTTAAATATCAAATATTGGGTATTACTATTCATAACATCTTTTTAAACAGCTAGTTTGATTGGTTGTGATGTTCTATAACTCGAAGTAGAGTACAACACAAGCTATTGTATTATTCAAAGAGAAGCATACCATGGAAGCATGGGGTGTTACATTATCAAAATTATTATTTTTATTTATGGGATTATTTATTTCAAAATATTCATACTCATAAAATTTAATTACAACAAATACTTTTATTTATTGAAGTTATGTTTAATAATGATCTCAATCTGCTATTTAGTGTGTTATAGTTTTCATGGTATATATATAAGGATAAAATGATGACTGCCAGGCTTATAATCTTATTTCCATGTTTAAAAAAATGTGCATAACATTTCATCAGAGTGTTTTAAATTTAAGGGTGTCATAAAAACATACATTCACGGCCATGCATTTATGAATTACATCGACATCCATTTCATCTATAATATGTTCATGTTTTAATTTATATATTAATGTTTGAATTATGAAATTATTAAGTACCTCGATTACATTGAAAGTATTTTATTTTAAATTTTATATAAGGAACATATTTAATTATTATGATTAGTTTATAATGATCAATTAGTTATAAGAATGACAAATTTATCTCACAAAAAAATGATTGAATACTTGAACAATTTATGCACAAGTTTATCGTATGTGTTTCGGTTGAAACAAAACTCACAAGTGTTATGAAATGAAAGGTCATATATATATACATATAAATAATGATAAGAGGGAACGGTTATTTTAATGCTATGACGTTTTCAAAATTAAAAACACCAGTGGATATATATATATATATAATGAAATATTAAATGCTTTCGGAAAAACCAATGCTTAATCGTTGTAAATATGCAAGGGAATTGGGGAGTGAACCCATCCTTTGGTAAATGGGGAGGCCCAGAATACCTTCAGTAATTCAAGTTCCCTTAGAGTAGTGTTTTGTTATCAGATTCTTGGGTATTTTTTTTAGAAGAACCCCAGGATATGACTGAAGAAGTTTTCGAAAATATGAATTTTCTAAATGATATTGTATTTTCTAAATGTAAGCAATTTCAAATGAAATCTTCAAAAGGACATTTCAAAAATATTTTCAAATATTATCTTAAAAGTTATTTATCAATTGTTTTAAAACAACTTAATGGGAAATTTAACACTCATTTATTGTTTTAATATAATTTTCACATGTCACTTTGATGTTACAAAGTCGGATGACAACATTTTTTGTGTGGGCGGAAGCGAAGATAGATTTTTGTTTGTTTTATTTTATTGCAAAACTGATTAATTGTAAGCTTATATATAATACTACAGAACCTAGATTGGTAAAAGGTCCTCTGCTATGTAATTTGTAAGGCTGGGCCTTTATAATTGGTATAAGAGGAAAAGTCTAAACAACTTTGGAGACTAGATGTTGTTTCTTCTAGTTGTTTAACAATCCTAGTTTTCTTTCTAAATTATGAATATGGAAATTCAGAATTGTTTTTAGTCTGGAAAACTAAATTGTGAGGACATAATTCCTTTGAGTGGGGAATAATGTAACACCCAATGTTTCAATAAAAGAATTAATTTATTAAATAAATGTATTATAATTTAAATAAATAATATTAAGAAATATTTTAATAAAACCATTTGATTTCATTTAACCAACATGAAATTTTGTTGTATTGATTTATATTATTTTCAAAATGACATTTTCGAAATATCATAAGGACATATTAAAATAATATAAATGAATTTCTATTTTGATATAATACTTTCTAATATATTATTTTTATAAATAAAAATAATTAAAGGTAATATTATTATCATAAAATTTACTAATAAAATCATAATTTTATTAAATTTTGAAATTATATATTACATTTAAAATTATCATTTTAAAATATCATATAATGCCAAATATTTAATGTAACATTATTTTATAAAAAAATAACTATCAATATTCTCATTTTAATTTATTCAAATAAATATTTAACCTAAAATGTGAATAATTATATTAAAACTATTTGGGTTTTCAAAATTTTGATTTTTGAAAATATTATATATATATATACATATACATATATATGAAGTAATAATTATTAGTTTTAATTTTTAAATTTTATTTATATTGAATTTTATGAAACTATTAATATTATGATTTTTTTTAGGAAAATTACATCTATTTTAATAATAAAGATAAACTTATAAAATATTATAATCGTTAATGATATAATAAAAAAGGTAGAAATCGTGAAAGGGGTTAAGGGTGGTTCACGTAGTGTTTCCTAAGGGAGAATGCATTCAGGATTATAGGGATCACCGTGACTAGGATTCTGCAACACATTGCAGGTGTTCAAGTAGCTATGAGGGTGTCATCTGAGAGCCCAAGCCGATGTCATGTTCTTCTTTGGGGATCTCAAGTCATGCTATGGTTGGAGTCGGGATAGTCAAGGTCGGTTCGGGGGTCATCCCTATCGATGAGGATTCAGGTGGGAGGCATCTGACTGTGGATGAGGAGGATCGCATCCGAGAAACTTCATCTGGTCCGATCAAGGTTAGGGTTTCATTTTTTCCAGATTTAGGTGGGGTAGGTGGGTGTTTTCTTTCTTAGGTTCCAATTTTCCTATTTGTGAATGTTTGTGGACCAGTCACAATATTGTGTTTTCTTTTGGATTTTTAGTAGTGACTGTTTTATTTTTGTTCCATAGAGGTCAATTTCTTCTATCACTGTAATTTTAATTTATAAATGTTTTTTCTCTTCTTTTGATTTTATAATTTATTTGTCTTATGGATGAATGATAATTTTTCTTATTATTTTTATTGTCTATTTTAATTTTTTTAACAGGTCTATGTCTTTTTCATCCATTTTCTTCTCTAATTAACCTTGTGTATTCAGCTTGCAGAGCATGTTTTGTTATATCCCTAATATAAAATCTTTGGGGAGTCTTATATGGTCTACATCTCACCCTTTTGTATATATATCACTGCATAAGGATATCACACCCATTAAAATTGTGATTATGAATGTGAAACATGGTCCGTAAGAGGTTGAGTGCACATTTGAAGAATATCTCCTACACTTCTCTATTGTAATTCAGATATGGGAAACTATTCTGTTTTTTTTTCAATTACTTATAATAATATTTTTATTCTCTTTTCAATTTCAATTCAAGGGATATCTTATTTTATATGTCTATAATTTGGTTCATTAATTTCTATAAAGTAATTACATTAATTTACATATATGTGCATCATATACATACATATGTAATATTTCAAAGGCATTCAAGTCCTTACTAATGATTCATATAATTATGTAATGTGTATGAATAGATATTTTTGGTTACAAAAAATTTGATTAAGAGTGTTTTACTTAATATTTTATTTTACAATGGTTTAATTTATCCAATCAACTTATCTTATATTCCTTTATAGAGTTCATGTTTTAAATTACTAAGAAATATGTATATATATCTACCAATTTATGTGTTTATCTTTTACGTGATAGTTTAATTTTATTTTAAAACAATTATCTTCTCTAAAGTATAATTGCAAGGGTTTTTATTGATATGAATAAAATTTTATTTTTAAAAAGTTTGAAAATCATATTGATTAGAATTTTTTTTTGTTTTTCATTTATTTTACAATCTAGGATTAACATTGAAATTCTATATTTGTGGTTATTATGGGAAATAATGTTTATTTTCATAATTATGTAAGAGAGATGATCAATTTTTATTTTCAGATCTTATTAGTATGGAACTATATTTGATTTGAAAAATATGTATTTATTTGAGAATTTTTCTGCCTGAAGGAATATATATATATATATATATATATGTATGTATATGTATATGTATCAAAACTATGTTCTAAATTATGATTTCAGTTTATGTATTTAATTAAATACTTTATGTACATATGAAAGAGATTATTATTTATTTAACTATATTTTCTTTTATGTAAAAATTATTATTAAAATTATTTTTCAAGGCATTAAGTATTTATATCTATCAAAATTCTACATAAACAAGTTAGTTCATTTTTATCAATGTTTATCAAAATTATTATTTTTATTTTTGGGACTTTTTATTTCCAAATATTTATACTATAAAAATATAATTGCAAGGGATGCCTTTATTTATTGATGTTTTGTTTAATAATGATATTAATCTACTTTTATGTTTATTATAGATTTCAGGGAATATATATACGGACAAAATGTTGACCACCAGGGATATAATCATATCGCCATGTTTCAAAAAATGCATATAATATGTCATCATTGGGTATTAAAATTAAGGGTGTCGCAACAAAATACATTCATGGACATGCATTTATGAATTACGTCGACATCTGTTGCATCTATAATAAGTTAATGTTTAAATTTAAATTTTAATGATTAAATTACTAAATTATCAAGTACAAGGATTACATTGAAATTGTTTTATTTTAGATATTATTTGAGCAACATAATTAATTATTACAATTATTTTATGATGATAATCAATTTATAAGAATGGGAAATGTATCTCACGAAAGAAGGATAGAATACATGAACAATTTATGCAACGGTTTCGGGTATGGGTTTCCGTTGAACCCAAAATCACAAGTATTATGAAATGAAAGACAATATATCTAAACATACATATAAATATTCATAAGTTGGAATGTTTATTTTAATGCGGTGACATTTTCAAAATTAAAAAATACAGTGGAAATAAAAATATAAGTAAAGAAATAATAAATTTTTTCCGAAATCCTAGCACTTAATCGATGTAAATATAGAAGGAAATTTGTGAGTTAATTCATCCATCGCTATGTGGGTAGTCGCAAACAGCCTTCAGCAATTAAAGTTCCATCGGAATAGTGTTTTGTTTTCAGATGTTTTTGTATTGTTTTTAGAAAAATAATGGATTAGGTTTAAAGTATTTATTGAGCACATATATTTTCTAAATGATATAATATTTTCAAAGTGTATGAAATTTTAAAAAATAACTTCAAATGGATGTTTTTTTTAGAAGAAATTGACAAGGATTGGTTTCCCAATCCATGTCGAAAGGAATTTTTATAATAAAAGTTTACAAGGATCACACGAGGTGTAATGAGCTTACACTAACTTAAACAAAAAAGGCAACTAAAAAAAGAAAAACTTTAAAGAACCAAGTAGACAATCTTCAAACAGGCTCAATACTGATAAACAAAGAGACCTTGGAGAGTTCAGATGCATGCATTCCAAAAAGACCAGAGCCAATATTCAAGCATAACCGAGTAGCAAGAAACAAATCTGTCAAGCAGAAACATCAAATAGGAGCTCAACTGGGAAAAAATATGCAAGCATGTAGAAGAATTAGGCCAAAAATCGAAAAAATAATAGATTGAGGAATCCATAGAGATGAAACAGCTAGAATCCAGCAAGCAGGCATCTCCAGGTGCAAGCTTTCCTATAAAATCTGAAGCCAGACAAAAGATAAACCACAGTTTGGTTAAGAGACCACCAGGGCCTCAAGATATGTCTGAATCAGAACAGTCAGAATAATCTGATAGGGGCTCAAGAGGGATTGGTTGTGGAGGCACCTCAAGGCCAGGACTTCTGGTCGTAACAGATCTTATGATGATAGTTCTTTCATAATGGATGCTGCCTCTTTGTTTTCTTTTTTTCGTGGGGATTGGAGTGATGAAACCATCCGAGTCCACGATGAATTTTTTACCTTTTCGATCATTCAGATGAAAAGCCTCCCCCACCTTGGGCTGGAGAGACTCATCTGTATGCCCAGCTTTGTTAATCACATGACCCTCAGATATTGAGACTTCCTTCATGTTAGGGTGTGTGAGATCATTCTTTCCAGCTTCAAGATTTTCTTGTCGCTTGGTGACAGTAAGAACTTCATTAAAAAATCTGAAAGTTGATAGCTAGTTGCTTGAGAATTCAAACCTCCTTTTCCCCCTTCATCATTTTCCTTGATAACACAATCAGAGGGTTTTTCTATATCCTTAAACACAAGATTAGCTTCTTTGCTAACTAAATTAGAAGGGACAGCAATGATTTCTTGATTATATTTACATTTTTCTATCCAAAAAGGTTTAAAGCTTTTAGGATGGTCATTTTCTTTTCCACAATTGCTTGAAGGGTTCCCCAATCTGAAGCACTTAGAGTAGTAACCCGACAATATTTCATAGATAATATCTTGAGAAAACCCTAAATTTCTAGATTGAATCCAAATTCTGGATGGAAAAGGTTGAGAAACATCTAGCTCAATACAAATCCTAGCAGTTGAAGGTCTTATAAGAATTTTTGTTTCCACATCCAATCTCAGTGGAGTTCCAATAAGATTAGCAATGTGGAACAGGGAGGCCTGCTTAAACAGGTGAAGGGGAAACTCTGGGAATCTTACCCAGATTAAAACAATGGTGGATTCAGTATATGAATCAAAATCTAGAGTCCACTTGAGAATTTTCAAAGAACAACCTCCGAAGGACAATGACCTCTTGACCCAAAGCCTGTAATATTCCTCCTCAGATGATAACCAAAAAATAATGTGAGAAGGGTTCAGGAGACCGATCTGAAAACCCATAAAGCCTATCGCCTCAAGGGATGAGTGAAGATACATCAAAGATGGCCTTCGATTTAAGAATCTCCCAGCCAAAACAAATCTTAAATCAGAAGAAAGCAAATTTACCTCCCTTGTTGAGAACGAAATAGCAGGTAGCCCACGATGTCGAAAGGGTTTAGGGAAAATCTGGCTTTCCAGAATCGCATCAGCTTGAGAAGGATGCTCATCTATTGATTTCCCAGCTACTACATCCACGAAATATTAGGAATCTACCCTAGGGTTTTCATCTCGTGCCGGGTTCTTTGGGAACGCTCCGCGGGTCTCCATGGACTTCAAATCAATGTTTTTAAATGTATTTTCAAATAATATATTTAAAAGTATTTAGAAATTATTTTAAAACCCCTTACATAGAAATTTGACACTCATATATTGTTTTAAAATTATTTTCTCAGGGGAATTTGATGTTCCAAAGTTGGAGGTCATCATTTTTTTGTGCTCGAAACTGATGTTGGGTTTTTTGTTTATTTAATTTTATTGAGAATATGATTAATTATAAGCTTGTATCTAATCCTCCAGAACCTAGAATGGTAAAATCCCCTCTGCTATGTAATGTTTAAGGTTGGGCCTTTATAATTTGTATTAGAGTAACGATGTAGACAACATTTGAGACTAGTTTTTTTCATGTTTAGACATTTAACAGTCATAGTGTTTTTTCGTAATTTTGAAGATGGAAATTCTGAAATTTTTTAGTCTGAAAAAACAAATTGCGAGGACGCAATTCTTTTTAGGCATGAATAATGTAAAACACCAAGTTTCAATAAAATAATTAATTTAGTCAATAAAATAATTATAATTTAAATAAATAATATTAAAATATATTTTCATAAAACCATGTGACTGCATACATCCAAATTGAAATTTTTTTGCTTTGATTTTTATTATTTTCACAATGACATTTTTTAAATAACATAACGACATATTAAAATAATATAACTAAATTATACGTTTGGATTAATTATTTATAATATATTGTTCTTATTGATAAAAATAATTAATGGTAATATTATTATTATAAAATATGTTTAATAAAATTGTAATTTTATCAAATATTTAAATTATACATTTCATCTACAATTATTATTTTAAAAAATTATACAATGTCAAATATTTAATGTAACATTATTTTGAAAAAATGAACTATTAATATTCACATTTTAATTTATGAAAAAATATATTTATACTAACATATGAATAATTATATTAAAATTATTTGGGTTTTATATATTATGATTTTTGAAAATATGTTTTATATATATATATGAAGTAATATTTAGTAATTTTAAAATATATATATTATTTTGATTGGATCTTATAAAACAATTAATATTAACATTTTTTCTTAAAAAATTATAACTATTTTAATAATAATTTTCAACTTATAATATATTATAATCATTAGTGATATAATAAAAAAAGGTAAAAAAAATAAATGGTGTTAGGGGTGGTTCATATAGGGTTTCACGGGGGAGAAGGGATTCAGATTAAGGGTAGTGTCATGGCCTAGCTTTAGCGACATAGTGCACGTGTTCAAGGGGTTGTGAGGGTGTCATTTAGGCTCCCAAGGAAAGGCCTAGGTATTCAATGAGGATATCAAGCCACACTATGGCTGGAGTTGGGATCGTCGAGGCTGGTTGGGGGGTCTTTGTTGTCAAGGAGGAGTCTGGTGTGAGGTGTCCGATTATATATGAGGAGGACTGAGCCTGGGCCATGTGAACTGGTTTGATCGAGGTTAGGGTTTCATTTTTTTTGAGTTATAGGTGAGGTAGACTTGGGTTTTATTTCTTATGTTCTGATTTTACTATTTCTTAATCTTTGTTGACCGGTCACAATATACTATTTTCTTTTTTATTATGAGTAGTTACTATTTAATTTTGTTCTGCAAAGGTCCATTTCATCTTTTGATGTAATATATATTTTCCAATGTTTTTGATCCACAAGACACTTTATTTTTTTCTTTGTATTGTGGTTTAATGAATGGTTTTCTTATTATTTTTATTTTTATCTTTAATTTTTCCAACTGGCTTGTGTCATTTTTCATCTATTTTCTTCTGTAATTACCCATGCGTATTCTTCTTGCGGAGAAAGCTTGGTTGTGTCCCTAATATAAAATTTGTGCCGAGTATTCTCTAGTCTGCAACTCACCCTTTTTCATATATTTCACGGCATTATGCTATAAAACTCTTTTACCATTGTGATTATAAATTGGAAGCATGGCCTGCAAGAGGTTGATTTCATGTTCTAAGAAGATCTCTTTCACTTTTCAATTGAAAATCGGGTAAGGGAATCTATTATTTTATGTTTTTAAATTACATATAATAAAATTTTTCTTCTCTTTTCTACTAAAATTAATGGGATATCTTATTTTATATTTCTAGAATAAGGTTATTTAAATTCTATAATGGAATTACATTAATTTACATATATGTGTAGCATATACATACACATGTAATATTTCATAGTCATTCAGTCCTTACTCTGGATTCATATAATTTTTTAACGTGTAAGAATATATATTTTTTTATATGAACAAAATAAATTAACAGTTTTTTATTTTAAATTTAATTAACAGAGGGTTAATTTTTTCTTTCAACTTTTCTTATATTACATTATAGATTTTACATTTTAAATTACCAAGATATATGTAAATATATATACATATATATACCAATTTATGTGTTTAACATTTAAGGGGTAGTTTGGTTTTATTTAAAAAACACATTATTCTCTAAAGTTTAATTTCATGGTTTTTTTGTTATAAAGAAAATATTATTTTTAATAATTTTGATAATTATATTGATTACAATTTTATTTTTGTTTGAATTATTCATCCGTGTGGGTTTAACATTGAAATTCTACATTTTTTCTAATTATGGAAAAAATGTTATTTTTTAAAATTTTAGTAAGAGATGTTATAAATTTTATTTTAAGATCATATTAGTATGGAATTATATTTGATTTATCAAAGTTGTATTTAATTGTGAATTGTGCTACGGGAAGGAATATATATAGATATATATATGTATGTATGTATGTATGTATGTATGTATGTATGTATGTATGTATCAAAACTATGTTCTAAATTATGATGTATGTTTATTTATTTAATTAAATAATTTTTGTACATATGCAAGAGTATATTATTTATTTAACTATATATGATTTTATATAAAAATTATTAATATTAATTTTTTTGCAAGGAATTAAGTATTTCTATCTATTGAAATTATACTTAAAGATGATTGTGCATTTTTATCAAGGTTTATCAAAAAAAAAATTATGGGATTGTTTATTTCCAAATATTTAAACTCTTAAAATATAATAGAAAGGGATATATTTATTTATTTATGTTTTGTTTAATAATGATTTTAATCTTCTATTATGTTTATTGTAGATTTCATGGTATATATATATATATATATAAGGATAATATTTTGACCGTCATGGTTGTAATATTAACGCCACATTTCAAAAAATGTGCATAACATGTCATCATTGTGTATTTAAATTAAGGGTGTTAAAACAACATATATTCATGGGCCTTAATTTGTGCATTAAATTAATATCAATTGAATATATAATAAGTTCATATTCTAATTTAAATTTTAATAATTAAATTCAAAAATTATTATGTACATTGTAACAGCCCGAGATTTTATGAAAAATGTTCCTTTTAATTTTATTTATGTCTTGTGTTGTACGCTACACCAAAAGGAGCTTGCACAACACACATCCTTGACTTGCCTTCCATTACACGCAATCGCGACCTTCCTCGATAGCGTGTCTTGTACGCAACACCAAGTTTCGCTAAACAACGATATGTTATTAAGATATTATTAAAACTAGCTGTTGTGAATAGTAATAACCACTTTTTGAAATTTTGTAAATTTTATTTTTCAAAATGGACTTCATTTATGGATTCGGAGTATCGAATTTAGCCCAATGTGAAATTTTGGTACTTTTCGGATAACTTTCATATTCTGATGAATAGTGAAAATTACTAAATTATAATTAAAAACAACTTTTTTTAATCGAAATAATTAATAGTGATAAATCATTAAATTGAGTGGTTTTAAAATATATTTAGAATATATTTTTACAATTTAATACAAGGTTGGTCATTGGATGTAATTTCACATTTAAACCAGACATAATCAAGTGTCAATCTTTTGGTAGATATTGTTTCTTAAAAACACGCTATTTGTTTTAACAGCGGGATTTAATTATAAAATTAATTAATGAAACTTCTATGTTATGAATTTGGTAAAATAGAATTCATTTTTGAATTCTGAATATGAAATATAGCTTAGGATGAAATTTTGATATTTTTCTGAAAACTTTCAATTTTTGATGAATAGTGAAACCACTAAGTGGTAGGTTAAAAACTGAATTTTGCATAAAACTTAATTTTACCGCTTCTGTGAATGGAATTTCGAAAATCCGACAGACACGGTTAATATCAAGGACTAAAATGTGGTTCAATGAGATGAAAATAATTTTTGGTGAATAGTAACTTTTTACTTTTTTTTACCACGGTTAATAGTAAATAGGGTAACTAAGGGTAAATATGATATTACTATTACCCTAAAACATGTCCTAATTCTATTGGATAAGTGTAATTCGACCAAAAACAACCTTATTAATATAATATGACCATTTAGGTCCACTTGGATTAGATTATGACATTTAATATTATTTTATTTAATGAATAGTTAAAATAGTTAAAATCAAAGTTTAATAACTAAAACATTTTTAATATGGGGTTATACATAAGATAAATTCGACTATAAATATTCATTAGAAAGCTAAAAATATTTCCTACATAATGATATTTTATTTATAAATTTTAGACTTTAAATAAATTAATTTATTTATGACACAACGATGATGCAGTAATTACCCTTTTAAGGAAATATTAACATAATTGATGTTATAAATGCTCAAATGAATGTAATTTGAGACTTTTTTTGAATTCCACTAATTTTCTAGGTTACTATGATATATTAGTGTTGATTTAATCAACTTGGTTCGAACATATAATTCTGTTTTGACTTTCACAAAAATCATATTTCAAATAGTGTCAAAATTGAGACAAAATAGTTTTTAAATCAAATATTATATTATTAATTGTTATTTTATTCCTAAAAATCTAAGGTTCGGCCAAATGACTTAGATAAGGATATATATATTAATAATAAACAATTTGGGGTTCTTTGGGCATGTTATAGTAAGTCTATTAACCATATAGTGAAAGAAAACAAAAAGACACAGTAAAAGTTAAATTATTTAACTTAGAGTTAAATCTAATTGATAAGGTTAAAATAATACCCTAAACTTGTCTAAATCCTATTGGATGATAGGATTTAGACCCATCCCCACTTTAGCTTCGAAATAAGACCCTTTGGAACCATTATAAACCGATTTTGACATTAATATAAAATAATATTTTGAGGTATTCCTAAGGTGCCCCTCTCCTCCATTATAAAAGGATACCTCCTCCCCCTCCTCCTCACACCAATTTGAGCACTCAAGCTCGGCCAACCCCTGCAAAAATCTCTTCTACACTTCCCTAGAAACATCCTAGAGGTTCTGGTCTTCTTCAAGAACCAATTTTAGTGCCCTAAGAGGAGGTCTCAAAGAGGCGCTTCAAAGAAGAGGTAATTACCGTTACCAATTCTTTCATCTTTATTTCTTCTTCCACTTCTTCTTCTTAGGTTGTTTAATTATGAAGTAATAACATAAGTATCACTCATATACTGATATGTTATTATAAGTATTAAACAACCCTATTTCACCATCTATCCATCCTACGGAAAAAGAAATCACTGCGCGTGCGTACGTACGGAATACCGTCTCCACGCCGTGGTGTAATCTATTTTCCACCACCACCTTACATGGATGAGTATAATGGTGTAAAGAATAACTATACATAGTTATTAAAACATCATATTGATTCTGATATACTGTATAATCCACTCTAATTCAATTCAATATTTATGGAAATGATATCATCGCTCGTGCGTACGTACGGACTACCGTCTCCACGACGCGATGAGATTCATTCTCCATGTTAACCATTTAAGAATGATTATAAAGTATATATAAGAAATAATAATGAAATATATGACATTATAAAGCTAATGTATTTATGTATATATATATATATATATTTATGTCATCTACTTACTTCCATTTCAAAACAATAAGGAAAGGAAAAAAGCGTTCATGCGTACGTACGGACTACCGTCTCCATGAACGGTGTTTTTAATTTTATTTATCTATCTATTATATATATATATATACTGAATATATATGATATATAAATCATGTTTTATATTCTGGAAGTAAGTAAATCAGGATATAAGTAATAATGATGTCAAGAACAACAAGTCAAAACACCTACGATAAATGAAACGATTTTACCCAAAACGCTTCTTTAACATGGAATTTACAAAAGAACGGGTAATATAATGTCATAAGTGAACCATATATGATATAATAACAATGAATATGATTCTGTAATAAGTCAATGACATTATTTAAATCATTATACAGGAGGTTCGGACACATACGAAGCAAATCGGACCAAAGGTAAGGGAAAATATCACAATCTCATTTTTATCCGAGATTGTTTATACTTTGGTATTTACTGGGGTGTATTTTATCATCCACATCCATGTTTCATAAATAATATTATTTCCATCCACCTACAATTGTTTAAATCCATTTTTACCCTTCGGTGAGTTTTTAGTAAAAGAAATGAAAGGAATCTTTTGACGTTTTTCATACGAGGTGCTTTTTGACTTTTCCGACAAAAGTATGAAGAATGTTTTTTTTAACTTATACGGCATGAATGGATTTTTAAAACATTATTTCCAAGAAGCGTCCTTTACAAGTTTTCAAGTTTATTTTTAATCAACTTCTTTTATTTTAAATTCGTATGACATGTTATGAAAGGAAAAAAAATTTTGAAGTAGAAAGGATATTTTCCTCAAGAATGGAGTTCAAGTATTTTATCAAAATTATTTTCCATCTAAAACAATAAAAGGGTTATGTTTTTATCCCTATTATTACATGGATTTGATTATGTTGTGATGGAAACATTTTTATGAATTCCTTTATCTTATATGAATTGTTTTATGATGTCATGTTGTTTAAGAATCCCATTTTTATTACGTGGATTACGCTATGATGTATGGTTTATGATTATGTGGCACACATAAGAAAGGATTCATTATAAGATGTGTGGGACCTATATCTCCCTCCAATGCATTGGGTAAAGATTTTATATCTCATGAGATAGACATGGCTGGAATGGTAGGTTATACCGGTTCAGTGAAACATGACTGAAACGAGGGTTACTCGATTCAGAAAGGGACTTTGTCCACTAAGATAGTCTTGGAAATGAGTCTTGACTAACAAGAAATGATTCTCTATGAATATGTGTGAATGCCACAAAGTTTCATGTTTTAAGTTATGATTATTGTGATTACATTTCACTACCATGATTTATCCCATGTTATGAAATTATGCTCTCTTTTGCAGGTTATGATTTCCAAAATGTTGTGTTCTTATGAATACGATGTGATTGATATTTCTTTTGTTTACCCTTACTGAGCATTTGAGCTCACCCTTTTATGTTTTCTTTTCCCCAGGATATAAATAAAGGTTTTAGGTAAAAAAAAGGAAGATCTTTATGGGAGATGTTGAAGATCTTTCACCACGATTAGAAGATTTTATTCCGAGTTTCCAAAGACACTAAACTATTACGATCCTTGTGTGTGTGTTTTTTTATGTACTAAGTATTCCGCAAAAGTAATGTAATGACCATGTACGATAAGCTTCGGGTCTCTACAGTTGGTATCAGAGGAAAGGTTTAGTCAACCTTTGGAAACTAGGATGCGAGAACTTTAGTGAGATCCCTAGAGATATTTATAAGATTTGTCTAGGGATGTCCCTAAGGATAAGTATACGTATAGGATACAGTCCAATAACTACGGTAACGATCGTAGAATTTAACCTAAGAAGTTAGATATTGAGGATACTCCCCCTTTATAATTTTGTTTTCCCTAGCATGATTTTTTCCTCTCACACTATTCTTTTTGGGTTTTAGAAAATGGCTGGAAACAAGATGATTCACGATAATGGAGGATATGATGGACAATGGAATGATATTCTTCATGAGAAACCAAATGAAATGGGATTTGGAAGTCCAAACATCATTATTATGCTGAATCAGCAATCTCATAATATGATCAATAAAGTAAAATTTGGTAAGTTTCCTGACTCGGCTAATAAGAGAAAGATGGAGTTTCATGATGATCATAGAGGAAAGAAAGTTCAATTTCCCCAATGTAAATCATGTGGGAAGAGGCATCAAGGAGAATGTTTCAAAGGAACTGGAAGATGCTTTGGGTGTGGAAAAGAAGGACACAAAGCCAGTAAGTGCAAAGGAAAAGGTTCAGTTAACACCAAGGATGAGGATAATGGTATTGCTATGACATCAACAATGGTTAAATGTTTTAAATGTGGAATGTACGGGCATTATGCAAACCAATGCCCGAAGGGAAAGTCTCATGAAGAGAATCAGTATGGTCTTATGGGTAGTATTTATGTTGATGATGATGAAGAGACTATAAATGATATGTGAGATGAAAGAATTGTTGAAGCTCGGTCAATGGTTTAAGAAGGTAGTGGAATGATTACATGTTTATCAAGTGTAATGTTGTATAAAGAATATCATGGTACTATGGAATAAAGAGACATATAAGGATTGTTACATTGTTGTATTTCTTTGAGTTTTGAAAGTGTGTGATTAATGCTACCAGTATCCATGAAAGGTTATTCAGATATTTTTGGAATGAAGATGATATGCGCATAATGAAGGGATAAGGAGAAAATTAAATGTTTGATAGTATTCATGAGCTCATGACTGATATAAGGAGAAGGTTATTTCATGGTTTGAGTATATAGAATTTTTGGATTTTGGTATGTGGAAAGTGTTAACTTTTAACTGCATTCATGCTTTCATTAAGGTTCAATGGGTATTCAAGAGAATACATGATTAAGGACTTTGAATGTTTGGAATGTGACCAACAAAACATATCTTATGATATATGGGGATCGACGATGGTGTTAAATCTCTGGTAATCGTTTTCACTATGTTATGAGAGTGGACTGCAGTGTTATGGATAAGCCTAAAGATTGGAATGGATTATGTTGGAAATAAGTTAGTATTGTTTAAGGATCAAAGTTTTCTTGATATTATTGATGGGATGTTATAGTAATATAGTTTTAGAAAAAGGACAACCTGCAGGACGGGCGACAGCCCATCGCGTCGGACAAGGCTGTAGGAATCGAACCCACAACCGAAGTGCGACTGGCCTTTATCGCCTACCACTGGCCTACAAGAAGTCCCTGTTTAGTAGAAACTAGTTTTATTATATTAAGCAGTATGATATATGAAGTATAAGTTCATTTTAGGTGGACTTATGTATTTTTTGATAACTTTTCTAACCTTTTGAGACAGATGGAATGACCCATCATTCTATCACATGATCTGTTAACACATCACGAATGACAAATTCAACTTCATTTCTTTAAGAGATGAAGTATAAATTTTCCAAAGAACGACAAATAGTGAGACTACACCAAAATCACGAAAGTATTTCTTCTAATTCCAATTTCATCAACTTTAGGGAAATGATCTTGAAAACCAAAAATGTTGTCCTAGTGCTCTTATATCTGATTAATCAGATGGTACCTTAGATCGTCACAAATTTATGGATTTGTGATTGCTAGCTTTTCCATAGCCATGTTCTCTAACACTCTCCATCAGAACATGATGGTTAGATTTCTCTTCCATATCCATATTTCCACCTATGTGGAAACCCAGTGATTAGTTTATTTGTGTAATCGTTACATTCCATACTTTAGTTTTTAAAGCCAGGTTTTGGTATTTTTTTTACGATGTTGGTTTCTATTAAAGAAACTTTCGAATAGTAAACCATTTATAACCCCGACGAATTTCGAGGGCGAAATTCATTTTAAAGGGGGTAGAATGTAACAACCCGAGATTTTATGAAAAATGTTCCTTTTAATTTTATTTATGTCTTGTGTTGTACGCTACACCAAAAGGAGCTTGCACAACACACATCCTTGACTTGCCTTCCATTACACGCAATCGCGACCTTCCTCGATAGCGTGTGTTGTACGCAACACCAAGTTTCGGTAAACAACGATATGTTATTAAGATATTATTAAAACTAGCTGTTGTGAATAGTAATAACCACTTTTTGAAATTTTTTAAATCTTATTTTTCAAAATGGACTTCATTTATGGATTCGGAGTATCGAATTTAGCATAAGGTGAAATTTTGGTACTTTTCGGATAACTTTCATATTCTGATGAATAGTGAAAATTACTAAATTATAATTAAAAACAACTTTTTTTAATCGAAATAATTAATAGTGATAAATAATTAAATTGAGTGGTTTTAAAGTATATTTAGAATATATTGTTATAATTTAATACAATTTTGGTCATTGGATGTAATTTCACATTTAAACCAGACATAATCAAGTGTCAATCTTTTGGTAGATATTGTTTCTTAAAAACACGCTATTTGTTTTAACAGCGGGATTTAATTATAAAATTAATTAATGCAACTTCTATGTTATGAATTTGGTAAAATGGACTTCATTTTTGAATTCGGAATATGAAATATAGCTTAGGATGAAATTTTGGTATTTTTCTGAAAACTTTCAATTTTTGATGAATAGTGAAACCACTAAGTGGTGGGTTAAAAACTGAATTTTGCATAAAACTTAATTTTACCGCTTATGTGAATGGAATTTCGAAAATCCGATAGACAAGGTTAATATCAAGGACTAAAATGTGGTTCAATGAGATGAAAATAATTTTTGGTGAATAGTAACTTTTTACTTTTTTTTACCACGGTTAATAGTAAATAGGGTAACTAAGGGTAAATATGATATTACTATTACCCTAACACATGTCCTAATTCTATTGGATAAGTGTAATTCGACCAAAAACAACCTTATGAATATAATATGACCATTTAGGTCCACTTGGATTAGATTATGACATTTAATATTATTTTATTTAATGAATAGTTAAAATAGTTAAAATCAAAGTTTAATAACTAAAACATTTTTAATATGTGGTTATACATAAGATAAATTCGACTATAAATATTCATTAGAAAGCTAAAAAGATTTCCTACATAATTATATTTTATTTATAAATTTTAGACTTTAAATAAATTAATTTATTTATGACACAACAATGATGCAGTAATTACCCTTTTAAGGAAATATTAACATAATTGATGTTATAAATGCTCAAATGAATGTAATTTGAGACTTTTTATGAATTCCACTAATTTTCTAGGTTACTATGATATATTAGTGTTGATTTAATCAACTTGGTTCGAACATATAATTCTGTTATGACTTTCACAAAAATCATATATCAAATAGTGTCAAAATTGAGAAAAAATAGTTTTTAAATCAAATATTATATTATTAATTGTTATTTTATTCCTAAAAATCTAAGGTTCGGAAAAATGACTTAGATAAGGATATATATATTAATAATAAACAATTTTGGGTTCGTTTGGCATGTTATAGTAAGTGTATTAACCATATAGTGAAAGAAAACAAAAAGACACGGTAAAAGTTAAATTATTTAACTTAGAGTTAAATCTAATTGATAAGGTTAAAATAATACCCTAAACTTGTCTAAATCCTATTGGATGATAGGATTTAGACCCATCCCCACTTTAGCTTCGAAATAAGACCCTTTGGAACCATTATAAACCGATTTTGACATTAATATAAAATAATATTTTGAGGTATTCCTAAGGTGCCCCTCTCCTCCATTATAAAAGGATACCTCCTCCCCCTCGTCCTCACACCAATTTGAGCACTCAAGCTCGGACAACCCCTGACAAAATCTCTTCTCCACTTCCCTAGAAACATCCTAGATGTTCTGGTCTTCCTCAAGGACCAATTTTAGTGCCCTAAGAGGAGGTCTCAAAGAGGCGCTTCAAAGAAGAGGTAATTACCGTTACCAATTCTTTCATCTTTATTTCTTCTTCCACTTCTTCTTCTTAGGTTGTTTCATTATGAAGTAATAACATCCGTATCACTCATATACCGATATATTATTATAAGTATGAAACAACCCTATTTCACCATCTATCCATCCTACGGAAAAAGAAATCACCGCGCGTGCGTACGTACGGAATACCGTCTCCACGCCGTGGTGTAATCTATTTTCCACCACCACCTTACATGGATGGGTATAATGGTGTAAAGAATAACTATACATAGTTATTAAAACATCATATTGATTCTGATATATTGTATAATCCACTCCAATTCAATTGAATATTTATGGAAATGATATCATCGCTCGTGCGTACGTACGGACTACCGTCTCCACGACGCGATGAGATTCATTCTCCATGTTAACCATTTAAGAATGATTATAAAGTATATATAAGAAATAATAATGAAATATATGACATTATAAAGCTACTGGATTTATGTATATATATATATATTTATTTCATCTACTTACTTCCATTTCAAGACAATAAGGAATGGAAAACAGCATTCATGCGTACGTACGGACTACCGTCTCCATGAACGGTGTTTTTCATTTTATTTATCTATCTATTATATATATATACTGAATATATATGATATATAAATCATGTTTTATATTCTGGAAGTAAGTAAATCATGATATAAGTAATAATTATGTCAAGAACAACAAGTCAAAACACCTACGATAAATGAAACGATTTTACCCAAAATGCTTCTTTAACATGGAATTTACAAAAGAACGGGTAATATAATGTCATAAGTGAACCATATATGATATAATAACAATGAATATGATTCTTTAATAAGTCAATGACATTATTTAAATCATTATACAGGAGGTTCGGACACATACGAAGCAAATCGGACCAAAGGTAAGGGAAAATATCACAATCTCATTTTTATCCGAGATTGTTTATACTTTGGTATTTACTAGGGTGTATTTTATCATCCACAAACATGTTTCATAAATAATATTATTTCCATCCACCTAAAATTGTTTAAATCCATTTTTACCCTTCGGTGATTTTTTAGTAAAATAAATTAAAGGAATCTTTTGACGTTTTTCATACGAGGTGCTTTTTGACTTTTCCGAAAAAAGTACGAAGAATGTTTTTTTAACTTATACGACATGAATGGATTTTTAAAACATTATTTCCAAGAAGCGTCCTTTACAAGTTTTCAAGTTTATTTTTAATCAACTTCTTTTATTTTAAATTCGTATGACATGTTATGAAAGGAAAAATGTTTTTGAAGTAGAAAGGATATTTTCCTCAAGAATGGAGTTCAAGTATTTTATCAAAATTATTTTCCATCTAAGACAATAAAAGGGTTCTGTTTTTATCCCTATTATTACATGGATTTGATTATGTTGTGATGGAAACATTTTTATGAATTCCTTTATCTTATATGAATTGTTTTATGATGTCATGTTGTTTAAGAATCCCATTTTTATTACGTGGATTACGCTATGATGTATGGTTTATGATTATGTGGCACACATAAGAAAGGATTCATTATAAGATGGGTGGGACCTATATCTCCCTCCAATGCATTGGGTAAATAATTTATATCTCATGAGATAGACATGGCTGGAATGGTAGGTTATACCGGTTCAGTGAAGCAGGACTGAAACGAGGGTTACTCGATTCAGAAAGGGACTTTGTCCACTAAGATAGTCTTGGCAATGAGTCTTGACTAACAAGAAATGATTCTCTATGAATATGTGTGAATTCAACAAAGTTTCATGTTTTAAGTTATGATTATTGTGATTACATTTCACTACCATGATTTATCCCATGTTATGAAATTATGCTCTCTTTTGCAGGTTATGATTTCCAAAATGTTATGTTCTTATGAATACGATGTGATTGATATTTCTTTTGTTTACCCTTACTGAGAATTTGAGCTCACCCTTTTATGTTTTCTTTTCCCCAGGATATAAAGAAAGGTTTTAGGTAAAAAAAGGAAGATATTTATGGGAGATGTTGAAGATCTTTCACCACGATTAGAAGATTTTATTCCGAGTTTCCAAAGACACTAAACTATTACGATCCTTGTGTGTGTGTTTTTTTTATGTACTAAGTATTCCGCAAATGTAATGTAATGTCCATGTACGATAAGCTTCGGGTCTCTACATACATGGATTACATTGAATGTGTTTTATTTTAAATTTTATGTGAGGAACATAATAAATTTATAAGATTATTTTATATAGATCAACTATTTATAATAATAGTAAATGTATATCAAAAAATAAGGATTGAATACATATATAGTTTATGAAAGGGTTTATGATATGAGTTTCAATCAAAACCAGACTATCCGATGTTTTGTATTGAAAGTTTATTTATTTATATATATATATTTGTGTGTGTGTGTGTACGTACTGATTAATAATGATAAGTGGGAATGTGTATTTTGATTTAGTGGAGTTTTTAAAATTAAAATCTCCAGTGGATATATATATATATATATATATAAGTAAATCAAGCTTAAATGCTTTCAAAAAACCTGATGCTTAATCATTGTAAATATGGAAGGGAATTTGGGATCAATCCTATCTTTTTCTAAGTTGGTAGGCCCAGATAGCCTTCAGCGATTAATGTTCCCTCAGAATAGTATTTTTTTTCAAAAGCATTCTAATTGTTTTTAGAAAAACATCAGAATATGTTTAAATCGGTTTTTGAACATATGAATTTTTTAAATGATATAATAATTTCAAAGCTTAAGAGATTTCAAATAATATCTTTAAAAGGATTTTTATAAATTTATTTTGAAAGGATATCATTAAACGGATTTGTCAAACATTTTAAAACCCCTTATTGGGAAATTTAACGCTCATCTCTTGTTTTAATAATAATTTCACAAGTCAATTATAATATCCAAAGTTGGATGTATCCTTATTTACTTGTGTGGAAGTGAAGATGGATTTTTTATTTCTTAAATTTTATTTCATCTATAATTATTTGTAATCTTGTATAAAATCTTCCAAAACCAATAATAGTAAAATTTCCTCTTCTATGTAATGATTAAAGAAGTGCCTTTATATTTATCATTGCGATTTTAGATGTCGAGTCCCTTTTCTGAAGGTGACGAGTGCTGGTATGAGTCTTTGGAAACTAAAATTTCATTATTTGAGTTATATGGTTTATTTTAAATTTTTTCCTTCTATATAGGATTTATTAATTGATATTTACTTTTATGTTATGTACTATTTTTTATTTGTAGGGAAAATGTATGTTTATATTCAATTCTCCCCACCTTATATTTCTCTCACCTAAAAGTTTAATGTTATCAATAATAAACCACAATCTCTTAATTAGGTCTTGATTTTGAGACCAAGTATTAACATTTTGAAAGCTTTCTTATATATTTTATTAAAAAACGTGTATTTATCAATTTATGTGATATTTATACTTCCCTTTACAAATTTTAAAAGATATTTTTTATTATCTCCTTTACCAATGTGTGTTTTAAACAATGGTATCTTATAATATCAAAAATGTTTTTCCATTCAATATTAAATGTTTTACCTAAGGATTATATTTTTTCTCATTATACCAAGTGATCTATCTTCCATTATGTTATTATGCATGAACCAATGACAAAAATATTTTATGATGTTCCCATTTTGGGTGAGTGTATTTTTTTTAGATTAATGTGTCTTATGTGACTATTTATGTGAAAAATTTTAAAATTTAACATGAAGCACATTATAATTCTAGGGTTTATGTGATTTTATTAATAGATGTTTTCTGATGGCACACATATATGGTTAATCATTATAATATGTGTAGACCCCATATAAGCATCCAATTCCATGGGTAAATTATTATATCCCATTAGAAAATCATGAGATGAGTAGTGAGGCTTGATATAGTAGGGGATAGGTTTGTGATTCATAATCAATCATGGGAAACAATGTTTTATTCCTAATCAAATATTGTAAACTAGTTGTGATACTAGATCCACTTTGGGAAATATACGGCGATTCCTTATCCATGATGTTGAGTTTCTTTCTTTTTTCTCACCCTCTTTTAGTATCTGACAATGATATTCCCATAGATCATGATTTATGTCTCATTTTTTAATAATCATTACACTGAAAAATACATTTGATCATATGAGATTACTTATTCTCATATTTAGAAATATGAATAGTTATTATTATTCCATGTTGTTTTAATTATATATCTACTCCTGCTTCTGTTTGCCTAAATGAGTATGATCTCATCTTTGGAAACATTTTTATATTTTTATTACTCCTATAATTAATGTTTAATATCACCCTATTATTATGTTTCCATTTCTTATTTGATGAGTATGAGTTTTACATGTTATATATCTTTGATAAGATCTATTATGATTTAATTATGGGGAAATGTGGAAAAAAATTACAAAATCCATTTATGTAGCTAGTCTCCAACATTACATAACCTCTCAATTCTCTGGATGTTGAGAATATTATGTAATGTAATATTTAATTTATAGAAATTATGCAAAATAATGTCATGTTTATCTTGCGACACCTCAGTTGGTATCAGATAAATGGTTTAGTTATTTTTGTGGATTAGTCTTGTCACCATAAGTGTTAAGGTTATGGAACCTTAGTGAAAACACTAAATATGGGTCTAATTAAAGGATGTTATCCTAAGATAGTGGTAAAATATGAGTATAATGGTTTTTTGAATGAAATAATTTTCAAGAAACTAGAAATTGGATGTGGGTCTTCCTTATATGTTCCTAGGGTGTTCACCGCCAAAGGGGTTGTTATACATAAACCTGATCATTATTTTGATACGTAATGAATGGGAATAATAATTTACACCAAGATAGACAGTCATGTAGGGTATACATTGTTTGATAGTATGCTCTTTACGAACCACTATGATTGATTTATTTCCTAGTTACTTTGTGGGTTTAGAATGAGAAGTATAACATAACCCAATGTAAAGTAACTGATGTAATTACAATCCAATATAATGACATAAAATGGTAAATGGTTTTATGGTATATTCCATTTTATCTCATTTATTATGGCAATTACAGAATAAATTAATTGTTTATCACTCTTTAAAACCCCATTTTGTTTTTAGATATGGTTGGACCTAGAAGGGAAAAATGAACAGTGAGTGAGAGGGGAAATGAAAAAACTATCCTAATGAAAAACCAAACGGAAAGGGGGAATGATTATAAAACCACATTAAGACGTTCACCCAAAAATCAAAACCTATAAATAACATTTCAATTAACATAGATCTCTAAAATGCATAATGGATGGAGTTTATTGTCATTGATTCATTCATGTGGCAATGTCTTTAACAACCGAAAATTTTATCAATGGAATTTTCCTTAGTATTATAAAACTATTTCATATTTTGTAATATATTATTTAATAAATCACATTCACCACATGAAAAAATGAAAAAAAATTTATTATATTAACATGAACAATACTTCTATAAAATAAAAATTTCCAAAAGAAGCGAGAAAACAATAATTAGATTAAAATTAAAAAATAAGATAACTAAAAATGAAAATTTAGAATTTCCCAATCTCCTATGATAGCCACACTCACGATAAAAACTATATAAATGAAGTAAAATATTATTAATTAAATATTAATCATGAAAAATAAAAAATATATAACCTTGAGTAAAAATAGATTTGAATTAAGAATAAATGAAATAAGATTTGTTTATAGAATGTATGGAACCCATATTACAATTGGATTCGTAATATGACCATTAGAAATATTATCATTACCATATGAATAGTATCCCCATTGGTGGTAGTATAAAAACAATATTTTTTCTACTCTAAAATGAAAATATATCTTATTTATATCATGATATATGTCATGATTTTTTTTTAAAAAGTTTAAAATAAGTGTTTCTATTTGTATAACACGTATAAGTTTTATTCACATTGTTATAACTAATACAAATATATAATTTTCTCATATTATAATTAAATAAAACAATATTAAGTTATGAAATAGTGATAATATAATTTTAGGATTCCGTAGGTAATTTTTTAATTGGTGAGGAAATTGATCATACTATTTAAATTAATATTTATGAAATAAATAATGATTTTACTTAAAAAAATAAATATCTAATATTGATAAAATTATGTTCATAAAATTTATTTCATTTTTATAATTAAAACATCAAATAGTTGTTAGGGTGAATTTGCAGTATTTTTTTAAAATACTGATTTTTTTTGTGAATAGTGAAATACAAAAATGTAATATATTTAACATTATAAGTTGAATACAAGAATTCATGAGTCATTGGTGATGTAAGAACCAATTAGTTAAATAATTTGTAAAAAATTTACTATATATGGTAACAGTATTCTTCACCATCGGTAGTCTTGATCCATAATAATAATATAATGATTATTATATTTAAACACTCT
The DNA here is from genome assembly GCA_963277665.1 of Viscum album. Lineage (NCBI taxonomy): Eukaryota > Viridiplantae > Streptophyta > Magnoliopsida > Santalales > Viscaceae > Viscum > Viscum album. Next base: position 620,813,785 of record OY728167.1, on the reverse strand, counting down.
ACCCCTCCCCTTAAAAATACTACCCCTTCTCTTCACAAATTTTATGCCTTATAGATTTCCAAATATTTATCCAATTATATTTCCAAACCACCTCCCTATGTAGAAATAGTAATGGTCTCTCCAAAAGGTAAAACCAATGTGACTTAAGGTTTATTGGATGCAACAATGTTTAACAGTTAGTATGATCAATCTATCCATTTTATATTTATTTATTCTTCCACCACCACCTTACATCATACATACAACATGAAATAATTACTCCAATATAATAACTATTATATAATATTGTTTTTTCAAATTAATATCAAGAATTCATGCACTTTTCTTATCTTCTCATTCTAAAATTGAATATAGTGTCCATATTATGGTGAATTCCCCGCATCTATGAACAAGAGACATCGTTTTTCAATACCACCTTCAAGGATGTTAGTAGAAATATTATTACTATTTAAAATGAGGTTAATTCATATATTATATCTTATTTTATGATTCTATAATGTGTTAATAACCGTTGAATTAATGAAACCAATCTTGTTTTTGCTGGGCGGTAAAACAAAGTAAATTAACATACCATTTAAAGATAATATTTATACAAAATTAATAAAACCTGCACTGAAAAATTAATTGATATTTGGAAGAATTATATTGATGGATGGAAATAATATTGTTTTATTTCATGTCTAGTTTTTTAGTTTATTGAATCGAACTGATTTACCCTCAAACTTGGCACTCGACCCATTTTATCACTTACCTGAAGGGCGTTGTTGATCCCCATTGGCTGGCGAGAAGAACTCAGGAATCAAAAAATAAACCAAATTGAATGATTTCTCTTGATATGAATAAAAAAAATCAATATATATATATACACACACACACACACACACACACACACAGAGAGATAGTATGATGGAACTGAAAAAATCTAATAAATATATGCCATAATTATAATAAAAATAGTAGAAGAAAAAAAATTAAAAGGCCCCAAAATCTACAAAAGACAAGTCCAACTATGAAGGAAAAATCCAAAATAGCTAATCCATGTCATAGTGTGGAAGAACTCCCAAAATATAACCACAAGATACCCAGCTCAGTTGACACAAAATCTCTCCCTTAACTATGTTTCCTTTCATTTCCCTGCATTAGAAGTCAATTGTAGGACTGCACACTAATGAAGGGGTGCACATGGTGTGACCTAACAGTCTCAATATGATTTAACCGAGGTGTTTCATAATATGTCTTTTTATAACAATTCATGTACGCTCATTTTAAAATTATACATGGAATGATAAATAGTAAAGTTTTTTTTATAGAAAACATGATAAGAATCTCCCTTTTTTACATTTTTAAAACAACAGAAGGTATATAAATTTCAAAGGACATTTTCCATATCATCTTTCACAATAATAAACATTCATATAAAGGATAAAAAAGGTTTGAAAAATGAAACAGAATCATAGGTATCAACACTAAGGATCACTATAGGTCATGCTAGTAGAATACTCATACCACAATCATTCAAGTGCACAATATAGATCCTATATCTTTGGCCTAAGAGGAAGAGAAACACACCAAGAGTAAACCCCCTACAAACAGTGTCAATATTAGTCCCCTGGAACAACATTCCAAAGATATAGAGGAAATCCCCATGATAAATCGTCCCAATAATAAAAAATAAATGTATGATGATTGAAGCTAAACCATTTACCTAAGAACCAAATGTAACCAATGTGTTCATTTTCATAATTCATTCTAATTCATTCAAAACCATTTCAAAACAATTTCTAATCCCATTTAAATGATTTCAAAATACCCATTTTCTTTACATTTATCAACAACCAAGAAATATCCACTTTTCCTTAAAAATTAGTTTCAATACACAAAAAATATTCATGCTAATTCCTCTTCATAAACTAGATTATAAAATAGTAACAATAATTTTCATCAAACATATACTATAGATGAACCCACCTACCTAAAAACATGGGTTTCACCTGCCATAAATGAGACCCAAAAACAATTAAAACTCAACGATGTTAATGAAGGACCTCAAGAATATACACCCGCCACACCAAAACCAAAAAAATAACAACCTACGGAATGAGATCATACAATTAATCTAGAGAGATGTAGCAAAACTGCAATAATGATCAAATGATGAATAGATCAATCAAGATTGAACCGATTCTTCCAATATCATCATAGGGGAATGTTTTCTTGATAGAAAGGGAAAACATGTAGAAAAATGGGAACTCAAACCCCAAAGGATACCCTAAAACCCCTTCTTATTGAATTACATGATGTGTAATACCATTACATGTCCTAAAATAGACAATGTCGAAATATGTAGAAAAACTAGTTTCCTCAAACCAAAAATAAAATCATTAATTAACTCTTGATGTGTAAAATCTCATCACACCACGAAACATTTCAAATTATGAATACTTATCTCAACATACTACTAAAAACCATTACATGTTGTGTAACGTAGTTAAATATTGTGAAATGAACCTATGGCCTTCAAAAAAACCAAAAACAAAAATCTAAAAACTCCATACCAAAATTTGAGAACTTATAGAGTAGGGAAAATATACCCAAAAATGTTAACAGGTTGTTACAAACTCCACACCATAAAGTCACTTCATCCATGGGAATTCATGTGTAAGATATAACCCATAGAAAAAGATGATACCACTACTACCTCATTAAAAATTCATGTTCCCATATTTTGTTAGAATATTACCCTTGATTCCATGAAACTCTATCCAATGGAATCAATTTCCCATGCATGACTTTCATTTGAGAGTTAACAATCTCAACTAGTTTCTCCAAAACAATAACATCTATCACTAACTCAATTTATTCACAACTCATAATATGAGTGGGTTTAGGATGATACTTACTGAGTTGATATATGTGGAAAAAATCATGAATATATGTCAACAAAATAGGTAATTCTAACTGACATAAATCCTACCCAAGCCACGAAGTGACCTCAAATGGTTTATCATATCTTGATGAAAAGATTCCTTGTTTTACAAGATGAAAGTGAAAAAACCAAGGAGAAACATTTAGTAAAACCCAGTCACCAATGAAAAATTATAAAGGACAATTCCATCGATCCACACACTTGTTCTATTGACTTTGGGCGGTGAATAATCGAGGACGTAAATCGTGAATCTTCACTGATGTCTCCTAAACCAAACTTGGTCTAACTAAATCTACTTCACTATCCTTGTCCCAATAGAGACATGACCTACAAGAGCAAGGATACAACACCTCAAATTGTTCCATTCTGATAGATGAATAAAAATATTTTAATAAAAAACTCAACGAGACCCAAATTAATATCCCATGATCCAATGAAATCTAATACACAAGAACAAAGCATATCCTCCATGATCTGAATCACTCACTCCATCTGACCGTCTGTATTTGGATGGTAATATGTGGTTAACTTGACCAGACTTCCCAGTGCCTCTTGGACATTACAAAAAAACCTTGAGGTAAACCTATGACCCATATCTAAAATAGTGGAATAAGGACTCCCATGTATCCTCACAATCTTTTTCACATATAGCTTACCCATATCATCAATATTAGTGCTATCATTGATTAGAATGAAATATGAAGACTTTGACAACTGATCAAGAACTACCAATATTGAATTTTTCCCTTGGGGAGTCCATGGTAATAAAACAACAAAATTCATTGATTCTTCATCCCATTTCCAAAACCACAATAGAAAAGCCAGAAGGAAACTAGATGGTTTCAAGTTCCTATTCATATATCCATTAGCAAGTGTAACAACATGACATATAATTTGGAATTTCATGCTTCATTCTTGGCCACAAAAATAATTATCTAATTTCATAATAAATCTTCATAGTGCTTGGATGAATAGACCACGAAGACCTAAAATAATTATACAAAAATAAAATCCTCATATATGCTGGGATGACAACCAACTTCCCAAAGTATAGCATACCATCTTAAGAGAGAGACTATCTAGAAACAGTCTCCCCACCATTATGGATTTCTAGATTTTTTCTAAACTCATCATACTACTACTGAATCCATAAAATATACACTTGGGTAGATGATGATAAATGACCACTGGTCCGAACCAAACCCAATATGTCCTCCTAAGAATCCAGGTGCAACTCAGTGAAAAACCCCACAAGGTTCCACTCCTCCTTGGACTCCAGAACAACATGTGATGGTACCTTCCTACTGTGAGCATCTGCAATGACATTCCCCTTTCATTGGATGATGGTTATATGGATGCCAATCATATGATGATATTCTACCCATATTATGTGCCTTAGATTCAATTATTTATGAGAATATATATATATATTATATTCTTATGATTAGAAAATACTATTAACCTATACCAAAAAATATAGTGTTCCAACAATTAAGTGAATTCTCAAGTTCAATAATCTCTCAATATTGAGTGTTGAAATTCTTCTCATACAGTCGAAGCTGATGAGAGTCGTAAGCTACCACATGGTCATCCAACATTAGTAAGTTATGTGGCTCTATTTTTTCATTGTTTTGCCACATCTTTTTACTTAATTTTTAATGATTTAATTAATTATTTAATCACTTTATGCTAAATATTTGTACTTTTGTATTTTTATAATTAAATTTGTCAAATATTCATTTTTATAACATTTTATGTAATTATGGACCCTTAAATAGCTGATTTATTCCTTCTTTGTTTTTAATATAATTAATTTTCCATTTGTTTATTTAATTTATATTTGTTTATTTTATTTAATTTTTCATTATTAATAATTATTGAGTTTGCTAATTAATTTACTTTTAATTTTTAAGTTTATACAACTTAGTTACAGCTTGCCAGACTAATAAAATTAAGGGCAAACCATTTTATTTAATTTAAAAATAGAGGTCGCCACATGTGTTCGCCCTTAATTTTATTAGTTCAATTAGTTAATTAATTAATTAATTAATTAATAGCTTTTAAACATTAATTATATTATTTTATGTATGCAGATTAATTATTAAGTCACCAAATTTTGGTTTTAGTCTACCGGTGAGGTATAAGTGATTGCGGTGACCCAAGTCACCGATGATCTTCTGTTTCTTTTGGTTCTTCTCTTTAATTAATTTATTTAGTTATTTTAATTTAATTCTTTTATAATCTTAGTTTATTAATTATTGAAATAACAAATTATGTGTCGTCAATTAATTATTTTAATGTTCAATGTTTAATAAAAATCTTGTTGTAAATTAATGGTATTTAGCATTATTTTAATTAATTATTTTCAGTATTTTTATTTAAATTATTTAAGTTTTAATTTTATGTTTAATTTGTGTGTCTGTTTTTTAAGGTCACTGTTGCGTAATGTTAGCCTTCCATTTTTCTGTATCGTTGACCTCTGTTTTTTTTCTTACCGGTGACCCCTGAGCTTTGATTTAATTTTCCGTATCAGTGACCCCGTGCCACACTGCCTCACCGATGCCCTCTACCTCACTGGTAGATCACAGTCACCGATAGGTTTTTTAATCCTCACCGATAGCCCTATTTTATTTTTCTCACTGATAGAACTCTTTTATTTTTCCTCACCGATATAGCCTCGCATCGGCGTCATCCCCTGCTACCGATAGCTTCTTCCCTCACAGTTGTCAATTTATCATCACTTTTGCCTCTTCTTTCATGGTGTTCTTCCCCTGCACTTCACCACATCCCCACGAGAAGCTTCTTGCTATAGATAAAGGAGGAGTTCAGTCCGCCGCCACCTGGAGGAGCCGGGATAACGTGTTTTTTCTATGCGCCGTTGCAACACCTGCCGCTGGAACCAAGACGTCATGGCTGTGGAGGGCTACCACACTTCGATGGTGAAGGAGGGTTGACCTACTTTCCGCGGTTGTTGGATGCCGATGGAAGGGAGGAGCCGAAGCCACCACTACACCTGCACTGATGAAGACCGTCTCACCGCACTGTAGAGGAGATCCGCTGCTACGAAACAGGGCCATCTGATCCGCCAGCCGAGGGAAAGAAGTGTGCCGCTGTCTGCCATGAGCAGGAGGATGTCACACCACAACAGAACTGTTGGAATGAGCCGGGATGCCGTTGCGCCATGCTGGACCGAAGAGCTGAAGCTGTTGAGTAGTATCAGAGGAGGAGGCCGCGGGTTCCTGGAAGCAGGAAGCCTCCCCCGGTGTGCCGGAATTGGGGGAGGAGAGGAAGTTAACAAAAAATAAAATTAAAAAATAATAGATAAAAATAATAATAAAAGTAAAGTGAAATGAAAAAAAAGAAAAAAACAAAATCAAAAGTTAAAGTAAAAAAGTAAACTTTAAAAATCCAAATAAATATAAAATAATTTATAAAAGTATGATTTTTTAAATAATTATAATTTTAACAAAAAGATAAATCATAAATTAAAATTTAAAACTTACTTAATAATAAGTTTTAATAATTAATTAATTTACTATTAATAGTATAAATATATAATTTATAATAATTATAATTAAGCTATAAGATATACTTAATAAATTAAAAATACTTAAAACTTAAGTAATAATTTTAATTACAAAAATAAAATTAACTAATTAATTAATTAATCTAACAATTTAATTTCTTTAATGGTAATAATTAAATTGTTAATACAATCTAAAATATTATCTTAATTATTTATTTACTTATGTACTTGATTTTTAATAAATTAATTTAAAAGAAATTTATTTAATTAATAACTTAGTATTTATATCTATTAACTTAATTAAATTAATAACATTTTAATAATTTATGTTTCACTATAATATTACTAAGTGAATTGTTTTATAAATAGAGTAAATAATAATTATCAATTAACTTATGTTAACTTTCTACACTTAACCTAAAAAAATTATTATTTCATTATTTGCTTTCGCATTTTTTTATTTATTTTGTTTTATCATGTGCAGGTTAATTCAAGATTCAAGTTTACATCCAGATTCACTTAACTAACTCACTCAAAGTTAGTTATGTGAGAAATTCCAGCGTGACGTGCTTGTCGCGAAAAAGCGCACCTTTTGTAGTACGTGGGTGAAGAACTTTTGAAGCCGGTGGAGATCGAGCAGTGACATGCAGTAGATGACAGCAAGGTATTAAAGCATGGAAATCAACAGATTTTAAAGGACACTCATTCATTCCACGAACACACATTGGAGAGCAGACCAGGGGACTCTCATTTTTCATTCCACGACACATCAGACGAAAGCGAAGACTCCCAGGGGACTCTCATTCTTCATTCTATGCCAGACAATTCAAGAGCATCACTCCCGGGAGACATCAAGAGTGATACCACATATTTGGAGATGCAGGAGAAAAGCAGTAGTACATGATCTTCATTCTCAGAGGGAGGATCTGTCTTCCTCTATTTTTATATGTTTTACATTTTACTTTCTACTGATATGTTGTCAATTATCTTAGTTTAATTCCTTAGCTTGAGAATTTGGAATTTTATTGGTTTAATCTTTTATCTTCTTCAATTAATTTCTTTAACGAGAATTTGATTCTTTCAGAGAAATTGAATCAGGTTCTTAAACATTGAAATTGAATTAACACCTTAAAGAACATAATTCTAAATCGATGATCTTTTGGTGAGATCGATCATTGAGACAGTTCATCCAACTTTCAGATTAGAAATCATCAAAACTCTTGGTGAGATAGTTTTCTGATGACGACCTTTTATCAAATTGTTGTATGTGTTTTTTGTTGTGGAGAACTTTGAAAACTATATTATAGAGTGTTATTACTTCTAGTGAGGAAGAATTAACAACTTTTTTTAAGGTGTAAATTTAATCAAATGAGGATCATTCATTTATGCCAGTAAGGTTCAAATATCTCGAGCAAACTTTGGATCTACCCTCAGCACTCCTGTTTCCTTCTTTAGTTATTTTTTAGTTTTCACTGTTTTATTCTTGATGTATCTATTTCTAGTCTACATAATAGGGATTTTCCAAAATTGTTTCATACTTCTTTGTTAAAAAGAAATAAAAAAATGAAAAGTAAAAAGATGCCTACCTCACTAGTGACAATAGTGAGGTTTTAGTTTCAAAACCTTAGAATTCACTCATCTGCCTTCTCTATGGTTCGACCCTACACCATTGTGCTAGTGTAGGTTAATAAATGTAATTTTTAGGGTCGTGACGACCTCTGGCCTGTTCAGTATGCATCCAAATCCATCACCAGGAGCATAAAAAACACCAGATACCCATTACCGATATTAGGTAATAGCAGAATAGTAGCTGATGTTAGAAGTCCTTTCAGTTCATTGAAATATGTATGACACTTCACATCCCGTGTAAATTTCAACAAATTCCTAATATGAGTAGTCAAAGGTGATCCTAGCTTAGAGAAACGATTAAAACAATTCATAAGTATCAAAAATGACAATGGAATCTCTATATCACAAAGGAATGCTATGGTTACTTCCACTACAGAACAGAAATCAGTTTATCTAGATCAACTGATAATATATGTTTAGAAATATTTTTCCCCATGAAATTCACTTCTTGAATCCATAAGTGACATTTCCAAAGAATTCCATAGAAACTGTGACTTCTCAATATTTCTAGAACAATCCTTGGATGGTGCTGGTTCTAATGCTCAGATTTTGAAAGGTCCAAAATATCATCCACGAACTGTACCACAAAAATTTTAAGATATTTCTAGGATATAAGATTCATAAAAGAAAGTAAAATAGAATGAGCGTTAGTTCTACAAAAAATAATCACAAAATATTCATAATGGACATACCTACTCCTGAAATCTGTCTTTGGTATATCATACTCCCAAACACTGAGCTAATGATAACCTAACTGAAGATCAATATTTGGAAACCACTTTTTCCCCATTAACTAATCAAAAAAACCATCAACATGAGGTAAAGAATATTTGTTATTAACTGTTAACAAGTTCAACTTACGATAGTCCACAAAAAAATGATGTGTAACATATACCTCCATGGAAAAGTGCCCAAGGGCTTCCCAATATGAATCTTTAGGGAGAAAAGAACATTTTTTTACAAAAAGTCATCCACAAAAATCATGATCTATGATATCTACACTGAGGAAAAACAACAAGAAAGTTTTGAAATCAGTATGTACCTAGCACCAAGTCCACCATAAACACATCCTTTCTCACTAGATGAATACTAAAGAATTTATCTGGGAAAACATCAGAAAACTCTAAACAACAATGGTATGATCAACAATAAAAGAAACATCATCAGGCCCAATCATAAAATTATACAAAAAATGTCTTGATCTCTGGGTTGGATGGCCCAGCATGACTAGATATTAGGTCCCACTCTCCCCAAAACACATGAGATCTCCCATCGATAACTTAAAACAAAACTCACCAACGATAAAAATCATACTCACCTCGATAACCGATAAGAAAATCCATACCGATGATGAATAAAAACATATCCATATCAAGAATGGGAAAATCTTACACCCACTCCATATTAGAAATCATTAACGAACAAGAAGAACACTGATATCCATGCTCTTTCCTCTTACCAAGAGGTGTCACTGACTACATTACAAAGTAAATAAGTTACATTGGACGTTTATAAAAATTAACAAAATTTGAGATATAAATGAGTGGAATGAACCATTATAAAATAAACCAATTTCCACATAAGTTACAATACGTATAGTAACTTTCACTATTACCAGACCTTCATCAACCTCCACTAGAAGCTCATCTACTTCATGAAATTGCATCAATCCTAAGGCCAGTGGATAGAGTGCTTTTTTCCCTAGAATCATCTTACTTCCCTTTAGTAGAATTTGGAGTCGATGAGCCTTGATCATAATGAGGCACAGTCATATCATGATAGAAGCCTTATAAGTTACCAACTCGTCAACATTGATTACAAGTCTTCATGGGAATATGAACATAATGTCATTTTTCATCGAACTTTATATATAGATATATTGTAATATGAACACTACTAGCTATATCAGATAGTGTAGAGGAGGCCTTTTCTAAGACACATCTACACCACTCATATAATGATCATACCACTTCCTCTTCTTCCAATGAGCACCACCAAAGCTCGCATAGATGGAAGAGAACAAGAAGAAAAAACAAACTTTCCTTCCATATTCATTTTTCTATCTTAGCATTGCCTACCATCTCCATATAGGTAGAAATATTTAACATAAACACCTATGACCTAATATCTGGTCACAAAGAATGCAGGTAATTCTGAGCCTTCAACTGGTCATTCTATACCACATGCATAACAAAATAGAGAAGCTCTGAAAACTGATTGGTGTACACTGACATTGAATGATCTACTTAATAAAAATATAGGAACTCCAAGGCAGAAGGCGATGGTGGATTCATCTTCTACTACAGATACATTTTCCGAGTGGAAGTTTGTTCTTTGGCTTCGCTCGGGTCTTCAGGTGATGGATCTAGGCTCTGATCTCAGTATTTAGTGGTGGAGAAGATGATCACAACGTCAATGGTTCGTGAAGCAGGATCTTTCTTATTGGCCTTCCCTATGCAGCGACGTCATGGTCTTGGCTCGACTTCTGGTATTCGTGAAGCCAGCCTCAATCTTAGTGGCAGATCTCCTTTCCTGTGCAATGACGTCATGTCTCATTTTAACTTTTGGTTTTTAGTGGAGAAAGGAAAATGGTATCGTTGGGAAGACAGATCAATCACGGTGGAAGATCTCCTTTATAGTGTGATTTGTTTTTTCTTTCGGTTTTCAGCGGAGCAAGGTGGCGGGATCTTGGGACAGGATGGACTACCATATCCTCATTCACGGTGGTGCTTCCTCAGTTTTGTTTCACGGTATAGTTGAAGGGTTCTATTTCTGAATCATGTTGTGTTCCGCTTCCATCGTTGATGGTTTTGGATGAATTCATTTTGATCTACTGATCTGATGTTCATAGAATGGTTGCTTTAGTTGTCTAGGTTTGTTTTTGGTTTTATTTGTGTCGATATGAAGACCTGATTCAGAAACCAGTTTGATGCATGCAGGAGTGTAATGTTCTGACAGAAACAAGATGTCCTGCATTTGTTTGTTGATTTTTCCTCATGTTGGTGATGCTCGAGTTGTTTTTTTTCAATGGTGATGTGATGGTGTCAAGCCGTGGTATCGCTTGTGATTCATTCTACCTCTATTTACATTGTCCTCTACTCTAGGGTCAGGATTCCTCCATTATCTCTAAGGTGGAGTAGCACAATGGTATTCTTGGTTCTTTAGGATGCAAGTTCAAGTGGCCAGTTCTGGGAGATCGACAAAGATTATCAGTTTGGTGGCTTTTGGCGTCTTTTGAAGTGGTTTTTTGGGTTTTCCTTCGTGATGGTTTTCAGAATCTCATATGGATGGATTTTGATGTGGTTTTGGATTTTGGTGATTTTTTTTGAATTTTTATGATGGTATCAACTGGTAATCTACAAGGATCAGCATTATATGAGGTTAAAGAGCAAGAAGATTTCATCTAGAATGACCATTCGGATTTGGATGTACGATTGAGTATGGCTTTTCCATCGGTACAAGGCTCATTCAACTCAGCACGAGACTGCTTTCCGAGCGGTCATGGGAGGTGGAGGCTTGACATATCGATGTAATTACTGGGGGGAGGAGCACTTTTTAGTAGTCTTGATCTGGGTTAAGTCTTGTATGACTATATTTTTGGTTTCCCACTTTTTCCTCAAAAGTGATTTTGAAATAAAAATTTAATTTTCAGTCTGTCAGATAGCCAACATCAGGGACTCTGGAAAAAATTTCTGGAATAATCAGGTTTTGAAACCCATACAACCGATGTCCACACGTCTTCGTTCCTCAAATATAGATTCCCACAATCCTTTAATAAAACCCACAACTCTAAATGTTGCACATATTTCCATGATATTATTAGGTGTCTCTAGGAAGTCAAATATTTGATAGATCTTAAAAAGCCATTCCCCCACCTACACTACTATATATAAGGCCATTAGCGACCGCCATTGGCGGTCGCTAAAGGGCTTTAGCGGCCGCGCAGCGACCGCCAATGGCGGTCGCTGTTGCCTCGTCGCTAGAGGCCTTTAGCGACCGCCATTGGCGGTCGCTATTCTAAAAAATTTTTTTTTTTAAAATTTTTTTTATTGAATTGAATATAAATATAAATATAAATATATATAATATATTTTAAATGTTTTAATATATATTTAATATATATATAATATCAAATCATTGTGCTATAATATATATATACTATTAAATACAATATTTTAAATATATATATATATATATAATATATTTTAAATGTTTTAATATATATTTAATATATATTCAATAAATATTTAATATATATATAATATCAAATCATTGTGCTATAATAATTTAAAAACTTCGATTCAAGAAATAATCTCATTTCAGGTCGTTCGGAGCACGTTTGCTCCGAATCGGACCGCCGCACGCCGTTTTGGTGTTTAACGGCGCCGGAAACGCGTTTCCGGCCGCCGCGGTCGCACGGCACCTCCGAATGAGGTTCCGTCTGGCCGACCATTTCACAATTGACGCCCCGGATGTTGTCGTACGGTTTCGTGGCATTCGGAGGTCGTTCGGGTGGTTTTGACCCCCCAACGCGCCATTTCAGCGCGCGCCGCGCTGCTGAAAACGACACAATCGGGCGTGCCGCGCGCACCGCACGTCCGATGGACGTGCGGCCTCCTCCTGCATCTCAGGAATAATATTCCTCTCGTCCCCGTGCGGTTTCAGGTCGTTCGGAGCACGTTTGCTCCGAATCGGACCGCCGCACGCCGTTTTGGTGTTTAACGGCGCCGGAAACGCGTTTCCGGCCACCGCGGTCGCACGGCACCTCCGAATGAGGTGCCGTCTGGCCGACCATTTCACAATTGACGCCCCGGATGTTGTCGTACGGTTTCGTGGCATTCGGAGGTCGTTCGGGTGGTTTTGACCCCCCAACGCGCCATTTCAGCGCGCGCCGCGCTGCTGAAAACGACACAATCGGGCGTGCCGCGTGCACCGCACGTCCGATGGACGTGCGGCCTCCTCCTACATCTTAGGAATAATATTCCTGTCGTCCCCGTGCGGTTTCAGTTCGTTCGGAGCACGTTTGCTCCGAATCGGACCGCCGCACGCCGTTTTGGTGTTTAACGGCGCCGGAAACGCGTTTCCGGCCGCCGCGGTCGCACGACACCTCCGAATGAGGTGCCGTCTGGCCGATCATTTCACAATTGACGCCCCGGATGTTGTCGTACGGTTTCGTGGCATTCGGAGGTCGTTCGTGTGGTTTTGACCCCCCAACGCGCCATTTCAGCGCGCGCCGCGCTGCTGAAAACGACACAATCGGGCGTGCCGCGCGCACCGCACGTCCGATGGACGCGCAGCCTCCTCCTGCATCTCAGGAATAATATTCCTCTCGTCCCCGTGCGGTTTCAGGTCGTTCGGAGCACGTTTGCTCCCAATCGGACCGCCGCACGCCGTTTTGGTGTTTAACGGCGCTGGAAACGCGTTTCCGGCCGCCGCGGTCGCACGGCACCTCCGAATGAGGTGCCGTCTGGCCGACCATTTCACAATTGACGCCCCGGATGTTGTCGTACGGTTTCGTGGCATTCGGAGGTCGTTCGGGTGGTTTTGACCCCCCAACACGCCATTTCAGCGCGCGCCGCGCTGCTGAAAACGACACAATCGGGCGTGCCGCGCGCACCGCACGTCCGATGGACGTGCGGCCTCCTCCTGCATCTCAGGAATAATATTCCTGTCATCCCCGTGCGGTTTCAGGTCGTTCGGAGCACGTTTGCTCCCAATCGGACCGCCGCACGCCGTTTTGGTGTTTAACGGCGCCGGAAACGCGTTTCCGGCCGCCGCGGTCGCACGGCACCTCCGAATGAGGTGCCGTCTGGCCGACCATTTCACAATTGACGCCCCGGATGTTGTCGTACGGTTTCGTGGCATTCGGAGGTCGTTCGGGTGGTTTTGACCCCCCAACGCGCCATTTCAGCGCGCGCCGCGCTGCTGAAAACGACACAATCGGGCGTGCCGCGCGCACCGCACGTCCGATGGACGTGCGGCCTCCTCCTGCATCTCAGGAATAATATTCCTGTCGTCCCCGTGCGGTTTCAGTTCGTTCGGAGCACGTTTGCTCCCAATCGGACCGCCGCACGCCGTTTTGGTGTTTAACGGCGCCGGAAACGCGTTTCCGGCCGCCGCGGTCGCACGGCACCTCCGAATGAGGTGCCGTCTGGCCGACCATTTCACAATTGACGCCCCGGATGTTGTCGTACGGTTTCGTGGCATTCGGAGGTCGTTCGGGTGGTTTTGACCCCCCAACGCGCCATTTCAGCGCGCGCCGCGCTGCTGAAAACGACACAATCGGGCGTGCCGCGCGCACCGCACGTCCGATGGACGTGCGGCCTCCTCCTGCATCTCAGGAATAATATTCCTCTCGTCCCCGTGCGGTTTCAGGTCGTTCGGAGCACGTTTGCTCCCAATCGGACCGCCGCACGCCGTTTTGGTGTTTAACGGCGCCGGAAACGCGTTTCCGGCCGCCGCGGTCGCACGACACCTCCGAATGAGGTGCCGTCTGGCCGACCATTTCACAATTGATGCCCCGGATGTTGTCGTACGGTTTCGTGGCATTCGGAGGTCGTTCGGGTGGTTTTGACCCCCCAACGCGCCATTTCAGCGCGCGCCGCGCTGCTGAAAACGACACAATCGGGCGTGCCGCGCGCACCGCACGTCCGATGGACGTGCGGCCTCCTCCTGCATCTCAGGAATAATATTCCTGTCGTCCCCGTGCGGTTTCAGGTCGTTCGGAGCACGTTTGATCCCAATCGGACCGCCGCACGCCGTTTTTGTGTTTAACGGCGCCGGAAACGCGTTTCCGGCCGCCGCGGTCGCACGACACCTCCGAATGAGGTGCCGTCTGGCCGACCATTTCACAATTGACGCCCCGGATGTTGTCGTACGGTTTCGTGGCATTCGGAGGTCGTTCGGGTGGTTTTGACCCCCCAACACGCCATTTCAGCGCGCGCCGCGCTGCTGAAAACGACACAATCGGGGGGGCTTTACGGGGGTGCGGGGGGGGGGGGGGGGGGGCTGTACGGGGGTGCGAGGGGGGCTGTACGGGGGTTCTGGGGGCTGTACGGGGGTGCGGGGGGGGCTGTACGGGGGGTGGCGGGGGGCTGTACGGGGGTGCGGGGGGCTGTACGGGGGTGGCGGGGGGCTGTACGGGGGTGGCGGGGGGCTGTAGGGGGGTGGCGGGGGGGCTCTCCGGGGGTGGCGGGGGGCTGTACGGGGGTGGCGGGGGGCTGTACGGGGGTTCGGGGGGCTGTACGGGGGTGCGGGGGGGGGGGGGGGGGGGGCTGTACGGGGGTGCGGGGGGCTGTACGGGGGTGGCGGGGGGCTGTAGGGGGGTGGCGGGGGGGCTCTCCGGGGGTGGCGGGGGGCTGTACGGGGGGTGGCGGGGGGCTGTACGGGGGTTCGGGGGGCTGTACGGGGGTGCGGGGGGGGGGGGGGGGGGCTGTACGGGGGTGCGGGGGGCTGTACGGGGGTGGCGGGGGGCTGTACGGGGGTTCGGGGGGCTGTACGGGGGTGCGGGGGGGCTGTACGGGGGTGCGGGGGCCTGTACGGGGGTGGCGGGGGCCTGTACGGGGGTGGCGGGGGGCAGTACGGGGTGCGGGGGGCTGTACGGGGGTGCGGGGGGGCTGTACGGGGGTGCGGGGGGCTGTACGGGGGTGCGGGGGGGGGGGGGGGGGCTGTACGGGGGTGCGGGGGGCTGTACGGGGGTGGCGGGGGGCTGTAGGGGGGTGGCGGGGGGGCTCTCCGGGGGTGGCGGGGGGCTGTACGGGGGTGGCGGGGGGCTGTACGGGGGTTCGGGGGGCTGTACGGGGGTGCGGGGGGGGGGGGGGGGGGGCTGTACGGGGGTGCGGGGTGCTGTACGGGGGTGGCGGGGGGCTGTACGGGGGCTGTACGGGGGTGCGGGGGCCTGTACGGGGGTGGCGGGGGCCTGTACGGGGGTGGCGGGGGGCAGTACAGGGGTGCGGGGGGTTGTACGGGGGTGCGGGGGGGCTGTACGGGGGTGCGGGGGGCTGTACGGGGGTGCGGGGGGGGGGGGGGGGGGGGGGCTGTACGGGGGTGGCGGGGGGCAGTACGGGGGTTCGGGGGGTTGTACGGGGGTGCGAGGGGCTGTACGGGGGTGCAGGGGGGCTGTACGGGGGTGCGGGGGGGGGGGGGGGGGGGCTGTACGGGGGTGCGGGGGGCTGTACGGGGGTGCGCGGGTGGCTGTACGGGGGTGCGGGGGGCTGTACGGCGGTGCGGGGGGCTCTCCGGGGGTGCAAAGGTCATCCCATTGATTACAAAAGTGAAAAATAAAAGTGATAACATCTAATTAATACATATTTCTTTTATCGATACCATACAAAAATTTATAAAAAATATATTGGATAATACATAATCTATAATATCAGATTTATTGATCTGTTGGAATTAGTTCGACTTTTTCAAATGTAGAATCATTCAAGATTATCTGATCAAAAACTCAATATGTGTATAAAATATTTAAAAGACCACCATGGATGGTAATAATGCATTACTTAAATGAATAAATACAGTACATCAATGTCAACCCTACCAGTAAAAACAAAAAACATATCTCGTGAATATATGGTGCGTCACGCGTTGCCATCACTGTTACCTCTTTCTGGTGGACCAGGTGCCTACAACAAATAAACATTATAAATATTTTAATAACAAAAATAATTTAAATTAAATAAATAAATACAGTATATACCTGCGTCGTATGATCCCCTGTACCATCAGCTCGACGCACATATTCCCGCAGTGCTCTTACCTCAGCTGTCAATTGCGCATTTGTCTCCTCGGAAGCGCGCAGCCGTGCCTCAAAATCTGACATCTGCTGTGTCATATGAGCAACAGCAGGACCGACAACCGCAGCGCGTGACACTACAGAACGAGGAATCCCTGCTCCATAGGTCAAACTATAGCCATGCCCGTCCCGACCAATAATGCGATGAAAGATCTCATCCCGTCGCATGGGAAGCTGTCGCTGGTCCTCTGGCAGATGTTCTAACTCAGCTTCAAATTGATCCTGTGAAATATTTAAATATATATAAATATATATATGTTAATATAAAGATTTATGTAATTATTGGTAAGTACAGACACTTACTATCAATGCTGCAACCTCTGGATCATTGCGATCACGAGTCCTTATCCACACCGACATTTTATCAGTTGCTGCACCTTGCCCTCGCAACTGTATATTAAAAGAATATAAACACAAAACCATATTAATTAATTAATTAAAAAGTGAATAATATATACCTCATGTCGGATCTGAGACACGTGACGAGTCCCGAGCCTGTGAGCTGGTCCCTGCAACGCTCGATTCTCCGAATGGCGTGTTGACACCTCCTACATTCAATTCATTCAAATTTCAAACAAATCACATATTCTTGAAAATATATATACATCAAAATAATTAATATACAAACCGCAACACCCTCAGTAGACCAATATGCAACCAAGTCACGCCACTGAGCCGGGAGGACACCTCTCGGGACTTTTTCCAAAATGTCAGGGGCACCCACATTTGGTACCCAGTGGTCCCTCTTCACTTTGCCTTTATAATCTTTCCACAGCTTACGGCATTTGCTCATACACACGGGCCGAAACTCTTCAGGGCATACTTTCAAATTTTGCTATAATGAAAATAATCAAACATATTAGTATTATTTATAAATAGAAAATAAAGTAAAATTATTTTCTTACCTGAACCTCCCTCCATAGACGATCTAATGTGTCCTGAGGGATAGAAGCCCAATCACGCGTGGTCAATGGAAATCGATGTGGGTCACGTATGATATGACCCAGCTGACGAATAAATGCCGGGGCATTCGGTCCCACGGGATGAAATACCTCATCAAATGAAACATCTATCGTCGTGTCGGAATTCCATGCTAATATGCCACGACCAGGGCCTCTCCTGCGAGAGGAAGAAGCAGCCGAGTCTGATCCTGTTGAAAACAATTTTATATATAAATTGACAAATGTTATATATATATATATATATGTTAATTACGTAAATAATATAGATAATGACTGTCAAACATACCTCGACCCTGAGACGTAGATGCCTCAGATGGATGATGTGGATTTTCTGCCTCTTCCCCTGACATGTCTGCAATCATACAAAATATCAGTAATGAGTCCAAAGTGTTTAAAAGATAAATTGGATTGTTCTTAATAAATCAAACTTGTACAACTGTTAATCAAAAAAAAATGGATTGAATAATTAGTTGTGAATGAATTTTAAAAAATCAGAAAGTTAATCAACCTAAATATTTATGACTGAATTAACTTACAAAAGTGAGGATTAAAACTTATAAGGATTTATAAAATGATTAGATAATTTATGATATCCTAGGACATTCTACTGAATAGCGGGAAAACAATTATACCTTTCATTAAGCATGCAAATCGACCGTTTCTCCTTCAACAGCCGCTCTGACCCAATAAATATCTTCTTCACGTTGAACTACGGTATGTTGATCAAGTTGTTGGTAAACAAACGGAACAGTCTCAGGTTCATCTTCTTCAAATAAAAACACTCCTCGCCGAGACATTTTGACAACAACTTGCCAACTTGGATCCGAAGGCAAAGTAACGAAGAATACTTGTTCCGCTTGTGATGTCAAGATGAAAGGTTCATTCTCAACTCGTTCATTATTTCTGTATAACATGTAGTTAAAATTCACCAATGAAAACTGATATTGATCGACTTTACATCCACGCACTGGATCAACCCAATTACACTTTAACAATATGTACTTCAAACCGTGTGTGTATACAACTTCAATGATGTCTATCAATTGACCATAGTAATAACCAGAATCGACAAAGGGACAACCGATTCCACTGTTTTGTGTTGCTCGTTTGTCATCAACATCTTTAATGCGAAATCGAAAACCATTAGCATCAATAGATTTATAACGACGAGCGGTTATAGATGGACCCTCAGCCAGTTGGATAAATACTTCAGGTAACGTGGGGTCCCCTAACTCCCTCAGCTTACGAACCTACATAATTTATAAAAATCAATACTGATATATGCAGAAAGAATTAGTTTAATACTTCACTCATAATGAAAATCAATTTATACATACATAATCCTTGAACCAATCATGAAATGCCGCATAATGAGATTGTTGAATTTGCAACTCAGTCGCACGATGCATCTCTTCTTTTATCTCATTAATGTGTTTCCTGCAAATGATTACGCGATGTTTAAAAGATCAACTTATGCAAAGAAAACATGTAAAAGTTATACAAGCACATTGATAAGATACTTACTGCATTAATGGTGCAACTGATGGAGTATTGAACAAGATATATCGATGTGCTTGTATCCACTCGATGTTGTCCATATCAAATGTGGTTCCTTCTCCAACTGGACCATCATGAATCCGAGAGGGCTTATCTAATTTTGTTTCAACATCCGTAAGATATTCTGCACAAAAGGTAGTACACTCGTCCATCAAATAACCATTGGCTATTGATGTCTCTGGACGAGCTCTGTTGCGTACAAATCTTTTCAATGTACTCAAATACCGTTCAATAGGATACATCCACCTGAATTGCACTGGACCAGCAGCCATTACTTCATCAGTTAGGTGCACTGTTAAGTGGACCATAACATCGAAAAATGAGGGGGGGAAAAGTTTCTCAAAGTGACAAAGCGTAAGTACAATTCGGTCCTGCAAACTTTTTAAATCACTCATTCGTTGATTTCTTAAACAAAGCTGTCTAAAAAAATTACTCATCTCAATCAAGTGCTGAACAACATTGGGGGATAAACAATCACAAATTGCGATTGGAATCAACTGCTGAAGTAATATGTGATTGTCATGACTTTTCAACCCTTGCAATGTCTTGCTCGTCAGATTCACACACTTTGAAATATTAGAAGAGTAACCATCAGGCACCTTGACCATCTTCAAAATGGAAAGAAATGTCTCTTTCTCCTCTGTAGTCATCGAATACTGTGCAGCAGGCATATATGCCTTGTTTCCCTCAGCTAACTGTAAATGCAACTGTTTCCTTAAACCCATTTCTTCCAAATCACGACGTGCATTAACATGGTCCTTTGACTTTCCACTGACACCTAAAATGGTCCACAATATGTTATCACAAACATTTTTTTCAATGTGCATGACATCCAAATTATGCCTCAACATGATAGTTTTCCAATACGGAAGACTATAAAAAATACTTTTCTTTTTCCAATTGTGACTGCGCTGCCTACCCGCAGCACGAATATTACGTACTGGAGGAGCCACCAAATCCTGAATTTCATATACCGTGCGGATGTTTTCTTCCTCAATCTGCGATAACATTTCGACTCCTGTCATGATCTTTGGTGCTGGGCTGAACTCTCTAGAACCATCAAATGCCACTCTGTCCTTTCTGAACCTGTGCTAGGGAGGGAGAAAACGCCTGTGACCCATGTATGCCCATTTTTTGGAATGTTTAAGCCATACCGATTTTTTACTTTTATTGCAACAAGGGCAAGCAAATTCCCCTTTAGTACTCCAGCCTGATAAATTTGCATAAGCTGGGAAGTCATTGATTGTCCACAATAAAGCTGCATGCAGTTTGAACATTTCATTCGTTTCGCAGTCATAAGTCATCACACCATCGCCCCAAAATTCATTCAACTCATCAATCAATGGCTGAAGGTAAACATCAATCTTATCCCCCGGACTTTTAGGTCCATCAATAAGAGTGGAAAGTAATATAAATTGTTGCTTCATACAAAGCCACGGAGGAAGATTATATGGAACCAACACCACGGGCCATGTGCTATGAGTTGCACCAACCATAGACTTGAATGGATTGAAACCATCTGCTGCCAATCCCAATCGGACATTACGAACATCTTTAGCAAAGTCGGGATGTCTCTTATCAAAATCCTTCCATGCATGAGAGTCTGCCGGGTGGGTTAACATGTCACTTTCATGAACTCTTTCTGCATGCCATCTCATTAAATTAGAAACTTTAGATGACATAAAAAATCTTTTCAACCTCGGTTTAAGGGGAAAGTAACGCATTTGCTTTACGGCAATCGGTTTCCCCTGTATCGCAATCTGACTTTGATGAGTCTTATTTCCCCTGTTCTCTTTCCACCTGGAAGCGCCACAAACCGTACAGATATCCAAATGAGCAGTTTCATTTCTAAACAACATACAGTTGTTTGCACATGCATCTATAGTCTCATATGTAAAACCTAAGTTCTCTGTCAACTTACGAGCATAGTAATACGACTCAGGAATCTTAGCGTCGACAGGAAGAACTTTTTCAATAAAACCAAAAGCATGTCGAATGATGTGTGTGACCAATTGTTCAAAGTCTTCAAATGCAACAACTCCACGATGAACGACAGTTTATTGTAAGAAGTACATCCAGGATATAATTCTGTTTTCGCATCATCAAGTACTTCATAAAACCTCCTCGAATCACGATCTGCACCAGAGCGAAGATTTATCTCACCGGTCTCAAGATTCTGGATGTCAATGCCTTCAGGATCAAACCCACGTACCATTTCAGTAAGCATTTCATGCATTGGATCAGTCATCCTTGCATCAACATCCATCTGAGCTGCATCTGTATTTTGACAATGAACATATTCTTCTCCATGACGAGTCCAACTCTTATAATTTTTCAGAAATCCATTAAAGAAAAGGTGCTCCCTCACAGTATCTCGTGTGAATTGATATCTGTTAGCACATTTTCTACATGGACAACTAATATAGTCACTTTCAAATCCTCTCGTGAAGTCAATAAACTGCATAATGCCATTGAAATATTCTCTAGACGTTCGATTTGGAAGATCAATCCAACTCTTATCCATAATAATATCTGTATAAAAAACATTTACACAATACTTATTACATTTACATTTTTCAAATCAACTATATTCAAAATAAATATTAATCATTTGTTTATGAACCATTGATAAAATAATAATGTAACTGAAAGCTCATGTTACCTGATTGAGCTACAAACCTGAAAGGGAGGGGAGCCGAAGGCGGTGCTGCGAGGGAGAGGAGCAGCGAAGGGGAGCCGGAGCCAAAGGCGGTGCGGCAAGGGAGGGGACGGGCGGCGGCGGCGGCGGGGAGCTGGAGGAGAGGAGGCGGTGAGGGGACGGGGGACGGGCAGCGAGGGGGGGGTGTCCGGGGTCGGGGGGGGGGGGGGGGGGGGCTGTCCGAGGTGCGGGGAGGGGTGTCCGGGGTGTCGGGGGCCTGTCAGGGGTGCGGGCAGGGGTGTTCGGGGTGCGGGGGTGTCCGAGGTGCGGGGGAGGGGGGGCTGTCTGGGGTGCAGGGGGGCTGTCGGGGGTGCGGGGTGGGGTGTCCGGGGTGCGGGGGGCCTGTCCGGGGTGCGGGGGGGCTGTCCGGGTTCGGAGGGGGGGTGTCCGAGTGCGGGGGGGGGGGGGGGGGGCTGTCCGGGGTGCGGGGGGGCTGTCCGGGTTCGGAGGGGGGTGTCCGAGTGCAGGGGGGGGGGGCTGTCCGGGGTGCGGGGAGGCGTCCGGGGTGCGGGGGGCGGTCCGGAGTGCGCGGGGGGGTGCTGTCCGGGGTGCGGGGAGGCGTCCGGGGTGCGGGGGGCGGTCCAGAGTGCGCGGGGGGGTGCTGTCCGGGGTGCGGGGAGGCGTCCGGGGTGCGGGGGGCGGTCCGGAGTGCGCGCCGGGGGCTGTCCGGGGTGCGGGTGCCGTCCGGGGTGGGGGGGGGGGGGGAGGGCCGAGAGGCCGGAGGGCGGCGGCCGGAGGCCCGAAGGCGGAGGGCGGCGGCCGGAGGCCGGAAGGCAGGCGGTGGGGGAGGGCGGGCGGCGGGGGAGGGCGGGCGGCGGGGGAGGGCGGGCGGCGGGGGAGGGCGGGCGGAGGGGGAGGCCGGGCGGCGGGGGAGGCCGGGCGGCGGGGGAGGCCGGGCGGCGGGGGAGGCCGGGCGGCGTGGGAGGCCGGGCGGCGGGGGAGGGGAGGGCGGCGCGAGGGAGGGCGGCGCGAGGGAGGGCGGCGAGGGGTTAGGGCGAGATCGAGAGGGCGCGGGGGGGGGGGGGGGGGGGCGCAGAAACCCCCCGAATATTTTTAGGGAGGTTAGCGACCGCCATTGGCGGTCGCTAATGGTGGGCTATAGCGACCGCCAATGGCGGTCGCCCGAGTCAGGGGGCCTCTACTGCCCCCTTTTCTAGTAGTGCTATTTAGGTTTATTCATTCCTTTAATGGATGGTGGTTTCTCACACATGAATTACTGGGAACGATCTCTCTATCCTCCAACTCCTGGATGTACCTCAAAAACTGCATTTTAAAGTCTTGTAATTTTATAATCAATAGAATGATATTACCATATAGTATTATAAATGGGATTCATATCCACTGGATTATTCCCCTACAGAGAATTATCTACACCTTCATGAGGAACTCATGGAAGACATCTCAAAGGCATATTGTTGCACACCAAAACACAAGGAACAATTAGACAAAGATTAAATATAATTTTAATCCAGAAAACCCATACGAATAAATGGAGATTTAATAAAACCCAAATCAAGATACACATATCCTAACATACCAGAACACCTTGAGTCTCTTTACAACAAGAGATGACCATTCACTCTTCACCACAAGCTTATTGTAACACCCTGAGATTTTATGAGAAATATTTTTTTATTTTCTTTTTAATTTACTATGTTATACGCAAAGGAATCTTTAACTGTACACAACACAATCTTGGCTTGCGTTACACGCAATCACGACCTTCCTCAATAGCGTGTGTAGTACGCAATACCGGGTTTCACTAAACAACGATATATTGTAATTATTATGGACTAGACATTATGAATAGTATTAACTACATTTTGAATTTTATAACATTATTATTCATCTTACACATTTTCTAAAACATGTTAGGTGAACAAAATAAATTTTTCGGGTAAAATAAGTATTTTTCAAAAAAATGCAGTTTTGCCACCTTTTGATGACACACCCACTTTAAATCTAGTTTTTGATAGGTTTATAAGTTCAATTTGACAAAATAAAATTCTTCTTTGGAATCAGGATATAAAAATTTACTTTGGATAAATTTTTCATATTATTCTAATAACTTTCATATTTTAATGAATAGTAAAAACACACTATATTTTAATTAAAAACAACTTTTTTCATCGCAATAATTTATATGGTTAAATTATAATATTGAATTTTTTTTAATGTATAAATAGAATATATTTTTACCATTTAATATAATTTATGTAATTACCATTAATTTTCTTTGAATTCATAGTTTAAAACATTTCAATCTTTGATAATGTTTTAACTTTTAAAACCCTTTTTCTTAACAACGGGATTAATTTAAATTAATTACTGCAAAATCTGTGTTTTGAATTTTAAAAAATGGATTCCATATTTGAATTCAGCGGGTCAAAATTATGTTAATAGGTTACTTTTATTTTTTTTCATACTATGAATAGTAACTAAGGTAATTTTTATTTACTGCAGTTAAAAGTAAATCGGGTAATTAAGGGTAAAAATAAGATTATAAAATTACTCTCACTCCTTCCAAAATTTTATTGGATGACTAAAACTCGACCATTATCACTTAAGGGTCGGAATGAATTCATTTTATGGACTTTTGATCATTAAAATAATTTAATTGTTACTAAAACCAAAGAAAGTGACAACATGTCACTCTCTTAAATCTTATAAGTATAATAATTTTAATTTAGTGATAAACTTCATGAAACTTCGAACATGAATAGTCTCTAGAAATATAATAAAATTATCTACATCATGTGAATTTATTAAGAATTTTTAGGGATTAAATAATTATCATTAAAGGTGACACTATAGTGATGTTGAAATTATTTTATTGATTGAAATATCAAATAAATTGTTTTAAAAATATTAAAATAAATATTACATGACCTATTTAATATGATACACTAATTTTCTAGATGACTATGACATGTTAGGAAGATATGAATTTTTTTTTTTGAATATATACATTGTATATATTTTATTTAAATTCAAATAATTGAATAGTTTTGAAAATTGACACTATTGTTATTTTATAAAAATATCATATTATAAAATAGTTTACAAATGACAAAAATATATAAAAATTATAAATTAAAGTTTATATGGGAAAAAAATTTCATAAATTATCCAATTATGGACAATTCAAAATAATTAAGTAATTATTTATACAATTTAAAATTTAGAATCTTATTACCACAAATAAAATTAAATAGATTAAATATAGAGAAATCAAGTTGATAATGTTTAAAATAAGTACCTACATGTCTAAATTTTATTGTTTGATGATCTTAAAACCCCATATCATATAAGCTTATGATTTTAGTCAATTTTGATGTTTTTATGTGGGGTTTTAATTTATTATAAATTAATATTTTTGAGGTTTCCAAAGGTGCCCCTCTCCTCCCCTATAAAAGGGCACCTCCTCCCTCTCCTCCTCACATAATTTTGAGCCTTAAATATCGGCCAACCCCTTCCCACATACCCTCTAAACTTTCCTATAAAAATACTAGAGGTCCTTATCTTCTTCAAAAACCAATTTTAGTGCCCTAAGAGGAGGTTTCAAAGAGGCGTGTCGAAGAAGAGGTAATCTCTTCTACCGATTCTTTCAAGTTTCTTTCTTCTTCAACTTCTTCTTACTTATTTGTTTCATCATAAATTAATAACATCAGTATCACTCATATATTGATATGTTATTATAAATATGAAACAACTCTAGTTCACCTTCTATCCATCCTACAGAAAATGAAATCACCGCGTGTGCATGCGTACGGAATACCGTCTCCACGCCGTGGTGTAATCTGTTTTCCAACACCACCTTACTTGCATGGGTATAATGGTGTAAAGAATAAATATATATGATTATTGTAAAGTGATATTGATTCTGAAATATTATACATACACTTCAATATAATTCCACGATCATGGGAAGGATATCATCGCTTGTGCGTACGTACGGCCTACCGTCTCCATGATGTGATGCGACTCGTTCTACATGATATTCATTAAATAATGATTATATAAAGGAATTGAATGAATATATATGATATATATTACACTAATACCATTCTTTATATGAGTTAGCTATAACCTAAAAAGAGGAATAAGAATTTATTCGACAAAACATGCATAAGAACATAAAGCAATGAACACCCAAATAACAAGTAGCAATGAAATATTACTAATAAGAAGATAAGAATACGACCATATATGATATAATAACAGTGAATATGATTCTATAATAATTCAATAACTTTATTTAAATCATTATACAGGAGGTTCAGATACGTACGAAGCATATCGGACCTAAGGTAAGGGAAAATCTCACAATCTCATTTTTATCCGAGATTGTTTATACTTTAGAATTTATTGGGGGGATATTTATCATCCACATCCATGTTTCCTATATATGTAATATTATTTATATCCTTCTATAATTTTTTAAATCCAATTTTACCCATTGGTGAGTTTTTAGTAAAAGATACAAAAGGAATCTATTGTCGTTTTTTAGTAAGAGGTACTTTTCGACTTTTCCGGCCGAAGTACGAGAAGAATGCTTTTTAAACTTATATAACATGAATGGATTTTTATGATTTCTTAGAACATTATTTCCATAAATTTTACTTTCCATGTTTTCAAGTTTATTTTTAATCAACTTCTTTTAGTTTAAAATTGTATGACATGTTAAGAAGGGAAAAATGTTTTTGAAGTAGAAAAGATATTTTCTTCAAGAATGGAGTTCAAGTGTTTTATCAAAATTATTCTCCATCTAAGATAATATAGGGTTATGTTTCTATCCCTATTTTTACATTGATTTCATTATTTTATGATGCAATTAATTTTATGATGTCCTTTTATCTTATATGGATTATGTTATGATGGCATGATGTTTAAGAATCCCATTTTTATTACATGGGTTATGCTATGATTTATGATTTTGTGGCACACATAAGAATGGTTTCATTATGAGATGGGTGGTACCTATATCTCCCTCCAATGCATTGGGTAAAGATTTATCTCTCATGAGATAGACATGGCTGGAACGACAAGTTAATCCGGTTTAGTGATACAGGACTGGAACGAGGAGTGAACTCAGTTTAGTAATGAACTTTTTCTGCTATGATGGTCTTGGCAATGAGCCTTCACTAATATGAAATGATTTTCTATGATTATGTGTGTTTTCCAAAAAGTATCATGTTTTAAGTTATAATTATTGGGATTCCATTTCACTACTATGATTTATCCCCTATTATGGTATTATGATCTCTTTTGCAGGTTAAGATTTTCAAAATGTTATGTTCTTATGAATATGATATGATTGATATTTCTTTTGTTTACCCTTACTGAGCATTTGATCTGACCCTTTTGTATGTTTTCTTTTCCCCAGGTCAGGAAGAAGAGTATTAAGTAGTATATTCCAAAGGGACTCTAGATATGATGAAATAAACAAGAGACAATGTAGATGATTTATGAACCAGTTGTTTATTTTCCCAGTTTCTAAAGACACTATACCTATACGGTCCTATCTTGGTTTTGTTATATGTTGTAATAAGTATGCTTCAATTCTGAAGTAATAACCATTTATGTAAAGTATGGGTCATTATAGTTGGTATCAGAGGAAAGGTATAGTCAACCATTGCAAACTAGGATGTGAAAGCCTTAGTAAGAACTCTAAGGATATGTCTAAGCATAGAACACAATATTAGTGTTTTAGAAATGGCCAGGAATAACCTATTCTAAGACCTTAATTGTAAAATTTTATTCTTGATTATGTGGTTTACCTATTATGATTAGGGTTTCTCACTCTATGCTTATTGGTTTTAGTCAATGGATGGAACCTGAGGGAACCCTCTTAATGCTGAATGGGATGGGAAATGCAATTATTTTCCCCCTGAGCAACCAAACCTTATGGGAGATGGAATGAAAAATCTTGTAGCCATTCTCACACAAATTTCTCAAGCTATGAATCATGATGGACTTCCAAATGAGCAAAGGAAGGAGAAACATTCTGTTGAATCCTTCATGAGGCAGCGTCCACCCTCATTCAGCGGGTCTTCTGATCCATTAGTGGCTGAAAAATGGATCAGTACCACTGAAAAGATATTTTCCGTTCTATAATGTTCTAAATATGATAAATTCATCTTAGTAGTATATCGTTTGGAAGGTGAAGCTGATCAATGGTGGAATCTTATTAAGAATACGAGGCAAAGGGATGAAATTGAGTCCATGGAATGGGACGAGTTCAAGAACTTATTTTTCAATAAGTACTTCCATCTTATTCTTTGAAAAAAGATGGAGAAGGAGTTTCTTGAACTAAAGAAAAAGGACGATGAATATATTGATACCTATGAAGCAAATTTTACAAGACTTGAAAGGTGCACTTCCGGAATTATTATCCAACCTGAGAGTAAAATCGATCGATTATTTAGTGGATTAAAACCAAGTCTTCTAAGGGCATTAGCCATATGGGACTTCAATAGCTACGAGGAAATTGTTCGATGTACTCTCAAGGTTGAGATGGATATTGGAGTAACCCATCAATCATATGGGTTTGATAATAAGAGGAAAATGGAATTGAAAGGAAAATCTAAATACCACACTGAAAAGAAGTTGAGTTTTCCCTTATGCTCAAAGTGTGGAAAGAAACATGAAGAGAATTGTCTTAAAGGGGAATGTTAATGTTTTAAGTGTGGAAAAGAAGGTCATCGGGTAGTTTAATGTCGAAATAATGGGATCAAGATTTCTAATGATGCGAATAAAGAAAGGTATACACAGAATGCACCTTCTACACTTCAATGTTTCATGTGCAAGGAAATGGGTAATTATTCCAATCAATGCCCTAATCCAAGGGTTGCTGATGATGATTGACGTCCAAAAACTCTTAAGGCCAAAGACAAAGGAAAGCCACATGTAATTTATATCGGCGTTGTGGAGTATGATAACGAAGTGGTGAAAGGTACACTTACCGTCCACTCTAAAGTAGCAAATGTTTTATTTGATTCTGGATCCAACCACTCTTTTATTTCTGAATAATTTTCAAATGGTATCACCATATTCCCTCAGCAGTTAGATATTGAGTTATATGTGACAACCCCTAATGGCACAATAGTCGCATCAAAATATTACAATTCTTCTCCGATTGAAGTTTGTGGGAAATTTCTTCCTGAAAATCTTGTGATCCTTCCTATAGTGGAATTTGATGTGATTCTTGGAATGGATTTTCATTCTTTATACGGACCTCATATCAATTACCAAATAAGGGAAATCACATTTAATATTCTCTATCAATCTACTATCATCTATCGATGCAAGGATGAATATAACCTTCCAGTGGAAATTTCTTCCATCATATGGGTCTTGCTTCTAATAAATGAAGGTTATTTATCTCAAATGGTTGGAGAGAAACTCACGATTAAGATTATGCCCATTGTACGAGAGTTTGATGATGTCTTTCGAAAGGAATTTCTAGGTCTTCCACCAAATCGTGAAGTTGAGTTTTCAATAGAACTCATACCTTGTGCTATGCCTATTTCAAAGACACCTTATAGAATGGCCTTAATTGAGTTTCTGGAATTGAAGAAGCAACTCCAAGATAATCTTGATAAGGGATACATACGCCCGTGTGTGTCACCTTGGGGAGAACCTGTTCTGTTTGTTAAGAAGAAAGATAGATCAATGAGACTCTGCCTTGATTATCGAGAACTTAACAAGATCACTATCAAGAACAAATATCCTCTCCCACGCATTGATGACTTATTTGATCAACTACGCGGAGCTCAATAATTTTCCAAGATTGATCTGCATTCAGGGTATCATTAATTAAGGGTCAAAAGGGAGGATATACCAAATACATCTTTCCGTACAAGGTATAGACACTATGAATTTATAGTGATGCCATTTGGTCTTACTAATTCCCCTGCTATCTTTATGGATCTAATGAATAGAGTCTTTAGAGACTATCTTGATCAGTTTGTGGTAGTATTTATAGACGATATTCTTGTCTATTAAAAGATCGAGGAATAACATGAAGATCAATTGAGAATTGTATTGAAGACCCTGAGAAAGGAGAAGATTTATGACAAATTTACCAAGTGTGAATTTTGGCTTCAAAAAGTTTCATTTTAAGGTCACATAATCTCAAAAGAGAGGATATCTGTGGATCCAGCAAAAATAGAGGTTATCAAAAGACGGTCGAGACCAACAACAGTAACTAAGATCCGAAGTTCTCTTGGTCTGGCTGGATATTATTGACGTTTTGTGAAATATTTTTCAAGGTTATCTAATCCACTCACCAGGTTGACACGAAATGGAGTTAAGTTCGTGTGGATGGAGGAGTGTGAAGAGAATTTAAAGGAGTTGAAAATAAGGTTATCCAGTGCACCTGTGCTCACACTGCCTTGTAGTGGAGAAAGGTTTTTGATCTACAGTGATGCATCCAAGAAGGGATTGGGGTGTGTTCTCATGAAAAATTATATGGTGATAGCTTATGCCTCACGGCGGTTGAAAATCCATGAGCAAAATTACCCAACTCAGGATTTGGAGTTAGCTGCGGTAATCATTGCATTAAAGATTTAGAGGCATTATCTTTATGGTGAAAGGTGTGATATTTATACTGATCATAAAACTTTAATGTATATTTTCACACAAAAAGAGCTGAATATGCGCCAAAGAAGATGGTTGGATTTGACTAAAGATTACAACTGCTCAATTCATTACCACCCTGGGAAAGCAAACAAGGTGGTGGACGCATTATGTCGACAAGAACATGCAATCTTATCCATGATGAGGATCTCAAAAGATCCAATATTTATGGATTTACAAAGGATGGATCTTGGAATTATAATGGAAAGGGAAAAATCTTATCTTTTTCAAATGAATGTTCAACCATCTCTGCATGTGAAGATTAAAGAGGTGCAGAAAGAAGATGTATAGTTACAAAATAAAGTGAGAAATGTTCCTGAATTCCACATTGATTGTGATGAAATAATAAGGTTCAAGAATCGGGTTTGTGTTCCACCCATTCGAGAATTAAAGAAGGAGCTTCTGGATGGGGCTCATAGTTCTTCATTCTCTATTCATCCTGGAAGCACGAAGATGTATATGGACCTGAAAGAGTACTTCTGGTGGGATGGAATGAAAAGAGATGTTGCTGAATATGTCTCTCGATGCTTGGTTTGTTAGCAAGTTAAAGTTGAGAGACAAATGTCTAAGGGGATGTTTCAACCCTTATCGATACCTGAATGGAAATGGGAAAACATCACTATGGACTTTGTCACCGGGCTTCCTAAAACATCCAAAGGCAATGATGCTATCTGGGTCATAGTTGATCGTCTTACGAAGTCGGCACACTTCATTGCTATTAGAGAAGATTTCTCTATGGATCAGCTTGCTAGGATATATGTAAAGGAAGTGGTAAGATTACATGGAGACCCACTTTCCATTATATCTGATTGGGATCCAAGGTTTACCTCGAATTTTGGGCGAAGTCTTCAGCATACTCTAGATACAGAGTTGAGTTTCAGCACTTCTTATCATCCTCAGATAGATGTTCAGTCTGAGAGGACAATTCGAACTCTAGAAGACATGTTGAGAGCTTTCTCTATGGATTTCAAAGGTGGTTGGGATCAGCACATACCTTTGGTGTAATTTTCTTATAATAATAGCTTTCACTCTAGTATTCAGATGGCTCCTTATGAAGCTCTCTATGGAATGAAATGTCGAACTCCAACTTGCTGGGATGAAGTTGGGGAAAGAAAGATATTAGGACCTGATCTTGTTGATGAGATGGCAGAAAAGGTCTGATCTATTCATAAACACATAAGAGCAGCTCAGAGTCGACAAAAACTTTATGTCGATAACCGAAGAAAAGACCTAGAGTTTGAAGTGGGCGATAAAGTGTTCTTACGAATATCTCCTTGGAAGAGAGTAATGATATTTGGAAAGAAGGGAAAGGTGAGCCCTAGGTATATTGGTCCTTTTGAAATACAGGATCGTGTTGGGAAGGTAGCTTACTGATTGGTGATTCCACAAAATCTCTCTCAAGTTCACGATGTGTTCCATGTATCTCTCCAGAGAAAGTACATACCCGATCTTTCACAAGTACTAAGCTCAGAAGTTGTACCGCTGGAGAAAAATATTTCTTATGAAGAACAGCCGATAGAGATTCTAGATCGTAGTAAAAAATTTCTACAGAACAAGACCACTCGCTTGGTGAATGTTTTATGGAGGAACCAACAATTAGAATAAGCTACATGGGAGCTTGAGGATACGATGAGGGAGAGGTATCCTCATCTTTTTGTTATGAAGTGATGAATTTTGAGGGCCAAATTTATTTTAAGGGGGGTAGAATGTAACACCCTGAGATTTTATGTGATTTTTTTTTAAATTTCTTATTTTATACAGAAACGAATCTTTCACTCCACACAACACTGGCTTGGCTTGCGTTACATGCAATCGCAACCTTCCTCAATAGTGTGTGTAGTACGCAATACCGGGTTTCACTAAACAATGATATATTGTTATTATTATGGACTAGCCGTTATGATTAGTATTAACTAAATTTTTAATTTTTAACATTATTATTCATCTTACACATTTTCTAAAACATGTTAGGTGAACAAAATAAATTGTTCGGGTAAAATAAGTATTTTTAAAAAAATGCAGTTTTGCCGCCTTTTGATGGTGCAACCACATTAAATATAGTTTTTGATAGGTTTATAAGTTCAAATTGAAAAAATAAAATTCTTCTTTGGAATTAGTATATAAAAATTTACTTTGGATAAATTTTTCATATTATTCTGATAACTTTCATATTTTAATGAATAGTAAAAAATGCTATATTTTAATTAAAAAAATAATTTCATCGCAATAATTTATATGGTTAAATTATAATATTTAATGGTTTTAACGTATAAATAGAATATATTTTTACCATTTAATATAATGTATGTAATTACCATTAATTTTACTTTGAATTCATAGGTTAAAACATTTCAATCTTTGGCAATGTTTTAACTTTTAAAACTCGTTTTCTTAACAATGATATTAATTTTAAATTAATTACTGCAACTTCTATGCTTTGAATTTTAAAAAATAGATTCCATATTTGAATTCAGAGGGTATAAATTATGTTAATATCTTTCTTTTATTTTTTTTGACATTATGAATATTAACTATGGTAATTTTTATTTACTGAAGTTAAAAGTAAATCGGGTAATTAAGGGTAAAAATAAGATTATAAAATTACCCTAACACCTGCCAAAATTCTATTGTATGACTAAAGGTCGACCCTTATCACCTAAGGGTCTGAATAAATTCATTTTATGGACTTTTGACCTCTAAAATAATTTAATTGTTATTAAAACCAAAGAAAGTGACAAGATGTCACTCTCTTAAATCTTATAAGTATAATAATTTTAATTTAGTGATAAAATTCATGAAACTTTGAACATGAATAGTCTCCAGAAATCTAATAAAATTATCTTCATCATGTGAATTTATTCACAATTTTTAGGGATTAAATAATTATCATTAAAGGTGACAGTATAGTGATGTTTAAATTATTTTATTGATTGAAATATCAAATAAATGGTTTTAAAAATATTAAAATAAATATTATATGAACTATTTAATATGATCCACGAGTTTTCTAGAAGACTATGACATGTTAGGAAGATATTAAATTTTTTTAATATATCCTCTGTATAGATTTTATTTGAATTCAAATAAATGAATAGTTTCAAAATTGACACTATTGTTATTTTATAAAAATAACATATTATAAAATGGTCTAAAAATCACAAATATATTGAAAAATTATAAATTAAAATTTATATGGTATAAAATTTCATAAATTATCCAATTATGGAAAATTAAAAAAACATAAGTAACTATTTACAACAATTTAAAATTTAGAATCTTATTACCCAAATAAAATTAAATATATTAAATATGGATAAATCTTGTTGATAATGTTTAAAATAAATTCCCTACATGTCTAAATTTTATTGGCTGCTGAGATTACAACCCTATCGCATCTAAGATTATAATTTGAGTCATTTAGGATGTTTTTAAGTGGGGTTTGAATTAATTATAAATTAATATTTTTGAGGTTTCCAAAGGTGCCCTTCTCCTTCCTTATAAAAGGGCACCTCCTCCCTCTCCTCCTCACACAATTTTGAGCCTTAAATCTCATCCAAACCCTACCCACATACCTTATCAACTTCCCTAGAAACATACTAGAGGTCCTGGTCTTCTTAAAAGACCAATTTTAGTGCCCTAAGAGGAGGTTTCAAAGAGGTGTGTCGAAGAAGAGGTAATCTCTTCTACCGATTCTTTCAAGTTTATTTCTTCTTGAACTTCTTCTTATTTATTTTTTTCATCATAAATTATTAACATCAGTATCACTCATATATTTATATCTTATTATAAATATGAAAAAACTCTATTTCCCCTTCTATCCATCCCACGGAAAATGAAATCACCGCGCCTGCGTGCGTACGGAATACCGTCTCCACGCCTTGGTGTAATCTGTTTTCCACCACCACCTTACTTGGATGGGTATAATGGTGTAAAGAATAAATATATATGATTATTTTAAAGTTATATTGATTCTGAAATAGTATAGATACACTTAAATATAATTCCACGATCATGGGAACGATATCATCGCTCGTGCGTACGTACAGCCTACCGTCTCCACGATGTGATGCGACTCGTTCTACATGATCTTAATTGAATAATGATTATATAAATGAGTTGAATGAATAAATATGATATATATTACACTAATACCATTCTGGAAATGAGTTATCTATAACCTAAAAAGAGGAATAAGAATTTATTCGACAAAACATGCATAAGAACATAAAGCAATGAACACCTGAATTACAAGTAGCAATGAAATATTACAAATAAGAAGATAAGAATATGACCATATATGATATAATAAAAATGAATATTATTCTTTAAAAAGTCAATTAAATTATTTATATCATTATACAGGAGGTTCAGATACGTACGAAGCATATCAGATCTAAGGTAAGAGAAAATCTCGCAATCTCATTTTTATCCGAGATTGTTTATACTTCATAATTTACTAGGAAATATTTATCATCCAAATCCATGTTTCCTCTATATGTAATATTATTTATATCCTTCTACAATTTTTTAAATCTAATTTTACCCATTGGTGAGTTTTTAGTAAAAGATATGCAAGTAATCTTTTGTCGTTTTTTAGTACGAGGTACTTTTTGACTTTTCCGGCAAAAGTATGAGGAGAATGTTTTTTTAACTTATAAAACATGAATGGATTTTTATGACTTCATATAACATTATTTACATTAAGCTTACTTTACAATTTTTCATGTTTATTTTTAATCAACTTCTTTTAGTTTAAAATTGTATGACATGTTAAGCAGGGAAAAATGTTTTTGAAGTAGAAAGGATATTTTCTTCAAGAATGGAGTTCAAGTGTTTTATAAAAATTATTTTCCTATTAATATAATATAGGGTTCTATTTCTATCCCTATTTTTACATTGATTTTATTATTATATGATGGAATTAATTTTATTATGTCCTTATATCTTATATGGATTATGTTACGATGGCATGATGTTTAAGAATCCCATTTTTATTACATGGGTTATGCTATGATTTATGATTTTGTGGAACACATAAGAGTGGTTTCATTATGAGATGGGTGGTACCTATATCTCCCTCCAATGCATTGGGTAAAGATTTATATCTCATGAGATAGACATGGCTGGAACATCAAGTTAATCCGATTCAGTGATACAGGACTGGAACGAGGAGTGAACCCGGTACCGTAATGGACTTTGTCAACTATGATGGTATTGGAAATGATCCTTGACTAATATGAAATGATTTACTATGATTATGTGTGTTTTCCACAAAGTTTCATGTCTTAAGTTATGATTATTGGGATTCTATTTCACTACTATGATTTATCCCATGTTATGATATTATGATCTCTTTTGCAGGTTAAGATTTTCAAAATGTTATGTTCTTATGAATATTATATGATTGATATTTCTTTTGTTTAACCTTACTGAGCATTTTATCTCACCCTTTTACATGTTTTCGTTTCCCCAGGTTAGGAAGAATAGTATTAAGAAGGATATTCCAAAGGGACTCTAGATATGATGAAATAAACAAGAGACAATGTAGATGATTTATGAACCAATTGTTTATGTTTCCCAGTTTCTAAAGACATTAGACCTATATGGCCCTATCATGGTTTTGTTATATGTTGTAATAAGTATACTTCAATTCTGATGTAATAACCATGTATGTAAAGTATGGGTCTTTATAGTTGGTATCAGAGGAAAGGTATAGTCAACCTTTGGAAACTAGGATGTGAAAGCCTTAGTAAGAACTAGAAGGATATGTCTAAGCATAGAACACAATATTAGTGTTTTAGAAATGGACATGAATAACCTACGATAAGACCTTAAGTGTAAAATTTTATTCTTGATTATGTGGTTTTCCAATTATGATTAGTGTTTCTCACACAATGCTTATTGGTTTTAGTCAATGGCTGGAACCCAAAGGAACCCTGTTAATGCTGAATGCGATGGGAAATGAAATGATTGTCCCCCTGAGCAACCAAATGTCATGGGAGAAGGTATGAGAAATATTGTAGCCAGGCTCACACAACTTTCTCAAGCTATGAATCATGTGGGACTTCCAAACGTGCAAAGGAAGGATCAACATTATGTTGAATCCTTCATGAGGCAGCGTCCACCCTCATTCAGTGGGTCTTCTGATCCATTAGTGGATGAACAATGGATTAGTACCACTGAAAAGATATTTTCAGTTCTACAATGTTCTAAACATGATAAAGTCATCTTAGCAGTATATCGTTTGGAAGGTGAAGCAGATCAATAGTGGAATCTTATTAAGAATACGAGGAAAAGGGATGAATTTGAGTCCATGGAATGGGACGAGTTCAAGGACTTATTTTTCAATAAGTACTTCCCTCGTATTCTTCGAACATATATGGAGAAGGATTTTCTTTAACTAAAGAAAAAGGATAATGAATCTGTTGGTACCTACGAAGCAAATTTTACAAGACGTGCAAGGTACGCTTTCGGAAGTATTATCCAACCTGAGGGTAAAATTGATCGATTCTTTAGTGTCTTAAAACCATGTATTAGAAGGGAATTAGCCATAAGGGACTTCAATAGCTATGATGAAATTGTTTGATGTGCTCTCAAGGTTTAGATGGAGATTGGAGTAACCCATCAATCATATGGGTTTGATAAGAAGAGGAAAATGGAATTCAAAGAAAAATCTAAAGACCACAATGAAAAGAAGATGAGTTTTCCATTATGCTCAAAGTGGGGAAATAATCATGAAGGGAATTGTCTTAGAGGGACAAGTAAATGTTTTAAGTGTGGAAAAGAACATCATCGGGTAGCTGAATGTCGAAATAATGGGAACAAGATGTCTAATTATGCGAACAAAGAAAGGGATACACAGAATGCACCTCCTACACTTCAATGTTTCAAGTGCAAAGAAATGGGGAATTATTTCAATCAATGCCCTAATCCAAGGGTTTTTGATGATGATCGACTTCCACAAACTCTTAAGGCAAAGAAAAATGAAAGTCACATGTAATTTCTATCGGTGATGTGGAGTATGATAACGAAGTGGTGAAAGGTACACTTACCATCCACTTTAAAGTAGAAAATGTTTTATTTGATTCTGGATCAACCCACTCTTTTAATTCTAAATAATTTTCTAAGGGTATTAACATTTTACATCAGCAGTTAGATATTGAGTTAGCTCTGACAACCCCTAATGGCACAACAGTCGCATAAAAAGTTTACAATTCTTCTCCGATTGAAGTTTGTGGGAAAGTGCGTCCTGCAAATCTAGTGATCCTTCCTATAGTGTAATTTAATGTGATTCTTAGCATGGATTGGATTTCTTTATACGGACCTCATATCAATTTCCAAATAAGGGAAATCACATTTAATATTCCCGATTAATCTACTATCATCTATCGATTCAAGGATGAATATAACCTTCTAGTTGAAGTTTCTTCCATCTTATGGGTCTTGATTCCAATAAATGAATGTTATTTATCTCAAATGGTTGGAGAGAAACTCACGATTAAGAATATTCCCGTTGTATGGGAGTTTGATGGTGTCTTTCCGGAGGAATTTCCAGGTCTTCCACCGAATCGTGAAGTTGAGTTTTCAATAGAAATCATACCTTGTGCTATACCTATTTCATAGAGACCTTATAGAATGGCCCCAATTGAGTTGTAAGAATTGAAGAAGCAACTCCAAGAGAATCTTGATAAGGGATACATATGACCTTGTGCGTCCCCTTGCGGTGCACCTGTTCTGTTTGTTATGAAGAAAGATGGGTCAATGAGACTCTACATTGATTATCGAGAACTTAACAAGATCATTATCAAGAACAAATATCCTCTCCTGCGCATTGATGACTTATTTGATCAACTACACGTAGCTCAATACTTTTCCAAGATTGATCTTCATTCAGTGTATCATCAATTAAGGGTCAAAAGGGAGGATATACCAAAGACATCTTTCCGTACAAGGTATAGACACTATGAATTTATAGTGATTCCATTTGGTCTTACTAATTCCCCTATTATCTTCATGGATCTAATGAATAGAGTCTTTAGAAACTATCTTGATCAGTTTGGGGTAGTCTTTAGAGATGATATTATTGTCTATTCAAAGAGAAAGGAAGAACGTGAAGATCACTTGAGAATTTTATTGAAGACACTGAGAAAGGATAAGCTTTATGCCAAATTTACCAAGTTTGAATTTTGGCTTCAAAAAGTTTCATTTTTGGGTCCCATAATTTCAAAAAGGGGATATCTGTATATCCAGCAAAAACAGAGGTTATCGAAAGATGGTCGAGACCAACAACAGTAACTGAGATCCAAATTTTTCTTGGTCTGGCTAGATATTATCGACATTTTGTGAATGATTTTCAAGGTTATCTATTCCACTCACCATGTTGACTCGAAATGGAGTTAAGTTCGTGTGGATGGAGGAGTGTGAAGAGAATTTCAATGAGTTGAAAATAAGGTTATTCAGTGCACCTGTGCTCACACTTCCTTATAGTGGAGAAAGGTTTGTGATCTACAGTGATGGATACAAGAAGGGATTAGGGTGTGTTCTCATGAAAAACTATATGGTGATAGCTTATGCCTCACGATGGTTGAAAATCCATGGGCAAAATTACCCAACTCATGATTTGGAGTTAGATGTGGTAATATTTGCATTAAAGATTTGGAGGCATTATCTTTATGGTGAAAGGTGTGATATTTATACTGATCATATTAGTTTAAAGTATATTTTCACACAAAAGGAGATGAATATGTGCTAAAGAAGATGGTTGGAGCTGATTAAGGATTACGACTGCTTAATGCATTACCACCATGGGAAATCAAATAAGGTGGAAGACGCATTAAGTCGACAAGACCATGCTAGCTTATCCATGATGAGGATCTCAAAAGATCCAATATTTATGGATTTACCAAGGATTGATCTTGGAATTATAATGGAAGGGAAAAAATCTTATCTTTTTCAAATGAATGTTCAACCATCTTTGTATGTGAAGATTAAAGAGGTCCAGAAACAAGATGTATAGTTACAAAAGAAAGTGAGAAATTTTTCTGAATTCCACATTGATTGTGATGAAATAATAAGGTTCAGGATTCAGGTTTGTGTTCCTCCCATCCCAGAATTAAAGAAGGAGCTGCTGGATGAGGCTCATAATTCTTCATTCTCTATTCATCCAGGAAGCACGAAGATGTATAGGGACCTGAAAGAGTACTTCTGGTGGGATGGCATGATAAGAGATGTTGCTGAATATATCTCTCGATGCTTGGTTTGTCAGCAAGTTAAATTTGAGAGACAGAAGTCTAAGGGGATGTTACAACCGTTACCCATACCCGAATAGAAATGGGAAAACATCACTATAGACTTTTTCATCGGGCTTCCTAAAACATCCAAAGGAAATAATGCTATCTGGGTCATAGTTGATCGTCTTACGAAGTCGGCACATTTCATTTCTATTAGAGAAAATTTCTCTGTGGATCATCTTTCCATGATATATGTAAAGGAAGTGGTAAGATTTCATGGAGTACCACTTTCCATTATATTTGATCGGGATCCGAGGTTTACCTAGAAGTTTTGGCAAAGTCTTCAGCATACTCTATATACAGAGTTGAGTTTCAGCACTGCTTATCATCCTCAGACAGACGGTCAGTTTGAGAGGACAATTAAAACTCTAGAAGAAATGTTGAGAGATGGATCTATGGATTTCAAAGGTGGTTGTGATCAACACCTACCTTTGTTTTAATTTTCTTATAATAATAGCTTTAACTCCAGTATTTAGATGGCTCCTTATGAAGCTCTCTATGGAAAGAAATGCCGAACTCCAACTTGCTGGGATGAAGTTAGGGAAAGAAAGCTATTTGGACCTGATCTTGTTGATGAGATGGAAGAAAAGGTCTAATCTATTCAAAAACACATAAGAGTAGATCAGAGTCGACAAAACATTTATGTCGATAACCGAAGAAAATACCTAGATTTTGAAGTGGGTGATAAAGTGTTCTTACGAATATCTCCTTGGAAGAGAGTAATGAGATTTGGAAAGAAGGGAAAGCTGAGACCTAGGTATATTAGTCCTTTTGAAATACTAGACCATTTTGGGAGGGTAGCTTACCGATTGGTGCTTCTAACGAATCTCTCTCAAGTTCACGATGTGTTCCATGTATCTCTCTGGAGAAAGTACATACCCGATCCTTCACATGTACTAAGCTCAGAAGTTGTACCGCTGGAGAAAAATCATTCTTATGAAGAACAACCGATAGAGATTCTGGATCGTAGCAAAAAAAGTTCTACAGAACAGGACCAATCGCTTGGTGAAAGTTTTATGGAGGAACCACCAATTAGAAGAAGCTATATGGGAGCTTGAGGATACGATGAGGGAGAGGTATCCTCATCTGTTTGTTATGAAGTGACAAATTTCGGGGGCGAAATTCATTTTATGGGGGGTAGAATGTAACACCATGATATTTTATAAGAATTTTTTTTAAATATATTATGTTATATGCAAAGGAATCTTTCACTGCACGCACCACTAGCTTGGCTTGTGTTACACGCAATCATGACCTTCCTCGATAGCATCTGTAGTACGCAATACTGGGTTTCACTAAACAACGATATATTGTTATTATTATGGACTAGCCGTTATGAATATTTTTAAATACATTTTGAATTTTATAACATTATTATTAATCTTACACATTTTCTAAAACAATGTATGTGAACAAAATAAAATTTTCGGGTAAAATAAGTATTTTTCAAAAAACGCACTTTTGCCGCCTTTTGATGGTGCACCCACTTTAAATATAGTTTTTGATAGGTCAATTTGAAAAAATAAAATTCTTCTTTGGAATCAGGATATAAAAATTTACTTTGGATAAAATTTTCATATTATTCTGATAACTTTCATATTTTAATGACTAGTAAAAACACGCTATATTTTAATTAAAAACAAATTTTTTATCGCAATAATTTATATGGTTAAATTATAATATTGAATGGTTTTAAAGTATAAATAGAATATATTTTTACCATTTAATATAATTTATGTCATTACCATTAATTTTACTTTGAATTCATAGGTTAAAATATTTCAATCTTTGGCAATGTTTTAACTTTTAAAACCCGTTTTATTAACAACGAGATTAATTTTAAATTAATTACTACAACTTATGTGTTTTGAATTTTGAAAAATGAATTCTATATTTGAATTCCGTGGGTCCAAATTATATTAATAGGTTAATTTTATTTTTTTTGGATAATATGAATAGTAACTGCGGTAATTTTTATTTACTGCAGTTAAAAGTAAATTGGGTAATTAAGGGTAAAAATAAGATTATAAAATTACCCTAACACCTGCCAAAATTCTATTGGATGACTAAAAGTCAACCCTTATCATCTAAGGGTCGGAATAAATTCATTTTATGGACTTTTGACCACTAAAATAATTTAATTGTTATTAAAACAGAAGAAAGTGACAACATGTCAATCTCTTAAATCTAATAAGTATAATAATTTTAATTTAGTGATAAAATTCATGAAAAATCTAACACAAATAGTATCCAGAAAGATAAGAAATTTATCTACATCATGTTAATTTATTTATAATTTTTAAGGGTTAAATAATTATCATTAAAGGTGACACAATAGTGATGTTGAAATTATTTTATTAATTGAAATATAAAATAAATGGTTTCAAAAATATTAAAATAAATATTATATGAACTATTTAATATGATCCACGAATTTTCTAGATGACTATGACATGTTAGGAAGATATTAATTATTTTCGAATATATCCTCTGTATATATTTTATTTAAATTCAAATAAATGAATAGAGTCAAAATTGACACTATTGTTATTTTATAAAAA
This sequence comes from Viscum album, assembly GCA_963277665.1. NCBI lineage: Eukaryota > Viridiplantae > Streptophyta > Magnoliopsida > Santalales > Viscaceae > Viscum > Viscum album. The sequence continues at coordinate 620,771,199 of OY728167.1, read as the reverse complement.
TAACATATTATAAAATTGTTTTAAAAATCACAAAAATATTTAAAAATTATAAATTAAAATTTATATGGTCTAAAATGTCATAAATTATTCAATTATGGACAATTAACAATAAATAAGTAATTATTTATAACAATTTAAAATTTAGAATCTTATTACCACAAATAAAATTAAATAGATTAAATATGGATAAATCAAGTTGATAATGTTTAAAATAAATTCCCTTCATGTATAAATTTTATTGGTTTATTATATTTCAACCCTATTTCATCTAATATTAGAATTTCAGTCATTTTGGAAGTTTTTATGTGGGTTTTGAATTTATTATAAATTAATATTTTTGAGGTTTCCGAAGGTGCCCCTCTCCTCCCTTATAAAAGAGAACCTCCGCCCTCTCCACCTCACAAAATTTTGAGCCTTAAATCTTGGACAAACCCTGCCCACTTCCCTTCTCAACTTCTGTAGAAACATACTAGATGTCCTGGTCTTCTCCAAAGACCAATTTTAGGGCCCTAAGAGGAGGTTTCAAAGAGGCGTGTCGAAGAAGAGGTAATCTCTTCTTCCGATTCTTTCAAGTTTCTTTCTTCTTCAACTTCTTATTATTATTTTTTGTTTCATCATAAATTAATAACATCAGTATCACTCATATAATGATATGTTATTATAAATATGAATCAACCCTATTTCACCTTCTATCCATCATACGGAAAATTAAATCACCGCGCGTGCGTACGTACAGAATATCGTCTCTACGCCGTGGTGTAATCTGTTTTCCACTACCACCTTACTTGGTTGGGTATAATGGTGTAAAGAATAACTACATATGATTATTTTAAAGTGATATTGATTTTGAAATAGTATACATACACTTAAATATATTTCCACGATCATGGGAACGATATCATCGCTTGTGCGTACGTACGGCCTACCGTCTCCACGATGTGATGCAACTCGTTCTACATGATCTTCATTGAATAATGATTATATAAATTAATTGAATGAGTAAATATGATATATATTACACTACTAACATTATGGAAATGAGGTATCTATAACCTAAAAAGAAGAATAATAATTTATTCGACAAAACATGCATTAGAACATAAAGCAATGAACACCCGAATAATAAGTAGCAATGAAATATTACTAATAAGAAGATAAGAATACGACCATATATGATATAATAACAATGAATATGATTTTGTAATAAGTAAATGACATTATTTAAATCATTATACAGGAGGTTTGGATATGTACGAAGCATATCGGACCTAAGGTAAGGGAAAATCTCGCAATCTCATTTTTATCAGAGATTGTTTATACTTCAGAATTTACTGGGGAATATTTATCATCCACATCCCTGTTTCCTAAATATGTAATATTATTTCTATCCTCCTAAAATTTTTATCTACAATTTTACCCATTGGTGAGTTTTTAGTAAAATATATGAAAGGAATCTTTTGTCATTTATTAGTACGAGGTACTTTTTGACTTTTTCCAGCCAAAGTATGAGAATAATGTTTTTTTAACTTATTTGGCATGAATGGATTTTTATGACTCCACAGAACATTATTTCCATGAAGCTTCCTTTACAAGTTTTCAAGTTTATTTTGAATCTACTTCTTTTAGTTTAAAATTTTATGACATGTTAAGGGTCAAAAGGGAGGATATACCCAAGACAGCTTTCCGTACAAGGTATGGACACCATGAATTTATAGTGATGCCATTTGGTATTACTAATTCCCCTACTATCTTCATGGATCTAATTAATAGAGTCTTTAGAGACTATCTTGATCAGTTTGTGGTATTCTTTATAGATGATACTCTTGTATATTCAAAGAGAAAGGAAGAACATGAAGTTCACTTGAGAATTATATTGAATACCCTGAGAATGGAGAAGCTTTATGCCAAATTTACCAAGTGTGAATTTTGGCTTAATTTTTTTTTATTTTTGGGTAACATAATCTCAAAAGAGGGGATATCTGTGGATCCAGCAAAAACAGAGGTTATCAAAAGATGGTCAAGACCAACAATAGTAACCGAGATCTGAATTTTTCTTGGTCTGGATGGATTTTATCGATGTTTTGTGAATGATTTTTCAGCGTTATCTAATCCACTCACGAGGTTGACTCGAAATGGAGTTAAATTTGTCTGGATTGAAAAGTGTGAAGAGAATTTCAAGGAGTTGAAAAGAAGGTTATCCAGTGCATCTGTGCTCACACTACCTTGTAGTGGAGAAAGGTTTGTGATCTAGAGTGATGCATCCAAGAAGGGATTGGGGTGTGTTTTCATGAAAAATGATATGGTGATAGCTTATGCCTCACGAAGGTTGAAAATACATGAGCAAAACTACCCAACTCATGATTTGGAGTTAGCTGTGGTAATCTTTGCATTAAATATTTGGAGGCATTATCTTTATGGTGAAAGGTGTGATATTTATACTGATCATAAAAGTTTAAAGTATATTTTCATTCAAAAGGAGCTGAATATGCGCCAAAGAAGATGGTTGGAGCTGATTAAGGATTACGACTGCTCAAATCATTACCACCCTGGGAAAGAAAACAAGATGGGTGACGCATTAAGTCGACACGACCATGCTATCTTATCCTTGATGAGGATCTCAAAAGATACAATATTTATGGATCTACAAAGGATGGATCTTGGAATTATAATGGAAGGGGAAAAATCTTCTCTTTTTCAAATGAATGTTCAACCATATATGCATGTGAGGGTTAAAGAGGTTCAAAAAGATGATGTAGAGTTACAAAAGAATGTGAGAAATGTTCCTGAATTCCACATTGATTGTGATGAAATAATATGGTTCAGGAATCGGGTTTGTGTTCCTCCCATCCTATAATTAATGATGGAGCTGTTGGATGAGGCTCATAGTTCTTCATTATCTATTCATCTTGGAAGAAAGAAGATGTATAGGGACCTGAAAGAGTAATTCTGGTGGGATGGAATGAAAAGAGATGTGGCTGAATATGTCTCTAAACGCTTGGTTTTTTAACAAGTTAAGGCTGAGAGACAGAAGTCTAAGGGGATGTTACAACCATTACCCATACCCGAATGGAAATGGGAAAACATCACTATGGACTTTGTCACCAGGCTTGCTAAAACATCCAAAGGAAATAATTCTATCTGGGTCATAGTTGATTGTCTTAAGAAGTCGGTACACTTCATTACTATTAGAGAATATTTCTCTCTGGATCATCTTGTCAGGATATATGTAAAGGAAGTGGTAAGATTGCATGGAGTACCACTTTCCATTATACCTGATCGGGATCTGAGGTTTACCTCAATGTTTTGGCGAAGTCTTCAGCATACTCTAGATACAGAGTTGAGTTTTAGAACTGCTTATCATCCTCAGAAAGACGGTCATTCTGAGAGGACAATTCAAACTCTAGAAGACATGTGGAGAGCTTGCTCTATGGATTTAAAAGGTTGTTGGGATCAACACCTACCTTTGGTGTAATTTTCTTATAATAATAGCTTTCACTCCTGTATTCAGATTGCTCCTTATGAAGCTCTCTATGGAAAGAAATGCCAAACTTCAACTTGCTGGGATAAAGTTGGGGAAAGAAAGCTATTAGAACCTGATCTTGTTGACGAGATTGCAGAAAACGTCTGATCTATTCCACAGCACATAAGAGCATCTCAGAGTCGGCAAAAAAGTCATGTCGATAACCGAAGAAAAGACCTAGTGTTTGAAGCGGGTGATAAAGTGTTCTTATGAATATCTCCTTGGAAGAGATTAATGAGATTTGGAAAGAAGGGAAAGCTGAGCCCTAGGTATATTTGTCCATTTGAAATACTGGATCGTGTTGGGAAGGTAGCTTACCGATTGGCGCTTCCACCGAACCTCTCTTAAGTTCACGATGTGTTCCATGTATCTCTCCTAAGAAAGTATATACCTGATCCTTCATATGTACTAAGCTCAGAAGTTGTACCACTACTGCAGGATATTTCTTATGAAGAATAGCCGATAGAGATTCTGGATCGTAGCGAAAAAGTTCTATGGAACAAGACCACTCTCTTGGTGAATGTTTTATGGAGGAACCTCCAATTAGAAGAAGCTACATGGGATCTTGAGGATATGATGAGGGAGAGGTATCCTCCTCTGTTTGTTATGAAGTGACGAATTACGAGGGCAAAATTCATATTAAAGGGGGTAGAATGTAACACCCTGATATTTTATGAGTTTTTTTTGAATTTCTTATGTTATACTCAAAGAAATCTTTCACATCACACAACACTAGCTTGGCTTGCGTTACACGCAATCATGACCTTCCTCGATAGCGTGTGTAGTACGCAATACCGGGTTTCACTAAACAACGATATATTGTTATTATTATGGACTAGCCTTTATGAATATTATTAACTAAATTTTTAATTTTATAACATTATTATCCATCTTACACATTTTCTAAAACATTTAATGTGAAAAAAATAAATTTTTGGGTAAAATAAGTATTTAAAAAAAATGCAGTTTTGCCACCTTTTGATGGTGTACCCACTTCACATCTAGTTTTTTATCTTTTTATAAGTTCAATTTGAAAAAATAAAATTATTCTTTGGAATAAGGATATAAAAATTTACTTTGGATAAATTTTTCATATTATTCTGATAACTTTCATATTTTAATAAATAGTAAAAACACGATATATTTTAATTAAAAACAACTTTTTTCATCGCAATAATTTATATGGTTAAATTATAATATTTAATGGTTTTAAAGAATAAATAGAATATATTTTTACCAATTAATATAATGTATGTCATTACCATTAATTTTACTTTGAATTCATAGGTCAAAACATTTCAATCTTTGGTAATGTTTTAACTTTTAAAACCCATTTTCTTAACAACGGGATAAATTTTAAATTAATTACTGCAACTTTTGTGTTTTGAATTTTGAAAAATGGATTATATATTTGAATTCATTGGGTCCAAATTATGTTAATAGGTTACTTTTTTTTTGATATTATGAATAGTAACTACGGTAATTTTTATTTACTTCAGTTAAAATAAAATCGAGCAATTAATGCTAAAAATAAGATTATAAAATTACCCTAACACTTGAAAAAATTCTATTGGATGACTAAAAGTCGACCCTTATCACCTAAGGGTCGGAATAAATTCATTTTATGGACTTTTGACCATTAATATAATTTAATTGTTATTAAAACCAAAGAAAATGACAACATGTCACTCTCTTAAATCTTATAAGTATAATAATTTTAATTTAGTGATAAAATTCATGAAACATCAAACATTAATAGTCTATATAAATATAATAAAATAATCTACATCATGTAAATTTATTTAGAATTTTTAGGGATTAAATAATTATCATTAAAGGTGACACTATAGTGTTGTTGAAATTATTTTCTTGATTGAAATATCAAATAAATTGTTTTAAAATATTAAAATAAATATTATATGAACTATTTAATATGATACAAGAATTTTCTAGATGAATATTACATGTTAGGAATATATTAAGTATTTTGGTTCGAATATATACTCTGTTTAGATTTTATTTAAATTCAAATAAATGAATTGTGTCAAAATTGACACTATTGTTATTTTATAAAAAAACATATTATAAAATGGTTTAAAAATCAAAAAAATATTTAAAAATTATAAAATAAAATTTATATGGTCTATAATGTCATATATTATCCAATTATTGAAAATTAACAATACAAAAGTAATTATTTATAACAATTTAAAATTTAGAATCGTATTACCAAAAATAAAATTAAATAGATTAAATATGGATAAATCAAGTTGATAATGTTTAAAATAAATTTTCTACATGTCTAAATTTTATTGGTTTATGAGATTACAAACCTATCTCATCCAAGCTTCGTATTTGAGTCATTTTGGATGTTTTTTAAGTGGGGTTTGAATTTATTATAAATTATTATTTTTGAGGTTTCCAAAGGTGCCCCTCTCCCCCCTTATAAAAGGGCACCTCCTCCCTCTCCTCCTCACACAATTTTGAGCCCTAAATATCAGAAAACCCTACCCACTTCCCTTATAAACTTCCCTAGAAACATACTATAGGTCCTGGTCTTCTTCAAAGACCAATTTTAGTTCCCTAAGAGGAGGTTTCAAAGAGGTGTGTCGAAGAAGAGGTAATCTCTTCTACCTATTATTTCAAGATTATTTCTTCTTCAACTTCTTCTTCTTTATTTGTTTCATAATAAATTAATAACATCGGTATCACTCATATACTTATATTTTATTATAAATATGAAACAACCATATTTAATCTTCTATCCATCCTACGGAAAATGAAATCACCACGCGTGCATACGTACGGAATACCCTCTCTACGCTGTGGTGTAATCTGTTTTCCACCACCACCTTACTTGGATGGGTATTATGGTGTAAATAATAACTATATATGATTATTTTAATTTGGTATTGATTCTGAAATAGTATACATACACTTCAATATAATTCCACGATCATGGGAATGATATCATCGCTCGTGCGTACGTACGGCCAACCGTCTCCACGATGTGATGCGAATTGTTCTACATGATCATCATTGAATAATGCTTATATAAATTAAATTAATGAATAAATATGATATATATTACACTAATAACATTCTGGAAATGAGGTATCTATAACCTAAAAAGAGGAATAAGAATTTATTCGACAAAACATGCATAATAACATAAAGCAATGAACACCCGAATAACATGTAGCAATGAAATATTTCTAATAAGAAGATAAGAATACAACCTTATATGATATAATAACAATTCATATGATTCATTAATAAGTCAATGACATTATTTAAATCATTATACATGAGGTTCGGATACATACGAATCATATCGGACCTAAGGTAAGGGAAAATCTCGCAATCTCATTTTTATCCGAGATTGTTTATACTTCAAAATTTACTGGGGAATATTTATCATCCACATACATGTTTAATCAATATGTAATATTATTTCTGTCCTTATACAATTTTTTAAATCCAATTTTACTCATTGGTGAGTTTTTAGTAAAAGATATGAAAGGAATCTTTTGTCGTTTTTAGTACGAGGTACTTTTTGAATTTTCCGGCCAAAGTACGAGAAGAATGTTTTTTTAACTTATACGGCATGAATGGATTTTTATGATTTCATAGAGAATTATTTCCATGAATCCTCCATTACAAGTTTTCAAGTTTATTTTTAATCAACTTCTTTTAGTTTAAAATTGTATGACATTTTAAGAAAGGAAAAATGTTTTTGAAGTAGAAAGGATATTTTCCTCAAGAATGGAGTTCAAGTGTTTTATCAAAATTATTTTCCATCTAAGATAATATAGGGTTATATTTCTATCCCTATTTTTACATTTATTTGATTATTTTATGATGGAATTAATTTTATGATGTCCTTTTATCTTATATGGATTATGTTATGATTGCATGATGTTTAAGAATCCCATTTTTATTACATGAGTAATGCTATGATTTATGATTTTTTGGCACACATAAGAATGGTTTCATTATGAGATGTGTGGGACCTATATCTCCCTCCAATTAATTGGGTAAAGATTTATATCTCATGAGATAGACATGGATGGAATGACAAGTTAATCTGGTTCAGTGATACAGGACTGGAACGAGGAGTGAACTCGGTTCAGTAGTGGACTTTGTCCGCTATGATGGTCTTGGAAATGAGTCTGGACTAATATGAAATGATTTTCTATGATTATGTGTGTATTATATAAAGATACATGTTTTAAGTTATGATTATTGGGATTGCATTTCACTACTATGATTTATCCCATGTTATGATATTATGATCTCTTTTGTGGTTATGATTTTCAAAACGTTATGTTCTTATGAATATGATATGATTGATATTTCTTTTTTTACCCCTACTGAGCATTTGAGCTCACCATTTTTCATGTTATCTTTTCCTCAGGTCAGGAAGAAGAGTATTAAGTAGGATATTCCAAAGGGACTCTATATATGATGAAATAAACAGGAGACAATGTAGATGATTTATGAACCAGTTGTTTATATTTCCCAGTTTTTAAAGAAACTATACCTATACGGTCCTATAATGGTTTTGTTATATGTTGAAATAAGTATGGTTCAATTCTGAAGTAATAATCATGTATGTAAAGTATGGGTTGTTATAGTTGGTATCAGAGGAAAGGTATAGTCAAACTTTGGAAACTAGGATGTGAAAGCCTTAGTAAGAACTCTAAGGATATGTCTATGCATAGAACACAATATTAGTGTTTTAGAAATGGCCATGAATAACCTATGATAAGACCTTAAGTGTAAAATTTTATTCTTGATTATGTGGTTTTCCTTTTATGATTACTGTTTCTCACACTAGGCTTATTGGTTTTAGTCAATGGCTGGAACCCGATGGAACTGTGTTAATGCTGAATGCGACGGGAAATGCAATGATTGTCCCCCTGAGCAACCAAACGTTATGGGAGCTGGAATGAAAAATCTTGAAGCCATGCTCACACAACTTTCTCAAGCTATGAATCATGATGGACTTCCAAACGAGCAAAGGAAGGAGAAACATTTTGTTGAATCCTTCATGAGGCAGTGTCCACCCTCATTCAGTGGGTCTTCTGATCCATTAGTGGCTAAAAAATGGATCAGTACCACTGAAAAGATATTTTCAGTTCTACAATGTTATGAACATGATAAAGTTATCTTAGCATTATATCATTTGGAAGGTGATGCTGATCAATGGTGGAATCTTATTAAGAATATGAGGCAAAGGGATGAAATTGATTCCATGGAATGTGACGATTTCAAGAACTTATTTTTCAATAAGTACTTCCCTCGTATTCTTCAAACAAAGGTGGAGAAGGAGTTTCTTGAACTAAAGAAAAAGGATGATGAATCTGTTGTTACCTATGAAGAAAATTTTAAAAGACTTGCAATGTACGCTTTCGGAATTATTATCCAAACTGAGAGTAAAATCGATCGATTCTTTAGTGGCTTAAAACCAAGTCTTCGAAGGGCATTAGCCATAAGGGACTTCAATAGCTACGAGGAAATTGTTCGATGTGCTCTCAAGGTTGAGATGGATATTGGAGTAACCCATCAGTCATATGGGTTTGATAAGAAGAGGAAAATGGAATTCAAAGGAAAATCTAAAGACCACACTGAAAAGAATATGAGTTTTCCCTTATATTTAATGTGTGGAAAGAAACATGAAGGGAATTTTCTTAAAGGGACAAGTAAATGTTTTAAGTGCGGAAAAGAAGGTTATCGGGCAGTTGAACATAAAAATAATGGGAAGAAGATGTCTAATGATGCGAACAAAGAAAGGGATACACATAATGCACCTTTTACACTTCAATGTTTCATGTGCAAGGAAATAGGGCATTATGCCAATAAATTCCATAATCCAAGGGTTGTTGATGATGATCGACGTCCACAAACTCTTAATGCCAAAGACAAAGGAAAGTCACATGTAATTTTTATCGGCGATGTGGAGTATAATAACGAAGTGGTGGAAGGTACACTTACCATCCACTCTAAAGTAGAAAATGTTTTATTAGATATTGGATCCACCCACTCCTTTATTTCTGAAGAATTTTCTAAGGGTATCACCATATTACCTCAGCAGTTAGATATTGAGTTAGCTGTGACAACCCCTAATGGCACAATAGTCGCATCAAAAGTTTACAATTCTTCTCCGATTGAAGTTTGTGGGAAAGTGCTTCCTGCAAATCTTGTGATCCTTCCTATTGTGGAATTTGACGCTATTCTTGGCATGGATTGAATTTCTTTATACGGAGCCCATATAAATTTCCAAATAAGGGAAATCACATTTAATATTCCTAATAAATCTACTATTATCAATCGATGCAAGGATGTATATAACCTTCCAGTGGAAAATTCTTCCATCTTATGGGTCTTGATTCCAATAAATGAAGGTTATTTATCTCAAATGGTTGGAGAGAAACTCACTATTAATAATATTCCCATTGTACGAGAGTTTGATGATGTCTTTCCGGAGGAATTTCCAGGTCTTCCACCAAATCGTGAAGTTGAGTTTTGAATAGAACTCATACCTGGTGCTATGCCTATTTAAAATACACCTTATAGAATGGCCCTAATTGAGTTGTTGGAATTGAAGAAGCAACTCCAAGAGAATCTTGATAAGGGATTCATACACCCTAGTGCATCGCCTTGGGGAGCACCTGTTCTGTTTGTTAAGAAGAAAGATGGATCAATGATACTCTTCATTGATTATCGAGAACTTAACAAGATCAGTATCAAGAACAAATATCCTCTCCCGTGCATTGATGACTTATTTGATCATCTATGTGGAGCTCAATAATTTTCTAAGATTGATCTTCATTCAGGGTATCATCAATTAAGGGTCAAAAAGGAGTATATACCAAAGATAGCTTTCCATAAAAGGTATGGACACTATGAATTTATAGTGATGCCATTTGGTCTTACTAATGCCCCTGATATCTTCATGGATCAAATGAATAGAGTCTTTAGAGAATATCTTGATCAGTTTTTGGTAGTCTTTATAGACGATATTCTTGTCTATTAAAAGAGCAAGGAGGAACAAGAAGATCAATTGATAATTGTATTGAAGACCCTGAGAAAGGAGAAGCTTTATGCCAAATTTACCAAGTGTGAATTTTGGCTTCAAAATGGTTTATTTTTGGATCACATAATCTCAAAAGAGGGTATATCTGTGGATCCAGCAAAAACAGAGGTTATCGAAAGATGGTTGAGACCAACAACAATAACTCAGATCCAAAGTTTTCTTGGTCTGGATGGATATTATTGACGTTTTGTGAAAGATTTTTCAAGGTTATCTAATCCACTCACCAGGTTGAATCCAAATGGAGTTAAGTTCATGTGGAAGGAGGAGTGTGAAGAGAATTTTAAGGAGTTGAAAATAAGGTTATCTAGTGCACCTGTTATCACACTGCCTTGTAGTGGAGAATGGTTTCTGATCTACAGTGATGCATCCAAGAAGGTATTAGGGAGTGTTCTCATGCAAAATGATATGGTGATAGCTTATGTCTCACGAAAGTTGAAAATCCATGAGCAAAATTACCCAACTCATGATTTGGAGTTAGTTGCAGTAATCTTTGCATTAAAGATTTGGAGGAATTATCTTTATGGTGAAAGGTGTGATATTTATACTGATCATAAAAGTTTAAAGTATATTTTCACACAAAATCAGCTGAATATGCGTGAAAGAAGATGGTTGGAGCTGATTAAGGATTACGACTGCTCAATTAATTACCCCTTGAGAAAGCAAACAAGGTGGCAGATGCATTAAGTTGACAAGACCATGCTTGCTTATCCATGACGAGGATCTCAAAAGATCCAATATTTAAGGATTTACAAAGGATGTATCTTGGAATTATATTGGAAGGGGAAAAATCTTATCTTTTTCAAATGAATGTTCAACCATCTATGCATGTGATGATTAAAGATGCACTGAAAGAAGATGTAGAGTTACAAAAGAATGTGAGAAATTTTCTTGAATTCCACATTGATTGTGATGAAATAATAAGGATCAAAAATCGGGTTTGTGTTCCTCCCATACCAGAATTAAAGAAGGAGCTGCTGGATGAGGCTCATAGTTATTCATTCTCTATTCATCCTGGTAGCACAAAGATGTATAGGGACCAGAAAGATTAATTCTGGTGGGATGGCATGAAAAGAGATGTTGCTGAATATGTCTCTCGATGCTTGGTTTGTCAGAAAGTTAGAGCGTAGAGATAGAAGTCTAAGGGGATGTTACAACCATTACCCATACCTGAATGGAAATGGGAAAACATCACTATGGACTTTGTCACCGGGCTTCCTAAAATATCCAAAGGAAATAATGCTATCTGGGTCATAGTTGATCATCTTATGAAATTGGCACAATTCATTTCTATTAGAGAAGATTTATCTACGGATCAGCTTGCCAGGATATATGTAAAGGAAGTGGTAATATTTCATGGAGTACCACTTTCTGTTATATCTAATCGAAATCTGAGGTTTACCTTGAAGTTTTGGCGAAGTCTTCAGCATACTCTAGATACAGAGTTGAGTTTCAGCACTACTTATCATCCTCAGACAGACGGTCAGTCTGAGAGGACAATTTAAACTATAGAAGACATGTTGAGAGCTTGCTCTATGGATTTCAAAGGTGGTTGGGATCAACACCTACCTTTGGTGTAATTTTCTTATAATAATATCTTTCACTCCAATATTCAGATGGCTCCTTATGAAGCTCTCTATGGAAAGAAATTCCGAACTCCAACTTGCTGGGATAAAGTTGGGGAAAGAATGCTATTAGGACCTGATCTTGTTGACGAGATGGCAGAAAAGGTCCGATATATTCAACAACACATAAGAGCATCTCAGAGTCGACAAAAAATGTTATGCCGATAACCGAAGAAAAGACCTAGAGTTTTAAGTGGGTGATAAAGTGTTCTTAAAAATATCTCCTTTGAAGAGAGTAATGAGATTTGGAAAGAAGGGCAAGGTGAGCCCTAGGTATATTGGTCATTCTGATATACTGAATCGTGTTGGGAAGGTAGCATACCGATTGGAGCTTCCACCGAATCTCTCTAAAGTTCACGATGTGTTCCATGTATCTCTCCTGAGAACGTACATACCCGATCCCTCACATGTACAAAGCTGAAAAAATTTGTACCGCTGGAGCAAGATCTTTCTTATGAAGAACAACCGATATAGATTCTGGATCGTAGCAAAAAAATTCTATAGAACAAGACCACTCTCTTGGTGAAAGTTTTATGGAGGAACCACCAATTTGAAGAAGCTACATGGGAGCTTGAGGATATGATGAGGGAGAGGTATCCTCATCTGTTTGTTACGAAGTAATGAATTATGAGGGAGAAATTCATTTTAAGGGGGGTAGAATGTAACACCCTGAGATTTTCTGAGAAATATTTTTTAAAAAATTTCTTATGTTATATGCAATGGAATCTTTCACTGCACACAACACTAGCTTGGATTGCGTTACACGCAATCACGACCTTCCTCAATAGAATGTGTGGTACGCATTACCGGGTTTCACTAAACAACGATATATTGTTATTATTATGGACTAGCCGTTATGAAGAATATTAACTAAATTTTTAATTTTATAACATTATTATTCATCTTACACATTTTCTAAAACATGGTATGTGAACAAAATAATTTTTTCGGGTAAAATAAGTATTTTTCAAAAAATGCAGATTTGCCGCCATTTGATGGCGCACCATATTTAAATCTAGTTTTGATAGGTTTATAAGTTCAATTTTACAAAATAAAATTCTTCTTTGGAATCAGGATTTAAAAATTTACCTTGGTTAAATTTTTCATATTATTCTGATAACTTTCATATTCTAATGAATAGTAAAAACATGATATATTTTAATTAAAAACAACTTTTTTCATCGCAATAGTTTATATGGTTAAATTATAATATCGGATGGTTTTAAAGTACAAATAGAATATATTTTTACCATTTAATATAATTTATGTCATTACCATTAATTTCACTTTGAATTCATAGGTTAAAACATTTCAATCTTTGGTAATGTTTTAACTTTTAAAACCTGTTTTCTTAACAACAGAATTAATTTTAAATTAATTACTGCAACTTATGTGTTTTGAATTTTGAAAAATTTATTCCATATTTGAATTCAGTGGGTCCAAATTATGTTAATATGTTACCTTTACTATTTTTTATATTATGAATACTAACTACGGTAATTTTTATTTACTGCAGTTAAAAGTAAATCAGGTAATTAAGGGTAAAAATAAAATTATAAAATTACCCTAACACCTGAAAAAATTCTATTGGATGAAAAAAGTATTCCCTTATCACCTAAGGGTTGGAATAAATTCATTTTATGAACTTTTGACCATTAAAATAATTTAATTGTTATTAAAACCAAAGAAAGTGACAACATGTCACTCTCTAAATTCTTATAAGTATAATAATTTTAATTTAGTGATAAACTTCCTGAAACATAGAAAATGAAAAGTATACAGAAATCTAATAAAATTATATACATCATGTGAATTTATTTATAATTTTTAGGGATTAAATGATTATCATTAAAGGTGACACAATAGTGATGTTGAAATTATTTTATTGATTGAAATATCTAATAAATGGTTTTAAAAATTTTAAAATTAATATTATATGAACTATTTAATATGATACACGAATTTTTTAGATTCCTATGACATGTTATTAAGATATTAAATATTTTTTTTGAATATATCCTCTGTAGATTTTATTAAAATTCAAATAAATGAATAGTGTCAAAATTGACACTATTGTTATTTTATAAAAATAACATATTATAAAATTCGTTAAAAATCACAAACATATTTAAAAATTATAAATTAAACATTATATGGTCTAAAATGTCATAAATTATCCTATTATATACAATTCACAAAACATAAGTAATTATTTATAATAATTTAACATTTAGAATCTTATTACCACAAATAAAATTAAATAGATTAAATATGGATAAATCAAGTCGATAATGCATAAAATAAAATCCCTAAATGTATAAATTTTATTGTTTGATGAGCTTAAAATCCTATCTCATCTAATATTCTGATTTGAGTCATTTTTCAAGTTTTTATGTGGGGTTTGAATTTATTATAAATTAATATTTTTGAGGTTTCCAAAGGTGCCCCTCTCCTCCCTTATAAAAGGGCACCTCCTCCCTCTCCTCATCACAAAATTTTGAGCCTTAAATCTCGGCCATCCCCTTCCCACATCACTTATAAACTTCCCTAGAAACATACTAGTGGTCCTGGTATTCTTCAAAGACCATTTTTAGTGCCCTAATAGGAGGTTTCAAAGAGGCATGCAAAGAAGAGGTAATCTCTTCTACCGATTCTTTCAAGTTTCTTTCTTATAAAACTTATTATTCTTTATTTTTTTCGTCATATAGTAATAACATTAGTATAACTAATATACTGATATGTTATTATAAATTTTAAACAACCCTATTTCACCTTCTATCCATCCTACAGAAAATGAAATCACCGCGTGGGTGTACATACGGAATACCGTCTCCACACCGTGGTGTAATCTGTTTTCCACAACCAACTTACTTGGATGGGTATAATGGTTTAAAGAATAACTATATATGATTATTGTAAAGTGATATTGATTCTTAAATAGTATACATACACTTAAATATAATTCCACGATCATGGGAACAATATCATCGCTCATGTGTACGTACGGCCTACTGTCTCCACGATATGATGCGACTCGTTCTACATGATATTCATTGAATAATGATTATATAAATGAATTGAATGAACAAATATGATATATATTACAATAATACCATTCTATAAATGAGTTATATATAACCGAAAAATAGGAATAAGAATTTATTCGACAAAACATGCATAAGAACATAAAGCAATGAACACCCGAATAACAACTAGCAATGAAATATTACTAATAAGATGATAAGAATACGACCATAAATGATATAATAACAATGAATATGATTCTGTAATAAGTCAATGACATTATTTAAATCATTATACATGAGGTTCGGATACGTACGAATCATATCAGACTTAAGTTAAGGGAAAATCTCGCAATCTCATTTTTATTTGAGATTGTTTATACTTCAGAATTTACTGGGGAATATTTATCATCCACATCCATGTTTCCTCAATATGTAAGATTATTTATATCCTTCTAAAATTGTTTAAATCCAATTTTACCCATTGGTGAGTTTTTAGTAAAATATATGAAAGGAATATTTTGTCATTTTTTAGTAAGAGGTACTTTTTTGACTTTTCCGGCCAAAGTACGAGAAGAATTTTTTTTAACTTATACGGCACGAATGGATTTTTATGATTTCATAGAAAATTATTTCCATGAATCTCAATTTAAAAGTTTTCAAGTTTATTTTTAATCAACTTCTTTTAGTTTATAATTTTATGACATGCTATGAAGAGAAAAATGTTTTTGGAGTAGAAAGGATATTTTCCACAAGAATGGAGTTCAAGTGTTTTATCAAAATTATTTTCCATCTTAGATAATATAAGGTTCTATTTCTATCCATTTTTTTACATTTATTTGATTAATCTATGATGGAATTAATTTTATCATGTCCTTTTATCTTATATGGATTATGTTATGATGGCATGATGTTTAAGAATCCCATTTTTATTACATGGGTTATGCTATGATTTATGATTTTGTGGCACACATAAGAATGGTTTAATTATGAGATGGGTGGGACCTATATATCCCTCCAATGCATTGGGTAATGATTTATATCTCATGAGATAGACATGGCTGGAACAGAAAGTCAATCTGGTTCAGTGATACAGGACTGGGACGAGGAGTGAAATCGGTTCAGTAATGGAATTTGTTCGCTATGATGGTCTTGGAAATGACCCTTGACTAATATGAAATGATTTTCTATGATTATGTTTGTATTCCAAAAAGTTTCAGGTTCTAAGTTATGATTATTGGGATTACATTTCACTACTATGATTTATCCCATGTTATGATATTATGATCTCTTTTGAAGGTTAAGATTTTCAAAATGTTATGTTCTTATAAATATGATATGATTGATATTCCTTTTGTTTACCCTTTCTGAGCATTTGATCTCACCCTTTTGTATGTTTTCTTTTCCCTTGGCTAGGAATAAGGGTATTAAGTAGGATATTCCAAAGAGACTCTAGATATGATGAAATAAATGAGATACAATGTAGATGATTTATGAACCAGTTGTTTAGGTTTCCCAGTTTCTAAAGAAACTATACCTATACGGTCATATCATGGTTTTGTTATATGTTGTAATAAGTATGCTTTAATTATGATGTAATAAACATCTATGTAAAGTATGGGTCGTTATACTTATCATGTCTCGACAAAATTAGTTCCAGTTGAACAGATATCCCAAGAAATGAAATATTGTAGACTATCTCCCAATAATACAATTTTGTAACGAACAGATTATTTTGAGTTATCCTCAATCATAGTACTTGACCTATTCTGTCACATACCTGATCTGAGTTCCCGATCCCCACGGGCTGGTTATAAGAACCCAGGAATCGAACAACAAACCAAAGGTAATTATTTATCTAAACCTAATCAAACACATGGCATATATATATATATTCACATGGAGTTGTAAGGAACAACATAAGTATAATAAATATATTCCATAACACTAAGATAATCAGAAAAAAAACAAATATAAAATTAACTAGAATCTCCAAGAGATAAGTCCTATGGTAATGGACCAAAACCAAAGAGATACTCTATGTGATAGTGTAGATGAGCTCCCAACATCTCAGAACCAGCTACCACCATAGCTGACATGAAACCGCACTACCTCACTCCAAGTCCTTTCCTTTCCCTTTATTGTACGACATTGATGGGTATGAACACCACCGAAGGGGTGCACAAGGTTTGATCTAACATTCTCAACAGGATCACACCTAGGTGTTCAATAACATGTCTATGAATAACAATTCTCATGTTATCATTTTCAAAAAAACATGGCATGATAAGAATTAATATAGTTTTATAGGAAATATGGTAAGAATTTTCCTTTTTCATAGTTCTAAAACAAAATCATGTATGTGAATTTGAATAAACATTTTCCATATCATCTTTCACAAGAATAAACAAGCATATAATGGGTAAAAAAATCTATGGAAAATAAAACCAAAGCACAAGTACCAACATCAATGATCACTATAGGTCATACAAGAAGACTACTCATACCATAATCAATCATGTTCCTTATTTGGATTATGGATCATATTCCTTGGAAGCCTAAGAATTCCCCCTAAGTAAATCCCCGAACAATGTCAATATTAGTCCACTAGAACTATGAGCCTAGGAAATAGAGGAAACCCCATGGTGAATCCTCCCAATAATCATAGACAAATTGATGATGGCCTCAAGATATAATTTTCACCTATGTACTCAAGGTAACCCATATTATCATTTTCTAAATTCATTATAATTCATGGAAAACAATTTCAATACCATTTCACAACACATTTCAATATTTTGAAAATTCCATTATTCATTCAATTTATCAACAACAAGGGAAACCCCATTTTCCTTTAAGAACACTTTTCAACACATGCACAACAATATTTCCAATTCATTTCCATAAATCTATTTTTAAATGGGGAACAATAATGTTCATAAATCATCACCTAGATACGGAACCACATACCTTAAATCTCAGGTCACGTACACCCCCAATGGGATCCCCAAATAATAAAAATTTATCAACATCAACAAATTACCTAAATAAGGCACACACACCATCCAAAAATGAACAAAGGACCGACTTCCATAACAAGAGCGCACAATGGATCCTAAGAGATGCACAACAACCGTAATGATGATCAAGTCCCAAACTAAATGATCACGATTGAATGAAGTCTCCAAAACTCATCAAAGATTAACCTTTTATCTAGATAAAGGTAGAACCAGTAGAAAAATGGTAACTCAAAACCCAAACAGTGCCCAAAAATACATGGTCGTGGAATTTCACGATGTGTAATACCATTTATTGTTTTGAAATATGTGTTATCGAAATATACCAAATGACCTATTTCCTCTTACTACAAATCCAATAAATATTTATCTCATGACATGTAAAATATTTACACATTATATAACCTTTTACAACTTGAATCCTTCTCCCAAAATTCTGTTATCAACCATTTCATGTCATGTAACTTAGTTTAATGGTGTGAAATGCTCCTCCAACCCATAGAAAATTAAGAAAGAAAAATATAAACATTATAAACAAAAAAGAGAACTCGAATAGGGGAAAATCATACCTGATCAAGGGAATGGGATGTTAAACGTAGTCCCATATGACTTTCACTTCAATAATTACCCACACGTGATCTGACCATGGAACAATGAAACAAATTCCATTGGAATAGTAGAATACAACTTTATATCTATATTAAATGGTTGTAAATGATAATAAAAATGTTAATTTAAATCAAATATAAATTATAAATTTTATAAAATATGCAATTACTTAATATCATTATATTATTCTAAATTTTTCGTGTAAGAGAAGAATGATTCTGGAACATAAGTAAAGAGATCTATCTGAACCACTGTATTTTCATTTGGTTAAGACCTTCCTCTCTATATCTAAATTTCTAAATTACATTTAAATTATTTAATTTTTTGTAATTATGTATTTATATGTCTATTACATATATACCTAGCTAATTATTCATTCTATTAAGGATATTATACATCTCTTAAGTTCATTTCTCAAGTTCCTTCATTTAAAAAATCAAACCCGATTAAAGGAACATCTATATCCATTAATAATATTTTCACACTCTTTAATGTATTTATTCCCATTACTAATTTAAATAAATAAAAAAAATTAAGAATAAACATTATGGTTTACATTTGGTTGTCAAGGAAAATAACATGTACGATATTTCAGGGAATGGATTTAAATGATTTCTTAAAAGAGTGTTTTGAATGATAATTTCTGTACTCAATGGTCTACATTTTCTAATTATGTTTTTATAAATAAACCCAAAATTCAAGGCCCGTGATTATTTATTTTGATATGGATTTCCAAAATACATAATTCCATATTGTATTTGAAATATTCCTAAAATATCATTTGATTATGCTATAATGCTGGTGTTATCCCACAAACCCACAATCTGTGATCTTTTTATCATAGATAAAAAACATACATACATTCGTTGATAACAACTGTAAAACCATGGATATAACCATAAACAATCACAAAATAAATAATTAATAATGAGTCAATTACATCCAGTTAATCCATTCATTTTTATTGATTTAGAGAAACGAGACACATAATAAACTAATAAATATCATTTCCTTCTCCACCAATAGAACATTTATTCATTATAGAGAAGAATCTTATTAATCCCCGATAACTCTTAAACATCTCACATAAATTATTTCACACATTTTATCATTCATAATAATTTACTTTTACAACATTTACATATATCTTGGGAATAGAAAAACATAAGTAGGGGTGAGCTCAAATCCATTATAAGGGAAACATTTAACTAGTGTAATCATAGTTTAAACAAGGAATCAATATTACGGAATATGAAAATAGAATAAATCCATAATTAAATTGAAACAATGATAATTCTATATGGATGAAGGTCAATGAAAATATGTATGGCATGAATACCGATCTTAGATAAATATAATTCTAAATGTTGGACATCAAATACATTCTTTCATGACTATGTTCCAATGTACTTTACTTTTCTTCAAGACCAATGAAAAGACATCTTACTGAATTTGGAATATATACACCAAATACCCAAACCTATTTTATATCATGATACTTCTTGATGCATCAAGGGACTATAAAATTCTATTCCCCACTCATCACTTTATTATTTCCAATTCATTCACCATAAGAGTCATTAAGGCATTTATCACTCTTCCCAAAAGAACATCATGTTGAATAATACATATCTACCTATATAAATTAAAATACCAAAATATACAGTATAATAAACATGTTTTATCCATAAATATCAATAAAGAATACAAATACTTTTCTACATGGTAATAAAATAGATAACACGATCATAACCCATCCAAAGACATAATATGGATGGTTAAATAATAGTATTCAGTACTCTAATAAGAATCTATATTGGAATAATAATAATATATATGCTAATAAATATTCTTATGTAAGTAAAATAAAATAATTTATATTTAATCATCATTAAATGTGATTTATGTAAAATGTGATGTTCAAAACTATATATTAATGGTTATACAAAAATTAAATACTATAATGACGTGATCGTGATCCATTTGAGAAATAAAAGTATATGGGTTCAAAAGAAAACATCCCTTAAAATCAGAAATATTTTTGGAGGGTTTTATGTGGTAGGATATTACATCTATTGAAAAAAATTAAATAATAACAAACAATAAAATCATAGGTGGGAATTTTCTAAATTCATTAGTTAGAGTGGGAAATCGAAACTCAATGATTAAATGTTGAGTTACCAGAAATCCTAAATTGTCGGGATACAAATGAATCAATTGAAATGTTTATTTGGGGAGACTATTGGCTACTAATTCCCTTTAAATTCAAATATTATGAAAAAATATCCATGTTAATAAAATACAACATACAAATTGAACATGGCAGAAACAACATATTTAGTCACAATGAATTAGAATTGATACCAAAAAACACATAAAAATTTAGAAACATTCGATTGAAACCTTGAAAAATAGAGGTATTGTAATTTGGTATGAAATACCATTATGAAAAGATAATTCATTATATTATTTCTAATATATAAAGTATATACACCACATTAGTGAAATTATATGCATAATACTAAACATGTATCCAAGAGTGTAATTTTAGATGGAAACCCTTAAAACCATTCAAACATTGGAACCAAAACACAATTAAATTGTTTACATGAAATGGTATATTTATTATCATGAAATATATTATATTCATGGTATAAATATTACTATGTGGTGGTAGATACACTATACCAATGAAAAAATGGTGTAAAATATAACCATATCTAAATGAAATAAAATTGAGATTAGAATACTTACCACTTATCATGAATTCAATGATTGTATGTAAAAATAAAATATTAAAAAAATATCTATATTGATTACAAAATTATGAAACTTAATCATATATATTTTCATTAATAATATTCATAAAATTTAATTTTCCACATGAATTATTCTGATTTTCCATATAATGTGTTTTTTGTCTTCATCACTTGTACTAACGTCATAATAGTAGAGTTTGTTTTTATTTTAAATTCAAAGACAATCATTAATAAATAATTAAATTTACTATTTGGTATAATTTATAATTATCTATTCTATATAAAATACCATTCATTATTTTTATCATTACCATTGAATATCATAATGATAATAAGCATGTTTTGTTAATTTTTGACAATCAATGGGTGTTTTCTTAACAAATGAATTAAATATTGATTTAAAATCTCCATAATAGAAATGTAATCATTATTTATTAATTAACATAATATAATACTTGTAATTATGTTACCATAGTCATCCATGATACAAATTTATAATATCTTTGGATTTTATGGAGAAACCGATTTAAACATGAACACACCATGATTTAATAAATGATTATGAAATGGTTTTTTATAGTATCAGTATAACATAAATATATTGTTTTAATATTTTTTTATTGTGATATATAATAATTTCAAGGATATAGATGAATAAATAATGGATGTGAATGCATTACTGGATTTGAGTTAAAGATTATCCTCTTAGTACACTTATTTTAAATGGAAAAATTAACAATAATTGTTTGTTGGTCGTAATATTTAGAGGTTATTAAATTTTTCATACCAAAAAATGAAACATATTATAAAATACATATTTATACTTCAATAATAGAGCTTAATTCATCCTTTTTCTGCAGTGAATGAAAATGAATCATGTTTTTCTGTACATGTCGTAGTCTACAGAAAGCACAAACATTGATTTTTATTCTTAACGGATGGCATATAGGAAACAAATTATTATACCATTAGTATAAGAAAAATTAAGTATATAAATGATACTAGTATTATTATATATGTTTGGTTTTAATAAATTTAAAATAATAAAAATATGATTTAAAAATAAGTAGTTAATGATACTCTTGTAGGGGACATGTGTTTTTCTTTAATGTATCCTTGGAAATAAAAGCATTATGTTAAATAATGTTTTCTAGAAGCTTTTGAAAGAGGGAGAGAATTTCATGAGAAAAACATGATATATTATTAATGATAAATTTGAATGATATACAAAACCTGATATGGTGAAGGTTTAACCCATTTATAAGTGAAGGGAATGGTAGTTTTTGAAGTAACCCATACATGTTCCACAATTTAATGTTAATATTCAAGTGAAAAAGGTAAACAACTGAAAAAGAGTTGTGTAAAATTATTGTGAATAAATATTAATATCAAAAAAAAATTTCTTGAAAAAAAAGTATGTGTTCTATGGTTTCTTATCTTTTTATCTTTTACCAAAATTTACTTTTATACTTGGTAATTAATTTATATCATTAGAAATTAATTTCAATTAAAATGATTAAGGCTTAATATTTTACATAATTATACTCATATAACTCTTATATGTTAAATCATTTTTGAAAATAAAATTTGTGATTCTGGGACATGTTAATTTTATTATAAATACACTTAAGTACATAATAATAGTTATTTGAGATATATTTTTTTAAGCTGTAAATTTTCGAATAAGAAAAAATTAGCATGGAGACTGATTTTAAGGAAATAAATATCATTATTATAAAAAAATTAAGGATATATGGTATTAATACAAATCAAAAACCAGATTTTCATTTGGAATATTCAATTCAATAATATTCATTATTTATTTTTTTATTATTGTAAAATTTTAATTGGTTCTAAAAATGATCTACATAGGATATCAATGTTAAAAGAATACATTAAAATTAATATTTTTATTCCATAAATTCATATTTATTTCCTTAAATTTTTTTATAAAATTATATCTAATTGTTATATAATGATATTGTCATACAAATTACATGTTTCGTGAAATCCATTTTATTGATGAAAAATAATATTTTTTTCAGAAGAAGTTAATATAATAATAATATGTTAATTTTTATCATAGTAATTCCTAAATTTGGATAGTTTTTATTAATTTTTCATTAAAAAATTAGTATATTCAATTATTAAAGAAAATCATGTAATGAAATTCTATTTTAGAAAAAATGGAAATTTAAAAAATTAACTATTATTATTCTAATTTATATCATTTTCTAACAAAAATGGTGTTAATAAATTATTAATATCAAATATTATTTTTTATTTTTAATATTTTCAGGGAATTGAAATTCATAACACATAATATTGTTATTTTATAAATACTTCTCTAAAAAATAAATTATTTTATTTTGAAAATTCGATAAAATAATTGGATTTATTTCATAATGAAGGAAGGCCATATTTTATATAAATATATACTTCATAAGGTTGTTACCCTAATTAATTTCTTCAAATTCAGTGAATTTGTTCTTAATGATCGAAGCATATTGTAGTTTCATTTTTTTGGTGTACCCTGTAGAGAAATCTATCAAACCCTTTGAGTTATATAATGGTAATCATATATTTGAATTTATGGGTGTTATATTTCCCCTCTAAATAAAACCCTTGAAATGTGACTCATTATATCAATGTAATTTTTATAGGGATCTCATAAATGAAAATGAATTTCTAGACTATCATGGTTTTTTTGAAGATGTTGGTTAAGATTTATCTATTTTAAAAATATTTTTAAGAAATTTTTATATAGGGAAAAACCATTAATAATTTAACAATCAATTTTTCAAATGGATGCATATCTTAATCCGTAAATAATAACATCCAATGAACCCTAAAAATTATTTATATGATTATCAAACTATTGTGGTTTCTATTTATAACATAATATCCAATAGTTCTTGAAAACCTATATGAGATTGGGTACTAGAAAATATAGATTGTAATCTCATTATTGAGCTCATTAGTAGTAGTTCCATAGGATTTTACTTATTTACAAGTTTGTTGGTTACTATATTCCTTGTTTTCCATTGTATTTTGAAATGTGGTCACATAATACCCAACTCTCATGAAATTGACGTTATATATTTTTTAGCTTCTCTATTTTTCTTACCCATGTTAGTCTGATAACCTTCATCTCCAAAAAATTTTCATTTACTTGTTTTCTTCTTCCTAATTTTTTGGGATATAGTAAATTTAACCCTTTTCCTTAATCATCTTCATCACTAAATCATTTGTGGGATTTTATCTTTCAATTTTATGGTGTTTTTGGGACATATATTAGGATCTCACTGTTAATGATATTTCTAGATTTATGGTTTGGAATAAGAATAAGACTTACCAGTTCATCCCTTTTCCCATTAGGTTTTCCATTGGGGAAAAATTTAAATTTATTATTTCATCCATTATTTAGATTGTTATTTCAAGCCATAACCATTGATGAAACCAAAAGAGTTAACATGAATGATTATCATTATTAGAAAATTATCTTAAACACCCATTGGATAATTTATTAGGAAAATGTATCACTTTTTAGAGCTATTATGATAGCTTATAGTTCTTAAACTGCCAATTGTATCGAACTCGGTTAAACCACTTTCACTCTCAGATTAACATATATCATTCATGGGTCAATATATAATTATTTTATTTGGGTTCTATCATTTTTTTAACCTAATCCTTAAAATAGAGATACAAAATTACCATGAACATCCAAAATATATTCTAATATAAAATTTCATTGAAATCTATGCTCTCAAAATACATCATTTTCTTTATTAAAAAGACATTATTCATTCCAACAATCATATACCCAAGAATGAATATATCATAATCATATACTCTCACTAACATACCTTTCCCAAAACAAATTTCAATATCCAATACATTAAACCACAATGAGAATATAAATTCCTCTGAAGATTAACTCTATCATTATCCCTAAAATTCTATTAGCTACTAGTTCATAAGTTCACACATTAGTCACTATATATCATATAAATACAATGATAAGAACTTCATCAAAAATATAATGAATAAATTATAAATCCCACGTTTACCAATATTATCTAACTTACTTCTACATAATTAAGCCAAGCATTATTATTTCAACATCAAGAATGTATTTAACCTAACAGTTATACATTACAAAATACTTTTTTCTTCAATAGTTATATAAAAAATAACCATGTCCTAAAATAACATTTTGGGTTTACTGATTTTGTTTAATATATGTTTTCAAACCATTAGGATAGAGATACTGAAGAAAAATAAATATATTTTTCACATAATCCTCATAAATTTTAAAATATACCAAAATATCATTAATAAATATCAATAAAAAATAATAATCGATAATAGTGTCAATAATTAATTTATATAATGATATCAACCTCACTACCATTTCTATGACTAGGGAACTCACAGTTTCCAACAAAATAGACATATTCAAAAATTATTGACTATTTATATATGATCCCCTATCAGGTCATATGAAAATTTATTCTAGATAAATACTATTATCAGATTTATCTTCTTGATATGCTTTCAAATAAATTATATATCCAAAATGGTAATTATAAAATCAAATATATGAATGTGAAATCATCAATAAAATTACATCTTCCTTTATGATATTTTCTGTATATGATTCTCTTAGGTCAATGTATGAATTTCATTGTTGAATCTTTTTCAATCCGTACTAATTTTAATTTTTTATTCTCCATCCAATTAGCTAACATCCTTATTAAATCCTTCATAATGGTTTATATAGAGAATCTGATTAACCAAATAATACCCATTAGAAATTTATTTATATGTGTGTTTTCTTATTATAACTCATCATACAATAAAGTGATGATTGATTAAATGATCCAAAAATCATTTTTTAGGAAGATTACATAGGACATATTCTTTAATAACATCATCCACTTTCTAGTATCAAGATAGAGATTTATTTCTAGGAAAAACACATAATCACTAATTTAGCAAAACATCTAAATGTTATCCAATAATTAGTATTGTTGAATGTTTTCATAATGATGTTTTTTTTATCATAATAAACATAGAAAAGTTTCATTATTTATTTAATAATAAATAATATACTTATCCCCAATGGATATATATTATGATAAAATGTAAATTATCAATAGATAAATTATCCTCATAAAAAATCCTAATCTCTAAAGTTATCTAAATGTTTCCATTGAAATCAACTATGATGACTACAACTATCACTCCATAATTTGGTTATCATCTATGAAAACATTATATACTTTCACTAAAACAAGTATTAAAATCCTAGATATATCTATCCATAAGTAAAAACCCATATTTAGTAATTAATATATGACATCCTAACGATAAATTCATGTTTAGAGATTTAAGGAATTATTAAACATCATAAACTAATAAATCCAAAATCATTAACATGTAAGGGATATTTTGTCATGATATAAAAGATAATATTTCATTCATGATAATTCTTCAACATAGAAAAAACTTCATTCTAACATTTTAACCTCATTAAAATGCCTTATGTACCACATTTTTTATAACCTAGGGAAATATAAGCATAAAAAGTGGTGAGATTAAATGATCATGAATGGGAACATATAAAAAATGAAACCATGGAATAAATAATGATTAAATATAGGGGAATTAAAAGTTAAAAACATGAATCTATAAAAAAAATAAATCTATGATCATGATATATCCATGATAACAAATGTAAAGAAGAAATGAATAACACTTATCTTATAATGATGGAATGTATAATGTTGGACATATAGAAATTTCATCCAAAGATATGTGCTAAGACACATACTTGTCATTGAGATAATCGTCATGACAATATTTTGAATTGGTAAAGCATAAACCAAATACCCAAACCTTTTATTGTCTCATTATACATGTTCATTCATCTAGAGGCTATATAATTATTGTCCCACCCATCACCTGAATATTTACAATTCATTCACCATATGATTAATCAGGAACATACTTACCATTTTCTAAGGAACCTCTTATATGATAAAACATGGAAAACAATATAATGAAAAATAATAAAATTAATTACACAATTAACACATGTTAGTAGTCAATAATAAAAAAGAATTCTAAATAATTTTCCCATTTTATTAAAAGGGATACCATTTTCATAAACCATCACAAGAATGAAGTTGGATGGTCAAAACAATCATAGTTTACTTTCTCATAATCATCTATAGTGAAATAACAATATACATTATTCAAATACATCTCCACAAGTAAATATAAAATCATATATTCTAGGTACACATCATCCAATATGATTTATATATAATTTGATGCTAACACCATATAGAATAATGAGTATACAAATAATTCAATAGTGGAATATCATTTTCATAATCCATATGAAAAATAAAGTGGATTGTACGAATAAAACATGCACAAAGAAGTGAAAATTTTGTTTCAAATGGTTTATATGTTAGTAATGTATATACCTTTACTAAATTAAATAATACCACAGAATATAATTAATGGGGAAAATGTGACAAAATTATATTCTCATGGGAATACCCATAACTCAATGAATGAATTTTGAGTTTCAAAAAACAATAAATACTAGAGAAATTACTGAATCGATATCCATTTGAATTAGGTGGAATTATTTTCCAAGAAAATAATATTAAATTAAAGTAATAAAATAAAAATATATCCATGTGTACTGAATAAAAAATATAAATACAATATGTTCCCTGAAATGTAATATGTCTCAAGGAATTAGAATTGAGAACAATAAAACCCATATGGATTTAGGAAAATAAAAATAATAACCTTTTGAAAAAAAGGGATTACAAATTAATCTAAAAAAATAATTATAAAAAAATTCATGATATTACATCTCATATAGGTATTATATGCACCATATAAATTAAATTGGGAAAAAATTAAAAAAATCATAAAGAGATGAATTTCAGATAGAATCCCTTACAAACATGGGAATATTTGGACAAAAATAATGTGATAAATTTCAAAAAAATGGGAAATTAAATATCATGTAAAATAATAGAATAATTATATAAATATTATAATGCAGTGGTATGTACAACATAAATAAGAAAAGATGGTGTATTATATAAACATTTCTAAATGAATGGATATTGAGACTGAAAACCTTACCTCTAGTCCAAACTTCCATGAACATAAATTAACCTTCTATATTAAAAAAATTAAATAAATTAATTCATAAATTTTATCAAATATATATATATCCATTCATACTCATCATAAATAGTCAATTTAACATGAATTCTTCCAATTTTTAGTATCAGGTGTTTATAATATTGATCCTTTGTATTAGTTTCAATATAATGATATAAATGTTCATTTATTTCAATGATTATATTAACTATATAATTAAAGTGAATATTATGTATGATTTATAATTATTTATGCTATTTAAAATTCCTTTAATGGCTATTCTGTTCATTATTCATGATTATGAAATCAATAATAATCATGGTCTAATGATTCATGACAATCGAGGAGAGATTTCCCAATAATTTAATTAAATGTTGATATAAAAAAAAATAAATGAAAAAATAATTATTTTATGATTTTTATCATGTTATAACAGAAATTATGTTCTTATACTATGAAATCATAGTATCATTGAATTATGCTGTTAAACAAAACCAAACATGAACATACCTTGATGTAAGGAATGATTATTTGGTGGTCTTGTTGTAATTTCATTATACTAGAAGCATAATGGTTTCCTTATTTTTTATTAGAGTGATATATAAAAATATGATGGAATTATGTAACAACATAGAAATTATAAACATAGATTTATTAAAAATATTTTTATTAATCGGATTTATTTATAATTAATGCCAATAAATTAAAAAATTTATGATGTTTTTCTTTAAAAATAATAATAATAATTTAGAATTTTAATTAATTTTATTATTATAAGTTAATTATAATAAAATTATAAATATTATTTATAGTGTCCAAATGTATTTTATTATTTTTTATAAATAATATTTGAAAATAAGTACATTAATTTAAATATTTTTGTCAAAATATTATTTAATAATATATTTTAGAAGAATAATTCATAAATTTTAAAGGTACTATTTTTCCTAAATGTATTATAATTATTTTGATATATTAAAATACTAAAAATCTTGTTATAATTTAAGAATCTAATTAATAGTTATTATTTAAATTTTATGTAAATATTTAATATATAAATATAATTAATTCGTTTTTATGAATTTTTATTCTCAAAATATGATATATATATATATATATATGAGATTATAATTATAAAGTATGAAAAAAATTATATTTATAAAACTATTACTTCATAATTTTTTGTTCTATATTTAAATTATTTTTATAACTATTACTTCTATATATTATGAATTTTGAAAATGTTTGTTTAAATAAATATATTATAATAATTAGTTTCAAATTATCAAATAGGTTTTGATTAATATTTTGTTAAATGTTAAAGATAATCATATAATATTCATATTATGATAATCTTTATAAAAAATTATTTTGGTTTTAATATTGAAATTAAAAGATATGTTAGTACCTATATTATCATTATATAAATTATTTATATTTATAGAATTAAATAAATAATCATAATGATATAAAAACAATTAAAAAATGTGATGAAATTATAAAAGCGTCCGCACTTATTGTTCATTGGCGAGTCCGTCATAGGTCAGCCGTCGAGGGAGAATGGGAACCAGGTCACCAGAATCTAGATTCAAGCCAGAGCCACCATGAGGGAGATGAGCCACACGGTACATCCTTCAAATTGAAGGAGTTGGAGCCAAGATTGTGGTTTAGTGGTCTGTCTTCGTCACATCGCACAACGATAATGTCCAAGCATTATCGTCTGGCTTCGTTCAAGGATAGTGTTTTTATTTTCAAGACCTTGTTTGAGGTAGGTCTTTATCCATGTTTCTAGGTCTCTAATCTATGAATTGTTTTAGATGTTGTAGTATCATTTCTTGTTTTTCATTTTTTCTTCAACCCCATCATTTTTAGGGACTATGAATAGTAGATGTTTTGCCCAAAATTCTGTCATTGTAATCTTTAACTACATTTATCAATGTTTTTGTTCTTTTATTATATCAGTAGTGCTAATATAAAATTAATTTTTTGAACTTGTTTGTGTCATTTTTCTTTTTTTTTTCTTCACTAATTGCATCTTTTTGATCAACTTGCATAGCAAGATGGTGCATTTTATTTTCTTTAATCTATTGAAATCTCTGATGATTTTCCATTTTCTTCCAAATGCATATATTTTTATCATCACTTCACAATAGTGGTTTGGCTATAATATCCATCCATCAGTGTGCATCAAATGAAAAACCAGGTTATTAGTCTAGAATGATTGAGAGAGTGTGTGAGTCTTCATAAGCAAAAGATCCTCAACATGTGTAGACCAAGTAGGGGATCAATTCATTCATTTATTTTTTACACAATATATGTATTATATACATGGGTAATGTTTGACTCATTTTCAGAATTATAGTTCTTGATATCCCTTTTTATTATCATCTGCAAAGGAAATTATTTGTGTTCAAATGCTCTTCTATTTTTCAAAACCATTTTATTATTACATATTTAAAATTAGAAAGGTAAATATATTATAGTGTTCATATTTTAAAAATAATTATTTTAAGTTTTTAATTTATGCTTATGTAAGAGTTTAATTTCCTCTACGTATGTTTAATATGTAAAGTTATATATATAATAAAATTCTTCGGTCTATATTTTCATTAATTTATAGCAGAAGGGAAAGTTATTTTGATTTTTTTTCAAAGCTATTTCATTATTTCAAAATAAAGTAAGGGATATGTTGATTTTTCTTATATTTTCTTTAATTGATATGTATTTGAATTTGACATCATTTTAGTTCTGCTTAAAATATTTGATTACTATTTTATTTCATGATATTTTAATTTATGTTTTAGGGTGAATATATAAATTTGAAAATGATTTTTATAATAAAAAAACCCATCTTCATTTTGAAATAATTTTTCCCTTAGAAATTTTATTTTTTGAGAGCAATTTCTCTAATTAAAATTATTATGCATGTCCCTTTTCAAGTCTTTGTTCATATAATCACTTATATAATTTAATATATGATGAAATCTTTCATAATTTTTTTTTTAATTTTGAATGAATGTTTTTTTAAAATTTATGAAAGGTAATATTATATTTTCATGTATATGTGCTTATATTACGTCAGGAATTTCCATACCAGTATTTATTTCAAGATTATACTTTTTTACATTTTAAAACATCAAATTTCAAGTTTAAATATATAAATATGTTTTTCCATTGTTATATAATTTTAAATTAATGGGTAATTTATTTCAAATAAGGATATCAACCAAATTAATATTAAGAATGGAAAAATTGTTATTATTTTTGTAAATGATTATCTTATAATTTTATGTGTGACATGTGATCCTGCGTTCAAAATTATAATTTAAGGTAATGTAATATTTTCATGAAAGTGTTCCATGAAAGTAGAAATTATGTGTATATATAAATATACATATACATGTATATATATAAATATATCGACATATTTACCGATTGATGCATGATCTGAATGCGCAAACAAATCATGTATAAACATTGAGTAAAAATTCATATTATGATTTTGTATGGGACATTATTTTAAATTTACTCATGGATGAAATATTTGATTCAAAATTATTCTTTTATAATTTTATACGCATGTTTATGATTTATACCTAATAATATATGTGATTATGCACAATGAAATCCCTAGAATTCATAATCATGATTTCAAATAGAATTTTAAGGTTTACTTCCCAAATGAATAAGCACATAATTGATCTGATTTAGTTTAGAAGTTTATTTATAAATTTTATAAGCATTATTATCATATTAATTTTACATTTATTGGAATAACCCAAAAAATGGATGTTTGAGGTAGAATTGTTTAAGTGAATCATTGAAAATTGATCCTTCATGTAAATATACAATGCACTTGTATCATAAGATTTGGTTGTGCAAGTGTAAATATGTGATTTTCCATGAAATTTTGTACTTAAGCTTCAATAAATAAATATAAGTGCATTGGTGATTAATATTTGTTTACATATATATATACTCTAAGTCATTTATGTTCATATTATTTTTTTATTTTTAATGGTATAAAGCTAAGTTATATATCTTGTTAAAAATATATATTTTAATTTATAAAATTTTTCATTAAAAATGATTTTATCCTATGAATTAGAGTATTTTAAATATGATGTTATATATATATATATATTCATATATAGGAAACATTATGTTCATTTATTTTAAAATTTGAACTCATGATATATATATATATAAAGGATATAATTCTTATTGACATTTTAAAATAATTAACATCATATTTTAAGGAAATGTGCATAAAATTTTATCATGATATTTTAATCTTAAGGATGTCACATCCTCATACAATCATGGTCGTGCATCAAGCATAACATTGACATATCTTTCGTTCATTATAAAATCATGGATTCAAATAAATTCTCTGAGATTATCAAGCACATGGATTTCTTCAAGAATTGAAATGTTTATTGTAAACTATTATTTTGAGATGATAAAACTACATTTATATTTTTTGATTAACTTTGAATTTATTTCATTAATCAATTTATTTATGGCTAACAAATAAAGTCAATTATTTCAAGTATGAGATTAATATTTTTATAACATTATATGGATTAAGAATTAGAATTTTCAAAGTGGTATGGGACACTTTGGATTGTTTAAAAAATATAAACCTCAATAATTTATCAATGAATTTATTTTCATATATGATTCATATTTAAATAAATCAAAGTTGTATGGGACACTTTGATTTAAATACAGTTTTTTAGACAAATGTGGAATATACTGGACATATTATGTGATGGGTGAGGCCTGTTATAGCATCTTGGTGCATTAGTAGGTCTCAGGATACAAACTAGTGTCTTAGAATGAGGCCTTAAAATAATGATTATATTGTCAGTAATTATGCATTCACACATGCATTTGAATTATTTTGTGATGGGTGTGCCCGCTAAGTCTCTCAATGCATCAATAAGTATCATAAGACAAACTAGGTCTTGGCATGAGGCCTTGACAAAATGGTTATGTATAGTCGTGGCACAAGGCCTTGTCATAATGTTTTTGATGTCCCGCATTATGAATATTCTCATTATGAATCTAGTAATTGAAATTCCATGTTATTATTCAACTTGTATAATATCCATGGTAAATGATCATCCTCTTATGAACCGATATTAATAAGTTTTATATTTTCATGTATACATAGTGTAATGTATTATATTTAAGTATAAACTTGTATATCAGCTCATTTAAAAATAAGGATTAATATTTAGTCTCCAAAATATAGAACAAATTTTAAAATTTTATCTACCTTTCCATGGTTAAAAACCTTTGTCTTATGTAAAAATTCTATACAAGTAAAATTTCAGGTATAAATTGGTATATGTACCACTCGTATATAATTGCTAACTAATATGTGTCCATTATCTAGCACTACGTGGTATTATATGTATTTTTTTAAACTACGTGCATATTTTTATAATTCATTTTATTTGTAGCTCTTAAATAAGTTTAGAATGTTTGAGCATGAGTTTATCTTGATATTTATTTTAGAATCTCCGAAGAAAATGATGATGACATGTTATGGAAAATGTTAATGTCATGATTTAATGAATGTATTTTAATGAAAAGATTTCAAAGGAAATTTATTTCTTAATGGACTTGTTTTAAAACCCCTTACTGGGAATTTAAAATTCTCAACCATTGTTTCAAATTATTTTTCACAGGTCACTTTGAAGTCCAAAGCTGGACGCCATCATTTTTTTATGCGCGCGGAAGCAAAGATTGTCTTTTTTTGGTTTAGCATTATTGCAACTCTGATTAATTGTAAAGATTGTATCTATCTCTCTAGAACCTAGACTGATAAAATACCTCTACTATGTAATGTTTGAGGCAGGGAAATTACTATTGGTATCAAAGGAAAGATCTAGTTAACTTTAGAGATTATATGCTGTAGTCTGAGTGATAGAGTTTAGAGTTAAGCGGTCCTAGTGTTTCATAATTATGAGGATGGAAATTCATAATTTTATTAATCTGATTAAACGAATTGAGAGGGTGCAATTCTATTGAAGGGGGGAATAATGTAATAGCCCATAAATACTAAGCATATTTTTGTTAAAAATACATTATATGAAATTGATTTATTTATATTTAATACCAAAAAAATATTTTTTTTAAGATAGTATTCAATAGAAATAACAATTAGATTTAAGTGTTTTAATTAATTTTATTATTATAATTTAATTATAATGAAATTATAAATATTATTTATAGTTTCCAAATGTATTTTATTGTTTTGATAAAAATAATATTTGAAAATATCTATACTAATTTAATTATTTTTGTCAAAATATTATTTAATAAAATATTTTAGTTGAATAATTCTTAAACATTAAAGACACTATATTTCATAAATGTATTATAATTATTTTTCTATATTAAAATACTATAATATGCTAGTTATAAGTTATGGACCTAATTAATTGTAATTATTAATGTTTTTTTCTAAATAATTATTATACATATATGATTATTTTTTTTGAATTTTTACTATCAAAATAATATATATATATATATATATGAGATTATAATTATAAAGTATAAAAAATTATTTTATTGAAACTATTACATTATAATTTTTTGTTCTATAATTAAATTATTTATATAACTTTTACATTCATAAATTATGAATTATGAAAAAGATAGTTTAGATAAATATATTTTAATAGTTTGTTTCAAATTATAATATATGTTTATATATATATTTTGTTACATGTTAATGTTAAACTTAGAATACTCATATTATGATACTCTTTATATAAAATTATTTTCATTTTAATATTGAAATTATAAAATATGTTAGTACCTATATTATCTTTATATAAATTAAGTATATTAAAGGAATTAAATAATCAATCCCAATGATATGAAAATAATTATAAAATAAGAGATGAAAATCTAAAAGGGTATACTCTTAGTGTTCAATGGGGAGTGCTTCGTGGGTCGTTCGTCGAGGGAGGTGGGGAACCTGTTCTCCATAGTCAATATTTGAGTAGGAGCCGCCAAGAGGGAGATTAGTCACGCAGAACATCGTTCACATCAAAGGAGCCGGAGCTGAGGTTGTCATTCAGTGGTCTGTTTTCATCGATCCGTGCTAAGAGGATATCTGAGCATTGTCATCTTGTTTTTTTGTGGTTAGTGTTTCGGTTCTCCAGAACTAGTTTGAGGTAGGTATTTATCCATGTTTATTGGTTTTGAATCTTAGAATCATTTCACATGTGGTAGTATTTTGTCATGTTTTTCATTTTTCTTGAACCCCAATCATTTTCAAGGACTATGAATTGTAGATGTTTTGCCTGCAGATCCATCATTGTAATATTAAATTCTAATTATCAATGTTTTTTATATGCTTTTGTACCTATATTGATATTATAAAATTAATTTTTTCAACTTACCGCTGTCATTTCTCACCTTTTTTTTCTTCTCCGGTTACATTTGTGAGTTCTTCATGCAAAACAAGATGGTGTATACCATTGTCTTAAATCTATCGAAATATCCTCTGGTCTATAGTTTTTTTCCAATTGGATATATTTTTATCATCTCTCCACAATAATGGGTTGGCTATAAGTTCTTTCCATCAATGAATTGTAAATGAAATACCTGGTTATTAGTCTAGATTGTTTGAGAGACTGTGTGAGTCTACATCAGTAGAAGATCGTCAATATGTGCAGACCAAGTAATAGATCAATTAATTCATTTATTTTTCACCAACATATGTATTATATGTAAGGTTAAATTTAAATCCATTTTTAGAATTCTAGTTCTTGATATCACTTGTTATTAATATCTTCATGTGAAATTATTTGAGTTCAAAAGTTCATTTATTTTTCAAAACCCTTTTATTATTTAATATTTAAAATTAGTAAGGGAAGCATGTTACAATGTACATATTTTATAAATAATTATTTTCAGTTTCCAATTTATTATTATGTAAGGGTTTAACAACATCTATATAAGTTTAATATGAAAATTTATATATGTAATTAAATTCATCTATCTATATTTTAATAAATTTATAACGTAAGAGAAAAATATTTTCATTTGTTTTTAAAAGCTATTTGATTATTTCAAAATCATGTAAGGAATATATTAATTTTATTTATCATTTCATTTAATGGATATGTATACGAATTTAACATCATATTAGTTCTTGAAATATTTGATTATTATGTTATTTAAAGATATTTTAATTTATATTTTAGGGTGAATCTATAATTTTTTCAATGTAAGTTTCTATTAATAACCCCATCTTCAATTTAAAATTATTTTCTCTTAGAGTTTTTATTTTTCGAGAGGACATTCACTAATTAAAATTATTTTTTATTACCCTTTTCAAGTCTAAGTTAATATAAGAACTTATATTATTTTATATGTGACTCAATTTCTCATAAATGTTATAATTTTGAATGAATGTTTTCCATTTTAAATTTGTGAACGGTAATATTATATTCTCAAGAATATATGTATATATGTTGTCGTGTGTTACTATACCTATAATTATTTCAATCTTATGCTTATTTATATTTTAAGAATTTATATTTCAAGTTTATATAGAAAAATATGTATGTCCATTATTATAGAATTTGAAATGAATGTGTAATTTATATTAAATCATGACATCACCCAAATAAATATTAAGCAATGGAGAATTGTTATTATTTGTATAAATTATTCTCTTATAATTTTATGTGTGACATGTGATATTGCATTCAAAATTATAAGTTATGGTTATTTTTTCTTTTCTTGAAATAGTTTAATGATTGTTGAAATGATGTACATATATACACATACATATACATACATACCTACATATATATATATAATAATGTATATATATAAATATATTTACATATTTATCAATTGATGCATGATCAGAATGCACAAATAAATCATGTATGGACATGGACTAAAAATTCATATTAATATGTTATATAAAACATTATCTGAAATTTACTCATGAATGATGCTTTTGATTCAAAATGTTTCTTTTATAATTTCATATGCATTTTTATGATTCGTACATATTAATTCATCTATTATGAACATTGATATACCTTTCATTCATAATCATGATTTCAAATAAAATTTTATGGTTTAATTTTGATCTAAATAATAAGATAATTGATCTGATTTAATTAAGATGTTTATTTATAAATTTCATATACATAAGGACCATATTAATTTTACATTAATCAGAAGAACCCTCAAAATGGATGTTTATAGAAGAAGTGTTTAATTGCATGGTTGAAAACTGATCTTTCATGTAATTATACATTGTGTATATATTAATAGATTTGGTTGTTTAAGTCTAAATAAGTGAGTTTCGATTAATATTTATACTTACACATTTATAAATAAATATACATTCATGGTTTATTAATGTTTCTTTATATATATTTATATACTCGATTTCATTTATGTTCTTATGAAAAATTTTATTTTTAAGGGTATCAATATATTTTCTAACTCTTGTAAAGTATAGATATTTTTATTTATCAAAGTTTTCATTGAATAGGAATTTCTCCCATGAATTAGAGTATTGTAAATACCATGTCATATATATTTATATATATATATATGGGAAACATTATGTTCTTTTATTTTAAAAATTAAACAAATTGTGTGTATATATATGTATATATATAGGATATAATGTTTATTGACATGTTAAAATACTTAACATCACATTTTAAATAAATTTTCATAACATGTCATTGTGTTATTTTAAATATAAGTATGTCGCATCTTCATGAAATCTTTGTCATGCGTCAAGTGTATCATCCAAAAATTCTCCATTCATAATAAACTCAAGGTTTTAAATTAATATTAATATATTATCATGCACTTAGATTTCTTCATGAATTTAAATGTTTATTGTAAAATATTATTTTGAGAAGGAAAACTCTATATGCATTTTTGATTTAATGTGAATTTATTTCATTAGTCATTTTATAGATGAATTATAGATAATAAAAATTATTTCAAGTATGGGATTAATCTTTTTATGACATTATATGGATTAAGAATTAATCTTTTTAAAGGGGTATGTGACACTTTGGATTGTGTAATGAATTTGTTCCTCAATAATTTATCAATTAATTTATTTTCATCTACGATTAATATTTAAATAAATAAATGTGGTATCAGACACTTTGATTTAATGACATGTTTTTTAGACATTCGAGGAATGCATTAGAAATATTATGTGATTGGTGAGGCCTGTTATAGCCACTCAGTTCATCAATAGGTCTCATGAGAAAAACTAGTATCTTGGAATGAGGCCTTGACAGAATTATTATATTGTCTGACATTATGAATTCACACATGCATTGGACTTATTATGTGATGGGTGATGCCCTCTAAAGCCTCTTGATGCATCGGTAGGTCTCGTGAGACAAAATAGATCTTGGAACAAGGCATTGAAAAAATGGTTATATATGGTCTTGGTACGAGGCCATGAAAGATTGTTTATAATGTCTCACATTATACATTACCTTATTAAAAATCTATTAAGTGAAAGTCCATGTGATTATTCAACTAGTATAATATCCATGGTTAATGTTCATCCTCTTATTAACTGGTATTAGTCAATTTTATATTTTTATATAAACACAGTTTAATGCATTATATTTAAGTTTATACTTGAATAGAGACTCATTTATAAAGAAGGATTAATATTTAGTTTCCAAACTATAAAACAAAGGTTACATATTTATCTACCTTTCCAGGGTTAAGAACCTTTGTGTTTTGTAAAAATTCTAAATATTTAATATTTCAAGTGAATATTTGTATCTGTACCACTAGTATGTTATGGATAACTTATGTGTGTCCATTATCTAGCACTATGTGGCATTCTATTGATTTTTGTTCATGTGAGTGGATATTTTTATAAATAATTTTATTTATAACTCTTATATATGATTAGAATTTTGGAGCATGAGTTTATCCTAAAATCTGTTTCAGAATCACTCAAGAAAATGATTCTGACATGCTATGGGAAATGTTAATTTCATTAATTAAGGCATGAATTTTAAAGAAAATTTTAAATGGGAAATTATTTCATAATAGTATTGTTTAAAAATTCCTTATAAAGAATTTTCAATACTCACCCGTTGTTTAAAATTATTTTTCGTAGGTCAAAATTAATTCCAAAGCTAGACGCCATCATTTTTTTATGCATGCATTAGAAAATTTGGGTTTTGTTTGTTTAATTTTATTGCATCTCTAATAAATTTGTATGCTTGTATCTAACTATTCAGAACCTAGACCCGTAAAAGGTCATCTTCTATGTAATGTTTAAGGCTAGGCCCTTAAATTTGGTATCAAAAGCATGATCTAGTTAACTTTGGATATTAAATGTTTTCGTCTAAGAGATAGAGTCTAGAGTTCATCGATCCTGGTTTTTTTAATTCTAAAGATGGAAATTAAAAATTCTATTTAGTCTAATGAAATGAATTAATAGGGCGTAATTCTTTTTAAGGGGGGAAAATTAAAATAGCCCATAAAATTGAAACATAGATTTATTAAAAAAAATTATTAAATGTGTTTATTTATAATTATTAACAACAAATAATATTTTTATAAGACGAGTTTATTTAAAAACAATAATTGAAATTAATATTTTTAATTAATTTAATAATTATAATTTAATTATAATAAAATTATAAATATTATTTATAGTTTCCAAATGTATTTTATTGTTTTTAAAAAAATAATAATTGAAAATGACTATATTAATTTAAATTTATTGCTAAAATATTATTTAATAAATTAAATTAGATTAATAATTCTTATCTTTTAGAGACATTAAATTTCATTAATATGTTATTATTATTTTTATATATTAAAATACTGAAATAAGCTAGTTATATGTTATGAATCTAATTAATTGTAATTTTTAAAATTGTATCTAAATAAATAATATAAAGCTATGATTAATTTTCTTTTATGATTCATTATTTACAAAATATGATATATTTATATATATATGAGATTATAATTATAATATTTGAATAAATTATTTTTATAAAACTATTACTTTATAATGTTTTATTCTAAATTAAATTATTTTCATAACGATTACTTTCATAAATTATGAGGTATGAAAAATTTAGTTTAAATAAATATATTATAATAGTTAGTTTCCAATTATAAAATATGTTTAGATTAAAATTTTGTTAAATATTAATGTTAAACTTATAATATTCATATTATGATAATAATCATGTAAAATTATTTTGTTTTTAATATTTAAAATATAATATATGTCCGTACCTATATTATATTTGTATAAATCAGTATATTAAATGGATTAAATAAAAAAAATGTTATAATGTTAATTAAAAAACAAGAGATGAAAATCTAAAAGGTTTTGTGCTTAGGGTTCAAGGGGGACTGCATCGCTGGTTGGTCGTCGAGGGAGAAGGGGAGCAAGGATTCCAAAATCAAGATTCGAGCTGGAGCTGCCTTGAGTTAGCTGTGTCATGTGACACAGCCATCACAACAAAGGAGTCGGAGTCATGGTTGTCCTTCAGTGGCCCGTCTTCATCATGTCGTACAAGGAGGAGGTATGAGCTTTTTTATATTTTCTTTATCCATGGATAGTGCTTTGATTTTCCTGACCTAGTTTGAGGTAGGTCATTATCAATGTTTCTAGGTTTCTAATCATGTAATAAGTTTAGATATGGTATTATTTTTTACTTTTTTTCATATGTCTTCAACCCAATCATTTTCAAGGACAATGAAAATTGGATTTTTTTCCTGTAAATCCGCCGTTGTAATCATAAATTTCATTTATTTTTTTTACATTTCGTTGTAGCTGTAGTACTAATATAAAATTAATTTTGAAAACTTCTTGGTGTCATATTTATTCTTCTTTTTTCTTTACTAATGACATCTGTGTATTTATCTTTTAGATCATGCTATTGTGTGTCATTGTCTTAAATCTATTTAAATACCATATGGTACGCAATTTTCTTCCAATTTCATATATTTTTATCATCTCTCCACAATAGTGGTATGGCTATAAAATCCTTCCATCAGTGCAATTTAAATTAAAAACATGGTTATAAACCCGGATTTTTTGAGGGACCGTGTGAGTCTTCATCAGTAGAAGATCCTCAGTATTTGCAGACTAAGGGATAAATTCATTCATTTATTTTTTACCCAATATATGTATTATATGTAAGGGTAAAGTTAAATTCATTTTCATAATTCTTGTTCTTGATATCCATTTTTATTAACATCATCAAGGGAAATTATTTGTATTAAAATGATCATTTATTTTTCAAAACCATTTTATTATTTCATATTTAAATTTTGTAAAGGAAACACATTATATTGTTCATAGTTTGTAAAAAATTATTTTCAGTTTTTAATTTATTCTTGTGTAAGGATTTAATTTCATCTATGTAATTTTAATATGTGAAGTTATATATGTAATAAAATTCATCTATATATATTTTCATAAATTTATAAAGTTTGGGAAATATATTTTTATTTTTTTGTCAAAAATATTTTATTATTTCAAAATAAATAAATGGATATATTGATTTTATTAATCATTTTCCTTAATAGATATGTATATGAATTTAACTTCATTTTAGTTCTTCTTCAAAGATTTTATTATTATTTTTTCAATATCTTTTAATATATGTTTTAGGGTGAATCTATAATTTTTAAAATGAAGTTTATATTAAAAAACCCATCTTCAATTTAAAATTATTTTCTTTTAGTGTTTTTATTTAATGAGAGGAAATTCTCTAATTGAAATTAGTATGCATGATCTTTTTCAAGTTTATGTTCATATAATAACTTATATTATTTTATATATGATGAAATCTCTCATAAATGTTATATTTTTAAAGGAATTTTTTTCTTTTTAAATTTATGAATTGTAATGTTAGATTTCCAAGCATATGTTCATATATTACGTCATGTATTACTATACCTGTAATTATTTAAAGATTATGCTTATTTATATTTTAAGACATAAAATTTAATGTTTATATATATATATATAAATGTTTGTCTATTTTTATATAATTTAAAATATATGGGTAATTTATTTCAAATG
Organism: Viscum album; assembly: GCA_963277665.1. Taxonomy (NCBI): domain Eukaryota; kingdom Viridiplantae; phylum Streptophyta; class Magnoliopsida; order Santalales; family Viscaceae; genus Viscum; species Viscum album. The sequence continues at coordinate 620,728,243 of OY728167.1, read as the reverse complement.
ATTATATCACCAAAGTAAATATTAAACATGAAAGATTTGTTATTTTTTTTATAAATGATTTTCTTATAATTTTATGCGTGACATGTGATCTTGCGTTCAAAATTATTTGTTAAGGTTATGCGAAATTTTCTTAAATTTGTTCCATAAATGTAGAAATGATACTCACAAACACACAATTATATATATATATAAGAATTCATATATATAAATATATCTACATATTTATCAATTGATGCGTGATATGAATGTGAAAACAAATCATGTATAGACATGGACTAAAAATTAATATTATGTTCTTATACAAGACATTATTTTAAATTTACTCTTGAATGAAATATTTGATTAAAAATGTTTATTTTATAATTTTATTTGCATGTTTATGATTTATACCTATTAATGCATGCTATTATTAATAAAGACATACCTAAAACTCATAATCTTGATATAAAATAAAATTTTAAGGTTTAATTATGAGATGAATAAGAAAATAATTGATCTAATTTAATTAAAAATTTTGTTTACAAATTTTATATGCATAAGAATTGTATTAATTTTAAATTTACCAGAAAAACACACAAATTGGATGTTTATGGAATTTGTATTTACATTCATATTTGAAAATTTATCTTTAAGGTAATTACATAATGTGCATGTATCAAGAGATTTTCTTTTCCAATTATAAATAACTGAGTTCCGATTAATTTTTATACTTATACATTTATAAATAAATAAAAGTTCGTGGGTGATTAATGTGTGTTTATATATATTTATACTGGAATTCATTTATGTTCTTATGAAAATTGTTATTTTTAAGGGTATCAAGCTATGTTCTAACTCTGGTAAAATATGGATGTTTTTATTTATCAATGTTTTCATTAAATATGAATGTATTAAGTGAATTAGAGTATTATAAATACAATGTCATATATATATATTTATTTATATACGGGAAACATTATTTTCCTTTATTTTAAAAATAAAACCCATCGTATATATATATATATATATGTGTGTGTGTGTGTTTGTGTATATATATAAAGGATCTAATGTTTATTGACATGATAAAATACTTAGCATTATATTTTAATGAAATGTGCATAACATGTCGTTGTTTTATTTTAAATTTAAAGATTTCACATCTGAATACAGTCATGGTCATGCCTCAAGAGTAATATCGACACATCTTTGGTTCATAACAAACTCATGGTTTCAAATAATTTTTTAGAGATTATCAATCACATGGATTTCACCAATAATTGAAATGTTTATTGTAAAATATTATTTTGTAATACAAAACTATATATGAATTTTTTATTACATGTTCAATTGTTTCATTACTCATTTTATTAATGGCTTACAAATAAAGAAAATTATTTTAAGTATGAGATTAATGTCTTTATGACATTATATGGATTAAGAATTTAACTTTTCAAAGTTGTATGGGACACTTTTGATTGTTTAAATAATATGTACCTCAAAAATTTATCAATGAATTTATTATCAACTATGATTAATATTTAAATAAATCAATGTGGCATGGGAAACTTTTATTTAAATACATATTTTTATTAGACATATTAGGAATGAATTTAATATATTATGTGATCACTGAGGCCTGCTATAGCCTCTAAGTTCATTAGAAGGTATCATTAGACAAACTAATGTCTTGGAATGAGGCCTTAAAAGAGTGATTATATTGTCTGAAAATATTAGTTCACACATTCATTGGAATTATTATGTGATGGGGGAGACCTTATATATCCTCTCGATGTATCGGTAGGTCTCATTAGAAAAAATAGGTCTTGGAATGAGGCCTTAACAAAATGGTTATGTATGACCTTGGCACAAGGACTTGATAAAATATTTATGATGTCCCGCATCATGAATTCCGTCATGATGGATCTAGTATGTGAAATTAAATGTTATTAGTCAAATAGTATAATATCTTTGTTTAAAGATCATACTCTCATGAACCTTTATTAATCTGTCTTATATTTTCATGTACACAATGTTTAATGTATTGTAGTTAAGTATATAATTAAATAACAACTCATTTATAAAAAACAAATAATATTTAGTTTCCAAACTATACAAAAGGTTACAAATATATATATATATATATATATATATTTCAATATTGAAGAACTATTTTATTATGAAAAAATTATGAACAAGAAATATTTCAGGTGAAAATTTGTATCTGTATCACTGGTATGTAATGGATAACTTATGTGTGGCCATTATCTTGTAATAAGTGTAATTATATGTATTTTGATAAAGTGCATGCATTTTTTTTAAAATTATTTTATTTTTAACTCTTAAATAAGCTTAGAAATTTTGATCATGAGTTTATCCTAAAAGTTGTTTCATAATCTCTGAGTAAAATGATGATGACATGTTATGGGAAATGATAATTTCATGATTTAAATCATGTATTTTAAAGAAAACTTTTAAATAGAAATTATTTCTTAATGGTATTTTTTTAAAACCCCTTACTAGGAATTTCTAATCCTCACCCCTTATTTAAATTTATTTTTCACAGGTAACTTTGATGTCCAAAGATAGACCACATCATTTTTTACGCACATGGAAGCAATTTTTTCCTTTTTTTTGTTTAAATTTATTACAAATCTGATGAATTTTAATTCTTGTATCTAAATATCTTGAAACTAGACTAGTAAATGGTCCTCTACTATGTAATTTTTAAGACTAGGTCCTTAAAAATTATATAAATAAGTAATTAAAGTGAACACATCACCCAATTTGAGTAACAAATTATCCTATTAGTATGATAATTTTAAAATATTAAATAAAAGATGATATTTTATAGGTAATATCATTAATAGGTTATTGATTTTTTCATCATATAACCTATATGATATCATAAAAATAATATTTATATTTAAATAACATACTCAAATCCATCCTTGAAAGGTGGTGACGGAAAATGAAAGACATTTCATCATGGAGGTGGTAGTCCACACAACACATAAAAATTTTTTTGTTTTAATTAATGGTTATGTTATATGACTCAAAATGATAATATACAAATAATATTAACGTTTTAGTACATTAGTTTTTATTAACTCATTATATTTTTTTGGTTATAATAAATTTCAAAAAATATAATTAAGATGAAAAAATATGTAGCTGGTAATACTCATGTTCAGGAGTTGGAATTTCCATAGAAGTCTCCTTGGAAATGAATACTTGTTGGTAAAAAATAGCTACCAAAAGAAATTAAGAATGGGAGAGGGTTCTAGGCTAATATAAATTTTATATTTTCAATTGTAATTAATAATTATATTTTTGTATTAATTTTATGATTATTCTACACTTTTATAAGTGAAGGTAAGGCTAGTTTTAAGAGTAACCCTTACATTTTCAATTATTTTTTGTTATTATTGGAGGGACAATGACCATGAAATGGAAAAAATAGGAAAAGAAAATGATTTTGTTAATAAATTATCCTCAACAACTACTTTTTTAGTTACCAATGATCAATGTAGTGATTTTTATTTTAGTTTTCTAACTTTGAATCTAATTTAATTTTCCATTTATAATAAATTTATAGAATTACAAATAATTTAAAATAAAAAGATTACGATGAGATTTTTTACCTAATTTGACACATTTAATTCTAAATTTAGAAATAATATTATTAAATTAATTTCATAAATGAGTGAAAATTTCAATGTAATATAAATAAACTTAATCACATAATTTTTTTTAGAAATAATAATGATTATCATTAAATTTTCATATAAGATAAAATTATATTGGATAATAATTTTAATGAAAAGTTGTTTTAAAAAATGGATATGAGGCTTTATAGTAATGATAAAACCAAATTACCCTTAAAAATATATGATTCCATGAAATAATCAAAATTAGTCTTTTAAAGTAACAATTTAATTAGTCATAAAAATGCAGAGAGGATTTATCAGATAAAATAAAATATTAAAATGGATATATTTATTAATTAAATTCATATTGGAGAATTTAATAGTGTTTATAAACATATAGTTCAATCTTATATACTGATAATGAAATAAAAACAACATGTTTTGTCATAACCATATTTTTCTTTGAAAAGCCATCATTTTTATAAAATGAAAAAAATTAATAATGGGTTAATTTGGATATAAGGAAATATAAAATGAATTTCATTTTTTATTAATGAAAAATTACAAAAAAATATATTGTTTTTTTAATAAAATAATATATTTAAAGAATACATTAAATAGAAAATGAAATTTGAAAATATTTACTATTAATATTCATATTTAATTTCATTTAGAATTAAACTAGTGTTATCCTATTATTAATATAAAACATAAATTTTTATTAATCCTATGTTTCATGAAATTAAAATGTGCATAGAGTAAAATTCATTTTTTGAGAAATAATTTTGTGAATAAAAATTGATCTTATTTTCAATTTTAGGTAAAAACATTGAATTACATTCATATTAAAAGTAGAATATATTAACTATATAAAAAAATCATAAGGAAGTTACTCAATTTTATTCCTTCTAATTAATATACTTGGGTTTTAAAATTCTAAAAATATGATAGTTTCATTTTAGATCTATGTTGTATGTGTAGAAGGATGTCAAACATGTTGAATTGTTCAAATATAAAATATATTAGATTTTTATAGTGTCGAATTATTCCCCCATAATTATATTTCATCCTCCCAATTTGTCTAAAATTATCAGAGTAATTTGTACAGGGAACTCATAATTACCCATACATATCTGGATGATTAGGGGTTTATTTAGGATGTGAAATAAGATTACTCTATATGAAAATTAATATATGTACATTATATGAGAGATACCCCATTCTTAATTTCAAATAAAATTATACTAAGGGATGTGTATAAATATGCATAATAAATAACTTCCCACAAACCTTGAAAATGAATTATATTATAATTATACCATTATGTATTTTTATCTATAACTCAATATCTAATATTTTTTAAAACATTAAATTATATATGACTCTAGAATATATATTTTAAAAACTCACTAACTGATTCATTAGTATTATTTTTCTAGGAATTTTCTTTTTCCCATGGATTTGGGTGGCTATCTACTTTGTTGACCAATGGATTGGTACAATGATTCACATAATTCCTTACTCTCTTTAAATTAAATAAATAGAATTTTTTATCTTCTCTCTTCTTCATACACTTATGAGTCTAATGAAATTTATCTCCAATAATATTTAATTTACTCCCATGATTCTTCCTACAAGTTAAACATATAGAAAATTGAATATATTTTTCTTCATTATCTTCATGACAATATTTTTAATAAGATATCATATTTCTCTTCCAATGTTTTTTGGGACATCAACAATGTTCACATTGTTAATCATATTTTATAGTAGATTTTATCACATAATTATATGATTTTTCATTCCAACACATGTACCATTATGTTTTTTGTTTTGAATGCTTCCATATTATCCAGGGAATCCTTTATTAACATGGTTACTTCATTACTATACCATTATTAAAACCAAATGATTTAACATGAATGACAATCATTATATGAAAATTATCCTTAATAATCACATGAAAATATAACCTAAATATATCTAAAATTATAACACTATCATGGCAGAAAATAGTTTATAGAACTGAGAAAGTGTTAGACCCCGATCAACCTATGTCACTCTCAGTTTAACATATATCATGCTTGGTTCAAGAAATATCTCATTCAATTGTGTTTTCTCAAATAATTTAACAAAAACTGAATGTGGGGAAGCTATGTTAGTGGGAAGGTTCCTAAAATAATTTAAAACCCATACTAATTGAAATATATGTTCCAAAACACAACTTCTCCTTCCTCAAACAACATTATTCATATATAATTCTATACTCATGTATATATATTCTGTAATCATATACAGTCAATCACATAACTCTGAAAATACCTATTTGATCCACCAAGACATTAAACCTAAACATGATTATATATTATTCTAAATATTTTAACTATCTTTTACCATTAAATGGTGTTAAACACTTTTTTATATTGTAACAAAGTAGTCGGATCATATCATAGTCCAATTGTTTTTGAAATTCAAAAAAACAACTTCAATCAATTATAAACCCTATGGTAAAAATTACTATCTAACACAAAATTAAAAAACATAAAACTTACTTCTATTATCTAAATACCAAGAATATATTAAACCTCACGGTTATCCAAAACAAAATAAAATGAACTATAATAGATTTGCCCAAAAATTTTACCATGTTATAAAATAAATTTTCATGCTTATTGAAACAATTTTATATAAGTTTCCAAACCATTATAGAATAAATAATAAAGATAAATACTTTGGTTGTCCACATAATCGTCATAACATTTAGAATATACTAGAATATCATGGATAAATATCAATCACTCTTAATAATACCTAAAATTAACAAGAATTAATTTCTAATTTGAGTTGAACCTCAATACCATAAATGATACTTAGAAACTCACTTTTTCCATCGTAATAGAAAAATGTAAAAAAAATAACCATTTATGTATTTTTTGTTAGTTACATATAAGAAATAGTGGTTTCAGGATAAAAACATTTCTTAGATTTGTAATCAAGATCCTGTTGAAAAAAATAGTAAAACCAAAATGGTAATGATAATATTTAAAATATGAATATGAAAATATCAATATAAATATATCTTCCCTTATTGAAAATTTGTTATCAGAAAATGACACATTCATATCAACCTATGAATCTCTTTATTTAGTAAGTTATTATCCATCACCTTATTTATTATTATATTCTCTAATATAATAATCTTTCACCTTTCTTAAATCATTCATAACTACTCATATAGAGAATGTGATTAACCAACACATTTACGTTAGGAGTCTCCTACTATGTTTATAGTCTTAGGCCTACTCATTGTTCATCAGAGTGATAATTGAGTCAAAGATCAAGAAACACTTTTTTGGGTGATTAGTCCTAGGTATTTATGTGGCACAATGGAATCAACTTTCCAGTTTACAAAATGTGATTTATTTCTTCAAAAATACATATTATATCATCATTATGAATGCATGAAGATGATATCCAATACTTATACATATTATAAACTCTTTCACTAAATTTTTTATCCCAATCCCCAAATAAAAGTTTATTTATATTATATTAAATAATATAATTATAAAAAATATTTATCTATTGTGATTATCCTTTACTTATAAATATTCAAATTTTCTTCAATAAATATCAAAATCAATAGGTTTATCTAAACCAATCCTTTGATAACAATTGTGAAACCCCAAACCCATAATCACACATCACTTGTTGTTAGAAAAACACATTATATTCATGTATTGATATTAGATATAAAATCCTAGATATAACCATTAACAATTATGAAGTCAATAAAATTAAATAATCTATTACATCCCAAGGGTCTATTCTAGTTTATAGATTTATAGAATTACAGAAATTATATACTCATAATCCCATTTATTTATAAACTAATAAAGATAATTTTTTATTTTATATGTGAACATACCTAATTCATTATAATTATTCTAAATATCCCATAAATTATTTCACATGTGATATCTTAATAACAATGTCATGTTTACTAAATAATGATATATTCTAGGGAAATTTAAACATAATAATGGGTAAACTCAAACCCCCAGAATGGGAAAAATATAACATATGAAATTATTTCATTAATATTATGGGATGGGTAATAAAATATAGTGAGGACATAATCATTTAGAAACCAAGAGCATGATTAATCCATGAAAATAAATTGAAGAATAGATATCAATAATTTTGATCTCCTACAGATGGAATGAATAATTATGAAAATAAAAAACATGTTTTCATATCTTTACGAAAGATACTTTAGTTGTTTTAGATACCATCATAAATAAATCTTACTGAGTAGGCCATGGATAAATGAAATTAAAAAACTGAGTCTATATGATAATAAAAATTAACATATCAAGGGGATATATATGTTTGGGCTCCACCAGCCACCTAATTATGTCAAATGCATTAACCATAATAGGCATCACTCAATTAAACTCAATTACTTGAGGAAAATACTATTGCTTAATACATGGATTTCCATATAATGATAAAGAATGAAATCAAATACATAATAAATAGGTATTATTTGCTAATAATCATAAATATTCATAATACTTTTCCCATTTTCTAAAAACGGTAAAACATGATCACAACCCATCCCAAGATTCACGGTTGGTAGTAATACAATACATATTAAACAAGATGATAATCATCTGTATTAGAATAAAAATAATAAGTAATCCAAAAATATTCATAATATCAATAGGATATCTTAATTTATGTGTGAACATTATGAAATCTTCCTTATGGAAAATGTGATTTCTAATCCACATATAAAAATGTATCTATGATTTATTTAGTACTCTGACAACATGAACATTACTCATCTGCGGAAAGAAAGTAATGGTTTCAAAAGAACATATATAAAAAAGTGATAATTTTTCCAAATATTTTGTTGTTTAGTAATATATATTCATATAAAATAGTTAAATAAGATCACATAATAAAATAAAATAGAATTATTTTCCCAAAAAGTTTAATAGAATAGTTATAACATGATGTCTAAATATTGACTTACTACAAACCCTTATTATTAGGGACACCACTGAATCAATAAATAAATGAATTATAGTACATGATTTCGATAGTAAATACCATCTTAAAAAATATTATTAAAATATATACATGTGTACTGAATACACTATAAAATGTTTCCATGATGCATAAAATATATTATGTCTCATGGAATCAGGATTGAGACCAAGAAATCTCATACAAATTTAGAAGCATTACAATAAAAACCCCTTGAAATAAGGGGATTTTAATTTAACAAAAAATAACATGGTTAATATATAGTTTATGAAATTATATCTCAAATATTAAGTATACATACAACATTAAAAAAAATTGGTACATAATATCAATCATTTCTCAATGAGAGGAATTTTAGATAGAAACACGTACTACCATTATAGTTTTGTAACCAAAATCACAGAAAATTTTTAACATTAAATGGGAAACTTAATACCAATAAGTAAAATAGAATACTGATATAAATATTACAATGGGTTGGTATGTAATCCTTTTAGAATAAAACATGGAGTATAAGACAGACATATCTCAATAAAATGAAATGTAGAAAACCTCATACATATTTTCCCAAATTATTTGAACATATTATACCATCCTATATCAAAATAATATCCATATTAGTCTCTAAATTTATAACCTTACTAAAATATATTTTCATTCATACACTTCATTAATACTCGCTTTCTACTTAAATCCATTATATTTTCCACATCAGCAGTTTTTTGTCTTGATCATTTGTACTAGTTTCATAATATCAGTGTCATTGTTTATTATTCTATCAAATATTATAATTCCTATATAATTATATATAATTTTTAGGATTATATTTTTATCATTTATGATGTTTCAAATTCCAATCTTGATCATTTTAGGGTTTATTATTGATGATGAAATCAATAATAATCACATTTCAATTATTTTTTCAATAGAATGGTTTCTTCTTTATTAATGAACTAAATATTGATATAAAATGTATAGAAATAAAAAACCATTATTTACTCATTTTAATAATATTATATTAGTAAATATGTTCACATAGTCATTCACAATATAAATTCATATAATCTTTCAATTAAGTTGTTAAACCAATAAAAACATGAACATCTCTAATATAATTAATTATTATGTGCTGGAATTTTCTAAAGATCATTATACAAAAAGAATAATGATTTATTTTTTAATTAATAGTATGATATATCATAATTATAATTATGTATAACAATATGTAAATGATTTGAAAATAATAAGCAATTTGAATAAATAATAATCCTTTTATTTTTCTTAATTTAAATGTTGACATTACTAATGATTGATTTTCAATCATATCAGTTATTGGTTTTTAAATTTTAACTTCCAAAATACTAAAAATAATATATATATATATATATATATATATATATATATATCCCTTTTTATATTCCATAGATCCATCATTTAATGGATGTTAAGGGTAAAAAAACTTGTTGTATTATGGACGGGGTGGTTCTAACGAACCAACCCGGGTCAACTTGTCAAGCCACCAAAGAAGGCATCAAATTGATGTGAAAATGATAAAATAAAACAAATATTTAATATAACAAAAAAATACATAAAAATAGTGTAAGATAAATAATAAAGGGATAAATTGAAAAATATCCTACAAGCCAATAAAAACTAGTTAAACCCAACATTATGACAAGACAAAAAAACAAGTATCCATGTGTCCGAATGTCTACTAAAGACCATACCTCTATGAATTCATAGAATACCAGATAACCTGACATGATACATGACTCATTTCCCATTCCCTATTCCTAAAAAATTAGGTCTACAACCTTTCAATGGAAAAAAGTGATGTGTGATCCCAAAATAGGGTCAGATAGTACTAATGAATCTATAAAAGTTCTAATATCAATAATGCACAAAAACTATAATTAATAAAATCAAGTTGTGAAATAATTTTAATAAATAAAAAATTTGTAAATAATTCCTTTTGTTTCCATAAATACATACCATATTAACTAAATAGAAAAATATTAGATATAAAACAACAATAGGTAACATAAAACATGTGAGAAAATATTTACTAAATATACCATTATGCAATAAACTAGGTATATAAGTCAAAGTATATTATTTGGGATCTAGATTATTGGAATACATACTAAACATAAAATGACCATAAATGATGGCTTTTTAATTTTAAATGATATTGAGTCATGCCACACCCAGTTAATATCAAAAAATTAACCCCTAGTAGTGCTACACATAATAAAAACACATCTATCTATCTCCCGGCACACTCAAGGCTCCCAATGTGTCATGTCTGATTAAAATCCATTTCCAAATACATTATCTCATTTAGATAAACCATTTCTCACCAATTAAAGAACATTTCAATAATAAAATTTAAATGATAATGTTTTAGAAACACGTGCATAGATCAACATACCTCAAGAACGATAGAATCCAATCTTCCTTTGACAGTGGAGATTGGAAAACCACTAACCAGCCTTCTAATGATAAGGAATGATAAGAAGGTGAATATTATAAGAAGACATGAACCAATTATGAATATGATTAAAAACTATGGCCAACACTGTAGACTCAACCAAGGGAAAATAATAAGTGACAATATCACTTACACAGAGAGACTCATTCCATCCAAAATGATGATAGATCACTAAAAAATGATCTAGATGGGGTAGAGATCTCCCAAAATAAAATGGGATTTTTCGTGGTTGAGGGAGGGGAGGATCCACAATGAATGAATCAAAATTAAGTTGATTCATTATTCTTTAGTTCCTATACTTTAATATTACACCTTATGAATCCTTTTCATAGGGTTTAATTCCATGAATTAAAAAAATGTAAGAAAACATGTAATGCTGGATTTAAAATCCTAGCTTCCACCATTACATAGTGTGAAACCAATACAAGGAATGAAAACCTCTCATTCCACAAACATGTTCAAGAAATCTTCCTGATGACCAATACATGACGAGAACTTTATTCACAGTGTGTAAACCATTCAGGCCTTGAACTATCTCATGAAATATTCCCATCAACCAACACATGATATGCACACCATGCATGTAATGTAAAAATTTCCTAATGTGAAAACATATCTTGATGCAAAATCACCCATCACACCACAAACAATCCAAAGTATGTAAAAAATCCCAAAACGACCTCTAGTTTTGTTTAAAAATGGGGGAAACCCCATAAATCATATTAAACAATTTTATTATTACTATATTAAATTAAATCCAATACAAAACCCCAAATAATAGGTTATTTCCCCCAGTAAAGGATTTTCATTCCCAAGAATCCCATAATTCATGTAAATAAATAGGAAAACTAGAAATGAAAGACAATGCGTTCCTGGAAGGATAAAATTGTTTTTTATTATCTCCCAACCATAAGTGATATTTATCTCCAAAAATTCCACATATTTGATGACTCAAAAAATGATGCATACCACTACCTCATCAACTATTCCCAATCTCATGTATTTTGGTTTCCCCATCGATATTGCCACAGTACATGGAAATGAGGAATCATTTAACCACCCGACACCTATGCTTAGTGATCCATAACCCAAAATGGTTTCCCAACCATTGGGTTTTCTAGCTCAAGGTAAAAATCCTCTATTCCAAGAGCATGGGAAGGATTCACACAATAAATCCTCATTTGGGAAACATGAAACCTGTTATATATTTATGTCAAATAATATGATAAGTCCAACTTAAAATCCACCTTCCCCAATAATAAAATGATTTCAAAATTCACTATAAACCTCAATGTCAACTTACCCTTATTACGCAACCGATTATGTCCCATGCAAGTAGAAACTCAAAGGATGTTTTGATCACTAACCTAAAACTCTAGTGGCTGATGAAGACAGTCCGTATAATATTTATAATGACATTGTTCTATAATCAATATATTCTGGATCAAATACCCCCTCCTTCATATCAAAAACAACATTCAACCCAATGAAGGACTTCTCTCCGATATCTTCTTAGTTGAAGGGATATTTTCATGGTTTCTGAGAATAATAATTGAATGTTGTAATTATGATCGAGTTCTGAAAAGTATTATTATAGGAAAAAATGACAAAAGGAAAATTATTTTCCCAATAACTACCAAGATTAAGAACATAATCACTGAGTATTTCCTAAAGAACCTTGATTATACTCTATCTCTCTTTTTCCATATCTGTGTGGATGATATGTTGTGCGTAATTTTTTCTGTGAACTCATCACCCCCTACAAGCCTTTTTGAAATTTTATTTCAACCATGGTTCCTTGAAAAAATAATCATATTAGGATGTCATTGAAGTATAAAAATATCTTATACATAAAATTCTCTAAGATATTCCAATATCTTCATATCCTTTATATGAAGGAAATTCACATATTGCATTAGTTTATCAATGATCACCCATATTAAATCATTCCCACTACGATTATGTAGTTACAAAATAATGAAATCCATGGATATTTCATCCCATTTCTAGACAGGAATTGGTATGGGATTTAAAAAAACAATCAGGAATATGGTGTTCCACCTTATTTCTCTAGAAAGTAAGACACCACAATAATAAATCTATAATCATTTGTCTCATACCCTTCCATTTTCACTAATGTCTCAAATCACGATAAATCATGGTATAACCATGGTGAATGTGAGAAAAATAATGGTGTCCATTGTCCATAAACTTATTCCTCTAGGAAATTGCTACAACCAACCTACTATATAATCACAATTATGCACTGGGAGACCAAGACAACTAACGAGATGTATTCCCACCATAAATACATTTACTAGAGATCAAGAACACCGAGGAAGACATCTCATCAATAAAAACCTACTCATAAAATCTTTTTTAAAACCTTATAAAATACAATGATACCTTCCCATCATATTCTTACATTCCCAATAACAACTCATTACACAAACTCATCAAGGACCACACTTACATGAATTCCTTCACCGATTGTTTTTTTAATTTCATTCTTAGTGAATCAACAACCACATTCTATTTTCTAATAGTGTATATAATATCAAAATAAAAAGATTAGAGATACAAAACATACTTTATTTATCTCATGTTGAGATCCCATTGAGTGAAAATATACCTCAGGACTTTTTTATCATAACATACCATAATCTGTTCTCTAAAGAGGTAGTGATGAACCATTTTCAGTGAATGTATTACCACTACTAACTCATGATCATGGTTATGGTAGTTCTTAAAATGAGTGAATAAATTTATAGAACCATTGGCTACCACCTATATCCCCTATATCAAGACATAACCCAAACCTTTTCCTGAATATTCATACAAAACATCGTAACCCAAACTTGGTTGTGGACGAATCAAAACTAGAGATGAAGAAAATCTCAAATTCAATTACTCAAAAGACATTTGAAACCTTTCATTCCAATAAATCATAATTCCCTTATATATTTAATATTTCTTTATAGATTATCAATTACATAATTCTAAAAGAAAACACTTACAATAACCATCCATCCCATAATATCTTCAAATATCAAACACATTTTTGGGCATTTCTAAGGACGTAACTCCCTATTAATTTTTCCAGATCCACTAAGATTCCCCTCTCATACATAACATGATTGAGAAAAATTTATTAATGAATATAAAAATAACATTTTTAAGTCTTAGCATACATATGATGTTCCTAAATTTTCTAAGAATGATTCCATGTGGTCAATGTGTTCTAATTTTTTCTTGGTGTAAACAAAATTTTCATCCATCAACACCACAAAAACAATTCTAATAACTGATTAATTATATTTTTCATCATTAATGTAAGAATCAGAGGATAGTAAGTTATTCTGAATGGCATAACCAAACAAATGAGATTCATGTACTTGTTCATAAATGTTATCTTAGTTATATCATCTTCATGGACTCTCAAATTGTGGTATCCTGACCACAAGTCAATCTTATAAAACCAAGAATCCCCTCAATGTTTATCGAAGAGATCATCAAAGATGGGAAAGAGATATTGTTTCTTGGTGATCCCCTGATTTAACTTCTGATAGTTAATAAAATGTTTCAGGCTCCTATATTCCTTCATATAAAAGAGGATATGAAAATACTACATTGGTAATGTAGGACAAATAAACCCCTTAGGCATGATATAAAAAGATGGATCGTCACTTATATCAACTTAGTGAGAAATATATGATAATATGATATAGAAATTGGAATCATACCAGGGAGCTGGTTAATAGTAAATCATCCTCTCTCTATGGTGGTAAATAGGAAAAATCGTCTCGAGATGACATAGGGTGTGAAGAAACCACTAAAAGAAGAATACTATGAAAACCATGGATAATAGAATCGAGAACCATCTCTGACATCTAAAACCAAGTTACCCCATCATAATGAATAACATTCCACACCCTTCCCTATCTCAAGTCCCAGTCACCATACAAAAAATGAGTTACCCATTAATAATATAAGAACTGATCTCGATGACGATATCAATGTATCTTTTCCATAACACTGATCATATAATGAATGTTGATAATTATGTAATGGATGTCATAATCAAGGATTATGAAGACCCACTCAACCAGAAGGTCGGTTATCATGACCTAACATGTGAGACACTTGAAATAATGTTCAAATTGAGGACCCCGGGACACCCTGAGAGGGGAGGGGTGAATCAGGGTTACAACTTTTTCTTTTAACGTGATGGATCTTGTTCCCACGTTGGTAAGAACAGGTTGAACCTATGAATATGATCCGAATTCAAACATTCACATGCACATAGAACACACAAAACGTTTTACTTAGTTCACCACTAAGGGCTATGTCTAAGGAGCATACGCTGACAAGTTGTAGGTCATACCAAATTCCAACAATCATCAATAGCTGTGGATTAAAAAGGTTCGGGCACAATCACTCTTTCCTAGGCTCACTGCCTTTTCAGAGGCTCAGGGATAGCTCACTGCTTCCCTCGGGTCACTCCCATTGACTCCCCCTGGCTCACTGCCCTTGGTGAAGCCACACTGAGTTTATAGACGTGAAGCTCTATTCATCATTGCATAAGAATTCATCCTCTGTTGTATATAGATGCTCTGTTGAAGTCCAACTCTCACCTGAAGACGAATCTCACTTTCCGCTGAGGGTACCAGATGATCCTCTAGCTTTCGTGTAGCTTCAAAAGGAAGGATGTACTTTAACAACCCTGGCGTGCTTCTCCAAGCTACAGTGCACAAGGTTCAGGAATGGCATGCAAGTCACTTGAGTGGTACAAACTCAGCGCGCAGGTGACTCCAAACAACTTGCGTGACACTGCCTCTTTGAACTCCAAACTTGCACAGCTCAGCGCCTCTAAAACCCAAACCACTTTGGACGCGCAACCAATAGCCGGCGCGTAGCCTCTACATGCACGACCCAACAACCACTTGCGCGACTCAACCACTTGCACGATGAGAGCTCAAAAAATCTCTACGTCTCAAACTTCATTACAAATGAGGAGGGTTGGTCCTCTATTTATAGGCAAACTGGACCCCCTGCGCAGTGGCGTGCAAGTCTTCCCTCGGCTCGCAGGTTCTAGTGTGAAACTCATCCTCCCTAGCCTCTATCGCGCTACTCACTTGAGTGACCACACAAATACTTGCACAACCTTCTTTACTTTTCCATATTTTGAAGTTATAATCTTGAAAAACAATAGACGCGAAAGTTTCCAATCCTCCTAGGCATCGGCACACAAGTCTCTTCATGGCGCGCAGGTCACTTGCGCGACCAACCCAAAACATGCGCGACCCTTATCCCTTTGCCATTTTCCCATGTTCTGATATTTAAAAACATATGGCGCGCAAGTTTCCTCTCCTTCAAGTACATGGCGCGCAAGTCTCTTTGCCAAAAACACTTTTCTCCATTTGTCGATTTTTAGGCCCAAAAATTTGGCAAACACTGGGAAACGACGCCACCTTCAATATTGTTGTCTGCTTGAACTGTATGATCTCTTTGCTTGTACACATTCTGAACTTCCACTGAGGATTGACAACAATCATAAACCATACTCCATATCATGCATAGAAGACCCTGGTTCCAACAATCTCCCCCTTTGGGTTTGTTGGCATTCAAAAAATAAATTCAATAGATCTCCATCCATGTGCAAACCAAAAATGCAAGAATCAACTCAGCCAAAACTCTAAGTCTACGTGAGAAATGAAAGGTGTAGAAAACAAGAGAGGAATCTTGGATTGGATTCTAGAGTTTTGGAATTCTCAATGATTCCCAAGAATCATTACATGATTGATGAATTCCTTCTTATCCTTCTCATCCTATCACTGACACTGAATTCACATTGTGTCACAGGAGTATTACAAGTCTGAACATGCCTGAATTTATTCCTTTCTCCCCCATTGAAAATAAACCCAAATCCTGGTAATTTTTTCAATGTTCAGCTCAAACCATACTCCCCCTGGATAGTATCTACCCCACAAACCTACATCACATCCATAAACAGATAAAAACAGTTATCATAATCGGGGAGAGGGGTATTGCATAACCTCCTTATGCACTGGGAGGTGGCTGAACACCAAGGTTCAACCGATGATTCTCAAACATATCCGCTGACAGTGGCTTGGTCAGGATATCAGCCACATGCTCATCAGTTCCCACATGATCCATTCTAATCACCCCTTGTTCCACTTTTTCTTTGATAAAGTGATACCTGATTTCAATATGTTTCGTATGGGAATGCTGAACCAGATTATTCGTAAGATCAATTGCGCTCTTGTTATCACAGTAAATTACCATTGGTTTCTTTACCTCATCACCAATATCTGTTAATTGTTTCTTCATCCATAGTAGTTGAGTGCATACCTTTGTGGCAGAGATATACTCAGCTTCAGAAATACTAAGAGAAGTACTTTCTTGTTTATTGCTCAACTAGCCAACACATTTCTGCCCAATATAGAAGGCTCCACCACTAGTGGACTTTTTTTCTACTACATCACCAGCCCAATTAGCATCAGAAAATGCTGATAATTCACTATCCCTGCCTGCAGCCAAAAATAACCCGAAGTTATGTGTACCTTGAATGTACCTCATTATTCTTTTTACTACTGCCATATGTTCCTCCTTTGGATTACTCTGAAAGTGGGCCACAAGGCATGTGGAAAAGACAATATATGGTCGTGTCACTGTGAGGTACAGTAGGCTCCCAATGATCCTCCTGTACATGGTGGGATCAACATAGGCCCTATCCTCATGCTTTCCAAGTTTAGTTCCAACTGCAATCAGAGTTGACATTGGTTTGGAGTCTTTCATGTTAAACTTCTTCAGCAGCTCTCTTGCATACTTTTCTTGATAAATGAAAGTGTATTAATTCTTTTGAATCACCTAAAGCCCCAAAAAATATGTGAGCTCCCCAATCATAGAAATTTAAAATTCCGATTTCATGTGGTTGGAAAATTCGTCCACTGATTTCTACCTGCTGCAACCAATTATGATATCATCAACGTAGACTTGAACCATGAATTGATCTTTTGGATAATTCTTCACATAGAGATTGTGATCTACTCCTCCTCTTTTGAATTCCAGCTTCTTGAGATATGAATCTAGCCGCGAGTACCACGCCCGTGGTGCCTACTTCAAACCATATAGAGCTTTCTTCAGTTTTCAGACCTTCATTTCATCAGTACCCAAAACAAAGCCCACTGGTTGTTCAATGTAGACTTCTTCTTCGAGTACACCATTCAAGAATGTTTTCTTGACATCCATTTGAAATACTTTATATCGTCTTTGGAGTGCCATGGAAAGGAAAAGCCTGATTGACTCCAGTCTAGCCACTAGAGCAAAGGTTTCTTCAACATCAATGCCTTCAATTTGGGAGTATCCTTTACATACCAGTCATTCCTTGTTTTTTATGACACTTCCTTGCTCATCAAAATTATTTTTAAAGATCCATTTGGTACCAATAACATTGTGACCTTTGGGTCTCTGGACAAAATCCCATGTCTGATTCTTGTCAATCTGATCTAATTCATCATTCATGGCTTTCAACCAAGATTCATCATTTGCAGCTTCTTTGAATGAGGATGGCTCTACAACTGATAGAAATGCAGATTGCGTGTTATTCCTCATCCTACTTTTCTGAGTGGGTGCACTCTTGTCCCCAATTATGTTGGATAAATCAATCTCAGCTCTTCGATTTCTCCTGCGAGGTTCAGTTGCATTCTCTTCAGCCATAGTTTCTTCTTCTATGTCAACATCATGATGTGACTGCTGAGTGTTTTGTACAGCTTCCTCTATTTCTGCATTTGTATTTTCTTCACGTTCACTTTCTTCCTGTCTTTCTATCACATCATCATATGACGTCCTTGAAGCATTTTTGGTTTCTCTTCAATTATCTTAACATCACTGCTTTCCACAATCCTTCTTAAATGCTTGTTGAAACACTTGTAGGCTTTGTTGTTCATTGAGTAACTGAGGAAAATTCCTTCATCTGCATTGTCACCATACTTCCCTTGATGTCCTTCTTTGTTCCTAATAAAGAATTTACTTCCAAAGACATGAAAGTATTTTAAATAGGGCTTCCGTCCATGCCACAATCCATATGGTGTCTTCATCTCACCCATATAAAGTCGCGTTCGATTCTGAATGTACAATGCAACTTGAACAGCCTCTTTCCAGTAATGTCATGGAATATGACTCTCAATAAGCATAGTTCGTGCCATGTTGTTCACCTGTCGATTCCTACGTTCAACAACTCCATTTTGTTATGGAGTTCTCACAGCAGCTACCTCATGTTGTATCCCATGCTTCTCAAGATAATTTTCAAATTCAATGGATGTGTATTCTCCTCCATTGTCAGATCTAAATACTTTTATTGTTTGTCCAATATCATTTTTGGCGATTCGCCGATATGTTTTCATGCAGTCAAGGACTTGTCGTTTCCTGTGAATGACCATCACACATGGCATTCTACTGTAATCATCTATGAAAAGGACAAAGTACCTTTCTCCATGAGTTCCAACAAAATTTATCAGCCCACATACATCTGTAAGAATCAGATCAAGAAGGGGACATGCCCTTTTCTTCTTTAGCCGATATGAACTGCAGACCAGCTTCCCATGAATGCAAGCATCACAAGATTTTTCACGTTCATGCTTCTGGTTGTGAATGTCCATGACAATTCTCAATTTTTATATTTTCTCCATGTCTTGTTGATTGATGTGTCACAGTATTCGATGCCACAAATTGTTTTCTTATTCAACAGTCATGTAACAGACATTTTCTTCACTATCAACTTGATACAAGTAGCCTTCTGTTCTGAATCCCTTCATAAGTGAATTGTCTATCTTTCCCTTGATAGTGCAGCCTTTCTGATTAAAAGTAACTATAATTCCCAAGTCATAGAGTTGACTCACGCTGAGGAGATTATGACATAGTCCATCTACATAAACGACTTCAGTCTTCTTTAGTTCTCTATTAGCTAATTTGGTACTTCCACTCCCTTTGATTTTTAGAGCTCCATCATTACCAAGTCGTACTGTACCATAAACCCTCCTTTTGATATCTGTTAGCAGTTCGGCATTACCTGTCATATGAGATGAACAACCGCTATCCAGAATCCAGGTACTGTTGTTCTTTGTAGCTTTGAGGGCCAGCTCTGTAAGGTTGGATTTCTCAATCTTCTTCCTTTCCTTCCATGAGACATTGGATTGAGTATATAATACTGATGGCTTTTAAATTACCTCTTCCACATACCCATGTTCTTCATAGTCTAAATATTCTTTGAGAGGAGAAAACCTGTTTGAAAGAGAAACACTGCCTTGCTGACGAGACTTGACTTGTCTTGAACATCGGTATGAGGTGTCCATGTCCCTTCTCTAACTACAATTAGCAGCCTTATAACCAAAGTTAGAACAATGATAACAATATCCATATAAATTGTTTCTTCTATAAGAATTAGGATATGAATTTGTTCTCCTTTGTTGAACTTCTATATCTTCTCCATTCAGATAGCATCTTGCCTCTTCGCAATAAGACATGGTATGGACCAGATAGCCACAGAACTGACACTTCATGAGAGGAAATGTCTTATCACTTGAATTACTTCTCACACCTTCTTCCTTGGGAGAATAGTTAGACTGTCTATCATTTCTGAAAGTTTGAGGATAATTCTCATTTCTCCTTTTAGTTAGGATTGAGGGTTCCTTTTTCAGCACTTTAGGCAACGTTTCAACATGTTTAACTTTCATCTTATCTTTATTTTGGATCATTTCACTTCCAGAAGTTGATGTCTTAGCCTCATAGTAGATTCCACTCTTTCCAATGCAAGCAGGTCTTTGATCACTCAAGATTTTTCTGACCCCATCTGAACCACACTTGGATCTTTCTAGTAATTATGTATCTGATAATCTTCCAAACTGTATTTTCTTCCTCGATTCTTTTGGAATTGATTCAGTCTCAAGTTTACTCCTTAGAGTAACAACTTCCTCCTCAAGACCCTCAGAAGTCTTGGAATTTTCATCTAGTCTAGAGGTGGGTTCATTGATGACCTTTGCTTTCTCTTCAATTCTCAGCTTCAAATCCACTACATCATCATTGATTTCAATTATTTTATACTGTACGTTCATAAATTCTTCTAGTCGTTCAATTTTAGCTTCAAGTTGACCAACATATTCAGTTTATTCTTCTACAATTGATTTCCACTTATTGCAACTCTTACATCTAATCTTAAGCTTACTAACCGCATCCTTAAGTTTCATCTCAGGATCTACACAAGTTCTCAGTTTTTTTTCTCCACCAGTATCTTCTGACTTTTCAACAGTGGCCATCATGGAATCATGGTTCCCAGTTTGGAATTCTGGTTCTTCTTCTTCACAGAATTCATTATCATCTTCTTCCTCTTCACAGACAAAACTCTTCCTTTGCATTTTCTTTCCCAATTTGAAGTCTCCCTTTTTGAATAACATTCTCTGAGGCTTCTCTAAGATTTCAACTTCACTATCTTCATCATTGATCTTTCTTAAGCACTGAGAGGCAATGTTCCCAGCTTTTCCACAACGAAAACATGCGAGAGGTAACTTCCCTTTGAATTTCTCTTTTCCCTTCTGGAACTTCATTGCAATGAGAGAAAGAATTTATTTTTCTTCGTCATCATCACCGCTACTATCTTTTGAGATTTTCAGTTTATCCATGGCCTTGAATGCCATTTCCTTGCTCACATGAGTTGTAGAATCTTCTGGTTTGACTCTCATTTCATATTCTACCAAGCTGCTCAGTAGATCATCCAGAGAATGTTTGGAAAGATCTCTTTCCTAAAGGGATAACACATTTGAATTGTACAGAGGTGGAAGTCTTCTTAATATTTTCTTTACAATATCAATATCTTTGATTTCTTCGGATAAACCCCAAATTTCTCCAACCACATCAGTAATTCGATTGAAGAATGAGTCTGTATTCTCGTCTGGATGCATCTTCAGATCATCAAACTGATTGTGCAGCACTTGAAGTTTCACCTCCTTCACTTTGATATCTCATTCATAAATATTCTTGAGTTTATCCCACATGGATTTTTCTGAGATGTAATTTGTCCCCTTTAGGTAGATCTAATCAGAAAGGGCTGAAGTGCGTGAATTTTGTTCTTTAGCATCTGCATCAAGAATTTTCCTGTCTGTTTTAGTCATAGACAGGCCTGTTGGATCAGTGAATTGTATTCCTTACACAGTAGAAAAGAGAACTTCCATTCCAAGAGATCTTAGATGATATCTCATTCTATTCTTCCAGATCTGGAAATTACTACCATCGAAGTGAGGGACTCCCCTGACATTGATTGCATTCTCCATGATGATAAAGGACAGATTCAACACCAGCAACCTCCCTCTGATACCACTTGAAGGACCCCGGGACACCTTGAGAGGGGAGGGGTGAATCAGGGTGACAACTTTATTTTAATGTGATGGATCTTGTTCCTACATTGGTAGGAACTTGTTGAAACTGTATGATGAATATGATCATGAAGCAAACATTCACATTCACAGAGAAGACACAACACTTTTTGTAACGCCCCGACCCTAGTTACCTAGAGTTGGTGCATTATTACATAACATTGGCATGATCACGAGAAAGATCAAGTCTCGAAAGACCGATTAGTTTAGTAGCCTTGGAATAACTAGATACATCCATAATTTTTTACATTACATAAAAAAAACATCTTGTCTTCATATCCCCTCATACTATCCCTGCAGGTCATTCATAAATTACTTCTTCATAATCCTGGGAAAAATAAAACATTGAAAGGGGTGAGCTCAGATGCTCAGTAAGGATAACATTATAGCAGAAGCTTTCATAAATAAGCATAAACACTTAAGGCAATTTATAACTAAAATAAAAGCCTTTTAAACATGAAGTTTAGCATAAAATGGCAAAGATAAAATAAAATAATTCCATTTACTTACTCACATGGATATTCTACTAGTCGAATAATCCCATGCATTATCAATAACCACTTTCATAATGATGGAATGCATAATGCCAGACTATCATAATCACATAGCCAAGGCCTCGTGCCAAGACTACAAATAAGATTTTGCCAAGGCCTTGTGCCAAGACACTAGTTTGTCTCATGAGACCTACCGATGCATCGAGGAGCTATAGCAGGCTCCACCCGTCACTTATTAAGTCCAATGCATTCCTCATATGAACATGTTTAAACATAACATAAACATTCGTATTAAAACTAGCATACGAAATGTCAATACTTTTACCACAAACCATGAATGGTATAAAAACAGGGCATCCACAGTCAAACATGACTCATTCGATACAATATGGAAGATTGTATTGTATCACATTAACCTCAATCAAGAATAATGAATGATGTTGACATAAATGAAAATAATCATCAAAACTATTTGAGAGAATTATCCCCCTTTACTTGAAAACATTTAAAAGTCACACTATTTGTCAAGAAGCCATTTAAAAGTAGATTTTTGAATCAAAGTGTCCCATACCACTTTGAAACTTTTAAAAGGAGTTTTGATTTTAAAACTTTAATGTCCATATAAATAAATCCTTAAAACCATTTTTAAAACATGGACATTAATGAGAAAGATTTAGAAGAATAAGTCTTTAAAACATTTAAAAATGGTATTTTAGTTAGAGATTCTTACCAAAAGAGACACTTGAATACAAATAATTGAGGTAATCAAAACTTTTTAATATCATGAGAATAAAGGGATTCATGATATACTATGTCAAAGTACATTATATACACCACATAAAAGTGATTTGGTGTATATCAACAAAGAAGTCTCAATGGAATGTAAATTGAGATGAAATCTCTCATAAAGGCCGTATCCTTAGGTTAAGGATAAATCAACGACATAATTATGTGTGACAAATATAAATACACTAAATATGATTGGATATTCAGTGTAAAACAATCAAAGGATATTCACACATATTCTTGTAAAAACAACACCAACGAATTGGATGTTTAACTCAACAAATGGTGAATGAGTTAAAATTACTCTTATCAAATTCATATCAATGACTTGAGAATTACCAATGATTGATTATGTGTATCAAACTTATATCCATAGGAAGGGGAGTGGAAATTATGACATAATCAAATGAATAGTGATTCCCCACATAATCATGGAGTAATATAATCAATGAAATATGCATAAAGCCAAATGAGTGGGAATTGAAATCTCAAATTCCCTTACCGATTAGGTAACATACGAAACATACACCCATGAAAGAAGTATCATACCATGATGATGTAAATACCCATAAATTAAAGTATATTACACAATGAATACAATCATGGGCAGTACACATACACCACATGCAATAATTAAGTGGTGATCAATGGAATTCTCACGAAATTAAAAGTGAGATAAGAAACCCCTTACCACGTTAATCAACTGAGTCGTATGGCCAAAAGTTAATAACCACCAAATGATTTACAGAATAACATGAATATAAATAGAATCATGAATATATGTCAAATGGCAGTACACAATACACCACTTTCAATAATTTAGTGGCGAAAAATGGAAATCTCACGGAATTGAAAGTGAGATAAGAAAATCCCTTACCACGTTAATCGACTGAGTCGTATGGCCAAAATTTAATAACCACCAAATGATTTACAGAATAACATGAATAAAAATAGAATCATGATAATATATATCAAATGGCCATACACAATACACCACTTTCAATAATTTAGTGGCGAATAATGGAAATCTCACGGAATTGAAAGTGAGATAAGAGAATCCCTTACTTTGTACTTTTTCCTTGGTCGATGGTAGGTTTACCTCCTGTATAATGGTGAAATAATTGTTATTTAATTATAAAAGAATCATTTACTTTAATATGATATCATATATGATCTTTTAACATTGATTTGTTAATAATATCTTAGAATTATCGTCATTTCGGGTGTTAACGGGTTCATTTTACTTTATATTCTTTGTTATGTGAGCCATATTCGTTATTAATGGGATGTATATTATTCATATCCAGAATGATATCAAGTCCTTAGATACTATTTTTAAATCATCAAATGATAATTATACTTGAATGGATATGATGGACAATGAATCTCATCGCGTTCGTGGAGACGGTAGTCCGTACATACGCACGAGCGACAATATCATTCTTTTGATATTAAAATAATATATAATTGGATTTTATATCATATATACAGAATAATTATCATGTTTTATTTATTATTTACATGAGTTACACATCATTATTATACCCATCCAAATAATAATATATTGAATAACAATTACACCACGACGTGGAGAGGGTAAGCCGTACGTACGCACGTATGGTGACATGTTATTCAAAGGATGGATAGAATACTGAATATGGTTGTACCATATTTATAATAACATCACAGTATATATATGATACTGGAGTTATTATTTTATAATGTAAATAACAAAGAAAGAGGAAGTGGAAGAAGAAAGGAACTTGAAAAGGGGTGGTGAAAACATTACCTCTTCTTCGGGTTCTTCCTTTTTATTTGATCAAAAGGGCTCCTTAGGTTGGATTTATGATCAAACTAAGGCCTCTAGGTTGTAGTGAGGGAAGTTGAGATAGTATTTGGGCAGGTTTTGGCCGAACCAAAGGGCTTTTATGGTGTGAAGAAATGAGAAGGAGGAGTGCCCTTTTATAAGAGGGGTGAGGGGCACCTTTGGAAAAGCTAGAGATATTAGTTTATAATAAATTCATATTCGGTTTCCAATGGCTCCAAAGATGACTATTCAAAGGTTAAGGTGGGGATGGGTCGAAAACAACTCAACCAATAGAATTTAGATAGGTTTGGGTACTTATATTAACTTTATCTTTAACTATTAACTCTAAGTTAATTAGGTTCACTTTTATAATGTCTCTTTGTATTTTTATATTATATGGTTAATAAACTTACCATATACATACAAGAGACCCCCAAGTGGTCCATTAATGATACACCTATCATTATATAAGTCTCTTGGCCGAACCTTAGATTTTTAGGAATTTAATATCAATTAATAATATAATAATTGTTTTAAAAACTCTTTTATGTCAATTTTGACACTATTCAATAGTTGATTTTTGTGAAACTCATAACAGATTGATTACTTCGAAAAAAGTCAATTAAATCAATACTAATATATCATATTATCCTAGAAAATTATTTTAATTCATTAAAAGTTTCATATTATATTTACTTGGGTATTTTTAATATCAATTATTTTGATTTTTCACTATTATAGTAATTACTGCATCATCATTGTGTCATAAATAAATTAAATTATTTAATGTCTAAAAATTATAAATAAAATATCATTATGTAGTAAATAATTTTATCTTTCTAAGTAATATTTATAATTTAAAATCCAACATATATAACCCTCTGTAACAATTGTTTTGTTAAAAAATATATGCTTGTGTCATTTTTGTATTTATTTTAACTTAATTAAAATAAAGGGTCATTATCACTTACAAGTGGATCCATGGGGTCCCAAAATAGACCCAAAGATGCCCATGGTCGACCATGTATCAACCAATAGGGTTAAGACACGTTTTAGGGTAATTTAGTATTATTATAATATTATTTTTAACCTTTATTTACCGGATTTACCCTTAACCATGGTAAATAAAATATTTACCGCAGTAATTATTTAAAATGCCTAAAAATAAAAGTTACCTATTTACACAATTTGAACATCCTGATTCCAAATATGGAATCCATTTTTCTAAATTCAAAACACAGAAGTGGCATAAATTAATTTAAAATTAATTCCCGCTGTCAAAACAAAAAGCGTGTTTTTAAGAGATAATAACTATCAAAAGACTGACACTTGTTTATGTTCGGTTTAATTGTAAAATTATGTCCAATGACCAAAATTATATTAAATGGTAAAAATATATTCTAAGTATACTTTAAAACAACTCAAATTCATAATTTATCACTATTAATTTTTTTGATTAAAAAAGTTGTTTTTAATTAAAATTTAGTAATTTTCACTATTCATCAAAATATGAAAGTTATCCAAAAAGTACCAAAATTTCACCCTAGGCTAATTTCGATATTACAAATCCAAAAATGAAGTCCATTTTGAGAGATAGAATTTATAAAATTTCAAAAAGTAGGTATTACTATTCATAACGGCTTGTTTGATTGGTTATGGTGTGTTAAAATCTCAAAGTTGTGTACAATGCACGCCATTTCATTATTCGAAAGGAAACATACCGAGGAAGCTTGGGGTGTTACATTCTCCCCTCCTTCAATAAATTGAGTCCTCGCAATTTTTAAAATTTTGCTTGGGAATATAATGGAAAGTCCCACATCGGAAAAAGAGTCAATAAAACTATCACTTTAAAAGAAAGAAGGAGAGGTATAAGGGTCATCCAAGATAACCTATACTAGGATTCCATGTAAGAAAACATGGATATGGATGATAAACTAAGTGTCATGTTCTGATGGAGAGGGATAGAAATCATGATCAGAAGAAAGTTAACAATGAGAAAACCACAAACTTGTGTTGGGACAAACGACCATTAGTCTCCTAGTAGGAAAGTAAACGAACAACATTTTTTTTAAGTTACATTACATAAGGAAGAGGAATTCATTTATGATATTGACTAAGAACATTATGTGATATACTTACATTTTAAGTAGATTTTCATTCTTTAATAAATTTCCACCACTAACTCAATTTTTTTTTAAACGATGAGTATTCAAGAAGACTTGGTCACACTAGAAGAGCTAGAATAAACTTCTATAGAATCACATGATCCATGCAGGATAAACCATATATTTACATTGTCTTTGATGATTAATCAAAACCAAAATGGTTAGGGAATGATCTAATGATCCCCCAAAAGGATATTCATTGAGATAAATATGCACTAATCTTAATTTCTAAAATTAAACCAACAATACCCCAAAGTTAAATAAATACCATTCAATAATCAATTGTCCTTAAAATCCTTCCATATAATCCAAAGTAATATTTAAACCCCAAAGAATTAAAGAATTTGATTATGTAGTCTCCCATGTTAAATTGTATCTCCAAATGACATAAACTACTCTTAAAGTCACATACTCAAAAGTAATTAACCTAATCACATATTCTCTATTATAGGTTAATCATTTCCATAAATAACCCAAATCACTATAAATCCACAATAAAAATCTACCATTAATCGTCAAATGAAACCCCATAGTATTCTATTTTCCTTGGGCATATAGTGTTCCCAACAAATCGAACATCTTCCAAAATAATATTTATCACTTAAGCACCAAATCATTTTCCTATACCAAGGGTATTCATTTGATAAGAAATAAGAACCCAAATTAACTTATTATTGATCAATAAAATCATTTAACTAAAAAAATAGTCACACTAACCAGGGACTTCACGTAGTCCAGTGGAAGGCGATAAATCCCAGTCGCACTTTGGTTGTGGGTTCGATTCCCACAGCTTTGTCCGACGCGACGGGTTGTCACACGGTCTACGTGTTGTCCTTTTTCAAAAACTATATTTTATAATATTACCAAAATGAGATAAATTCCTCAAAATAACATAATTTAACCACAAATATTATATCATACCTTGCATTTTCATCCCAAATTATAATAACTTATAATTTCCTCAAACCCAATGATCATATAAGACCAAATGGTTATTTATAACTATATCCGCAACAGAAAAGATAATTATTCCTCAGATATCATTTTCACATGATAAATTGCAGGTTTACACATACAAGAGAAAATTATTCCAAAGTAATCCCATCAATAAAGAGCAGTAACACTTTTAAACATTTCACCATCCATTTATTTCCACATAGGCTCTTCATCATATGTTCCTCGGGTTCCCACATTGCCTCTTCCATCTTATGATTTCTCCATAGATCTTTTACCAGACAAGTCATCCGGTTTCTCAACACTTGATCTTTGGTATGAAGAATTCTGATAGGCTCTCCACAATAAGATAGATCAAGTTCCAGTTATAATTCTTCATAGGTGAGTACATGCATTGGGTCAGGTATGTATTTTGTCACTAGAGGTATGTGGATCACAAAATGAACTCTGGAGAGACTAGGCGGATTTGCCTTTTGGTAGAATGCGTTCATGTGTCACAATGGTACCTCAGGAATTTTTCAAAATAATCTACTTCCTTTACCCAAAAACTCCTCATCCATTTTGGATTATATCGATGGAAGCATCGATGCATCATAAAAAAATAGGTATTTCTTATATATAATTTTGAGACATCATCTTTAACATGTTTTTTTAGAAAAATTCTCACTGATTCATCTTCAAATATTTCAAAATAAGGTTTTGGTAAATCAGTTTTCGTATATCCCAAAAGACATAAATATATAATTTGATACATATAGGCTGCTCGAAGGTCTCCCTCTTCTGCAGCATCTAGAAAATCATTTAGTGCATCGTAATTTTGAGATAAAGTGAATAATTTGAAAAGACCCTGATGGTACTTCCCACGCTTAGCGTGGTAAGAAAGTTGAGAGCGCAACATTATCCCATAGTCGGTACTTGATCCTTGAAAGAATCGTGCAATGCTAGAGGTATTGGATGTCTCATAAAGTTTTTTGCATGTAACTTGGACATTTGAAAAAGTTTCAACATCGTCTGCGCATGACTTCTGGATAATAATTGTAAGTAGTTCTTCAGGAAGAGAGAGAAGAGTTGTTCGTGATCTTGCTCCCTCCATGTTTCAACTAACAAAAGAAAATAAAATTAGGGTTTTTTGAATACTTATCTAATAAGAATGTAAAAAAAATAGACATAATAGGATAATCTTGTAATTGAACAATATATCCGAACTTTGGGTACCCTATGTTAAAATCTAGGTTATCCACTATCTATTTTCCGACATATATTCTTAGGGGCATTTTTTTTTGTATTCCCTTAATAATGGTTTATACTAATCTTGTGAATTTACCAAAGCATATCCCCCGGGAGTGTCGTAACCAAGAGTGCAGCAAGGCCCGTTGTCGTGCACCAGTTCCTGTTCGAGTCTAGCTCAAAGCGGTGTTTTCAGGTTTTACCCCTAGGTACATCTGTGCCAGAGCCGCCTCTACCTGCTCGTATCCAGACAGGGATTTATTGCTCGGAAAACTCACAAAATCTCTACAATACCAAAATTCTAGGAAGTTCTTCTATACTAATCCTCAAAGTTCATCTTAGGTTTACGTGCTCTAATCAGAGTTTATCTAAATCTAGCTTCCAAGGTTTGTACTAAACTTCCTCTGATACCAACTGTAACGCCCCGACCCTAGTTACCTAGAGTCGGTGCATTATTACATAACATTGGCATGATCACGAGAAAGATCAAGTCTTGAAAGACCGATTAGTTTAGCAGCCTTGGAATAACTAGATACATCCATAATTTTTTACATTACATAAAAAAAACATCTTGTCTTCATATCCCCTCATACTATCCCTGCAGGTCATTCATAAATTACTTCTTCATAATCCTGGGAAAAATAAAACATTGAAAGGGGTGAGCTCAGATACTCAGTAAGGATAACATTATAGCAGAAGCTTTCATAAATAAGCATAAACACTTAAGGCAATTTATAACTAAAATAAAAGCCTTTTAAACTTGAACTTTAGCATAAAATGGCAAAGATAAAATAAAATAATGCCATTTACTTACTCACATGGATATTCTACTAGTCGAATAATCCCATGCATTATCAATAACCACTTTCATAATGATGGAATGCATAATGCCAGACTATCATAACCACATAGCCAAGGCCTTGTGCCAAGACTACAAATAAGATTTTTCCAAGGCCTTGTGCCAAGACACTAGTTTGTCTCATGAGACCTACCGATGCATCGAGGAGCTATAGCGGGCTCCACCCGTCACTTATTAAGTCCAATGCATTCCTCATATGAACATGTTTAAATATAACATATACATTCGTATTAAAACTAGCATACGAAATGTCAATACTTTTACCACAAACCATGAATGGTATAAAAACAGTGCATCCACAGTCAAACATGAATCATTCGATACAATATGGAAGATTGTATTGTATCACATTAACCTCAATCAATAATAATGAATGATGTTGACATAAATGAAAATAAACATCAAAACTATTTGAGAGAATTATCCCCCTTTACTTGAAAACATTTAAAAGTCACACTATTTGTCAAGAAGCCATTTAAAAGTAGATTTTTGAATCAAAGTGTCCCATACCACTATGAAACTTTTAAAAGGAGTTTTGATTTTAAAACTTTAATGTCCATATAAATAAATCCTTAAAACCATTTTTAAAACATGGACATTAATGAGCAAGATTTAGAAGAATAAGTCTTTAAAACATTTAAAAATGGTATTTTAGTTAGAGATTCTTACCAAAAGAGACACTTGAATAAAAATAATTGAGGTAATAAAAACTTTGTAATATCATGAGAATAAAGGGATTCATGATATACTATGTCAAAGTACATTATATACACCACATAAAAGTGATTTGGTGTATATCAACAAAGAAGTCTCAATGGAATGTAAATTGAGATGAAATCTCTCATAAAGGCCGTATCCTTAGGTTAAGGATAAATCAACGACATAATTATGTGTGACAAATATAAATACACTAAATATGATTGGATATTCAGTGTAAAACAATCAAAGGATATTCACACATATTCTTCTAAAAACAACACCAACGAATTGGATGTTTAACTCAACAAATGGTGAATGAGTTAAAATTACTCTTATCAAATTCATATCAATGACTTGAGAATTAACAATGAGTGATTATGTGTATCAAAATTATATCCACAGGAAGGGGAGTGTAAATTATGACATAATCAAATGAATAGTGATTCCACACATAATCATGGAGTAATATAATCAATGAAATATGCATAAAGCCAAATGAGTGGGAATTGAAATCTCAAATTCCCTTACCGATTAGGTAACATACGAAACATACACCCATGAAAGAAGTATCATACCATGATGATGTAAATACCCATAAATTAAAGTATATTACACAATGAATACAATCATGGGCAGTACACATACACCACATGCAATAATTAAGTGGTGATCAATGGAATTCTCACGAAATTAAAAGTGAGATAAGAAACCCCTTACCACGTTAATCAACTGAGTCGTATGGCCAAAAGTTAATAACCACCAAATGATTTACAGAATAACATGAATATAAATAGAATCATGAATATATGTCAAATGGCAGTACACAATACACCACTTTCAATAATTTAGTGGCGAAAAATGGAAATCTCACGGAATTGAAAGTGAGATAAGAAAATCCCTTACCACGTTAATCGACTGAGTCGTATGGCCAAAATTTAATAACCACCAAATGATTTACAGAATAACATGAATAAAAATAGAATCATGATAATATATATCAAATGGCCATACACAATACACCACTTTCAATAATTTAGTGGCGAATAATGGAAATCTCACGGAATTGAAAGTGAGATAAGAGAATCCCTTACTTTGTACTTTTTCCTTGGTCGATGGTAGGTTTACCTCCTGTATAATGGTGAAATAATTGTTATTTAATTATACAAGAATCATTTACTTTAATATGATATCATATATGATCTTTTAACATTGATTTGTTAATAATATCTTAGAATTATCGTCATTTCGGGTGTTAACGAGTTCATTTTACTTTATATTCTTTGTTATGTGAGCCATATTCGTTATTAATGGGATGTATATTATTCATATCCAGAATGATATCAAGTCCTTAGATACTATTTTTAAATCATCAAATGATAATTATACTTGAATGGATATGATGGACAATGAATCTCATCGCGTTCGTGGAGACGGTAGGCCGTACATACGCACGAGCGACAATATCATTTTTTTGATATTAAAATAATATATAATTGGATTTTATATCATATATACAGAACCATTATCATGTTATATTTATTATTTACATGAGTTACACATCATTATTATACCCATCCAAATAATAATATATTGAATAATAATTACACCACGACGTGGAGAGGGTAAGCCGTACGTACGCACGTATGGTGACATGTTATTCAAAGGATGGATAGAATTCTGAATATGGTTGTACCATATTTATAATCACATCACAGTATATATATGATACTGGAGTTATTATTTTATAATGTAAATAACAAAGAAAGAGGAAGTGGAAGAAGAAAGGAACTTGAAAAGGGGTGGTGAAAACATTACCTCTTCTTCGGGTTCTTCCTTTTTATTTGATCAAAAGGGCTCCTTAGGTTGGATTTCTGATCAAACTAAGGCCTATAGGTTGTAGTGAGGGAAGTTGAGATAGTATTTGGGCAGGGTTTGGCCGAACCAAAGGGCTTTGAAGGTGTGAAGAAATGAGAAGGAGGAGTTCCCTTTTATAAGAGGGGTGAAGGGCACCTTTGGAAAAGCTAGAGATATTAGTTTATAATAAATTAATATTCGGTTTCCAATGGCTCCAAAGATGACTATTCAAAGTTTAAGGTGGGTATGGGTCGAAAACAACTCAACCAATAGAATTTAGAGAGGTTTGGGTACTTATATTAACCTTATCTTTAACTATTAACTCTAAGTTAATTAGGTTCACTTTTACAATGTCTCTTTGTATTTTTATATTATATGGTTAATAAACTTACCATATACATACAAGAGACCCCCAAGTGGTCCATTAATGATACACCTATCATGATATAAGTCTCTTGGCCGAACCTTAGATTTTTAGGAATTTAATATCAATTAATAATATAATATTTGTTTTAAAAACTCTTTTATGTCAATTTTGACACTATTCAATAGTTGATTTTTGTGAAACTCATAACAGATTGATTACTTCGAACAAAGTCAATTAAATCAATACTAATATATCATATTATCCTAGAAAATTATTTTAATTCATTAAAAGTTTCATATTATATTTATTTGGGTATTTTTATTATCAATTATTTTGATTTTTCACTATTATAGTAATTACTGCATCATCATTGTGTCATAAATAAATTAAATTATTTAATGTCTAAAAATTATAAATAAAATATCATTATGTAGGAAATCATTTTATCTTTATAAGTAATATTTAAAATCTAAAATCCAACATATATTATCCTCTGTAACAATTGTTTTGTTAAAAGATATATGCTTGTGTCATTTTTGTATTTATTTTAACTTAATTAAAATAAAGTGTCATTATCACTTACAAGTGGATCCATGGGGTCCCAAAATAGACCCAAAGATTCCCATGGTCGACCATGTATCAACAAATAGGGTTAAGACACGTTTTAGGGTAATTTAGTATTATTATAATATTATTTTTTAACCCTTATTTACCGGATTTACCCTTAACCATGGTAAATAAAATATTTACCGCAGTAATTATTCAAAATGTCTAAAAATAAAAGTTACCTATTTACAAAATTTGAACATCCTGATTCCAAATATGGAATCCATTTTTCTAAATTCAAAACACAGAAGTGGCAGAAATTAATTTAAAATTAATTCCCGCTGTCAAAACAAAAAGCGTGTTTTTAAGAGATAATAACTATCAAAAGACTGACACTTGTTTATGTTCGGTTTAATTGTAAAATTATGTACAATGACCAAAATTATATTAAATGGTAAAAATATATTCTAAATATACTTTAAAACAACTCAAATTCATAATTTATCACTATTAATTATTTTGATTAAAAAAGTTGTTTTTAATTAAAATTTAGTAATTTTCACTATTCATCAAAATATGAAAGTTATCCAAAAAGTACCAAAATTTCACCCTAGACTAATTTCAATATTAAAAATCCAAAAATGAAGTCCATTTTGAGAGATAGAATTTATAAAATTTCAAAAAGTAGGTATTACTATTCATAACGGCTTGTTTGATTGGTTATGGTGTGTTAAAATCTCGAAGTTGTGTACAATGCACGCCATTGCATTATTCGAAAGGAAACATACCGAGGAAGCTTGGGGTGTTACACTTTTTACTTGGTTCACCACTAAGGGCTACGTCCAAGGAGCATACGTCGACAAGTTGTCGGTCATACCAAATTCCACTAATCTTCACTAGCTGTGGATTACAAAGGTTCGGGCACAATCACTCTGTCCCAGGCTCACTGCCTTTTCAAAGGTTCAAGGATAGCTCACTACTTCCCTCAG
This sequence comes from Viscum album, assembly GCA_963277665.1. Taxonomy (NCBI): domain Eukaryota; kingdom Viridiplantae; phylum Streptophyta; class Magnoliopsida; order Santalales; family Viscaceae; genus Viscum; species Viscum album. The sequence continues at coordinate 620,692,877 of OY728167.1, read as the reverse complement.
GTCACTCTCGTTGAGTCCCCCTGGCTCACTGCCCTTGGTGAAGCCACACCCAGTTTATAGACTTGAATGTCTCTTCATCATTGCATAAAAATTCATCCTCTTTTGTATGTAGATGATCTATTGAAGTCCAAATCTCACCTAAAGACGAATCTCACTTTGCGCTGAGGGTACCAGATGATCCTCCAGATTTTGTGCAGCTTCAAAAGGATGGATGTACTTTAACAACCCTGGCGCACTTCTCCAAGCTCTGGTGCAAAAGTTTCAGGAATGGTGCGTAGGTCACTTGCACAGTACAAACTCGGCGCGCAGGTGACTCCAAAAAACTTGCACGACACTGCCTCTTTGAACTCCAAACTTGCGCGACTCAGTGCCTCTAAAACCCAAACCACTTTGGACGCGCAGCCAACAGCCGGCGCGCAACCTCTACTTGTGCGACCCAAAAACCACTTGTGCGACTCAACCAATTGTGCGATGAGAGCTCGAGAAATCTATAAGTCTCAAACTTCGTTACAAATGAGTAGGGGTGGTCCTCTATTTATCGGAAAACTGGACCCCCTGTGCGGTGGCACGCAAGTCTTCCATCGGTGCGCAGGTTTCGGCGCGCAGTTCATCCTCCCTAGCCTCTTTCACTCTAATCACTTGAGAGACCACACAAATACTTGCACGAACTTATTTACTTTGCCATATTTTGAAGTTATAATCTTGAAAAACAATAGACGTGGAAGTTTCCAATCCTCCTAGGCATCGGCGCGCAAGTCTCTTCATGGTGCATAGGTCACTTGCGCGACTAGCCCAAAACTTGCATGGCCCTTATCCCTTTGCCATTTTCCCATGTTCTGATCTTGAAAAACATATGGCGCGCAAGTTTCTTCTCCTTAAAGTACACGACGCTCAAGTCTCTTTGCCAACAACACTTTTCTCCATTTGTCGATATTCAGGCCCAAAAATTTGGCAAATACTGGGAAACGGCGCCACCTTCAATACTGTTGTCTGCTTGAACTGTATGATCTCTTTGCTGGTACACATTCTGAACTTCCACTGAGGATTGACAACAAACACAAACCACTCTCGAAATCATTCATAGAAGACCATGGTTCCAACACAAACCTCATTCCCAAAGGAATTGAATAATCCATTAAGTACATTATTGGTTCCAAATTTATTCCCAATGGATTAATTACATTTGAAATTATAAAAAAATGAGTAGTAACTAAATAAAAAAAACATATCACTATAAAATATGAAATAAACACCATATGTATAAAAGTCACTAGCCCTAATTAAAATTAATCTTGATCATACTCTACCACATTAATACATCTAATATTAGTAACTCCCTAAGCATTTATAGTGTCATGAACATCCCCCTTATCATAGGGATAAGACCCACCACCCTTGGAAGAATTATCACGAACATGTGAGCCATTGGTGAATGTGGATCCAACCTTACTTCCTTGGTATATCATATCAGAAAAATGATTTATATTCATAGATTCATACAATGATAACAAGTCATAATACCCTCTATAAAACACATAATGGAATGAATATTAAAAAAAAGTTAAAGAAAAAAATCTTATATTATCATGATAAATCCATCAAAACTGGTCCTACTGAAAACTGGCTACTATTGCGCATCCATTTATAGCCACAATATACAACCTGGATAACGACGGTGCCAACAAAAGACCCTCACAATCCTATTTTTTATAGATATACAATCTCTACCAATTTATCTTTATCAGCTACCTCCAAAAAAGTTGGAAAGAACAATCGAATCAACATTGTCTGAATATTAGTCCAAATTCCATACTCAAACCACTGAGTCTTTCGGTACCCATTAGTAATTATATTCAGTCCCAAATGATCAATATTAGAACAATGGGTGTAATACTATAGAATGGAATTCTCTCACTATAAGGACCTGGCCTTAAAACATTACACAATCATGAATTAAATGAATAATTCACATAGAGAATCTTTTCAGGTTTAGAGTTTTAGATAATTAGGACATAACTATTACATCTCAAAAGATTACAAAGTAGACACTTCTACTAAGTTTCCATAAAATAAAAAAGCTTAAAAAGAAACATGTCTAGTTCCATGTTTTAGATAGCATGTCTTTCCTTGATCCCATCCATGACTCTATTCATCTTTAAGTCCTATGGAAAACATTTAAAAAACTTGGGATCAGCATAAAAAGCCCAGTAAAGGATACACAAAGAATGAAACTATCAGTTTTTCAAAACATTAAGTAAATCATGAATACTTTATCATATGTAATAATTTTCACCTTTATGAAGTAGTAAATACTCTTCACTGAATAAAAGATCATTACTTACCCTTTTTTAACCAAAATATTGCCATAAAACCCATATAAAGAACATATAACATATAAAGGTAACTTGGTACATAAACATACATAAATGGAATAACCATACGGTCGACTTCTACAGATATCACTAAATGGAATATCCATACGACCGACTTCCATACCCATTGAATTGGATGTTATAATGTAACCACCCGTCCTGGTATTAACGGAACCACCCTTCATTTGGTTTATCATGTAACCACCCGTCAAATGTCCAATTACCATTATAAAATCATAACACACAAAACAATTATAAAGGAAAGAAAACATTTCAACATTTCAATCACAATATATCACTTAAATATACTGACATAACAAATCCATTATCAAAACCATTTTCAATACCAAAATACATAAAATATTATATGGTATTTATTTAGTTTTAAAAATATTACGGTTTTTTGAGGAAACCAAAGTAAAATAATACCCACAACGGCGGAAAGGTCATTGTCACCACATACGTTAAAAAGAAACGTACCTTTTGTCATTTAGTAAAACGCTTTCATATATAAAAGATTACTTTTGAATAAAATTAGAAGTTAAAGGGGTTTATACAGCATATAGAAGAAAGTCTTGTATTGGAACAAAATATGCCTCAATGAAAGGAGATTGAGACGAAGTCCCTTACAAAGTCGGTATCCTTAGATTAAAGATAAATCAATTACATGATTATGTGTGGAAAATATAAATACACCCAATATGAGTTGAAATTAAGTGTAAGACAATAATATTAATTCACAAATATTTATATAATGACATATTCAAGGATTACAAGTTTAACCCAATGAAATGAAATTTAGTTAAGAAGTACCTTTGCAAAAATTCGACAGCCTAACGACATCACTTTAAAATTCATAAAATTAGTTGATGAGAGAGAAAATTGTATCTCATCACTTGGACATAAAATTTACATAAATAAGGATATATAAGAACATATCCCCACATATTAATATGTAAATCAAAAGACATAACAATAGATGTCTTTAAAAAAAGGAGGGTGAAAGGTTCCCTTATCAATTTGGGTAACTTTAGAAACGTACACCCCATGAAAGAAGGGTCATTCAATGATGTTTTAAGTACCCATAAATTAGATTATACTACATAAATAATACAATAATGGGTAGTACATACACCACACAAAAGAAAATAGTGGTAAATGTAGCATGAATCTCACAGGAATAAAAGTGAGATGAAAAATCCCTTACGAAAACTCGGCAGCCTAACGGCGCCACGTAAAATTTACAAAAATGGATTGAAGAGATAAAATAGGGTCTCTCATAATATGAACATAAAATGTACATTAAGAGGAAAATATAGGAACATCCCCCAACAAAAGAAAGAGGATCTTAAAAGAAGTGACATAAAAGAGACTACTTAAAAAGAAAGAGAGAGGTTGGATCCCTTACCTCGTGTCTGACTTCAATCGACCGTTCTTTAATCTCCTGAATAATAAACTTGAGTTAATTTCTACGTGATTAATAACCTTTTTCAAGTTCATTATTCGTTTTATATCACTTATTACCATGTTATGAACAATATTTAATTATTTAAGTTAATAACGGTCGTTTTGTCGATCATTGGTACTTGAGTCAAAAACAATCTACTTATAATTACAAGTTGTTCATGTGGTAAAATATCCATTATATCCAAAATTATATTCATGATTTAGCTATCATATATATCATATATATCTAGTATATAAATGCAATTATAATATTACATAACATTTAGAGGTAAGAAATGAAATGCACCGTTCATGGAGACGGTAAGCCGTACGTACGCAGGAACACTACTTTCATTTCTATTTCATATTTAATGGAATGAAATCATAATTATATAAAGGTATATTATAATTCCAGTATAATATATTATATAATATAATTAACTCCATCCTTTATACATCTCACATATGGCATTAACGAATCAAATCAGTTTGAGGGGGCGGTAGTCCGCATTTCCTAAAATGAAGATATCGCGTTTACCCATAATGGAAACCATAAAGGTATGCCATAAATGAAAAATACAGAAGCATATAGAAAATATAAACATAATATATATCATATAAAAGTATAGTGACATCTTAATTTCCACCATGAAAGGTCTTAGAAGAATATTGAACATTCATCGTTTCGTGAGGCAGAAATTCGCCATCCCTAGAAACAATATGTTCTTTAACCATTAGACGGAGGTGTGTGTAAGTGTATCTCGAATACTTCTCATAAAAAATACTAGTATATTGAATATATGATATTTTTTACAAAATAAAGGAATAAAAAGATTTTAGGGGTGGGAGAAACAAAATAAAACATAAGAACGTTAGAGAAGACTTTACCTTTAAATCTGGTAACTCCCTTTGGTTTGAACCAAAAGTGTTTCTTGAATAGATTTATGCCTAAGGAAAGGATTGTAGGATGAATATATGGATTTGGAGAGATAAAATGAGCATATTTTTTCCTGAACATCGGCTTGAGAGGTGTGGGTAAGGAGGTAGAGGTGGGGGCCTTTTTTAAGATGGAATAGGGGCACTCTTGGAATGTCTTGAAAAGTTACTTTATTATCAAATGATTTTCGGATATTAAAGGTCCCACAACTATATAATTCTAGGATAAGGTGATAAGTGTTCTAAATATACCCATCCAATATGTTTTTGACAAGTGTATGTCTTATATTTTACCTTATCTTCTCAATTAATTTTAATCGTTCATTAATGATATAATCGCTGCATCATCATGGTGTCATAAATAAATTAATTTATTTAATGTCTAAAAATTATAAAAAAAATATCATGATGTAGTATATTGTTTTATATTTCTATGGAATATTTATATTCAAAAATAAGACTTGTATAACACCATGTAAAAATTGATTTAGTAAAACAATACATGTTTGTGACATTTTTATTTTAACTTTAAATAAAAAGTAATTAATGTCATTTTCTTACCCAAGTGTCTCCATGGGGTCCCCATGTTGACCCATGGATTTTATTAGTCGGAAATGACACATACAATAATGGTAGGACATGTTTCAAGGTAATTTCATATTATTATAACATTATTTTTACCTTAAATTACACTAATTACCTTTAATCGCGATTAATAAAACTTAAAAGTTACTATTCGCCAAAAATTATTTTCATCCCATTGAACCACATTTTACATCATAATGAAAACCATGTATGTAGGATTTTTTAAATTCAAATCAAATAGGTGGTAAATTTGCATTTAAATGAAAAATCCGTTTTTAACTACCATTTAGTGGTTTCACTATTCATCAAAAATTGATGTTTTTCAGAAAAATACCAAAAATTAACACTAATATATATTTGATTTTACAAATTAAAAAATGATGTCTATTTTGAAAAATTCAAAACAGATAAGTTTCATTAATCAATTTAATAATTAATTCCCATTGTCAAAACAAATAGCGTGTTTTTAAGAAACAAAATATATCAAAAGATTGACACTAGTTTAAGTCCAATTTCAAAATGAAATTAATTCCAATGACCAAAATTGTATTAAATGGTAAAAATATATTCTAATTTCACTTTAAAAAAAATTCAAAAGATAATCTATTCATATAAATAAATTACATTAAAAAGAGGTTTTGAATTAAAATACAACATTTTTTACTTATTCATTAAAAATGAACTTTATCGGAAAAATAAAAAAACATACACAAAGTAAATTTTGATGCCCCGATTCTAAAGAAAGATTTTATTTGGTAAAATAGAATTTATAAGAGTGACCAAAAATATTTTTAAAAAGGGTTTTCCATCAAAAGGTGATAAATTGGCCTTTTAGTGAATATTAGAGTATTTATGCTTAAAATTAAATTATTTTCTTATTTTAATCCTTTATCTTTTATTGGATAGATGTAAAAACATTTAAAAACATATATAATCATATTTTAGTTATTTCTATACATTCCCTCCAATACAATGGCTACTTATTAACTACCATTTGAAATAATATTATTATATTATTAGTGTGCAACATAAGATTTCAAAGAAACTCGTTGTTGTGTATCGGGTACACTATCGAACATAGAAACCCCATTAAAGTAAAATTAATATTTAATTCAAAAATATTAATAAATATGAAAAATTAATATTCTTTATTTACTTGGGATGTTACATCCTTCCCCCTTTTGGGAATTGCGTCCTCGCAATTTTAAAATTTGGGCTTGGAAATTTCATTGAAAGCCCCACATCGGAAAATGAGTAAATTAAACTATCAATTTAAAAGAAAGAAAGAGAATTACAAAGGTCACCTGAGTTAACCCATACTAGGATTACATATAGGAAAACATAGATATGGAAGAAAAAACAAATGGTCATGTTCTGATGGAGAGTGATGGAAACATGATTAGGAGAAAGTTAACAACAAGAAAATCACAAACTTGTGATGGGTTAAACGATATTTGATTCCCTAGTAGGAAAAACTAACAAACAACATTTTTGTTTTAATTTACCTTTCATTGAGGAATTTATTTATGAGATTAACTAAAACATAAGGAAACATACTTACTTGTCATGTTGACATTTAACTTTTACATGATTTATTACACAAACTCATATTTTCTCCAAAAGATGAGTATTTAGGAAGACTTGTTCACATTAAGAGTATTATAATAAACATCTTGAGAATCACCAAATCAATAAAAGAGAACTATATATTTCCCACGTCTTTAGACCTTAACCAAATCCAAATCCAAAAATATTAGTACAAGATTAGATAATCCCCAAAACGGATAATCCTTTATAAAAAAAATATATTCTTAATCTCCAAAATTTGTCAAAAAATACCCAAAGTTCATCAAGGACCATTCAATAAACACCAATCCATAAAATTATTCAAATTAACCAAACTAATATTGAAACCCAAATCTCTGAAGGATTTAATCACATAGTCCTCCAAGATAAATCTTAACAGTTATCTCCAAATAACATCAGTTTCTCTTAAAGTATCGTATTGAAAAGTAATTATCCTAATCACATATCCTCCATGATAGGTTAATAATTTCCATAGATAACCCAAAATCAACTTACTATTGATTCATAAAATCATATAACTAAAAATAATTAGTCAATCTAACATGGGACTTCCCGTAGTCCAGTGGTAGGCGATAAATACCAGTTGCACTTTGGTTGTGGGTTCGATTCCCGCAGCTTCGTCCGACGTGACGGGTTGTCACACGGTCTACGTGTTTTTCTTTTTCAAAAACTATATAATTCTTAAAACATTCCCCAAAAAGAGATAAAATCATCAAAATTAACCATAACATAATTTAACCTCAATTTTATCTCATGCATTTCATTTTCTATCATACCATATAGTAACCCATAATTACCTCAAAAGTAAGGATTATATAAACCCTAATGGTAACATTTATAATTATTACCTGAACATCCACATTGAGTTGGTTCTCTCATACATGATGCATTAGAGAACTCACCAAGGTTCAAGTGGTGAATCATGACTCCTTGATAGTTGGTTTAGAATAGCAACAAGATTTCTCATTTAATCGCCCATTTCATCCAGTCTCTTAATCAGAGAACCACCACAGTTTCCTTCATACCCATTGTCACTTAAGTGCCTGCTAGATCCTTCCATTTACTAAAACCAAAAAGTTCAATGTGAGTATATCATTAGAATCATCATATAATAACGAGGAAGATAAACACTAAGTTATACATATCCAAGTTATCTCAAACTCATTTTAACTTTCAAAAAAACAATGACTCTATCTAATATACTACCCATTGTGGCTATACACAACTTTTCACTTATTTTTAAACAACACTATAACCTCTAAAGTTATCTAAATTGACCATTGATACCAACTATAAGGACCCGGCCTTAAAACATGACATAATCATGAATTAAATGAATTGTTCACATAGAGGATCTTTTCAGGTTTATTGTTTTAAAGAATTAGGACATAACTATTACATCTCAAAAGATTACAAAGTATACACATCTACTTAGTTTACATAAAATAAAAACTCTTAAAAAGAAAAATGTCTAGTTGCATGTTTTAGATAGCATGTCTTTCCTTTATCCTATGAATTCAATGAATAATTCACATAGAGGATCTTTTCAGGTTTAGAGTTTTGGAGAATTAGGACATAACTATTACATCTCAAAATATTACAAAGTAGACACTTCTAATATGTTTCCATAAAATAAAAACTCTTAAAAAGAAACATGTCTAGTTCCATGTTTTAGATAGCAAGCCTTTCCTGGATCCCATCCTTGACTCTATTCATTTTTAAGTCCTGTGGAAAACATTTCAAAAAATTCGGATGAGCCTAAAAAGCCTACTAATGGATACACAAAGAAGGAAACTATTATTTTTTCAAAACATTAAGTAAATCATGAATACTTTATCGTAATTAATACTTTTTACCTTTATGGATTAGTAAATACTCTTCACTGAATAAAAGATCATTACTTACCCTTTTGTAACCAAAATATTTCCATAAAACCCATATAAGTAACACAAAACATATAAAGGTAACTTGGGACATAAACATACATAAATGGAATAACCATACAGCCGACTTCCACACATATCAATAAATGTAATAGCCATACATCTGACTTCCATACCCAATGAATTTGTGGTTATAATGTAACCACCCATCCTGTTATTCACAGCACCACCCGTCATTTGGTTTATCATGTAACCACCTGTCAAATGTCCAAGTACCATTATAAAATCATAACACATAAAACAATTATTAAGGAAAAAACATTTCAACATTTAAATCAAAATATATCACTTAAATATATTGACATAAAAAATACATTATCAAAACCATTTTCAATACCAATATACATGAAAGAGTATATGGTATTTATTTACTTTTAAAAATATTACGGCTTGTTGAGGAAGACATAGATCAAATAATACTCGCAGCGGCGGAAAGGTCATTGTCACCGCGTACGTTAAAAAGAAACGTACCTTTTTTAGTTTAGTAAAATTATTTTGTATATAAAATATTCCTTTTGAATAAAGGTAGAATTCAAAGGGGTTTATAAAGAGTATAAAAGAAGGTCTTGTATTAGAACTAAATATTCCTTAATGAATGGTTATTGAGACGAAGTCCCTTACAAAGTCGGTATCCTTATATTAAGGATAAATCAATTACATGATTATGTGTGGCAAATATAAATACACCAAATATGAGTGTACATTAAGTGTAAAACAATCAGATTAATTCACACATATTTATAGAATGACATATTCAAAGAGTACATGTTTAACCCAAAGAAATGAAATTTCGTTAAGAAGTTCCTTTGCAAAAATTCGATAGCCTATCGACGTCACTTTAAAATTCATAAAATTAGTTAATGAGAGAGAAAATTGTATCTCATCACTTGGATATAAAATATAAATCTATAAGTATATAGAAGAACATGTCCCCACATAGTAAAATGTAAATAAAAATACATAATAAAAGATGTCTTTTAAAAAAAAGGAGGGTGAAAGGTTCCCTTACCGATTTGGGTAACTTTCGAAACGTACACCCCATGAAAGAAGGGTCATTCAATGAAGTTTTAAGTAACCATAAATTATATTATACTACACAAATAATAAAATCATGGGAAGTACATACACCACACAAAATAAAATAGTGAAAAATGTAGCATGAATCTCATGGGAATAAAAGTGAGATGAAAAATCCCTTACGAAAACTCGGCAGCCTAACGACGCCACTTAAAACTTCAAAAAATGGATTGAAGAGATCAAATAGGGTCTCTCATAATATGAACATAAAAATTAATTGAATAATAATATAGAAGAAAATCCCCCAACATAAGAAAGAGGAGCTTAAAAGAAGGGACATAAAAGAGAGTACTTAAAAAGAAAGAGGGAGGTTGGATCCCTTACCTCGTGTCCGACTTGAATCGATCGTTCTTTAATCTCCTGAATAATAAACTTGAGTTAATGTATAATTTCTTAAGAACATTTTTCAAGTTCATTATTCCTTTTATATCACATATTACTATGTTATGAACACTATGTAATTATTTAAGTTAATAACTGTCGTTTTTTCAATCATTGGTACTTGAGTCAAAAATAATCTTCTTATAATTACAAGTTGTTCATGTGGTAAAATATCCATTATATAAAGAGTTATATTCATGATCTAGATATCATATATATCATATATATCCATCATATACGTGCATTTATAATATTACATAACATTTAGAGGTAAGAAATGGAATTCACCGTTCATGGAGATGGTAAGCCGTACGTACGCATGATCACTACTTTCATTTCTATTTCATATTTAATGGAATTAAATCATAATGATATAAAGTTATATTATAATTATAGTATAATAAAATATATAATATCATTAACTCCATCCTTTATACATCCCAAATATGGCATTAACGAATCAAATCACTTTGAGGGGGTGGTAGTCCGCACTTCCTAAAATGAAGATATCGCGTTTACCCATAATGGAAACCATAAAGGTATGCCATAAATGAAAAATACAAAAGAATATGGAAAACATAAACATAATATATATCATATATAAATATAGTGACATCTTAATGTCCACAATGAATGGTGTTAGAAGAATATTGAACATTCATCATTTCGTGAGGTAGAAATTCGCCATCCAGAGAAATAATATGTTCTTTAACCATTAGACGGAGGTGTGTGTAAGTGTAGCTTGAATAATTCTCATAAAAACATATTATTATATTGAAGATACTGGAGTTGATACAAATGAAAGGAATAAAAAGATTTTAGGGGGTTGGAGAATCAAAATAAAACATACGAACATTAGAGAAGACTTTACCTTTAAATCGGGTAACTCCCTTTGGTTTGAACCAAAAGGTTTTCTTGAAGAGATTTATGCATAAGGTAAGGCTTCTAGAATTAATAGAGGGATGTGGAGAGATAAAATGAGCAGATTTTGGCTGAGACATTGGCTTGAGAGGTGTAGGTAAGGAGGTAGAGGTGGGGTCCTTTTATAGGATGGAAGAGGGGCACTCTTGGAAAGTCCTGAAAAGATACTTTATTATAAAATGATTTTCTGATATTAAAGGTCCCAAAGTTATATATTTCTAGGATAAGGTGATAAGGTTTATAAATATACCCATAAAATAGGTTTTTGAAAAGTGTATGTTCTAAATTTTTCCTTATCTTCTCAATTTATTTAAATCGTTCATTAATGAGACAATCGCTGCATCATCATGATGTCATAAATAAATTAATTTATTTAATGTCTAAAAATTATAAAAAAAATATCATGATGTAGGAAATATTTTTAACTTTATAATGAATATTTATAGTCAGAAATATGAATTTTATAACTCCATGTAAAAATTGGTTTAGTAAACTAATACATGTTTGGGACATTTTTATTTTAACTTTAAATAAAAAGTTATTAATGTCATTTTCTTACCCATGTGGCTCCATGAGGTCCCAAAGTTGACCCATGGATTTTATTGTTCGTCCATGACACATCCATTATGGTAGGACATGTGTCAAGGTAATTTCATATTATTATAACAATATTTTTACCTTAAATTACACTAATTACCTTTAATCGCGATTAATAAAACTTAAAAGTTACTATTCAAAAAAATTATTTTCACCCCATTGAACCATATTTTACATAATAATGACAACCATGTATGTCAGATTTTTGAAATTCAAATCACCGAGGTGGTAAAATTTCATTTAAACAAAAAATCAGTTTTTAACTACCACTTAGTGGTTTCACTATTCATCTAAAATTGAAGTTTTTCAAAAAAATACCAAAAATTCACCCTAAGATATATTTGATATTTAGAATTCCAAAATCATGTCTATTTTAAAAAATTGAAAACATATAAGTTTCATTAATCAATATAATAATTAACTTCCGTTGTCAAAACAAATAGCATGTTTTTAAGAAACAAAATATATTAAAAGATTGACACTAGTTTAAGTCCAATTTTAAAATGAAATTAATTACAATGACCACAATTATATTAAATTGTAAAAATATATTATAATTGAACTTTAAAAAAATCAAAAGATAATCTAATCATATAAATAAATTAGATTAAAAAGAGGTTTTGAATTAAAATACAACATTTTTCACTTATTCATTAAAAATGAATTTTATCAGAAAAATAACAAAACATACACAAAGTATATTTTGATGTCCCAATTCTAAAGAAAGATTTTATTTGGTACAATAGAATTTATAAGAGTTACCAAAACTATTTTTAAAGAGGGTTCGCCATCAAAAGGCGATAAATCGACCTTTTAGTGAATATTAGAGTATTTATGCTTAAAATTGAATTATTTTCTTATTTTAAGCCTTTATCATTTATTGGATAAATGTAAAAACAATTAACAAACATATATGATCATATTTTAGATATTTCTATCCATTCCCGCCAATAAAAAGGCTAGGTGTTAACTACTATTTGAAATAATATTATTATATTATTAGTGTGCAACGTAAGATTTCAAAGAAACTCATTGTTGCGTATCGGGTACGCTATCGAACATAGAAACCCCTTTAAAGTAAAATTAATATTTAATTAAGAAATATTAATAAATATGAAAAAGTAATATTCTTTATTTACCTGGGATGTTACACTTACTTATAAAAAGTCAATATCTTTAGGGCCTTCACTAAATATAATTTCTAAAGATAAAACTACTGATTGAATATATTGTTTATATAATAGCACTTAAGATCATCGTGAAAATTATTTTTCACAACTTTTTACCACTATATAAATTCTATTCCTTTATGAAAATATGTGGAAAAACATACCATAGAGTCCTCATAAGTCATCATAATATTTAATATCAACAAAATCTTCTTTAATAAACTATTTAGATTCATGTGGTCCTTTATCACCAGGGAATGACATATGATGATTTTTTGTAAATTCTAAACTATGATCCACTACTCGTCTTTGGTTCCAATCACATTCTTGAACTAATGTCCAAATAGTGTTGATTTCAACTTATACCAAAGAACGACCCACTAGAGAATTTTCTAGCAGAGCCTATCTCACACCTTCCTCTCTTCTATTTGGGATGGATCTTCTAGGAGGCATTGTCTAATAATCCACCAATAAACAAATCAATCGCAATAAGGTAACAAAACCATAAGACAAATTCCATGTATTGATATCAAATCTTCAAAAACTTAATCATTTAAATCAATTAAAAATTATTTGAACAAGGATAATAAAATAAATAAAAAAATGGCCCATTTAAATAAATATCCCTTAATGTTCATCCAAATTTCATCAAATACCATTTCTTATACCTTGTAAAATAATTTTCTTGGCCACCCCTGGTAACTTGAGTTCAAACAGATAAGTGATATGGGAAGGCACCCTCCCATAGTTATTCCCAAGTTATGAAATTCCTAACTATTGTCTACCCAAGAAACAGAACAACAATCAGGCCATGTTAACACACTTCAGGATAACCATCCCTCATATATCAATTTGTAACAAATGATACTAGGTCAACTAGTCTATCCACCCGAGGTGACCAGTCACAGTTAGGTAAAATAATGATAATGGAAAAGAATTACAGAATATAAACAAAAAAAATATAAATCTATATTAAAACATGGAAGAAAAAATACATAAAAAATATGGAATCTAAACCCAAAAGGATAATTCATAAATTATGACAAGACATGAACAATAGGTCTCCATGTGTCCAATTGTCACCTCCAGATCAAACCACTATAAAATAACCATTGCCAAGGGAACCCAAAATGCTACATGATTCCCTTACCCTTCCCCATAACCTACAAAAAATGTTCTATAACTACCTAATGTAAAAATATTGTGTGTGAAAAAATCCCAGTATCACACCACCAAATAATCTATATAATTTATAATATCATGAATGTACAAGTTTCAACTTGAAAACATGATTCAGTTTATAAATAATTTTCATAAATAAAACTACATATAAACATTTCCATTACTTGTATTAAATTCATACAATATTTACAAAATAATAATATATCAGGTATAAAATGAAAACATTTAATTTTAATAATGTGAGAAAATATCTATGAAATAAAACATCATTTAATAAACCAGGTATAAAAGACAAAGTACACCAATTTGGATCTAGACTATAATAATATTTACTAGACATATAATAATCCTAAAACATTCCTAAGTTGTTTTTAACTGATATTGAGTCCTTCCATAGTCAATCAATACAAAATATGTATCCTCTGGGGGTTCCACAATCATTGGGGTCACCTATATATATATATATATTTACTGATACACCCAAGGTTCCCAATGAGCTATGTTGGTTCAAAAACCATTTCCAGAACAATTCTCACATTTAATTAAATCAATTATCACCAAATGAAATATATTTCATCAATAACATAAATAAAATCATGAATAATAAAAACTTTAAAGGATCCACATACCTAAAGAAGTATGGAACCTTATCTACCTTCAGAAATGGAGAATGGAAAACTACATATCGACCTTCGAATGATAAAGCATGTAAAATATACACAAAGTATTTATAGAGGACCCCAACTGATTATGAATATAAATGAAAACCACATATAATCCAACAACTATATCCAAATAAAAATAATAAGCGTAATGATCTCTTACCCAAAGAGATGAAACACATCCACAATGATGCTCAATCACTGAACAAATGATCTCAAAGGAGAAGATACCTTCCAAAATTTTATAGGGGATCTAAGAGTCATGATAGTTATGTTTTCACAAAAAAAATTAACAAAATTCTGCGGATCCATATGTTTTAAACTTCTAGATTCAAATATTATATATCATGAATCATTTCCATGATGTGTAATTCCATAAATTAAAAAGATTCCAAAAAACAAAAATCCTCAAATTAAAAATCATATCATCAACCATTAAAGAGCATATGAAGCCCCTAAACCTATAATGTATTGAGACAATCAATCTGAAAACAAATAAATGTTGTGAACATGATTCATGACATGTAAACCTTTCGTGCCTTGAACCAACTAATAACAAATTCCTATAAACCAATACACAACGTTATCGCATTATAAGAGTGTAAACCATTCAATATGTGTAAACTTCTCATGGCATGAAATCACCTAATAGACTGCAGACATCCTAGATTTTTTACAAAATCCCAAAACCACCTCTGGTGTTTTTCGAACATAAGGATGAACTTTTAAGTCCTTTGAAACTATTATAACCAAATTATCGAAAATTAAAAAACAACTAAACCCACGAATATTAGGTCATCCTACCAAATAAAGGAACTCCATTACAGAGAACCCCATCATGCACCCAAACAAAAAGGTAAAATAAAAATAAATGACAAGGCATACCTGAATGGAAATAATCTTGTGTCATAGTAGTCCACACAACACATGAACAGAAGTACACTTTTCCTCAAAAGTTGTCGTATAAAAAAAATTAATAAACATAATATAATAAAATCATATTATATAAATGATACTATTGTTTTAATTTTTGGGGGATATAATAAATTTGAACAATGAAAATTAAGAAGAAAAACAATATAATTTTTAATATTCATGTCGGGGACATGAATTTTCATTATAAGTATCCTTGATAATTATGACAGTGTTCTAACTAATGGTGAGAATAAGTATTTTAATATGGGATAATGTTCTAGGAAGGAAAAAATGGTAGTGTTTCAAAGAGAAATAGTAATGATATATGAGTCATGAAGTGATGAAGATGTTACCCTTTATTAAGTGAATATAAGGGTTGTCTTATGAGAAACCCTTTAATTTTAAAAAAAAATTATGTTTATTATTCAAGTAAAAATTGAAAAAGATTCAAAAAATAGGATAGTTAATGAGTGTGAGTTAAAAATCACCTCAACCAGTACATGTTTAGACAACACTGAGTGATTGTAGTATTTTTGTTAATATTTATATTTTTAAACTAATTTAATTTAACTTTTTTAATTAATTTGTAACCACAATAAATAATTTTAAGGACATATATTAAGATTGAAACTTTTAATGAGTTTTATAGTTATAATTAAAAATTTTAGAATAATTTTTTTATAGAAGACTTCTAATTAGCTGAAAAGTTAATTTTAAATTAAATATACTTAATCACATAAAATAATTTTTTTGGAAATAACTTTATTTTATTTAAATTTAAATATATGATAAAACATTATTTGATACTAATTTTAATTACATTATTTTTTATCCAAAAATAAATAAAAGGATATGAGGCTTACATGGAAAACCAAAACCAAATACCCATTGAAAATACTTCATTCAAAGAAAATATCGTAAGTAGATTCTTATTACTATAACATTATAAATAGTTCTAAAAACATTGGAAATTTTATTTATATGTAAAAATAATATTCTAAAAAGAAATTTTTATATATAAATTCATAGTTGAGTACTTAAATGTTTTTCAAAACTTACATGTCCTTCTTAAATAAAGATAAATTCATAAATATTTCAAATTTCATGAATTACATATTTTTCTACTAAAAAAAATATTTGAAAAAAATAAAATTCATACTAAGTTAATATAGATATATGTAATTAAAAATTGATGTTATTATTTATAAATTTTAAATTATAGAATATTTAAATTCAATTTTTGTACAAAATCATATAATGAAATGTCATTTTACTTGGAAAAAGAAAATTTCAAATATTAACAATTATTATTTATACTTAATATCATATAACAATCAAATTAGTGTCAACAAATTTTTATTCTCAATAAAAATTAATTACTAATAATATATCTCTATAAAAAGAAATATACATCAAATAATTGTTTTTAGAAAAATAATTTTTCTAAATAATAGAAGATTTTTTTTATTAATTTTAGGTAAACTAATTGAATTTTATTCATATTAAAAGTATCAATTAATTTATATTTAATTGTAGTTTATAAGGTAGATACTATAATTGATTCATTCAAACTCAATAGCTAGGTTTTTAATGATATAAACATATCATGGTTTTGTTTTATTATAATTTTGCGTGTGGAGAATGTTCTCGACCATGTTGAATTAATTAAAGGTAATAATATATTAAATTTTTTGGTTATTACATTCTTCCCTATAAATAAATAGTGTTCTTATAATTTGACTCATAAGATAAGAGTTATATTTTTATGGAACACATGATTAACAAAAAACCTCTTGAGGATCATGGGTTTATTAATGATGTTAAATAATATTTATGTATTTAAAAAATTATTATATAATCTTCATAAAAAGAGATAACCTATTACAAAATTCCCTTATAATTCTATTAGGTGATTTAAATATATATCAATAAGGAACAAATTTCTAGTTACTATAAAAAAATATTTATATGATAATCAAACAAATTGGATTTTATAACTCAATATACAATAGTTATTGAAAATGTACATGAAACATGATACTAGAAAATCTAGATGAAAATATCACTATTAATTTAAATAGAATTAGTTTCATAGGATTTTAATTGTTCTCATGGTCATTTGAGGATATCTTCCTTGTTCAACCTTCTATTAGGCATTGGTTCGCATAATTCCCAACACTCATGTAATTGATGTAATTTTTGAAGATTATCTCTTTCACATACACTTGTGAGTGTAATTACCTTCATCTCCACACATATATCATTTAATCACACATTTATTACCACATATTGAATATATAGGAAATTGAATCTTATTTAAGTAATTATCTCCATCACTTCATCTTCAATAAATATCCATCTATATCTTCAATGGAGTTTATTAGACTTTGACTCTGTTCACTTTGTCAATTATATTTTTTTGAATATGAATTTTTATAATCACATGATTTCCCACTAAAAACATATCCCTTTAGGTAATTCATTAGGAACGATTCTATATTGCCCATTAAAATCTATTATAAACTTTTTTTATTCGTGTTTAATGAAATTTTAATGAGAAAAATTTAAACATGAGTGAAAATAATTATAAGAAAATATCATAAATACCCATTGTAAAATTTATATTCATGATATCTCATCTTATAATAGTATCATGTTAGAGTATAGATCTTTTATATCAACATTTATGAAACTATTTTTAACTTATATCACTCTTAGTTTAATAGATATCATTATTGGTTCAATTTATATTTTTTTTGAGTTGGGTTCTCTCATAATTTTTATTCTAATCTTTGAAATATTTCTCCCACATTACAATTAATTTTAATAAAAAAATAAACCAAATAAAAATTGAAAATTTTGTTCAAAAAATTCAACTTATCCTTCCTCAATCAAAATTAATCAGTATTATAATCATATAATCTTGTATTGATATGTGCTAATCTTATACTATCAATAACATGCCTATTTCAAAATATATTTGAATCTATAAGTCATTGAAGTACAATGTGATTATATATTCCACTAAAAATTTAACTCTATCATTAAAAATTAAATTGTATTAACCACTAGTAAATAGGGTACACACTATTAAAAATATATTATAGTCTAAATGACAGTCGAACATCACAAAAAAACCATGATTCAATTATTAACCCTAATTTTACTAATACCATCAAACAAACTTCTTCAAATTCAATCCAAAATTTACTTTCTCAAAAAAAATCATATATTAAAAATAATATTTATACAAACAGTAATACTGTGTTCTTTAATAGATATTCCCAAAAATATAAAATTGTAATAAAATCAATTTTTGAGGTTATTGATACCATTTAATATTTTTTCCAAAACCATTAATGTATAACTATGAATGAATAATCCATAGATGTTTCATATAGTCCTCATAAAATTGAGAATATACTGGAATATCATTGATAAATATAATTAAATAATGATAACAAATAAGTGTATCAGTAATTAATTTCTATTAATATATCAACCTAGATACAATTATTAAGACTATGAAACTCAAATTTTCCATTGTAATATCCATATACTAAAATTCATCCCCATTTACATATGCTGCCATATTTTTTTAATAAAACATAATAGTTTTTTGGATATATAACATTTAAAGATTCTTTATATTGATCCTTATATAAATAAATACTAAAAAAATATTTTTTATAATAATATCAAAATATAAATATGAAAACATTAGTCCGAATATTTCTCCCATTATGAAAACATTTTTTTAACATATATTACATTCATATCAACTTATGACTCTTTTTTTGATCCTTGGTTATGCATAACCATTTCCATACTAGGTAATCTAGACTAATTAGTTATCATCATTCTTAATTCCTTTATAATTATTAATAAATAAAATGAGAATAATTGAAAAATATCCCTCATGAGTGTCCCACTAACTGTGTAGTCTTTTCCCACTCATTATAAATTATTGTTATGATTGATTCAATTCTCAACTAACCCTTTTGGGGCGACTAACACTAGGTGAAGTTAATCCATAACTACACTGAAATTCTAGTATCCAGAATGATATGTTTCATTTGGAAAAACCACATAATCTATATCTTACAAGAAAATCATTATGTTATAGAATACTTAGACATACTCCTTGGGGTTTTATATAGATTTTCATATCCTCATACACATTTAAAATATTAACTATTTCATAAAATAATATATCTTGTACTTATCCCAATGGGTTATCTATTATGATAAAAGATAACTAAGTAATCATTAAACTGACAGAAAATCATCCTAACCACTAATTTTATCTAAACAATTCATTTGATACAAATTGTGATGTCGATAAGTAGTACTCTTTGACATGTTTTTCATAGGAACATTCTGTGCGTACTTCTGTTGATACCAAATTTAAATTATATTATATAATAATATATAAATAAAAAATATATAATGACTAATGTATATAGTATTTATAAATTATGTTATTAGGATTAGAGATTTACATATTTAAGACACATCAATGTCAAATAAAGAAATTTTGTTTCTCATGAAATTTATATTATTTTAATTTTATAAAAGAAACTATATAATTTTCATAATTTTTGAACTTTTACCTCATGTTATTTAACATGTTTGATAATTTTAAACAATTCAAGTGTACTATATTTCATTATAAGCGGGTAAAATGGTATCATAGGAAGTCTTGATCTAAAAATGTATACAATGGAAACATATAATTGTCGCTAGACTGTAATAGACATGGAAAAAATATTTTGGTATGAATACATAATTTACATTAATACATAATCCAGTAAAAAATATGATCATTATATATCAATGAAATTATATGAAAACATATATATCAAAAAAAATTAAAAAATAGCAATCAGCATGGGTTAAAATTTTGAAAAAAAAAGTTACAAGAGTCGAAAGGAATAAAATTTACATTTATCCCTTTTAGGAATATCAATCAGCTCAAAAGGGATACTAGAATAGTGGATACACACGTTGAAAAAATATCTACAAGAGTCATCAAGACTATAATCAACTCATCTTTCTCAATTAAGAGGTCAAAAACTAAATAAAAAAATATATGCTTCATTATACAATTGAATTAATCGAGGGGAGATATATATTAGGTCCCCACTTGTTGCCTTATTATTTTCAATGAATTCACCATAAGATTAAATAAGATAATTCTTACCATTCTCTATGGAACCTATTATTGAATAAAACTTTTTAATAAGTATAATGATAAATAATAAAATGAAATAAATAATCAACCAATTTTATAATTGAATTATAATCAATCATTCAAATAATTTTCCCCACGTAAGTAAAAGGGGTTAGTTATAATAACCCTTCATAAGAATAAATGAAGATGGGAAAACAATATATTATAAATATAACAATAATCAATCAAATTGGAAGAAAAATATAGTGTATAATATTGATTTCCCTATATCAATAGAATATGATAAATTCTAGGTGAAAATCATCCAATTTTAATTTTAAAAACAATTTTGTTCACATAGTATAGAACAATTTGCATATGGATAAGTTAATACATGAATAAAATAATAATAAACCATCTGGAGAAATGATGTGGACGGTTTAAAAACAATATATCCCATGATGTGAGAAATACTTGTAAAAGGGTTTTTTTTAAATTAAATTATATGCCAATAAAAAATTTAAGGAAACCAAATAATACAATAAATTTATATAATGTGATAAACTTATTTATTTAATAAAATGATCATCATTCAGTGAGATGATGTTGAGTTACCAAAAATCCTTACTCGTAGAAAAATAACTGAATAAAAAAAATTTGATTTAGGGTACATTAATTATTTACTAAATACCAATAAATCAAAATATTATTATAAAAATATTATATATTAAATAAAAAAATATTAAAAATACAATACGATGTATAAAATGTATTGTGTCTCATGGTATCGGAATTAAGACCTTTAAAATCGATATGAATTTAGAAACATTAAAATAAAAACCCAATGAATTATATAGCTTGTAATTTAACATAAAATATAATTATTAAATGATTATTCATGATATAATAACTTATATATTCATTATATATACCACTTAAATGAAATAAGGTGAAAAATATCAAACATGACTCAAAGAGAGAAACATGGGATTGATGTCATTACACCATTTAGAGAATTGAAAAAAATCCCATTAATTAGTTAATATAAAATAAACTTTTAATGATCATTAAATATAATATATTAATGATATAAATATTATAATTGGGTCTAAGTATACAATATAATACCAATCATGTTGTATAATAAAAAATCTATTAATGAAAGGAAATCTAGACCAAAACCCTTACCACATTACCTATATTACATGAATGTAAATTATACATCTGTTAAAAAATATCCATTTTAATAAATTAATTCATCACCTTGATCATATCTACTTTCAGTCATACTCTTCAAAAAAAGAGATTTTCAACATGAATTATTCTAATTTTCCACAGAATATGTTTCTTATATTGACCGTTGGTACTAGTAAAAAAAGATTTCTACGATTCTTATTCATTCAATTTTTACCAATACTATATCATAAAATTTGAATTTAAGGATAAATTATAACAATTTATGATGTTTTAAATTCCATTCATCATCGTTTTAGTCTTTATCCTTGCAGATTAAATCGATAATAAACATCTTTCGATGATTATTAACAATATAAGCATTTTTTCTTAATTAATTAACTAAAAATTGAAATAAAATATCCTAAAAATATTATTATTTACACATTTATATCATATTATACTAGTATTTTTTGTTCCTGTAGATATTTCTGATGAAAATTCATAATATCATTCTTATAGGAGTTAAAATTGGCCTCTACATGAACATATGTATATTCAATGAATGATTATGTTGTTGTTTAGTTAAAATATATTTAAACCAAAATAATAACTATTATATATAGTGTTTAACATTTTTATATATCATTATTAGAAGAAATTATAATAATAAATAATGTAATTTAATATATAACAGAATTTCAATAAAATATTATCCTCTTATTAATCTTATTTTAGATTATTAAAATATCAAGGATCATTTGATATTAATTTAATTAAAATGTTATTAATTTCTTCATAATATAACCTTTATGAAATCATGAAAATCATACATATCATTTAACAGAATTCTTAGATGCATCATTGTAAGGAGTCGAAGTAAAACGAAACATGTTGCGTTGTGGAGGCGATAGTCGACACTATGCACAGAAAATAATTTTGATGTTCTTAATGGATGGAGCGTATGAATAAAAAATGATAGTAAAATTAATGTAATTAACATATAGTATATAAATGATAATAATATAATTATAAAATTTTATAATAAGTTTAATTGAATAAAATTAAGAATAAAACCCAAGTAGGGGATAATACACACATCAAGGACATGCATTTTTCATTGGAAGGAACTATAGAAATAGTGGCCTTGTTGAAACTATTGGTGAATAGAATATTTTAAATGTTGGAGTGATTATTATGTGTTTTAAATGTAATTTTCTAAAGGATAAATTCTAATGATAAGTGAGTCTTGAAGCTATGAAGAAGTTACCCTTTTAGAAGTGAACAAGAGTGTAGTTTTGGGATTAACCCTTCAATTTTCAATATTGTAAGGTCACATTTTAAGGAAATATTTCATAAAATGTAAAAAAAGAGGAGAGTAAAATTATTTTGGGTTGAAACTCACCTAAAAATCATATTTTATGTAACATTTAGTTTTTATGATATTTTTGCTATATCTTTTTATCTTTAACCCTCATTTACATTAATTATATTTATTAATTTCAAACCTATTTGATTAATTTTAATGAATAAGATTATGATTGAACATTATAAATAATTTGATGTATATAATTCAAAATTTTGAAACCATTTTTTCAAATATAAATTTTAATGGTTTTATATCTTAATTTGAAAATAAATACAATCAATCATGTGAAAATAGTTTATAGAGAAATAATGTTTTTATGCTTAAAATTTTAATATTAGATAAAATTATATTGGATAATAATTTTAATGAAAAAATTGATTTAATATTTAAAAAAATTATTTTCCTTAAATTTAAATACAAAACCAAATCTCCCTATAAATAATTAATTAAAATAAAAGGTTGAAATATGTTTTGTATTAAGGTAAATTTTTAATTAGGTGTAAAAATGTTGGGCATATGATTTATAAGTTATAGAAATATTTTGATGTGAATTTATTCTTTATAATTATATTTTAAAACATAAAATATCTAATATATTTCATTGAAAAAATTATATAATGATAAAATCAAATAAATTATATTCTCATGAAAAACTTATTTTATTGATTAAAACTTATCTCTTTCAAAAAATATCAAAAAAATAATCCTATGAAAATTTTTATATATGGAATAAAAAATTGAAGTTTATTTTATTTATATAAATTTAAAAATTTTACAAACCCATTTTTTGAATAAAATAAAACAATGAAAATAGATTTTTATAAGAAAATTACTATTTAAAATATTAATAATTATAAATCTTATTTTATTCCATTGAACATGTAAATTGGTGTTAGACAATAATTAGTATAAAATAAATTTTTTTTACTAATAATAACATTCATCACGTAGTGTGTATCACATAAGAAAAACATTTTTATAAAAACACCATTCTAAACAATATATGACCTTATTAACTATTTTAGGTAACCTAATTGAATTTCATTCATATTAAGTGTAAATTTTATTTTCCTTATATATTCAATTCCTAAGGTTGTTACCTATATTCATTTCTACTAATTCATCAAATAGGATTGTAATGGTCGAAATATATCTCATTTTCAATTTAGTTTTTATTTTTTTAGGGATCAATCTATCGAACATTCTGACCTATTTAATTTTATCGTATATTAGAATTCTATGCTGTCAAAACAATATTATTCAAAAAATTTCATTCTATGGGAAATTATTATGTTTATCCCTTGTGTTTTATTTCCTATTTTGAAAGACATAGTGATGTACATTTTATGATGTGATTTTCAAAGAGAGAACTCCAATGAATTTGGAAACATTTATGTCTCATCAGGTTATATGTATGAGATTAGGGAGTAAAATTAACCCATAATGGGAATATGTCTATGATGTGACGTTTATTGGTTGTTATCCATGAATTATTCTTATGTCATGATTCATGTTGTTTCCCCATTACTATGTTTCAATATTTTTATTATTAAATATTAATTGTAATATTATCCAATATGATTATTCATGATAGTTTTATTTTATGATGTCAGGTTATTCCTTTTGACTCATTTTCTATGCTTTTTTATCATTTTTATTCACTTGTTGGGATTTTTAACTCATAATTTTTTTTGTGTTTATTCACTAGATTATCCTATGAAATTTTATAAGTTAAAGGTATTTATGATATTATTGTGAATATTAAAATAATTTCACTTAATTTTAGTTTCACATTTAAGTATTATACACCTAGTATTCTAATTATACTACAAATCTCTATAATTGGGTTGTGTTTATTGGATATTTTTGTTTAAAAATATATAATTATATGTATATATATGTATGTACTGTATCTCTATATTTTGTAACAAATATAGTAATTTTTTTATTTTGACTAGAATACACTATTGAGAACCTTTTGGACCTTAATAGAAATAGAAAAATAACAATATTTTTGTGTGAATTATTGAGTGTTTGGTTTCCACACATCATTATCTAGATAGTAAAATTAGATGTAGTTCTAGAATAAATGAACTTAGGTGTGGTTACCCTAAAAGGTCATTTCGGTACTAACTTGACATGTACTAAGTGAAAAACAAGGATGCATTATTACAAACCTTGTTTGAATCTTTCAGGGTGTATGGTTTTGAAAATGGAAAAACTCTTCAAAACTAATATAAAGGACATGAATATATTACTAGGATAATGAATATATTAGAAAATTTATCATGGATAACCTATTTTGACACCTATTGAATCATATGTTATGATACTATTTTTATTGAGAATCTATTCCTTATAACTTCATAGTTTCCCTTATATTTGTATTTTTAGTTTGAGTATTCTAATCCCTAATTTTCATTTCCTTATTTTTGTTTATAGTAGGAAATAGGAAAAATATACAAATTACCAATATAATATTTATGTGATTATTTTCGTAATGAGATTCCAAAAATTATGATAAGATGGTCTGATAAAATAATGGTAGTACCATCTTACTTTAAAAAAGTTATGATCAATAACATGCATTATGTGGAATGTCTACTTCTCCTATGAAAGAAAAAGATGAATTCGAGTCCTTTATATAGAAAACGAATCCAAATTTTAGTAGTTCATCATATCCTCTAGTCATGGAACAATGGATTAAATATATTATAATTTTTTTCTTCCCTCCAACTATTAAATATATTTAATGTCATACTATTTATTTATCGCATGGATGGGGAATCTGACTAGTGGAAGACACTAATGAAGAACCAAATGCTAAAGTGGAAATTTATTCTATCAAAATAGATGGTTGAATGAAAATATTATTCAATAAATACATTCATAAAACACATTTACTTTAATTAGGGAGGGATTTCCATAGACCTAAGAATAATGAATATGATCCCATTAGGTATATTCAGGTAGACATTAAAAGGCATGCAACTTATGCCTCTGAATTTTTCATCAAATCCAAATGTATGGTAGAACACTACATTTTTGGATTAAATTAGAGTCTATGAAAAGAGTTATTGATTCATGACTTTGAAAACTATGATGATATTATCTCATGTTTGCTTATGGCCAAGATGGATATTAGTTAATCTTATTTGTCTCATGGAACTAGTGATAAAATGTTTAAAATATAGACTAATTTTAGAGGATAAATGAATAATTCCCATGGAGGAAATAAAAATAGATTACCCATTATCAAGGGAAGAATCGTCCTGGAAACTATATCAAGGGAACTAGGGCATGGTTCAATTATATAAAAAAATTGAATCAAGCTAATTAATGTCAATGAGAGATAAATAAACCATTAAATATAATAGAATAAAATAAGGTACAAATAAATTTTCAACCAATGTACTAATTTATCCACTATAAGTAACAAAACAATTATATATTCCAAATATTTTCAAACAAAATCAAATCCAACCACCTTTATGTATTAGAGAGCATGTATGATAATATACTATCAATACTGCTAATGTGGATATCACCAATGATGTGGGGAAATGTATTCTGGATTTTCATTCAAGAATAAAACATATACTATTTGATTATAGTTGTATACATTCTTGAATATCATGAAACACTAGTAGAACTTTTCAAAAATCACCTAAAAATGGGAATTTGAGTTTTTTGTTAGAAAAAAATGGGGAAACTATTTCATCGCAAGTATATAACTCTTCCCCTTCTAATGTTTGTGGAAAAATGTCACAACATATCTCGTTTTATATCATTTAATGGAATTTGATGTAATTTTGAGAATGTATTGGTTGTCCTTATATAAAGACCACATCAACTCTTTGGAGTGGGAGATAACTCTTTGCGTTCTGAGTTATCCCCTTATTCTGTATATTCTTATGGAGGGGAACACATATCTTTAGAATATTCATTTAAACCATGTATTTTATTGGATTATAAGGAATTATATCTAGCTCAAATGAAGGGAAAAAAGGAAATAATCATACATTATGATAATCTCATTATGAGTACTATACTAATATATTTACTAAATAGTTTCCTAGTTTTCCTAATGATATAGAGGTTCAGTTCTCAAATGAACATATACCTGTATATTTACCCATATCCAAGACTCCTTAGGGAATGTACATCATTGAGTTAGATGTAATGAAGATGTACTAATAATAGAATATAGAAAAGGGTTCCATATTCTTGATTGCTTCATGATGTTATGTGTCAGTCCAATTATTCAAGAATAAGGATGATTAAAAGTGTCTTTACATTGGTTATCATAAAATCAAGAAAAAAATGATTAAAAAATATCCCCATAACTTTAATTTTGACCTATTTTATTGATTACCTGGGGAACAATAATTTTTTATGGTGAACCTATGGTTAATATGTCACCATTTAAAGGTGAAGAAGTTAGATATTCCAATTAATAGATTTTAAAAAAGGTATTGAAACTATGAGTTAATGGTGATTCCCTTCATACTCAAAAATTATACAAAAATCATATTGGACTAAAATAATAGTCATTTGATATTTCCATGAAAAATTTGAGTTCATATTTGTTGATGTTATTAAAATATACTCAAAAATAATAGTGGAGAATTATAGGGATTTTAATACTATTATAAATAAATTAAAAATTGATAAAGATGTGAAAATTACAAGAAATGTTAGTTATGTATTGGAGAATTATCAATATTGGGGCATGTGATCACAAAAGAAGTGATATATATACCCTTATAAGATAAAAGTGATCTTCGAATTCCATAAACCAACATCTATAATGGAAATACATAGTTTATTTGGAATATTTTATTATTAAATTTAATTTATGGAAAACCTATCAAGACTTTAAATCCCCTAAAAAATATAACTCAGAATTAAGTGAGGTTTTTATGGACAAATTAATGTGAATAAATCATTAAGTAATTGAAAAATAGGCCTATCACAACACTAGTACTAAAAATACCAACATGTATTGAACTTTTTTTTGTATAAATAGATCATTAGAATGATATATTGAGATATGTATTGATGAAAAATGATAAATTTATATCACGCATCTCATGAAAGTTAATATTTCCTGATAAGAACTACCCACACATGATCTGGTGTTGGTTGTAGTGATGCTCACATAGATATCATCGGAAAATAGTCTATCCATGGGAAATTTTAAATATATTTTGATCCTATGAGTCCCAAATATAAATTCATATTGAAGGAAACTAATATGATCAATCATAGATGGTTAGTTTTATTCAAGTCTTATTATTCGTCAATCCATTTCAATATTTTTAAGGAATATAATGTGGAACATTATCTAATTGTGAAGATCCTATAACATTATCCATGATGATGATTAATAGAAAATCGGTTATCTTATACTTATAAACGATGAACATGGAAGTCATAATAGAAGAAGAAATATACAACATAAACAAATAATTACTCAACCATACATTCTGGAGAAGGAAAAGTATGCTCAAATATATGATGTACAAATGAAAAAGATGGTGGAAGCTATTTGAAATGGTAGATACTTAGAGTTAAAGAGTATTAAATAAGGATTTTTAATACATGGGTCATGATTATGTGAATCGTTAAATACAAAGTAAAAGGAGTGGTTGACTGATTTATATAGGTTGACCTTCTCAATCCATCTAGGGATCATGAAGATGAATCAAGACCTTTAAGAGTACTATTGGTTTTAAATCTCATTAAGGAGACCACTAAATATAATTAATTCTTCATGGTATCTCAGAAAAGGATGGCTGTAAGGAAAAAGTCTAATGGGATGATGAAACCATCACCAATAACCATATAGGAATGAGAGAACATCACAATGGATTTTTTCTTATGTATTCAAATAAATAAAAATAAAATAATCTTATATGGTTTCTGATGTATAATTTTATAAAGACTACTCACTTAACTACAATTCGACATGACTTCCCAATCAATCAACATGCAAGGACATACATCACAGAAGTTGTGAGGAATCATGAAACACAACAATAAACCTTATCTGAATGAGATCTAGTATTTAACTCAATATTATAGAAGAGTCTCCAATATGATCTAATCATATAGATAATCTTTTCTGAGATGTATGACCCCCAAAATGATTTTCAATATGAATGGATCATCAAAAAATGTGAGGAAATTTTGATATCATTCTCAATGGAAATGGAAAGATGATGGTACCAACATCTTCCTTTGGTTGAGTTCCCAAATATAAATACTATAAATCAGCCATATAGACATATTTTTTGCATAAATTCTGGGTATAGCCCTCAACTTTGGTTACTGTTTTCCAGAACAGTTTATATAGGAAACACTTATTCCTAGGATTATTGAAAACCATGGCTAGATGGTACATTTTTAGAAGATACATGATGTTTCCCTATAACCATGGATATATAGTATACATATAACTACTTTTCATTTAAACTTTTCATATAGTCTCCCTACTCAAGAATAACTAAAAAATATTTCTCTTGGGGAGGGAGAGAACACCTACTACCACATTTCTCATCCTATTATAACATTTTTGAAAAATATATATATGAATATATATATATATATATAATAAAAAATGGTTTGTAGTTTAGTGGCTAGGATCCTCCTTTATGTTACTAGTGGTGTAGGGTTCAAATGCTACTGGGGATAATATTTTAACACTATAGCCACAATTTCAAATGGTTGCATCCATGGTTGACCATTATGGTAAGAAACCTATATCGATGTATTCGAACCATGGAAATGGGTCAGTTTCCATGATTTACAACCAATATGTCCATTTATATGGTCTGAAAACCATGGAAATATGGTTATTACCACATTGTACAACAATTTAAATAGTTATATATCCACAGTTTTTCCCCACTTATGTATCCATTAAAACTGTGGTTATAGGGCTGACAGAATTTCCATGAAAATAGGAGGCATGACCATCTAGAATGTGGCTATTAGTTAGCCATTGTTTTTTTACCATGGAAATATGTGGATTTTCTAATTGTGTAATAATTGTTTTTCTAAATCACAAAAATGACTTTATTTAATGAACATTGTGGGAATAAATTTATAAATATTTTTTGTTGGGATGATGGTAGTGAAATAATGTTTTTGGGACATTAAATTATCAAATAAATGGTATAAAATGTAAACAATATTAAACACAAAATTATCTATGCACAAAGTTGATAGAAGAGTTTTTTCCAACCATCACTAACAACACTAGGAGTATTATGAAGGAGATAAAATGTTCTTCCATATACATATATGGAATAGAGTCATGATATTTTTAAATAATGGAATGATAAGTCCAAGGTACATCTTCCCCCTAGAGATTTTTGAACACATAGGATCCTTGGATTATCGACTAACACTCCCACCAACACAATCTTATGTACATGATGTGTTCCACATATCCTATATTAGGAAGTATGTACCGGACCCCTAAAACGTACAGAATTTAGTGGTGATACAGATAAAAAATGACCACTTTTATGAGGAGTGGTTGATGAAGATCATGGATCTTTGAAACAAATTTATATGCCATAAAACAGCTGACCTAGTCAAAGTACTATGGTAGAAGCAAATGTAAGAGGAGACATGATATCAAGAATAAATGATTAATCAAAATTATCAACATTTATTTTTATCTTAGTGGATTAATGAAATTTAATAGATCAAATTTATTAAGGGGGAGAATGTAATGACATAGAATTTTATCAATGAAATTTTCTAACAAATGTATAATTGTTTCCATTTTAGAAACATAAAAATATATAAAACACATGAACCACAAGCTAAAACCAAAAAAAAATTATCATGTTAACTTGATGATTATATTTATAGAATAAATATTTCCATAACAATTAAAAATATTTAAATCTGATAAAAATAGAAAATATTAAAACTAAAATACAAAAAGTTGGTTCTTTGTGATCCCCTAGAATAGTTGCATTCACGAATAACACTATAGAAATATAGAAAAATATTATTAATGGAATATTCATTATGAATATTAAAATACATATAACCGTGAGATAAAATATAAATGAACTATGAATGAATGAAATGTAAGGTCTTTATATAATACAGGGAACTTATATGACCACTACAAATCTAGCAGTCAGCATAGTAATATGAAAATTAATACAGTAATCTAATCATTGAAATAGTAATTTTACCTATATAAATAATAACAAGAAAACTAGAATAGTATCCTCATATGTGGGAGTGTACATAATATTTTTTATCCTCTGAAATGAAAATATGACATATTTATACCATTATATAAGTAAAATTGTTTTATAAAAATGGTAAAAGATGTGTTTGTATTTCTCCTAAACATTAATGTTTTATTTTCATTTCTATTAAAAAAATATAAATTTTTACCGATATATTTTATAAAACTATATTATGTTACATTATAATGAGAATATAGTTTTTTGATACCAACAGTTTTTTTTCATGGGGTTAGAAAATTGATCTTATTATTAAAAATGGTTTTTTTGAAAAAAAATTAAGATTTTAATTAACAATTACATTTATCATAATTTTAATATTATTTTCATAATATTGATTTCATTTATGGAGTTTAAATATTGAAAATTGTTTTTGGTTTTTTTGGTATTTTTCAAAAATAGATTAATTTTTTGAATATTGAAATACGATAAAATAAGATATTTAACATTATAAGATAAATACATGAATTTAGGAGTCATGGATTATCTAATCAGCCATTATTTCAAAATCAGATGGACTATATACTATATATAGTGATAATATTTTTCAATATTCATAGTCTTCATCAAAATAATAAATTAATGACTATAATATTAAAACAAACTCCACTCTCCTCCACTTATAGATATTCCCCTCACCATCCCTTCTCCTCAAACCTTCTAAGTCTTATGGATTTCCAAATTTCTAGTTAATTGTCATCCCAAACCTATCCCACATATCCACATTGTCTTGTAATCTCCAAAATTCAAAAAATTCTCCATAAGGTGTATTCGATTAGACACTGTTCAATAGGAAATATACTCAATATAACCATTTTAAATATGTTCTTTCTTCTATCACATCCTCACATTCACCATCTAATATAATAAAATAAATATATATTAATAATTATAATTTAATTTTTTTAATGGGGTATCTATCATTCATTTTATAACATTCTCTCCACATTCTATAAACAAAAACATTGAACAAAATATTGTTGATTCCTTACCACCATAAACAACATACTTCATTTTTGTTCAATTCCTTAGATGACTTGTATATAAATATTAATATGATTAACTAGAATTAAAATAATATATGTTATAAAATAATTTTCAATTATATATTGTATTAATAACTGTTGAATTAAATAAAAAATGAAGTTCAAGATTGTGGGTAAAAACACCTTAATGAACCAACTGTATAACGATAAATACTTATACAAAACAGATCATCCCTATGATGAAAAATATAAATATTTGAATTCGTTTAAATTTTTATAGATACATGAATATTAATTCATTAAAATTATTTAGTTTATTTCCCAATTGGAAATAACTTAAATAATTATCCATAGGTGATCTGACATTGGAACAATGAAATTACCTACATAAAAATGAAATTAAACTTTAAATCTCATTCAAATGCTATGAAATGAGAATAATATTATTATATTAAATATAATATATATGTTAAAGGATCTTAATAAATTAATTAATATATTTATTTTTATTATTAATGATGTTATTTGAATGATCATAATGATTATTCAAGCTATAGAAAGGGATCTCCCTAAACAATACTATTTCCATTTGGTTATTAACATTCCCTCTCTAACTCAACTTCTCTCATTATCTGATATTATAGATTTTTTTCTAATTAAATTTATATGTATATTATTTATATACCAATCATATTTTCTATTCCATTGATGTGGTTATACATTCCTTATGTTCATTTCTAAATTTCCAACTTTAAAATGAATCCCGATTATGGACGACTTTTCTATCCCTTATTCACTTTCTGTACAACTATTTCAAATTATTTATTCCCATTTAGGAATTCATTTAATGATGGAATAATTTTTGGATAAACATTCTAGTTTACCTTTTATTTACCAAAAAATTACCTTCTCATTATTTCATCAAAAATCATTAATTTATTCTTAAAAAAATGTTTAGAAAGTTAATTTTAGTATCCATTTCACTTCCCTTTCGCATAATGTTTTTAAATGAAAATAATTGAGACATATTATTATTTATTCTTATAATATTGTAAAAAAATTAACCACATATTATATTTAGATTCTCTATGAAGTATTATATGATTTTGATATCTGTAATTATTATGAATCCCAATTTTTCCACAGGTAATTTTTATTTTTATTAATTACATTTTCCTTCAATTTTTTTGAACATATAAGCATGTACGTTTTTTAATGGGTGGGGCCATGTAGCACTCCATTTCATTTTATAATGTCTATTTTTCATGCGATGAAATGTACGTGATTATGAAGAAAACATGATCCATGATGGGTCTCCGTCCACTATGTGACGTTGTCTTAATAGTTATCTTTAACTTATGCTTATTACATGTTTCTTATGGTTGAGATATTCTGAACCTTACATGATCTTCTGAATGAATTTTAATTATGTTATAACATTTCATAATTATTATTGGTTCATTTAATTAAAAATATCATATTATGCCTTTTGAAACTATTTTTATTCTTCATTATCATGTTTATTTCAATATTTTCATATTTATATCACCGAATTATTTATTTCTTATCTATGTAATCTAATGATGTTTTAATATCTCAATGGATTTTAAGAGAACATTATTGAGGTTAAAATAATGTCTTTTTCTTTTAGTTTCACTATGACGTAATATGAACCTGGTATTCTTAGGAAGTTATGCCTCTTGATCATTGGGATGTGTTTATTAGATATTTATGTTGAAAAGTACTGAAATCTGTAAAAGGATTGGGTAACCGTAATTTTAACACTCATTTAGTGGATTTTATAATATATATATTTCTTTGAAATAGATTTATGAGATGTAAAAGATATTTTTAATTCTACAAATATTTGGAAATTAGAATATTATTCTGGATATTTGGCAGTTTGAAGGTGAGGCTAATTAATGGTGGACTCTGATTAATAAAAAAATAATGAAGGTGGTTATAAAATATATGGTATGGTAAGAGTTCACAATAGTGTTTTCTCCTTTTACTTTTCTCTAATTTTTCACACAATGAATGTTTGGTAATTCTTGGAATTGATATAATATGGTGATGAATACATTGAAACTTATGAAGAAAACTTCACAAGATATGTTTCTTATGCCTCCAACATTGTTAATATTCCTTATATAAATATTTAATGATTCATTAGCATCCTTAAAACACATATTTGAATGGAATTATCTATAAATGATTTTGGAAGTGATTTATTGATCATCCTATGTGTACCTAAGTTGGATATTAAAGATCGAGACTCTCATTTCTCCATAGAAAATAAATAGAAAATCAAGTTTCAAGGGAATGAATGTGAAAAATCAATGAATCCAAATAAAATTAAACTCCATTCATTCTATATATTTGAGAGTAAAGATAAAATAAATTTCATAAGAGTGTCATGAAGGCTTTTTTAAATTGATAGAGATGACAATACATATCATGTATTCTGAAAGGATGAAGAAAGGTCAACTAAAGAGAATATGGTCCCAACTAATTCTCTACAAACTAATAAATTTTTCAAATTCAAGGACCATTTGAATTATAAAAATAATTGACCTAACCCCAAAAGAAATTAATTTAATAAGATGAAAAAAATCCCAAACCAAGGGAATATGGGATGCAATACACAATCATTGTCACTGAGATAGATCAAAATAATGAAGTGATTTTTGGTAGACATATTCCCTATTGTAGATCTAAGAAAAAACATTATTCTATTTCATCACATTATTTTATTTAAAATAGGTTTCTATGAATATAAAATCACCTCCCCAATCATTCATTATTAATCTATTTATAAAAACACCTTGTGGAATAATGATCTCATATAAGATATGTAGATCCTTTCCAGTTAATTTTTTTAGAATGGTAATTCGTATATATCTAATTATTATCCATATAAACGAATTTAACATAATATTACTTATGGATTTTCTATTCCTACATAGATATCATATTAATTACTAGGTGATGGAGATCTCATTTTATATCTGAGATCATCTGATTCTCGAGTATCAACATAATGATGAGTTAAACACGAAAGAAAATTATATAATATAGTATATGATACCCAATAATAAAACAAATCATAGATAAAATTACTAGGTGTAACACCCTAAGTCATGTTTTAATAAGATATAATTCCTGGGTAAAAAATAATTTTGTGTTTGGTGGATAAAACCGCCTTATATTTTTATATATGACCTATAAATAAGAGTTTAATTTCATTTTTATGTTTTTTTAGAAAAAATATAAGTACCAATGAGTGCCTTAAGATTTTGGATGGGTTTTGGGAGCATAGGGCTTTGATATCCTAGATTTTGGAAATGTGAATAGAGTTTCATGGTTGAGGAATGGTTTTTTCTAGCCGTGTGGTCTATTTTTTGAAGGGGAATGGTTGAAATAAATGGCCAATTCTCTTCTAGAAAATCAATTTATGGGATGCATGTGTGAAGAGTCACCCACAAGGTTAGAGCATGGTTTTTCAAACAATGGGTAAAGATCATACAATGTGTCTATCCTTTGGACAATGAGGACTACAGGGTTGGAGCACAATTTTCCAATCCCTGTGGTAACATCGCGGTATTTTAATGACTAAAAAATGAATGATTCCCCTTCATATTTTAGATTTTCCACCCTTTTCTCTCCTCTCGCATGCAGCACCTCCCTTTAAACATAGAAGTAATCCTCAACTATTATTATGATTTAGATTCATGTGGTTGATTGAGCCTTGATTCAGGTGCAATAGGTGGATATCGATTCCTCTTGGTACAAACTATATTCCATTAGAATCTTTTCGTCTTTAACACACCACACTAAATAATAAATTTTTATGTTCTTATTTTCTTTATTTTGAGGGAGTTTTTCTAAAAATCCATTTTCTTCTAATATATCTCACATTGAGTCTGGTATTTAATGAGTATGAACCTATGAGTATATGGCAGGTGGTTCCTAGCTTTATATTTCAATATATGGGAGTTATATGGTGTGTTATTAAAAAATCACGTGTGGGTTCTATAGGTGAATCCCATGGTTAATTAATTATTATTTTATAAATCGTTTATTATATGTTACGAGATGTTTATGGGAATAGAATAGCCAATTTTCTAATTCCATGCTAGGAATGGGAGATTTTAGTCTATCTAGGCATGTTATTCTATTTGATTAAATTGTATAAACTAATTAAATATTATATGACTTCATGAGTTTTTCAATAATTTAACGGGAATGTCCAGAGGTATTGACATGATGTGGATCACCATTACTGAGATAAGTTATTCATTTGATAGAGGGTGTGGTCTGAGATACGCAGGGTGATGTTGATCACCAAGTATAGGTGACATGGTTCATCGAGATTGGGGTGATGAGGTCGTTAGGGTGAGCACATGAACCATTGGTCATGGTATGATGATGACTATAGGTTTTTGGGTGATGTGTTTTAAATGTTGAAACAAGGTTTCTAGATGTTCTATCCTAGGAAATGTGGTGATTTCTTCTCACTATTGTTAGTTGTGATTT
The DNA here is from genome assembly GCA_963277665.1 of Viscum album. NCBI lineage: Eukaryota > Viridiplantae > Streptophyta > Magnoliopsida > Santalales > Viscaceae > Viscum > Viscum album. Next base: position 620,655,588 of record OY728167.1, on the reverse strand, counting down.
CCTGTGGAGTCATGTGCACAAATATAAGACTTAGTTAAAGTGGTGTGGAACACTCATTAATAGTGGATTCCTTAGTAGTTATAGAAATTACGGAATATTATTGACCCATAGTTATGTAGTATGTTCATATTATAGAAATCAATGATTGATGGAGTTGGAGGCCATCAGATGTGGGAAGTGGTCACTATTTTAATGAGGCCAATGAGCTAGATTATTACAGGAAATATATCATCATATATCAAGATTTTGGATTTATGAGTCGATATAGATTTATTATATATTGGAATATGGATTTCATTGTGCCTTAGGATGTCAATATGTTGAGATAATGATGAATGTTTTGTGGAAGTCCATGGGACTGGTGGAATATTTTTTGGGAATGAAGATGTGCTGCTGGTTATGCACTTGGTGGAAACGAGGTGTCATATGGAATAATATTCTTGGTGAGAAGTTTTTGGATTAGATACCTTGGTACATATGGTACATCTGACTAATTTATAGTTCATTCCACATTGTCATTGGTTGATGTTGGAAAAATGATCACTTGTGGTTGTTGAGTACAAGTGGAGTGAGTTGATTATTATTATTTATGAGTTGTTACACCTTATTTAGGTATTCGTATAATGTGTAATTATGGATGTAATATAGGGAAATCATGGTGGTGTCCTACAGAGTTTGTACTCACACAATACATTGCCCCCTCATGATGTGTGAAGACTTTATGATTTTTGTATCAAAAAGTGTATCGGTAATAGGGGTTGGACCTTAGTTATCAGGAATGCACTATTTTTTCATGGGATGGATGTAAGTGTGCCAGGTGGTTCCTCTTCATCAAGATGGACCTTATTTTGGGTTTTTATATATGAAAATATGTGGTCTGACCTGAGATTCCTACATTTTATAAATTTGTATGACATTTATTGTCTTTGATATTCATCTCTAATGGAATTGTTCCATTGGTCTTGTTGTTACTACTATTTTTGTGTATGATTATCCTATGATTATATCATTGTTTCCATTATTATGGTCTTTATTCCACTGTGTTATATATGTATAGTCAATTATTATTATCATCAACAGAGGGAAAAATCATTTCACTATCACCTTATTATACATTCACATCTTTTTGGAACCCATTTTTATATGAGGAGGTTCACTTAATGGATATTAGGCCAATGACTCATTGAATAGATAATGTTGCGAATTAGGTTGAGGGACTACAAATGGTATTAGAGGAGTATCTTTTATTTTTTGGTATTCCAATTTATGTAATGGTATAGTGGAGACTAGGATGTAGTTGTAATTAGGTAAATAGAATGTGTTTGGGTTACTGAAACCCCATTCATGGGGGATACGCCATGTTTCTAGTTGTGGTAGATTGATGTTATCCATTCCCTTTTAAATTTGATTGATTTCCAGCTCGAGTGGTTCAATTGTGGGTGATATTATTGGATTATGATCTTTTGACCCATGGCTTGTTATGTTAAGGCAGTATTATTTATTCATCATGATAGGCACACAAGTTCATATGATTTTTTACAATGATGTTATTATGGTATGAAACCTCCAATATTCTAGGAGGTGGTGGGATTTTTATTGTTTCATAAAAAATCTAATTATGGTTTTCATGATTATCCTTTTTGTGGCATTATACTCATGAAAACCTTGTATGTAGTTCCTACTGAGATGAGTTTGGGACGTAATGTATATATTGTATATATTGTCCTCACACTCTTATGGGTATGAAGAAGTTGAAAAAGGGGGTGATCCATTTAAATTCTGAACAAAAAGATAAATAGTGTTTTCTTGTATATACTTTTGGTGGAATTCCACTTAGCCACCATGAATTTATAATATATAATATACATTATATGTGACGTTAGACTCTGTTGTGGGTTGGGAAAGGTACATGAGGCTGGATGATATGTGACACAAGATTCTGGTATGGGTAGGTAAGGAGCAATGAGGGAAGATTTTTAATGGCATGGGTGTTGTAGGAGAGTGTAAGTGTGGTGACATGTGCTACTTATTACAGCATTACCTATCTATGATATATATTTTACTCTTATATTTGTATTGACCATGGTGTTTGATGTTCCACCTAGACAGCTTTTGAGGGAGCATTATGAGGGCATAGATATGGTGCTAATAGAGTGTGCAAAGATGAGTCCAATGAGGGTATGAGTCCCCTGATTGTTGGTATGATCATGATATATAGGTTTTGAATTCAATGTAGGTCGGTAAGGAATTGATAGTGGATGATATTGTTCCATGGTTATATGAGAATCTCATGGGGATCTTGGTGAGTGTCTTATAGGGTATTGATATGGGAGCTCTAGGATCAGTGCCATCCAAGTCTTGTTTTGCACACGATTTATAGTCTCATACCACAACATTTTTTTAGGATGAGGGAGGGATATAGGTAGTAGAGAATTACATTGATTATATTTAGTGGATTTACAGTCTTATAGATACACCTATAGGTTAGATGGTCATGCTGACTACCTATATACTTAGAAGATCAGGAAAGCACTAGCTGGACGTATAGGTGAAGAATGGTAGACATGGGGGACCATATTAGAAGGATTTTGAGGCTTGTTTAATTGAAAATTTATCTTCTAATATGTCGAGGGTATATAAAGATCATGAGCTCATGAACCTATAATAGAGAGATAAACCCGATAGTGATTTTGTGGTGAACGTAATAGACATCTTCTGATTATCACATTATACGAAGGAAGATGACACTACTAGGGGGAGGAGTTTCAAGGATTGTTTACAACATGCCATGAGGGTTTAGGTAAGAATATTCATGGTGAAATTGTTCTCACATTCAGTGAGTCAATATTTAATAGATGATAGAAACATGAAATAATAAACATAGTAATTCTTGTTGATTGCAATATGTAAGATTATTGGTGATTCTACAGGTAGTTGAAAGTGACAACTTGAGGAATGTCATAAAAAAAGTTTGGTTAATTACTTTGGTAAGACACTATTGAGTGAATATTAAACAGTGTTATTCTAGAGCAAGAGATTGGGGAATTCTCAAACTAGTTTTGATTTGGCTCAAAAAGGGTTCCAAGCATGCGACCAGATCAGGAATATAAATAGGTTCTATAAAAATACATCTCTGATAGTTAGGTTCCAAGGACTGAGTCAGACTCTGGGGTATGATGTAAGAAAAAGTGTTTTTTCCAGGAGATGGTAGCCTGTATTTTTTACCATTCATAGGATATGTTTGGGAGAGAGAGAGACATCAGTGAAGTTAGAGGTCAGTAGGTGGGGAAGCTATATAGGTAGGTCATACCTCAGGTTTTCAAGCTTCTTCCAAGTTTCATTCTATTGCGTTGGAATGATTAGAGAAGGTTGGGGAATGAACAAATTTTATAGGAATTCCTTGATCATGGTTTCGCCTTCTATTTTTTGGTAGGGCTAATTTTGGTGCTTGAGTTGAATGTCTTATAATAGGATTATCTTGGTACTAGTTAATATGTGGGAATTTGTTATTATGTGTGGCTTGTTTGTTGTTTATAGTCATTAGGAATATGATGTCCATGCCTAAATATATACATAAATATGTATGACGTGGGAGTAATTTTTATCATTAAATATGATGTATGATATTTGGGAATATGGTTAAATTTATGGTTCATGGTTGTCATGTAAGACAAAAGTTATACTGTGAATATGATGAGATGAAAATTTTTATTGGTTTTAAGTATGACGTGGGCATAATGAAGAACCTATGGAGGGCTACGAATGATAGTATGTGATCAGAGGACTAGTATGTTAAGGTATGGTTAGTGGAACCCTCAAAATATATGACTTTTTGGATGGGATGTGACCAGGTAGGTAATTCTGTAGGTTGGGATCACCACAAGGTGAATTAAATGTGAATGATAACAGCAATAGAATGGGTTAATGTAAATGAGATGTTCATGTTCAGAAACATCTTTGAATAAGTCCACATATCTCATGAAATATTTATCATAAGGTGGAGAGGTTGTAATATCCAGGGTATTTTAAACAGTTCGGAAATCCTGAGTAAAAATAAATTTTATGTTTTGTGGATGGAACTACATTGTTTTTTATCATCGAGAAGTAAGACCAATAATTTTATTTTATTTTTATATATATTTTAGATGTTTTTTAATTAATGTTGAGTGAATTTATAGTTTTTATGTGTTTCGATAGAATCATCATCTAAAATACTAGTATTCATAAATGATGAGAGAGGTGCACAATTAGCTCATAGTTTGTCTAACCCTTTGTCCTAAACATTCTGTTTTATATTTTAAAGGGTCATGGACAGCTGAAATTGTTTTCCGCATTATAGGAAACCATTTGAAGGGGTTCCGATTTCTAGAGTAAACCACATGGGTTTTTCAAGGTTTATCAAACCATGGGGCTATATAGTGTGAGGTGTTTTCCCTTTGGATAGTGATCAGCACTTGGTTAGTGCATGGTTTGTCAAACCATGTGGATATATATTTTGAGGTTCCTATCCTTTGGATAATTAGTATCACACTGTTTTCACAAGATGTTATAAAACATGTGGTAACCATGAAACTTTTTGAAGAGTTAAAATTGACCATTTACCCCCTCATAAATTAAGAGTCTTCTCCTCTTTTCTCTCCTACCATGAACAACACCTCCTACCATGTGTGGAGCCCCTTTATACTTCTTCAAAAGTATTAGGTTCCCTTATTATTTTGTGCTCTAATTCACGTGTCTTCAATGTCTATGGATTCCCCTCGGCTAGAGGTTCAGTATACAATACACGTATATTATTTTATCTCCTCATACTAAATGATCAGTCTTTGTAATAACATTTTCCCTTTTTAGGGTGTTTGTATGACACTTTTTCTTATATTGATACAGCTCAATAGAAATGCCAGTTTTTGATGAGTGAGATACTATGATTCTAAGGTAGGGTTTTCCTTGATATATCCTTATATATTAGTGTAATATGGTGTGCTATTAAATACGCACATGTGGGTTGTTCAGGTGAAAACAATAATTAATTAAAGTTTTCTTAAAATAATTAAATTATTTTATGAGATTCCAATGGTAATTATCTAGCCTATTAAATGATTTCAATCTGGGTATATGGAATTTGAACAATTTGGAATGATATTCCAATTTATAAAAATTATTTATTTAATTTAACATAATATGACTTCATGAGTTTTGGTGGAATGCAATGGGCATGGACCGAGGTATTGAGGTGATGTTGATCGTCGGGAGTGATATGATGAGTTTCATTATACTAAGGGTATGGATCAAGATACATTAGATGATGTTGATCACTGGGTTAATGTGACATGGTCCATCAGGATTGGAGTGATAAGGGTTTTAGGATAAGGTAATGACTCCTTGGACTTTGTATGGTGATAGCATCATGTTTGTAGTGATGTGGTTTACATATGGTAATGAGGCTTTAATATTGTAAGGTATAGGAGACGTTGGGAATTGTTGATCACCATTTATGAATTAAATTTTCATTTGTGTTGTTTACACAGCTATAATACTCTATAGAATTGGTATTTACTACATGTGGTGGGTGGAGGCTACGGTAGTTGTGACGGCCTATAACTAGTTTACTCAACTGTAACCAAACCTGATTGGACACATGTCCTCATGCTAGCCTACCCATACACTAAAATATTATGGTTAGTAGTGAGGGTCAATTGTGGAATAGTGTCGAGAATATACCCCCTTAATCATAGTGTAGCATCATAGTATAATCAGACCAATCAATAATAGAGTCATATGTAATAAAAAAACAACTGATGAATACACATCCAACTTATGAATGACCATGTAATATAATCCAATAGTGTTCGATTAAAATTATGATCATGGAATTATATATAAAATAGAGGTTTAAAATGGAAACAATAATCAAATACAATACATGTTTCCAAAATAAGAAAAAAGAGTAAAACGAAACTCTCCCAAGATAGAAATTCCTTACAAAGCCTAGTCATATTCTCCCACACTCATATGAATCAATCAATCAAGTATTAGTATGAAAAATATTTCCCCTATACCTAAACGAATCCATGAATTTTGTCTAGGTTCCTAACAGTAGCCTGAACAGGGTGTGGGATAACAATAAATAGACCAATCCCAGTGGTTTCTTTAACAAGACACTTCTATTTATATAATCTGAATTTGTGTGATGATATAACTGGAGTACATGAGATAATAATGGAAGTAGTAATGTGAATTCTATCAAGCCTCATAGTTATTAAGAAAATAAATCATGAGGGATATTGATAATGTATATAAAAATAATCAAAAATAGACTATACTGAGTAATCATGTGTTAAGCCTACATAGGAGAGGGTCTAAGTAGCATAAAAGTCCAATGAAAACAAATTAGATAAGTAAAAAAAGTAGAGTGGATCCATGGATTAGAAATTTCTAATATATCCTAATGGGTTGAATCTAAGCATTATAAATTTAAAACTTTATCCTATCATGTCATGGAAACAAGTTAATTTGAATCCTTTGAGTAAAAATATTATAGACATCCTTCTAAGCTAGAAAGATTGCATTCAAGGATTATAAATTCTAATGGAATCCAATTGATTCATGTAACCAGAATATAAAGAGTAGATATTTCCCTGGAATCCAAATGGGTCATTAAATCCATGGAGTATAAATTTCCAATGCATACTATCATAACATGTAAATCATGTAATCAGATACATGGACAAGAATATCTAATGGAATATAGGTAATTTAATTAAATAAGACCATAGAAGAAGAAATTTACAAGGAATCCTACTAGTTTTTTGGTTCCATACTAAAAACCGTCCATTATCATTATGACAAATTGATTCACCCGACATAAACCACTACGATTAACATTTCACTAATCCCTTAATAATAATATAAAATCTAATGGATTATCCAATTTATACCATTCACATACCAATGAAAAGGTGATACAAGGTATATAAAACCTTAAACAATTATCTTAATTCCCACATTCAATACTCAATTATGTAAAACAATTTCGACACACCTTGTGGGCGGAATAATCATTATCAAAGGAAAGAACTCACCCCATAGGATGTTTGGGTTGAGATGGGGGGAAAAGTCATTTACCACCTACCTTATGACCAGATCGGAGTACCAATGTTGTCACATCCTCTGATTCAGTCCAGATTAGAATAAAATAAAAGAATATCTGAACACCATGAAAATAGGGCATAAGATCCTCTATAACACCGTGAGATAAAATGGTTTTTTTTTCAAACTAATTTAATTTTTATATATTTTTAATTTAATGAAACACATAATATACCTTGGTTTACATGAAATTACCATGTTATTATTTAATTTAATGACATGCCATGTTAATTTATCTTAATGTGCAACACCAAGATCATTTTATGCTATACACAACTCTGAGTTACCTTGTGGCACACGAAAGACCAAATTTAACTTCTTTTTAATTGCATACATATTTTAAAATAATATTTTTAATATTTTATAAATTTAATTTGTGAAAATAAAATTCACATTTGAATTAAAATGTTTAATAATAAAATAGTATGAATTAAATGAATTTTTATGATAAGTTTAATTTGTTGATGAATTATGAAAAACATTATAATTTAGTTAAAAGGTTCCATTTTATTTGAATAATTATTAAAATTAATTTATATTTTAAATTATTTTTAAGGCCAAAATAGATACATTCAACATATATTAATCTAGTTTGGGTAATTGGGATCACTTTCAAATTTAATTTTGATATAAAAACATAATGATATTTTAAACATTTTATATTAAAACCCCACTTTCATTCCACGTCTATGGGATTAGATTTAAATTTAACTTTTCCACTTTTTTTACTTGAATTTGGAAAAAAAAATGTATGTATATGGTTGTAATAAGTATAATATTTATAGTCTAATGAGATAATAATAATTTTTTACTAAAAATATTTTTGAAAAGTTATTGAAATTAATTATAATGATTATGGTAAAATTATGATTATCAAGAGACTAAACATTGAACATTAGGGAAGAAATATCCAAAATACTTATCTAAGTGACATTGGAAATCCATATTTTGACCTTATTCCATAATTGTTTTAATTTTTTGAGTTATTTGGCCACATGTTCAGGAATGTTATCCATATAATAATTCAAGTAAAAAAGATACAAAAAAGTATCCTTTATTACCTATAACATTTATAAACCATTAGAGTTTGGAAGAAGCTACATAGTTTCAGATATAAAAATTATATTTAAAGATAAATAATTTTTTTTATCATGGTAATTTAACATTAACTTTTATAGAGGATATATTTGTATTAAACACTAAAAAAACACTAACAAATGGATTATTTAGTGAAAAAATAAATTAAATAAATGATGTTAAACACATTAAAAGTAAATTATATTTATTGAAATATTGGTTTCCATTATTTTTTAGGTGAATATATCATTATAAATAGATTTAAAAATAATATATTTTATTTCAAATGATGTTTTTAAAATTTTTAACTTAAATCTAAATAAAAAATGTAAAATCTAACATTAAACTTATATTAAAATAAATAATATTTTATTAAATGAATTAAAATTACTAATTTTTTTTTGATAATTGATTTTTAAATGTTAATAAATAGATATTATGGTAAAATCATGGCCCAATTGGTCTTTTATAATTATCATACTGATCTTTAAATAGAAATAACATGGTTAGCATTGTTTGGGTTAAAGTAGTGTTTTTGTGCGTTACATGAACTCATTTTAAAATTAATTTACAACAAACATGGTATTTAATTTTTATAAGTTAGTTATAATATTCATAATTTTTTATTTTTTTATTTTTTAAAAAATCTCACTTTTATTTAGCCGTAACGGTTTCATTACTTAGGTTATAAAAATAGTTACCTTAATAAAAAATTAAATGATAAATGTAGGGAAACATTGAACTTATGGAATAAAACTATAAAAATACACTTACTTTAGTGTGGTGGAGATTAGACCATAAGACCCATTTAATACATCATTTTTCCATTTTGGAAGAAAATTTGGTAAAAGATAACTCCCAATAGTATTCACCTTTTTGAATTTACAAGAATGCCACTCCACCTCCTCTATAAAAAGGAATTCAATATTCCCTTTCGCTACACCTATCAAGCCACATTGGATTGGTCAAACCCAGAACAAATGTCCTCCAAAAACCCTTAACATCATCCTAGATTCCACTATTTATGCATAAATCCACACAAGATTCCCTTTGTTACAAAGAAACTTGAGTTAGCCAATGAAGAAGAAACATCCTTCCAAAAGCTCCTTTTATTTATTTTCATTATACACCACCTCAAATATTATTATTCAATTATTATATGATATCCTTGGTATAATAAATATACGAAGATGTTTTTATTATATTTTTTCAAACTTCCATATAATGGGTAATGAAATTATCATTCTTGTGTACAGAAAACTACAACCTCGAGAGATTATGTTTTTAATTTTTTATTTCCACCTCTCATGGTTGGGTATTATTATGGAAATTTATTTCTTATACTAAATATATGATATATAAGATTTAATTATGCTTATGTATTCATAACATAAACCATACCTTCATACACTCTATTTTTATATAATCACAAATACTTTGTTTGTTGATGTGTGATCTACCGACTCTTCAGAACCATGTGAGTCATTCACACATTACATGGAATGTGTAAAGGATGGATTTAGTGAAATTATATAATAGAAATGAAATAATTTCTTTACTTAAATTATATTTTATATATGTGTGTCATTTACTTACAGTTGTTCAATATGTCAATAAAACACAAATAGAGTTCATATGTACGAATGTCCCACCGTCTCCATGAACAGTGTATTCCATTCCATATTTCAATATTTTAATAATTATTAAAATTAAAAATATACTGAATATATAAGATAATATTTTCATTTTAAACTTTTTTTAAAATAACTAAATCATGTTCTAAGGAAGAGGATCCATAATTATATGTCAAAACATGAATAGAAAATAAAATGGATATGACCTGAAACAAAACATTAATATAGAATCATTAATAAATGGGTAATATGAATTCATAACAAAATATTATATGGTATTAGATATAATAACATGGTAAACTTTTATATTTATAATAAACTTATAATTATTATACATATTTTTTATACTTGTAAAAAGAAATCTATGACTTAAGGTAAGGGATTTTTTCATATTTCTTCTCGTATCTCTGAGATACATGTAATGTTAACCACTCATTCCATTTTATTTGGTGTATATACTACCCATGAATGTATTATATGATTCATATACTAAAATTTATATGTATTTACATATCCATATTATGATCATTCTTACATGCGTTATATGTTTCAATAGTTACCAAATCGATAATGTAGTTTTGTCTCAATTTTCCATCCTTAAGACACATGTTTTATTATGAACCGATATTATTTTATGAGGTTAATTCACTACACTTGAAATGGTATATCATTAATAAAATTATTTTAATGATATTTTTAATTTCATTTAATATAATTTTCTTCTATAGTGAGTTTAATTATAAGTTTCCAAGTGGTATAATTTAATGCAACAATCCCATCATTTTTTAGTGTTGTTTATTATTAGTCTTTAATTGATGAAACTATTGGAGTCAGTAATCTAGAACCCACTACTTTTTGCTTTATTCATTAGTCAATAATTTATCACATATTTTTTTATTCTTTATGAAAATTCATGTGATAATTTCTTAAACATAGATGTTTCACAAAAAGGTCATAGAGGATCTCTACTATGATGAGAACCCAGAAGTGCCAAAACACTGTTATTGAATATATGTTCTATGGCCGGATGATGTTATTTTAGGGACAAAAATAATACAGTCCAGTAGGGTTTAGGACTAATAAAACTTTGAGGCACCTTCTCATGGTGTGAGCCCTTGGTAATATCTAGGAGGATATTACGAGAATGAGACCCGCTAGTAGGAAATCTACATTTCATAGTTTCATTGGATTTTCCATTCTGTGGATGTGTGTATTGGTCCGTAGACTTTATGATTATTATTAATGGGTATTAAATTTCTCACACTAAAATTTATTGACAAAACCTATGATGAAACACTATTCACAATGAGGTAGGATATGATGGGTGCGTCATGAGTAATACAACATTAGTAGATAACACGAGAATGTAATTCTCCCTTTTGTTCCATAATGAAAGTAGATATCTTAGGCCCCTTGATGGAGTTGATATAGCCTAAATAAATACTTGGCCATGGTATGGAATGGGAAAGTTCATTTCTGGGAAGTCAAAGAATGAATAATCCAGAACATGGGTTGATGGAACCATCATGCAACCCAATTGATTCGAGATATCGAGACAAAGGGATTACATTACACAGTAAGCATTCGTAGGAAGTGACACATCATTGCGGTGTTAACTTATTTCTCTATGGGTTCCTTTGCATGTTTCTATATGATAACCTTAGAATTTAGGCAGGCTCTGCCTAATTCCACTGATAAATAGGCCTAGAGTCCCACACACTATGTGTGTCCAAGTATCTCAGTTAAATATTAATTTAACAAGTTGAATTATGATTATTTATGATTGTGGTTTAATAATTATTCGAGGATACCTGATTGCATTTATTTCGACACTAGCTATTCGAGAGAATATATTGTGGGAAAAATAATATATTTATTAGCAAGTAATGGACTAATATTTATTTAATAAATAAATAGTCATTATTCGAGGTCTAATAAATGTGGTGGAAGAAATAATGAAAATGGAAAAAAAAGTACACACTGTGTGTATTAATTTACACACCATATAGTTTTTCTAGGTTTTTATGAAAAATAATATTATTTAATAAATTAAATAATATTAGGTGTAATTCTCTAGGAACATATCAAGTAATACTAATTTTCAATTGTTATTAATAAACATGGGTTATTACTAAGAATTAAATGAAATGAATAAATTATTTAGGGTAATTAATTAATTTTATTATTCTAAGTAATTAAAATGCCAATTATATAATTCTCATTAGCCTATCCATTTTTTGGGTTGTGCACAGTGGATCTAGAAAAGCTCTCAAGCCAAGAGAGAATTATTTTTCCATCATGAACGCTCTCATGTTACGAGAGAGATCCCCCTCCACCAGATCAAGGAGAGCACTTTGGAAGTGGTTCTTCAAGATATCGAAGGCAAACATCGTAAGCGAAGGATATTCCATGCTAGCACCTACAGATCCCTTCAGAGATATCCAAAGATACACGGATCATGTGTGGATCACACATAGAGGAATCCTACACTTAGATTCTATGACGTAATGACGGATCACATCATATTATGACCGAAAACATCAACGTTGATTGAATTCCATTAAGGAAATTCTTGTCTTTTAATTAAATTATATTAACATTCTGAATCTAGATAGCTTCCTTGGCTGTATCAGAATCCAAATAATATTCAGACTCCAATGTAGAATCGGTGTCAACGGGTTTCTTTGAACTCTTCCAGCTCACAAATCCTCCATTGAGATAGAAAACATATCCAGATTGCAACTTTCAATCGTTCTAATCTATCTGAAAGACAACATCAGCATAACCTCTGATGATAAGCTCCTCGTCTCCTCAACACAACATGAATATATCCTTAGATTATCTCAGATACATAATGATAGTATTAACAATAGTTCAATGATGTTTTCCTAGATCTGCTTGATATATGCCTACAATGCTCAGTGTGTAGTCAACATCAATCCTTGTAAATAACATGGCATAAATGATTGATCCTATAGCCGAAGCATATGTTATCTTACTCATTCTATCTTTCTAAAGTTGTGTCTAAGTAAACATTTTCTTAGAAATATGTAGGTATTGTGACACTGGAAGTAATCCCCTATTGGATTGTTGCATACTAAATCTATATAGTATCTATTCAATGTATGTACCTTAACTTAGTCCAAGAAACCTCTTGGATCTATCACGAATGATCTTGATCCATATAATGTAGGATGCTTCACCCAAGTCCTTCAAGGAGAAACACATATTGAACCAGTCCTTAACTGACTGTAAGACTGGTACATCGTTTACAATAAGCAATATTTCATCAGAATATACTACTAGGATAACGATCGAATTACCATTAAATATCTTATAAACACATGGATCACATTCATTCTTAATGAAACCAAATTCCTTTATGGCTTCACCAAATCAAATGTTCCCTGACCTGGATACTTTTATTAATTTGAAAATGGATTTCTACAACTTGAAAACTCATTGGGCTTCACCTGGTGTCACAAATCCTTCTATTTCTGTCATATAGACATCTTCATTAAGGTTCCCATTAAGGAATGTTGTTTTGACATCCATCTTCCAAATCTCGTAGTCATGGTAAGCTGTTATGGAAATTATGATTCTTATGGATTTAGATATGGAAACTTGTGAGAAGGTTTCATCATATTCAATTCCATGACGCTATATGAATCCTTTATCCACTTGAATTTCTTTATAAGTGATAACTTTACCTTCCATGTCCAGTTTTCTCTTGAATACCCATTTTCATCCAACATGCTTTACATCAACTGGCTCATCGACCAGAACCTAGACATTGTTCTGATACATGGAATTCATCTAAGAATTCATAGCTTCTAGCCATCTTTCAACTTCTGATCATTATACTACGTCTTTGTAGGAGAGACTTTCATAATTGTCCAAAAAAATGATTCACCATCCTCAGTGACTAGGAAACCAAATCTCTCTGGTTCCCTTACCTCTCTTCAAGTCCTACGACGTACTTGTGTTTTTGGAACCTCTTCCATGAGGACATGTGGAACTTTATTCTGTACCAACTCTTTTGTATCTTGAACATCAAAATCATTGAATTAAATTTTTCTCCAACTATTCTTTTTTAAGATATTCTCCCTCTCAAAAAAAGATGTCTTTTTATGGTGAAAATCAGTTTCTTTTCGGAAGGGTTATACAAGTAATATCATTTCGTTTCCTTGGGATATCCTATAAAGATGAACCTCATCCCCTAGTGTGATAGTTTTTTTCCTTATAAGGCCTTAACAAACACCTCTCATCCCCATACACACGTGTGAGACAAAATGGGGTTCTTTCCATTCCTTTACTCCGTGGGAATTCCATTTTCTGCCTTAGTTAGTACTCATTTTAATGTGTATTCTAGTGTGTGTAATGCATATCCCCAAAAGGATAATGGAAGATCAAAATGACTCATCATCGACCTCACCATGTCCAATGATGTACAGTTCCACCATTCACTAACACCATTCCACTGCGGTGTATACGGGGGAGTGAGTGGAGATATAATCCCGGGCTCCCGTAGAAGATAAATGAACTCTTGGTTCAGATATTCTCTACCTCGATCTGATTGAAGCTTCTTTATCTTCTTACCAATCTGATTCTATACTTCATTCATGAATTCCTTAAATTTCTCTAAGGACTCTGACTTATACCTCATTATGTATACATAGACATATCTACTCAAATCATCAGTGAAAGTAGTGAAGTAATGATATCCACCTATATCTTCTATTGGAAATGGTCCACACACATTCATGTGCACCAATCCTAGAAGCTATGTGGACCTTTCACCCTTTCCACCGAAAGTCGGATTAAAAATTTTACCTTGTAAACAATAATGAAATATATCAAGTGGTTTTATCCTATTAGAATCTAAATAACCATCTTGTTAGAGCTTTGCCAATTTCTTATCGTTTACATGACCGAGATGGTGATTCCACAACTGGTTGATGTATGAGTCATGTGAGATTGTTTGGTTATCAATTTACAGCACTTGGTTTTCATAATTTAATACATATAAACCATTATTCAAATGTGTCATACCATAACATATGTTGTTCTTATAAAATAAAAAACCCTTATTAAAAAGTGTAGAAAAAAATACACCCATATCCAAACATGATACAACAATTATGTTTTTGTAACACTATGCACATAATAACAGTTATGTAAAACCAAAAGAATCTCAGTTGGAAATGATAGATGGTAATTGCCAACGGAAAATGCATCTATCCCGATGCCATTAGTAGTTGGAATATCCAACTCTCCTTTGAAAATATTTTTAAATCTAATTGGTTCCTGCATTTGAATACATATCTGATCCCCACAAACTATATCGAATACCCAATGTGTAAAAATGGAAAGATTACACTCAATAACAAATGCACCTTTAGCATCCCCACACATCTGGGTGTAGTTACTCTTCTAGTGTCCTTACTTGCAACATTAAAAACATATTTCCATGTGTTACTTGTCATGCCTCCGGATCTTCCCCTTCATGGAGGGATGTTGCTCATGGGCTTCAGACCATTTAGGAATCATTGTCCCCTTTTCCTTGTCCTTCCTTTTCTTATTCACCATAAGGACTGTGGGTTTTTCATTCCCCATATCATTATCTACCTAGAGAATTAAGGTTAAAAGTTTTGATAAACTCTTGTCATTGATTCTCATGTTATAGTTGAAAATGATTCTAGAGAAGGTCCTAGGTAGTGATGATAGGATTAGATTTGTACGCAACTCATCTGGGAACTGAACCCCTAAGATGTCCAAGTGTTCAATATATCTAATAATATTGACTACATGAGGCCTGGTTGGAACAGACTCTCCAATATTAGTTGTAAAAAAAAGTTGGAGATCTCATATCTATCTTGTTTAGCCTTCTATTGATAAAGATACTTAAGGTGAGACATCATGCTATACGCGTCAAGGTTTTCCTGTTGCATCAAGAGCTCATTAAACAAGGATGATAGCATTAAACATTGGGCATCAGTAGAATCATCCATATGTTTCATATAGAGAGATAGTTCCTCATCACTAGATTCTTTTCTAGGCACAACTGGAATAAGCTCCACCAACACATACAATTTCCTCTCATGGTGAAGGATGACGTGTAACGCCTCTACCATTCCTGGAAATTGGTTCTGGTGATAAGGTATTCCTTCTCGAGTATGGTTTGAAATGATTTTTTGAATACATTTTTCTTATCATTTTTACAAATTAATATGAGAAAAGGTTTACTACTTTAACATGATAAAACTGAGACAAATAAATAATTTAATACTTATTAGTCTGCAACTATTTTATCGAAATCAAATAGCCCCCACCATTGACTTCAGAATATTCTTTGGCCTGAATATTCTAGTGGAAAGGATCCATATTTCACTTTGCATTACCCCGACCATGGTTGTTCATAGAACATGAAGGGTTTTAGGTAAGCATTCCAAATTCCAACTGCATTAACTTGCAGCTCCTTGATCTGCTGAGTGGACTCCCCAATCCCAAAAATCCTTTTATTTTGGATTTCCTAAAACTTTTCCCCCTGGTCACACAAATTCCTACTATTAAAGCAAAACCTTGATGTGAACTAATTCAAGTCAACCCAAAACCTTGAATTAAAATTTCTTGATAATTGAATTCACCCCAATTAGGGTTGGTCAAGCACTTTTAACTATGGTTCGATTCGAACCAATTTTTTTTTGAATTATATACCAACTTAATATTTTCATTGAGGGATTTTATCCTTATATGTAAATTTTCATTTTATTATATTTTATTACATTCTTTTTATTATTAAGTGGGATATAATTAAGTGATTAACCATGTCTATGACAATATTTACGCATAATTCGGTCTTATATTAGTTCCATCTATCATGCTTTTTTATTCAATTAATTGTGTGATCGTGACAACACACCCAAAATAAATAAACCATTAAACTAAAAGAAATAAAATAAATGGTATGATCATGAGCTTGTTCTTTTGGTTAGTTTATATAACGGTTGATAAACTAACCCAAGACCTAGAGGAGAAACACATTTAACCTTTTGGGTTCGTGTTTAAAGCTTTCCACCTGTCCACCTTTGTATCTCCTTGGATCGGTTTCACCTTAGCTCCTAACATGAGCTACTTCCACTATCTTGGGAGCTCCATCCATTACATATGCTTTTATCTCACTCATAGGTGAGGGGTAAAAAAATGTTTTACATAAATTTAGTCATGGGCCCATAGGCCCTACATATTAATGAGGAGACGTGTAACACCCTGAGATTTTATGAGAAATATTTTTTTATTTTTTTTATTTCTTATGTTATATGTAAAGGAATATTTCACTGCACACAACACTAGTTTGGCTTGCGTTACACACAATCGCGACCTTCCTCGATAGCATGTGTAGTACGCAATACCGGGTTTCACTAAACAACGATATATTGTTATTATTATAGACTATCCGTTATGAATAGTATTAACTAAATTTTTAATTTTATAACAGTATTATTCATCTTACACATTTTCTAAAACATGGTATGTGAACAAAATAAATCTTTCGGGTAAAATAAGTATTTTTCAAAAAATGAAGATTTGCCGCCTTTTGATGGCGCACCCACATTAAATATAGTTTTTATAGGTTTATAATTTCAATTTGACAAAATAAAATTATTCTTTGGAATCAGGATATAAAAATTTACTTTGGATAAATTTTTCATTATATTCTGATAACTTTCATATTTTAATGAATAGTCAAAACAAGCTATATTTTAATTAAAAACAAATTTTTTCATTGCAATAATTTATATGGTTAAATAATAATATTTAATGGTTTTAAATTATAAATATAATAGATTTTTATCATTTAATATAATGTATGTCATTACCATTATTTTTAATTTGAATTCATAGGCTAAAACATTTCAATCTTTGGCAATGTTTTAACTTTTAAAACCCGTTATCTTAACAACGGGATTAATTTTAAATTAATTACTGCATCTTCTGTGTTTTGAATTTTGAAAAATGGATTCCATATTTGAATTCAGTGGGTCCAAATTATGTTAATAGGTTACTTTTTTTGATATTATGAATAGTAACTACGATAATTTTTATTTACTGCAGTTAAAAGTAAATTGGGTAATTAAGGGTAAAAATAAGATTATAAAATTACCCTAACACCTGCCAAAATTCTATTGGATGACTAAACGTCTACCCTTATCACCTAAGGGTCATAATAAATTAATTTTATGGACTTTTGACTATTAAAATAATTTAATTGTTATTAAAACCAAAGAAAGTGACAACAAGTTACTCTCTTAAATCTTATAAGTATAATAATTTTTATTTAGTGATAAACTTCAAAAAACTTCGAAAATGAATAGTCTCCAGAAAGATACTAAAATTATCTACATCATGTGAATTTATTTATAATTTTTAGGGATTAAATAATTATCATTAAAGGTGACACAATAGTGATGTTGAAATTATTTTATTGATTGAAATTACAAATAATTGGTTTTAAAAATATTAAAATAAATATTATATTAACTATTTAATATGATACAAGAATTTTCTATATGACTAAGAAATTCTAATAAGATATTAAATATTTTGGTTCGAATATATCCTTTTTATAGATTTTATTAAATTCAAATAAATGAATAGTGTCAAAAATGACACTATTGTTAATTTATGAAAATAACATATTATTAAATGGTTTAAAAATCAAAAAAATATTTAAAAATTATAAATTAAAAATTATATAGTCTAAAATGTCATAAATTATCCAATTATGGACAATTCACAATACAAAAGTAATTATTTATAACAATTTAAAATTTAGAATTTTATTACCACAAATAAAATTAAATAGATTAAATATGGATAAATCAAGTAGATAATGTTTAAAATAAATTCCCTACATGTCTAAATTTTATTGGTTGATGAGATAAAAACCCTATCTCATCTAATCTTCGGATTTGAGTCATTTTGGATGTTTTTAAGTGGGGTGTGAATTTATTATAAATTAATATTTTTGAGGTTTCCAAAGGTGCCCCTCTCCTCCCTTATAAAAGGGCACCTCCTCCCACTCCTCCTCACACATTTTTGAGCCTTAAATATCGTCCAAACCCTGACCACTTCCCTTATAAACTTCCCTAGAAACATATTAGAGGTTCTGGTCTTCTTCAAAGACCAAATTTAGTGCCCTAAGAGGAGTTTTCAAGGAGGCGTGTCGAAGAAGAGGTAATCTCTTCTACTGATTCTTTCAAGTTTCTTTCTTCTTCAACTTATTATTATTTATTTGTTTCATCATAAATTTATAACATCAGTATCACTCATATAATGATATGTTATTATAAATATTAAACAAACCTATTTCACATTCTATCCATCCTACGGAAAATAAAATCACAGTGCATGCGTACATACGGAATACCGTCTCCACACCGTGGTGTAATCTGTTTTCCACCACCACCTTACATGAATGGGTATAATGGTGTAAATAATAACTATATATAATTATTGTAAATTGATATTGATTCTGAAATAGTATACATACACTTCAATATAATTCCACGATCATGGGAACGATATCATCGCTCGTGCGTACGTACGGCCTACCGTCTCGACGATGTGATGCGACTCGTTCTACATGATCTTCATTGAATAATGATTATATAAATGAATTTAAGGAATAAATATGATATATATTACACTAATACCATTCTGGAAATGAGGTATCTATAACCTAAAAAGAGGAATAATAATTTATTCAACAAGACATGCATAAGAACATAAAGCAATGAACATCCGAATAACAAGTAGCAATGAAATATTAATAATAAAAAGAGAAGAATATGACCATATATGATAAAATAACAATGAATATGATTCTGTAATAAGTCAATGACATTATTTAAATCATTATACAAGAGGTTCGGATACGTACGAAGCATATCGGACCTAAGGTAAGGGAAAATATCACAATCTCATTTTTATCCGAGATTGTTTATAATTCAGAATTTACTGGGGAATATTTATCATCCACATCCATGTTTCCTTAATATGTAATATTATTTATATCCTCCTACAATTTTTAAAATCCAATTTTACCCATTGGTGAGTTTTTAGTAAAAATATATGAAAGGAATCTTTTGTCGGTTTTTAGTACGCGGTACTTTTTGAATTTTCCAGCCAAAGTACGAGAAGAATTTTTTTAACTTATACAGCATTAATGGATTTATATGATTTCATATAATAATATTTCCATGAATATTACTTAACAAGTTTTCAAGATTATTTTTAATCAACTTCTTTTAGTTTAAAATTGTATGACATGTTAAGAAGGGAAAAATGTTTTTGAATTAGAAAGGATATTTTCCTCAAGAATGGAGTTCAACTGTTTTATCAAAATTATTTTCCATCTAAAATATTATAGGGTTATGTTTCTATCCCTATTTTTACATTGATTTGATTATTTTATGACGGAATTAATTTTATGATGACTTTTTATCTTATATGGATTCTGTTATGATGGCATGATGTTTAAGAATCCCATTTTTATTACATGGGCTATGCTATGATTTATGATTTTGTGGCACACATATGAATGGTTTCATTATGAGATGGGTGGGACCTATATCTCTCTCCAATGCATTGGGTAAAGATTTATATCTCATGAGATAGATATGGATGGAACGGTAAGTTAATCCAGTTCAGTGATACAGGACTGGAAGGAGGAGTGAACTCGGTTCAGTAATGGACTTTGTCCGCTATGATGTTCATGGAAATGAGCCTTGACTAATATGAAATTATTTTCTATGATTATGTGTGTATGCCACAAAGTTTCATGTTTTAATTTATGATTATTGGGATTACATTTCACTACTATGATTTATACCATGTTATGATATTATGATCTCTTTTGTAGGTTAAGATTTTCAAAATGTTATGTTCTTATGAATATGATATGATTGATATTTCTTTTTTTTACCATTACTGAGCAGTTGAGCTCACCCTTTTGTATGTTTTCTTTTCCCCAGGTCAGGAATAAGGGTATTAAGTATGATATGCCAAAGGGACTCTAGATATAATGAAATAAATGGGAGACAATGTAGGTGATTTATGAACCAGTTGTTTATGTTTTCCAGTTTCTAAAGACATTATACTTATACGGTCCTATAATGGTTTTTTATATATTGTTATAAGTATGCTTAAATTCTGAAGTAATAACCATGTATGTAAAGTATGGTTCGTTATAGTTGGTATCAGAGGAAAGGTATAGTCATCCTTTGGAAACTAGGATGTGAAATCCTTAGTAAGAACTATAAGGATATGTCTAAGCATAGAACACAATATTAGTATTTTAGAAATGTCCATGAATAACATATGATAAGACCTTAAGTGTAAAATTTTATTCTTGATTAGGTGGTTTTCCTATTATGATTAGTGTTTCTCACACTATGCATATTGGTTTTAGTCAATGGCTAGAACCTGAAGGAACCGTGTTAATGATGAATGTGACAGGCAATGCAATGATTGTCCCCCTGAGAAACCAAATGTTATGGGAGCTGGAATGAAAAATCTTGTAGCTATGCTCACACAACTTTCTCAAGCTACGAATCATGCTGGACTTCCAAACGAGCAAAGGAAGGAGCAACATTCTGTTGAATCCTTCATGAGGAAGCGTCCACCCTCATTCAGCGGGTATTCTGATCCATTAGTGGCTGAACAATGGATCAGTACCACTGAAAAGATATTTTCAGTTCTACAATGTTCTGAACATTATAAATTCATCTTAGTAGTATATCGTTTGGAAGGTGAAGCTGATCAATGGTGGAATCTTATTAAGAATATGAGGCAAAGGGACGAAATTTCGTCCATGGAATGGGACGAGTTCAAGAAATTATTTTTCAATAAGTACTTCTCTCGTATTCCTTGAACAAAGATGGAGAAGGAGTTTCTTGAACTAAAGCAAAAGGATGATGAATATGTTGGTACCTATGAATCAAATTTTACAAGACTTGCAAGGTATGCTTCCAGAATTATTATCCAACCTAAGAGTAAAATTGATCGATTCTTTAGTGGCTTAAAACCAAGTCTTCTAAGGGAATTATCCATAAGGGACTTCAATAGCTATGAGGAAATTGTTCGATGTGCTCTCAAGGTTGAGATGGAGATTGGAGTAACCCATCAATCATATGGGTTTGATAAGAAGAGGAAAATGGAGTTCAAAGGAAATCTAAAGACCACACTGAAAAGAAGATGAGTTTTCCCTTATGCTCAAAGTGTGGGAAGAAACATGAAGGGAATTGTCTTAAAGGGACAAGTAAATGTTTTAAGTGTGGAAAAAAAGGTCATCGGGAA
Organism: Viscum album; assembly: GCA_963277665.1. NCBI lineage: Eukaryota > Viridiplantae > Streptophyta > Magnoliopsida > Santalales > Viscaceae > Viscum > Viscum album. The sequence goes on along the minus strand of OY728167.1, from coordinate 620,633,371 downwards.
GTTGAATGTCGAAATAATGGGAAGAAGATGTCTAATTATTCGAACAAAGAAAGGGATACATAGAATGCACCTCCTACACTTCAATATTTCAAGTGCAAGGAAATGGGGCATTATGCCAATCAATGCCCTAATCCAAGGGTTGTTGATGATGATCGACGTCAACAAACTCTTAAGTCCAAAGACAAAGGAAAGTCACATGAAATTTCTATTGGCGATGTAGAGTATGATAACGAAGTAGTGAATGGTACAATTACCATCCACTCTAAAGTATCAAATGTTTTATTTGATTCTAGATCCAACCACTCTTTTATTTATGAAGAATTTTCTAAGGGTATCTCCATATTACCTCAGCAGTTAGATATTGAGTTATCTATGACAACCCCTAATGGCACATCAGTCGCATCAAAAGTTTACAATTCTTCTCCGATTGAAGTTTGTGGGAATGTGCTTCCTAATATTCTTGTGATCCTTCCTATAGTGGAATTTGATGTGATTCTTGGCAGGGACTGGCTTTCTTTATATGGAGCTCATATCAATTTCCTAAGAAGGGAAATCACATTTAATATTCCTGATCAATCTACTATCATCTATCGATGCAAGGATGAATACAACCTTCCCGTGGAAATTTCTTCCATATTATAGGTCATGATTCCAATAAATCAAGGTTATTTATCTCAAATGGTTGGAGATAAACTCACGATTAAGAATATTCCCATTGTACGGGAGTTTGATGATGTCTTTCTGGAGGAATTTCCAGGTCTTCCACAAAATCATAAAGTTGATTTTTCAATAGAACTCATACCTGGTGCTATGCCTATTTCAAAGAAACCTAATAGAATATCCCCAATTGAGTTGCATGAATTTAAGAAGCAACTACAAGAGATTCTTGATAAGGGATTCATACGCCCTAGTGTGTCACCTTGGGGAGCACCTGTTCTGTTTGTTAAGAAGAAAGATAGATCAATGATACTATGCATTTATTATCGAGAACTTAACAAGATCACTATCAAGAAAAAATATCCTCTCCCATGCATTGATGACTTATTTGATCAACTATGCAGAGCTCAATACTTTTCCAAGATTGATCTTCGTTTAGGGTATCATCAAATAAGGGTCAAAAGGGAGGATATACCAAAGACAGCTTTCCATACAAGGTATGGACACTATGAATTTATAGTGATGCCATTTGGTCTTACTAATGCCCCTGCCATCTTCAGGGATCTAATGCATAGAGTATTTAGAGACTATCTTGATCAGTTTTTGGTAGTCTTTATAGACGATATTCTTGTCTATTCAAAGAGCAAGGAAGAACGTGAAGATCACTTGAGAATTGTATTGAAGACCCTGAGAAAGGAGAATATTTATGCCAAATTTACCAAGTGTGAATTTTGTCTTCAAAAAGTTTCATTTTTGGGTCACATAATCTCAAAAGAGGGGATATCTGTGGATCCAGCAAAAACAGAGGTTATCGAAAGATGGTCGAGACCAACAATAGTAACTGAGAACTTAAGTTTTCTTGGTATGGCTGGATATTATTGACGTTTTGTGAATGATTTTTCAAGGTTATCTAATCCACTCACCAGGTTGACTCGAAAAGGAGTTATGTTCATCTGGATGGAGGAGTGTGAAGAGAATTTCAACGAGTTTAAATGAAGGTTATCCAGTGCACCTGTGCTCACACTGCCTTGTAGTGGAGAATGTTTTGTGATCTACAGTGATGCATCCAAGAAGAGATTGGGGTGTGTTCTCATGAAAAATTTTATGATTATAGATTATTCTTCACAAAGGTTGAAAATCCATGAGAAAAATTACCCAACTCATGATTTGGAGTTAGCTGCGATAATCTTTGCATTAAAGATTTGGAGGCATTATCTTTATGGTGAAAGGTGTGATATTTATACTGATCATAAAAGTTTAAAGTATATTTTCACACAAAAGGAGCTGAATATGGTCCAAATAAGATGGTTGGAGTTGATTAAGGATTATGACTGCTCAATTCATTACCACCCTAGGAAAGAAAACAAGGTGCATACAAATTAAGTCGACAAGATCATGCTAGCTTATCCTTGATGAGGATCTCAAAAGATCCAATATTTATGGATTTACAAAGGATGGATTTCGGAATTATAATGGAAGGGGAAAATATTAACTTTTTCAAATGAATGTTCAACCATCTATGCATGTGAAGATTAAAGAGGCGCAGAAAAATGATGTAGAGTTACAAAAGAAAGTGAGAAATGTTCCGAAATTCCACATTGATTGTGATGAAATAATAAGGTTCAGGAATCGGGTTTGTGTTCCTCCCATCCCAGAATTAAAGAAGGAGCTGCTATATGAGGCTCATAGTTCTTCATTATCTATTCATCCTGGAAGCACTAAGATGTATAGGGACCGGAAAGAGTACTTCTGGTGGGATGGCATGAAAACAGATGTTGCTGAATATGTCTCTCGATTCTTGGTTTGTAAGAAAGTTAAAGCTGAGAGACAGAAGTCTGTGGGGATGTTACAACCATTACCCATACCCAAATGGAAATGGGAAAACATCACTATGGACTTTTTCACTGGACTTCCTAAAACATCCAAAGGCAATAATGCTATCTGGGTCATAGTTGATCGTCTTACGAAGTCGGCACACTTCATTTTATTAGAGAATATTTCTCTCTAGATTAGCATGCCATGATATATTTAAAGGAAGTTGTAAGATTTCAGGGAGTACCACTTTCCATTATATCTAATCTGGATCCGAGGTTTACCTAGAAGTTTTGGAGAAGTCTTCAGCATACTCTAGATACAAAGTTGAGTTTCAGCACTGCTTATCATCCTCAGACAGACGGTTAGTCTGAGAGGACAATTCAAACTCTAAAATACATGTTGAGAGCTTGCTATATGGATTTCAAAGGTTGTTGGGATCAACACCTACCTTTGGTGGAACATTCTTATAATAATATTTTTCACTCCAGTATTCAGATGGCTCTTTATGAAGCTCTCTATGCAAAGAAATGTCAAACTCCAACATGCTGGGATGAAGTTGGGGAAAGAAAGCTATTAGGACCTGATCTTATTGATGAGACGATAGAAAAGGTCCGATCTATTCAACAACACATAAGAGCAGCTCAGAGTCGACAAATAAATTATGACGATAACCGAAGAAAAGACCTAGAGTTTGAAGTGGGTGATAAAGTATTCTTACGAATATCTCCTTGGAAGAGAGTAATGAGATTTGGAAAGAAGGGAAAGATAAGCCCAAGGTATATTGGTCCTCTTGAAATACTGGATCATGTTGGGAAGGTAGCTTACCGATTGTCACTTACACCGAATCTCTCTAAACTTCACGATGTGTTCCATGTATCTCTCCTGAGAAAGTACATACTTGATACTTCACATGTACTAATCTCAGAAGTTGTACCGCTGGAGCAAGATCTTTTTTATGAAGAACATCTGATAGAGATTCTGGATCGTAGAGAAAAAGTTTTACGGAACAAGACCACTCGCTTGGTGAAAGTTTTATGGAGGAACCACCTATTAGAAGAAGCTATATGGGAGCTTGAGGATATGACGAGGGAGAGGTATCCTCATCTGTTTTTTACAAAGTGACGAATTTCGAGGGCGAAATTCATTTTAATGGGGGAAGAATTTAACACCCTGAGATTTTATGAGAAATATTTTTTTTTAATTTCTTATGTTATACGCAAAGGAATCTTTCACTGCACACAACACTAGCTTGGCTGGCGTTACACGCAATCGCGACCTTCCTCGATAGCGTGTGTAGTACGCAATACCAGGTTTCACTAAACAACGATATATTGTTATTATTATGGACTAGTCGTTATGAATAGTATTAACTAAATTTTTAATTTTATAACATTATTATTCACCGTACACATTTTCTAAAACATGGTATGTGAACAAAATAATTTTTTTGGGTAAAATAAGTATTTTTCAAAAAATGCAGTTTTGCCGCTTTTGATGGAGCACCCACTTTAAATATAGTTTTTGATAGGTTTTTAAGTTCAATTTGACAAAATAAAATTCTTCTTTGAAATCAGGATATAAAAATTTACTTTGGATAAATTTTTCATATTATTCTGATAACTTTTATATTTTAATGAATAGTAAAAAACACGCTATATTTTAATTAAAAAGAAATTTTTTCATCGCAATAATTTATAGGGTTAAATTAAAATATTTAATGGTTTTAAAGTATAAATAGAATATATTTTTACCATTTAATATAATGTATGTCATTACCATTAATTTTACTTTGAATTCATTGGTTAAAACATTTCAATCTTTGGCAATATTTTAACTTTTAAAACCTGTTTTCTTAACAATAGGATTAATTTTAAATTAATTACTACAACTTCTATGGTTTGAATTTTTAAAAATGGATTCCATATTTGAATTCAGTTGGTCCAAATTATGTTAATAGGTTACTTTTATTTTTTTTGATATTATGAATAGTAACTACGGTAATTTTTATTTACAGTAGTTAAAAGTAAATCGGGTAATTAAGGGTAAAAATAAGATTATAAAATTACCCTAACACCTGTAAAAATTCTATTGTATGACTAAACGTCAACCCTTATCACCTAAGGGTCATAATAAATTCATTTTATGGACTTTTTACCATTAAAATAATTTAATTTTTATTAAAACCAAAGAAAATGATGACATGTCACTCTCTTAAATATTATAAGTATAATAATTTTAATTTAGTGATAAACTTCATGAAACTTAGAACATGAATTGTTTACAGAAATATAATAAAATTATCTACATCATTTGAATTTATTTATAATTTTTAAGGATTAAATAATTATCATTAAAGGTGACACAATAGTGGTGATGAAATTATTTTATTGATTGAAATATCAAATAAATGGTTTTAAAAATATTAAAATAAATATTATATGAACTATTTAATATTATCCATGAATTTTCTAGATTACTATGACATGTTGGTAAGATATTTAATATTATGGTTTGAATATATACTCTGTGTATATTTTATTTGAATTCAAATAAATAAATAATGTCAAAATTGACACTATTGTTATTTTATAAAAATAACATATTATAAAATGGTTTAAAAATCACAAAAATATTTAAAAATTATAAAATAAAATTTATATGGTCTAAAATGTCATAAATTATCCAATTATGGAAAACTCACAATACATTAGTAATTATTTATGATAATTTAAAATTTAGAATCTTATTACCACAAATAAAATTAAATAGATTAAATATGGATAAATCAAGTTGATAATGACTAAACTAAATTCCCTACGTGTCTAAATTTTATTGGTTGATTATATTACAACCCTATATCATCTATGATTCGGATTTGAGTCATTTTGGAAGTTTTGAATTGGGCTATGAATTTATTATAAATTAATAATTTTGAGATTTCCAAAGGTGCCCCTCTCCTCCCTTATAAAAGGGCACCTCCTCCCTCTCCTCCACACACAATTTTGAGCCTTAAATCTAGGACAAACCCTTCCTACATCCATTATAAACTTCCCTATAAACATAATAGAGGTCTTGGTCTTTTTCAAAGACCAATTTGAGTTCTCTAAGAGGAGGTTTCAAAGAGGCGTGTCGAAGAAGAGGTAATCTCTTCTACCGATTTTTCAAGTTTCTTTCTTCTTCAACTTCTTCTTATTTATTTGTTTCATCATAAATTTATAAAATAATTATCACTCATATACGGATATGTTATTATAAATATGAAACAACCCTATTTCACCTTCTATCCATCCTACGGAAAATGAAATCATCACGCGTGCGTACGTACGGAATACCATCTCCATGCCGCGGCGCAATCTGTTTTCCACCACCACTTTACATGGATGGGTATAATGGTGTAAAGAATAACTATATATGATTATTGTAATGTGATATTTATTCTTAAACAGTATACATACACTTAAATATAATTCCATGATCATGGGAACGATATCATCGCTCGTGCATATGTACGGCCTACCGTCTCCACGATGTGATGCGACTCATTCTACATGATCTTCATTTAATAATGATTATATAAAGGAATTGAATGAATAAATATGATATATATTACACTAATACCATTCTATAAATGAGGTATCTATAACCTAGAAAGAGGAATAAGAATTTATTCGACAAAACATGCATAAGAACATAAAGCAATGAACACTCGAATAACAAGTAGCAATGAAATATTACTAATAAGAAGATAAGAATATGACCATATATTATATAATAACTATGAATATGATTCTGTAATAAGTCAATGACATTATTTAAATCATTATACAGAAGTTTCGGATACGTACGAAGCATATTGGACCTAAGGTAAGGGAAAACCTCACAATCTCATTTTTTATCCGAGATTGTTTATACTTCAGAATTTACTGGGGAATATTTATCATCCACATCCATGTTTCCTAAATTTGTAATATTATTTATATCCTCCTACAAATGTTTAAATCCATTTTTACATATTGGTGAGTTTTTAGTAAAAGATATGAAAGGAATCTTGTGTCATTTTTTAGTACGAGGTACTTTTTGAATTTTTCGGCCAAAGTATGAGAATAATGTTTTTTTAACTTATACGGCATGAATGGATTTTTATGATTTCATAGAACATTATTTATATAAAGCATCCTTTTCATGTTTTCAAGTTTATTTTTAATCAACTTCTTTTATTTTAAAATGGTATGACATGTTAAGAAGGGAAAAATGTTTTTGAATTAGAAAGGATATTTTCCTCAAGAATGGAGTTCAAGTGTTTTATCAAAATTATTTTCCATATAAGATAATATAGGGTTCTGTTTATATCTCTATTTTTACATTGATTTGATTATTTTATGATGGAATTAATTTTATGATGTCCTTTTATCTTATATGGATTATGTTATGATTGCATGATGTTTAAGAATCCCATTTTTATTACTTGGGGTAAGATATGATTTATGATTTTGTGGCACACAAAAGAATGGCTTCATTATGAGATGGGTAGGACCTATATCTCCCTCCAATACATTGGGTAAAGATGTATATCTCGTGAGATAGACATGGATGGAACGAAAAATTAATCTGGTTCAGTGATACAGGACTGAAATGAGGAGTGAACTCGGTTCTGTAATGGACATTGTCTACTATGATGGTCTTGGAAATGAGCCTTGGCTAATATGAAATGATTTTCTATGATTATGTGTGTATGCCACAAAGTTTCATGTTTTATGTTATGGTTGTTGTGATTACATTTCACTACTATTATTTATCCCATGTTATGATATTATGATCTCTTTTGTAGGTTAAGATTTTCGAAATGTTATGATCTTATGAATATGATAAGATTGATATTTCTTTTGTTTAACCTTACTGAGAATTTTAGCTCACCATTTAGTATGTTTTTATTTACCCAGGTCAGGAACAAGGGTATTAAGTATTATATTCCAAAGGTACTCTAGATATGATGAAATAAATGGGAGACAATGTAGATGATTTATGAACCAGTTGTTTTTGTTTCCTAGTTTCTAGAGACACTATACCTATAAAGTCCTATCATAGTTTTGTTATATGTTGTAATAAGTATGCTTCAATTCTGAAGTAATAACCATGTATGTAAAGTATGGGTCATTATAAAAAGGATAGCATGCCAACAAATTTAATTAAAAGAAATACATTAAAATAAACAATTCGTATACAAAGGTCTTGGAGTAGATCATGATCATCCATACATGCAATGATATTTACACATAAATAAAACTATCATTCAATTATTTAATTGTTCTTTTTTAAGATAAACCAGGTTCGAATCAATTAATTATCTTTAATTAATCAATCCTTTTATCTTAAACCCTTTTCTGAATTTCCTTGAGATTCTCATACATAATAATTTTAAACAAATAAATTCATTTTAAATTATTTTGGTACGTAACTTATACCTTGGAGGAAACCCGTTGAATTCCCGCTCATAACTTCCCAATGAGTAGAAATGATCATTATGCATATGTTAAATTAAATGAATGTATTTAAAACAACTATCATGTGTTGTGCCTCAGATTTACGCCCTCACTGAGGGACATATCTCAAGGGTTTGTATAATATAATAATAACTTTTAATAAATCTTCATAATTTGGATGAGTGTACGGCATGTAGTTCCGAATACATGGCATCTAATTTTGTTCACCGTCCTTATGAAGTACACACATGGGGACATGGCCTATAGATGTACTTCGGAAATCTTCGTAGGGCATGATATGTTCATTGGGACACATGATGTGTAGTATCCGTGTTACATAATTTCTAGCTGGTCATGCCATGTATAGGGTACACGATCCAACCCGAAAATAAAGGGACTACACACCGTGTTAAGTGTGCCACATGGCGTGTAATCTTGAAAACATGTGCCACCTATTCCTGGTCAACACACGGAGTCTTAAAGTCTTAGATAGAATCCAATGACATGGCTTGGTTTGGTGGACCATCCTGGTGCATGGAACCTATACTACATGGTGTGTATTGCTGAATACATGCCGTGTGTTCTGGTATTGTATGACCAGAATGCATTGGAACCTACGAATGAGGTCCTCTATTTTATTTTAATCTAAATTTAAAAAAAATTTCCGTAAGGTGAACACGAAACTAAAGAGGAGGAATAGATCTCAAGATTCAGATTTTTAGAACAATTAATTTGAATTGAAACAACTAATTTATTTAAATAATAAATCTCTAACTAAAAACTAAATAATTATAATCAATGATAGGACCACTCTGATACCACTTTTAGGGTCTGGGAACTACAGAAGTGTGTTTGGTGGTTGTACATTACAATAATTTTTTCTGTTAATGACGATAAATCTAAGATCATTCACTATAATAAAACTTTGAATCTTTGGAATAGTATAAAAATGAAAGAAAGGAAGGTAGTCCCAGAACCAGAAAGATGATCATCATATTTTAGATATAAATAATTTAATTTAAAGACAATAATTAACTTTACATAATTGTCTCTCTGTTGATGTTCTGGTCATGATCCAATGTGATCCATCATTGCACCATAGAATCCAAGTGTAGGATTTCTCTAGTGGTGATCCACGCATTCTCAACATATCTCTGGAAGTCGCTGAAGGGATCTCTAGGTGCAAGTACAGAAGGGCCTTCGCTTGTGATGTCCATCTTCGATAACCTTATGAGCTGCTTTCAAAGCGCTCTCCTTGATCTGGTGGAGCAGGATCTCTCTCATAACATGAGAAAATTATTGATGGAAAAAATTAAATTTGGGTACACCCAACAAACACACTTCTGCTGTGCCCGAAACCTATAGAAACCTTATGATCCATCTCTCAAGAGAACTCATGAATTTTATCATCACCTAGCCATTCATTTTTTATTCTTGTATTATTACAATTTTCTACTATTTGGTACTTATTATATATATGAATATTTTTTAAGAAAATAATTTCACTTTTATCTTTTCGGTCAAGAATTTGTTTATTTCAATACCATGTTTTGAAAAACCATGTTCTAAAGGAATTTTTAAATTATTTAAAAATCTCTATTTCATGTGTATTGGGACCTTCATTCATTTCTTTCCACTAACAAAATACCATTCATCTATATCATCAAAATCTCCAATGTCTACATTTTCCAAAAACATGACATGGTTTGTATTATATTATGTTGATTCTCATCGGTTTCCCAGAAAGCTGGGAATATATATATATATTTCAATCTATATTATCTATTTGTTCATCAATTTGACTATTTATCACTGTTATTTAAATCTCATATAGTCAATTTTTGAATGCCTTCACTATCCATGTTTATTTCAACAAGGATTTTAGACAAATACGATCATTTAAATTAACCCTCAAAGACTTGAACCTCATCCTCCAAAGTCCCCCATTTTTTTCATGTATTCTAGAACCTCACATCCCTCATTTGATCAAAAAATTAATGGATTTATTATTTTCAGTTGTATTTTGTAAGGTTTCTTGAAATTATTTTCTTTTTTAAAAGTGTAAATACTTATGTGTTTATATATTCATATATATACATACATAACAATATATTGTTAATATATATATGAGATAAGGTATTTATTTTAAATTTAATTCTATGCCTATGATTTCCATGGGTTTAATTATATTATTGTTCAAATTATGTTTATTATCATGGTATATATATATATCCCAATTTTTTCATGTATTAAATAGAGGATTTATTTTAAATTTTTTCTGTAAGATAATATGTTGGATGAATAATCATTTATCGAAGGGTTTTCCTGTGATTTCAAAACATCATTTTATATATAATATATAATAATATATGTTTATATATTTTCATATATGTATATAAATTTATTAATTAGAAATGGTTAATCTTTTATTTTCTATATATGAATATTGAATTTATTCTTAATCTATCAATTTATTGATTATGTTTATATGTAACCTTAGTTTTTAAATGATAATAGTTACCATTTTATGTGCTAATTATAGCGAAGGTATCATTTCATATGTAAAATTGTATCTACAACCCATATAATGTCATGCATAATTAGGTATGGCCGTAATATAAATTATAAATTGCATCCAATGAATTTTTAGATCAGCTATGCATATAATTATTTATCCATTTATTTATTATTTATAAAAAATGAAAATTATTTCTAGCATGGGATTCTTATAAAAACACTTTTAGAAACTATCAATAATATTTTGATTACATGTGATAAGAAAAGGTTATTTTTTAAAAAATTAAATAATATTATGTATGTGTTTTTTAAAAGGTTTGGGTTAGGATTGAGAAAGGAAGGTCCATTGAATGTAATTTAAAAAATTGTCACTAGATTGTTTTGTTAAATTATAGGGAGTGAACCCATAATTATTAAGGGAAAATTATTCCATATGAGTTATGACTAGAGGCCTTATGGTTTTTATTGTGGTATTCCAAGAATCCTAAATGACCTGAAATAAATTGTTATTATTTAAACGGATAAATCCCAAATATCATCTCAATTATAATTATTTTGAGAAAATAATTGTTTTCTAAATTTATTTATGTTATGAATATCTACATTTATTTATGTATGTTTATTTTAAATTAAAATCTGAATAGAATTTATTAATTGTTTCAAAACCCCTTATTGGGTATTTTAAATGATAACCCTATATTTTAAATTACTTTTTACAGTTTTAGTAGACTTATTAGTGATTTTTTTTCAATGTGGGGGAAACACACTAAATATTATTTTTTTATTTAATTTATTTTTGTACATTTTTTACTAATTTTAATATTTATATATATTTAGGCATAACATAGACCAGTAAAATTTCCTATAAATTTAAATGATCTTTTTATTTTTATTATTCCTTTTATATAAAAATACATAGAATTTTAAGAGATGTGTCCATAAGTGCGGGCTTAGTCTATTATACATGGTATCAGAGCAGTGATCTATAAAAGTTTGGAAAATTATAATAAATTAAAAATTAATTAATTTCTTCCGTAAAAAAATTATTTTCCAATGTTTTTTTCACATAGAAGGAAGAAGATCAAAAAGTAATATTTTGTCCCTTTTAGATGATATATGTGATAAAATAATGTTAATATCATGGTCGAATGAATTTGATTCCTTCCAAAATCATTCGTTATCATGTAAACGTCCATATATAGTATCCAACATTCTTATTATACTTTATTTCTTTCAAGTATCGGGCTCAGATTATTTCATCATGGTTCATGCACAACTACTATACTATTAAGGTCTGGGGAAAATATTTTTAGGTTCTATTTAAATGTTTTAACCTAGTCAAATAATTTTCCTCTTTAAGGGATTTCCAGGAAGATGTAATAGATGGTCATCTTCATGGAGCATGACTATGTAAAATATTTACTTATATTTTAAATGGTTGTCTTAGAGATATTGAAATTATAGAGGTTAACCATTTTCTTTTGTTATATAAAAATCATGTCATGGCTGATGTCTCCCAAATTTACACACCTTATGTCTCACTCTTGAGATTCTATAACTGCCTACATAAGTTTAATATGAGATTCTCAATCTGTATGTGGGAAAAAGAGATTAAAGAACTAAAGAATGTACTAGGGATCAATTTAACTAGAATATACCCATTTGTTCAAAAGAATCGCCAACACTTATGGATTTGGTGATGGCATGGATTATTTATTTTATCAAATTTTTATAATTATTGGTAATAAAGAAGTTTTTTTAGGAACAACATTTTTGAATATTGAATGTTGGTTAAGTGTATGAGAATTGCGAGGGCGTAATTTTTTTGGGGGTGACTTTAATTCTCCAAACATATGTTTTAATAGTGTGATTAATATTATCCTTATTTTTCTTATTTAATATTAATATTTTATGGAAATAAATGTCATTAATTTAAAGGAACTCAAGAAAATAAGAACACCTGATAAAATTATACTAATAAAATAGTGATACAATATAAAATTACTGAGATAATGATTTTAAATACTGTATAAAACTCATCAAAATCCCTATAAAAACAAATGTTACACCATTGAGTAATAGAGGAAGGAAAAATGGGTAGAAGTCTTCCCTTGAATCTTTCATTATTAGAAAAATAATTCTAAGAATAATAATGGAAATACATAGAATAATAAGAATATACAAAACCATTTTTTGACTTTTGGAAATGAATCCTAATGATTTTTTTTGTTTTGGAATGCCTTAGGAAGGTGTTAATAGCATTTTTGTGACTTTTCTAAAAGAAAATTTTCATTGGAATTTTAAGTGACATTTGAATTTTTTATAACAGTTGGGTTCTGTTTTAATATTACCATGAGATGTTTTAAAACTATAAAATAAATTTAAAAAGATATTTAAAAATAATCAAATTAATGGCATATAATGATTTAATTAATTATTTTATAATATAACCTTAGTATTTGATAAAAAAAATATAAATAAAATAAGAATAACATAATTAATTTTAAATAATTAATCTATCAAATAAAAAAGAATTTGGATTACATAAATTATTCTATGTTCCACCACAACTGAGAGCATCCAAATAAGGCCAATCAGATAAGGTCTTGTGGGGGAATAGAACAAGACCACTCAAGGAATGCAGGATAGCCCCTATGTAGGTGGACCGAGTATCAAACTGAGAAGATGTAGATCGAGTATCATTCCATGTGTATGGCTTTGGCCATGTCCCGAGGAGGGATCTCCTGAATAAGTATCCCTGTGTGTGTGCTTGTGTTTTTAGACTAAGACAAAAATGCCCATCCTTATAAGGTAGTCACAAAAACTGAATGGTTTCTATGTGGGATGCACGAGAGTGGATCTGGACCACATGATCTAGACACATCCCATCTGGGTCATCCACCTCCTTTTCCCTGATCAGTCTCACTTACATATTCGTAGGACTAATCTCAACCACTAATTTTAGCTGAGATTAATCTTGATCATCAATTTCATTTCCCCGATCAACCCAGCCATGCTCACACATTTACACTATCTGATCATGTTTCTTCTACTCTAGGTTTTCCCCTTATATTAAAATCTATATGATCTCCCCTTAAAATGATATGATTTTATTGCACCCATCTCATCTATCTCGAACAAATCCTAGTCCTTCTTCTAAAACAAGGCTACTCCCACATTGAGCATTATCACGTCACACCAGTGGGTCGACATGTTTGGTACCCTCCTCCATTTCATTCCCCTAATGAAATATATTTCATATATATCATCTAAATATCTCGCATCCCCATCATGAAATAATTTTCCACAAGTTTGACATCATCGGTATTATTTTATAATGATCCTCATTGGCTTCCCAACATGATACGAATATATGTTTATATATATATGATTATATTTTATCAGTTTATTTATGAATTTCCCAATTTATCATCATTGTTTAGGCCTTGAGAAGCCTATTTTTAAATCCCTTCACTCTCGTTGATTTTTTCAACATGGATTATAAAATAAATACTTAATTTTTACAATCCCTCAAATCCCCAAACCCCATCATCCCAAATTCCCAATTTTGTTCTTCTCTAATTCCCACAACTCTCATCCGTCATTTGATCCAAAAAAGTAAGGGATTTATAGCTTTAAATTTTATTTTTTAAGGGTTCTTAAAATTATTTTCATATTACCAGGGTACATTTTTATGTGTATATATATGCAAATATACAGATATATAACAAACTATTTTTTTGTATATATATGAGATGATGGTTTTTTATTCAAATTTTAATTCTAATCCTATTTTTTGTATGGGTTTAATTTTATTATCGGTCAAATTATATTGATTATAAAGATATATATATATATATTTCTATCATTCAGATTTTATTAAATAGACATTTTGATTTAAATTTAGTCTCTAAGCTAATATGTTGTAAGTAAAATCACCTTTCAAATGGTTTTCTTGTGATTTAGAAATATCATTTTATAAATAAGGAATAATGATATATATTTATGTATATACAGATATGTATATCAATTTATTTATTAAAAAGTTTTAATCTTTTATTTCCAATCCTATATACTAATTTAGAATTTATTATTAATATACCAATTTATGGTTTATGTTTATATGTAACCTTAGTTTTTAGATGATAATGGTTAACATTTTATGGTCCAATGCTCAACAAGCTATCATTTAATGTGTGAAATTATATATTCACCCCAACATATGTCATGCATAATTATGTATGGCCATCATCTAAATTATATATGAAATATGACACACTTTTTTATCAAGTATGTACTTAATTTATTTTTTATTTTATTTATAATTTATAATTAATTTCATTTATTTCAGTCATGGGATTATCTTAAAAACTATTTTAGAAACTCTCAAGAATATGTTCAATACTTCATATAAGGAATGTTTATTTTCATAAAATGATTATAATAATATGTATGTATTTTTGAAATATTTTGTCTTAGGATTGAGAAAGACAGTTCAATTGAAAGTGTTTTAAAAAATTATAACTTTTTTTTTCTGTGACGTTATGGGTAGTGAACCCATAAGTCTTAAGAGAAATTTTTTCCATATTAGTTATGACTAGTGGACTCATGGATTTTATAATTGTTTCCAAGTATCATAAATGAACTACAAGATGTTTTTATTATTTTAATAGAGAAATACGAAAAAACTATTCAATTATAATTATTTTGAAAAAATAATAATTTTCTAAATTTATTTACTTTATGAGAATAAAATTCATAGAATGTTTTTTTATTTCAAATAAATGTTCTAAAGAAATTTATTAATTTTTTTGAAAACCCTTACTGGGAAATTTAAATGCTCACCCAATGTTTTAAATTCATTTATACATGTTTAGTAGATTTTCCAATGATGTTTTTCTCTATGTGGAGGCAGCACAATAAAGTTTATTATATTTATTTTATTTCATTTTTTATAGTTTTAATTGAATTTAATATTTGTATCTAATTCTATAGAACATCGACCTATAAAATTTCCTAGAAATTTGAATTCATTTTGATTTTTATTAATATTTTTATAAAAAATTTACACAAAATTTTAAGCATTGAGTCCAGAAGCATTATCTCATGTTTTTATAAGGATAACCTTGAATAATTCCTAAAATGTTGGGGAATCTGTTATTTTTATGGGAATTAAGGTCATATCATGAAATATTTTCATGGAGTTAAATGTCTTATCTGTGAAGAATGTGGGAATTTCCCAAATCGAAGGACCTATTTCCAGCCATTAATTAAATTGGATAGATTGAAGTATTTATGAATTTGGATTCATGAATTATGAATGGTGAATTATATAAGATTTTTTAGTATATGTTTTTCTTATATGAACTTACAATGTTATGATGAATGGTTCTGATAGACTATAAGATAAATTTAATGGAAATGTGATGTTCATGGGAAACCCATGATTAATGGAAAGATAATGCTTATTATATTCATTATGTTAGGATAATGATGTTTGGAATATGATATGATTGATATGAATCAGTAAATTGGATGTTACATGTTACCTTGGAATGAATAAATTAATTTTTTTGAAAAGTGGTTTATGCTATCATTAATGATGTTTAAAACATTTTTTCATGAATGAAATATTTATAATAAAAATTGGAAGAATAAAAAATGCATGTTTCCAACAAGGATTTATGGTAATTTAGGTTACTACCATGTTTTCAGAGTGAACATGATGAAGGTATTCACATGTTTTTTATGTGGAAACCAATAGCTACCTTATGATATTTGATGTATCGAAGATAAATTTATTTTATGAAATTTGTTGACCTGGATTCTAATTTTCTGTATTTTCCATTTTTGGTAGGTTTATATGTTTAAATTTTTTGGAATGTTTATGTTCATACTCGGATAAATTTTGTGAGATTAAATTATTATCACACAATATGAGGATTTATTCATATTGTATTACTTGTTCTAAACATTTTTTTAATAATGATAGATTGAATGACACATTTTTAGAATTATGGTTCTAATGATCTGTTTTTGCTTCCAGAAAAAACAATTTAGCTTCTTTTCATGGAATGATAGATCAAGTGGAAATTGATAAAGGTACCGTAAAAAGGTAAGAATTTTTATATGAAAATGAATAAAATCATGTACCTATATTTCTTTATATAAAAATTCTATAAAATAATTCCTCAACTCTATGAAATTGATATTGTAAAATCATTATCCGAATACATTGGTTTTTGTTGAACTGATGGTCTTATATGTCAAGACCCCTCCCATAGGGGACTGTGTTGTGAGTACCCCAATCCTTCCTCAGAAAGGCCAAGGGGTGGAAACTAGCACTGATTAGGCATATCCCATGACTGGGAGGCATTAGCCTATGTACCTATAAACACACACACATCCCCAATCCCAAAAATGTTGAAATGTTAAAATAATTAGTAAACAATAATTCATACTGCTATGATACCAAAAACAGAGTAAAAACATAAGAAAATGTAAGTAAAAATGGACAAAATATAAGCCCACCAAAATAAGAGTCTTCCAATGTGAATGCACAAGTTTATGAAACTCATCCACAGAAAACCTTACCTAAAGGGTAGGTGTTGGAAATTTGTCTGAAGCCTTATAATTACCCCTCGTCTTCATGATCATACTAAGTACCACATGGTCCTAGCCCACCTATGAATCCATCAAAGCATCAATCATCTACACAAGACACAAAAAATGTGGGAAAAGATCATGCATAGGTGAGTAAAGCAATACTCGGTAGGACACATTGAATCCACATTGGAAAACATTGAGAAATACACTAAGTATAACACAAAGGAATGAACAATGGAATACACCAAGTATACCATGAAGGAAAACAAAAGAATTACATTAAGATCATATAGGTATAAGACAACAATGCAATGAAAGGGATTATCAGTTTTAATCCAAAAAACATCAAATTTCATTTTCATTGCATGAAGTGTCAATGTCGGAAAATTGAGAATTGATGGTGCATGAAGAATCAATGTCGGTGCACAGAGCATTAGTGTTGGCCCAAGGAGCGTTGATAGTGCACAGAGCATCAATATCAGTGGATGAAGCTTGGATGGCACACAAATTAGTAGGGTTGGTGCCCTGAGTGTCATTGTTAGTGCATAGAGGGTATATGGTGCACGTAGTGTCAGCATCGAAATATAGATAATTGACGAGACATACTTCCCCCCAAGTCACATTGTCACCAAGATCACATAGGCATATCCAGCTACAAGATTCTGATCATAGAATGCTTCTTATGGGATAACACACTCCTCAAACCATTAGTTCACAAAAAAACTACCTAAAAACTCACATAGATTATCTTAAATGTATCTCTTCATCACAAGGTTCCAAATTCTAGAAATAGATCATCAAACAGACATCTCATTCGAAAGATAAATAAAATTTATTAAAAAGGTCCTGGTACAATCTGAGTCCGACCGAACCTACCCTGGTCGGAAAATCATGAACCGTCACCACCTTCTGGGTGCAGCCTTGCTTTCTTGGTCCAGCCTACAATAAGCAGGCCTGTGTGTGTGCACCATACATGGCATGCATTGGCCTTGTCTGTCTGATCAACATGGTTTCGGGTCGCGTTTCACGCAGCCGTCCCGCCTTCCCCACACGTACCTATAGCTATGCCACAGGTCCCTCCTCCGATGCATCTCCAATGTATGCCCATGCTCTAATGAGGCCTCCAATATTGGCCTTTCAGTCGCTGCCCATGGCTTCCACCACCACGGTCCCTATGCGATCTTTCTGCGCCACCTGCGCGATCTTACTATCGCCACTTCTATAGTCACTGTTGGGTATATCATTGTCTTCTTCCTCAACCGCATGTGGTCACTTCCATGTGCCATCGGGCACTAACTTGTTCTGCCACCAGTGGACCCAGTTCTATGGGTCATTGAGACTACTCTGGTGCTCCATTATTTCTCAACTGTTCCATTTCTGTGATCCTCGGGTCCCAACCATCATTGCTCTAGTCCTTGATATTCCATGCTAGCGCTCTGGGGGCTAATCTCATTTGGAACCTCCTGGTAAAATTTATTTCGTTACCATAATGCTCAAACGGAGAATAAGATCATGAAAAGGGATATAAATGGATCACATAGAACACTCAAAGAATCGATCTTGTTCATTTTCGTGTCATCCTGGATCTATTTTGTTTAAAGAATAATGAAGAAACCAACTATGGGATAATCAGAAAGATCTATTCGATTTAATACAATTATTTAACCATCCCAAAATAACGAATGATTCTTGAATGAACCTATTTGTTTGTTGTTATGTGTCCATCATTGGAATTTAAGAAGGGGAAAATAAACCAAAAATAAATAGACTCTATACCTCTACGTTGGATCATTTGTTGAGGAATGACAAAGTTCTATGTCTTTTTCGATCCTCAATGTACCAGATTTCATCACCAATAGATTTTTCTTCTTCTGGACATAGAGAAATTCCTTGCATATTGAGATAACCCTTAATTTCAATGAAATTTGTTATTAAAAAATGGTCTTGCGTTAACACATTACATGTAAATAAAATGTTTTTATTAAATATTTTAATGAATTTCAAAAACAAAAAAAATTTCTACCCTCGACCAATGCCAGTTGACGATATGTCTCATCTAAGGTAATGTTGATGTTTTTAATGAAAAAATGCCCCTAGATTTCTAATCTAGAGACACGTCTACATGTTATTCTTATTCAAAGATAAACCCGCTATGGGTTTTAATTTAAAAGTGAACATTTTTCAAAAACAAATTGGCACACCGGGCCTCAGGATCACACATTTTCTCAACATATAGTCTCGCAATTTTACCAATTAATTTATAAAAATGACATTGTAGACAATCATAGTAATTACATTCTCCCCATGTTAGGGATTTAGATCCCCGAAATCCAAAACAAGGGCTACTCAATAAAAAGGTGAGGGTACTGAGCATGAATCTAATCCTCCCACTCCCAAGGGATCTCTTGGTGATCCATGTGCCACTATAGAATATGAACTAGAGGAATCGATCATCAATGAATTATATACTCCCAACATTCCTCCATATACACTGGGTACTTAGAAAAAGTCTCACCATCATCAATGTATAGATCTTCCCAGTTGATGACATGCGATGGATGTTGAAGATCCCTCCTATGATGCAACAAGTGGAAAATATCATACACACAATGCATAAGTGAGTGTAGAGCTAGGCAGTATTCCACCTCACTGACAGTGCCCATAATCTGAAAAGGGCTAACGTATCTCAGAGATAACATGTTTCCCCTATGAAATCTCTGTATTCCATTTTGAGGAGAGACCCAAAAGAACACATGGTCTCCCCCCTCATACTCCAAAAGCCTCTATCACCTGATATCATAAGACTTATGAAAACTTTTTATAGACTTTGTCCACTCTATGATGACCTGACCTTCTTGGTTGTATCCCATAGCAACTCCATCCCCATGAGTATAGAATCACCTGTGTCAATCCAGCACATCGATGACCTACATGGTCACCCATATTGGGCCTCATATGGTGTCATACCATGGGTGTAGTGGTAGATGTTGTTGTATGAAAACTCCACTAAAGTTAGGTGATCCTCCCAACAATGACCAAATTCTAGGATGTAATCATGTAGCCTATCCTCGAGAACCTAGATTGTAACACCCTGAAGTTTTTATGAAATAATTTAATACAAATTTTTAATTCTTTATTAGCTTTCACTACATGAAATTATGAGTTAAAATGAATTGTGACATGCCTTTAGTATAAAATTAATATTTTATCCAATCTATTAGGTTAGTGGGAATAAGTATAACTAACTTAGGAAAATGCATTTTGAAATCATTGGCTATCAATTATTTATGAAAAATATAAATCAATTAGTTATTTTCATTTTTGAGGGAGTTACTATTGGTAAGGAAATTAATGAGATATATATATTTTATATACTTAATAAACTATTTTTTATATTCATTCAATTTCTATTTTAGTCATAAGGTATGAATAAACCATATTTGATGCATAGAAACCTATATTTTTTAATAGTGTAATTTTACAACATTGAATGGGGAACCCCTTTTAAATTTTGTTTTTGACCAAATAATAATTTCAATATAAAAACACAAACATGTTATTTTTAAGTGGGATATAAAACTTTATTTGGGTGAATTTATAATATTTTTCTAATAACTTTCAAGGTTTGATGAAAAGTTAAAATACACTAAATTTTATCTCAAAACAAATTTTTTCATCAAAATTATTTATATGGTTAAATTAAAATATTTGATGCTCTAAAATAATAAATAGAATATATTTTTATCATTCAATATAAATTATTTCATTATAATTAATTTTACTTTGAAATTTGATTTAAAAACATTTCAATATTTTAAAAAGTTTTAACTTGTAAAACTTATTTTCTATTTTTGATAACGGGAATAATTTTAAATTAATTACTAAAACATCTATATTTTTAATCATTAAAAATATATTCCATGTTTGGAATTAGTGGGTCTTTATTATTTAAATATATTTATTTTATTTTTGGGTATTATGAATTGTTATATTAGTAATTTTTATTGATACAGTAAAAGGGTAAACTGAGTAATTAAGAGTAAGAATACTATTATAAAATTATCCTAAAACTTTTCTTAATATAATTTAATTAGTGTTTTTCTACCTAAATAATCCTTGGATCTTAATGGTATCCATTTTAATATAGTTAGATGAGATTATGACATTTAATTTATTTTATTTAAATAAAAGTTAAATATGTCTCCTTGAAATTTTAATAAACAATCATTTTTTATATTATGTTATAAAAAATATAAATTCGATTATAAATAATCAGTTTAAATATAATATTTTTTCATTTATCATGGTTTTTTATTTTTAGTTATTCTGAAATTAATAATTACCTAAATAGATTATACATTAAAGATACAAAAATTCTATTATTGATGAAAAATCAATAAAATAGTTTTCATTAAAATAATAATACCTATTAAAAGATAAAAAAACTTGACCAAATAATATTGGTCACATATATCTTGACCATAATCATCCAATGCTCATTTTATGGACCATTTGGATCCTTATAAAAGGGATTATGACACGTAGGTTATTTTATTTAAAGTAATGTTAAAGTTGTAACCTTCATAATTTAATAAGTAAAACATTTTAAATATTGGATTTTCCAAAATATATTTTCTACTAAAAGTATTATATTGAAATATACTATATTTGTATTCATCATCATATTTTATTTTTAATTTTTATTTAAAAAATAATAATATTAAATAATTACACAAAAACTATTGTAGTAATTATTGTATTAAGAGAAATATCAAATAAATGTTATTAAAAATATTAAAGTAAATATAATTTTGGATAAATTACATGTATAAAGAATTTTATATATGAAATTCACCTCATATGGATATTATAAAATTGTTTTCTGGAAGTTATCTAGTTATATTAATATTTTTAAAAATCAATGAATTGAATAGTGGCGAAATTGAAACTATTGATTGTTTAAAACAATAATGTTTTATTAAATTATTTAAAAATAATTAAACATTTTTTAAAAATATATATTAATTATGATATGGTATATAATTATCTAATGTATTTATTTATGGTATATTTTACAAAAAATAATTAAATATTTCAACCTTTTAATATTGAATTACTTGTTACCGTAGTTAAAATTTTACTAGAATATCTGAGTGTTAATTAAAAAGATAGGGTTTAAATTGATATAAATACTTGTATTTTTTTGGTTGATAATATTACAACCCCATATCATCTCATATTCTAAATTTAGACATTTTTTATGTTTGTGGGTAGGGTTTGATTTTATTATAAATTGTTATTTATGGAGTTTCCAAAAGTCCCCCTCACCTCAATTATAAAAGTTCACCTCCTCCCTCACCTATTCAATTCACTTTGAGAATTAAATATTGGCCATAACCTACCCTTTTTACTTATCAACTCCCATATTTATATTATAGAGTTTCTGGTCATCTTCATATACCAACTCTAGTGCTCTAAGAAGAGAATTAGAGGAAGCATGTCGAGGAAGATGTAATCTCTTCTACCGATTCATTCAAACATCATTCTTCTTCTAATTCATCTTCATTAGGTATTTAATTATAAAGTAAAAACATCAGTATCACTCATTTAATTTTATTTTATTATAATTATGAAACAACCATATTCCACCTTCTATTCGTCATATGAAAAACAAAATCACCACACGTGTGTATGTACAGTTTATCGTCTTTATGCCGTGGTGTAATATGTTTTCTCCAACACCTTACATGGATGGGTATAATGAGGTAAATAATAACTATATATTATAATGATAACATTATATTGATTGTTAAATATTATACACCATCCAATTCAATACCAATGGACAATTATGGTAATGATATCATCACTTGTGCGTACGTACGATATACCATCACCATGATGTGACGTGATTTATTCTACATGATCATCATTAAACCACAATTTTATACATGAATGGTATGTATAAATATGATATAAATTATACTAATATAATTTTTTAAATGATATAAATATAACCTAGGAAGTGGAACATGAACTTATCTGACAAAACTTGCATAAGAACATAAAGCAGGTAATATCTGAATAATGATGAAAATTAAATATTACTAATAAAAAGATGATAATTTGATCATATATGATATCATAAAAATTACTATGATTCTCAAATAAGTCAATATCATTATTTAAATCAATTTGCAAGATGTTTGGATACATATTAAGGATATTAGACCTAAGGAAAGTGTAAAATTTTCAACATGATTATTATATGAGATTGTTTATATGTAAGTATTTACTGGGGTATATTTATCATGTGACACCCCAAGATTTCATAGTACGTTGTTTCTTCAAAGTAATTCAATAACTTGCACTACACGTAACACCGAGTTCAAGCGCACCAGGACTTACGAAACTAGCCATTAAAAAGAAGTTATGAATAGTATTAACTGAATTTTGACCTTTATATAATCCTTATAATTATAGAATCTATGTTATGAGTTTCTTAGTCATAATGTAAAAACAAATACAATTTTTTGGATAAAAGAATTATTTTTCAAAAAAATGCACTTTTACCACCTTTTAATGGTGAACCCTTTTTAAATCCAATATTTGAAACTTTTATAGATTCAATTTGACAAAATAAACTTCTTATTTATAATCAGGACATAAGAATTTAGTTTCAATAAATTTTTGATGTTTTTCTGATAACTTTCATATTTTGGTGAATAGTGAAAATACTATATTTTAACTGAAAATAAATTTTTTAGTAAAAATAATTTATAGTGTTAAATTATTCATTTTAGTGGTTTTAAATTATAATTAGATTATATTTTTACCATTTAACCCAATTTTGGTTAATAGATGTAATTTCACTTTGAAATTGGTCATAAACAAGTTTCAATTATTTGGTATTTATTATTTCCTAAAAATACGCTTTCTGGTTATCACAACGGAAATTATTTTTAAATTAATAAATGAAATTTCTATGTTTTGAATTTGGTAAAATAGACATAATTTCTGGATTCGGAATATCAAAATTAGCTTAGGGCGAATTTTTGGTATGTTTCTGAAAACATTCATTTTTTGATGAATAGTGAAAAACACTGCGTTATTGGTTAAAACTGACTTCTCATTTAAATAATTATTTATTATATTTAAATTTATTTTAGGTAAAAATAGATATATAATACTTATATATGTTCAATGTAATTCATTGGGGTCATTTTGTAATAATATTAGATATATTAAATTTTATTGAACTTTTCATCGTCTTTTACCCACCTCCTAGGAGAATTTACAAATTCGCATAAAACATAATTTTACCACTTTTGTGAGTGGAATTTCAAAAATCCTAGAGACACGGTATATATTAGTAAGAAAAATGCGGTTCAATAAGATGAAAATAATTTTTGGTAAATAGTAACTTTTTTACTTTTATTTACCACGGTTAAAAGTAAATAGTGTAATTAAGGGTAAAAATTATATTATTATAACCCTAACACATGTCCTAATTATATTGGAAAAGTGTAATTCGACCAAAAAAACCTTAGGAAAAAAATATGATCATTTAGGTCCACTTGGATTAGATTAGGACATTACTATTATTTTATTTAAAGAAGATTTAAAAGAGTTAAAATCAATGTTTAATAACTAAAACATTTTTAATATAGAGTTATACATAAGATAAATTTGATTATAAATATTCATTAGAAATATAAAGATATTTCCTAATTAATGGTATATTATTTATAATTTTTAGACAATAAATAATTTAATTTATTTCTGACACAATGATGATGCAATAATTACCTTATTAATGAAAGATTGAAATAATTGATATTTTAAATATCCAAATAATTCTAATTTGAGACATTTAATGAATTACACTAATTTTCTAGGTTCACATGAAATGTTAGGGTTGATTAAATGATTTTTTTTATAAGTAATAATGCTGTTATGAATTTAACAAAAAACAAAATACCAAATAGTGTCAAAATTGGCATAAAAGAGTTTTTAAAATAAATATTATATTATTAATTGATATTCTATTCCTAAAAATCTAAGGTTCGGAAAAAGGGATTAAATATTATTATATATGTTATTAATGATCCACTTGAGGTTTTATTTGAAGTTTATAGTAAGTTTATTAACCATATAATATAAAAATAAAAAGAGACATGGTAAATGTCAAACTAATTAACTAAGAGTTAAATATAAAAGATAAGGCTAATATAGTGACCCAAACCGGACTAAAACCAATTTTTTGAGTGGTTTTCGACCCATCCCCACCTTATCATCGAAAGAAATTAGTTTGGAGCCATTAGAAACCCGAAAATGATTATATTATAAAATAATATTTCAAGCTTTTCCTAAAGTGACCCTCACCTCTCTTATAAAAGGGAACTTCCCTTTTCTTAATTTCACACCTCCTAAGCCATTTGGCTCTCCCAAACCCTGCCCAAATATCCTCTCAAATATCCTCCATTCATCCTAGAGGCCTTACTTTGGTCATAAAGCCAATTTAAGGAGCCCTTTTGATAAAATCAAAAGGAAGAACCTGAAGAAGAGGTGATGATTTCACCACCCTCTTTCAAGTTTTTTTCTTCTTCCACTTACTCTTTCTTTTTTATTACCATACCAAAATAATAACTCCAATACCTTATATATATATAATTTGATGTTATTATAAATATTTAACAACTATATTCATTGTTATATTCATCCTATGAATGATAATGTCTCCATGCATGCGTGTGTACGGCTTACCGTCTCCACGCTGTGGTGTAATTTGTTATTCAACACTATGTTATTTGGATGGATATAATGATGAGTAATATGTATATAAATAATTAAAATTACATTATAATTTCTATGTAAAATTAATATACCATCCAACTCCACACAATTAAGGAAATGATATTGTCACTCGTGCGTACGTACAGATTACCGTCTCCACGACGCGATGAGATTCATTTCCACATTCACCATTAAACGATGATTATAAAAATATATATTATTAATTAGTATTTAATATATGAAATAATAATGATTCTGGATATATACATATATATATATATGTATTTACATATATCTCAATCACTTACTTCTGTTCAATACGACATTAAAATGGAAATGGCGTTTATGCGTACGTACGACCTACCGTCTCCATAAACGGTGTTTCCATTTAATAAATCTATCTATTATAAATATTTATATTCTGAATATATATGATATATAAATCATGTTTTATATTCTGGAAGTATGAAAATCGTGATCTAAGTGATACTATCAAGAATAACAAGTTAAAACACGTACGATAAAGAAAGCGATTATTACCCAAAATGTTACTTTAACAAGGAAAATATTATTAAATTGGGAGTATAAAGTCAAAAATGAATCATATATGATATCATAAATATTAATATGGTTATTTTATAATTTAATATCATACCATGGTCATTATAAATGAGGTTGAACGTACCCTCGACCAAAGGAAAGTGCAAGGTAAGGGTTAATTCCTCAATCTCATTATTATTCGAGATTGTTTATGTGTAAGTATTTACTGGGAACTTTTATCATCCATGTCCATTTTTCATCAAAATTATTTAAAAATTAATATTTTAAGGATTTGTTAAAGGTGCTTATTATAAAGATCATAATTTTAAATGTTTTAAAAAAATTAACTTTCTAAATCTTTTTAATTAATGTCCAGGTTTCAAAATGGTTTTATGTATTTATTTATATAGACATGAATGTTTTGAAGAAATAATTATTTTCAAAAGTTTCAAAGTGGTATGGGACACTTTGATTCAAAAATCTCTTTTAAATGACTTCCTTTATAAAAGTGGTACATTTAAATGATTCCACAAAAAAGGATATTATTCTCAACGGTTTTTAATGATTATTTTCAACTATGTCAACATAGTTTTTGGATATTATTCTTTATTGAGGTTAATTTATTATAAATAAAATCTTCAATATTTTATTTAATGAGCTATGATACTGTTGACTATGAATGTTCCATTTTTATACCATTCATGGTTTATGGTTAATGTATTGACATTTCGTATGCTAGTTTTAATACGAATGATTAAGTTGTGTTTCAACATTTTCATATAAGGATTGCAATGGACTTAGTAAGTGACGGATGGAGCTCGCTATAGCTCCTCGATGAATCAGTAAGTCTCATGAGACAAACTAGTGTCTTGGAACAAGGCCTTGACAAAAAATTAATTTGTAGTCTGGGCACGAGGTCTTTACTATGTGGTAATGCTGTCCAGCATTAGGCATTCCCTCATTATGAAATTAGATATTACATGTGATTATTCGACTAGCAGAATATCCATGTGCATGTTTATTATTGTAATGTTTGATTTTTTTTTCATATTATGTTAAAGTTTATGTTTAAAAAGGATTTTTTATCACACATCTTGCCTTAAAAGTTTATAGCTTCCGCTAAATTATTTACCCTTACTAGGCATCTGATCTCACCCCTTTCTTATGTTTTATTTTCCTAGGATTACAAGAAGTGTATTATGATTGATATGTAGGGTTAAGATAAAGGGAATAATGGAATTCTCAAAGAACTATCTATGTTGTGTTTTATGTTTGAAATTTTAATGTAAAGTTAATGTATGTAATCTATTTTCCAAGACTGCTAAATTGATCGGTCCATCGGGATTTAATTCATTATAATCATGCCAATGTTTTAAAATAATGCAACATCTCTGGGTAACCGTGGTCGGGGTGTTACAGTTGGCATCAGAGAATGTTTAGAAATAAACATGGAAACTAGATTTAGATAAACTCTGATTAGAGAACATTACCCTAAGATAGACATTGAGGATTAGTATTGAAGAACATCCTAAAATTTTGGTATTTTATAGATTTTGTGAGTTTTCAAAGCAATACATCCCTATTTGGATAAAATCAGGTAGAGGCGGCTCTGGAAAAGATGTGCCTTGGGGTAAAACCTGAAAACACCGCTTTGAGCTAGACTCGAACGGGAACTGGTGCATGACAGTGGGACTTGCTGCACTCTTGGTTACGAGACTCCCAAGGGATATGCTTAGGATAATTCTCATTTTCTTTACAAACCATTATGAAGGGTTTATGAGTATATACTTTCTCAAAGAAAATATTTTTATGATTATGGATTATATCCATAAACTGTTCAATTTATGTTAATTGTTTTACAAGTTTGGGATTATGTATTGTGATTTATAAACTAATCTAGTGTATGACATTGTTTAGAAATGACGCCTAGTGGAAGGAATAGAAACTGTATCAATGCGCGTAATCCATGTAGGGATTTCCCTCCTACTAAAGATAATTATATCGAAGCTGGTGATGAAACTGCTGCTGATCAGCTTATCACCATACTGGGATAACTCACTCAGGTTATGAATAATAACCTTACCCTTATGGAGCACCCTGGTCCACAACACGGAGGATCAATGTTAGACTGATTCCTGAGGCAACAACCACCAAAATTCAATGGGAGTAAAAATCAATTGGTAGCTAATAAATGGATAAGTTCCATAGATAAAATATTTCAGACTCTGGGGAGTAGTGAAAGGGAAAAGGTTGTGATGGAAGTTTATCTCCTCACTGGAGATGTTAATCAATGGTGGTCATTTATTCAAAACAAAAAATAGGATGAAGAAGTATCAAGTATGGAATGGAAGGGTTTTAAAGAGATTTTCATAGAAAAATACTTTCCTCATGACGATTGAGAGGATATGGAAAGACAATTTCTCAGTCTGAGGAAAAAGGAGGATGTGAATGTTGCAACGTATGAGGCTAACTTTACAAGGTTAGCAAGGCATGCTGCAGGTTATTTATGGAACCCAAGAAGTAAGATTGATTGTTTCTTTGATGGGTTAAAATAAATTCTCTCTCTAGCATTAGTATCGCAATCCTTCTCATCATATGAAGATATAGTCTCATGTGTTATCAAGACAGAAAAGGAATTCTCTAAATCTTATGACAATAAATTAAATCAAGAGAAGAAGAGAACGGTGGAGGAAAAGACAGATAAAGAGAAAAAGGGAAAGAAAGGAATTCCATTATGTGATAATTTTGGGAAGAAACACCTCGGTACTTGCCTAAAAGGAATGGGAGTTTGTTACAAGTGTGGTGAAAAATGCCACCAAGCTCGTGATTGCAAGGGGAAGAAAGAGGCTGTCAATGTTGAATGCTATAATTGTAGAGAAATGGGGAATTATGAAAATTAATTTCCTAAGCGTCAAGGAAACCTACCTCAAAAAAGGCCAAGGTATCAAGGCAAAGCATATGTTGTTACTACAATTGAAGTGGAATAATTAATGTATTTGTGTTTTTGGACTCAAGGATTATATTCTGGTTATAAGAATAATGTGATATATATAAGGATAGTACTGCGGTAATTGTTGTTTTCATTAAGGATTTAATATGACTAAGGTAGTCATATTTTCATTATGTGAAAATGAGAGAAACATTACTTTGTTTGGGGAATCTGATGTTACAATTGATTTTGGAATTTAGATACCTTTTACAGAGAGTCTGGATAGAGATATTTTGGACAACTATAAAGGTTGGAATGGATTATGTTAAACTTTGTCTAGTATTGTTTAAGGTTAAAACATTTATTATGATTATTTTTGGAATATTATAATTATATAGTTTAAGAAAAAGGACAACCTGTAGGTCGGGCGATAACCCATCACATCTGACAAAGCTACAGGAATCGAACCCACAACCATAGTGCGATAGGCCTTTATTACCTACCACTAGCCTACAGGAAGTCCCTGGTTATTACAAAATATTTTCTTCATTTAAATGGTATGTGTTAATATTTGAAACCTTATATGACTAGGATAAATATAATATTTTTTATTTCTATTATCTTTTGGCATGAAATATGAGTTTGTGGTAGAAATTAGTTGAAGGAGGAAACTCTACTTGTCAAGTATATATATATATTTATTTCTCTTATTCTATGAATAAATTAATTCTTAAACTTTAGGGAAGGGATATTAAAACCAAAAATATGTTATCCTAATACCTTAAGTTTTGTTGAACTGATGATATTTTAAATCATTATATATTGAAAGCTTTGAGGCCCTCCTTTTTACACTTGTTTGTGATTGATGACCTCAATCACTCCCTATAAATATATACGTTTTCCTATAATTACACATCTATAATTTCCACCAATGTTGTCATATTCAAAACCCTAATTTGGTGGTGACTTTCTCATTTCCCTTTCCCTCTTATTGAAACTAAATTTTATTAACCCTATTTCTGATGTGGGTTTTCCACAAAGAAATTTTCTATTTTCAACCTTTTATTTTCGATGAACAATTTCAAATTTCAATGACACAATTTATTAAATGAGGGAAGAATGTAACACCCAAAGATTTCATAGTACGTTATTTCTTCAAAGTAATTCAATAACTTGCACTACAAGCAACACCGAGTTCAAGCGCACCATGACTTGCCAAACTAGCCGTTCAAAAGCGGTTATGAATAGTATTTACAGAATTTTGAAATTTATATATTCATTATAATTTTAGAATCCATATTATGAGTTTTTTAGACATAATTTAAGAAAAAATACATTTTTCAGATAAAAATTATATTTTTCTAAAAAATACACTTTTACCGCCTTTTAATGGTGAACCCTTTTTAAATCCAATATTTTAAACATTTATATATTCAATTTTACAAAATAAACTTCTTCTTCAGAATCAGGACATAAGAATTAAGTGTCAATAAATTTTTGGTGGTTTGCTGATAACTAAAAACAACTTTTTTAATCAAAATAATTTATAGTGTTATATTATTCATTTGAGTGGTTTTAAAGTATAATTAGATTATATTTTTACCATTTAACCCAATTTTGGTTATTAGATATAATTTCACTTTGAAATTGGTCATAAACAAGTGTCAATATTTTGGTAGTTATTATTTCTTAAAAATATGCTTTTTGGTTATGACAACGGGAATTAATCTTAAATTAATAAATTCAATTTCTATGTTTTTAATTTGGTAAAATAGTCTTCATTTCTGAATTTGGAATATCAAAATTATCTTAGGGTTAATTCTTGGTTTGTTTCTAAAAACATGCAACTTTTGATGAATAGGGAAAAACACTACGTTATTGGTTAAAACCGACTATTCATTTAAATAATTATTTATTTTATTGAAATTTCTTTTAGGTCAAAATAGATAAATAATACCTATATATGTTCAATTTAATTCATAGGAGTAATTTTGTAATAATATTAGATATATAAAATTTTATTGAACTTTTCACCGTCTTTTACCCACCTCCTAAGAGAATTTGCAAATTCGCATAAAACTTAATTTTACAACTAAAATGGGTGGAATTTCAAAAAATCGAGAGACACGTTTGATATCAGTAAAAAAATGTGGTTCAATAAGATGAAAATAATTTTTGGTGATTAGTAAATTTTTACTTTTATTTACCACGGTTAAAAGTAAATGGGGTAATTAAGGGTAACAATGATATTACTCTTAACCTAACACATGTCCTAATTCTATTGGATAAGTGTAATGCAACCAAAAACAACCTTAGGAATAAAATATGAACATTTAGGTCCAATTGGATTAGATTAGTACATTTATTATTATTATTTTTAAAGAAGAGTTAAAAGAGTTAAAATCAAAGTTTAATAACTAAAACATTTTTAATATAGGGTTATAAATAAGATAATTTAGATTATAAATATTCATTATAAAGATAAAAATATTTCTTACATAGTGGTATTTTCTTTATAATTTTTAGACATTAAATAATTTAATTTTTTTATGACACAATGATGATGCATTAATTACCTTATTAATGAAAGATTGAAATAATTGATATTATAAATATCCAAATAATTATAATTTGAGACTTTTAATGAATTAAACAAATTTTCTAGGTTAATATTACATAATAGGGTTTATTAAATGAATTTTTTTTGAAGTAATAATGTTGTTATAATTGAAAAAACGTGCCTTTAATAATAAACTTGAACACATTATGGTAGGAAAATGAGCTGAGTAAATAATTCCAAAATAAAACATAATCATGGTTATTCTATTAATCTAATAACCACATAAAATATCAATATCTAAACTCATAATGATGTAATGCATAATGTCGGACATTATGAAACATTTTGTCAAGGCCTTGGCCAAGATGTTTAATGATTAAGGCCTCGGCCAAAATCCATATCACATTGGGAGAGGCCTCGGCCAATTCCACATCTATTTGTCTCATTAGACCAACCGATGCATCGAGGGGATATAGCGGGCCCCAACCATCACATAATAAGTCCAATTAATTACTCATATGAGCGGGGATCAACATATACAACATATACATTCAATTTAAAACAATCATATGAAATGTAACTAACTTTCCCCAATCATCAAACATAAAACTCTAACCATTCCAAGAAATATGGTGAATGGTTTTAGGATATATTTTCCACAATAAAGATAGTCATAAACCTTTCAATAAAATGTGGTAGATGACTTCATAAATTATTAAACTCAATAATACCATTGAATCAACAAGATTGTTGAAGTAGATGAAAACGCTCTTATAAAATCATTAAGCAATTCTTGAGATAGATACTCTTTTATTTTGAAAAGAAGAGTTCTTTTGGAAAATATTTATATAAAACCATACGTGAAGTAAGATGGTATTTTAATAATCAATTGAGTTGTTTTATAAAGATAATGGTTTCCAAAAATATATTATATAGTGCCCATGAAAATAGATAAGAATTTGAGAACTTCCCTTAAATCGGGCTTGTATTTTGGAAACAATTTGAAAGCTCCTTCTAAAACATGTAACTATCCATAAAAAAGGAAGGTTTCTGGATTTTATACATATATAAGATACTCACACATATTATATTATGAGTACATAACAATACATAATAATTTCATTGAGGTATTTAGACAATGAAAGTATCCCGAATGAAAATGGAAATTCGGGTGGAAAACCCTTACACTTTGTAATAAAATGATTTGTATTCCCCAAAAATTAATAATATAAGAAGTATAGATTTAATTACATGAAGATAAAGATATTAATTATATGTGACATCAACTGTCAGTATTCATACACCATACAAAAGTATTACAAGTGAATATGGAAAATCTCACAAAAATGGAAGTGAGATGAAGAAACTCTTACCTCATTATAATCAATCGAGTCGTATGAAAAATAGTCCATAACCACAAAATGAATCATATAATATCATGAATATAAAGATAATTATGATAATACATATCAAATGGCAGTACACAATACGCCACAAGCAATAAATAAGCGGTGAACAATTGAAATCTCACGGAATTAAAAGTGAGATAAGAAACCCCTTACCTTAAATCCGAGTGTGTTCTTCTCTTGAAATTAAGGTCCTGGAATGTGAAATTATACATATCAATAACTTATTTCATAACCTAATAGAGATGTATTTAGTTTATCGTAATTCATTTTAGTTCATTTATGTAATTATTTATAAGTTATTATATTGAATTTTTTCATACCAGCGTGTTTGTTTTATTGATTTTCATATTCGGTTCACTTGCTTTTAAGTAATGAAGTGGAATGGATGTAAATCTCCAGAATTGAAATTAAATATTATTTATGAAAATACAGAATTTTTGATTTCCATTTCTATCATTTGGTTACATTTAATGAGGTTGAATCATTAGATGACAACCACTTTGATTATTCGGCGGTATTTGGATTATTATGAACTAGTTTTGTCATATAACTTAATTATATGTACATATTCTGGTTCCTGAATATTAAATAGGTTACAATAAATATATTATAGTTTTTTTCAACCATAAATATGGTTTAATGGCCAGTAATGATGAAGAAATTGAAGAACTAAACTTCGTCGTCCACCAAGGCTATAAATTGGAACCTCATGGACGTTGATTTCATTTATAAAAATAAAAGGGAGAGAGTAAGAATATTATGATGGTTATTCCATTAACATGATATAATTATAGTATATATATGATAATGGAGTTATCGTGATCATTTTTACAGAGGATGTGAGGAAAGACGAAGAAAAGAAAGGAATCTTAAAATGAAGGAAAACTTGATAAATTTCTCACGAAAATTCTGCAGCCTTACGGTGTCTCTTAAAATTTCATTAAAATAGTTTGTTGAGAGGAATGGAATATCTCATAATTAATAAAATATATGGATAGTAAGGGGGAATATTTAATGAAATATACCAACACAAGCCAAAGGGAATGGAAGAGAATAACATAAAATGAAAGAAAATAACGAAAATAAAAGAGGATGTTTACCTCTTGATCTCTTCTCCTTGAGTTCCTCCTTAAGGGCTTTGGTTTTGGTAATTTGGTGAGACCAGAAACTCTATGAAGTGGGGAAGAAGATTGGGGAGGGAAATTGACATAAATTAGAAAATTCTCAAGGCTTGATAGGTGTGGGAGGAAGAGGTGAGTGAGGGTGGTATTTATAGTGGAGGCGGGGAGGTATTTTAGATTATTTTAATCATTATTATAATATTTTTATCAAGACTATGAATAGTCTCAATGCAAGTGACCCTAAATAGTAATAATATAATGTGAGTTGGAACCAAGTGTCCTTTAATCACTTATGATGTCATAAATAGTGAATTTTACTGATAATTTGATTATACGGTATTTTATCGTATTTCACCATTCCCCGAAAATTCTTGAATTTCAGAAAATTCCCAAAAACTCAACCTTACCATTTTTTGATGTGTAGAATTCAAAAACGAAGTCCATTTTTTGAAAATAATTTTTTAAATATCTAGAATTTAATTTTTAAATAAAATCATTCTTAATTCAAAAATCAATTATTTAAAATATATAATTGCTTTTATATCACATTGAAAAATTAATTAAGATGTTATTAACTTAAATCCATAAGAAAATAAAATAATAATACAATTTACTATTCATTAGGGTCATATTACTCTTCATATTATTATTCATAAGGGTATGTTACTATTCACCAAAAATCAAGTTTGTTCTATCAGACTCTATATGACTTACTGGTCACAACTCTAGATGACTGTTATTCAAAATTCTAAATACAAAAGAGGCAAAGATGTGTTTAAAGGCTAGATTGTATTCTATATTTATTTTCAAAATCTTGGAGTGTTACATTGTCCCCTCCTTAAAAAAATTTTGTCCTCGAAATTTCATTTTACAATCTAGGCCAAAAATAGTTGGGGGTACTTTTCCTTCATTGCTTCCTCTAGTTCCGAAGTTGCCTCTTCGTACTTATGGTTTCTCCATAGTACATTGTCTAGATGAGTAGTCTAGTTGCGT
Organism: Viscum album; assembly: GCA_963277665.1. Taxonomy (NCBI): domain Eukaryota; kingdom Viridiplantae; phylum Streptophyta; class Magnoliopsida; order Santalales; family Viscaceae; genus Viscum; species Viscum album. The sequence goes on along the minus strand of OY728167.1, from coordinate 620,597,948 downwards.
AGAAATTTGTCTCTACGATCCAAGATTTTCACTGGCTGCTCTTCATAGGAAAGATCATCCTCCAACTATACTACCTCTGAAGAGAGTACATGTGAAGGGTCTGGTACGTACTTTCTTAAGACGTATACATGAAAGACATCATGTACCTTGATCATGGTGTCCATATGGTTCCATCATCATCTTGCTCACATAAAAAGAAGGTCCATGCATTGCAAAAATGACATAGGGATTCTTCAAAATCATTTTCTTCCTTCATCCAGATACACCTTATACAACTTGGGTCATATGGGTGTTCATAGAAAAATAGTTTTGGAAAATAATTATGTAGGACATATAATTTCAAAACATCTGATAGGACTTGATTTTTATAAAACAGTCCGACCGAATTTGAGATGAAACTTTCAATCAACAGTCCTTTTAAAATTCCATAAGTATGTTCTGAATGATTATATTTCAAAAGAAAATATAAATAAGATGCACAAGGGTCTCCTTCTTCAACACCTTTTTTAAAATTATAATATCCTTCAAAATCTTGTGATAAGGTGACATATTTGAAAATGCCTTGATAATATTTACCTTTCTTGAAAATAAGACAATATTTAAAAAATAGGATTTGATTAAATACAACCCATGATCCACGATGGTATTGAAGTATAGTGGAGGTGTTTGATATCTCAAACAATTGCTTGCAAGTGAGTTGTATGTTGGAAAATGTTTCAGAATTATTGGGGCATGACTTTGCAATAATTATTGCAAGAAAGTAATCAGGAAGGGATAAAAAGTTCGTTTGAGATCTTCCTCCTTCCATTTGTAACTGACTTTCCTTGATCTGAAAAGTCATGAAACAAGGATTTTACTTAAAGAATAGACATAGCCAATAACCAAAAGTTGAATGAAAACTCATAATGCATAAAGGCACCATTCCTAAATAATGGCATACATAAGATTAGGGTATGAATCATAATTTATAATCTCAATGTATAAAAATACTAAGAAAAAATATAAATTCTACGCATAGCTAATCTCTTAATCATAATAATGGTATCTTTGAGGTAAAACCTACATTTAAATCCTTCATAATGGCTTTTAAAGAAAATGTGAATTATCCTAAGCATATCCCCCTGGAGTGTCATAACCAGAGTGCATCAAGGCCCGTTGTTGTATACCAGGATACCTCGGGTCAGGCCCGAAACTCCTTGTCGGAGCTCTCACTCCTAGGTATATATGTGCCAGAGCCACCTCTACCTGCTCGTATCCAGGCAGGGATGTATTGCTTGAATGATACACATAATCTATTCCTTTCCAAAATACCAGGACATTCTTATATATTTATCCTCAAATACTATCTTAGGGACTCTTCCCTAATCTACGTTTTCTAAATCTAGTTTCCATGATTTATACTAAACTTTCCTCTGATACCAACAGTAAGGACCCGACCCCAGTTGCCTAAAGCCGGTGCCTTATTTGATTACGTTGGCATACATAAAAGGAATAGGAATCCTAAAGGACCGAGTAGTTTAGTATTATTGGAAACAATATACAGACATAAGTTCAAAATTAAAACATTAAGGGAAATGCAACACTAATTATTCCACTAGAAACATCATGTATCCAAGATTTTGCTTGCATGCTACTCATAAATTAATTCTTCATTTCCTTAGAAAATGAAAAATATGAAATGGGTGAGCTCAAATGCTCTGTAATAGTAAGCAATACAGTGGAAGATTATATAAACATTATAAATGGTGAATAATTTAAAACACATGCCTCTAATAATAAACATGAACACATTATGGAAGGAAAATGAGCTGAGTAAATAATGTCTAAATAAAACATAATCATGGGTATTCTATTAATCGAATAACCACATGAAATATAAATAGATAAACTCATAATGATGGAATGCATAATTTCGGACATTCTGAAACATTTTTTCAAGGCCTCGGCCAGGATGTCTAATGATTAAGGCCTCGTCCAAAATCCATATCACATTGGGAGAGGCCTCGGCCAATTCCAAGTCTATTTGTATCATGAGACCTACCGATGCAAAGAGGGGAAATATCGGGCCCCACCCATCACATAATAAGACCAAATAATTCCTCATATGGGCGGGGATCAACATATACAACATATACGTTCATATTGAAACTATCATATGAAATGTAACTATCTTTCCCCAATCATTAAACATAAAACTCCAACCATTCCAAGAAATATGGTGAATGGTTTTAGGATATATTTTCCACAATAAATATAGTCATAAACCATTCAATAAAATATGGTAGATGACTTCATAAATGATTAAACTCAATAATACCTTTGAATCAACAAGAGTGTTGAATTAGATTAAAACACTCTTATAAAATCATTAAGCAATTCTTGAGATAGATACTCTTTTATTTTGAAAAGAAGAGTTATTTTGGAAAATATTTTTATAAAATCAGAAGTGAAGTAAGATGGGATTTTCATAATCAAATGAGTTATTTTATAAAGATAATGGATTACAACAATAGATTATATAGTTCCCTTGAAAATATATAAGAATTTGAGAACTTCCCTTAAACTGGGCTTGTATTTTGGAAACAATTTGAAAGATCCTTTTAAAACGTGTAATTATCCATAAAATAAGGAAGGGTTCTAGATTTTAGACATATATATGATACTCACAGATATTATATGATGAGTAAATAACAATACATAAGAATTTAATTGAGGTATTTAGACAATGAAAGTATCCCGAATGAAAATGGAAATTCGGGTGGAAAACCCTTACACTTTGTAATAAAATGATTTGTATGCCCCAAAAATTAATAATATAAAAATTATAGATTTAATTACATGAAGATAAATATATTCATGATATTTGACATCAATTTTTAGTATACATACACCATACAAAAGTATTACAAGTGAATATGGAAAATCTCATGAAAATGGAAGTGAGATGACGAAAACCTTACCTCATTGTAATCAATCAAGTCGTATGAAAAATAGTCAATAACCACCAAATGAATAATAGAATATCGTGAATATAAATATAATTATGATAATACATATTAAATTTAAGTACACAATACACCACATGCAATAAATAAGTGGTGAACAGTGGAAATCTCACGGAATTAAAAGTGAGATAAGAAACCCCTTACCTTAAATCTGAATGTGTTATCCTCTTGAACTTAAGGTCCTGGAATGTGAAAATATACATATAAATAAATTATTTCATAACCTTATAGGAATTTATTTAGTTTATCATAATTATGTTTAGTTCATTTATGTTATTATTTATAAGTTATTATATTGAATTCTGTCATTCCAGGGTGTTTGTTTTCTTGATTTTCATATTCAGTTCACTTGCTTTTAAGTAATGAAGTGGAATAGTTGTAAATCTCCAGAATTGAAATTAAATATTATTTATGAAAATAAAGAATTGTTAATTTCCATTTCTCTCATTTGGTTACATGTAATGAGGTTGAATCATTAGATGACAACCACTTTGATTATTCGATGGTATTTGGATTATTATGAACTAGTTTTGTCATATAACATAATTATATGTACATATTCTGGATACTGAATATTAATTAGGTTATAATAAATATATTATAGTTTATTTGAACCATAAATATGGTTTCATTACGAGTAATAAATAAGACATTGAAGAAATAAACTTCGCCGTCCACAAAGGCTATAAATTGGAACCTCATGGACGTTGAATTTGTTTATAAAAATAAAAGGGAGGGAGTAAGAATATTTATGATGGTTCTTCCATTCACATGATATAATTTCAGTATATATATGATAATGGAGTTATCATGATCATTTGTATAGAGGAGTTGAGGAAAGAAGAATAAAATAAATAAATCTAAAAATGAAAGAAAACTTGATAAATTTCTCATGAAAATTCGGTAGCCTTACGGCGTCTCTTAAAATTTCATAAATGTAGTTTGATGAGAGGAATGAAATATATCATCATTAATACAATATATGTACAGTAATGTGGAATATTTAATGAAATATCCCAACACAAGACAAAGGTAATGGAAGAGAATAACATAAAATCAAAGAAAAGAAAGAAAATAAAAGAGGAGGTTTACCTCTTGATCTCTTCTCCTTGAGATCTTCCTTAAGGGCTTTGGTTTTGGTATTTTGGTGAGACAAGAAGCTCTAGGACGTGGGAAAGAATATTGGGGAGGGAAATTGGCAGAAATTAGACATTTCTCAAGGCTTGAGAGGTATGGGAGGAAGAGGGGAGTGAGGGTGGTATTTATAGTGGAGGAGGGGAGGTATTTTAGATTATTTTAATCATTATTATAATATTTTTATCAAGACTATGAATATTCTCAATGAAAGTGACCCTAAATAGTAATAATATCATGTGAGTTCGAACCAAGTGGCCCTGTATCACTTATGATGTCATAAATAGTGAATTTTGCTGATAATTTGATTATACGGTATTTTATCGTATTTCACTATTCACCGAAAATTCTTGAATTTCAGAAAATTACCAAAAATTCACCCTTACCATTTTTCGATTTGTAGAATTCAAAAATGAAGTCCATTTTTTGAAAATAATTTTTTAAATAAATTTAATTTAATTTTTAAATAAAATCATACTTAATTCAAAAATTAATTATTTAAAATATTTAACTACTTTTATATCACATTGAGAAATTAATTAAGATGTTATTAACTTAAATCCATAAGAAAATAAAATAATAATAAAATTTAATATTCATTAGGGTCATATTACTATTCATATTATTTTTCATAAGGGTATGTTACTATTCACCAAAAATCAAGTTTGTTCTATCAGACTCTATATGACTTACTGGTCACAACTCTAGATGACTCTTATTCGAAATTCGAAACACAGAAGAGGAAAAGATGTGTTTAAAGTCTAGATTGTATTCTATATTTATTATCAAAATATTGGAGTGTTACATAATGTCTCTGTAAAATGAATATACCATCCAATTCCACACCTTTAAGAAAATTATGTTGTCGCTCGTGCGTACGTACGGATTACCGTCTCCACGACGCGATGAGATTCATTTCCACGTTCACCATTAAACGATGATTATAAAAATATATATTATTAAATAGTATTTAATATATGACATATTAATTCTATTGGATATATACATATGTGTGTGTGTGTGTTTACATATATCTCAATCAGTTACTTCCATTCAATACGCCATTAAAACGGAAACGACATTTATGCGTATGTACGACCTACCGTCTCCATAAACGGTGTTTCCATTTAATAAATATATCTATTATAAATATTTATATTCTGTATATATATGATATATAAATCATGTGTAATATTCTAGAAGTATGAAAATCATGATCTAAGTGATACGATCAATAATAACAAGGTAAAACACGTATGATAAAGAAAGCGATTATTACCCAAAATGTTACTTTAACCAGGAAATTATTATTAAATGGGGAGTATAAAGTCAAAAATGAATCATATATGATATCATAAATATTAATATGGTAATGGTATAATTTAATAACATACCATGGTCATTATATAGGAGGTTAAACATACACTTGACCAAAGGAAAGTCCAAGGTAAGTGTTAGTTCCTCTGTTCAATTATCGTCTAAGATTGTTTATATGTAAGTATTTACTAGGAAATTTTTATCATCCATGTCAATTTTTCATAAAAATGATTCAAAATTAATATTTTAAGGATTTTTTAAAGGAACTCTTTATCAAGATCATAATTTTAAATATTTTAAAGATTTATCTTTCTAAATCTTTTTAATTAATCTCCATGTTTTCAAAATGGTTTAAAGTATTTATTTATGTGGACATGAATGTTTTGAAATAATAATTATTTTCAAAATTTTCAAAGTACTATGGGACACTTTGATTCAAAAATATCTTTTAAATTACTTCCTTTATAAATTCGTTACATTTAAATGATTTCACAAAAAAGGATATTTTTCTCAAAGGTTTTTAATGATTATTTTCAACTATGTCAACATCCTTTTTGGATATTATTCTTGATTGAGGTTGATTTATTATAAATAAAATCTTCAGTATTGTATTGGATGAGCTATGATATGTTTGACTATGAATGTGCTATTTTTATACCATTCATGGTTTATGGTTAATGTATTGAGATTTCTTATTCTAGTTTTAATATGAGTGTTTATGTTAGGTTTCAACATTTTCATATGAGGAATGTACTGGACTTAGTAAGTGACGGATAGAGCCCGTTATAGCTCCTCGATGCATCGGTAGGTCTCATGAGACAAACTAGTATCTTGGAACAAGGCCTTGATAAAAATTTTATTCTTAGTCTTGGCACGAGGTCTTGACTATGTGGTAATGATGTCCGACGTTAGGCATTCCCTCATTATGAAATTAGTTATTACATGAGATTATCCGACTAGTAGAATATCCATGTGCATGTTTATATGGTAATGTTTGATTTATTTTTTTTCATATTATGTTCAAGTTTATGTTTAAAAAGGTTTGTTTTTTTATCACACATCATGCCTCAAATGTTTATAGCTTTCCCTAAATTATTTAACCTTACTGGGCATCTGAGCTCACCCCTGTCTTATGTTTTATTTTCCCAGGATTCCAAGAAGTGTATTATGACTGATATGCTGGGTTAATCTAAAGTGAATAATGGGATTTTCAAAGAACTATCTATTTTCTGTTTTATGTTTTAAATTGTAATTTAAATTTAATGTATGTAATCTATTTTCCAAGACTGCTAAACTGATCGGTCCTTCGGGACTTGATTACTTGCAATCATGCCAATGTTTTAAAATAATGCACCATCTCTGGGTAACTGGGGTCGGGGCGTTACATATTATCCACATCCATGTTTTGTAAATTGGTAATATTATTTTTATTCTTCAACAATTGTTTCATTTCAATATTTACCCATTGGGTAATTTTTATTTGACTTTATGAATGTAATATTTTGTTGTTTTGGATATGATGTACTTTTTCACTTTTCTTGAAAACGTATGAGGAGAATATATTTTGTATATTATACAAAATGAATGGATTTTTATGCTTTCATGTTGCCTTATTTATATGAAGATTACTTTACAATATTTTAGGTGAATTTTCAATTAAATTATTTTCTATTAAAATTGTGTGGTATTTTGAGAAAAGAAAACATTTTTAAAAAAGAAAGGATATTTTCCTTAAGAATTAATTTCAAGTATTTAAACAAAATTATTTTCCATATAATCTTAAATTCTGTAAATAAGGTTATGTTTATATCAATATTATTACTTTTATTTTAATTTTTTTATAATGTAATTATTTTTATGAAATACATTTATTTTATATGGATTATGATGGAATGATGTTTAAAAAACCCATTTTGTTCCATGGGATATGTCACGATGAATGGTTTATGTTTTGTGAAAGTGTATAAATTATTTCATTTTGAGATTGGTGGGACCTAGATCTCACTCGAATGCATTAGGTAAATATTTATATATAATTAGATAGACATGAATGGAATGGAAAGTAAATCTGGTTGAGTAATACAAGGAAAAACCGGGAAGTCAGCCCGGTTCAGTAATGGACATTGTCCACTATAATAGTATTAGTAATGATTCTTGAGTAATATGAAATGTTTTTCTATACTTATGTGTATGACACAAAACTTCACGTATTAATTTATGTATTTTAGGATTATGTCCATTAATTATTATGAACTTTTATCTCATTATATGATATCATGATCTTTCATATCCAGGATAAGACTTCCAAATGTTATGTTCTTATATCTAATTGTTATTATATGATTTATATTTCCTTTTATTTACCCTTAATGAGAAATATAGATCTCCCATTCATATGATTATTTCCCCCATGTCATGAAATAATGGTATTAAGTAAGATATTTCAAAAGGAGTATTGTTATGATGAAATAAGCAGGAGACAAAGTAGATGTTTTATGAACTAGTTGTTTATGATTCCGAGTTTCTGAAGACACAATAATTATATATTCAAATCATGTCTTTATTGTATTCTGTAATGAAAATAACTCAATTTTTATGTAATATCAATTTATGTGATGTTTGGGTCATTATTTTTGGTATCAGAGGAATGATATATAGCTAACCTTTGAATTCTAGGATGAGAAAGCCCTATTAAGAACCCTAAGGATATTTCTAAGTATAGGATACAATCCTAGTGTTTTATAAATGAACATGAATAACCTAGTATAAATCTTAAATTGTACTAAATTGAAATTCTATTCTGGATTATGGGGTTTTCTAGTTATGATTATTGTTTCTCACACTATGCTTCTTGGTTTTAGTCAATGGATGGAACCCGAAGGAACCACCTTACTGCTGAATGCGATGGGAAATGCAATGATTTTACTCTTGAAAAACCAAATGTTATGGGAGTTGGAATGAAAAATCATGTAGTTTTTCTCACAAAAAATGTTCAAGATATGAATCATGTAGGACTTTTAAATTAGAAAAGTAGAGAGAAACAGTCTGTTGAGTCCTTCATGAGGAAGCATCCACCTTGTTTCAGCTGGCCATCTAATCCATTAGTTGTTGAACAAGGTATCATCACCACTAAAAAGATATTATTAGTTCTAAAATGTTCCAGACATGATAAATTCATCTCAGTAGTCTATTTTTTTTAAGGTGAAGATGATCAATGGTTGAATCTTTTCAAGAATTTAGGGTAAATAGATGAAATTAAGTCCATGTAATGGGATGAGTTTAAGAAATTATTTCTCAATAAGTACTTTCCTCGTATTCATCAAACAAATAACAATAAGGGGTTACTTAAACATAATCAAAATGAAGATGAATCAATTGGTACCTATGAAGAAAATGTAACAAGATGTGAATGATATGCTTCTGGAATTATTATCTAACTAGAGAGTAAAATTGATCGATTCTTTAGTTGAGTAAAAACAATTATCCCAAGGTAATTAGCAATAAGGGACTTTAATAGATATGATGAAATCATTCGATGTTCTCTCTAGTTTGGTATGGGGATTTGAGTAACCCATGTACCCTATGGGTCTGATAAGGAGAGAAAAATGGAATTTAAAGTAAAATCTGGAGAACAAACTGAAAAGAATATTTGTTTTCATTTATGTTCAATGTGTGGAAATAAAGATGGAGGAAATTTTATTAGAGGGACTATATAATGTTTTATCTGTGGAAAATAAGGTCAACAGGAAGTTGAATAACAAAGTGATGAAAAAAAGATGTATAATGATGATAATAGAGAAAAGGATACAAAAAATACACCTCCTACACTACAATGATAAAAGTTCAAGGAAATAGGTAATTATGCCCATCAATTCCCCAATCCAATGGTTATTGATGATGATCAATGTCCACAAAATCTTTAGTCTATAGAAAAATTAAATTCAAATGAAATCACTATTGCAGATGTAGAGTACGATAATGAAGTGATTAAAGGTACACTTACCGTCCACTATAAAGTAGCCAATGGTTTATATGATTCTAGATCAAACAATTATTTTATTAATAAATAATTTTCCATGGGTATCACTGTATTACCTCAATAGTTATATGTTGAGTTAGTTGTGGCATCTCCTAATGGAGCAATGGTTGCTTCAAAAGTTCATAATTCTTCTCGAGTTGAAGTTTGAGGGAAAGTGTTTCCTGTAAATCATGTGATCCTTAATATTGTGGAATTTTATGTGATTCATGGAATGTAATGTATTTATATATATGGAATTCATATCATTTTACAAGGATGTTAATTCACATTTTATATTCCACATCCATCTATGATCATCTATCGATGCAGGGATGAATATATCCTTCCTGTATAAATTTCATCCATATTATGGGTCTTGATTCCTATAAATGAATGCTATTTATCTCAAATGATTGGGGAGAAACTCACGATTAAGAATACACCCATTTTACGGGAGTTTGATGATTTCTTTCAATGAAATTAAAAGTTCTTCCATGAAATCGTGATGTTCAGTTTTCAATAGAACTCATATCGAGTGTTATGAATATTTCGAAGACACCTTATAGAATGGCCCTAAATGAGTTAAAGGAATTGAATAAGAAACTCCAAGAGAATAATCATGTTCTATTACTATTTCAAATACACCTTATATGTTTTTCATTTACTTTTTTTCATTCAATACAATAAAAAAATGGAAACACCGTTCATTCATACATATGATCTATCGTCTCCATGAACATTGCATTCTATTTTATATTTATATATTTTATTGATTCTTATAAAAACATATATATTGAATATATATGATATTTATATCATTTTTTTATTTTTTATATAATTAAATAATGATATTAAGTATGAGGGTCAAGAATAATAAGTCGAAATATTTTTGAAAAACAAACTGGATATTACCTAAAATGTAACATTAACACTAAATCATTATTGAACTGGTAATATAAAGTCTTAAAAATTAATAAATTTTATTATATATAATAATATGGTTATAAATTAAATTTATAATAATATATTTATTATACATGATTTTTGAACATATATGAATAAATTCAATACATATGGTAAGGGTTTTTATCATCTCACTTTTTATAACTGTCAGATACATGTCATGTTCACCACTCATTAATTTTTTGTGGTGTACACACATCACATTAATGTATTTTATGAATCATATAGTAAAATATATGGTTATTTACATTTCCATTTTATGATACTTCATTCATGGAGTTTATGTTTCAAAAGTTACCAAAGCGGTAATGTAGTTTTTCTCCATTTTCCTTCCTTAAGACCCATATTTTACTATGAACCTATATTCATTTACAAGTTTTTCATAATACCATTTGATATGTTTTATCACTAATCTCATTATTTTCCAGATATTTTAAGCTTCATCTAATCTCATTTTCTTACATGGGTAGTTTTATTCAATGATTCTAAGTGGTAAGAGTTTATTTCACAATCCCATAGTTTATCTGGATTCTTTATGATTATTCTTTCACTGATAAACTATTATTATCCATCACTCAAGAAACCAAATTAATTTTATTCTCCTATGGTTATTAATGATTTATTTATTAATTAGTACCATTTATCAATCTTTGGTGCTTAATATAAATATGAATTTATTAATAAAATATGATCTCATATCTCTTCTAAGTCAAAAATCTATTCATTTCAAAACCATGTTTTCAAAAATATTTTCCAAATATGTTTTTAATTATGATATTTAAAGCTTATTTTCAATGAAAAATAAATTTAAAATATTTTATGGTCTTAAAAAATTCAATTATAATATATCAATGTATTTTCAAATAAGTGGTTTTGAAAAATGTTTTCAAGATTTATTTTCAACGAAATTGTTTTCAAAATGTTTTCAAAGGACATTTATATGTATTCAAGGAAAGTAATTTAAAAAATGTTCTCAATATTCCAATTTATGCTTTAAATTAACAAGGTTTACAAAAGACTTTATTTTAAAAAAATTTAATGTTGAATGGGTAATTTCCTTAAGAACTGTTTTTAAAATGATCTTTCAAAATTATTTTACATCTAATAAGACATATAATGCTGTTATTATATCATTTATGGTGAAATGGTCCAAATATTCCATTAATATTATTTCTATTAATTGGTTTACTATTGATGGAATGATTTTTAGGAAACATGTTTCTCTTTCATAGGTTATATGCTTATGAAAATATCTTCTTTTAACGAGTTATGCTTTGATAAAAGGATTATGAAACCTTTCTCTTTTACCATATATTATGATATGATTCCATGTTTATGATACACATTTCATTTCATGGGTTATGAAATTCTAAAATATTATGATCTAGTTGAACACATATGCATGATTTAATTATGAGATGGGTGGTAGTTATATATCCCTATAATGTATTATGTAATTATTTATAACTCATGAGATAAACATGGATCTAATGGGGAGTGAACATGATTAAGTCAAGGTCTTTTTATACTAACATTGTCTTGGGATTGAACCTTAACTACTAATTTGGTCATGGGAGTGAACCATGAATACCATGACGGTATTAGGAGGGAACCCATACTACTAATAGGGCCTTGTTAGTGATGACTTGAATAATATTGAAATCATCTTATATACTTTTGTTTCTCCCAGGATTTCTTGTTTTATTATAATGTTATAATTTCATGGATTATGCTCTTGATATCCTTTTGATTCGTGACTTAGGAACTGCCAATCATTATCTAATGATTCATGTCTATTATCATTAATATGCGAGGTATGATCTTCTAATGTTATGACCACATTCTAAAACCCTTATTCTCAAGATTATGCCTACATATATCCCATGTTTACCCTTACTGAGAATTTGAACTCACTTCTTTTTATGTTTCCTTTACCCAGGTTAAGAATATATTTATTATGTCTGATGTGTCTAATAAGGGTTATAGTTATGAATAACCTAGTGGGAGATAGTGTATCTCAATTATGTACTAGTGTTTATTTTTCCATGTTTCCAATGGAACAAACCTAATATGATCTTTGGGTGTGAGTTTGTGTAATGTGTTACAAATTCCACAAAAATGATGTTAGATTTATGTATGAAATGTTTGGGTCACTAAATCCTACAAAAAAAATAAATATATATATGAGAATAGAAACAATTAAAGGAGCCAAAACAATGAAGAATCAAATAGTGACTATACAACGGGATAAACATAAGTCGAATCAGAGTCTATATGATTGAATGGAACAAAATCCTATCTTACATAGGAAGTTGGATACAAAATGAGTGGTAGGTGATGACCTCTAGAGATGAATTGAAAGGAGGAAAGAGGTATTAATATTTACATCATATTATAGGAAAATATTATTTTTACCCAGCATAATGGAGTCACATGATTTGGTCATACGGTTGGCCATAATTTGAACCAACAATGCCTCAAAACTTACTCAAAACCCTCATCACATGTTCACAAAAAAAAATTAGAAAACTACATGCCAAACGTTCATTTTCCCTATGTTACAAAACCAACAACACAAGAATGGGCATGAGTCCTTTGGTGCATGGTTCCATCAAACCATACAGCCTTAGATAGTGTAGTAGACCTCCCCACACAGTTTGATCTATCCTTGATGAATAGCTATCATGGTTTCAAATAACCATGCGACCCATCTTCCTTCTCCAAAATCATGGATTTTGGGATTCAAATAAGGACCACGCACACCCATTTCCTCCATGACCCCATTATAATAATTATAAGGAAAAAATGGAAACTAAAAGGTTCCCTACCACATAGAAAATCAAGATACATACAATATTCCCCCATAAATAAATTCATCCCTATATATCCCTTCCAAGGGGTATAAACCATTGTATGATATTAAATACAGCCACTAGGAACATACGTCAACCTCCCTCTCACATGTAACAATTTTTACACATCCATTCTTCCATAAAAGCTATACTTTAACTACTGAAAAGCTTAAAATAACCTCATTTCCATGATCAGAAATACAAGTATGATAGTACTCAAAGGATGCATCTACTTCTAACTCAACCTCCTCTAGTGTCTAAATATGAAACATATATGAATGATATCATAAAAGATATGATATGTGGAAGACATCACGAATGGCCTGATGCCTTTGATGTAACTCCAATGTATAGTCTATCGGCCTGAAACTCTCCAAAATCTCTATGGGTGAGATGTAAAGATGAAATAAAATCCATTTATTCTTAATACATATATGAACTAGTCTAGGAGGACTCATAAGAATACCAGACTCCCAACCGCAAACTTACGTGTTCAATGGTGATGATGATCATAATATTTCTATCTACACTAAGCTATAGACAACCTCATCTAAACAAGAAAAATGTGCTATGATGTCTCCTAAACGATACTAGGTCCCAATAGTGTTCCATATCCAACCTCTAATAGGAATAAGTTTTAATGAAATGGCCTACCATATAGGGACTTATAAGGATCCATCTATATGGTATCCAATAATATGTTATTATATGAGTACCTTGTGGGATGTAAGTGTTTCTCCCAATAACTAAAGAAATACCTGACTAATGATTAGAGAAAGTCATATAAGACTTATATCATACAATCTGAATGAATGTATCTTTATGGGTGATAGGTTGTACTCAATAGTTCTTATCAACCACGTGCCCTCTATATCCCTTTCCAAAATCACAATGTGAAATGAGATGTTATGTCCAATACCATAGAATGTGGAACCATGTGGGAGAATATGATATCATTAATGTAGAGATACCTAATCTCCTCCATTCAAATTGTATCCCTAATAGGCATAAAATGGGAAACCATTGTCAACCTATACATGATCACCCATACACAATCACTTCCCTGATGAGTTCTTTGATGTCCTATTTTGAAATCCATAGTGATTTAATCCTATTACCACTCAGAAATAGGTAACATCTATAAATTTCCCACTAGTCACTAGTGTTCCACCTTCGCCCACTAAATGGTGGCACAATGTGTAAAATATATGAGTATCTCCCTTTTCATCCCTAGACTCTTGTATTGAATCAAGTAGACCTGATACATATTTGTAAGAACGGGATATACAACCTATATAGAGGTATGGGGCTCACATATCTGCTCATCTCATATGTTTCATGAAACCCAGACACAGATATGAATTTTCAAGATCTCATCCTCATCAATGAGCCAACTAAGAGGCGAGTCATCCTTTGAAACACCCTCCCATATGAACAAGCCCTCAAAATCATATAGCTACCTCATCTAGAATCTATTTAGTTGTAAAGAGGAAATTGATAACGAAGCATCTTCAGACTAACCATGGAAGTCCTGAAACTCCATATGTATCTATGAAAAAAATTATATAAGAGACCACTCACTACTAGAATCCTAAACCACCTATGTCTATGTACTCATTCCTAGAGAATAAAAAACTACATTACCCTTTATGAGATTATAGTAATTATAGAAGTCAAAAGAAAATAGGTATTCAACCCAACATTATTTTATACAATTCAAGTCACACTATGTACGATAGTACTTGAGAATTATTTGTTTTTTGTTTACCAAAAACACTTTCTCACATTAAATAATGCCTTAAAAAAGTAATGAAATTAACAAGAATGGATTCTCAAGATTATGAATTAGAAAATTACCCTCATGTGGCTTCAACAGATGAGACAGATACACCATGACATGCTCCCCCTGTATCATAGCTGATCCTAGACCAATAATAGGGAACCAAAATTCACTGTATATAAATTTTTTCTAACTCTATGAGAATCTGAATCAATGCTATAAATAATGAGTCTAATCTACTGTAGTTTGTGATGGTTACGGAACTACCTAAATTGTTTTTATGAAACATAGTATGCCCTTTAAAATAGTCCTCTTGACCAACCTCCGGAATAATAGGTTTCCACAGAAGTGTGAAAAATAGAGGATCTATTGGTGGGACGGGGCCCACCACCTCTAGAGCATGGTCTTCGCCACCCTCCTAGTGTTCAGCTAGATTATTTCATGGTGTAATATCTCTAAAAATTCCAATAACATGCCTCATAAATTATTTGGTAAAAATAGGATAACAATTATGAAAATAGAACATCCACAAGCCTTTCTAAACACAATTCACACCCCTTTGCCTTCTCCAGAATTCAGGTCTAGGCGGTATACATGTCTTTAGATAAACCTGATACATTACCTATCTCACACTACCATAGTATATTCAGGGTCATGTTCTCTTATATATGTCTGGGTTTCTTGTATACATAGTGTAAATTGAATGTTATTAAGGTAAACACCCAATAAATTGATCTTGGAATCCCTATTAAATGGAAACAATTCAATATATAATTTTATTCCCTAAAAAATAATTCACATTTATATATAACTAGTCATTAAAATCATGAACTATATGGATCAAATATTCTAATTTATAAGGGATGATATATCTTATAAATTGATATGTGACATAAATTTAATCCCCACTAGGGATTTTTCAAGTACCTATATAAAATTCTAGCACAATTTCATGGACAAATAAAATTATGGAACTAAAAATTCCTCTAATAATTGAATGTATTAAATAAAAATGGAATGGAATAATTTATCACAAATAAATCCTCATGTTCCTATAGTGATTCAAGATGCAATATCTCCTTTCCATGCAAGGAAAATGGAAAAAATCTATAATCATGAGGAAAACCAAAAATAATTTTCATAACCCAATGGTTAAATCAAGGAAACTATAGTCATCACAATCAATAAATACATGCACCATTCTAGGTAATTTTTTCATTCCCTATATGTTGGTTAGATACTCCCAGGTAAAACATCAGTAATAAATCCTGAAATGTCCTATTTATCTAATCTACCATACCCATAAAGTATGGAATGTAATTAATAGATATGAAACACATATGATACAAATTTTTGCTGTATCATACTAGTTTCACTCAATTGTAACTAAAACAAATTGGCCATATGTCCTCAAGCACACCTCCTTATACAATACATGATGCTGACTAGTTGCTAGGGTCCATGGTGGAATAGTGTGGAGACTATACCATGACTACTAGAGTGTAGAAGATTGGTATAATCATATCAATCAATAGTAGAAGCCTATTTAATATTTTAAAAAATGAATAATAAACATCGAACATATAAATAACCTTTTAATATATTCCAAAGTTGCCATCTACAAATGATGATCATGCAATTTCTTTCAAAAGAAACATGTTGCGTAGAAACATGAATCGAATAAAATACATGTATGAAAATAAAAAAAATTAAAAAAATAAACCATCCCTAAATAGGATCGTGATCCATATGTGGGACCTTTTCCACCTCATCCTACAAATAATTCACTCAAGTATCATATAGTTGACACTTTACCTTATCCCTACATGTTTCTATGATGTCATTCTAGGTATCCAATGTCAACCCAAATAGGTTGTGAGATTACACTCAGTAGGACACCACCAATATTGTCTATATGTTTTACATTCAATGAATATAATTTTAAAGAGTTCATAGATATAATAATATTAAATGTGATAATAATAGATGCAATACTAATACTTCTATCTAGTCTCACAGAGATTAAGAAACTAAATCATTAGGTATATCTCTAAAGAATAGAATGAATCCTAAAAAATGTACAACGAAGATTAATAATCTTTCAATTCTAATTGGGCCAGGTTCCATGGAGTATAAATTTCCACGAAAACTAAATAATCAAATTAAAACTAGTAAATATGATCTAAGAATTAAAAATGTCCAAAGAATCCTAAAGGGTAGGATTCAAGGAGAATAAAATTAAAAAGAATCATAGCATGTCAAGAAAAATAGTTAAACCTAGTCATTGGAATGGTGATTTACAAGGAATCCATGTAAGATGAATTGATAGGATACAAGGAGTAGAAATGTACAACGCATCTAGGTAAGTCATGTAAACAAGATCTAAGGATTATAAATGTCCATGACATCGAAATGGATCATTATTTCCAAGGAGTATAAATATCCAATTAATCCTATAATATCACGTAAATATTTTTATTGGATCCAAAGAGTTGAAATTTATATGGATTCCATGTAAGATAATTAAATATGATCCATGTACTAAAAATCTCAATGGCATTATATTGAGTCGTCGGTTCCATAATGGGAGCAGAATATTATATTTATTCCCAATTAATTCATCCATAATAAGCATATAAATTAACTATTTCACTAATATCTTCATAATAATATAAAATAAAATATATTTTACATTTTATTCCTTTATTATAGAAAATTTAAATGTGATAAAATGTACATACATTTGTCAAAATTATCATAAATGCCATATTTAATTCAAATTTATGTAAAACAAGCATGCCACGCCCAGAGGGCAGAATATTAATGGTCAATGGGAAGAACTCACCCCATGGGTTGTTCAAGATGTGGTTAACTAACTCCATCCTCATATAATCATGTCACAATATATCCTAAAGATTAATTTATATATTAACTCATGATTCAATTAATTTATGTAGTATCTACCTAAATTTGTGGCATGCGGAAAAATGAAAATATGGTATAAGACCAAAAAACATTATGGGGAAGGTATAAACAACCTACATTATTCTCGTATAAAATTATTCATCTAGTCTAAACCACATATTTGATATATATCATAAGAAAATATATGAATAGATAAACACCTTAAAAATAGTGCATGAGATCCGTCACCAAAATAATTATGTCTATGGGAAGAGAAATAGTGAATTGATCATATGGATCATATGTATCAAATAAGTCACCATTGGCTATCCAACGAGACAAATGAAATTCAAATCAGGGTTTAGATAAAAAACATCACTAATGACTATATTAGGCTTGAATAAGGATCCAACGTGGGTGGGAGGTGTTGGCCATTGGAGAAGAAATGAATGGGGGATAGAGGTTTAAAAATTTAATTCCCTTATGGGGAAAACATTCATTTTACCCATATTAAAGTTTCCACATGGTTTGGTAGCAAAATTTTCAAAAACATGAACCAACCATTCACCTATATTTTTATTAAGAACCCTCACATGGTCATGGTGTATGGTTAGACATACATTATTTTGAACATTAATTTTCTATATTTTATTAAAACCTGTTGAAAATGCACCATTCAACAGCCTCTATATCATGGTTTTATCAAACCATGCTACCCAAGATAGTGCACGGAATAACCCTGCATGGTTTTATCTAACAATTCAGACTGGTTGGTATGGTTTTTAAAAATCATGTTTTCTGGGTTCATTCTCCAAAATCTTGTGTTTCATGTCTTGATCATGCTTTGGATTATCATTTTTTCTCTATGATCCCACATTGAAATCACATTCAGATAAATTGAATTGAAATAATGAAATTTAAAATATTCCATGCCTCATAGAAAATCTAGGTTCTAAAATTAGTTTTCACAGCTTAGGTGATAGTGTTTGGAAATCAGTTATTGAGGAGGTGTTAATTGTAGAAATTCATGATTATTTTCGTAAAGACAATCAGTTGGAGGAGAAATCTTGCCATTACATTAAGGGTGATGGGCTAGGATTATTGAAGGATGATTATATCTATTCCTCAAGATGATGGTCTATTGAGATACCAAATATTTATTAAATATTAGAGGATAGATATCATCATGCCTTGGGACGTCAGGCTACTAAGCCGATGGTGAAATATTTGTGGAAGTCCAGAGGGCATGCGATTTTTTCTTGGGTCATGATGATGAGATTCTCATAACTATATTAGTGGAAAAGATGATTCAGATGTCATGTGGTTCCAATTGACATGTATGTGGATGATATATCGTGGTTCTTAAGGTATGAGTGCTCGTGGATTTTTTTTCCACTCTAGCATTACTCAGGGAATGTAAAATGCTCACTTGTGGTTTTTGAGAACAATTGGGGAGATTTTATTATTATTGTGTGTGAGTTTCTAATATTTATTTATGGATTCATAAAGTATTTAATTATGTACTTTGGGCTTTTACATGTTGGCATTGGCCTACTGAGTTTATAGTCACACCAAACACATGCCCCTCTAGACACGTGTATACATTATGGTTCTGAGGTCAGGTAAAGGATGAGGCTTGAGAGCTACACCATATTGATTATGTATGTAATTCATTTGAATATAATTGATTGTAGAGTGATAAGTGGTTCATTTTAATCATACATGACATTATCTTTGGTTTTTATATTTTTACATATCTGGTCATCCATCGGCGTGCCTACTTTATTTTTTTATAACCTTCCATAACTTTTTTATTTATATATAAATGGTATGATTGCATTGGAATTTTGGTTAATGATACAATTTTATATTAATTATTTGTTTAATCTATTGTTTATTCTAGTATTTTCCTTATTACACTATGTTATATACATATGGACTATTATTAATTTTATCACGAGACGATATACTCTCCACATTATCACAAATCAAAACCCTCACTGTGAGTGAGTAATATTTGGTATATTAGGAGGCATGCCTAAGGCCCAATATCCCACGAGCCAGAAGTACATATAATGCGATTAATTGGGTTGGGGAAATGAATCGGGTATGTTATTAAGATTGATAAAGTATCTATTATATAGATGTATACTGATGTATTTCTTGATTAAAAGCTTGGTATCCCCCCTTGAGAGTGTTTTTTTTTCTATTTGAGATCATATAGAGGTATATTCCTATCTCAAAAATTATTTATATAGTGGCCCACATTTATTTGGAGGACTTAAATAAGAAACATCAATATATTCTGGATAAAGGCTTTTTAAATTAGTGTTCTTTGCAATGGGGTATACCAGTTATTTTTTAAAAGAAAAAATATTGATCAATGTACCTCTATATTGACTATGGTGAAAAAAAGATCATAATAAATATAATATATCCTATACATGATATTTATGATATGTTCAATAAAATATGAGGAGGTAAGTACTTACCAATGATTTATGTTTGATACAGGTATCATCAATTAATGGTTTAGAGAGAGGATATACCCTTGATACATTTCACATATGGTAAAATCAATATTAATTTCTGGTGATATATTTTAGGCATTCAAATTATATTTCAATATTTATGGATCTGATGAATAAAGTCATTATATATTACCATATAAAATTAAGGTTATTATTTATTGATGATATTAACATATTTTCTATTAGAGAGGAAGAACATGTAGAGAATTTGTAAATTTTGATAAATTCCTTAAGAATGGAGAAATTATATTAAAATTTTAGAAACAATGAATTTTTGTTCAAAAAATTACCCATATTATGTCATGTCATTATCAATGTCGGTATATCTGTTGACACATCAATAAATTGATTAATTGAAAAATGGTCATGGAAAACATTTGTGATATTGATATGGAGTTATCTTGGATTATTTGGATACTACCAGCATTTTTTGAGATACTTCTCAAAAGTATTCCATCCACTATCCATTTTGAAAATTAAGGGAGTGATGTTCCTCTACATAAAAAAATTATGAGGAACGATTTAGGGATATTAAGAAATGATTTCTCATTACAGTATTACATTAAAAACACTAATGTGGAAAAAATTTGTGATATACTGTGACTCATCCTTGAATTGTTTTAGATGACTTATTATTAATAATGAGAAGGTAATTTCTTATTCATCACATAATCTAATGACTGAGGAGAAAAATAATACGACTCATGATTTGAAGTAATATAACAACCTTAATCTCTATTGAAAATTATTTCATGATTTAATACGTAATATTACACATTCTAAAACCCAATTGATTGATATTCCTAGTGTATTTAAAAAAAATATACATTACATAACAATATATAACAATAAATACACTGCCATTAATTAAAAGCTCCTTAAAATTATTATATTATTGCATCATACCTAAAGCTTTATGGGATAACCTGAGAGCATACATAAGAATGGGGTAAGCTATGAATCCTTGTAATGAAAAAAAATGGAATAACATGAAGAATTTAATACACATTATAGAATATTAATATAAATGGGGTATAAAAGGGTTGAGAATCATAAACATGAAAAAAGAGGAATAATATCGCTTGTTAACATAAATTCAATGTGGGAAATGTGGCAACAGCATGAAACACTGCATCATAAACATAGGTCAAGGATAAATACCCTGAGATCATGATGAAAAAATACTGTGATTTATTAGTTTCACCACATATTCAATTTAATTATAACACTTGAGAATAAAACATTACCTAATGTATTAGAGAACTATATATTTCCAAGTGTATCCATCATATTCATTTAATTCTCATGATTATGTGTGCAACATAAATCATACCCCATGGATTCATTAATCATCATATTTTATTCACTGATAAAGGTGTGTGGAATAAATAAGTAAAAGTAACAATAATTAATTATAAGTCAATAAAGGTGAAACCCCTTGATATGAAATGGGTACAATTATTCA
Source organism: Viscum album (assembly GCA_963277665.1). Classification (NCBI taxonomy): domain Eukaryota; kingdom Viridiplantae; phylum Streptophyta; class Magnoliopsida; order Santalales; family Viscaceae; genus Viscum; species Viscum album. The sequence goes on along the minus strand of OY728167.1, from coordinate 620,575,979 downwards.
CTATAGAATTGTTTAGCATGGAAAATTGCGGTAAAAGTTATGTAGCAAAACGGGGGTGTATGATTTTCATTGGAGGGATTGATGAGAGTAAAAGTGTCTCTATTAATTTATACATAAAATGGAATGTAAGGGGGAAATGGAAGAATATGTCTTGAATTAAAAAATAAATATAAAAGACATATGAAAAACGTGTAACTTGAATAAATAGGAGAATTAGTGGATCCCTTGCTATGAGAGTGTAACTGTAAATGCATGGTCGGAGTTGTTTTAGTGCTTAGTTTCACTGTGGGAGGACTCTAAATATTGGATAGAAGACTAAGAACATTATAGAAGGATTTTTTGTTAATAGAAATGGGATCATGGGTGGGTTGATATATGAAATGATTATGTAATTCTTTATCATTTCTCAAATATGGGTTTTGGACTTTAAATAAAAAAAATAAGCAAAACCACAACCCTTACCGTGGGTTTTCCCATGTTTTATTCATAAGGGGATTTTTTTCATTATTTGTCAAATTAATGGGAATAACATAATAAAATAATATCCTTGATTATTTTGAAGTGAGACATACTCATAAGGAAATGTTATTAAATCCTTAAAATACATTAATGGTTTTGAAGGATTCCCAATGGATTTATGAAATTAATAAAATAAACATAAAATCACATTCTAGTAAAGGTAAATCATTTATTTGGTCATGGATACCCTTTGGTGTAAATATTACAGAACCTATGGGTCATTATGATGTCATAATACACACTCTATAATTAATTGGTATTTAATTTTCAATTGAGAAAATCATTATATCATAAAATTATGCTAAAATCACCATTGGATAATTTAAACATTATTATTCCAAAAATAATATTTATTTTTTCAAAATATTTTTATAAATATTTTAATTTTCACATGTAAAATAATAATCAACAGTTATTGAGAAATGTTGGGTTTTTTTTGACAATAATAGTTATTTAACCCTTAAAAATTTTATATTTTAATTCCAAAAATGTATATAATGATGCATATTTAATAAAAATTATTTATTAATAATATTTTATTATAATATTTTTTATTTAAAAAATACATTAATTTATCAATATTTATATCAAAATTTAAATTTAATACTAATAAAATATATAATTTTAGATTTATTTCCAAAAATAATAATCACATATAATGTATCAATAAGAAGAAAATATGAAAAATTTTCTATTGAAAATAAAATATAATTATTCATATTATTATTGTCTTGATATATATCCATTTAATTCACCACCAAACGCACTATTAGTATGGTGCACGATGGTGAGATTCTCATGAGGTGGTTTGGTGAGCATGGGTATGGTCTTGATCTCAACAACTTGAAATTTTCCTAAAAATGGGTTTTCACATGATTATATTGTTAGATCATATCTTTTTCTTTGTCATGGAAAAATACTAGTGATTCTATCTCCATCAGAAGATCCAATAAATGGGATTTATAGGGTACTATCCTACTGGTTGATGCCATCATTTCCTATGTCTGTGTCAATTTGATGGCTTCTAACCCAATATTTATAGTAATCATGTGATGAAAATTCAAATACTATATAATAAATGGTAATTATGTTTAAATGCATTTCAAATCAAATAGGGTATAATAATAAAATTCATATGTCATCTATATCCATAATTAATAAAAGTACATTTAATTAAATTATAATGGAAATTATATTTACAAAATTATGGGTGGTTAAAGTGTTACCCACTTCATAAATTGTACGCATGAAATTTTCATTTCCCAAACTAAGAAAATGGTTGTAACTTTGTTTCATCCCTTCCTTTAGTTCCCACATCACTAATTTATACTTTTTTTTCTCTACAATACACTAATCGTGTGTATTTTCTTATTTCGTAGAATATTGTATGTATGACTTAATATCTTCACAAGCTACTCCTCATATGATATATCATTCTCCAACGATACCACCATTTTATTGAGTACATGTGAGGGATATGGTATGTACATTTTCAAGAGGTATATATGGAATACATCATATAATTTCTATTGGTTAGGAGGTATTTCTAGTGAATATTCCACCTCTCCAATGTGATCAAGGATCTCAAAGGGACTGACGTATATTGTACTAAGCTTCCATTTCTTCCTAAATCTCTTGAATTTCATCGATGGAGATATATGGGGGGAAACCATGATTCCAAATCAAACTCTAGGTCTCATCGATTATTTTCATCATTGATCTTTTTTCCATTATAGTATCATTGATGTGATTCTAAATATTGTTGACCTCTTTAACCATTTCCTTGACCATTTTAGGACATAAATATTTGCGTAGAATAACTTCATCCAAGTAAGAAGATGTTCTTCACCACTACCCATAAAGGGATTAATATGATACATTTGGATTATTGAATGGAAACTATTATTTTTTTAGAACTCAACTAGAGTAAGATGATGTTCTCATCCTCCTTTGATGTTAATTGGGCATGCTCACAACATATCCACATGTTTCTACATAGTCCCCTCAGATTTTCCATTAGATTGAGGGTGATATGTCATGATGAAGATAAACTCAATATTCTAATCATGTTGGAGAGTAACATATAACATATAGCAAAATCGTGGATCTCGATCAGATACAATCGATAATGGTGTTCCATGAAGCCTCACCACATATCTAATGTATATCCTTGAAAGTTTATTGTGTAAGAATTCCTCTTGGACTAAAATTAAGTGAGACGTCTTTATAAGACGATCCACCAAAACTAATTATGTCATATTGATGTCTATGGATGACCAGTTAAAGAGTATATGGTAATTTTTTCACATTTTCATGTTGATATGGGTTATGGTTATATTATCTCATTAGAGTTTTTCATTTCCAACTTCAATAGATTACAAAAAAGACATCTTGATGCATATTCTGCAATCTCCATCTTTCTATTGTCACAGCAATAGTGCTCTCAGAGATCTACATACATAATTGTGCATCATGGATGTATGGAAACATTCGAACTATGTGAATCATAAAATAGATCCTTCTATAACTCATTATTTGATGGAATACATTATTGGGACCCAAATCATAAAATTTATTTTTCAATAAAATTTAACTCTATAGATTCATATTTTCATATAGTTTCTAATTTCTTTAAAAAATGCCAACATCATCTATTTTATCATTCTTTTTCCTCTCCAGAAGGTTGGGTTGGGCAATAAGTTGTGAAAGGATGGATGATTTACCTTCCTATGTGATTCAAATTTCCACCCTTTTCAAATCTACAAAGATCAGATCCCTCTCAATATTCATCATTGATAAAATCGTTGAGTCCTTTCTACATAGAGTGTTTAGCTCATTATTCTCTCTCATAGGATTGTAATGCACAAAAATGATAATTCTTTAAATGTATATGTGATATAAATAATGTTTACAAGGTGAAACTTTTTTTTCAGGAGACTACTTGATATGAAATCAATAGTTTTGTGTGTTTTTACTGGAGTAGTTATTTTCATGGTTTATCGTCTCGGATGTTTTCCATGGTGTGTGTGAGTGGTAAAAATCACAATAGATTGGACATGTGTTGGACTTTGGGGATAATCACAAGTTTAGTGACTCATTCAGGTATGTGGTTTATCCCCATAGAGGGGACTAAATGTCTACAGGGTAACAAATTGTACTTGGTGGTCTAGGACCAGAAGACCATGTTATGGAAGGGGGTATGTGTGGTCAGTGGGGGTTATTTGTAACATTGGTATCAATCCAATATCCCATCCTTATGTGTGGTGGAATTTCCCAGGTTAATATGTACCGACCATAATAAGTACATTGTGCGCTATGGGGTAGTGAATGTAACATCACAAAATGATAAAGTTTTAAATAAGTAAATGATATAACTCATGTCAAAATGGTTCACTTCCATTTTCAAAATCCCACATAATTAAAACTCCAAAGTTTTGTGTACTTTTCTTGGAGTGCTAATATTGATGGGTTACTATATGTTATATTTCCTAGCGTGTGTGTTAGTGAGGAAAAAAAACATTGGAAATTACATGATTTAGACTATGGGGATAGTCACTAGTTTGATGGACAATTCAGGTATGTGAGTGGTGCCTAGGGAGGGGACCACATGTCTGCGAGTTACCTAGTGGTACATGGTGGGATATGACCTGATTTCAATGTTAAGGTATGGTGTTTGTGTTTTCAACAAGGCCCAAATGTTACAAAATGGTATTGAATTGAGTATTTATATTATTTTATCATCTATATCCTTCTTTATTGTCACATATTCAGTTTTCTTATGATAATATATACATGATAATTTTGTGATACATATACATGTATTACATGTCTCCCCAAAGAGATAATTATTCCATATTATCAATGAGAAGATCAATGAAGTGAAAGATAGATCATGTTTTGGGTATTTATGTTCATGAACATTCAATATTCTTGAAATAAAAGCTATCATATTGTCATTTTTCATTAACAAACACCCCAATCCCTTCTCCACATCATTACTGAATACAATGAAATGTTCTCCAATTGATGGTTGTGTGGGTACATGTGTAGTGAAAATCCAACACTTAAAAAATCCATGATTCTATCATAAAACTCTTCATTTTAAGAAAACATTACTCTTTTACATGTTATCTTGTTTATATGGATTAATAATCATAAGAAATTTCTCACAAATAAATTATATTACACAACTAATGAAATTAATCAAAAAATATCTTTCACAGATGTTAGGATTTTTCATCCTTCAATTGAAGAAATTGTTTATGGTTATATAGATATCCCATTTCTTGTGATGATATGACCCACTGATGAGATTTCCCTTAACCATAAATCACATTTTTTAAAATTTTCATATAGTTTACCCTTTCACAATTTCCTTAGAACATTTCTCAGATACTCCTTATGCTCCTCCATGGTTTTGGAGAATATTGTAATATCATCTATAAATACTCCATAAAATTTATCAAGGTTATATATAAGGACACTATCTATTAAGTCCATAATTATTGATGGAGAATTAATGTAAAATCCTAGACCTGGATGCCACTCAATAGTGCCACAAGCTCGGTTGGCCACATTGGCTGAAGAGAATTTCCCAAAATTCCAGAGGCTTTCCTCTAGTAGAGAGGGACTTTGTGAGTTATTGGGGATACTATTCCCTCAACACCAGAGTATAATATAGTTGAAACAATATCATACAATTATAGGAAGCAATAAAACAAAATTATGGAAATACAAAGTGAAAGGCTGATAGATACATAATACCTAAAGTAATTCCAAATCCAAAATGATGATATATATCATATTTTTCTAATAAAGAAGAAAAAACATATATCAAATGTAGATATCCAATATATAGAACTAGAATGAAAAATTCATAAAGTATCTCAGTTGTCATCTCAAGCCTCTGCTTGGTCCCATTATTTCCCTTATCAACCCTTGGAGTCATATAGTATGTTTGGGTCCCCAACCTGGCACAAATAGGGCGTGACATATAATCCAAGTAGGAAACCACCCAACCCAATGTTTCAATCAGTCAGTGAATATATATATATATATATATAATTATATAATTATAATGTGAAATAATTAATGTAGTAATCATGTATATAGTCAATATTAAACATCCTATATGTATAGTTTCTCATTTAATAAGAATTTCATTTCATCAATCCACTAAACAAGTACTTATTTGATTTGTAGTCAGGCTAGTGTCATTTAATCATGTTCATTTAATAATTCAATCTCAATTAAATTAAAAATCTCAAGAACTGATGCGCTCTTGACATCCCTGTATAATCATAGCATAGTAGATTCCTATAAAGGACATCTAAAGGTATATGTCAAGTCCAAATAAATGATTTTTCTTTATGTTGGAAGTTTAATCCTTCGATTCACTTCATTTTTTATTGAAATTTGAAACGGATACTGTCATTTACATTCCTGTGATGGAATTCAAGTATCACACTAGGTTTAATATGAACGAACAAATTATATGTCTATCTTAGTAGAACCTCCAGGAACCAAGGTATCACTCTTGGTGTGGAATAAAATCCCTTCCAATTGATTCCATCCTTAGTGGTATAATCTAGGAGCCCGAGTATCACCCATGAAATAAAAGATAAAATGACCTTTGATTCCATCCATGAAATTATCATTTCAATCCATTTATAAATTAGCATATTAGTGAAGCCACATTGTCCATCATTGGCAGTCCAATATTGATTCGAACAATCTATTAGGAATAATCAATGTCTTGAACAACTCAGTACATCTATGGAAGTCATCATTAAATCCATGTATCACCCAAGGAAAACCTTTTAATAAATTTTATATCATTTAAACAATTCATTTATAGATTTCAACATCAACAACATGAACATTACACTTCAAACTCATCTCAATAGTCGACACAAATAATGGCCAAGATTATAATTAATGCCTTCCAAATACTCACATGAGAAATTACACTTAAAAAATATTAGCAAGACTAACAATATATTACATGGTGTATAATACACTCATCTCACATGGGAAAATCAATATTAAGAGAAATTCAATATTAATCAACAATACATGGAATAGTGTCTCATTGAATCCCATAACCAATTTAATGTATCAATCCATTAAATGGAAAAAGAAAGGTTCATGGTCAAATAAACCCTTCCCTTTAAACCATTTTGTCTAAAATTTTATATCACCAATAAATTAAAATCATCAACAATAATTAAAAATAACTGGACAAGGGGGAAAAATTACACAAATGGTTTTCCATGGTCATGACACCAAGTAAAGTCCATTTAAAGTGATAAAAAAATACACCTAATTGGGATGTTTATTTTCCTAGGAATTAGACCTATAACAAGCAGTAATTGCCTTATTTATTTACATAGGTAATTCCAATAAATTCATTAATTTCAATTTAACATTAAATAGATGCCCAGAAATTGGGTAAAAAACAAAATTTCATACATTAATAGAATTAATTTAAGTGAAAGGTAAGGGAAAACCTACCTTAGTTCCATAGTGGATATCTCATCCAATTTCGGCTCATGATTCATCTCAAATTAGAAGAAAATTTTATAACAGATGAAGAACCTAATATTAGGGAAAATCTGGATGCACCTAATTAGTGTATCTGGTAACTAGAAAATCAGTGAAAAGATAAAAGGGAATCAAGTTCATACTATGTAGAGTATATAAAGGGATAAGGCTAGTGTGTGGAGGTACAAAGATAAATTAGGTTTATAAAAGAAACTATTTTTAATTTTATTTATAATTTTAAAATTTACAAAATTTAAGGTGTCGCATGCTTTAGGTTCATGGTTTGTAAAACTGAGCACCAACCAAGAATGTGCACCTGTATTATAGGGGAACCTGCAATGTTTTTCCACAAGGTTTGACTAATCATGTGAAAGTTGTTCCAAAATCCACTATCAAGATTTGAAAATATTGTCAAATGACTGTGCATCCCGAAGCACACAGATTGTCTGAAACCATGTGGCATATTCCTGTTCTCTTCCCCAACCGCGCACGAGTCTTAAAACTATATGGACTACCCTACATGCTTAATACTAACCATATTCCATGTTATTATATTTCTAAATTATGGATTGTGGGTTTTGAACGTGCCTCAGACACCCCCAAAACCTCTTTAAACTCAATGGGGAATCACATTATGCCATAATTAAATATTTAAACTATAAATTGATGAAAATAAAAGGATATGTGCCTTAAAGAAGAAATAGGTTCTTACAATCTTCCCCCATGAAATCAATCCAACCCTGAATTTCACTTCTATGGATGGTGAAGCATTATCTGAGAATAATTTCATCCACTGTGATCGAACATTGGCCTCCTTTTCTCATGTCTCTTCCTTCATTGGGATGTACTACCATAGAAACTATACTAGATGAATATACCAACCTCAAATGAACTTCTTTCTACCATCCACAATCAGAATTGGATTCTCCTCAAAGGATGAATCTTCCTAAAGCTCAACCTCTTAATGCTAAAGTGAAGGTGAGAAGTTTAAATAGAAACATCGCAGATGAGAAACATTTAATAAATGATTCATGGCTTGATACCTCTATGATAACTACCACTGATAGGCTATCAGCCCAAATCTCTCCAGAATATCTAATGGACCAACATACAATGGTGAAAGCTTACCCTATCTCTGAATCCTCATATCTCAAAGCTTCAGTGAGACATTCAAGAAAACTTGATCCCAAAACTTATTCTCTAGAGGTTCTCTATGAATAACTTCATATGATTTCTACCCAGACTTTGTATTAGCCATCCATTTACAAATAAACTACACCTAGAACATTGTCTCCTTACCAAGATGAGTTCAAAGCATTGCATCCTATCTAACCTCTAACAAACATAGGGAGATCGGCATGGCCTACTGAAAATAACCACATATAGAACCATGTTTATAGTAGCATGAAATATATTTTTGTAGGATAATTGAACCAAAGTATTTTTGTTCTCCTAAGAGCCAATGAAATTTAGAATTCATGCATGCATCCTATCCTCAAGCACCTGAATCTCGAACTATGACTGGCCATTTGTCTGAGGGTGGTATGCTATTATCAGAAGCACATATATACCCGTTGCCCTATGTATCCCATTACATTATCATGAAGTTAACCGAGCATCCCTGTCTGAAATGATGTTAGGTGAGACCTCGTGATGTCGTACTATCTCTTGGATGTAAAACCTAAAAATACATTCTACACTGAAAATTTCATTGATAGGTAAGAAATGTGAAACCATCATGAGCCTATAAAAGAAACCCAAATGGAATAATTTCCTTGAGGTGACCTCAGTAATCTTATAATGAAATCCATCATGACATCATTCCATTTAAACTGAGTAATTGAATTTTTTTTGTAAAATTCTAGATGATTGTTGGTCTTCTACTATCAACAACTATCTAGTGGAATAAATCATCAAAAACTAGATATATCTCTTTCAATAGCCTGCCACCATTATTGGAAATGTTAATCCCAATACATCTTGGTGACCTCGGGGTTCAATACCCAAGATGAAGTATGAAAATACCACATCATCTCTTTGCGCATGTCTGATGTGACCCATATACTTCCACGTACTCATAGGATCTCATCCTCACCTATGGTCCACCTAACAGGATGTTCCTCAGATTCCACACTCTCTCATTGGATTAGGATTTCTAAATCTCATAGATATCTCATCATCACTTAGTCAATAAGAGCATAGGTAACAACTAAGTAAAATAGAATGGTTATTCCCTGATAATCCATCATCTCTAGGTGCATATTTTAGAACAATTCCTTGAGATTTCACTCACTACGGTCCTATTTAAATTTATGTAGCTGGGTCCTATTTCTCAGTGCACCATCCACTGCATTTCTCTTAGTAGGCATGTAGGCTAGATCTAAATAAAAATAATGATGGTATTCCACCCATATCTACTGCCTCATATTCATATCACGATGTGTAAAAATATACATGATGTTTTTTTTAATGTACCCCAAAAAACACTCTCTGTAGGTAATGTTTCCAACTGTGGAATACATGAAATACAACAGCTAACACAAGAATGCGCATGGGGTAATTCATCCCATGTGGCCTCAAATGCCAAGAACTGTATGAAACTGCTCTATATCCCTATATAAGAACTACTCCTAGAATCACTACAACAAATAGAAGGTTTTTTGGAGGGTTTTTAGTAGAATTTTTGTAGACCGCCGCTATATTTTTTAAAATAATTTCGCAGTGATTTTTATAAACATCCACTAAATGGTTAAAATCATTAATACACGTGACACCTCCCCCTCCCCTGAAACCCCTGACCCCCCCCACAACCCCACGACCCACCCCACCGACTCCCTAAATCCATATCCCATTGCCACCCATCTTCAAACCTTGTCGTGCCTCTCCTCATCGTGCCTTACCTTGCCATGCCTTGCCTCTCCACACCTCAACTTTCTTACTCATCCCTCATTGCACCTTGCCTTGCCACACATCACCTCTCCCCACCTCGACTCACCTCACCTCGCCATGCCTCGTCTCGCCACACATCGCCTCACCGATCCACACCCCCCCTCACTGTCAATCCTGACCCCTGCCTCGCCAACCCTCAAAGGTTGAGTGGTAAGTAAAGGTAACGCATAATTGTTTTATTTTTTGTTTTTTTTTCAAAATTGTATGACATATATGGTTAAATGGGTGTTACATCTTTGGTTTTTTTCTACTATAGTGTCAAGAGTGCTCCATAGATCATATAAGGGGTATTGGACATGTTTTCATTGTGATTGTAGTACCCGGTGTGTTTTCTTTAATTTATGACTATTTTTTATAGTAAAAATAAAAATAAAATTATTTATAGGGAGTTATTAATGTTATGTGATGTGATGATAATTTTGAGAGTTGATACGGACTCAGATGCAGCATAGATGAGATTGGATGAGGTCTTCATGAGTATGGATTTGGTTTTAACTTAAATATGGAGGTGTTGGTCCCTATAAATCAAGAAAATATTATTATTTTTTAATTAATTACCACTAAAATAGTATTTTATAGTCTTTGGTAGAATTTATAGGGGAATCGTTTTTTTATTAATAGAGATATGATGGTGTCAGGTCTCCTATACTAGATACAGGTTCAATTGATCACCTAGGTGAATTGGGATCACCCAATAACAATTTCACCAAAATTCGACAATGTGGACTTAGTTGGGGGGATACCATTGGTTTCATGTTGTGTATAAGATGATAAATGGGTGTCCTAAGATTATTTTTCCATGGGATAGTAATTTAGGTTAGAGAGTCTTAGTCCTAGTGATGACTGGTTAGATGATCAGACATTACAACCATGGTGAGTGACACCATGTTGAGTGTAGTTTGGGACATACTAAGCATTATATGCGGGATGGTTACTTTGGGATAGAATAATTTCTAATGGATATGGTTTCCTAAAATTAATTGATTTGTGGATATCAATTGGAAGATTAGATATAGGGCCAATGAGTGGGTTGTGAGGTTTTATTTGGACATGGCATTTGGATTCTATGGTGTTTACAGTGACAAAGATTAGGATTGTCCATGGGTAGCAGGACTAAGAGTTTGTTATTGATTCAATTATGATAGAATGTAAATTGATATATTATTTTGTATAATACTTTATAATGAATAATCACTAAGTATATAAGTGTGTGAGCTTGTATCAAAGAGCATAAACCATGTTGGTTCTGAAAGTCCAAATGGATTCCCCAAAGGGTGATGCAGAAATTGTTATGATTAGGGGATATCTCACAACTGCATAGTTCCCTAAGATCAGATATTTAACTATGTGACTAATATGGTCCTTGTCTATGATTCATGTTCTTGATGTGACCTCACTAATTTTTTTGGTTATAGGTTATTGTCTATGATGTGACTTCCCATAAGTGACATGGGATGTGACAATATTTATAGAACTAAGACTATTCCATTTTACCTCATGTAAAGGGTTATATATTAAGAATGTCTGATTGTTCCCTATCACATCATGTAGTTGATCGTGTACCACCCTAAGAGATAGGTAGTTTGATATGTTGACCATTATTTAGTATCATTTAGTTTTTGACCTCTAATGAGAAGGTTGTCCCATGGAACATTATGAGAAGATATCAAAGAACCCTAACTTTATAGATAATGCACTTAAATTAGAATCGATTCATATATTTAAATAATTAACCACTAGTCACATTCATAAAATTTCATGAGAATCCAATGGAATTTTAAATGTTTTGACATAAAGAATCTTGTTTTTAGAAACTTATATTTTCAAAACTAAACTTGTGATCTTTTTTATCACTCTAAATTTCAGAATGATATAATATATATTTATACATTTAATAAATATTCAATTATTGTTTCCCTATAATTTCAAAACAATTAAGGCTCATTTTATTAGGTTTGACCATTGTAAGAATATTTTAGTGTTATAAAATTATAATTTTTTCAATTTCATTCATTAAAAGAGAACCAAAACTCAGATTGCTATGATTTTTATTCGTATATTTCAAAAATTAATCACTAGTAATTGTAATAATATTTCAAAATAATAAAACGTAATTTTCTAGAATTTAACCCTTAAAAACATGTTTTTATGGACTTTTATATCAGTAAAAACACATTATTGGTTATTCTAAATAAACCACACATCGATTGATGTTTAATTTATTTATACATGTTAAATATCATCAATAATACATGTTGAACAATTTAAAATCAATCCATGGTAGTTTTCTATGTTTGAAAAAAATACTTACATGTTTTAAGAATTTTAAAATAATAAAACATTATTTTTTTCATTCAAAGAAAACTAACCCTCATATATATGTGGTGTCTTTTTTTATGTTGAAAATTAATATATAATCATTGTAATAAGATTTAATGAAAATAATAGGTTCTTTTATTTCTTTTAAACCCATAAATAAAGAAATTAACGACTTTTAAATCTTTAAAAATATTATTCTAGTCATTCTGAGCATAATATAAATCATATTGGTGTTCCATCTATTCTTACATGCAAAAACATTATTCAATGATAGTTTTAATTCCATTTAATGAGAAATCATGATTTTTTTTTCTGTGTTTTCACATTAAATACAATGATCTTCTATGGAATATTTATTGTATTCTTCATGTATACATGAATATGACAGAATTTAGTATGGTAACCTAGTAAGGAAATATCAATATATATTTCTCAGACCATTCACGAGAACCCCAATGTGAATGCATACCATATATTTAGACTTAAGCTAAGAACATCACATGTATTAGATAGGTCTTGTAATGCTTGATGTATATTTTTAGATAGGGTGTGTTGAGTCCTGAGGATGGATGTGGGAATAAATTTCTAGTGTTTTATTTTATGGTTTATATTATTTTTTTCATCATCCCTTTGGCGATTTGTGTTTTTATGGATATATAAAGTATTCATTGCATTTATTATATAATTGGTTTATTTTATACTTTACATTGATATGTGGTAGAAGTATTTGTTTTTTCATTATAGTATACTATAATTTGATGTAATTTTCCACCATATAATATGGATTAGTACCTTGCAACTAGTTTTCATCCACTTTCATATGTGTTGGATTTCATGAGGTATGTTAAACTATATCTCATATGATGATTCTAGAATGTGGAATTGTAATGTGACATCATTGCATTTAGTTCATTTTATAAATTGGGTAGATATAAGATGGGAATATGTGGACTCTATTGAATGTTGTGACAGACCATATATTGGTGAGTTATGAAAACATTTTTTGTGGTATGTCCTGGTTACCATGGGTATGGGATTGTTCTTATTTCATTTTTCTGACATGATTGAATTTTTTATCGAATATAATATTCTTACAAAAGTTTTTATTTTAAATTTTTATCTCCAATATCACTAGAATGAGGTTCATGTTCGTACACCATGTTTTGTATATATTACTTTCATGAAATATACATGAATGAATTTAATTGGAATTTTAAAATGGGATTCAGTTCCTTAAAGTGTCAGAAAACCATATATAGAAGTCATAAGTATTTAACCTTGAGGAATTTATGTTACATTATTGATCCATTCATATATATAATTATTTATAATTTTGGTGATTTAACTCACAGAGTCCGGAAAATTGATTCTTGATCCCTTCTTCTATATTTATATCGAAAAACCATATTTAACATATTCATATTTTTTTCAAAAAGTATATAAGAATATATTTTCCTATTTAGTAATAGTTGTGTGTTCAAATTTTATTATAATAATGTGTAGCCACATTTTGATATATATAGAGAGAATATTGATCACATTATCATGGAACACACCTCAGTATGCTAAGGGTTTTTCATAGTTTTTAGATTTTTCAATTTCTAATCGACCCATTGATGGAAGAATAAGATGTTCATGTACTAAATGTAAACATAGAATATGGTTGAATAGATATGATGTTTATGAACACTTGATATTGAATAAATTACCTGATAAATATTTTTGTTGAATTTGGCATGGAGAATTGGACATTGCAGAAAGGTTGAGAACTGATGTCAATCCACAGAATGAGCTACCAACCTCATTGGAAATGAACAATGAAATGAAAAACCTTTTAAATGATGCATTTAGTATTGAAAGAAACCAAAATAAAAATCAAAACTTATTATAACAACCAGTTGAGGTTTCTACAAATATCAACGTGACAAGTTATTTTTTTATACTGTTAGACAACAAGATCATGATTGTAACATATCAGTGGATCCTCCTCCAGATTCTGTGGAGTCTAATGTTAGAGAAAACTTCACTGAGCATGTAAATGCATTTAATGTATTAGTTAATGATGGAAATAATGATTTGTATAGTGAATGTTTGAAATATTATAAATTTTATTTTCTGTTAAAGTTGTACCATATCAAATGCCTATGTGGAATTACAAATTAGGTGGTGTACATAATATTGGAGTTGATGCGTGATGCATTTCGGAAAGCAATGATGCCTAATTATTTTTATGATATGAAAAAAATTAACCAGCTTGGTCTGGATTATACAAAAAAACATGTGTGTCCAAATTACGGTATTCTTTATTGGGGAGAGGATTCAAACAGATAGAATTTCATGAAATTTTCTTCCTCCATATGGTAATATATGGGTGATGTTGGAAATCTTAATCAATATACTACCATGGATAAGAAGAAAATTAATACACATACAAAGGTGTTTTTTTACTTTCCATTAAAGCATTGATTGAAAAGATTATTCATGTCATTGGAAACCTTCAAACATAAGAAGTGGCATTCTGTAGATAATAACAATGTTGGGTTAATGATACATCCAAGAGATTCACAATCATGGAAGACATTTGATTCATCACATCCATATTTATGATCTGATCCACGGAATATTCTATTGGGATTGGATGTTTATGGATTTAACCTATTTGGGACTTTGAGTATCAGTTATGGCATTTGGCCAGTTTTTTTGATCCCTTATAATCTGCCTCTGTGGATGTGTGTGAAGAAAACATCTTTTATCATTTAGATGATTATTCATGGAAAACAAATTTTTTGGAAATTATATTGATGTATACATTCATAATTTAATTGAATAACTATGGGACTTATGGAGTAACAGTGTTGATACATATGATGCATCCTCTAGAAAAATTTTCAAAATGAAAGCTTCTCTAATGTGGACCATTAGTGACTTCCCTAGACATGGGAATCTATCTAGATGGAATAATTACACAGGTTTGGATTCTCCTATTTGTAACATTGATTTTGAGCAATAATGGATACCTCGAATTAGAAAAATGTGCTTCTTGTTTCATCTAATATTTAATGACGCATCTCATATATTTCGGCTGAACATGTCAAAAACCAATGGTTTCATTGACCATAGACCACCTCTAATGTTTTTAACATGTTATAAAATATTATCAAAACATGGAAATGTTAAAGCATATTTGGGGAAGGAGCATAATTTGAATGATAGTTGGAAACAAGATCGAAGTATATTATTAAGTGAAATCAGAATGAAACAAAGGATGAAAAAATTATAATCTTCAAACATTCATATTGGGAATTTAATTTGTTCAGGAATAATATTGTTCTGATGCATATTGAGAATATTTTTTTGATAATTTGATCTTTACATTTCTTAATGAGCATGGAATGTCAAAGAATCATCTTAATGCTTGGATAGACTTATAAGCAATGAACAGAAAGCGTGATCTCTAGTCAGATGAGAGTGGAAAGTATGATCTGAAAAAATTTTCAATGAAATATAGCTATAATGATATATTACATCCAATTTTAAAACATGTTAGGGTATCTGATGGGTATTTAAGTAACATCTCAAGGTGTTTCGACATAAATAATCATAGGTTACATGGATTGAAAATCCACGATTCCAATATTTTGTAAAAGTAGTCACTTCCATTTTCATTGCGTACATTATTACTAGAAAAGGATACTGTTCTTTTTCTCCAATTATGCACATTTTTTAGAAAACTATTGGAGAAAAAATTACATCCATTTCATCTTAGAAACCGTCAGGAGAGATTTTTATTGACACCTTGTGCAATGGAGATGATCTTTCCTCCTTCTATTTTACTATCATGATGCATTTAACTTTGCATTTGGTTAAGGAAGCTAAATTTTGAGGCATCATACATTATCAATGGATGTATCCAATTGAAATGTACTTTATTTATATGTTTTTAATTTCAGTAAATAGTTATTTTTACTTCATTAAATACATTATTATGTTTTTTTATTTTATTTCATAGATATCTTGGGCATTTTAAATCATACATGAAAAATAATGCTCAACTTGAAGGCTCTATTTCTAAAGCCTATTTGGAAGAGGAGTGTCTTACCATTTCTTCTAGGTACATGGATCATATTGAGACAATATTCAATCTATTTAGACATTTTGACAACACATTGAATCAATATGAAATTCATGTGATATCAAAAATCATTCATGCAATTGGCCGATCAATTGGGTGGAGCTCAAATGTTACACTAATAGAGAAGGAATTATTACAGGCCCATAAATATGTGATGTTGAATAATGAAATTGCAGAACCATTTATTAAATATTTGAGGATACAGACAAAGAGATGAATGAGGCAACGAGAAAGAAATGAGAAAGAAAATCTATTAATAAAGAGATTGTAGAATGGTTTGCAAGACATGTAATTTCATAATATTACAATTAAATATTAATATTATGTTGATACATATATTTTTAAAATCTAATAATGTATATTAGTTTTTCAGATCATGAATACCCATACTCGAGAAGAGTTGTCAGAATATTTGATGTTTCTTTCTCGAGGTCCTCTAAAATAACCTAAAAGGTTCAACGCTTACAACGTGAATGGAATTAGATTCTGTACAGTTCATCGGGAAGAGGGTTTGAAAACAGATAATAGTATGAAATTAATTTTTTCAAATGTGAAATTATATGGAAAATTGGCTGATATTATCAAATTAAACAACCAAAGAAATTTTCAGTTGTTTTATTCAAATGTAATTGGGTGGATATTATTAGCGGTCCTAAAAGAGAGTATGTGCAATTTACTTCTGTGCAATTCTTTCACTTGATGGATATTGGTGATCATGAACTACATGATCCATATATCTTTTCATATCATGAGGAAATAGTATATTATTTGAAATATTTCATGGACGAAGGGTGGAGTGTAGTTTCTAACATAAAATAAAGTGACTTATATGATATGGGTGATGAAAGGGTAGATTTGACCTCTAACATTGAATCCCATAAATAGCAAGAAGCTAAATTATTTTTCTATCAAGATATTGAAAATATTAGTCTTGAAAGAGTGGATGAAGTAGATGATGTAATGAATGAGTAGGAAACCAACATTATTTAATGAGAAAATGATTTTATGTGCATATATCCATTCATTTATTGATCATCTAGGTCATTTGTGTAGTCATTAATTATCTTTGTATGTATTTTTTATGTCAGTATTGTTCATCTTTTACCATTACTATTTTTTTCTGCATGAATTTTTCGAAATAGATGTTCTGAAATTAATTATATTTGATTAACTGAAATGAATCCCAAGTAGAAAGTTTTATACTCACACTGTGAGGTCAAAGATATTTTTTAGAAGCTAATCGACTCTAGAAACCTTTCCATTAGTTTAAATATTTATTATAAAATATTATCTGTTTAATATATGAAATTGTTGATTTATCTTTGTTTAATTCAGTCACCATGTTTAGGCCACTATGAATCCTAAACATAAGTGTGGTTGAATGTTTATAAAAATTTTATGGATGTTTTGTTAATGAGTCTGCCAAAGAAGTTGGAGTATGAATTCATTTTTCATTATAATAATTTATTATCATTTGTCACTATGTCAATATATATTTCAACTAACTTGACCGATAATTTATTTATAGTTAAAAATTAAAGAACTATGGGATGTCAATCCCACTCACTTGTACTCATTATACAAGGATGACCCAGTTGGTAACGTCTTTGGGAAGGATCATCCTGGTCGAGTGCATAGATGGGTGTCATATGATTAATATTTGAGGTCTTTGACAAGAAAATGGGGATTTGAAGTGATTAATAGTGGTGAGAAGGTAAATCATGAAACATAAAAATCATTTATTTCACAAACCTTTATTGATTTTACATGTAAATATAAATATACAACATTGTTAAATTTTTAATATAATTTTTTTACAGGTTCTAGTAGCAGGATGTAGAGATGGAGATGGAGAGGGTGATGAGCAGAGCTCATCATTGGGAAATTATTAGCAGAGAGGGTTTTTCATGTATCAGTAGTCCAATGTGGGTATTTTTTTAATCTTTTTCGTATATTTTAGATGGGATCGAGACAACGGGTTCCCTATGTATGTCTTCTATAACCACGTGTCTATATGTTGTGTTTCAACTGACATTGGAGATTGAATTTTCCATATGATCATATATAATGTTTAGTTTCTTCTTTCTCTTTTAAATATATGTTTATCTGGCTATTATATTATACTATTTCCCATTTTTTTCATGGTTTCTTACTTATTATGTTTATACTCACAGCTGCATGGGCATTTCCGGAATGATTTTTTTCTTATATAGAAAAATGGTTGATGGTGTACTTAGTGGAACTAGTATCTATGTAATGTAGAAGTAAGAGGAGGCACTGACCATTTTTGGTGGTCAAACCTAGGGATATTGTGGTGGGAAATCCTCTTTTTTACTTTAAGTTGTTTCTAGTTTGGGACCTACTTTACTTCTTATGGTTTGGTGTGTATTTTACCACTTTCCTTTCTGGGATATTTATCTATGTCATTCTTATGTATTTCCTATAGGATGCTACATAATTTTTTTACATTGAGAGGTTTTATTTTATTAAACCTATATAGTATTTCATGGGTTGATTGTGTGTGTTTGTGTATTATCCTCCCACTTTAGAGATATTCTTACTTTGTGTTTGTCTCTAGACCTTCAACTATTTGGGGTGAACATGTGGTGTCACTCTCAGCTTACTGGTTTCCCATGTAGGTTTCCTATAGGTTAAGTCATGACACAAAACCCCATGGTTTTTTCCAAGACTGTAATCTCTATCTAACGCCAGCCATTATAGGAAAGTCTATACCCTTTTCCAAATCTCCCATCATGACCCATTCCTATAGACCAAGGATCTTTTTATGTTATCTCTCACTAAACTATGGTCCTATATCAATTATCTATACAATGAAATATCAATCCTATAACATATAAGACAACCTTTATCTATCAAAGCCTTTGTTTGATTAGTATCCTATGGTTTTCACCTTCGTGGATAGAGCATAATCTTGATGTGTTGGGTGATCTCCATTTTGGGATATCTTTCTACTCTATTTGTGCGAGGATGCTTTTTTGAGCTCTGTCTTGTTGGTCTTTGATAATTTTTGAGGATGTTATCAAGTAACTTGGACTACGTGTATTCTAGTAAGTCTAGGAACATAGAGGCATCTATTTTGTTTTTGGTGTCTCATAAATGAGTGGGATTAGTGTTGGATGTCATAGTATTTCATAAAGTATTTAACCATTGTATAAATTGAAGTCAGTTTTAATCACTAGTTGTGGATTTTTTAGATAATTTATGGATATTTAGGGTGATTTATCTTTTGGATAAGCATTGCTTATTGGTTTTGAATCATTAATGAACTTTTTGATGAAAATGGTATTCAGGATGGATGGTTTCATTTTGAGAATTATTATTTTTTATTAAGTTAATTTATATTATTTTTAATTTTGGTGGGTTTAGTTTTAACATTTGAAGCCTCATTTTAATGGGAGCATGTTGATTCATTATTTCTAGTTTTAAATTGATTAAATATATGTTTTCCTTTGAAATGTGTTGTGTAATAGTTTACAGAATCAACGTACTTTCAATGAGAAATGTATTGATTCATTAAATGTATTGAGAAATGTATTATTGATTATTTCAATGTGTTGATTCTTTCCATGTTATTAAGTATTATTGATTATTTTAATGTGTTGTGTCTTATTTGATTCTTTCAATGTATTGATAAATATATTATTTCATTAAATGTGTTGTTTTCCATTATCAATGTGTTAATTCTTTATGTTTTGGTGGGAATCATCATATGTTGATTTCTTTAGTTTAATAATGTGTTGTTTTCCTTGTACGTTGATGATATATTTGATGATCTGGTAAAATTTTCAGTGTCACTAGTGTGTTTTTTTGGCTGTAGGTTCTGGGGCTGCTGAACCAGCAGCATGATTTTTAAAATGCACAAGATAGTGACAGTTTAAACTAACTATGATACGAAAAATTTTCATGGTGGTTTAAACTGCCACTATATTATGGTATTTTTTTAAGGCGGCAGTTAAAACCGCCACTAAATATGAAGAAAAATTACTCAGCAGTTGTTTTATGCATATTAGTGGCGGTTATTTCGGTAAAATGTCCAGCCTTTAGCTGTGGTTAGAAACCGCCAGTAGATCCCAATTATTTTTTTACTGAAAACCAGCGCTAAAACTAAGAAAAATGGCATGAAATATGACTTCTACGAAACATTAAAAAACCACCACTAAACGGAAGAAAATGTCGCATGTTGATTGTTGACACCAATTTTAGTGGTGGTTTTTTGAAACCATTGTAGACCCATATAATGGTGTTTTAAACAACCACTAGATAAAATAACCACAGCTAGATGATCAGTTTGTTATAGTTCCTGATAGCTATTGGATCATAGTACACAGTGTTACTACTGCCTGGTTCTAGATATATCAGAATTGGCACTGATGTCAATCTCCCTATCCGCAATTGAAAGGTTGTCTCACCAAAATCTAACCATACATAATTCAAACCCTTCCTCATCAAACCCATCATCAATTCTTCTAAGTGTGGTAAGTAATTAATGAAATGCATGTATGATCCAACCATCCCTCAGAAGCTCTATTCCTCTGTGACAATCTTGGGTTACTCCCATGACACTACAACTTGCACCATCTCTAGGCCTACAGATTTGTCTATCATTGAGATGATGTGACCCATGAAGTTAATCATATCAATCCAATAATGTAATTTTTTGAGATTAGAAAATAACTGATGATCTCTCATTATATTCAATATGATATCAATATGTTTGGAACTTTCATATTGATTATGAGAATACACCAACATATCATCCACAAAAACAACAAAAATGAATATAGATAAGGATAGAACACTGAGATCATCAGTTCCATGAAGACCACATGAGTTTTCATGAGACTGGATGATATATCCAAATACTCATTGATACTATACATTATATGAATGGTCTTTCAAGGTGTGTATGATGGTCTAAAATGAACCTGATTATAACCAGATATCAATTAAATTATTGAGTAAACATGATCTCCTTGAAGATGGTCCAAGAGATGATCTATATGTGGTATATGATACCAACTCTTAACCGCCTGCTGGTTCAATTTCCTATTATCATCACATATCCTGAGGTTTCCTTCCACCTTTTTCGTAAAAATAACTTGTGAACCCACAATTAAGTATTATGTCACATGAAACCCTTTTCCTCTATTTCCTATATCTAGCTCTTGAGCTCTTACAACTCAGTAGTACCCATCCTGTAATGAGTAATGGATACTTTTGTAGCTCCTAGAACTATCTCAATAAAGAACTCTAGATCTCTCACTATAGGTAATACAAAAAAGTCATCTGGGAAAATGTCCTTGAAATGATCATCCATTGGAGGGAAATCAATGTTACATGTCCCTTAATCATCTAGATATAATCTCGTAGTCTATGTTATCATCACACCCTTCCCACGGTGCTTAAGCCCATCATTGCTCACCTGGATATCCCATTCACCTTTTTAAGAAAATATCTTCCCTTATGGTGATGTTAATCTATCCTTACATCAATATAAATCAACAAGATATTAATAGGTAACCAAACAGTGCATGTTGACACTTATATCAAATCTAGTCATCTCAAGGAGAAATTGGTACCACACAAACTAACACCAACCAACCTCATAGGGGAACTCTCTACACTAACACACATCATCCATTCAGATTACCAACAATGTGTCTTGCATCATAATGCCATCAGAAGTATAAACATAGAGACCAAGGCTCTCTATAACATGAAAAAATATAAATCTATGAGAATCCCATGTATCAAAAACTAATGAAGATAATATAGAGTCTACTAAAATAGTAACCTTAACAATAGAAGGTCTTAGAACATTCTGTACATGGTACAATATCACTATGTATTTCTGGCCTTTAATGTGGCCATGTGGCACTATCTAGCTACCTTGAATAGATAAACACTCCTATCACTATAAAACTGGGGTCTGACTACCACATCCACATCCACAACCTCTTCCTGATCAGCAATTCATAGTCCATATCTTTTCCCGATGATTTTCTATTAACCATTTTATGAACATGGAGTCTTTGTAGACCCAATCTCAGTTGATCCTGGTCGAAACGTTCAACAGAAGCACTATAGATGAATCATCTTGCCATAAGATTGACACTCGACTGGGTATATCATATATTTTGGCCACTTATGTCTTAACCTACTGCACTGGTAGCACATAAAATGGATTCCTGAAGATGTGTTTTAACTGCTAATATCAACACATGTAAGCTATAGATGATGCTCCATACTACCTATCAATGCAGTGCTAGATTGAGATGTCAAACATCCCATGATTTAACCTATAACCACTCTCAGGATACACTCTACGATAAGAAAAAAATTCAATATTCATGAAGAGGTATTAAGATGGAATACATTCACCTACCATCATATGTCATACCTGATACCAACCTTGAATCACTGAGATTTATATATCTCTTCAACAATCAGAATAGGAGTGATGAGCCAGAGCTCTATAAAATGGGGCGTGTAGTCCATGGAAGATGTTTTTCCCTTCTTCCAGTGAAGTAACACCTGGTCTCTATTAGTCATCAATGTATTGGTATAAAAGTAATCATAAAACACTGTATGAATTTCTATCCATTCCATTTACCGATGAAGATCTGAAAGAGTTATCAAATACCACCATAACATGAAGTAAACACATAACATATAAATACTGAGGTTTACCCTCTTTTTAAGAGGGATCTCTAGGTTCTTGAAGATAGATACAATGGATTCTATCCATGACTTCATAACCATTGGTTTACCATGCCCTAAAAATATTGGCGGATGTTATTGCTAAACCTCCTATGTCAACTCTAAAATAGCCATGGAAGGTCGTGGTGATCTTGGAATGGTCTGTATAATGCACAATAACCTATCATAGAACTCTGACTAATCACCTATGTCGGGTATAATGGCTAGTGTCACAGCTGTCTTGACTCGTGACATACATGGAATGACTAGTGGGTCCACATGTTATCCATGGTGTACCACATATAGAGTATTTTCATGACCACCCTCCTGGCATACCACTAGAGGTCATCATTTTGGAATGCCTCTAAAATTACAAACACATGCCATAGTTCAAGATAAATATTAATGATTGCATCTCCAAAGAGATAATATTTATGAAGGATAGGTAAAATCCTTCCTCATTAAGAACATTCCTCTTTTCTTACTCCATGATTAAGGTCTGCGCAATGCATAGATCAGGTATAATAAGATACACTACCAATAGACCACTACTAGGGTTAGGTTTGGTCATGAAATCTTCCATAATAAAATATAGTTTCCAGATCATTTATAGATTCATTTCCAATTTAATCTTTACATGAATTCACGATCATTTAACATTGTATCACAATTCAATTTCAAACAATTGAGTCATATGTTTTTTCAAATTCTTTTCCATAAGGTCACATACTCCCCACAAGAAAAAATCTTGGTGTCTATGTCATCCATACCATAACACATCCTAATATAACAACCATAATAGAAAAAATAAATTTCACCGTAGCTATCACAACAACATGAAATAAGCAATGCATCCTAAATGGGACGGAAAAATGCATGGCATGTGATTTCAATCAAGTTCCTAATATAATTTATGAGATGGAATACCCTCATCTCATAGAGTATATATCAATAATAACAAAATAAATCAACAGTGTCACTGGATAGTGGAAGAAAATCAAATGAAATAGTAGTTTTTTTATAAAACAATGGCTCAATTCGAGGAAATTTGGTTTTTTCATATACGTGGGTTAGCTAAACTCATGCCCAACTCATGAAAAAATTACATTTACATCATATCCAATTATATTGTTGAAAAATAGTAATAAAATCCAAAAAACGAATCTATGGAACAATATTGTATGGTCTCGAACTAGGATGCCACAAAAGTTCCCCATGCCCGATATTCCACTTAGCCTCAAGCACATCTCCCCAAAATCCATATATTTTCAACTAGTAGTGTGGTCCTAAGTTATTATGTGGGGATTCAATGAACTATTTTCTAGAGGGTAAAATTTTGGAAAAAATATCATACAAAGAAGATGAACTAGTAAATTTAGAGACATAAATAAACTCTAGAAGACTAATTTCTAAAAAATACTAGAAATCATATCATTTCCAAAATGATGTTATATGACATATGTATCTAATAAATCATCCAATACATGTATAAAATGAATATACCTAATACATGGAATAGAATTACTGAAGGACAAAAGTATCCTAGATAGCACCGTGAGGTTCAGCTCGGTCCCATGCCACCCATCTCCTAAAAAGAAATAAAGTACTTGTGGTATGGAACATTCGATAATTAACACCTAAAATAATATAATATATTTGGGTCCCACAAGGTGCTACAAAAACGATGTGAGATATAATCCTAGATGGTAACCAACCATGTTATGTTCCAATCAATCAATGAATATATATATATATAACGACAACGTGTAATAAGTAATGAATTAAGAATGTATTTACAACAATGTAAACATCCTAAAAGTATATGTTATCATTTAACATGCATTTCATTTAATCAATCAATGTAATAAGTAATTATATCTTTTAATGATCAGGACTGTGTCATTTAGACATGTTAATTTAACAATTAAAACTCATTTAATTGATAATTATTGTGATATGGTGTGATCCTAAAATCCCCATATAATCAAAAGCACAACAGACGCCTAGGGAGAGCATCTAAAGGTATAAGTACACATTGAATCCAGGCATGTGCATTGGCTTTGAAAATGCATCATATGAGTCAATTCATTTTCTATTCAAATTAGAATCTGATTCTTTCCATGAAATTCTTATGTTGGAACTAAAATATCTCTCAATGTGTAATATAAACCAATACATTATAATCATATCCAAGGAAAACTTCTCAAGAAACAAGGTATCTCTCTAGATGTGGTATAAGATATCTTCCTATTTAGTCTTTCCTCATCGGTCCACTAAGGGAGCCTGATTTTCACCCATAGAATAAAATATCAAATTCCATTTCAGTTTTCCCATTGAATCTTTTTTTTATCCATGTATCACTCGACATATATGTAAAGTCTCGGAGTCTGTCCTTATCTGTCTTATAAGGAGGCCATGTAACACTCATGGATAATCAATGTTAAGGCCAACTGAGTACGTTCATGGAATTCATTGTCAAACTCATGTATCACACAAATAATAAAATTTTAATTTATTTTATATCATTTAAAAAATTTCATTTATACATGTAAATGAAAATAAAAAGTACATTCCATTTCAAACTCAGCTCAAGATGAGACACAAGAAAATGTTAGGCTTAGAATGCTTTCCTTCCAAATAGTCACATGGACAATTTCACTTGTAAAATATTTTCAAGACAAACAATATATTACATAGAAACAAATTCACATATCTTGAATTGGTATATAAATATTAAGACCAATTCATATTTAATCAATAATACATGTAATAACCTCTCTTTAGCTAACAAAATAAATTCAATGTATCAAGCCATTACATATAGAGGAAAGGGTAATGGTCAAATCATCCATTCCCTTCATACCATTTCATATTAAAATTTATATTACAAATCAACTACAATCATCAACATAATTTTGAAATCCAAAGATAATTGAAAAAACACACACCTAAGGGTGTCCAAGGTCAGACCACCAATGGTGGTCCATTTAATGAGATAAACAACACACCCAAGGTGTGGTTATGTTTATAAGGAATTCAACCAAAATGGAATATTAATAGTCCTATTTAATTTTATTAATAATAACTTTAAATTCAAGTATTTGAATTTAATTTCAAGGAAACTACTAGTGATTGGTTATGTGGAACAACGACATACATAAACAACCAGAAATTAAGTGAAAGGTATGAGACAAACTACCTTAGGTCTGTAGTCGATATATTTTCCAGTATTGAATCGGGATTCGGATAATATCGAGATAAATATAAATAATGGATGATGTACCTAATACTAGTTTAAATCATCTTTCACCTAAATAGCACAACGAATATCTAGAATAACTGATAATGGCTAAAATGGAGTCAAGTTCTTACCGTTGTGGATCAAATGAGATGAATAGACTTCGATTTGGAGATTAGATTAAGAAGATGTCTAAAATCATGGATTATCCACCAAGGATAGCTTCCCAAGGGTGAAGGATACTATGAGGTAGAATAAACCCTAAATTAGTTTTATAAAAAGGTTTTAAATTGAATTTAAAATTATAGAATATCCAAATTTTAAAGGGTCATATTGTTTAGGCGTAGGTTTTGGAAAACCATGCACTAACTGTGCATGGGTGCCTTTAGAATAGGGGGACCCACACGGTTTGTTTGCACAGTTTGACTAACCCAACAAAAAACCATGAAACAAATCCACTATCAATATTGAAAATCTAGCCACATTAAAATGTAACCCAATGGTCAAGGTTTGTTTGAAACTGTTATACTAATTCTTTCTCTCCTCCCCAACCGAATAGGTGTTTTCAACCCATTTTTTCATTCCCACAAGGTTTTCCCTAACTGTGTTCCAGGTTATTTTCTTCCCAAAATTTGGGTTTTGTCATTTGAAAGATCCCTAGACACCCCACAACACCATGGCCTCAAAGCGGATTCACATTAGGCTATAATTGCATATTTAACCTAGGAATTGGAAGAAATAAAAGGATTAGTTCCTCAAAGAAGAATAGATTTCATAAAATTGGTGATTCTGAATGGAATTACTATGAACTCATAGATACAATACCTTGTATGAAAATATGTCTTAGGGGTATCCTCCTTTTTCACACTAACATGGTAATATCATGACCACATATCTACCATGGAAAAGTATTATGCTCCACATAGCTAATCAAACACTTCTTCAGTCTATGGAAGAGGATGCTTATTCTTTATCGTTATCTTTTTGAGATCATGATAATCAATGAAAATGCACATTAACACATAATTATTCTAGATGGAGTACACTGGTGCACCATATAGTTAAGAAAATGGGCGTATGAACCATTTATCTGAATTCTACAGTATTGTTTTTTCATATCGTTATGTTATACAACAACCATTTTATATAGAGTATTAGAAAATAGAAACACCCCATGTATAATATCAATTAAAAATTCAAACTACCCGCTTGGAAGAATGCCAGGAAATTATTTTGGAAATACCTAAGTGTATTATGTCCTAATGAGAATGTATTTAAGGATAATTAATTCCTTAGACTCAATCATTTGAGTAATTTAATCAAGCTCAAAGGAAAATAATATACGTGCTTGAGATTTTGGTTCTATTGAATATTCATCTTCCTCCTAGCACTTCAAAAAAATCGATGATAGATTCATGATACGTAGAGTGATTTCCTTTTCGAGGAAATATATATTGGCTCTACATAGGGAAATCCAATCCAATTACATAATTTCATCAAATTACAACATTGGGAGTATGAAAAGGTTTTATATGTTGTTTATCCCACAAATTCTGATAAGGGGGAGTTATATACTTGGGATGCACTAATTTCCCCATTTCTCATTTAAACCGAAATATATACTTCCATGATTTATGGTGGTATTTGAATAGTTATGTTACACATTTTTTAGATGAAGGAATTTGTATAACTAGAATAGAAAAGTATGTTTACTATTACTGAATGAATAACTAGATTACCTTTCACCACATCATTTATTGGATCCACCTCAGCAATTGTGACAGAAAATTCTCACCCTTGTTTCCTTGGATGTTGTCGGATGTCTTCGAAAAACCGTGGATGAGTGAATTGGTCTGAAAAGTGACATTGTTCCTCATAGTTGAAATAATGAACAATTCAATGAGGATCTACCAAAGCATTCCTCTCATCCAATGCATTAGCAGGCTTCCCATTCCACAATCTATACATATGTGTCCTTCCTTCATGCAATTAATGCATTTCTACCCCCAAGGAAATATCTACGGTTATTCTGTAAAGATCCAAGTTTGATGTACATAGAAATTACATAAATTATATGGATTACATAAAAATTATAGAAACAGACACCCAAATACCGTAATTGGTCTAGTGCCATTGGAAACATGGAATCCAAAACACTGTTACAGAAATGAACTAAATCCTCTACCACTAAGTTCTTCATGAC
This sequence comes from Viscum album, assembly GCA_963277665.1. Classification (NCBI taxonomy): domain Eukaryota; kingdom Viridiplantae; phylum Streptophyta; class Magnoliopsida; order Santalales; family Viscaceae; genus Viscum; species Viscum album. The sequence continues at coordinate 620,547,356 of OY728167.1, read as the reverse complement.
TAGCACCCTTCTTAGAAACAAAAAATATAGTACATATCATCATAAAATAGGGACGATGAATCATAAAAGGTGTGATCTTAGATGCTCAATAAGGGTAAACAAGGGAGATGTGTAAGAATAAAAATGATAATATGGGTATGTGAATGTGATCTTGAATATAGAATATCACACCCTGTATATCAAATATCATTACAGGAATCATGGAATAATTATCAGATGTTCCTAAGACATGAATCATAGTGAAATAAAGAGCATAATACATGAAATAATATCATATGAATAAAACATGGAATTGGTGTAGATGCATACACATATAATAATTTCCATAGCAGCCAAGGAATCACTGCCAAGACCATATTAGTAGTATGGGTTCAATCACCGTACAATATTGGTAGTCATGGATTACTTCCATGTCTATATTAGTAGTATTAGTTCACTCCTCATACCATATTTGAAGTCATTGTTAACTCCCATGTTCATCTTAGTAGTAAAGGTTGACTCCCAAGGCAATCCTAGTTTATCTCATGAGATATATATCTTTACCTGATGAATTGGAGGGAGATATAGTTCTCGCCCATCTCGTAATTAAATAATACATAAATGTGACACATTATAATTAAAAATAATTAAATATACCTTGAGCTTAAATATGTATCATAAACACGTTAACATATCATAACTTGTGGAAAGAGGATTGTCTCGTAATCATTTTATAATCAACAAAACCCGTGAAAATAAGTGGGTTTCAAAATCATATAACCCATGAAAGATAAATGAGTTTCATAAAAATCATTCAATAAAAACATTATCCATTAATTGAAGTAATATGAATATAATCATTTAAATATATCCCCAAAAATTAATTACTAACACCAATTGATGTTATCATAGATTGAAAGTAACTTAGAATGTTCTTTTAAAAATATTTCTTAAAAAAATATCATTTCTTCTTTGAAAAATGATTTTTATAACATAAAACCATATTAAAAAAATTTATTTGAAAATATATTTGAAAACATATTGATAAGATTATAAAACAATAAAATAATTTAAAATAATTTTTCCTTGAAAATGATCTTCATGGTTCATTTAAAACATTTCTGAAATGATTTTTGAACACATGAATTTTGAACATTGTAGATCTCTGACCGAAGATATAGACAACCATATTTTACTTAAAAATACTACATTAAGAACCAAAGAGTGGTAAAATGGTACTAATACATGTGGATTTCTTGAACAAATATATTATAATGAAACTCAATATAGTTCTCGATATATAGATCATAATATTTCATCGAAGGAAGCATATGCCTAAACAATCTCAAAAAGAAATGAGATTCTCTCAATAAACTATTATAGCTTGGTAACATGGGATCATAATCTCCATGTACCAAAATGAAATTAAATTATGCATAAAATATCATGAAAATAATTAGATTCATGAAATAAGATATAAGTATATACACCTCAAAAAAGAGTTTTGGTGGATAACAATACATGAGTCTCAAAGAAGGAAAATTGAGACAAAATAGTTTTACCGATTCGGTAAATTTTGAAACATGAACCCTATGAATGAAAGATCATAAAAATGATATGTAAATACCCATAAATTTAATTATAATAAAAATTTTATATTATTATGGTCATTACATACACCACACAAAAGGTATTAGTGGTGAACATTGCTTGTATCTCTTAAAAATTAAAAGTGAGATGAAATCCCCTTACCTTGTGTCGTGACAATCTTCATACACGAACATTAATTCTATATAATATATTTAGGTTTATTATAAATCTTTTAAAATATAATATTCTTATATATAATACCAAATATGGGTTTATTATGACCATATATTTCCCTCTTGTTGGTGATCATATGTTAAGGTTTCATTTCGGGTAATATTCTCTTTGTTCTTCACATGTGTCTTAATTTGTTACATCATTTGCCCTTATTCTTATATAATGATTCCAAAAATTATATCATGGTATAAATATAATTTATATCAATTTTAATTATATTTTAATAATTTATAGCATAAATATGTAAGAAATTTAATACACTGTTCCTCGAGATGGTAAGCCATATGTATGCATGAGAGTTGATTCCATATTAATTTTCATAGTAAAATAAAGAATATAAATGAAATATGTGTAAGTATATATATGTATATATTTATATAATTATTAAATTATCATTATTATATCATTTATTTCCACTAAAACTATCCCTAATACATTCCATGTGGTGTGTGAACGAATCATAATGCTTTGAGAGGGCGATAGTCCACACTTCATCAAATGAGATTATCATATTAACAAAAAATGGAAAGTAAAATGGTTTTTGATTTAAAAATAAATAAATAATCTAAAAGAAATAATAAAAATCATAAATAACATATATAAATATTTTTTCCATCATAATTTCCACCATAACTGGTCGTAATGGAAAAAATCTACAATAATTGTTTCGTAAGGAAGTAGTTCTCCACACACAAAAACAGTATGTTCAATATCCATTGCATGGAGGTGTGTTTAAGTGTAAGTCATATTGTGTTGATAATATTTGTTTTTTCATACAAGAGTGGAATAAATATAGTGTAGTGCCTGAAGATGGAAAATAATAGAAAGGAGCTTGAGAGAAGGCATTACCTATTAACTGGGAAACTCCTTTTGGCTTGTTCCAAAAGGCTTTCTTGAATTTCCTTCTACCAAATTGGAGTCTTATAGAGGGAATTTAGGGATATTGGTGTAGCATCCGAGGTAAATAAAGAATATGAAAATTTTCATATTTATTAATATTTTTCAGTTAAATATTAATTTTACTTTAAAGGGGTTTCTATGTTCGATAGCATACCCGATACGCAACAACGGGTTTCTTTGAAATCTTACATTGCACACTAATAATATAATATTATTATTTTAAATGGTAGTTAACTCTTAGAAGTTTTATTGTATGGAATGAACAAAACTAACTAAAATATTATTAAACATGTTTTTTAAATGTATTTACATTTATCCAATAAAATTTAGAGGCATAAAATGTGAATGAATCTAATTTTAAGCATAATTTACATTAAAAGGTCGATTTACAAACATTTAATGGAGAACCATCTTTAAATATAGTTTTGATCAATTTTATATGTTCTATTTGTCCAAATAAAATCCTTCTTTCTAATGTGGACATCAAAATTTACTTTGTGTAAATTTTTGGAATTTTTCTGATAAAGTTCAATTTTTACTGAATAGTGAATAATATTGTATTTTAATTCAAAACTGAGTTTTAATATAATTTATTTATATAGTTAGATAATATTTTTAATTTTTTTTAATGTTTAATTATAATATATTTTTACCATTTAATCAAATTTTGGTCATTTTAATTAATTTCACTTTGAAAGTGGACATAAACAAGTGTCAATCTTTTGATAGTTATTGTTTCTTAAAAACATGCTATTTGTTTTGACAACGGAAATTAATTATAAAATTAAATAATAAAACTTATATATTTTTATTTTGGTAAAATAGAAATCATTTTTGAATTCGGAATATCAAATTTAGCTTAGGGTGATTTTTTGGTATTTTTTTGAAAAACATAAATTTTTGATGAATAATGAAACCACTAAGTAGTAGTTAAAAATCTGACTTTTTCATTTAAATGAAATTTTACCACTTTTGTGAATTGTATTTTGAAAATCCTACATACATGTTTGTTATTATTAAGTAAAATTATGTTCAATGAGATGAAAACAACTTTTATTGAATAGTAACTTTTAACTTATATTTACCGCAGTTAAAGGTAAATAGAGTAATTCAAGGTAAACAGAAATTATAATAACATAGAATTACCTTAACTCTTATCATAACCTTATTGGATGATTCATAGACGACCATGGTCATCCTTGGGTCGATTTTGGTACCCCATGGAGCCACTTATGAGTGATAATGACACTTTAGATTAATTAACTTAAAGTAAAGGAAAAAAATACATAACCAAATAATATTTTAGTAAATTATTTTTTACATGGTGTTATATAAGTAATATTTTAGACTATAAATATTCATTATAAATATAAAAGGATTCAATACATCATGGTAATTTTTTAATAATTTTTAGACATCAAATAAATAAAATTATTTATGACACAATAATGATGTAGTGTTTACCTCATTAAAAAATGATTTAAATAAATAAGATTATAAATATTAAAATAATATCCAAAACCTATCCAATTCCTATTGAATGATTTTATTTCAAATATGAGTCATCTTATCTTCGAATTTAATGTGTTTTCGACCTTTTGAAACTGAAGATAAGTTTATAATAAAATAATGTTTTCACACGTTTCTAAAGAGCCCCTCCTCTCCCTTATTAAAGGAGACCACTTATAACCAATTCCTCACACCTCTCAAGCCTTTTGGCTCATCCAAAATCTACCCAATTAAGCTCCCTACATCCCTATATTCCTCCTAGAAGCCTTAACTTAGTCAAAATTCTCTTCAAGAATTCCTTTTGGTTCAAACGAAAGGAATTTACCCAAATTAAAGGATGTTAAAGAACGAACGGGTCAAGTCAGACACGAGGTAAGGGACTTCGTCTCAATATCATTTCATTGATGAATATATTTTTTTATACACAAAATTATTTTATACGATGTATAAACCACTTTGACTTTTATTTTTATTCAAAATGAATCTTTTCTCTAAGAATCATTTTACTAAATAACAAAAGGAATGTTTTTTTAACGTAAGTGGTGACAATGACCTTTTCCACCACCACGGGTATTATTTGATCTTTGGCTTCCTTAACAAGCCGTAATGTTTTTTTAAAAAATAAATACCATATACTATTTTTACATATTTTGGTGTTGAAAATGGTTTTGATAATGGATTTGTTATATCAATATATTTAAATGATATATTGTGATTGAAATGTGGAAATGTTATCTTTCCTTGTGCTTGTGTTATGAGTTATGACTATGTCATGGTTCTTGGGCATTGTTTATGTATATGGGTGGTTCTGTGAAAAACCTAGGGTGGGTGAGCCCGAGATAGCTCTCCAATGCATTGGGTAACATGACGGAGGTAAACATGAATGTTTATCTTAAGAGATTTAGGGAATATACTATGATGGGTATTCCAATGTAACTCCCTATGTAGCTGTGATAGCTAAAATGTAAGTATGATATGGATTCCATGAGTTTCCTTTATGATTTATGATTTCTCTGTTTTATTCATAAATCTTATAATTTCATGAGGTATGTTAAATATATTGTGTTATGTATGTATTGATGAGCTAATGTTTTCTTCTTTGTTTTATAACCCTTACTGAGCTTTTTATTATCATCCCATGTTTTGAAATGTTTTTCACAGGACTAAAAGTGAATAGGGTCAAGGATGGGATCAAGGGAAAGTTATGATGTCTAAAACATGGAACTGGACATTACGCTTTTTTTAAGTGTTCTTATTTTATGAAAAAAATCGAAATTGAATAGAAGTGTCTACTTTATTTTTTTTTTGAGATGTAATGTAATAGTTATGGCCTAATTCTCTAAAACTCAAAACCAGAAAATATCCTCAATGTGAATTATTCATTTACTTCAAGATTATGTAATGTTTTAAGGCCAGGTCCTTATAGTTGGTATCAGAGGTCAGTTTAGATAACTTTAAGAGTTAGGTTATTGTTAAATTATTATCGATAAATTAATTTATGTTAATGATATAGAATTTACAGATTACCATGTTGCTTCACCTAAGATATTTCTGTGTTCAGAATGGTTTTCCACAGATGAAATAGGGATTCTATGTTGAGACAACATCAGGAGGAAGACAACCTTCCAAATCGGCAACTAGAGATGGTCGGAATCGGAACTGAACACTTTGTTGCAGTGATGGCACAATTGAATCAGTCTATAAATGGTGGTGGTATCCATGCATGAGATCATCTAGATCAACCACATAGGAACATGTCAGTAGTGGAGCATTTCATGAGGCAGAATCTCCCATCATTCAGAGGATCATCTGACCTTGTGGTAGCTGAAGGGTGGATTAAAGCACAAGAGAAGATTTTTGATGTTAGGGGGTGTTCAGAACATCAAAAGGTTAGTCTGGTTGTTTACCATTTTTAAGGTGAACCTGATCAGTGGTGGTCGATGGTGAAAAATATCAGAGATAGTTAGTAGATTGATTCTCTTGATTGGGATGAATTCAAAGTTATGTTTCTTGAGAAATATGTTCCTAAGGTGGTTCGTCTTAGGATGGAAAAAAATTTCCTATAAATGAGGCAGGAGGATGACTCAGTGGATGGTTATAAGAAAAATTCACTCAACTGGAAAAGTGTGCTCCAAATTTCATACGAGATATTGATAGTAAAATAACCCATTTTACATAGGATTAAAGCCAATGTATCAAATTAATTTAGCTTCTTGTGAGTTCAAAAGTTATGAAAAAATGGTTTGATTTGCGAAGAATGTGGAAATGGAGTTTGCCGACGACCAGGTGTTCTTTGATAAACAACAAAATAAGAGGTCTAGGTGGTAGGCGAAAAGGGAATAACTCTTCAAAAAACTCTGATGGTATGAAACTTAAGTTTACGGTTTGTGAAAATTGTGGTAAAAAACATTTTGGGGAATGTCTTTTGAATTCTGGTAAGTGCTACTGATGTGGTAAAATGGGACATAAGGCTCGTAATTGCACTAAAAAAGATCTTGGGTAATGGTAAGACAAAATAATACTTACAGTCAGTAAAATGATTTAAGTGAAATTAAATGGGTCATTATGCAAATGAGTGTCCAACAAAGAACTCAACTGAGGGAAATCAGCCAGACTGCATGCAGAAAGGGGTGTTGAAATCCTTTGAAACTACTTCAGCAGATGTTGGGCCATCAAATGAAGTAGTATCAGGTACACTGTTTGTTTGATAAAATTATGCCAATGTGTTTTTTGATTCAGGTTCTACACAATCTTTAATTTCTAATAAGTTTTCTACTAAATTGGGAATTCCATATTAAGATATAAATATGGAAAATATGGTGAAAACACCTGGAGGAAATGTTGAGACTAAAATAAAACATAAGAACATTCTTATCCTTGTGTGCAGAAACAATCTACCTGCAAACCTTATTGTTTTTCCTATAGTAGAGTTTGATGTTATTTTGCGTATGGATTGGATTTCTGTTTATCATTCTAAGATTGACTGTAGAGCTAAAGAGGTTTCTTTTCAGAATGATTTTCTATTTGTATACAATAATGAACCCATACTTTTGATAACATATCAGGAAGATCAGAAACTAGTAAAAGATAGAAATGAATGTTACCTTTCAAATATTGTTGAAAACAAAGGAACTGTTTAGATTAATGATGTACCAGTGGTAAATGAGTATCTTGATATTTTTCATGACGAGTTACCTGGTATTATACCTGATCAGGAAGTTGAATTTACTGTTGACTTAGTTCCTAATGCTAAGTTAATTTCAAAACCCCCTTATAGAGTGGCTCAAATTGAACTTTTAGAGTTAAAGAAGCAATTTTAGGAGTTATTAGATAAAGGTTTCATTCGACCTAGAACATCACCATGGGCTGCTCCTATCTTGTTTGTTAATAACAAAGATGGCTCAATGATAATTTTCATTGATTATAGAGCATTGAATAACATCACTGTTAAGAACAAGTATCATTTGCCTCATATTGATGATTTGTTTGATCAGATCCAGGGAGCTCAGTATTTTTTGAAGATTGACTTAAGGTAGGGGTACCATCAGTTGAAAGTACAGGATGAAAATATTCCAAAGACAGCATCTCGTAAAAGATATGGCCATTATGAATTTTTAGTTATGCATTTTGGGTTAAACAATGCACCTGTTGTATTCATGGATCTTATGTATAGAATTTTCCGTGAGTTCTTGGATATATTTGTGGTTGTGTTCATTGATGATATTTTGGTTTATTCTAAAATTAAATAGGATCATGAATGTCATTAAAGGTTTGTCTTTCAATCCTTGAAAGAAAAGAAACTATTTGGGAAATTCAGCAAGTGTGAGTTTTGGTTACAACAAATTTCTTTCCTTGGTCACATTGTTCAAAAAATGGCATAACTGTAGATCTTGCTAAAACTAAAGTTGTTGATGAATGTCCAAGACCCAAAAATATAACTGAGATCCATAGTTTTCTTGGTTTGGAAGGTTTTTACCAAAGGTTCGTTGATCAATTGTCACGGTTATCTAGTCCAATGTCTAAGTTAACTTGAAAATGTGTTAAGTTAATTTGGACAAGAGAATGTGGTGATTGTTTTCAGGAATTGAAAAGAAGATTGGTGAATGATCGAGTTTTGGCACTGCCTTCCAGAAATGGTGAGTTTGTTATCTACAATAATGCTTAGTTGAATGGACTTGGTTGTTTCCTTATACACAATGATTAGGTAATTGCTTATGCTTCATGTTATTTGAAAACTCATGAGTTAAATTACCCTAAACATGATTTGTAATTATCTTCTGTTGTTTTTTCTTTAAAAATTTGGAGGCATCATTTGTATGGAGTAAAATGTGAAATATATACTGACCACAAAAGTTTCAAGTATATATTCACTCAGAAAGAATTGAACATGAGACAGAGGATATGGTTGGAATTAATCAAGGATTATGATTGAAATATCCTTTACCATATGGGAAAAGCAAAGAAAATGGTTGATTCTTTTAGTCGAAAAATTAATGATTCATTAACCATGATATGTTTGGATCGAGATCCTTTGGTTTTTTATTTTATGAACTTTGGCATAGAAGTTGTTGGTACAGGAAGTTATTCTGTTTTGTTTTAGGTGTAATTAAAATCATCTCTCTCAGACAGAATTAAGCAAGCACAGAAGGAAGATAGTGAGTTGCAGAAAAAGGTCGAGTTGGTTCAGAATGGTAAGTTGCATGATTCTAATGTTGATAATGATTGTGTTTTGAGGTTTGGGAAGAGATTATGTGTACCTTGTGATTCACAGTTGAAGAATGAGTTGTTATGTGAAGGTCATAGTCCCCATTTTCAGTTCATCCTGGTAGTACTAAAATATACAGAGATCTTCGAGAGTATTACTGGTGGGATGGAATGAAAAGAGATACTGCTGATTTTACTGTGAAGTGTTTGACTTGTCAGTAGGTTAAAGTAGAGCAGTAGTTACCGAAAGGGGTGTTTCAATATTAACCAGTTCCAGAGTGAAAATGAGAAAATATATATATGGAGTTCATTGTGGGATTACCGAAGACATCTCGAGGTAACAATGCAATCTGGGTTATTGTTGATCGGTTGACTAAATCTTCTCATTTACTTCCTATTCAAGATAAATTGTATCTAGATCAACATTCTTGGTTGTATGTTAAAGAGATAATTAGGTTGCATGGTGTTCCCCTCTCCACTGTATCTGATCGTGATCTCAGGTTTACTTCTATCTTTTGGAAAGGCTTTCAGAAGTCGTTGGGTACAGAATTAAATTTTAGTACAGCTTTTCATCCTTAATCAGATGGGCATTTAGAATGAAAAATACAGACCATAGAGGATATTCTACGTGCTTGATCACTGGATTACCAGGGAATTTGAGACCAACATCTTTCTTTGGTTGAATTTTCATATAATAACAGTTTTCATTCTAGTATACAGATTGCTCTATTTCAGGAATTATATGGGAAATGGTGTCAAACTCCATATTTTTTGGATGAATTAGGTGAAAGAAATAGATGGGACCAGAATTGGTAGATGAGATGGAAGAAAAAGTTCAGTTCATTCAAAATCACATGAGAATAGCTCAGAACAGATAGAAGAGTTATGCAGATAACCATAAGAAGGATATTTCTTTTGAGGTAGGTGATCATATTTTTCTCAGATTTTCTCCATGGAAAAGTTTGATGTGTATTGGTAAGAAGGTAAAGTTGAGTCTGAGGTTCATTAGACCTTATGAAATCCTTGAGAAAGTTGGATCAGGTGCATACAGAGTTGCTTTACCTCAATGTTTATCCTAGGAACACAATGTTTTTCATGTTTTGATGTTGAGAAAGTATATACTAGATCCATCTCATGTTTTGAGCCCAGAGGTAGTTCAGTTGGAAGAGAATCTCTCTTATGAAGAACAACCAGTATAGATTCTTGACAGAAGAGAGCAAGTGTTGCATAATAAGGTAATTCACCAAGTAAAGGTTTTTTGGAAAAACCATATGTTTGAAGAGGCAATGTGGGAATCTGAAAATGCTATGAGAGATAAATACCCCCACTTATTTGATAAGTGAATAAAATTGCGAGGATGCAATTCCCAAAAGGGGGGAAGGATGTAACATCCCAGGTAAATAAAGAATATTAAATTTTTCATATTTATTAATATTTTTGAATTAAATATTAATTTCACTTTAAAGGGGTTTTTCTGTTCGATAGCATACCCGATATGCAACAACAGGTTTTTTTTTAAATCTTACGTTGCACACTAATAATATAATATTATTATTTTAAATGGTAGTTAACTCCTAGCCGTTTTATTGGCAGGAATGAACAAAACTAACTACAATATTATTATACATGTTTTTCAAATGTATTTACATTTATCCAAATAAAGTTAGAGGCTTAAAATGTGAATGAATCTAATTTTAAGCATAATTTACATTAAAAGGCCAATTTACCGCCTTTTAATGGCGAACCATCTTTAAATCTAGTTTTGGTCTCTTTTATATGTTCTATTTGACCAAATAAAATCATTCTTTATAATGGGGACCTCAATATTTACTTTGTCTACATTTTTGGAATTTTTCCGATAAAGTTCATTTTTTAATGAATAGTGAAAAATATTGTATTTTAATTCAAAACTACGTTTTAATCTAGTTTATTTATATGGTTATATTATCTTTTTAATTGGTTTTAAAGTGTAATTGGAATATATTTTTACCATTAAATCCAATTTTGGTCATTGGAATTAATTTCACTTTGAAATTGGATATAAACAATTGTCAGTCTTTTAATAGTTATTGTTTCTTAAAAACACACTATTTGTTTTGACAATGGGAATTAATTATAAAATTAATTAATGAAACTTCTATGTTTTGAATTTGGTAAAATAGACATCATTTTTGAATTTGGAATACCAAAATTAGATTAGGGTGAATTTTTGGTATTTTTTTGGAAAACATATTTTTTTTGATGAATAGTGAAACAACTAAGTAGTAGTTAAAAAACTGACCTTTCATTTAAATGAAATTTTACCACTTTTGTGAACTGAATTTCAAAAATTTGAGATACATGGTTGTTATTATTAAGTAAAATGTTGTTCAATGAGATGAAAATAATTTTTGGTGAATAGTAACGTTTGACTTTTATTTACTGTGGTTAAAGGTAAATAGGGTAATTCAAGATAAAAAAATATTATAATAACACATAATAACCTTAACACTTGTCCTAACCTTATTGGACGAGTCATGGCCGACCATGGGAATCTTTGGGTTGATTTGGGGACCCTATTGAGCCACTAATGAGTGATAATGACATTTTAGGTTAATTAACTTAAAGGAAAAAATGACATAAACAAAAATATTTTAGTAAATTAATTTTTACATGGTGTTATATAAGTTATCCTTTCAATTACAAGTATTCATTATAAAGATAAAAGGATTTCCTACATCATTGTAATTTATTTATAATTTTTATACATCAAATAAATAAAATTATTTATGACATAATAATGATGTAGTGTTTACCTCATTAATAAATGATTTAAATAAATAAGATTCTAAATATTAAAATAATATCCAAAACCTAACCAATTCCTATTGGATTTTTTTATTTAGAATATGAGTCATTTTATATTCAACTTTAATGTGTTTTGGACCTTTTCAAACCAAAGATAAATTTATAATAAAATAAGTTTTTCACACTTTCCTAAAGAGCCCCTCCTCTCCCTTATAAAAGGAGACCACTTCTAACCAATTCCTCACACCTATCAAGCCTTTTGGATAATCCAAACTCTGCCAAATTAAGCTCCATACATCCTTCTATTCTTCCTAGAATCCTTACCTTAGGCAGAAGTCACTTCAATAATTCCTTTTGGTTCAAACCAAAGGAAGTTACCCAAATTAAAGACGTTAAAGAACGAACGGGTCAAGTCGGAAACGAGGTAAGGGACATCGTCTCAATATCCATTCATGGAGGCATATTTTTTTTATAAACAACTTTATTTTATACGTTGTATAAACCAATTTGACATTTAATTTTATTTAAAAGGAATCTTTTCTCTATGAAGCATTTTACTAAATGACAAAAGGAATGTTTTTTTAACGTAAGCGGTGACAATGACCATTTCTGTCGTCGTGAGTATTATTTGATCTTTGGATTCCTTAACAAGACGTAATGTTTTTAAAAAGAAAATAAAAACCATATACTCTTTTTATGTATTTTGGTATTGAAAATGTTTTTGATAATGGATTTGTTATGTCAATATATTTAAATGATATATAGTGATTGAAATGTGGAAATGTTATCTTTCCTTATGGTTGTGTTATGTGTTATGACTATGTTATGGTTCTTGGGCATTATTTACGTATATAGGTGGTTCCATGATAAACCTAGGGGGGTGATCCTGAGATAGCTCTCCAATTCATTGGGTAACGTGACAGAGGTAAACATGAATGTTTCTCCTAAGAGATTTAGGGAATATACTGTGATGGGTATTCCAACATAACTCCTAATATAGCTGTGATAGCTACAATGTAAGTATGATATGGATGCCACAAGTTTATTTTATGATTTATGATTTCTCTATGTTATTCATAAATCTTATAATTTCATGAGGTATGTTAAAGAGATTATGTTATGTATGTATTGATGAGGTAATGTTTTCTTTTTTTTAATAACCCTTACTGAGCTTTTTATGCTCATACCATGTTTTGAATTTTTTTTCACAGGACATAAAGTGAATAGGGTCAAGGATGGGATCGAGGGAAAGTCATGTTGTCTAAAACATGGAATTGTACATGACTATTTTTTAAGAGTTTTTATTATATGAAAAAAATAGAAACTGAGTAGAAGTGTATACTTTGTAATTTTTGAGATGTAATGTAATAGTTATGGCCTAATTCTAAAAAACTCTAAACCAGAAAAGATCCTCAATGTGAATTATTCATTTACTTAATTATTATGTAATGTTTTAGGGCCATGTCCTTATAGTTGGGATCTTATTTGAGCATATTTTGGGTATTCCAAGTGGCATGAGAGGTGTGAGGAAGTGGGTAGAAGTTTTGGCCTTTTATAAGAGGGGGTAGGGGCACATTAAGAAAATCCAAAAGTATTAATTCATTATAAATTTATTATATATTTCAAATAGAACCGAAGAGATTCATTTCAAAAATGAGATTATTATTGGTCCAAAACATCTCAATAAATATATTTTATACAAGTTTAGGTCACAAAGGTAACCCTGTATTTTTTTCTTTAATTTTTAGTTAAACAATTTTACTCTTACCATGGCAACATGTCTTTTTACACTATAAGGTTAATATTGATAGTATAAAATGACCCAAAACCCCCAATTGGACCATTTATGATATATTTGACATTATACTAGTAATTTGGACGAATTATATATTTTTATGAATTTTATAAAATTTAATAAAATATTATTTATTTTAAAATCCCATTTATGTCAATTTTGATACTATTTAATACATGACTTTTTTATAAAATCATATCAACTTGATTCCTTCACCAAAACTACATTAAATAATCCTTAACATGTCATATTCATAAAAATAGTCGTTAATGGAATAAAATTTCTACAATGATATTTATTTTTATATTTTTAATATGATTTATTTGATTCTTCACTTAATAAATATATTACGACATCATCATTGTGTCATAATGAAATTTAACTATTCAATGTATATTTTTTTTGATAAATTATATTTATGTGTATAAATTTATTATCATTATAATTAATATTCATAGTAGAACTTATTTACTGTATAACCATATATTAAATGTTATTTATTTATAATAATTCGAATATGACATTTTTAAAGCTTCTTTAATGAACATATAAAAAATTTCATAATCTTACACAAGCTTCATAAATATGATATTATCATAAAAATAAGTTATATTTGGGATTAAGACACTTATCCAATGAAATTAGGACAAGTGTTTGGGTAATTTTATATTATTAAAATATTATGTTTATGTCTAATTGCCATATTTACCTTTAATCTGGTAAATAAAATTAAAAAGATATTATTCATAAAGAAATTATTTTGATTCTATTATACCGCATTTCTCATAAATATTACAACCATATAATTTTTTTAATTCAACCCATATAAGCGGTAAAATTACATTTAATGCTAATCCTGCAAATGTGGCTAGAATGCGGGTAAAAGAGACGTTCAAAAGTTCAATAATTTTAAATATATACTTAAAATATAAAAATTAATCCAATGAACTAAATTTTCTTAATATATTTATTATTGATCTATTGCAACTTTAAAATCAATTTAAAAATTTAATAAATATTAAAATGAAAAAAGTTGTTTAACTATGAAGTATTTTTTTTTTCACTATTCATCTGAAAATTAAAACATTTTAGAAAAATAATAAACATTCACCCAATGTTAAATTTTACATTCTGAATTCGAATATAATATTTTTTTTATTGAAATAAAGTTCAATTATTTCCTAAAATTAATATTTTTTTGTTTTTCATAGAAGGACATGAAAAGCATTTCATTTGAGAAAATAGTAGTTTAAAACATATAATGTCTTAACCAAATATTATATTTTTCATTATAAAAACCCTTATAACTAATATTAAAAAATGTATATTACTATTATTATTATATTTTTAAAATCTATTCTCTAACTATATTATTTAAATAATTATAATAATATTTTATTACATTATAGAAACTCAGTGTTGCATGTAACGCAAGCCAAGTCGGTGTTGCGTGTAGTGAAAGCATCCTAGGGTGTTTCATATTACATAACTCAAACTTAATTAATTTATATAATAAAAAAACTATATTCGGTTCCGCGTGAAGTGAAAATATCAGAACATTAACTTAATTTTAAAAAATAAATTCACAAAATTTCAGTGTGTTACATTCTTCCCCCCTTAAATTGAATTTATCCCTCAAAATTAATCTATTCTTTAAATTATTAATACTTGAATGTTTCTTTCATAGAAATTCAAATAATAAAAAGAAATTCTAAAACATCATTGAAAAAAGGAATAGTTTTAAAATAACAGTTACCCAATGTAATTCATAACTAGTTTTCTATAGAAGAGAACATATGTGAAGATTTGGGAATGGAGGAATAACATAAATAATCATAGAGATTGATAAAGATAACTGATCTCAAAAAGTGGGTTATCCAAAGTAACTTAACAATAAAAAATAATAATCTAAATAAGCATTAAATATGTCATTGATATCTTCAAAAATGATTATAATAGGAAGACCTTTTACATCACCATTCTTTTCCTAATTTTGAATATTTTTCAAGAGAAGATATACATACTGGATTTCATAATAACATCCCACTTTTTTGTTCATAGATAAATTTTAACTTCATCTCATATTCTATGAAATGAATTTCAATTTTTCATTAGTAATTTGTTATCAGATCATGATATCCATAAATAGATTGATGGGTTATTCTATCTATCTTTTCCATAATAAAAAGGCATCATAATATTTCAAATATGAATATGACCACTTATAGGGAGATTTTAATTTAATCTAACTAAAAAATCCTAATTATATCTTATACTTTCAATAAATGGATAACCTTACAATACAACCAAAAACATAAAATCCAAAATATTATAAAATTAACTAAATTTTCTTAACATTTATCCCTCATATATCAAAAGGTATCTCTTGTTGGTCACATTACCAACATGTGAACACCTTAATCATGTAGTCTCATGTGTCATTGTAACAACCTGAATTGCCATATAAAAATATTGAAAAAATAATTTTTTACTTATTCCAAAACATATTTGATATATTCCCCATGTCCCAAAAATTTTAATTCATAATCCATGATATCATAACCCTCTGGAAAGCCAATCCATTTTTAGTTCCCATGAAACTAGTATCATCCAATTTTCTTTTTCATATCCAACATATCTTTATCCAAACATCATTATCATAACATATGGGACATATCCGGGGTTATCATTCCCTTATTAATATTTTCTCCAAACATATATCCTTAGCCTTAAATCATTTATCTAGTTCTTTAAAACTATTCCACAAATCCATTCCAATCCTTAATGAAAAATTTTATACTGAAAACAGTTATATAATTCATAATCTTTGAATTCGGTATCATATATAACTCAAGAATCCAAAAAATATCTTAAACCATTACCCAGGATCCATAATCTTGGTCTTTCCTAAAATATGAATCATTTATTAGTTTTCCTCAACCATAATATTAACAAGATTATTAGTTTAAATGTAAAAAATAATTCTAAAACATCACATAGAATTAACATCTATTTTAAAATCACATTATCCTCAGTATCATAACCAATACTCAGAGCACCACCAGGATTCTATTTATGATATTTCTACTTTAGAAATTAGTTTTTATAATTCCCATACTTTCACATATGAAACATCCATGGTTATCCATGTTCTATCTAGTTCTGGATATTGACTAAGACCATAAACCCTATTCTGAAAAAAAAAATTATCATAGATAAAAATCACATAACCATGGGAAACTATAAACAATGTTTCAATCGATGACACCTTAGGATTACTCCTATGTTATTAACGATTTTTTCCAAAATTCTAGTATTGTAACCATACGTTTGATTTATCCTGAGGGAAATCCATATACATATCCTTAGAAATATCTCTATAGATATCACTAAAGTTATTGCATCCTAGTTTCTAAAGGTTAACTAAGCCATCACTCTGAAACCAACTATAAATTCCTATGCTTGACATACATGGACATTACATAACTTTTTCGGAATACATAAAATTTATACAAATAGGCACCCAAATACCATAATTTTTCTAGTGCCTTTGCAAGAATATAAACATAAACACTGGTTCATAAATGACCTACGTCATCTCCCACTAGGTTCTTCTAGACTAGAAGCCTTCTTAGACATATCAAACATAGTACCTATCATCATAACTAGAAGAAAGGGAACATAAAAGGGGTGAGATAAAATTCTCAGTAAGGGTAACCAAGGGAGCCATGTAAGAATTTACATGGTAATAGGGGTATGAGAATTTGATTAGGAAAATAAATTATCATACCCTGCATATCAGAGATCACAACAAGAATCATGGCCTAAATATTGGTATTTCATAAGATATGAATAATAATGAAATAAATAGAATAAGCCATGAAATCATAACATATGAATAAAACATGGAATTGTGGTTTAAAGAAAAGAATATGATGACTTCCATATTAGCCAATGCATCATATCCAAGACCATATTAGTGTTACGAGTTCATTACCCATACCATCTTGGTATCCATGGTCCACTCCCATGGCCATTTTAATAGCATTAGATCACTCCTCATACCATCTTGGTAGTCATGGTTCACTCCAATGGCCCCCTTAGTATTTATGTTTCACTCCCAATACTATCTCATTCATTCTAATGAGATATAAATATTTACCAAATGAATTATAGGGACATATAGTTCACACCCATCTAATAACGAGGTCATACATACGTCTTCGACAAGATCATTAAAAATCATAAAATAACCCATGAAATGAAATGGATATAATAAATATGTAAACATATCATAACCTATGGATCGATAAAGTTTTCATAATAATTTCATCATAAACATAATCTATGAAAAGAAGCGGGTTTCAAAATCATATAACTTGTGAAAGAGAAACAAGTTTCATTAACATCATTCCATCAAAATATAGTCTATTTAGAGAAATAATATGAATTGAAACAATTAACAATTTCCACATAAAGGCATACAGATGTATGTTATATTAGATGGAAATTAATTTGGAAAAATAATTTAAAAACATTTCTTGAGGAAAACATCCTTTATTCATTGAAAAATGGTTTTTATAACATAAAACCTCTGAAAAACGTTTTTATTTGAAAATATGTTTGAAAACATGTAGAGATTATTTTAAAAGAATAAAATATGATTATAATCCTTTTCATTGAAAATTATATTCATGGATCTTTTTAAAACATTTCTAAAAATATTTTTTAAACATAGTTTTTGAATATAGTAGATCTCCCACCGAAGAGAGAGACATAAAAAATTTATGTAAAAACCATACCTTAAGCACCAAAGAGAGGATCAATGGTACTAATACATGATTATGACTTAAAAAAACATAGTATAAGGAACCTCATGTGTTTTCTTGATATATGGATCGTAGTAAATCATTAAAATAATCATAAATATAATCAATCTTGAAAAGCAATGAGATTGTCTCAATAAACTCTTATAACATGGTAACATGGTATCATAGTGTCCATGTAAGAAAATGAAATTACATGAACATTGAAATATCATAAAGAAATGAAATTCATGACATAAAATGTATGTATATACACCTAAAAAATAGTTTAGGTGCATAACATTACATGAGTCTCACAGAAGGAAAACAAAGACAAAATTGTTTTACCGAATTGGTTACTTTTGAAAAATAAACTCCATGAAATAAATATTGTAAAATTGATATGTAAATAACCATAATTTTAATTATAATTATAATTTGATTAAATAATGGGAAGTACATAAACCACACAAAAGGAAAGAGTGGTTAACATAGCTCGTATCTCATAGAAATTAAAAGTGATATTAAATCCCTTTACCTTGTGTGCTGACTCTCTTCGTACTCGAAAATGATTCTTATATAAAAAAAATTATTATAAATATTTTATATAAGATTATCATTATATCTAATTCCATATATGGTTTTATAATAACATTATATTTCCCTCCTATTGGTGATCCTATGGTATGGTTTCACTTCGGGTAATATTTTCTTTTTTCATCGCTTGTGTCTTAATTTGTTTTATTGTTGGTCCGTATACATATATCATGACTATAGAATATAGATAATTATTTAAATATCATTTATATAAATTAAATTTATATTTTAATAATATATATCATAAATAAGTATGAAATGGAATACACCGCCCATGGAGATGGTAAGTCATACATACACATAAACGTTGTTTCTGTTTTAATTGTCGTGTTGAATGAAAGAGTGTAAAGTAGATCTGTATATATATATATTTATATATATATATCAGTATTTAAGTGTAATTTTGATATCATATAAGTTCACTAAACCAATGCTCAATAAATTCCATGTGGTGTGTGAACTAATCACATCGCTTTGAGGGGGTAGACCACGCTTCCACAAACGAGACTATCATATTAACACCAAATGGAATGTAAAAAGTCAGGTGTTTTAAAAATGAATAATGGATCCAAAATACAAAATAAATATAATATATAAAATATAAAAATATATTTTTCATCATAATGGCCTCCATAATTTGTGGTAAGGAAAAAATGAACAATAATCGTTCCGTGAGGCATTAGTTCACCGTACACAGAAATAGTATGTTCAATATACATTTGATGGAGCTGTGTGTATGTGTAGGTATAAAACATTTAAAACAAAATAATTGTATGTTGAGGATACTGGTTTTTCATAAAGTAATGGATTAAAGAGTGTGGAAGGTTTGGATAATGAAAATAACGGAAATGAGCTTGAGAGAAGACGTTACATCTTAATGGGATAACTCCTTTAGGTTTGTGCCAAAAGGATTTCTTGATTTTCCTTACACCCAAGGTATGTCTTCTAAGTGGAGGGGAGGTAAGTTGGGAGCATATTTTACTAGATTACGGACAAGAAAAGTGGATTTATTTTTGTTAAGAAGATGGTAGAGGTGGTGGCCTTTTATTGGAGGGAGGTGGGGCAGTTTTGGAAATTTAGAATCTATTAATTTATTATAAATTTATTTTCTATTTGAAATAGATCCAAATAGATTTATATCTATTCTTAGATTATTAAGAGTATAAATCCTCCCAACCAATGAATTGTAGACATATTTAGTTTACAAACATAACCTTTTATTTTGGCTGTAACCTTTAGTTAATCAATTTAACTCTTACCGTGACAACATGACTCTTTATATTATATGGATAATATAGTTACTATAAAATTAAAAAAATAATAATTGGACATTTATGACATTTTTTACCTTCTCCAAGTCAGTTTTATTAATTATATTTTTCAAATTCTTCAGCATTAAATAAAGTGTTATTTATTTTAAAATCCCTTTTGTGTCAATTTTGACACTATTTATTAAATTCCTTTTTATAAAATTGTAAAAACATTATTCCATAAAACAAATATATTAAATCATCAATAATATGTCACAGTCATCCAAAAAAATCGTTTATGGTGTCAAAATTCTCAAGTGATATTTATTTTAATATTATTAATATCATTTATTTGATTCTTCATTTAATAAATCTATTATTATATCATCATTGTGTCATAATTAAATTTAATTATTTAATATATAGAAATTATTAATAAATTATCATGATTTATATAAATTTATTTTTTTATAATTAATATTTATTGTCTAATTTTTCTTATGTAAACCTTATCTTAAAAATTATTTAGTGTTTATCATTTGAATATGTAATTTTTATGTCTTCTTTAAATACAATATTATAAATTTCATAAACTAGCACAAGTGCCTTAAAAAGGATCAAATTTTCTAACTAAGGATGATTTGGTCCTAAAAACACTTTTCCAATGAAATTGGGACAAGTTTTAGTGTTATTTTATATTATGATAATATTATTTTTACCATTAATTAATCTACTTACCTTTAACTGTGGTAAATAAGATTCAAAATTTACAACTCACCATAAATTATATTCACCCTATTAGACAAATGTTTTTGTACTAATTAAAAAAATGTATGTCCATTGTTCAAAATTCAATTCATAGATGTGGTAAAATTAAGATTAATGTTAATCCCACAAATGTGGATAGATGGTGGGTAAAAGATACATTCAAAATATCAATATTTTATATATATATTTATATTATTAAAATTATTCCAATTACCAAAATTTTATTTATACATGTATTATTTAACTATTATTTAATTAAAATCAATTTAAAAAATTAATTATTATTAAAATGAAAAAGGGAGTATTTAAGTACGATGCAGTACTTTTAACTATTCATCAAAAAACAAAACATCACAAAAAATAATAAACATTCATCCTAAATAATTTATTTCATTTTTTATTCAAAATTAATTTTTTTTTATCAAATAAAATATCTATGAGTTTATACAATTATTTTTATTATTTTTCCTAGAATGACATGAAAAGATGTTCATTTTAGAAAATATTGTTTTAAATATAAAAATACATTACCCAAAATTGTATATGTCATTATCAAAAACATTATAACTAATATTAAAAAACTGGTTATTAAAATTCATATTACATGTATAATGGCTAGGTTATAACTATCTAATTTAACTAAATATAATAGTAATGTGTTTCTTCATAGAAAATCAGTGTTGTGTGTAACGCAAGCCAAGTCAGTGCTGAATATAGTGTAAGCACCCCTTGGTGTTGCATATATCATAATAAAAACATAGTTCTTTTATATAATTAAAACAATCTATATTCAAGGTTCCTTGAATTGAAAATATCAAAAGATTAAATTATTTTGAAAAACAAATCACAAAATATCGGTGTGTTACAAATACTTGTACCATTGATGAGTGAGATGTTGAATTGTTTTGGCACCATTATATTTCTCTATCAGACTAGCAAAATTAAACTCCACTTTCCACTTCTTATCATTATGATACCCTTGAGATTCTCTGATATCCATTCCATATTTGAGCGAACCTAAGAAAATTTCCTCATAGCTATCAGAGTCTCAGATCACTATGGTTGTTGTTAGGATAGGTTTTAACCCACAAAAGAAACAATCAAACTTGTATTCAGAATTAATGACAAAGACAGGTGTGTATCGTGAAGTCCATGTAATGGTTGAATCATATTCCCTCATAGATTCTTTGTATTTTTCTTGTGGGAAAGGAAATTCCAAATGATTTTATATAGCAGAGTGCATGGAAACTATTTATCACAAAACATTTATATGGTGTCCTTCAACCCATTCACTTAAATTTCCTAATCAGGTTTATTATTCTTGATCAGTGTATATCACTGATCATATTATCCCTCTATATGATAAAAAATCATTAGAACCTTCTATTTCCTAGAACATTAATGGATGGAGAAGATCTTCTCAATATAGATGATACATTTTTCTGTGATTAAAGGATCTGATGATCAATTGTAATTTGAAGGCCTTTTTTTCTAAAGCTCTAAATTATAGAATTTTCTTTGATATGTGGATTTAGTTTATCCTCCGGATTGAGGATTAAATTCAGAACCTGAGTCAGCTAAGAGTGTTTCATCACAATTTTCACGATTCCCACCCCTTGGGGTTGCAAATATATTTAGGAAGTCAACACATTTTCCTTTCACATTGGTTGTTTACCCGACTCCTCCTATTTTAGGCCATTGGATAGAATAAAGAGAAAATTTGGGATGAGTAATTTTAAATAATTAAACATATAAACCGTAATCAAATGACATTAAAGACATAAATATTAAATTACATATATTTCCATAACATAAGAATTTATACGCATCAATCTATGTCATCCATGATCTATTTCCTAACATAAATTATTATTGAATTTTTACTCCCTTGATAATGGTTTGCAATGTGCTTATGAATTATCCCAAGGATATACCCCGGGATTGTAAAACTAGGTGCGTAGCGAGGCCCATTGTCATGCGCCGGTTTTTAGTCATGTATATATCAACATTATGTTTTTGGGTTTTACATATATATACATATGTACAAGAACCACATCCACTTGATACTGTAACACCCCAAGATTTCATAGTACATTATCTCTTCAAAAGTAATTCAATAACTTGCGTTACACACAACACCGAGTTCGAGTGCATCACAACTTACCAAACTAGCCGTTCAAAAAATAGTTATGAATATAATTAACTATGTCTTGAATTTTATATACTCCATATAATTTTAACATCCATATTATGTGATTCTTAGACATAATATAAGAATAAATACAATTTTTCAGATAAAGGAAGTATTTTTCAGAAAATGAAATTTTACACCTTTTAATGGAGAACCATTTTTAAATCAAATAATTGACACTTTTATATATTCAATTTGAAAAAATAATCTTCTTATTTAGAATTGGGACACAAAAACTTATTTTTGATAAATTTTTGGTATTTTTCTAATAACTTTCATATTTTAGTGAATAGTGAAAAGTAATAAATTTTAATTGAAAACAACATTTAAAAAAAAAATTATAGTGTTCAATTATAAATTTGAATGGTTTTTAAGTGTAATTAGATTAAATTTTTATCATTTAATACAATTTAGGTTATTACATGTAATTTCACATTTAAATTTGACATAAACACATGTCAATCTTTTCGTAATCTTTACTTTTTAAAAACTCACTTTTTGTTTTTGACAACGGGAATTAATTTTAAATTAATAAATGAAAATTCAATGTTTTGAATTCGGTAAAATATACTTCTATTTTTAATTCGTAATATCAAAATTAGTTTATGGTGAATTTTTGGTATTTTTCTGAAAACTTTCAATTTTTGATGAATAGTGAAGAACACTGCGTAATTATTTAAAACCGACTTTTTATTTAAATAATTATTTATTTTATTTATATTTATTTTAAGTAAAAATAGATATATAATACCTATATATGTTCAATGTAATTTATTGGAGTCATTTTATAATAAAATTAGATGTATAGAATTTTATTGAACTTTTAACGTTTTTTACCCACCTTCTAGGAGCATTTGAAAATTTTCATAAAAATTAATGTTACGACTTCTGTGAGTTTAATTTCAAAAATCCAAGAGACTTAGTTAACATCCATAAGTAAAATTTGATTGAATAAGATGAAAATATTTTTTTGAATAGTAACTATTGACTTTTATTTACCACGGTTAAAAGTAAATAGGGTAATTAAGGGTAAAAATGATAGTATAATTATACTAAAATATGTACTAATTATGTTCGATAAGTCTAATTAGACCAAAAACAACCTTAGTAATACAATATGATCCTTTAGGTCCACTTGGATTTGATTAGGACATTTATTATTATTTTATTTAAAGAAGAGTTAAAAGTATTAAATTCAAAGATTAAAAACTAAACCATTTTTAATAAATGGTTACACATAAGAAATATTTGACTATAAATATTAATAATAAATCTAAAAATATTTCCTACATACTTTTATTTTATTTAAAAATTTTAGGCATTAAATAATTTAATGTATTTATTACACAATGATGATGCAGTAATTAACTTATTAATGAAATATAAGAATAATAGATATTATAAGTATCCAAATAAATGTAATTTTAGAATTTTTATGAATTAAACTAATTTTATAGGTTAATATTACATTTTAGGTTGATTCAATGATTTTTTTTCGAAGTGACCATGTTGTTATGACTTTAAAAAAACAAAATACCAAATAGTTTCAAAATTGACATAAAAGAGGTTTTAAAACAAATATTATATTATTAAATTATATAATATTCTTAAAAATATAAGGTTCATCCAAAGGGAATAAATAATATTATATATGTCATCAATTAACCACTTAAGATTCTCTTGGAAGTTTAGAGTATGTTTATTAACCATATAGTGTAAGAATACAAGAAGACACGATAAAAGTTAAACTATTTAACTAATAGTTAAATCTAAAGGATAAGGATAATATGTTGACCAAACTTGTATAAAACCTATTTTCTGAAAGGATTTAAACCCATACCCACCTAATATTATATATAAATCAATTTGGATCCATTATAAACCGAAAATGATTTTATAATAAAATAATATTTTATGTTTTTTCTATGGTGCCTCTCACCCCTCTTATAAAAGCGCATTTCCCCTT
This sequence comes from Viscum album, assembly GCA_963277665.1. NCBI lineage: Eukaryota > Viridiplantae > Streptophyta > Magnoliopsida > Santalales > Viscaceae > Viscum > Viscum album. The sequence goes on along the minus strand of OY728167.1, from coordinate 620,522,281 downwards.
CTCTCAAATTCACACCACCAAAGCCATTTGGATCGGACAAAACCTACCAAAATCTCCTAAAACCATCCCTCAATTCATCCTAGAGGCCTTACCTTGAGTAGAAATCCAACCAATGGAGCCCTTTTGTTCAAATTAAAAGGAAACACCCGAAGAAGATGTAATGATTTCACCACCCTCTTTCAAGTTCTTTTCTTCTTCCACTTCCTCTTTCTTTGTTGTTTACATACCAAAATAATAACTCTAGTACCTCCTACATTCTATGATGTTATTATAAATATGGTACAACAATATTCATTATTCTATCCATCCTATAAATGACAAAGTCACCACACGTGCGTACGTACGGATTACCATCTCCACGTCATGGTGTAGTTTGTTATTCAAACACATAATAATTTGGATGGGTATAATAATGCATTATAATTGATGTAAATAATAAATATAACACATTAATGATTCTTTATAAATGATATTATATCTATTTACATAATATTTTAATATCAAAAGAATGATATTTTCACTCGTGCGTATGTACGGATTACCGTCTCCACGACATGATGAGATTCATTTCCACGTTCACCATTCAACGATGATTATAAAATACATATTAATAATAAGTTTGGAATATTTGAAATAATTATGCTACTGTAAATATATATATATATATATACATTTATCTCATTCACTTAATTCCATTCAATACGATATGAAAACAGAAACAACGTTTATGCGTACGCACGACCTACCCTCTCCATAAACGGTGTTTTCCAGTTCATATATCTATCTATTATACATATTTATATTCTAAATATATATTATATATAATTCATGTTTTATATTCTGGAATTATTTAAATCCTGATCTAAATGATACGATCAATAATAACAAGTTAAAACACGTACGATAAAGAAAGCGATTATTACCCGAAATGTTAATTTAACATGGAAATCATTGTTAAATGGGTAGTATAATGTCATAAATTAATCATGTGTGATATAATAAATATTAATATGGTTCTAGTATAATTTAATAACATAATATGGTCATTATACAGGAGGTTAAACGTACCCTCAACCAAAGGAATGTGCAAGGTAAGGGTTATTTCCTCAATCTCATTATTATCTGAGATTGTTTATGTGTAAGTATTTACTGGGACATACTTATCCTCGATACCCATATTTCCAAAAAATGTTTTAAAAATGAATATTTTAAGGTTTTATGGGGGGGGGGGTCAATTTAACTATATCATCATTTTAATTGTTTTAAAGATTTATCTTTCTAAATCGTTTTAATTAATGTCCATGTTTTCTAAATGATTTTAATGATTTATTGATATGGACATGAATTTTTTTAAATGATAAATCTTTTCAAAGGTTTAAATGTGGAATGGGAAACTTTGATTCAAAAAAATATCTTTAAATGAATTCCTTTATAAATTGTGAGACTTTTAAACGATTTCATGATAAATGGGTATTTCTCTCAAAGCATTTTACCGATCATATTCATCTTTGTCAACATACTTTGATGGATTTTAAACTTGATTGAATTTGATTTATTATGATACAAATATTCCATGTTTTATTGAAGGTTTTTTTGATATTTTTGACTGTGGATGTGTTATTTTTATACCATTCATGGTTTATAGATAAAGTATTGACATTTCATATGCTAGTTTTAATATGAATGTTTATGTTATGTTTAAACCTTTTCATATGAGGAATGCATTGGATTTAGTAAGTGATGGGTGGAGCCAACAATATCTCCTCGATGCATCAGTAGGTATCGTGATACAAACTAGTATCTTTGCACAAGGCCTTGGAAAAAAAATTTATATTTAGTCTTGGAACTTGTCCTTGACTATGTGGTTATGATGTCTGGCATTATGAATTCCCTAATTATGAAATTAGTTATTACATGTGATTATTCGACTAGTAGAATATCCATCTGCATGTTTATATGGTAATTTTTTTTTTTTCATATTATGTTCAAGTTTATGTTTAAAAGGCTGTTGTTTTTATTACACATCTTGCCTTAAAAGTTTACAGCTTCTGCTACATTATTTACCCTTACTGAGCATCTGAGTTAACCCCTTTCTTATGTTTTATTTTCCAGTATCCCACGAACTGTTTTATTATTGATATGCATGGTTAAGATAAGGGAACAATGTAATTCTAAAATGATTATTTATGATGTTTTTTATGTTATAAAGTGTAATGTAACGTTCATGCATGTAATATATTTTCCAAGAATGCTAAACTGATCGGTCCTTCGGGACATGATTCCTTGTAATCATGCCAATGTTATGTAATAATGCACCGACTCTAGGTAACTAGGGTCAGGGTGTTACAGTTGGTATCAAATGAATTTTAGTACAACCCTTGGAAACTAAATTTATAAAAACTATGATTAGAGAACATTTCCCTAAGATAGGCATTGAGGATTAGTATAGAATAACTTTCTAAAATTTTGGTAATGTAGAGATTTTGTGATTTTTCCATGCAATACGTCTCCGTCTGGATACGAGCAGGTAAAGGCGGCTCTGGCCCAGATGTACCTAGGAGTGAAAACTCTGACATGGAGTTTCAGGTTTGAAATGGGGTATCCTTATACACGATAACAAGGCTTGTTGCACTCTTGGTTATGACACTCTCAGGGGATATGCTTAGGATATTTCACATTTTCATTACAAACCATTATGAAAGATTTAGGATTAAATACTTCCTCAAAGAAAACATTTTATGATTACAGATTATATGCATAATCATTTCAATTTATATTTCGTATTTTACAAGTCTGGAATTATGCATTATGATTCATAAAATAACCTAGTATATGCTATTGTTTAGAAATGGTTCCTAGTAGAAGGAATGAGAACTCCAACAATACGCATGATCCAAAGAGTAAGAAGGATCATATCTTTCATGGAATTGAGCCAACATTTAAAAGGGAAATAGTCACCCACGTATTCTATTCATATGTATAAATATTATCATGTTTTAATTAGATAAGTAAAGAATTATTTGAGTCCTATGGCTTTGAAGGGAAGCAAGAGAAGAAAATGATGGAAGAGAGAATGATGGATAATGGGAAGACAGGAAAGAAGGATTTTCCCATATGTGATAACTGTGGAAAGAATCACCTTGGTAAATGAAGGAATGGAATGAGATTTTGTTATAATTTTGGAGAAAATGGACACAAAGTATGTGATTAAAAGGGTTAGAAAAAGGTTTTAAATGTACAATGCTTCATCTGCAAGGAGTTGGGACACTATGCGAATCAATGTCCAAATCATCAATGTCTACCCAAAATTTTGTTATTAGATAATAATCCAGTTATGATACTACCAAAGATGAATAGTAATGATTAGATTTATTATGTTGTTATTGAATTATTGTTTCATTTGAGTATTGTATTAATGATGTACATATTATAAGAATTATAGGGTATATAAAAATTGTAATACATTACTATTTCATTAAGGACTTGAGATTGTGTGGAACCAAGAAAAGTGACTCAATAGTAGGTTAATTTTTTTGGAAAATATATGGTTGAGAGAAAGATAAACCATAATATAGTTCTGATACAGATGTAGTTATTTTGGAATAATATATGATTGATTTGGATAAATTATACTGGATATTCCTGAATACCTTGAAACTGATTAATGATTTGTATTTTCCATTATTTTTGGAGTTTATAACATTTTTTTATAGAAGTGGTATATCCAGTATTCTATAAGGAATAAGGGAGCATTAATGAAATCAATAAGGTTTTATGGTAATTCATGGTGTTACCATATTTTAAAAGAATATATGATTAAGGTATTCACATGTTATTACATGAAAAAAATATCTTCATTGTGTTTACATTCCTTATAAATTTTGGAATATGAGTTTGGACAAAAGTATTTTGGATAAGTATGAAGGTTTGAATGGATTAAGTTTGACAGTGGATACTATTATTAAGGTTAAAGCATTTCATAAGATTATTTCTGGATTTTTATAAAAAGGACAACCCAGAGGTCAGGAGACAACCCATCGCGTCCGGCAAGGCCGCAAGACTAGAACCCGCAATCGAAGGGTGACATGGGTGCATCACCTACCACTGGCCTACGTGATGTTCTGGTTTTTATAATGTAGTTTTTTTTTAAATTTTGTTACAGATGAATTATAAATTCTTTTTTTGGAACCCTATACGATTAAGATAGATAGAATATTTTTGAATTATATTATCTTTTGGAGTGAAAGATGAGTTTGTGGTAGAAATTAGTTGAGGATGAAACTATACTTTTCAAGTATATATATATATATATATTTCTATTATTCAATGATGAAATTAATTATTAAACTTTAAGGATGGAATATTAAATCCAAAAATGTTTTATCCTAATACCTTATGTCTTGTTGAACTAGTGGTATTTTAAATCATCAGAGACTGATGGCTTGGAGGACCTCAATTTTACACTTGATTATGATTGATGGCCTATATCACTCCGTATAAATATTTAAGTTTATCCACCAATTATGTGTCTCTAATTTCCCTAATTTTCTCTTAATCAAAATCATAATTTAGTGGCGACTTTTTCATTTCCCTTTCCCTCTTATTAGAACTAAATTTTATTGACCCTATTTCTGATGTGGGTTTTCCACAAAGGTATTTTCTATTTTAATCCATTTATTTTCAAAGAACAATTTTAAATTGTGAGGACACAATTTATTGAATGAGGGGAGAATGTAACAGTCTAATATTTCATAGTATGTTATCTCTTCAAAAGTAATTCAATAACTTGCACTACACGCAACACCGAGTTTGAGCGCACCACGACTTACCAAACTAGCCGTTCAAAAAATCGTTATGATTAGTATTAACTATGTTTTGAATTTTATATACTAAATATAATTGTGAAATCCATATTATGTGTTTTTAGACATAATATAAGAAAAAATTCAATTTTTCAGATAAAGGAAGTATTTTTCAAAAAATGCAATTTTACAGCCTTTTAATGGAGAACCCTTTTTAAATACAATAACTGACAATTTTATATATTCAATTTGAAAAAATAATCTTCTTATTTATAATTGGGACATAATAATTTAGTTTCGATAAATTTTTGGTATTTTTCTGAAAACTTTCATATTTTAGTGAATAGTTAAAAATACTAAATTTTAATTGAAAACAACCTTTTTAATCAAAATAATTTATAGTGTTGAATTATAAATTTGAATGGTTTGTATGTATAATCATATTATATTATTATCATTTAATAAAATTTAGGTCATTATAAGTAATTTCACATTTAAATTTGACATAAACACATGTCAATCTTTTGATAGTTTTTAGTTTTTAAAAACCCACTTCTTGGTTTTGACAATGGGAATTAATTTTAAATTAAAAAATTAAACTTCTATGTTTTTAATTTTGTAAAATAGATTTCATTTTTTAATTCAGAATATCAAAATTCTGTTAGGGTTAATTTTTTGTATTTTTTTTTGAAAACTTTCAATTTTTGATGAATAGTGAAAAACACTGCGTAATTATTGAAAACTGGCATTTTATTTAAATAATTATTTATTTTATTTAAATTTATTATATGTAAAAATAGATATATAATACCTATATAAGCTCAATTTAATTCATTGGAATCATTTTATAATAAAATTAGATGTATAAAATTTTATTGAACTTTTAACGTTTTTTACCCACATTCTAGGAGCATTTGCAAATTTTCATAAAACATAATTTCACCGCTTCTATGAGTTGAATTTCAAAAATCCAAGAGAAAAAGATAACATAATTAAGTGAAATGTGATTCAATAAGATGAAAATAATTTTTTGTGAATAGTAACTTTTGACTTATATTTACCACGGTTAAAAGTAAATAGGGTAATTAAGGGTAAAAAGGATATTATAATTACCCAAACACATATCCTAATTATATTGTATAAATTTAATTCGACCAAAAATAACCTTAGGAATTAAATATTATCCTTTAGGTACACTTGGATTATATTAGTACATTTATTATTATTTTATTTAAAGAAGAGTTAAAAGTGTTAAATTCAATGTTTAATAACTAAACTATTTTTAATATAGGGTTACACATAAGATAAATTTGACTATAAATAGTAATTATAAATCTACAAATATTTCATACATAATTGTATTTTATTTATAATTTTTAGAAATTAAATAATTTAATTTATTTATTACACAATAATGATGTAGTAATTACCTTATTAATGAAATATTAGAATAATTGATCTTATAAATATCCAAATAAATGTAATTTGACTCTTTTGATGAATACCAAAAAAATTATAGGCTAATATGACATTTTAGGGTTGATTAAATGATTTTTTTCGAAGTAATCATGCTTTTATGACTTTAACAAAAACAAAATACCAAATAGTGTCAAAATTGTCATAAACGAGTTTTTAAAAAAATATTATATTATTAACTTATATAATATTACTAAAAATATAAGTTTAGGACAAAGGGATTAAATAATATTATATATGTCATTAATGAACCACTTTAGGTTCTCTTGGAATTTTAGATTAAGTTTATTAACCATATAGTGTAAGAATACAAGAAGACACGGTAAAAGTTAAACTATTTAACTAATAGTTAAATCTAAAGTATAAGGTTAATATGGTGACACAAACTTGTATAAAACCTATTTTTTGAGAGTATTTAGACCCATACCCACCTTATATTCTATATAAATCAATTTGGTTCCATTAGAACCCGAAAATTATTTTATAATAAAATAATATTTTATGTTTTTCCTAAGGTTCCTCTCACCCCTCTTATAAAAGGGCACTTCCCCTTCTCTCAAATTCACACCTCCAAATCCATTTGTCTTGAACAAACCTCCCCAAATCTCCTACCAACATCCCTCACTTCATCCTAGTGGCCTTACCTTGAGTGGAAAGCCAACGTAAGGAGCCCTTTTGTTTAAATAAAAAGAAAACACCCGAAGAAGAGGTAATGATTTCACCACCCTCTTTCAAGTTCTTGTCTTCTTCCACTTTATATTTTATTGTTGTTTACACACCCAAAATAATAACTCCAATACCTTATACATACTGTGATGTTGTTATAAATATGGTACAACCAAATTTTTTATTCTATTAATCCTCTAAATGTCAAAGTCACCACACGTGAGTACTTACGGATTACCGTCTCCACGTCGTGGTGTAGTTTTCAATTCAAACACTTCATTATTTGGATGGGTATAATAATGATGTATAATTGATGTAAATAATAAGTATAAAACATTAAGTATTATATATACATTATATTACATCTATTTACATAATATTTTAAAATCAAAATAATAATTTTGTCGCACATACGTATGTACGGATTACCATCTCCACGACACGGTGAGATTCATTTCCACGTTCACCATTTAACGATGATTATAAAAATACATATTAATAATAACATGTAATATATGACATAATAATTCTATTGTAAATATACATATACATATATATATATATATATATATATATCATTTTGTATTTATATTTATATCATTCACTTAATTCCATACAATACGATATGAAAATAGAAACAACGTTTATGCATACGCACGGCCTACCGTCTCCATTAACGGTGTTTTACATTTCATATATCTATCTATTATACATATTTATATTCTAAATATATATTATATATAAATAATTTTTTATATTCTGGATGTATTTAAATCATGATCTAAATGATACGATCAATAATAAAAAGTTAAAACACGTACGATAAAGAAAGTAATTATTACCTGAAATGTTAATTTAACATGGAAATCATTATTAAATAGGAAGTATAAAGTCATAAATGAATCATGTGTGATATAATAAATATGAATATGGTTCTGGTATAATGTAATAACATACTATGGTCATTATATAGGAATTTAAATGAACCTTGGACCAAAGGAAAGTGCAAGATAAGGGTTATTTCTTCAATCTCATTGTTATCCAAGATTGTTTATGTGTAAGTATTTACTGGGAAATAATTATCATAGATACCAATATTCAATAAAACGTTTTTCTAAAGTAATATTTTAAGGTTTTATGGAAGGGTCTATTTAACTATATCACTATTTTAAATTTTTTAATGATTTATCTTTCTAAACCCTTTTAATTAATGTCGTTGTTTTCAAAATGATTTTAAGGATTTATTTATATGGACATGAATGTTTTGAAATGATAATTCTTTTCAAAAGACTCAATTTGGTATGGGACAATTTGATTCAAAAAAATATCTTTAAATGACTTCCTTTATAAATTGTGATACTTTTAAACTGTTTCATGAAAAGGCGGTATTTTTCTCAAATCATTTTTACCGATCATTTTCATCTATGTCCACATCCTTTAATGGATTTTAAACTTGTTTGAATTTGATTTTTTATGATAAAAATATTCCATATTGTTTTGAAGGTTTTTTGATATGTTTTACTGTGGATGTGTAATTTTTATACCATTTACGGTTTAGGGATAAAGTATTGACATTTCGTATGCTAGTTTTAATACGAATGTTTATGTTATGTTTAAACCTTTTCATATGAGGAATGCATTGGATTTAGTAAGTGATGGGTGAAGACCGCTTTAGCTCCTCGATGCATCGGTAGGTCTCGTGAGATAAACTACTGTCTTGGCATAAGGACTTGGGAAAGAAATTTATTTTTAGTCTTGGAACGAGGCCTTGACTATGTGGTTATGATGTACAACATTATGTATTCCCTAATTATGAAATTAGTTGTTACATGTGATTATTCAATGAGTATAATATTCATGTGCATGTTTATATGGTAATGTCCGATTTATTTTTTCCATATTATGTTTCATTTTGTGTTTAAAAGGTTGTTGTTTTTATTACACATCATTCCTTAAAAGTTTATAGATTCTGCTAAATTATTTACCCTTATTGACCATCTGAGCTCACCCCTTTCTTATGTTTTATTTTCGCAAGATCCCAAGTAGTGTTTTATTATTAAGATGTAGTGTTAAGCTAAGGGAACAATGGAATTATCAAATGATTATTTATGATGTGGTTTATGTTATAAATTGTAATGTAACATTAATGTATGTAATCTATTTTCCAAGAATGCTAAACTGATCAGTCCTTCGGGACTTGATTCCTTGTAATCATGCCAATGTTATGTAATAATTCACCGACTCTGGGTAACTGGGGTCGGTACATTACAGATACTTCCTTACAAGTTTGTATTTTCCTGATAAACCATTTACTCTATAAATAATAATATTTAGGGATGTTTTCTTATACATAGTCTTATCTCTAAGGCTTTCTCTGGAGTTTTCTAATCTTAATCTCAAAAATAACAAATAATAACCCCTTGAAACCATCTATAACAAACCTGATCTTAATTATACAACAAATAATTATTAATTACAATAGAATACACATAATACCACCCGAAAGATCATGATGTCTAATGTCATTGGGAAATAGGCACATTAGATAAGAACATAAAATAAGTAATATATCACCATTATTTAAAACCTCCTTAACATGATCATAATATTGAATATTAATTAAAATTTAATGTGATAACCTGAGAAAATAAATATCAAATGGGTTAACTATAAATATGAACACCCTCGATAGGATATAAGTATGGTTATTAACTACATAATTGTTGGTCTTGGAAAATAGTTGAGAAATTTCAGCAAAATAAGGGGAGTATAAATGTTCATGGCGGTATTGATGAGATTGAAATGGGTATCTCATCATTTATATATAAAATATATTATAAGGGGTATATGTAATAACATATCCCATCATTTGGAAATTAATATAAAATACAAATGATAAATAATATACTTGAATAAGGAGGAGAATGAGAGGGTCCCATACCTTGACAGTGTGACTCCAAATTCTTGGTATAAGATTCAGGAGAGTGTGGAGGAAACATCGGTGAAATATATAGAGGTTAGTCTTGAATAAGGATGCACTCTAATCATTTTTAATGATTATAAATGGGATGGTGGGTTTATTTAGTAAATGAGTGGGGAATTCGTTATCATTTGTCAAACAAACGTTATGGACTGTATAATAAAATAACCAAAACCACAATCTTTCCCATTGTTGTTTCCCATGGTTTCTACAAATGGGTATTGATTTTCCTTGTTTTATAATCTAGAGGGTTAAACATAACTAAATATTACCCAAGTTGAAATGGAATTGATTCATACTCATAAATAAATGATTACAAATTATATAATAATTCATATTTAATAAGAATTTGTTAATAATAATATTTTACTAAAGAAATATTTATTTAAAAAATCCATTAATTCATCAAAATGAACATGTTAATTGAAATTGAATACTAATTAAACATTAAATTTTTGTTATATTTTAGAAAAATAAAAATCATTTTTTTATTACGATAAGATGAAAAATTGAACATTATTCTATTAAAAATACAATGAAAATATTCAAATTGTTATGGTCTTGATACATATCCATTTAATTCATGATAAAACACCCTTAGGTTATGGTGTATGATGGTGAGTTTTTCATGGGGTGGTTTCTCGTATATGGTTTGGTCCGCGATCTCAAAGAGCTTGAAACTTTCTCACAAATTATTTCACTCATGCTTAAGTTGTTGGATCTAATCATGGGAATGGTTAAAGGGAAATCTTATTTATTATATCTCCCATAAAAGATCCAAAAATTTGTCTTCATAGGGTACAATCCAACAGGTTGAGGCCATCACTTCCATTTTCAGTACCAATTGGATTTGTTGAAACCTGATGTTTATACAAATCCTGTGGTCACTGTTTAGTGTCAATATTAACAACGAAAATTATGTTTGAAATTATTTTAAATTCTATAGGATATAAAAAAAATTATTGAATTTATTTACTATTACCATAATACATAACAAGGAATTTAATTAAGTCACATGGGAAATTTTATTTAAAAATATTTTGGTCATTACAGGTCAAAATAAGTGGTATTTTAGTAGAATATTTAGAGACGTAATCTCTAAAGTTATTAGTGTATATTAATAATTACCATAATAGATTAATTTATATATGCGCACAAAATTTTATGTACATTCACCAAATTATATGGTTATAACTAATCATGGACAATGACTACCCAATACATTATCACCCAATAAAGAAAAACAAATATGGATGATTCCCATAGTCAAAATGAAAATTCTGTCTTATACATGATAAAGATTAAAAGTTACTAAACACTCATTGATCTATAATGGAAAAATATTTAAATCACAATATATAGAGGGAAATATAATGTTACCAAAATGAATTTTCAACCACCAATTCATGTGAAGATCAATGAATCCTATAATGATGATTTCCACCTTTAGAAGAAATAGAGATTGTTCCAGATTTGAACTTTGATAATGATTGTAGTATAATGTTTTGAACCAAGATATGTGTCCCAAAAAAACCAGAATTGGAGAAGTTTGTTTTGGAGTATTCACATAGATATTCCTTCCCTATCCATCTATGAACCATAGTGATTAATACATATATAAAAAAACATCTACTGGGATAACATGAATAAGTATAACACATAATTCATTTCATGATGCTTCACTTTCCATCATTGTAAGTTTTAATGAAAAAATATTATTGGTATTTTGAAAAAATTACCCATGCTAGTATGGTAATGGGAAAATTTTCAATGTATTTTTTTCCTATGAATTCCCCAAAAAATTAAGGGCCATAATGATAGAGTGGTTTTAGTTTAATTCCTTATTATGTCAATGAAAAATATTTCCATCAAGGAATATTTCAATTTTTTCCAAATCTCCATGATATATTTATATATATATATACAGGGTGTAGTAATACTATATAGAATACCACTCTCCATTGTATATATTTAGGATCACATGATTTCCTCTAGGTCTTGGTGAATTACTCAAAGTGAATTGGAGACAAATTTGAGTTTCAAAACTGCGTATTTGTAATAGAAATATGTTCAATATAATAGGACTCTATAAATTCTCTAGGATATTTTAAGATCTTATTTGATGGAATTCTAGGGATATTTTTATCAACTCCTCCACTTTTTTGAGTTCTCGTATAATAATCAATTCCATTATATTATTCATATGAAACCATATGAGCTTCTATTTGGGAAGAGATGTAGGACTCCAACATGACGGGATAATGCTGGAGAGATAATGTTGACAGAAAAAGATCTATTCGCTGAAGTGGTTGAGAATTTTTGAAACATTATTATTTTTGTGATAGAATTTCTTGATCTACATTAGATCTATTGAAATAGTAATTAATGAGAAATAAAGTTTGATGTTAGTGACAATATATTATTATGGATATTTCCATGGGTGTGGGTTATGAGATTTTGGATCAAAGAAGTAAGAATCATTAGAAAAATTTGTCCCATAGATATCATTGAAAATTTTGGGGTCATAGCCTATCACTTAGAAATCCCTAAAGACCTTTCCCATGTGAATGTTGTGTTACATCTCTAACGTTTGAGGAATAAAATTTGAGACCCACTATATACATATAACTATTAATTCATGCAATAGAAACATGAACTCTCAAATGAATATTTATAAATGTAAATTCTAGATCGAGGAAATTATGTGTTATAAAAAATACCACTAATATTTTCAATGTTCTATGGAGTAATCATAATTTCATTGATGCTATATCAGAACCTGAAGATGTGATAAGGAAAAAGTTCCCTAATTATTTTATTACATATAAAATATCTTTGGGGTGAAATTCATTTGGGTTTGTAGAATATAAAGACCTGAGTTTAAGTAAAATATAAATCCTCAAATAAACACTATGTTCAATAAAATTCATATCAACAAAACCATAAAAATAGAAAATTTTAAGATAAATAGGGATTTTTTTGTATATTGATTCGTAAAAGAATTATTCTATATATATAATAATAACAAGAAGGAAAAAAATAAATACCACTTTAAATATCAACTCAACTTGTTCAGCTACTAAAAAAACGTTTTTTAATTTTTTTCAGGAATGATATATTTTAGAAAGAATAGTATATTAACAATTCTCTAATTAATAACTAATAATAAATTACGAAGAATAATATAACATCTACAAAATTATATTTTTCACTAAAAAATGGATTTCAGAATATTTAATAATTTTATTTACAAGTAAAATTTATAAATTTAAAAATTTTAATTTGAAAAAAAAATTGAATTCAATTTTAGATTTATATTAAATCTATATCTTATGATAAAATTTTAATATTTTCTTAAAAACATGTATTTTTATGTTAATATTTAAATATACATTATTTATTAATACTGTGATTTTAATTGAATTATTAATATTTTTTATGACTTTTAAATTCGTAAAACCCTTTTCTTGAAAAAATTGTATTTATTAATTGAACTTATACTTTTCAAAATATATATTATAGCTTAAAAACCTATATTTTATATTTCAAAACACAAGTAATATTTTTGAAAAAATTTTTAATAAATTTTAAAATTTTCATATTGAAAGTAATTTTTAACTATCCTAAAACATTATTTAGAAAAACCTGAATTAAATTTTAAAATAATAATGTACAATTTATTTAATAAAGAAATATTTATTTTTTATGCATATAAATTACGTCACCTTTAGTAAAAACTAGTTACCAAGGTAAATTTAAAATTATAAAAGATATATATCATGGGGTAAAGAGATTGATACATATTTAAAACATCTGTGAATTTTTTTGTGTCTTTATAAAAATTATATCTTCTATACCCTATTATTTCTCAACTATTTGAGCCTCATCCATTATATTTACTTATCATTATGGAAATATTTTTGGTATTTACAAAAAAGTAATTACTTTTCACTTGAAAAAGTTGATCTCTTCTCCTCACATGATATAAAAACCCCATATTTTTTGGCCAAAATCAGCCTAATCCTATTTTAAAAATTCCATGAAACCTTAAAATCATTCACGTCTTCTCAAAATATCATCTTTAAATTGGTTAAACCCATTATCAATATTGATAATCTATGAAGTGTGGTTTAAGATCACAAGCTCTTTTTCTCTTTTGTATTTCTATTTTTTGAAATCCTTCACCATATAATTTTATTACACCATCATAAAATGATAAAATATTTATCCACAATATGATTATATGTTATTATAATTATCAAAAAAACATTAACCATCTTTTCTATTTACTATTTTGAAAAATGAAAAGGTGAAATGTGAGTTTGTGCGAACTATCACCTCAATGAAAAAATGACTTCATATACCTTCACCACAAAACATGTATGACCAAAAAATGGAATTTTACATTTAATTATGATATATATTATAGATATATGATTTTATAAAACAATTATAACTTAATTATTTTTCACTTTCCTTGAAATATGAAATCATCTTCCATGCATACTTACTGACTACATTCTAAGTAGTATAGTTAATTCTGTTTTCATTATATCCATTCATTGATTGGTATAAGAGTGGGTTTAAATAAATAAATTTATTTACATTCCAGGAATAATTTTACTTTAGTATAAAATAATTATTCACTTATTGTTATGAGTGATAAAAATATGTTGTAAAATTAAACATATTCAATAAGAGATCTAAGAAAGAAAATAATTTATTCATTTTATGTAATTGTTCCTTATCCATTATATATTAACTTAAAGAAATTTAATTGTAATAAATCACACTAATATAAACTATATTATATAATTATTATTCTTTAATAATTATATTTATACAAAATCACATCCTAATTATAAATTAATCATGGTATTTCCATGTATGGATCAGTTTGACCACCAACATGAATAAATCTTACAAAATTATATCATATATTCTTATGTAAACATAATTAATAATTTATTATGTTATAAATATGAAAAAAAATTAGTTTTTATTTGTTTTATAATTTTTATATTAACATATAAAACATTAAATATGAAATTACCCTTCATGGGTTAAAAATCACCGAATTATGCTAGTAGTCGATCTCAAATTCTAGGATAAAGGGTAAAGAAGTGATGAAAATAAATTTAATAATCATACGATATTATAGATAATCCATTATTTAAAATTATATAATCACTAAAGGATGAAATTTTGAAAAAGAATTAATATTGGAAATTTCCCTATAATATTGGTCTAAACAGTCCAAACAATAAAGACTCAATGTCAGAAAATAGGTACGTAATATAAATGTAAAGAATATTTATAAATGAATAGTATAAAAGGATGTAATTGTAAATAATAATATTAAATAGGTGGTTATGATGTTTATATTTATGATAAATTATGTCAAAGATCTTTTCTGAATGTAAAGAGTCAAGGTAAGGGACATTATTGACTCAAATCTCTTTATTTGATTTATATGTTTTCTTTTGAACCTTAACCTTCAAAATTATCATTGTTAATTTCATTTCAATTTTATATGGTTGAATATTTTATCATTTTAGAGGAAATTTATCTTTTTAATAAAATATTTATAATTGATGTATCTCTCACCTAAATGTATATCATTATCATGAATGAATCCCTATATCTTAATTAGATATTGGTTTCTATTCCATGATTTAATATACCACCAATATTTCCCATTATTATATTGAAATCCATTTAATTATCAATTTATTTGATCTTTATGATTTCCATTTACCACATTCAAAAGATACGTTCTTTTATCTCATTTTTCAATGTGGGATTTCAACAAAGTTATCTCAAAATAACGAAAATAATTTTCCATTCAAAATATATTTACCATAGGATTCTATTTTATCCTACTCAAAAGGGTTATATTTTACCTAATTTTATATTTAGGAACCATTTATATTTATTAACCACCCATTAAATGTTTTCATGATTCACCTCTTTTGGGTTATTCAATTTTTCATTGATAGATCTGGTTCATGTGGTCATGTATGTTATATTTTTCAAAATGAAAAATGAAACACATTCTTGTTACAAGGTATTAATGAAGTTGTTAATATATGTTTTCATATAGAACACATATATATTTAATCTATAAATGATGATTTGGAACAATATATCCCTCAATGCAATTGGGTAAAGCTTTACATCCCATGAGATAATGGTGTAATGAGTAGTGATTCTCAATACATGATAAAAAATATTCTTTTTTACTGATCTGCTATGTGAAACTATTTTTAATCCATACACACAATAGTATATAGGTTTGGAATCTTGATCCACTTTGATAAATGGGTTGTGATTTATGATCCTCAATTTCGATTTTCTATGATTATGTCAGTTCCACACTATTTTGATATGTGATAATGCTATTTCTATAGATCACAAGTTATGTCTCATGATTATTCTTTGTTATTTGTTTGATTATAAGGGATTTTATGTTCTCCTGTTAGGAAAATATGAATAGTATTTATGTTTCCATATTCATTTAATCATATTTATATCTCATGGTTTTTTTCTAATATTCATATGATCTCACTATAGGAAATATGTTCATAGGTTTATTATTAAGGTAAACACCATTTGAGCTCGTCAGTTTCTTATGATTCTATTTCCTAGGTCATGAGAAAGAGTTTAAATTGTGAGATGCCTTAGTGAATATATGGTATGAATAAATTATGGTGAAATGTTAAAAAACATTGTAAAATAATTCACTTATGTTATCAGTCTCTAAATCCACTAATCTTATCAATTATAAGGATTTTGAGATTTTAATGTAATGTGATGTTTTAATTAATGGAATTATGTAAAACAAATTCATGTTTTTCTTTGGTTTTCAAAACATATATGATAAATAATACCAATAAATGGTTATTCCATGTTTA
This sequence comes from Viscum album, assembly GCA_963277665.1. Lineage (NCBI taxonomy): Eukaryota > Viridiplantae > Streptophyta > Magnoliopsida > Santalales > Viscaceae > Viscum > Viscum album. Next base: position 620,505,443 of record OY728167.1, on the reverse strand, counting down.
TAATTTTTAGTGATCATAGTATATAGAACATACATCTTATTTATTTATTATGGTTTTATATAAAAAATAATCATATTTTTTATATATTTATAAAATTTTGATACATTTTACATTATATATTTACCTTACATTTATTTGGTACTTTTTGAATGTTTATTTGAATAACCCTTTCATATTTGGTACAAAAGGGAGATTAAAGAATATATTGATTTTTCTAAAACATGGTTTATCATTTATTAATAGTTTTATTCATATCTGGATTTCTATACTAAAAAAATCTTTTTTCTAATTTATTTTGTTTAGAAAATTCTCACTTTTGGGGAATACAGTGAGATAGATTCTATAGATAATGGATAATTTGTTATGAATATTATAAATTTTTTTATTTGTTAGCATAATTATTTTTTTATGTTTTATTTTATTTTATTATAGGGAAAAGGAATGAATATTTCACAGTGAAAGTACTAGGAAAAAGTTTTCCATCAGTGAGAGTTGGGATGATTCAATGGATACGGATACACCAAATCTTAGTGAATATTATTACCATATTTATTTTATGTATTTAGAGATCAAATATGTTGAAATGGTGATGATAAATAGAGTGGTAAATTACACACATTCTACAAAATTATCGAACTTCTTAATGTTTGATCACACTTTCTATTATAAAGTTATCCATTTCCCCTTAACCAATGGTGCAACAAACATTAATGAAAATAAATTTGTGGTGTGTAATCCTCCTCTATGTATTTACACATTAATTTGAAGAATAAGGATCTTTATTTACCTTAATTAATGTGCCATCAATAATAACTAGGGTCTCTTTACAAAACAAACCTATGGGCATAACTTTTCAATAATATATTCAGGATGTAACTTATTGAATTTTTGTGTGACTCTTTAATCTAATTATAACCAACTCATCAATATTAAAAGCATTGTTTCATATAAAATATAACTATAATGTGATGTTTTTACTAAAAAGTAAATAATTTATTCATTATTATCCTTACCATATGAAAATAGAAGCCTTTACACCATGATGTGATCCAACACAAGATAACATCATTCCATTGTATTCTATTATAGATACAATAATATTCCAACCCATCCATGAGAGTGTTATAAATAAATATAACATAGAAATAAATTCAATAATAATTAAATAATTTTCTAATGATGAAACTCAGATCATTCCCATAATGTAAAGGTTATACAAACACCACACGGTAGGATATTGTTAGTAAAATACCCATATAACATTTGTTGATTTGTTTATTGGTAATGTTGATGGAGAAACTTTGAAAATCCTTTTTATGTAAATAATAATTTCATACAAGGATTTTTTTTATGTAATATAGAAGAATTTATATAAGGATAGCGAAGTTTTTTCTACAATAGTCACACCATAATAAGTTTCATTTCAGAGTAATGTTTTGTTATTGAAAGAGCGATTGAGCCCTGATTAATATATCTATGTTTTAAACGATCTATTAAATAATAAATCATTACCTACTTAAGGAGAGGCCTGGGACATGTATAAATAACTATAACTTACAAAATATTAACTAATAATATAGGATTATCAAAAAGGTATGTTGTGTCACAATGTCTAATTATCCTATTATGAATTCTATTTTGGTGAATGATGATTCATTCCATAAAGGTGACACCATGGACAATTAGTGATGTTCTTTATAGATATGGAAGTTAAATCACAATTTAGTTAGTTTGTTTGTGCATTTAAGTATTTTGAATAGATATCTTTTGACATACACATATGATGTGGTTTAATTTGTATATAGTTAGTCAAACGTGTTTATTATTTTTTATCCCCATAGAAAATATATAATTTTGATCAAATAAACTATAAGCTAAAGGTTTATACGAAGTGAGGGAGTTAATCAATCTGTAGTGGTATCAAAATATATAGTATCATGAAAATTATATTTCAAGTGAAGAAAGGAATTTTTTTGGGGTTGTGGATCCCATTTTTGTAATGTTGAATCGAAAATAATATCTAAAATTCAAAGTTTCTATAATTTAAGGATTTTTTGTTACTAGAATTAAGATGTGATGATATAATATAAAAGGTATGTTTTGGAATAACATTAACATTTTAAGCATGGTAAATTGAAGTTTAATTATAGGGGATACTTATATATTTTATAAATATTGAAGATATATAATTATATTAATAAATGGTAGAATTATCACTGATAAATAAAGAGTTGGAATTCTACATCTATGTTGAAAAAATATAGATTAAAATATGGAAGATCCAAGAGTATATCTCACAAGAATATAAAGGTGTTTCTTCCCATGGATGATGGTGAGGTTGATTGATACATCATTGATGGTTCAATCCCATTATTTTTATTTAATATTGATAATATTTCTATTTGATGGTTATTTATCTTCTTATGTGATTGAAAGTAACAAGTTCTCTACACTATGAGGGTTATAAACCTGTAGGTTTTATGCACCTTCTGAAAATTAAAAATGAACAATATGTTTACATAGTGATTTCTATTCATCGACACATCATTATCGTATACACCATGTGAAACATCTTTTCCTAAATCACTTTGTCTAAAAAAGAGTTACACATGACATTTGGCATGCCTCCCCATATTCCATAGGATTCTTAATAACAACCATCATCTTGTGTAGAATTATTGGGAGAGTATTCGATCAATCAGAGTTCACAATAACAATAAGTAACCCATCATCTAGAAATTATACAATTAGAATAAACATAAACCAATAACCTACCAATTGAATGAATCTTTGGGGATATAACATACTCAAAAACAATCACAACTAATTGATCACCCATTGGAATGATCACATATAAAAATTAGAAAAGAAAAAACTACAAGAGGGTCTTCTCCTACTCCATGCCACATCTCATCCCATTCTTCAAACTCATGGTGAGATATCATGCATTGTGATCAAACAATGCCTCATCCCAACCAATACCTATAATAATTTAGGGATACATAGTTACCAATGTTCCATGGAAACCTAATCACGATGTGAGTACTATAATATCCTAATATTTTAAAATAAGACAATGTTTTATAGCACATAAAATATGAAACACCCAGCATAAACGAACCACAACATAATATTACATCAAATATGATCATTATAACATATATATTGAATTTTTTTGAATGAATAAGAGTATGTAAATTATTAAATATATATAACGGTCAAAATAAATACAAATTTATTGAAATTCATAAGAGATAAGAACCACGTTTTTCTGTAAAGTCATTTTTGGCATTAATAGTACACTTTCATCCATAATGTTTATTATTTTTTATGATAAAGTATTATAACAAGTTTTTGGAAAATTTATAAATTTTATATTAAAAAAATATTTCATTTATAAATTCGTTAAAAAATAGATTAGGATAAATTTTTGATAATTCTATGAAAAGATTGAATTTTTAATAAATAATGAAAAATGATTATTTTTATTAGAAACCAAGCACTTAAAAATAAAAATTATAATTTGGATTAGTTATAAAATTTTATAATCTCATTTTAATAAATAATAACAGGATAACTATTATTAGAATAAATTTTTTAGAAATAATTATATATAAATACTTTTTTATAATTAAAAGGCATTCATTCAATAAAACATTTGTTCATTGGGGCTTTCATTTATTTCATAAAATAATTTCATCAATTTATAATAATTGAATATTAAAAATTTAATTCAATATCTGAATATTTGTTTTTTAAATTTTTTATGTAGGTCCCTTTTAATTTTTATTTTTATGAATAATAAACGTGATAAATATTTTGTCGACTTGGTAAGGATAAAATTTGTAAATCCTGATTAAAACCATGAAATAAGTTCTCAAAATCTACACAAAATATTCCATAATTTTATTGGATGGGTGAAATTCGACCATATCCATCCCAAATTATAATATGTATAATTTTAGTTCCATTTTCCATTGATAATGATATTTATATTATTTAATGTTAAGAAAATTTCAAAATGTCACTCTGTTGACTTTAATATCTCACAAATTATTATATGAGGATAAATATATGATACAATTGGTTATAAATATTTATTTTAAATATTTATTAATTTTTTATAATATAAAATTATTTTAAATAATTAGTGAAAAATACTGACCTTAAATGCTCACACCACACTGATAGAGTGCTTATACAAGCAGTAAAAAATATCGTAAATGATTTTAAAAAGATTAAAATTTATAATTTTTGGGAGATTTAAATAGTAACATGGGATGTAAAGTTAAATATTATATATTATAGATCATTGAAATGGTTATATTCAAATTGAATTTCTCTAATTTTGTTAAGCATCAAATGATATGAATAGTTCTAAAAATAACATCTATGATATTTTATAAAAATAACTTATTATTAAATTATTTATAATTAATAAAAATCTTATAATCATAAAAATGAATTTTATATGACATAAAATTTAATTCATGTTACATTTTTTTGTGAATTTTACTTTTATAGTATCTTTTTTTACCCCTAAATAGTAAAAATAATTTTATCAAGGCAATTGTCAAAAGGACTAACAATGTGTTAAAAGAAAGAGATATAGGTGAAAATATAACCAAAACATGTCCAAATATTATTTTTTGAGATTATTGAAACTGAAAACAATATCATATTACAATTATATCAATTTTGAACCATATTTTGAATGAATGTTAATTTATATTAATTTAATACATTAGTATATATTATAAATTCCAATTATCTCACTTTCAAAAGTGAAACCCTTCTCCACTTCTCTACACACCTAAATAGCTAAAATGATCATCCAAGATTCACCCAAATCCGATAGTGACATACCTTTTAATTTTATATATGACTTATATTGGGTATAATACCAACCTTATAGGGAATATCATTTGATGAAAAGTTGGTTTTTTTGAAGAAGTGGTATATCTTTTAACTGAATGCCTTAGTTTTATTCTTTATTATACATCCATTAAATCATATTTAAAAATTATTAAATAATATTAAAATAATATTAAATATATTAAGATGTTTTTATTTAAATATAATACCCTATATCCACCTCATATTTCTTAGAATGGGAAATAAAACCATCGTTCATGTGTATGGTGAATTACTGCCTCATTAACAAATGTAAATCATTTTCCTTTATCACCACTCACAGATGGATATAATGACAAGTTTAATTTGTATATTATATTAATGATATAATTATAATTATTTGAATATAACATATCAACAATTTCATTAATTTTATATCCATTGAAAATTGATAACGTTCTTCATGCGTAGGTGTGAATTACCACCTCCATGAACCGATGTGATTTGTTTTCCAACAACACAACACATAGATGATATATATAAGGTAATTTATAAATATAATATAATAATTATTATATAATAATAATTTTTTAATATTAAATAATAATTAAATAATTTCCTTAATTCTGGTTGAAAATGGGATTGTTAGTCATGCATATGTATGGCCTACCGTTGTCATGATTGTAACATAGTTCATTTTTCAAAACAATATTTAATGGTTGGTTCAAAAATTATGATTTATGAATAAAAATGATAATTAAAAAATATTTATTATTCTATATATTATTTAATAATGATCACATTGACCACAGTCAACCTGCCGATTTTTTTTGATATATGAGCATAACATCATCATAGTGTCTTATGTGAGTTTAATTGATTATGTAATTAAATATAACTTGGTAATATATAAAATTAAAGGAATAACAAAATCTAAAATGTTATTAGTAAAAAAATTATTAACATAATTTTATATTTTGGTATGATAAAGAATATAAATGTCATGACCCAACCCAATGGGGGCTAAGACACTACTACCTAAATCACTCCTCTAATAGGCCAAGGGTAGGAGACTAACACTCGGAAGGAATACCACACACTTGGGAGGAATTATCTTAAAATAACTATACACATGCACACATATCCAATCCCATACAATCCTTTAATGTAAAACAACTTATAAAAATGCATGCATATAACTATAATTCAATAATCAGAGTATGATAAAATTTACTGGAAAGAATAAATGGATCGAAATAGAATAGCAAAAAAAATTGGAGAGTAAAGTCCAACCTTCTCAAAAGGATGGGAATACATTAAAATATATCAATTTTATACACAATTCTTTATAGATCCCTATCTATCTCCCCCATCACCTAGACTATCGAGGAATTTGTAAAAAGGATGATATTTTCACAAGACATGACATGTGTGGGTAGAGCCCTTACAAGGGTGAGTATAAAAATACCTAGTAGGACACCACCAGAATAACTATAAACAATGAATCAACAGAAGTTATATCCTCACAAGATACGTCAATCATAAAGAGAGACACGTACCATAACATCCAGATATATTAAGAAAGATGGAAGATCCCATGTGGTCATATTTTATTCCAACCATAGAACCACTATGATGGTTTAATGGTAAAAATAATCATTGATATTTCATTCCTCAGTCACTACAAACCCTGATAGAACATAACTGAAAGATCATGCACCATGAGTCAGATACAACTCATGGTGTCAGTCTGAGATGTTCTATTAATCGTGTCTCTCCATAAGAATTATTTGACAGATGACTAAAGAGAAAAATACAAAAATGTTGGCCACACATAATTCCATGTTGTATACCAACAACTCAATCACGTGTAACAAACTTTGTATAGTATCAATTCATGTGTATTGTTTCTCACAATGATACATATAACTCCACCTAGGTTAAGATGATGAAAAATGACCACACTTTGTAACTGACAGAAGGATTCCAAAAACTCTATCCAAGAAGTCCCACTGAATGGATCACCATCCTATATGTAGGATGTGATTCCATACTGACAATGAGGGAATGGTACAAGGGAATACAATCAACCAATACTTGTCAATGGTAGCTCAAAAATATCTCAATGAATTTGAGCCAAGAAGAAAGTGGAAATGATATTATCCTCAAGGAGTACACGGGGTGTCCCTTTGGGTACATGACATATCACACTAATTGTAGAACTTCTCATGTCTCTTTCTCACATGGAATGAACTTTCTTGCAGTGCATGGTGTTACCCTAAGGTACATGACTTGTAGAAGTTACCATGTTTCTCAGCATGCCTTTCTTCCCTTTCCCATGTACATTGGTCCCATTTTAGTGTACTTGTTTGTGTTCAGGTACACATCCATTCCTTTTTACCCTGACATACATATGTACTCACCAAGTATATTGTGTGTAGATATACTTGGCCACTCGGTGTGTAATCCCTCTACATTCTAATCAATCCTCCATGTTCCACATGACGTGTGGCTACGAACACAAGGCCTGGAACACTATAGAATCCTGGTCATGTACCTCCTATACACATCAACCTTGTCGACATGGGGTTAAACATCGTGTTACATGTTTCACAAAATGATTAATACTTATCTCTACATTGAAACCCTCATTCTTCATAGAAAGGGACTACACAGAATGTGTTTATAGGACTTCATAATGTGTAGCGGAGTTTTTCCCATAACATGTGGAAGAACATTACACATATTTTATTGGTCTTCCGTATCCACCAATTATACTAGGTATCAAACTGCATGCCACCAGTCAAGGTTTTAATGAACCCACTATCTACTGATGGATGGAATCTAGCTATATCTGGTGCTCATGAACCACCACCATAACACCTCGTCAGTGCTCCACACCCAAACCAAGAATAACACCTCCCAACCATATGTGAAGTTACTACTACAATCATATAACAAAAGCACGTCATTGAATCCCCATCCCAACCCTACGGTAATGATCCTATGCACAAAATATTGAATGTGAAATGATCATTCACCTTTTATTCATTTAATTATAGCCTAATAATTTTCCAATGACAATTTCATGTAGAAAGGGGAGAGAAAACCATAAACCATATGAGTGATGAACGAACCACATCCATTTTCTATTTCATCATAAATATTTTTCCATAGGAATGAATAATGAATCGGTATATGAATCAATTAACTAATAAATAATTATTCCCAAAATCCCACAAATAAAACCATACCCACAGAACAATCATTCAACGAATAAATCCATTAGTCTATTGACTCGTATTCTTCATGGGATATGAAATGAGGATATATACACAAAAAAATTCTTTCCATGATTCATATCAGTCACTTATAAAGAATGATTCCACATCATTTTCATTGGTGAGATCCTTTATTCCCTTTGGCTCACCAATCTCCATAGCATAAATGAATCGATGCATGATCTTGATGCCTACTAATTCCCCTTCGTGATCTAATGCTCAAATATATTGGATATGAGGATTGTGAACTGGTTATAAAACAATATTTATATAGTGAGGGTTAGGTCATTTCCTCCCCAAAAATAACATAACTAATTCAATTAATGTATTTTATTTATTGTTTTGAAACTACACTTTAACCAAACTCTCATTGTTTACAATACTTATGTTGTTATTAGGGTAACACTCAGGTTTTGAACTCAACAATGCCCTCATATTTTTTATCATTGAATCCATTTATGTTTTACACCACATTTTCCAAAAAACTGCAAAAATTCAATATAAAATATATAAAATATATTTCAAAAACAAATTTTGGGCACACCGGGCCTTAGAACCTCACACCGTCTTAATACCCAGCTAAATAAATATTCAATGAAATATTCCAGAATACTAATTGGAAGAAATTGAGACATTAAATTATTCCATCCTTTAAGTATTTTTAACACTAAAAGACAAAACTACTATAGCCTCTAGGTTATGTGAGAAACCACCTTGATAAAGAAACACAATAGTAAGAAAAGAAAGGGAATAAGATTCCTAGAGATATCCAATCAATCAAGAAAAAAATCTATAAATGTATTTACTATAAAGAACCCATTTAATAGTTCATTATAGAATATAGAAGTATACCATTCAGTCCTCATCCCCCCTTTGATTAAATGAACCTTTTAAAACAATTTCTAGAACCAAAACATGGACACTACTAATATTACTCACTAGGCTCAACTAGTATAATAGTTTCCTTCAAGGTCTCTCATACATGGATGAAAAATGATATAATTAGATCATGTATCGTCAATCATAATGAAATGAAACCCCACCGATGGTTATTGATCCTCCTATAAGTGACTCAAAAATTGACATGTAAACCTATGGCATCTACACAAGAACTGGAATGGTCCACCTTAACTTGCAAGCTCTTAGGGGAAAACATTATTCCCAACTAAAACTAAGTCCCCAAAATCCTCATGCACCCCATTCCTAATCATAGTGTGATGTAGTGTTACTTCCTATAATTATCATCAATGGAATCCCATTAATATGGATTACCTATTTCATTAAAAATTTTCCTGAACATTCCTCAAAGCTATATTGGTCATCACCCTCAAAAAAAAAACAAAAAAAAGTCTAACTAATAGAACTTTTGAAACTCTCATGGATGTCTAACTGATTCCAATAGATTATGGTGCATCCTCACCTACACTATATGTAATACTAAGAAAAAAACATCATTAACACCACCTCATGTATCACAAATAGAATCATCATCCATCCCTAGAAAAGGATGAAGTGATTCCTTCCTTCAAGTATTCCATTCAGGAATGTATCTAGTGGATACCAAATCACGCAATATCTACCAGTTGATATTCCAAACTCATGTCTCATAAATATTAAAATGAACAGAAGGGGTAAAATCCATTAACTAGATGTACGCTTCACCATACTCACTAAAAAGGTCAACTACAACGATGTCAACTACTCTTTCACCTCACTCAACAACAACTTATGGAAAAGCAGACTATAATAATCATTAACAACTAATACAACCAGTGTTGATCTCAAGCACATGCCACCTCAATATTTTTAGGGTTAACAATCTGACCCATGTCTTAGAAGACATATTTCAATAAATTACTCCATGAGATATTCCATATGGCTAGCACTCCTAGATAATGAAAATGACCACCCTCATGTGTCTCACATGTTCAAGTCATGACATCGATGACATGAGGGTATCATTTCTAAAGACTACCATGAAATGATCTGCGAAGGGTAGTTGATTTAGTTATCTACTATTAAGAACTATGTTGGGATGTTTAAATGACAAATGGTATCACTATGATCATAAATAATGTGAGGAAAATTAGGAATCCACACATGGTAGGTCCACCCATTGAACCTAGACCTGGTGATAACCCATGTAGATTTCAAACTCTATGATCTATATTTCCTTCAAATATTGGGAGAATATATCATAGATTATTAGGGGTTGATAGATTCCCTTGAGTCACCTGATCAAGGTGACACAGATCCACCCCAACATCAAGAACTTATCATTCTCAATAGAAAAACATAGGGATGCCTAGAAAAACAATCTATGTAATACGAGCCACCTTTTTAGGAAAACTCGGGACTACACCTTCAACTCATAGAGCTACCTAGGGTCATGTGATATACTAGAATAGACATTGGGTCGTACCTAGTTCAAGTCCATCCCAAAAAAAACTCTCGATTGTGAGGTAATCATATCAAATCCACAAGAAGGATTCCCTCATACTCCTCGACCAACATGAAATTTAAAATCTCAAAGAGACTAATACTCAAAGGGTAATACTAAGGATCTGATAAGAAAATGTATGTATCCTCCAATGAATTTTCTAATCCTAACTATTATGGGGGTAAATCATTTATCAAGGTAGAAAAATTACATCCCAAAAAATTGGAATAAAAAATACACTCACTCATATAAATCATCTGTGCATGGATTTTGTGTCACAAATTTAGTGGGGAACACATCGCAGTGCCCCACTGCCACTATTGATATATTTTTACATGAGGCTCTCCCTCTTCTCTAAAAGTCTGTTCAGACTGTCTATAGAAGAATGATATAACTCATTCCCTCAGTTAGATACTCCAACACATGGGTTGATAAACATTGTCTCCACTGGTATAACTAGGTATCAAGAAGGGGATACACTGAGGGAAAATCATATCATAACTCAATTTCAAAAATGAGAATAGGGTAGTGAAGACACAAGGCATGCCATATATATTACTAAAAGCCTACAGTAACTCCCACTTCATTGAACTCATTCATTCCATATGAAAACTATTTACAAAAAACGTTAAATTCCCTACAACCTTAGCACATCAAACATTGTCAAAGACACAAATAAAAAAAACCCCTCCACCACAACTCGACACTATCTGATTTCGGTGGCATGAACACATCTTCAAAATGATGGATCACATGTCATGAATGAAAATTTGGGAGAGTGACTCTCTTCAATTCATGTAAAATTTAATGGCCAACATAACATATATTGGGATTTGACAATGAACTATAAAACTTTGGGGAAATCGTTACAACTACACCGCCATCAGGGAGGGGTCTCATCTATGAAGGAAATTTGAACCACATGGTCTATGTAGGCCTCCACCACTCGAGAAGGGGGTGTAGCCCAATCATGAAACTGGGGTGAAATATTACTCTTGATCTCAAGATGCATAATTAGAATATGTGTGAAAACTACAGGTACCACAAGAAGAAACAACTACTTCATTGAGAAAATGGGTTGAAAATGAAACCATCTGATCCATCGGGGCTCACACATAAAATAATCTCGATCCATCACCTTGAGTGAAACATCCACCACATGAGGTTTTGTATCGTCACGAAAAATCAGTGATCTTTGTTGAAAGAACTCATGTAACACACCAATCATACAAGTACAATCATCCTATATTTATAGAGGTATTGAGTTCTCAACACATGGACGATCATCTACCTAATCCCTAGAATAATCCATCTGATACTCGACAGACGGTAGCACTATTGTGATCCTACCTAGAGAAAAAATTGCATGAGTGGTTCCATAAACAAAAAAATAATTAATAATTTAATTATCATCAGAACAACTCCTCTAAACCATAACTAGATATCATCACAGATTGATATATATGATTATCAATATGTACCATGATAAGTGGGTACATCTGGGGAGATAACTCAAGAAGGATAGGGAATCAAGAAACCATTCTCCGAAGATGTTGAAGGAATGTTTTACATGCCACATGTGTGTACATATAACAGGTCAAAAAGAAGGTTATCTTGTTTATAGTGAATGTATACATTGAATTATACACCATAAATGGACTCCCTAGCATGAGATAAAATGTCTATAAAATTTTAAATTGTTTCCCTAGTTCCAAATCCTAACATTACATCCAGAAGAAAAGAAAATCTTATCTATCAACCTTAACCCCGATAGTTTTATAACATGTTAGGCATGTAGTTGCTTTGATATAGTTATATCTTGACCAAACCCAGTGGTGACCAAGAAATAACAACCCCAAGTCCATATCCAATAGGCCAAGGGCTGGTGACTATCACTAAGAAAGCATATCACACACATGGGAGGCATTGAACTTATGTAAATGTATGAACACACATATATCCAAGACCATGCAATAATGAAATGTAAAACACAACATATATAAATGATTGCGTACTTATATAATCCCATAATTAGAGTACAATAAAAAAGAACTAGAAAGTATAAAAAGTGTCTAAATAAAAGCCCAACTAAAAATGGATAGTAAAGTATGAACGACTCAGAAGGAGGGGATTGGTGTCAAATAAAACAAAAGTATGTACCTTTGAATATCTATATGAATATAAATCCACCAACTCATAGTCCATCATGGACTCAAAAAAAGGTTTTTCTTCTATATAACACATGGAGCATGCAGGAATCACCTATGTAGGGGTGAGTATAACAATATCAAGTAAGACACTGTAAATTAACCAAGCAAAAAGTATCAAGAGTTTTCATCACTTGAAAATATATGTTAATCATAAATATAGACATACAAAAAAACATCTAGATATACTCAGTAGGATTCCATATCCCATGTTGTCCTAACCGCTACCAGCCATAGAACCATTCTGAAGGTTTTAAGGTGATGATCATCCAGGAGATTTCACTCCTTGATCCATTCGCTCCATGAAGGAACTCAACTGATAGAACATTCTCCATGAGTTAGTTAACACAAATGGATTCATCTGAGATGTGCTACTAACCCGGTCATTGTATGAGAAGTATAGGCTAGAAGTCTGAAGAGAACGATACATAGATGAGAATCAAACCAAAGTTGATGGGGGTATAAGAACAAATTAATCTGAAGTAACATGATAATTAGAAGATATAAACCCATATAGTGTTGGTAATGATGATATATATAACTCCACCTAGGTAAATATGATAATAGATGATCTAAACCATGCCCTCGTTGAAGGATTCCAACAAATCTATTCAAGAAGTCTCTATGAAGGATCACCATCCTATGTGTAGGATGTGATTGTATACTAACCATAAAGGTATAGTCCAAGGTAACACACTCAGCCAATACCAGTCTAAATAAGTTCACAAAATCTCTCAACGACATTATGCTAATAGGAATGAGGAATCTGTCATGTCTCCAAGGAGTGTGTGGTGTGTCCCTATTTGTATGTATTAGTCTCACTAATCCTAGAACTACCCATGTATCAAGCTAAAACAGTAGGAAGATTATCTCAATACATGGCATGAACATCAGTTGCAGGGTGTGTAGTAGTAACCCTATCACCCGACATGACATTCTTCCCACACCCATATTCACATGACCTATGTTCATGTACATTTTATTGTTAGTTTACATGGCTATACCCATGTACTCTAAACTTCATATGTAATATCAAATTACATTTCGTGTGAAGCCACCGGTCCATGTGTGTGTGTACTCCTTAAAAAACGCTTATCCACACAATATATGTAACAAAACATGAAAAATGGAACATAAAGTGTGAAACACTGAATTTCCACTTGGAAGTGCACTTCCTATACAAGCTGACATAGTCATCTAGTGGGCACATGGCATCTGACATTTTCCACATGGTGTGTCATTATTACCTCTTCACTAAAAAACTAGCACCAAAATAGAAATAAACTTCATGGGGTTGGATCATAGGCCTACATATAGTGTAGTGTGGGTTTTCACCATACTCATGGATGAACTTCATGCATCTTAGTTATAGGATCCAAAACCATTGATTCAATCGAGAATCATTCTACATGCTACAAATCTAGAGTTTATTGAATCCCCTTGCCACTGATGGATGGATTTTATACATATCTAGTTCTCTGGAATAGCCGCCGCTATGCCTCATCAGTTCCACAAACCCATAAATGGAAGAACACCTCATGATCAATTTGTGGATCCGTTTTGATAGTAATATACCACATTTATATCATCAAATTTCCATCCAACAACCACAGTAACGATTTGTTGGACAGAATATATAATTTGCAATGATCCTTCAATTGGTATTCATCAAATTTTACACCAATTAAATTTCCAATGACGAACGCATATAGAATAGGGAGCTAATACCATATACAATAATATAGAGGAACGAGCCTCAACATTTGTTTGTTTTGACCTCAATTCATTCTTGTATGATAGATAAAATAAGAGTTACATGAATCAATAAAAAAATAAATAATTATTTTCTAAAACCTAAAAATCATCACATACTATCAGAGTGACCGACATGGGAATCAAAATATTAGTCGACTGATTCAAATTCGTTGTGGGATAAGAAATGGGAAAAACCAAAAATAAAAATGGCATACCATGATTCAGAATAATCACAGATGAAGAGTGAATCTGCATCGTTTTCATTCATGACATCATTGATTCCCTTTGGCGCACTACTCACGAAATATCAAATGCATCAATCTGTGATATAGATGTCATCCAACGCTCCTCCATGATCTCCTTCTCGATTATCTAGGTTTTGAGGCTAATCCTGTGATTTGTTTATAGCATTATATATAAGTAGGGAATGATATGTCATGATGTCAACGAAAGTAAAATAATTAATTCAATTAATTTATTTTATTTATTCACCTGTTACTTCACTTTGACCAAATTATGATGCATTTTGGGTAAAGAATGCATTCTAAACTCAATGGTTCCCTCAGATTTCTGATATGATCCTTTATTTAATAGTCATTCCACTTTCTAAGAAAAAATATATGTTTATGATATTTAATATATTTAATATATTTCAAAAAATAATTCCAGGAACACCGATCCTCAGAATCCCAGGCGTCTCAGTATCTAGCTCAAGAAATATTTCACAAAATTTTCCAAATTCGTAGAAGGAAAAAGATAGGCACATTACTATATGTGATGATTTAGAGTAAATTTAAGATATATAGTGTTAATATTACTTCATTGAGGAACATTTTAATGTTGTATATCTAGTTTTTTATAGGGTCCCATAAAAAATATTTTACATGTTACATAATGAATTATTCCAATTTCATAATGTTTTTGTCATAATTAAAAAAATCTGATCAAATGGGAATTAACATGAATGTTACCAAGTGGTAAGAGGGTTACTAACTCAATTTCCATTCATTAGTTTATACATGTACCACATTGAGTTTTTTATTCCATGATTATACGAAAATTGATCCCTAATTTATTTTCTTCCATATTTCCACTTTTTATGTGTGGATTTATATTTTCTTTTCAAATAATCAATCAATTTATTAATTATCAATTCAATGATATTATCTTTTTAAGGCTTATTCTTCTCAAATTCCCTTTTCTTGACAATCATTTATATTATGCGCTTATATACTTTTATGAGAAGTATATATTGGAAAATTGAAAAGTTATATCATTAATATTAATATTTTAATGTTATTTAATGTATAATTTGAAAACATTCATTTATGGGATTTATGATTCAAAAGTTACCAAAGTGGTAACATATTTATTTTTCAATCCCATTTTTACAATGATTTTTTGTGCATCAAATACCTTTCAGAAATTATATAATAATTATTTGATAAATATATTTCACTTTTCTTACCTCTAGTTATTTCTATAATTTATATGTGTTATTATTTTTACACTATTTGATAATCAAAATGATTATGAAAATGTTTTCTTATGAAAAAATTTCTTATAAAAATTTGATCTTATTTCACCTCTTCTCAATGGAAAACCATTTTCTTTCATATCCAGGTTTTCCAAAATTTATTCAAAAACTGATTTTGATTATTTTTCATTGATTTATATTTCATTTTACCCATGTTTTATTTAATACAATTCTTCTTTAAAAAGAATCTTCTTATTATTTTATGAATAAGGTACTTTTTACTGATGGTGTGGCCAAATGTTTTTTAGGATACTTGAATCAATAGAATTTGAATCCATCATGAAAAATAATTTCAATAAATATTATTTTAAATGTTTCCATTGTTAACATAAATTGAAATATTTTTTCTACATTTTTTACATTTTTATAAAATATTACCGTAATAAAACTTTATTCTCCCTTATCTTGAAAGAAATGTCTGAAATTCCATTTTAAAGTATTTTACTCTATATGATCACCCTATAATGATTCATGTACATCCATGGGATTACGATCTTGTGAAACCATCCATATTCACTATCTAGTTAGAAAAAATATGTAACCCCCCAAACTTCCATGGTACGCTTCTCTTTGAATAATACAATAGCTTGCGTTGTACGCCACTTTGAGTTCTAACACACCACGACCAATCAAAATAGTCGTTATGAATAGTAAAAACAAATTTTTGAAATTTTAAAAATTTTATTTTTCAAAATGGACTTCATTTTTGGATTTGGAATATCAAAATTATCTTAGGGTGAAATTTTGGTATTTTTCTGAAAACTTTCAATTTTTGATGAATAGTGAAAAACATTGCGTTATTGTATAAAACCGACTTTTTTATGTAAATAATTTGTTATTTTATATAAATTTATATTAGGTAAAAATAGATACATAATACCTATATATGTTCAATGTAATTCATTGGAGTCATTTTATAATAATATTAGATATATAAAATTTTATTAAACTTTTTACCGTCTTTTACTCACCTTCTAGGCGCAATTTCAAATTTGCATAAAATTTAATTTTTTCACTTCTGTGAATTGAATTTCAAAAATCCACGAAAGTCATTTTAAATTAATAAGTAAAATGTGGTTCATTATGATGAAAATAATTTTTGGTGAATCGTAATTTTTTACTTTTATTTACCACGGTTAAAAGTAAATAGGGTAATTAATGGTAAAAAATGATATTATAATTACCCTAAAACATGTACTAATTCTATTGTATAAGTTTATTTCGACCAAAAACAAACTTAGGAATAAAATATGATCCATTAGGTTCTCTAGGATTAGATTAGGACATTTATGATTTTTTTATTTAAAGAAGAGTTAAAAGTGTTAAATTCAAAGTTTAATAAAAAAACATTTTTAATATAGGGTTATACATAAGATAAATCCGACTATAAATATTCATTAGAAATATAAACATAATTCCTACATAATGGAATTTTATTTATAATTTTTAAACATTAAATAATTAAATTTATTTATTACACAATGATGATGTAGCAATTACCTTATTAATGAATGATTAAAATAATTAATATTATAAATAACCAAATAAATGTAAATTGAGACTTATGATGATTTCTACTACTTTTCTAGGTTAATATTACATTTTATGGTTGATTAAATTAATTTTTTTTGAAGAAATAATGTTCTTATGACTTTAACATAAACACAATACCAAATAGTATCAAAATTGACATAAATGAGTCTTTAAAACAAATACTATATTATTGATTGAAATAATATTCCTAAAAATCGAAGGATAGGAAAAAAGGACTTATATACGATTAGATATATTATTAATGAACCACTTGGGGTTTTATTGGATTTTTATTGTATGTTTATTAACCATTTGTTATGACAATACAATAATACATGGTAAAAGATAAACTATTTAACTAAGATTCAAATCTAAAATATAAGGTTAATATGATGAGTTAAACCTGTATAAATCTATTGGTTGAGAGTTCATCGACCCATCCACACCGTCGCCTCGAAATAAATCAGTTTGGGTCCATTATGAACCGAATATGATTGTATAATAAAATAAAATTTAAAGCTTTTCCTAAAGTGACCCTCACATCTCTTATAAAAGGGTACTTCCCCTTCTCTCAAAACACTATGAAAAAATTGGGAAAAGCCAGCACCACCCCTTTATCAACGCTAACAAAAAGGCACTGATAAGGGGGGGTACCATTATGAGCGCTAAAAAAGCGCTGATAAACGTACCCCTTTAGGAGCTCTTTTTTAGTAGCGCTTATAAAGGGGTGGCCTTTATCAGCGCTTTTTTTAAAAGCGCTGATAAATGGTTCGATTTCAAAAAAAAATTAAAAAAAATATATTAATATATAAATATATCAATATAGTTATATTAATATAAATATAATATATAATTTTTAAATATATTTTAGATAAGTATAAATATACATTTATACTTAATATACTTAATATATAAGATATTTAGTGAAAATGACTTATAAAAAAATTAAAAAAATATTTTTAATTAATAATTTGCTAATTATTATGGAGTAATAGTCATTTAATAACAATTTTAAGACTAAAAAAATAAAAAAAATTAAAAAAAGATCCAAAATATGTTGAAAACGCAACTCGAACTTCAAATGGCCATAACTTTTGATTCGGGTATCCGTTTGAGCTCTACCACATATCAAATAGAAGCCTGCGATGATCCCTACGTTACATTCACCGGGGTAACCTTGGTTATGGTTTTTTTGAGGCCAAAAGAGGCCTAGAAGGCCTCAAAAACTGAGTTTTTAGTCTGGGTATCCCGATTTTTTAACATTTTGTGGATTTTCAGCCTTATTTAAGGGGGTATTATTGGATTGTTTTTGGTGGGGACTGAATTTATTCCCAGGTATTACATTCATATTGATATTATTTCTTTGAAATTTCATCATTTTTTATAACGCAATGCTATTTATAATCAAATATATATCAATATATACATATTTTATATATATTCACCCATAAAAATTTAATTTTTTAAATAAATAATTAAACATATTTACATATAAAATTTATTAGCTTTATCTAAATAATAACTAATATCCATTTTATTTAAATACCATTATATGAATATTTATATAACTATATATTAATAGAACTATGTATATATATATTAATATAGCTATATATATATTAATATAACTATATATATTAATATAAATATATATTACTATACGAATAAATATAACTAAATATATATATAAATAAATAAGGCTTTAGGTGCGCAGGGGGGAGGTCTCGAGATCAAATCCGGGTAAAGGTACGAGCACACGCGCAAATGGGATTTAGAGGAGCACTGATAAAGTGTGTAGGTGGTGCGTGCGGGCGTTGGAGGTGCAGGGAAGCGCTGATAAAGGGGGGCTCAAGAGCTGTAAAAAGCACCCCCCCCCCCGAGTTTGGCAGCATTTTTTTTAGTTTTATCAGTGCTAAAAAAAGCGCTGATAAAAGGGGTCTTTATCAGCGCTTCGTTTTAGCGATCATAAAAGATCCCTTTTATCAGCACTGATAAAAGGGGTTTTTATCAGCGCTTTTTGGAGCACCCATAAAGGGGACCCCCCCTTTATCTTCCCCGGCATTAACAGCAATTTTCTAGCACTATTAAAGGCCATTTTTAGCGCTAAAAAGACCGTATTTGTAGTAGTGAAATCACACCTCCAAAGCCATTTGTGTCACACCCCGAGCTAACTGAATTATTATTTTGAATCACATTGATTATTATTTTGGGTTTCACACAACTTTACCACTATTGCATGGTCATATCGCGTGGTTAGGAGTAACTGTTTGGTGCCCGCACGGATGCCCAGGTGTGTCAGAGTTATGGTGTGTGACTCGCGCACAGTTTATAGAACCGCGCGACAAGTACGTGACTTGACCCTGCAAGGGGGTAGTACCGGGTAGCACGGTCCAGGTGCATTTTTCTCAATCATGCGTTGGACTGCAGGTGTGCAATGCAACTGCCCCGATATTCAAATTAAATAAATGACTTAATTAAATGGTAAATGGAAAAAAATAATGTAGTTTAAATTAAATTAAATAGATTTTTATAAAATGTTTAATAACAATAATAAAAATAATATGATTTTTAATAATAATATTATTATTGTTATTATTATTGTATTACTATTATTATTGTATTATTATTATTTTATTATTATTATTGTATTATGATTATTGAATTATTATTATTATCATTATTATTATTATTATAAGATAAAATGAATATATATATATATATATTATCTAAACCTAAGTCTACCCCGCGTTTGCCCCCTTTTCCCACAGCCCTGCTTCTCTCTTCCGCGGTGCTACAGCCAGATCCGAGCCGGCCTCCTCCTCTAGCCTCCTGCGGGTTCGCCGGCCTTCCCAGCACATTGCTGCCCCCAGCCTCCCGCTCACCACTATACGTAATCCTGCCCGTATGTCTTCCTTCCTCGCCTCCTACAAGATCCTAGCCGCCCTCCGCGTTCGCCCAGGTGCCATCCCAGGTTGCTCCAGCAGCGCGACCCACCACCTCTGCACCAGCTCCAGCTAACCGTCGCTCCGCCCTCTCAACCAGCATCTGCCTCGACCCTTCGGTGCTCGCCCCTGGTCTGCTCCCTCCCTCACCTCGTCCAGCCAATCTCCCCACACCAGACCGCCTCTGGCCAGCACCCCCCCTTCCACAATCCGGCTCCTAGCCGACACAGCCTGCCAGCCTTCGACGGCTCGCCCTTGCTCCACCCTGCCTTCTGGATTCTCCAGCCGTCAAACCTCCTGTACAGTGGTGCTGCCCTCCCACCGGCCGCACGCCCTTCCCGGCCAGGCGCCCTCCTTCCGGTGACATTTCCGACACCCCGTAGCTCCTGGTCATCCTTCCGAGGTGGAACGACCAGCCTTTTCGGCTCCCGTTCCATCTTCGTTCGCACGACCAGCCGTGCGCGTGCCTTTTTCTCAACTGGGCGCGTGACAAACATTCGCATATGAAGGTGAGTGGTTTGGTTCTGCATCGTTTCACCTGCACCAGTGTCGAGGAGATTTTTTCTTGGTTTAATCATTTGGATTAATTGAAGTCACTGTTTCTGTGTTTTTAGATGCTTTGTGTTTGTTGCAGTGTGCTGGTGAAGTAAACATGTGATGCCGCAGTCATCAACTCATGGGTACTTATGCGCAAGCCTGATTCGAGTTGCATCATCATGATTGAGTTCTGAGTCGAGTTTGGTATGAGGGGGATTATTTTACCTTCATATGAAGAGTTTTTGCGTCCGCGCTTGGTTTACGGTAGGTGTTTCCTTTCCTTTTCTTTCTGAAGCAATTTATTTGATGCTTGGGCATTTTAGTAAATATTTATATATACCCTGCACACTGGCAATGCGTTTCATTTGATTGTTATGCTGTTTTTATGGTAGTTGGATTTTCTAAAGATAGTTTTGAATCAATTATTTATTTATGCATATACACTTGAAATTGTTTTAATATATTTATGACATGTTTGACACGTTTTATAAAATAGAATGTTTTTACTAATATTTAAAAATGATTGTTTGGTACGCTCTTGGGAAAGTGGAGTTGCACATGACTTTAGAAATATTTTGGAAATATCTTTGGTAAGTGTTTTTTGGGTAAATTTTATTTAGTGCGTAGAACTTAAGGAACGCGTGTTTGGTTGGTTTTTTGAAAATGGCCTTTATTGTGCGTTTGGCGTAGGGGCTGTTTGGAACATTTCATGGAGTAGAATTTTTTACTCAAAGATGGAATGAAAAATGTTTTAAAGGTGAATGTCATTTGAAACTTTGAAATGTTTTGAATGGTGCGAAATTAATTTTGAAGGGTTTGAGTATGCAATTGGTTTTAAAGTCGGATCTGCATGTGGAATTGGTGGAATTGGTGGAATTGTGATAAAAAAACTTTTTTGTATTATTTAAAAAGATTTTATTAGTTGGGTAAATGATTTATTAAATGATTCTTGCAATGTGAATCATGGGTGCATGGTGTTTTGGTGGACATTTAGGTTTGGTATGAAAGTGAATGGTAACTTTGTGAAAATGGTTCTTATTTTCTAAATGATTTCTGGGTCCATTTGTATGATTTATTGGAATGGTTTTAATGTGTTCGTTAAAACTTGGTTTTTTAGCTTTGAAAAGTGTTTTTGTGTGATTTGGAGAAAATTAAAGGCCTTTTTGATATTGTATACATGGAAATGGTTTTAGAAATCATTTGGAACAATTTTGGTAAATGTATTTGGGTGTGTAAATTTGAAGAAACATGTGGAATTGTACTTATAAAGGTGATGTTTTGTGGTGATTATTGAAAAGAATGTGATTCGAAAAATGTGAATACCTGGTTGGAAACATAAGGTGTTTTAAAAGATGGTTTGAATGATTATGTGATGTGACAGACCGGTTGGAACGTAGTTAATGTGAAATGATTGAATGTGTATTTGGGGGCACTCTTGTCTAGGGTAACCCTTTATGGGTGAACACACAGGAAGCATCCGTGTTTGGGGAAGGGAAGTGTGGTGAGATGAGTCACGTGTGCGAGGACCTTCCTACATACACATTATTATTGTAACCACCATGGGTTCCTGGGTGTCTTTTAGATGATCGAGTGATGGTTGTTGATCAACCCCGATTAGACGGGTTGATACCCCCTGGAATTGTTATTAGGCCAGGAGGGCTTTTTCCACTGGATTTATCAGTTTAGGCCGGCCAGTTGGTTATAGATTTAGGAGATTCACCATACACTGGTAGGTGGTTTCGAAACCGAGTACTTCCAGGGGTCTTCTAGGGATTTTTAGGATCGCCCATGGTTACTGGATTATTTACATTTCTTGTTTACTTTCCATTGCACAAGTTTATTTTTAGTTTACACATTTTACTCGTTTTACTTTGGAATAGTTTTGGTACATTCTGTTTTGGATTTTATTTATAGATTGAGAAATGATTTTGGAAATGACTTGTTGCATGTGTTGGGTTTTAAATGGAAAAAATCCATTATTTACTTTAAAATGGGAAAACCCTACATTTATATTTTTATTTCCAACTTGTGTCATTGGATATTTTTGGGAAAGGGAATGCTTGGATTCTATGGTTATATTTGAAATCCCTACTGAGTATCTTGGTGCTCACGCCTATCATATTATTTCAGTTGTAGGTTCAGTTCTTATTCAGGTTCTTGGATCAACTGATCATTGTTGGAGCAATCTTGAGTCTAAGTTGGGTGGTGACCTAGAAGGTCACAAGGAGGTATGTTCGGTTTTATTTTCATTCCGCTGCTAGTTTTCATTTTTATCGTCAGTTCTGTTTATCTGTTTTTCTTTTGTTCATGGTCCAAATCGTTCCCAAAAATTATGTTTTGATGCCCAGCACTGGTTGCTAGCCCGTGAGGATCTGGAACGCCCTTCGAGCCATGTCGCGGACCGGCTCGGGTGACCGGTTCAGGGTCGACCCGGGTTGGTCCATGAAAAAATGGTATCAAAGGAGGGCCTTGTTATTTGGGGTGTCTGGTAGATAGAGATTAGGACTGTCGGGACTCAAGAGGTAGGTAGTGGAAGGACGTCATGAAACCTCTCCCGTTCTGGATCTCGAGTCTCCAGGGGTAGTCCGAGATTTGAGCCAATGTTTCATTCTGGTTTGTTTTAGATTGAGAGATGACAATGGAGGCAAGTCGATGTTACATTGTAATTTCACATGGAGTAGTGACCCATGTGAAGTTCGAGTACACGATTTATGTTCATCCTGTTTGTTGACGCTTACTTGGGGCATGGACCGCTACCTTGTCGCCATGTTAAGCGTGACTACTAGTCCCTCACTCCAGTAGATTGATGCAATTTGAGTGTCGTCTTTGTTTTTGAGGGTGTGGGTGCGCTTTTGAAAATGAAAAAGGGAATTTTGGGTTGTGTTTGTATTTTTTTGGATTTTGAGCTAACTATTTTTGGATGAAATCATTTTCAATGGTATTTCTTCGGCTTGATATTGGTTTTGGATTTGTGTTTTATATGTTGTTTAGAACATGCCACCCAGAACGGTCCCCAAGATTTCTGATAAGTCATGCACAGTATTTGGTCCTTCATGGACATTTCCTATCCTTTACGGTGATTGGGGTCTGTTATAGGCAGCAGAGTGGCTTGGAGAGGTCATACATGTCTTCAGGGTATTGGGAACTCCCGAAACTGTCAGAGTGCATGCCTTTTTGGGTTTTTTTGAAGGTCCAGCTCTGGATGAATGGGAGTCGGTTGCCCCGCCTTCAAGGAAAGTTGGGATGACATGGGATGTCTTTATGTCCATCTTCGTTTGATGGTTTATAACCAATGATTTGAAGACGAAGAAAATGGAAGAACTCATGCGTATTCAAAAAAGACAACAGATGGTGAAGACTTATGTCGACCATTTCAAGGAGCTTGTGTCCTTTTCTCTGGTGGTAGAATTGTAGGATTTGATGAAGACTTCTCTCTTCATCGGGGTTCTTCATCGAGAGATAAAGGAGTATGTACTCTCTTCTAAGGACCAACATTTCAAGAAGCTGGTGGATGTGACGTTCTAAGCTGAATTGGTCTCCGGAGCGCAGATGCTTGGCAGTCCAGCGTATCCAGTCACTCATGAAGGTTCCCCATCCGGTGAGCAGGGTGTTCTAGAGGGACCTATTGCTAAAGAGTCCTCAACAGTGGTTCAGAATTCCAGTTCGTCGGACCGTTCAGTGGTGTACCACAGGTATGACCGGTATGGTCACGTGAAGCCGTCATGTCTCATCCCTCTGAAGACATGTCATCGATGCGGTTGTCTAGGTCATTTGGAGATGTTTTATTAGGAAGCATGACCTGAATAAGGCACTGTTTACCGGAGGAAATATAGTACCTGACTATAAGGAAGGAGATGCTTCATCCATCTAATACCCAACCACAGGTCTTGGGGTGAAGCTCGCGCACAGTCACGAGTTTCCAGGGGTGTGAAACCTTCGTCTGAGTCTTGTGTTCTGTGTTGGCAGTGGAAAATTTGAAGTGTTTCCGTTCTTGTTTTTCTATTGTGAAATTTTTGACATCGTTGTATGTTCAATGTTTTATCGTGGTGTTATAACAGACATGTTCTATTGTAACCCAAAGAGTTTTGTTTTTCTAATCATGGTTTTCTGAGTCATTCGTTTTTCTTAAGGGTGTGTTTGTCGCCTATATAGGTTGATCTTGGTTTAGCGATGTCTGTTTGGAGATATAAGTTCCTGCGAAGGAGTTAATGCTTGTAGTTATGCTCAGGTTCACTACTTGAGGTATGTTCTTCTCGGAGATTTCTCTCTACTGTTGGGGTTTTTTGGTCTGGGTCGATAGTTCCAAGTTTCAGTGGAGGTTTTGTTTCGCTCATGCTATAGAAGTTAGTTTGGATTGGTTGAGAATTCCCGTATCGCCCCCTTCTATGGGTGGTATGTTTTTGTGTTAAATTTCTGTGCTAGTTGAGTTCTTGTGGTGGGGAGAACCCCTTCGTGTTCTCCCCTCAACCTCGGGCTCCATTTTTCTCTTGAATCGGTCGGGTGTGACCTGTGTAGAGTAGGGTCAACCCGAGATTCTCAGTTTTCTTTGGTTCTTATGGTTCTGTTCGGGCATTGGTTCTTATGGTCATGTTCGGGCATGAACTCAATTATTGACCAACGTATGACTTTTTAACTTTCTAGTGGGTAGAATGTGCTTGTGGTGGGGAGAATTGTCACACCCCGAACTGACCGATTTATTATTTTTAATCACTTTAATTATTATTTTGGGATTCAGACAACTTTTCCACTATTGCAAGGTCATCACGCACAGTTAGGAGTAACTATGTGGTGCCCGCATGGACACCCAGGTGTGTCAGAGTTATGGGGTGCGACTCGCGCGTAGTTTATAGAACCGCACAGAAAGCGCGCGACTTGACCCTGCAAGCGGGTAGTACCGGGTAGCACGGTTCGAACGTAGTTTGCTCAACCGTGTGTCAGACTGCTGGCGAGCAATGCAAATGCCCCGATATTCAAAAGAAATAAATGAATTGGTTAAATGGTAAATGAAAAAAATAAAGTAGTTTAAATTAAAATAAACAGAATTTTATAAAATGTTTAATAATAATAATAACAACAATATAGTTTTTAATAATATTAATGTTACTATTAATATTATTGTATTATTATTACTTTATTATGATTATTGTATTATTATTATTATTATAAGATAAAATGAATATATATATATATATATATTATCTAAACATAAGTCTACCCCACGTCTCCCCCCTTTTCCCCGTTGCCTTGCTTCTCTCTTCCACGGCGCTGTAGCTAGATCCGAGTCGGCCTTCGCCTCTTGTCTCCTTCGGGTTAGCCGGCCTTCCCAGCACATTGCCTCCCCCAGCCTCCCGCTCGCCACTCTACGCGATCCTGCCTACCTGCCTTCCTTCCTCACCCCCTACAATACCCCGGCCGCCCTCCGCATTCGCCAAACAGCCATCCCCAGTCTGGTCCTGGATGCTCCAGCAGCACGACCCTCCACCCCGTGCCGGCTCTAGCCGAACGTCGCTCCGCCCTCTCAGCATCTGAATCGCCCCTTCAGCACTCGCCTCTAGTCTGCTGCCTCCCTCACTTATCCCAACGAATCTCCCCACACCCGACCGCCTCGGGATAGCCCCCACCCCCCATAAATATAATGATATTGTTGGATGGGTATACTAATAAGTATAACTGATATAAATAATAAATATAAAATGTTAATGATTCTGTATATATAATATACCATCCAATTACATACTATTTCACCATAAATATAATGATATTGTCGCTCGTGCATACGTACATATTACTGTCTCAACGAACGTGATAATATTAATACCCCATCGTAACCATTCAAGAATAATTTTCATTTTATGATTAAAAACAATGTTTAATAACTTAATATAATTATTATATATGAATAAAATACATCCTATCCTTAACAAACATTGATTACGTAACCAAGCATATAAAGGAAAATGAATCAGTTAACACCCGAAACAATGATACTACTAAAATATTATTAACAAATCAATATTAGAAGATCATATATGATATAATATTTATGTATTTGGTTCTGGTATAATTTAATAACAATTATTTAACTATTATATAGGAGGTTAACTTACCCTCTTCTAAGGAAAAGTACAAGTTAAGGGTTAATTCTATAATCTCTTCATTATCCTAGGTTGTTTATACGTGAGTATCTACTGAGACCTCTTTATCATCCACAATCGTGATTCTTAAAAATGCATTTCAAAATTTTTTCACTATTTCTTAGAATATGGGTTAAGGTCATTTATACCCTTGTTTTAATTTTTATAAAATGTTTTTAAAGGAATCTTTATTTGGTTTTCCAAACAAGCTTCTTTACGACTTTTCGACAAAATTAAGGAAAGAATGCTTTTTATCTTATAAAGTGAGTGCAGCTATTTTCCGCCATTATAACACCGTCGAAGCTTCCCTTAAAAGATTATAAGAATAATTTCCAATTAAATGTTTTATTTTATAATTACGTTACTTTTAAATGATTTCAAAATAGGAAGAGATATTTCTCTCAAATAGTTTTGATTTCATCTATGTCAACATCATTTGATGAATTTTACACTTGTTTGAAGTTGATTTATTATGATGAAATCTCTCATATTGTATTAATGGTTTTGTGATATGTCTGACTATGAATGTGTTAATTTTATACCATTCATGGTTTATGGCTAATGTATTAACATTTAGTATGCTAGTTTTAATATGAATGTTTATGTTATCTTTCAACCTTTTCATATGAGAAATGCATTGGACTTAGTAAGTGATGAGTGGAGAAGATATAGCTCCTCGATGAATCGGTATGTCACATGAGACAAACTAGAGTCTTGGCACAAGGCCTTGAAAAAATCTTATTTTTAATCTTGGCACAAGGCCTTGACCATGTGGTTATGATGTCTGACATTGAGGTTTAAGTTTAAAAAGGATTTTGTTTTAGTCTTATACATTTTCTTAAAATTTTATGCTTATATATGAAAGTTTATTCAATATTTTTATGCTTAATGAGCATCTAAGCTCACCCCTTTCTATGTTTTATTTTTCCCAGAATGTGGAGAAGTGTTTCATGGTTTGTCACACCTGGATCTTTTGGCATATTTATTTTATTAAATTTCTGGGCATCGGGTGGTTCAGATCGAGGCCCAACTTAAAATTTCAAAGTTCTTATTTAAAAACGCTAGAATTGGCCTCGACTGCATCCAGCGCACCACATCGAGGCTGTGCGGCCTCGCCTGGGTCGCCGTGTGACCTCACCCGGTTCACCGCATGGCCTGCCGAGTACATGATTAATTAATTAATTAATTATGTGTAGTGATCAATAAGCGATTGAAATTAAAAGAGGCATTAAGGATGATAATTTTATTATGTTTATTATTATTATCATCATCATCCTATTAAATATTGTCATGAGTCGCGTGGGGTAACTGCGCCGTTGCCCGACCCCTTAAAAATAAAAACAATCAAAAAAAATTTAAAGGATTATTTTAATGATGATAAAAATGTCAATTATTATTATTATTGTTGTTGTTATGATATTAATATAGTTATTAATATTATTAATCTCATTATTAATAATAAGAGCATACCATTTTTTCAGCTTGTAATTATTATTAATATTATCACTAATATATTTAAGTTTAATTACTTTTTTATTTATTCTTCTCTTTTTTTTTTCTATTTTACCTTTTTTTTCTTTCCCTCTTGCCCCCCTTTTTCCCAGCCCGTCACACCCACCTTCCCCTATTCCTTCACCCCGTCGGGCTGAACTCCCTCCTTGCTCACCTCCAACGACCGCCTTGCACAGCCGCACCCTCCCCGCCCTGTGCGCTCCTCTTCGGCAGCCCCTCCGGGTAAAATCCTCTTCCAATTTGGGTTTTTTATTTTTTTCTTGTGGGTTTGGGGTTCTTTTGGGGTTTAATCTTAAATTGTGGTGGTTCGATTTAATGATTTAGGGTTAAATTTTCATTTATTTTGGATTGAATTATTGATTTAGGGTTCAATTTGGATATATTGTGGTGCATTCGTTGGGCGAGTGGAGTTTCACACCATTTTGTTGGAATTTCGACATCGAGGTAGGTGGTTCCACATATATATTATTGTTTGACGAATTAATTTGTGATTTTCATTAGTTTAACATGTTTAGTTATTAGTTTTACTACTGCGAATTGGGTTGTTGTGGAGATCTAATGCGTTTTTTATTTGGTAGTATCTGGTTTCTACTGTATGTGTGTAATTCTGTTTGTGGAAAACCCACATTGAACTATTTAATAGTGGTTTATAAATTATGCAGATTATTTGTTAGGATGTGCAAAGTGTGAGAATGGTGTTTTGGGCGTAGCGTCTATATGCATGTTTTCATAAATGAACATTGAACGATTTTGTGGCATTTAAAGGCGTGCAGTGTATTTTAAAATGGGTTGGAAATTTTTTTGGGCAGTCCGTTTAATTAGAGTAATTGTCTTTTTAACTATGCGGGTGATTTCTTTAATTGTGTGTGTGATGTGGAATTTGTTTTTGGGGTGGAGAGGTGTGCGTATGGTCATGTAAGAGGGTTTGGGTCAGTCTTGTGTGTGTAGCAGTGTTTGTTCTTTAAAATTTATTTGTAAAAAATTTGAATTTTATTTATTAAATAATTATTAAGGGTGAAGAGTTGTTTTGGTTAAATTGTGTAAGATTTTTTATGCTTAAAGTCACGTAACATATGTGGAAATTATTCAATAAATTCTTCTAATTGTGGGTCTGGCAATGAAAGTGTTTTCTTTGTTTGTGCAGTTTTTTTTGTTGGTTGTGTAAGTAATGCAGGTTTAATTTTGTGATATTTTTAGTATGTGTGTTGTTTTAAATGACTTTTGGGTGTGAAAATGGTGATTTTGCTGTGTGTATGGTTTTAAAAGAAGGTTTGGGTATGCAATTGTGATTTTGTGTGCGAAAATATCATGTTTTGCCTTTATGCATTTGTGTGACATGTGACATGAACTTGAAACATGTTTGATCACAAACCAGGATGCCCGGGTAGCTAGGAGGGTGGACAAGACTTGTGGGCTAGTGTTCCAGAGGTGACCCGACCCGGTTTCACTGGCATGACTGATAATTGAAACACTAACTAAACATATGCTTTTCTAAGGGTCATGGTCTTCTAAGCCATGTATTCTTAGGGTCAAGTCCTTCTAAGCCACGTTTTCTGAGGGTCGTGGCCTTCTAAGACATATTTTCTGAGGGTCGTGGCCTTCTAAGCCATGTTTCACCGAGACACGAAGATCTAGGGACCCAAGCTAGCTGACACCCACGCGACCTCTCCCATATTAGTGCTCATTGGTTACTTTACGCTCATCAGTGTGACTCATTGGTTATTTTAAAAAGTAAGTGCGTGTGTCTTTTAATTTATGTTGTTCCATTTGAAACTGTTTTATTTAATCCTGTTTTCTTTAACCCTATGCAATCATTTACTTTTTTTTCATTAGTTAATATTGAAAATGTTTTTGTCATTTAATAATTATGAATGGAACCTTCTTATTGGGTGACGTCATACTGGGCTTTTCGCTCACACCCTACAAACACCTTTGGGTGTATGTAGACCTTGTTCTCTGTGTATTCCAGGTTGAGGTATCGTGACCAACGATGGTGGTTCTGGTCATTGATGGTCTTCTCGTGCAGGTTGGTGTTGTGGCGTGTGGATGTTTCACCTCTCTTGTTTCTTGGAAGTTTGAGTGAGTGTTTTAATTTCTTTTGTTGTCATTTATTTTGGATGTTGGTTCAAGTTGTAAACCACGGAATTTGTATTTAGGATAAGGCCATGTTTGGTTGTCTATTTTAAGTTTCAGTTTCTTTATCTTATCAGTTGTTCTGTGTTTACTATTTCGGGTAAATCGTTCTCATGTGTTATTTTCGATACCCGGGCACTTGTGCCAACCCGGGGGGATCAGGAATGCCCTTCGGGACATGTCGCGGACCAGGTCGGGCGCCGGGTCGGATGGTGACCCGACCTGGTTCCTGAAAAAATGGTATCATATGAGGTTTGATCTCTTGGACCATGTTCTTTTGGGATAGAGTCAGCGTTGACCAAAGTTACGGGTGTCAGAACTCGACGTTCTGGTTACAAGCAAGGTTCATGGCCAGCACACCTCGTGGCGGGACTCGAGTTACTATGGTATGTTGAGTGATGTTGAGTCTTTGGTCCTTGTGATTAGTCTTGTTTAGGGGAAATGAAAAGGGAGTAGGGTCAGTGGTCTTAGTGAGCTCATAGGGTCTGGCAAGCCATGTGGAGTTGGGGATGCTATCCTAGAATACCCTCTGTGGCGGTGGCGTGACTAGCGTGTGGCCTCCAACCATATGTTCCAGTCACCCACTGACACTAGTTTTCTCCTGCACCGTTCCTCATTTCATTGTTTTGGAATTGTGGAAATTTGGTTCTTCAGTAAAAATGATTTAGTCTTGGAAAAATGTTTTGAAGTGAAGCACTTTAAAAAGTGAATAATATATGAGTTTTGAAAGGTGGGGGTTGAATGGTTTGGTTTTGAAAAAAATGGAAAGATATGGTTTTGATCCTTGGTTTTCTTTTGGGAAACCACATGCATGAGTGTATATGGAAAGGGAAAGTGTCAATGGCATGAGCGAATGAATTCCTGGATGGATATGAGGTGGGTACCGGTGTGGCACGGAAACATATATGTGCGAGGCCCATGTGACACCATTGGTATTTGCGCAACCAACTAGATTTACATATTTTAAAAAAAAATTGTTAAATGGGAATTTGGTGTGTTAATAAACGGTGTTTAGGTTGTGTGTCCTTGTGTTTTGGAAATGTTGGATGTGATGCATTTTGAGCTGAGGATCCCTTCTGACTGATTTGTGCCCTGATTTTGAATTCTTATTTGTATGTTGGTATGCAAACATGTACTTAGTGAATTATTTTGAAAAGTACATTGGGGATCCCTTGAAGTGGTTCCCCCTGCACGTTTGGTGTTTGCTTGTGGTATGTCTTGACCATTGGACCAGTTTGGTTGGGTCCATGGTTTTCTTTCTTGACTAGTGTATGCTCCCCCATAAAGCGTTGACATGTGATTGAAGTGTGGCCATAGGCAATTCGCCGCTGGCCAACCCTCCAGTTGATCAGAGGAATCTCTTCATGAATTCTAGAATTGAACCCACCTCTCCTTTTTATGACTAAGAGGATCCTCTCATAGCAGGATGATAGATGCAAGGGGGGTTGAAGGGAGTTTTGGTCTTTTGAGTGTCTGACTCGTCGGGTATGAAGTTTGACAATGTTGTGTTTGAAGGTTCCCCTGGAAACGACGAAAGGAAATCCAGTGGGGAAGGGTGAAGGAGGTTCAGAATTATCAGCGTTGACCAGTGTATTGAAGGGCTTTTTAGTACTTTCATCGGCTGTAAGGGTCATGTTTGGTGACATCTCGTAGTGTGAGTTCTATTTGATAGTCAAGGGTGAAGTTTGAACTCATTAATTTTAATGTTCTGTTTGGAAACGTTGAAGGATATTCTAGTGGGGAAAGGTAGAAGCAGCCTAGAGTGGTCGATGCGGGCCATTATTTTAAATGAACATTGGTCCTTCATTGGTTTCGTTTAAGAAATGGTCTACGTTAGGCCACTAGTGTGGCAGACCTAGTCACATGGGGATGCTACGGTCAATTGCAGGAATAACGTGTTGTTTAAGACTCAGTTTGAAGTCTCTCTTCGTATAATGTTCCTCTCAACAGCAATGGTCATGTTCAGGTGATGATTTGTGGTGTCGGTTCTCATTCAGTGTGACAAAGGGTGATGCACATGCACCATTTCATCTCTTGTGTTGGTGAATGTTCTGTGTATGATCAGTTGGATGTCATAATGTGTTGTGTTTTCTGGTGTTGTCTTGGTTGAAGTGTGGTTGTGTGTGACACCAAAAGGAGAAGCTCTGCTCATGAGTCTTTAATACCAGACTGCGAGGCAGGAGATGCTTCAAACATCAGGGCTCCAGCCATAGGCTTCGGAGTGAAGCTGACGTGTTGTCAGGAATCCCGAGAGTGTATGGGACCCCGACCTTATTTCTATCATCAGTGTTGGAGGTGAAAGAAGTTTAAATTGTTTCCTATATATGTTTCATTCTGAATGACCCGTCTGGGTGCATGGGATTTCCCATTTCCATGAGGAGGTGTGGTCGTCTTGTTACCTTCAAATTCAGGTGGTTGCGTTCCACCAAATGTAATTTCATTTGGTGATCCGTATGGGTGTCTGTCGGGTAAATTAGTCTTAAATTTGAATAATTCTTATCCAAGTATGTGGAGATGATGGTTCGTCTTGGGTTGTGGTTTTGACTCCCCAGTAGTTGGGCCCTCCCTCCCCGCCCCTTGTGGTGGGGTGTTTGGTCAGTGTTGAGAAATTTTCAAGGTTTTAATATTTTATGTCTGCTCTAATGCTGGGGAGACCCGTGATAGGTCTCGCTTAAATGCCTCTGGAGTGAATCAGTATTGGTCGTCTTCATAATGGTGGGGAGTCTGCTCGGACCTCCCCGTGTTAGTTTTCTAGTCTCATCTTGTGTGTTAGTAGGTTCTTAATGGCAGGGAGCCCCTCAAGCTTCTTCATGTTGACCTTTTGGTTCGGTTTCTAAAGATGATTTGACGATAGGTGATAAGTGTGGTTCGTGGTCATGGTTGGCCTCATTTGTTCGTTCCAGAAAAATGACATGGTTTTCATTCAATGGTGCTTGGGGTGTTTCAGCTTGTGAAGTTGGTTTCCATGGGTGTGAGAGTTCATTTCATCAGTTGATCAACTGGAGGTGTTTTACATATTTGGGGTGGGTGACATGTCGAAAAGCCTTTTATGAGTTTCTTGAGGTTGTTATTTAAGTCCCTTTCTCTAAGCACGATGTGTTTGCCTCATTTTTTTGTTTTTTTTCTTCGTAAGAATCCCTTTTGAACCATAATGGTGTATCAATGGCTGCTTTGGGGTTCAGTCTTAGTTGTGGCTTTTCAGGGACAGAAAGATCTATGGTGGGGAGAATTGTCACACCCGCCCCTTTTAGACTATTTATTTTTTTAAATTTTTGGGCATCGGGTGGTTCGGGTCGAGGCCCAACTTAAAATTTCCATGTTCTTATTTAAAAACGATGGTATTGGCCTCGACTGCATCCAGCGCACCACATCGAGGCTGTGCAGCCTCGCCTGGGTCACCGTGTGACCTCGCCCGGTTCACCGCACGGCCTGCCCAGTACATGATTAGTTAATTAATTAATTATGTGTAATGATCAATAAGGGGTTGAAATTAAAAGAGTTTTTAAGGATGATAATTTTATTATGTTTATTATTATTATCATCATCTTATTAAAAATTTTCATGAGTCGCGCGGGGTAACCATGCGGTTGCCCGACCCCTTCAAAATAAAAATAATTAAACAAAATTTAAAGGATTATTTTAATGATGATAAAAATTTAAATTATTGTTATTATTATTATTATTGTTGTTGTTGTTATGATATTAATATAGTTATTAATATTATTAATGTCATTATTATTATTAAGAGAAGAACTTTTTTTCAGCTTGTAATTATTATTAATATTATCACTAATATATTTAAGTTCAATTACTTGTTTATTTATTCTTTTTTTTCTTTTCTATTTTTCCTTTTGATTTTTTCTCTTTCCCTCTTGCCCCCCTTTTTCCCAGCCCGTCGCACCCAACTTCCCATATTCCTTCATCCCGTCGGGCCGAAATCCCTCCTCCCTCACCTCCGACGACCGCCTTGCACAACCGCGCCCTCCTCTCCCTGCGCGCTCTTCTTCGGCAGCCCCTTTGGGTAAAACCCTCTTCCGATGTGGGGTTTTTATTTTTTTCAGTGGGTTTGGGGTTGTTTTGAGGTTTAATCTTAAATTGTGGGGGTTCTATTTCATGATTTAGGGTTAAATTTGGATTTTTTTTGGATTGAATTATTGATTTAGGGTCCAATTCCGATTTATTGTGGTGTTCTCGTTGTGCGAGTGGAGTTTCGCACCATTTTGTGGGAATTTTGACATTGAGGTAGGTGGATCCACATATATATTATTGTTTGACGAATTAATTTGCCATTTTGATTAGTTTAACATGTTTAATTATTATTTTTACTGCTGTGAATTGGGTAGTTGTTGAGATCTAATGCGTATTTGATTTGGTAGTATCTTGTTTATTCTATATGTGGGTAATTCTGTTTGTGGAAAACCCACATTGAACTATTTAATAGTGGTTTGTAAATTATTCAGATTATTTGTTTGGAGTTGCAAAGGGAGGGAATGGTGTTTTGGGCATAGCGTCTATATGCGTGTTGTCATAAATGAACATTGAACGAGTTTTTGGCGTTTAAAGGCATGCAATGTATTTTAAAATGGGTTGGAAAATTTTTCAGGCAGTCTGTTTAATTATAGTAATTGTCTTTTTAACTGTGCGGGTGATTTCTTTGATTGTGTGTGTGATGTGGATTGTGTTTCTGGGGTGGTGAGGTGTGCGTATGGTCATGTAAGAGGTTTTGGGTCAGTCTAATGTGTGTAGCAGTGTTTGGTATTTAAAATTTATTTGTGAAAACTTTTAATTTGATTTATTAAATAATTATTAATGGTGAAGAGTTGTTTTGGTTAAATTGTGTAATGATTTTTGATTCTTAAAGTCATGCGACATATGTGGAAATTGTTCAATAAATTCTTCTAATGGTGGGTCTGGTGATGAAAGTGTTTTCTTTGTTTGTGTAGTTTTTTTGGTTGTGTAAGTAATGCGGGTTTAATTTTGTGATATTTTTAGTATGTGTGTTGTTTCAAATGTATTTTGGGTGTGGAAATGGTGATTTTGGTGTGTGTATGGTTTTAAAAGAGGGTTTGGGTATGCAATTGTGATTTTGCGTGTGGGAATATCCTATTTGGCCTTTATGCATTTGTGTGACATGTGAAATGAACTTGAATCTTGTTTGAGCACAAACCGGGAAGCCTGGGTTGCTAGGAGGGTGGACTAGACTAGTGGGCTAGTCTTCCGGAGGTGACTCGACCCAGTTTCACTGGCAGGACTGACGATTGAAACACTAACTAAACATATGCTTTTTTGAGGGTCATGGTCTTCTAAGCCACGTTTTCTGAGGGTCTTGGCCTTCTAAGCCACATTTTATGAGGGTCGTGGCCTTCTATGCCACGTCTCACCGAGACAAAAAAGAGCTAGGGACCCAAGCTAGCTGACACCCACGCGGTCTGTCCCATATTAGTGCTCATTGGTTATTTTAAAAAGTAAGTGCATGTGTGTATTAATTTAAGTTGTTTCATTTGAAACTGTTTTATTTAGTCCTGTTTTCTTTAAAACTGTGCGATCATTTACTTTTTTTCTTTAGTAAATATTGCAAATGTATTTGTCATTTAATAATTATACGTGGAACCTTTTTATTGGGTGACGTCCTACTGGGCTTTTTTCTCACACCCTACATACACATTTGGATGTATGTAGAACTTGTTCTATGTGTATTCCAGGTTGAGGTATCGTGCTCAGCGATGGTGGTTCTGGTCGTTGATGGTCTTCTCGTGCATGTTGGTGTTGTGGCGTGTGGATGTTGCACCTCTCTTGTTACTTGGAGGTTTGAGTGAGAGTTTTAGTTTCTTTTGTTGTCGTTTATTTTGGATGTTGGTTCAAGTTGTAAACCTTTGAATTTGTTTTTAGGTTAAGGCCCTGTTTGGTTGTCTATTTTCAGTTTTAGTTTCTTTATCTTATCAGTTGTTTTGTGTTTACTATTTCGCGTAAATCGTTCCCATGTGTTAGTTTTGATACCTGGGTACTTGTGCCAACCCGTGGGGTTTGGGAACGCCCTTCAGGCCATGTCACAGACCGGGTAGGGTGCCGAGTCGGTTGGCGACCCGGCCGAGTTCGTGACAGGGTTGACCTACAAGGATAGTCTAAGGGATATAAGTGTGTTCAAAGGGGACAAAAATTTTGTTGTTGTATTTATTTCATGATGTAATGTTTAACTTATGTATGTATCTAGTACTTACAAGGAAACTAAAATAATCAGTCTTTCGAGAGATGATCTATTGTGATCATGCCAATGTCATGTAATAATGCACTCACTCTGGGTAACTAGGGTAGGGGCATTATAGTTGGTATTAGAGGAAGTTTAGTACCAACCTTTGAAACTAGATTTAGAAAAACTCTTATTAGAGAACATTACACTATGATAGACTTTGAGGATTAGTATAAAAGAACTTCCTAGAATTTTGGTAATTTAGAGATTTTGTGAATTTTACAAGAAATACATCCTTGTCTGGATATGAGCAAGTTGAGGTGGCTCTAACACAAATGTACCTAGGAGTGAAAACTCCGACAAGGAGTTTCAGGC
Source organism: Viscum album (assembly GCA_963277665.1). Lineage (NCBI taxonomy): Eukaryota > Viridiplantae > Streptophyta > Magnoliopsida > Santalales > Viscaceae > Viscum > Viscum album. Next base: position 620,468,016 of record OY728167.1, on the reverse strand, counting down.
TTGACCCGAGGTGTCATGGTACACGAAATGGTCGGTAATGATGATTACATCTTCTTCAACGAACATCCTTCAGCTCTTTATTAAGCACACCAGGGTCAGTATTTTGAGAATACTTTTACCTATTTAATGTTATTGGTCAAATTATAATATAAATTAGCATGTTATGGTCACAATTTAAGGCTCAATGTGATATGAAGAAGTGAGGGTGGAGGTGCCTTTTTATAATTGAGTTGAGATACTCTTTTAGAATTTCTAAAAATATTAATTTATAATAAAATAAATACCAATATAAAAACCAACAAAAAGGATATGGAGACAAATATAATATGAGATAATGTATTAATATCTTTATAGAATATTTTTTAGACACGTTTTAGAATTATATTAAAACATAACATTTTGACTTATTGTTAGTTAACCTATTTCTATTTTATCTAAGGTTTAAACTTTTGAAATATTAAAAGGATTTCATTTTTGACATATGTGATGTTAATTCGATAATAAATGAAAATTTTCAATCATTTTAAAACATATTATTTTTATTTTTTATTTTTTATTTTTTATGATGTTTTATTATTTCTAAACAATTTAATAAAATATTATTTTTATAAAATATCATTAATGTCAATTTTGACATTATTTATTATTTGGAATTTTAAAAATATAATGATGAAATGTTAAATTCAACAATATATTTTTTATATCTCTAATTGTCTTGGTAGCCTATAAAATTTACTAATCACATTAATTAACTCAAATTAAATTTATTTTAATATTTTTATTGAAATTTAGTTGATATTTCTGTTAATAAAATAATTACCACTTCAGCGTTGTGTAATAATTTAATATACATATTAAATTACTAAAAATTTAAAAAAATTATGCTGAAGAAAATATTATATATTTCATAATCAAATTTATAGTCAAATGCATAGATTGGTATACCATATATTAAAATTCTTTTTTATTTAAAACATTAATATTACATCGTTAAATTTTTATCAAATTAAATATTGAAAATATCATAATCTAATTTAAGTGGCTCAAAAAGTAAAAAATAAATTAATTTCAGAAAATATGTCTATTATGTTAAAATTTTCATTTAGATTCATTTATAACAGGTATTTTTCCCATTGTGGACCCACAAGGCATATTTAAGACAAAGAATGTCAAATTTTGTGACTTTAATGAATTTAAATATTATATAAGTCATTTTCATGAGCATGTGTCCATTAAACAACTTAATTTTGATCCCCATGTGTTTAGGGTCAAAATTTCATCCAATAAAATTTTTCCATGTGTTTGTATTATTTTATAGTCTATATCATTTTTTAACCTAAATTACCCAATTTACACTTTAACAAAGAAACTAAATTTACAGTGGTTATTATTTATATTTGAAAAAAATAAATGAAACCTATTCACTAAGTGTCGAACATTGAATAAAATTGTATCATCCTTTTTTCAAAATTAAATACAAAATATTTTGTGAAAATAATTTATAATAAAACCGGTTGAATTCCATGAAAATCCATTTTTTTCAATAAATTCCCATTTAAAACATTAAATCCTCTTATAATAAACTCATGTATAAAATCATCCTAAAAAATAATTTTATTATGAACTAATTAAAATGTGAAACTAATACAATAAATGATTTGACACTATTATGACATTAAAATAAAATAATATTTTCAACAAGAATTAGTATTTTCACCATTCACTATGATTTGAATATTTTTAGAAAAAAATCAAAAATTTACATTAATATAATGTCGACCATCTAATTTCAAAGAAGATGTTTATTTTTTTTCAAATTATAATCATAAAAGAATCAAATTTTACTTTTAGAACATGTATTCTATTAAATGGTGGAAAACTACATTTTAGAATAATACATCTCTATATGACTAAACAATAGTTTTTTTATATTTTTCATATAAACAAAATGAATTAATTCAAAAACCTTTCAGTGAATATAAAACCGATGGACTCCAATTGCGGGGCATGGTTAGATACAATATTATATTTTTCCTAATGCAACATAGTGGATGACCAGGGTCATCTCACATAGTGGTCCTTTCAGTTTGGGTCATTCACTTAATCTATTTCACCAAAGAAATCAATTTTTTTTGTTTTGATTATTTCAATAAAAAATGAAAATATTTTTTTTTTGTTTTTTGATTACATTTCTAATTACATGAAATATTGAAATTTAAAATAATATTAAAATTAGATAAAATGTGTTTAGAAGAAAGTACTTGGTTTTGGAGTTCAATTTTGGGTCAATCATTATTCACCTTCATGTGTTTGATTTTAGTTTGATATTCCAAGAATGAAATATTATGTTTGGAATACTATTCATTATTTAGAAATTGTGGAATATCATTGAATAGATATTCACCCTTAATTATACATCGTCCATTAATCAAGGTTGATGACACTCCCCGGTCCATGAGTGTCATCTTCCAGGACCCAGCTCACTAGATATTGTTACATCCATTTATTAGATCAACTCATATTATATGAGGAGTTAACTAATCAAGAGATAGAAAAATTATTAAATTAAAAAATCGAAATATGTTGAGTGCCATGTCATTTGTGGGAAATAATCTGATTAGAGACATTCGATCCACCGTTCATGTTACTCAAATGTATCAAAAACATAATATTAAGTATTAACAAAAATTCAAGAACACCTTGACATCCCCTTGGGCCAAGACTCGGGTTTAGCCTCTCATTTATGAGAGTAAAGGATCACAATGGTGGAAATGGGAAGAAGAGAAGAGGAAGAGTATAAATAGAGAACAAAATTAGAAGAATGGTGGATGAAAATTTCAAGAGAATGTGAGGAATAAAATAAAAGAACATGAGAAAAAAATAAAATATATAATTTATAAATAATGTTAAAATAATATTAAAAAATAATAATAATATTATTATTATTATTAAAAAAATATTATTTGAAAAAGGAGAGGAGATGAAAATAAGAAAATAAATGAAAATGTTAAATAAGAATGATAAAATTATAAAATTATATACAATAATATAACAGTAATATAATTATAATAATAATAATACTAATATTAATAATATAATAATAAATTTAAAAGAAGAAGAAGGTGGGATGAAAAAAATTAAAATAAATGCATGATTTTATATGAAATCTAAATTATAATTGAAAACCAAAAAGGATAAAAAAACTAACAATTGGAAATGAGTGAGGAAGAATAGGGTACAGTATGGCTCCTTAGTGTAGATATCCTACATGATGGTCGACTGATAGTATGGAATGATCTTGAATGGAGGGGTCCATCACGTTTTATAAGAGAGGGGGTGTTATTTTCCTTCCATAATTATACCTCTGAATGATTTCACATGTTTGACCCAATAAATGACCGAACTGGGACATGGTGTCTTCATAACATTTCTTCTAAAATCCATTATTCATTTTACTAGAAGATTTCAGACCCACCCTCCACTCAAAGAAGAAGTTATCACTAAATTAATATAGTATTTTATTCTCACTGAATGATTCTTGAATCATATTTCAGTGATGGGCATCTAATGGACCACTTAATGAGTTAATAATAACTTAAAATTTAATTGTAAATCTATCATATGAGTCTTATTTAGAATCCAACTAGAATCACCTTTATTGGAGACATGTATCCCGATTTATGCCTCTTTTCTAGAGTGTACTCCATTATGTCTGGCCCAATAATTCCTCAATATGATTTCTTTGTTCATTCCTCTACATGTACAAATAAAATCATGGCCCAAAAGACATAGTTGTTCCACAAAATTAATGGAATATTAAAAAATACACATCAATTGGATCGATAGTTTGAATGTTTTGATCAGTATACAAAAGTGACTAAAATCTTTCACATTTTTAGAAATAAGTAATTATCATATTTTAGTCAATTTTTATTCTATAATTCTAATTACACATTATTTTGTTAAAAAATTGAAATAAATTGGTTTTATCATTGGAAATTATGAATAAATCAATATAATTTTAATTAAATTTTCACATAATTGTATTCTATCAAATACCCCACACACAAATATCAACAAGGAGTTAATGAGTGCTCCAATGTTATCAATATTCAAATGTCAATTAAATAAACTCAAAAAATTATCAATGTAAAATGAAAAATTTAAATTCTACATAAAATATAAATTCAATTTCTCATATTCCAATAAAACAATTGATCCATGTATTTTACTTCTCCCCTTTCAAGAATTATGGATCGTCTTCTTTCATTCATTTGATATCCTAATTTAATTATCATAAAACCTAACAGGTCATCATTAAACTCACTATTGGTTCTTTTCTATCATCACTAATGATACAATTCAAATAGATTTATTCTCATATCAGTAAAACATGTTCATTTTCCATAGGCCTGTAAAAGAAAAACTTTCTCTACCTTTTAAAGAAAATAGGCACATAAAATCACGAGTACGTGAAATAAAGGTTTTAATTACTCAAAGTCATAATGTTGATAGGATTCTATGTTTAAAAATAAAGCACAAGGATGTGGTTTATCACTTATTTCATAAAGAATTTTATTCAATGAAAATATCTAATTACATCCCCCCTAAAATTCTAACAACTCCCAACGTTACGAAAGACTAAAAGTAAAGATAATGATTTCTTTATGCATAATGAAGGATTTGTTCCCTCCCATGAATATTTTTTCTACTTTTATACATTTTTTTAATTTTCAATGAACCTCTTTATTTTTTTTCTTTTTCTGAATGTTATGATTAAAATAAACGCCACATCCACCACCTAACCACAGATGATAAAAATAACAGTTCTTGTAATAGTGATTTTTTGTTATTCTAAATCACAACCCATTTTTCACATTTTTTGGTTCTTTTTTTTCATTTTCATTTTTTTATATTGAAGAGGGGAAAATATATTATAATGATTGATTTTACAACCTCTTAAAATTCCCTCAATAAGCACCCCACACTTCTTCCTTGGAAATAAATCAACCCATTACCCATGATTCTCTATAATCCAACACATCGAATTTAAAATATCAGTAAAATCCTAACATTAGTGTAGGAATGGATAAAACTATCTTGAAACATGGCTCCACCCTATAAAGGTCATTCATGGTATTTATGTTCTAAAGAAGGATTGATATAAAGGTGGTATTTTATGGATAAGTGGTTTATCAAAAGTTGACATTATAATTTTAAATGCATTTTTGTATATTCAAATCATTGAAAAGATAAAATACAAGTTCTAGTAGGTTTCATGACCCAAGATCACTCATGAAATATGATCAAGAATAAATATCATGGAATTGTACTATAAATCATCTTAATAATGGGACATGTTATTTGGGACAATCACTTAAGGAATGATTAATAATAAAAAATCAATTGACAGGATTTTCATAAATTTAAAAGCATGAAAAATTATAGAGAAATATCATTTACATCCATCAATTAATTTATTAAAGCATGAATCCTCATTTTAATATCCATGTTTCACTTTAAAAATATAATTCTCAATTTTACTCATTCACCCTTACTAACAATGAAATATAAAACATGGAATCATATGATTCTGATGAAACTCATGTCTCTTAGATTAGTCAAGTAAAGAATAATTCAAGAATGGGAATATAATTTTTTACTTTAAATCCCAGAACATTATTTGGACAAAATAAAGAGATTTTAGAAGATAAAAAACCAAAAGTGAAATATATTTCCCATGAAGCATGGTCCTTCTCCTTCATTGTTCAAGTCTACCTTCTACCCTTATGATCCTATAAAATATAAGTACATGTTTTTAAAAAAATATCATGTCATTAATACTCAAAAAAAGTAATAGTGGGTGGGATGCATGTCACACTACTTCCTATGTCTGAAATTGAAATCTATATTCCTAGAAAAAAATGAATGGGATAAGTCTTTGAATGATCTCCATGGTAGGACCTAGATTCTTATTTACTCCATAGGGAAGTACCAGCTATTATTTAATGTTTGATGGCAGATGATGCTTCTAGGATTTGATCTACGACATGTGGCTCTTCCCATATTTTTCTTCATCCTTCTGGGTGATTAATTATCCATTAATAGGGTACATAAGATATACTCTATTCACAATGTGTAATGTCTTTAATAGAGGGGGTTGGATATAGAATTTAACTGCCTCCCCATTTGATGTGATGTCTTTATCTTTTCATTATGCATCCATTGTATGAGCAAGGAATGCTACATTAAAATAATAGTCAAAGAGAGAGTTGGAATGTAATTATCCTTTTAAATGATTATAATTTGAATATTCAAAATTAGATTACCCCCCTTTATGTTATAAGGATGTGTCTATGGTTCTTCAGGATGATCAGCTAGAATCTATTCTTGGTCTTCCTCCAATAGATGTTCAATATTTTTAGGGAGCTCTATGTGTTCCTCAATAGGTTCATTTTGTTTTTCATCATTTTACTCTATGAAAGAAATGTATGTTAACCAAATCGATAAAATCAAAATATAAAGGACTGATAGAAAATTAAGTTTTAAAGAAATTGGAAGATAAAGTGTAAATATGATTCTCATCTCCCTTAATTTATTCATCCTGAATATCCTTTTTAATAGAACGTGCCACTTGGAGATGATATTCACTGGATAGAGGCAGGTATTTAAGATCCTCCATAAATTCTTAAATTTCCACCACGTAGGTGGATTCTTCTTCTTATAAGGATAGATATATATGCAATGAAGGTTTATATTCTACTTTTTATGGAATTAGGATAGCATGTTTCATTTTTATTTTTTCCCATTTTCTCTAAAATCAATCAAACTTCACATGAACTCCTTAATGTAAATCTGAATGAAATGATCATTCTTATGTATCCACCAACAACGGTTATGCAAGCGGGAATGGACTGTTAGGTACCTCCATTTTCCTCCTTGGGGTCATCAACTTCAAAGATGAGTGGTGAAATTTCTTCTACCAATGCTTTAGGTTCTTTCTTTGACCCATGGATAGAATGATCCATTAATTAATGAACATATTCAAATGCTCATTCATCTTTTCTTGTCAGTTTTTCTATGCTGCATATATGTACTTTCACCTGAGATCTATTATAATATTCTTCTTGTAATTATTTAGTTTTTGTTTTTATTGCATAATTTCTGAGTAATCTAGCCATGCATAATAATATTAATTTGAATACGTCATTGAAAGATATTTTTTAAGGTTTTACTTCAATGTGTAAAATGAAAATATGTTTAAAATGGGAAAATATAAAAAGTAAAATACTGATTATATCACCTAAAACAACGCTATATTTGATAAAAACCTATCACGGGGTGTGGTCAAAAGGAATATTATGTTTTTTCTAAGGATGTACTGGGGCTGACCAGAGTCATCTCACTTGAGGATCCTTTCAGTTTTGTTCACCCACTTAATATATTTCACCTAAGCCATCTCTTTTTGTTATTTTTATTAATTTAATAAAATTATTACAATATTTGTTTTGGGTTTTTATCAATTTTCTAGTGACCTGAAATATGGATATTTAATGTAATATGAAATTATAAAAAATAAGTTATGAATAATGAACATGGTTTTTGGATTTCTTTGGGTTCAATATTTATTCTCATTTTTTATTTTGATTTCATTTTTAAAATCCAAGATTGAAATATAATGGTTGGACTAATATTATTTATTTATATATTTGATAATATCATTGAATTCCTAAACACCATTAATTCCAACTCCTCTTTAATAAAGGTTGATGAAACTCCTTGGCCAAGGATGTGTCATCTTTTAGGACCCAGCTCAATCGATGTTGTTCCATCCATTGATTAACTTAACTCCATTCATATGAGGAGTTAACCAATGGACTATGGGAAAATTATTTTAATAAAATAACAGAAATAATTTGGGTTTCATGTAATTGGTGGGTAGTCAATTGATTAGAGAAATTATCCTCACTAAGAATGCTACACAATTTTATCACAATCATAAAATTAATCTTTTTGTAAAATTCAAGAAAACCATGATCTCCACCAAGGCTATTGCTTCTGGTTAGCCTCTAATTTTAGAGAGTATGAAATCTCAATTATGGAAATGAGAAGAATAGAAAATAAGGAAAATAAATAAAGAATGAAATAAATAGAATGGTCTATGAAAATATAGAGAGAGGGATAGAGAAATAAAATAAAATAAAATAAGAAAGTTAGTATAATATATAATATATAAATATGGTTAAAATAATAATAATAATTTTTATTATTGTAATTATAAGAATAATTTTTGGAAACAGATAGAAGAAGAAAACAAGAAAAGAAAATAAATATTAATATAAAAGTATTTAAATGTTAAAATAATTATAATAATAACAATATTAATATTAATACTAATAATAATAATAAAAGAAAATTAAAAGGAAGAAGAATATGGGTGGAATCAAAATTTAAATAAATGCCAGATTTTATTAGATATATAAATTAAAATTTGAAATTAAAACAAAAATAATGAAAATAAAAAATTGAAGAAGTATAAATGATGGTGGAATAAGATGCTGCATCACAGTCCTTATTGGAGATCTGATCCTTGATGTCCAACTGATAGTAAATAATTATTTTGAATGGAGGGGTTAACCCCAATTTATATTCATGGTGGGAAAATGTGTTTTCTCTATAATTATTCCCCCAAAAGATTTCAAATTTGGACCCATAAAATGGATAAATTGGGAGCTGGTGTCTTCATAATTGTTTTTTCAAAACCTTTTTTACATTTCCCTTAATATTTTAGTTCAAACCACCTTCATAGAAAATGTTATCGAAAAATTACTCTAGTATTTTCTTATGGACGGATGATTCATGAAACATATTTCAATGTTGAGAATCCAATGGGCCCCTTACTGAGTTAATAACACCTTAAAATTTAATGGGGAAATGATAGTATTGGTTCTCTTTATAATCTATCTTGAATCACCTCAATTAGTGGCATTTATCAAGATTTATGAAAATTTTTTGGAGTGGAGTCCCCTTTGTCCGCCCGAACAAGTTCTCAACATCATTGATTTTTTGGGCCACTATATGTTCAAATAAAATCATGGTCACACAAAAAATATGTACCCTAGAATCCTAGAATTAATCAAATTTCATATTTAATACCATTTTGATTCTATTATTAAAATGAAACATTTTTAAAAAAATTGAAATAAATGGGCTTTATCCCTAAAAATAATTACTAAATCGCAAAATTTTGTTTAAAAAATTGCACATAATTTTATTTTTTCAATGACATACAAGTTTCATTACGATTTTTCACTAATTTTATTTACTTTAATTTATGAAGAAAAAATTCCTTTGTTGGAATAAAAATATTTTTTCATAAAAACACATAATTTATTATTAATATGTTTTTATCATCAATTGTTATGATTTTATTTCCAATGAATTCATTTACTAATTCTGTTAATACTGATTCATTTCTTCCATTCCAATGGCTAGGTGATAACTATGATAGTATATTATTGTTTTACAAAACACAGTCTTGCTTGTAACACAAGCATTTGAAAGAACTAGACATTGTGTGTAATAGAAGATAAAAATTGTGTTTCGTGTAACACAATATAATATAAGTATTTAATGAAGAAAAATCCTATCATTGTTTCACATATAAATTATGAATACCCTGGTGTAACATTCAATGCAATCCCTCAATGAATATAAATTTATTTGAGGAAAATAATTCACAAAAACATAGGGTGTTACATCGATAGTGGATGTAGAAATGAAAATAGTGTCTCACTACCATGTTTATAAAATCCCATAAAAATTTTGAAATTTTTTGTTTAAATATTTTAATATTTTTTAGGATCATCTTTTCTAGGATCATGGATTGTGTGGGTACATTTTTTGATAAAATATAGTTGACCCAAATTAAAGAAGTGATGTCCTTGGGTATTATGATCATACCCTATGAACCCTATAAATCATAGATTTCAAGGGAGATGAAATCATTTGGATTCACAGTTGACCAATTCTAGGATGATATTCAATAACTAGAGATTAATAGAAACCATTTATGGGATAATTTCATGCTTATCGAGATCAGATCTGAAACATTGTTTATTGAACCATCCCATTAAAACAGAATCATCACACACCTTACTCATAGGGAATAATCCACTGTAATAAGGGGTTATGTATCTAGAACCTAGTTATTTAAATTTTTACCATAATTTTAAATAAAAAAGATTATTTATCCATTTTTATTATTATATTATAAAGGATTGAATAATGTGTTTGATAAAAATAAGATTTTGATAAGTTGAAATAAAAATTGTATTATTGGGAAATATATACTATCAATTTGGAAGATCTTTCGATGATTTCAATATTTTATAAAAAATGTTATTTTTTAAAAATATCCATAATAAATAAATATATATATATATATATAATTGATAATATAAATTAAGGAAGTCCAATTTAATATTTATAAAGTTTTCTATACCATAAAACTAGTATTTTTTAGTAAAAATATATTTTTAATTAAATGGTAAAATTATCATATTTATAAAATTATAAAAAAATAAATATTATTTTTTAAATTAGTACATTGAAATTTTCTAATGGTATTTTTCTCATAATTTTCTATGATAATAGAATTTGTAGATAAAAATTACCTTTAGTATAATATACAGTCTTTGTTTTGACATCATAATAGTCCAAAAGTGATGTCATAAATGTTATATGAATTATTGACAACCTAAATCATTTTTACATAAGAAAATAATGTGTTTTTATGTTATTTAATCAATTTTATATTCTTTTAATGAATCCTTGATAAACTATATTATATTTTATGGTTTTATAATCAATTCACTATGAACATGACTCACATCAACATAACCAATTGTATTATTTTTATAAATTAAGTCTGTGGAATTGTAAAATATTTAACACCACTCCACATTTCTAGAAATCAATATTTATAAATATTAGAACATTTTTTGTTTTGATTATTTTATGATATAGAGTCCAAAAACTATCATTATAAATTCATAATTAATTCACCTCTCTTTTGGTATAAATAACCACAAGTCCTCACACTCATATTCACAAAAAAATTTATTTACTTAGAAGTTCCTCTCCCCCTTCCTCTCTAAATCCATCCCAATGTGTACCCAATCTCTTATGAAGCTCCTCTTAAGATATTTATAAACACCCTCTTAGTGTAAGGGATAATCTACTCATATTTATTTTTGATCCTTCATTGTATTATACCTTTTTATTTAAAATATATCAAGTAGGAGTATGTTTTTTCACATCCATATTACTGTTTTTATTATTTTGACATAACAAGGAACCAAAATTTATACACATGAAACCCTTTAATTAATCTTTCATTACACATATTATGTTGTTGGAGTAATCTTATGTGATTCCCTACAAAAATATTTGTATTGAATACCCATCCCTAATTATATTTAAAGGAATACATCTATATATACCTATTCATTATTTATTAGGGAATATATATGTTATTCACACTCATTAATCCAATGATTAAATGTGGGGAAATAAAACATTTTTTTATATATATGTGACAAAAATGGATGTAAATGATATCAATGTGGTGGGTGGGACAATAATTATATATCCCTCCACTAAATTGGTTAATGTTTTTATCAATTGAGATACCATGTATGGTGAATGGGAGGTTATCCTAAGAATTTTTTTAATGTTTTCTTGGTTTTTATCATTGAGTTATGATTATGATATAATGTTTTATATTGATTCCATATTTCAATGATGCCATTATGTTATCTCTTATACCATGATTCAATTTTCATGATTGTGTTTCTAAACATTCTATGTCGTCATGTTATAAATGTTTATAATCATTTACTTATTTACCTCATAAAATTATTATATTATTCTCGTTCAGGTATTTATATATCATCCATATCTTATGTACATCCACATGTTATCCTATGTCATTTTTGGAAAGAAATGGAAATTTAAGATCATTTTAAGGTGACTAAAATAATGTCATTGTATTTATATTTAATTTAGTGTGTTGTGTATGTAGTTTCCCAAAGACAATAACGACTCTCAATATTCTAGGATTGTATTATGTTTGTCTTTATGTAATAAATAATGAAATAAAGAGTATAACTGAAATGGGTTCAAATTATCTTCAATGAAAATATACCTAGTTATGAAATTATTTTGGTTCATATAGCTTTCACCCAACCTGAAAAAAGGAAATATATCCTTCCAAAAAATGCAAGGATCCAGAAATATAAATGTAATAAGGGTTTAGATATTTATAATAATGAAACTATGTACTGGTTTAGAGTAATAAAAAACAAGTATAAAATTAAAAATTTAAATTTCCTTTTACTCAAACCATAAATGTGGTGTATTTAAATTTTTCTTTGATGTATTTACAACAACTAATAATTAGAATGAAAAACCTCAGATGATTTTATATTTTTAAAATCATTAAATGAGGGTCCACGGAGGTTACCGATCAAATATAGGGAGAAAAATTGAAAACTGGTCAAAAATAATTACACATACATGAGATAATAGAACTATGAATGGGTAAATTTTTTACCCTTACCCTATAGAAAAATACAATACACATAAGTGACAGAATATCATTTCATAGGATTAATTTTTTTTACACTTACATAGTTCTATAAATCTACTACCCATAAAGATACTACCTTAATAAAGGTAAGTTATCATTATGTAGTGTAGAACAGTACCCTAATATGGCCTATATAAATTCTAGCTTACACTAATTTAATGTTTGGTTACAATTAAAAAGGAAATGAATTACTTTTACAATGGCATTGAGAACACCTAAAAACCCTTACATTGTAGGGGATTACCTCTACATAGAAATATCAGAAAAATATTTATAGTATATAAAAAGGAATTACCATTATGAAAGACAAAAATAACCTTACTTGATGAATGGAATTCTTATATTCTCTTATGCTTTGTATATATTACCCATAAAGAACCTTTAGTAAAATTGTCTTTCCCTTACAGAGCCAACTTAATAGTGTCTTTACACATACACAACTCAAGATAAATTACTAAACCATTATTTAGAGGCTTGGAAACCCTATTTAATCTTGTTAACAATGAAAATACATGAGTAAGGTAATATTTATCAGAAAAAACGATTTTCAATTATGGATACTTATAAATAATAAAAATAATATGTTATTAAAATGTGTATTCTAACATTTTCCATTACTAACAATGTAACACCCCGACCCCAGTTACCCAGAGTCGGTGCATTATTACATAACATTGGAATGATCACAAGAAAGATCAAGTCTCGAAAGACCGATTAGTTTAGTATGCTTGGAATAACTAGATACATTCATAAAGCTTACATCACATCATAAAATGAAAAACTACGACAATATAGTCTCAATAGTCCACACTATTATGCACTCATACTATCCCTGCAGGTCATTCATAAAATACTTCTTCACATCTTCGGAAAAATAAAACAAAAAAAGGGGTGAGCTTAAATGCCCATTAAGGATAACAATATAGCAGAAACTTTCATAAATAAGTATAAACATTTAACGCAATGTATAACTAAAACAAAAGCCTTTTAAAACTTGAAAATCAGCATAATATGGCAGAAATAAAATGAAATAATTCCATATACTTATTCACATGGATATTCTACTAGTCGAATAATCACATGCAATATCAATAACCACTTTTATAAAGATTGAATGCATAATGCCAGACTATCATAACCACATAGCCAAGGCCTCGTGCCAAGAATACATATAATATTTTGACAAAGCCTTGTTCCAAGAAACTAGTTTTTCTCATGAGACCTTCCGATGCATCGAGGAGCTATAGCGGGCTCCACCCGTCACTTATTAAGTCCAATGTATTCCTCATATGAACAGGTTTAAACATAACATAAACATTCATATTAAAACTAGCATACGAAATGTCAATATTTTCTTCATAAACCATGAATGCTATAAAAATAACACATCCATAGTCAAACATATCACAAAACCATCAATACAATATGGAAGTTTTGTATCATTATAAATCAACTCCAAATATACTTAAAATCCATCAAAGGATGTTGACATAGATGAAATCAAAACTCTTTTTAGAGAAATATCTCTTTCTATTTTGAAATCATTTAAGAGTAATATATTTATAAAATAAAACATTTTCTTTGAAAATATTCTTATAATACTTCAAGGGAAGCTTTGACTATTTTATAACGGCGGAAAATAGCCGCACCCACTATATAAGTTAAAAAAAAATCTTACCTAAATTCTATCGAAAAGGATAAAAAGGACCATGTTTGGAAAACGACAAAAAGATTCCTTAATAGACTTCTTATAAAAATTCATCAAGGGAATAAATGACTTTATCCCATAGTCTTTAAAATAGTAATAATTATTTGTAATACATTTTTAAGAAACTTGGATGTGGATGATAAAGAGGTCCCAGTAGATAATTACTTATAAACAACCTCAGATAATGAAGAGATTGTGAAGTAAACCCTTACCTTGTACTTTTCATTGGTTGGGGGTAGGTTAACCTCCTTTATAATGGTGAAATAATTTTTATTAAATTATACAAGAATCATATACATTAATATGATATCATATATGATCTTTTAACATTGCTTTGTTAATAATATCTTAGTATTATCGTTGTTTCAAGTGTTAACTTACTCGTATATGTTTTGTTACATAAGCCATATTTTTTATGGATAGGTTGTATCTTATTAATATCCAAAAAGATATCAAGTCCTTAAACATTATTTTTAAATAATCAAATGATATTTATACTTGAATGGATACGATGGAGAATGAATCTCATCGCGTTCGTGGAGACGGTAGTCTGTACGTACGCACGAGCGGCGATATCATTCTTCTGATATTAAAATAATATATAATTGTATGGTATATCATATATACAGAATCATTATCATGTTATATTTATTATTTACATGAATTATATATCATTATTATTCCCATCCAAATAATAATTTATTGAATAACAATTACACCATGACGTGGGGACGGTAAGCCGTACGTACGCACGTATGGTGACAAGTCATTCAAAGGATGGATAGAATACTAAATATGGTTTTACCATATTTATAATAACATCACAGTATATATAATATACTGGAGTTATTATTTTATAATGGGAATAACCAAGAAAGAAGAAGTTGAAGAAGAAAGGAACTTGAAAGAGGGTGGTGAGAACATTACCTGTTCTTCGGGTTCTTCCTTTTCATTTGATCAAAAGGGCTCCTTAGGATGGCTTTATGATCAAAATAAGGCCTCTAAGTTTAAGTGAGGGAAGTTGAGAGAGTATTTGGGCAGGGGTTGGCCGAGCCAAAAGGCTGTGAATGTGTGAATTAGTGAGAAGGGGGAGTGCCCTTTTATAAGAGGGGTGAGGGGCACCTTTGGAAAAGCTAGAAATATTATTTTATAATAAATTCATATTCGGTTTCTAATGGATAAAAAGTTGATTATTTAAAGGTTAAGGTGGGGATGGGATGAACTCCACTCTGACAATATAATTTATACAGGTTTGGGTCATTCTATTAACCTTATATTTTAGTTTTAACTCTTAGTTAATTAGTTTGACACTTACCATGTCACTTTGTATTTTTATATTATATAGTTAATAAAATTACTATATACCTCCAAGAGACTCCCAAGTGGTCCACTAATTATACACCTATAATGATATAAGTCTCTTGGTTGAACCTTATATTTTTAGGAATTGAATATAAATTAATAATATAATATTTGTTTTAAAAACTCTTTTATGTCAATTTTGACACTATTGGGTATTTTGTTTTTGATAAATTCATAACAGCATTATTACTTCGAAAAAAATTTATATAATCAATCCTATTATGTCATATTAACCTATAAAATTATTGGAATTCGTAAAAAGTCTCAAATTACATTTATTTTTATATTTATAATATCAATTATTTTAATATTTCATTAATTTGGTAATTTCTGCATCACCGTTGTGTCATAAATAAATTTAATTATTTAATGTCTAAAAATTATAAATAAAATACCATTATGTATGAAATATTTTTAGCTTAATAATTAATATTTAAAATTTAATTTATCTTATGTACAAACCTATATTAAAAATGTTTTAGTAAATAAACTTTGATTTTAACTCTTTTAACTCTTCTTTGAATTAAATAATAATAAATGTCCTAATCTAATCCAAGTGGACCTAAATGATAATATTTTATTCCTAAGGTTGTTTTTTGTCGAGATACACTTGTCAAATAGAATTAGGACACGTGTTAGGGTAATATTAATATCATTTTTACCCTTAATTACCATATTTACTTTTAACTATGTTAAATAAAAGTAAAAAGTTACTATTCACCAAAACTTATTTTCATCTCATTGAGCACATTTTACTCCTTGATATTAACCGTGTCTCTTGGATTTTCGAAATTCCACTCAAGAAAGCGGTAAAATTATGTTTTATGTGAATTTACAAATTCTCCTAGCAGGTGGGTAAAAGACGGTGAAAAGTTCAATAAAATTTTTATATATCTAAAATTATTCTAAACTAACTCTAATGAATTACATTGAACAAATATAGGTATTATGTATCTATTTTGACCTTAATTAAATTTAAATAAAATAAATAATTATTTAAATAAAAATTTGGTTTTAAACTATAACTTAGTGTTTTTTCACCATTCATCAAAAATTGAATGTTTTCAGGAAAAAAACCAAAATTTCAACCTAGGCTAATTTCGATATTACAAATCCAAAAATGAAGTCCATTTTGAAAGAAAAAATTTATAAAATTTCAAAAAGTGGGTATTACTATTCATTACGGCTAGTTTGATTGGTTGTGGTGTGTGTTAGAACTCGAAGTTGCGTACAACACCCGCTACTGTATTATTCAAAGGAAAGCGTACCGTGGAAGCTTGGGGTGTTACATTCTCCCCTCCTTCAAATAATTTTGTCCTCGAAATTTCTAGAATACTAAAACATGATAAGACTTGGGTGGTTATTCACCATATGTTCCTCGGGTTCCCACGTTGCCTCTTCCATCTTATGGTTTCTCCACCAAACTTTTACCAGACGAGTCTTCCAGTTTCTCAGTACATGTTCTCTCATATCAAGAATCCTGACGGGCTCTTCTCATCAAGACAGATCGGGTTCCAGTTCTAATTCCTCATAGGTGAGTACATGTGTTGGGTCATGCATGTATTTCCTCAACAGTGATACGTGGAACACATCGTGAACTTTGGGGAGACTTAGCATCATTGCCAAACGGTAAGCTACAACCCCAATTCGTTCTAGAATTTCGAAAGGTCCGATGTACCTAGGACTCAATTTACCTTTCTTACCAAAACATATAACTCCCTTCCATGGAGACACCTTCAAGAAAACATGATCTCTTACCTGAAATTCCAAATCCTTCCTTCGGTTGTCGGCATAGCTCTTCTACCTACTTTGAGCTTCTTTGATGTGGTTTTGGATTACCTTTACCTTTTCTATTATTTCCTCCACCAGTTCTGGGCCTACAAGTTTTCGTTCACCAACTTCATCCCAACAGGTTGGTGTGTGACATCTCTTTCCGCATAACGCTTCATATGGTGCCATCTGAATACTCGAATGAAAGATATTGTTAAAAGAAAATTCTACCAGAGGTAAATATTGATCCCACATACCCTGAAAGTCAAGAGAGCAGGATCTCAACATGTCTTCTATGGTTTGAATAGTCCGTTCTGATTGTCCATCTGTTTGAGGGTGGTAGGTAGTGCTCAATTGAAGTTCAGTATCCGGGTATTTCTGAAGACTCTTCCAGAATCTTGAAGTAAAACAGGGATCACGATCAGAAACAATTGATAGGGGTACTCCATGAAGTCTCACCACTTCTTTAATATCTAGTATTTCTAGACGTTCCAGTGGCATATCTTCTCTTATAGCGTGAAAATGTGCTGACTTGTTATGACGATCAACAATAACCCATATTGCATCATTCCTTCTAGGAGTCTTTGGTAGCCCCATTAAAAATTCCATCGTAATATTGTCCCAATTACACTTCAGTATGGGAAGAGGTTGCATGACTCCTCCAGGCTGTTGCCTTCCAATTTTCACTTGTTGAAAAACCATATATCTTAAAACAAAATCAGCAATCTCCCTCTTCATGTTGTCCCACCAAAAATGTTCCTTTAAGTCTCTATACATTTTGGTGCTCCCAGGGTGTATAGAGAAATTGGAACTATGAGCATCATCCAACAATTCCCTTCTTAGATCAGGTATATTGGGAACATAAAGTCTCTTCCCAAATTTCAAAATTCCATCTTCATACCCAAAGTCATTCAATCTCCCATCATTCACAGCTTTAATCTCCTTTTGAAATTATTCATCATATGTCTGAGAACTATTAATCCTTTCTAGTAAATATGGTTTGACAACCATTTGAAAAAGCACTGATGTTTCACCTTCCATGGTTATTTCCATGTCCATCTTCACTAGATCCATGAAAATTGGATCCCTTTCAACTCTCATTTTGTTCAAAACTCCAAAATCTTCTATGCTCAAAGCATCTTCCACCTTATTTTCCTTCCCCAGTTGGTAGTGTATCGTACAATCATAATCATTGAGTAATTCAAGCCATCTCCTTTTCCTCATGTTGAGTTCTTTTTGTGAGAAAATATACTTCAAACTCTTGTGATCAGTATAAATCTCACATTTTTCGCCAGAGGTAGTGCCTCCATATCTTCAAAGAAAAGATCACAACTCCTAACATGAGATCATGAGTAGGATAGTTTTACTCATGATTTTTCAACTGTCGTGATGCATAGGCAATAACCCTATCATTCTGCATAAGGACACAACCAAGTCTTTTCTTCGATGCATCACTATAAATAACGAACCCATCATTCCCTGATGGTAGAGTCAATATAGGAGCATTGAATAATCTTCTATTTAGTTCTTTAAAACATTCTTCGCACTCTTTCGTCCAAAAAAATTTAACCCCCTTACGTGTGAGCTTTATTAATGGGTTAGCCAATCGGGAAAAATTCTGGACAAAACATCGATAATAACATGCTAAACCAATAAAACTGTGTACCTTAGTTATAATCATAGGTTCTGGACATTCTTGTATTTCCTTGTTCTTAGAAGGATCAACATAGATTCCATCTTTAGAGACAATATGGCCAAGAAAATAAATCTCCTGACGCCAGAATTCACACTTGCTAAACATCCCTTATAATTCATGTCTTCTCAGAGTCTTCAGGATAACACGCAAGTGATTTTCATGATCTTTGTAGATTTTAGAGTATACCAAGATATCATTAATAAATACCACCACAAAATCATCGAGATATTCCTTTAAAACTTTACTCATTAGATCCATGAATACAGAGGGTGAATTAGTCAGCCCAAAAGGCATTACCGTAAACTAGTAATTCCCGTACCTTGTTCGAAATGCTGTCTTCAGAATGTCTTCCTTCTTTACACACAATTGATGGTATCCAAATCAAAGTTCAATATTTGAAAAGTATTGAGCTCCATGCAGTTGGTCAAATAAATCATCAATACGAGGTAGGGGATACTTTTTATTTATTGTTATAGCATTGATCTCCCTGTAGTCGATACATAACCTCGTAGATCCATCTTTCTTTTTAACAAAAAGAACAGGGGCTCCCCATGGAGAAAAACGAGGGTGAATAAATCCATTATTACTCAATTCCTCTGGTTTGTTATTTAGTTCAACTAATTCCACAGTGGCCATTCTATAAGGGGTCTTCGATATAGGCCTTAATCCAGGAATTAAATCAATTGAAAACTCAACTTCTCGTTCTGGAGGATGTCCAGGTAAATCTTCCGGAAACACATCTACATATTCGTTCACAATAGGTACATCCTCTATTTAAACATTACTTTCCTCACCCACGGTCATTTCATTCTCTTCCTCCCTAATAATTGAATTTAGTTGAGATACTGGGGGTAGATCTAGATAAGAATTAGGTGGTGATGATTCTTCTCTAAAGATAAGGTTTTCCTTATCATCATCATAAAAAATCTTAACCTCCTTCTTCTTAAAATAAATATTTGCATCATGGTCCGAAAGCCAATCCATATCGAGGATTATATCAAACTCAATCATAGGTATGACAATGAGATCAGCGAATAAAGAACATTTATGTGCTCTAATAGGGACTGATTCACAAAACTTTGTTTCAATGATACTTCCCTGAAGAGTTTTAACTGACAACTCCTTTGTTAAATAAAATTGTAAATATCTACTTTTATTAGCAAACTAGGAAGATATGAAACAATGCGATGATTCGAAATCAAATAATGCATTTTCTAAACTTGACGAAACCATTAAATTACCTACCACCACGTCTTTCAGAGCTCCTACCTCAGCAGTAGTGATAGCATAAGCTTGGCCTTGATCCCTTGGCCTTTTCTGAGGTAAGTTCCCCTGATGCTTAGGATATTCATTTTCATAATGTCCCTTCTCCCAGCAATTGTAGCATTGGACATCGGTAGCTTCCTTCTTCTCCTTGCAATCACGAGCTTGGTGGCCTTTTTCACCACACTTGTAATAGACTCCAATTCCTTTTAAGCAAGTATCATTGTGTTTCTTCCCACATTTACTGCAGGATGGATATTCAACTTTTCCCTTCTTCCCCTTATTTCAATTCCCAGATTGATCAGTAGATCTCTTCTTCTCTTGCTTTGCTTTAAAGTCATAAGAATTAGTGAATTACTTTTCTCTCTTGATAGCACATGAGACAATGTCTTCGTATGACGAGAAAGATTGTGAGACTAATGCTCGATGGAGAAATGGTTTTAACCCATAAAAGAAATGACCAATCTTACTTCTTGGGTTATGTATATAATCTCTAGCATACCTTTCTAACCTCGTAAAGTTAGCCTCATACATTGCGACATTCTCATCGTCCTTTTGTCCCAGACTCAGAAATTGCCTTTCCATATCTGCTCGATGGTCACGAGGAAAGTATTTTTTCTAAAAACAGATCTTTGAAATACCTCCATTCCATATTTGATACTTTATCATCTTCTTTCGTGTTTTGAATCAATGACCACCATTGATCAGCATCTCCAGTGAGGCGATAAACTTCCATTACAACTTTTTCCCTTTCACTACTCCCCAAAGCCTGAAATATTTTCTCTAGGGAACTTATCCATTGCTTATCTAATAATGGATTTGTACTCCCATTGAATGTTGGTGGTTGTTGCCTCATGAAGTGACCTAACATTGATCCTCCATGCTGTGGATCAGGGTGCTCCATACGGGTAAGTTTATTATTCATAACCTGAGTGAGTTGTCCCAGTATGGTGATTAGTTAATCAGCACTAGTTGCATCACCAGCTCCACTATAATTATATTGAGCAGGAGGGCAATCCCTTCATGGAGTGCATGGAAGGATACTATTTCTATTTCTTCCACTAGGCACCATTTCTAAACAATGGCATAAAATAGATCAGTTTATGAATCAAAATACATAATTCCATACTTATAAAACACTTAACAAATGTTGAACTATTTATGGATATAATCCATAATCATAAAAATGTTTTCTTTGAGGACTTATATACTCATAAACCCTTAATAATGATTTGTAATGAAAATGAGAGTTATCCTAAGCATATCCCCCAGGAGTGTCGTAACCAAGAGTGCAGCAAGGCCCGTTGTCGTGAACCAGTTCCCGTTCGAGTCTAGCTCAAAACAGTGTTTTTGGGTTTTACCCCTAGGTACATTTGTTCCAGAGCCACCTCTACCTGCTCGTATCCAGATAGGGATGTATTTCTCGGAAAACTCACAAAATCTCTACAATACCAAAATTCTAGGAATTTCTTCTATACTAATCCTCAAAGTCCATCTTAAATCTATGTGCTCTAATATGAGATTATCTAAATATAGCTTCCATGGTTTGTACTAAACTTCCTCTGATACCAACTATAATGCCCTGACCCCAATTACCTAGAGTCGGTGCATTATTACATAACATTGGCATGACCACAAGAAAGATCAAGTCTCAAAAGAACGATTAGTTTAGTAGCCTTATAATAACTAGATACTTTCATAAAGTTTACATTACATCATAAAATGAAAAACTACAACAATATAGTCTCCATATTCCACACTATTATACCCTCATACTATCCTTGCAGGTCATTCATAATATACTTCTTCACATCCTGGGAAAAATAAAACATAGAAAGGGGTGAGCTCAAATGCCCAGAATGGATAACAATATAGCAGAAACATTAATAAATAAGTATAAACATTTAAGGAAATGTATAACTAAAACGAAAGCCTTTTAAAACTTGAACTTCAGCATAATATGGCAGAAATAAAATGAAATAATGCCATATACTTATTCACAGGGATATTATACTAGTCGAATTATCACATGCAATATCAATAACAACTCTCATAATGATGGAATTCATAATGCCAAACTATCATAACCACATAGCTAAGGCCATGTTCCAAGACTACAAATAAGATTTTGTCAAGGCCTTGTGCCAAGACACTACTTTGTCTCATGAGACCTACCGATGCATCGAGGAGCTATAGCGGGCTCCACCCATCACTTATTAAGTCCAATGTATTCCTCATATGAACAGGTTTAAACATAACATAAACATTTTTATTAAAACTAGCATACGAAATGTAAATACTTTCTTCATAAACCATGAATGGTATAAAAATAACACATCCACAGTCAAACAAATCACAAAACCATCAATAAAATATGGAAGTTTTGTATCATAATAAATCAACTCCAAATAAACAAAAAATCTATCAAAGGATGTTGACAAAGATGAAATCAAAACTCTTTTTAGAGAAATATCTCTTTCTATTTTGAAATCATTTAAGCGTCATAAATTTATAAAATAAAAAATTTTCTTGGAAAATATTTTTATAAGCTTGTAAGGGAAGCTTCGATGATTTTATAACGGCGGAAAATAGCCACACCCGCCGTATAAGTTAAAAAAACATTCTTACCTTAATTCTGTCGAAAATGTTAAAAAGGACCTTGTTTGGAAAATGACAGAAAGATTCCTTAATAGACATCATAAAAAAAATCCAACAATGGTATAAATGAATTTATCCCATAGTCTTTAAAATAGTAATAATGATTTGTAATACATTTTTAAGAAACATGGATGTGGATGATAAAGAGGTCCTAGTAGATAATTACATATAAACAACCTCAGATAATGAAGAGATTGTGAAATAAACCCTTACCTTGTACTTTTACTTGGTTGGGGGTAGGTTAACCTCCAGTATAATGGTGAAATAATTGTTATTAAATTATACAAGAATCATATACATTAATATGATATCATATATGATATTTTAACATTGCTTTGTTAATAATATCTTAGTATTATCATCGTTTCAGGTGTTAACTTACTCGAATATGTTTTGTTACATAAGCCGTGTTTGTTATGGATAGGTTGTATCTTATTAATATCAAGAATGATATCAAGTCCTTAAAAATTATTTTTAAATCATCAAATGATAATTATACTTGAATGGATATGATGGAGAATGAATCTCATCGCGTTCGTGGAGACAGTAGTCCGTACGTACGCACGAGCGACAATATCATTTTTTTGATATTAAAATAATATATAATTGGATGGTATATCATATATACAGAATCATTATCATGTTATATTTATTATTTTCTTGAATTAATCATCATTATTATACCCATCCAAATAATAATTTATTTTATAAAAATTACACCACGACGTGGAGACCGTAAGTCGTACGTACGCATGTATGGTGACGTGTCATTCAAAGGATGGATAGAATACTGATATGGTTGTATCATATTCATAATAAAATGACAATATATATAAGATACTGGAGTTATTATTTTAGAATGGGAATAACAAGGAAAGAAGAAGTTGAAGAAGAAAAAAACTTGAAAGAGGGTGGTGAAAACATTACCTCTTCTTCGGGTTCTTCCTTTTGATTTGATCAAAAGGGCTCCTTAGGTTGGCTTTAGGGTCAAACTAAGGCCTCTAGGTCGAAGTGAGGGAAGTTGAGAGAGTATTTGGGCAGGGGTTGGCCGAGCCAAAAGGCTTTGAATGTGTGAATTCGTGAGACGGGGGAGTTCCCTTTTATAAGAGGTGTGAGGGGCACCTTTGGAAAAGCTAGAAATATTATTTTATAATAAATTTATATTCAGCTTCTAATGGCTCAAAAGTGTATTAATTAAATGTTAAGGTGGGTATGGGTCAAAAAAAAACTCAAAAAATAGAATTTAGATAGGTTTGAGACATTATATTAACCTTACCTTTTAGTTTTAACTCTTAGTAAATTAGTTTGACACTTACCATGTCACTTTGTATTTTTATATTATATAGTTAATAAACTTACTATATACCTCTAACAGACCCCCAAGTGGTCCATTAATGATACACCTCTCATGATATAAGTCTCTTGGCTGAAACGTAGATTTTTAGGAATTGAATATAAATTAATAATATAATATTTGTTTTAAAAACTCTTTTATGTCAATTTTGACACTATTGGATATTTTGTTTTTGATAAATTCATAACAGCATTATTACTTTGTAAATAATTTTTATAATCCATCCTAATATGTCATATTAACCTATAAAATAATTGGAATTCATAAAAAGTCTCAAATTATATTTATTTTGATATTTATAATATCAATTATTTTAATATTACATTAATTTGATAATTACTGCATCACCATTATGTCATAAATAAATTAAATTATTTAATGATTAAAAATTATAAATAAAATAATATTATGTAGGAAATATTTTTATCTTTCTAATGAATATTTACAATCGAATTTATCTTATGTATAACCCTATATTAATTTTTTTAGTAAATAAACATTGATTTTAACTCTTTTAACTATTCTTTGAATTAAATAATAATAAATGTCCTAATCTAATCCAAGTGGACCTAAATGATAATATTTTATTCCTACGGTTGTTTTGGGTCGAGATACACTTGTCCAATAGAATTAGGACATGTGTTAGGGTAATATTAATATCATTTTTACCCTTAATTACCCTATTTACTTTTAACCGTGTTAAATAAAAGTAAAAAGTTACTATTCACCAAAAATTATTTTAATCTCATTGAACCACATTTTACTCCTTGATATTAACCATGTCTCTCATATTTTTGGAATTACACTCACAGATGCGGTAAAATTATGTTTTATGTGAATTTCCAAATTCTCCTAGGAGGTGGGTAAAAGACGGTGAAAAGTTCAATAAAATTTTTATATATCTAAAATTATTCTAAACTAACTCCAATGAATTACATTGAACTTATATAGGTATTATGTATCTATTTTGAAATTAATTAAAATTAAATAAAATAAATAATTATTTAAATAAAAATTTTGTTTTAAACTATAACTCAGTGTTTTTTCACTATTCATCAAAAATTGAATGTTTTCAGAAAAAACAAAAATTCACCCTAGGCTAATTTCGATATTCTGAATCCCAAAATGAAGTCCATTTTGAAAGATAAAATTGATAAAATTTCAAAAAGTGGGTATTACTATTCATAACAGCTAGTTTGATTGGTTTTGGTGTGTATGTTAGAACTCGAAGTTGCGTACAAAACACGATACTGTATTATTCAATGGAAAGTGTACCGTGGAAGCTTGGGGTGTTACGAACAACATTTTTTCTTTGATAATGACATTCAATAGTCTTTCTAAATACTTCTGTCATATCCGAACTGATGGGATTGATATGGTTTTGACCCATCAAATTCAGGTTCTCAAAGAACACTACTCTAAACATTTCCAATCATATTCCTTTGAAGGAAACTAGCCTAAAATACCAAAAGAAAAGGTGTCCTAGATTATGTCACCCCACTATCTCCATATTCACAAAATTTCTGGAACATGAAGAATATATCTTGCAAGCCACATATCATAAACTCAAATAATTGAATTTGATCACCCACCATAGCAACTCATCTAGGAGACAACATTATATCCTCAAGGAATATCGCATCCAAACCATCATAATGACACCAAAATATAAAATTCCCCAAATACCCATAAATGATCCAATAATCCAAAATCAATGTATATAACTGAAAAGGATTTCTACCTCAAGAAATTAGTCAATGGAAAACATACATTTTAAACATTGAGCCTCAAAATTTGATGATCTCATTGAATCATCCATAGGAGAATTTTGTGGCCTAGTCCATCAATAATCCACATCATCCTAGATACATTAGCTCCTTCCTAAGGCCTAGCGTTGTCCACCTAGATATATATGAAAAGACACAAGGTCAGTGAACAGATATAAATGACACTCTTAGGAACACTATTTCCTATGTAACTTCTGACCCCAATTACTTAGAGTTGGTGCATTATTACATAACATTGTACTGATACAAGGAATTATGTCCCGAAAGACTGATCCTTTTAGCAGCCTTGGAAGTAGTAGATACATACATAAGTTTTACATTACATCATGAAATAAAAAAACATCATTGAGTCTCATTTTAACACAATCATCTCCCTTATACTATACCTACAATTTAGCCATAATATACTTCTTCACATCCAGAAAAAAATAAAACATAGAAATGGGTGAGATCAGTTTCTCAGTAAGGATAACAATATAGTAGAAATTTTCATAAATAAGCAAAAAAATTTAACAAAATGTATATGTCTAAAACACATGATTTTTAAACTTAAACATGACCATACTATGGAAATGATTAATCAAATAATTCCATTTACTTATACAGATGGATATTATACTAGTCAAATAATCACATGTAATATCAATATCCAATTTCATAATGATAGAATGCATAATGTCAGACATCATAACCACATAGTCAACGCCTCGTGCCAAGACTGCCAATAATATTTGGTCATGAACTTGTGCCAAGACACTAGTTTGTCTCATGAGACCTACCGATTCATTGAGGAGCTGTAGTGGTCTTCACCCGTCACTTACTAAGTCCAATGCATTCCTAATATTAAAAGGATGAAACATAAAATAAAAATTCATGTTAAAACTAGCATACCGAATGTTAATATTTTAACCATAAATCATGAATGGAATAAAAATAACACATCCACAGTCAAAAATATCACAAAACGTTCCATACAATATGGAATATTGTATCATAATAAATCATCTTCAAACAAGTGTAAAATCAATCAAAGGATGTTGACATAAATGAAATCAAAACTATTTGAGAGAGATATCTCTTTATATTTTTTAATACTTTAAATTTACTTTAAATTTAAAATAAAAAAATTTATTTTGAAAATATTCATATAAACCTATAAGGGATGCATCGAAGTTGTTACAATGGCATAAAATATCCACTCTCCGTATGAGTTAAAAAAACATTCTTTCCATAATTTTGTCAAAAAGTCGTAAAGGATCTTGTTTGGAAAACCACAAAAAGATTCCTTTATAAAATTTTTATAAAAATTAAAACAAGGGTATAAATGACTTTAACCCATAGTATAATAAATAGAAAAAAAAATTAAATACAATTTTAAGAAACACAGATGTGGATGATAAAGAGGTCCCAGTAGATACTCACGTATAAACAACCTCAGATAATGAAGAGATTGTATAATTAATCGTTACCTTGTACTTTTATATGGTAGAGGGTACATTAACCTCCTGTATAATAGTTAAATAATTGTTATTAAATTATACAATAACCACATACACAAATATTATGTCATATACGATCTTCTAATATTGCTTTGTTAATAATATTTCAGTAGTATCATTGTTTCAGGTGTTAACTGATTCATTTTAATTTATATGCTTGGTTACATAATCCATGTTTTTTATGGATAGGACGTATTTGATACATATAAAAAATTATATTAAGTTCTTAAACATTATTTTTAACCATAAAATGAAAATTATTCTTGAATGGTTGATGTGGTATGAATCTTATCGCGTTCGTGGAGATGGTAATCCGTACGTACGCATGAGTGACAATATCATTATATTGATGGTCAAGTAGTATGTAATTGGATGTTATATCATATATACATAATAATTAACATGTTATATTTATTATATACATCATTTATAATCATTATTATACACATCCAAATAATGAAATGTTTGAATAAAAAACTACACCACGACGTGGAGACGGTAAGCAGTACGCACGCACGTATGGTGACTTGTCATTCATAGGATGGATAAAATAATGAATATGGTTGTATCATACTTATAATAACATCACATTATGTATAAGGTACTAGAGTTATTATTTTGGTATTAAAACAACAAATAAATTCTAAGTGGAAGAAGAAATGAACATTGAAAGAGGTGGTGAAATTATTACCTCTTTTTCGGGTGTTTTTGTTAGAGTTGATCCAAAGGGAACCATAGGTTGTATTTATGATAAAATTAAGGCATCTTGGTCGATGTGAGATTAGTTTGGAGGATATTTGGTTTGGGGTTGTCTGAGAAAAATGGATTTGGAGGTGTGATTTTGAGATAAGGGGAAGTACCTTTTTACAAGAGAGGTGAGGGTCACTTTAGGAAAAGCATGAAATATTATTTTATTATACAATCATATTCGGTTTATAATGGATCAAAAATAATTTATTTCTAGGCTAAGGTGGGGATGGGTTTAAATAATCTCAACCAATAGGTTTTAGACTGGATTAGGTTACCATATTAACCATATCTTTTAGATTTAACTCATAATTAAATAGTTTAACTTTTACCATGTATTCTTGTATTATTATAATAAATGGTTAATAAATATACTATAAAATCCAAGAGAATCCCCAGTGGTTCATAATTAATATATATAACCTTATCTATGTTCTTTGAATGAGCCTTATATTTTTAGGAATATTATATCAATTAATAATATGGTATTTGTTTTAAAAACTCATTTATGTCAATTTTACACTATTTGGTATTTTGTTTTTGTAAAAATCATAAAAACTTTATCACATAAAAAAATTATTTAATAAACCCTTAAATGTCATATTATCCTATAAAATTAGTGGAATTCATCAAAATTCTCAATTTACATTTATTTGGATATTTATAATACCAATTATTTTAATCATTCATTAATAAGGTAATTACTGCATCATCATTATATCATAAATAAATTTAATTATTTAATGCCTAAAAATTATAAATAAAATACCATTCTGTAGAAAAACATTTTATATTTCTAATTAATATATAGAGTTTAATTGATCTTATGTATAATCCTATTTTAAAAATGTTTTAGTTATTAAACTTTTAAATTGACACTTTTAACTCTTCTTTAAATAAAATAATAATAAATGTCCTAATATAATAAAAGAAGAACAAAAGGATTATAATTTATTCCTAAGGTTGATTTTGTTCTAAATAAACTTATCCAATATAATTAGGACATGTGTTAGGCTTATTATAATATCATTTTTTACCTGTAATTACCCTATTTACTTTTAACGGTGGTAAATAAATGTCAAATGTTAATAATCACAAAAAATTATTTTCATCTTATTCAACCACATTTTAGTTACTTATGTCAACCGTGTATCTCGGAATTTTGAAATTCAATTCACAGAAGCGGTAAAATTATGTTTTATGCAAATTTAAAAATGCACCTAGAATGTGGGTAAAAGACGGTAACAAGTTCATTAAATTTTATATATCTAATATTATTATAAAATGAATCGAATGAATTACATTGAACATATATAGGTATTATTTATTTATTTTTACCTAATATAAATTTAAATAAAAAAACTAATTATTTAAATAAGAAGTCATTTTTAAACAATAATTTAGTGTTTTCACTATTTATAAAAAATTTAATATGTTCAGAAAAATACAAAAAATTCACCCTAAGATAATTTTGATATTCCGAATCCAAAAATGAAGTCCATTTTGAAAAATAAAAATTTTAAATTTAATAAAGTGGGTATTACTATTTATAATGGCTAGTTTTATTTGTCGTGGTGTGTTAAAACTCCAAATTGCGTACAATGCAAGCTATTGCATTATTCAAAGGGAAACATACCATGAAATCTTGGGGTGTTGAATTCTCTTCTCCTTAAAATAATTTCATCCTTGAAATTCTAGAATATTGCTGCATAAAAATATTTGGGTGGTTCTTCATCATAAGTTCCGCAGGTTCCCATGTTTCCTCTTTCATATCATGATTTCTCCATAGAACTTTCATGAGACGAGTCGTCCAGTTTCTCAACACTTCTTCTCTGGTATCGAGAATTATGATAGTATCTTCGAAATAAGACCTGTCTAGTTCCAGTTATATTTATTCATAGGTGAGTACATGCGTTGGGTCAGGAATGTATTTTCTCAATAGTGATATCTCTAACACGTCCTGAACTTTGGAGAGACTTGGCGGCTTTGCCAAATGATAAGCTACAACTCCAATTTGTTCATGAATTTGAAAAGGTCCGATGTACCTGAGGCTTAATTTACCCTTCTTACCAAAATGTATAACACCCTTCCATGGAGATACCTTCAAGAAAACACGATCTCCTACTTGAAATTCCAAATCCATCCTTTAGTTATCGGTATAGCTCTTTTGCCTACTTTGAGCTGCTTTGATATGGGTTTGGATAACCTTCACCTTTTTTATTGTTTCCTCAACAAGTTCTATGCCTACATGTTTTCCTTCACCAACATCATCCCAACAAGTTGGTGTGTGACATCTCTTTCCATATAATGCTTCATATAGAGCCATCTGAATACTTGAATGGAAGCTATTGTTATAGGAAAATTCTACCATATATAAATATTGACCCCATAAGCCATGACAGTCAAGTGAGCAAGATCTCAACATGTCTTCTAAGGATTGAAGAGTCCATTCTGATTTTCCATCAGTTTGAGGGTGGTAGAGAGTGCTCAAACAAATTTCGGTATCGAAGGCCTTCTGAATACATTTCCATAATCTTAATGTAAAACTGGGATCACAATAAAAAACAATTGATAAGGTTACACCATGAATTCTTAAAACTTCATTAATATATAGTCTTGCTAGACGTTCAAGTGGTAAGTCTTCTCCTATAGCATGAAAATGTGATGACTTGGTAAGACAATCAACAATAACCCATATTTAATCATTTCTTCTAGGATTCTTTGGTAGACCCATGAAAAATTCCATAATAATATCATCCCATTTGCACTCAGGTATGGGAAGAGTTTGCATGACTCCTCTATGATGTTGTCTTCCAGCTTTCACTTGTTGAAAAACCATACATCTTGACACATAATCAGAAATCTCCCGCTTCATGTTGTCCCAACAAAAATATTCCTTCAAATCACTATTCATCTTAGTGCTACCAGGGTGTATAGAGAAATTAGAGCTATGAGAATCATCCAACATTTCCCTTTTTATATCAGGTATGCCAGGAACACAAAGTCTCTTTGCAAATTTCAAAATCCCATCTTAATATATGAAGTCTATCAATCTCCCATCATTCACATATTTAATTTTCTTTTGAAACTCCTCATCATCAGTTTTAGAACTTTATATCCTTTCTAGAAAAGACAGTTTAGCAACCATTTGAAAAAGTATTAATGTTTCACCTTCTATGATTATTCTCATATCCATCTTTACTAGATCCATGATGATAGGATCCCTTTCAACTCTCATGTTGTTCAAAAATCCATGATCCTTTCTTCTCAAAGAATATGCCACCTTATTTTCCTTCCACGGGTGGTAGTGTATAGTGTAATAATAATCCTTGAGTAGTTCAAGCCATCATCTTTGCCTTATGTTGAGTTCATTCCGTGAGAAAATGTACTTCAAAATCTTGTTCTCGGTATATATCTCACACTTTCACGTTAGATGTAGTGTCTCTATATCGTCAAAGAAAATATTATGGTTTCTAACTCAAAATCATGAGTATTATAGTTATGTTCATGAATTTTTAGCTGTCGTTAGGAATAGGAAATAACTCTATCATTCTATATAAGGACAAAACCAAGTCCTTCCTTTAAAGCATCGCTATAAATAACAAACACATCATTCCCTAATGATAGAGTCAAGATATAAGAATTTAGTAATCTTCTCTTCAGTTCTTCAAAACATTATTCATACTCTTTTTTCCAAAACAAATTAACCCCTTCACGTGTAAGCTTGGTTAATGGGTTATCCAATCAGGGAAAATTCTAGACGAAATGTCGATAATAACCTAATAAACCAATAAAAACGTGTAACTCAGTTATACTCATCGATGCTGTACATTCTTGTATTTCTCTTATCATAGATGGATCAACAGATATTCCATCCTTAGAGACAATATGACCATGAAAAGAAATTTCCTGAAGCCAGAATTCACACATTCTAAACTTCCGATATAATTCATTTCTTCTGAGGGTTTTCATAATAGCGTGCAAGTGATTTTCATGATTTTCATATCTTTTAGATTAAACCAAGATTTCATCAATAAATACCACTACAAAGCCATCAAGATATTCCTTGAATAATATTTTAATTAGATCAATGAAAACAGAGGGTTCATTAGTCAGTTCAAAAGCCATTACTGTTATCTCGTAATGCCTGTACCTAGTTCGAAATGAAATTTTTGGGATGTATTTATCTTTCACACACAACTATGGATATCCAGATCGAAGGTCAATCTTTAAAAAATATCGAGCTCCATGAATTTGATCTAATAAATCATCAATGCGAGGTAGAGGATAATTGTTCTTTAATGTTATATCATTGATCTCCCTGTAGTCAATGTGAAACCTCATAGATCAATCTTTCTTCTTAACAAAAAGAATAGGGGATCCCCATGGAGAAACACTAGGGAGAATATATCCTTTATTACTATATTCATCTATTTTTTTCTTTAGTTTCCCTAATTCCATAGTGTCCATTCTATAAGGGGTCTTCGATATAGGCCTTGAACCAGAAATTAAATCAATGGAAAATTAAATTTCTCGTTCTGGAGGATTTCCAAGTAAATATTATGGAAACACATCAACATATTCCTTCACAATATGTACATCCTCTATTTTAACATTGATTTTCTCACCCATAGTTATTTCATTCTCTTCGTCCCTAATAATTGAATTTAGTTGAGCTTTTGGGGTGGATATTGATAAGAATCTAGTGGTGAAATTTATACTCTAAAGATAAGGTACTTCATATCATCATCGAAAATTGTAACCTCATTCTTCATATAATAAATTTTCGCATCATGGTCTAAAATAAAATCCATACTGAGGATTATATAAAATTTAATCATGGTTACGACAATGAGATTAACAGATAAAGAACATTTATATTCTCTAATGGGAACTGATTCACAAAACATTGTTGCAATGATACTTCCCTTAGGAGTTTTTACTGAAAACTCCATTCTTAAATCAAATTTAAATATCTAATTTTCTTAGAAAACTGGGATGATACGAAATAAAGAGATGATCCAAAATCAAATGAAGCATTGGCTAAACTTGAGGAACCCATTAAATTACCTGCCACCATGTATTCCGAAGCTTCAACCTCATTAGTAGTGATCTCAAAAGCTTGGCCTTACTCCCTTGGACTTTTCTGAGGTAAGTTTCATTGGCTCTTAGGACACTCATTTTCATAATTCCCCATCTCTCTACAACTGTATCATTAAAAATTGAAAGCCCTTTTCTTTCCCTTGCAATCACGATCTTGGTGGCCTTTTTCACCACACTTGTAATAGACTCCCATTCCCTTCAGGAAAGTACTTGGTGTTTCTTCCCACATTTACCACATGATGGATATTCAACCATTCCCTTCTTCCCATTATTTACATTTGCAGATTGTTCATCAGATCTCTTCTTCTCTTGCATTTCATTAATGTCGTATTACATAGAGAATTCTTTTTCTATCTTGATAGTTCATGAGACTATATATTCATATGACGAGAAGGATTGTGATACAAATTCTCGATATAGAAATGGTTTTAACCCATCAAAGAATAGATCAATATTACTCCTTGGGTTATGTACATAATCTGTTGCATGCCTTTCTAACCCTGTAAAGTTAGCCTCATACATTGAGACATTCTCATCCTCCTTTTTCATCAGACTCAGAAATTGTCTTTCCATATCTCCTTGATGGTCACCAGGAAATTATTTTTCTAAGAAAATATCTTTAAACTCCCACCATTTCATATTTGATACATCTTCATATTCCATTGTGTTTTGAATTAATGAACACCATTGATCTGCATATCCCGTGAGGCGATAAAAATCCATAAAAGATTTTTCCCTTGCGCCACTCCCCAATGCATGAAATATTTTCTATAAGGAAGTTATCCATTTCTATGATACAAATGGATTTTTAGTACCATTGAATGTCTGTGGTTGTTTCCTCATGATGCGGTCTAACATTGATCCTTCACATTGTGGATCACACTACTCTATACAGGTAAGGTTATTATTCATAACCTGAGTGAGTTGTCCCAGTATGGTTATAAGATAATTAGCACTAGTTTCATCACCATCTCCACTATAATTATTTTGATTAGGATGGAAATCCCTACATGGATTACGTGTGTTGATAATGTTTACATTCATTCCTCTAGGATCCATTTCAAAACAATGGAATACACTAGATTAGTTTATAAATTGCAATACATAATTACAAACTTATAAAACACTTATCATAAATTGTCCAGTTTATGGATATAATCCATAATCATAAAAAAATTTCTCTGAGGAGGTATATACTCAAAAATCCTTCATAATTATTTGTAAAGAAAATGTGAATTATCCTAAGAATATCTCCCAGGAGTGTCGTAACCAAGAGTGCAGAAAGGCCCATTGTCATGTACCAGGACACCCCGGGTCAAGCCCAAAACTCCTTGTCGGACTTTTCACCACTAGGTACATCTATCCCAGAGCTGAATCTACCTACCTATATCTAGAAATGGATGTATTTCATGGAAAATACACAAATTATCTACATTACCAAAATTATAGGAAGTTATTCTATACTAATCCTCAAAGTCTATGTTTGGGTAATGTTATCTAATCAGTGTTTTTCTAAATCTAGTTTCCAAGGTTTTCACTAAACTTTCTATGATACCAACTCTAACACCCCGACCATAGTTACCCATAGTTGGTGTATTATTACATGACATTGGCATGATCACAAGAGATCAAGTTTCGAATGACCGATTATTTTTGTAGCCTTGGAAGTACTAGATACAAACATAAGTTTTACATTACAACATTCAATAAAAACAAAAACAACATTTTTTACCCTTTGAACACACTTATATCCCTTAGACTATCCCTGTAGGTCATCCATAAAATACTTCTTCACATTCTGGAAAAAATAAAACATAGAAAGGTTTGAGCTCAGATACTTAGTAAGGATAAAAATATAGCAGAAACATTCATAAATAATCATAAACATTTAAGGTAATGTATACGACTAAAAAAAGCCTTTTGAATATTAAACATCAGAACAATATGGAAAATATAAATCAAAATAATGTCATTTACTTATTAACATGGATATTCTACTAGTTTAATAATCACATGTAATATCAGTGGCTAATTCCATAATGATGGAATGCATAATGCCAGACATCATAACCACATAGTCAAGGCCTCGTTCAAAGACTACAAATATGATTTTGTCAAGGCCTTATTACAAGACACTAGTTTGTCTAATGAGACCTACCGATGCATCGAGGAGATATAGTGGTATCCACCCATCACTTAACAAGTCCAACACATTTCTCATATGAAAAGGTTGAAACATAACATAAACATTCCTATTAAAACAAGCATAAGAGTTATTAATACTTTAACCGTAAACCATGAATGGTATAAAAATAACACATCCATAGAAAAAAATATCACAGAACCTTAAATACAATATGGAAGATTGTATCATAATAAATCAACTTCAAACAAGTGTAAAATCCATCAAAGGATGCTGACATAGATGAAATGAAAACTATTTGAGAGAAATATATCTTTCCATTTTGAAATCATTTAAATGTAACATAATTATAAAAGAAAAAAATTTATTTTGAAATTATTCTTATAAGCTTTTATGGGAAGCTTTGAAGGTGTTATAAAGGCGTAAAATAGCTCCACTCGCCGTAAAAGTTAAAAAAACATTCTTTCCTTATTTTTTTTGGAAAGTCATAAAGGAGCTTGTTTGGAAAAACATG
This sequence comes from Viscum album, assembly GCA_963277665.1. NCBI lineage: Eukaryota > Viridiplantae > Streptophyta > Magnoliopsida > Santalales > Viscaceae > Viscum > Viscum album. The sequence goes on along the minus strand of OY728167.1, from coordinate 620,431,760 downwards.
GAAAGATTACTTTATAAATTTTTTATAAAAATTAAAACAAGGGTATAAATGAATTTAACCCATAGTCTAAGAAATAGTAAAAATGTTTTGAAATACATTTTTAAGAAACACAGATGTGGGTGATAAAGAGGTCCTAGTAGATACTCACGTATAAACAACCTCAGATAATGAGGAGATTGTAGAATTAACCATTACCTTGTACATTTCCTTGGTAGAGGGTACGTTAAACTCCTGTATAATTGTTAAATCATTGTTATTAAATTATAAAAGAACCAAATACATAAATATTATGTCATATATGATCTTATATTATTTCTTTGTTAATAATATTTCAGTAGCATCATTGTTTCGGGTGTTAATTGATTCGTTTTCCATTATATGCTTGGTTACGTAATCCATGTTTTTTATGTATAGGATGTATTTGATCTATATCTAGGATTATATTAAGTTCTTCAAAAATATTTTTAATCATAAAATGAAAATTATTCTTTAATTGTTACGACGGGGTATGAATCTTATCGCGTTCATGGAGATGGTAATCCGTACATACGCACAAGCGACAATATCATTATATTGATAGTGAAATAGTATGTAATTGGATGGTATATAATATATAAAGAATAATTAAAATGTTATAATTATTATATACACCATTTATACTCATTATTATACCCATCTATTAAATTAAGTGTTTGAATAACAAACTACACCACGACGTGGAGACGGTAAGCCGTACGTATGCACGTATGGTGAATTGTCATTCATAGGATGGATAGAATTATGAATATGGTTACACAACATTTATAATAACATCAAAGTATGAATAAGTCACTAGAGTTATTATTTTGTTATGGAAACAACTATGAAAGAGGAAGTGGTAGAAGAAAATAACTTTGAAAGAGGTGGTGAAATTATTACCACTTCTTCGGGTGTTTCCTTTTGAGTTGATCAAAAGGGCTCCTTAGGTTGAATTTATAATCAATGTAAGGCCTCTAGGTCTAAGTGAGGGTAGTTGGGAGTATATTTGAGCATGGCTTGGCCCAAAAAAAATGGCTTTGGAGGTGTGATTTTTAGAGAAGGGGAAGTATCCTTTTATAATAGAGGTGAGGGTCACTTTAGGAAAAGCTTGAAATATTATTTTATTATACAATAATATTCTATTAATAATGGATCCAAAATGATTTATTTCTAGGATAAGGTGTTGATGGTTCGAAATCCTCTCAACCAATAGGTTTTAGACAAGTTCAGGTCACCATATTAACCTTATCTTTTAGATTTAACTCATAGTTAAATAGTTTAACTTTTACCATGTATTCTTGTATTATTATAATAAATGGTTAATAAACATATTATAAAAAGCCAAGATAAACAAAATTGGTTCATTATTAATATATATAACCTTATATAATTCCTTTTTCCAAGCCGTAGATTTTTAGGAATATTATATTAATTAATAATATAGTATTTTTTTAAAAACTCATTTATGTCAATTTTGACACTATTTGTTATTTTGTTTTTTTGAAAGTCATAACAAGATTATAACTTCAAAAAAAATTATTTAATAAACCCTAAAATGTCATATTAACCTATAAAATTAGTTTAATTCATCAGAAGTCTCAATTTACATTTATTTGGATATTTATAATATCAATTATTTTAAACATTCATTAATAAGGTAATTACTTTATCATCATTGTATCATAAATTAATTTAATTATTTAGTGTCTAAAAATTATAAACAAAATAAAATTATGTAGGAAATTTTTTTTTTATTTCCAATTAATATTTATATTTGAATTTATCTTTTTTATAACCCTATATTACAAATGGTTTAGTTATTACACTTTTAATTTAACACTTTTAACTCTTGATTAAATAAAATAATAATAAATGTCCTAATCTAATCCATGAGGAAAAAAGGATCATATTTTATTTTCAAGGTCACTTTTGGTCGAAATACACTTATCGAATAGAATTAGGACATGTGTTAGGGTAATTATAATATCATTTTACCTTTAATTACCCTATTTACTTTTAACCATGGTAAATAAAAGTCAAAAGTTAGTATTCACCAAAAAATATTTTCATCTTCTTGAATCACATTTCACTTACTGATGTCAACTATATCTCTATTATTTTTGAAATTAAATACATAGATGTGGTAAAATTACATTTTATGAAAATTTACAAATGCTCCTAGAAGGTGGGTAAAAGACGGTAAAAAGTTCAAAAACATTTTATGTATCTAAAGTTTTTATAAAATTATACCAATGAATTGTATTGAACATATATAGGTATTATTTATATATTTTTACATAATATAAATTTAAATAAAATAACTAATTATTTAAATAAAAAGCCAGTTTTAAACAATAACGTAGTGTTTTTTCAGTATTCATTAAAAATTGATAGTTTTCATAAAAATACCAAAAAATCATCCTAAGATATTATTGATATTCCGAATCCAAAAATGAAGTCCATTTTGAAAAATAAAAGTTATTAAATTTCAAAAAGTCGATATTACTATTCATAATGTCTAGTTTTACTGGACGCGTTGTGTTAAAACTCTAAGTTTCATACAACGCAAGCTATTGCATTATTCAAAGGGAAACATACCGTGGAAGCTTGGGGTTTTACATCCTATCCCAATGAGATTTTTCTGTAACCATAAATGAGAAAATAGGTGGATACCAAGGAATAATAACCAACCCAAATTGTGTTCAACACTGTCCCCAGGGGGTCACACACAATATGAAGCAGCAAGAGGTATTTAAATGAAAATACCATATATTATTGAGATTATTAGTATGATATTATATTACATACATATGAAAACAACTAACCTCATTGGTTTCAAAACAATTCATGAGGAAAACTAACACCATTCAAGGGAAAAAATCCATAGAGTGTAACAATAATATTTCAAATGATCAAAAACATCATCAAAATCACTACAAGAGAGCACATGATAATATAAATATAGGTGCAAAATAATTCCATAAGTGATACCATGAAAATTAATATCTAAACAAACATTGTTTTAGTTTTCTATATTAGTTCACCAACCACCATAACCATCCTCAAGATGCTCAAACATGAATCAACACACCAATGTTCCAAATACTCTACAGCTTGAATTAATATTCCTCTTGAGTATAAAGTCCATAGTTGGATCCCATGTAGCACTATATCCAAATAAACATCAAATACTCAATGTAGAACTAGATACTATTAGGTCCACTGTATTTCTATCACAAGAATTAACAAGATCATCCAACGATAAATCTTACATATACCATGACCCTTACATAAGGGAGGTGATTACACATGTGACCAGGTTGATGCTCCCCACAGTAATAGTATCCTTATGTAATCCCCTTATTCCCAATAGTACCATAAACAATTTTTTATGTCATCTTCTTCCATAGATAAAACTATGTATGTGTTTACTAATGGGTCGCCAAACTAGTGAGCTTCAGGCTAAGAGAATTGGTTTCCTACTCCATCGATGATGTCTAATATAAAAATATTAGTTAAAAACCAATAAAACTCCATCGATCTCATCTATAGATCCAAAAACGTCCTCAGTGGTGAATAAACTACCCCGCATTCTCCATCCCATGTGTGACCACCGTATGAATGATCACACATCAAATCATTCCCTACGAAGCATGAAAACACCACTTATTACTCCAACAAAGTTTTTTTCACTGAGTTATAAACCTTTGATCTATACAAACAAGCCTTAAAATCATTCCAAAGACTAAAAGTATTGAGCTCTACAAAACCAAGAAACCAAATTAGTTTTCTTTAGAAATGAAACTCTTTTTTACCATTTTTCTCCATAAATAACCCATATTAGTGGTGTATACTAAAGAATATGCAAATATATCAATTTTCAGTCCTTTTAATATATAATTCCTATTATATTCACTCAAAATCTGAAGAGAGTTTCCATATGAAATGAATGACCAAGAAGAACAAAATTATAACATCGATTCGATAAGAATATTTAATATTGCAAACTATAAATTATGTAGTGAGTACTAAAACATTGTATTATATATACTCCAAGGTTTCAAGGAAATTTAAAATACTATATGTTAATCATATCATAGGTTAAATATATTCATAGAGTATTTTATATAATGGAATCCACCAGTAATGCACTAATATTGACTATTCCTTAGTAATATCCTCACCCATGTTAAGTTCACATAAAATATGAAACTGTCTCACTAGTAACCAGAGTCACATTCAAAGGCCACGTGGTCTTTCAAAAAACAAGTAAAAATTTTCACTAAAATCCATTACTCGTGAAAAAATATATAGGCACATCTCCCAGATATTCTATGATGAATTCACTCTTACACTAGACATATTGAGAGGGAAGGACAACCATATTAGTTAAAAATTACTCTAATATGTGATATATGTAAAAATTCACACAACCTATAGTTTTATCCTAAATCAACCAATCCTACCCATAGTACCCTCACATGTGGATATTTACTATGTCCATTTATAACAACCCTTCTCTTTATTACACACATAAAAAATGATTCATTAAATAAAATTTCACTTAAGAAAACTATGAGGATCTAGAGGTCTAGTGTCGTGAGAAATTAGGAACATTACATGACAAATTATAAAATAAAATACAACATCATTATTTCAAACTTCTTTTACATGACCACAACATTCCTTTGTACTTAGCATTGCATGTGATAACTTGAGGACATACATAAGAAATGGGTGAGCTATAAAGCCCAATAAAGGAGTAAACAAGACATGATAATGGATAATATTATACGAGTTAGGAAATATCTATATAAATGGATCATAAGATGAACATGAACATAAATTCATGATATAGCATGATTATCATAACGTGGAGATGTGGCATCAACATTTAACATGATATTAGCTTGAGCCAAGGCTCACTGCACATGGAGCATGAGTAAACCCTCAGTTCACATGAATTAGAAATAGTAAAACCTTATTGTACATGAATAATCATGATTAAACCTACATTCAAAATCTCATATCATGATACTGTTCTTTACCTAATGCATTGGAGTGCTATCACAGAGCACCCTTCTTACTCATTTCAAATAATGCATAACTGTTCCACATATATCATACAACATAGATTCATTAAACTTTATAATTTTTCCACTAACATGAGATATGGAATACATAAATGAAATTACTTGACCGAAAATTACATTTTCAAAAAGTTTAATACCCTTGATAGAGAAATGGGTATGGTATTCACTTACACGATGATTTTGGCATAGAAATTTTGGTGTAACTTCAACAACATAACGACGTCAAATAGAAATAGTAAACTAGATTGATGAGAGAGAAAGGGGTATATCATCATTTATACATGAAATGGAAAGTAAGGGGGTCATGGAATATAATATCCCAACATATGTAATGAAATTTATATGCATAATATAAAATAATTTCTTGAAAGTAAATGGGGAGAGAGAAATCCCTTATGGAATTTCAGCATGGTAACAGGTGTACATGTGAGGCATTAATGAGAGATAAAGGGGTATATCATCATAAAAGAATAAGTAGGAAAGTATAGGGAAGGTGATAAATCATAACACAACATTATTAATTGAAAATTAAATTGGAATAACAATATAATGAAACTTGGACATAAATAAGGATGGAAGGTAAGTGATGAACTCTTAAATGGAAGTGTGATCCCAAAGGCTCGGGAGAGGATTTAGAGATTCTTCTTGGGATATTAGAGAGACTTATGAGGATTATAAAGAGAATAGGGTAGAGGTTGGTAGAGCCCCAAATAGTTTTAGTGAAGAGGAATGGGATATTGAGTGGGTTTATATAGGAAAGGAGAGAGAATTATTTCTTATTTAGGTATTGGACACTACACATTAAATTATTCCAAACAACAAACCATACCATGTTTTTTTATAATGGTTTTTTTTCAATGTGGATTGGAAAAAATTATTTTATAAGACCAATGTACGAACTTATTAAAATATTAGGCTTTCTTATTTGGAGGTGAGTCACACCCTCAAGGAAATCATTTTAAAAAGTCAAAATATTTTATATGTTTTGGAGGGTCTACTAAGGCACAATAAAATTAATGAAACAAATATAAAATAAAATTATTTTAATGTTAAAACATATACTGGCTGAACAACCATTTTATTTTATTTTATTACATCATTATTGGGTCATTATGATGTCATAAAATACATTATATACTTAAAAAATATTAAATTTTTACCCAAAAATTTTAAAGTCTCAGAAAATTATGAAAAAATTACCGTTAGATAATTTTTAAGTACTGAATCAAAAAAATTATATACATTTTATATAGATAATTTTATAAATATGTGAATTTTTATGTTTAAAATAAAAAGATAAATATATCAGAAATTCATGGGTTTAGACAAAAACAGCTTTCTAACCTTAATAAAAATTAGAATTGCATTCATAAAAAAATTATATGATCATTTATATTTAATAAAAAGTCATTAGTAATAATATTTTTTTAAAATATTATTTAGGTCATAAATCCATTAATTCATAAAAATAGTTTTTTTAATTGAATATTAACTAAAAATATTATTTGTGGTTTGAAAACCATTTACAATGTAACAATAATAAAATAAATGTATATTCATTATAAAAAAATAAAGCACTTAATAATAGTGCTCGGTTCTTATTACATAACCCCTTATAACACACTCATAATACCAAAGGGTAAGGTGTGCGATGGTGACAAACTCTTGGGGAATCTCGGATAAAACTGCTTCGGTGCTAATCTCTATTAACATCCACCTCTACTGTAGTGGGTTCCATTCAAGCTTAATGTGTTGAAGATTGATTTGGGCTTTGTCAATAGCGAAGCCCAGTGATTCTACATCCTTTATGAGCTCTGGAAAATAGGCTTCATATGGATAAATTCTAGTGGATGTGGTCGTCACTTCCTTTGTCTGAGTAAATTGGATTTGTTAAAGCCATATATTTATACTAATCATGTGATTACTATTCAATAACTATATTAGCAACAGTAACAATTATTAATGTTATTTTAACATCCTAATAGATAATACCAAGTAATTTTATATGTTTTATATAAATGTTTTACATAATAATACATTTAATTAGATCAAGAGGAATTTTCATTAACAAAATTTTGGGTCGTTACAATCTTCCCTCCTTAAAACATTTCACCGCCGAAATTTCCTTTTACCACACTAAAACAGATGAGGGTAACTCTGCTTAATCAATTCCTCCAATTTCCATGTTTACTATTCAAAATTGTGGTTTCGGAACAACACCTTGACCAGGGTAATTGTGTTAGTTTTTAGAATAATTTCCCTATGATCTATGATCTTCATCGTCTTCTCTTCATAAAAGATTTCATTCTCCAATGGCACAACCTCTGTATTGAGTACATGCGATGGGTTAGGTATGTACTTATTCAAGAGTAATACATGTAGTACACCATGTACTTGAGATAGGATCAGTAGGAGTTCTAGTCGATAGGCCACAACTCCAATGCGATCAAGGATCTCAAAAGGGTCGATGTACCTTGGACTAAGCTTTCCCTTATTCTGAAATCTCATAACTCTCATCCATAGAGATATGTGGTTGAATTATATTTCTACAATATAAAACACTAGGTCTCAATGAAGATTATACAACACATCTCTTTTGTCTACTCTGAGTAACATTAACGTGATGATGGATTGTCTTAAACTTCTCCACCTTTTCTTCGACCATTTTTGGACATAGTAGTTTTCACTCTCTAACTTCATCCCAACATGCTGGTGTTCTTCACCTCTTCCCATAAATGGATTCACATGGATCCTTTCGTATGCTTGAGTGGAAACTATTATTGTAAGAGAAATCAACCAGAGGAAGATGTTGATACCATCATCCTTTGAAGTCCATTGAGAATGCCCTCAACATTTCCTCATGTTTTTGGATAGTCAGCTCAGATTGGCCATCAGTTTGAGTATGATAAGTTGTATTGAAGTTCAGCTCAGTATTCAGAGCGTGTTGGAGATTATTCCAAAACATGGATGTGAATCTTGGATCTCGATCATATATAATTGATAGTGGAACTCCATGCAGCCTTAAAACTTCTCTAATGTACATTAGTGTCAGTTGACCTAATTATAAATCCTCTTAAATTGTAATGATGTGTGCAGTATTTGTAAGATGATCCACAACAACAAAGATAGTATTTTTTCCTTTAGATGTCTTCATATTTTTGGTGACAAAGCCCATGGTGAGGTTCTCAAATTTCCATGTTGGTGTGGGTAATGGTTACATCATCCCCTTATACTTGTGCCTCTAATACATCAAATTTTGACTTACCAGACACTTTGATGTATACTTTGCCATCTCCTTCTTCATTTTATCTCACTAATAATGATCTCTGAGATCTCGATACATCTTTTTCTTTCCTAGGTGAATAGAGAAATTCGAACTATTTGAATCATCAAAATGTTCATTCTTTAACTCCAGATTTGATGGAACACATAGACTTTACCCAAATCTCATAATTCCTTCTACATTAACATCAATATTTGAGGATTTCACTTTTTTGATAGTTTTCACTTTCTTCTAAATTCTCACATAATCATTTTTATCATACTTTATCCTTTTCAAATGATATGGTTGAACAATAATTTTTTAAAGGATTGATGATGTTCCCTTCTCTATGATTCCCACATCCATCTTCATCAATTCTAAGAATATTGGATCCTTTTTAATTCTCATCAATGAAAGAGTTGTTCGATCATTTCTACATAGAGCATCCTCTACCTTTTTCTCTTTCCCCGAATGGAATATAATTGAGCAGTCATAGTCATTGATCTGCTCTAACCATCTTCGTTGGAGAATATTCATATTATTCTGTGTGAATATATACTTGAGTAGTTTTTGATAATTATATATTTCAAACTTCTCCCCAAAGAGGTAATGTTGACAAATTTTTAAATTGAAGATTACTGCAGCCATCTCCAGACCATGTTTTGGATAGTTCTACTCATAAACATTCAATTGACTTGATGTATAGGAAATGAATTTTAATTTTTCATCAATATACAGCCCAAGCCCTTCATCGAAGCGTCACTAAATACCACAACATGTTCTACACTCGTGGGAAGTGTGACCATGAGTGTAGTGATATGACTACTTTTCAACTCCTTGATTCCCTCTTCACATTCATCACTCCAAAAAACATGAATCCCTCCATTTTATCTTGGTATGTGGGCTTGACAATCATGAGAAATTTCTCACAAATCGACGATAATATCCAGCTAACCCAAGGAGGCTATGGATATATGTCGTAGATGTTGGCCACGAACATCCCTCAATTACATTTTCCTTAGAGGGATCCACATGTGTCCCATTTATTATGATGATATGACACATGAATGAGAATTCCTTTAACTAGAACTGACCATCTCTGTACTTTTCATAGAGCTTATCCTTTCTCAAGGTCTCAAGTACAGTTATTAGATGCTTTTCATTATCATCATTGGTTTTGCAGTATATTAGAATATCATCTATAAAGACTACTGAAAATTTGTCAGGGTAATCTCTAAAGACCCTATTCATCGGGTAAATAAATATTTCTGGAGAATTAGTGAGTCCAAAAGCCATTACTCTGAATTCATAGTGCCCATACCTTTTGCAAAAAGTTGTCCTGGGGATATATCCCTTCTTCACCCTTTCTTGGAATTATCCCAACTATAGATCCACCTTAAAGAATTATTGGGATCCACATAACTTATCGAACAAGTAATCAATTTGTGGAAAATGATACTTGTTCTTTATCATGTTGTTTGATTTTAAGATACTCAATGAAAAGGAGAATTGATCCATCCTTCTTCTTGATGAAGAGGATCGATGCACCCCATGGTGAAGCACTTGGGAGTATGAAGCCTTCATCCATATTCTCCTATAATTTCTACTTTATCTCCCCAGGTTCCACAAAATCCATTCTATATGGAGTATGGGATATTGGAAATTCCCATGTTATATGATAAATCGGAAATTCAACATCTCTAGTTGGAGGAAGACCATGAAATTCCTTGGGAAACACATCAACATATTCCCTCACAATGGGAATTTCTTCAAGGATTAATATTTCCTTAGACTCAATCATTTAGTCTAGATACACATGCTCATAGGGAAATAATATCCATTATTGAGATGAAGGTACTGAAGAATATTCAACATCCTCTTGCACTTGTACATAATTAGGGGCCGATTATCCATTTAGAGTGATTTCCCTGTCACGATAATTTATGTTGGCTTTATATAGGGAAATACAATCTGTGCCAAGAATTGCATCAAATTCCACCGAAGGGAGTATGATAAAGTTCGTCAGGAAGTTGAATCCACAAATTGTGACAGTGGAGGATTTATATTCATGGGATGCAATGATTTCCCCATTTTCCGTTCTCATTGACATCTCTACTTCCATGATTTAATATGGTGTTGGGATTGTTCTACTAAACTTTTGGGATATAAAAGTTTGTGTAGAACTACCAAGACAACCCTACCATTCATGTTTTTTATTCTAGTTCTACTCTATCCAATATATACTTAGGGGTGAGTATTTTTAAACTATTAAACACATAAAAGGGGAATCCAGTGTCAAAAATGGATAACATATAATTTATATTTATTTCCTTAACTTATGAATTTATAGGCATCATATATGTTATCCATGATATATATCCCAACATATATTCACAGGTGCATTTTTTTATTCCATTAATAATGGTTAATACTAATATTATGAATTTGCCAAAGCATATCCCCCAAGAGTTTCAAACCAAGCATGAATAAAGGCCTGTTGTCATGCACCAGTTCCCATTCTAGTCTAGCTCAATGTGGTGTTTTCGGGTATTACCCCTAGATACATCTGTGCCAAAGCCGCCTCTACTTGTTTTTATCCTGACAAGGATGTATTTTCTTGAAAAACCACTTAATCTAGACTCAAATAAATTTAGGGATGTTTTTCTTATACATATTATTATTTTTAAGTAATTAACTAGTGGTTTCAAACCCTAATCCCAAAAATAACTAAACCTATCATTTGATATCAACTATAACAACCCTTCTCTTTATTACACACATAAACATGATTCGTTACATAAAATTTCACTTAAGGAAACTCTGAGGATTGATAAATCTAGTGTCTTGGGAAATTAGGAACATTACATGAAAACGTAAGACATAAAATATAACATATTTATTGAAAACCTCTTTTACATGACCACAACATTCTTTCATACATACCATTTCATGGGAAACCCTGAGGACATACATAAGAAAACGGTGAGATATAAGCCCAGTAATGGAGTAAAAAATGTATAACATGAATAATACAACACATTTTACCCAATTTCCATATCAATGGATCATAAGAGAAAAATGAACATTAAAGGCATGATATAGCGTGAATATCATAATGTGGAGATGTGGCAATAACATTTAACAAGATATAAGCATGAGACATGGCTCATTTCACATGAAGCATGAGTAAACCCTCATTGCACTTGAATTAGAAAGAGTAAAACATCATTTCATTTTAATTATCATGTGTAAAACCTCATTAAATATGGAGTATCATGATACTATTATTTACAAAAGGCATTTGATCTCTATCAGGGTGCATACTTCTTAATCATCTCATTTCATGCATATGTTTTCCACATATATCATACAACATGGATTCATTAAACATAATAATTTATTCCATGAATAAGAGACGTGGAATACATAAATGTAATTTCTCAATAAACAATTACATGTTTAGAATGTTAAATACACATGATATATAAATGGGTATGGTATTCACTTACCTGATGATTTTTGCATGGAAATTGTGGTGTAACTTACGCAACATTACGATGTCAAATAGAAATCGTAAAATGGGTTGATGAGTGATAAAAGGTTATATAATCATTGATACATGAAATGGATAGTAATTGGGTCATGTAATATAATAAACCAACATATTTAATGGAATTTAGATTCATAATATAAAAAATTTTCTTTAATGTAAATGAGGAGGGAGAAATTCCTTATTGAATTTCGACATGGTAACAAGTGTACATGGGAGGAATTAATGATATAGAAAGGGGTATTTGATCATTAAAACATAAGTAAGGAAGTATAGGGGAGGTTTGAAATCATATATCATCTTTTTTAATTGAAAATAAAAGGGTCATGACAATATAAGGAAACTTGGAAAGAAATAATGAAGGAAGGAAAGTGAGTATTCCTTACTTGGAAGTGTGATACCAAAGGATTGGGAGAGGCTTGAGAGAGGCTTATTGGGAGCTTGGGGCACCTTGGGAGGATTCTAGAGAGAGTGTAACAGAGGTTGTTTGAGATCCAAAAAGTTTTTCTGAAGAGTAATGAGATATTGAGTGGGTTTATATAAGAAAGGAGAGGTAATTATTTATTAACTAGATTTTGGACACTACACATTAAACTAATCAAAACCAAAAACCAACCCTTGTTTTTTCCCATGTTTTTAGCCAAATTGGAGTGAAACAATTTATTTTATATGAAAAATGGCCAAACTTATTAAAATATTTATCTTGCTTATGTGGAGGTGAGTCGCACTCTAAAGGAAATCATTTAATAATGTTAAAATATTTTATAAGTATTGGATGGTCTACTAAGGAATGTTAATATTAAAAAAAATATAAAATCACATTATTTTAAAGGTAAAACATATATTATTCTAATATCCCTTTTATAGTATTTTATTACATCATTATTGGGTCCTTATGATGTCATAAAGCACATTATATACTTAAGTAGTATTTAAGTTTTACCCAAAAATTCGACTGTCTCAGAAAATTATTAAAAAATCACCGTTAGATATTTTTGATGTCCTGAATCGATAAATGATATTAATTTTATCTGAATAATTGTAAATATATGTGAATTTTTTTACTTTTAAAATCAAAACTGACATTTATCAAAGATTAATGGGTTTTGAAAAAAAACTTTCAAACCTTAATAAAAATTACAATTGTATTCATAAAAAAATTATAAGATCATTTTTATTTAATGAAAAGTAATTTAATAATTATATTTTATTAAAATACTATTTAATTCAAAAATCCATTACTTTCTCAAAATATATTTCTCAATTGAATATTAACTAAAAATATTATATGTGCTTTAAAAACCATTTATAAAGTAACAACAATAAAATGAATGAATATTATTTTTAAAAAAATAGTGCACATAATAATAGTGCTAGGGAATTGTTAAATAACCCCTCATAACACCAACATAAGATCTAAGGATAAGGTGTGCGATGGTGAGAGACTCTTGGGTCGTCTTGGATAACATCGCTCGGGTGGAAATCACTATTAACTTCCTCTTCTCCTATAGGCGGTTCCGTTCAAACGTAACATATTGAATCTTGGATTGGGATTAGTGAAGAGAGAAGCATATTGACGCTACCACCTTTACGAGATCTGAAACAAATGGGCTTTACATGGAGAAATTCTACTGGATGAGGCCATCAAATCCTTTCTCTATGCAAAATGGATTAGTAAAAGCCCTATATTTATACTAATAATGTTATCACTGTTCAACAACTATACTAGCAAGAGTAACAATTCTTAACTTTATTTTAAAATCCAAAAACATAAAAACAAGGAAGTGAATATGTTTTATATAACCATTCTACATAATAAGACATTTAATTAGATCAGGAGGAATTTTCTTTATTAAAAGATTAGGTTGTTACACCATTAATGACTGAAAATGACCATGCATGTGCACTACACCTCATGTTAATAGAGGTACTACATCATTTTCAACATCATCATCTCCATAATCATAACTATAATAATCACTTATAAAGTGAACAACACCATTATCTCAAATTACCTACTACCAAATGTAGACCCACATACATGTTCAACTGAAATAATTTGTTTAAGAAATCATATAGGGAACAAAATATTATTTATTGAGACCTAAGTAGTTGATATTTCTATTATCAGTACAATAACATAAAAGAATTATACATGTTATTTGAAACAAATGTGTTGAATATGATGTATGGAATACCTTATGATAGTATAGAGAATGTAAAATCCATATGAATGAAATGACACAAAAATATGTGTTCACTACATTAGGTGGAAAAATATAATAACAATAAAAAATAAGAACATTAATCCTATTACCTTGGAACCTAGGATTCCCTCAGAAAAGGAGTTCATGGTGCACCTATATAACTATCATCATGGGATCTGACACATTAATTAGTATCATGTCTATTAACATAAAAAAATAGAAAAACAAAATCATGTTCCATGATACAATTTTTTAAATTCCATCCTGATTCACCGGTTCCAAGCTAGAATATCACAAGACCTCTGGCGCACATCCCCAAATGCATATAACTACTAACTAGAATTGAAGATATTATATATAAAAATAGGGAGACAATACCCTCAATTATAGTGACTAATAGTAATAAATAATAAAACTTATAAACAATGTAAAATCATAGTAAGAAAAATAACATAGAAACACTATGAATCTATGAAGAAACAATAGACTCAAATATGAGAAAAACTAATTGATAACTCACTAAGATGATGACATATTCAAATAACAAAATAAAAATCCCAGTTTTATGTAGTCCCACTACAAGGAACATCTCATCCTGGTCTCCATATTCATATAAGACTATCCTGATAGATGACCAACATGGGCCTCATCCCAACATAAATCGACAAAAAGTGAGTAATGCATAGGAACCCATGTGTCATTGCCACCAGAGTAGGGTGCAATTAAAACCTATTTGGACATCTCCAAAATGTTCTAATACCAAACTAGAAATACAAAACGAATATTCATGTGTAATATCAGAAGTAATTAAATGGAAAAACTAAAAAACATAAGCATTAAATAATCACTAAGCACTCACAAGTCACACCAGTCATGTGTTGAGTTTTCTTTCTCTTACAATTACGCCACAGACCCCCATTTTACCTAAATTATCACCTTCATAGAATATAGTAAAATTATATTTTATAATAAAAAACATAAATTTCGATGTTTATGATTCATAGACCTTACCACACAAATAAATCAGGCCATATCTCATTCTCATCAGTAGTATATTCCCTAAGCCTCCTAGGTATATCTCATTAATACACCATACCCAATTTCCCTCTACAACTGCTCAGAACCTAGGCCTTCTAGTCAGATCACACTATCCCTCATTTTGTGATTCTATATTTTTTTGATCAGATAGACCATCATTTATCATTATTTCATCGATGATACAATCAAATATTATAGCCAAGCCCATAGGTTAGTACACAACAAGCCATCATGCCTCATAAACTATATCGTTCATTCAACTATGTTATATGCAATGAAATATATACCCCCCTCTAGGGTTACAAAGCCATTAAAGGTCAACCTATCTCTTAGATACGATGAAAACAAAAAAAACATCATGACATATACCTGGCATATCACAAGGAAATAGTTGAATCATATTTGTCTCACATATTTAGTTCCAGAACATAAAAAACATGGTTATAAAACATATGCATACCATATTTAACAATGAGTCTCTATTCAAAACTTCCACATACACATGAGATCACTATTAACCATGGTTAACATGTTATGCCAACATAGGTATCACACCAAGGAAATACATGTATTCATATAAACTAAGTAGGAAATACCCTAAAGATCTATTATAGTTACACATGTGATGAAACATAAACATAGACTTATGGGATCTAGGTGTCATGTTGAACAATAATACTCCACAAGGAGTATAAAAATCAAATAGTAACACCACTGAAAACACAAACACAATTTGATCAATCATCAATCTTTGGTCTCAGAGGCTAAAAATCTAGTCAAGACACAACAATCAGTGGCTAGGAAAGAAGCCATCACACAAGGACCTACATAGCCCTTGGAACGTTGTCAAATTTTTAGGCATGTTACTTCAATTAATTAATAGTTATTTATCATTAAATAATAAATTATTTTTCTTTATTCATAAAAAAAAATATTATTTAATGGTCGTTTATCCAATGTGGTACAAACCATATCGCCTAACAATGAACACGCATAATACAACATGGTAGAGTACATGGGACATCAAACACCACAGTTGTCAATTTCAATACTAGGGAACATCAATAATCATAATGTATAACTCACACACATATCAATAAGTTTTTCCTTTTCACCATTTGTTCTTGGAATAGATTTCAAATATTTTATTTGAAAATAAATAGAAGAAATAAAATTAAAAATAGTTTCTCCATTATAGATAACTTCAAAATGACATGATAATTACATAGTATCCTTATTTATAATTCTATATTATTACATAGATAGTAATTAATATTCCACATGTCATAATATTATCCATATATATCTCTCTATAATAATCCATGATAGAGAAGAATAATTCTAATAATTTTTCTTTCCATATATTGGGTTCGTTATCATTTAATGAAAAAATTATAATTTAAAAAATGTTTAAAAAATCTAATTTAACATACTGAAAATGAAATCATATTATGGAAAACAAACAAGTGTTTCATCATTTAAAAGTGTAGATCACAGAATAGTGGAGAGAGGGTGATTTGTTTTAATTCATCAAAACTGGTTTAAGAAATTAGTTTTTTGAATAAAAGATTCACAAAATAAGAAAAACTCAAATTTGGACTACCCAAAATCGATAGGATCTCCTAAACTAAAGGCGGTGATGGATCAGATATTTTTATTGAGGATCCCATGTACTGTGTTTTATTAATAAAAACCAAAAAATATAATTACCCATTTTTTTTACTCAAATATTCAATGTGATTCATTTAAATTCATAAATATGGTATTTCAAACTATTTAACATTTCAAAATAATAAACCCCCATTTTTTTTGTATTAATAATCACTAAAACGGGGTGAACATGTATTTTAGATTGAATAGAAGGATAAAAACATAGAAATGGGTACAAATCATTGCCGATACATGACAACATATCACTATATAAGGTTAACATGGTTCACCTTTACGTACTTTCAAAAAATCACAACCCTTATGTGATAGTATAGGGATTCATAAGGGTAACATTTTATACCCCTATAAAATAGTAGAAATACAAAGCCCATATGTAGACTACCCATATGTGGGAAAATTACCCTTATGAAACATATATTATTACCCATAAAGCCTATATAATTCTCATTTTACCCTGGTTACTGTTACGTTGGTATATAATTACCTTTGAAAATCATTTCAGAACTCGCACATAACCACATGTAACTATCGATTACCAGTAAACATATATATCCAACCATTATGTAGTGTACAAAAAAAGGGCCTTACCCTTATACAAGACAAACACACCCTTACACACTACATAGAATCCCCAACTACCCTTTATCATCATATAGTTTAACCTTACAAAACCATTAGTGTAATGGCCTTACCCTTATGTAGCCTATGAAAATATGGTATTACTCTATTGAATCTAATAAAAAACAAGTATGACCTTAGAAGTAGGCTTGAAAACATATTTTACCAATAAGACCCTCAAAATACATGATTAACGGTAATATGTTTTAGGGAAAAATATATTTACACAAAAGAAAACATACAAAACATAAAAAATGGGGTTTTATAAAAAAGGATATTAAACCATATATGATACATGTTCAACTATTCCAAGTAAAAATTTACTATATATCTCTTTATATTCTTTATCAATTCATTATATATGGGGGAGAGAGTTATTCCTACTTACCATTGATAAAAAATCATGTTAAGGGTCCTTAGATGAAATCGATAATCATTAATTCAACTCAATTAACTTTTTTTAAAAGAATTTATATTGAGGTATTAGGATCAAGGTTTAATATGAATTTTGAATTCAATGGATTTTGCAACACCTTGAGATTTTTTTAATTATTTTTTTCAAATTTATTTAATCATTTAGATATTTTTAATTTCATGCAACACTAAAAATAGTTTATTTTATATTAAATAACTATGTCTGGCCTACATTATATGCAACCCCATGTAAACCATTCACTACATGCAACATAAAATTTTCATTTTCCTTCACAGAACACCAATGTTTAATATAATTACACAAAATAATTACTTTCATTGATGGATTTCATAACATTCATGTCCAAGGTTTACCGAATAATAACATTATTAAAATAATATTATTGAATATAATAAGATCTAACATAGAAGTGAAATTACATGTTCTAAATAATATAAAATAATTAATAAAGATATCTAGTGTGGAAAAATATATCATTAATTAATATGTTACCAATTAATAGAAAATTTATTATGAAAACAAATTGAATATAAAATGAAATATTAGTATTTTTATGGTCAGAAAGCTGTTTTAGAATAATAAATTAAACTAAATATAATTAATGAGTTGTATTAATTTAATATATATTTTATATATTATATAAAAATGTTTTTATATTCATCTAATAAATTTGATAGAGATAATATAATAACAATACCATTTTTATGCTTAAAACCCTATATTCTTTATAAAGGATTTTTACCAACTTTTAATGGAGAAACCATTTAAAATCAATTTTTTTTCACTTTTATAGAATAAATATCTCAAAATAAAATTCATATTTGAAATAGAAAAATAGAAATAAATGTATTATATTTATTTCCTTAAGGTTTAATTTGTTGATGAATTGTTAAAAATACTATATTTTAGTTCAGATATATTTTCCATCTAGATTATTTATAAAGATAAATTATTTTTTAAATTGGTTTAAATGATGAATAATATATTATTTTTATAAATTAATCCAATATTGTTCATTGGAACAAATTTTACTACGATATTGGATATAAAAACATATCAACAATTTGATCATATTTTACTTTAAAAAATATCAATGTATTCCGATTAGTAGAATTAATTTTAAATTAATATTATCCACTTCTATGATTGAAATTTGTAAAAATGGACTCCATTTTTTGGAATAAGAATAATTTTTAACTTTTAATAACATAATCATAGTTTTTTGACCAAAATTATTAGTGAATGAAATTAAAATTAATTACATCGATTAACGTAAAATTAATCTTATCTAAGGACTAAACCATAAATTGAAGACCCAAAACGACGTAGAAACATGTCGACGAGAAATTGGATGGCCATATTTTGACCATATAATCACTTATCTTGACTTTTTTATCATTATTGTATCCACTTTCAAACATGAAAACATGGGTGTAATTCTATTTTTAAATATTTACAAGCGTCACTCTTCTTTCATTATAAAAGGCCACCACATGTCCATCTACATCACACATCTCAAACCACATAATCTTGTAAAATATCTTCCCAGTCCACTTCCAAATATCCCTCTATTCCATATATAAGCATCCCATTGTATAGTAATCAACACAAGGAAATCTTTTGGAACAAACCAAAAGTACTTACCCTATTAAGAGGTAACGTCTTCTCTCAATCTCCTATATTTTATTTTATATCTCCACCCCTACACAATTTTTATTAAATTATTTTATACCAAACCTTATATCCTCAATATAATGGGATTTATTTATTCTATGGTTTCAACCTACACTAATAAAAACCTCCATCTAATGGGTAATGAACATACAATTTTTGTGTTCGGTGAACTTCCTCCTCATAAAATGATGACTGGTAATTTTTTCTTTATAGCCTCTCACGGTGGAAATTATAATGGAAAATATATTAATATTTTTCATATATTATATTTATTATTCTTTTAATCAAAATTATTCATTTTAAAACATATATCTTTTTTACTTTCCATTTGGTGTAAATATGATAATTTTGTTTGAGAAAGTGTGTACTACGAGCCCTCGAAGGGATTTGATTCATTCGCACACTACATGGATTGTATTTAGGATGATTTTCGTGAAATTATATGATATATATGATATAATAAATATACAATAATAATTATATATATAATTATATATACATATATGTCATTTATCATCTTTCATTCATTATGAAAATTAAATGGAAGCACCGTTCATTCATACATACGACCTACCATCTCCATGAATTGGGAATTTTATTTCATACATATATATTCTATGGATTAATATAATAAATATTTAATGAATATAAAGTAAATTTATGTCATTTTGTATATTCTTTAAATATTGATATAAGTATAAGGATCCAAGATATAACAAATTAATACACATACATAAAACAAAGGGAATATTTCTCAAAGTGTAACCGTAACATGGAATTATTAACAAGAGGGTAATATAAAGTCATAATAAAACCATATATGTTATTAGATATAAGAATATGTTTCCTTTATATATTTATTATAACTTTATATTTATTATACAGTAGGTTTTTAGTAGTATCATGAGTGTCAAGACACAAGGTAAGATGATTTCATCTCACTTTTTATTTCTGTGAGATACATGATTTATTAACAACCAATTATTTTTAAGGGGTTTGTATAAGGACAATGGATATATTCTACGATTAAAATAAATAAAATTATGGGTATTTAAATAATAATTTTATGACCTTTCATTCATGGGACTTGTGTTTCCAAAGTTATGAAATCAGTAAATTAATTTTGTCTCCATTTTCCTTCTTTGAGACACCTTACATGTTATGCACCTATATTTTTCCATTATTTGTATATACTACCATTGAAATGTTATATAATGAATCTCATTTTTCAGGATATTTTATGCTTCATGTAATCTCATATTATTAGATGATATTTATGGTTCAATGTTACCAATTTATAAGAGTTTATTGAAATAATATCATCACTTATAGAGATTGTTCAGGTTAATGCTTCCTCTAATGAAAACGTAGGATCTATCTCTCAATAAAATTAATGAAATTTATTATCCTCTTTTTATTCATGAATTATTTATTTATTTTTACCATTTTTATACTCTTTATTAAAAAAATACAGTTAAGAATATTTTTAAGGAACCCCGACAATACCATATCTTCAGTCCGAAATTGATGTTCTTTAAAAACAATGTTTTCTAAAAGGTGTTTCCAAAAATATTCTATTATTATCCTATAATAATTAAAAAAACTTTTCCCTTTTTTTGTTTACCAATGTTTTCAATGTAATATTCTTATCACTTTATGAATATGGAATATTTATACCCTTTTATGGTGATAAAAGGAACATTCTTTCGTCCTCATACGACATGTATAGATATACCTGATGTCATTTACGTGAAACTTCATTTTCATGTCTAAAAGGATAATTTTTCCGAATTTTTTTTCAATTATTTTCAAGAAATAGATGTAAAAATATTTTCATGCTTTCATTATATATTTTCTATGTTTTATTGAAGGAAATATAATTTAAAACCTTTTTAAGATTTATTTATAAGTTTCAAAAATCATTTCAATGAAAAAAGGTTTTTAAAATGTTTTGAAGCTTATTTTATATTTCTTCAATGAAAATGGTTTTTAATATTTTTTTTAATTTTATTATATATTTTTTCATGGAAAAATGTTTCCACAATTTTATCACTGTTCTTTTATATGTTTTAATGAAAAAATAATTTAGAAATCATTGCAAGTCTCATTTATATGTTTTCAAAGTATTTTATAAGAAAATAATTTTCAAATGGTATTATGTATTAAAAATACATTTTCAAAGAAGAAATGATATTTTCTGCAAGAATCACTGTCCAATTATATTTCAAAATTATTTTCCATCCAAAAGGAAACTTTTTGATGTTACACATGCGATTATATGAAATGATCTAAAGGAAAAATTCATATTATTTCACCAACTGTGTTATTATTATGGTTAAAGTCTTTATTAAACACATATACATTCATGGGATATATTTTTATGAAATCCATTTCTCTTTCATGGGTTATTCTTTTGATGAAATGATTATGAAACATGTATCTTTTTACAGATCTTATGATACGATTGCATGTTTATAAAAACCATTTCATTTAATGGGTAATCATATGATTTTAATTATCTTGTTAAAAATGTATGTATTATTTCATTATGAGATGGTTGGAACCTATATGTCACTCCAATGAATAGGGTAAAGATTTATATCTTATGAGATAAACAAAGATGGTCTTGGTAGTAAACATTGACTACTATGATTCCTATTGAAGTGAACCATGACTACCAAAATGGTATGAAGAGTAAAATCATTCTACTAAGATGTAAATGTGAGTGAGCCATGAATATAAAGATGGTATAAGGAGTGAACTTGTTGTAATAAGAATATCTTGGTAGCATTGACTAGGCTATGATGGAAATCATATTACCTGCTTATATGTTTTGCACAATTTTATATTTTATACCTATGTTATGATCTCATGTATTATGTTATTTATTTCCTTATTAATCATTTTTATAAACTTCTAAGAATTATTCTATGATTCATGTATCTGATCTTTGATATGAATGACACGATCTTCCATTTTTGTGATCATGTTCTCATCCCCTTATGCTCATGATTATGCTTACATGTCTCTATTTTTACCCTTCTTGAGCATCATAACTCACCCCTATTTATGTTTCATCCCCCATGTTATTATGATATGTATTATGTTTGATGTGTCTATAAAGGGTGTTATTCAAGACAAACCATGTCTTAGATAATGTAGCTCACTTATATATCAGTTTTTATGTTTCCATGTTTCCAGAGTCCCTAGTTTAGTATGGTATATGGTCTCTGTTTTTATAATGTTTTAAGTATTCCTAAAATGTAATGTCATGTATATGTATGTCAAGACTGGATATCCAATGTTCATATTAGAGAAAAAATTTACTTTCCCTTTGGAAACTAGGATGAAAAAACTTTTGTGAGATCCATATGTATATTTATACGTATATGAATTGGGATGTCTCTAAGGCTAAGTATAAGGATGATTTAACATTTAGGAAAATGTCCTTGAAATTTGGTAAAGGATAGAGTGTGTGGTTTCATAGAAATACATCCCTATTTGGATATTATAAGTGTAAGTGTCTTTGGAATATATTTATGTAGGTGTAATAACTCAATCAAGATGTCTTTGGCCTCACTCAAGGTAATCTGGTACATGTAAATGGTCCTTGCTGCACACCAGGATTGACACTCTCATGGGATATGCTTTGAAAATTCAAAAACTCTTCACAAACCATAATAAAGGATTTAAATATATGTTTCATATGAATAAAAAATGACGAACCTAGGGTGTCATAGATTAAGAAAGGATTCATGAGTTAGGATTCTTATAATTAAAGGTTTTCATGACTATGTGGATTTATTCCATGATTTGTAATCCTCACACTATAATTCTAATATTAGTGAATGGAAGGAACCAAAAAAGTTGACTAATGATGGACATGTTGGATGATTATTGAATGATCAATACTGTGGGATGATCACTTTAATGAAATATGTTTTGATCATTCCTATTATTTTTCCATAGAACATGATTAACCACATTTCTAAAACCAAATCTCAAACTAACTATGGAAGATAAAGAAGGTGTTATCTAAGAGTTCGGGTAATGGAGACCACAGAGGGAGGAAAATTTGATTTTATATGGGTCATTAATGTGTAAAGAATCACATAAGTGGATTCCTTTGAGGAATAAGAAGATGTTTTCACTATGGAAAATAAGGACACATAGCAGGTGACTACAACGGAAAAAAAGGAAGAGTTCAACTAAAAAAATGGATGAGAATATTGGCCTCTCTAAGACATCATCGAATGTTAAGTGTTTTATGTGTTATGAAAATTGTCATTTTGAAACTCATTGTTCAATGATTAATGCTCCTGAAGGGAACCAACAAGGTGTTTTGAGAAATGGGTACATTGAAGATGATGAAGCACCTATAGATAAAGTGTAAAATTAAATAGGTATTGTGAAATAGGATGAGGTATCCTTGTTAGTGGAATAAGGATGAAGTGGAATAACAATTTTTTTTATGTATTTGGATTCCAGAATTATATAAGGATTTTTCAGTTTATGGTTTTCGCTATAGATTTACAAGAACACGATGAATGGTTCTGATGGATTAGAAACACGGTTTAATGGAACGATGATATCCATGGAAAGCACGTGATTAAGGTAAATATAACCCTTAATATATTCATTATGTTATGATAATGTTGTTTGGATAATGATATGTTGGATATGAGTAAATTGGATGGTACAGATTACCCAGGAACCAATTAAGTACTTGTTGATAAGTAGTTTATGATATCATGGATTATGTTCAAAATTTATATGATTTATCGAATATGTCTCGTAATATTTGGAATAAGGAATCAAGCATGTTTTCTAGAATTATTTATGGTATTTCATGTTATTACCACATTTCAATAGAATATATGATGATGGTATTCCCTTGTTTAGAATGATATAACAAATTTCTTCTTTATGATATATGGGGGATAAATGTTAATAATAATTTAAAATTGTCATTCTAGTGTTTTGGATCTTCATATTTCTAAAGGGTTATAAGGGTAACCATTCATGAAATGTATAAGTTAAACCTCGAAGGATGTATTTACGAATTGAGTTTCTATTACAAAGATTGGTTAAAAGGCTATATAGTGATTAACCATATTTTAATAATGTCCATCATATTTATTTGAGAATTATATTAGTGTGGTTTTAGAAAAGGACATCATGTATGTCGGTTGAAAGATAATCATGTCTGGCACGATCATAGGTCTTGGAACACATGACTGAAGGATGATAAGGGTTTCATGCCCACTACTAGAAAACATGATGTCCTGATTAATGCGTAATTATTTTTGTTGAATAAATATTAGTGATGAATCAGTAGGATTAATTTTTATGTTTACATGTTAATGTATTAAACATATTTATTTTGATGAATTTTTAGATCAAAATAGTTATTTATTTCATTATTTTATGGGCCTTAAGATATACTGAAGTGTCTTTTAGTACATCAAGAATCAAAGTTAATTTATAGATATCCATTTAATGAAGTAACAGATGAATTAAAAATAGATAAATTCATTACTAAAAAATGATTTTTTATATAAATATATTATGTATGTATATATCATTATATTCATGATCAATAACAAAATTAATCAATGTTTGGATAATGATTAAAAAACGTGTTGTCCTAATAACTTAATTTTTGTTTCACCGAAGAAATTTAAAATCATTGATGATTTATGACATTGAGGACCTAAAAAATTATAGATCATTAACTTATTTTTGATTAATGACCTCAATCACCCCATATAAAATTTTATGATTTTCCTCCATGTCCAATATTCACTCCTAAACTATGTTCTCCAATGGGTGAACCTGATTATATATCACTTTGGGTAACCTTTATTGTTACAGCTTTCCCTTTTATGTGATATTTTGGTATTCATTTTTTAGATGTGGGTTTATACAAAAAAATAGTCTAGAATTAAACCTTTGATTATCAATATGAAATTATAGGGTGAAATTTATTTTAAGTGGGTTGATTGTAACACCCCGAGAGATGTTGAATTAATTTAATCCTTTTAATAATTTTTATTTCACAAATCACTGAAAATCGTTTATTTTATATTAAAGAACATTTTTTGGCTTCCATTATACATAAAATCATGTTAATAATGAATTGTAGACAAAATAAATTTTAGATTTCGCTACACAGGACAATGAGGTTAGCTTGCGTTATATGAAACAATGACATTCCTTGATGGCATGTGTAACACATATAACAAAGGTTTACCGAACAATATAATATCATTAAAATATTACTATTTAATATAATAAGATATAACAGTGACATTAAAATAGTAGTCATGAATAGTATAAACTAAATTATTAAAATATTTGGTTTACACAAATATAATACTAATTCATATGTTACTAATTACTTAGAAATGAATATGAAAACTGATTTAATATAAAGGAAAATATTATTAATTTTATGGTCACAAATTTGTTCTTCCATAATAAATTAAATTAATTTTAATTAGTGAGTGATATTAATATAATATATACGTTATATATTTATTAAAATATTATTTATATTCATCTAATATATTTGATGGACATAAGATAAGAACAAACCAAATGTTATTCTTAAAAATCAATATTGTTTATAAAGGTTTCTTTACTGCTTTTTAATGAAGACCCAATTTTAAATCCAAATTTGGAACTTTTAAAGATTTAATATTTAAAAATAAACCTCATATTTAACTAAAAAGAATAAAATTTAGGTTATGATAATTGTTTTTGTTTTTTTTGTAATGTTTCATTTTTTAATTAATAGTTAAATATACTTTATTATGGTTCAAATTCCTTTTTTATATAATATATTTATAAGGATAAATTAAATTTTAAATTAGTAATAATGTTTAATTAGATAATATTTTTACCAATTAATCCAATTTTGGTCATTAGAACCTAATTTACATTGAAATTGGATATAAAAACATAACAATCGTTGAATCGTTTTTTACTTTTAAAATCTGCAGTTTCATCTAGTCATTTGGATTAATTTTAAATTAATTTCTACTACATATGATATTATAATTTGGAAAAATGGATTCCATATTTTGAATCAGAATACTTCATAATTTATAATATATTCATCTATGTTTTTGACCAAAATTATTAGTGAATGTAATTAATATTAATTACATCGATTAATGTAAAATTAAGATTAAGGAAAGACTAAACCTTAAATTTAAGACCCATAACGACTTATAACCTTGCCCAAAATCCATTGGATAGAAATATTTCTACTATATCCTCCATTATATTGACTTTGGATCATTATTTTATCCACCTTAAACCTGAAAAACATGGGTGGAATTGACTTTTCAAATATTTACAAGAGTGACACTCCTCCTTCGTTATAAAAGGCCACCACCTCTCCCTATTATTCACACATCTCATACCATATAGGTTCAGCCATTATCTGTACAGTACAATTCCAAAAATCCTTACCTTCCTCCTACATCCTCCCCATGGACTGAAATAAACCCAAGGAAACCTTTTGGCACAAACCTAAAGGAGTTAACCAATTTAGAGATAATGTCCTGTCTCAAGATACTTTCTTTAATTTTATTTCTCCACCCATAAACATTCTTAATTATAGGATTGTATAAAGAACAAAAAATCAAAAATATAATTGGATGTTTTTATTTTATTTTTTTGACCAAAAATTAAACACACCTCCACTTAATGGGTAACAAACAAACTGTTTACGTGTATGGAGAACTACCACCTCACTAAAAGATGACTGATCAGTTTTCCATTACCACCTCTCAAGGTGGATAATATGATGTATAAACACATAATATACATCATATATTATATTTATTATGTCTTTAATATTTTATACTCCTTTTTCAATGGATATATTTTTTTTTACTTTCCATTTTTTGTAAATATGATAATTTCATTTGAGGAAGTATTAACTACCACCACTCAAAGAGATGTGATTCATTCACACATTACATGGAATGTATTTAGGATGGTTTTAGTGAACATAAATGGTATATATGATAAAATAATGCTACTGGAATAATTATATATGTATACGTATATATACATATATTTCATTTACCTTCATTCAGTCAATACGACAATTAAACGAAAATAGTGTTCATGCGTACATACAGAATACCTTCTCAATTAATAGTTTATTACATTTCAAAACTTTATAATAAAAATATTATTATAAAAAAAATAAAACATATAAATTATATTCATATAATATTTTATATTCTTTGAATCATTATATATTTATAAGGACCAAATTTATAATAAATTATGACACTTGTGAAAAAACAATGGGAATATTACCCAAAGCATAACATTAACATGGAATTACTAAAAAGGGGGTAATATAATGTCATAATAAAACCATATATGGAATTATGTATAATAATATGGTTCTATGATACATGAATAATAAATTTATATTTTTATAAAGTAGGTTTGTATGAGTACGTCAAGAGTCAAGACACAAGGTAAGGGGTTTTCATCTCACTTTTTATTTCTATGAGATACATGCTTTATTCACCACCCATTGATTTTGAGTGGTGTTTATAGTTATCATGGATGTATTAAATTATTATTAAAATTAAAATTATTAGATTTAAAATATTTATTTAATTGTATATCAATCATGGGAATTATGTTACAAAAGTTACCAATTCGGTAAATTAATTTTCGCTCAATTTTCCTTCTTTGAGACACGTGAAATGTTATGCACCTATATTTATCCATGTGGTGTATTTACTTACATTGAAATGTAATTTATTGAATATAATACATTTTAATATATTTTAAGATTAATTTAATCTGATTTTCCTAAATGAGGTGTTTGTTTCAGATTTTCTATGTGGTAAGAGATTAATTAAACAATCTCATTGCTTTTCATGATAGTTTATGTTTAAACCTCCTTTGATGAAGTATTATGATAAATATATCAAGAAAATTAATGAATTTTAATATCCACTAGTAATTAATGATTTATTCATGTATTGGTACAGTTTTTCTACACATTGGTACATAAAATATTTAATAAAGTGTTTTTTTATTAAACCTCGACTTCATCCTACCTTTGGTAAAAAAGATATTTTCCTTAAAATAAATGTTTTCTAAAAAGGGTTTCCAAGATTATTCTACTACTCACTATAATAATTAAAATACATTTTACCTTTTTTTCTTTTTCGAATTCTTTTTAGGAAAACTTTTTATCTCTTTCAGAACAAGGAAATATTCTACTCTTTTTACAGTTCAAAAGGAATGTTCCTTTAACCTCATACAACATGTATCGATTTACCTACTGTAATTTCCGTGAATCTTCAATTTCATGTATAAAATGTAAATTTTTAAGAAAGTGTTTTTAAAATATTTTTCATAAAATTACTTTCAAAACATTTTCAATGTTTATTCATATTTTTTCAACTAAGAAGGTTTTGAAAACACTTTCACTCTTTGTTTGTATGTTTTCAAATTTATATTACAAGAAATGGATTTAAATAAATTTCTAAAAAATAAAAATGGTTTTTAAATGTTTTGAAGCTTATTTTATATGTTTTTGATGAAAAAGGGTTCTAATTTTTTTTAATCTTATTTTATAAGTTTTCAATAAGAAATGTTTCTGAAAACATTTCATGTTTTTTATATATTTTCAAGGAAAATTATTTCAAAATGATTGCAAGTGATGTTTTCTATATTTCAAGATATTTTATAAGAAAATTATTTTCAAATGGTTTTATGTATTAAAATTCATTTGTCAAAGAAGAAAGGAAATTTTCCTCAACAAATGTATTTGAATGATATTTCAAAATTATTTTCCATCTAATATGACATTCAATGTAACATCCTTCCCCATCCCACTATATTGAGAGGAAGAGTATTTCGACTTGGTCTTAAGAGACGTTTCCAAGGCACCAAAGGATGGAAATATATGACAAGGGCTTCGAGAATAAATTTGGGTACAATTTTCACTTGGGATGAACCATCCAACCAGACACTCCATTACCAATAAAACAACATGATGAATGTGCACATAGAAACCCAACCCATACATTACCATAGGGCATCCAACTATTCCATAAATTTCTGAACTTCCAATACAACCAAACCAAATATCAGAGTAACAAGAAGAAGACTACACCATAAGACCCCATGGAACTAGGAAACCATCCATAGCTGCACACCAAGATCCATGCTCCAAGCACCATAAAATCACTAATTAATCATGTCTAACTGCTAGAAAAATGAGATTCCCTACCCTTTAAAGTGTCCAATAAAATGACATCTTCCAAAGCACCATAGTTACAAATAGGGGGTGAGTAATAATAGTCAGTAGTTTTTCCCCAAAATGACTTTCCTACACACACCACTAGGATAAAACCATTATCACATTTTTATGAAATAGAATATATAAAACATTAAATAGTGAAACCATTACCATAATCCAACACACCATTATCATGATATTAAAATAAGGGAAACCCCCAAAAAGGGCTTAATCCAAAACATCGTCCAACATTAGACCGACGAATTACAACTTGTAAAGAAACACGCAACAAGGAAACCGAAATGGTGGAGATTGTAACATCCCACCCCATCCCATTGCTTGAGGGGGTGGAGGAATGATACTAGGACATAACCAACGTTTTAAATGTGACAAAGGCTACCAATAAATGACGAGGGATTCAAGAATAAATTGGAGGAAAATGTTCCCTTAAGATGAACCATCCAACCAAACACACCATTACCAAAAAAACTAATGCGCACGTGGAAACATTACCCATACATTACCAAAGGAAAAAACAACTATTCCATAAAATTCCAAAATTCCAACACAACCAAACCAAATATTAGATTACCAAGCTGAAGAATACACCACAAGACCCCATGGAACTAGGAAACCATCCATATCTCCACACCATGTTCCATGCTCCAAGCCCCAAAAAATCACCAATGCATCATGTCGAACCACTAGAAAAATTATATTCCTTACCCTTACCTATGACCCAAAAACAAAATATTCAAAATCACCAAAGTGAAAAAGAAGGGGTGAGTACTAATACTCATTAGTATTTCCCTAACTAAATTACCTACACATGCTACTTGGAAAAACCGTTAGCATAGTTATATAAAATAGATTATATAAATCATTAAATAGTGAAACCATTACAAATAGCCAACACACCATTATCAAGCATGTAAAACATGTGAAAACCCCAACTATGCCTTAAGACATAGCATCATCCCAGATTATCCAAATGAATTTCAACTTGAAAAGATGCACAAAACTAGGAAAACAAAAAGGTAGAGCTTCTGTCCAACCTGTTTACTACATATCCAACTAGTGGTGATTCCCGACCACTATCCATATTGGTGGATCTACCATCCACTATCCATCACCCATTTATAGTGATAATTCCTACCACCTTCCACACAATAAACACAATCTGTAACACATTATCAACTGAAATACATAAAACACCATGGACTCACCATAATCACACAACCATTTCTATCACATCCTAATTAACTTTATTAAATCACCAATTTCTTAAAAACACCCTTCTAGAATTTTCCATTAAAAAACACATTTCAATAAAACAACATTTTTATTGAAACCCATTTTCAAAAACCACATTCGTAATCCAAACCAAGGAAAAAATCATAAAATCTACACATTAAAGTCACAGAAGAAAACCCCTCTTTTAACAATCCCGTTTCACCCAAAAATCCCCAGGCTTCACAAAATCTTTTTCCATCAAGATTCTCACATCATATGTCACGACCCGCCCTCGGGGCCCGTGCCGTGACTACCCCAAGCCCGCCTTCCATAGGCCAGGGGATGGCGACTAGCACCAAGGCGTAAAATCCCAGTAGAAAGGGAAGGCATTTCCTTAATAGAGTAAACAAGCACCTCAGAGTAACAAGCAGAAGTAAAGCAGTACACAAAACTAGAACAACTGTGCTGAAGTAAAGGGGCCGAAAATACAAGCCCAACTGTAAAGTAAAGTACAACTCGAAAGGGAAAACAGCAACTGAAAGTACAAGCGGCTCCTGGGACGTCCTCCTCGATTCCTACCTGAAGGGTAGGCACAGATGGCTCAGCTCCTGGATCGTCCACCACGGATCCTACCTGAAGGGTAGGTACAGATAGCTCCACAACTCCTCGGGTCCAACTGTCCGCTCCGAGCACGTCCCGCTCAGTGGTCCTCCTCCGGGTACCGACCTACTCCGAAAGCCTCAACTGCAGTCAGCGCTGTCCATCGTCTGCAACCAACACAACGAAGTGCGGGCATAGCCCGTGCAGGGGTGAGTATAAGATACTCAGTAGGGACCCCGAGACCCTCAAAGGTCTCCCGAAATCCACAAAGGATAAACCACATGAAGGATACAATCATGAAGTAACATCCAGTATTGATTAGGTATATTCCCATACATATACCTATGTCACCAATTTCCGTTCGGCTCCAACACCGAGCCCAAGAACAACCCAATCCACAAAGAAGAGTAAACAGTAAATCCAGACAGGATAACAGTACAAGTCCACACAGTTTATAACAAGTTTATGAAATCAACGGATAACCAATTACCCAGGTATATGCCCATACATATACCTAAGTTATCAAGCGACCCATCTCAATCATGAGGAAACACAAAGATCATTGACTCAGCTCAAACCAGGATTTTCATTATCGAAACCGTAGCTGCTGAAGAGCCCCGTCTCTGAAGTGTGCAGTAGTCCTGTCACGACTCCGAGGTACTGCTCACTAACCTATGACTGCTGAAGTACTCCTCCTGTCGAGTACCGCGGGTCTGCTGCCAACTACCGGGCGCTCCGTCCACTGAGGGTCTGCTGCCAAATACCGGGCGCTCACCCAATTAGCCTTCAGAGGTACTCCTCCAGTCGTGTACCGCAGGTCTGCTGCCAACTACTAGGCGCTCCGTCCGCCGTGGGTCTGCCGCCAAATACCGGGCGCTCCGTCCACTGGGCTAGTCAACTCACTCCAAGTCGAGTCGGTCGAGCAGTCTTCAGGTCTCAGCCGGCTACATGGTCTCCGTACTCCGTACGCTCGTCTCCAGTATCACAGGTCTGCCGCTACAACCAAGCGCACTACCTCTATCGAGTAACACAGAAGATTCAGCTCACACGAATAAACTTCTTCGGATGACGATAAAGATGATCACTGAACCATCTATGTCGTCGGACCCACGAAGGATCGATAGGTACTAACCTTGCAGTGACCCACACAGGATCGGGCCCACACAGGACCGGTAGCACTGATCCACGTAGGATCGCTGAGTGCAGTAGTCGTCAGAGTCCACGGAGGATCTCTGCACAGTCATCGCCGCAGCCCACTGAGGATCTCTGCATGGTCGTCGTCGGAGTCCACGGAGGATCTCTGCACAGTCGTCGCCGCAGTCCACTGAGGGTCTCTGCACGGTCGTCGCTGTCGAAGTAGCAGTCGCAGTAAGAGTCGCAGTAACAGTCGTAGCCAACACTAGGGTTCCCGCACACAGCAAGCTCGTTCGGAGGGTCCGCTCCACGAGCCGAGAGGCTGATACATCAAATGTCACGAAGACCAGAGTTGATGTATCCAAAAGTTCCGTATCGTCAACAGGAACTCAACGCAACAGACGGCGCGTCGATCGGACGCCCGGTCTGAGAGTTATTGGCATTTTCGTCCCCGGGGCCCGGTTGGTTTTTAAGGCAAAACCAACCCGACCGTACTCCACCTGCGTCCAAACCTCGGGAGGAGTATGTCAAAAGTTCAGTCCCACTTAGAGGATTCCATCAAAGTCGACGGCACGTCAATCGGACGTCCGAAACTCAAGATATGAGCGTTTCCGCTCCGAGGGCCCGGTTGGTTTCGTGAACGAACCAACCCGGCCGTACTCCGTCGGCACCCTAACCTCGGGCGGAGTATATCAAAATATTCTTCTCACTAAGAGGAACTTATCAGAACTAATGGCACGCCATTCGGACGTCCGTAGCTCAAGATACGAGCGTTTCCGCTCCGAGGGCCCGGTTGGTTTCGTGTACGAACCAACCCGGCCGAACTCAAAGTAATCCTAAACTTTGAGTGCGATATACCGAAACGACCGTCTCGATCCAAGGATCGTGTAGCCGCAGACGGTTCGTCATTCGGAGGTCTACAGCTCAAGTTATGAGCTTTTGACTGAAAAGGTCCGAAAACGGGGGGGTCTGGGCCCGGCCCGGCCCAGTACCCCCCCTGAACCGGTCCGATCCGGGTCGGCCCGAACCGGGTCCGGGTCCGGCCCGGTTCAGTGTGGCCCGGCCCGGTTGGCTCGGCCCGGCCCGGCTAGGCGGTCCGGCCCAGCCGGCACAATCCGGCCCGGCCTGCGCGACCCGGCCCGGCCGGTCGCGCGGCCCGACCGCTCAGAACCGCTCGGCCAGCTTGGCCGAGCGCGTGGTTTCGCGCGAAACGGGTGGCGCCGCCCCCCCGTGACTTCAATCAACGCCCCCCCACGTGAGGGGGGCCCGTTCCTCGGCTGCCGGGGGTTTCAAAACCCCCAGAAATCAAGGCACGGCCGGCATTGAAGCCGGCCGTTTGTCCACCCGCGGGACCTGCAGGTCCCGCCTCCGAGCAAACCGGCGGCCGGCACAGCCGGCCGCCCCCTTCTTCTCTGCCGCGGCAAGGGCCGCGGCTCTTCTGTTCTCCGGCGGCCGGCGAGGCCGGCCGCCTCTGGCTTCTCCGCCGCGGCCGTAGGGCCGCGGCTCCTCCGCAGAGTCATTGCGGCTTGCCACGTCTGATGGCCGCGGCCTTGTCCGACTCGTCGCACCTCTGCCGTAGGCCGCTCCGACCACTGTCATTCACTGGTTCATTTCTCTGGCGCGGCGCGATGGCGTCGCGCGCCACCGCCGCGACTCACTCCGGCTGCGGTCCTCGACATTTTCTTGCGGTGCAACGACACTGTGTTATCCCGCACCAAAGCACAATGATTTCAAGCACATGGAAGGAGGTCAGACGTGTTTGTGCGGTCCGGCCTCCTTCCATTAATCCGACAGCAGTCGGTTATTTAAAATCAAAGTAGAATTGAATAAAGGTTATTCAAGAGCACAGAATAAAACCCCTACCTCGAAGGAAGCTCGCGGAGCTCGTCAACGATCCGCGAAGGACGAGCGTCGCGGAGGTCGGTCGTCACGGAAGAAGACGTCGTCGGCATCGCGGTTATGGCGTCGTGGTAGACGGACGTGGGTTCGCCTCGAGAGGCACGTCGCGGAAAGTGCGTTGCGGCGTCGGACGTAGGTTCGCCGCGGAAAGCACTTCGCGGAGAGGATGCGTTGCGGCGTCGTGGAGGAAATCCAACATGTTGCAGTCCGACGTCGTGGAAGAAGGACGCCGCGTTCTTCGTCGTGGAGGAAGAACTCACAAGAAGCCTCCCTCTTTTCCTCTCCGCACAGCAAACGCAAACCCGCAAAGGAAACTAAAAACTGAATTAAATAGAAGGGTTTGGAATTTCAAAGGTTTGAAATTCAAACCTCTTCATTTAATTCCCCACAATTAAAACTTAAGTTATAACTTAAGTTTATTAAAATTAAAGCATGACCTTAAAACTTAACACAACACAACTTAAGTCTTTTGAAATTCAATATATTGAATTTCAATAACGTTAGATAACTCCTCAATTAAAAACCATGAGTTATAACATTAATTAAGTGAGTTTAAAGGGGGGAAGATAAGGGGGTTTAGAGAATATGAGGGGGTGGGGTTTGTGTGGGCCCACCACCCTCATAACCTCTAAAGGGAAGTTGGGAGTTACCCAACTTCAACCCAATGGATAAAACACTTAGTGTAAAATAAAAATCATAGATAAATTATTAATTAATCTTCCACAATTTTTATCATCACCCCTCGTCAGAACGCACCTCTGGAACAGGTGTTCCTAAGCAATTACCGGCGCTACGGTTCCAATGGTGCCCTCGGAATTTTGATTCCGGGCACCGGTTCATAAGTTAGAGATTCCCGCTCGTTCGTTTACTGAACGTACCCGAGCCGAACTTCGGTTGATGATTCCGGGCCCACCGGACCTCGGAATCAGGTGCCGTCTGAAACTGCGCTCTTGTAAAATTCCAAAGAAAATTAACAAAAAATTTTCCTTGAAATTTACGGGTCTTTACATTACTCCCACCTCAGGGATTTATGTCCCCGTAAATCTTCAACTCACACTTAAGGGAAACAAAGTAGTACTGAGCACGCAACTGAGCTTTACGCTCCCATATGCTCACCTGAAGATCTCGTGCTACCCGTGAAGCACCCCAGAGGAAGCAACCGTTCACGTAGAACCTGCTCCTGTCGATCCTCGTTCTCTACTAGAACCTCTGTGCTTGTCGCCCTGTCATCGACGTCCAACTCCCCGAGGTCGATGACGTGTGAAGAAACATACACGTATCTCCACAGCTGAGATACGTGGCGGACATTATGCACCCGGTGCGACTGAGGTGGTAGGGTCAAGAGGTAAACCTCCTCGCCTACCCTGCTGAAGACCAAAAGGGTCCATCGAACTTCGGAGATAACATGCCGCCTCGGCCACATCTCTGAAACCTCATCGGGTTGAGACCGTATAAGAACGTGTTCGTCACCCTCGAACTCAAGAGGTTTCCCTTTTTAGGTTAGAACTGAAACTCAAAACTCCTGCTGCCACAAGGGTAGGGTTGACCAACTCAAGAGTGATCGGTCACACCCTCTTATGCCTGAGTTTAACATGTGCTGCCCAGGGTTTCCTTTTCGCCGACCAAGGAAAACCTATTCCGACGTTTGCCTAAAACAGTCAACCGGGGTATGATTTGTGAATCAAAACCATACCCAGATCAACGTCGTAAGGCCTCTACGCTGCCACCAAGAGATTCCAACCGAAACTCTCACCTC
The DNA here is from genome assembly GCA_963277665.1 of Viscum album. Lineage (NCBI taxonomy): Eukaryota > Viridiplantae > Streptophyta > Magnoliopsida > Santalales > Viscaceae > Viscum > Viscum album. Next base: position 620,395,280 of record OY728167.1, on the reverse strand, counting down.
GAGGTCAAATCACACCGTCGGCGTAAGCGTGATTATCGAGTCTCCTCCCAAAGGTATCTCCAGACGTGAGGGTCAAGTCTACGGCTTACCCGGAACCTCTAGGTCTGGGACATGATTCGTGGAAGGGTAGAATGATTGGTTCTTATGTCTATAGATATGGCAGCTCGTAGTAGACATAATTCGTACCCCGAATCATTCTTAGAGCTCCTGGGTCACACTCCTTGACCGCAATGCAGCTACTCTCCTCCCCAGCCCTCCTGCTCCCTGAGCCTGGCGGGGACTACTAAGTCGGGTGGTCGTAACATGTCGAAATGTACACGGCCACATGCTGCTCTCCAAGCTCCGCTTCCACGTCTGCTACCCTGCAGATTCATCTTTCCTTAGCACTTCCTCCTCCTGAAACATTTTACACGCTCGAGTCTCTGAGACTGGCGCTAGTTTCCTGCCTTTCACTGCTAACGTTCACAACCACAAAGGTTCTCTCTAGCATCCTAGCATAGGTAGGAATGCATAGAGGAAAAGTAATGGTTCGGATGTCCTTTAGACACACTTCGCTCAGAAGTTCGAGTCTAATGAACTGATCACAACCTAACCAACGAGTACCAAGATTGATTGGTAAGCCACGTTGAGTACTCTGCTTCCGACATGTCGTAATGTCGAAGCTGTATTAGCTCCAGAAAACTCACAACCACCTCCTCAAGCCAGTCCTCAGCCGCCTACGAGTCAGGCTCACCTCGAAACTTGAGGGATATCTGGTGCTAAAACATATGTAAGGCACTAAGCCTATGAGTCTCTGCTACCGGTACCGCCGGTAGTGTCTGCTGACCAACAGGTAGTGACATAGCTGGCGCACTACCCGTAGGTACTATCCCAGGTATAGGTTCGCGTACCGAAGCCTTATTACTATAAGGACCAACCTCATGGTCACTCACTGGAAACACCAGGAGCTAAGATCATCATCCGCTCTACTAGTATCCAAGCTAGGCGTAGAACTCTAGCAATCGCCTCCATCCAGTCCACTGCTGCCTGGGAAATCTGTCTCGCCTTGTATCCTCAGAGGCCTCTACTGCTGGAACCCGTGCATCGTGCTTTGCTAGCGTGCACCGTCAGCTAGTGGCATCCTCTGCCTAACGGGTGGTGGTGCTGCTGGTACACCACCCGAAGGTGCCAACACTGAAAAAGGGCCCTGCACCGGAGTCTCGCTGCTCGGTGGGCCATCATCGAGAACTCTCTCGGAACTCCAGCTAACTATCTGCATGGTGACATCCTGAACAGATGTGTCACGGTCAACGATTTATACCTGGTGAGTTGACCTGGTTTGAGCTGACTTTAAACCTTTTGGGAAACACACACGCAATCAGTGTTTTCGTGCATTAAGTCGGAAATCAGAAGTCAGGGTCCTGGTGTACGGAGACGTCGGCCGCCGCACCAACACTGGACTCCCTGGACTAATAACCACACTCAATACACTAAACACTATTTCTTCACATAGAAGAAAGATCGGAGTCTGCGGTAGAACCGACCCCTATGATACCAATTTGTCACGACCCGCCCTCGGGGCCCGTGCCATGACTACCCCAAGCCCGCCTTCCATAGGCCAGGGGCTGGCGACTAGCACCAAGGCGTAAAATCCCAGTAAAAAGGGAAGGCATTGCCTTAATAAAGTAAACAAGCACCTCAGAGTAACAAGCGGAAGTAAAGCAGTACACAAAACTAGAACAACTGTGCTGAAGTTAAGGGGCTGGAAATACAGGCCCAACTATAAAGTAAAGTACAACTCGAAAGGGAAAACAACAACTGAAAGTACAAGCGGCTCCTGGGACGTCCTCCTCGATTCCTACCTGAAGGGTAGGCACAGATGGCTCAGCTCCTGGATCGTCCACCACGGATCCTACCTGAAGGGTAGGTACAGATAGCTCCAAAACTCCTCGGGTCCAACTGTCCGCTCCGAGCACGTCCCGCTCAATGGTCCTCCTCCGGGTACCGACCTACTCCGAAAGCCTCAACCGCAGTCAGCGCTGTCCGTCGTCTGCAACCAACACAACGAAGTGCGGGCATAGCCCGTGCAGGGGTGAGTATAAGATACTCAGTAGGGACCCCGAGACCCTCGAAGGTCTCCCGAAATCCACAAAGGATAAACCACATGAAGGATACAATCACGAAGTAACATCCAGTATTGATTAGGTATATGCCCATACATATACCTATGTCACCAATTTCCGTTCGGCTCCAACACCGAGCCCAAGAACAACCCAATCCACAAAGAAGAGTAAATAGTAAATCCACACAGGATAACAGTACAAGTCCACACAGTTTATAAGAAGTTTATGAAATCAACGGATAACCAATTACCCAGGTATATGCCCATACATATACCTAAGTTATCAAGCGACCCATCTCAATCATGAGGAAACACAAAGATCATTGACTCAGCTCAAACCAGGATTTTCATTATCGAAACCGTAGCTGCTGAAGAGCCCCGTCTCTGAAGTGTGCAGTAGTCCTGTCACGACTCCGAGGTACTGCTCACTAACCTATGACTGCTGAAGTACTCCTCCTGTCGAGTACCGCGGGTCTGCTGCCAACTACCGGGCGCTCCGTCCGCTGAGGGTCTGCTGCCAAATACCGGGCGCTCACCCAATTAGCCTTCAGAGGTACTCCTCCAGTCGAGTACCGCGGGTCTGCTGCCAACTACTAGGCGCTCCGTCCGCCGTGGGTCTGCCGCCAAATACCGGGCGCTCCGTCCACTGGGCTAGTCGACTCACTCCAAGTCGAGTCGGTCGAGCAGTCTTCAGGTCTCAGCCGGCTACATGGTCTCCGTACTCCGTACGCTCGTCTCCAGTATCGCAGGTCTGCCGCTACAACCAAGGGCACTACCTCTATCGAGTAACACAGAAGATTCAGCTCACACGAATAAACTTCTTCGGATGACGATAAAGATGATCACTGAACCATCTATGTCATCGGACCCACGAAGGATCGATAGGTACTAACCTTGCAGTGACCCACACAGGATCGGGCCCACACAGGACCGGTAGCACTGATCCACGTAGGATCGCTGAGTGCAGTAGTCGTCAGAGTCCACGGAGGATCTCTGCACAGTCGTCGCCGCAGCCCACTGAGGATCTCTGCATGGTCGTCGTCGGAGTCCACGGAGGATCTCTGCACAGTCGTCGCCGTAGTCCACTGAGGGTCTCTGCACGGTCGTCGCTGTCGAAGTAGCAGTCGCAGTAACAGTCGCAGTAACAGTCGTAGCCAACACTGGGGTTCCCGCACACAGCAAGCTCGTTCGGAGGGTCCGCTCCACGAGCCGAGAGGCTGATACATCAAATGTCACGAAGACTAGAGTTGATATATCCAAAAGTTCCGTATCGTCAACAGGAACTCAACGCAACAGACGGCGCGTCGATCGGACGCCCGGTCTGAGAGTTATTGGCATTTTCGTCCCCGGGGCCCGGTTGGTTTTTAAGGCAAAACCAACCTGACCGTACTCCACCTGCGTCCAAACCTCAGGCGGAGTATTTCAAAAGTTCAGTCCCACTTAGAGGATTCCATCAAAGTCGACGGCACGTCAATCGGACGTCCGGAACTCAAGATATGAGCGTTTCCGCTCCGAGGGCCCGGTTGGTTTCGTGAATGAACCAACCCGGCCGTACTCCGTCGGCACCCAAACCTCGGGCGTAGTATATCAAAAGATTCGTCTCACTAATAGGAACTTATCAGAACTAACGGCACGCCATTCGGACGTCCGTAGCTCAAGATACGAGCGTTTCCGCTCCGAGGGCCCGGTTGGTTTCGTGTACGAACCAACCCGGCCGAACACAAAGTAATACAAAACTTTGAGTGCGATATAACGAAACGACCGTCTCGATCCAAGGATCGCGTAGCCGCAGACGGTTCGTCATTCGGTGGTCTACAGATCAAGTTATGAGCTTTTGACTGAAAAGGTCCGAAAACGGGGGGGTCTGGGCCCGGCCCGGCCCAGTACCCCCCTGAACCGGTCCGATCTGGGTCGGCCCGAACCGGGTCCGGGTCCGGCCCGGTTCAGCGTGGCCCGGACCGGTTGGCCCGGCCCGGCCCGGCTGGGCGGTCCGGCCCAGCCGGTACAATCCGGCCCGGCCTGCGCGACCCGGCCCGGCCGGTCGCGCGGCCCGGCCGCTCAGAACCGCTCGGCCAGCTTGGCCGAGCGCGTGGTTTCGCGCGAAACGGGGGGCGCCACCCCCCCGTGACTTCAATCAACGCCCCCCCACGTGAGGGGGGCCTGTTCCTCGGCTGCCGGGGGTTTCAAACCCCCGGAAATCAAGGCACGGCCGGCATTGAAGCCGGCCGTTTGTCCACCCGCGGGACCTGCGGGTCCCGCCTCCGAGCAAACCGGCGGCCGACACAGCCGGCCGCCCCCTTCTTCTCTGCCGCGGCAAGGGCCGCGGCTCTTCTGTTCTCCGGCGGCCGGCGAGGCCGGCCGCCTCTGGCTGCTCCGCCGCGGCCGTAGGGCCGCGGCTCCTCCGCAGAGTCTTTGCCGCTTGCCACGTCTGATGGCCGCGGCCTTGTCCGACTCGTCGCACCTCTGCCGTAGGCCGCTCCGACCACTGTCATTCACTGGTTCATTTCTCTGGCGCGGCGCGATGGCGTCGCGCGCCACCACCGCGACTCACTCCGGCTGCAGTCCTCGACATTTTCTTGCGGTGCAACGGCACTGTGTTATCCCTCACCAAAGCACAATGATTTCAAGCACATGGAAGGAGGTCAGCCGTGTTTGTGCGGTCCGGCCTCCTTCCGTTAATCCGATAGCAGTCGGTTATTTAAAATCAAAGTAGAATTGAATAAAGGTTATTCAAGAGCACGGAATAAAACCCCTACCTCGAAGGAAGCTCGCGGAGCTCGTCAACGATCCGCGAAGGACGAGCGTCGCGGAGGTCGGTCGTCACGGAAGAAGACGTCGTCGGCATCGCGGTTATGGCGTCGCGGTAGACGGACGTGGGTTCGCCGCGAGAGGCACGTCGCAGAAAGTGCGTTGCGGCATCGGACGTAGGTTCGCCGCGGAAAGCACGTCGTGGAGAGGATGCGTTGCGGCGTCGTGGAGGAAATCCAACACGTTGCAGTCCGACGTCGTGGAAGAAGGATGCCGCGTTCTTCGTCGTGGAGGAAGAACTCACAAGAAGCCTCCCTCTTTTCCTCTCCGCACAGCAAACGCAATCCCGCAAAGGAAACTAAAAACTGAATTATATAGAAGGGTTTGGAATTTCAAAGGTTTGAAATTCAAACCCCTTCATTTAATTCCCCACAATTAAAACTTAAGTTATAACTTAAGTTTATTAAAATTAAAGCACGACCTTAAAACTTAACACAACACAACTTAAGTCTTTTGAAATTCAATAGATTGAATTTCAATAACGTTAGATAACTCCTCAATTAAAAACCATGAGTTATAACATTAATTAAGTGAGTTTAAAGGGGGGAAGATAAGGGGGTTTAGAGAATATGAGGGGGTGGGGTTCGTGTGGGCCCACCACCCTCATAACCTCTAAAGGGAAGTTGGGAGTTACCCAACTTCCACCCAATGGATAAAACACTTAGTGTAAAATAAAAATCATAGATAAATTATTAATTAATCTTCCACAATTTTTATCATCACCCCTCGTCAGAACGCACCTCTGGAACATGTGTTCCTAAGCAATTATCGGCGCTACGGTTCCAATAATGCCCTCGGAATTTTGATTCCGGGCACCGGTTCATAAGTTAGAAATTCCCGCTCGTTCGTTTACTGAACGTACCCGAGCCGAACTTCGGTTGATGATTCCGGGCCCACCGGACCTCGGAATCAGGTGCCGTCTGAAACTGCGCTCTTGTAAAATTCCAAAGAAAATTAACAAAAAAATTTCCTTGAAATTTCCAGGTCTTTACATCATATCCAAAGTTAATTTCCATAAAAAATTAATTGCAACCAATGTTACTAGTTCTAACCAAGTGGAGTCGAGAGAGAAGCCACCTACTTTTAGAGTTCCAGTGAAATCAACCCACAAGCCACTACACCAAAAATCCAATGAACGCACCACCAAAAATGCCCTAGATCCTCTTCCCTATCATCCAAAATCCCTAAGATAATCAATTTAGTCTACAAAGTCATAGATCTACAAGAAAATTATGTAGATATAGGGAACCAAGAAAGGGAGTAGAGTATATTTAGAGAGAAACAAAGAAGAATCCAAGAGGGAGGACTTACCCTAGAGGAACCACCATCAAACCACCTCTAAACCCCTTCAAGTCACTTTCAAAATGTGTGGGAGAGACACTAAAACCCTTGAGAACTGATAATAATGTGTGAGACTCTAGTGGGAAAATATTTGAAGTGATTTAGGTCAATCTCGAGTGTTCTCATTTTAAAAAAAATCAGATTTAATGGGCCACATGGCTAGCTGGCACAGTTTGACAAACTATTCGCTAACTGTGCGAATGCTAGTGCCTTAAAGGAATCTCACATGGACTCACCATAGGTTTAGACAAACTATGTGAAAACCGTGAGGGACCCCACTGATTTGAGTTTCACGGTTTTCTTGAGATTCCCCCAGAGTTTCCCCTAACCATTCTCAAACTGTTCATCCATAAAAAGGCCCCCAAAAAAACTATTCCATAATCTCCCAACCTCATAAAATCTCATCCCAAGAACTTTAAACACATAAAAGGCATAAAAATCATATATACCTCAAACCAGGGGGCACTACATTCTCCCCACCCCTGTATATTCCATCTTTAGAAAGTAGAGAACGATATCATTTTCAATAGAGCTCAGGCCATTACTCGGCCATCTCTATTTCTATATCCCAAGTCTCCTACTAAATCTTAACATGATAACAAAAAACATGAACTGAACTGATGCATTTACCATGAAATAATTTGTCTTTCCTATCCACAATCTACATCGGCACGTGCACCATAGAAGCATCCAGTTGTAGCTCAACATGATCCCAATGAATCATATGGTCATGATCCAGTTGATAGTTTTTCAACTGCGACACATGAAACACATTGTCCACCACACTAAACAATGGTGGAAAAGCCAACTGATAAGCCACCTCTCCAAGCCGCTCAAGTATCTCAAATGGCAAAATATACCTTGGAGATAACTTACCCTTCTATCCAAACCGACGATGTCCAAACCTAGGATAGATCTTCAAAAACACATGATTACCCACCTCGAACGACAACGGTCATCGACGATGGTTCACATATGATTTTTGGCGACATTGATCCATGTCCATACTCTTTCTAATAAATATGATCTCCTTCATAGTCTCTTGGACAAGTCTAGGTCGAAACATCAATGTATCCCCCATTTCCACCCGACAATGAGGAGAACGACACGGGCACACATACAATACCTCAAACAGAGCCATGTGTATTGAATCTTGATATCTGTTATTATAGTAGAAATACAGAAATGGTATGTTCTCCTCCCATGAACCACGAAAATACATCACGGATTCCCTTATTATATCATGCAATGTTTTTATCATCCTCTCAGATTGGCCATCCGTGTATGGATGATACACCATGCTCATCATCAACTATATCACAAGGGATTGCTGCAAGGATTTATTAAAATGAGATGTGAACCCGAGATCTCTATTTGATAAAATCGAAACTGGAACAGTATTCATCTTTACCATCTATTGGATATATATTTGGGATAGATCCTTCACTATATGTGAGTCACAAATCAGAATGAAATGGGCTGAATTTGTGAGTTGATGTACAATCACCCATATGGAATCATGCTTCCAGACTATTATCAGAATACGAGTCACAAAATCCTTCATTATTTTCTCTGACTTCCAAATTGGAAAAGGAGAAGATTGCAACATTTTTTATGGCTGCTGATGCTCTTTCTTAATTTACTAACAAGTCAAGAATCTCATAACAAACATGGATACATACCTTTTCATAGAATCCCACAATAACTGAACTTTCAATTCCATATACATTTTCTAAATTCCATGATGGACAACCCACCTGGAATGATGATAAGATTTGACATGTTCCTCCTAAAAGGCCACCGGTACGACCATATGATTCTAAAAACACAAGAATGAATTCCCATTCAGTTCCTAGCACTCAATGGTCTCCCCACCATTGAGTTTCAACCTCATCTCCATACATTTTGAATCAGATGTGTGTGCCTATTTCTCCAGACTTTGCAAGTCTGTATCCAATGAAACCCGAAAGAAAACTGCTATGTCACCTAGGTGCTCACATTACAATTTCCTGTCAGCTATGACTGACATCAACTGCCACAGTTCTGATGCATGTTTCACCACCTGAGCATATGATTTTCTACTTAATGAATCTTCCAACAAATTTACCTTACTCGGTGTGTACATTAATTCAAAATTGAACATCTAAAGATATTTATTTCATCTTTTTTCCTTAAATTCAAATCTCATTGTGAGAAAATATGATTTAAACTCTTATGGTCGGTAAACACCGTGAATTTCTCACTGAATAGATAATGACGCCTCATTTTCATGGCATGAACCACTACTACAAACACCAAATCATGTGTTTGGTAGTTCTTTTCATGAAACCTCAACTTCATTGAGCCATATGAAACCACATGATATCCTTTCTTGAGAACAAACCCTAACCCTGATCCTGATGCGTCACAATATACCACGTACCCTTTCCGTGGTTCTGGAAAACCCAAGATTGGTGTCGATGTAAGGTGACCCTATATCTCTTCAAATCATTTCTGATACTGTTATTCCCATTGAAATGTGATATTCTTCCTTGTCAAAGCTGTCAGTTGGGAGGACAATTGTGAGAAATCATAAAAAAAAATTCTGATAATACCCAGTGAGGCAAAGGAAAATCTATATTTCAAAAATGTTCCTTGGTGGTTTCAAGGAGATAACAACCTACATCTTTTATGGATCAACTAAAACACATTTCTTAGAAATAACATGGCCAATAAAACAAACCTCATGTATCCAAAAGTCACACATTGCAAATTTGGAATATAACCAATGATCCCTGAAGATCCCCAACACTATTTCCAAGCGTTTCTCATTCTCTACTCTTTTCCTTGAATACACCAATATATCATCAACAAATACCACCATAAAGGAATCTAGATTTACCTAACATATCTGATTTATTAATTACTTGAACACCGCTATGGTATTCGTTAGACCAAAGGTCATAACCACAAACTCATAATGGCCATATATACTTCTGAAAACTATTTTGGGGATATCATCTGTCCTTACCTGCAATTGATGATATCCTAACCTCAAGATAATCACGAAAAACCACTGAGCTCCCCTCAACTCGTCAAACAAATCATCAATGCATGGAAGTGGATATTAGTTCATTATCATAACCTGATTAAGTGTTCAATAATCCAAACAAAGCCGCATAGTTCCATTCACCTTTTTAACAAACCAAACTGGAGATACCCAGAAATATGTTCTAGGCTGGATGAACCCTTTGTTCTCGAACTCATAAAAATGTACTTTTAATTCCCACAATTCTGCTAGTTCCATATGGTAAGATGGATATGAGATAAGACTGGTCCACAGAAGGAGATCAATAGTAAACTCCACTTCTCTCACGGGTGAAAACCGTAATAATTATTTGGGAAATATATCCATAAACTAATCCATGACTTTCGGAAGAAGACACTACTCAACTACTTCCACTGATGCCAATGACAAAACTGCTAACTTATACGAGATCATACAAATAGCTGGTGCCAAGAAATCTGTTGCACCCAACCTTTCATTCTTTTCCCCTCTAAATAGGTGTTCAACTCCATCCTCTATCGTAAAACTAACTGTTAGCACCATGAAATCGATGTGGTACTTAAACATCGCTAACCAATCCATTCCCAAGATTATGTCATAAGCATCCATTTCAAGAACTAAGAAATCCCACATCAATTCAATTACATCCACAACTATGAAACATGATTTACATAAGAAGGCTCAACACTCTCTTTGACTTATAGAAGTTTAATGTTTCAAAAAAGAAGCTATAATTATCACATGTAAACCCAATAAATCAATTATACTATAAGTAATAAAATAATGTGAATCTCCCGAATCAAACAACACTTGTAACAAGGTATAATTTAATAGAATCTCACCTCGCACTGTGGATGGTCCCAACTGATCATCCACCATAACCTGTTCAACATCGAAAAACTTCTTTCTTGCCACACTCTGCACTTTATTGACTTGTGGAGGAGTTGTGGTGTTCCTCAAATCACCATGACTAAATCTACTCTTTACCGAGGGGTATGCTATTTCCCACGTCCCAACAAGGCATAATACCCCTTCACCCCCTGAGGAGTTCCACAGACACCCAACCTCAGAGAATTTTAAAAATAATGCTGATGACACACCATCTGCTTATAATTATGACTTGCTCGAGGTTGTGTCATACAATCCTGCTTGATGAGGCCCGCAGAGTCATAGTGAAAAAATTGCGGATTACTTTTGGGCTTCAGAGGTAGATTCACTAATCCTACCTTAGGATTCTGAGTTGTACTCCCACCCAAGAAATATGTGTCCCTCTTCTGCTTTGTAAATCTGTGACCCCAATTATTAAGAGTCGGTGCATTATTACATAACATTAGCATGATACAAGGAATCATGTCCCAAAATAATGATCAGTTTAGTAGCCTTGGAATTACTAGATATATACATAAGGTTTACATTACATTATGAATTGAAATTTTTTTTATCTCCATAAAACACACTCACATCCCTTAGCCTATCCCTGCAGGTTATTCATAACAATTTTTTCACATCTTGGGAAAAATAAATCATAATAAAGGGGTGATCTTAGATGCTTAGTGAGGATAACAAATATAGAAGATACTTTCATAAATAAGAATAAAAATTTAAGGCAATGTATAAGACTAAAACATAATCCTTTTAAACATAAAATTTAGCATAATATTGCAAATATAAATCAAATAATTCCACTTACTTATTCACATGGATATTCTACTAGTCAAATAATCACATGAAATATCAATAGATTATTTCATATTGTTGGAATTCATAATTTCAGACATCATAACCACATAGTCAAGGCCTCATTCCAGACTACAAATAAGATTTTGTCAAGGCCTTGTGCCAAGACAATAGTTTGTCTCATGAGAGCTACCGATGCATTGAGGAGCTATAGAAGGATCCCCCTTCAATTACTAAGTCCAATGCATTCCTCATATGAAAATATTTTAAACAAAACATAAACATTCATATAAAAAACTAGAATACGAAATGTTAATACTTTAACCATAAACCATGAATGGTATAAAAATAACACATCCATAGTAAAACATATCAAAAAACATTCAATACAATATTGAAAATTGTATCATAATAAATCAACTTCAAACAAGTGTAAAATCCATCAAAGGATGTTGAAATAGATGAAATCAAAACTATTCGAGGGAAATTATGAAATAATTTAAAAGTCACGTAATTATAAAAGAAAAAATTTATTTTGAAAATATTCATATAATTTTGTAAGGGAAACTTCAACGGTGTTATAATGGTAGAGAATAACCCCACCCTCTGTATAAGTTTAAAAAAATTTCATACCATAATTTTTCGAAAAGGCCATAATGTACCTTTTTTGGAAAATGATGGAATGGTTCATTTGAAAACATTTTATATAAATTCACACAGGGTTATAAATGAAATTAACCCATGTTATAGGAAATAATAATTTTTTTGAAATACTTTTTTATGAAACATGGATGTGGATGATAAAGAAGTCCTAGTATATACTTACATATAAACAATTTCTGATAAATAAAGAGATTGTAAAATTAACCCCTACCTTGTAATTTTCCTTGGTCAAGGGTACATTAAACTATTTTATATTAATTAAATCATTGTCATTAATTATACAAGAACCAAATACATAAATATTATATCATATATGATCTTCTAATATTACTTTGTTAATAATATTTTAGTAGTATCATTGTTTCGGGTGTTAACTGATTCATTTTTCTTTATATGTTTTGTTACATAAGTCATGTTTGTTGTGAATAGGATGTATTTGATTCATATACAAAATTATATTACGTTATTACAAATTATTTTTAATCATAAAATAAAAATTATTCTTGAATGGTTATGATGTGGAATGAATCTCATCGCGTTCGTGGAGACGGTAATCCGTACGTACGCATGAGTGACAATACAGTTATATTGATGGTGAAATCATATGTAAATAGATGGTATATCATATATAAAGAATCATTAACATGTTATATTTATTAATTACATCAATTATACTAATTATTTTACCCATCCAAATAATGAAGCATTGAATAACAAATTACACCACGACGTGGAGACGGTAAGTCGTACGTACGCACATATGGTGACTTTGTTATTCATAGAATGGATAGAATAATGAATATGGTTATACCATATTTATAATAATATCAAAGTATTTAGAAGGTACTGGAGTTATTATTTTTATGGAAACAACAAAGATATATGAAGTGGAAAAAGAAAAGAACTTTGAAAGAGGTGATGAAATAATCACCTCTTCTTCGGGGCTTCCTTTGGATTTGATCAAAATGGATCTTTAGGTTGGATTTCTCATCAATGTAAGGATACTAGGTTGATGTGAGGGTAGTTAGGGAGATATTTGAGTTGGGGGTGGCTGAGCCAAATGGATTTGGAGGTGTGAAATTTAGAGAAGGGGAAGTGCCATATTATAAGAGAGCTGAGGGTCTATTTAGGAAAATCCTGAAATATTATTTTATTATAAAATCATTTTATTTTTATAATAGAACAAAATGGATTTATTTCACGGATAAGAAGGTTATGGTTCAAAATCCTCTTAAACAATTGGGTTTAGAAAAGTTAGGTCACCATTTAAACCTTATCTTTTATATTTAACTCTTAGTTAAATATTTTATCTTTTACAATGTATTCTTGAATTTTTATATTACATGGTTAATAAACTTACTAAAAAATTCCAAGAGAACCCCAACTGGTTAATTAATTACATATTTATCATTATATATTAACATTTTCTGAACCTTATATTTTTAGAAATATTACATCATTTAATAATATAGTATTTGTTTTAAAAACTAATTTATGTCAATATTGACACTATTTAGTATTTGGTTTTTGTAAAAGTCAAAAAAATAGGATTACTTAGAAATAAATAAATTAAATCAATTCTAACATGTCATAGTAACCTAAAAATATAGTGGAATGAGTCTAAAGTATCAATTTACATTTAATTGGATATTTATAATTCAATTATTTTAATCATTCATTAATAAGGTAATTACTGCATCATCTTTGAGTCATAAATAAATTTAATAATTTAATGTCTAAAAATTATAAATAAAATAAAATGATTTAGGAATTTGTTTTATCTTTCTAATAAATATTTATAATAGAAATTATCTTATGTATAACCCTATATTAATTTTCTAGTTATTACAATTTGAATTTAACACATTTAACTATTATTTAAATAAAATAATAATAAATGTCCTAATCTAATCCAAGTGGATCAAAGAGGATAATATTTTATTACTAAGGTTTATTTTGGTCAAAATAAACTTATACAATAGAATTAAGAAATGTTTTAGGGTAATTATAATATCATTTTTACCCTTAATTACCGTATTTACTTTTAACTGTGGTAAATAAAATTCAAAAGTTACTATTAAAAAAAATCATCTTATTGAACTAAATTTTACTTAATGATGTCAACCATGTCTCCTGTATTTTATAAATTCTATTCAATGAAGCGGTAAAATTATGTTTTATGAAAATTTCCTAACACGTCGAGACGGTGGGTAAAAGACGTTAAAATATTCAATAAAATTTTATATATCTAATCATCTTATAAAATGACTCCAACGAATTAAATTGTACTAATATAGGTATTATTTATATATTTTGAATTTAAACTAAATTTAAATAAAAATAATAATTATTTAATTAAAAGTCCGTTTTAAACAATAATACAGTGTTTTTAACTATTCATAAAAAATTGAACGTTTTCAGAAATATACCGAAGATTCACCCTAAGATAATTTTGATATTTCAAATCCAAAAATGTTTTCTATCATACAAAATTCAAAAAATAGAAGTTAAATTAATTAATTAAAAATTAATTCATATTGTCAAAACCAGAAAGCAGTGTTTTGAGAAGTAAAATATATCAAAATATTGATATGTCTTCATGTCCAATTTAAATGTGAAACTACTTACAACGACCAAAATTGGATTAAATGATAAAAATATAATCAAATTATACTTATAAATCATTCAAATTTATAATTTAACACTATAAATTATTTGGATTAATTTTTTTAAATTAAATTTTAGTATCTTTCACTATTCATCAAAATATGAAAGTTATTAGAAAAACACAAAATATTTATCCAAACTAATTTTTTATTCCCATATTCAAAAGAAGAATATAATTTCATAAAATTGAGTATATAAATGTTTCAAATATTGTATTTAAAAATGGTTCTCCATTAAATGGGGGAAAACTACATTTTTTTGAAAAATACTTCTTTTATCTAAAAAATTGAATTTGTCCCTATATTATGTCTAAGAAACACGAAATATGAATGTCAAAATTATATGAGATATATATATAATAAAAAATGTGGTTGTTACTATTAATAACCACTTTTTAAATGGCTAGCTTCATAGTTCATGGTGCGCTTGAACTTAGTGTTACGTACATCACAAGGTATTGTATTATTCAAAGAGAAAAATATTGTGGAATCTTGGGGTGTTAAATTATTCTCTCCTTAAATAAATTGCTTCCTCAAAATTTGAAATCATTATTTGAAAAAAAGGTTAAAAAATAGAAAACACCTTTGTGGAAAACCCACATCAGAAATAGGCTTAATAAAATTTAGTCTTAATAAGAGGGAAAGGGAAATGAAAAAGTCACCACCAAATTAGGATTTAGAATAGGAGAAAATTAGTGGAAATTATAATTGGTGGAAAAACATAAATATTTATATGGAGTGATTGTGGTCATCAATAACAAACATGTGAATGGAAAATTGAGGGCCTCAAATCCATAAATCTTTGATGATTTAAAATATCATCAGTTCATCAAAACATAAATTATTAGGATAACACATATTTTGGTTTTAAGATACCTTCCCTACAGTATAAGAATTAATTTCTTCAGAGAATAATAAAATAGAATACTTGACAAGTATAGTTCCATACTTTAACTAATTTCTACCAAAAAATGATCTTTCACTCCAAAAGACTATAGAACTCAAAAATATTCTATTTATCCTAATCTTATAGGGTTCCAAGAAACATGACTTTATAACTCATCTTTAATACCATTTAAAAACACTACATTATACAAAAACATACATCACATAGTCTAGTGGTAGGTGATGCACCATTGTCTCCTTTCGGTTGCGGGTTTAAGTCTCACGACCTTACCGGACGTGACGGGTTGTCGCCCGAAATCCGGGTTGTCTTTTTATAACAATCCATAATTAATCATAAGAAATATTTTAACATTAAAAAATAGTATCCAAAGTCCAAATTAATCCAATCCAACATTTATAGTAATCCAAAATACTTTTGTCCAAACTATCTCTAAAAGGTCTCTAAATTCCAAAATCAATTGTAACATCAGATTCCCCAAATACCATAAAGTTTTTCTTATTTTTACATACTGAAAATATGATTACCTTTATCATATTAAAAACATAATGAAAAAAAGTACTACAGTACAATCCTTATATATATAACATTCTTCTTATAACCAGAATATAATTCTTTAATCCAAAAACACAAATGCATTAAATATTCCACTTCAACTGTAGCAATAGCATAAGCTTGGCCTTGCTCCCATGGCCTTTTCTGAGGTATGTTTCCCCAACACTTAGGAAATTCATTTTCAAAATTCCCCATTTCTCTACAATTGTAGAATTCAACATTGAAAACCTCTTTCTTTTCCTTACAATCACGATCTCGGTGACCTTTTTCTCCTCACATGTAACAAACTGTCATTCCATTTAGGAAAGTACAAGGGTGTTTCTTCTCATAATTACCACAAAAGGGAAAATCCTTCTTTCCCTTTTTTCCTTTATCTGTATCTTGATCCACTGTTATATTCTTCTCTTTCTTTACATTAATGTCATAAGACATAGAGAATTCATTTTCTATCTTGATAGCTCACGAAAATATTTCTTCGTACGATGAGAAGGATTGTGAGACTAATTCTCGACCGAGAAATGGGTTTAACCCATCAAAGAATCGATCAATAATACTACCTGGGTTATATATATAATCTGCAACATGCCTTGAAAACCCTCTAAAGTTATCCTCATACTTTGTGACATTCTCATGATCATTTTTCCTCAAACTTAGAAATTGCCTTTCTATGTCCGCTCGATGTTCATGAGGAAAGTATTTTTGTATGAAAATATCTCTAAACTCCCACCGTTACATATTTGATACTTATTCATCCTCATTTGTGTTTTGAATTAATGACCACCATTTATCTGCATCTCTTGTGAGGTGATAAACTGCCATGGAAACTTTTTCCCTTTCGCTACTCCACAAAGCACGAAATATTTTCTCTAAGGAACTTATCCATTGCTCAACTACAAGTGTATTTTTAGTCCCATTGAAGGTTGGTGGTTATTCTATGATTAAGTGTTCTAACATTAATCATTTGCATTGTGGATTAGGGTGCTCAATACAGGTAAGGTTATTATTCATAACCTGAGTGAATTGTCCTAGTATGGTTAGAAGTTGTTCAGCACTAGTTTCATCACCAGATCCACTATAATTATATTGAGTAGGAGGTAAATCTCTACATAGATTATGTGCGTTGATATGGTTTCCATTCCATCCACTAGGCACCATTTCTAAACAATGGAATACAATATATTAGTTTATGTATCACAATACATAATTCCAAAACTTGTAAAACACTTAACATAAATTGAACAGTTTATGGATATAATATATAATCATAAAAAAGTTTTCTTTGATAAATTATTTACTCATAAATACTTCATAATGGTTTGTCAAGAAAATTTGAATTATACTAATCATATCCTCCTAGAGTGTCATAACCAAGAGTGAAGCAAATCCTGTTGTTGTGTACTAAGATACCCTATGTCATCCCCGAAACTCCTTGTCAGAGTTTTCACTCCTAGGTACATCTGTGTCAAAGCCGCCTCTACATTCTTGTATCCAGACATGTATGTATTTCATGAAAAATTCACAAAATCTCTACACTACCAAAATTATAGAAAATTATTCTATACTAATCCTCAAAGTCTATCTTAGGGTAATGTTCTCTAATTAGAGTTTTTATAAATCTACTTTACAAGGTTTGTACTAAACTTCCTTAGATACCTACTGTAATGCCCTGACTGTAGTTACCTAGAGTCAGTGCATTATTACATAACATTGGCATGATGCAAGGAATCATTTCCCAAAAGACCGATCAATTTAGTAGCTATAGAAGTACTAGATACATAAATAAGTTTTACATTACATTATGAATTGAAAAAACAACGTTTTATCTTCATAAAACAAACTCATATCCCTTATCCTATCCCTACAGGTCATTCATAATATACTTATTCACATCCGGGAAAAAATAATACATAACAAATGGCTGAGCTCAGATTCTTAATAAGGATAACAATATGACAGAAACTTTCATAAGTAAGTATAAACATTTAAGGAAATGTATATGACTAAAACATAATACTTTTAAAATAAAACATCAGCATAATACGGAAAATATAAATCAAATAATACCATTTACTTATTCACATAGATATTATACTAGTCAAATAATCACATGTAATATCAATAGCTAATTTCATAATGTTGAAATGAATAATACCAGACATCACAACCACATAGTCAAGGCCTCATGCCAAGACTACAAATATTTTTTTTTCAAGGCCTTGTGCCAAGAAACTATTTTATCACATTAGACCTAGCGATGCATCGTGGAGCTATAATGGGCTCTACCCATCACTTACTAAGTCCAATGCATTCCGCATATAAAAATATTTGAAACCTAACATAAACATTCGTATTAAAAAATAGCATACGAAATGTTAAGAAATTAACCATAAACCATGAATGGTATAAGAATAACACATCAAAATTCAAACATATCACAAAACCATCAATATCATATGGAAAATTTTACCATAAAAAATAAAATTCAAACAAGTGTAAAATCCATCAATGGATGTTGACATAGATGAAATCAAAACTATTTGAGAGAAATTTTGAAATAATTTAAAACTCACGTAATTATAAAAGAAAACATTTATATTTGAAAATATTCTTATAATATTATAAGGGAAACTTCAAATTTTTATAATTTCAAGGAATATCCGCACCATCCGTATATGTTAAAAAATCATTCTTACCTCAATTTGTCGAAAAGGAAATGAAGTACCTTGTTCGGAAAACAACAGAAATATTTCTTTAAAAACATTTTATAGAAATTCATACAGGGGTATAAATGAATTTAACCCATATTATAGGAAATAGTAAAAAAAAATTGAAATACATTTTTAAGAAACACATATGTGGATGATAAAGAAGTCCCAGTAGACACTTACATATAAACAACCATAAATAATTAAAGAGATTGTAAAATTAACCATTACCTTGTACTTTTCCTTGGTCTAGGATATGTTAACCTCCTGTATAATAGTTAAATCATTGATATTAAATTATAAAAAAACCTCACACATAAATATGATATCATATATGATCTTCTAATATTTCTTATTTAATAATATTTTAGTAATATCATTGTTTCGGTTGTTAACTGATTCACTTTACTTTATATGGTTTTGTTATGTAAGTCATGTTTGTTATGGATGGGATGTATTTGATTCATATCCATAATGATGTTAATTTATTAAACATTATTTTTAATTATAAAATAAAAAATTATTATTGAATGGTTATGATGGGGAATGAATCTTATAGCGTTCATGGAGACGGTAATCCGCACGTACGCACGAGTGAAAATACCATTCTACTGATGTTGAAATCATATTAACTGGATGGTATATCATATATAAAAAACCATTAACATGTTATATTTATTATTTATATCAATTATACTCATTATTATACCCATCCAAATAATGAATTATTGAATAACAAACTACACCACGACGTGGAGATGGTAAGCCGTAAGTACGCACGTATGGTGACTTTGTCATTCATAGGATGGATAGAATAATAAATATGAGTGTACCATATTTATAATAGCATCCTAGTATATAGAAGGTACTGAAGTTATTATTTTGGTATGGGAACAAAAAAAAGATGAATTAGAAGAAGAATAAAACCTTGAAAAAGGTGATTAAATAATTATCTCTTATTTGGGTGTTTCCTTTTGATTTAATCAAAAGTGCTCTGTAGGTTGGATTCCTGATCAAAGTAAGGACTCTAGGATGAATTTCGGGTAGTTGGTGGGATATTTGAGAAGGGGTTGGCTGAGGCAAATGACTTTGGAGGTATGAAATTAAGATAAGGGAAAGTACCCTTTTATAAGAGAGGTGAGGGTCACTTTAAGGAAATCTTGAGATATTATTTTATTATAAAATAATTTTTGGTTAATAATTTATCCAAATGGATTTATATCGAGTCTAAGGTGAGGATGGTTTTAAATACTCTCAACCAATAGGTTTTATAAATGTTTAGGTCACCATTTTAACCTTATCTTTTATATTTAACTCTTAGTTAAATAGTTTAACCTTTACAATGTCTTCTTGTATTTTTATATTACATGGTTAATAAACATACTATAAAATTCAAAGAGAACCCCAGGTGGTTCATTAATGACATATTTATCATTATATAAGTCATTTGGACAACCCTTTGATTTTTGGGAATATTATATCATTTAATAATATAGTATTTGTTTTAAAAAAATCAGTTATATAAATTTTCACACTATTTAGTATTTGGTTTTTATGAAAGTTAACAAAACCTAATTACATAGAACCAAATAAATTAAATAAATACTAACATGTCATATTAACCTATAAAATTATATTAATGCATCAAAAGTCTCAATTTACATTTATTTGGGAATTTATAATATCAATTATTTCAATCTTTCATTAATAAGGTAATTACTGTATCATCATTGTGTCATAAATAAATTTCATTATTTAATGTCTAAAAGTTATATATAAAATACCATGATGTAGAAAATCTCTGTATATTTCTAGTGAATATTTATATTTGAAATTATCTTATGTATAACACTATATTACAAATGTTTTAGTTATTAAAATTTGAATTTAACACTTTTAACTCTAATTTAAATAAAATAACAATAAAATTCCTAATATAATACAAGTGGATAAAAGAGGATAATATTTTATTTCTAAGGTTTATTTTGGTCTAAATACACTTATCTAATAGAATTAGGAAATGTGTTAGGGTAATTATAATATCATTTTTACCTTTAATTACCCTATTTAATTTTAACCGTGGTAAATAAAATTCAAAAGTTACTATTCGCCAAAAATTATTTTCATCTTATTAAAAATAATTTTACATACTTATGTCATCCGTGTCTCTCAGATTTTTCAATTCAATTCACAGAAGTAGTAAAATTACTTTTTATGCAAATTTTCTTACGTGCCTTGAAGGTGGGTAAAAGACGTTAAAAAATTCAAAAAAATTATGTATCTAATCTTATTATAAAATGAATCTAACGAATTACATTGGAATAATATAAGTATTATTATTATATTTGTAATTTAAAATAAATTTGAATAAAAATAATAATTATTTAAATAAAATTCAGTTTTAAACAATAACGCTGTGTTTTTCACTATTTATCAAAAAAAAAATGTTTTCAGAAAAATACCAAAAATTAATCCTAATATAATTTTGGTATTCGGAATCCAAAAATGATGTCTATTTTACAAAATTAAACAAATAAAAGTTACATTAATTAATTTAAAATTAATTCCCATTTTCATAACCAGAATGCGGGTTTTTGGGACGTAAAAAGTATCAAAAGATTTATGTGTTTTATGTCCAATTTAAATTTGAAATTACTTCAATGAAAAATATTGAATTAAATGATGAAAATATAATCTAATTATATATCAAACGATTAAAATATATAATTTAACACTTTAAATTATTTTGATTAAAAAAAGTTGTTTTAAATTAAAATTTAATATCTTTCACTATTCATCAAAATATGAAAGTTATCATAAAAACATCAAATATTTATCCAAACTAAATTTTTATGTCCCTATTCTTAATAATAATTTAATTTCATAAAATTGAATGTATAAAAAATACAAATATTTGATTTATAAAGGGTTCTCTATTAAAGGTTGAAAAACTGCATTTTTTGAAAAATACTTTTTTATATGAAAAATTGAATTTGTCCTTATATTATGTCTAAGAAACACCATATATAAACGTTAAAATTATATGGGATATATATGAAATTAATAATGAGGTTATTAATATTCATAAGAACTTTTTAAAACAGTTAGTTTGATAGGTCGTCTTGCACTTGAACTCAGTGTTGCATACATCACAAACTATTGTATTATTCAAAGAGAAACATACCCTGGAACCTTGTGGTGTTACATGATAGAACCCAAAGTTTGAGTTCCCACTATTCCTCATGGGTTCCAACATACTTACCCATTCTGTATCCCCTAAAAGACCCTTCTCTGCCATTGGAACTCTATTTACCATTTCCGTGTAATCATCTATACACAACACTTCTATCTTGGATCGAATGTCTTGCCTTAGACCAGCTTCAAATATACAATATTTTAATGACATACTAGCTACCACCTAAGGTGAAAACCACAATATGTTCATAAAAATAGCTTTGTAATCTTTTCCTGAAATTTTCTCCTACTTAAAATTGAATAAATCCATTGTACACTAAATCCTAAATGTATGATGGTATAATTTTTTATTCAACAATTCCTCAAAACTCTCCCATGTCACACCTTAGTCCGCCCCAACATGGGAAGCCAGATCCCACCACTAACGTAAAATATCTTCCAACATGTATGTGGATAACCTTACTTTCATCTCTTCAAATGTTCCCAAGATGTAAAATATCATATTTATTCTGTTTAGTCATGCTTCATCCTTTTCTAGATCTGAATCACCCCTAAAGATGGGTGGATTATGCTTTTGCAAATGAACTACATGTTCCCTATGCTTTTGTTCATCCACTTTAATCAAAATTTCTATAGACTGGAAAGATTTAACTATACTATGTATTAGCTGCTGGTTCAACTAAGGCTAAGGTGAAACCACATTTTCAGAAGCTTCCTCCAGTTGGTCTCTACGACGCCTTCCCGTTACCATTTATATGAACACAAAACAACCAAAAGTCCCTCTCCTGTAGCAAGAAAAGTCTTATGATTCAAATCTAATTAAATAAAAACTATATGTTCTAGGCTTTCCACAAGTTCAAATTTTACATACTTCACTATTTTGAAAAATCCACCATGCTTTAAAAATTGACCCATTTTCAGAATACCATTAGTTTCCATGTTTGAAATCCTTCCATTTTGAAAATAAATTAATATTTTTTAAAACCTATAGATTCATATCTCCCAATAACTCATTATACCCCAATGAAATATTCATCCTAGTGTGAAGTTATTTATACCATTCATGTCATGATCATCTCATTGGCTTCACCCACAAATATGAGATTTCTAATGCCTATATGTGTCTCAAAAAACATATGTACCCAACTCCCGGGTAACATGATGTTCACCATAATAGGGATAGCTAAATCCTTTTAAGAAATACATTCCATATTCTGACAAAGATATGTCTTGCTACCATCCTGACATAATGAATAGGCCAAGAGAGAGTGTCAACACCAAGACCGAAAATTAATGCCAAAGGACAAAACAACCACTTTCACTTGAAATCCAAGGACTGAACAATCAGATACCACTTGTCACATCCTACCCCATCCCATTTCCTTTAGGGGTGGAGGAATGATACTCAGACTTAAGCTACATTCCAAAGGCAGGCAATAAATACCAAGGGCCTTGAGAAAATATTGAGGAACAATTTTCCCTTAAGATGAACCATCCAACCAAACACTCCCCTTCCAAAAAAAAACAACATGATTCATGTGCACATATCAACACAACCCTTACATTGCCAAAGGAAAACCAAATATTCCATAAAATTACAAAAATTCCAATACAACCAAAAAATATATCAGAGTACCAAGTAGAAAAACACACCACAAGACTCCAATAAACTAGGAAACCATCAATAAATCCACACCATGATCTATACTTTAAGAACCACACCATCACCAATGAATCATGTCAAACTGAAAAAAATGAGATTTGTTACCCTTATTGGTGTCCCAAAAAACGACATCTAAAAATGCCCCAAACATAAAAAGTAGGGGGTGAGTGCTAATAATCTGTAGTATTTCTCTAAATGACTTCCTGACATAAGCCACTATGATAAAACTGTTAGCACATTTACATAACAAAGATTATATAAAACCCAAAATAGTGCAACCATTACCACAAGACAACACACCATTATCAAGCTTATTAAACAAAGGAAAAACCCAACTATTCATTCATCCATAACATCATACAACATTATCGTGATGAATTAAAACATACACAGAAATACACAACATGGAAACCTAAATGGTGGAGCTTCTATCCAACCCATTTACTACATTACCAACTAATGGTGATTCCCAACCACTATTCATAGTGGTGGATATTCTATCCACTATCCATCACCATTTTATAGTGAGACATACCACCCAATTCCACACAATTAACACAATAAGTAACACTTAATCAACCAACAAGCATAAGACACTACGTCCACACCATCAGCACATAACCATTTCCAAAACATTCCAATTCACATCAATAAATCACCCATTTATTGAAAACAACCTTCTACCAATTTCCATGCAAAAAAAATTTCAATAAAAACACATTGTTATTTAAAACCATCTTCACAAACCATATTTATAATCTAAACCATGTAACACATCTTAAATTCTACACTTCAAAATCACACAACAAAACCCCTCATTCAAAATATCCCATTTCACCCAAAAATCCCCAATAATCACCCAATGGGACTCCATCGAGATTATCACATCAAATACACAATAAATTTTAAGAAAAAAAATTTAATTACAACCAAAGTCCCTAGTTCATACCAAGTTGAGTCATGAGATAAGCCACCTACCTTTAAGGCTATGAAGAAATCAACCCACAAGCAACCGCACCACAAATCAAATGAACGCCTCACTGAAACCACTCTAGATATTCTTCACTATAATCAATAAGCTCTAAAATCATCACTTTATGATAACAAACCCCAGATCTATATGAAAAAGATTTAGATATAGAGAACCAAGAAAGGGATAAGATTATATCTAGATAAAAACAATGAAGAAGCCAAGAGGAGAGACTTACCCGAGAGGAACCATATTCAAACCACCATGAAACCCCTTTTAGTAACTTCCAAAATGAGTGGGAGAGCCCATCATACCCTTTGGAACTGAAAATCCCAAGTGAGGCTCAAGTGGGAGACAGTTTGGAGTGATTTAGGTAAATCCTAAGAATTATTATTTTTAAAAAACCCAGCATTAAAGTGCAGCACAATTAGCTCCCACAGTTTGAAAAACTGTGTGCTAACCGTGCGGATGATACTGCCTCAAAGGAATATCTCATGGTCACCCTGCACAGTTAGACAAACCATGCAAAAACCATGCGGGACCCCACTTCCTCAAGTTGCACGGTTTTCTTGGGATTCCCTCATGGTTTCCCCTAACCGCGCTCAAAATATGTATACCTAAAAAGGACTCCAAAACCTTCCAAAACCATTCAAAACTCTACCAACCTCTTAGAAACTCAACCCATGAACTTTAACCACATAAAAAGGCATAAAAAAAATCTACATACGTAAAACCAAGGGTGATACATTCATTGATGTTACTGATGTCTTTATATGAAATGATATTAATGTTCAATTCATATTCTTTATTTTAATGGGTTATGGGTAATTTCATGGACTTTATCAAAACCTGTTTCTATTTCATAGATTATATTTTTATAAAATCCATTTTTATTTCTTGGGTTATTATTTTGTTGAAATGATAGTGAAACCTGTATATTTTTCTACATGATTTGATAAGAGTGCATGTTTATGATACCCAATTCATTTAATGGGTTATGATATGTTATTGATGATATTTTTGGAAAATTAATGAATAATTTAGTTATGAGATGGGTGGGACCTATATCTTCTACCAATGTATAGGGTAAAAATTTCTATCTAATGAGAGAGACTAAGATGGTCTTTGGTGTAAACCATGACTACTATGATGGCCATGGTAGTGAACCATGAATGACAAGATTGTGTGAGGAGTAAACTCATGCTACTAAGATTTCCACTGGAGTGAAGCATTAAAACCAAGATAGTTTGGGGAGGGAACCCATACTACTAACATAGTCATGGAAGAGATTCTTTTTCTACTGTGGAAATCGTATTTTATGCTTTTGTGTTTGAAAAAATTCATTATTTTATTCATATGTTATTCTTTCATTACATATATTCTTTATTTCCTTTTGAATCATGTATGAAATTCCAAGACATATTACATGATTCATGTAAATGATTTTTGATATGAAGGTTATGATAATCTTTTTTCATGATCTTGTTCTCATAACCTTTTGTTTAGTATTATTCTTTTATATCCCTCATTTTACCATAACTGAGAATATGAGATCATACCTTTTTTATGTTTCCTCCCCTAGGATTTGATGATATGTTTTATGGTTGATGTGTCTAAGAATGGTTCTAGTAAAGACGAATCTAGTGAGAAAAAATGTAACTCAATTATGTACCTATTATTTTGATTCCATTTTTCCAAAGGTAATAGACAACTATGGTCTTTGGGTGTCTGTTTCTATAATTTTTTAATTATTTAGAAAATATAATATAATTACTCTTTATGTGAAGACAATTTGGCTATAATATCAGTCATCTACTAAAAGGGAATTCTAATCATTGATGGAATACATTATCATATAAAAATAATATTATTCCATACATTTAACAGTTACTGGGATTGAATGTTGATACAAAAAACATATACATGATCAGGATCAACATACAATAGAAGAATTAATAATGAAACAATAAATGGGTTTAGATAGTAATGGATTAGTATTTTACATTATAGGTTTATATTTCTCCAAAATTATCAATATAAAAGCGATTTCATGTAAATCCTCTCACACCATGTTCAAAAAATTACCCAACGTCAATGAAGTAAAAACCAGGGCATGTGATTTATTTTTTTGGGGTCTATAGAACATGTACAATGATTTGATGATGCACCCAAAATAATATATTTATTCATTAATTGATTGGATGAATGTTATTTTCGAAGACAAGAATACTATTTTAGAAACCCATTATTATCTAAATGTTATAAAGAGGGTCATAAGAATATTTCCACTGTGAATTAATGATAAAAAACAATTATCATGAAAGAGATCTAAAAATTTTCACACTGGATAGTCTTCATATATCTATCACTATAACACCGCATGATTTTATGTCATGTATCTTTTTTAATAAATATAATCTCATTGATAGCTTGTGTTTCACATACATTCGAGTTTAAATGAACATTAATATATTATTTTTTTACCTCTATAATAAAATGTTAAATTTGATGGAATAAATTAGACTAAAAAAATATGAAAAATTAGTGTTTTATATTATAGAATAAATTCATTGGTTACATATTTATTATAAAAATCTGTGAAAAAAATTAAAATATTTGTTCTTCTAAAAATATATTTTGTGTGTGTGCATTATATTTATATCACAATAAATTGAAATTTTCACTTTTGGTGTAAGATTATAATAAAATTTATATATTAAATTTTCCTAAAAAACATGATTCTTATCATATTTTTAATGCATGGGATACAAAAAAAATCATATTTTATTCTGGAAAATTGTATTTTCTAAAAAGAAAATTTTCATGTTTTTCGCGCTTATTTTAGAACTAATTTAGTCCAATTATAGGTATTTATTTTGATAAAACTATTTAAATATTTATAATCATGTGGTTCATATTTGGTAATTATTCCCTTTTTTATGTTTGGAAAAAATAATAATAATCGTTGTAAAGTTTAACACATCGGTAAATGGAAAATAGAGTTAATTTAGGTTAAAAATAAGTGATATTTCCAAAAAATATTATCATATTTATTATTGGATTTATTATATTCAACCCTTGTTATAATATGATTTAATTTTAGCTTATTAATGTACACATTTTGTTGAAAATTACAAATATATTTTTTATGTAAATTGTATTGAAAAATTATCACTCTATTTTTTTAATATCATTTATATGTCCATATAGGAAAAAATAATTATATGAATGAACAAAAATGTAAATTTTGAGATTAAAAAAATTATTCTCATATATAAATTTGTTTTTTATTTTAAAAAATAACATCATTTCATTAAATGTTGGTTTTTTTAATGTCATATTTATTTAGTTAAATAGAAAATAAAATAAATGATTTTAGATATATTATTTTTTCTATAATTTGATTGTGTTGATGTTTGAAATTAATTTTCTATATCAATATTAAATATTAGATATATTTTAAATTATGATACTGTAATTTCACCTTTTTATTGATGTATTTGAAGTAAAATTAAATGAATACTTTCAAAATTGACATTAATGATAATTTATCGTAATAACATATTATAAAATTATTTAAAATTCCACAAAATGATATCATCAGACATGTGAATGGAATACATTTTGAAACACAACAAATGTTACATTTATGATTCATTTTCCCATTTATAGTAATTTTTTAACCCTTTTAGATTAATTTAGTGCTTACAAGGGATATTATAATAAATAATTAATAAGTAAGTTAAAAAAATTTATTTTTTAAAATGACATAGAAACCTGAATAAATTCCATTAGATGATTGGATTACAACTCTATCCTCCCCCACTTATTCACACAACATTGATCCTTCTATATTGAACAATAGATTAAAATATATCCTCTAAACATACTTATCAAATATTTTTTAATTATGCAATAACTAAAACCCAAAATTATGTACTTTATGAAATGATCTAAAGAAGTTCTCCTAAAGAGGAGGTAATTGTATTAATCGAGCTCTATCAATTTATTCCTTATTATACCTCTTATACTTCTAAGAAAATTACCATAAAATAAAAAATGATTATCATAAGTAATATAAGATATTATTATGATTATTAAACCATAATTATTCACCCTCTTTCTCATAAATTGATAAGTGAAATTATTATTCATGCAAATATATGACTTACCATCTCAACATGGTGATACAATTAATTTTTCAATAAAATCTTTTATGCATTGGAATTATGACGGTTTTAATGTTTATATATAATATTTATATAATTATTAATATTATGTATATTATTTAACCTTACTGAAAGTATAATTTATGAAACTACCAAACTAAAGAAATCTTGAAATATGAGATAGTTATTTCCTAGAATTTTATTTTAAACAAAGAGTTTTTATGAAAAAAGTGATAAAAGATAATAAGTATGTCATTAGTGGTATGATATATATAATTTTGGATATATTATATATTTATAATAAATATATAGTTATTATAAATGAGGTTTTATCATGTATAAATAAATTCAAACCTGAGGTAATGTTATACATCATAATCTCATAATTATTCGGGATTTTATATGATTAATTGTATATACTAGGAATTATTTCTCTTCCATATCCATGTTTTTTAAAAAAAATTATATTATCCTATTTTTTTAATTTTTTTCTATGTTTTAATTTTTAAAATTTTTATGAATGGAATATTCTTATCATTTTCCAAAAAGGTACATTTTATCCTTTGTAACAAAACAATGAAAGAAATGTTTTTTAAAATTTTTATATTGTACTGATTTTCCCAACACCAGGACTAAAAAATTCAATGTATATTGCTTTATATTTATAATTGTTTTTTCCAATAAAATGTTTTCTTTTATATTTGTGTGTTTTTTAAAAACTTTTAGATTTCAAATTTAAAAGGGAACTCGCCTAAAATAATTTCCAAATATTTTTTTTGTATTTTCATCTATGTTAGAATCCATTGCTTAATATTATTCTTTACCAAGACTAATATATTATGGAAGTATATAATATTTTTTATTGGATGGTTTTGATTAGTCTAATAGGATATGTGATATCTTATGTCCATTCATGATATCATTTGGGATGAGTTATGATTATACTTATCTCATGGATAAATTATTACAATTTCATTTGTTAGTTTTAATTTGCATGTTTATAGTGAATATGTTTAAACCATTTCATTTGTGGAATGAATTGGCCATAATAATTGATAGGAATAATCCACTATAACCTATCGATGCATTGATAGGTATCATGAGGTAATCTAGATTGGGTATTGGATGATGCTTTTCCATTTTTATAAGAGGCAACAACATGAGGAATGAAATGTATCTTTATAATGTTAATAATTTGTAATTTCCTTCATTATGTTATTAGATATTGATTTCATTTTGATTGTTATATTTTTATGATATACAAGGATTTGATAACTCATGTGATTATTTATATGATATTATTAGATTTCCATTTATTTCCTCAAGTATAATTCATGATGTATTTAGTTTTTGTTGTATGCATACATGTACTGGGCATATGAACTCACACATTTTATAATGTTTAATTTATCATAGGTCTTGAAGAATTATATTATGATCGATACGAAATGATAATCAGGAATAACACTGGTGTTATAAAAGGACTTAATATGTTGTATTAGATATTTTTAATTATAATGTAATGTTCATGTATGTATCTATTTTTCTAAGGATATTAAGCTTTTCATTTCTTTGGGATGAGATTATTGGTGTCTAATGAAAATTTATTAAAGAAACCACTGAATATGGGTTATTAGGGTCAGTGAACTTATAGTTTCTATCATAGGATGATATGTAGAAACCTTGTCAACTTTATTAGGGAAACACAATCAAATAATGGACATCAGGAATATTACCAAAGAGACCAAGATTATGATTTTCGGATTAGTTATAAATAAATTTTAAATTTATGTATTTGTGTAATTAATTTTGAAAATATACAATATTATTCATAATATAATTTAGTATATCCCGTTTCATAGAAATAGTGCCTAGAAGTAAGTAAAGAACCTATATCAATTCATGTAATCCATGTAGGGATTCCCATATTTGGAATGATATTATTGATTGGGTTGGAGCTACTGTTGGATCTGAAAAAATTAAAACTATATTGGGAAAGATGACTAAGGTTATGAGAAATAAACTTGACCATATTGATCAGCCTGCTGATCAACAAAGTGGAGTTACAATTTTATACTAATTCATTCATCATAAACATACATAATTCAATAAGACTACAAATCCCATTCTATTTCAGAAATGGATATGTTCCAAAAAGCTGATATTTATCTCTTTCGAATGTAATGAAATGGAATTGGTTTTCATGGTATTTTATGATATCATAAGAGATTCAGATCAATGGTGGCATATGATTCAAAACACTAAAGTGGATGAGAAAATAGATATAATGGAATGAATGGATTTTATGAAATATTTCATTAGAAAATATTTTCCCCATGAATGTTGAAGATTGGTGGAGAGATAATTATTGTGTCTTAGAAAAAAGGAGGATGATAATGACTCTATTTATAAAGAAAACATTAAGTGTTTATCATGACTTGATGTGGGATCCGTAGGTAATACCAAGAGAAATATTGTCCATTTATTTGATGGTTTTATGAAAATTAATTGAAGGGAACTAGTCACCCAATCATTCTCATCATATAAGGATATATTATCATGTTATATCAATAATGATAAATAATTCCCCAAGCCTTATTTCTATGAATGTAATAAAGAAAATAAAAAGGATTTTGAGTAATCTAGAAAATGAAATAAGGAAATGGGGAAGATGGGAGGGGGAATTTCTAACTTGCAATAAAGGTGGAATGGAACATCACGTAAAATCCCTATTTGTAATAGTAGAATGATAAAATTATGGACAAAAAGTTTAACATTCCTATGAATTAAATCGAATGAATAAAGAAGAAAATGTGCAATGCTTTGGCTGTAAAAAAATGTGACACTATGAAAATTATTATCCTAAGCATTAGTGGAAGTTTCCATGATATGTAAATGATATAAATTCCAAACATATATGATAAAAAAGATGAGGTTAATGTTATTAATGATATGGTGGATGGTACTTTAATCATATAATCAAATTTAGACAATGTTTTATTTGATTGTAGATCATCACAATCTTTTATATCATCATAGTTTTCAAAAAAAAAACATCTCATTACCCTTATGATAGGAGTTATTAGTCAAAAATATTAGTGGAAACCACACCGAAAAAATGGTTTGCCATTAAGTTCAATTTATGACACATAAACCAAATATATTTCTTGATTTTTTATAATACCTATGATTTAATGTGATATATTCCTTGGAACGAACTGGATTTAAAAGTAAAATGAAAAAATTTATCACAAAGAGAATAAAATTATAACTGTTGATGAATATATAGAATTTATTATCTTTAGAGGGATGACTTAATCATATGTTTCCAGTCTGAATCCACCTTTCTAAATGTTATTTTTGGAGAAGAGGAGTAGAAAAAAATACCAATGAAAAAGGTAATATTCAAATTTTAGAAGCTCATATTCTATAGGAACACATTGGAGTATTTTTTAAGGAGTTATAGGGATATCCACTAGAGTAGGAAGTTGAGTTTTTCATTGATTTAATCTCTAATTCAAGACTGATATCAAATATTCCCCAATGAATTACCACTATAGAGAAAGTGGAGTTGAAGAAACAACAAGGGGATCTGAGTAGTAAGGGATTTATATTACCTATTAATTCACCATGGGGAGCCCCTATTCTATTTTCTAAGAAGAGATATGGGTTTTCGAGTTTTTGATCTGCTTATAGGGATATCAATTATATTAAGGTACATAAAATGTATCGTATAATGCGCATTGATGAAATTTTTTACCAACGTCACATAACATAATATTTTTCAAATATCAAAAATTGTCTTCGATATCATCAATTGAATGTAATGAAGGCATTTATCATAAAAAAATCATTTCAAATGACATTTTTACATTAAAATTTTATAGTAATTCCATTTTTATTGAAAAGTTCAAACTTTGTTTTTATTGTTCTAATTAATATAGTATTCAAAGAAGAACTTCATATTTTTTTGGTCTTCATTGACGATATCTTGGACTACTCCAAGTATGATGAGGACCATGAGAACAACTTTTGGATCACTCTTAAGATAAATGGAAGAAAATATATTAATGTTATATTTATTAAGAGTGAATTTTGGCCTAAAAAAGTTTCATTTCATTGCCATATTGTATCCATATATGGATTCTGAGATGATAATATATAGATTTTTTTTGTCCATGAATGACCTATACCAATGAAAATAATCAAGGTATGTAGTGTCATTAGTATGGAATGTTACTATTGAAATTTTTTCTCAATATTATTCCCTGTTATCCAACCTTTTAATAACACATAATTGTAATGTTGTTATGTTTATATGGACAATGGAATATGAAGAATATTTCCAAGAATTGAATAGTAGATTGGAGAATGATCCAATATTGACTATACTATCTAGAAATGGTTTATTTTTTTATAGATAGTCATGAATTTAGTAATGGAATTTTTTGTGTCCTTATAAATAATGATAAAGTTATTTCTTATGAATTAAGGTAGTTTAAAACTCGTGAACAAAATTATCTGACTCATGATCTTGAGTTACTAGTTGTAACATTTTCTCTTAAGATATGGAGACAATATCTATATGATGAAATATGTGATATATATATAGATATAAAAAAAATCCAATAAATTATATAATATAATGTACTAATATTATAGAAAATGGTTATGTATTGAGATACTCAAGGATTATTATTTCAGAATAATCTAGAACCAATGGAATTAAACTAAGGGAAAATATGCATTGAGTATGATGGATCATGGAGTTATGAAGAATATTAAATATGATATGGATATTGTGTTCATAGATCTAGTGAAGTTATATTTGTGAATCATTAAGGAAGGAAAAAATTTACTCATTTTTCAAATAATTTTAAAAAACTCATTATTGGAAATGATAATATGTTTTCAATCTGAGGATGAGAATTTTCAAATGAAGATTAATGATGTGAATGATGTGAAATAGGTAGACATCACATATGATTATGGAGTTATAAAATTTAGAAATATGTTTTTTGTTCCCTCTATACTAGAGCTAAAATGGAAATCTTTAATTTTTATTATATATTGAATTTATCTATACATATTGGTATCAATGAGATGTAATGGGATTTTATGGAACATTTTGGTGGGGTAATATGATGTGAGAATTTTATTTTTATGCTTAAAGATGTTTTTTTAAATAACGTAAGGTTGTGATACAATATAAAAGAAGTGTCATGAATCCTCTACCTATTCATAAATAAAAATAGTGTGACATTATTGTGGTAATTTTCACGGGATTAAAAAATACTCCTTGACGTAATTATGAAATATGGGTTAGTATTGATCGTCTAATCAAATATTCATATTTCCTAACAATAAGAGATTATTTTTGACCAAATAAAATTGAATAAATCTATATTAATGAAGTTTCAGAACTTCATTTCTAACCTATTTAAATTTTATCTGATCATGTTCCTCGTTTTATATTGAAATTTTGGAAAATTATCCAGAATGCTTATGATAATGAGATTCTTTTGAGCACTGATTATCACCCTCAAATGGAAGTGAAATCAGAAAGTACTATATGTAAATGATAAGACATATTGAGGTCCTTCTCACATGACTTTCATGGTATGTGGAATCATCATTTACTAGTGGTATAATTCTCCTATAATAATAGATCCCAGTTTATGTATTCAAATGGTTCCATTTGAATTTTTATATGGAAGGAGATGTCGTATAGCAACATGTTTGGATGAACATGGTGACATGATGCTTGTTGGACCAAAACATATAGATGAAAATATGAAAAGGTAAATAATATTAAAACTCATATCAAAGACGCTCCAAGTATGAAAAAGATAAATGAAAATAATTAGAGGAATGATTTGAAATTTTCAAGTGGGGGATCACATTTTAATGAATGTATCTCAAGGGAATTGTAACATGATTTATATTACTCTAAAGATGTTATGTGAATTATGGACAAAAGATGACAAGTGTTTAGGAATCAAACAACACAACTGGTAAGGTTACATTAGAAAAGTAATAAGATAGAAGACGCGATGAGAGAACCAGAGGGAAATATGATGAAGAAATAACCAAATATATTTATTAGGTTAAATTCTGGAAATTTGGAGGATGATATATTTTTTCATTTGGGAATAATTTTACACCCATGTATTTTTAGGTATTCATCTTTTTTAATAAATTTAATCCCTTTGATTACCTCTATTTCATGCAAAACAACGTTCAAAAGAAACAAAATCTATTTTTATGATGCAATTATATCCAATCGATATATTTTGTGAGCATAAATTTCACTAAATAAATGTTTATAAATATATTTTTAATACAATTATTTAATAAATTCATTAGTAATAAATTGATTATAAATAAATATTTTATAAAAAAAATAGTTTTCTGAATGACTATTTTTGTGCCTAAATATATATTTATATCATACTAAAATAAATTATTTTGTATTGGTGAGTTATTTTGAAGAAATTATTATATTATATTTTCATTAAAAAGAATTAATATTTATTCAATATATTTATTATGCATGTGATCAGAATTAACACAGTTTTATTATTATAAATCACATTTCTATGGAAGTGGTTTTTGAAACATTTGTGCACTAATTTTAAAATTAGTTGGTTCCTCATATAGGGATTTAATTAGATAAAATTAAATAAATATTAATAATTAGGAGGTTACAATTTTTTAATCATTCAACATTAATTTTTTCTCAAAATGATTTGTAACCTTGCCAAAAACTATCACCTCCGTAAATTGTAAATTAGGATAATATTAGATATCACTAAGTGACCAGGTAATAAATATTCATCAGAATTCATATTTTATGAATGTAATTCTACCCTTATCATCTTAGCCCCAAATATGAGTTTTTTATGTGACATTAATTCATGAAAGTGACTTATATATTATTTAATATCAAAGATAGTTATAAAATGTCATACTCATTGTTTTTAATATATTTTATATGTCCACATAGGGAAAATAACAATATGAATGAACATTAAAGTCTATTTTACTATTAATGAAATTATTTTCATTATTTAAAATCATTTTTAATTTCTAGAAATTATATAACTACATTAAATGATTTTTCAATGATAAAACATTATTTACATGATAAAAATAAAAATAAATTAAATGATTTTAAAATTAATAATTTTTATATAATATGTAGGATATTTTAACACCTTGAGATTTTATGAGATTGTTTATTTTAATTTCGTTGATGTCTTATGTTTTATGATACACCAAGTTTATCTTACACTATAAGAAACACTTTATTAGCATGAAGTATATGCAACACTATTCATGGCTTGTGTTACAAAAAATTTCATGTACTTTTGATAGAATTCATTTCACACAACACTGAGTATAAATTTTTTTCAATGTATAAAATAAATATTTTTCGTATTTTTTTTATAAACAGCAACAATGGAATCATGAACTAAATGTAACACTTACTTGGCTTGCATTACATGCAATAGTTACCTTCCTCTATAGCTTGTGTTATACGCAATACTCAGTTTCATTGAACAATGATATTTTGTTAAAATATTATTTAATGGGATATAAAATAGACATTATGAATATTATTAATTTTTTTTTAATTTTATAACATTAGAATTCATCTTATATATTTTCTAGAACATGATATAAAAACAAAAATAATTTTCCAGATAAAAGAAGTATTTTTCCAAAAAAATGTAATTTTACTACCTTTTTATGGGGAACCCTTTTTAAATTTAGTTTTGAAACCATTATATGTTCAATTTTACAAAATAATCTTCTTCGTTAAAAGAGGTACATCAAAATTTATTTTGGATGAATTTTTGATATTTTTCAGATAACTATCATGTTATGATGAATAGAAAAAATATGCTAAATTTTAATTGAAAGAAACTTTTTCCATAGAGATAATTTATATAGTTAAATCATATTATTTAATGGTTTTAATGTATAAATGGTATATATTTTTATCACTTAATCTAATGTATTTCATTGGAATTAATTTCCCATTAAAATTTCACATAAACACTTGTCAATATTTTGATAGTTATTATTTCTTAGAAACCCACTTTTTGGTTTTTACAACAGGAATTAATTTTAAATTAATTTCTAAAACTTCTATATTTTGAATTTGGAAAATTGGGTTCTAGATTTGGAATTGGAAAGTCCAAATTTTTTGAATAGATACCTTTTATTTTTGGACATTATTAATAGTAACTTGAGTAATTATTTTATTCACCATGGTACAGGATAAATATGGTAAATATGGGTAAAAAATAATATTATAGTAATAATAACTACCCTAACACATGACCTAATCCTATTGTATAAGATATTTCTAGCCTATTTCATCCTTGGGACGATTTTGGGACCTCACGGATTCACATGGACGTGAAAATTACATTTTATAAGAATTAATTTAAAGTAAAGATAATTACAACATTGACATATGTCTTTTTCTAAATAGATATTCATACAGGGTTATATACCTAATCTCTATGTATATAAATATTCATTATAAAATTAAAAATATTTCCTACATCATGGTATTTTATTTATATTTTATTCCTTTTTATGATGTGTTTTCCATGAATGAAACTTTCAAGTAGTTTACCATTTATAACTCTGACGAAATTTGAGGGAGAAATTCATTTTAAGGGGGTAGAATGTAAGACCCTTATATTTATGAGATTTATTATTTAAATTTATTTGATGAGTTGTGTTGTAATCTACACCAAGATTAGCTTATAGTATATGCAACACTATTCTTGGCTTTTGTTGCACAAAATTTCAATTTTTTTGATAGAATTCATTTCCCAAAACATTTTGTATAGATTTTGTTCAATGTATAAAATAAATTTGTTAGGATTATTTTATATAAACACAAAAGGATTCTTTCACTAAATTTAATAATGACTTGTCTTGTATTACACGTAAGTGAGACATTCCTTGATAGCTTTTGTTATACACAATACCAAGTTTCACTATACATTGATATATTATTAAAATATTATTTAATGGGATATAAACTAGAATTTATGAATACTATTAACCACATGTTTAATTTTATAACAATAAAATTCATCTTATATATTTTATAGAACATGATATATGAAAAAAATCAATTTTTCAGAAAAAGATGTATTTTTAAAAAAATACAGTATTACCGCCTTTTTATGGAGAACCCATTTAAAATTTATTTTTGACACCTTTATATGTTATATTTTAAAAAATAAACTTCTTATTTTTAAAAAGGGAATAAAAAAAATACATTGGATTAATTTTTTATATTTTTCTAATAACTATCATATTTTAATGAATAGTAAAAATATGATAAATTTTAATTGAAAAAAACTTTTTCCATCGAGATAATTTATAAGAATAATTGATATTATTTAATGATTATAAAGAATAAATGGAATATATTTTAATCATTTAATATAAGTTTTTACGTTAGATGTAATTTCTCATTGAAATTGGATATAAACACAAGTCAATTTTTTGATAGTTATTATTTATTAAAAACCCTCTTTTTTGGTTTTGACAATGGGAAATAATTTTAAGTTAATAACAACAACTTCTTTGTTTTGAATTTGAAAAAATGGATTCCATATTTTGAATCAGAAGGATAATTTTTTTTGAATAGGTACGTTTTATTTTTGCACATTATGATTAGTAACATCAGTAATTAATTTATTACCATAGTTAAAGGCTAAATCTTGTAAATAATGGAAAAAATAATATTAGAATAATATTAAACTACACTAACACGTGTCTTAATTTTACTGTATGAGATATTTACGATCATGGGAATACTTGGGTCGCTTTTGGGACCCCATTGATTCACATGGTTGTGAAAATGACATTTTATAAAAATTAATTTAAAGTAAAGATAATTATAACATAAACAT
Organism: Viscum album; assembly: GCA_963277665.1. Lineage (NCBI taxonomy): Eukaryota > Viridiplantae > Streptophyta > Magnoliopsida > Santalales > Viscaceae > Viscum > Viscum album. The sequence continues at coordinate 620,356,870 of OY728167.1, read as the reverse complement.
ATATCTTTTACTAAATATATTTTAACATATGGTTATATAACTGAAATCTATGTCTATATGTAGTAAATAGAAATATAAAAACATTTCCTACATCATGGTATTTTATTTATAATTTTTAGATATTATATGAATATATTTATTTATGACACAATTATGATGTAGCGATTACCTCATTAATGAAATATTCAAATAAATGAATTTATAAATATTAAGAAAATTTTAATTTTAACATTTTGATTCCATAAATTAATTTTTTGGACGAAACATACATATTAGTGATGATTTAATGCTTTTGGTTTCATGTAATCATGTTTTTATGACTAACAAAAATCAATTACTAAATACCGTCACAATTTTCTTAAATGTGTTTTTAAAACAAATACTATTTTATTAAATGATGGAAAAATCCTAAAAATATAAAGGTATGAAAAATAACTTTTATAGTGATAAAAATTTCATAAATTATATATTTTATATTCTCTTGTAATTTTATAGTAAATATGTTGACCATGTAGTATAAAAATACAAGAAGACATGGTAAGTGTAAACTTATTTTACAAATGGTTGAATCTAAATGATATGGTTAAATTTAGGAACTAAAAATGTAAAAAACCTAATGGTTGAGAGTATTTTGACACATAATCATATTATCCTAGAAATAAATTAATTTTTAGCTATTATAAACTGAAAATCGTTTTATAATAAATTAATATTTCAAGCTTTTACTAAAGTTCCCCTCACCTAACTTATAAAAGTGAACACCCCTTTATCTTTAACTGGCACCTATAAATCCCTATGGTTCAGCCAAAACTAGACCATTTAATCTCCCAAAAAACCTCATATCATCTTAGAGGAATAAATTTGGGATGAGATCCATCCTATGGTGCCCTTTTGTTCAAACCAAAAGGAAACACCAAAAGAAGAGGTCATCGTTTTATCCCTTCTTTCAAAGTTCGTTTCGTCTTATACTTATTCGTTCTATATTTTTTCCATACCATATTAATAAATACAGTATCATACATATAATGAGATTTTAATATAAACATGGGAAAATTATATTCATCATTTTATCCATCCTACTAATGATAATATCACCATGGGTGCGTACGTACAACTTATCATCTCCACATCGTGGTGTAATTGTTTATTCCACATTACTTTATATGGATGAGTATAATGATGCGTATAAGATACATAAATAATTACTATTACATGATTATTATTCTTTATAATTAATATAACATCCAGTTACATATCATTTAATCATTAATGGAACTATATCATCACTTGTGCGTACGTACAACCAACCATCTCCACGACGCGATGAGATTCATTCTGCACTTTAACAATCTAAGAATGATTATAACAATATATATATATATATATTAGTAAAAGTTATGAAATATATGACATAATAAGTCTACTAGAATGATATATATATATATGTACATATATATCATTCACTTACTTCCATTCAATACGACAAAAAAATAGAAACCGCGTTCATGCGTACGTACGACATACTGTCTCCATGAACAGTATATTACAATATATATATATAATATTAATATTATGAATATATATGATATATAAATCATATTAAACATTCTGTAAGTATGTAAATAATGATTGAAGTAATATGATTAAGAATAACAAGTCAAAACACGTATGATAAACAAAGCGATATTATCTGAAATGTTGCATTAACTTTGAATTGTTAATAAATAGGTAATATAAGGTTATAAAATAATAATATATGATATAGAAAATATTATTATGATTCTGATATAAGTTAATAATATGATTAAAAATATTATACAGGTGTTTGGACTCCTACTGAGAGTATCAGACCTAATGTAATGGATAATTTTGCAATCCGATTTTTATTCAAGATTGTCTATACGTAAGTATTTACTGGGGTATATTTATCATCAATGTTTTCTAAAAATGATTTCATAAAATGTTTACTATTATTATATGTATTTTTAAATTTGTTTTTACATTTTTTTAATTTTATTACATGGTATGGATGGAATCATTCCTTTGTTTACCATATGAGGTACTTTTTGACTTTTCTTGCAAAAGTACGAGGAGAATGTTTTTTACTTATATGGAATTAATGGATCTTTATGGTTTCATGAAAAATTGTTTCCATGAATATTCCTATAAAAAATTTCAATATTATGTTCAAATAAATTATTTTCTTTTAAAATTGGGTGTCATTTTGAGAAAAGAAAAACTTTTTGAAAAATAAATGATATTTTCCTCAGGAATTATGTTCAAGTGTTTTATCAAAATTGTTTTCCATATAAGATGACAATAGGTTATGTTCATATCCCTATTATTAATCAGATTTTTTTCCTGATGGAATTATTAAACCCATCTATATTTTATGGATTATGTTATGATTGAATGATGTCTAAGAAACCCATTTTAATTCTTGGGTTTTGCGGTGATGGATGATTAACGTTTTTGTGTTTCACATGTATGAATTATTTCACTATGAGATGGGTGGGACCTATATATCCCTCCAATTTATTTGGATTGGATTTATATCTCATTATAAAGAAATTAATGGATTGGAAAATAAATCTACTTCAATAATAAATGGTTGTAACGAATGTAAACCTAGTTCATTAATGGACTTTGTCCACTATGATGGTCTTGGAAACAATGCCTTGTCTACTATGGAAATCATATTATGTGCTTAATTTTTGACACAATTCCATGTTTTATTCCTATACTATTTTAACATGTTTAATTTTCCATTATGATCTATGTCTTATATACTGCCATAATTTATTTAATGACTCAATATTTTGATGTTTAAAATTTATGTTCATGTTTTTACGGTCAAATGATTATGGTATGTTTTATGTCCTCCATTTTTATGCTTAATATAAATTTGAGATCACCCTTTTTTAGTTTTCTTTTCACCAGGATAAAAAAAGGTTTTATGTAGGGAAAATGGGGTGATATTTATGGGAGATGTTGAAATTTTTTCACAATGATATAAGATTATGTTCCATGTTTCCAAAGACACAAAACTAATATAGCCTTTGGGAATATATTTGCGTAATTTATTAAATAGTTTTCTAATGAAATGAAATGTACATGTACGTCAATCTGGAGTCTTTATAGGTTTAATTTGAGAAATTAATTACATAGATCTATATGACATTTTATAGTGTTTTTAAATCCTTATATTCGAATTAACCCTATGTATTGATGTATTTGAAGTCAAATTGAATTCACAATGAAAAAAAATTGACATTAATGGTAATTTATCCAAATAATATATTATTAAATTACTTAAAATTCAGAAAAATATTATATAAATCCATGTTAATGGAAAATATTTTAAATCATCATACATGGTCAATTTATGAGTCATTTTATCATTTATATTAGCGTTACTGCCCCTATATTTGAAAAATAGTTTTCACCATGGCTATGGTAAAAAAATAATTATCCAAGGGGTTACTCAAAATGATAATGTTAAAATTATCACAAAATCATATCTAAATACTTTTATTTGAAGATATTAAAAACGTATCCTACCTTATATTTGAATAAATTTCCATTTTTATGTATTTCTTATTAGGAATAATTTATTATAATTTAATCTTTTGAGAAACTCTAAAAGATCCCCACATAATCATTATTATTGGTCACTTAAACACTTTTTCACACCACAATGATCCATAAACCCCAAAAAATCAGGGTTAATTTATCTACTAATTATCATTATCCAACATCTAAAGGGACTTGTCTCCCTAAAAATTTCATATTTCCTTAATGAAAGGAACTAAATAAGGTCTCCCAATGAAGAGGTAATTGTCTTACCTAACCTCTTTAAATTTATTCCTTCTTAAACCTCTTTTAAATATCTTGAAGTTATTATAAAATTAATTAATATAATATCCTAAATATATATAAATATTATTATGATTATGAAACCACAATTACCTACCCTCTTTCTCAACATGTAATAAGTTAATGTATCATTTGGACAAACGTATGGCTTACCATCTATATATTGTGATACAATTCATTATTCAATACCAACATTTATGGATTCTAATTATTATTTTTTTAATGATTATATATGATATTTATATAATCATTAACATTCTTGAGAATATTTATCCATGATTAATGTATAAAAAACTAAACTATCTACCCAAATAATACATGAAAATGAATCAATTATTACAAAAAGTAGAGATTTTTACACTGATTTTTTAAAAAAATGAGTGAAACAATATTATATGAATGTCATAAATGGAATGATATATAAATATATAATAGTTATATATTATATTTACAATAAATATATATTTGTTATACCGAATGATTGAACATGTGTTATAGAAGTCTAACCCGAGGGAAGGGTTTATTTTGTCAAACCCTTCATTATTTTTTATTGTTGATGTTTAAGTATCAATTGGGGAATATTTATATAAAATATATTTGTTTTATAAATATTTTTTTAAAATTTTAGTATAATAATATTTTTTAATCAAATTTCCACCCATATTTTACATTTTATAAAATTTAATGAGAGGAATCTTCTATTAATTTTCCAAACAATGTACATTTTGGCATTTTAGACAAAAATATTATAGATATATTTTTCTCTAACTTAGAATACATGAACATATATTTCTAGCTTCATGAATACTCTTTTAAATGATTCATATATTACAATTTTACCATGTTCCTTTAAATGGAATTTTCTTTTATATATGCGAAATATTTTAAATAAAATAAGTGAATTGAATACAAAAATTAAATTTTCAAAAAGAGATTTCAAAGTATATTTCTAAATTATTTTCAACTGTGTTACCATCATTTTTTAAATTTTAGTTTTTACATAGGTTGTTCTATTATGGTACCATCTACCATATATTATTCCATGGATTTTATTTTGTTTGGTTAGAGATTTTCTATATTAATTACTTTCACACTGTTACTTTAGATGGGATATGTTTATGTTCTTTGATTAGGGTAATTATTAATATTTCATATGTTAGTTTCAATAAAAATATATATTTTGATCATATTTCAGCCATTTCACATGAAGAATGAATTGTACTCTTTCTGTGAATGGTACGACCCTCTATATCCCAGTGATACATTAGTATAGATCATGTGAGAAATTGGATTGTGTGTCAGATGAGGCCTTATACATTTTTTCAGATGTCTTGGCACAAAGACTTGATAGTAAGTTTATGATTTGCATCATTATAAATTTCCCACATTATGTGATTAGTTATTGATTTCCATTTGATTTTTTGATTTTTTTTATTCATGGGTTTTTTTCAACTAATCTTATTATTGATATGGAATTATTAGATTCCTATTTATTTTAATCCATATTATTAATTCATTATTTTTTTTAAATATATAACCTGATGAAGCATCACATCGCAACATTTTTCTTATTTTTATTTCCCCCAAGATTCATAGAAGTATATTATGATTAATATGTAGGGATAATCGATGAGAATTTTTGTGTTCAATAAGGAATTATTATAATGAATTTCATTTTTCAATATTAATGTATGATTCAAGTAAGTATATAGTTTTTTAAGACTACTAAACTATTCAAACCATTGGGATATAATTATTTTATCTAATTATAATATAATAAGGTAACCACCACCTCTAGGAAATAGGGGTTTGGGTCCTTACACTCATTTTATACAATTTGAGGTAAAACAATTACTCATAATATGAGAACACTAATGATGTGTCATTCTTGGAAATGATGAAATTCATATTAGAGAATAATCCATTAGATAATTAATTTTATTATTTTATTCCTTTTTCATTACTTGAATCTAAAAATGGGAATATTCTTAACTTTATTGAATGATTCCATTCACATTATTTTGGTGTGTAAAATATGGTAACCTCATTGTAATGTGTCCCAAGATGATCTAAGATGATGATGAACTGGAATAATTTTCAAATAAATCTGTTATATATGTGAATGGAAATAAGGGTTCATGTAAAATATTTTTCATAAAGAAAAATATTCTCCCATAAGGGTATGTTTTCTTAGAAGATTTATAGATAAATGAAATTCTATGCTAAGTAAACCAAAAAGATTTTTTCCTTCTGGATATTTTATAAAAACCACCACAAGTGGAAAATAATAATGAAGACAATGGTGTTGTGTTAATAGTGGACCTCAATGTAGAAGATGAATATTCTATAAAAAATATTTACTCTTGGTTGACAAAAAAGTAGTATAAACATGATTCTTTGTGATTCCAATGTATATATCAAGATGAAAGAAGAATAAAAATTTTAGTTGGTGGAGAATCTTGTGTGACTGAATAATGGAAATCTAGAAAACATAGAGAATGTGGTCGAGTATAAACTCAATGTTGAAGAGTATGTCAAAATCATCGATAGCTTATCTGACATAGTTAATGTTAGAGTAAAAATAATATGATATATTGAATCATATATTACTAGTTAATGAATATTTATATGGGATCAACGAAAGGATTTTTACTCTTAAATAATTTTGATAAATTTAAATGAATAAGATATAAATTATGTGGAGGTAATTTTATTTATACCATTGGTAATTATAAATATTTATGACTAAAAACCATTTCTTAAATAATATAATAATTATAGTGGGCCTTGAACATAAACATCGAGTAGTGTTAGTTGATGAAATTCCAAAAAACACACACCTCAATGGAAGATCAACCTAGGTTACTCATAAAAGCCCCCAAATTACCGAAAATAAATAAACCAGAACTATAATAATACAACAGTATTTAGGTGTTGGATAATAAATATGAAACATAGTCAATATTTTTGATCTATATAAAATTGTAATTTCTTGGTATAAGTGAAACAAATAGACAGGACAAATTATATTCTGCCTATTCTGGTCAACTATAGTTTCTTATTCGATGGTCAGTCATACAAAGATGATAACTTCTCATCTAGAGTGAAATGGAGTATTAAAATACAATCATATAGTAGGAAATCACAAAAAATAAAATCATTTCTCATGTGTGATTTTAATATATAATTTTTTTGATATTTTCAAGAATATTTTGATCAAAAAAATAGTGAGGGGGAAAACCTATATTCACTAGAAAAAAGGAAAATCAGTGGACATAGATCAAGATAGGAAGGGATATCAAATATAATTTCCAATATATTACAATAAAAATAATGAATCAAACATGAGTGTGGATTATAGAAAACAATTTTACTTAAATTATGACACGAAAAAAATATATTATCACTAACATCAAGTATGATAGTTAATGTTTAGTTTATTTCCCAATGAAGAATTCATAATAATATATTACTTTTGAAAATATAAAATCAAATGTAATGACCTCTTTTTAATGTATTTAATTGTAATTGTAGTCCATGTTAATAATTTTATGATTGTATGTAAATCATGTGACTAAATGAATGTGGTAAATTCCCCTAATAAGAATTATATTTAACATTTATGACATGATACAATTGTGATGAATGGGATATTCCTAAAGGGGAATCAAATTCTTATTGTTGGAGAGAGGAAAAAAATTCATGGAAAATTAGAAAATATTGTTGTTTATTTCTATTTTCCTTTTTATCCAGATTCATTGGTATATTTTTTGATGAATTAATGATCACTTGATATCCGTAATCTTTGACAAGATCGAACTAGAATATATGACACTTGTTAAAATAAAAAAACCATTCAAAACATTTACAAGATGATTTAAATGAAGTTTAAAACTTTGAGTGAGTAGATTCTGGATGATGGGGGTGGATAAATATCACCTAAATACATTGGTAGAAGAAGAATTTATATTCTATTCATTTATTATTAAATCATAATAGTTGGAACAAGGTGATATCTCAAAAATCCAGAGTGTTCAAGTGTATTAAATGTTATCAAAGGGTAAAAATTATATTTTTGGGCATAAAATTTAAAACATATAGATGGATAATAGAATTAATTTTACTAATAATCATCTAAAGATTATCTTGGAAATTATATGATAAAGAATCAAGTGTTGGTAGTGAGAAATCCTCAATAAAATGGTGTTGGCCAAAGGAGAAACCAAATAGTTAGAAATATGCCCCAAACTATGAATATTGAAAATGATATGATGGTTTTATATGGGAAGGATGTATTGTTGAAAATATAATATTTTAATAATTCATTGTATTTTGTGATCAGATGAATAAAAAGAAACTTACGAGATGTGGTGTGGGACGAAGCCAATTTTGAAATATTTTCAATTTTTTAGATTATGTGATTTATTATGAATAATGTGAAACATAAAATATTTTTCTGTAATGGATATGAATGTATATTCATTTTATTAAAATCCCTGATCATGAATTATATTTAATATAATTAAATTCAATGAAAAATAATTGAAATCGAGGACGCCAAAGTTCTGGAAAATGAGAAGAATTCCTAAACTAGTTAGCAGAATTCTGGGGAATATGATAACAAAATACGTAGATTAAGGAGATAATATGGAGTTTTAAATTATTAATATAAAATAATAATGATGGGGATAGTTAATCAACATCATTTTATATATAAAATTCATGATATAGTGAAAGGATCATTGATGAAATAATTATTAGTGGACGAACAACTTTGGTGAAATCTAAAAGGATGGAAGCTTGGAAGAAGTCACAAATCCCATCACCGATAGTAAAAAAATAAATTTTAGGAGGGGTTTAAGGATGAAAATTAGATTGAATAGGTGCATGATGATCTGAATTTTTTTTAAAAATGTATACGCGTGAAACAATTTGAAGGGAAAAAAGATATTTGAATCAAGTTGATATTATGTAAAAAATCTTCATGAAGGAAACAAGGTGATTTTGAATAATGACTGGCTATTGTGTATGGTATATGTAAAAATATGTGCAATTTATTTTGATGATATATTTTAACAAGTTAAATGACTAGAGGCAATCTTATTTTTTATAGCGATTTTAGAACAAAGGGACTTCATGTTATTCTAAATGGATATCTAATCATTAATAAATAATTATAATATTGAGGAAGAAGTATGGAAAATGACTTCTTCTTCAGAGAATTTCCCTACACTCAAGCCCGATCCTGGGAAATCCATGGTGAATAGGTTTCTTGAGGATGACGCCGACATCAGATCATCATTGAAGCTTACTCTTCCCTCCTCTCCTCCATTTTGGTACAAAGGTTCTCCTATGTTTTTTTACTGAAGATGAAGTTAGGGGTTTGGAGGATGATTTTTGTCTTACTCTAGTTGGGGTTTTCCACGGTGGGAGGCCCTCGCTTGCTTCGATCTGCCATACTCTAGAGGTAATTAGTTTCTCTAAACTGAATGTTGGGATTTTGGATGAGGATTGTGTGGAGCTCCGCTTTGAGGATCGAGAGGAACTTTATCAATTATGGAGGCGACGAAGATGGTGAATTGCTATTTTCGATATGGAGATCTACAAATGGTCTCTATTCTCCTTGGAGGGTTTCGAATATTAGCTTATGTTGATCTGGGTAGGTTTTGTTGGCCTTCCGCTTCATCTTTTTCGTTCAGAATCCCTTATGGCAGTTGCAAGCATTTTAGGCTCCCCAATAAAAATATAATCCTCGACTAATAATCTCTCTCGCCCTTCGGTAGCTTGTGTTTTTATTGTCTTGGACCTTGCAGGGGAGTTGACTCAATTCGTGTGGATCAAGAATGGAAGGGGAGGTTTCTTTATAGGAAGTACACTATGAAGATCTTCCTCCTTTCTGCTTCAGATGCAAGAGATGTGGTCACTTATCTTCGGCATGTGGTCTCAAGAACTGGTTTAGTAAGGTGGGGGGGGGGAAAGAGAGATGGTGATCCAGTTGTTTGAGAAAGGATAAAGAGGGAATGCATCTATCTGAAGTAATGGGGGGTACCTCTAATCTATCTGGTACAGTTTCAGGTTCCTTCTAGGCTGAAAACCCCTAGAATAAGCTGAGGCATGACATGGATTCTGATGTCACTGAAGATTCTGGAACTACTGATGGATATAATGATAACCACCAAGATGATTCAGCTGTATGCACCACTGATTCTTAGAAGCTCGTGTCTAAAGTAGATTGTGGACTAGGATTTAATGTTACGAAAAATACGAAGCATTATGGTAGGGCGGTAGGGAGATAGTGGATGGAGACACTCATTAATTTTCAAAGGAGGAAGATGCACAGGCAGAGGTGCATGATGCTATCAAGTCTGCCGAGTCGGATGACAACCCAATTACTTCTTATGTGGATAAAGGTAAAAAACCAGCTTCTTGCACTGATAGTGAGGGATTTGAAGTTATGAAGGAGAAGAAATCTTGACCACGAAGGGACTACTACAATATCCCCATAACGTTCAATACGAGGTCCACTCGAAAATCTACAGCCTTAGTAGTGGTGATCCATGAAAATAAAGAGAATGAGATTCTATTGGGTGGATTATATGGTAATGATCATACCGATAGAGCTCAGAGTGAATCTCTCCAAATTCTATAGGAAAGGCCTCAGGCAAACACTCCATGCCACACCACGGGAGGAGGTGGGATGATTTTAGCAGTTCTGGAGGGGACTAAATTCCTTTCTGATGAAGAATATATTTCTAATATGACTGAGAGTTCTTCCATCCGGCTAAAATTATCAAAGTACTTGACATCTTCCTCTCTTTAAATTGGACTTACTTCCTCTCTTTAAATTGGACATACTCTGAGGGTTCCCATGAACCCTTTAAAGTGGATTATCCTTGAAATAAATATAGTAGTATATACATAAAATGATTAAAAAAACGAAGAAGTATAAATGAAATAAGAAAAATGATTTTCATATAAATAAAGTTCAAAATCAAGTTTTATGCCTAAATATAGACTACCTTATATCGAATCAATCACCAATGGCTTGGAATTTTCGGATTTATCAACACATAAAAATGCTTGTATTTGAAAGAGGTGTTCCTGATCCAAATTGAAAATTTTAATTGGAGTGAAGAAATGGATGATAATGATGATTTATAATGGTAAAAATATATTTATAGGATTAAATAAAAACATTCCAATTTATTTTCATAATATATGAAATTGGAGTTCAAAATGTATTTGATTAGTGTGATGACATTTCTCATAAGTTTATATCACAATATAAATATTTCATGAACTATATAAAAATATTTTTAATGTAATATTCCACTGGAAATGAAAACACGAATAGCATTCCTATTGAATTTTAGAAGGGATGATGATGAAAAAATGGTCGATGTGGTAGAGTATTGAGAAATAATTGTGAGGCTACTATATTTGAAAACAATATAATCATTCATCATGTCTCAAACATGTGATGACACATAGTAGTAAATAAATCACAAATAGATACATTTTCATAAACTGAAAATGATAATATTTTATGCTATACACACAATGGATTTTATATTCATTCAATAATAATTAATAATTATTTTTATTTTTATTTCTATATATGGATTTGGATAATTCCATGCTTGATTATAAGATGTAAAAATGTTGTACATTTTATATTGGAAGATTATATATTTTCTTTCTATGTAAGAATCCATATTTAATTTCATTAAATAATTTATAAGATAATAATATTTTTGTTACTAAAGTATGTACTAAATTGTTAAGGATTAATCAACAACTTATATATATATGAGTTGTTTGAATTCTAAAATTTAAACCAAGTGTAATAAATAATGTTCTATCATTCTTAGAAAAAATAAAGTCTTCAATTGAATGATAAACTACATCAAGATAATGACTAACATAATCAAGGGGAATGTTGACCATGTAATTGTAATTATTATGTTTCTGTAAAAAAAAATGAATTTATATACATAATTGTAATGTAATTACACAATTATGGATTTGAAATGAATTTTTTTATCTTACAGTATAGTCCAATTTATTTAACTATATGTTTTAGAAAAGTTACCACTACTCCCTTATGGAATGATTTAATTACTAAAAGGTAAATTGGTTCTCATTAATTATATTTTTGCATTTTTTACATTCATTTTGGAACATTCAATGTAGTTCCTTTTAAATTAATATAAAAATATGGAAATGTTTCCCATTGGTTTATGATATTGGTAGTGGGTAGAATTTTTTTATATTTTTATAAAAGGGGGTGTTATACAATGATTAAAAAATAGAAACAGTGTTCAAATTTAGATACATACTTTGGTGGAGATATATTTACGCCAAACCCAGACTACCATATTTTTTGCTAGAAATAATTTATTTAAATAATAGCATGATACAAAGTAAAATAAACCAATATAAACATATCCTTATCATACATAATTTCAATAAGTAAAATTTTTTGTCTCATAATTAACAAAAAATACAAAAAATGTAATGGTTTAGTGTGTTTGTGGACTTTCTACATATGTAAATAACATTATAACACCTATCGATATTTCCCAATAGAGGAGCTAAAATAGACTACCTACTAGAAGTATCATAAGATATACCCATCTTCATAGCATGGGGAATGAAATCATAGTAAATGTATGACCTATAATTATTATTATGTGAGAACTCATAAATATTTCATGAAGGGTTAAATCATATGAATAAGAGAAAACATAAATAAGAGATAAATATCTTGTTATAAAGAACCGTGAACAATAAGTGTTTCCCATAAACATTATTACAAGAAATGTTATCTAAAAATAGATAACATATACAAGTGAATAAAAGTTAATAAACATGATACAACTAACATATTCTCTAGAACATAGTAATAGGAACAAATAGATGGAATTTCATGGAAATAAATCATAATAGTAAATTGTGAAACTAATGTAGTACTAGAAGTGAAACAATAGTGTAGTGATAATAACTATATTATTTACATAACATTGTAGAGAAGGAATCACAACATTGTTCCTATATTGGATCGGGAATCACTACCTGATTCCCATAAAAATATTGGATTAGGAATCACTGTCATGTTCCCATATACTTAGTAGAGTACACATCACATCATGATTCATATAGCGAAGAGAACATATATTTTTGAATCCAATAATAATCTCATGAGATATAAATCCTTAACCAATAAATTTTGGGTTGATATAAAACCCCACCCACCAATCATCCATTAAAATTCATTTCATTAGAACCCAAAAATAATCAAACTTCAAACATTACTTTTTTGACTGGTGGGTATGAAATGAGTCTCATGAATAACATTCTAACAACATTCAATAATATATCCCCAAAAATAAGTTGGATACTGGCACAAAAATACCCCAATATAACATATATATATTAAATGATGATTATGTAGATGAAATATAGCATTTTAGGATTATTGGATAAATCACATTAGAAATAAGTGGAAATACAACTTTTTTAAAGGGCTTAAAACTCATTAAAAATTATTTCTTTAATATGAAATACTTTTTAATTTATAATTGTTTTTTGAAAAACATACATTATAAAAATGAAAATTTACTAAAAAAATTATAATAGAATTAGGATTTCAATAACATTCATTAATAATAATTAAAAATCAATTGAAATTATTTCTATAATACATAATCAATTAAAATTTATTTTAAAATTGTGAATTCTGTTTTGAAAATAATATTTTTAATTTTAAAAAATAATAGTACTTTATTGTTTATTTTTTAATAAATTAAAAATAAAAATAATTTCTAAAAGTATTGTAAAATATGTAATTTTAATTTTTGAAGAATAATACTTATAAAAGTGAATGAATCCAAAATAGTTTTTTAAACAAAATTCACCGTAGTCATAAAATAAAAATGTATGTTTCATATTCAAAGTTAAATTTTAAAATATAGAAGTATATACTTTGGAAAAACCTTAAATATAAAAAGGATATTTGATAGCGCATACATAAAAAGTACATAAATTGTTTTATATGACATTTTTAGTGGAATAAATCACAAAAAATCATGAAGGAATATCCACTTTAATTCATCAATTTTTTTTTATTCAAATCCCAAATCCAAAAGCAGGAAAACAATAATTAAATTTTAATATAATAAAAATTATAATGTATATGAAACATGAGATAAAAAATAAATAGGTTTACGGGTATAAAGGAAAACATTGGAGGTAAATGAAAATATGGAAAATGAGGGGAATCAATCATTAACGAGGATGCCAATTATTCCAAATGTTTATATAATTTTTATGGAATATATTCATTAACTATTTTTGATTAAAAATTAATTATACCCAATAGGAATAGAAAATACCATGAAATATAATCTTTGGGTGGAAGAAACCATTCTTTGAAGTAATAAGGTCAAGAAGTATAATTAAAACAGAATGAATGGAGTCCAGTCAACAATGAGGGATAAAACATTAGTATATTGTGAATCAGGAGCTCATGAATGATAAAATGAGATATTTATTATCAAAAAACATAAATTGAATGATAATCACCGAAAAAATTATTCCATGGACAATATATGCACAATAAAGGCAACAATTTAAAAATACGGATTGTATCTCAATGAAGTAAAAAATGAGATGCACAAATCCCTTACAGTAATGGTAACGTAAGAACCAAATGGCATAAGTGGGTTACCATGAAATGGTTATTAATATATAAAAAAATAATTATATTCATTCTAATGGAAGGTAATGATGTAGTGAGTATTGAATAAAAAAGAAAAGATGATGCATAATATCAAAAATGTCTCATGGAATTGATAATATATTAAAATAACTCGTACCTTGAGTCTTGATTCATCATGCTCATGTGCCTAATGTCCAAAATAGAAAAAATATTTTTATTAAGAACCTTCATAAGAACCATTTCCATTTTTATTACATTTTTTATGGTTTATTTATTATTACATGTAATTGTTTTCAAAATATATTTCCTTGTGGAAGTTACCTGAGGTTGTTAAATCGATTTCTATGAAACTTACTCGATATATTATATATGATAAAAACATTTTAAAATTGAATCATAATATCAATAATATTATTGTTGTTTTTATTTTATTATTACACTAGTAAAAATATTATAAAAATCCATAGGTTTTCCCAAAATGGAAACCAATAAATAATGGTTCCCTGAATGGTATATTTTAGGTGGTTATGATTAAAATGGATGTTCATTGTTAATGACACTTGTTGAATGCCCAATATTATATTTAGATAATATTTATAATGTCATAAATATCATTTTTTATACTAAATAAATTCTCAAGGTGAGTCATTTTAGGTGCTAAAGTATAAAACATAACCTGTTATTCTAGGATGATATAGTCCTCACGTATGCATGGTGACATCTTCCATGTTCAAATGGTTTTCGAGAAATGTAAAAAAATTGATATTAAAATTGATTAATAAAATTCAAAAATATTAATAATACTGATTTTATCATACCCTCATGGATTAGAATACATTTTATAGGTTGAACAATGAAAATGAATAAGAGAGTTAGGTTGAGAACATTATCTCTCCCTTTGGAGGTTCTACCTTATGTGACACATTAAGGAACCCTAGCTAGGTATTTTGGAATGAATAAGGCTTCTAGGACATGGGGAGAGATAATAGAAGATATTATGGTAGTTTATTGTTCAAGCTATGGTTTGTTAATTGGTGGGAAAAGTTAGTTCTAGTCATCAACTTTTATAATTGATAAAAATGAATTTTTTTAAATAAACATTAATTTTCCATGATGGAATGACACTAATCATGGTCCAATTGATCCAAAGGTAGTTTTAATAAACTAGTTTTACCATAGTAACTACATTTTATCATTTGAATTTAAATTTAATGAGTAAAATTTAAATTGATATTATTACCAGATTTAATCATACAGATTTATAATATATAATAAATTTTATCCTAAATTTTTCTATGGAAAATAAAAGTAAATTTATGAAAATAAATATAGCATGTAAAAATAATTTTTAAGAAAATTGTGTTTATAGCTTCATATTTATTCAGTAGAGAAAATTAAAAATTTATATATTTTTAGGGAAATTGTATATTTTTATCATACAATAATAGTTATTTTACATACAATTAAATAAAAATATTAATTTAATTAAAATAATATTTTATTGACTGAAAAGACAAAAAAATATTTTTTGTATAATATATCTTATGTACAGAAAATAATAATAGTAGGTTTTCTAAATTTAACATAGTTTTTTATGAAACTAATTTTACTCCTTAAAGATATTTTTTATGAAAATTGATTAATAAATATTATATTACACTTATATCTTGATAATATCATAAACTCTATAGATTTCTTAAAAACTATATTTTTCAAATTTCATATAAAAATAAATAAAAATTGAAAAATCCCAAAAATTCATCTTAGGATAATTTTGATATCTAGATATTAAAAATTAATTTAATTTTCTCAAATTAATTTATGGATTTTATATAAGTTACCTTTTAATATAAAAATTAATATTTATAAAAAAAGATATTTTTAGAAAATGTAATGACAATTTTATTAATAATATTTTTACGTAGTTTTTATAAGGAGGGTATGTCTATTGATTCCCATATATTTAATAGATATATTATATTATTTATTATTAATAATTATATTTTATTAAAGTATCACCATTTACATTTTTCTTTGATACTGCGTAGGAAAAGTCTATAGAACACATTACAATTATTTAAAGGAAATATGTATAGTAAAATCCATGGTTGTTACATTCTACCCCACATATATATATTTTTTCATGAAATTTTAATTAATAGTCACTAATTAAAAGAGAAAACATCTTCTATACTACTAATATGACATGAGATATAAATTTTAGTAAGATATAAAGATAAATATGGTAGGTACGACTAGAGGACACATTTTTCCATCAATTTTGTCATATTTAAACGTTCTCCAAGAATTATTCCAAATATGATTCTATATCTAAGTCATATGTATTTCTAGATACATAACATCAACATATTCATTTTCAATATCTTGTTTTAAGTAAAATATTAAAAAAATGATAAATAAAATCAAACTAAATGATTCTATGTGTATGAAACCCAAATCCTAAGATGTCTTATATAATGAACCCATTATTTCAACCTATGATAATTTCATTTAAACTATTATATAATTTTTAGTACTCTTATAGATTATAATATATTTCTTATGGTAAACTTACTTTTAGGTTTTCTAACAATACTCAACCTATAATTCCAATATATATAAATCCATTATAATAGTTTGTAATGTGAATGTGAATCAACAAAGTGTATCCCCGAATGTGTATCCTATGTGTTGACTTTATTTGTTTTTAATAATGGATTTAATATGTTTTAGTGTTTATCTGAAGATATTGAGTAATCCATTTAGATATTTCAGGACATAGTGGATATTCACATATATTAAATGTTGAACTATTCATCAATGAGAAAAGTAACATGTCGTAATTTTTATTTGGGATTACACTATGTTTAAAACAATAATTATCCACCCTTTGATCTATATAAATGAATAATTTCTAAGGTATTTGATGAAATATAAATGCATTAAGAGGCCATGGAAAAATAATATATTTTTTCTTGATGAATAATTTAAGATGATTTTTTCAATGTGATTTTTTGATGTACATACGTTATTTTCCTAATCAAATAAAAATTAGATAAGAATATATAATTGTGGTGTCATTGAATTATATTTAGTATTTTAGTATCTCTTTTTAATAGAGTGTAGAAAGAAATAATATATTTGAGATATAGACAGAGAGTTAACTCAACTACACCAGTGGGATACGTGAACAACCATATGGGAGAAGACTTATAGGATGGACTGAGAAATCAATGAAAAATGATGTTGAAAGGAATACATAAGTTCAACGAGGCCATGGAATGGGGTGATAGTGTGGATGATGATCTATGTATATCAAGTTACATACAACTACATATCTATGGGAGGATGATTATTTATTACGAGGAGTGTGAATGAGAAAATATTTTATGTGGGATTTAATAATGTGGGGAGCCGTTCAACAACCATTTAATGATATGTAAATAACAAGTTTCACATGATATTATAAATGGATCTATTTGATATCCAATGTATTGATCATCTTAAAACTCCCATTATCCCTCCCTAGACACATGTTTTATGAATTGAGTAAAAAATCCATATATCATGGATCATCTAAGTGTAAGTGAATAAAATAGACATTATTGGACTCCTCCTATTTGATCATGTTTTAATGATCCCAAATCATGAAAATTATGAAACATGTTGAAATTGTGCTAATCATGTTTAAATCTTGTTGGTCTTCTTATGATCCCATTCTTACAGGTTTAAATTCAGAATATCAAATGTTCTGCTTAATCATTGTCTATTATGTTTTACTAGAAATTAAGTTTAATTCATTCGGTGAAGGTTACTACTTAAGACTGTTTACAAATATTTGTCTACATCTGACAAACCTTGACCAGACACCGTAACCCAGATACAAAATTTGGCTATGTCCCAGACATAGTGACTAGACACTGTGACCAGACACCATGATGAGATACTATGACTATACACTATGACAAGATACTGTGACCATACACCATAACCCAGATACCATATTTGGATAAGTCCTAGACATCATGACCAGATACCATGACCATACACCGTGATGAGATACCGTTACCAGAGACTGTGACCAGATATTGTGCCCAGACATCATGACCAAATACCGTGACCTGATACTGTGACCTGATACCGTGACCTGATATCATGACCTGATATCATGCTCCTGAGGTCGTGACTCAAGCACTAGTCAATGTTTTAAAAATGGTCTATACACCACTACCAGAGACAGCGTGATCCTAAAAATGCATCTGTGCTACCGGTTCTAGACGCCAACATTGTTGTGGCACTGTGACTATCTCATCACTCAAAGGAAAAGGAGAATACACCGTTTCCATGTGACACTGTTTCAAGAAAATCCCTGACACCATTCTTTAATCTTTTTTTTTGATTTTTAATTTAATTTCTAACAGTCGTATTCATGTTATGAAATGGCACTAACAATATTAATGTTTCTTTGTAGACATGTCACATACAAATATGTGGTGTGAGGTTCATAATACATGCCTCATGTCAATTCCAATGTGTGCACCCGAAATTAAAAAAGAAGATAAGCCTGGCTACAAAAACACACAGAGAGACGTGTGAGAATTTTGAAAATTAGAGAACTCAAGAATGAAGAAAGATACAATTGATGAACACACTAAGCACCCTCGATTCCTGAAGCCTGAACTACCATAGATCACATATTCAAACTTATTTATAGAATAACACAAGGTGCATAGATCATTTCTTCAAATTGGAAACTAGAGAACCATACTTGAGATACTCTGTTTTTTACAAGAGGACTCAATACTTTCATCTACTTCATTCCACAAGTCTAGATCTACATCGAATAACAACCATAGCACTTATAACTCTTTCTGATCACTTTGGCTCCATTGTGTACTATTTTTAGCTTTCGATAAGTGTGTGTATGTCTTTATTAAAATCACAGATTTTATCCTGTATTAAACTGAAGGATACAAGATATCCATCCTCTCATATCTTCTTACATCTGTTTACTCCCGTGGATAAGTGTGTAATAGGTCCTTGTGTGACATGAGAGAATATCCCCACGAAGAACACTAGAAGAGGTCGTGGGACCTGGACAATCCTGTGTACTATTGTTTACCCTGATCTAGGGTGTGGATCATGTTTATTAATATAAATTTCTTGGTAGAAGGAGATCATAAAGTGAGGTGTATCATGTCTCATTTTGAGACTAAACCAATTTTTTATCTGATGTGTCTTTTAATTTATTTTTTCTCTGTTTTACTTTATATTCCAGAAAACTAGACATTACTTTTATAGTTAGTATTGGATTGAAGTTATAACTATTTTCCTCTAGTTGAGTAGCTTCAAAAGTTATATCAATAACTCACATTGATATTACTGAGAATTAATCAATATTTTGAGATGTTATTTGAACATTAAAACTATTATAACCTTTTTACCATGATTAGCTTTCCGATATTCATTTTATTGGGGAATATTTTTAAGTGAAAATTTTAACCGAAATTTTTATTGATACTCAATTCACCCCCCTCCTGAGTACTATACTTTGACCAATATTTGGAATCAGGGGATTTAATTCTTATTAAGACTATATTTTTAAATCTTTTAACTATGATTTTATTTTTACTTTAAAGATATGTAAATTTTTGTTATTTATAAATTTATCCCTCTTTAAAAGTGTTAATTTCTTACGAATAATAGACTAGAAGGTGTTGCTACCAACAAAACACCATTCTTTAATGGAACTAATTATGTCCAATGGAAAATTAAGATGAAAATTCATTTCGAAAGTATGGGTTTTGAAATATGGTCTTCAATTGTAGATGGGTATAGGATTCCTACTACTGCTAGAACAACATGGGATGACCCAACCAAGACTGCTTACAATAAAAATTGAAATGACATGAATTACTTATATTTATCTTTCGGAGATGAAGAATTTAACAGAATATCTGCATGTAAAACTCCCCATGAAATCTAGGATACTCTTTCTGTTTCACTTGAGGGACCACTAATGTGAAAGAAATGAGACACAATACTTATATTGTTATGTATGATAGCATTAAAATGAATCCTGATGAGCCTATTTTTTGATATGTATATCAGGTTTAATGAAATTGTCAACACGATTATCTCTCTTGGAAGATATGTCACTTCCAAAGAACCAATCATGAGGATTCTGAGATGTCTACCTGATAGATGGAGAAAAAAATCAGTCTCTTTTATAGAATCATGTGACATCGACGATTTAACTATCAAAGAACTCACTAGGAAACTAATGATTTACAAAGAAGATTTTAAATTCAACAAGGAAGAAAAGGATGAACCTAAATGAAAATATGTGGCATTTTGGGACACTACTTATAAACACAAAGATAAGGTGAAACTTCAAGTATCTATAGAGAAATCTAGAAATGAGAAATATTATCCTTAAAGTGATGAGGAGATGACTCAATTAGACAGAAGGATTAAGAAATTTTTCAAAGGGAAGAAATTATTCAGAAAGCCTAACATCAAAGGAAAATATGATCAAAAAGGAATATGGAAGAAGGATTGGAAAATGAATAAATGTTTTGATAAAATAGTATGTTATGATTATAAGCGAAAGGGGAAGGTAAAGGATGGCTATCCAAAACTCATGTATAAAAATAAATATGAGGACAATGATAGAATGTATAAAAAGTAAATGAATGAAACTTGGAGTTCTTCTGAGGATAGTTCAAGTGACTCAAAGTCTTCATGTGATGAACAGACTAAAAAATACAATATGTGTTTAATGACAAACACATCTGAGGTAACCCTAGAATGAGATATACAAAACTCCTATTATTATGGAGATGAAAATGACTCTAAAAATGTTTCTAAAGAAGAACTATTTGAGTATTTCATTTTTAATTAAGAGAAATATAATGAACTAAAATACAAATGCAAGTATTTAATGAAATAGTGTGCTCTTACCTCAATGGTTAAATCTGAACACGATGTTGAAAGAGATAAAAATGATCAATTACTCAAAGAAAAAAATGAATTAAAGTTCTCTAATGAGAAATTGAAAAAGGACCTTGAAAGGTTTACTAATGGTAAAGATGACTTGGTACAAATGATAGGAAAAAAATTGACCAAACAAAATACTAGTATTGGCTATCAACATGGTGAAAGAAATTTTGGGAAAACTAAATTTGTTTCTAAATCTAGAACATACAACTTTATTTCTAGTTCAGGAAAACATTCTTCATGGTTAAACAATGATACATCATCTACTTTCTCAAGCTTATATAGACCAAATATGGATTATTTATCATATATTTTACATAATTCTTATAGTAATCTTATGAGGAAGATATGGGTTCTTAAATCACTAGTTACTAAAATTAATGGACCCAAACAGATATGGGTAACATAGTCTGTCTTTATTTGACTATTTTCTAGAAAAATCATTTGAAGAGCTCTTGAAAAAGCTTATGGTACGTGGACAGTGGGAGTTCAAGACACGTGACCAGAGACTATTTATGATTCATGAATATAATAATGATTTATGGTGGACATGTAACTTTTGGTGACAATGCTAGAAGAACAATGATTGGACTCTGGAAAAAATCGGCATGACTAACTCAGTTTTAATTTCTAAGGTAATTTTTGTTGATGGAATAAAATATAACCTATTTAGTATATCACAACAATGTGATGATGGATTTCATGTTAAATTTTTAAAATGATGCTTGCAATTTTTTTAAATCTAAAAATAAATTAGAATTTTCAGCATTAATAAATGAAAGTGTATATTATGTTAACTTGGATTCTTTAGTTTCTCAAAATTCATCATGTTTATGTTTTTTTTCGCAGAGTATTGTCTTTGGGATAGAAGACTAGGACACTGAAATATTTACTCCCTTATTAATCTAAGTAGAAAATGTTTAGTTAAAGATCCACCCAAACTTGAGTTTCTAAATGATAAAGTGAGTAATCCTTTTCAATTGATAAAAAAAAATTACTTCAAACCAAAGAAATGAGTTTCATCTTCTCAACCTCGTAAGTTGGTTCACATGGATTTGTTTGGTCAATGCTGAGATTCTAGTTTAAATGGGAAGCACTATGTTTATGTTCTTGTAGATGAATTTTCTAGGTATACTTGGACCTTCTTTTTGGCTCACAAAAGTGAATCCTACTATCATTTCACCATGTATGCTAAAATTATAGAAAACCTAAGTGGACATAAAATTAAATCTCTAAGAAGTGACCATGGCTGTGAGTTTGACAATCAAGAGTTTGAGTCCTTTTTCTCACTGAACTACTATAATCATAATTTCTATTACCCTAGAACACCTCAAAAAAATGGAGTTGTAGAAAGAAGAAATATGACCTTGTAATAAATTTTTAGAACTATTATTAGTGAATATGACTTACCTATTTATATTTGTTCTGAAGCTATGAATATAACATGATATATTATTAATAAAGTTTCTATTAGACCTATTCTTAAAAGAACTCCATATGAATTTTGGAACAGTAGGAAACCCAAATTAAACTACTTCAAGGTCATTGGTTGCAATGTTTCTTTCCCGAATACTAAGTACAATCTTGAAACATTTGCATCAAAGAGTGATGAAAGTATTTTTCTAGGATATTGAATCTCTACTAAATCCAATAGTGTTTTTAACAAAAGAACTAAATGTGTGGAGGAATATGACCCTGTAATGTTTTATGAGACACATCTACATGAACTTAATACCACTATAGAAAATCTTGAATATTATATGCCAAATCTAGACATTAATGCTAAATCCTCTAACAATCCTGTAAATGAATCTATGAAAACTTCTAGTTCGGGAAAGTTTCCATGAATTTTTCCATAATGAACCAGAAATGAGTAATGAACCGGAAATAACTAGCCCTACCTTTTCTAGACAATTTAAAACCATTAAAAACCATACCTTATATGATGTAGTTAGAGATCTAGATATTGGAACACAAACTATATATTATATTAGAAATTATATTGAACATCATACATTCTTGTTACAACATGAACCTAAAAACATCAATGATGCTATCAATGAGAAATTTTGAGTGATGGATATGCAGGAATAACTAAATCAGTTTAAAAGGAACAATGTTTGGAAACATGTTGATATTCCCAAAAGTCATTTTTCCCATAGGCACTATGTGGGTGTTTACAAATAATGTAGATGAAGGTGGTGACATAGTTAAAAACAAATCCATATTGGTTCCACATGGCTATAGTCATGAATAAGGAATTGACTCTGAGTAGACCTTTTCACTATTATCTAGACTTGAAGCCATTAGAATCTTGCTAGCATATACAAGACATCTGAATATTATGTCATATCAAATGGATGTGATGAGTTCATTCCTAAATGGGTATATAGCTGAGGATTTTTTTGTTGAACAACCCCCTGGTTTTAGAAATCCTCACTTTCCAAATCATTCATTTAAATTATTAAAGTATTTTTATGGGTTAAAGAAAGATCTAAGAGCATGGTATGATAGATTAAGTACGTTTCTTATTTCCAATGGTTTTTCAAAATTTATAGTTAATCCTAATCTTTTTATAAAATGAATTTCCAATGATGTTTTGATAGTTCAAATTTATGTAGAAGATATAATTTATGGATATTCAAATAATTCGATATGTATTGAGTTTTCTAAAATGATGTAAAATTATTTTTAATTGAGTTTATTGGGTGAAATAAAATACTTTATTGGATTTCAAATCATACAAAATAAAGATGGTATTATTTTAAATCAAACCAAATATACTAAAGATATAATAAATCTTTTTTGCATGGATAGAACTAAAACTAGTGATACTCCAATGAGTACTACTTGTAAGATGGATCTTAATGATGTTTGAAAATATGTTGATCAAACCCCTTATAGAGGAATGATTGGATGCTTAATTTACTTAAATTTTAGCCAACCTGATATTATGTTTGTTGTATATATGTGTTATAACATTCAAGAAAATACTAAGGAATATAATTTAAATTTTGTTAAAAGGATTTTCAAATACTTCAAACATACACCCTATATAAGACTGTACTATCATAGAGGACAATAATTTGAGTTAGTTAGTTGTTCCAATGCTGATTTTGGTGGTTGAAAGTTACATAGAAAAAGAACATTTAGATCATGTCACATTTTAGGCATGTATCTAGTGTCATGGTGTAGTAAGAAACAAAACTCTATTGCATTATATACTCCTGAATCTGAATACATAGCTGCTGGTAGTTGTTGTGCACAAATTTTTTTGGATGAAATACACATTTCTAGAATATGGATATCAATTTAGACATGTACCAATACATTGTGACAATAAAAGTGTTATTAACATGTCAATGAATCTTAGTTCACACTCCAGGACAAAACATATTTATGTAATACATCAATTTTTGAGAAATCATTATCAAAAAATTGATATCACTTTGGAATTCATTAGAACGGAATATCATCTTACTGATATATTCACCAAAACATTAACTTCTGAAAAAATAGATTAAATCAGACATGAATTAGGGATGATAAGACTTATGTGAAAGGGTTGTAGTCTGGACTTACTATTTCATAGTTTACAGTTTCATGGTTCATAATTTCACTTGTTACTGTCTTGGACATATGGTTTCACTTTCACAGTTTCAAAAGTTACGGTCGAACACTTACTGCATCATGCTTTACAGTCTCACGGTTACTGTCTCTTGGTTACTATCCCTCACTTACTATCTCAACTTTATAGTAGAACCATTTGGATTCACACCGTATAGATGACACTGTGACAGCCTGTTCTGATCTCACCGTAAAGACTCAGTTTTTATTAATATTATTTCCAATATATATGTTGATTTTTTTCTGCCTCTTTTTGGATACAACGTTTGGAATTCATAAATAATAAAAACCTGATATTTTCACCTCTTTCTTCTCTCAAACATTCCTCTCTCAAAACCGAAGCCCTTGCCTTCCAAGTATCCTAGTCTCCTTTAACTCTTTCTCCTTGTTGAACCCAACGTTTTATGCCCATAATGAAGCGACCCTCTTAATCGACTCTTGAGACACAATGGTCTCACAAGAAAGAACGAAATGCACCATGAATAGAACATGAAGGACCGATGAATCTTGGTCTTGTAAATAGAGTAGTTGTGCCAGAAAAAGAAGTTTTTACGAAGTGGTTATTATTAAGTAATTCGATTCTCTTGAAATTTCTGACTGAACAAGGCTGGTCGGACTACATTACTATGGAATAACGACCCATTTTTTCAAAATGTGTTTTTCAGTTTTATCAGTATGTCTAGTTTTCATTAAATAATTAAGATGACTTTATTATAAGGAGCTAGATTAATTGTCAAAGGTGTATATTTTTCTTAAAGTTATGGGCTACCAGCCTAGGGATACCTCAGGAAGGAATATGTGAGGATCATCAGAGAGAACCTCCACCTCATAGTAATATATTGGTCATAGAAGAAACCATGGAAAGGCTTATTGGAAATAGGAAGAAAAGAAGAGCAATTGTTGGTGAGTTGGATGGTGAGACAAGGATGATGTTTAAGTTTATTAAAAATCTTATTTGTCCAAGGATAGAGGATTTTTCTACAATTATGTGTCACGATGTATTCTTGATAAATCTTATAAAGAATGGGGACAAGAATAATCTATGTAAGTATATTGTACATTACACATGTGAATTCAACAATTCTACTTTGAATTCTACATCTTTGTTCTATTCAAGAGTAATCTCTGCAAAGCTGTCTGATAAAGGTGTTGTTGGCCCTAATGTGGAATTTATTGAAGGTTATGTGTTCTATATCTCAATGGACACACTCTGAATAAGGAAGATAAACTGGAATCCTTGGAAAAATTCCTAGGTAGAGGATATTGAAAGGCGGTATGAGAAGTTCAGTACCATTGAAAACCATTCAAGGCCTAAGGAAAAGCGTGATCTAGGACTAGAACATGATGAGTTTGGGGGAATACTCAAGTCAAGAAGCATAGGATGTCAAAGCTACATCTATGGATAGAACTGTCTTATAATAGGAAAGTGAAT
The DNA here is from genome assembly GCA_963277665.1 of Viscum album. NCBI lineage: Eukaryota > Viridiplantae > Streptophyta > Magnoliopsida > Santalales > Viscaceae > Viscum > Viscum album. The sequence goes on along the minus strand of OY728167.1, from coordinate 620,330,216 downwards.
TACCTATTCAACAAGTTGATGATAAACAAGTTAATGAACGGAAAATTAGTAAATAAATAGATGATGAAGGATTTGTTGATAAAGAAAGACATTATTCAAGTCTGAAGGAGCATGATGTTTGTAAAGAACATCTATGAGAACCTATAATTGAGGAAATTCCTTCGGATGTGGAATGGTCTGAAGAATAATCTGAGCTATAATAAATCCTATCAACTGAAGAAATAATGGACCAAGACATTCGGAAAACTAGAATAGATATGGGTGAGCCTGGAATTCATGAAAGTCTGGAAATAAAGAAAGATACTAGGTCTCTCACTCTCATATATGATGCACAAATTGAGGGGGAGAAAAACCCCATTCTGGAATCTACTCATGCACAAATCTCTGTTGAGACAAGTCCTGTGGACAATGTGTATAAATTCCATAGTTATTTTGATGTCTCAGAGTCCCAAGTGGATTCAATGAGAATAATTAATATTAAAACAGTTTTTTAATTGAAATATTTTTCTCTTCCAAGAGTAATACCTTCTAAAGAGAATGATTCTATTAAGGTCTCTGAACCCGAGAGTTCTCCAAAAGCCCTAATCTATGTATTCCTTGAGAACATAAAAGTGTTTGGAGAAAATATGTTGGCTGGATTTGAGTAGATTTTTAAAGCTCAAAATCTTCCTATAACTTAACTATGTGAACAAGATTCTAGTATTCTTTTAGAGAAACTTATAAAAAAACTCAACATAGGATGTTGCATGAAATTCAGGAAGCTATAATTGAAAATCAGAAGCTATGAGAAGAAGTAAAATCATTAAGGTCTTTGGTTGAGGAACTGAAGAATGAATTTGAATCTAATGAACCTCATGTTGATCGATTTAGAATAGAAGATGCATAAACGATAGCTAGAAAATATGGATCACTAATTCGACCAAATCTGGTAGCTGTTGTTTAGAAAACTACACTAAACAATGACAATATAGTAGAAGAAGTTCAAAAATTATCATCCTTAATTGATGCCTTGCCTAGTATTTTGAAGGAATATATTGAAACTGTTTTAAATGTACTCCCTAAACAATTTGAATCCATCTCAGCTCCTTCCTCCTCAGCCAAGCTTACTCAATCATCTCAGTTTGATAATGCAGTTCTCAGAAAGTTTATTCAATAAGAGCTTAAATCATTGAAAATTACATATGTTCAAGAAATCCTCTAAAAAATTGTTAAAAAAAGTGAACATGTCCATGAAATGGTTTGATTATACTCTAAGGAAGCTTCTACATCCTATGATGATATTACAAATAAACTTTATTTCTACTTTAGAAGTATTTATACAAAGCATCAATTGACAAGTCATTTCATGTACCTTGTGGAAAATTTGAAAATGCCTCCCGTGAATGAAGTGTTTAAAGGACAAGGGTAGAAAATAAAAGAGTTCACACCTACTGTGGAGAAGTTTATTGGGAATAAATACGACTTTGAAAAAGAAAATTAGTATGGTGGTGAGGTTATCACTAATTTCATCAATTTTTTGAATCCCTATCTCCATATGAAATGCACTCCCATCATGGATCTTACAGATTCTCCCTTGATGCCTGGTTCCACCCCTTATTCATCATATGCTTTTTTCCCTACTATGATGTCTGTCTCTCAGGCTCTGAGCCAGATAAGACTTGTTATTCATGAACAATATGTTCCTCGGTACCAGACAAAACCCACTCTTTCCTCTTTAGTTTTTGAAGGTGTGCCTCTTCCTTCTCTAACCATCAGAACCCCCTCACCTACCACATCCTCTTCTGATCTTGTGGATCCTCCTACTAATTCTACCGAGGGAAAGGGAAAGTCTACTTCCTCTAAAGAGATGTTATGAATGTCACCTTGATGGTAATGTTTTTCTATTATTTTTCATTTGTCTTCTGTCTGTATGGTATTTTCTCTTATCTTTCAATGGTATGTGATTTGTTGTCATTTAAGTTTAGTTTTACATTTATTATATTTTTTTTGTGCTTATTTTTTTGATAATACCAAAAGGGGTATAAATAAGAATAAACTTATTCACTTTTTATAGTTCATAGATGCCATGATTTGTGATCCTCAAAAATGAGAGATTTTTGGACTCCTCCTGTTTGATCATGTTTTAATGCACCAAAATCATGAAAATTATGCAACACATGAAAATCCTGAAAATCATGTTTAAATTATGTTGGTCTTCTTATGATTCCATTCTTACTTGTTTAAATTAAGAATCTTACAAGTTATTCTTAATCTTTTTCTATCATAATTTATCATAAATTAAGTTTAATTAATTTTATGAAGGTTACTGCTTAATACTGTTTACAGATATATGGCTAAGTCTGAGAAACTATGACCAGACACCATAAACCAGATACCATATTTGGTTATGTCCCAGCCATCATGTCCAGACACCGTGACCATACACTATGAATAGATACCGTGACCAGACACCGTGACTAGATACCGTGACTAGACACTGTATCCTAGATACCATATTTAGAAATGTACCAGACATTGTAACCAGATATCATGACCAGAAATTGTGACCAGATACCATGACTAGACCCCATGACTAGATACCATGACTAGACACCGTGACCTGCTACCATGACCAGACACCATGACCAGATACTGTGACATGATACCTTGACCTGATACAATAACTTGATATCGTGCTCATCACACCATGACTCAAGCACTGATAATAGTTTTAAAAAAGGAATAGAAACCAATGCAAGAGACACCGTGATCCTAACACTATATATGTGTTACCAGTTCCAGACGTTAACTTCGATGTGGCACCATGATTGTCTCATCTCCCAAAGGTAAGGGAGATGAAATCGTTTCTAAGTGATACTATTTCAAGACAAACTGTGTCACCGTTGTTTAATATTATTTTGTTGTTTTCAATTTAATTTATAACGGTCATATTTATGTTATTAAATGGCTATGAAAACATTTTTGTTTCTTGGTAGAAATGTCACCTGACAGTACGAGGTATGAGGTGTAGAAGTCAGTTCCAACATGTACACCTGTAATTAAAAAGGAATATATGCCTGGCGGAAAAACACCCAGAGAGACATGCGATCATTTTGAAAAATATAAAATCATTCATGTAGCAATATAAAACTGAAGAACACACAAATATTTCTCAATTCTAGAAGGATGGACTACTATAGATCAGAGCTTCAAACATCTTCATAGAAGAATACAAGCTACATAGCTCACATCATTGAACTAGAAACCTGATCACCAAACTTTTGATACTCTTTTTTTCATAAGAGGACTCAATAAATGCATATTCTTAATCCTACAAGTCTATAGTTTCATAAAATAACAGTCAAATAACTTATAAATATTTCTCATAACATTCTATCAAATGTGTACTATTTGTAGCTTTTGAGCAGTGTGTGTGTATCTATATTAAAAACACACAATATCTCCTATATTAAACTTAATGATACTAGATATCGTTCCTATCATATCTTATTACATCTGTTTACTCCCACATATAAGTGTGGAAGAGGTCCTTGTGTGACCTAGTTTCTTATCCCCATGAAGAATAGTGGAAGAGGTCGTTTGACCTGGATAGTCCTGTGTGTTATTGTTTACCCATCTAGGGTGTGGATCAAGTTTATTAATATAGAATTCTTAGTGTATGGTGATCACCAAGTGGAGTGGATTATGTCTTAGCATGAGACTAAACCAATTGTTTTATCTGTTGTGTCTTTTAATTTAGTTATTCATTGATTTACTTTATATTTTAGAAAACTAGATATTTCTTTTATAGTTAGTCTTGGATATGATGTTATAACTTTTTAATCTAGTATAACTACTTTAAAAGTTATATATATAACTCACATTGATATTACTAAGAAGTAATCAATCTTATGATAAGTTATTTGGATAGACAAAACATTATAACCTTATTTCCCTGATTAACTGGCCAATAATCATTTTATTGGGGAATCTTTATAATTGAAATTTTTAACAAAATTTGCTATAGATACTCAATTCACCCCCCTCCTGAGTACTCTAATCTGAAAAAAAATATATTATGTGTTAAAAATATTATTCCATGAGTTATAGAAGAACATAGATCATTTATGTGAAAAGATAATCATTCATGAGTTAGAAAAGAATATAAATGTTACATGAGAAAAAAATATATTTGATGAGAAATATACATCAACTATTAATGGAGATTAGGGGAGAAAAAAATATGTTCCAATAGTGAAATTTCATACATGGGTGTCTTTCTTAAAAAAATCACAAATTATTATATCAGTATACCTAAATATACATCAATTCAGAAATGTGATTGATCAATGCCACTATAGAAAAAAATGAATAGAGAATGGAAGTTTGATCTCATCAGATAAAACACACAACTAGATTTAGATAATCTGTCCTGAAATGTCTCATCAGATGAGAGCCTATTATATATGGACTACCACATACTATTATAGGTACTCATGAAGCTACATCTACATGTACTTGAGAAGCAAATCCAGATAATGATAAAACTCGATAAATGCATGTGACGACTCACAATATCGATATATATATAGTTCCACATTTATATTTTTAGAAGAATATTTATATAATTGTATAGTTCTTCTGAAGATGATCATTTGGAAGAAACATCAATGATAATAGAATTTGATGATTTCATGCCAGATGAGCCACTGGTGGTCATATATTTTTATTTATATTCATGAAAACTTTATTCATGAATTGATGATGTTCAAGTCATGAATAGTTGTGTGACATGATATATAAATGATGATGTAGATAATGTAAATAAAAAAAATCCACATATTGGGATGAAAATGAATTCATTATAAGGGTTTTTAAATTTTAGAAAATACCAATACATGTATGTATGAATGACAAATTAAAACAGTAAGGTATTTTTGAATCAATTGAAAACACACTTTCCATATGAGAATGGACTAAATAGAATTCATTCCTTTCATGTATTGCATGATGAATGCATGGATGATATATGAAATTTTAAATGAATTAATTATGGAGGTATATCAAATTCATTCATGCATTTATATATGAATATACCCATATGAAGATCATCATGGAGAATAAATCTTTATAATGTGATATAGGATGAGATCATAATGTGGAGTGATTACTCACATCAAAAAGGAGAAATAATTTTTCTCCCACTTCATTTATGAATAATAAATGAAGTATTAATTTAATGATTATGTGAAAGGACTAAATATTCAATCATAAGCATTAATATATAATTTGTGCATGTGGTTGATCAAATACCATGTGATGAATCCTGAATACATTATTATGGATATTTAAAAGGATTTCAAAACATGAGAGTTAATATATTTTAATATAATAATATATGTCAATTCTCTAATAATGGGGATTTTTATAATTACATTAAGATTGATATTAAAAAAAAATTAGAATCGACATCTATGCAGAAAATTTGAAGAGATGTGTTAAAAAAGTATGAGGCTTAGACAAAAACACTAGTTATTATTTGATTTTTATTGAAGGTGATAACTTGAAAAAACTTTTCTCAGGCTAGGGGCATCAAATACCTGATAAAGGGAAAAAATTGAGGTTTCATTTTATATCCTTATCATAGTGAATGTGAAAATGGAAAATTGATCCACTAAGAAAGATGACATCCAAAATTAATGAAAAACAAGGTCTTATATACCGTAAAGGAGAAAAAAATTCAAATAAATTTTCATAGAATTAGTTAGGGGCCCTTTAATTTCTATTATGTGGAACTATAATGATCATACTAAGTGTATTTTAAGAGAATCTTCTTGGGATACAATATTAAATAGAGAAAGCAAGTATAAAGAACCTATTGGGAGTTTACCTTTATGAACACTTAAAGACCAAAAATTTTGTGATACTATCTAATGTATATTTCATGAAATTTTCTATCAATCATTTATGGTGATATATTTTATATTAGTAATTTTTTCCATTTTTACTTAACTAGGTTTTTTTACTTAGAAAGGAGTAGTTTCTCATTGATACTGATCAGTGTAAAACCATATTATGTATTCTATATAATTATATCATTATCGAGTTGAGGCTTTGTGACATGAGAAGACATTTTTAAGGTATTATTCAACCAAAGAGTTCGATTGCAAAAGGTTATTATTAAAAAAATTAAAAGGTACCATTGATTCACCCATCCTTATCTTAGTAATCTCACCGATCTGGGAAGATCATTTGGTATGAAAGGGAAGATCACCTCATGATGACCCAACTATTTCTAATAATACAGAATTTGAATTCATTCAATAACAGAGTACCTCTTATAATTGATGGCATTATGTTTCTTGTATGGAATAACTAAATGATTCTATAGCTACATTTACAAGGCCTTTAGGTGAGTGATGTTGTAGTAGTGCATTTTAAACTAATTAAAAGTTATAATCACATGACCTATACTTGAAAAAGAAATATTGTGGTGGATTGGAAAGAAATAAATTTACAAAATTCCAATATTTTTGATAAATTATAGATCAATGTAATGAAACTCCAAATATCCTAGGAGAAATCATAGAAATAGAAGAATATATATGATGGAAATATGAAGATCAAGGAAGAAAGTAATCAAACATGGAATAATATTATTGAATATGTTTGAATGGATAAAGATGAAAAAAATATAATTTCATTACATGAGAAAACTAAATAGTGAGTGATATAAGATTTTTTTTACATTCTCTTGAGGAATCAAATATTGTTTGAAAATATATGATAAACTTTACTGATTAGTTTAATTATTTTATGTAATACTTGGAAGATACTTGGTGATCTATTTCATTATATGTAATGTAATGACCCAAAATTTTACTATATAATTTTATTCACTTTAAAAAAACTCGGTGTTGATGGCATGTTTCCCACAAAACACCAAACTAAAACCTGCTTCTACATATTAGAAAAATATTACTATGAATTTTTTTGAATAATAGAACATATGGTAAATTATTACAATGTAATAAAAAATAAATCCATACAAAATTGTATAATAATTATTAATGTTTATGAAGGAAATATTTCAATAAAACTTGTTTCCCTTATGTATTTTATATTCATTTAAAAGTAATTTTTTTATTATAAAATTTAAAAATTGTAAAACAAACGCCATTTTTTTAATTAATTCCTCATATTGAAAATGAAGTTATATTTTTTGTTGGTATTTTTTTAAAATAATTTTTTTAGTAGAATAGTAAAAAATAAAATCTTTTAAAATGAAGAATTTTACTAAAATATCATTATATAATAAATATTTAAATATTTTTAATTAGTCAATATGTATTTATGAAATAAATATATGAATTTTAAATATAAATTTTTAAGTTTAAAAAACCTGTGTATTACCTTATATTGGAAATTCAATATCTTAATTATAAAATAATTAATTTTAATTTTTTCTATTAGTTTTGTAATTAAATAATAAAATTAGGTTTTCACTTCAATTGAAATCTATACATCTTTTTGGTTTTATAATAATTCAAATTATGTCCTGAAATTTGATAATATTTATAACTATGAATTACACATATGTTTAAATCTTGAAAACAATCATTTTCTTAAAAACATTTTCACGCAATATGTATGTTTATTTTAAAATTAACGTTTCACACATTTTAGACTTGTATTTGATAAAATTATTTTAAAATTAAACATTAGATGAAATAAATTAATTAAAATTTTCAATATTAATATCATTCATTAAAATTATTTTCCATCGATAAAAAAATTATTTATTCCTATAAAAAAAGGTAAAATTTGATTTACTATGAGAAAAAACCAATTACATGAAAAAAATCCATCCTAAATGTTTTCATTATGTATGGAATTATGAACCCTCATATCCACTTCTCCTTTTATCTATTTTTATCCTTTCACCCTTGTATAGTAAAATTACATTATTGAAAATTAAAAGGTAACATCCAATATTTTCCTCTGACTCACTTATAAATGGGGTTATTTATACCACTTTATTTTAAACCAATCACTTTGAATATATTTCTAGAACATGGTAATTTTTTCCTCAAAGGACCCTCCCCCCCATACATAGTCCTATGGTCATCGTTAGTAATGTTATGGTCTCCATTTATAGGAAATTTTTTAAAAGCTAACTAATGATTTGGTTATTAGTATTTCTCCCTTATTAGTCATTTTTAAATCATTATATAAAATAATTTCTAAACAAGATTATATAATTATATTTTTATAATTAAAATAAAAATATGTAATTATAGAAATGATACAATTATTTTTTATTAATTTACACCCACTCAGAAAAGTAAATGAATATCTATAATGCATAAGTGCACACTACCGCCTCCACGAATCGATATCTCATGTTTCTTATAAGTGACTATCACAGATGGTTATAATGATGAAATGGTGGAATAAATATGTTCTATAGAATATCTGTTTTACTAATAAATGTATAATTAATTTCTAATATAAATCCCTATTATTATTGGAAAAATAAAAACCCCGCCATGGGTGTATGTTGTCTACCACATCATTAAAATAACTAAATTATTTATCTTAAAAACCTAATATGACTATTCTATAAGGTTTAATTATCGAAATAATATTATATTTATAATATTATTATGGTTATGAAACAATATTGAACTCCCTATATTCTATTCGTTATATGATAAAATGAAAACAACATATATGAGGATGTGAGGAATACTACCTCCCTGAAAGTGATGTATTTTTAATCTAGTATTTTCTCATGTTTCAAAATATTTTTTGATAAAATTCCCCACAATAAAAAAATATAAATAATTTCCATATACATTTTTAATAACTATATTATCACAAAATCACTTTATTATCATATTTACCCCTAATTATAAAATAATCTAGTTTATCTTAGTTTAACAACCAACATGAAAAATGATATAAATCTACATCATGAGGGACTATATAAATATAATTACTAGTTATATATGATATTAATTACTAAATTAGTGTTTTTTAAAAGTACTTCTAATATAAAATTGGAAATTTTATAAGATATATTAGTAATAAACAGTTTTAGTATATTTAATCAGCTAATATAACATATCAATTTAGATTTCATACATGTAATCCATTTTGTAAATTTATTTTCACTAGTGGAATAATAATTTATATAAAATTCATTAAGAAATAAATTTTAAGGGAATTTTAAAACACAATTTTCAATTTTCAATATACAAATAGAGTTATGTAAAAATTCACTAAACAACCCTGAGTGTCCATCATAAGAGAAAAATTTATAATAAATAAATAATATATACTAATATATTGACCATATAATAAGAATAATATATTGATATTATTTTTATAAATATTTTACAAAATAAATTTCATTTTCAAGGATTTTAAGTGCCTATGATGAATGGATCCTATCAAGGAGATGATATTCTTGTCTCAAATTTTATTTATTGAGATATAATTTTTATTATGAACCATTAAATACTTATTATTTTAAGATTACTCACTAAGGAATCTATATTACTATATTAATTTAATTATTGGTGTTTTTAGAATCTTATTAAATTCTTTATTGAAATTTTCATTTATTGAAAGGGTTCAACGACAGTAATAGTTATTTCTATATAAATATACATTTATTGAGTTACCATCATTATTATTGAACTATATTGTTTCATAATTTATTTCTTTATATATTGATCAAATTCTAATTTGTTTCCAATAAATTTTATTGGGTTTTAACTATATTCTTGATTTTTTCATTATAAAACGTCTCTTACCTCAAAAAAATTATTTCACATAGACTCATATTTTACCTGAATGGTTTCATGTAAGTGAAACAAACCCCATCTCTTCTACTATGTCGGAAAATAAATTTTTTTCTGTACCCATATTCATATGATGATTTTTATAATTCCTTTATATGTGTTTTGATAATTTATTAATTTAATTATCATGTAATTTAGCTTTTTTAAAAATTTTATTTAAAATTTTTATTTTTTCAATATGATTAATTTTCATTAATGTGTAAATATAATATCTCATTATATTTTCCATATAAACATGTGTTTTCACCGTTATTTTCATTTTCTATGTATCTTAATTTCTAAGATTTAATGTTTTTATATATGATATCATTATTCACATTTATTTAGAATTTTTTTTGTCAAAGTAAATGTTTTCGGAATGGTCATGGATGTTACTTATTTCTAATATGATTTTTCTGAATGCTCATAATATGGTGTTCATTGAAATACAGATCGTTTTTCATATCATATTTTATATTAGGGGATCTCTATAAATTTTTTCCATCCACATTCTATATAAGTATTAATTATGTTATATAATTCTCTTTTGGTGGAATGATCTATAACTCCCTCTGACTTTCCCAGAAATCTTCAATGTATAACCATACCTTTTATGTAAATGTTTTACTCTATAGAAACTCTATATTTCTATCCCCTGATTGAATGGTGCTCACCTAAATACAAGAAATAAATTTATTTTGGGAAATTAATTTCATAACACTATATGAAATATCTATACAGTGTAAATACGATATGTTATATTTTTATTAAATTATATTTACCAATAAAGATACCACATATCTTTTGATACCCTATAATTTTCCATGTATTTTTCATGTTGATTATTTCCTTCTGTGAATCTTTTTGGGGAGGATAAAAAAACAACATTTTTCCATGGTTTGTTTTGTGATGAATGAAACATAATTTTTTTATGTTAGTTCATTGTGATTTTTTTGATTAAAACATTTTTCAATCCATGTATTTTTATAATATAATGGAATATTTATTTCATATAGGATAAATAATAATGGTTTAAAGATGTGTGGGGTGTTATATCTCCCTCCAATTCATAGGTGAAATGTGTTTATCTATTTAGATAGTTAATTCATGTGTATGACTTTTTTCCATAAGAATAGGATATAGTAGTGTGTTTAATTAAATTAGTCTACCCTATACTAATTTATGTTCCCTATATGAATGAAATTATAAAATCTTATCATATGAATTTATTATGTCGCTCATGAATGTAATGATTTGAAATGATAATTTTTTTTAAAATGACAGATATTAGAAATTTTGATCTTTTGAACTCATTTTATATAGTTTATTTTAATTGATCTAAGGAATTTTGTGGTATTATGTTTTCATATTATGATGTTTTCTCCATATTTGAGATATGTAACAATTTTATGCTTATTTAAATTTTTATTTTATTCTCTCAAGGATCATGTGTATTGTCTCACGCTTCCAAAATTGTTTGATTAATGTATCACAGTATAGAAATAATTATAATCAATGTTTTATTTGGTAAAACATTCTCATGTTTCTCGATTATCCTTATATACTCCTCTTATTATTACTTATGATGTTTCTTTGTTATGTATTATGTTTCCCCTTACTAATAATCTAAGATCCACCCATTATTATGATTCAATTTACATAGTTTAAGATGAAATCTAATTTTTATGTTGTATCTAGAAGTGTAAAATGTGTATAGAATTTTTGGGATATTGTGGAGGATTCTTATGGCCTGAACTAGTTTCATATATTTTTGGAAAAGATTATTTTATTTTAAAATGCACATGAATTATAAAAGTTAAATATTTTCACTAATACACTCCAAATATAAACCATAATGGTTATTTATTTGTAAATGATTAATTATCTTCTAATTTTAGATGTGTATCAATGATAGTGTGAATAATTTATTTTTTTATACCAAAATTCTATAGTACATATATAGGCAACTATAAGATACGAAACATACATATAAATTATGATATGAGAAATGATTAGGTGTTCATGACGGGAAAATAGAAGAAATAGAACTTAAGTGGATAAATAATCTCAAGATTAAAGACAATAATGTTGATCCACATTCATATTTGGAAGAAGAAAATGCTAGTAAATTTTAGAGTATCATCTCTATAATTCTCAAAGACATGATAAAATTAAGAGGAATGTTTAAAAGTAATGTAACTCTTATATGATTTTGTTTTGGAGGTGTCGGTCACATTGAAACAAATTTTCCATACAACGAATATGGTGAATGTGAGAGTGAGGACTGGGATGAAGACCATTCTAGAATGTAAACGTAAAAACCCAAAAAGTATAAATTAATATGAAAATGAATAAATCTTTAATAGTTTTTAATAAATTTATAATTAAAAAATAATTTAATGTTTAATCATCATTATCGATTTTATATAATGATTTTTCCTTTAAAAAATACATATATTTATTTCTAATGATAAAAGGTGAGAAGACACAAAAAGTAGTGATGAGGAAGAAAGTTATTCTAAATATATGATGAGATCAGAATTAAAATAATTCCTTGTGAAAAAATACCAATATATAGAGGAAAGTAATGATACAAGACAAGGAAAATCGAAATAATGACTAGGTTATAAATTATCCCATTGATGAGATTAAAACTTACAAGTTAAAAATTGATGAACAGTTGAAAATTATAGAATAGATTGTTGAATAAATTCCTCCCAATTAAGAATATATTAATGAGGTAAAATATGAATTTATTTCGGCTAAAAACACTATGAAAAATTTGAAGGAAGAATATAATAAAATAACATTGATTCAGGAAAAATCATCCAAAGAATTTGAATAATCCAAAACCAAAAAAGTAGTACAATCTATTTAAAAATGGTCAAGTGATACTAAATGTATCACAACATATAATAAATATTTCAGTTCTATATATGGATAATTTTTGGGTGAATAATTTCAAAAAATCCCTATAAATAATTAATTGATAAATATGGAAGATGATTGGACAATAAGAAATAGACATTCACTAACATGGTGAAAGAGAAAGCCTAAGTAAATATTGTTTCCTCTATTGTATATTATGAGATATGGATTTCATTGTTAGCATATGATTTCAATAACCATGAACTGGGATGTGTTTAGTGGGAGTAGTCCAAAAAAATAAGATAAGAATCTCCACCAAATGAAGAAACACCTCTAGACAGAAGACATTTGAATCTAAAATGAATTTATAATATGAAAAAAATAAAGTGTATCAATAATGATAATATTATGAAGAATAGAATATCCTATTTTTGAGATATATATGAATAACCCTTAACTCATTAAGATATAATTCTATATTTCTCATTGTTCTATTTTCTATTTATATGTCCTGATATGTATGAAATGGAAGGAATCATACATATGGGGTGTTAATTATTTTTTTACTATTAGATAAATTATATATTGAGTTTCATCTTGGATAAATGATTCTGAAAATCAACCACGATGAATAATAATGTTAGTTTAACCATTAATGGGGATAAAATATATAGATAATTTGTTAATTTATCAATATTCATGGAATATGTATGTTATGGATAGATATATAGTAATAAATGATGATGTATTCCAATCAATTTCAACAACCCTAATTTTTTATTAAAAAATAATATTTCGATGGGGGAGTATTGGTTGATATATTTGGTAAGAGAAAATAGATCTATACATCTATAATTGAAATATTTTAATATTTCCATTAAGATGTGGAAAAGTTGTATTATTTCATGAAAAATATAGTACATGAGTCTTAAAATTGGGTAGTGGAATCAATTTCTTATTATTTAAGGAAAACATTTATTTCCTATTAAAATGTATTTTTCTCTCCACAATATTATTTCCCACATATACATAGAATAGTTAAACTAAAGGATATTTTCTAATAAAGTATGTATATACATCCTTCTATAAAAAAGTGAATTTTTTTAATGTTCAAAACAATAGTTTGAGATAAAGTTTCATTTAGAAGATGCATTTCTCAAAATTAAAATAATAAAATAGTGAATTAAATCTCATCACTTTCATTCTTTTTTAATTTTATTCTCAATTTAATGGAGAAGAAAATTCAAACATATTTACACATATAATTGAATGTGTGGAAAAAATACAATGTGGAGATTAAATATCCCATGTATTTATTTTATTTTTTCTAATAAGGGATTCAATATTTTTATATTATATTTGATGATTCATTTTTAAGGCCTCCATTTAAAATATTGTAGATATAATTTAAATTCACAGCCATCGATTTTTGAATAATTTTCTATTGCTAAATGTATGATGTGATAATGTTGAGTGGATATGTAACTACATTTAGAACAATAAGTAAGAAAAATTTTATTTGTATAAGTGAGGAATTTTTATGGTGGATGATAAAATATAAATTCATTTTATTTCCAAGGAAAAAATGATATTTCTTTCATGAAGAATAATTAATGAAAATTTATATTACATTATTTTGAAATTTCCATGCGTTAATTTCATGATGAAATTAAAACATAATGTGGAATTATAGTTGATATGGAATTTCATTATATTGAAATATTTTCTAAATCATTTTAATTATTTTTTTAAAAAATATCATTTATCCCCTTTCTATATAAATTCCCTGATCAAACACATGTATATGATTTAGTCTCAACCACATAGGTGGATGATTGGAGGATGGCCCATGATAGAAGGGAGAAAGAGGATGCATGGAACACACAAGTGTGAGGAGGTTACACCGTGGGATGGAAGTGTGAATGATGATGGGGGAAAGCCTACATATTCCAACCATATGGATAAGGGTATAAGATTATTTATAAAGTAGGGTGATAGTGAGGAAATATTTAATATGAATTTAAATCATTAAGGGAACTATTAACCCACCATTTAATGTTGTCTAAATAACTAGTGTGACGTGATTTTTTTATCAAGACAATCCAGTATTTGTTGTATAAATCATCAAAAACCTCTTGTTAATATTCATTCAACATAATTTCAATACACATAAAATTTATCCAATTCACATAGATAATCCAAGAGATATTGAAGGACATAGATCTCTCAGGTGAGAAGATAATATTATGTGTTTTATAGAAGAACACTATTCTTCCATATTAACAGATCAACTTCTATGAGTTATGAAAAAAATGTATATTATTTTTGAATAGTGTATCTTCCATGTGTAAGGTTAAATGGAAATAAATGAATCTTATTTGGGAATAACATAGTTATTCCAAAAGTAAATAATCTTTTTTGAGTGTCTTTCTTCTGCATGGCCACAACTAATTCTATAAGAATACCTCTATGAGTAGTTAATTAAGACATGTGTTTAAGACATATGAGTAAGAAAACAAAATCTATCCGTGAATTGGGTATTACACATTATCTCTTCCATGATAATATTTACACGATATTACCATACACATCTCATGATAATAGTGACTCATAAATTTTGACTACAATGAACATTTATTTGTTCTCACATGGATAAATCCACCTGTAATCACGTAGAAAACATGGATGATAGTATAAGTGGATAAATTCACATGCATGATTGAAAATAATTATTTTCTCTTACAAATCCACTTGCTTCTTTGGATATGAAAATTGAAGGAAATTTTCAGTTCTTCTAGAGCAATTCATTTTGTCATGAAATCCATGTGAAGAAAATTCAATGCATATAATCCAAATAAACCAATGTTGTTCATCCATCATGAGGGATATCCATATAAATAGCCCTGTATTAATTGATGATTTTTGATTCACAAAATGATACATGTCATGATATACAAGTGATGATATAGATGAAATAATGAAGGTTAGTGAAAATAGAGGGAAGAAAATGAATCCTTGAGATGTTTTTCAGTAAGTTAGAAAATACCCATACATTCACACTACATCATAAACATTCATGATTTAAATGTTTCAACCTTTCAGTATTTTATATACCTCTAATAATGGAGTGTTTATGTGAGAATAACCCAAATATAATTCATTCCATTCATTTCATGCACAATGAATTAATTCAAGAAAATGAATTTTTCTATTCATATATAAAGGACGAAGAAAAAATAATTTTTGTAATATAAATATAAATAATCCCATATATTGATCTCCATGATGAATATATCTCTATAATATCATACATGATGATATCAAAATGTGTAATAATTATTCACATAAAAAAGGATAAAATTTATGCTCAAGGTTCATGCTTGAGTAACATCAGTGGTACTAATTTAATATTCATGTGGAAGTATGTCATATGAATAGATGAGATTTAATGAAGAAGTTTATTACACAGTTAATCAAATAACATGTGATGCATCAAGAATTATTTTTTAATGAAATTAAAATGGGGATCATAACATAAGAATTACCAGAGTTTAATAACATAATATATGATGATTCTACATTAATAGAGTTTTCCATTTTTAATGTTGAATTAATATTCATGATATATTCTATTAATAAATATTTGTGTGTGTGTTTTATTTCCCCAAATATTAGAATAAATTACTTACCATAATTTCCAGATTCTATGAAAAAAACATGATTAATTGTTTGATGTTTATAAATAGAGATAATATCATAACATTTAGGAGATCATGGACCTTAATTAATAGAGTAGAAGAATAATTGTGAGGAGAAATTATTATTATGTATCATAGTGAATGAGAAAAAGGTGAATCTGTCCTCTAATAAAGATGTTTCACAGGCAAGAAGTAGTATATTGTCAACTATCTAAAAAATGAGAAAAATATTAGATGAACATGTTGAATAATGTTTCAGGTGGACCCTTCAGGAATTATCAGGAGCCAATATAATTATCCCAAAAGTAAGGGAAAAATAGAATCATTTTTGGATATATCTTCTCCTAGTGGTAGATAGTATAATGAATCCATCAAGTGGAAGATTCTATGAACACATGAAGAATAGAAATTTCTGTAGATTCCATGCAAGGTATTTCTAAATAATATCCATAAGTCTTCTAAAAAATATCATATACTATATTAAAGTTATTTCATAGAAGATTATATAGGAATGTATAATTATAATGGTGTAGTATCACATTGTTATTGAACCTTATAAAACATTTTTATCTATGAATTTTACCTACCTCTTTATCTGGGTGAGGTTTTCAGATACAATAAGAGTGGATCATGGGCCTAGAAAACCAGTTATATATATTTTTTAAATATAAATTTCATAAAAAGTAATGAGGGGTCATAGATTTAGTCCTCCCCCTCTAAGTGATATCATCGGTATGAGAACATCACAAAGGAGTGTCTTTTCAAGTGCAAAATCTTAGGCCTACCCATCTTGTAATAAGTAAAGATCATGTTGATACTCAACTAATGTTTTTCATGGCGATTACCCCTTGCTACATATATGTCACAATATAATCCACAATCAATTATCCATATGGAGATGTAATTTCTATAAAATGAACTTTCTCAAAACATCTCGTAAATCTTTAGACGTTATCCTCTACATAGAGTTATGATTTAAAATAAATCCATATGGTTTTGAAAAAACATATATTACCCTAATAACTAAATGAATTAAACCAATCCTTAAAAATATCTAATATTTCACCTTATACAAACTATATCCCATAGGATCAACAAACCAATATCTAGAGCTAAAACCAATTTCTTTAAACACACTATTTGATACAAAGTGAGATGAACCTATCTACCCATATCATAATTTTACATCATTTACATATTCTAAACAATAAATCTTATAATAATCACACACTCCAAGAAATATAATGTTTTGGTATCTTTAAGGACCAGCTACATATGTAAAATATTTTTCAACACTTGTCAATATTTCTCTATAATTTGAAAAACCTAGACTTCCTTTTATATATAATATAAGTTATAAACATATTTAAAACAAGGGGAATGTAGGCCTAATAAATGGGTGAGATTAAATTCTTAGTACGTGAAACATATTTAACATGCCATGTAGAGTTAGATAACAATCATGAGAGAAAACATCAATAGGGGATAAATATCATGTGAAAATGAAATTGTAACAATATGTGTTATCTACAAGACATGCTAAAAATAAAAATAATCTAAAAATATTAACCATATACCATGTGATAAGAGTATGGAATCAAGAGTCAATAAACATGAGCATTAGACCATGATTAGAGGTATAATTATATGTTATTCCATGTAAATGAATAATAGTTTTAAACTGTGGCTCTACCATAAGTAAGTAATCCTTAAATATTGGAGTTTGTATCACTACCCATTTCTCATAAAATGGTAATCTAAGAATACCTACATTATTTCTATGGTGAAGTAAGAATCACTAACTAATTATCATATATATATTGGATCAATAATCACTACATGATTCCGATAAAAATAATATTGGATAAATAACATCTTGATTCCCATAGAAGATAGATTATCAAATCTTCATTTCCATAAAATTTCACATGATAAAAATAATTTAACAATGCAATAGAGTTTTTTATATGACCCCACACATTAATCATCTATAAATATGTATGCCTTAGTGAATGAAAATAATTATACCTCCAAAATTACTTAATTAACTCGTGAAAAAGAAACATGTACATTGCAAATCATTCCCTAAGCATTCTATCATCCATATAGAGAAAATAGTTAGATTGTGGAATACAAATATCTCTAGTTTAACAAATGAATCCTTAAGAATGTTTTCATTGATGAAAATGGATTTTTTAGATCATTGGATAGATTATTTTTAAAATAAAAGGAAATAACCCTTTATGGAAAGAATATAATTCTGCCTAAAAATGTTTTCTTTAAAATTGAATAACTTCTTCTTGATAAAAAATAAACAATTACCTTGTATAAACAAAAATGGATTATTAGAAAAAAAAATTATAGGAGAGATATGATTCCAAAAAATATCTTTCAGAAGCCATAAAAAAATTATTTCTTAAAAACATAAGCCATTAAAATATTTCCTAAAATCAGGAACGCCTTTTTAAAATTAATATATTACTTTTTAAAAAATATAAATATTAAAATTTTCATCTCAAACGCATTAAAAATTAAAATAACATGATAAAAAAATTTAATACATTTTAATGACGCTTTGGGATATTAATTTTTATAACAACAAAATAATCCATAATTTGATTTAAATTTTTTTACAATTGTTATATTAGAGGAAGTTATGGAGATGATTCAAATGTATTTTGAACAAGGTGAAGTGAAAAAATTTAAAAAACATTAATTGTATATATGAAATTAAATAATATATTTATAAAAAATATATAATTGTTTTTGGTATAAATCAAGTGTGGATGATTAAACATATGATCAAGAAAGAGAAAACAATTTTAAAACAGTAATATAATTCTTTTTTTAAATACACCTAGTTTAAAAGGATGATAAAAATAATTTTTAAAAGAGGAAAACAGAAATATAAATTTAATATGAGATAATATGTAATTTCATTTGGAAATATATTAGGGAACATTGGGGGTATGGAAAATGTGGATAATGATGGGAAAATTTCATTAAAGATGATTGAAATTATTATCAATACAGATATAATTTTTATTGATGAAATTAATCATGTTATAATAATTGAATTAAAAATTCATTTTCCAAAGAGAGGAAGATGAAGTAATTCAAAATATAATGAAATTGTTGAATCAAACAATCTGAGACTACTGATATTTAATATGGAGTATTATAACTCAATTAACGGTGTTGAGTCAATAAATACATTTAAAAAATTGGTGTCTCTTAAATTAAAATACCATGAAAATAGAATTTGATATAGATTTTTAAATAGCTTAAATTTACTGATTATTTTTCAAAAATAAATATATGGATAGTATATACTACAAAAATTAAATAAGTGTTTAATATGTTTTTTTTATCAGGGAAATTAAATTGGGATGAAAAACCCCTTACTGTAATGGTAATATATGAATCAACAAAAATAAAGGAGTTACCAGTAAATTGACATTCAAATGTCATGAAAATATAGATATTAAATATACTTTAAATTAGTAGGGTTGTTAATAAAATATATAAAATTAATGATAGTTCAAAATATGAAACATTACCCACACAATAGAAAATATAGACAAATAACCCTTACGATGGGACTTGATTCATTATACATGTATACCTAACATCATGAATTATCAAATAATGTATATTATAAATTTTATTTAAAACCTTCTTCATATATATTTTATTATATATGGTATATTTTTTCCTATTTTATTTTTTAATTAAATAGTTTTCCTTTTTAGATATTACTTTTGGTTGTTCAATATATTTCCCTAAAACATCATTAGAATATTGAATGTGGTTAAATGTGATGGAAAATAGCTTTATAATAACCATAATTATATAAGTTTAAATATTTTATTTTTCATATTGAATAAAATCTATACGTTTCCATAGGTTTTTCAAAAATGGGATCTATGTAATAATGGTTCCTTGACTTGCTTATTTTATGAGTTTATGTTTATTATGATCATTTTTTGTTAATTTTAATTTTAAATTGTTCAATATTATCTTCTCAAAATGTAAATAGTTTTTTAAATATAAATTTTGTCACTATAAATATTCTAAATTCATCCATGATAGGTAGTAATGGGAAAATAAAACACACCACTTACTATGGTGATAATTCGCATTTATGATTGAGGATATCTTCATTTCTCTAATTGTTTTTGATAAAGGTATAAAATTCAAATTAATTGAGTATAATAACATTTTATTATATTAATAATAATAATATGATGAAGAAGAAAATTTTTAAGGTAGTTATGTTGAGAACAGTACATCTCCCACAGGATGTTCTCCCTTAGGTAAACCATTAAGTCTCATTTACATGGAAATTAGGGAATAATAATACCTCTATATCATGGGGAGTGTGATTAAGAGGGGTCGTGATATTATTTGTTCAATATAAGTTATTTTAGTGGGTATAGACCTTTTATGGAAGGGGTCTCCTTTTATAATGAAAGAAAATTGAATTTTTATAAATACATATTTTTTTAACAATGACTGAATGATAGTAATAAAGATTCAATGATTTCGAAAGTGTGAAATATGGAATTTTATAAAAATTTAGGGTGAATAGTAGTCCCAAACATACATATTAAAAAATTATTGGTTTTTATCTTTTCCACTAATTTATTTTTGTTATATAATAGTTAAAATTTATAGTAGTAGATAATTTTCAACCACAATTGTTAATTTAAATTAAAAAATTAATTTAAAATAATTACTTAATATTAAAATTATAATCTAAAATATTTAATTCATTTTATAAAAAAACTTATATGGTTAGGAAACATTATTTACAAAATAAAGGCTCATAGAATGTGAAATGGTTTTTAAGAAAAGTGTGTTTTATCACGTTAAATTTAAATATTTGGTAATATTATCAATGATATTTACTATAATAATAAAAATTGGTCATATATATAAAAATTAAAATTTCTTCCAATGTATACCATAAAATAATTTTAACAAAATAATATTGAACTGAAAGAAAAGATCAAAACATTTTTAAAGTTAAATATTATATAAGTCATTTAAAATTTAATTATAGGTTTCTCAAATATTAAATTGTAAATGTTTTAATAGAATTATATAAATCCATAAATTAAATTTTTTATCCTAATTTTTTTAATATGTTTTAAATTTCTACTTACATCTTGATATAGTGATTGACACTAAAATTTTAATAAAAACTATATTTTTAACAATTTAAATTAATATAAATTTTTTTAAAGAAATTTAATCATAGGATATTTTTTATATGTGAAATTAAATAACTAATCAAAATTTTTGAAATTAATGTTATAAAAGTTATAGAAATTTATTTTATTAAAAAAAATGGGATTTTTTTATGTAAATGAAACAATGGTTATCTTAATATACCTTTTATCATAGTTTTTGTATGGTGATTGATTTTATTTATGTCCAAAAATGTAATGGATATAATATATCTATGATATTTTATATTTATATTTTAAATATATAGTGATTTTCATTTTAGTTTTTTGTTATATGTGATGAAAGATTTCAAACACATTAGATTTATTTAGAGGAAATATTTATTGTGAAATGATAGGTCATTATAGAGATGGTTTAATGGAAGTGTTAAAGTGAAAAATGATTAATGAATTTTTATCATGAGTAAAATTTATTCAACTTGTGTGTATAAAAACAATATAGAATCCTTTAGTCAAATAGTTAATCATTGATTAATTTTTAATACACTATTTAAAGTAAAGATGTTTAAACTTTTGTATCTACATTATGTTGAAGGATCAGACGAATTTCTATTAAATATTTTGGATGATTTTTATCAAACCTTATAGGTATTATAGTAAGAAAATATATTATTGAATATTTCATCAGTTCTGTTTATTGAAAAAAATGTTGGATAGACTTCCAAAATATTTTAAAAGTCTGAGGAATTGGTACCATAGATTTTCATGGTGATTTAGATGACCTTGGATAAAATTCCAATTGTTGTTTTTTAGGAAAAAATATTCCAAAACCATATTATTCCTTCATTAATATGTTTGAAATTAGATTAATTTTATATGGTTCAGAGAGTGGTTTTTTCAAAAGTAAAGTAACTATTCTATATTATATCTACCCAAGATTAACTTCATTACTATGCAAGGCGAATTTGATGTTATATAAGAAAAACTCAAACTTTTGGATGTTTATATATTAATAGATCAAAATTGAAATATTTTTTCAATTCTCAAATTGAGTTACATCATATTATAATATTTTGGAGGATATGGTTATGAATGAATACTGACATCATGAATGTTACCATAAGAATGATCAATACTGATCTTTTGAGGGATGGAACAGAAATCACATCACAGACGATATGATTGTGCTAAGAAGTAGTTGCAGTTGATATCTAATGATATTCCAAATACGGGGTCTATTACATTGAATGAGACTCACATCATTGATCATTTAAAAATTTTGTTTTCTATTATTTCTCTACACACCAAATATAAGATCCCAAGCATCGAAAAATTGAGGTGAATGTCTTTACATAATGAAAGATGTAGTCCTTACATGTTAGTGTCATAATTTAAAATAGTGTGAATACGGTTTTTCGATTGAAGAAAGTTGTTTTATTGTGGCATTGCATATATCTTCTCAATATTTTTTATTCAATAAAAATATATCAAATCCAAAATTCCCATCATTAAGGTATTTTGAGGGACTTTATTTTTGGCATGTTCAATCAGAATTGATTGTATGTTTTGGAAGAATTTTATCATATTAATAAAGTCTAATTAAATATAAGTTAAATTTTAGACATGGATATTATATTATGATTAAAAAGATATATTTTTATAGAAAATGGACTAATTTCAATTTATATATGAAGATTTTTAATATATGATTTATCATGAAATATATTGAGAATAATGCTATAAGATTCAAGAGTAAATCTCAATAAAGGATTTAGAATTTTCATTTCTTGGATGATGAAGGAGGTAATTGATACAATGTGGGTAGTGTAATCTCATTCATAATTATTAATGAATTTCTTTATATAATAGTATACTACTTCAAATGTTATTGTGATAATATACTTCTATAATTTGTGAGGGTTATAAACTTTAATGGTAAGTGTTTTTGGACTAAATTTTAAAGAAACATATAGTTTACTTGATATTTATAGTATATCAACACTTCCCTGTTATATTAAATAAGGATTAGTTTAATTATAATGAACCACATAAAAATTTATTGGGTCTATATTTATATTCATTAGTGATTTATTCATTGTGAGGGAGAGAGGTATTCTAACCAATAGTGGAATACGATCATTGGTAAGGAAAATTTATAAAAATTTATATACCATAATTCACTCTTTTATAAGGTAGTTTACTTTTTTGGGACTGATAGATAAAATGATGTTCATGATATTACACCAAATATTGGTATAAAACCAATGCTGTGTTGAGCATGTCTTCGTTGAGAAAAACTCATAACCCAATATGTCAATTATCCATATAAGAGATCTTGAATCACCAAATCTCATCAAAAACCATAGTCATCATTGTATATTAAATACTTTTCTATGTATTTTTTACTAAAAAAAATACAAATGATCACATATTAAACCATTAGCATGCAATAACTCATGTAACCAACTACAGGTAAACCTATTTATCACTTCCCTCCCGAAATCATCCCCTATAAAAAAGTGAATCTCCAAATTTTTACGAATATATTATTTCATAATCTCCCCTATTATGAACTAATGAAAAAGAATGAATGAGTAAAAGTAAATTGGAAAAAATATGTGGATTTTGGGAGAGAATTAGCTCACAACAGTAATCTCATATAATGGAAGACATCCTTTATTAGAGGGGTTTTCTTGATATCTGAGACATTACATTTGTCTAATAATACTATAAATAAATCTCACCAAATTCCACCTTATCCATGATTAATTTCTACTTGATGTCAATATGCATTGACCTCAAATATTTTACCACACTGTTTCATATGTTGGACAAACATTGATTATCAATCATAATCATCAATTGGTATGAAATGGTCAATATAATTACCACATACAGTTACATTATCCACATAATGTTTCTCATGGATTTAATTGTTTTACTCTAGTTAAATTTATTTCTTCTTAATGGAATAGAATTTTTCTTCATATAGTTCCATAAAATGAATCTTTTCTTATAAATAATGAACCTCAGTAAGTAAATGTTCAATAATTAAAATATCCTACCCAATACACAGTGGAATAGAAATAAATATAAAATAATTATTTTTTATACCATATACTACAATCTAGAAACCCTTTAATGCAATGTATGAACTATTCCAGTATTGAATGATGCAACATCATGGGATTTTGTAGGAATCAAACACATAAAGTAAGGAAAAATACAATTCCTTATCATGAATATTTCATTTTTTGTAGGATATAAAAACTTCATCAAAATTATATTTAATCCACACTCCATCTATATTTATCAATAAATTTTTTTCCCTAGATCTGGGAGTGTGGATATATATCATGATTCTTATATAAAATATTTATTTAATAACTCATGATAGATCTTTTCTTATGATAGAACAGTATAACCTAAAAAAATTTGTAAAAAAATCAATCATAATTTCATCACTATAATCATTAACAAGTAATGAGTTTTCCTCATTTAGTATGTAATGTCATTGGATGTTTCCCCTTAATTCCTAAAAAATGTATTTCATTAATATACAAAATCATAATAAATAAATTTGATCCATATTGAATGAGATAAATTTTAATAGATACATTAGATTTTTTTTATTTGTGTTCTCTTTAAGATACATTAAATATTATAATGATATCATTGGGGAACTTTATTCCACTCATACAACAACGTATTCTATATAGAATACCATGAACCATCATTTTCAAGTAGAAAACCTTCTAATTGTTCAAAAATATGCACCTTAATGAATATCACTGTATAGTTTATTTGATTTAATGACCATTTGGAGAAATACATAGTTCCTTTGAGTATATATCATAATAAATATACCCATCATTTCAATCCATTCAATTGGATAAAAAGTCTCATAAAATTATATACTCTCAATTTCAGATTACTCATTTCAAACTAGATGAATGATGATCAAGGATACCTTACATTTCAAATCGATTTTATTGATAATAAAAAACTTTGTACTAATCAAAATATAGAATTTGGGATGTGATTATAATTATAACGATAATATTTTAAAAATTTGATATATCTCTTCTTATATTTCCTCTTTCATATCCCCGTGTTGCAAATCATATTCTCATTTTGTAGTACAACTTATGGGAAATAAATAGAATTATTGTATTCCAAAAACCATATCTGGGTTTGAAAAAACTATTTATTGTCTCATATAATTTTCACCATTTCTACATGCTCCCTAATACTTGGGTAGTTATTTTCTCTACACATATTGTTTTTCTCATTATAGGAATGATTGTAATAATCATGTGGAGTATGAAAATCAACTTCTGTATCTGTAATAGTCCCTTTTTATGTAATATTTTATCCATGATTTTCCACAATTTAATCAATAATAGGTAATGAGTTTTGAGAAATAATTTCTTTTAAACAAAATTATTTCAAATCTATCAATTATTTTTGTAAAATTATTGTTGTGAAATTGGAAACTCAATTTAGTTAAAGTTTGTTGATGAAATAAACTATCAATATCTCTATTATTAAAATTTCAAATTTTTATTCAATTTATCTTGATGACCCAAGTGATGTTAGATAATTTTAATATATAAAATTTGGTATTATTTCCATTTCACATCTTATATAATTTGTTTCCAAAACATTATTTAGTAAACGGTGATTATTGATATAAACAATATATGTCACAACATTGCACTAAATAAATTTTCTATTCACATACTCAAATAACATGGATAATCTCATATAATAAAACAACAGTTATTATACTAAGAAACTCAATTTTTATGGGTTTTATATAGTGAACTATAGTGATTCCATGTTGAACTATTCCTGTGAAATGACTAAAAATCACTATTATTATATTAAAACCCATTGTTGTCATAAAAATTTTGATTAACACATCCTATTTTATTATAAGAACACCTTTGATGGTTTTTAAAAATATAATTATATTGTTATTATATTGATAAATCATTAGGTTTTTAATGACCATTGTCTTAGGTTCCATTTTCCCCTAAAAATTTAAAATAATGTTTCTCTTTTTTTAAAATGAATAAATCATTGATTGTGGTTGGGACACACTGTAAGAAACTGGCTTTTCATTAAGGAATGGATCCTTTAATTTTTTGTTCTAAAGCTTTACATTGTACCTAAAATAGATAACTAATGGATTAGTAAAGGTATAATGGGTCTCTGTGGCAAGTCTGATGCTCAAAACCCATCCTTTTGTTGGAAAGTGGCATGGCCCATGATTTAGTGTAAACCATGTAGGAATGACACACATTTTGGCAAAACATGTGGATTGTGTATTTCTAGACAGAACCATAACTCACGCTTCGTTCACTGATGTGAAGCTTAACTGCAAGAGTGACCCTTCTACCTAGGGAACTCTGCACAGTTTGCGCACAGTTTATCAAACCATGTGGACAAACCGTGCACAAGATATTTTTCTGGGTAAATTTACAAAATTTCCAATAATGATCTATTAAGAAACCTCCATATTCCCTAATCTAATCATATGAAATATTAATCTATTTCTCTCTTAATTTGGGTCTTTTTGAACATCTTACCATGGAATCAAGAGATCCCATTCATCAAGAAATTGAACGAGCTTCCGTTCATCACATTGGATGCACAACGGTATGTACTCAAGTCATGTTGGGCCATTCTCGTTATCCTTTTCTCCCAACTGAGATTTCAATGTATGATCATTTTTCTTGTTTTCTTATATCTACTCCAATCCTAGGAAAATCAAGGCCCCATACTGGAGGAGAAGGATCATACAACCCTATGTTTGTTTGTTTATAATTCACCCATTAATTTCATTTATTTTAGACATGTGGAGTGGGGCCCACCGATTTCATTGGGTTCTGTTCATTGAATTTATATTCCATGATTATACTTGATAGAACAGTATAAATACAATCTTTCCATAAATGTGATAAATTATTTTTTGTAATGAACACAAATCCATCCCTTCCATGTCAAAGGTTATGCCATAATTATTATTTACTGTTTTGAAACATTTGTGCCACAGTTCAGGTGTGCCTTGCCCTGACTATTCAAAGGTAAAGATATTCTATATTAAATGAATTCATTTAAATGTTGAATTTGATAATGTAATGTACAATTTATGCATACTAGTTGACCCTCCTAAGGTAAGTGCTTCAAATTGATAATTAGATGTGAAATGTGAATTTGCAAGTATTGTAAGAAAATGACATGGCCATAAATGTAAATGAATTTAATGTTGCAAATTAATATCACCCATTACCACATTGATAAAATGTATAAGAATAAACCTATAATATGGAATATGAATTATATGAATTAATATTGTGGAATGATACCTATCCTTCTCACATTAATGAAAGGAAATGCATGAACCAAATGACTTGAAAAAAAGGTTGCATGCTACTTGAATTTATGACATTAATGAAAGGAAAGCCTTGAACCAAATGAGATATTATATGAATTTCTAATTAAATAGGAATATACTGACTCAATATAGCCATAGATTATATTCAGAGAATTCCATGAACACTTGGGAACACCATTCTGATTCAAGGATACAAATTTCATAGGTTGATACCCACCTAGATCTCGATCCTAATCTATTATTGGATTCATAGTATGACACCGTAGGATCTCTTAATATTACCACATGATACCTTGGATACACTCCTTGGATCATACTTTGAAAATCAGGTTCCATGGTTAAATCCCATCAGGCACTGTCTTTGATCATCCCCATTTTATGTTGGATGATCACATGGACTCGGTAGGTGCCTCATTGTGGAATACCTTGGATTACACTCCATGGATTACTATCTTAACCCATTCCAGGATACAATTATTAATAAGATGAAATACCTTGAGGACTACGTCTCTTTGGTTATTACCTTTGAAAAATCACTATTTGTACAATCACGAGGTGATGTTAGGGTTGGATAGGCCATAGAATACCTATCAATCTAAAATTGGAAATTACATAGTTAATGAATTGGTTGTATGTTCAGACCAATGTTGAGGGATGAAGCATGTACTTGGGTATTTAGTTATGTAACGCCCGGACCCCAGCTACCCAAAGTCGGTGCATTACTTCGTAACATTGGCATGATCACAAAAGATCATGTATCGAAAGACCGATTAGTTTAGTAGCCTTGGAAAAACTAGATACATTCATAAATATTACATTACATAATAAAGTGAAAATCTACAATAACAAAGTCCCCATAGTCCACACTCATATCCTCTTCTGACTATCCCTGCAGGTCATTTATAAAATACTTCTTCACATCCTAGAAAATATTAAAACATTGAAAGGGGTGAGCTCAGATGCTCAGTAAGGATAACAATATTGCGGAAGCTTTCATAAATAAACATAAACATTTAAGGAAATGTATAACTAAAACAAAAGCCTTTTCAACTTGAACTTTAGCATAATATGACAAAAGTAAACTGAAATAATTCCATTTACTTACTGACATGGATATTCTACTAGTCAAATAATCACATGAAATATCAATAACCACTTTCATAATGATGGAATTCATAATGCCAGACTATCATAACCACGTAGTCAAGGCCTCATGCCAAGACCACAAATAAGATTTTGTCAAGGCCTCGTGCCAAGACACTAGTTTGTCTAATGAGACTTACCGATGCATCGAGGAGCTATAGAGGGCTCCACCCGTCACTTATTAAGTCCAATTCATTCCTCATATGAATAGGTTTAAACATATCATAAACCATAACATAATCGAATAACATAAAACATGCATAAAGGAAACATAACATTTCCACATTTCTATCACAAGATATCAATACAACACATTGATATAATAAAAATGCTTTCAAAACCATTTTCAATACCAAAATAAAAGAATGTTAAAACTTTGTATTTATTTTTCATTAAAAAAAAGTGATGGCTTGTAGAGGAAGCCGAAACTCAAATAATGGTCACGGCGGCGGAGAAGTCGTTTCCGCCACATATGTACGGAATGAAAAACATTCCCTTTTTGTCGTTTAGTAAAACGATTCGTATAAAATAGATTCCTTTTGAATAAATGTAAAAGTCAAAGGGGTTTATACACCATATAAAAGAAAGTTGTGTATAAAACCAAATATGCCTCAATGAAAGGAGATTGAGACGAAGTCCATAATAAGATCATTTTTTAAATAAAATAGATATATTATGTGTATTCACTATAAGTACACATAAATAAAGTACAAATACAAGATAGGACATAATAATATCATGACATAATTTGAAAGTAGGAGATTAACCCAAAGAATAGAAATTGGGTTAAGAAATTCCCTTACCTCGTGTCCGACTTGACTCAACCGTTCTTTAACCTCCTGAATAATAAACTAGAGTTAATATATACTTTATTAAGAACCATTTTCAATTTCATTATCCTTTTTATATCACTTATTACAATGTTATGAACATTATGTAATTATTTATGTTAATAACGGTCGTTTTGACGATCCTAGGTACTTGAGTCAAAAATAAACTTCTTATAATTACACTTTGTTCATGTGGTGAAATATCCATTATATCCAGAATTATATCCATGATTTAGATATCATATATATCATATATATCCAGTATATACATTCATTTATAGTATTACGTAATATTTAGAGGTATGAAATGAAATGCACCGTTCATGGAGACGGTAAGCCGTACGTACGCATGAGCGCTACTTTCATTTCTATTTCGTATTTAATGGAATTAAATCATAATGATATAAATGTATAATCTAATTCCAGTATAATATAGCGTATAATACCATTTACTCCATCCTTTATATATCCCACATATGGTATTAATGATTCAAATCACTTTGAGGGGGCGGTAGTCCGCACTTCCTAAAATGAAAATATCGCGTTTACCCATAATGGAAACCATAAAGGTATGCCATAAATGAAAAATAAAAAATAATAAGGAAAAAAAACATAATATATATCATATATAAAAATAGTGTCATCATAATGGCCACCATTAGAGGTGTTATATGAGTGTTGAACAATCATCGTTTCGTGAGGCAAAAATTCGCCATCCACAGAAACAGTATGATCTTTAGCAATTAGATGTAGGTGTGTGTAAGTGTAGCTCGAATCGTTCTTATAACAACATCCTAGTATATTGAGTATACTGGTTTTGTTACAAAAGAAATGAATAAAATGTGTTTAGGGGGTTGGAGAAGAAAAATAAAACAAACCAACATTAGAGAAGACATTACCTTAAAATCGGGTAACTCTTTTTGATTTGAGCCAAAGGCTTCCTTTGGAAGAATTCTGCCCAAATTGAGGCTTCTAGGAGTAAGGAAGGGATGTTGGGAGAGTATTTGGGCAGAGGTTGGCCGAGCCAAATGGCTTGAGAGTGTGAATGAGGTGGTAGAGGGGGGGGGGCTTTTATAAGTGGAGAGGAGGGGCACTCTTGGAAAGTAAAGAAAAGTCACTTTATTATAAAATGAGTTTCGGATTTTAGAGGTCCCACACTTATATAATTCGAGGATAAGGTGATAAGGGTTCTAAATATACTCAAACAATAGGTTTTTGACAAGTGTAAGCCTTGGATTTTACATTATCTTTTTAGTTTATTTAAATCGTTAAATAATGAGGTCATCACTGCATCATCATGATGTCATAAATAATTTAATTTATTTAATGTCTAAAAATTCTAAAAAAATACTATGATGTAGGAAATCTTTTTAGATTTCCAATTATTATTTATAGTCAAAAATATGGCTTGTATAACCCAATGTAAAAATTGTTTTAGTAAAACATTTCATGTTTGTGTCATTTTTTACTTTAACATTAAATAAAAGGTATTTATGTCATTTTCCAACTAAAGTGTCTCCTGGGGTCCCCAAGTTGACCCATGGATTTTCTTGGTCGGACATGGAACATAAAATGAGGGTAGGACATGTGTCAAGCTCATCTCATATTATTAAAACATTATTTTTACCTTAAACAACACTAATTACCTCTAATCGCGATTAAGAACTAAAAAGTTACTATTCACCAAAAAATTATTTTAATCTCATTGAACCACATTTTACTTCTTAATTACAACCATGTATGTCGGATTAGTGAAAATCAAATCACAGAAGTGGTAATATTTCATTTAAACGAAAAATCAGTTATTTAACTTCCACTTAGTGGTTTCACTATTCATCAAAAATTGAAGTTTTTCAGAACGATGCCAAAATTTCATCCTAAGCTGTAATTGATATTCCAAATTCAAAAATTATGCCTATTTTAGATAATTCCAAACATATAAGTTGCATTAATTAATTTTATAATTAATTCCTGCTGTCACAACAAATAGCGTGTTTTTAAGAAACAATTTATATCAAAAGATTGGCAATTGTTTATGTCCAATTTCAATGTTAAAGTAATTCTAATGACCACCATTGGATAAAATGGTAAAAATATATTCTAATTATACTTTAAAACCAATAAATAGTATAACTTATCACTATATATTATTTTGATTAAAAAAGTTGTTTTAAGTATTTTTCACTATTCATAAAAAATTGGAAGTTCTCAGAAAATTACAAAAAATTCAACTTGGGATAATTTTGATATTACGAACACAAAAACGAAGTCCATTTTGAAATATAAAATTTCTATAATTTTAAAAATTGGTTATTACTATTCATAACGGCTACTTTGATTAGTCGTGGTGTGTTAGAACTCGAAGTTGCGTACAATGCAAGCTATTACATTATTAAATGAGAAGGGTATCATGGATGCTCGGGGTGTTACATTCTCCCCTCCTTCAATAAATTGCATCCTCGTAATTTGAAATTTTTCTTTGAAAGTAAAAGGTTGAAAATAGAAAGTACCTTTTGGGAAAACCCACATCGGAAATAAGGTTAATAAAATTTAGCCTTAATAAGAGGGAAATGGAAATAAGAAAGTCACCACCAAATTATGATCTCGATAAGGAGAACATTGGTGGCAATTGGAGACATATAATTGGAGGAAAAACGTAAATATTTGTAGGGAGTGATTGAGGTCATCAATCACAAACAAGTGTCAAATTGAGGGCCTCAAAGCCTTCAATCTATGTTGATTTAAAACATCATCAGTTCAACAAGACATAAGGTATTAGGATAACCCATTTTTTTTTTACTATCCCTTTAATAAAGTTTTAGAATTAATTTATTCATAGAATAAGATATAGGTATATATATATATTTATGCTTGATAAGTAGAGTTTCAACCTTCAACTAATTTCTACCACAAACTCATCTTTCACTCAAAAAGATAATAGAACTCAAAAATAATATATTTATCCTAACCGTACAAGGTTCAAAATATTACCACATAGCATTTAGATTAGGGAAAAAAATATTTTGTAATAACCAGGGACTTCCTGTAGGCTAGTGGTAGGTCATAAAGGCATGTCGCACTATGGTTGTGTGTTCGATTCCTGCAGCTTTGTCTGACGCGACGGGTTATGCCCCACCATGCAGGTTGTCCTTTTCCTAAAACTATAGTATTATAATATTCCAAAAATAATCTTCATAAATGTTTTAACCTTAAACAATACTATCCAAAGATCAACTTAATCCATTCCAACCTTTATAGTTATCCAAAATACTTCTGTCCAACTCACAGTCCAAATTTTATAAGGAAGGTAAACATAATGAAGATCCTTTTTTCCCACGTAACAACATGTGAACACCTTCATCATTTATTCTTTTTAAACATACTGAATTACCATGATCCTTTATTCCTTATAGAATACTAGATATACTCTTTCTATCCAAAAATGTATAGAAATCATCAATCAGTTTCAAGGAAGTTAAGAATTTCCAATATAATTTATCCAAATCAATCACGTCTTATTCCAAAGTCACTATCTCGGTATCAGAACCATATTATGGTTTATCATTCTCTCAACCATATATTTTCCAAAAATTTAACCTACCGTGGAGTCACTTTTCTTGGTTCCACACAATCTCAAGTCCTTGATGAAATAGTACTACAGTACAATCCTTATATACTCCATAATTTTTATAACCAATACATCATTGATACAACACTCAAATTAAAATATTCTTTAATAACAACATAAGAACTCTAATCATTAATCTTGATATGTGGTAGTATCATAACTTGATTATTATCCAATAACATAATTTGGGGCATACTCTGATGATTTGGACATTGGTTTGCGTAGTGTCCCCAATCCTTGTAGAAGAATCATTGTACATTTGCAACCATTTTCTTACCATTGCAGTCACGCACTTTGTGTCCTTTTTCTCTACACTTATAACAAACTCCCATTCCCTTTAGGCAAGTTCCATGATGTTTCTTCCCACAATTACCACATATTGGAAAATTCTTCTTTCCCCTCATCCCTTTATCCATCATTCTCTCTTCCATCCCTTTCGTCTCTTGCTTCGCTTCAAAGCCATAGGACTCAGAGAATTCTTTACTTATCTTATTAACACATGATACTATTTCTTCATATGTTGAGAATACATGGGAGACTATTTCCCTTCGAAATGTTGGCTTAATACCGTGAAAGATACGATCCTTCTTACTCTTTGGATCATACGTATTGTTGGAGTTCACATTCCTTCTACTGGGCACCATTTCTATACAATGGCATAAACTAGGTTAGTTTATGAATTACAATGAATAATTCCAAACATTTAAAATACTTAATGTAAATTGAACGGTTT
Organism: Viscum album; assembly: GCA_963277665.1. Taxonomy (NCBI): domain Eukaryota; kingdom Viridiplantae; phylum Streptophyta; class Magnoliopsida; order Santalales; family Viscaceae; genus Viscum; species Viscum album. The sequence goes on along the minus strand of OY728167.1, from coordinate 620,295,894 downwards.
ATGGATATAATCCATAATCATAAGAATGTTTTCTTTGAAGAAGTATATACTCATAAACCCTACATAATGGTTTGTAAAGAAAATGAGAATTATCCTAAGAAAATCCCCCGGGAGTGTCGTAACCAAGAGTGGAGCAAGGCCCGTTGTCGTGCACCAGTTCCCCTTTGAGCCTTGCTCAAAGCGGTGTTTTCAGGTTTTACCCCTAGGTACATCTGTGCCAGAGTCGCCTCTACCTGCTCATATCCAGACAGGGATGTATTGCTCGGAAAACTCACAACATCTATATAACACCAAAATTCTAGGAAGCTCTCCTATACTAATCCTCAAAGTCTATCTTTGGTCTATGTGCTCTAATCAGAGTTTATCTAAATCTAGCATCCAAGGTTAGTACTAAACTGCCTCTGATACCAACTATAACGCCCCGACCCCAGCTACCCAGAGTCGGTGCATTACTCCGTAACATTGGCATGATCACAAAATATCAAGTCTCGAAAGACCGATTAGTTTAGTAGCCTTGGAAACACAAGATACATTCATAAATGTTACATTACATCATAAAGTGAAAATCTACAATAACAAATTCCCCATATTCCACACTCATATCCTCTTCTGACTATCCCTGCAGGTCATTTATAAAATACTTCTTCACATCCTGGAAAATATTAAAACATTGAAAGGGGTGAGCTCAGATGCTCAGTAAGAATAACAATATTACGGAAGCATTCATAAATAAACAAAAACATTTAAGGCAATGTATAACTAAAACAAAAGCCTTTTCAACTTGAACTTTAGCATAATATGGAAAAAGTAAACTGAAATAATTCCATTGACTTACTCACATGGATATTCTACTAGTTGAGTAATCACATGAAATATTAATAACCACTTTCATAATGATGGAATGCATAATGCCAGACTATCATAACCACGTAGTGAAGGCCTCGTTCCAAGACCACAAATAAAATTTTGTCAAGGCATCGTGTCAAGATACTAGTTTGTCTCATGAGACCTACCGATGCATCGAGGAGCTATAGCGGGCTCCACCTGTCACTTATTAAGTCCAATGCATTCCTCATATGAATAGGTTTAAACATATCATAATCCATAACATAATCATATCACATAGAACATGCATAAAGGAAACATAACATTTCCACATTTCAATCACAAGATATCAATACAACACATTGATATAATAAAAACACTTTCAAAACCATTTTCAATACCAAAATAAATGAAAGTTAAAACTTTGTATTTATTTTTCATTAAAAAAAGTGATGGCTTGTAGAGGAAGCCGAAACTCAAATAATGGTCACGGCGGCGGAGAAGTCGTTGTCGCCGAATATGTACGGAAAGAAAAACATTCCCTTTTTGTCATTTAGTAAAATGCTTCGTATAAAAAAGATTCCTTTTGAATAAACGTAAAATTCAAAGGGGTTTATACACTGTATAAAAGAAAGTTGTGTATAAAACCAAATATGCCTCAATGAAAGGAGATTGAGATGAAGTCCATAAAAAGATAATTTTTAAAATAAAATAGATATATTATGTGTACTCACTATAAGTACACATAAAGAAAGTACAAATAAAAGATAGGACATAATAATATCATGACATAATTTTAAAGTAGGAGATTAACCCAAAGAATAGAAATTGGGTTAAGAAATTCCCTTACCTCGTGTCCGACTTGACTCAACCGTTCTTTAACCTCCTGAATAATAAACTAGAGTTAATATCTACCTTATTAAGAACCATTTTCAATTTCATTATCCTTTTTATATCACTTATTACAATGTTATGAACATTATGTAATTATTTATGTTAATAACGGTCGTTTTGACGATCCTAGGTACTCGAGTCAAAAATAAACTTCTTATAATTGCACTTTGTTCATGTGGTGAAATATCCATTATATCCAGAATTTTATTCATGATGTAGATATCATATATATCATATATATCCAGTATATACATTCATTTATAGTATTACGTAACATTTAGAGGTAAGAAATGAAATACACTATTCATGGAGACGGTAAGCCGTACGTACGCATGAGCGCTACTTTCGTTTCTATTTCATATTTAATGGAGTGAAATCATAATGATATAAATGTATAATATAATTCCAGTATAATATAGTGTATAATACCATTTACTCCATCCTTTATACATCCCACGTATGGTATTAACGATTCAAATCACTTTGAGGGGGCGGTAGTCCGCACTTCCTAAAATTAAAATATCGCATTTACCCATAATGGAAACCATAAAGGTATGCCATAAATGAAAAATAAAAAATCATAAGGAAAACAAAAACATAATATATATCATATATAAAAATAGTGTCATCATAATGTCCACCATTAGAGGTGTTATATGAGTGTTGAACAATCATCGTTTCGTGAGGCAATAATTCGCCATCCACAGAAACAGTATGTTCTTTAACCATTAGATGTAGGTGTGTGTAATTGTAGCTCAAATCCTTATTATAACAACATACTAGTATATTGAGGATACTGGTGTTGTTACAAAAGAAATGAATAAAAAGTGTTTAGGGGGTTGGAGAAGAAAAATAAAACAAAACAACATTAGAGAACACATTACCTTAAAATCGGGTAACTCTTTTTGATTTGAGCCAAAGGCTTACGTGGGAAGAATTCTGCCCAAAGTGAGGCTTCTAGGAGTAAGGGAGGGAAGTTGGGAGAGTATTTGAGCAGAGTTTGGCCGAGCCAAATGGCTTGAGAGTGTGAATGAGGTGGTAGAGGTGGAGGCCTTTTATAAGTGGAGAGGAGGGGCACTCTTGGAATGTAAAGAAAAGTCACTTTATTATAAAATGAGTTTCGGATTTTAGAGGTCCCACACTTATATAATTCGAGGATAAGGTGATAAAGGTTCTAAATCTACTCATCCAAGAGGTTTTTGACAAGTTTAAGCCTTTTATTTTACATTATCTTTTAATTTTATTTAAATCGTTAAATAATGAGGTCATCGCTGCATCATCATGATGTCATAAATAATTTAATTTATTTAATGTCTAAAAATTATAAAAAAATACAATGATGTAGTAAATATTTTTATATTTCCAATGAATATTTATAGTCAAACATATGACTTTTATAAACCCATGTAAAAATTGTTTTAGTAAAACATTTCATGTTTGTGTCATTTTTTACTTTAACATTAAATAAAAGGTATTTATGTCATTTTCCAACTAAAGTGGCTCCATGGGGTCCCCAAGTTGACCCATGGATTTTCTTGGTCGGCCATGGCACATCCAATGAGGGTAGGACATGTGTCAAGCTCATCTCATATTATTAAAACATTATTTTTACCTTAAACTACACTAATTACCTTTAATCGCGATTAAGAACTTAAAAGTTACTATTCACCAAAAAATTATTTTAATCTCATTGAACCACATTTTACTTCTTAATTAAAACCATGTATGTCGGATTTTTGAAAATCAAATCACAGAAGTGGTAATATTTCATTTAAACGAAAAATCAGTTATTTAACTTCCACTTAGTGGTTTCACTATTCATAAAAAATTGATGTTTTTCAGAACGATGCCAAAATTTCACCCTGAGCTATAATTGATATTCCAAATTCAAAAATGATGTCTATTTTAGAAAATTACAAACATATTAGTTGCATTAATTAATTTTAAAATTAATTCCCGCTGTCACAACAAATAGCGTGTTTTTAAGATACAATTTATATCAAAAGATTGGCAATTGTTTATGTCCAATTTCAATGTTAAATTAATTCTAATGACCACCATTGGATAAAATGGTAAAAATATATTCTAATTATACTTTAAAACCACTCAATAGTATAACTTATCACTATATATTATTTTTATTAAAAAAGTTGTTTTAAGTATTTTTCACTATTCATAAAAAATTGGAAGTTCTCATAAAATTACAAAAAATTTAACTTATGATACTTTTGATATTACGAATACAAAAATGAAGTCCATTTTGAAATATAAAAATTATATAATTTTAAAATGTGGTTATTACTATTCATAACAGCTACTTTGATTAGTCGCGGTGTGTTAGAACTCGAAGTTGCGTACAATGCAAGCTATTGCATTATTAAATGAAGAGTGTATCATGGAAGCTCGGGGTGTTACAAGTTACATTTTACTATTATAATTTATAAATTCCTGGATTAACACTATTACATTTCCATTACATGGTCCATATGTTATAGACACCATTGGTGGTTTCCACCGATATTTATTTCACACCCTCTTCGGGCACCATTTGGTTCCTAGATTAGATTACATGGTTTCATGTGCTGTAAAAGGGAAGCATATGGCTTCAAAAACTTGATTGCTTGATGTTTAGTATGGATGCCGATATTAGAGGACCGATTTGGAAATCAAGATGCTCGGGATAGTCTTTGATTTCCTTTATACATTGAAGAACATGTTAGGCATGTTGTTGGTATTCATGTTTTCCAGCTTTCTAGTACATGACATATCATAATCTATTATTTAATTTTAGTACAATTGTTTTAGTTGTTATTACTATTATATCTACTATTACATTATTCCTTCTATTTACTTCTAAATCTTCCAATATTTACCTATGATTACTCTCATCTATTTTGCTATACTTTGGTATGGAGGGAAAAGTCTCCCCACAGACATAGCCTAGGCCCTCGCTGCTAGTCCACGACTTCTGGAATTCGGGGAGATGCGCTTGAGGCCATGTGGCCCACCATGCTTGAGGTACAAATCAAGTGGAATCTAGGTTTGGGACATCACAAAGTTGCATCGAAGGTGGTTTCTTTTCATTCTTTACATTTTGAATAAAATAGATTTGAGATTAGGAACTCTATGGACTTGGTCATATGTTGTGCTTTGGCACCGCGCAACCATGTGCGGGGTAAAAACCATGTTGCCTAAATTATAATTATTGTTCTTATTTATACTATTATAGATGATATTATTTCATCATTGGATGATGCACATGTTGTGTGGAGTTGTTTATTATTAATATTTTTTAGGATTTTTATTCATCCTTGGCCCAATTATATGATGGTATGGATAATTATTACATGCATCATTATTGGAACCTAGAATTCACTTGTCATGTATATTTCTATGCCATATAGGTGAATTTCCCTACATTGCATTGAATGACATGCCTATGATTGTTGGGTGATATTGGGATAGTTAACTTGTATATGTATTACTTTTGGATGAGATTGAGTGATTTCATGTCTCAATTCATGAGGTGTATGGGCCCTCATGGGTTGGGATGAGTAATTTACCGAGTCAAACCATTATGTTATAAAAAACGGGTGTTGTATCTAGTGATAGGTGTATGGGCACCAATTCACCAAAAATGACTATCAATAATAAAGAGAATCATGGCATATAAAAGGAAATGGTTCAACATCCGTATACCACTTTTAATATTTATGAACAATAAAGGAGTGAACATGGATATTAAATAAAAATGAAATAAAACTTCTACTTGAGCACATAAAAATACCTGGATGTCTATGTAGGTACTTGGGGTAGTATGCCTTTGGTAGTGATTTTTATTATGTTTAGCTTCTTCTAGTGATACTATCTCCATTCTTTTAATCTTGTTCGGAGGTGTGTTCTTGTAATTTGTAGACCAATTCTGCCAAGACATCCTTGTATCATACGCAAGGAAGGTGGTGACGACCATGATCCAGATATAGTGGGACCTGAGCTAGCAGTTATACCTCCATGAATTCCACTTGATTAAACTCCTACTATATGTGATTTAGGATCCTATTCCCATGTTCGTGATTATTTTCTATGTCGAATGAAGTCCATACATGGTTCTCTAAAGCTTTCACCCATTATGGATGATCTAACTCGTGAGTTCTAGCAGCATTATCCTTCTACTTTCTCGGGGGATGGAGGTCCGCAAGATACTAAGGTTTGGCTAGAGGCCACCCTATATATCATCGAGAATATGGCAACAAATCTAGAGAGAAGGGTCATGATTTCAACTTACATGCTTCAGGATTCAGCCAACCATTGGTCTGATGTGATTACCCAGGCCAGTAATCATCATGACATGTTTTTGGATTATTTCTAGATAGCCATCTATCATCAATTAATTCCTTATATTCTGAGAGCTGACAGAGAAAGAGTGCTCATGCATCTCATGTAGGGATCTAGGTTAGTTATGGATTATTCAGTGTGTTTCACAGAGTTGCAACACTTTGCACCGCTTCTAGATGGTTATGAGTTTTGTGGGCTAGATGTTTCAAGGATGGGTTATAGTACTCCATTTGTATATAGTTCAATGTTTATATCCTGCATACCTTTTATAAAATAGTAAATCAGGATCTTATCACTTAGAAACTGTAAGGGACAAGAATATTACTATGTCAAAAGGGTTAGTTCCACGTCAGGAAAGTATTTCATTCGGTGGAAGGAATCATTCCCTCGTGGTTTCTCATTAGTGTAGTGACATCCAGAGTGTCCATTTAGACAGCTCTAAGGGGTCTCATCAGTGTAGACGATGGGTTCATTAAATGCCTCTGTGTGATAGTGACCCAATGGAGTGACAAGCTTATGGTCGTATGGGTAATCATCAGTGTTTCTGTAGGACCTATCCATCAACATTGAGTTGAAAAGGATCTGCACCATCTCCACTATTTGGAGAGAGTTATTTTACGCCTCCTTAGGCGGGGAGTTGGAATAGAACTGGAAGGTCTAGCCGAGGAGGAGGTCATGGAAGTGGTAGTAAGGACCTTGATCACCATCAGTGCCAACGGATCAGTTAAGATTATGGTAGTACATCTATTTCATAGGGTTGTGGATCAGGCCAGCTGCATGAACTAAAACCGATATCTAAGGATTAGGATGTGGGACATCTACAGTACAAGGTACTATTCTAGATGCCTCTATGATAATATCTTCTTAATTTGATACAGGTCCGGAAAATCCTTTTATCTATGATTTTATGGTGGAATGTAACATAATAATGATATTGTATTTCTATGGTTTAAAGACATTAGATACGCCATTAGGGGTACAAATATAGGGAATGTGCTAGTGTATTAAATTTCCCATTAAGTTAAGAAGTTACTCTTTCTTATGGAACCTCTTTTTTATCGATATGATGGGATTAAATGTCAGTCATGGGATAGACTGGTTGGTTCACTTTGTTTATTTTCTAGACTACAACCATCATAGGGTTTCTTTAACGTCACAAAAAGACATTAGTTATCTACATAAGGGTGAGTGGAAATTCTAGGATGTTAGAGAGGGGCCAGATAATCATGGGCCAGGAGGAGAGATCACCACGATTTAAAATATCTTCATGGAGTATCAGGGTTTACATGAAGATGATTACCCTCCATTAGTGGATCATTTCAGGGATGTCTTTCCTGGTGATTTTTTTGGATTACCTCTTGAGGGAGAGGTAGAGTTTACAATCTAGCATCTGAGAGGATTAGTTATAGTGTCCATTCCTCCATACAGGATGTAACTTACAGATCTTTAAGATCTCAAGTGGAAGTTAGAGGATTTAGAGGCAAAATGTTTCATATGGCCCAATACATTCTCTTGGGGTTATCCCATGCATTTTTTCCTGGAATGCGGATGTAACCTTACATTTATTCATTGATTAATGAATATTGAAACAACTTACAGTTAGAACCGGTATACACTTCTTCAAATAGATGATCTCTATGACCAGCTCTGAGTATAAAATGCAATGTCTATGATCGACCCGAGATTGGGTTATCATTAGGTGTGGGTCGGACTATTAGACATACCTTTTATAGGTCTTCATAGCAGTTATATTCTCTATGAGTACCTTGTTATGATGTTTTGTCTTACGAACACGCCTTCCTTTTTCATGGATTTGATGAATATGGTTTTCCACCCCTATTTGGAATCTTTTTTCATGGTCTTTGTAGATGACATCATGGTGTAATCTAGAACTCTAAGAGACCATGACAAAAATCTTTAAATCATTCTGAGTATAGTAAGAGAGCATCATATTTTTTCCAAGCTTTCTATGTTCCACTTATGGATCGAAAAAGTCCACATCATGAGTAATATTATATTAGAATCAAGATTATTTTTTTACCCTAAAATTGTTAGTGTTGTAGTTTAATGGGATATTCCCTAGAATGTGTTTGATATATGAATTTTATTGGGGATGTATGGATATTACAGGAATTTCATACAAGACTTCTCACATCTTTCTTCACATCTTTCTATTCATACAATGAATGGTGTCAAGTTCGCATGGTTAGAAGCAAGTGAGATATCCTTTTAAGAGATGAAATGCATTCTTATATCAGCACATAATCTAATTCTTCATGAGCCGGGTATAGGTTATATAATCTTCTATGATGAATCATTCATTATCCTAGGAGTAGTACTAATGTTGGAAGATATAGTTGTTGCACATGGATCTCGTTAGTTGAGGCCCTACGAGAGAAATTGACAAATGAATGACCTTGGGAAATATACATTTGTCTGTGCCTATGTTGTAAGAGACATTATCTATATGGTGATTGTGTTGTGGTGTACATAGACCACAAGAACCTAAAATATATCTTTTATACATGTGGCATGAACCTCAGACAGAATATATGGGTCGAGTATCTACAATCCATTGATTTTTATCTTTCATATATGTTTGGGAAGGGAAATTTTGTTATAGATTCAATTAGTAAAAAAACTAAAACACAATCCATATAGAAAGCTAGTGATGAATGGTCTTTAATGGACTTATTTTCTGAGGTGCACCTAGAGTTCCATGATAGTCACGCGTAATCGTACCTTGCATCCTATATATTTACATCTTCCTTCCTTGCGAAGGTGAAGAGTAGATAGTTTTTAGATCCCAAAGGCTTGGTTTTTCGTGAGATTATATCATGAGATAACCCGCACATGGATTGGAATAGGGATAGATATTACATCCTTCCTCTACATAGATGGATCTAGGTTCCTACAGATATAATAGTGGACTTGATGAAGGAGTCCCATGCTTCTCAGTGGGTGTTATATCCAGGAATCTAGATGACGTATCGAGATATGCGACACTGGTATTAGTGTCCGTTGATGAATATTCAGATAAAATGCTTTATCATTACGTGTTCCACCTGTAAGTGGGTGAAGGAAGAGCACTAGGGACCTGCCGGATTACTACAACCACTTCCAGTCCCGGAATGGAAATGGTAATATGTTGCTATGGATTTCGTAGTTGGCTTACCTAGGTCACTCCGGGGTTGCAATGCAATCTAGGTATTCATTTTCTGACTAATGAAATCATCACACTTAAATCCAATTTGGGAGTCATTATCAGTTGATGAGATGCAGATACTGTATGTCCATGATATCATATGACTACACGAGGTTCCACATTCTATCATTTCAGATAAGGAAACTCATTTCAAATCACATTTCTGTTAATAATTGAAGAAGTATTTGGGAATATAGGTTCTTATATGCACATCATTTCACCCTCAGACTATGGACAATCGGAAGAGAAAATATAGGTTCTATAGGATATTCAGTTATCATGTGTCCATGATTTTGAATGTTCTTGGGAGATTAATATCTATCTTGTAATGTTTTCCAATAATAATATCTTTTAGGTTCCAATTCAGATGGATCCATTTGAGGCCTTATATGGTAGGCCATGTATTTCACCCTTGTGTTCACTGGAGGTAGTTGAGGCTGCCTTACTGGGTCCTTGTCTCATTTAGGATACTTCAGAGCAAGTTCATCTGATCAGAAAGAATAACACTACTGCTCAGTATATAAAAAAAATCAAATGATGATCGTTGTCAATGACCTCTTTAGTTAGAGGTCAGGGATCGTGTTTTTCTTCAGGTATCACCCAGACTATTGAATAGATAGTTACAAAAAAGGGGATGTTTTCACCTCATTTTGTATAGGATTTTGAAATGATAGAGAGAGTTGGGACGATATCCAATGGATTTATACTACATCATAGGTACTATTCAAAGAACAATTTCTTTCACGCTTCACATATTCTCCAATATCTTGATGACCCATATCATACTATTGAACCTAAGGAAGATGAGTTAGATGTTGATGCTACATTTGAAGAGTATGTAGTACACATCGTTGACTGAAGCATAAAGGATCTCTAAGATTTGTATGTCTCTTTATTATGGGTTTGATGGTAGAACAACCAAGTACAAGATGATTCATATGAGATAAAAGCCTGCATATGTTCCCAATGGATAGAGTTTTTCTCAGACAATGTTTCTTCAAACTAAGAAGGTGAACTCGGTGACATGTTCTTTTAAGGAGGGATGATTTTAAGTAATCCGTTTTTCACAGAGGTATGTATCCTTTACTTTTCTATCTAAATCTTTACTTTGGAAGAATCATAGATGCATAATGGGCTAGTAAAGGTATCAGGGGTGTCAGGGGCATGTTTGATGCTGGAAATCCAATTTTTTTTTTGAAAAACCAGGCTTCTCAGATGATTTAGTGTAAACCATGTAGGAGTGTCTATGGTTTGGCAAATAGAGTGGATTGTGTTTTTTTCGGACAGAGCCACCTTGCATGGTTGGCGCATGGCCGTGCGACCTAACTTTGCAAGCACCCCCTTCTACCAAGGTAAACATGCATGGTTTTAGCATGGTTTTTCAAACTGTGAAGATGTTATCTTTCTTGTTAAATTTACTAAATTTACATTAATGATATATTAATCCACCTCCTTCTTCCATAATATTAGATTTTGAGGGATTAACCTCTTTCATTATCAGTTTGGGGATTTTTGAAGATCTGTAATTGGAATCAAAATATATCCTTCATCCTGAAACCAATCGAGCTTCCTTTCATCACGTTGAATGTGCAACGATATGTACTCAAGTCCTCATGAGCCATTGTATTTATCCATTTCTCTTGAAAGAGATATCATGGTATGCACATTTTCTATTTTTCCTAGATCAACTTTGATATGATCCAAATCAAGGGATAATACCGAAGGATAAGGATCATACAACCCTAATGTGGGTGGTCTATAATTCACCCCTATAATGCATTGATTTAGGACATGTGGTGTGGGGCCCACCGATTTCATCAGGTGTCATCCATTGAATTTGTATGAGATGCTTATACTATTGATAATAATATATATATGATCTTTTTATACACGTGATTAATCGTTGGTGGTTATGAACACAAATCCATACCGTCCATGTAAAACGTTATTCCACAATTATTGTTTTGTGTTTTGAAACGTTTTCACCACCATTCAGGTTTGCCCTGGCATGATCATTCTAAAGGTAATATTTTCAATATTAAATAGATTAATTTATATTTCCAATTTCATAATGGAAAGTACCGTGTTTGCGTACGACTTGACCGACCTAAGGTAAGTTCTTCAAATTGATAATTAAATTTGAAATGTCAATTGGAATTTATACTAAGTATATGACTTGGGACTTAAATATAAATGAATAGCTGGTTGCATATCCATAAAACCCCTTACCACATTAATGAAAGGTAGCGGAATGAAACTTGAATGTGGAATAATCCTTAAATGGATTAAAATGGTTGAATACTACGAATCCTTACCACACTAATAAAAGTCAAGGCTTGAACCAAATGTCATGATAAAAAGGTTTCATGATAGTTGACCTTATCACACTAATGAAAGCCATGGCTTAAAAAAATAGATATTACATGATCTCATAATTAAAAAGGAATGGTCTAACTCCAACTCACCATGAATTCTGATTAGAGAATGCCATCAGAACTCGTGAACCCCATTCTGATTCAAGGATATGGATTGCATATGTTGATACCCACCTAGATCCTGATCCTCAAATGTTCTTGGATGGCTGATATGATAGATGGAGCCATTTATATTATCCCATCATTCCTTAGATACACTCTATGGATCTATCATTGAAATGTAGGTTCCATGGTTAAATCCCATCAGGCCCTATAAGTACTCATCCCCATTTTACCATGGATGATAGACATAGATATGGTTGGATACTAATTGTGGAATCCCTTTGATTATGATCCATTGATTACACTCTTACCTCGTACTAAGATGCAGATATTATAGAGTCGTTGACCATTGAGGTCTATGTCACCTTGGTTATTACCTTTGAACCTTCACTATTTATACAATCACGAGGTGATGTTAGGGTTGTCTATGACTCATGATACCTATCAATATAAAATTTTTAACAACTTAATTAAATAATTGGTTACATACTTAGACACCAGCCGAGGGCTGAAGCAGGTAAATGAGAATTTAGATACATTTTACTATGATACTTTATATATGCATGCATGTACACTTTTAAGTTTTTATTACATGGGATGAATGTTATAGAAACCATTGGTGGTGGCCTGATGAGATTTATCTCACAACCTATTTGGGTTTTGTTTGGTACATTGGGTAGATTACATGGTTTTAGGTGTTGACAAAGGGAAGCATATAACATCAAACAATTGATTGATTATTCTTTAGTATGGCGCTTGATAGCATAAGACCGAGTGGGAACTTAGGATGATTGGTATAGTCTTTGATTTCATTATACATAGAGGAAAATTTTATGCCTATTGATTTAATCCACATGTTACAGCTTTTTACTACATGAAATATCATCATCTATTGTTGAATGTTATTACAATTATTTCAATTATTATTACTATTGTATCTATTTTTTCAATGTACCTTCTATTAACTTATATATCATCCTCTATTTACCTATTTTTTCTATCACACGATGAGATACACCTTGGTAATGGGGGAATAGTCTCCACATAGACACACCCTAGGCCCTCGATGCTAGTTGTTAGCCTCTGACGTTTTGGGAGATGTGCTTGAGGTCATTTGGTCCACCGGGCTCAGGGCACCCATCAAGTGGAAATTGGGGATGAGAAGTCACACACATAAGTAATGGACCATGCCAAAAATACATTAGTCAATTATACTAAGTCATTAAAATGAATTTCTATGAATCCATGTATCACATACAATGGCATATTACACATCATGTATGATTACATCCATTAAAACCACAATAATTAAAAGTGGTAAATAAATTGGAAAGAGTAATATCATTGTAAATATAAACTCCAATAAGGAAATATCAAAATTAAGAATCACATTTAAAATAATAAAAACTATAATGAGAAATAATTCCATGAAAGAGGAAAGAATGTGGTAAATAAAATGAGAATTATGGAAATGAGAAGCTGGAATGGATTAAATTTTGTAAAACCATATATATGAATGAAATATATTCGTTACAAATATAGTCCTTACAAATATGGTATTAGGTAAACTATCCAAGAGGTATACCAAAGTGGTGTATATTTAGGTATTAAATTAAAATAATATAACGCATAATGAAATGAAAATGTGATACTAAAATATTATCAATTAATATATATATATATATATATACATATATATTATTTCTAAATTTTATGGATATTACTAATATATGAAATTTTGTACATATTAAATTCAGAAAAATATTTCCAAATTAATAGATTATTAAAAAATAAAGTTTATAATATTAAAAATTATTTAATTATATATGATAATGAGTATTGAGTATAAAATTAATATTTATTTTGAAAGAACTATTTTTATTTATTATTATATATTTTTTAACAATAAACCTAATTTAAATATTAATATATTATTATATATGAAATAAAATATTAACAAAAATTAAATTAGAAATTTATATGAAATAATATTATGAATAGATAATTTTTACAAACACCATTTTCAATAAAATCAGTTTTATTTGTAATTAATTCACATCCCATTTACAAGATAGATAGATAAATTATATAATTTTATGTTTATAAAATATTATTATTTTTTGAATTAATTATATAAATACCATCCTAATATAATATATTGATATTTTTCTAAAATAATAGATTTGTAAGTGAGTATTAAAAATATAGTTATTGCTTAAACTATAACTATTACTATACAAGAATGATGTAGATGTTTAAGAAAAAAATTTTGTATTGAAAATATATATTTATTAACTAATATTGTTTATTCAAAAATACAATTTTGAATGAATATAGCACATGTATATCATATTTCAAAATCAAAAACTATTTAATAGTAAATACTATTCTTTACGAACCTATATTAAAATTTAGAATATATCACATATAGAAATTAAATATAAAAAAATGTATACATTTTTAAGTTAATCATTTTAATATTACCCAGCAGTTCCAAATTCATATTTATGTGCAATGATAATTTTTTTATGAATAGTGTTAATTACCATGATAATGGTAAAACATACTTTTTTAAAAAATTATTCTTTTTTTATTATTATTTAATTTATTTAATAAATAAATTATATATTATCTAAATTAAAAATCAAATATTATTTTTTAACATATGCATAACTATATCTACACTCATTAAATAAGTAATCAACAACAAATAATATTAATGAACACATAATGATTAAATGTATTTTTTTTTGAAAAGAATAATTTAAATATTATATATATTAATTTTAAAAGTATATTATCTCATATTTAAAAAATATTATTAAAATGAAATCAATTTTTTTCAAAAGATGAATAATTAGTAAAAAAAATATCATCTTTTTAAAAACTACTTTGCTAAAACCATGTTTACTTAATAAAAAATCAAAATGTAATAATGTACAAACCTATGTTTGATGAATTTAAAAATGTTTAAAATACATGTGGGATGTATTGGATAAATATTTATAATCATAAGTTCACCCAACACTACATTATTTCAATGTTGTGGAGTCACTAACCAAGGAATAGTGTATTGATATCATAGAAATGTAAAGGGTATTCCCAAAAGTGTTCATTTCATCACTTATAAGTGGGTATCACATCTACCCCTCCATTGTTAGACATGACATTATAATTTTCCCCAAAAATATAACTTATATTACACTAATAAATTTATTTTCTCATATTTTTTATATTGGTATCTAGAACTTATCATAAGGATTTCACTTCCTTAGAAATATCGCTAAGATGAATATCTCTCCAAACCAAGTATTACCTTATTCATAACATTTTATCCTTATTAATTAACTTCCAAATATCTTATTTCTATAAAATATAATGAAATAATTATAATTATAATTATTTTATTTTATTTTAATAATTAAATAACACTTATTTTTTCATCTACACCACATATTAAAAACAAATGTATCATTACAGTATTCCTTTATATACTTCCTCAACAAAGCGACCTAATCCATGTTTTATCGTCAACATTAATTGATGATAAAAAATAGTATAATGGATGATTAAATGTTATATCCACAACATAAAATAAATTTTAAAATTTTAAATTTATTATTTACCTTTCCCCCCCTCCCATTCAAGTAGTAATGGATTCATTAATCATTTGTATCTATGAACTATTTCCTCTATGATAAATGAATAATAGCTTCCATCAAATCCAATAATGTTTATATATAAAAATATATTTATTATATAAGAATTATTTCCATAAGAAATTATGAATCATGATATTATGAATCATTTTTTATTGCTTTCTACCCTGGTCAATATACATAAGATGTGATGAAATAATGAACCAAATAACATCTAGTATCACATATAGAAATGAAAAAAATAAAACAAACAGATATAATATGATAATAAAATGTCCATTTTAAATTAAATAAATAATAACAATTTCCCTAATGTTGTATATAATATAATTAATTTTATTATTCATGATTTTTGGATATTTTAATGAATAAATCCATAATAAGGTAAGCATTTCATCATAATGATTCTTTCAATGAGGCATATTGATTATGAACCTAATTTACATTTATTGGTTTTTATATATTCAAATAGATATATAATTTCATTAATTATATTTATCTATGACATTAAAGCTTTAATTTAAAATTTTATATATTTCAATGGGTTTCTATGAGAATGTTTCTTATATCATAAGGGTTTTATCTCAATCAGCACTCATTGAGGTATGGTTTCATATTGCGAACAAATCATCATTTTTATAGGATATCTATAACCACCGCGACTTATAATACCATAAATTATTGCTGATATTCTAATCCTCACATCCATTCATGATCATTATATAGTTTTTCTATAATGGATGATTGTCCTAAATTATAAAGGTATTTCATAACACAAAATAGTTTCATGAGTTATATTTTTTACCAATTACTTTTATCATTAATTTCGTATTGTATGCTCTATTTATGTACATAGAGTTTAATTTTGAATATAATAATCCGTATTTATAAGTAATAATACATTATAAAAATTTAACTATATTAAAAATAATTTCCATCAATTTAAAAAACGAGTTCATCTCATTTCCCATAATTTCTCTTCCCACTAATGTTCACATTTATAATTGGAAGGATAATTATGGGTTGAATCATTTGACCTTTTTAACAATGTTATATATTTTAAAAAATTATATTTCATGATACATATTTTCAGTGTGGTATTTGAATATTTTTAGCATGGTTTTTCTTCAACTATAATTGTTTGAATATTCTGTACCTCCTATATGACTTATTAGTTACACATTCTATTGAATTTTATCCCATTTAGGAAATATTAATCTCATGTACCTCTAATATTTTTGTATAAATTTCCCAAATATATATACCTGGAATAATTCCATTTTAAATTTTCGATTCATAATTTTTTTTTGTTACCTACAAAATTACACCATTAAAGTAAAATAATTTTAAGGGAACCATCATATTTATTATCCCATGTTGAGAATCACAACTAGTAAATCTATTAAACCCTGAATTGATTTAAAACTCTTAATTATTTTATTGATACCCCTATTGGTTCAATTATAATTTTATGGAATAAAATAATTTATTTCATACCTTAAAAATATCCTAAAACTTTTTTATAATGGTCCTTAAGTATTACGTTTTTATTCATTTTTCTATTCAAACCTTCGTATAAAATATCAATATTATAACTCAATGGTCACAAACAATGTTTATTTTCTAAATAAGAACATTAAAAATTATGTAATTCATTATAATCTTTGGAATCAATTTGATTTATCTTTTTATTATTCCATGAATCAGAATTATGAAACACACTATATTCTCATGGGTTTGATCATTTTTTTTATTTCAATATGGTTTATTTTCCTCTTATAGATCATGAATTTATGATTTTAATTTCCAGGATAGATTTTTCAGAAGTATATATCCCTCCAATTTATATTTAATGACTTCTATATCATGCTAATATATGTAAGGGGGTTCAAAGTAAAAATTATCCACCACAAGACTTCAACCACATCATGATAATTATGTTGGGAGCGACCCTAGAATTATGTTTATGATCTCATGTTTTATGTTTCTTTCACATATTTATGATATTATTACATAATTTAAATATTCCATCTCTCCATGATTATTCACAAACCCTTTATGATATCATGTTTGGAATCTTTACACTCATGTTATGATTTATTTCCATGATTATTACCTTAATCGGATTTCAAGCTGACCACTCTCCTTATGTATTTTCCCCATGATGTGTTATGAAATTTTAGAAGATATATGGGAGATAGGACAACTATGTGTAGTTTTACATAAAGAAGATATTTTTACATTTATTTTCATTTCTAATAATGTTTAATCATCCAAATAAATGTGACCAATCGACCCTCGGTGTGTTTTCTTAGGAAATGAATCCTTATAGTCCTAAAATATTATGTCTCTATGGATTGAGACACCATAGTAAGAATAAAATTTATATGTGTTTATATATGGGTATTAGGATGAAAGAAACATAGTGAAAACCATAAGGATAAGACTAATTAATAATCATAGTTGTATTAGAATATCCTATAATTTTTTTAATGTGGGGGTAACATGGTTATACTAGATATATATAAATATTTGGATGATGGAAAGAAGATACGGATACAGAATAGATACACCTATGGGTAATAACCATGAATGGGGATAATTGAGAGTTGAATCAATCATAACTATTTTTAATAATTAGTGTGCCTAGGACTACACACTTTTGTAGATAATCTTAGAGGTTATGATTTGGATGATCATATACTCATTTCAAACCATTTTGAAGGATTGATTCTGTAGTTACATTGAAGGACTATGTTGATATGTAATGGATAAAACAAATTAATGTAATATAGATTTTAATTACCTTCAAATAAGTTGAACTAAATTTATTATAGGCTTATATGGTAATGTAAAAGCCTAATCAATTCTAAGGTTGAATTATTTTTTGTTATTGATTATGATAAACCCCATATAATGTAAAATGTTCATCACTCAAGTTATCCATTTTGGTTAGTGATTGATGGAACCAAATATAGTAGTGTTAACCATGGGTTTGGGAAAAATGTGATGATTACCTTAATGGTGAACCCATTAGAATAGGAAATGGACTATTTTTTGTTATTCCAAACATTTTATCAAGAGACAATATTAATAATGTTACCATAGTAGAAAAACTATGTTCACCATAGGAGATACAAAAGGAGGATCATGAAAAATCCGGCATTGAATATATTGAAATAATTGAAATTCATTTACCTTTATATCATATTTTTGGAATAATCACCATATCAAATGACATATGCTGTCTGTAAAATGATTTAAAAACAGTAGAGGGGGTCATAAAACATAAAAATTCTATAAAAATAGAAACATTTGAGTTAGTATGATGGGAGTGGTAATTTTTCTCCAAAAGAACCAGTAAAGGTCCAGTTCCTTAAGTGTGGAAAATTATTTAATTATCAGAGTAAACTCCCTAATATAAAGGATAACATGGATGATATTAATAATGAAAATATAAGTCCAAGGGAACAATATAAATCCCATGTAATGAAAAACACCAAAGTGATCCCTGAAAATTATTTGATTTGATGAACACTGTTTATCAAATCAAGATCTATTATTATTATAGGTATATATTGTTGAAAAAAATCCTTTGTAATTAAAATGTTTTATATGAACATCAAATATTTACATCGATTTCTAAATGATTAATTATTAAATAAAATATCTAGTGGTAAGATTATTGAATCCCAAGTATATTTTAATGGGATTCTATTTAATGATAAAATTATTATCTTAAAATGATAAATTTAATGTTATTTAAGAAATGGATTACTTATCTACAAATATAGGGAAATATTATTTGTAATAACATGATCACATTTTTTTATCAAAACTTTGATAGTCTCTACATGGTTGATTATGAACACCCATTCTAGGTAAACTATAAAACATAAGTCAAAACCACAAATAAAAATAGAATCTTGTCATAAAAGGTAATAAAAAACTCAAAATCAAGGATAATGAAATTATCATGAAATGAATATATTTCCTATGTTTGTAAGGTTAATATCACTCTAATAATTATATCTTGAGTGTCAAATATCAACATTAAACCATTATAGATTTTCATTAGTAGTTAACAATAATAATAAAAGGATACAATTTATTTACGGTGGGGGTGGAGAATGTGAAACCCCATGTTTTAGGGGACACTAATTTCATTCTTATAATTATAATGAATATTTTTATTTCATCTAAAAATAATTTTCCATTGATTATAGATTATGAAAAATGATATGAATCATGCTAACGAAACATTAATCAACTATAATGTAACCTACAGTTAATTTATATGAAACCATGTATCACATACAGTGGATTATTACACATCATGAATGATTATATAAATTAGAAACTATAAAATTAAATTTAGAAAATAAGTTAAAAATAATAATATATTTATGTCACGACCCCCTCCCTCTAAAGATACCCCTCCTAGGATAGAATAGAAGAATAGGAGATAATAAACCTCGAGTCCCACCACCAATAGTACCTGAGTTAGCGACTAGAACCAAGGGTATAAAAATATCACAAAATTGGAGGCATTAACCTTTTACTGAAAATATTTTTGGTAGATTAAATAAATCACCAACAATGATATCCCAATACATAATTTTAAAGAAAACCCAATTCCATCCTATATGCATGTGTAAAATAGAATTGATAAAAAAACTCCAAAGTAAATGCCAAAAGTAAAGATAGAAAGAGACACAAAAATTGAAAAGATCTGAGCCAGTAAAGTCCAGAATTGCGAGTGATGCCCTCCAAGAAACCTGAAGTCAGTTTTATATATGTAGTTTGAGAATACATATATATTTTATAGGAAAAACAAATCTCTCATTTATATGTGAAATAAGAATACTAAATAACCTGTGAGAAAAAAACAGAACCGATAGCACCTAATAAATATACTAATCATCCCAACCTCTCCAAGGGACACTTAACAAATAACTCATGCCAAGTAATATAATATAATTCTCATCTATGATAGGGTAACCTACAACACATCAACACTGATTAGTATCTCTCAAACACTAACAGTAGAAATCATGGCGCTCCCACCTCTTATGAATATACCACATCACAACCTGCCCATAGACACTTAGGCCAAAAACCACATCACATCCCACCCGTAGACACCTAGGCCATGACCAAACCAAATACCTCCCATAGACATATGAGCCAAAAACTAAATTACATCCATCCTCCACACAAATGTGCCAACACCATAGCACATCCTTCCAAAAGAAACCTGAGCCACAACCACATCACATCCTTCCCCAAAATCAGCAATGGAAAAATCACATCACATTTGGCCCGCAAACACCTCGGACACCTCATACCAAAGTTACTTGGGAAAGCACATCACATCCCATCTTGACGACACCAAGGAAGAACAACATTCCGGCACACACCTAGGCATCACAAACCACAACCTAGCTGTAGAATATTGGGTTATCACTGCCTAAAATAAGGATAAGGAGGAGCGGGTGACCGACCATCCATCCTTCCACTAGGATGTTTGGGTAAGAACCCCCCTTGATGGTGGGGGAGTTCAAACATAGTCCTAAAATATGATGGGTTTTGTATAGATATCACTAGGAAAATAGAAATATATATATATATATATATATGTGTGTGTGTCTGTGTGTCATTCCAAAAAACTAAGTGCATCCTATGCATTTTTAAACAAACAGTTAACTCATAACATTTCCAACATTTCTTCTACCACTAAATTCACAATACCACACATCAATCGACAACCCAATAAATATTTCAAAAAAAATTAATTATCTATTACCATTATATTAATAAAATAAATCAATTCCATTTATAGAAAATATTAATCAATTATTTATTCATTAATTCCATTACTAACTAGACAGCTACCAAGAACAACAGAAAATGAGTAACACTTGAAAATTCTAACATGGAGAAACATAGGGAGAAATACCCTTACCAACCAAAAAAAGTTCCCAAATAAATCACATCCAGTAACACAAACATAGAACAACCTGATCATAGTCGTACTGAAAAATAATGTTCGTCCTTTCCATAATCAATAAATCTATCAACTTGAGATTTTGTCACACCTTCTGAACCAACCCATTACACACAATCAAAAAACACACACACAACACATCACCACACGTGCCTAGGTGAATCATGATTCCAAATTTAACAAGGAATAACATATTTAATTATACATGTCAATTCAAAGGTTTCACAGAAACAATATGATCATAGATCATTCATTCATTATCTAAATATATGTAATTAAAAATTTACATTTAGGGTGATACCACAACAACCAAAACCATATTGGAATACATAATAGACATACCTAGTGAAAACCAAGCCACCAACGACCACTATTTTCATTGGGCCGTTCTTCCCATACAATAACAACATCACATCGATATGAAGGATGTAAAAATAATTTGAAAACCCCTATATACATTTCGAATTTTGTTTTTTCGATTATTATATTTGGTTAATTTACCAAAACCAAAATCTAAATTTTGAAAAAATAACCCCCCCCCCCCCACTGCATGTTGAAAAATTAAAAACAGAGGAATTAATCATACATTAAAGATGTTATCAACTCATTTGTGCACCATAGGTTAAAGAATAATGCCCACAAGTGATAACTGAACCACTATAAATTTGGATCAACCTATTCGACACCAGATGATTTGGAAAATGCTTCCAAAATATACAACTCAATAAAACATGTATTGAGGTAGTGAATCCCATGGGAAGAATAAGAGGAAAAATATGAGAGAGAGGAGAAAAAAATACCATAGATCGATCATGGATTTCCAATGAAAAACCACCAAGATTGATAGATCAAATAGGGAGGACTGGAGCTTGGAGGAATCATTAGGCGCCTAGGGTTCTTCTGAAAAGAGAGAAATGAGTGAAAATGAATGAATAAATGAATAAATGTTCAACCAAAAAAAATAATTTTAAAACAATTCTGTATTGGCGGTATTACATGATGTGTAATATCCTTTCGCATCGTGCAGTACACGGGTTCGGTTTCCACCGAAACATTCATTGGCTCTCGAATTATTTTATATTTCAATCGACAAAGTATTACAAACTGTGAAAACTCCCAAAAAATCCATGAAAGAGAAGTTCAATCTGTGTAATTAACTTACAAGACATGTAATCCCTTTTCCTCCATCGATTAGAAACAAAAAATATACAAACTCCCTCCAAGCCTCCTTCAAACTCTCCAACCACAAAAAACTAGAAAAGTAATGGAATGGGAGGACACAGATCCTTATATCATATACTTATCAATTGATTATCATCGTCAGGAATCCAAAACAATGCACAGAAGAAAGAGGGGATTGAACATCCACCTCTCGAGATACCTCTAAATGATCTTGATAAAATATGAAATAACACTAACAACCAAACACATAAACGTTCAATAATAAACCACCATATGTTTTCCAAAAGGTGGAGTGAATACCCCAACATCCATGAACAACTCCTCTAATATTTGCTTACCCAAATGACCACATGAAACCCCACACAAGAAAAACAACCAGAATATCTTAACATGTGGACCAGAGAATTCATCCTTTCATGTCAAGATACTATTTGATCTGGGTGGAACTGACTCACTCACACAAGTTTACTCGCATTTCAATTAATGTTTATCGATTAGGAAGCATGTAATCCTCTCACCACAAGTTAAAATATTATGAAACATTATAGAGAAATGAAAAAACTCATCTCATAATCAATATGGTTCAAACATAACATGTTAAAGAAAACAAGATCAAAATAAAGCTCAAAACAACTCTAAGTACTTGGCACACGTATGTGCTTCACACACCCAAGTAATCTCTTCCTAGCCACTAAGAATCCAAAACTCATGAACCAATGTAATGGTTTCCCCATGAGGAACCTTCTCTCAATGATCCTGGACATCTACTCGCCTCTCCACAAACATCATATCGTCCTCGATATCTAGCTCTACCTAGTCAATGACATGGGATTCATCATGGATATATCAAAGAAGATGACAAAAGTGTAAGACATCATAGATCATTTCCAACCATGGTGGAAATTCCTTCCTGTATTCCACCTCGCTGATTCGCTCCAATAATATGAAGGGCCTGAAGAACTTAGGATAATTATTACTCCCTCTATCGATACTCTACTACCCTCGTAATGGAGAAATTGTCATGAAACTTTTCCACACAACCTAGACCTCTAAGGGCTTCCTCCTATGAGCAGAATAAGTCTTATGCCAGTGTTTCACTGCTTTAGTCATTTCATGATGAAGTTAAACATTATCTACCATGATCTTCACTACATCGGGGCCAAAAAAATACCTCCACATTATATGTCCAGCACAATGGATAAAGACACAACCTTCCATATAAAGCTACGAATGGAGTTGTGCCAATGGAAGTGTGATAGCTATTTTTATAAGAATAACCCACTAAGGGAAGGTGTTTTACCCAATATCTGTCAAATTCCAAGACACATTCCTGCAACATATCCTCCAATGTCTAGATAGTCCTCTCTATCTACCCAATGGTCTAAGGGTGTAAGGTAGTGATGATATATAACTGGGTGATGAAAGCATGATGTAATTATCTCCAGACTCATGTGGTAAACCACACTTCCTAATATGAGACAATGGTCCTTGGAGCTCCATGGAATCTAACAACATCATCCATGTACATCTCTGACAAAGCATATACTATGATCGACTCATTAATCTCTATAAAGTTTTATGATATCATCAATTGATCCACTATAACCTAAATAAAATCATATTCTGCTATTCCTTGGGTTACACTGTGATGTAATCCATTATGATTTAATCCCATTTCTACATTGGACGATTGAAGGGCTGTAAAAAAACCATCAAGAACATGGTTCTTTTCCTTCACATTATGGAAAACTAAACACTTTACCACAATCTTTTCCACTACCCTTTTCATCCCAGGACACCAAAATAGAATCTTCAAGCCATGGTACATCATTGAAATCCCATGATCATTACTAATGGCGATATATGATACACATAGAGGAATCCCCAAAACATCTCCAATAGAACAAAGAAACTTCACATAGAACAACATATGATTCCAACCATCCTCTACCTGGCCCTCTGGATAATCAAAATGTATTACATGATCATGAAGAACCTCTTCCATTGAGTCTTCTTGTTGAGACTACTCCATCTTTTGTATCATATAGGACAACATCATCATCTAAAACAAACAACCATTACAACCATCCACTATTGCATCTAAGTGAAAGTCTGCAAACTCCTCCATATCCCTCTAGGAGTCTGAATATTCCCTAACTACCTCCCTCTGTGACATCATGATCAAATCATTAGCTTCAAAATTTCTAATTCATGAGGTGCAGGATATTGTAAGAGAACTATTCTGAAGAAACTCTATTTGCCTCCATAGTCTCTGATTCAGATCATGCTTGGAAAAGATATACATCATGAACTTATAATCCATGACGACCACAAATTTATCCCCAATTCGGTAATGCCTCCACAAATTCAGTTTCAAGACAAATACTACCAACTCCAAATCATGGGTGGGATAGTTATTCTCATGGGTACATAACTTACTAGACCCATAAGATTCACTTCCCACTAATTCATCAAGATGCATCCCAAGACCATATGGGGAGCATCCGAAAATACCTCAAACATCACCCCCTACTCGAACAACTAGATCTCGAGGGCATATACATACATTCTATTTGGGTAACTGAACACTACTTGGCACTAATCAATATACACAAAGTCATAGTCCTTTCTCGTTAATGCTGTAAACAAGGCCACAAATAAATATAAATCAGGTAAAAACCATTGATAATAGACTTCAAAAACAAGAAACGTATGAGAATATGCCACATTGTTGGGTACTTCCAAAGAAACAACTACTTTAACCTTCTAAGGTTCGAATTACACACCCTACTGAGATGCCCCATTCCATAGGAAATTCAACTCTGATGTCTAGGATATTCACTTGGGAAACATTCCATATATCTAGCGGAATCAAATAAAATGTAAGAAAATTCGGAGATTCCATGTATTCGCCTCATTTGACTTCGATTGGATCATGAAATCATCAATGAAAATGACGACAAACCGGTCTAGGAACTCACGTAAAACGAAATTCATAATCCCCATGAACATGACTGGTATGTTCATAATGCCAAACGACATGCCTAAAAACATGAATATCACGTTCCTACATCTGAAGGATGTCTTCAAGATATCTCCCTTCATTACACTCAAATGGTGATATCCAGACCGTAGACCGATCTTTGAAAACTATATTTCCCCACCGAGTTCATCAAAAATGTCATCTGTCCTTGGAGGATGGTTGATGTTCTTGATTATCACCTGATTCGGCATCCTGTAGTCATTTCATAGCCTAATGCCACCATAATTATTCTTTGAAAACATCACAGGAGAACCCCACAGTGATAAATAGGCTCGATAAATCCATTCTTTATCAGTTATTCTATCTACATCCACAACTCCTAATATGCATAATGCTCCATCTGACAAGGAGCCATCGAAATAGGAGAAGAACCAGGCTACATGTCTATCTCAAACTCAACATCACATTGAGGGGGTATCATCACAAAATATATAGGAAAAAATCCAAGGACTACCCAAAATACCTCAGGAACTCTACCATCATAGTTTATAATGACTCTATTGATAGCTCAGATAAAATGGAAAGGAGAGTCTTCACATGTTGACTGCCCACATGACAACCCAACATTCCAATGAAGGAAACACACTAACCATCCACATCTAAAAACATGAATCCCCTATAATAAGTAGCTAAGGGTACATATTTAATTCAACCATTCAATTTCATGGATGACATCATATGGATTCATCTTTAATAAGAATATATCCCCATAGGACTGATGCAGTCCCATTATCAGTCTATATCCCTGGAACACAACAAAAAAGCTTGTCTTTCCTCCGAATGGAATACTAAACAATAGGGTCATAGGATGTCTCTCTACATATAGTCCCATAGAATGGTCTAGAGAAGGTGAAACAAACGAGTACAAATCTCATGAATAAAGCAATGAAAAATTAAGGGTACTGATCAAACTGATCATACCTTTGACGATATCTGGCCCTATTCGAATTGTTTCTAATGTAGTGTGAAACTGAACACTCCCATATCCTTGGATTCTCTAGTGATGAACACCATCATGACCATGAACGGGTCACAACCCTGAGCTTTAGGGACATCCTATGGATGGACAATATCTACTCTATCCCCCCTTAGTGGAGAAAAATCTGGTTGTCCCAACTACTGAAACTCTCTTTTCGACAACTGCTTCTAAGGCTAATGCTGAGCATATCCAACTCCACCACACTGAGATCATGCATCCACTAAACAATAATTATAAAATGGATGTGAACCACACATAAGAAACACAACATCCCCAAGACCACATGAATGGATTGGATACCACCAGCACCAGAAGGCTAGAAAGGAAGCTACTGAGGTCGTCTCCCAATCAATCAAAAAATCAGAGGCCCCAGTGCCTAGACCTACCACTAACAACACTACCTCTAAAAGAACGCTGTTGTCTCCCCTATCACAGTATACCACCTCATGAGTGAATCCACTCAATCACATCCACAATCTTTTGAACCTCCTGATAGATTGACAACACAAAAGTTATACCAACATACAGGAATGAAGGATGGAATGCCTTTTCAAGACATTTCACATGATACTCATCATTCAGAAAGAGATCAGGTGAAAAATGAAGGAGGTCCTCGAACATGATCCCATACTCGTTTACTAAAATACTCCACTACTGAAGGGAGAGTAACTCCTACCTCTTCTCAGCCATCATGGTTGATTAAAGGAACTATGGATGGAATTCTTTCTCAAATTCGACCGAAAAAATCATATACTTATCTTTTATCGCCTAGATTAATCATCAGCCACTAATGCACAACTCTACAAATTTAGATAACCTCCCAAGGAACCCAGTACTGTATTAGGACCTAGATAAATGTGAAGGTAATATCCAGATACTTGATCAAGTCTTATGTCTCCATGTATGAAACACTGCCCTCGTACGTTCCCCAAGCCTTCCACTGGAAAGCACACAATGTATTCTGAAACTAGTTATCCTTCTCAACATGATCATACATCCTTAGATCAACCATATTAGCCTGTAGAACCTCCACTACCTAGTCCTCACATAGATTAATATCGAGAGACATATATAAAAATTAATCAAAGGCTTTTGAAACCCGAGTACTGTGGTGAATTATTAAGATTCATTTTTAATTCATTTTATTCATTTTATCGATTTTGACCTACACAAAACAACACGATTCAAACAAAAACACAAGTCATTATGATGAATTTACCTTTCCTAGGTCTCAACCCAACAATTTGTGTAGGTTGACATGGACATTTAGTAGGACCAAATTCCATGCATTGGATTAGAGGGGGCAGTAAAATACAATGTCCTAGCCTTTCCTCCCTCCCCAATGTCACGAAAAAAGGTCACTAGACCTTGTTTCCTTACCAAACCAAGCAATACTCACTATTCCTAACTCCAAATTCCATCTTATCTCTCAACCATCAACTTTCATACAATTCTATCATGACCCCCTACCTCCAATGATACCCCTCCTAGGATGGAAATGAAGAAAGGGAGATAATGAACCCCCTGAGCTCCACCTCCAGTAGGACCTGGGTAGGTGACTACACCAAGGGTATAAAAATATAACAAAATTGGTGGGATTAACCTTTTAAAGGAATGATGATCAGTAGATAAGATGAATCATCCACAATGAAACTCAAAGACATATTATGAAAGAAAACTAAAATCTATCACATGAATTTGTAAAACAGAACATAAAAAAAATAAAAAACTACCATGTAAATATCAAAAGTAAAGCTAGGAAGTGACACAACAATGGTCAAGATCCACGCTAGTATGGTCCCACATAGTCCACAAAATTATCCTTGAAATAAAAAAAATGTTTTATATATTTTGGGTGACAATACATGTATACTCATTATGAAAACCATAGTCTCTCATGAAAATGTGAAAGAAGCATACTAATTCCCCTGTGAGAAAATGGCAGAACCAACATCACATAACAGGTATATTAACCATAACAACCTCACTAAGGAGTGGTCACCAAATAATACAAGTCATGTAATATAATATAATGCACATCAATGATAGGGTACCCCAAACCACATCTACAATGATTAAGTTCTCTTACACCCTAAGAAAAAACATCCTGGCACTCCCACCTCTTCCGAAAATACCACGTCACAACCCTCCTAAAGACACCTAATCCAGAAACCACATCACATACTTCCTGCAGACACATGGGCCATAAACACATCACACCCCGCCCATAGACACCTTTTCCATAAACAACATCACAAATCACCCATATACAGCTAGTCCACAAAACACATCACATCTGGATCATAGACACCTGGGATATAATAACATAACATCCTTCCCGTAGACACCATGGACACAACAACATCACATCCCTCTTGAAGAAACCTGAGCCAAAAACCAAACCACATCCCCAAGACACTATGGAAAGCACAACACATCTTATCCTGAAGAAATATAGGATGAAAAACTCTTCTGAAAACAACTAGGCCACAAAAATGACAAACAGCCTGAAAAATCATGGTCTATAACCGCATGGAAGAAAGAGAAAGGAGGAGCAGGTGGCCAACTATCCACCCCCAAGAAAATTTTGAAATATGGCCTCTTTAATGATGATGGGGGTGTTTAGAAAATTGTTCTCAAATAGGGTGGGGTGCATATAGAAATCACAAGGAAAATAAAAGTATATATATATATATATATGATCAAAAATAGTCATTCCATCCTATTGGTAATAAATAAACCAACTAAAAACACTACAAACTTTACCGCTACCTCTAAATGCACAACACCAAAAATCAAACCATAACCCAATTTATATTTCCAAACAATTTAATTAATCATTTCTATTCTAGTAAACACACTAACCCTTTCCATTTACAAACATTATTAATAAATTATTTATTCATTTACTCCATTACTATTCTGGAAACTACCTTGATCATCACAAAATGAGCATAACATCGAAAGAAAAAATGGAAAATGTCTAGGGGAATTACCCATATCAACCAAAACTAGTCCCCAACTCAGCCATATCCACCAACAAAAACATATAACAACCCGATCACAAACCCACTGTAAAGCACTGCTCATCCATTCCATAATCAATCTATATCTCAACCTCTTATTCAATCACACCTTCCGAAGAATCCCACCACACACAACCAAATAACCCACACACAACACATCACCACTAGTGCTGAGGAAAAACACAATTCCATATTAATCAAGGCATCCCTTATTTAAATCCACTTGTTAATTTAGGGGTTGTGACAGAAACAATATGATCCTGGGGCATTAATTTATTAGAAAAATATATGTAATTGACTAGTTTCAATTTAGGATGATACCGCATCAACTATAACTTAAGTAGAAAACACAAAAGACATAACCAATGAAAAAAAATCCACCAACGAAACCCATTTTCAGCAGGGCATTTTGCCCATATAGACAACACATTACAATCAATATCAAGGCTATAAAAATCATGTGAAAATACCTGCCTAACATTTTTCAATATTTATTAAACAATTATTATATTTGGTTAATTTGGAAAACCCAAAATCAACAGGTCGAAAAAACGAATCCCAATAATTATGTTCCATAATTAAAGAGGGATAAATGATCCAACATCGAATAAGCTATTCAACATGTTTGTGCACCGCATGGTGAAGAAGAATGATCTCAAGTGACAAATGCACCGCTAGAAATGTATATCAACCTATTCCGCACAAGAAGATTGTGAAAACATTAAAATTCCATCCAGCTTAAGTGAAAAAATAATGCATTAGCAAATCCCGAGTTAAGAACAAGTGGAAATATATGAGACAGTGGAGAAAAAATACCATGGATCGATCAGGGATCAGCAATGAACAACCACCGGGATTGATAGATCAAAGAGGGAGTAGTGTGGCTCAATAAACTCATTAGGGTGACTTGGGATCTTCTATAATGTGAGGAAAGAGAAAAACAATAAAATGAATGAAATTTCAGACAAAAAAGAATTTAATAAACTTAATCTGGGTATTACATGACATGTAATTCCCTTTCACATAATGTAGTACGCAAGGTTCAACTACCATCGAAAAATGTACTGACACTCAATTTTTATTATTTTTCAAACCCCAAAATATTACACACTATGAATCCTACCAAAAAATCCATGAAACAAATGTTCATGTTCTTTAATCATGTTACCCAATATGGAATCCCCTTTCTTCCAGACTTTAGCAACTAAACTTCTCTAAACACCCTCCGAACCTCCTTGGAACACTCCAATAGCCAAAAACTAGAAAAGTAATAGCCATGGAGGAAACATATTGTTTCATTTAGAACTATATACCCCAATTGACCATCCTCACCATTAAGAAACACTATTAGTATAATTGAACTACATATTCAAATAATTTCATTCAAATAGAAATCTTGTTTCTATATCTAAAATGAAAACTATGGTAATACGATGTTTGGATGGAAAATCATTAGTAAGAAAATATAAAGAAATGAAATATTTTCATTTTATATATTTTCATTACAAATACAGTCTTTAATAATAATATCATTGTTCATATATCCTACATGTTTATTATAGTCTTGTATTAGTAATTAGAAAATTTAAGGTCTTATACCTTGAAAACAAATAAAAATACTATAGTAAATTATTTTATATGCACATATATATTTATAAAATACAAATAAATGTCGTTAATATTACTAAAATATGATATTTTTTATATAAAAAATAATGATAAACATTAAAATATAAATGGAGTAGTAAAATTTTAATTTTCTCTTATAAAAAAATAACCAATGTTTTTTTGCGTGTTTAGTAAAAAGTAATATTTATGTTTATCGAACATAACTTATTATGTATTATATATTTTTTCCTAATAAACTAAATTTACACCAAAAAATATTATTATGTATAATCTAATAGCTTAATACCAATTAAATTAGAAATAAATATTACATAATATTAAGAACATATAATGTTTAAAAACATTATTTTCCAATAGAGAATATTTATTTGTGATTTATATATTTTTTATATATAATATAAATATATAAATTTTAGAATTTCAATTTTAGAATTGAATCATATTTTTTGAATTAACTATATCAATATTTTTCTAATATTTTTTTTGATATTTTTATGATGAAATATATTTTCATGTGAATAGTAATAATATTGAAATTGCAAAAAAACCTATCACTTTTATAATATATTATGAAATAAAAGTTTATGAATAGATTTTTATATTAAAAAAATATATTTTATAATTTATATAAATAAATTTAAAATATATTATTGACATTATAAACCAAAATTGTATCATTTTTGAAACACAAGCAATATTTGACCCAAAAAACTATTTTTACACACAAATATTAAAAATTAGACATTATAACTTTGTGAAATTAAATATAAAGAAATAAATTACTATATGTGTTATAAATTTCAATATTTTATATCATGAAGAATATAATTTTTAGTAATAAATAACATATTTGAATGTTTAGTGTTAATTGTGATTATAATTGAAAAACCGTTTTCAACACAAATTGTATTATTATTACAACCTAATTTTATTTGAATAAAAAAATTCATGTAATTTTAATTATTAATATAATATTATGTTTAAACCTATATATACCTGTATTAAAATTAATTTGTAATCAATATTAAATAATATTAAGAAAACAATAATGGTTATAAATTGATTTTCTTAAAATATTTGTTATTATTATTATATATATGAAAATAAAATATGATTTTATCGTGCTTATAAATTGAATTATATTAAATCAATAATAAATTTAGGTTTATAGAATCACAATTTTGTAATATTATTTTACCTTTTTTGAATGAAATATAAATTACTTAGTTGAAAAATTAATATCTAAGTTAAAAAATCAAATTCTCTAAATGTAAATAAACCTACAGTTAAAGACATGAAAAATACATAAAACAGGTTTGGAAATTATTTAATGATGATTTTTTATGTATTTACTAACCAAAATACATTATTAGGAAATTTTTATCTCATGTCCAAGGAATAGTGTATTGATTACTTTGAACTATTAGGGTTATTCCTATAAGTTCACTTTTATTCACTTATAGAAGGGGATATCATCCACCCTCCATTGTTACACTTCCACATATAATTTCCTATAAATTATTTCTAATATTCCTGTACATGATTAAATTTTCTCATCATTAAGCACATGGTCTCTATATGTTAGCTTAACATCTTCACTTCTACATAAATTTTTATGAGAATATCAAGTCTCCAACGTATGTATTACTATATTTGTAAAATTTTCTCCATTAATATTTTTTTCCAAATAAATAATATCCATAATAATTTAATTTCATTATTATAATATTTATATTAATATGTTAGTACATTAATTTAATAACCTATATTTATTTTTGTCATTCCTTTAAAAATATCCAATGTGTCGCAAGTGAGTTTCACAGACTATCATATCTACAAACGATGATGTAAGAACATAGATCTTATTTTTAGGTATGTTTTTCCTTTTTTGATCATTTTTTAGAAAAATAGGAATTTATGGAAATTTCCTAAGTACACACCGTGTAATTTATTAGTACATGTCATGTACTCGGTTACTGTGGGTAGCCATGTGCTGGCCATGTAGCAGCCTTGCACACGGCCATGTGGGGTGACACGAAGGCCGCCTAAAGCGGAGTATAGAGAAGTAAAGTACACCCTGTGTACTTCGAAAGTACACACTGTGTATTTTTTTTTCATTAAATGCACCGGGGTCACGTCTAATCACCATAAATGCATCCTTCTAGGTTTTGTTCATCTGAGAGATCTTGTACGGCCATGATCTTCCTCCGAGCCCCCGATCCCCCATTCGATCTCCATTTTGACACCCGTCAATTACGTTGGAATCGTCTCAGTAAGACCTTCCTTCTTCTTCAGTTTTGTTTCATGATTCCTACTCTTTTCCGAGTTATCCTCTGTTGAAAGTTTTGGAAATTTTTTTATATATTTAGTCATCTAAGATGATTCAATCCTTAAGACTCAAGTATATTGATCTCCCAATGCCGAGGTAGTTGGTTTTTTCCTTTCCATTGAAATTATTTTGGTAATATGTGCAATTTTGCCCAGTACCCTTGAATGAGGTATTTTATATTTACTGTTTTAGCCATGATAATTGCCTACTTGTCTAGTATTCTTGAGTAGAGGATATTTGATTGTGAATATGGTAAATTGTTATGCCTTGAAAGTGTGTTTCATGCATGTTCAGTTTAGGCCGTTTGGTCTGCTTAGCCTATTAGGCTGCCTTGCCTATTTGCATGCCTATTTCATATAGGATGGAGTGATTTTATTTATGACATGATGATATTCTCTAGACTATTTATCCAAGTATTTATTGAGGTTTAATTGTCCGTATTGCATTGCTATGCCTGATTGACTTACAGAGGGCCGTGAGAACCTAATGTAGTAGACTATAAGTGGAATTGACTGAGTGAGCTTCCTTAGAGAGTCTTAAATATCCTTAGACTATAAGGGGAATTGAATGAGTGAGCTTCATCAGAGAGTCTTTTATCACATTTGACTATATGGGGAATTGACTGAGCATTCTTCCTCAGAGAGTCATTGTTACATCATTAGGACCGAATTAGAGGGGATAATCTTTTTGTACTTTCCATATGGTTACCGTTGTGTTAGATTCATTCTCTACTTGTATAGGTCGAACGAAAGGGGTTAGGCTATGAGTACTGCCTAGAGGGTTACCTGATTTGATTAAGATGTTTACTTACTATGTGATATTGATTGCTCTGAACTGTAGGAATGGTTATTGCTAAGTAATTCCTTGTTAATTTCTATTGTTTACTTCTTTCCTGCCATATATATTCATTGACTATTAGGCACAGGTCTTTAGGTTCTTTCCTACTGGGATTTAGTCTCACACCCTGTTTGGGTCATGCTTTTGGGCCCAAACAGATTATATTTCTGCATGTATAGATAAGGTCAAGTGTCCTTCTACATGAGGTACATGATGCTGTGGAGCTAGAGATCATAGGACCAAGCTGAGGCTTGTGATGCTATAGAGTTTATTGGTTTCTTTTTTTACTTGTCATTGTACTTCTTGTATTACAATATTGTGGTTTGTTTCGCTTCTTTCCTAGACATATGTAGCATGAATCATTTATATATGTTCTCTAGTTATTTCATTATCAGTCTTCCGTTGTTCACTATCGTATGGATTATTAGTACTTCCACTATTGTATACATATATTCTACTTCCACTGTGTTACTCTGCCAATGATGGCATAGTTTCCCCACTATGACACCTAAGTACCTCACTGCTATTCGGTAGCCTCTGGAATTCGGGGAAATGTGCTTGAGGCCACGTGACCAACTGGGGGCGGGGTGCCTCTAGGTGGCTTCTTGGACCGGGATGTCACAAAGTGGTATTAGAGGATTTATTTTCTTCTTGATTTATATTTGGAGCCTATAGCCCGAGATAAGACAAAATATGTAATTAGTAATAAACTATGCCCGGAAGTAGCTAACCTGTGTATAGGGAAATGCTAATTTACCTCGATTATTTCAATTTTTTATGATTTTTAGATTTTACAGTTTATTTGATTTCACCATTGGGTGACTCGCATGTTTTGTGTTTTTACTGTTGATACTATTGAAGTTATATTTCTGTTGCAACTCAATGATATGATGGTGTTCCATCTCATGAATCATATAAGAACTTTCTTGAAATTACATGTCCTGCATTCTTGCCATGCCATTTAGGGTGCATTATGAATTTTATGTTGTTGTGGTAGATGTTTTTCTATATATGCATGTTGTTGTGATAGATGCCTTGATAGAATACCATCTATTTTATAGGGTATTTATTTGTGTAATGTTTTTTTAGATGAACACCAAACTTTGGTTCTTGAGGTGTTATGTTCCCTAATGGATAGGAATTTTGTGGACCATTGGATTTTTTACCTTTTTTATAACTTATATAAGATGCCATACTTTGATTCTCAAGGAGTATGGGACTTCACGGATCGGAATTTGGAACTTTAAGTGTTGGTTTCAGTGTTTTTCTGGGATCCAGAGTAGTTTCTGCGGCTTACTATCTAGTGAAACCCAGAATACATTCAGTGTAGTTTTGACTACATTCCATGTGTTCTTCTATTCGGGAAGATACTATTTTTATTAAGTAAATTCCATGTACTGCAGATACATGCTGTGTAGTCTCTAACTGTGTCATAGGTCATGCAGATAGAGACACAGGATAAGAAATTTCTTATTGGAACACACCGTGCACTGGCTGTTCATATCGTGTGGTGTTGACCCTGTGTCCGCCCATGTGAATAACAACACAGACGGATGAATCTTAAGTTATACACGCCATTTCCAATTTGAACATGCTATGTAGATTAATCTTGGAATCCAGTCGTGTAACCAACAACACGGGTCGATGAAATTCTTCAGGTACATGCCATGTCCACCTAGAACATGTCGTGTGGTGTGAGCCATGTATCCGACCATGTCACTAACAACACGGGTCGGTGAAGCTCATTAAGTACACACCATGTCTGTCAGAAACATGTCGTGTAGTCTTGACATAGGAGAACTGTTTGGGTTAGCCGTGTAAGGGGACTTGGGAGGGGAATAGATTTCAAGTACACGTCATGTGTAAGGACACAACGCCATGTGTTTTGGGTGTTACATGACCAGTTGTGGCAGGAGTATACGCCCATGTGAATGGATTAAGGGAACACGCCATTTAGGGGACATACACGCCATGTAGTCATGTTTTTTGTAACACCCCAAGCTTCTACGGTACGTTTCCCTTCGAATAATGCGATAGCGTGTGTTGTACGTAACCTCGAGTTCTAACACACACCACAACTAATTAAACTAGCCGTTGTAAATAGTAATACCTACTTTTTGAAATCATATATATTTTATATTTCAAAATGGACTTCATTTTTGGATTCGTAATATCGAAATTATCCTAGGGTGAAATTTTGGTACTTTTCGGATAACTTTTATATTTTGATGAATAGTGAAAATTACTAAATTTTAATTAAAAACAACTTTTTTAATCAAAATAATTAATAGTGATAAATTATGAATTTGAGTGGTTTTAAAGTATATTTAGAATATATTTTTACCATTCAATTTAATGTTTATCATTGGACATAATTTTACAATTAAACCGAACATAAACAAGTGTCAATCTTTTGATAGTTATTATCTCTTAAAAACACGCTTTTTGTTTTGACAGCGGGATTTAATTTTAAATTAATTTATGCCACTTCTATGTTTTGAATTTAGGAAAATGGATTCCATATTTGGAATCAGGATGTTCAAATTGTGTAAATAGGTAACTTTTATTTTTAGACATTTTGAATAATTACTGCGGTAAATATTTTATTTACCATGGTTAAAGGGTAAATCCGGTAAATAAGGGTTAAAAAATAATATTATAATAATACGAAATTACCCTAAAACGTGTCCTAACCTTATTGGTGGACACATACCCGACCATGGGCATCCTTGGGTCAATTTGGGGACCCCTTGGAGCCACTTGTATGTGGTAGGGACACATTATATTAATAAAGTTAAAATAAAAATAAAAATGGCATAAGCTTACATCTTTTATAAGAAAAATGTTTACATAGGGTTATACATGTTGGATTTTCGATTATAAATATTCATTAGAAAGCTAAAAATATTTCCTACATAATTATCTTTTATTTATAATTTTTAAACATTAAATAATTTATTTTATTTATGACACAATGATGATGCAGTAATTACTAAAATAGTAAAAAATTAACATAATTGATATTATAAATACCCAAATAAATATAATATGAAACTTTTAATGAATTAAACTAATTTTCTAGGATAATATGATATATTAGGATTGATTTAATTGACTTTTTTCGAAGTAATCAATCTGTTATGAGTTTCACAAAAATCAACTATTGAATAGTGTCAAAATTGACATAAAAGAGTTCTTAAAACAAATATTATATTATTAATTGATATTAAATTCATAAAAATCTAAGGTTCGGCCAAGAGACTTATATTATGATAGGTTAATCATTAATGGACCACTTGGGGGTCTCTTGGATGTATATAGTATGTTTATTAACCATATTATATAAAAATACAAAGAGACATTGTAAAAGTGAAACTAATTAACTTAGAGTTAATACTTAAAGATAAGGTTAATATAAGTACCCAAACCTGTCTAAATTCTATTGGATGAGTTGTTTTAGACCTATCCCCACCTCAAACTTTGAATAGTCAACTTTGGAGCCATTGGAAACCGAATATGAATTTATTATAAATTAATATTTCTAGCTTTTCCAAAGGTGCCCCTCACCCCTCTTATAAAAGGGCACTCCTCCTTCTCATTTCTTCACACCTTCAAAGCCTTTTGGTTCGGCCAAACTCTGCCCAAATAATCTCCCAAAATCCCTCACTACAACCTAGTGGCCTTATTTTGATCAGAAAGCCAACCTAAGGAGCCCTTTTGATCAAATCAAAAGGAAGAACCCGAAGAAGAGGTAATGATTTCACCACCCTTTTCTAAGTTCATTTCTTCTTCCACTTCTTCTTCCTTTGTTCTTACCATTCTAAAATAATAACTCCAGTATCTCACATATACTGTGATGTTATTATAAGTATGGTACAACCATATTCAGTATTCTATCCACCCTTTGAATAACATGTCACCATACGTGCGTACGTACGGCTTACCGTCTCCACGTCGTGGTGTAATTGTTATTCAATATAATATTATTTGGATGGGTATAATAATGATGTGTAACTCATGTAAATAATAAATATAACATGTTAATGATTCTGTATATATGATATACCATTCATTTATATATTATTTTAATATCAAAAGAATGATATTGTCGCTCGTGCGTACGTACGGACTACCGTCTCCACGAACGCGATGAGATTCATTCTCCATCGTATCCATTCAAGTATAATTATCATTTTATGATTTAAAAATGATGTTTAAGGACTTGATATCATTATGGATATGAATAAGATACAACAAACATGGCTTATGTAACAAAACATATAAAAGAAAATGACTAAGTTAACACCCGAAACGATGATAATTCTAAGATATTATTATCAAATCAATATTAAAAGATCATATATGATATCATATTAATGTATATGATTCTTGTATAATTTAATAACAATTATTTCACCATTATACAGGGAGTTAACCTAACCCAACCAAGGAAAAGTACAAGGTAAGGGTTATTTCACAATCTCTTCATTATCCGAGGTTGTTTATATGTAATAATCTACTGGGATCTCTTTATCATCCACATCCATGTTTCATAAAAATGTATTTCAAAACATTTTTACTATTTACAAGAATATGGGTTAAAGTCATTTATACCCTTTTTTGACTTTTTATAAGAGGTTTATAAAGGAATCTTTCCGTCGTTTTCAAAACAAGGTCCTTTTTAACCTTTT
This sequence comes from Viscum album, assembly GCA_963277665.1. NCBI lineage: Eukaryota > Viridiplantae > Streptophyta > Magnoliopsida > Santalales > Viscaceae > Viscum > Viscum album. Next base: position 620,256,776 of record OY728167.1, on the reverse strand, counting down.
CGACAGAATTGAGGTAAGAATGTTTTTTTTAACTTATACGGCGGGTGCGGTTATTTTACGCCGTTATAAAATCTTAAAAGCTTTCCTTACAAGCTTATAAGAATATTTTCAAAGAAAATGTTTTATTTTATATGGATCTTAAATGATTTCAAAATAAAAGGAGATATTTCTTTAAAAAGAATTTTGATTTCATCTATGTCAACATCCTTTGATGGATTTTAAGATTATTTGAAGTTGATTTATTATGATACAAAACTTCTATATTGTATTGAAGGTTTTGTGATATGTTTGACTGTGGATGTGCTATTTTTATACCATTCATAGTTTATGGTGAAATTATTGACATTTCGTATGCTAGTTTTAATACGAATGTTTATGTTATGTTTAAACCTTTTCATATGGGAATGCATTGGACTTAATAAGTGACGGGTGGAGCCCGCTATAGCTCCTCGATGCATCGGTAGGTCTCATGAGACAAACTAGTGTCTTGGAACAAGGCCTTGACAAAATCTTATTTGTAGTCTTGGCACGAGGCCTTGGCTATGTGGTTATGATAGTCTGGCATTATGCATTCCAACATTATGAAAGTGGTTATTGATTTTTCATGTGATTATTCGATTAGTAGAATATCCATGTGAACAAGTAAATGACATTATTTCATTTTACTTTTGCCATACTATGTTGAAGTTCAAGTATAAAAGGCTTTTGTTTTAGTAATTCATTGCCTTAAATGTTTATGCTTATTTTTGAATGTTCCGCTATATTGTTATCCTTACTGGGCATTTGAGCTCACCCCTTTTCTATGTTTTATTTTTCCCAGGATGTGAAGATGTAAGTTATGAATGACCTGCAGGGATATTATGAGGGGATTATAGTGTGGACTGTGGAAACATTATGTTGTTGTAGTAGTTTTTCATTTTATGATGTAATGTAAAACTTATGAATATATCTAGTGTTTCCAAGGCTACTAAACCAATCGGTCTTTCGAGATTTGATCTTTCTTGTGATCATACCAATGTTATGTAATTAATGCACCGACTCTGGGTAGCTGGGTTCGGGGCGTTACAGTTGGTATCAGAGGAAGTTTAGTACAAACCTTGGAAGCTAGATTTAGATAAACTCTGATTAGAGCACATAGACCTAAGATGAACTTTGAGGATTAGTATAGAAGAACTTCCTAGAATTTTGGTATTGTAGAGACTTTGTGAGTTTTCCGAGCAATACATCCCTGTTTGGATACGAGCAGGTAGAGGCGGCTCTGGCACAGATGTACCTAGGGGTAAAACCCGAAAACACCGCTTTGAGATAGACTCGAACGGGAACTGGTGCACGACAATGGGCCTTGCTGCACTCTTGGTTACGACACTCCCGGGGGATATGCTTAGGATAACTCTCACTTTCTTTACAAATCATTATGAAGGTTTTATGAGTATATATTTCCTCAAAGAAAACATATTTATGATTATGGATTATATCCATAGATAGTTCAATTTATGTTTAGTGTTTTATAAGTATGGGATTATGTATTTTGATTCATAAACTGATCTAGTTTATGACATTGTTTAGAAATGGCGCCTAGTGGAAGAAATGGAAACCGTATCAATGCACGCACTCCATGTAGGGATTTCCCTCCTGCTCAAGATAATTATAGTGGGGCTGGTGATGCAACTGGTGCTGATCAGCTAATCACCGTACTGGGACAACTTACTCAGGTTATGAATAATAACCTTACCCGTATGGAGCACCCTGATCCGCAGCGTGGAGGATCAATGTTAGATCGATTCATGAGACAACAACCACCAACGTTCAATGGGAGTACAAATCCCTTAGTAGCTGAGCAATGGATATTTTCCCTAGAGAAAATATTTCAGGCTTTGGGGAGTAGTGAAAGGGAAAAAGTTACCATGGCAGTTTACCGCCTCACTGGAGATGCTGATCAATGGTGGTCATTGATTCAAAACATGAAGGAAGATGATGAAGTATCAAACATGGAATGGAGGGAGTTCAAAGATCTGTTTTTAGAAAAATACTTTCCTCGCGACCATCGAGCAGATATGGAAAGACAATTTCTGAGTCTGAGACAAAAGGAGGATGAGAATGTCACAAAGTATGAGGCTAACTTTACAAGGTTAGCGAGGTACGCTGGTGATTATATTCACAACCCAAGAAGTAAGATTGATCGTTTCTTTGATGGTTTAAAACCATTTCTCCGTCGAGCATTAGTCTCACAATCCTTTTCATCATACGAAGACATTGTCTCATGTGCTATCAAGACCGAAAAGGAATTCTCTAAGTCTTATGACTTTAAAGCAAAGCAAGAGAAGAAGAGACCTGCTGATCAATCTGGGAATGGAAATAAGGGGAAGAAGGGAAAGTTTGAATATCCATCTTGTGGTAAGTGCGGGAAGAAACACCCCGGTGCTTTCCTGAAGGGAATGGGAGTCTGTTACAAGTGTGGTGAAAAAGGCCACCAAGCTCATAATTGCAAGGGGAAGAAGGAAGCTACCAACGTTCAGTGCTACAATTGCAGGGAGATGGGGCATTATGCAAATGCATGTCCTAAGCGTCAGGAGAACTTACCTCAGAAAAGGCCAAGGGATCAAGGCCAGGCTTATGCTATCACTACTGCTGAGGTAGAAGCTCCGAAAGACGTGGTGGCAGGTAATTTAATGGTTTCCTCAAGTTTAGCAAATGCATTATTTGATTCTGGATCATCGCATTGTTTCATATCTTCCCAGTTTGCTAAGAAAATTAGATATTTCCAATTTGATTTAATAAGGGAGTTGTCAGTTAAAACTCCTAAGGGAAGTATCGTTGCAACAAAGTTTTGTGAATCAGTCCCCATTAGAGCACATAAATTTTCTTTATCTGCTGATTTCATCGTCATACCTATGATTGAGTTTGATATAATCCTCGGTATGGACTGGCTTTCGGACTATGATGCGAAGATTTATTGTAAGAAGAAAGAGGTTACGATTCTTGATGATAATGATAAGGAGCACCTTATTTTTAGAGCAGAATCGTCACCACCTAATTCTTATTTAGATCCACCCCCTGTAGCTCAACTTAATTCAATTATCGGGGAGGAAGAGAATGAAATAACTGTCGGTGAGGAAAGGAATGTTCAAATGGAGGATGTACCTATTGTGAAAGAATTTGTAGATGTATTTCCGGAAGATTTACCTGGACATCCTCCAGAACGAGAAGTTGAGTTTTCTATTGATTTGATTCCTGGATCAAGGCCTATATCGAAGACCCCTTATAGAATGGCCACTGTAGAGTTAGTCGAACTAAAGAAACAACTAGAGGAATTGAGTAATAAGGGATTTATTCGCCCTAGTGTTTCTCCATGGGGAGCCCCTGTTCTTTTTGTTAAAAAGAAAGATGGATCAATGAGGTTATGTATCGATTACAGGGAGATCAATGCTATAACGATAAAGAACAAGTATCCCCTACCTCGTATTGATGATTTATTTGACCAACTGCATGGATCTCAATACTTTTCAAAGATTGACCTTCGATCTGGATACCATCAGTTGTGTGTAAAGAAGGAAGACATTCCGAAAACAGCATTTCAAACCAGGTACGGGCATTACGAGTTTACTGTAATGCCGTTTGGATTGACTAATGCACCCTCTGTATTCATGGATCTGATGAATAGAGTTTTCAAGGAGTATCTCGATGAATTTGTGGTGGTATTTATTGATGATATCTTGGTATACTCCAAAACCTACAAAGATCATGAAAATCACTTGCGCATTATCTTGAAGACTCTGAGGAGGCATGAATTATATGGAAAGTTTAGCAAGTGTGAATTCTGGCTTCAGGAGATTTCTTTTCTTGGCCATATTGTCTCTAAAGATGGAATCTCTATTGATCCTTCTAAGACCAAGGCAATCCAAGAATGGCCAGCACCTACGAGTATAACTGAGGTACGTAGTTTTATTGGCTTGGCAGGTTATTATCGACGTTTCGTCCAGAATTTTGCCCGATTGGCTAACCCATTAACGAAGCTCACACGTAAAGGGGTTAAATTTGTTTGGACAAAAGAGTGTGAAGAATGTTTCGAAGAACTCAAGAGAAGATTAGTCAATGCTCCTATATTTAATCTACCATCGGGGAATGATGGGTTCGTTATTTATAGTGATGCATCAAAGAAAGGACTTGGCTGTGTCCTTATGCAGAATGATAGAGTTATTGCCTATGCATCACGACAGTTGAAAATTCATAAACAAAACTATCCTACTCATGATCTCGAGTTAGCAGCAGTGATCTTTGCTTTGAAAATATGGAGGCACTACCTCTATGGTGAAAAATGTGAGATTTATACTGATCACAAGAGTTTGAAGTATATTTTCTCACAAAAAGAACTCAACATGAGGCAAAGGAGATGGCTTGAATTACTCAAGGATTATGATTGTACGATACACTACCACCCAGGGAAGGCAAACAAGGTGGCAGATGCTTTGAGTAGAAAATACCATGGAGTTTTGAACAATATGAGAATTGAAAGGGATCCAATTTTCATGGAGCTAGTGAAGATGGACATGGGAATAACCAGGGAAGGTGAAACATCAATTCTTTTTCAAATGGTTGCCAAACCATCTTTACTAGAAAGGATTAAGAGTTCTCAGACTGATGATGAAGAATTCCAAAAGAAGATTAAAGCTGTGAATGATGGGATATTGAGAGACTTTGCGTATGAAGGTGGAATTTTGAAATTCGGGAAGAGACTTTGTGTTCCCAATATACCTGATCTAAAAAGGGAATTGCTGGATGATGCTCATAGTTCCAATTTCTCTATACACCCTGGGAGCACCAAAATGTATAGAGATTTGAAGGAACATTTTTGGTGGGACAACATGAAGAGGGAGATTGCTGATTTTGTGTCAAGATGTATGGTTTGTCAACAAGTCAAAGCTGGAAGGCAACAGCCTGGAGGAGTCATGCAACCTCTTCCCATACCGGAGTGGAAATGGGACAACATTACAATGGACTTTTTCATGGGGCTACCAAAGACTCCTAGAAGGAACGATGCAATATGGGTTATTGTTGATCGTCTTACCAAGTCAGCACATTTTCTTGCTATAAGAGAAGATCTACCCCTGGAACGTCTAGCAAGACTATACATTAATGAAGTTGTGAGACTTCATGGAGTACCCCTATCGATTGTTTCTGATCGTGATCCCCGTTTTACTTCAAGATTTTGGAAAAGTCTTCAGAAATCCCTGGATACTGAACTTCATTTGAGCACTGCTTACCACCCTCAGACAGACGGACAATCAGAACGGACTATTCAGACCTTAGAAGACATGTTGAGATCTTGCTCACTTGATTTTCAGGGTATGTGGGATCAATATTTACCACTAGTAGAATTTTCCTATAACAATAGCTTCCATTCGAGTATTCAGATGGCACCATATGAAGCGTTATACGGAAAGAGATGTCGTACACCAACCTGTTGGGATGACGTTGGTGAAAGAAAACTTGTAGGCCCAGAACTCGTGGAGGAAACGGTGGAAAAGGTGAAAGTAATCCAAAATCACATCAAAGCAGCTCAAAGTAGGCAGAAGAGCTATGCCGATAATCGAAGGAAGGATTTGGAATTTCAAGTCGGTGATCATGTTTTTCTGAAGGTATCTCCGTGGAAGGGAGTCATACGTTTTGGTAAGAAAGGTAAATTGAGTCCCAGGTACATCGGACCTTTCGAAATTCTAGAACGAATTGGGGTTGTAGCTTATCGATTGGCAATGCCGCCAAGTCTCTCCAAAGTTCACGATGTGTTCCACGTATCTCTATTGAGGAAATACATGCCTGACCCAACGCATGTACTCACCTATGAGGAATTAGAACTGGAACCCGATCTTTCCTATTGTGAAGAGCCCGTCAGGATTCTTGATACAAGAGAACAAGTACTGAGAAACCGGACGACGCGTCTGGTAAAAGTTTTGTGGAGAAATCATAAGATAGAAGAGGCAACGTGGGAACCCGAGGAACTTATGATGAAGAACCACCCGAGTCTTTTTATGCAGTAATACCCTAGAAATTGCGAGGACGCAATTATTTGAAGGAGGGGAGAATGTAACACCCCAAGCTTCTATGGTACGTTTCCCTTCGAATAATGCGATAGCGTGTGTTGTACGCAACCTCGAGTTCTAACACACACCACAACTAATTAAACTAGCCGTTGTAAATAGTAATACCTACTTTTTGAAATCATATATATTTTATATTTCAAAATGGACTTCATTTTTGGATTCGGAATATCGAAATTATCCTAGGGTGAAATTTTGGTACTTTTCGGATAACTTTTATATTTTGATGAATAGTGAAAATTACTAAATTTTAATTAAAAACAACTTTTTTAATCAAAATAATTAATAGTGATAAATTATGAATTTGAGTGGTTTTAAAGTATATTTAGAATATATTTTTACCATTCAATTTAATGTTTATCATTGGACATAATTTTACAATTAAACCGAACATAAACAAGTGTCAATCTTTTGATAGTTATTATCTCTTAAAAACACGTTTTTGTTTTGACAGCGGGATTTAATTTTAAATTAATTTCTGCCACTTCTGTGTTTTGAATTTAGGAAAATGGATTCCATATTTGGAATCAGGATGTTCAAATTGTGTAAATAGGTAACTTTTATTTTTAGACATTTTGAATAATTACTGCGGTAAATATTTTATTTACCATGGTTAAAGGGTAAATCCGGTAAATAAGGGTTAAAAAATAATATTATAATAATACAAAATTACCCTAAAACGTGTCCTAACCTTATTGGTGGACACATACCCGACAATGGGCATCCTTGGGTCAATTTGGGGACCCCTTGGAGCCACTTGTATGTGGTAGGGACACATTATATTAATAAAGTTAAAATAAAAATAAAAATGGCATAAGCTTACATCTTTTATAAGAACAATTTTTACATAGGGTTATACATGTTGGATTTTCGATTATAAATATTAATTAGAAAGCTAAAAAGATTTCCTACATAATGATGTTTTATTTATAATTTTTAAACATTAAATAATTTATTTTATTTATGACACAATGATGATGCAGTAATTACTAAAATAGTAAACAATTAACATAATTGATATTATAAATACCCAAATAAATATAATATGAAACTTTTAATGAATTAAACTAATTTTCTAGGATAATATGATATATTAGGATTGATTTAATTGACTTTTTTCGAAGTAATCAATCTGTTATGAGTTTCACAAAAATCAACTATTGAATAGTGTCAAAAATGACATAAAAGAGTTCTTAAAACAAATATTATATTATTAATTGATATTAAATTCCTAAAAATCTATGGTTCGGCCAAGAGACTTATATTATGATAGGTTAATCATTACTGGACCACTTGGGGGTCGCTTGGATGTATATAGTATGTTTATTAACCATATTATATAAAAATACAAAGAGACATTGTAAAAGTGAAACTAATTAACTTAGAGTTAATACTTAAAGATAAGGTTAATATAAGTACCCAAACCTATCTAAATTCTATTGGATGAGTTGTTTTCGACCTATCCCCACCTCAACCTTTGAATAGTCAACTTTGGAGCCATTGGAAACCGAATATGAATTTATTATAAATTAATATTTCTAGCTTTTCCAAAGGTGCCCCTCACCCCTCTTATAAAAGGGCACTCCTCCTTCTCATTTCTTCACACCTTCAAAGCCTTTTGGTTCGGCCAAACTCTGCCCAAATAATCTCCCAACATCCCTCCCTACAACCTAGAGGCCTTATTTTGATCAGAAAGCCAACCTAAGGAGCCCTTTTGATCAAATCAAAAGGAAGAACCCGAAGAAGAGGTAATGATTTCACCACCCTTTTCTAAGTTCATTTCTTCTTCCACTTCTTCTTCCTTTGTTCTTACCATTCTAAAATAATAACTCCAGTATCTCACATATACTGTGATGTTATTATAAGTATGGTACAACCATATTCAGTATTCTATCCACCCTTTGAATAACATGTCACCATACGTGCGTACGTACGGCTTACCGTCTCCACGTCGTGGTGTAATTGTTATTCAATATAATATTATTTGGATGGGTATAATAATGATGTGTAACTCATGTAAATAATAAATATAACATGTTAATGATTCTGTATATATGATATACCATTCATTTATATATTATTTTAATATCAAAAGAATGATATTGTCGCTCGTGCGTACGTACGGACTACCGTCTCCACGAACGCGATGAGATTCATTCTCCATCGTATCCATTCAAGTATAATTATCATTTTATGATTTAAAAATGATGTTTAAGGACTTGATATCATTCTGGATATGAATAAGATACAACAAACATGGCTTATGTAACAAAACATATAAAAGAAAATGAGTAAGTTAACACCCGAAACGATGATAATTCTAAGATATTATTATCAAATCAATATTAAAAGATCATATATGATATCATATTAATGTATATGATTCTTGTATAATTTAATAACAATTATTTCACCATTATACAGGGAGTTAACCTACCCCAACCAAGGAAAAGTACAAGGTAAGGGTTATTTCACAATCTCTTCATTATCCGAGGTTGTTTATATGTAATAATCTACTGGGATCTCTTTATCATCCACATCCATGTTTCTTAAAAATGTATTTAAAAACATTTTTACTATTTACAAGAATATGGGTTAAAGTCATTTATACCCTTTTTTGACTTTTTATAAGAGGTTTATAAAGGAATCTTTCCGTCGTTTTCAAAACAAGGTCCTTTTTAACCTTTTCGATAGAATTGAGGTAAGAATGTTTTTTTTAACTTATACGGCGGGTGCGGTTATTTTACGCCGTTATAAAATCTTCAAAGCTTTCCTTACAAGCTTATAAGAATATTTTCAAAGAAAATGTTTTATTTTATATGGATCTTAAATGATTTCAAAATAAAAGGAGATATTTCTTTAAAAAGAATTTTGATTTCATCTATGTCAACATCCTTTGATGGATTTTAAGATTATTTGAAGTTGATTTATTATGATACAAAACTTCTATATTGTATTGAAGGTTTTGTGATATGTTTGACTGTGGATGTGCTATTTTTATACCATTCATAGTTTATGGTGAAATTATTGACATTTCGTATGCTAGTTTTAATACGAATGTTTATGTTATGTTTAAACCTTTTCATATGGGAATGCATTGGACTTAATAAGTGACGGGTGGAGCCCGCTATAGCTCCTCGATGCATAGGTAGGTCTCATGAGACAAACTAGTGTCTTGGCACAAGGCCTTGACAAAATCTTATTTGTAGTCTTGGCACGAGGCCTTGGCTATGTGGTTATGATAGTCTGGCATTATGCATTCCAACATTATGAAAGTGGTTATTGATTTTTCATGTGATTATTCGATTAGTAGAATATCCATGTGAACAAGTAAATGACATTATTTCATTTTACTTTTGCCATACTATGTTGATGTTCAAGTATAAAAGGCTTTTGTTTTAGTAATGCATTGCCTTAAATGTTTATGCTTATTTTTGAATGTTCCGCTATATTGTTATCCTTACTGGGCATTTGAGCTCACCCCTTTTCTATGTTTTATTTTTCCCAGGATGTGAAGATGTAAGTTATGAATGACCTGTAGGGATATTATGAGGGGATTATAGTGTGGACTGTGGAAACATTATGTTGTTGTAGTAGTTTTTCATTTTATGATGTAATGTAAAACATATGAATATATCTAGTGTTTCCAAGGCTACTAAACCAATCGGTCTTTCGAGATTTGATCTTTCTTGTGATCATGCCAATGTTATGTAATTAATGCACCGACTCTGGGTAGCTGGGGTCGGGGCGTTACATTTTTCAAAACTTGAATACTCTCTTTCTTATATTCCCTTCTTGTACTTATGGTTTTCAGTCATTGATAATCTTGATCTAAGGTGTGTGTTTAACCCTGTAGAGTCATGCCACCAAGACGTCCTCTGGTTGTATGCCAGTTATAGGTTGATGATCAGACACCAGATATGGCTGATCAAAGACTTCATCCAGATCCTCCAGTTGTGATAATATTGGATCCAGTAGATATACATAACACAGGTGTCAATTCACAGTTTAGTGAGGGTTTTATGACGATGATGCAGACCTTTCAGGGGGCACTGGCTCATGCCCCATTAATGGAAGAACTGATGCGGGACTTTCAGCAGCAGCAACCTCACACTTTTTTAGGGACGGGGGACCCCATGCTGTAGAGTCAAGGAAAGAATCCATATTGATGATCTTCAAGCATCTGGATACAACTCTAGAGTGGAGGGTCAAGCTCACTCCCTACATGCATCGAGACACTGCCAAGTGGTGGTGGGATGAGATCTCACAGACGGGACTCCAGCAGAATTTGGATTGGTAGGAGTTCCAGTGCACCTTCTATGATTACTTCTATCCAGAGACCTTGAGGGCCGATCGAGCCCGAGATTTCATGATTCTAGAGCATGGTACTCTTTCTGTTCTGGAGTATTCTTCTTGCTTCACTGAGCGGCAAAGCTTTACACCCTTCCAAGGGCGAGATGAGTTTTCCATTTCACAGAAGTTTTAGGATTGTCTCAGGAAGGACATCCACTCGCATATGAATATCATCATACTTACTTCCATCGCTTCCATCGTCAACCAGGAACTGATCACGGAGCGGAATCTGAGGTATTATGGGGATGTGAGCTAGGTAGATTGAACGTCCAGGGTTAGTTCTTCACCAGCTGATAGCAGGAAGCACCATAGGGAGGCTTCACGAGGAGATCCAAGTAAGAGGGATGCATCTTATAGTATCCAAGTGGTGTGATACCCGTACAGTAGAAGAGGAAATATGAGACCGCAGTTCCTGAGAGACCAAGTGGAGTGCCGATCTTTCAATAAGATGGGCCACCTTCAGAATTTCTGTCAGGTTTTCTTCCCAGAAGTTAGTGACATGGGTTCATCTATGACTCCCCGTACAGAAGTAGCTCCACCAGTTTCTCATCAGTCTGGGAACTGGAGTTCTTCTGGCCGTTTAGGCCAAGGTTTAGGTTGCGACCATTATGGTTAGTCACCAGGCTACTAGTTACATAAGGTTGGATCAGCTCAGAGTGGCCAGGAAGTGTCACAGGGTCGTGGAGTAGGCCAGACTTTTACAGTGGACCAGACCCAGTAGGAGCAGGATCCCGACCCCTCTACAGTTCAAGGTATGACCCTAGTTTCCTCAGCTACATCTTTATCTCTTTTTGACACTGGGGTTTCATATATATTTATCTATGTTTCAGTTGTGAAGAGCCTTGAGCTCTTCATCTTTACTTCTGCAGATATCTTGACACTAGACACTCTATTGGGGACAAGAACATCTACAGTACGTCAGTACAAGGAGTGCCCTCTTGAGTTTGGTGGGTGTCACTTCATTTGGGACCTCAACATCCTAGAGATGACAGGCTATGATGTCATTCTGAAAATGTACTGGTTAGTCCCCATTTAGGTTGTTGTCAATTTCTGTTTCCTTAGGGTGAGTTTTATATCACCATAGGGCTGATTTTTTCTTCATAACGACGAATGGGATGTCCAAGTGAGTAGAACGGGACCATAACATCATGGGTTAGGTGGAGTTACAACCTTGATTTCTAGTCTGTATCTAGATGATTAGGGGACTTCACAGATAGACTTTCCTCCAATGGTGGATCGTTTCAGAGACGTCATTCTAGAGGACATTTTAGGTTTATCTCCGAAGTGAGAGGTATACTTTTTGATTGAGCTTATTCCAGGAGCGGCACCGGTGTCCATTACTCATTATATGATTGATACACCAGAGTTACAGGAGCTCAATAAGTAGTCGGAGGAGTTGTAGGCAAAGGGTTTCATCCGACCCATTACTTCTCCTTGGGGTTCTCTTGTTCTATTTGTGAAGAAGGAAGACTGTAACCTCAAACATTGTGTGGATTATCAGAAGCTGAACCAGTTGACGGTCAAAAACCGATATCCCTTACCGAGGATTGATGATCTCTTTGATCAGATTCGAGGAGCTTGAGTGTTCTCGAAAATTGACTTGAGGTCCGGTTATCATTAGTTGCATGTTAGACCATCATATATACCTCTTATAGCCTTCCAGAGAAGGTATGGTCTATATAGGTATGTGGTTATTCCGTTCAGTCTCATGAACGTGCTTGCAGGTTTCATGGAAATAATGAACTGAGTGTTCCATCCATACTTTCATTATTTCATGGTTGTCTTCATGGGTGATATCTTGATGTACTATCACACTCTACACGACCATGCAACACATCTTGATATCATCCTGAGTACACTGAGATTGAAGAAGTTATAAGCTAAGCTCTCAAAATTCCACTTTCAGATGGATCAAATTCACTTTTTGGCTGATGTTATCTCAGAGATAGAATTGTAACTAGACCCTGAGAAAGTGAGAGAAGTAGTTTCCTGGGAGTAGCCAAAGAACTTCTTTGAGGTGAGGAGTTATCTACAGCTGGCTGGATACTACAGATGATTCATTCAGAACTTTTCGCGCTTAGCATCACCACTTAAGACTCTGACTAAGAAGGGAGAAAGGTTGTTGTGGTCAGATTTATGTGAGTCAACATTTCAGGAGATGAAAGGGAGGTTGACTTTAGCACCAATACTAGTATTTCCAGAGCTGAGAAAGAGCTATACCATTTATTGTGATGCTTTGAGTATCTGGCTAGGAGCTGTGCTTATGCAGGGAGAATGAGTCATTGCGTACGGGTCCCGGAAGTTGAGGCCACATGAAAGGAATTACCCGATGCATGATCTCGAGTTTAAGGTAGTTGTTCCTGACTTACATTTTTGGAGACATTATCTTTTGGGAGAGCATTTTCTGGTTTTCAGCAACCACAAAAGTCTCAAGTACATCTTCACTCAGCGTGATCTGAATTTGAGACAACGGAGGTGGGTTGAGTACCTTCAGTCTTTTGACTTTGATCTTTCCAAAACACATGGGAAAGGCAACATAGTGGATGATATGTTGAGTAGGAGGACTCATATATAGGTAGTTCATGAGGCCAGTAAAGAGTGGAAACTTATGGCTCTGTTCTATGAGATGCATTTGGAGGTGCATGACAGACAAGGGAAAACGTTTCTATCTTCTGTAGATATTATCACTTCTCTTCTTGATTGAGTGAGAATGAGGGAACTATCAGATTATGAAGGCCTAGTCGTATGAGAAATCATTTCAGGAGAGTACCCTATTCCTAGATGGACCAAAGGCAAGGATGAGATCCTATGTTTCTAGGGGCGGGTAGGGGTGCCAGAAAAAATACATGAGGAGCTGATGCGGGAAATTCATTCCTCAGTTTGGGAAGTTCATCCTGGCGTCACCAAGATGTATCATGATCTACACCACTAGTATTGGTGGCTATGTATGAAGAGAGACGATTCTAGTTTTTTCATGAGGTGTTCCACCTGTCAGCAGGTGGGGGCGGAGCATCAGTGACCAACAGGTCTTTTATAGTAGTTACCCATTCCCGAGTGGAAGTGGAATGACATAGCGATGGATTTTGTGATAGGTTTACCGAGATCGCCTCAAGGGAATGATGCAGTTTGGGTTATCATTGACAGACTCACGAAGGTTTCTCACTTCTTCCCGACCAAGGAGACCTTCAGTGTTGATGAGATGGAACGATTTTACATCCGAGAGATTGTACGTCTACATGGAGTTCCACACTCCCTTGTTTTATAAAGGGATGCATGTTTTACTTCTTCGGTCCTACAGGGGCTTCAGAAGGCTTTGGGTACATAGGTTTTTTTGAGTACAACTTACCACCCTTAGATAGATGGCCAGTCCGAGCATACGATTCAGGTACTTGAGGACATGCTTCGGGCATGTATTCTGGATTTTGGAGGTTCTTGTGAGAAACATATACCTGTAGTGGAGTTTTCCTACAATAATAGTTTTGAAGAAAATATTCATATGGCACCTTATGAGGCTTTGTATGGTAGGACATGCCATTCACCTTTATGTTGGATGGAGGCAGGAGAGGCAGCTATGATGGGACCTCATCTTGTCTAGGAGATCATAGAGCTGATGGAGTTGATTCAGAAGAGGATGGATACTGCACAGTCTCGACAAAAGTCTTATGCTGATTAGCGGAGACAACCTCTGGAGTTCGAGGTCGGAGATCTGTTTTTTATATGTGTCACACCATGTTTGAGACACATGAGGATTATGAGACAGGTTAAGCTTTCTTCATGGTACGTTGGGCCGTTTGAGGTGATGGAGAGAGTTGCTATGGTTTCTTATCGATTACAGTTACCTCCGAGGCACAAGGCTATGCACGTTTTCCATGTTTCTCAGATTAGACATTACTTCTCCTTCTTATCTCATGCTTTCCAACCTGAGGAGTTTGAGTTGGAAGTGGACACATATTTCTAGGAGCATCCTATCTAGATTGGAGATCGCAGTACAAAGTTTTTCTATGGTTGGTATGCCCCTCTGGTACGAGTGCTATGGTAGCACATGAGAGTAAATGACGAGACTTGGGAGAGGGAGGCTGATATACGAGCACAATGGCCGGAGATGTTTGCAGTTTCTTCTTATACATCGAGATACTAGGGAAATTTGGGGATGAATTTCTTTCGAGGGGGAAGTTAGTAAGAACAGGGATCTTCTTTCCAGGTATGTTTTTCCTTTTCTAATCATTATTGAGAAAAAGTGGAATTTCTGGATATTTCTAAAGTACACGTCGTGTACTTTATGAGTACATGCTATGTACTCAGTTACCGCATGTAGCTGTGTGCTAGCCATATAGCGGCCTTTCACACGTCCGTGTGGGGTGACATGGAGGCCGCCTAAGGTAAAGTATGGAAAAGGCAATTACACGCTGTGTACTTTGAAATTACACACTGTATATTTTATTTTTGTTTTCATTAAATGCATTGGGGTCGCGTATAATCACCAGAAACATATCCTTCTAGGTTTTGTTCGGCCAGAGCTCCCGTATGGCCACAATCTTCCTCCGAGCCCCCATGCCCTCATACAATCTCAGTTTCAACCGCTGTCGATTGCATTGGGATCGGCTCGGTAAGCTCTTCCTTCTGCTTGATTTTAGTTTCATGATTCATCCTCTTTTTTGAGTTATCTTATATTGTACATTTTAGATGGTTTTTTATATATTCGGTGTTCTAAGGTGATTAAATCCATGAGACTCAAGTATATTGATATCCCAACGCCGAGGTAGGTGGTTTGTGCCTTTCTGTTGAATGTCTTTGGGTAATATGTGCAATTGTGCCCAATACCCTTGAACGAGGTACTAAGTATTTATTGTTTTAGCCATGATAATTGCCTAATAGGCTAGTATGCTTGAGTAGAGAATATTTGATGGTGAATAGGGTAAATTTTTATGCCTTGGAATTATTTTTCATGCATGTTCTGTTTATGGGAATTTGGTCTGCTTAGCCTTTTAGGATGTATTACCTATTTCCATGCCTAGTGCTTATAGGATGGAGTGATTGTATTTTTGACATGTTGATATGTTGTAGATTGTTTAGACAAGTATTTTATGAGTTTTACATTGGCCATATTGCATTTCTATGCTGGAATGACTTACACAGGGCCGTGATAACCTGGTGTAGTAGACTATAACGGGAATTGACCGAGTGAGCTTACTCAGATAGACCTTAATAACTGTAGACTATAAGGGGAATTGACCGAGTGAGCTTCCTCAGAGAGTCTTAAATTGCCTTAGACTATAAGGGTAATTGAAAAAGTGAGCATCCTCATAGAATTTTTTATCACTTTTGACTATATGGGGAATTGACTAAGCGTGCTTCCTCAGAGAGTCTGTTATATCCTTATGGCCTAAACAGAGGGGATCAGTTGTGTGTACTTTCTAGAGGGTTACCTTTGTGTTAGATGCATGATTGACTTGTTTAGGTTGAACCAGAGAGGTTAGGCTATGAGTACTACCCAGAGGGTTACCTGCTTTGATTAAGTTGTTTACATTCTATGTGATGTTTATTGCTCTAAACTATAGGAATAGTTTCTGCTAAGTACTTCCTTGTTTACTCTTGATGCTTAATTCTTGCTTGAAATATATATTCACTGACTGTTATGCATAGATCTTTGGGAGGTTTCATATTGGGATTTAGGGTCACACCATGTTTGGGTCATTCTTTTGGGCCCAAACAGATTATATTGATGCTGGTATAGATACGAGCAAGATCCCTTCTACATCAGGTACTTGATGCTGTGGAGATGGAGAGCATATGACCAAGTTGAGGCTTGCGATGCTGGGGAGTTTACTGGTTTATTTTATACATGTCATTGTACTATTTTTATTCCAGAATTGTGGTTTGTTTGGCTACTTTCCAAGACATTTATATCATGCATCATTTATATATGTGCTCCAGTTGTTTTTTTATCTGTCTTCTGTTTTTCACTATCGTATGGATTATTACTGCTTTTTCTTTTGTATACATGTTTTATACTTCCACTGTGTTACTTTTCCAATGAGGGAATAGTTTCCCCACTATCATAGCTAAGGCTCTTGCTGCTAGTCAGCAGCCTCTAGCGTTTGAGGAAATTCACTTGAGGCCATGTGACCAACCAGGTACGGGGCTTCTCTGGGTGGCTTCCGGAACCAGGACGTTACATACAACATAAGTGTTTCATAGACACCATTAATGGTTGATAAAATTGATATAATGGATGATTAATTATGATATCTATAATATTAATATGATTCTAAAAGCATAGAACTGAAATTTAAAGTCATTACCTCTCATTCATTGATAAAATGAAACTTTAATCACATGTACATGAAAACTATCACCTCCAAGAGTAATTAGTTTCATTTGATATCACCACCCATCATGGATAGAATTAAAATTATATTTCAGATACAAATATTATTTATATAACACTATTTCGGATAATGTTATAATGAATTTTATTTTGGATTCATTATACCATGGTAAATATAAAAAACTAGATATTAAAAATTAATATAATAACCTATCGTAAATGACATTGGTATCAAATATGTATAATAAAAAAATAGAATATGATAATAAATATTAAATATAAAAATAAATAAATAATAATAATGTTATGAAGAAGGAATCTAGTAAACATAATTTGATTATTCTGGAAGTTAGGCACATGTGAAAAAACAAATATGTTACAACGTAAGGGTTTGATCTCATTATTTCCCTTTTTTAGGCATATTTTGTATCGTGAACTACTTTTATTTACATGTTTTTTATACAATCAATTAGCTATATATTATAAGGAATTATCCCTTACATGGCAGTTTTACATGAAAATCAATCTTTATATCTTTTAATGTAGTTTAATAACAATTTTTTAAGTCCTTAGTGTTCTCTCTTAATCCAACTTCATTGAGGAATGATTTGATGTTATACACAAATATTAATTTATATTTTTTATTTACGACCCCAATAATATACAATATTATAAAATAATTTTTAAATTTCAAACTTCACTTCCATTAAATTCCTTTATATATTTGGGTGAGGATTTATGTATTATAAAAAATATAAGTGTCTTTCATAACTAAATAATTTTTCATAAGTTTTAAATTTATCATACGTTTTATTTATTATTTTATATTTTATGTTTGAATCAATGATTTAAAAATAGTATAACTATGTTTTAGAGCATATGGAAAGCATAACAATGAGTTTAAACAAGGCACAATATACTATTAAAATATTATTATTTAAACGTTACCGTTTAAATTAGTTCTATAAATTGGAATTAAAATATTATAAAAAATATCTCTATAGGATTTATATAATATAAATTTATTGAATAATTACGAATAAATAAGTACACAATTTTCAGAGAAGATTTTTTCTAAATTAAAAATATGTTATATTGAAAAATAAATTTTATGGTTTTTTTGTGACTAGATAATATAATTTGTTTTTGTATTTTTGAAAATAATATTTAAAAAAACTATATAATTTTTGAAAAAATATTACCAAAATTACCTATAGGTGAAATTTTCAAAACAATATGAAATGACTAATTTTTTAATTAATAATAGAAATTAAATATTTTTCAAATACTATAATTTATTTTCATAAAATCATGCGATTTAAAAGTAACTTTATATTATTTTTATATTAAAGTTTCATATTTAACACATTATTTATAATATTATTATTAATTTCATTTTAATCTCTAATATTCATGATTTTGGTGGAAGATTATTTTTATTCTGAAAAGACGGTTCTATAAATTTTTTTTAATGTGAAAATAGATTATCCATTTTATTAAATTAAAAAAAATAACTAATAAGTATATATTTAAAGGAAAATTATATTATATATATGTATCTATATGAATTCAATTTCTTATAATGATTTTTACTATTCGTTATAAATCAAACATTTCACTAGAAATGCGTTTTAATGAAAATGCACTTTTCATCATATCTTATAGAATTGGTATAAAACTAATTTCATCCAATTATAGAGACTAAATTTTTTAAAAATTATTTCATATTTTTAATCAACATAATTGAAATTACTTAATTAGGTCAACATAATTTCTGTTCATAATCAATAGTAAAAAGAGTATGAATTTTTCACCATAGTAAAATGATAAATCAGTTTAACTGATGTTAAAACAATGAGATAAAGCCCCCATTTTTTCACCACAATTCTTATTGGATGAAGTTATTTTGACCCATATCACCATATGAAAAAATATCTAACATTTCATGTGACACATGTATATTCCAATGTCATAAATAATATTTATGTAATGAAAAATAAAAAATGTCACTCTCACTCTTTTAAATATATATTATGTTTTCACATAAGGTCTAAAAATAGTTTGAAAAAAATATAAATGTTTATATTAAAAACATTGAAATTATTTTCTTAACATTAATTTATTTTTATTTTTTAGTATTAAAATAATTATATTTAATTTTATGCACTACTGGAACAATATTTACTCAGTTAATAGAAAATTAAAATAATTGATTTTCATAATATTAAATGTAATATATATTGATGGAAATATTTTTTCCCATGAATTTGAATAATTAATATATCACTTTAGTATTTTTATAAAGTATTATACTTGAATATGATTGATTTAATGTTTTTTTCAATGGAAAATTAGTTGAATATAGTAAAAATTTCATTATTTATATTTTACAAAAAATAGTGTTTTATTAAAATATCTAAAAAACATATGAATAATTAAATAGGAAAAATTGAATAATATATGAATTAAAAAATATAACCTTTTATATTTATGATCCAATTTTCCCTTCATATGTGATATTATTACCCTTAAGTGTGGACAATATTTTACCTCAGTTAACGCTAAAATATGTTAACTCTTTAAACCAAAATAATATATTTCAAAAATATCACAAAATTTTCAAACATTTAATTTTTTACTCTATTTACACCATATACTACAATATATTCTAATATATGTCCATTTTAAATCATTTTTAGGATAATTGTTTTTATTTTATAATTTTAAAAAATCACATGAGTAACCCACAACTCCACCATAAAAGGGAACATGATATCCACATTTCATAACACATAAAAATAATATTGGATCAGAAAATATGTGAAAAAATAACTTCCATAATTCATTTACCAAGTCCTAGAGGACATATTTTTATTTGAAAATCCACCTTAGAAGGATTTTTGAGTAAACCAAAAGAGGTTTTCTGAATAAAACGTATCTTTCTTAACTCATAGATTTTGTTTTATTTCTTATTCAACCTTAATAAAATATTATTAAACCATAATGATATAAAAAATGATTATATAAATGTTATTGTATTTTATTATTTTAATGCATGACCATCATCGGTCTACTGTTCCATTAAATTGGAAATGATACAATCCATTGTGTGTTTGGCGGACTACCAGCTTATGAACTGACATAATTAATTTTAAGCCACCAACCCTAATTTATTTTTATGATGATTGAAATAATATATATATATATACTATTAATTCCAAAATATTTATAATTATATAAATGAAATATATCATATATTGTTTTACTTATCCAATCTTTGAATAATGATAACGTTGTTAGAGTGTATGTGTGGGTTAAAAACTCTATAAAGATATGTTATTAATTTTTGATTACTACATCACATTAATTGAATATATAAGAATATTTTAATAAATTAAATGATTTTAATGAAATAAAAAAATTATTTACTGAAAAAATAATACCAATATTTTTTCAATCACGATTTTTGAAAAATAGAATCATTAATTAAGCGTATGTGTGGCATACCATTCCCAATATTGTATCATATTTTATTTTACATAATAATATTCTATGGTTGGTTTTAAAATTAAACATTAATTATAAAAATGATAATTATTTAATTATTATAATTCTAGATATAATGGATTAAGGATATCATTAACCATATTCAACATACCAATGTCATTTTGGAGACTTGAGTAGAATATCATAGAATTGACAATAAGATTTATGTAATTGTATGTAAGATGGTTATATATTAAATAAAATGGTTAATAAAACTGAAATTTTTTATTAACAATATAAAAATTTAACATAAGTTTATTAATTATAAATATAAATATATTAAATGATGATTCACACTCAAGGAAATGTTCTTTAAAAAAATACCCTTTTAGAGTTTCACCTTCAAATACATTTTATTCCATGTACATGTTGTTCTAAAGGATTCCTACAAATATTATTTACACATAACTGTATTATAAGGGAAATTTTTTTCCATGTTTTATTTTCATTAATTTTTTTAATGGAATCCATTTACATTTTTATATAAGAGAAAAAAATCTTTTAGAACCCTATTTTAATGGTTTTAACTATTTCTATTATAAATAATTCTCTTCCATGTCTATATTCTTAAAAAATATATTATAAATGTATTTATATGGAAATAAATTAATTATAAATTAAAATTTATGTCCCATTTCAATTTATTTGAATTTTTTCCATAATTATTCATTTTAACAAATTTAAACATATCATTTTTAATTTATATACAAAAGAAAAAATTAATTTCCTATTTTAATGAATTTAGTGTAAATGGTTTTTACAACTACAATTATAATTACATGATTTTTTATAGTATAAGAATTAATATTTTCTTAAAACTAAAAACATTATTCGTTTTTATCTATGAATTTTTATAAATAATTTTAATGGGAATGGATATTATGATATTTGGATATGTTCTTCTTATGATGATCTCTCTAAACGATCCTTTTCTTTGGGTTTTGACCATTCGCTACCAAAATCAATATATCTATCTCTAAAATTCTATACAATGTGTCTAAATTATTTATATTTTCCTCTAATATATATATCAAACATACTTTCACTACATTTGATGGTAAATACATGTTGCATGTACAATTATAAAATTCCTTATTTAAGAAATTTCCATTGAATAAGAACTCCTTGATTAATACAAGTGTTTATACCTTTTGATTTATTTTCTTTTTATAAAACACATAAGAATTTAAATTTTACAAATGGTGATCCCAAATACCACTATAATTCATTGGGTGAAGCAGCTATCTCATGGGACATTATATATGGGATTTGGGAGTAATCCTAATACACTATGGGACGTTATCCATTAGGTGATTTCTTCATGATACTTACCCTTGAAATACGTTTATGTCATGTTTTGTGTTGATTCCATGTTTCCTATAATATCATCTTATCATGATACCAAGTTCCTTATGTTATCATCTGATTTGATTACCCAGAATATTATATTTAAATGAAACTTTTTTTCTTCTTCATTAGGGTGAAATGTAAAAAAAAATTCGAAAGTGTTTTCATATGTTTTTCATGATTTTAAAGGAAACATTAAGATAATTTTTTTCCATTTATATTTATTATGAAATCTTTTATGAAAATATTTGGGTTGAAATTTTGTTTTCCTCGTAGTAAAATTGATTATTTTGATTATAATGCATTTTTTAGAAGAAAAATTATATATAAGTATTAATGAACTAATTTTTTTTATAATGGTTTTTGGCTCCTTATTAAGGATTTATTTTTAAATAAAATAATTTTAAATTTATATCATATTGTTTAATGATTTGTAAGAACAAATAATATTTAGAGTAGAATGTCTTGATGTTTATTCATGATAAGAAAACATTTTTCATTTAAAAATAATAATATTTTATAAAAAAGTTGTTGTCAGTAGTAGTGCACACTTTTTAATTTATGAGTAATTTATTTAAGAGTTCATTCGAATTAAATAAAAAAATATTCCTAAAATATCTTTCGAAATTAATGAAACATAATCCTAGTCTAAAATCAATATATATTGTAATGCATAAGGTTTGGTCCTTACAGTTTATATCAGTGTCATGTTTAATAAAATTTCATATTAGGATTTATTTTATGATATGTAGACATTATTCATATAGATACCTTGATGTTTTTATATGTTAATAGATTATCCAGTTTTTATATTGCTTAAAACCCCCTTTTTACGATTTTACGTGATGATATTTGAAGTTGATTACATGATTAATGGTATTCAGGGAGATTAATATAATTAATGTAAATATAATAACATGGGATTTTATTTGAGGAATACGGGATACAATATATTTTGTAATCTATATGATTTTATTCTATCTATATGATGATTAGGGTTATTTAAGGATATGATTAGCTTATTTGTGAGATTATATGATTAAAAAATAAACATTATTGGTTATATAACATAATGATTGACCAATATTGATTTGAGATGAATATTCAATTATTCATTGCATTATATGTTATAAAATCCTTGTGATTTTCATAGGGATTCTATCTTTTTTGGGAATATATTGAATAAATTTACGATTAGTTATTTATAAAGTGATCTATGTTAAATTTTGTCATTACTATTGAAGCATTAATGATTTATGTTTTATTTCATCACATGATGGTTTATTAATTTTTAAAATTTTCATGTACAACAATTTTTATTTTTGTTAATGTATGAATACCGAAGAAAGATATTTTTATTCATTTTGGATTACGTGATCATTTTTAAGTTGATTTTAGTTCTTGTGGTATAAAAAGTTCATCATGAAAACACATCATTTGAAAAAATCAGGAGATTGTGGTTAAAATTGATTAAAAGATGACATTTTACTTATTTTGTATGTTTATTTGATTTTTTATTTTTTATATATGGTTAGATAATTCCTAAAATCTAGGGAAATCCTATAGAGATTGAAATGTTATACAATTTCCTTTATCTTCGATGAATGAATATTCTTTTCACCAAGAATAGATTTATGGATTCATGGTTGTTAACTTTATCCATGCTATGTTTTAGATCAGTCCCTATTATTCCTAAAACATTAATTTTTCCATACATGTCAAAATTTTCAGTTGCCATTAATTTTTTTCATATTTAGAAAAATATTTTTTTATTCCAAATGACTATCATACTTCCCTTTTCTCTCTTTACAAATGGATGTTTTATTAACACTTATTATGATGTTGGATTTGAATAAAAGTACATTCAAATGTTAGTACCTTGATTACAAAAATAAAAATCCAATTTTGAGGATTAAATGTGTTAAATAGGTCTGAAGATTGTAACACCTAATTATTTTAAAAAACAACATTATGCTAGATTGTGTATGTGACATGCAAAACCTTTCTTAAACGAATCGTGATATGATATTAAAATATTATCTTGTAAACACGGCTGTTAATATTGGTGGTATGAATAAGAATAAAAAAATTATAATAAATATCAATAAAAATTTAAAATAATCTAAATTTATTAATTAATTCATAATAAATATGTTCTCAATTTTCTCTAAATACATTTTTATTTAAAATCGAAAACTGTCAAAAAATTTATTTCTATTTTCTTTCGAACATAGAAAATATAAATAATTTATATGAAATTATATAATGGTAATTTTTTTAAAATTTATTATTTTTTAAATAATTATAAAAAATTATTTATTTGGTAAAATTTTCTTCTTTTTTGTAATGATCGCTTTTTTTGTCAATATTAAAAAATAGCATTTTCCATATATTGTAAATTCTTTTCATTAAACAAACAAATTTATAGTTCACATTTTTTATCTAATATTAAAGAAAAATATCAACGACTTCATTCATAAAATTCCAATTAATTTCCTAGGAATCTATAATTTTTATTATTTTCGTATATGCTTTTTTATTTATAAAAACACGTTTTTAAATATTCTTTTTAGGTGAAGACAATTTATCAGTTTACATAATTAAAATTACCCATAACAATGAGTTATTTAAATGAAATATTTAAATTCTATATCTATTTAAATTGGTTCGAATTCATATACTTATTATCACTATTCATAGAGTTACAATAAGATTATATATTGCACGAATAATTCATTTCCCTAAAAAAAAGATGTTCCCCACATTTGTTTGAAATATTTTAAAATTAATTTCAAAAAATTGCAGTGACTGAATTCAGAAAAAAATATTCCACACTTGGAATCAATATAATTTATAATATTTAGTAAGGTCGAATTTATTTTTCATTATAATGAATTGTAACAATTTTTTACCACTACAAAATGGAAAATCTGTTTGAAATAGGATAAATAAAAGTGATAAGACCAACATATATGAACATAAATCTTATTGCAATAATGAACATATAGCCTTATCGCATTATGATCAATATTTACCAATTGCAGGACACATGTCTTCAGAATGAGATATTTATTATTTAATTAATGAAAAAGAAAAAACATCACTCAGTCACTTTTAAATATCTCTTATCTCTTAACATAGTGAAAATTGATGTTGTGAATGAATATAAATGGATCTTTTTGTTAATGATGAAATTATTTGGATGACCGTAAAATATTAATGATATCTAGTAATAAAATAATCACCTTAAATTGACATAAAACAGTGAGACAATATTTATTCAATTAAAAGTGAAATATAAAAAAAAGATTTTAAAAATATTAAAATTAATATAAATATAATGAATTATTGTGTTATAAATTTTTTAAAATAAATGTAACATTTTAGTTTTTTTAATTATTATATTCAAATTAATTTATTGTAATGTTTTTTCTACAGTCAAACAAAATGAATAGTGTCCTAAATTATATGTTTTATATTTTATGAAAATAATATATTATCAAATAATTTAAAAACAATAAAAATCCTAGAAGTGTAAAATTTTGAAAATATATTATCAAATAAATCATAAAATTTCCATTTATGATCCTATTTTTATCTTTTGCATGAAATTACAGACATTAATAGTGAAAAGGATGTTACTGCAATTATGCTTAAAATAGGTTAATTATGGTGTCATACTAAGAGATATGGTCTAATAACCCACTAAATATTTTCCAATTTTTTATGGATGATTTGTTTTAAACCATATACTCCCATATATTATAATAATTATTCATTTGGAATCATTTCAATCAAAAATTATTTTTTAATATTTTAGTATTTTATGAAATTCCATGAGTGCCCCTCCCCTCACTTATAAAAGAGAACCTCTTATCCTATTTTATTCATGCATACAAAGGTTTTTTCAATACATAACAAAATACCATACATAATTTAATTAGAATTTATTATATGAAAATTTTATTATGAAACCATTATATGAAGGCATTTGGGTAATCATAGAGAGGTTTTCCAAAGTAGAGGTGTCATTTTTAACTGAGCCTTTTCATTTTATTTCTTATTACACGTCACTGAAATCTCACTATAAAAGGTGATAACATAAAATTAGTACATAAAATATATTTAGAAGTTTTTTTTTTAATATAATAACCTACTTTCAACCCCTCTTCCATCAAATTGGAATCAAATCCACCATTTGTGTGTACAACAGACTACCCCCTCACAAACTGATGTAATTCGATTTCCATAATTTACTCTCATGGATATAGATGAAGATTTATTTAATGAATATATAATATATTAATGAAGTAATTATTATTTTGGAATCATAATATATCATATATGATCATTCCTTTCCTTTATTTGAAAAATGATAACATCATTCATACGTACTTGTGAAATACCAGCACGAAAAAGTGATGTGATAGTTTTTACATTACAACATCACATGGTTTTTATGTATTAGTCTATTTAAATAAATAATTTTATATTTATGATATAATTATCGTTATATAATTTGAAAATAACAGTTACAATATTTTTATCATGATCGTTGTAAAATGAAAATGATACACATGTTTGGATATGACATATCATCTCTATTATTGTAACATAGTTAATTTTTAACAATAATGTATCAGTATTGGTTTTAAATGTACAATTTATATATAATCATGTTAATTATATCGTGATTATTATTCTAACGATGATCTATTAATGATATAGTTAACCAAAGTCAACAAAACAATGTAATTTTGGATATAGTCAATTATCATCAAAACGTCCGATGAGAATGTATGTAATTGTATGTAACATGAAAACAAATAAAATAAAAGGTGTAATAAAATTGAAATAGTTATTTATAAATTAATTAATTAACCTAATATTATTACTCTATAATATAATGAATTTATGTCATTAGTGAAACCCAATCTATGAGTATTTCTTTTAAAAAATCTTCCTAAAATATTTTTCATTGCTACTATTTTTCTTCCATGTCCATGTTATTATAAATGTTTCATGAAAAACGTTATTTTATAATAAATGGTTGAAAATAAAAAAATATTTTTATTAATTCCAATTATTTTATTTAAAAAAAATTAATATTTTTTTTGTTTTATATAAGGTAATCGTTACATTAAAAAATTCTTTATAATGTTATTAAATATTTAATTTTTAAATAAGTCACTTCAATGTTCATATTCATAAAATTGTTTTATTAATTAATTTGTAATTAAATAAATTAATTATAAAATAAATTCTAGGGATGTTTTGAATTTATTTTAATGGTTTTAAAAATTAATATTTTTTTATATTATATATATATTATTTTTATTTCATTTATAATAATAAAAAAATAATGTCTTATTAAACCATCAACAACATCAATAATCTCTACCATTGTCATCTTTGTAACATGATATTTTGAATCTCTTATATGATTCCATGATTTAATAAAGAAAAACACTAATTC
Organism: Viscum album; assembly: GCA_963277665.1. Lineage (NCBI taxonomy): Eukaryota > Viridiplantae > Streptophyta > Magnoliopsida > Santalales > Viscaceae > Viscum > Viscum album. Next base: position 620,229,631 of record OY728167.1, on the reverse strand, counting down.
CCTTTGTTATGGGAATTTTAAGGATGGGTTTTTAGTGGAATGCATATTTTGATATCTGTAATTTTTTTTCTTATGGTTGTAATAGATCTCTATAAACTAAAATTTTATTTTGATTATGACCATTATCTCTCTAAATCACTATATATAACTATTTAATGTGTTGAAACACTTATAAATTATGTATATATAACTCTCACTTATATATCAAGCCAATTCCCCCTGACTCTATAATATTTTCCTTATGTTCAATTTTCAAATTTCTTCTTAATGAAATTTTTTATGATGAAACTTGGAAATATTATGATTCCCATTTTATTAAATTGATTATTATTATTATTATACCATATGATTTATTTCGTATTATTTTCTCATATAATCATATACATGTTATAGTGGGCGCTCCTATATAGAAAAACAATTAATTTTATAAATATTTTTTCTCTTGAGTCATTATGGAATGTATTGGAGAGTAATTCTAATCCACTATGATACTCTATACACAATGTGATGTTTCTGTGAATTTTAGACCTAAATTAGTCTTATATCATGTCTTTTGTTTCTTCTAAATTTCTTATGATGACAAGATCTCAGGAAACCATATTCTTTATTTAATTATCCAATGTGATTACTCAAGATATTTTGATTAAAGGTATGTATATTCTATTTCACCTGGGTGAAATGTATTAGATTTTTTGAAAAGATTTCATATGTTTTTCTTGATTTTAAAAGAAGATTTAGCAGTTTTATATTTCCAATAAGATTTCTTTTGAAATATTTCTTGGAAAACATTTCATATAATATTAGAATATCTAGGTACTAAAATGAATATTTTACCCCTAAATAATAATTTTGAAAAGTCAACTATAAAAAAATTATTCACTAACTAACATATTTACTGGTGTATTTTTATATGTTCATTTCTAGGATTTTTTCTCATACAACATTTATAAATATTTTTTAGAGGTTTTAAAGATAGGTAAAAACAAATAATAAATATTATTGAATGTCATGAGGAATATTTTTTATAAGAAAACAGGTTTCATTTTAAATATTTTGTGACGTGTGAAAATGGAAAATGATAATAATTGTGTAATTTCTAATTTATGTGTTAAAAAAATTATTCATAAAATATATGTTGGCTCCGTCTAAGAACATATTTAATTTAATTATTTGAAATATATTTTGTTATGATTTTATTGAATTTTATTTTTTATTATAGTTACCTATGTTTTTTATAAAAGAAAAATATATTCTATGTCTTGAACAACCATCAATATCTATCATTAGATAAAATTAGATTCCATCAGTTGAAGAGAGATAAAACATATAGCAAGCACTTGTTAAATACTGTAATATCCAGTTTAGTATGTTTCCCCTGTAAAAATGCATCGGCTTTCAAGTGCATATAAAGAAAAATAATGTCGTAAATAGGTGATTATACCACTAAATTATGACAACATCAAGTGTAGATACATCCAGGTGTGGCCTTTACTGTCAAGTGAATCTACCTTCATGCATTGCTACCTCCTAAAGTATATACCATAAGATTGTAAAACCATTAAATGTACCTATAAGTAGTACAATTTTATACTTCCACATATACCAACCATTTATGAGCTAACTATAAGGGAATCAACCTCCATATCATACAACCATTGAGGATCTAATACTAGGGGAAACTCTAGAATGATTCACCTTTTAGGAAAGTCTCAAGAGTCATGGTGTAGTAGAAAAAAGAAATCTATTAAATTATCCACAATTGAAGCTATGTATATAGAATATAATGTTTTTTTCATAGATATTATGGATTAAATATAGTTTACTAGAATTTCTACATCAATTTTGACATGGAACTATTAATTGAGATAATACAACAAATATAATCATTTATAAGAATAATTTGTCTTACTTGAGGAAAAATCATAATGATACTGAGCATAAATATATGAGGGACCCTTTTAAAAGGGGTTTATAACATGTTAATTAATTTATATTAAACATTAAATTGATAAAATATTCATAAATCATTTTTTTTCAAATAATACGATATATCAAACATGAAAATGGAATGATAAATTTTTGTTAGTATTTAATTTTTAAATTTTCTTGGGTTCTGGTAGAGAAAAATCAAAAGATTAATAAGACCACTTTGATCGACCATTATACATTTTATCATTGGATAATTTAACTTTAGTATACTAATATAGGGAACAACTTTTCAGTTTCTATCTTATCTAGGTTAACATAACCTGCTACTCTGTCAATGAAACCATTACAACTTATCATATGACCTAACGTTTCAAATTACACAATTCATATTATTTATAATTAAAATAATTATCATATTCCATTATTATTATTTTTTTAGTAAAATATATTCTTTTAATCCATAAATAATAAATCTACCCAAACATGATTATGAATTACTCTTTCTCACGTGCACCTCCTATTAGTCCTTTCACATAAAAAAAATTCAACACCATTTAACATTTCACCTCTTTGTTTTCCTAAACCCTCTCTCTTTGACCATCATCCATACAACCCATTCAAAAATTGTTGGAGTGAAACATCTCAATGGATCTCTTGATGAGCCCTGAAATTCAAATAAGTCTAGATGATAATTGAGTCATCATATTGAATTGAGAAATCCTAATCTTTCAACTAGAGTTATTTTTTTTATAAATAGGCTGAGGAAGATTTTTTGTATAATTTAAAATAATTTTTTTTGGAATGAGATTCATTAAATGGGATGCACTGTATAGTTTTCAGGTAATGATCCACAAGACTATATTATGTTGGATAATTATTTCAACTTTTTTACTGATTTTGAGGTTAATGAAAAAAAGGATGTGATAAGAATATTTGAAAATAGAAAATAATATTCTTTCTCTTTGAATAAATGGTTATATTTTATAATGTTCCTTATATAGGTATATAGAAGTACTATCAAGAATATTTTCCAATTAATCATAATAATTTTTTTATAGAGTATGCTCTTCTGGGGTTCCCTAGGAATGCAACTGTCAATTGACAGGTGCTATTGAATTAGATTGAGAATTTCATTTTGTATCACCCCACGATTTCAAAGTTTGATATCATTTTAATGAGATTAAATAACTTATATTTCATGCAACACTAACTTAGCTTGTGTTATATGCATGATTGAATTTCTTGGAAATAAAAATTTTGTATTATAATTATTTAAATGTTATATTTATAATTTATCCATTAAACATTAAAAATAAGAATCATAACAAAATATATATATATGTTATTAATAATTTTTCCACATAAATAAAACATATTTATAATTAAATGTAGAAGTTTCGGTAAAATAGTCATGTTTTTAGAAATATTATTCACTTAATGGAACTAACATTTTATGTCCATTTGTGAAAAATAATAAAATGAATTATAGAAACTCAAAGTATTGAATTTGGGAAAATAGAAATCATTTTTGAATATAGGATATCAAAATTATCTTAGGATAAAACTTTGATTTTTTCCTAAAACTTTCAATTTTTGATGAATAGTGAAAAACACCGCATTATTATTACTAACCGAATTTTTCATTTAAATAATTATTTTATTTTTAATTTATTTTAATCTAAAAAAATATAAATAATATATATATCAATCCAATTTATGTCATTGGAATCTTTTTGATAATAAAATTAGATTAGAAATCATTTATCCTTTTTAAACATCTTTTTACCCCCCTTCTAGCCACATTTGCATATTAGCATTAAATCTAATTTTACCACATCTAGGAATTTAATTTTGAAAAACATATTTATAGGGTTTTAATTTTTAATAAAAATGTAGTCTAATTGGATAAAAATAAGTTTTGGTGAATAATATGTTTTGAATTTTATTTACCGCGGTTAAAAGAAATATCGACCAATTAATGGTAAAAAGAATATTATAATAATATAAAATTACCCTAAAACAAATCCAAATTTCATTGCATCTATTTATATAGACTCTAATTAACATTAGGTAGTAAATTGGAACGTTTTTATTCCACTTTTTTATAATTTGTGAATTTATGATATTTTATTTAAAGAATAGTTAAAAATTTCATACTCAAATTCTAATAGAAATTTTTTTTGTTATGACTTCTTATAATTTATATGGTAGACTATAAATATTATTTATAAATATATTAACTTTATATAAATCATGATAATTTATTTATAATTTTTATATATTAAATAAATAAATTAAATGGTGACACAATGATGATGTCGTTATTGTTTAATTATTTGAGATATCATATAAATGATATTACAAATATTAAAATAAATATAATTTGAATAAATTCATAATATAAACTAATTTTATAGAAAATATATACATGTTAGTGAACTAATTGAAGTATTTTATGTATGTTATCATGTTGTTTTGATATTTTTAAAAATAAAAATATTGAGTAGTATCAAAATTGACATAAACAAAACTTTAAAATAAATAATTTTTTTTTTAATGTAATAATATTCATAGAAATATATGGTTCAGTAAAACAACTTTAGTAATGTCAAATATGTCATAAATTATCCAATTTTTATTCATTGGGAATTTTATATTAAATATATGAACTATATTGTGTAAAAATACAAGAACATATGGTAAGAGTTAACCTGTTTAACTATGGGTTAAACCCAAATGATATGGATAATTTTGTGACATAAACATGTCTAAAAATAATTTGATGATATTATTTAGACCCATAATTAACCTATAATATAAATAAATCACTTTATAACTATTTAAAAACGAAAATAATATTATCATAAATTAATATTTTATAATCTTGTGAAAGTTCCCCTCACCTCTAATATAGAAGGGAACTTCTCCTTCTCATTAATTCACATCTATATATCCCATTGGCTCAGAAACCCTTACCCTTTTATCCTACCAATATAACTCACTACATACTAGAGTCCTTACTTTGGGATGAAATTCATCCTATGGAGTTGTTTTGTGGAAATTAAAAGGAGATACCCGAAATAGAGGTAATTGCTTTAGCTCCACTTTCAATGTTCTTTTCATATTCTACTTACACGTTCTATATTTTTTCCATAAATAATTAGTAACTCCAGTATCATAAATATACTGAGATTTTATTATAAAAATTGGAAAACCATATTCGTTATTTTAACCATCATATGAATAATAATATCACCATGCATGCGTATGTAGGGCTTACTATCTCCACACCGTGGTGTAATTTTTTATTCAAACTAATTTATTTGTAGGATAGAATGATAAGTATAATGGATATAAATAATGAATAATACATGGTACATATTATTTATAACATATATACAATCCAATTTCTTACCATTTAACCATATTCGAAATGCCACTATCATTCGTGTGTTGGTATGGTTTACCGACTCCACGACGCGATGAGATCCATCTTCCACGTTCACCATTCAGGATTTATTATAAATATATATATATATATATATTGTAAATAATTATGAAATATATGACATTATAATTCTACTACAATAATATATGTTTATATCTAAGTATATATATTTCATTCACATACTTCCATATGATAAGAAAATAGAAATAGTGTTTATGCGTACGTATGACCTATCATATCCATGAACGGTGTATTCCATTCCATATATCTATCTACTTTATGTATTTATATTCTGAATATATATGATATATAAATCATGTAATACATTCATTATGTAAGTAAATCATGATCTATGTAAAACGATCAAGAATAACAAGTCCAAACATTTAAGATAATGAAAGCGATTATTACCCTAAATGATGCTTTAACTTGGAAATTATTTTTATATAGTCATAAATGAACCATAAATGATATCATAACTGTTATTATAATACTATTATAAGTTAATAATATTTTTAAAACCATTATACAAGTGTTTTGGACTTTTACGGGGTGTATCAGACCTAATGAAAGGGAATTCTGTCTCACATTTAATTTTTGTGAGATCTAAGCCATGTTCACCACCTATTTTGTGTGTGTGGTGTATGTACTGACCCTATTTTGTTTGATATCATGAATTCATTCATATTCATGGTATTGAAATATTCATTGAATATATTGGGTTTATTATATAAACATTCAATGTGGTATGTGACACTTTGAATGTTTAAAGAATCAATGTTTTCCCAATTTCAATATTCCTAATATTTTCATACATATTTAGTTATATGTATACAGAGGATGGGATTCTACCCCCTCTGTGTGCGCCTAGGGTTTATCCTACATTCTGTTTCCTCCCCTCCTCCGGCTAGGCCCGGCCACAGTGGCAGCATTCTCATCTCGGATCGACATCGATGGGCGATAGATCAGTGTGGTCCAGTTTCGTTCTTGGATCGTCAGTGTCTTTGTTTCATTTCTCAGCTTCAGAATATCGGTTTTCTTCTGGAATGTTTGGTGCCGGCACCGGATCATTCTGTGATAGCTTCCTCGCTTCTGGCTTCAGATCTGCTTGGCAGAGGAGTGCGTCGACTCCGAGTGGTCCAGCTTCAAGTGGTGGCGAAGATCCTTCCAGCTCCTGGATCCCTTTGCGGCTATGGGTGTTTGGTGTTGATTTTGGTATTATTGGTGTTGTACTGGTCATGAATTAGTCTTTGAGTCTGTGTTATAGAGTTGGTCTGCTCGTCATCATCTATCTTCTGCTAGCCGCCGTCTTCTCGAGATTCCATCGCGGCTGTAGTGTGCTCATTGTGGGCTACGATGTGCTCAACTTTGGCCTTGGATTGCTCTCCGACTTCGCGTTCTCGCAAGTGACAGTGTGATCGGGGTCATATCTAGTGTTCCGGAGGGGGGAGGTCCGTCATTTTGCACTCCTGTAATGTTTTTCCAAGCTTTGATCTGGTTAAGATGAATTATTGTTTGATTGGATGTGAAATTGGTGGTATTGTGGTGGTGCTATTGATGTGGTTGGCTGTGAATCTGCTGGTTACCTGCTATTTAACCATTGTTGGAGGTGAAATGGATGTATGTTGGGGAATCCAGATTGGAAAGAACTCACGATTGCAGTGGTGATGTCTTGTTGATGCTGGAAGCAGGAAAGAAGTGGTGATTTTTTTGAGGTTGCAGAAATGCTGCTGGTTGAATGTGTTGACTCAACGAAATGGATTTTAGGTTTTGTGAGTGATGGCTCGATATGTAATTTTCTGTCTTTGGTGCAGACTCTTGATTAGGTTGGGGAAAGATGTTCTCCCTCATCCATTTCCTTGTTTACTGCACTTTTTATTTCTATTTAATAAATGGTCAGAGGTTTTTCCTCTGACTGAAATTTCCTGGTATACAAAGGATTACAAAGATTTTTTTAATATATTTTGAATTTATTTAAAATATTTTATAAAAGAATAATTTTATGGTTTTATGTAAAGTATTATTTAACTAAAACATTATTTTAATTGTTTTAATGATTTATTTTTCTCAAATCATTCTCATTAATGCCCATGTTTTCAAAATGTTTTTATAGATTTATTTATATGGACATGAATGATATAAAATTTAAATTAATTTCATAAGATTTAATGTATTTTGGGATATTTTGATTCAAAAATAACTTTTTAAATTCCTTCTTTTATAAATTACATGATTTTTAATGGTTTCAAGCTAAAATAGGTATATTTGTCTCAAAGTGTTATAATGATTTTATTGGAATTTTTTCATCTATGTCATCATCCTTTGTTCAATTTTATGCTTAATTTAGGTTTATTTATTATAATAAAATCTTGTATATTTTATTGAAGGTTTTATGATATATTTTACTATGGATGTGCTATTTTGATACGATTCATGGTTTGTGGTTAAAGTATTATCATTTCGTATGTTAGTTTTTATACGAATGTCTAGGATGGATATGTTCCACCCTTTTAATATGTTGAATGAAATGGACCTAGTTACTTATGGGTTGGGGAACACCTAATGAATTCCCTATGGGTTGGGGAATGGTTAATAAAATCCCCTTGATGCATTGGTAGGTCTCATGATATAGAATTACCCAGAGGCAAACTCTTTGCCTTTGTTTCCAACCAGTTTTAGATTGTCAATTGGATAAATATTGATATAAATCAGATGGGTTTCTACCGACAAACAGAAAATTTCTTGAGTATAGATCGTGACAATAACTATCATGAGGATATATCAGGATAGATTTGATGCCCAAAATTATGCATTCTCTATTTATGAGAATAGTAATTTATATAACATGTGATTATTTTACTGGTAGAATATCCATGTGAATTTTTACATGACATGATTAGATTTATTCTTGCCAAATTATGCTAAATATTATGTCCAAAATGATTTTGTTTTATTCTATATATTTGCTTAAATGCTTATGATTATTTATGATATCTTATTCTATATTTTTTATCCATACTGAGCATCTGAGCTCACCCATTTCTTATGTTTTATTTTCCTTGGATGCGAAAAAAGTGCTTTATGATTGATATGGAGGGTTAAGCTAGGAGAATAATGGAATTATCAAAGGATTATTTATGTTTTATTTTATGTTTTAAATTTTAATGTAAACATCATGTATGTAATCTATTTTCCAAGACTGCTAAACTGATTGGTCCTTCGGGACATGATTCTATGTAATCATGATAATGTATTATAATATTGCATTGGCTCTGGGCTTCTGGTGTAATGACCCAAACATTCATTAATGAAAGCTCCCCTTGATCTAATTAAATTTTTTATTATGTAAAATGGTTATATAAAATATTCAATTCCTTGGTTTTATGTTTTTTTATTTTAAAATACTATCATGAATTGTGACTGTTTCTAACATAGTCGTTAAAAAGTGATCACATGTTTAGTAATAATATAGGGTTTTAACAAATCCAATTTACTTAGACAAATTATGAAATGCCCTCATCTAGTAGAATTTCTCCATACGAAGCCCATTTGTCAGAGCTCAGAAAGGAGGTGGTGTCATTGGTCTTCACTCTTGATCAATCCCAAGCCAATCATCAACACATTAAGCTCGAATGGAACCACCTACAGGAGAAGTGGAAGTTGATATAGATTACTACCCGTGCGATGTTATTCGAGCCACCCCAAGATTCTGTCACCATCACACAACTTACCCATCGGTCTTATGCAGGTGTTATAAGGGGTTTTGTAATGATACCCTAGTACTATGATTATGTAAATATTTTTTATAGAGAATATACATTTATTTTATTATTGTTACTTTGTAAATAGCTTTTAAAGAAAAAATAGAATTTTTAGTAAATTAAAAATTATATTTTGATGAATTAATGGATTTTTGAATTAAATAAAATATTAATAAAATATTATTACTAAATTAATTTTCATTAAATATAAATGATCATATAATTATTATGAATACAATTGTGATTTTCTATTAAGGATTGAAATCTATTTTTGTCAGAACCCATGAATTTTCAATAAATGTAGGTTTTTTAATTTAAAAGTAAAAAAATTGAAATATTTATAAAATTATTTAGATAAAATGAATATTATTCATGGAATCAAGACCTCTAAATTATCAAATGGTAATTTTCTCATAATTTTCTATGATAGTCAAATTTTTGGGTAAAAATTAAATACCGTTTAAATATATAATGTGTTTTCTTACCTCATAATGACCCAATAGTGATGTAATAAAATATTATGAACATTATGTTCGTCCAATATATGTTTTACCATTAAAATAATGTTATTTTAGGTTTGTTTTATATATTATACAAAGCTTTAGTGGACCCTCAAAGACTTATAAAACATTATTGACATTTTAAAATGATTTCCTTGAGAGTGTGGCTCACCACCACATAAACATGCCTAATATTTTAAGAAGTTCGTAAATTGTACATACAAAATATTTTTTACACTCCCCTTTAGAATTAACCATGGGAAAAACCCATGGGATGGTTTCTGGGTTTGGTTAGTATTATGTGTGGGGTCCAAAACCTAAATAATAAATAATTCCTTCCCTTTTCCTATATAAACCCACCCATGCTCCCACTTCATCTTCAGTCAATGACTTTGGAGTTCTTCCAACATCTATCCTCCTCTCTCTATAATCCTCCCAAGGCACCCCAATCTCTCAAGAAGCCTCTCTCAAGCCTCTCCCAAGCCTTTGGAATCTCGGATCCATGTAAGAGATTTCTTCCTTTCTCATTTTTATCCAATTATCATTAAGTTGTTTTGCCCTATTATTTTCAATTCCAAATGTTGGGGTATGATTTGGAACCTCCCACACACTTCCTAATTTATGTATTAATTTTTAGGGACCCCTTTATCTCTCATTAATGCCTCAAATTTACACCTGTTATCATGCCAAAATTCTGTATGGAATTTCTCTCTCATCATTTAGATTCAAGCAATTATTTTGTATTATGAATCTAATATTCCATTACTTATGTTGGGACTTTTATTTATATGATCCCCTAATTTTCTATTTCATGTACATATTATGAGACGCACCTTTCTCTCTCATCGACCATTTTTATGAATTCTTATGTTACGTTGTTATGCTAGAGAAATTGCACTGCGATTTTCCAAGCCAAAGTCATTGTGTCGTGAACACCATGACCATTTCTGCATCATGGTAATTAAACATTATGAATATTTACTTATTGATTATAGAGTTTCATGAATTAATTCCAAATTCCTTTATTGTGGAATACATGATGATATTTAATGGTTCCATGTGGTATGACCCATCTCACACACTTATGGATGAAATGAAATGTTTTAAGAAGGGTGAACCCTGATAGCGCTCTGATGCATTGGGTAAAGATTAGTATCATGATACGTCAAGTTCAATGGGGGGTTAATCATACTAATTCAATTTTAATGAGGGTTTATTCATTCTCTATATGCAACGTTCCTTGGCTCATTCCAATACCATGTTATGTGTTGTTGCCACATTACCATGTTACAATAATAATGCTATATCATGACTTTATGTTCATGTTTCTGTTATGCTCCATTTATATTCCTATTGCCTAAAATTTACTGTATTATTCATTTTATTCCTTGATTACTCCCTCAATAGGCTTTATATCTCACCATTTTCTTAGGCATGTCCTCAGGTTACCCCATGCAATACTAAGTACGAGGGAATATAGGGGTCATGTAAAGGAAGATTTCAATAAAGATGTTGTGATTCATGTTTTAAGTCATTATGTAATTTTCCTAAGGACTGAATACACTAGACCTCTCGATATTCTATGTTTTATCAATTGGATATTTTATGTAATAAATCATGTTTAAATGTGTAATAAAAGAAGGGTTGTTATATTTGGTATCATAGGACAGGTTTAGTTATTTTTGGGATTAGGATTAGAAAACACTAGTGAAGCCTTAGTGATAAGAATAAGTATAATATATAAATCTCTAAATTTTTGTGAGTATTGATTAAGTGGTTTATCATGAAAATACATCCATTTCTTGACACGGTCAGGTAGTGGAGGCTCTAGCACAGATGTACCTAATAGGTTAAACTCATATAATGAGTTTCGGGCTTGACCTAGGGTATCCTGGTACAAGACAATGAGCCTTGCTACACTCTTGGGTATGACACACCCAAGGGATATGCTTTAGTAAATTCACAAGATTAGTATGAACCATTGTTAAAAGAAAAAATTCCCCTAAGAATAAATGTTGGGAAGTAGATCATGGATAACATAGATTGAAGCCTATATATTCATAAGTTAAGGAAATAAAAGTAATTTATAAGTCATCTATTTTTTTATTTGGATTAACCTTTATGGGTTAACCCTAACATTCCTTTTATTATAGCTAATGGCCGGTAATAGGAGGACTCAGGCTAAAAACCGATGTGAAGATCAATGTGATGACTATTCTAATGAGATTCCCATACTGATGGTAGTGGGAATCATAAAATGTTTCCATATAATCTCTCAGTTAACTCATGAATTGAACAGAAACTTGGGTCAAGAGGAATGTTTAACCCCACCTAAGAAAGAACAAGTTGCAATAGAGTGCCTCATGATACAATGACCTCCTACTTTTAATGGATCATCTGATCCCTCAATCGTTGAGCAATGGATCAAGTCCATTGAAAAGATCTTCTCAATCCTTCAATGTTCAAAACAAGAAAAGGTTATTATGGATGCATATCGTATGGAGGGTGAAGCTGATCAATGGTGGACATTGATAAAAAAATATGAAGCCTATGGAGGATATAGACACATTTGAATGGAAGGATTTCTGAAAGATGTTTTTCGATAAATATTTTCTGTGCACCCTGTGACTTAAAATGAAAATGGACTTCCTTTCCCTCAAGAAAAACGACGACAAATCTGTCAGAGCGCACGAGGAAATATTTAGAAGTCTTTCACGATATGACTCTGGCTTTTTTGTTACCCCAAAATGAATGTTTGACTGATTCTTTTTTGATCTAAAACCTGGACTATGTAATTACCTAGCAATCCGTGACTTTGATAGCTATGAGTAAATTGTCTGATGTGCCCTCAAAGTCAAAATCGAGATTGGCGAGTCTCAAGGGTATCATTTGGATAAGAAGCATAAAGTGGAATTAAATTCTTACGGTCCGATGGATAAATTCAATGGTGCTATGAAAATCCAGCACCCCACGTCCCCAAGGTGTGGAAAAAAGAACCCCGAAAATTACTTGAAGGGGACGAGGAAATGCTTTAGGTGTGGAAGAGAGGGGCACCTAGACATTAAATGCCGAAAAAAACCCAAAAATGCGATATATGATAGGAACACTCTGTTCTAATCTCAACACAATGTTCATTGCTTCAACTACAAAGAACCTGGGCACCTTACAATTCAGTGCCCCAATCCAAGGGTTTTCGGATGCAACCAACAACCTCTAAGGTAGAAAGGGTGAGCTTTTTTCATCACTACCACCGAAGTGAACCCCGACAATGAAGTGTTGACAAGTACGCTAGTTATTCATTCAATAATTGTGAACATAATTTTTGATGTTTGTTCTACACATTCATTTGTATCTCAGAAGTTTAGTAGAACAATGCCAATACCACCAAAAATCATTGAAGTAAAGATGTCGGTGAGTACGGAAAATGGGGAAATCATTGCATCCCATGAATGTAACTACTCCCCTATCATAATCTATTGGTTTAACTTTCCGGAGAACCTCATCATACTCCATATGGTGTAATTTGATGCAGTTATTGTCATGGATTGAATTTCCTTACATACAGCCAAAATAAATTTCCGTGAGAGGAAAATAACTCTCCATGTGGAGAATCATCCCCCAATTCTGTACAAGTGAAAGGAGGAGGATGATTCATCTTTAGCACCATAATCTCAAGAATGGATATTAATAACCTATGATAATGTGTATTCGGCTCAGATTCTTTAGTCTAAGGAAGCAACTGTCTATGAAGACATGCCTATTTTGAGGGAATTCGTGGAAGGGTTTCTTGAGTAACTTCCTGGTCTTCCTCTTAGAAGAGACGTTGAATTCTCAATTGATCATATACCTAGGGTGTTTCTAATATCCAAGTATCCATATATAATGGTTTTTGTGGATCTTGAGAATTTGATGAAAAAACTATAGGAGAATCTAGATAAAGGGTTTATATTCCCATGTACTTCCCCATGGGACACACAAGTCATCTCCGTCAAGAAGAAGGATGGGTCAATGCACCTTTTCATTGATTACCGCGAGCTAAAAAATCATGATAAAGAAGAAGTATCCTCTACCCCGAAATGATGACTTTTTTGATCAACTACATGGAGCCCAATACTTCTCTAAGGTGAATTTTTAGTCAGGATATTACCAAGTATGGGTGAAGAAGGAGGATATCCCCCATATTTCTTTTAATACAAGGTAAAGGCACTATGAATTCATATTAATGCCTTCAGACTCACTAATGATCCAACAATCTTCATGGACATGATGAATAGAGTCTTTAGAGATTACCTCAACAAATTTGTGGTTGTCTTTATTGATGATATTATAATATACTCCAAAAATAAGGTGGATCATAAAGAGCATCTAAGTACTACACTAGAGACCTTGCAAAAGGAGAATCTCTATGAAAAGTACAACATGTGTGAGTAATGGTTCAAAGAGGTCTCATTTCTAGGTCATATCGTCACAAGCAGTGGGATATCTGTGGCTCCCTCAAAGACAACTGCAATAGAGGGATGGCTGAGGCCAAAATTGGTAACGAATATTCGTAGCATCATGGGGTTAGATGGATATTAACGCCTATTTGTGAGAAATTTATCACGATTTTCAAACCATCTTACTAAGCTATATCAAAAGGGAGTCATGTTTTCTTGGATTTATTAATGTGATGATATATTCAAGGTGTTGAAAAGGAGGATTATCACTGTGTCCGTGCTCACATTACCCATAAGTGGAGAATTTTTTTTAGTATTTAGTGATGTTTCGAAAAAGGTCCTGGGATGTGTGTTGATAAAGAATGAAAAAGTCACTGCATATGCTTCAAGGAGATTTAATTATCACAAGAAGAACTATCCAACACAAGATCTAGAGTTGGTTGTAGTGATAATCTCTTTAAAAATTTGGTGACATAACCTATTTGGGAGAAGATTGAAATATAGACAGACTATAACAACCTCAAGTATATATTCACACATAAAGAGTTGAACATGCTCCAACGAAGATGGTTAGAGATGATCAAATACTATGACTGAAAAATCCATTACCACCCTAGGAAAGAGAACAAGGTGACGAATTTTATAAGTAGAAAGGACCCAGTAATTCTACCATTGATGAGAATTGAAAAGAATCCAATCTTCTTAGATTTGGTGAAGATGGACATGGGTATAATAAAGAAGGCAACACCATCAATCCTTTCAAAAATTATTTCTCAACTTTATCTTTTTGAATGGTTAAAGGATGCTCAAAAGGATGATGTGGGAATTCAGAAAAGGTGGAATCTATCAGAAAAGGGAAATCGTCGGAGTTCAATGTCAATGAAGAAGGAATTATGAGATTTGGGTCAAGACTATGTGTTCCATAAAATCTAGAGTTAAAGAAGGAGCTTTTGGTTGATGAAAATAGTTAAAATTTCTCTTTTCAGCCAGGAAACAAAAATATGTATCGAGATCTCCGAGAGCATTACTGGTGGGATAACATTAAGAAGGAGATCTCTGAGTATACATCAAAGTTCCTGGAATATCAGAAAGTGAAGTCTGAGGGGCATAAGTCTAAAGTGATGATGAAACCATTACCAATACTAGCATGGAAATGGGAGAATATCACCATGAAATTTGTCAATGGACGTCCGAAAACATCCAAAGGAAACAATTCTATCTGTGTTATTGTGGATTGTCTTACAAATACTGCACACTTCATTTCAATTCAGGAGGCTTTCTCACTAGATCAACTGGCATGGATATACATCAGATACATAGTAAGGATTCATGGATTAACACTATCTATTTTATCTAATCTAGATCTCTGATTCACCTCTACATTTTGGAAGAGTCTTCAACATGCTTTGGATACTAAACTGAACATCAGTATGGATTATCATCCAAAAAATAATGGCCAATCTGAGCAGACTATCAAAACACTATATGACATAATTAGAGCATGATCGATGGACTTCAAAGGATGATTTGATTGATATATCCCACTTGTTTAGTTCTCATACAACCATAATTTCCACTCAAGAATCCAAATGGATCCTTACGAAGCCCTATATGGTAAGAGGTGAAAAAAAAACAGGTTTGTTGGGATGATATTTGTGAGAGAAAACTCCTAGGTCCGGAAATGTCGATGAAATGATGGAGAAGGATATGACTAACCATCATCACATTAAATCTTCTCAGAGTCGACAAAAGAGCTATGATGATAATTGTCGACGAGACCTAGAGTTTGATGTCGGAGACATGGTATTCCTCCACCTATCACCATGGAAGAGAGTTATGAGATTTTTGATGAATGTAAAGCTTAGTCCAACGTACATTGGGCCTCTTGGTATCCTTGATCGCATTAGAGAAGAGGCCTATTGACTAGCACTCCCACCGAACCTATCTCAAGTACATGATGTGTACCATGTATCACTCTTGAGGAAGTACATACCTAACCCATTTCTTGTACTCAATCCAGTGGTGGTACCATTGGAGAATGGCCTCTCATATGAAGAAAAGTCTGTGAAGATCTTGTAGGATCGAAATAATGATGTAGATGCTCAATATACAATAGGGGGGGTGAATTGTACACTTTAAAAATTTCCTTAGACAAGGAAAAATCTAAGTTTAACAAAGTTAAACTAAGAAAATTCACAAAACCTATAATCACGAACTGGAGAATTAGAACCAAGGTTTAAAATATAAGATTCTACCTTAAAGCATATAGAATCTAAACTAATCAGTGTACAAGTGTAAGGAAATATAGAGGGTTATACTTTCCTTACAATACAAAAGTGCAGCAGAAAAAAAAAGTAGAAATACTACAAGTGACAAGATATAAGTCTTTTAACCCAATGAGAAGGGTATCCAACAACCTTGGATAAAGGTCCCTTGATTTATACTTTCAAGAAAGTCTGTCTTACCCACACCAGTGTAAGCCCTCGATACAAAGATCAGAATCTCTTGTCTTGCTATGCCCACAAGACCACAACTTCAAGGTAGTTGGAACCTATGTCTTCCTCAGCAAGGAAGCCCTCGATCTTCAAGGTAGTCGGCACCTCTATCTTCCTATCCCCAGAAGTCCTCGAATGTAATCACCAACATTCGAAGTCACACAAAGAAATCTGAATGAGTGGTTCAGTACGCACAAAGCATGAAAAGCTTCTCTCTATAGAAATCACCTTAACAGCATGTGGTCTCTAGATCGATCAACTCGTTATTGAGCTCTTTCAAATGAGCTCCTATTTATAGGAAAATTTCCAACGGCCGGCTCCCTCCTCCAATGGTCATATTTTCCATGAAATTCGGAGGGACCTGTACAAATGTAACTCAACAACGGTTAATTAGAAATAGAATGAACAACATCATTTAATAATAAATAATGTATAACTGAATGAACAACATCGTTTTGAAATGAAGCATATGTAAGTAAAATCCATACAAAATTTTGGAGTGTAAGCAAATTAAAAGATCTAATTCTAACCAAAATGAAATTCGGAGTCTATGTTAAGAAATTTTCGGATTCTATTTTATAGGAATTCGGAGTCTGGTTTCACCAGAGATCGAAATCTGAACTTCCAGAGTTTGAAGTCGAACTAGTAAAAGTTCGGAGTTGAACTTCATAAGAGTTCAGAGTCGAGCTCATGAAAGTTCGGAGTCAATCTTCATAAGAGTTCATAGTCGGACTCATGAATGTTCGGAGTCAAACTTCATAAGAGTTCGGAGTCGAACTCATGAAAGTTCGGAATCGAACTTCATAAGAGTTCGGAGGCGAACACATGAATGTTCAAAGTCGAACTTCATAAGAGTTCAGAGTAAAACTCATGAACGTTCGGAGTCGAACATTATAAGAGTTTGGATTTTAACTCACTAGAGTTTGGAGTCGAACTTTATAAGATTTAGGATTCGAACACACCAGAGTTCGGAGTTGAACTCATGAATGTTTGGAGTCAAACTTCACTAGAGTTCGGAGTCGAACTCATGAAAGTTAGGAGTCCATAATTCGGATTGGAACATCATTTCAGTTCACATCCAGAATTCAGATCCTAAAAACAGAATGCTCCAAATCTTTACATTATACGACTTCTGGGATTTTGGGTATGAATCCGGTTTTTGTACTTAAGAAAAATATTTCTATGTATAAGAAAATCTATGTTTTGGTAAATTTCCTTAAAGAAGTAAATTTTACTTATGGAGGTAAAATTTATATTTGCTTAAGTATAATGTGTTTGTGATTTTCAAAACAAGAAGGAATAGAAAAGTCATAAGGAAAACCGTATTGACTCAACAATCTCCCCCATTTTGGAAAGCACAAACATCCTTTCGAAAAAGCATATAAGGATTTTGAAAATTATCATTAGACATTGAAATTAAACACTTATCTCCCTTTGTTCATGGATGAAAATGAATACAACTAACTCCCCCTTAGGCATTGAAACTCTAAGGATTGTATTCTATGTTTCCGGAGGGGAGTTTTCATTATTGTAAGAATGAAAAACTTCATAGTGGGAAACTCCCCCTTTCCTTAAGGATATTTCTCTTAGAAATCATTCCTTTATCCTCCTTAGGAGTTGTTCTTTCTCCTTCTCCCCATTTGCGATTTTCAAAAAGAGTTGAAGGGAATGGAAAACAAAGTATGGTCCCTGAAACATTAGTATATGAAAAGATACAACCAACCAAATAATCATTTCATTAGAGGTGGAAACTTTTACAAAGAAAGACAAAAACAACAAAAGGATCAGAGTGAGTTCATTTGTCTTGCCTTTCCTTTGGGATGAGCTTCTTTAACAAGGTTTTGAGCTTCTTCAAGTCTCTTCGGTCTTCCTCAACTTGCCTCTCCAAGGCTTTTACCTTTTCCTCTTGAACTTTTAAATCTTTTGCCTGAGCCTCCATGGCTTCTTTATGCAACATTATTATTTCATCTTGCATTTCCAACTTCTGTTGAAACTCAATCCGGAAATATCTTTCAATTTTCCAATTCTGAGATACTGAGTTAAGCTTGTCATTCAGGTCCCTAACCTGTTGATTCTGAGAATTTTTTGCTTGGGTCATCTTCTCATAAATATCGTTAACCTTTTTATCCTCCATTTCAAAAGCATTTTGAACTTCAGCCTTAAAACTCTTAAATTGAACTAAATCTTCATCAAATCTCTTAGACCACTTTGTTACCTTACTGCAGGACTTCCTATGCACATCATAATCAATAAGAAAAATTTTCTGTTCAGCTTCCATCTTCACAAACTTATCCATGAACATGGATAAAGAATCTGATTTTTGATTCATACTTTGTTGCAGCATCTGGAATATGGAGTCTATAGTTGGAAAATCAGAATGGTGGCCACCAACTTCTCCAGATATTGAACCACAAAATCATGCCCATGAGATGATGATTCCGAATTAGAAACTTTGGGTGGAGACTGATCTTTTTCAGCTTGAACCAACATTCTTCTAGAGGTGCCACCAACCTCTTTCTTCATGATGACATCTTTTATAGGTGTCTACATGAGAGTTTGCTTCCCCTTATCGGCTCTCAAAATAGGTTCCATATTATGGGATACTTCCTCGGATTCATACACTTGAATGATCTGGTCTTCATCTGGTTTATGTTTTTCTTGTCCTTCCTCAAGAAAATTCCTCTCATAAGATTCTTCCTCATCATACAAGACATTTTCATCTTCTTATTCTTGCTGTTTCTTATCATCATTCTTAAAAGATTCCTCATCTGCCTTTCCTGGAGTCACTAACATTACGGATTCAGCCTTATCTTTATATTCCTGTACTTTCTTGATCAGGGTATCCAAATATTCACTTTCCTCTTCTTCTTCTTCTTCTTCCTCAACTTCTTCCTCTACTTCTACTTCTTCAGCAACTTCTTTTTCATCTTCATCAACTACTTCTTTACCCTTGGATTTTTCTGGAGTGACATACTTATTAGCTGGAGTTTCTGGTAAAAAAGGTTCAGAACCGAACATTTCCGAAACGAGAAGCATTTTAGAAGCTAACTCTGTAGATTTTAGCAAAGATTGCACCACTTCAGCCTCAGACAAGTTCTTTTTCATCTTCTTTTCTTTTTCCTGTTTCTCTATATCTTCCACAACTTTTTCTTTTAAGGCCTTAGCCTCTGCAGGTTCCAATCAGAATTGTGGATCCCCTTCCTTCCTCTTCTATTTTTCTTCCCTCCACTTGGATGCCACTTCATCTGTATATGTTTTCTGCTTCTTCGGCTTGGGGGGGGGGAAGACTGAGTTTCCTTAACCTGGGGATTTTCTTTATCAGCAACCACTTCCTTGACCTTCCTCTTCTTCCTTGTCTTTTTGGATAGTTCTGGATTCTGTGTTTCTTTCTGAGCTGCTTCAACCTCTTCCATAGATAGAGGGTAAAATTCTCCGGATTCACTGGAAAAACCCATCTTCATCCTCTTCAGGGTATCATCACTAACCATCATAAGCATGAAATTCCGGACTTTTGATTTTCATGCAACCTTGAAGGATTCTAAGAACCGAACTATCTGCCTCGATAGTAAAGTAGGGTACATAATTATCTGATCTCTCAAATTCACTTTGTAACACCCCGAGCTTCCATGATACGCCTCTCTTTCAATAATGCAATAGCTTGCCTTGTACGCAAGTTTGAGTTATAACACACCACGACTAATCAAAGTAGCCGTTATGAATAGTAATACCCACTTTTTAAAATTATAGAAATTTTATATTTCAAAATGGACATCAATTTTTTATTCGTAATATCAAAATTATCCTAAGTTGATTTTTTTGAAATGTTCTGAGAACTTCCAATTTTTTATGAATAGTGAAAAATACTTAAAACAAATTTTTTAATAAAAATAATTTATAGTGATAAATTATACTATTTAGTGGTTTTAAAGTATAATTATAATATATTTTAACCATTTTATCCAATACTGGTCATTAGAATTAATTTAACATTGAAATTGGACATAAACAATTGTCAATCTTTTGATATATATTGTTTCTTAAAAACACGCTATTTGTTGTGACAGTGGGAATTAATTATAAAATTAATTAATGAAAATTATTTGTTTGGAATGTTTTAAAATATACATCATTTTTGAATTCGGAATATCAATTATAGCTTAGGGTAAAATTTTGGCATTGTTCTGAAAAACATCAATTTTTGATGAATAGTGAAACCACTAAGTGGTAGTTAAAAAACTGATTTTTCTTTTAAATGAAACATTACCACTTCTCTGATTTGATTTTCAAAAATCTGACATACATGGTTGTCATTAGGAAGTGAAATGTGGTTCAATGGGATTAAAATAATTTTTTGGTGAATAGTAACTTTTAAGTTTAATTAATCGCGATTAAAGGTAATTAGTGATATTTAAGGTAAAAATGGTATTATAAAAATATGAAATGCCATTTACACTTGTCCTACCCCTATTGGATGAATCATGGCTGACCAAGACAATCCATGGGTCAACTTGGGGACCCCATGGATCCACTTTGGTAGGAAAATGACATTAAAAACAATTTATTTAATGTTAAAATAAAAATGTCACAAACATGAGTTGTTTTACTAAAACAATTTTTAAATGGGGTTATAAAAGTCTTATTTTTTACTATAAATATTCATTATAAATCTAAAAATATTTACTACATCATGATATTTTTTTTATAATTTTTAGAAATTAAATGAATTAAATTATTTATGACACCATGATGATGCAGTGATTACCTCATTAATTAACGATTTAAACAAAATGAAATGATAATGTAAAATATGAGACGTAAACTTGTAAAAAACCTATTGGATGAGTAGATTTCGAACCTTTATCACCATATCCTCGAAATATATAACTGAGGTACCTTTATAATCTGAAAAAGCATTTCATAATAAAGTAACATTTCAATCTTTCCAAGAGTTCCCCTTCTCTCCTCTTATAAAAGGCCCCCACCACTACCACCTTACTCACACCATCAAAGCCTTTTGGCTCGGCCAACATCTGCCCAAATACTCTCTCAACTTATCTACCTTACTCCTAGAAGCCTCACTTTTGGCAGAATTCTTCCCAAGAAAGCCTTTGGCTCAAATCAAAAAGAGTTACCCGATTTTAAGGTAATGTCTTCTCTAATGTTGTTCTGTTTTATTTTGCTTCTCTAACCCATTAAACTCTTTTTATTCTTTTATTTTCTAACAACACCAGTATTCTAAATATACTAGGATGTGGTTATAAGAAGGATTCGAGCTACACTTACACACACCTACATCTAATGGTTAAAGAACATACTGTTTCTGTGGATGGTGAATTTCTCCCTCACGAAACGATGATTGTTCAACACTCATATAACACCTCTAATGGTGGTCATTATGATGACACTATTTTTAAATATGATATATATTATGTTATTGTTTTCCTTATGATTTTGTATTTTTCATTTATGGCATACCTTTATGGTTTCCATTAAGGGTAAATGCGATATTTTCATTTTAGGAAGTGCAGACTACCGCCCCCTCAAAGTGATTTGAATTGTTAATACCATATGTGGGATGTATAAAGGATGGATTAAATGGTATTATACACTATATTATACTGTAATTATATTATTCCTTTATATCGTTATGTTTCATTCCATTAAAATATGAAATAGAAATGAAAGTAGCGTTCATGAGTACGTACGGCTTACCATCTCCATGAACAGTGCATTTCATTTCTTACCTCTAAATGTTATGTAATATTATAAATGCATGTACGTACTGGATATATATGTTATATATGATATCTACATCATGAATATAATTGTAGATATAATGGATATTTCACCACATGAACAACTTGTAATTATAAGAAGTATATTTTTGACTCAAGAACCAAAGATCGACAAAACGACTGTTATTAACATAAATAATTACATAATGTTCATAACATGGTAATAAGTGATATAAATGGAATAATGATCATGAAAAAGGTTTTTATGCAAATAGATATTAACTCTAGTTTATTATTCAGTAGATTAAAGAATGATCGAGTCAAGTCGGATACGAGGTAAGGGAACTTCTTAACCTGACTTCCATTCTTTGGGTTAATCTCCTACTTTCAAATTATGTCATGATATTATTATGTCATATCCTGTATTTTTACTTTCTTTATGTGTGCTTATAGTAAATACACATAATAGATCTATTTTATTTAAAAAATGATCTTTGTAAGGACTTCGTCTCAATCTCCTTTCATTGAGGCATATTTGGTTTTATATACAACTTTCATTTATACGGTGTATAAACCCCTTTGACTTTTAGTTTTATTCAAAAGGAATATTTTTATATAAAGTGTTTTTACTAAATGAAAAAAGGAATGTTTTTCTTACGTATGCGGAAACAACGAATTCTCCGCCTCCATGACTATTATTTGAGTTTTGGATTCCTCTATAAGCCATAACTTTTTTTTAAATGAAAAATAAATACCATGTTTTAATTTTATTTTATTTTCATATTGAAAATGGTTTTGAAAGTGTTTTTATCATGTCAATGTGTTGTATTGATATCTTGTGATTGAAATGTGGAATTGTTATGTTTCTTTTATGCATGTTTTTTGTGATACGATTATGTTATGGGTTATGATATGTTTAAACCTGTACATATGAGGAATGTATTGGAATTAATAAGTGACGGGTGGAGCCCGCTATAGCTCCTCGATGCATCGGTAGGTCTCATGAGACAAACTAGTGTCTTGGCATGAGGCCTTGACAGAATCTTATTTGGGTCTTGGCACGAGGCCTTGGCTACGTGGTTATGATAGTCTGGCATTATGAATTCCATCGTTATGAAGGTGGTTATTGATATAGCATGAGATTATTCGACTAGTAGAATATCCATGTGAGTAAGTAAATGGCATTATTTAATTTTATTTTTTCTATATTATGCTGAAGTTCAAGTTTAAAAAGGCTTTCGTTTTAGTTATACATTGCCTTAAATGTTACTGTTTATTTATGAAAGCTTCCGGAATATTTCTATCCTTACTAAGCATTTGAGCTCACCCCTTTCAATGTTTTAATATTTTCCAGGATGTGAAGAAGTATTTTATGAATGACCTGCAGGGATAGCCAGAAGAGGATATGAGTGTGGAATATGAAGACTTTGTTATTGTAGTTTTTCACTTTATGTTGTAATGTAACATATATGAATGTATCTAGTGTTTACAAGGCTACTAAACTAATCAGTCTTTCGAGAATTGATATTTTGTGATCATGACAATGTTACGAAGAAATACACCGACTCTGGGTAGATGGGGTCAGGGCGTTACACCCTTCCTTGATGTTCTTGATCGTAATCAAGACATGCCTCATCAAATTTTTATTTCTTAGATTCACCAAGAAATTTAAAACATAGATATAACTTTTCTTCAAATTATCTTTGTCGCCTCTTCTTAGAACCAGAAAGCCTTGCACCCAAAGCTGAAGAATCTTGTTATTCGGAGTGAGATGAGAAATATAACCGTTGTAGCATCCTTAAGTCCAAGGCATTTTAAATCCTTCAACCTGTTGAAATTTCCTTGCTCATTTGGAATCTTGTGTGAGCAGAAATCAGCTTCCCCCTCATAGGAGAAACCAACCAAGCTCGCAGCCTTGGTGTGGGATAGATTATAATTTTTTCCATAAGACTTGAAAGAAAACCATTCTCTGCCATCTTCCATCTAGAAGGAAACAGACTCATAGAACTATATCAACAAATCAGTATACACCGTTTCCTTCTTTTATGACTTGAACAGGCATATATCTTCCCAACCATTCAACTTTATATTGTTGGTTATAATAGAATCGAGATTGTAGAAATCCAGATGATCTAACCTTTCCCTAAAGACTAACCACTTAGAGATTGGTTTCCATGTTGAAATATCATGAGAAGTTGCTTCAACATACATTCGGAGTAAAGAAACCTGAAACATTCAGAACGACTTTGCAAAGTTCAGAACCGGTCTTAAGAAGAGCAGCATGGCTTCGAGACACGAAGGCTTGAAAAAAATATAGGGGACAAGTAATGGGGTCCCCTTTATATAGGTGATGGATGTGACCTTTGGTCTTCCAAAATCCATCTAACGGTTAAAAAATCTTTGACCTGATCTGACGGTTGAAAAAAACTCCCGCAAGTAAAAATTGACTATGATCTTTTGTGGTTTTAAGGAAAACACCCAGATTTGAGGAAAAACTAGAATTCGAACTTTTAAAAACAAATAAAATACCAGTAAGCAAAATATGATTACGAAATTATAAGTAAGGAAATAATAGCTTTCGTATTGGCTAGAAATATTTTTCGTAATTGGTAATATTCTTCTTGAAGAAATGAATTTAAAAACAAACTCATTACGAAAGTTCCAGTACGAAAATCTCGTTACGAAAATGCCAGTATGAAAATTTCATTATGAAAACTCAAGTACATAAATCTCCATTCCGAATATTCTTAGTACAAAAATCTCCATTCCAAAAGTTCTCAGTACGAATATCTCCATTCCGGAGGTTCTCAGTACGAAAATCTCCATTCCGGAAGTTTTCAGTCAGAGAAGTTCAATCCTAAAAACATCAGTTCCGGAAATTCCCATTCCGGAAATTTTAGCTTCAAAAATTTTCTTTCCAGAAACTTCAGTTCCGAAAATTTTGAAAAACTAACTACAAAAATTTTAGTTACACTAAAAAAACAGATTACGAAAAAATTAGGTACACTAACAGTCAAATGTACTCCCCCTATAAAGAGGAGTTTATTACTGTTAAGAAAATTGTTCAACAAGAAGTTAATGAAGAATGATTAAATTATGGTTATCATTCATAAATTTTGTTTAATGTATTCAAATCTATCGGAGGGTAAAGATTTTTTGAAAATATCAGCAAGTTGATCTTGTGTTCTGATAAACTGAAGAATGATATCTCCTTTAAGTGTGTGATCCCTAAGAAAGTGATGCCTAATATCTATGTGTTTTGAACGAGAGTGATGTTCAAGGTTCTTACATAGGGCAATGGAACTTGTGTTATCACACAAAATTTGAGTCTTAGTAAAACTCAGGCCATAGTTTGTGAGTGTGTGTTGCATCCACAACACTTGAGCACAACAATTTCCAGATGCCACATATTCAGCTTCAGCAGTGGAAATTGTTATAGAATGTTGCTTCTTGCAGGACCAAGAAACTAATTAATCTCCTAAGAAATGACATGTTTAGGATGTACTCTTTCTATCAATTCTACATTCACCAAAGTCAACATCCGAAAAGATTTTTAGAATAAAATCATTTCCAGAAGTATAAAATAATCCTAGATTTATGGTTCCCTTCAGGTAGCAAAAAATTCTTTTTACCACCTTTAAGTGAGATTCCTTAGGAATGGATTGATATCTTGCACATAAGCATACTGAAAACATTAAGTCTGGTTGACTAGCTGTTAAGTAAAGTAGACTTCCTATCATAACTCTAAAAGATGTTTGATCTACTGGTTTCCCAGCTTCATCAATATCTAAGGAGTTTGAGGTACCGATGGGAGTACTTATACTCTTAGTATTGTTATAACCATACTTTTTAGAAGATATTTAATATACTTATGTTGAGATATATAGGTTCCCTATGGTTTTTGAGAAATTTGAAAACCAAGAAAAAAAGTTAACTCACCCATCATACTCATTTCAAACTCATATTTCATTAGACATGGAAAATAATCATTTAAAGATTGCTGAGTTAAACCAAATATGATGTCATCAACATAAATTTGAACAATCAATTTTTTTCTTATCTTTCTTTATAAAAAGGGCTGGATCTGCATTTCCCTTAACATAGTTGTTTTGAAGCAAAAATCCCGTGAGTCTATCATACCAGGCTCGTGGGGCTTGTTTAAGACCATACAAAGCTTTGGTAAGTCTAAAAACATGATCAGGATATTTTGTATCTTCAAAACCAGGAGGTTTTTCAACAAAAACATCCTCTTGAACATAACCGTTAAGAAAGGCACATTTCACATCCATTTGAAAAAGTTTAAAATTGAAGAATGCTGCAAAGGCAAGTAGAATACGAATAGATTCAAGTCTAGCTACTGGAGCATAGGTTTCTTCATAGTCTATTCCCTCTTGCTGGTTATAGCCTTTAGCAACTAGTTTAGCTTTATTTCTTACTATGACTCCATTTTCATCACACTTGTTTCTGAAGACCCATTTTACTCCAATGAAAGAAGTTTCCTTAGGTCTTTCAACCAAAGTCCAGACTTTATTCCTCTCAAATTCATTTAGTTCATCTTGCATGGCTTTGATCCAATCAGCATCACCTAAAGCTTCATCAGTGCTTTTTGGTTCTAATTGGGAAAGAAATGATAGATGTTCTACTTCATTTCTTAAGGAACTTGTAGTCTTTACAGGTTGATTTACATCACCAATGATACTATCACTGGGATGATTCTTAAGAAACACCTGACTTGGGTTTTATAAAACATGTTCATCAACATAGGGTAGGAAGTCTTCTAGGGTAAATGTTTCAGAAGTATCTTCTTGAACTTTTTACATAACAGAAGGATCTTATATCAAAGGTTGACAATCAGTTTTTGTAAACACATCGGAGGATGTAGGTTGGGATGGTTTAAAAACAAAAGGATCAGTCTCATAAAATTTTACATGCACTGTTTCTTCAACAATACAAGTATTTTTATTGAAAACTATCTATGCCTTAAAAGTTGTGGAGTAGGCTAAAAAAATTCCTTCATCAGATTTTGGTGCGAAATTATGTAGATTATCTTTTGTATTCAGAATGAATACTTTGCAACCAAAAACCTTGAAGTAGGAAAGTCTTGGTCTTCTTCCGTTCCATAACTCATAAGGAGTTTTATTAAGAAAAGGTATAACCAAAACTCTATTTATAGTATAACAAGCAGTACTTACAGCTTCAGCCCAGAAATGTCTAGCAATAGAATATTCACTCAACATGGTTCTAGTTATCTCTTGAAGAATTCTATTTCTTCTTTCAACTACAACATTTTGTTGAGGATTTCTAAGTGCTGAAAAATTGTGAGTAATACCTGATCTACTACAAAAGGTTTCAAGATCAAAATTTTGAAATTCTCCTCCATGATCACTATGAATAGTTTTTAGTGGAAGATTTTTCTCATTTTTAACTTGTGCTATAAAACTTTTGAAATAAGAAAAATCTTAAGACTTGTTTGCTAGAAAATAGACCCAAGTAAATCTGGTGCAATCATCAACTAGAACAAACACATAGTATTTGCCTCCAATACTTCTAGTTTGTGTTGGACCAAAAAGATCCATGTGCAATAACTGTAGCTCATCAGTCATTGAGACTTCACCAATTGATTTAAAACTAGATTTGTGTTTCTTTCCATATTGAAAAGGATCACAAAATTTAGAAAAATCAAATCTAAGCTCCGGTAGATCCTTAACTAGTTTCTTCATAGAAAGTTTATATAAGTTTCTATGGTTACAGTGACCTATCCTTCTATGCCATAACTAGGAATGATCTTCCATTTCACTTAGGCAAGGTAGATCTTGGCTCCTGAGGTCTTCTAAGTTCAAGGTGTAAACATTCTCTTACCTATTGGTTGAGAGAATAAATTCTTCCTTGGTATTGTGTACTAACCACTTATCATTCCTAAAATTCACAAGGTATCCTTCATCACATAACTGAATTATTCTAATGATGTTGTGCTTATGACCCTTAACAAATAAAACATTTTAAATCAATGTTTTACCAAGAAGAACAATACTACCTATACAAACAATTTCTCCCTGAGAATTATCACCGAAAGTTACCTTTCCTCCATTCGTTTTGATAATCTTTTCAAAATATCCTTTGTTACCAGTCATGTTCCAAGAACATCCACTATCCATGTACCATGTTTTGTTGTTGATACTTCCTTTATCTTCCTGACAACAAGATAAGAGTTAGTCTTTCGGAATCCAAACTTGATTGGATTCGAGATTTCCAGACAACAATATTTTAGGCAGCCACACATTCTTAGAAAAATAGGCTTTGTGAAAACCTAGAGATTGGGTTTTATTTAAAGATAAATTCTTTGCCCAGTGACCACCACATTGAAACATGGTACAAAATGGTGCACTTTTTGGAACAATGTAGTTATTACTAAATGGTGGTTTTCCATGGGTATAACCAAATCTGGATTTGTTTCTTGAAGGTCATATTTGTGAATACATTTTATCAAAATTTTCTTTACCATGAGTAAAGATTGATAAACACTTCTTTAAGGAAAAAAATTTGGACTTGAGTTTAATAACCAATTTTTTATCTCGAAAATCATTAGATTTAGAACTAGAGCTAGGCTCGAAAACACTTTTCTCAGAAATTACTTGTTATAACTATTTAGAAAGATTGTTCTTCTCAGAACTTACTTCCACAAGATTTTTTTGAAATACTTAAAAAATAAGAATTTTTCCTATCAAGATCATTAGAAAGATCTGATATTTATTTTATAAGAATAACATTCCTAGAGTTATCTTTATCAAGTATTTTATTGAGTTTAGAATTTTCAATCTCAAGAAGTTTAGCAAACCTAGAAACTTCTTCATACGTAGGTGAAGTATTTTCTTCATCAGAAGAGGATTCTTCATCTGAAGAGTTATAATACTTACTATCATTAGAATTTAAAGATACATTGGTCAATGATTCATCATTTCATACCTTAGACATAAAACAATGATTTTTAATGAGTAATCTAGCTATAAGACCAAGATTCTTCTGTCCTGAATATTAATAATTAAAAGATTCTTCTGAATAATAACCACCACTGGCACTCCAGGTGTCATTTGATTTCAGAACGTTCTTAGCTTCGGTTTTGTAATATTTATTTTTGTTCCTTCCATAATGTCTTTATTTCCCTTCTTTCTTTTTGAGAAAAGGGAAATCTGGTCTAATATGTCCAGCTCTCTTGCATTCATAACAAGTAACTTATCCATCTTTCCTGTCTTTCCTTTCCTTTTTCTTATACTTGGATTGAAAATTTCTTTGGCCAGCTTTCTTGTTCATCCTTCGAGCAAGATTTGCTAACTCGTTTTCTGATATTTCACTTTCACTAGATTCTGACTGAATAACCACCATCTTACACTTGGATCTGGTTACTCTCTCAGGAGTCTTATATTTCATATGATTTGATGTTATTTTAAAAGCAACAGTACCATTCCCATTCTTTTTTTTGATGTTGTCATCATCTCTCTTCAATCTTGTTTCATGTTGGAGAAGAGTTCCGAATAGTTCATCAAGAGAAATTTGAGTGACCTTCCTGTTCTCATCTATAGCTATTCGCTTTGATTCCCACTCATTGGGCATAATATCAATTATCTTATCCACAAGGGCTTCATCATCTAACCCTTTTTCACCCATAGACTGTAAGTTGTTGACTATAGTCATAAACCTCTGTTGAACATTACAGATTGGTTCTCCATACGGAAAATTGAATCCATGTTACTCAGCTCTAAGCATAGCTCTCATAGTTTCAATCACTTTAGAAGTTCCAAAGTGTGTAACTTCTAACTTCTTCCAGATACAATTAGCTGCTTCACAAGAAGAAATTTGGCTATATATATTTCTATTCATTGAACATAGTAAAGTATTGCGTACCTTATAATTGAGTTGATACTCTTGCTTTTCCTAGTTAGTGAAAGTTCTAACTTCCTTATCTAGAATTTTATAATCACCAGTAAGCATAACGAAATTATCCACTCCAGTATTGATAACAAAAGTCTTCATACGATCTCTCCAGTACTCATAGTCATTACCATCAAAGATTGGTGGTCTTGTAGGGTTTAGATTGTCAAAAGAACCAACATTGATTCCTGTCATTCTTAAAAAAACTTTGGAAACCAAACTGGTTAGTAGAAAAAGTTCGTAACCACAATGTTTAGAATGACAATTAGGAATGATAAATCGGAATGAAAAAGTTAGGAATGAAAAAAAAACTTTCTGAGCAAGGATGAAGGTCAATGAAAAATGAGCAAGAAAAACTTATATGTGAGTATAATTATTTCTGAGACCTCCTCTGATACAAATTGTAGGATCAAAATAATGATGTAGATGCTCAATATACAAGAGGGGGTGAATTGTACACTTTAAAAATTTCCTTAGACAAGGAAAAATCTAAGTTTAACAAAGTTAAACTAAGAAAATTCACAACACCTCTAATCACCAACTGGATAATTGGAACAAAGGTTTAAAATATAAGATTCTTCCTTAAAGCGTATAGAATCTAAACTAATTAGAGTACAAGTGTAAGGAAATATAGAGGGTTATACTTTCCTTACAATAAAAAAGTTCAGAAGAAAAAAAAAGTAGTAAAACAACAAGTGACAAGATATAAGTCTTTTAACCCAATGAGAAGGGTATCCAACAACCTTGGATAAAGGTCCCTTGATTTATACATTCAAGCAAGTCTGTCTTACCCACATAGGGTAAGCCCTCGATACGAAGATCGGAATCTCTATATTGATATCCCCACAAGACCTCAACTTCAAGGTAGTTGGAACCTCTGTCTTCCTCAGCAAGGAAGCCCTCAAAGTTCAAGGTAGTCAGCACCTCTGTCTTCCTATCCCCGGAAGTCCTCAAATGTAATCACCAACATTCGGAGTAGCACAAAGAAATCTGAATGAGAGGTTCTATATGCACAAAGCATGAAAATATTCTCTCTCTATAAATCACCTTAATAGAGTGTGGTTCTAGATTGATCAACTCGTTATTGAGCTCATTCAAATAAGATCCTATTTATAGCCAAATTTCCAACAGTCATCTCCCTCCTCCAATGGTCATATTTTCCATGAAATTCGGAGGGACCTGTACACGTGTAACTCAACCAACGGTTAATTAGAAACAGAATGAACAACATCATTTAATAATAAATCATGTATAACTGAATGCACGACATCGTTTTGAAATGAAGCAAATGTAAGTAAAAGACATACAAAATTTCTGAGTTTAAGCAAATTAAAAGTTCAGTGTCTAACCAAAATGAAATTCGGAGTCTATGTTAAGAAATGTTCGGATTCTGTTTTATAGGAATTCGGAGTCTGGTGTCACCAGAGATTGGAATCTGAACTTGCAGAGTTCAAAGTCGAACTAGTAAAAGTTCGGAGTTGAACTTAATAAGAGTTCAGAGTCGAGCTCATGAAAGATCGGAGTCAAACGTCATAAGAGTTCGGTGTCGAACTCATGAAAGTTAGGAGTCTAACTTCATAAGAGTTCGGAGTCGAACTCATGAAAGTTCGGAATCGTACTTCACAAGAGTTCAGAGTCGAACACAAGAAAGTTTGGAGTCTAACTTCATAAGAGTTCAGAGTCAAACTCATGAAAGTTTGGAGTCGAACTTTATAAGTGTTCGGATTCAAACTCACCAGAGTTTGGAGTCGAACTTCATAAGAGTTCGGATTCGAACTCACCAGAGATCGAAGTTGAACTCATGAATTTTCGGAGTCAAACATCGCCAAAGTTCAGAGTCGAACTCATGAATGTTCGGAGTCCAGAATTCAGATTGGAACTTCATTTCAGTTCACATCCAGAATTCGGATCCTAAAAATAGAATGCTCCAAATATTTATATTATATGACTTCTGGTATTTGGGGTATGAATCAAGTTTTTGTACTTAAGAAAAATATTTCTATGTATAAGAAAATATTGGTTAAGGTAAATTTCCTTAAGGAAGTAAATTTTCCTTATGGAGGTAAAATTTATATTTGCTTAAGTATAAGGTGTTTGTGATTTTCCAAACAAGAAGAAATGTAAAAGTCATAAGGAAAACCTTATTGACTCAATAGATCTTAGATCATAGAGAAAGTTTTATACGAAATAAGACAATACCCCTCATGAATGTGTTGTGGAGAAACCAGAAGTTTGAAGAAGCAATGTGGGAATCAGAGGATGTGATGAAGCCGAGTTAACCTCATCTGTTTTAGTGTGAAAAAAGAAAATTTTGATGGAAAAATTTCTTAAGGGGAGAAGATTGTAATGACCCAAACATTCATTAATGAAAATTTCTATTGATATAATTAAATGTACTATTATGTAAAATGGTTATAAAAAATATTCACTTATTATGATTT
Source organism: Viscum album (assembly GCA_963277665.1). Classification (NCBI taxonomy): domain Eukaryota; kingdom Viridiplantae; phylum Streptophyta; class Magnoliopsida; order Santalales; family Viscaceae; genus Viscum; species Viscum album. The sequence continues at coordinate 620,196,960 of OY728167.1, read as the reverse complement.
ATGTTTTGGGATTTCAAAATACCATCATGAATTGTGACCGTTTCTAATTTAGCAGTTAAACATTGATCACATGATTAGTATAAATATACGGCTTTAACAAATCCAATTTACTCAGGAAAAGGAAGAGATAGCCTCATATTGTAGAATTTATGTATAAAAATCCCATTTACTATATCTTAGAAAGGAGGTGGCTTCATTGGGATTCACTCTTGACCAATCCCAAGCTGAGCTTCAACACGTTAAGCTCGAACAGAACCACCTATGAGAGAAGTGGAAGTTGATAGAGATTACCACCTGAGCGAAGTTATCTGATCCACCCTAAGAGTATTTCACCATCGCAAGCCTTACGATTTGATCATATGTAGGTGTTATAAGGGTTATGTAATGATACCCTTGTACTATTATTATGCTAACTATTTTTGTATAGAGAATATAAATTCATTTTATTATTGTTACTTTGTAAAGAGTTTTTAATGAAAAAATAGAATTTATAGTTAATTAATAAATATATTTTGATAAATTAATGGATTTTTCAATTAAATAATATTTTAATTAAATATTATTACTAAATTTATTTTTATTAAATATAAATGACCATATAATTATTATGAATACAATTGTGATTTTTATTAAGGTTTTATGCTATTTTTGTCAAAAACCCATGAATTTTCGATAAATGTCGGTTTATATTTAAAAAGAAAAAAATTCACATATTTAGAATTTTTTAGATAAAATGAAAATTATTATTTTAATCAGTACATCGAAATTATCCAATAGTGAATTTTTCATAGTTTTCTGAGAAAATTGAATTTTGGTGTAAATATTAAATACAGTTTAAATATATAATGTGTTTTATTACATCTTAATGACCAAATAGTGATGTAATAAAATAATCATAACATTATGTTCAGCCAATATATATTTTACTATTAAAATAATGTGATTCTATATTTGTTTGATTTATTATACAATGCTTTAGTGGACCCTCCAAGACTTATAAAACATTTTGTCATTTTAAAATGATTTCCTTGAGAGTGTGACTAACCTCCACATAAAAAAGCATAATATTTTAAGATGTTCAGACATTTTCCTTATAAAATATTGTTTTCCAATCCCCTTTGTAAAAAAATATGAGAAAACCCATGGGATGGTTTGTGGTTTTGGTTTGTTTAATGTTTAGGGTCCAAAACCAAAATAATAAAGAATTACTTTGCCTTTCCTACATAAACCACCCCAATCTGCCACTTCCTCATCACTCATATCCTTTGGAGTTATTCCAAAATCTTACCTCCTATCTCTATAATCCTCCCATGTATCCCCAATATACCATGAAGTCTCTCTGAATCCTCTCCCAAGCCTTTGGGATCACACTTCCATGTAATGGATTTCATCCTTTCTCATTTTTGTCCAATTTTCATTAAGTTGTGATTCCCATTTATTTTCAATTACAAATATCTGGGTATGATTTATCATCTCCCCCATACTTACCTATTTATGTTTGAATGATGATATACCCCTTTTTCTCTCATTATTGCCTCCCATGTACACCCATTACCATGCCAAAATTCTGTAAGGAATTTCTCTCTCCTCATTTACATTCAAGTAATTCTTTTGAATTGTGAATCTAAAATTCCCTTAATTTTTTTTGGGAAATGTATCTATATTACCCCTTACTGTACATATCATGTAAATTTGATGAGAAACACCCTTATCTCTAATCAAACATTTTTATAAATTCTTATGTCACACTGTTATGCTGCCGAAATTGCACCGTGATTTTCTAAGCCAAAGTCATTGTGTCATGAATACCATGCCCTTTTATCTATCAAGTCTATTGAACTTTACGAAAATTTACTTATTTATTATATAGTTTTATATATGAATTCCACATTACTTTATCGTGAAATAAATGATGATCTTTAATGAATACATGGTTTCTGATCAATGTGGCATACTTATTCATGAAATGAAATGTTTTAAGAAGGGTGCACCCTGATAGCGCTCCAATGCATTGGGTAAATATTTGTATCATGGTATGTAAAGTTAAATGAGTTTTTACTCATTATAATTCATTTTCAATGAGGTTTTACTCATTATCCATGTGAAATGAGCCTTGACTCATGCTAATACCATGTTAAGTGTGGTTGCAACATTACCATGTTATGATAATCATTTTATATCATGGCTTTATGTTCATGTTTCTATTATACTCCATTGATATTAATATTGCCTATTTTTTTTTATTATTCATGTTATGCCTTTTTCACTCCCTTACTCGGCTTTATAGCTCACCATTTTCTTATACATGTCACCAGGTTACTCCATGAAATGCAAAGTATGTTAGAATGTAGTGGTCATGTAATGGAAGCTATCAATAAAGATGTCATGTTTCATGTTTTAACAAATTATTTAATGTTCCTAATCCCCAAAGACACTAGACCTCTAGATCCTTTATGTTGTATCAAGTGATTATTTTATGTAATAAATAATGTTTAACTATGTAATAAAAGCAGGGTTGTTACATCGGGGGTCGGGGAATTGCAGTTGGTATCAGAGGAAGATTGTCAATAACATTGGAAACATATTTAGAAAATATACATAAGGGATAATAACCCAATGATAGACTTTAATGAAAAGTATAGAGGAACATCCTAAAATTTTGGTAATGTAGATATTATGTGGGTATTATGAGAAAATACATCCATGTATAGATTCTACATGTGGATGTGGTTCTGGAATAGATGTACCCTGGAGTAATAAATCTGAAAACGTTTTTTAATAATTACTTAGGGTAAACTAGTGCATGAAAAAATTCATTACTGAACACCTAGTTCGACACTCTCTGGGGATATGATGAGGATAATTCACATTTTATTTACCTATAATTATTATGGATTTAAAATTAAATATACCTCCAAAGTAACATATGTTTATGATAATAGTATTTAAGACTCATAAATTTATGATATATTCTATACAATATTTTTTGTTATAAAATGTGTATAAAATTATAAAATAATCCAATATATGTCATATTATAGAATGTTTTCCTAGTATAAGGAATGAGAACTCCCATAATGAACATGATCCAGAGAGTAATGTTGATCATATCATTCATGGACATAATACAATACTCCGAAGGGAAATAGTCTCCCACGTATTTACATTATAAGAAGAAATAGTATCATGTTTTAATAAGATTTATAAATAATTATCTGAGTCATATGACTTTGAATTTAATAAAAAGAACCATAATATGGCAGAGAAAATGATGGATTCTAGGAATAAGGGAAAGATGGATTTTTCCACATGTGATAAATGTGGAATGAATAACCCTGGTAAATGCTTGAAGAGAATGTAGGTTTGTTATATATGTGGAGAAAAAGGACACCATGTTAATGATTGAAAGGGTAAAAAAATATTTCCAATGTACTATGCTTCAGCTGCAAGGTGATGAGACACTATGCGAATAAATTCCCCAATCTTCAATGTTGTTTTTCACTAGATATTTCTATTAGATAATGATCATATTATGATACTACCGCAGATGAAGAGGAATGATTATTATTCCTATTAAATAATTATTTCATTAAAACATTTTAATAAAAACCCACTAATTATAATAATTATATAGTATATAAGGTTGTTACTACAGGACTATATCATTAAGGATTTGAGATTATATGGTATTAATAAAAGAGACATTGTTGCAAGTTAGAATTTTTCGATAATATATGGTTAAGGGAAAAATAACCCTTAATATTTTTTTGATACTATGATAATGATGTTAAAAAATGATTGATTTGGAAAATTTATATTGCATTTTATTAACTATATTGGAATTTATTAATGGCTTGTTAGAGTTCCCAACATTTTGTAATTTAAAGAGTATATCCAATATTTTATGTTTAACATATGGAATAATGAAGCATGAACATATTATATAAGGTTTTAGGGTATTTAATTTTATTAATATTTTTTTAAAAGAATACATAATTAATATACTCATATGATTGATATGTGAAAAAAAGGGATTTACATTATGTTATGCTGATTTGATAAATTTAGTGACCATTGTTATAAATTTTGGACACTGAGTTTGGACATAATTATTTTGGATGTCTAATGGTTGGAATGGATTATGATGAAAATTGGATAGTATTTTTTATGTTTCAAACATTTCATAAGGTTATTTTTAGAATATTATAATAATATAGTTTCATCAAAAGGTAACCTGCGGGTCGGGAAATAAACCATAATATCTGGAAAGGTTGTGATACTTTAACCCGTAACTAAAGGTCGACAAGGGTTTATCACTACCACTAACCTATATGATTTCCTAATTATCATAAATTTTTTTTTTATTTAAATGTTAGAAAAAATTATGTATAATTTCTTTTTTGTAACCCTTTATGACTAATAAAAATAAAATAGTTTTGAATTTTATTATGTTTTGGGGAGAAAGACGAGTTTGTAGTCGAAATTCGTTAAAGGATGGAACTATACTTGTCAATTAGGTATGATTCCTTATGTTAGTATTCTATAATTAAAGTTAAGGTCTCATATCTATATGAAAGATCATAACACTAAAAATTATTTCTTATTACTTTTTTTGGGTGAATCAAATCATCCCATAGACCATCACATATTTATTTCTTTATGGTTGTTAATATTCTCCTAACCATGTTTTTTATAACTCTTCCCCACAACATGACAGTTTTATTTTCATCCATGTACATGTTTTAACTTTACAACAATGTTCTCCTATTTGAAAGCCCAATTTTTGGGTGAACTTGTTTCTGTTTTTTTCTATTTCCCCAAGAAGAAATTTTATCGACCCTTATTATGATGAAGGATTTAAATAAAAATATTTAGAAATGTTAAAATTCCAGTTTTAGATCCTATGATCAAATTTTGAGGATGAAATTTTTTGATGTAGGGGTGAATGTAGGACCACTTGATTTCATAGTTCATTATCTTTTTAATGAAATTAAATAGCTTATATTGCACACAACACTATCTTGGCTTACCATACATGCAAGATTGAATTTGGGTGAAATAACACATTTGTATTATAATTATTTAAATGTTATATTGATAAAATAACCATCAATAATTAAATATATGAATAGTAATAAATAATTTTTATATGTTATTCATAATATTTTAACATAAATAAAACATATTAATAATGAAACATATACGTTTCGTTAAAATATTTATAAGTTTAGAAATATGATTCTCTTAAAGAAAATACCATTTATGTCAATTTTTAAACAATAATATAATTAATTTTAGACACTAATAGTTATTAAATTTGGTAAAATAGTCAATCTTTTTGAATTCAGTATATCAAAATTATCCAAGGGTGAATTTTTGGTATTTTCTAAAAACATTCAATTTTTGATCAATAGTGAAAAACATTGCATTGTTGTTGTTAACCGACTTTTTCATTTAAATAATTTTTTTATTTTATATTTATTTTAATTTCAAAATATATAAATAATTCATATATTAATCCAATTTCATTCATTAGAATCATTTTTATAATAAAAGTAGACATAAATATTCGATGAACCATTTAAACGTATTTTTACTTGCAAATTAGCCAGATTTGCGGATTAGCTTTAAATGTAATTTTACCACTTCTGTGAATTTAATTTCAAAAAATCGACATAGATGATTATAATCAATATGAGAAATGTGGTCTAATATGATCAAAATTATTTTTGGTGAAAAGTAATTTTTGAATTTATTTAACGTAGTTAAAGGTAAATTTGGTAATTAATGGTAAAAATAATATTATAATAATATTAAATTAACATAACATTTGTCCTAATTTCATTGGATGAGTGTTTTTCGACCAAAATAAATCTTAGGTCAAAAATTTGATCCTTTTTATTCCAATTGTTTTTTTATTAGGACATTTATTATATTTCATTTTACGAATAGTTAAAAATGTTATATTCAAAATTTAATAAATTTTTTCTTTTTAATATGATGTTATATAAGTGATATGGTAGAATATTAATAGTATATAGAATGATAATAAATTTGTGTACATCATGATAGTTTATTTATAAATTTTATACATTAAATAATATTATTAAATGGTGACATAATGATGATGAAATAATAGTTTAATTAATTGAGATAACAAATGAATGATATTAAAAATATTAAAATGATTATAATTTGACCAAATTAATGATATAAAATAAATTTATAGATAATTTAGGCATGTTAGTGACATATAATAAGTATTTTCTTGAAGTTATCTTGTTCTTTTGATATTTTTAAAAATGAAAATATTGAATAGTATCAACATTGAAAAAATGATACATTTAAATGAATATTACTTTATTAAATGTTATTAAAGTCATAAATATGTAAGTTTGGGTCGTTGTTGGAGTCTCAAAAGGTGGGTTAATTGAGATCCAATAAAAATTTCTATTAAAAAAATTATATGAAAGAATCCCCCAATTTAAAAACAACACATGCCAATTAATGAAAGTAGTAAATTTATAATAGTATTACTATTAAATTAATTTTTTAGAATATTGATAAATTATCAGTTATAACAATATTTGATATTGATATTACATTTTGTTTAATTTACTAAGAAATAATAGTTATAAATACTATCCAAGACTAACTATCAATGAAAATTAGAGTTTTCTGAAATATTAGTTAAAATTGAGTGAACTAAATTTGAAAACCCAGAGGATTAACCAAGTGGTTCAATCTCAAGCCAAGACTTTGTCCTATCCACTTAGATATCACCTTCCACCAAGATATATATATATATATAGAAATCTTTGATCCACACCCAAGATACGGGTTTACATAATAGTATACAAACATTCTAGGTCACAAGACCTCTACCACAGTTCTACGTGGGAACTAAAATAACCAGGACACACAAGACCTCTACTACATTTCTATGTTGGACATAAAAGGTGTTAAAAGATGATTATGTGAGGATATCTTATATTATCTAGTTTATTATAGGAGATAGTTTTTGTTTAATAGACTAATACCGACACTACTCGAAATGTAGTATAAACTCACAAAAAAGAGTAGGGAATAAAGAGATAGAGTATAGACGGATCTGTGTGTTTCAAGATGCAGATATAGATTCTTTGGGTGTAGAATATGTGAATATTGATTCATCTTCTATAAACAGACATGGAAATAGAGTATTGTGATGCATTGTGTTATAGTTTCAAATAATATGAATATCTATTCCTTTGTTTCATTTTTTTTGCACTAGAGATGGTGGAAATTTGGTGCACCATAAGTTCTCCTTTGTTTTCAGTTAGCTAAAATGAGAACTACTGCTATGTTATTCATCCTTTAATTAATAGGTTCAATATTGGTGCTTATGTGAGTCCTCTTTTGTATGTCTCTGTGTATGTGTCTTTCATCTAACATTAATTTCTCTTTGATATTCATTATAATGAAAATACTAAACTGGAGATACCTCGTACTTATGAGATCCCAATTAATGTTGTCTGGAAAAAGAATTAATTTAATCAGTAGAATTAAAACTCTCAAATATGACTGTTAGAGAAAATTTTCAATAAAAGAAAATTTAAAATGTCTATCTGTGAATCCTCTGTCAATAAATCATTTTGTCAGTGACTCCTTCTATCAGGGAGTCCTTTTGTTGGTATCAATGAATCATTCTATCGGTGATTCATTGTGTTTGTGTCTCAATGTTTTGGTGAATCAATGCATCAGTGACTTATTTTTTCTATTGGTGAGTCATTCCTTCTATATGTGATTCATTTTTATTATCGGTGAGTCATCTATCAGTGAGTTAGTTTGTACTCTCAGTGGGAAATTTGCTCTGTCGGTGAGACATTTATTCTGTTTGTGTGGAATTCGAACTATCAGTGAGAACATTTACTCGGTTAGGGTGTCAGTTTAAGTACTGGTGAGATATTTGATCTATCAGTGTCAGTGACTCATACATGGACATATTTCTGTTTTAACTATCATATAACATGAATATACACAGAATGTGTTAAACATATAAGGCTAAATATATAATCACAATTAAACATAAATAAAAATGATTTAGTATAGATAGACATGATTGAAATGATTTGACATGTTTTGACATGATTTATGATTTTTAAAACCATTAATACTAGAGAGGGGCCAAAACAATCCCCCATTTTGATGAAAAAAAATCATGGTATTTTTAAATTAAAATTATTTAATGATTAATATAATCCTTCCACTCAATATCTCTCGTTATTGATGTTCTTAAAAAAATAAAATTGCTCAAAAAATAGATACGATTCAGAGGTAAAATAAATAATTTCATATTTTCTCACACTTTTGGGATTATCAAAAATTTTAAAGAAAGGAAATAATATAAATAAATAGCGCGATAAAACATATAATGAATTAAAAGATTAGGGAATTTCATAAAAAATGTAGTTTGAATTAATTGGAATACCACAAAAATAAAGTCAATTCGCCCAATAAAAAAGTGATCCCAACTATTCTATTTGATGCACTTTGTCCTTTCCTATGTAACAAAGATCATTGGAATGTCAAATGCATGGAAGCTGAGAGTCTGGAGTGTCCGAATAAATTTTCACTGGTGGAGGTATAATGGATTCGGGAATAGAAGGGAAAATGGTAGGTTTTGTTGAACCGTGAGGCTGGATCTGCACTGTAATACGAGGCCAGATTTGGCTCGAAACCTGAGAAACTAACATTGACTGATGCTGGGGTAGAAAATAGGTACTAGGAGAATATGATGTGGCCAAATACTGTCTGAAAGGTGTATCATCAGGAACCACTATTTCTTCACTCCATACAAGGAGATATGGATTTAATAGATTGATGAAATTTTTGATTATTTCTTCTCTATATTGCATTGAATTTTCAAAAAAATCCTTGTTCTCCATAAAATTTTCAAGAGAGGTGTGATGTCCATCAATTTATGAACATGATCTTTAAAATATGGAGTAACTATATGAAACTTCATATTCTCTACCAAATATTTAAAGTGGTTGGTCAGCTAATTCTTAGTGTAAATTCTTCTAAAATATGAATTAATACCCTTTCCAAGTTCTTCCAGAGTAGTAGAGTCTTACTTGGTATAAAATCTGACCATATCATGCACATGATCAGTGTTCATCTCCATTATTTCAAGGCTTTATTAACCAGAAGAAAGAAAATAATGACTTATTCTCTTCTTAAATTATATATCTGACCATATCATGCACAAGAGAAGTGTTCTTCTCCATTATTTCAAGGCTTTCCAGACTAGAAGCACAAAACAATGATTTATTCTCTTCTTGAATTACTTATCTTACCATTTTACTATCCAAATATTGATAAGGATGAGCATTGGTAGATGGAACAACTGGAGATGAGGTGTGTTCCTTAAGAGCGTTAATCCCTATATCCAAACATCCTGTATGCATAGAGGATAACCCATTTATGGTAGAAACCGGTTTCTCATCACATTCCCAAGCCTGTTGATGTTCTCAACAATCCTTTTAGCCCTTACAATTAGGATTGGATGAATTTCATCTATAAACATCTCTGAATATTTGACCGCATCGGTCTCACATATACCAACATCCTGAATTGGAGCAGGTGTATTTTTCATAGACTATATCATCTATTCAATAAAAGTCTTTAAAGGGTTTTCCTTATCACTTGGATTAGGTGTGGACACAACTTGAGTGACAACTGATTCCTTGAAACCCAAGTATAACTCTTCTTTATAACTTTCAAAGTCATCTTTAGTGACATAGTCACTAGAGAAGGGTCTAAGCAACTCATTCTCTTGCAACAGGAATGGACACATCATCATCTGAATCTTCATAGTCCAAACCAACAGCTTCATATCTGAATTCCTTACTAATTCACACAAGACATCATCATCTAAAGTAGTGAGAGTTTCAATACTCACTCTTCTAGATTGAGGTTCCCCCTCACCCTGATGTCTCCTTTTATTAGGCTCCCCCTCAACTTGAGGTCTTATTCTAGAATATACCAACTATGGTGCATGGATTATTTGAGCATTCACTTCTCTTTGAACTACAACCAGTACCTATTATATAGTATCAACTACTGAAGAACCATGTGGGTCTATAATGTGTTCCTGATTCACACTACTAACCACCTCTATATTATCACCTGGATCATCCCTAATATGATAATAGCTGTTTTCATATATACCTATTTCATCTTCCCCATCATTTTCATCATCTTATTTGCTTCTATCATCATTTTCTTCATTTCCTTCTTCCTCTTCTCTATTGTCAGAGCCAATTACAATTTGTTTTTCTTCTTCTCCATATAATTAAATTTCTCTTTCTTCTTCTTCATCTTCCTTGTCTCATTCTTCTTATTTTGTATTCTCTTTAGAACCACTAGAAATTATCTCATACTGAATATATTTAGACACATCTGTATCCTCATCACCATTATCATCAATATTTGGTTCATTAGATGTTAAGGATTGAGGTGGACTAGGAGGTCCATAAAACAATCTTCATGGAGATTCATTGTATCTGGGTCACTCCTATCATCATCAGGAGACCCCTCTTCCCTAATAGGAGTATCAACTTCTGCATCATCTAAATAAATATGTTCAGCCTCATCTGGTTCTAGACCAGGATCCACTAAATATATTGGCCTAAAAAGGTGGTGAACTGTGTTGGATTTTTCATAAATATTATCCTCATCACCAACCCATTATTTCTTCCATGGGTTCCAATGAATTTTGATCATCTTTCATATCTCCTTATGAAAGAAAATTCCACTATAAGCTGAAACAGTTTCTTCAGCTTCATCCACACATCCTTTCACTTGCAATGTGGATGAGAACATACTTCAGTGGAATATGGAATTGGTCTTATAATAGGTCTTAATCATTTCAATGATATGCACTATCAGATATATTAATAGGTTGATTCTAATTTTTGTTCCTAAAAAAATACAACAATTATACATCTTAATACATCAAAGATGCAAAGTCCCCTTTCTTGGGACAAAGCTAGTGCTGAATAAACATGAGAAAAATTATAATCTCCCCTATAGATCAGTACAAATAGGCCTCATAGGATAATAATTTATTTTCAGCACATTCAGAGCTGTCTCATAGTAGAAAAGATAACTTACAGGTGGACAAGTTCATTGGTAGTCATCGTACACACCTTCGTGTGGAACCATTAGGCATTCATCCCAATGCCTAGATGAAAACAAAATTCTCCTTCCATTAATAATAGATTTGATCCAACATTCTTTACTACATTAAAAAATAAACTCATCATTTTTATAGAACTCGTGCACATGTTTATGATAAAATGGCCTTCCATTATTTGAAAAACAGTCCATACCACCATGAGTTTGCAATACCATTAACAACAGAGACGTACTGTAAAGCAGTAGTTCAGAAGGAACGTCCATATTTGGAGTTACTACATGGTTCTCAGGATATTTATTAATAGGATGAGACTTAATAGATTATCCATTATCCTTCTTAGTAGGGTGTGACTGGTATCTAGATCCTTCTTCGACCATGTGCTTCATTCGTTCCATTTTTGATGGTTCGATTGATTTTTGGAAAGTGAAAGGTCTAGGGTAAAGAGAAATGACAGAAGAGTGTATGGTTCAAAGTGCAAGGGTATGTGGTTGAATAGATCAACTAGAATTTATATCATTTAGGGAATTGTAGATCATAAAGTCATGAATTAATTTTAATGAAATAATTTAAATAACCTCATTTTTATTAACTCATAAAATAAATAAAACAGTAGGTTATATCGGTGACATCATAAATTCATTTTTATTACAGTATCGGTGTCAGCAAGAAATTATGAGCATGATAGTAACAGTGTCAGCATGCCAAGATGAATGTGGCAGTATCAGTGTCAGCATGACACTATCGGTGTCAGCTTGACATCTACACTTATTTTTTGCATAGAGTTATCAACATAAGTTCCTTATAAGTTAATATTCCCTATGTCATGTTTGTTGTAATTAATTATTTCAGAGCTCAATGGCTTCATGAATATGTTATAAATCTAATGTTTAGTTCCAATAAACTCTAGTGTTATCTCACCTATTTTATAATGATCTCTCAAAAAGTGATTTATTACATCAATATGATTTTATCTATAATGAGAAACATGATTCTTAGAGATGTTAATAGCACTTGTATTAATACAGTTTATAGGGACATGTCTTAATTGATATCCATAGTCTAGTTAAGTGTGCTTCAACCATAAAATATGACCACAACTACTAGTAGCTATGTATTTATACTCAACAGTAGATAATGAAACAAAATTTTTCTTTTTATTACACCATGAAACTAGATATTTTCCCAAAAAGTAACATATTCCAAAGGTTCTCTTTCAATATAACATAAAAGCGCCAAAGAAGCATCAGGCTAACTCACTAAATAAAAATATATTACTCTAGGATAGAACAATCCTAAGTTGGTAGTATATTCAAGGTATTTGAAAAATTAATTTAACAGAATTTAAATGAAATTCATTATGGTTAGAAGAAAAATTGTCACACTTACACACACTAAACATAATTTCAATCCTGCTAGAATCCAGTTATAGTTAACATACAATCATTCCTCTATAATTGTTTTGATCAAAAGATTTACCATTTTCATCAAGATCCATTCTATATGTTATACTCATTGGGGTAGCACTTCTTTTAGTACTATCAAAGAAAAAACTTTTTAAAAGATCATTATTATATTTAAATGGATTTAAAATAATATCTTGTTAATTTGGAAATATTTTAAATCCAATGATGAATGTGAGTTCCCACATTTAACTCATTTTAAATTTTCATTGCATCCATTCTAAAAAATCAACGGATAAATAATTTTAGATTATCCAAAAATAATATCATCTATATATATTTTAACTACTTACACACCTTTAAAAATTCCTTTTTTTAAGAGATTAGGATGATCTATACCCTTTTTAAAACCTTTGGAAATAAGAAAACTACTTAGTCTTTCATAATAATCTATTAGAGTTTATTTCAAACCATATAATGCATCTGTTAATTTAAAAACATCATTTGTAAAATGAGGGGTTTTAAAACTAATGGGGTTTTCAAAAAAAACATCCTCAACTCTAAACCCATTTAGGAATAAACTCTTAACATCCATTTGATATATTTTGAAATTTAGATATTATTCAAATGCAAGAAATATTCTAATGGACTCAAGTCTAGAAACTGGTGAAAAAGTTTCTTACTTGAAAATCCCTTCATACTGATTATAACCTTATTCAAGAAATCTAGCTTTATTTCTTACAATATTACTTGCATCGTCTACTTTATTTCTAAACACCCATTTTGTTCATATTTTCATGGTGTCTTTAGGTCTATATACATGATTTAAAACTTTATTTCTCTCAAAAAGATTCAGTTTTTCATACTTATCCATTACTAAAAATTCATCACTTATTTAATCATGAATGATTTTAGGTTCAAGTTGTAACAAAAAGGCTTGATATTTAACATGACTTCTGAGAAAATCTCTAGTATGTTTCCCTTTATCTAGGTCCCCAACTAAAAAATCTATATGATAGTTTTAAAAAGATCTTGTGTATCTTGAGTAAGAAGGGCTAGTTATTTCATGTTCTTCAATAGTTTTGGGTTCATCATGAATAGATTAGGGAAAATTTTAAGAACATGATAAATTAGAGGTTTCTTAATAGTAGGGTAAAATGATTTTTCATTTTTTTTAGATATGAAAAATCATCCTCAGGATTTTCTAGGGAGGTTTTGGGTTCATGTGGATCAGTCTAATCAAATTTGACATGTGTAGATTCTTACACACACTTAGTTCTTTTATTAAAGGTTTTATAGGATTTTCTATAGATTTTATAACCTATAAGTATTCATTCATGTCTTTTGGATGAAAATTTTTCAAGACATGTTATTAAGGATATAGATTTTCAAGATAAAAAATTTTAGTAACTAGCATTGGGTTTTCTTTTCTTATATAGCTCATAGGGGGTCTCTTAGGACTTGTCCTAATTAAGACTCTGTTAATTATATAGCTACGTTTATTGGAAAATTATGGAAAAAAATACACAGGTAAGTCATATTCATTAATAATTTTCTGAGATATCTCTTATAAGGTTCTATTCCTTCATTATAAAATTTTATTCTGTTGGGGTATTCTAAGAGAAGATAAGTTATTAATATAGCCATTTTCTGATGTAAAATATTCAAACTCTTGTTATTCAAACTCACAACCATGTTAAATTATTAAGGATTTAATTCAATAACCACTTAGGTTTTCTAATATTACATCATACAATATAAAATGAGATAAATATTCACTTTTATGAGTATGAAAGAAAGTCCATGTATATCTAGAATAATCATCTTTCAGAACATAGATATAGTGCTTGAAATTTTGACTTGAAACTCTTGATGACCCAAAAAAACCCATGGGAACTAACTCAAGAGGTTGAGAAGTTGAATCTTATTTCTTTGGTACAAAATAGATTTTATGATATTTACTCTTTTGACAAGGATTAAAGACTTTATCTTTTGGAAACTCATGTTTGGGTAGATCCTTGACAAAACCATTTCTAGTAAGAAATTTAAAGATTATATATTTCAATGTACAAATCACGTAAGCCAAATACAAGACACTTTATGAAGGTTACTTAATCATGAAACATTTTGTGAAACTAAATAATGTATGATTACAATATATACATTATCATTTCTAAGAGCAGTAAATGCTAATTCATTTTCGGAATTAAAAACTTTTCATGCATCATTTTCAAATTTAAAATTAATACCATCATCAAAAAACTTATATATACTAAGTACATTATACTTTAATTCTACAACAAAATATTCTTTGGAAATTAATACTGAATTAGGGATACCAATTTGGCCAAGTATAATGTTTTTTCCTTTAGTAGTGTCACCTAAAGTGACATGCCAACCATCAATCTTTACCAGATTTGTTAAGAATGAATAATTTCATGTTACGTGTCTTGAACATCCAATATCTATATACTATAGAATTATATGGGTTCTCTTCAACCAGATTTCCTATAAAAATATATTAGAGAAGAAAAGATTTTGGAACCCAGAGTTGATTGGGTCATGTAACATTAGTAATAAGAGCTTTGGGATCCCACATTTGTTTTTTTGGGTTTCCTATGAAGAGTATGTAAATTATTGGAAAAATAAACATTATTCGGGCCAGAAAAACATGAAACAATAGAATATGTTTCATAGCTGGAACATGTAGAAAAATTTATAGAACAAGGAATAAAACAATATTTTCTAGATTTAGAAACAAAATTGTTTTTGAAAATATTTCTTTTCACTATGTTGATAGACAACACCACTAGTGTGTTTGGGTGAGATTTGTTTACCAATATTTTTTACCAAGATATCATTTCCATTTGTAAGCTTTTATAAACCATTTTTCAATTGTAATTGGGATAATTTAAGCTCATTATTTTCTTTGAGATACTGCATATTATTTTCCATTTATATAGTAATATCGGTTATAATAGTAGAGGTAAGAGCATGGTTCTTCATTAAATCATTTTATTTATCATTTAATTCATTACTTGTATCTTAAAGAATTTGGAAATATTCAAACATTTCCTCATTATTCATATTTTGATAATCACTTTTATCTCTAAAATAATATGAATTAGGTACATGATATTAAAGGGTTACCGTAGATTTGTTTGTCATGAAACACATTTTTTCCTTGTCACCTTTCACATCATGTGATGATTTTAATTCACTTGAGATATCCTCAGATGCAATCCATGTGGAATTCATTTCCTTCTTGTATCATTTAACTTTTTCATCATATTTCATCTTATATTTCAACATTGGAAAATCAGCCTTCACATTCCCTATATTCTTACATTCATAAGAGACTATTTCATTTGAGTTATCATTTTTTTCAATTCAATTTTCAAGTTTCCCATATTATCATATTTACCTTCGTAGTTGGGATTCCTGAATAATTTATTCCTTCTATAAAACTTCTTAATCATTCTGGCTAACTGATCCATTTCCTCATTACTGTTTGACGGTGAATATTCATCACTTTTATTATTACAATGATTTTGAATACATTTATTTTCATTATTAAAGGATGTATTAGTTTTGAAATCCAATAACATTCTCTTTGGTTAATCTTCATGCTCCTTTTGGAACATTAATTATTTCTCAAAATTCATCATCTTTCCTATTAGTTTTTTAAGTGGTATCATACTGATATCTGAAGATTCACTAATTGATATAGAGGTTCCTCTCCATCTTTTAGGTAGGCGTTTGAGAATTCTCATGATTTTCTCTGTAGTAGTAACATCCATTACTAGATAAATCATTGTATTTAAAATTTCATAAAACCTAAGAAACATATCATAAATAGGATCATCAAGATTAATCTTAATGTTATCATATTTAATAGTTTATATGTTAAGTCATATTACATTGACATTAGTAGTTCATTCATATGAAAAAACTAAAGTATCCCAAATATCTTTGGTTGTTTTACATGCATAAATCCTAACACATTATTTATCTCCTAAATAATAGTATATGGAATTTGTAACATTTTAGTTATTATTTTAAGATGTCTTTGTCTATTCATCCCAAGTATTTCGAGCAGGATCTTGAATCATATATTCATCTAGAATGAAAGAAAAAAAATTTCGAAACCCATTCTTTCTATGTTCATTTTCATCGTAATTATCCAATAGGCATAATTTCTTCAATTAAAAAAGGGAGTTCTATTAGTAGTAAAACCTTATTTTCTATTATCAATAACAAAGAATAAATAATATGTTTTTAAAGATTTGAAAATTTAGAACTACAAAAGAAGTTATATATCTTCAAAAAACAACTAAAATAACTATTGAAAATGTATGCACAAAATTTTACACACCCAATGATACCAAATGTCGATCGAAGTATGAGACACTAGAGGGGGCTGAATTGAGTTACTAGGAAAATTTCTCTTAAAAAAATTATTTGAAAGAATCTCCCAATTTAAAAAAACACATTCCAATTAATTAATTTAGTAAATTTATAATAGTTTGACTATATAATAAATTTCTCATAAGACTGATTAAATCTCAATTATAACAATATGAGATATTGAAATAACTTTTTAGACTAATTTACTATGTCAAAATAGTTATAAATTTTATCACAAGACTAACTATTGATGTAAAAATTAGTTTTCTTAAATATGGGTTAAAATAGAGTAAACTAAATTTGAAAACCCAATGGATTAAAACAAGAGGTTCAACACCAAGATGAGGCTTCGTCCTCTCTACTTGGTGATCAAATAGAACCAAAAAATATATATATAAAACATTGATACACACCCTAGATCAGGGTTTAAAAACATTAAACAGATTATCCAGGTCACAAGACCTCTACCACAGTTCTACGTGGGAATTGAAATAGCTAGTTCAGATAGTAAATCTACCAAAGTTCTACAAAGGATATAACAGGTGTAAAAAAGAATTTTGTTTTAATATATATTACATCCTCTAGTTTTGTACAGGAGACATTGTGTGTTTAATCAATAGATACAAACACTACTTAAAATTTAGTAAAAATACACAATAAAGAGCATGGAATAATGAGTTATAGTTTAGAGTGTTCTGTGTGTTGTGAAATGTAGCTTTGGACCCTTTTGATGAAGTTGATGTGAATATTGAATCAACTTCAAGAAACAGAAACTGAAACAGACACTGGTGATACTCTGAGTTTTGGTTTCCCATGAAGATGAAGCTCTATTCCTTTGGTTCTATTTTGTTTTCTCAAGGGGTTTTGGAACTATGTTTCACATCAAGTTCTCTTTTGTGTTCATTCATCAATAATAAAAATTCCTCATGTGTTATTCATCCTTTTATTCACAGGTTCAATATTTGTGCCTGTGCGAGTCCTCTACTGCATTTCTATGTCTCTATTTATTTAAAATGACATGAATTTCTATCTTATATTCTACATCCCGACAATATGCATGTGGAGGTACCTCATACTTCTGACATCCCAATTAATATTTTTGGAAAATCATTAATTTAAACAGTAGCATTAAAATACTAAAATATGACCGTTAGAGATAATTTTGAATAAAAAATTTAAACAGTCTATCAATGAATCTTTTGTTAGTAATTCATTCTATCAATGAATCCTCTAATTAGTGAGTCCTTTTGTTGGTATCAGTGACTCAATCTATTAGCAATTTATTATGTTGATGTCTCCATGAGTTGGTGAATCAATGGGCTGTTCACTCATTTTATTCTGTCAGTGAATCATTCTTTCTGTCGATATCTCATTTGTACTATCAGTGAGTAAAATATTAGTGAGTCCATTTGATCTATTAGTGATAAATTTTATCTATCTGTAAATCATTTACTCTGTCAGTGTGACATTTGATCTTTCAGTGAGACAATTACTCTATCGGTGAGACATTTACTCTCTTTGTGTCTCAGTTGAACTGTTGTCTTGACATTTGTTCTACCGGTGGTAGTGAACAATACTTTTACATTTTTCTATTTTAACAATCTTATAAAATGAATTTATACTGAATGTGTAAACAATTTAATTACATAATGAAAATAATAATTAAACATAACTAAAAATGATTTATTATAGATAAACATGATTTAAATGATTAGACATGATTTGGCATGATATGCGATTATAAAAACCATTAAAACTAGAGAGGGGCCAACACAAATAATTAGCCAACTAACATTGATAAAGTTAAATATTTCATAAAAAAACCTGTTGGGGTTCTATTGGAATTTAATATTAACTATATTAAACCTATAGTGTAGAAATACAAGAAGACATGGTAAGAGTTAAACTGTTTAACTAAGAATTATACAAAAAAGATATGGTTTCTTTTCTATACTAAACACGTCTAAAAATAATTTTATGAGATTAATTCGACCCACACTTATCATATCCTATTAATAAATCACATTTTATCTATTTTAAAAAGAAAAGCAGTTTATATTAAATTATTATTTTAAGATCTTTCAAAAGTTCCCCACAACTCTCTTATAAAAGGACTTCTCTTTATCTTTAATTCACACCTATAATGATCTTTATCTTTGATAACCAATGATCACTTCTACTCCCAACATCCTTCAATAAAATCTAGGAGCCATAAATTGGACATAAATCCATCATTAGGAGTCCATTTGTGAAAATAAAAAAGAGATGATTAAAAAGGAGGTAATTGTTTTACCACCCCTTTCATGGTTATTTTTTTCGTATATTACATCTTTCTAGGTTGTTTCCATTCATAAGTAATAAATATATTATCATACATATAAAGAGATGTTATTATAATAATTTCAAAACCATATTCCTTAATTTATTCATCATATTAATATCAATATAACCATGTGTGCATACGTACGACTTACCATCTCCATGTTATGGTGTAATTTTTTATTCAACACTACTTTATTTGGATGGATATAATGATGATTATAATGGATATAAATAATTAATATAATATGATAATTATTCCATTTAGTTAATATACCTTCAATTCCTAACTATTTAACCATCAAGTGAATGATACCATCACTCATGTGTAAGTATGACTTACCATCTCCAGGACGAGATGTGATTCATCTTCCACGCTCATCATTAAATAATTATTATAAAATATATTTTATGAATAATTATGAAACATATGACATAATAATTCATCTAAAATAATATATTTGTTTATTTATGTACATATATGTCATTCAATTACATCCATATGATAATAAAACGGAAATAACATTAATGTGTACGTACGACCAACCGTCTTCATGAACGGTGTATTACATTTAATATTTATATGTATTATATATATTTATATTCTGAATATATATGATATATAAATCATTTTATTCATTCTGTAATTAATTACATATTGATCTATTCAATACTATCAGGAATAACCAGTCAAAACATGTATGATAATAAAAGTGATTATTACGCGAAATATTGCTTTATCTTGGAAATTATTAATATAAAGTCGGAAATGAATCATATATGATATCATAAATATTTTAGTGATTCTATTAGATATTAATAAAGTGTTTTAAACCATTACACATGTGTTTAATAAATATATGGAGAGTATCAGACCCAATGTAAGGGAATTTCACCTAACTTTTCATTTTGTGAGATCTAAGCAGTGTTTACCACCATTTTCTTGTGTCTGGTGTACGTTCTACCCCAACTATGTTTGATATCATGAATACATTCATCTTAGTGGTATTTAAATAATCATTTGAAGATATTTTGTTTATTATTTAAATGTTCAAGGTTGTATGGGATGCTTTGAATGGTTAAAGTATTAATCCTTTCCCCATTTCAATATTCTTGATATTATCAAACATATTTATTAATATGTATATAAAATATTATAAAGAACATTTTATTTTTATTTTAATTTCATTGTAATTTATTCAAAAGGGGTATTTTTATGGTTTTATGTAAGGGACTCTTAAACTAAAACATCGTTTTTAATGTTAAAATGGTTTCTTATTCTAAAGTATTTATCTTTAATGTAAATGTTTTTAAAATGATTTTATGGATTTATTTATATAGACATTGATGTTTTAAAATGTTAATTTATTTTAATTGATTAAATGTGGTATGGGATATTTTGATTCAAAAATTTCTTTTTAAATGTATTCATTTATAAATTATGCGACATTTAAAAGATTTCAATGTAAAAAAATGTATATTTCTCTCAAATAGTTTTAATGATTTTATTAGATTATTTTTATCTATTTCAACATCCTTTTGTGGATTTTATAGTTAATTGTGGTTTATTTATTATGATAAAATGTTCCATTTTGTATTGAAGGGTTCATGATATATTTTATTTTGGATGATTTATTTTGATAACCTTCATTGTTTATGTTTAAAGTATTAACATTTCATATGTTAGTTTTAAAAAGAATGTGTATATTGATTATCTTCCACCATTTTCCTATGAGAAATTAATTATACATAGTATGTGATGGGTTGGATACTTCATAATGAAAGCCCTACCAGTTGGGGACATGTTAAGAAATTCCCTTGATGCATCGGTAGGTTTCATGATATGAAAGAAGTCTACGAGAAACCCTTGGTGTTTTTTTCAAGCAGTTTTAGATTTCCAGGAGGATATATCTTGACACAAATCAGATGGTTTTCTACCCACAATCGTAAATTTTAATGTGGATAGACCATGACCATAGTTATGGTGAGGAATTATCTTGACATTGTAGGCTCCTAAAATTATGAATTCCCTCTTTATGAGAACAGTTATTTATATTACATGTGATTATTAGACTAGAATAATATCCATGGGAATGATTAAATCACATTAAATGATTTATTCTTTCCAAATTATGATAAATATAATGTATAATAGGATTTAATTTTAGTTTTATGCATTGCCTTAAATGTGTTTTCTTCTTTATGATAGATTCCTCTATATTGGTTATCATTACAGAGAATCTGAGCTCACCCATTTCATAGGATTTATTTGGCTAAGATGCCAAAAATGTTTTATGATTGATATGAAGTGTTAAGTTAGGAGAATAATGGAATTAAAAAAGGATTATATATGTTTTATTTAATGTTTCAAATTGTAATGTAAGGTTAATGTATGTAATCTATTTTCAAAGAATTCTTAAATGATAAGTCCTTTGGGATTTTATTCCTTGTAATCATGCATCAACTACGGGCTTTTGGGATTAGGGTTTTACACTTTTTCTGTTTATGTTATTCCATCATAATTAATGTTACAGGAAAAGGGACTTTATTGTAATGATATATCATGATATTTTATTATTATTTTTTATGAAAATAATACACATGATTAATATTTTTATATATCATATGGAGAATATGAATGAATTGTGCAATCCATTATCTATATTAAACATTCTTTCTTACCCTATAATGATATCTAGTATGTTTTGAGATAGATTACATGATCCTAAATGAGATAAAAAAGTGATTACATGTGGTTGTTAATTCCATAGTTAAGTTTCCTAGCAAAAAAATTAAACTAAACTAAAATCCATGGTTGAAAATTTGTGTAGTATAAAATGGTATGTTGTATGATAATTCCATCACAAAAAGGATCCAGTCGAGACTAAGAGAAATAGTTGACCCTGGAATGGAGCCAGAATAAGTTTTCGAATATTATCCCGATGGTGAATTGATGATTTAAGTTGAGGAAATGGGAGATACAGATGATGTGGAAGATTCTATTAGTATTTATTTTGAAAAGGGGAGTTACCCAGATGTTTCTAACACTACTAATGTGATATTTGGTTCTCCAAACCATAATATTTATCTTCCTACCACTATTTTTTTGGATGAAAATTAAAATGATGAAAAATTAGTTTCTATTGGTAGTCAATTTGATATATAATCTTATGTGAGTCTAGAGGATGTGATTCTATTTTTGATGATTCATAATATGATATTAACAGAAAACATGAATATGAGGAATAAAATCCCTTCAATACTATCATTGAGTATAGTGGGTATTCTATATGAGAGTGGTAGAGAATTTCCACATATAGATTAGCATGTTCAGAATCTGGTAATTAATATGAATTAGTTGTTCTGTAAGGTTAGGCTTATAGATTCCCTATTGAGCTAGTGAATTTAGATAGAAGTTAATATGAGACATTATCTTAGGGGGTGAAATCCCAGGGATCTATAATTTTAAGATTAGATAAATATTACATTGATAGTTATGATGATAATGATGAATAGGATGATAATTAGGGATGCCAACCTGAGCATGGTTACCCTACCATTTCATATGAATAAAGAGATCCTAAGGGATCACTATTCGATATAATTTATGAATAAGAAAGATTCAATCCTTTTTATTTTGAGGCACTTTTTATAGAACATATACATGAGGATTATACATGTACTAGCATGGATATGACTTCACATCCTCCTCCTCCGCCTCCTCATTCCATCGGTCTAACTGAATCTGATCATTAGGACTCTTGAATATATCTTCTATTAAATATTATTGGTTATATTATATCCTCATTTTTTCAAAATACAATTCTATGTGGTGATTACACCAAGACAATATTTTATTTGTTACATTATCATCTCTATCCCTAACTCCACTTTTTTTAGGAAAACCAGTAATGAAAAAAAACAGGTTAGTGGAATTGATGGATTCCATTAAATATTCTTTATAATATATGATTTTTAATGTCATATAGAGAGAGAGTTATAACTTATAGAGAGGATAGATTCTTTGTCTAATCCTAAAAATTCTTCTTCCAATGTTCCACCCACCTCTTTTTATTTTTCAATTGACACTGAACTGATCAGATCTATAGTGAGTGAAAAATATAATGCTTTGATGAGTGATTTTTATACTTCTCCATAGATTGAAATTTTATATATTAAATATCATTGTGAGATCATGTACATGTTCATTAGATAATTCTTACTTATGTTTTTAAGTGATAGAGAAACTTTTACTATTTCTATAATATAATATCCCTTTAGGATTTATATCATGCATGATCTAATTTTTATCATTGTGTTTATAGTTAAGAAAATAATAATTCCTCCAATTACTAGGGTCTTCAAGAAGAATGTGACCCAGTGCAGGATGTTTGACAAATAACCAGGGTGTCCTAGGAGATTGTTACCTAGTTCAAAAGTTTAGTATACTATATCAAGTTTTTCATGAAGGATAAAGAATTTTTTCAAGGATATGGAATATCATTATTAGGTTATTACTCAGTTTGGGATGTATATGGAACCATTTATGAATACCACTCGGACTACTATCATTTCAACTACATGAATATATGTTACTTCTTCTCTTTCACCATCCTTTTCAGAAACTATATACACCACCTCTATTATAGTTTGTCCATTTGAAAATACATCGATTAAGGATATTAGGCATCACATGCAAGTTGTGTCAATTCCCCCTGCACCCCCAAGACTCCTCATTTTTTTTCATTTTTTAGTAGTTTAAAGAAGGAAATTGATCCTATATTAATTATATAGTAATATGATTAGTCAAATTATGTTTAGGTTTTGATAGATCCTATATTTTTTATTATCTTTTTCTCGTAAAATGTATTACTTATTGGTTCTTAATGAATATTATTTCCCTTTATACAAATTTGTATCTTATTTACTAAAATATTACTTCTAAATTTATGTTAATCCCAAAATCATGAGAAATACAAGATTATATTGACTCAATGTATGACTATAACATGAATTTATATTAACTACATTAGGTCATTGATTGTTAAATATATTATATTTTTATGTTCAATTTTTCACCTATTTAATATTTTTGATGATTTTAAATGCCATTATTTTTTATCATAAAATTGTGGTATTGTTGGATTTATTTAAGGATATACTTTTTTTATGATTATTAATCATGGTTAATATGATTATAAAAAATTAATGGTTTCATGATAGTCAAATAAAATCTATCCAAAATAAAAAGAATATAGGTCTTGATTTACCATCTATATCTACTATTAGATCAAATGAACTACTGTGAGATGAAGTGAGATACCGCTTGTAGCTAACACTAGTTATATGATGGTACTTCTAGTTTACTATGTTTTCAATGTCAATGAGTATTGATTTTTAATTACTTTTATTACTAAGTGGAGCTACTAATGAGTGATGCTCCAACCAAGTTTTTTTACCCATAAAGTGGTGATACCTATAAGTGATATTGATAATGTTAAGTGAGTATACCTCCTAGTGGTTATACTTCTAAGATTATCTTCTATCATATTATCCTGCCGTTAGGTAAAGCTATAACTAGTTCAAAGTGCTACCCCTAGATTCACCTTTTACCAAGAGCTACAAAAAGGAAAACTACAACTAGGGATTCCTACCTCCATATCATATACTATAGCTATGCAGAAATAATTAGAAAATTAATTATAGAATTGTTAATTTATAGTAGTCAATGCAACTAGAGGGATGTGGAATAAATTAGGATTTTTCTTATACAACTCCATAGATATCTTATAGGTAATTGTACACCTTTATAGATGTATCTCTATGAAAGTGGTTGCTAATTTTATTTTTTATAATTATATAATGGATATTTGAACTTAGAAGTCAATAAATAATGAATCAATCCCCTATGAAGACATAATATATATGCATTGATATAAAAATAGATACTCGTTTATGCTAAAAAAGTATCATTGATACACATTTTTGCGGAAGAACAATGCATAATTGACTTATTGAGAACAATGGATCTTTCCATTCATTAACAACACTCTGTTTTCCAGGATTTATATGTAAAATATGTGGATTATTCCTATGGAGGAATTTAATGTCATATAGGAAATCAAATATACTTAAATTGATCTGTTTGAAATTTCTTCATCACTAATTTCTTACTCTTTAAATTTTAGAATACTTTTGATATGTTCTTTTGTTTTTCTCTATATAAATTTAAAACACAATTTATTTATGTAAAATATAGTCTATGTTACTCTCTATAAATTATTCATATTTTTATTCTCGTTTAAATATGTAGAAGATGTCATTTGTGACCTAGAAAATTATTATTCCATATATAAATGAGGAAGAGGGTTTATGAATGGATATACATGTGTATAGTTGTATAAAAACCAATCGAGGTTGAGGATTATATTATCATATTATAAAATTCACTGATGTAGATGATTTCCATGTTAAGGGGATTATCTCTCATCTTGAGACTGAACCCCTTGATTAAATTCCAATGTGCCTTATATTCTATGATTGAATTTATTTGAGTTTTTAAACCAATGATGATTTTTAAATAATTTTAAAATTATTTACTCATATTGTTAACATAAATAAGTGTATTATATATATCGATTAGTTTGAATAAATTAATTTCAAAGTGAAATATATTAACAAAAGTATTTGAACTAAGCTTTGGACTAGCTTTTTAGAATCGTTTCAATAGATAAAATTATAAAAATATCTATTTATGTTAATTTTTAATTGATACCAAACTAGGAAATTTATGTTTATAGTGTTTTTCAAAAAAGAAATAACTGTAATCTCAATTCAACCCCCTCTCGAGACTTCCACTTGTATCAAAAAGTTCATTGGGAATGTAAGAAATTTAATTCTAGTCAAAAGAAACTAGATTATGTAATGTTTAATCCTAGATATTTATAAAGAATGACCTATTTCTATCACCAGATATCAATTATTATTAAAATATTCTATATTGGAGAGTTCTAATCCTCTTTGAAATTCAAACAATTTTAAGAATCATAAAAATTAATTCCAAATAGCTTTTCCCCTCCTTGCGTATAAATTACCTCCCCACAAATGTTATCTTTTTTTAGATACCTAATTAAGGGTTGACTAATGTAACACAAAAAATTATCTTATGTTATATTTAAATTATGTTTTATCTTCCATATTTTTATTTTGGGATTTAAAAAATCAATTTTAGAGTGGTTTTCATTCCAAGGTCACTTGTAGGATCTTTCGTACCTCCTTTAAGAATTTTTTATTACAGATTCTCATTTATTTCTCCATTTTATGAAATATTATTCTCATACACCTCAACCATTTTTTATATATGTCACTTCAACATATACCTTTTCAAATATCATTTTCATTGATAGGGTTATACATGTATTTATTTCCCTTTGAAATTCCCACATACAAGTAATCCGAATTTATTTTAAATTTCCAATTTGTTACCAGATGTAAAGAATCCCCCACATAAAAAATGTTCAAACCATGAACATCATGTGAAAACCAAATTATTTTATTGATATACCACTTTTTTCAATTATGGTTTTGTGGAAAACAATAGTTCCATTTCATCCTTAAAAATAATTTAATTGTTTTATATGGCTTCACCCAAGTGATAAATTTTAATTCACTATGATATTAGATACTTCTCCTGGATTCTATATATTGGAACTCGATTTTATATAAATATATTTATTTTTCAAATATAAAAATACCTAATTATTTAATTCCCTTTTCTATTGAGAATTATTAGGACTTATCATTTAGAAATTCCGTGAATCAAAATTATGAAACCCACTTCCTTGTCATGGGATTGATCTTGATTATGATTTATATATGATTTTATTTCCATTATCTGGACAACATAGAAAAGATTTTCATTCATTTTATTTGTGGTACCATACTTATATATCACTAAAATTAATTTTTTGTGTACTTCTTTCTCAAAATATTTTAGTTATTTGGTTAGGTAGTGAACTTAATCAATCGTGGGACATTGTTCACTTTATAAAATTGGCCATGAGAGTTATGATTGACATTTGTTTATGATATCATGTCTTAGGTTTCTTTCTCATGGTTATGATTTTATGATATAATTTCATTATCACATTCTCACATGCTTATACTCATCCACTTAATGTTATCATGTTACACCTCTTGAATCTTATGTTATGATTTATTGACTTATTTATATGCATAATTTGATTTCTTGGTCACATTTTCCATGTATTTCCCCCCAGGATATTGTATGAACTTTTTGAAGATCTATAGGTGTTATGAGAAGTTTGAGGAATTTTAAATAGAATGAAATGTTTATGTTTATGTTTATACATTTTTTCATCAGATAATCTAAATACACAAGAACTCTTGATCATCTGTGTCTATTTATTGGAAACAAATGATAAATATTAAGAAACACTATGGGTTTAAAGAATGTCTCACCATCGGAGTGGGTGTTGTAATATCCAAACCTAGGAACCACATACTGATGCCTAAGGAGGGTTGGTTATGTGACCTCAAGATTTCTCCCCATATTCTATAGGATGTTGACTAGCAAAGAGGGTTTAATATATAAATATAGGATGGCTATATTTTTGATGGACTGGACCTTCCTGGTCCATTACTTTATCAAATTCTAGTGTTTGGATTGTCCTGGATACCATTGGTGAGTCTAGAGGGCGTCAGTGTCAGTGGAAAGGTGTCACCATGGTCTCACTTGTGGGTACCACCGATCAATGCCACATCGAAACAGTTCCACAGAGGGGAGTCAGGGTTCTTTCCCCTATTTTCCTGTAACATCTCTTTTATGTATTATTACCTCTTTTAAAGTGGTTTAAAAAGGTTTTAATGTTGATAAAGGATATATTAAATCTACTAAGAGTGGGGTGACCCTTGAATTAACAAAACGTGTGGCCTTTTAATCAGTTTCACACCCTTTACTGTGTTTCCAATTACACCCCTGTTATTCATTTTTATTAGTTTAAATGGAAACTATCAACTCTCCACTGTGTGATGGTATTTCTCACAGTCTCTGAAGGAATTATTAAATCCCAATAAATTACAACATCTAGAACCATCCATCCGTGTGGTCAATCCATGATCCACTTTTTAAGAACTGTAAGATTTCACATCCCATAACTCTCGGATCAGGCCTTTTATCACACCAAGATCTTATTCTTCCCTGTTCTCTTTCCTTTTCCTTGTTGCACGTGGAGTCCCTCTTCGAGAGACAAGTTGTTCCTGCATGTGAGAACTTATATTTGGTTCTTCTTAGAGATTCTTTTCATGTGATCCCAATTCATTGCGCAAGGAGGAATCATCAATCCTTGATCATCCAAGTAGGGGTTCTTCCTTCATCTCTCTTTATTATGAATCATGTAGGGTGGGTATGAGGATTCTCCTTTCAGAAGTATATGTGACAAACGTTATGGAAGATAATAAACATACTTTTAAAGAATTAAGTAGTGGGAAAGATGACGATTTTATGGAATTTTACCTTAGTTTATAGGTTTGGAATTTTATAGGTTCAAGTCTACTGAAAATTGTGGCCTTTGGTGATCCTTTAATGCGCACTAATAGAGTTCTATTTTTATGGATAATGTTTTTATTTAATGTTAGTGACTTGGAAACTAACTAATCAAGTAAAATTGGTTGATTAAATTGATTCCCGATGAATAAGAAACCTTATTTGGTAACCCGATTAACCAAATGGAAATAACGAACTTAATGAGTGTTGGCTAAATCAGAAAACATCCTTGCTCTGTTCTGGTGATACAAAATGTCATTTTTCAATGTTTCGGGGTAATGTAGAGGGGAAATGAATCACTAGTTGAGAGATTATTAGTTTTGAATATGGGGCCACATGTAGCCAACGATAAATGTTCTGGACTCGATAATTTGGGTCTTGGTTTTGTTACAGTACTTCAAGGGATCTCACAAATCCCATTTTGATGTTGTTATTTCCAAGAGAACCGAGAGTGAATGCTTAATACATACTTGGATATTTTTTTAGTTATTGTTTTGGCTTGTGGTTGTGCCTGTTAGTTTCCCAATAGTGAAGGAATATTTTAAATGGAATTAATTGAACATGATAACGAGAAAATGTACAATGAGGAACTATTTTCAAGATAAGGGTTATGCTCTAGTTGTGGATATTGTCCACTTGTTCATGTAGTGATAGTAGCAAGGGTGGTTGTGTATGGGATGGTCATTGGGTTTGAGAACATTAGGTTGGGATGAGTGATTGATTATCTATTTTTATAAAATTTAGTTCTTGTGTTTCTTATATTCACCCCACCAATATTGATAACTTCAAGCAGAACACCCCCATTTCATGTGGGAGTGTGTTTTTCCCAACATTCCTATGAGTGGCTGGTTATTAGATCCTTTATGATCCCTCTCCTAAGTATCCCAATTTTCATTGTGTAGGCTATGACGACTGTCGGTTCAACATATCCCATTACTCTTTAGTCATAGTGTGTTGTGGTAAGTTGGCACAGGTGTGTGCGAGCAGGTTTGTTTCCCAAGTGTCTTATGGATGATGCAAAAGTGTTTTCGGGCATGGAAGTTATTGTTCTGGCCCAGGTGTCTTTGGGCGTGGTAGTGGTTGTTGTGGCCCATGTTTCTATGGGCAGGATGCATGGTTGTGGTGTCTTATGTGTGTGTGGGTAGGGTGTAGCAGTGGGACTGCAATGAAACTTGTGGGGAGGTTTGATTCATATAATGTCCAAAATAACTAGTGGAAAAGAAGTGCAGGGTACCCAAATATCGATGTTCTATTACTATTACTTTACCTAACTTGAGATATTTGGGTAGTGTTCCTCAATGAGGATGGGTGGATAGTTTCCTTGCTATGTGTTTTGGCTACCTCTATTTTCTCCCCGGGTTTTAGAATGTCTCCCCACTTATGCATGAGATCTTTTTTATTCCCTTCTGAGTATATCTACATACTCTCCATATGTATATAAAACTATTTTTAGGTTTCTAGGATGAATTTTAGGATCATGCTGGACCTTACTAGGTTGGGAATTGGGGAAGTTTTCATTGATTATTTTCTTTATTTTGGTACATTTCTCTAGATCATTCTTATAATTTGTATCAGTTTATTTTGAACACCCATATGAGAATTGATTTTTGGACTCACTTTTACTTTCAGTATTTGGTGGTTTTTGGGATTTTCTGTCTTATTTCCTAATCTTGTTCTATAAAAATGGTAATTACCTCCATATTACATGAGATTATATTCCCTTGGTTCTATTTTCCACTCCATGGACTATTGAAAGTGGGGCTCGTGGGTCATTATCTCTCCTTATACTTGAAGAAGGAAGGGTATGGAAGTTTGTTTTCCCTTCCCTTGTCGTGGAGAAGGTGGGTTGGGACATAATGGTATCAAATGGGATGGTGAATAGATGAGATGGCGTTTGTGGTTAGTCATAGTGAGGATTTCATGGGATGGTAGGGAAACAGTGTTAGGCAATCTTGGTTCATGAAGTAGGCCAGGGAAGATAGGCTTGGACATGGGATATTAGGGCCCCTCGTGATCTGATGTAATGAATCTAGACCTACCAAATAACCATGTGAGGCAACAATGATTGGAGGGTAGGGACCCTAGGAAAGTTACATGTATCATAATAACATGTGTTCTTGTGTGTCTTGGGTATTTTAAGAATTTAAAATAAATAAATATTTAATGAAAAATATAAAAGGAACCTTCTACACTACTCGAACATGGGAAATATTTGTTTATATTTTCATCCATGGCACTCAGACATCATCCATGAGTAGTACAGGTAGTCAAGGCCCATCAGGCTAATTTGGTTTATCAATAGAGGTATAATCAAGATGAGGAGGAGGACTAATGGAAGAAAAGCCTTCGTGCCTTCCAGCGGCAGACTATCAAGAAGTGCGAGGGAAACATTTTTGACATGGAGACAGAGAGTAATATCAAAGAGATTATGATCACATTGCACTTGACCTGGGCTCCGAAAAATTATTGGGTCCCTCTGGCGGTGAGCTAGATTTGAGGGGTGACACATCAGTGTTGGATGCTTTATCTCAGTGAGAAGAAAAAAGATGAGGATTCGGGATATGAAATTGAGAAGCAGTTCGGGGAGGAATTCTTATCTTCCATGAAGAATATCGAGAAGTTTCAATGGCTACTCTCCCTCCAACAAGGGAATATGTTGGTAAGGGATTTGGGGATCAAGTTCAAGGATGTCCTTTATTTCAATCTGGACTTATTCCCATATGAGGAGTCACATGAAATATAATTAAAGGAGGCACTCCAACCTTCCCTTACTTATGTAGACATTCCCTTAAATATATTGATGTTCATGGAGGTTCCAAAGATGGATGATGTAGTGGAGAGGATGCACACACTGGGAGGTGTTCTGTGAGAGGGGAGCTAGTTCAGTTCGTCAAAGGGGATGTCTGTCAGTAGTTACCCTTCAGCATTAGGGCCTTCTATGTTTCGGCCGATAGGGAGCATGCATCGGTAGTTCTAGTTTTGATCTCCCAGTCCTCTCCCTTTCTCTACAGGCTTAGTACTAAGGTGTTTTACCTTTGGAAGCCATGTGGACCATAAGAATCATTTCCCTATCCCAGTGTTGTACCGTAGGGGCGGGTAGGTTCAGCTCCCACCTCGGTAGTAGCAGTTTCCATCTAAGCCCTTCCAATAGTAGGAGCAGTGAGATCCTGCTCCAGCGAGAGAAGACATTGCCAAAGGAGGCTATCCTCGTGGAGCTCCTCAGGGACCTCAACTAGAGAATGGTAATTTAGGGTAATAGGTGTTGGGCATGGGTAGTTTCATGCCACAAAGGTAGCAGTTCCAGTAGGGTAATAGGTCGTTCATGGTATGGTCATTCTGTTTACCACTCTTTTTTGTTCATTGTTTGATTCAGGAGCTCCTTCCTTTTCATCACTATATCTAGACCATATATTGGGTCTAGACATAGAGATACATTTAATTCCCATGGTCTTGAGTATGATAATTGGAGGTTATACCATCCTGTTTGATGCTTCTCGAGGATGAAGACTGATTTGGGGACCACATCATTCTAGTGGGGATCAATTTCTACTGAAAATGCATCCATACAATGTAATCATGGGAATCGAGTGGCTATTTTCCCTGAACTATATTATCAACTGATTCTGGATATGGTTCATGTTATCAGATAAAGGGGTCCAACGTGTAGCTTTTGTTGGAGAGCAGGGTTTCTAGGAGGGAATCCAGTGTGTGAATACCCTTATTTCCTTATTAGATGAACTATAAGTGGAATCGGAAGACTCAGAGATGGTGGAGGTTCTAGGTATTGTTATTGAGTTCCTAGATGTTTTCCCCAAAGAGGTTGTGAATCTACCACATCGACGTGATGTTGAGTTCATGATAGACTGACACCCCGATGCTTGTCCGATTTTGATGGCTCCCTATCGAATGGTGCCTTCTGCATTTCGGGACTTACAGATTCTGGTTGATGACCTAATGAAGAAGGGTTTTATCCAAACAAGAACGTCTCCATGGGGTGATCCGGTCTTATTCGCAAAGAAGGCAGACAATGGTCTCTAGATGTGCACAAACTACTAAATACTGAATCGGGTTATAGTCAATAACCATTACACCCTCTCAAGGATTGATGACCTTTTTGACCAGTGGAAGGGAGAAGGCTGGTTCTCTAAGATTGACCTGTGGTCTAGATGTCACCAATTCAGGGTGACAAAGGGTGACATCACAAATACTACGTTCACATGCAAGTATGGTCACATTGAGTTCATGGTCATGCTGTTCAGCATTACAGAGGCACCATCTCTGTTAATGGGGATCATGAAATCTTTTTTCTATGAGTATATAGACCTCTTCGTAGTCGTGTTCATCGACGAAATACTGATACACTGATGTTCAAAGGGGGATCACGCTGAACATCTAATGATGGTTTTGGAGGTCCTATGACACCAATAGTGGTATGGAAAGATGTCTACATGCATGTTCTGGATATGATATGTGCAATTCTTTCGACATGTGGTGTCCCAACAGGGAATATTGGTGGACCCAATGAAGGTCGAAGCAGTTGTTTCTTTGAAAAAACCCAATAATGTGGAATATGTTTATAATTTCATAGGACTGGCAGTTTACTAAATGAGGTTGGTACCCAAATTCTCTCAAGTTAAAGTGCCTTTGACGGCCTTAACCCAAAATGGCTAGGATTTAATATGGGGTGAGAAGTTCCAGTCAAATTTCATTTATCTGAAAGGGAAGTTGGTCAGTGCCCTAATGCTGGTGTTTCGAGAGGCATGGGTAACATTCAAAGTGTTTTGTGTTTCTTCCGATCTATTTTTGGGGTGTTTGCTGATTCAGCAGTGGGGAGTGATCTCTTATGGGTATAGGAAGTTACACTCTCATGAATGTAAATATTCCATCCAAGACATGGAGATTGCATTGGTGGTTTCCACACAGATGTTTTTGTGGAATTACCTCATCAGAGAGCGCTTTGTGGTCTTCACAGATTACAAGAGCATGTGGTATGTCTTCATCCAGTGATACCTGAACCTGCGGCATAAGAGGAGGATGGAGTTTCTTCATGAATATGACTTCGTGATCTCCTAAACCATAGGAAAGTGGAACATGGTGGCTGATTCCTTGAGCATGAATCCATATAAGTATATGGTTCTGGATTCAAATGATTCTTGGAAGGAATTAGAGTAGTTTGCTACTTTATATCTGGGCATGAGAGTGGAGGATGGTAGAGGTTGTCTATTTCATATTACAGTGCATTCTCCCTTGGTATGGAAGGTGGAGGAGTCTCAGTGGGGTTACTAAGATACTGATATGACATGTGATAATGTTAGCTAGGGTGATGCTCTAGAAGGATGGTTGGAGGATGGTTAGAATCAGATGTTGTTCCGTGGGAAGCTGTTTGTCCCGGTGGAAATCCTGAGGGAGTTATCAATGAGTTCCATAGATCAACCATAGTGGTACACCAGGGAGTTTCCAAGATGAATTGGGACATTATAGGTATGTTTTGGTGGCCCAAATTAATGTGGGAAATTGAGGAGTTTGTGGAAAAGTGCCTCATGTTCTAGCATGTGAAGGATTAACACCGTGTTCCTGATGGTCTGTTACAACCCTTATATATTCCCGAGTGGAAGTAGGATGATGTCTCGATGGATTTCGTCATGGGACTACCAACGGATGGGGGATACTGTGAAGCAATCTAGGTAGTGGTGGACTGATTGACGAAATTGGATCACTTATTGGCAATTAAGGTTTCAAGCGCAGTGGATGCCTTTTAACAGAAGTACGTGGGTGAAGTTGTGTGGCTGCACGAACTTCCCAGAATCATCATTTTAGATTATGATACATTCTTTACATCCCGAGTCTAGAATGGATTAAAGCATGATTTTGGGACCAAGTAATTACATAGCACTGCATTCCACCCTCAAATGGATGGGTAGACATAGAGGATTTCCTAGACGTTTGAAGAGATGTTGTGATCATGTGTTATGGACATAAAAGGATCATGGGTATGACACTTTCCCCTAATGGAATTTTCCTAAAATAAAAACTATCACTCCACTAATGGAATTTAACCATTAGATTCCTTGTATGGAAGACCATGTTGTTCACCCATGTGCTGGATAGAGGATAGGGAGATAGGTGTTCTTGGCCCAGAGGTAGTGAAGAGCACGACGGAAATGGTACAGCTTATACGTGAAAGGATGAAGTTAGATCAGAATAGGCATAATTCATATGCGAATCATATGAGGATACCATTTGATTTAGATGTTGGGGACCACAGTTTTTTTAAATTTATTCCCTCGGTAGGGACAACATAGATTTGGTAGGGGAGTAAGCTTTCTCCCAGGTTCATCAGACGCTTCGAGGTTTTGGGACAAGTCTGCGAGGTGGATTATTAGCTAGTGTTACCAACATGTTTGGAGATGATCCACAATGAATTTCATGTATCTCATCTCCATAGTTATCTACATGATGACTCATACGTCCTCGATTGGGGAGTGTTGTATATTGAGGACAATGAGACGTTTCTGGAGCGACCAGTGAGAATCAATGATCATATGGAGAAGTCACTTTGTGGATGGACAATTCCCTTGGTTCGTATGTTGTTGAGGCATGGTGGCCTCGAGGAGAGTTCCTGGGAATAGGAAGCAATGATGTGTGCACAGTACCCCGAGTTGATATGAGTTTTGATCTTGTTTTATATTTTTTCCTTGCTTATGATTCAATGTTTGACCCTACCTATTGTATGATAATTTTATTCTTTGTTCTCTATTTTTTTGGATAGTCCTTACTATGGGAAGGGGAGAAGCTAATTCCTAATCCAGACGAATTAATGTGGATGTGATTAAACCCATGTGGATGATTCAGTGCTGCCCAAAGCGGATATTATCTTGATAAGGAGGAAGGTGATCCCGAATCCATATGTATGGATGGTCTGACCTTTTTGTGTTTGGATGTTTACTTTAGAGAGAGTAGGGTTAGTGTTTTTATAATTATTCAGGAGATATATTTGATAGGGATGTCCCTAGATGTTGATGTTTTATTCCAAATTTCAAAAAACTCCCGGTTGGTTTTCCCCAGAAAGGTATCTTATGAGGTGGTTGTTCGGACCCCTTTATTTTCTTATAGTTTACTCTTTAATTCTCAAGGGTGATAATATTTTGAGAGGTATCTGATGTAATGGACCAAACCATCCCAGTCCATTAATTTCTCAAATTCAAGTGTTTGGGGTGTCCAGGACACCATTAGTTAGTCAAGTGGGCATTAGTGTTACTGGATGGCTTTCACTGTGGTGTCACCTGTAGGTGCCACTGATCGGCCATGATCAGTGTCTCACGGATCAGGGCCTCACCGAAACGGTACCATAGAGGGGTGTCAGGGTTCTTTCCACAGTTTTCCAACAACGCCTCTTTTATATTTTTAACTCTTTTAAAGTGGGTTAAGATGGTTTTAAGGCTGGTAAAGGATATATTAAATCCCCTAAGAGTGGGGAGACCCTCCACTTACCAAAACATGCGACTTTTTAATCATTTTCGCATCCATTTTCGCATTTCCAGTTATTCCACTATTATTCATTTCTCTTGGTTTAAATGTAAGCTATCAATTATCTGTCGTTCGATGGTTTATCTCACTATATCTGAAGGAATTATTAAATCCCATTAAAATACAACGTGTAGAACCTACCAGTCGTGTGGTCAAACCACAATCCTCTTTTTAATAACTCTAATATTTCACATCCCATAACTCATGGATCAGGAGTTTTATCACACTGATTTCTTCTTCTTCCTTGGAATCTTTCCTTTTCAGTAGTGTGCTTGGAGTAACTCTTCTAGATATGAGTCATGATTATGTGAAAGAACTCCTATTCGGTTCTTCCTAGAGTTTCATGTCACACCGCCCTAGTTCTTGGCCCAAGGAGAAAACATTGATCCTTGTTCATCCAAGTAAGGGTTCTTCCTTCATCTCTATTTATTGTGAATCATGCGGGGTGGTAATGACGATGTTCCCCTTGGACATATATGCGATAAAATTAATGAAGATAATAAAAAGACTTTTAAGTAATGTAGGGGTGGGAAAGATGACGATGTTGTTATAATTTAACTTTATTTTTATGTTTTAAATTGTGTAAGTGTATGTCTACTAAAAATCATGGTCATTGGTGGTCATTTGTTGCACATTAATGATGGAATGTTTTTGTGGATAGTCTTGTGATTGAATATCCATGACATGGAAACTGAATAATCACATAATCATTTTTGATTAAATGGATTTTCGATGATTAAGAAACTTTGTGTGATCACCCTAGTTAACCAAAAGGATAGAAGGAACATAATGAATGGTGTTTTCTAAATATGAAAACATCCTTGCTCTGATATGGTGATATGCATGGTTGTTCTGTTTAATCTTTGTGGGGTGACATAGAGGGGAATGGAATATCTGGTTGAGAGGCTGTAGTTTTTTAATCTGAGGTGGTTTGGAACCGGTGGTAAATGTTCTGGACCAATTAAGTTGGGCCTTGGTTTGGTTCCAGTACTTAGAGGGATCTCATGGATCCCATTTTGATGTTGTCACTTGCAATAGAACCAAAAGTGAATGCTTAACACCTTCTTGGATATTTTCTTCAGTTGTTGTTTTGGCTTGTGGTTGTTCTTGTTAGTTTCCTTGTAGGGAAGGAATATTATAAATGGAATTACTTGAACATGTTAACGAGAACCGGTACAATGGGGAACTGTTTTCCAGAAATGGGTTTTGCTCTGGTTGTAGCAGTTGTGTACTTGTACATGTAGGGATAACAACAAGGGTGGTTTTGTATGGGAATCTTTTTTGGGTATGGGACCCTTAGGTTGGGATGAGTTCTTGATTACATATAGGTATAAAATTTACTTCTTTTGGTTCTTATACGCACCCCACCCATGTTGAGAACATTGTGCCGAACACCCCCATTTCATCGGTGTGGGTGTTTTTCCCAACATTGTTATGAGTGGATATTTTTAGTTTCTTTCTTCTCCCTCTTCATGGTAGTCCAAGACTCTTCAGATAAGATGTGTCAGTCTGAGTTTCATCACGACTCAAGAATCTTCGGGCATGGTGTGTTGTGGTGGGTTGGCCAAGGTGTTTTCGGGCATGTTATTTTCCCAAGTGTCTTCGAGATGATGCCCAGTTTTCTTCGGGCATGGAAGTGGTTCTTCTGACCAAGGTGTCTTCATACGTGGCATTGGTTTTTATGGACCCAGTTTCTATTGGGAGGATGTGTGGTTTTGGTGTCCCATGTGTGTGCTGGCGGGGTATAGCAGTGGGACAACAGTGGAACTTGTGGGGGAGATTTGATGCATAGGATGTCCTAAATAACCCGTGGGAATGCATTGTGGGGTACCCAAATATTGATGTGTTATTTCTATAACATTACCTAAGTTGCATTATTTGGGGAGTGTGCCTTGGTGAGGCTAGTTCGATAGTTTCCTTGATATGTTTTTTGGTTACCTCTATTTTCCCACAAGTAATTAAAATGTATCCCCACTTGTGCATGATATCTTTTAGTTTCCCTACTGAGAATACCTGGATACTCACCCAATGTAAATAAAACTTTTTTTAGGTTTCTATGAGGACTTTGAGGACCATTTCAGGACTCACTACCTTGGGCATCAAGATAGTTGTTGTTGCTTCTATTATTTCGTTTGGTACATTCTTTTAGAAATTTCTTGTACTTTGTATCAGTTTATTCTGAACATGCATATGGGAATGGATTTGTGGCTTCACTTTTACTTTTGGTATTTGAATTTTTTTTGGGATTCTCCATCTTATCTCCCAATAATGTTCTATAAAATGGTTAATTCCTTCAATATTACATGAGATTCTATACCCTTGGTGCTACTCGCCACTCTGGGGCCTATTAAAGGCGGGACTCATGGGTCATTATCTCTCATTCTACATATAGAAGGAAGGGTAGGTATTTTTTCTGTCCTTTACCTCATCTTGGATAAGGTGGGTTGTGACAATATCACTCTTTAACCAAGTAGCACAATAATAAAAATATCCTAGTAAAACCCTATAGTCAATAAAAAAATAGAACAATGAAGTATCACATGTTGAACCAAAAATGAAAGCAATATCCATAATTAAATTGTAGATATTTCATGC
Organism: Viscum album; assembly: GCA_963277665.1. Lineage (NCBI taxonomy): Eukaryota > Viridiplantae > Streptophyta > Magnoliopsida > Santalales > Viscaceae > Viscum > Viscum album. Next base: position 620,157,965 of record OY728167.1, on the reverse strand, counting down.
CAAATAAATTCCAATTTTCAAAATAAAAATCCAAAATAAATACAATAACAACTCCACCAAGAAGGTCCTGATACCAAGTCCGAGTACCAAATCTATGCTCCATCCCAACTCAGAAATATAACATATGTACCTTTTTCTTTTCATATCCTATAAACATCATATCTATTTATGTACTGATCAGGCATCCTTAGTAGGGTGTATGTATAACTTAGTAGGAAAAAACCAACAATGTCCAAAATAATATCTAGAAAATAATATTGTATGTAAATGTATAAAGAAGAAATTAAATGCATAAATTATATAGTTTTCACAATTTATTAGTCATTAATTAAGAACATAAATCCATGGGTTCATGATGACACTCGTACTATCAATATCTGTTTCCTCCCATGTTAAATTTTGAACTATCCCCAAGGGTTTTCACTTACCCATCTCCAATATCATGGGAGAAGAACATTGATTCTAACACACAGTGGGTTTTTGGGTCATCTTTCCCTATCCCACACCTCAATCTAACATGGGTATATGGAGCCTCAATCCCAATCAAACAATCAAGGTCACATTGGTAGTTATAGCCTTAGTCCATGTAACGCCCTGAGATTTTATTAAAAATATTCTTTTTAATTTCTTTAATTTCTTGTGTTGTACGCTACACCAAAAGGAGCTTGCACAACACGCATCCCTGACTTGTCTTGCATTACACGCAATCGTGACCTTCCATGATAGTGTGTGTTGTATGCAATACCGAGTTTCGCTAAACAACGACATGTTATATAAACTAGCCGTTATGAATAGTAAAACCCACTTTTTGAAATTTTAAAAATTTTATCATTCAAAATGAACTTCAGTTTTGGATTCAGAATATCAAAATTAGCCTAGGGTGAATTTTTGGTATTTTTCTCGAAACTTTCAATTTTTGATGAAGAGTGAAAACACTGGGTTACTATTCAAAAACCGACTTTTTATTTAAATAATTATTTATTTTATTTAAATTTATTTTAGGTCAAAATTGATACATAATACCTAAATAAGTTCAATTTAAGTCATTGGAGTCATTTTATAATAATTTTAGATATATAAAAATTTTATTGAACTTTTCACCGTCTTTTTTCCACCTCCTAGGAGAATTTGTAAATTCACAGAAAACATAATTTTACCACTTCTGTGAGTGGAATTTCAAAAATCCGAGAGGCACGTTTAATATTAAGGACTAAAATGTGGTTCAATGAGATGAAAATAATATTTGGTGAATAGTAACTTTTTACTTTTTTTACCACGGTTAAAAGTAAATAGGGAAATTAAAGGTAAAAATGATATTATTATTACCCTAACACATGTCCTAATTCTATTGGATAAATGTATTTCGACAAAAAAACCTTAAGAATAAAAAATGGCCATTTAGGCCCACATGGATTTGATTAGGACATTTATTATTAATTTATTTAAAGAAGGGTTAAAATAGTTAAAATCAAAGTTTAATAACTAAATCATTTTTAATATAGGGTTATACATAAGATAAATTGAACTGTAAATATTAATTAGAAAGATAAAAATATTTCAGAAATAATGGTGTTTTAATTATAATTTTTATAAATTAAATAATTTAATTTATTTATGACACATTGATGATGTAGTAATTATCTTATTAATTAAATACTGAAATAATTGACGTTATTAATACCCAAATAAATGTAATTTGGGACTTTTTATGAATTACACTAATTTTATAGGTTACAATGACATGTTATTACTGATTTAGTTAACTTTTTTCGAACTAATCATTCTGTTATGATTTTCACAAAAATCAATTACCAAATAGTGTCAAAAATGACATAAAATAGTTTTTAAAACAAATATTATATTATTAATTGTTATTTTATTCCTAAAAATCTAAGGTTCGGCAAAATGAATTAGATAAGGTTATATATATTAATAATAATAAACTTGGGGTTCGTTTGTCTTGTTATAGTATGTTTATTAACCTTATACTGTAAGAAAACAAGAAGACACGGTAAAAGAAAAATTATTTAACATAAAGTTAAATCTAAATGATAATGTTAAAAAAGAAACCTAAACTTTTCTAATTTATATTATATGAGAGGATTTAGACCCATCCCCACCTTATCTTTTAAATAACTCAATTTTGGAGCTATTAAAAACCTAATATGACTTTATAATAAAATAATATTTTTAGTTATTCCAAAGGTGGCCCTCTCCTCCCTTATAAAAGGGAACATTCTCCCTCTCTTCCTCACACCACTTTGAGCCTTCAAGCTCGGCCAACCCCTGCCGATTTCTCTTCTTCACTTCCCTAGAAACATCCTAGAGGTTATTTTCTTCTTCAAAGAGCAATATTAGTGCCCTAAGAGGAGGTTTTAAAAAGGCGTGTCGAAAGAAGAAGTAATATCTGTTACCAATTCTTTCAACTATATTTCTTCTTCTACTTCTTCTTCTTTAGTTGTTTCATTATGAAGTAATAACATAAGTATCACTAATATACTTATATGTTATTATAATTTAGAAACAACCCGATTTCAACATCTATCCATCCTACGGAAAATGAAATCACTGCACGTGCGTACGTACGGAATACCGTCTCCACGCCGTGGTGTAGTCTTTTTTCGACCACCACCTTACTTGGATGGGTATAATGGTGTAAATAAATAACAATATATGATTATTTCAAAGTTATATTGATTCTGAAATATTATACATACACTTCAATGCAATTTCAGGATCATGGGAATGATATCATCGCTCGTGCGTACGTACGGACTACCGTCTCCACGACGCGATGAGATTCATTCTCCATGTTAACCATTCATGAATGATTATAAAATATATATAATAAGTAATCATGAGATATATGACATAATAATACTGGATTTATGTTTATATATATGTATGTCATCTACTTAATTTCATTCAATTCAATAAGGAAACGAAAACAGCGTTTATGCGTACGTACGACCTACTTTCTCCATGAACGGTGTATTTAATTCCATTTAATCGATATATCATATATATATATATGTATATAATGAATATATATTATATATAAATCATATTTTACATTCTGGAATTAAGTAAATCAGGCTATAAGTAATAATATCAAGATCAACAAGTCCAAACACGTACGATAAATAAAACGATTTAACCCAAAACGCTGCTTTAACATGGAACTTACAAAAGAACGGGTAATATAAAGTAATAATTGAACCATATATGATATAATAACAATTAATATTATTCTGTAATAAGTCAATGACATTATTTAAATCATTATACATGAGGTTCGGAAACGTACGAAGCATATCAGACCTAAGGTAAGGGATAACTATTCCAATCTCGTTCTTATCCGAGATTGTTATTCGTAAGTAATTACAGGGGTTATTTCTATCATCCATGTCCATGTTTTATAAAAGTGTTTTCATGTATGTTTAAATTCATTTTTACCCATTTTTGACTTTTACTACATGGTATGTAGGGAACCTTTTTTTACCATACGAGGTAATATTTGACTTTTCCGAAAAAAGTACGAGGAGAATGTTATTTTTAACTTATACAGCGTGAACGGATTTTTACGGTTTCATAATACCTCATTTTCATGAAGATTACTCTTAATGATTTTATTACTATTTTCAAAAAAATACTTTTATTTTATCAGTGCATGGAATTTTTTGAAAAGAAAATTATTTTGACAAAAAAAGGATATTTTCCTCAAGAATTCATTTCAAATGTTTTATCAAAACCATTTTCCATACAGGATGATATTATTTCATATGTGTATGTTTCAAGTTTAATGTATCTATGATTTACATGGTTAAATTTTCATATAATGAAATGTCCATTTGTTTTATATGGATTTTGAAATGATGGGATGATGTTTATGAAACCCATTTTATTCTTTGGGTTATGATGAATGTTTTAAGTTTATTTTGTGGCATAAGTAAGAATGATTTCATTATTAGATGTGTGGGTCCTATATATCCCTCCAATGAATTGGGTAAAGATTATATATCTCATGAGATAGACATGGATGAAATGGTAAGTTAATCTGGTTCAGTGATACAGGACTGGATCGAGGAGTGAACTCGATTCAGAAAGGGACTTTGTCTACTAAGATGGCCTTGGAAGCAATGCCTTGGATACTATGGAAATCATAACAAGTGATGAATGGTTGACACAGTTACATGTTTTATTCCCATAATATTTTATCTTGATTGATGTTCCATTATGATATATGCCACGATTTATGTCTTTGCTCAACGTTTTAATGTTTAGATTTTATGTTTATGTTTTTGCTTTCAAAGGTTTATGGATTGTTTTATTTTCTCTATGTTTTCCCTTACTGAGAATTTGAGCTCAACATTTTTATGTTTTATTTTCCCTCGGAAATAATGAAAGGTTTTAGGGAATGAAACAAAAATGGGAAGATCGTTATGGGAGATGTTGAAGATCATTCAACATGATTAGATGTTTATATTCTGAGTTTCCAAAGACACTAAACTATTACGATCCTTGTGTGTCTATTTTTGTTATGTATTAAGTATTCCGCAAAAGTAATGTATTGTCAATGTAAATCAAGCTTTGGGTATCTACAATTGGTATCAGGGGAAAAAGAGGTAGGAATGTATCCGATCCTTGGTAACTCTCACATGTTAGCGTTGGACGAAGCATGGCACTCCGCCCAAGGGCTTCATGAGGAAATGGCTGCCACTGGGGATGGTGGTGTGTCCCGTCCAGGGGGTGTAGCTGCACATGGAGTGCCCTGATAGGTATTAATTATAGTCCACTGGAAGTAATTCTAGATAGCTATAGTTGGTATCAGAAGAAAGTTTTAATCAACCTTTGGAAACTAGGATGCGAAAACTTTAGTGAGATCCCTAGAGATATTTCTAAGGTATGTCTAGGGATGTCCCTAAGGTTAAGTATAAGTATAGGTTATAGTCCTAGAATTATGGTAACGTTATTAGATTAACCTAAGATGTTAGATAATGAAGGTACTCCCACTTTATTATGATTTTTGCCTCTCACACTATTCGTTTTGGGTTTTAGAAAATGGCTGGACACAAGATGATTCACGATAATGGAGGATATGCTGGACAATGGAATGGAATTCTTCATTATCATCCAAATGAAATGGGATTTTGATGTCCAAACATCATTATTATGCTGAATCAGAAATCTCATAATATGATCAATAAACTCAAATTTGGTAAGTTTCCTGACTCGGCTAATAAGAGAAAGATGGAGTTTCATGATGATCATAGAGGAAAGAAAGGTCAATTTCCTCTATGTAAATCATATGGGAAGAAGCATCAAGGAGAATGTTTCAAAGGAACTGGAAGATGCTTTGGGTGTGGAAAATAAGGACACAAAGCCCGTAAGTGCAAAGGAAAAGGTTCAATTAACACCATGGATGCGGATAATGGTATTGCAATGACATCAATAATGGTTAAATGTTTTAAATGTGGAATGTACGGGAATTATGCAATACAATTCCCTAAGGTAAAGTCTCATGAAGAGAATCAGTATGGTCGTATGGGTAGTATTTATGTTCATCATGTTGAAGAGACTACAAATGATATGTGATATGAAAGAATTGTAGAAGCTCGGTCAATGGTTCAAGAAGGTAGTGGAATGATTACATGTTTATCAAGTTTAATGTTGTATAAGTAATCTCATGGTACTATGGAATAAAGAGACATCTAAGGATTGTTACACTGTTGTCCTCCCTTAAGTTTTGAAAAGTATATGATGAACGGTACCAGTAACCATGAAATGTTATTCAGATATTTTTAGAAAGTAGATGATATGCGCATAATGAAGGGATAAGAAGATAATGAGATGTTTGATAGTATTCATGAGCTCATGACTGATATAAGGACATAGTTATATCATGTTTTGAGTATATAGAATTTTGGGGTTTTGGCATGTGGAAAGAGTTAACTTTTTACAGCACTCATATTTTCACTATGATTCAATGGGTATTCATTTTTCAAGATAATACATGATTAAGGCCTTAGAATGTTAGGAATGTGACCAACAAGACATATATTATGATATATGGGGATCAACGATGGTATTAACATGCTTGTTATATGAAATCTCTGGTAATCGTTTTCACTATAATATGAGAATGGACTGAAATATTATGGATAAGCCTAAAGATTGAATGGATTATGTTGGACATAAGTTAGTATTGTATTTTTAGAAAAAAAAGGACAACCTGCAGGATGGGTGACAACCCATCGCGTTGGACAAGGCTGTGGGAATCAAACCCACAACCGAAGTGTGACTAGCCTTTATCGCCTACCACTGACCTACAAGAAGTCCCTATTTAGTAGAAACTAGTTTTATTATATTAAGCAGTATGATATATGAAGTATAAGTTCATTTTAGGAACCATATATGATTAATCTCACTATAGATGGACTTATGTATTTTCTATAACTTTTGTATCCTTTTGTTTGAGATAGATGGAATGACCCATAATTCTATCACATGATCTTCTAACACATCACAAATGACAAATTCAACTTCAATTTTTTAAGAGATGAAGTGGAAATTGTCCAAAGAACGACCAACGGTGAGACTGTACCAAAATCACGAAAGAATTTCTTCTAATTCCAATTTCATCAACATTAGGGAAATGATCTTGAAAACCAAAAATGTTGTCCTAGTGCTCTTATATCTGATAAATCAGATGGTACCTTAGATCATCACAAATGTATGGCTTTGTGATTGTTGACTTTTTCGTAGCCATGTTCTCTACCACTCTCCACCAAAACATGACAGTTATAGTTCTCTTCCTTATCCATATTTTCACCTATGTTCTCCTATGTGGAAACCCAGTGATTAGTTAATTTGGGTAACCGTTACGTTTCATACATTAGTTTTTAATTCCATGTTTTGGTATTCCTTTTTATGATGTGGGTTTCTATTAAATAAACTTTCGAGTAGTAAACCATTTATAACCCCGACGAATTTCGAGGGAGAAATTCATTTTAAGGGGGGTAGAATGTAACACCCCGAGATTTTATTAAAAATATTATTTTTCATTTCATTAATGTCTTGTGATGTACGCAACACCAAAAGGAGCTTTCACAAAACGCATCCCTGACTTGTCCTGCATTACACTCAATTGCGACCTTCGACGATAGCGTGTGTGGTACGCAATACCGAGTTTCACTAAACAACAATATGTTATATAAACCAGCTGTTATGAATAGTAATACCCGCTTTTTGAAATTTTATAAATTTTATCTTTCAAAATGGACTTCATTTTTTGATTAAGAATATTGAAATTATCCTAGGGTGAATTTTTGGTATTTTTCTAAAAATATTCCATTTTTGATGAATAGTGAAAACACTGGGATAATATTCAAAAACTGACTTTTTATTTAAATAATTATTTATTTTATTTAAAATTATTTTAGGTAAAAATTGATACATAATACCTATATAATTTCAATTTAAGTTATTGGAGTCATTTTATATAATTTTAGATATATAAAAATGTCATTGAAGTTTTCACCGTCTTTTACCCACCTCCTAGGAGAATTTGCAAATTCACATAAAACATAATTTTACCACTTCTGTGAGTGGAATTTCAAAAATCAGACAGACATAGTTAATATTAAGGACTAAAATGTGGTTCAATGAGATGAAAATAATTTTTGGTGAATAGTAACTTTTTACTTTTTTTAACCACGGTTAAAAGTAAATAGGGCAATTAAGGGTAAAATGATATTATTTTTACACTAACAAATGTCATAATTCTATTGGTTAAGTGTAATTCAACCCAACATAACCTTAAGAATAAAATATGACCATTTAGTCCCACTTGGATTAGATTAGGACATTTATTATTAATTTATTTAATGAAGGGTTAAAATAGTTAAAATCAATGTTTAATAACTAAATAATTTTTAATATAGGGTTATACATAAGATAATTTAGACTATAAATATTCATTAGAAACATAAAAAGATTTCCTAAATAATGGTTTTTTATTTATAATTTTTAGATATTAAATAATTTAATTTATTTATGACACAATGAGGATGCGGTAATTATCTTATTAATGAAATATTGACGTAATTGATGTTATAAATACCCAAATAAATGTAATTTGATACTTTTTATGAATTACACTAATTTTCTAGGTTAAAATGACATGTTATTACTGATTTAGTTAACTTTTTTCTAACTAATCATTCGGTTATGATCTTCAAAAAAATCAATTACCAAATAGTGTCAGAATTGACATAAAATAGTTTTTAAAACAAATATTATATTATTAATTGTTATTTTATTCCTAAAAATCAATGGTTCGGCCAAATGACTTAGATAAGGTTATATATATTAATAATAAACAACTTGGGGTTCCTTTTTCTTGTTTTAGTATGTTTATTAACCTTATAGTGTAAGAAAACAAGAAGACACGGTAAAAGAAAAATTATTTAACTTAAAGTTAAATCTAAATGATAAGTTTAAAATAGAAACATAAACTTGTCTAAATTATATTGTATTAGAGGATTTCGAACCATACCCACCTTAGCTTATAAATAACTCAATTTGGAGCTATTAAAAACCGAATATGACTTTATAATAAAATAATAGTTTTAGTAATTCCAAAGGTGGCCCTCTCCTCCCTTATAAAAGGGCACCTCCTCCCTCTCTTCCTCATAACACTTTGATCCTTCAAGCTCGGAAAACCCCTGCCAATTTCTCTTCTCCAATTCCCTAGAAACATCCTAGAGGTTCTTTTCTTCTTCAAAGAGCAATATTAGTGCCCTAAGAGGAGGATTCAAAAAGGCGTGTTGAAAGAAGAGGTAATATCTGTTACTGATTCTTTCAACTTTATTTCTTCTTCTACTTCTTCTTCTTTAGTTGTTTCATTATGAAGTAATAAAATCAGTATCAATAATATACTGATATTTTATTATAAGTATGAAACAACCCTATTTCACCATCAATCCATCCTACGGAAAACGAAATCACCGCGCGTGCGTACGTACGGAATACCGTCTCCACGCCGTGGTGTAATCTGTTTTCGACCACCACCTCACTTGGATCGGTATAATGGTGTAAATAAAAAACAATATATGATTATTTCAAAGTTATATTTATTTTGAAATATTATACATACACTTCAATGCAATTGCACGTTCATGGAAATGATATCATCGCTCGTTCGTACGTACGGACTACCGTCTCCACGACGCGATGAGATTCATTATCCATGTTAACCATTCATGAATGATTATAAAGTATATATAATAAGTAATAATGAAATATATTAAATAATAATACTGGATTTATGTGGATATATATGTATATCATCTACTTAATTTCATTCAATTCATTAAGGAAATGAAAATAGTGTTCATGCGTACGTACGACCTACCGTCTCCATGAACGGTGTATTTAATTCCATTTAATCGATATATCATATATATATATATACACATACTGAATATATATTATATACAAATCATGCTTTACATTCTAGAATTAAGTAAATCAGGATATAAGTAATAATATCAAGAACAAAAAGTCCAAACTCGTATGATAAATAAAACGATTTTACCCAAAACACTGCTTTAACATGGAACTTACAAAAGAATGGGTAATATAAAGTCATAAGTGAACCATATATGATATCATAACAATGAATATTATTCTGTAATAATTCAATGACAATATTTAAATCATTATACAGGAGGTTTGGAAATGTACAAAGCATATCGGACCTATGGTAAGGGATATCTTTTCCAATATCATTATTATCCGAGATTGTTATTCGTAAGTATTTACTGGGGTTATTTCTATCATCCATGTCCATGTTTTATAAAAGTGTTTTCATGTATGTTTAAATTCCTTTTACACATTTTTGACTTTTACTACAGGGTATGTAAGGAATATTTTTTTTATCGTACGAGGTACTATTTGACTTTTCCGACAAAAGTACGAGGAGAATGTTATTTTTAACTTATACGGCGTGAACGGATTTTTACAGTTTCATAATGCCTCATTTTCATGAAGCTTACTATACATGATTTTATTACTATTTTCAACAAAATACATTTATTTTAAAAGTTCATGGAATTTTTTGAAAAGAAAATGATTTTGATGAAGAAAGGATATTTTCCTCAATAATTCATTTCAAATGTTTTATCAATACCATTTTCCATCTGAGATGAAATTATTTCATATGTGTATGTTTCAAGTTTAATGTATCTATGATTTACATGGTTCAATTCTCTTATAATGAAATGTCTATTTGTTTTATATGGATTGTGAACTGATGTGATGATGTTTATGAAACCCATTTTATTCTTTGGGTTATGATGAATGTTTTAACTTTATTTTGTGGCACCAGTAAAAATGATTTCATTATGAGATGGGTGGGACCTATATATCCCTCCAATGAATTGGGTAAAGATTATATATCCCATGAGATAGACATGGCTGAAATGGTATGTTAATCCGGTTCAGTGATACAGGACTGGATCGAGGAGTGAACTCGATTCAAAAAGGGACTTTGTCCAATAAGATGGTCTTGGCAGCAATGTCTTGGCTACTATGGAAATCATAACAAGTGCTGAATGGTTGACAGAATTACATGTTTTATTCCCATTATATTTTATGATGATTGATGTTCCATTATGATATATGCCACGATTTAGGTCTTTGATCAAGGTTTTAATGATTAGATTTCATTTTTAAGTTTTTTCTTTCAAATGTTTATGGATTGTTTTATGTTCTCTATGTTTGACATTACTGAGCATTTGAGCTCACCCTTTTTATGTTTTATTTTCCCCAGGAAATAAAGAAAGGTTTTAGGTAAGGAAACAAAAAGGGGAATATCGTTATGGGAGATGTTGAAGATCTTTCAACACGATTTGATGTTTATATTCCATGTTTCCAAAGACACTAAACTATTAAGATCCTTGTGTGTCAGTTTTTGTTATGTATTAAGTATTCCGCAAAAGTAATGTATTGTCCATGTATGTCAATCTTCGGGTCTCTAAAGTCCATGTCCCACACCCAGTGTCACAAGGGTATTTGAAATCTCTGTCCATGTACTACAGCTATTGAGAAATGTGTATTTTGAGCCTCAATCCCACACCCACATTCAATTTCACATCAGTATTTTTGTAACTTGTTGAGTTTTTTAAAAGAAAAAACTATGACTGATAGCATATGTGATATGAAACAACAAACCCAAAAAATAATGATTATATAAAGATGATCATTTTAACCAGGCCATTATGTTTTCATATATGAGTAGGATAAATATATTTATGAAATATATATACATAACCTAAATATATTGATAATTTATTAGTTATTAGTCAATCTATTTTGGTAATGTGTATTCATTCTTAAAAACATGTTATCGTCAAAAATTATTTTAAACTTTGTTTATAACAAATATTATAATTATTTTCTATAAATTTTCTAAAAATTATTTGATAAAACTAAGTCAATTTTTTGCATACTCATATCAACAGTATTTTTAAATGAAAATTTTGGTTTTTCTCAAAAAAATATTGATTTTTCTATGAATAGTGAAAAATACCATTTTATTTATAATTGTTATTTTTTGATAAATTAATTAATTTAAAATTTAAATACATATTTAAGGGAACAAAATTAATCTTCCATAAAATTAAATTTAAATAATTTCATTTAAATCATCTTTATACAGGATTATTCTATAAGATTAGTTTTAGGCTTCAAGACACTTTTTTTCTTAAAATTACTTTAAAATACATTATCTTTTGCCATTATAATTAATTAATATAAACCGTGATGAGAAATTATAAAAGTATAATGTTTATACTATATATCTATATTTATAAATTGATATTCATATAATGAGGTTTAGTAGTTATATAGTTAAATAAAATTAATAGGCTCCTTGCAAAATAGATTTTAAGGTAAACTACATTACATCATGCTAGAGGGTTTTAAATTAAATTAAATTAATTCAATTCACCAATATTAATTGATCATTATATAATTTAATCCTCATTTTTAATAATATTTATAATTATTAGATAATATGGTCAACATAATTTTGGATCAATATGAATTGTAACTGTAGTAAACCATTGTTATAAAGGTAAAAGAAAAATAATTTTATTAAGGATAAAATTAATTCAGAAATGATTAGAATAAAATATCCCTAATAGTATGAATATTTATAATTATAATCAATTTATATTATGATTATATTTATTCCTTACAGTTTTTAATTTTAAATAATTAGATACTCTGTTTGATTAAAAATATATCGTGATATGATAAAACAAAAATTGTATTTTTATGTAATCTGAAATTTTAATTATGACATTCCTCCTGATGAATTCTAGGATTTTTACAGTAAATTATAAATTATTAGAATATTATTATTAAATTATAATTGATAAATTTAATTGATAATTACATTTTAATGACGTCAAATTTAATTTCTATAATTATTTGAAAACTATTATTGTAAAAAACACAACCCTTATATATAAATATCTATTAAATTCTAAAATTAAAATTCACATTTCTAGAAATTTATTTTGTTAAAATAAATATTATTTTTGGAATCATAATTTCATAATTATCCAATGGTGAATTTTTCATAATTGTCATATATAATCAAAATTTCATGTAAAAATGAAATACACTATAAATATATGGTTTGTATTACTACCTCATAGTACCCAAAAACTAAGGATATAAATAAAATAATGGGTAAAAAATAAAAAATATATTTTTACCCGTTAAAATAATATGATTATATATATATATTTATTTTACTAAGAATTTATGAATCCTCCGATCCCATTAATATATTTTATGGATTTAGAATAATTTTTATAAGGGTATGACTCTCTTCTACATAATAAAGGATATTATTTTATAATATTTTTTCATTTTACATATAAAATAATTAAAACCACTCCACTTAGGTATAAACCTTGGGAATAACTATGGGATTGTTTCTGGTTTTTTGATTTTATTATATAAAGTCTAAAACCAATATTTGATAAAATACAATGAATAACCCAATAATTTCCAATATAAACCCACTCAATATATCATATATACTCAATAAAAATACGTCAATAACATCCATACTCTTACATACCATATTTTTAGTCCTCTCAAGGTTTCCCCAATATCTCAAGAAGCTCCTCCCAATCATTTGGAGTTACACTCTCAAGGTAAGGGTTCTTTTCTTTATACTATTTATCCATGTGTCTTCATTATCTTATTCCATTATTATTCAATTACTAATGTTGGGATATTTTCATCCATACCCCCTTAATGACCCTATGATTACTAAATTATGAGATAACCATTTCAATCTCATCAATTCCTTCCATTAACATATATACCCCCCTTTATGCTTCCCAAATTCTTCAATGGTTTTCCATGGAAAAAACATATGTTGGGAATACCTATACCCAATACCTATCAAAGGTGTTCGCCCTTATGAAATTATACATATTTTATTTTGGAAATAGATATATTTTCTACACACTCCTTGAATAAGTAATAAAATGTTATGAAAAATGTTTCTATGTCTCATGATATATATGGAACACTAAAGCATGAGAATGAAATGAAAACGACAGGTGCGCTCAGAATTATATTTCACTCTAATGCATTGTGTAATGTTTTAGTCTAATGAGACATCATAAAAGGGATTAGGGAGTGAAACTAATCCACCATTATGTTTCTATTATTATCCATGAAATATTTTTATGATGTAATATTTTAATTTGTTTCCACTTTTCCTATGTTTCCATTATGTTATCATGTTTTACCATGCCTCGTTGTTCATTTGTAGGATTATCACTTATTTTATTCCCCATTGATATTTTATTGAATAATATGTATTAACTTATTCATGTTATTACATGTTTATTTCCTTAGTAGGTTTTATATATTACACATTTATTATGTATGTCCATAGGTTAACAATTTAGTTTTATCTATGAAATAAAACTATGAAAATTTTACGGATGATTTCAGTAATGCTTATATTTTCGTAGTTTTATGCTACTATGTAATGTCCTTAATTCTAAAATAAATTATAAATATAAAAATTATAGGTTGTATTATATGTAATATTGTGTAATAAATCATGAAATAATGTGTAATAAAGAGAAAGTTTTCAATAGTTAGCATCCATGGAATTCTTTTCTTATGCTTGGGATTTGGATTAAGAAACTCTTGAGAAAGCCTTCTGGATAGAGAAATATATAATAAAACACCCCTTAGTTTTGGTATAGTATATATTAGGTGGGAAAAAAAATACATACTTCTCTAGATAATTTTTGTGGATATGGATTTGGCCCATATTTACATTTGGGTAATACTTAAAAAAACCATGTTGATTTAGACTCGTTCGGGAACTGGGGGCAATCCAATGGGCCTTGATGGACATGTGGTTTGATACTTCTGGGGGATATGCCTTTGTAATTTTCAATTATCATTACAAATCAATTTTAAGGGAGTATAAAATTTCAATAAGATTATATGTTAGTAAATACATCATGGATTACAAATATTGAAGACTAGAAATTCATTAGGTATGGAATAAAAAATATTTATTGGATATCCCTTTAATTTCTTTGGATTCCCTTTTATGATTTAAATAGTATAAAAATACTCACCCAGAATTTTCCCTCTACTATATTCAATTGATGGAAATAACAATAACAAAGTTAAATTATAAATTTAGAGGCATCAATTTATTATATGGGGAAAAAAGTTACCCCACCGAGTTTTTAAAAGAGAAAACTATGTCTGATAGTTTTTTGATATGGAACACTAAAAAACAATTATTATTTAAATATTATCATTGTAAACTAATCAATATGTTTTCATATTTGATTATAAATAAACAGATTACTAAAAATATTAATATTCAAAATATATTTATAGTTTTTTAGTAAATAATCAATCTATTTTGGTCATTCCTTTTCGTTCTACAAAATATGTTCTCATAAAAGATTATTTTTTATTATTGTTTTAAAAAAATAATATAATTTTTTTCTAGAAAATTAAGAAGATGTATTTGACAAAATGAACATAATTTTTTATATCATCATATCAATATTCACATAGGGTAATTTTTTTTACCTTTTTTTAAAATATATACGTTTAAGTGAGTAATGGAAAATACAGATTTTATTTCAAATTGAAAATTATTTTGAAAAATTAATTAATATAAAATTACAAATTTATTATTTTTCCAATGTAATAAATTATTATTTATTTAAATTTATTTAAATAAATTTAAAACACCCTTATATGAGATGTTTTTATAATTTTATTTTTATGCTTTAAATGGGTTTCTTGGAAAACTATTCTGAAATGAATAATGTCTTTCCCTTATAAGTAAATAAATAAACACTAATGATAAATTAATAAAATGAAATTTTAATATTACATATCTATATTTATTAATTGAAATTAATATAACGAATATTAATAGTCATATCGTTAATGTAAAATAATATTTTCTTTGAAAAATAGATTTTTTGAAAAACCATATTTCATAATGATAAAAGGTATTATTTTAAATTAAATTAAATCATTCATCATCTATGAATTGATTTTGATAAAATGGATTCCAAATTTTTAATAATATTTTTTATTCTTTTTTAACATGGTAAACATAATTGTTGATCAATATGAATTGTAACTGTAATAAAAATTAATTATAATGGTAAAAGGAAAATATGATAATTAAAGGTACAAATAATATTAAAAATAATATAAAAAAAGAAACCCTAATATTATGAATATTTATACATAATTTTCTTTTAAATTATTATTATATTTATTAAACATTATTTTTAGTTATAAATTATTATATATTCAGGTTGAAAAAAAACTATATTTTGATACCATAAAACACAAATTGTATTTTAATGTAATCTAGTATTTTAATTATGAAATTAATATTTATTAATTATAGGTTTTTGGAATAAATTATATTTTAATTTAATAATATTATTAAATTATAGTTTATTAATATAGTTTATTTTATAATTTTTATGATGTCAAATATAATCTGAATAAATGTTCAGAAATTGTTATTTTTATAACCCATCATTTATCAATATATATCGATCTTATTTTAAAAGTGAAAAATAAAATATCTATAAAAATAATTTTTTAAAATAAAGATAATTTTTTTGAATGAAAATTTCAAAATTATATAACATTGAAATTTAAATAATTTTTTGAGACATTGAAATTTTTAGATAAAAATTAAATATTATATAAATATACGATATGTATTCTGACATCGAAATACCCAAAAAAATTATGTAATAAATACTATAAAAGATATCCCTGACATGAAATATGTTTTACCATTAAAATAATTTGATTTTATGTACATTTTATTAATATTATAATGCCTTTATTAATCCTCCAAAACCATTATTATATTTTATGGTTTTCAAATCATTTCCTTTAGAGATTGACTCACTTCCACATTATCATGATTATTAGTTTTTTTAATTTCATCCATTGACCATATTAAATAATGAATCCCAATCCCCTTTGGAAAAAACCATGATCAATAACCATAGGAAGGTTTGTGGTTTGGTTATATTATTTAATATAGTCCAAAACCAATGTTCGATAAATGATAAAAAATTCCTAGATCATTACCTTTATAAATTCTCTAAAGTTCCTATTTCTATTAAATAGAAATTATATTATAATTTCCATAATCATCCCTCACCTATATAGAGTCATCCAAGGGTTCACCAATTCTTTCATGAATATCCTCCCAAGCATTTACATTCACACTATCATGGTACAAGTTCTTATCTATCTCCTCTTTATTCATGTATTGTCATTATCTTATTCACCTTTTCTCCAATTACAATTATGGGATATGTTCATCCATTCCCCACTTAATAAATATATGATTCTTAATGATGATAGTCCTCATTAACTCTCTTCATCCCTTTCAATGAACATTTATAAACCCCCACTATGATGATGAAATTCCACTATGATTTTAAATGAGTAAAAATGTCTAGTGAACACCCATTATTAATCCCTATCAAGGTTGTTTAACTTTATGTGCATATAATAAATTTATTGGAGACATGAATATATTTATTAAACACTCAGTGAATGTTTAATAGGAAGTGATAAAAATTGATTCTATGATTTATGATTTATGTGGCACACTTAAGCGTGAGAATGAAATGGATGTGATGAGTGCACAAAAAATTATATTGTCCTCTAATTCATTGGGTAATAGTTGAGTAAAATGTGACATCATGAAATGGATTATGAAGTGAAAATAATCTATTATGTGATTTTTTCCTCGATGATGTCCTAGAAGTTTGCCTTGACCAATGGTTATGATGTAGTGTTTTATGTTATTCCCACTTTTCTCTTGTTGTCTTTACATTATCATTTATATCATGCCTCATTATTAATGTTGTTGATTCTCACCAATTTATATTCCTACTATCTAACATGCATTACATTCTTCATGTTATTCCATGTTTAGTCTAATATAAGGATTTATATCTAACTGATTGATTATGTATGCCCCAAAGATATCCCAAGCAGTTTTACGTGAGAAGGAATATTATGAACATGTTAAATAGGATTTCAATAAAGGTGATGAATTCCTTTGTTATGTTGTTATGTAATGTACATAATTTCCAAAAACCCTAGACTTCTCAGTCATATGAGTTTTATAATGTGTAATGTTTTTTTAATAAATCTTGAAATAATGTGAAACAAATAGTAGTTTTTTCATAATTTGAAGCATCAATACATGTCCCATAAAATAATAATCATATATGGGTATTCATAGCCTAAATCCCTATCTCATAATTGTATATCAATCAATAGAAAATTTATCACATAAATCATATCAATCATGTTTAATCAATATTAACCCCATTTTTATCATCTAACATCATTAATACCATTTAAATTATCAAAAAACAATCATTAAACACTTTAATTACATTGAATAGTATGTAATGTGACCATTAAATTATTTTAAAATATTTACATTATATAACCCACTAATCTATTAAGTTTAATCCAACCATCTCATAATTATCATTTTCAATTAATTTATAAAAACATTAATTGACCAATTGCACAATCCCATTAATTAACCAATTTCATATTCCTCAAATCCTATCAATTTCAAAATCACATAATTACATTAATTAATTGAAAAATTAATTAATCAAATTCCACCATTTTACAATTTCCCCAAATTAAACCCATTTAATTATGAAATTAAAATTAAATTAAAGTAAATTAAATTGTTGATGGAATTTCATAATCATGGAAATTGAAATTTCATTATTACATAAACATGAATAAACCAAGGCCATGGGATTAGATATTTAGAGAACCTAATTCAAGATCATTCGATATATGAACACCAAAGTAAATCCCCAATTTAAGAGAAACAACCAAGATTACAATAAATAATAAGGACTTCATCTGGTACCAAGAATCAAGATCAAATGAATTGGATCTATAAGTGTTAGGTTGAGCCGGGTCGAAATGTCATTAATGAAGGGTGGTTTTGGACATTAGAATAATATTTTTAGAGAAAAAGCTCCCATAAACATTGTTTACAGGGAAATGGTGCACATTTATCGAAACAATGCTCCCTAACCTCATGCCTCTCTTATGGGGGGTGGGGCATGGTTACTCCTATGAGGGTGCATGGTTTGAAAAACCAAGTGGAACCCATAAAATCTCTCTCTTTATGGGGTTTGAGGTTATTGGGGGTAGGGAGCACAATTTTGGAAAACCTTTCACAAACCGTGAACATCCCAAACCCCACAGAAAAGAGCCAATTTTCAACGAAACACACCTATTTTAACACCCAAAAAATTTAATTCCAAAACAAGAAATAGAGTACTAGAAAAACAACAGGAGACATGTATAGAAAAGGTAGGGATGTCACAATCTCCCCACCTTATAACAACATATCCTCTTGTTGTACCCCCATGCTTCACTAAGATTACAAGTCAAATGATATTAACACTAATACCAAATGTTAGAATATCTCTTCCATGCTTCAACCTGACCACAACAATGCTTTCACAGTACTAAAACTATCTGAATGGTATATTTCTATAACACATTCTCATTTCGATCCACAAAACCTATCAAATGATCCTCAAACAAAACTTCACTCACAAGATGAACATCATGCACATCAAACATTACAGAAGGTTCGAGGTGATTCCATTTATGTTATGTCACAATAAAATAATAATTCATAGAAACATACATTTATAGATGAGAAAATTAGTATTCCACAATCACGATTCTCTCCACAACCTCAAATGGTTGATCCAACATGGGTTCCAACATACCCTATATTGGAATCCTACGATGACCCAATCTAGGTGACACTCGAAGGAAAACATGATAACCCACTGTAAACTCCAAGGTTTATCAGTGTCTATCAGTATATGACATATTTCTACTCGATGCCAATACCCTATTATTCTGAATAAACTGAACCACTTCAGATTTATCCGTCACGATACTCAGTCCCAAAAGCTCCAAATCACCAATCCCCTTCCAAGATATAGGTAATATACATGACCTACTATAATGAACCTCATATGGATCCATATGAGAAGTTCCTAATAACTATTATTAAAGGAATACTCCAATTGTGCTACATGATTTCCCAATACCCACAATGTAAAGATCAAATACTCCATGAATATCCAGAATCACCTATATATTACCTTTTGACATCCCATATATATTTGGGTGGATATTCTTACTTAGAAATACATTAGTAACAAGAACATTTTCAAATACCGTCCAAAAGTGACAAGTAAAACATGATTCTTGATTTGAAATAATACTCCATGGAACCCTGTGTAGATGTAATATCCCCCTAACATACATATATACCAACTGATCCACCAATAAATCCTTCCGTATAGGCAATAAATTTGATACCTTTTTTAAACAGTGCGCAAAAAACCAAACATGTTCATTCTTCTATGTGTCATCATGAGACACTACGCAATTTCTATGGTAACATTCGACCACCCTCATTCGTGAATTGGTAACGATTGTAGTAAACCAGAAGGATTTTTTTGTTGGTCTTCAACAATTGAATGGTGTTGCATCGTTCCACAGACCCTACAATTTCTTTTTTCATGACCGACCACCAATAATTTCGACATAGGTCATGATCCTTTTTTTTCCAATCCAGATGCACCACCCACTCTGAGTCATGAAAGTCCCACACCATCTTTTCCCGCATACTCATAGGAACAAAATCCTGATTCTAGACATAGATGATCCCATCCTCATATGAAGTCCAATATAATGGTGACTCCCTACCTTCATGTATTTACCTGAAGGACAGATACTCTGCAATCTCATACAATATATCACTGATCTGACCCAAAATTATAGAATTCAACGATACTCATAGGATGGTATTATTATCACGAATCTCATTATCCACAACATGCTTCTCATCTAACAAAGACATTATATTTCACTAAGATCTACCCTCCTGAATTTCCTAAGTCTATCTTTTTGACAAAAAATCATCATAACCATTGTTCCACTTTCCATGTGTATATGCAAGCTCAAAATAAAATGACCTCATATATTGGGGCTACATGTGCTTCTAGATTTTGGAATATTACTTTGAAAAGATATACATTATGCTCTTGTGATTAGATTCCAATGTGTATATTTCTACCAATAGATAATTCTGCTAACACCATGAAGAACAAACCACTACACCTAATCCTTGGTAATTCATATGGTAGTTTCATTAATGTGGACTCAACATTCGAGATCCATGCACAAAAAATCAATCTACATGAATTAACATTGAACAAAGACTAATAATAGATAGGTAAAAAATACACTATATACTCCTCCCAAATCTCTTGTTGGACCAAGATTAGTGTGGTGGTCAAACAATTATTCGACTCCCAGAAATAATTCAGACATGATCAAGACCATTCCAACATAACTTCATTCTAATTCAATCATTATAGTGGTGTTGACAATTCGGGAAATTCCTAGATGAAACTCCAACAATATCCCTCTATTCCTAGAAAACTATATATGTCAATAACCTTCTTAATATTACCTCACGGAACAATTTTCTACCTCTTCTAAAGGTCAATAGACACACCTTCCTCTATGATAATGCGACCCAATAAGTTTACCTAATCAATCCCAAATTTTCACATAGATAGCATGGCATTTAGATGATACACTCTCAATTTACTCATAATGATGTCCAGATGTTATAAATTCCCATCATTAGTTTAGGAGGAAACCAAGATTTAATCCACAAATAGTATGATAGATTAATCTATGTATGGGTGGAAGATTTGGTTCATCATGATCATACATAGAGTAAGAGAATTTTTCATCCCGAATAGCATCGTAATGAACTCATAAAGTCCATACCTTATTCTTAAATATGTACACGGTACATCATAAGGTTGAAATATACACCAATTATACCTTGATATAATGTCAATCATGGAGAAAACACAAGCTCCTGACAAATAGACAAATATATCATTGATATGTGAATGATGATAGTGGTTATTCACATTCTTCCAGTCCAACATATTATAATCAACAGACAAACACAAAGTTCTATCATCCTTCTTAGAAAAAAATATTGTAGAACCCCACGATGAAGTACTCATATGGATTAACCCCCTAACCACCAAATCTTATAAATGATTCTTCATATCTTGAAGCTTTGATAGTTTCATTCAATGTTTAGGAAAAGTAACATGATCATTTCCAAGCATGATATCAATTATAAATTCCACATCACACTCTGGTGGCATCCCTTATAATTTCTCATGAATAAAATCCTAGAACCTATCAAAAATTACTGGAGTGAAATAATTAATTACAACCCCATCTACAAAAACAGACTAGAATCATGGGAGGAGAGATCCCCAAGTTGTTTAAGAACTATCCCTACACGACCAACTTGGATATCTAACAATCCACGGTGAATATAACATTCACCCACAGGTGATGTAAATGTCACTCAACTTCTGTAGAAGTCATTGTGGGATCGGTAGTCCACTAAAAAATCCAAACAAATATTTTTTCAAATCCTAAAATATCTAGAATGTAAAGATAAAAAATGAAACAGTACTCCCCAACCTTGAGTGAAAATCCTTTTCATAAACACTTGTCTCATGATCTTACTCCAAAAGGTGTATTGATCATCGTATCCTTTCCCACACATTCAACTATTATTTTAAACCAGTTACAATATTTTTCAAATATATTTGAATGAGAGGATCCAATATAAAAAAATTAATTATCAATAATATAAGATACAAGAATAGTACCTCTAACGGTTGATGGTCTAGACATACTGTCTTCATGTGTAGTCTAAACTGCATGTAATTTTTCTTCCCTTATTCCATGGGTTGCAGTCTGATCCCCCTGAGCCACACCAATCTACTGATATGGGTAATCTTTCCCCGAAGTAAAACATACTCTAACTCTTCCACCATATCCAATATAAATTTGAGTACCATAATGATAAAGTGTAGAAGACCCCCTCCACAAACTCTAATTCTGTATAGATACACAATCACTAACAATATCTATTAGTTTCATTTAGAACATATATTGATTTTCCATCCTTATACAAGCTATAAAAACTATTGTAGTTTGGGGAAAATTTATAAGAATGTTACCTATCCTACTGAACTAGAGGAAATACACATTGGAAAGATCTAGAGTAATTGATAATTCCCCTGAACACTCTTCATTCCACTACCTTGGTAAAAATTTTCATAGTGATTCATCATAATATCAGAATACATAACTCTTAATCATCTAGAATAAACATCATGTACTCCATTTAAAGGCTTTTTCAGGTTCCCCAAAGATACGAGAGCATGATCCACCACATCATCATACTTTCTTAGTAGAAAGATGTTAAATCGTTAATTAATATCACAATTAAGTCCATCCTGGAAACGTCTTACCTTATATTTCACATCTCTTAAAGGTGTAGTTGAGAAGAAATTAATGATAGTAATGTGACCCACATAGTCCATCACAAATATAATCCCCTTGGTCAACCTCATGAACTTGGTTTCCCTCTCTTATCTTAATGTATCTAGATAAAAGTTCTCTAGGAAAATATATTCGATGTCATTCTATACCATACTATCTGAATGTCTAGTCTGAGACTGAATAACCCACCAGTGCATTACTAATCTTAATAAAATATTATCATCCAATATATCCCTCCTCTCAATATAAATCTTTAAATAGTATGGTATTTCAGGATGGAATCAATCCAAAAATCATATCCCTAATTTCTAACCTCTCTAGTGAAATAGAGTGTGTAATGTAATAGAAACTGTAAGAACCCAGATTTTCGTTTTTAGGTATGTCTTTATTTTATGGTTGTTTTCGAGAAAAAGAGGAGTCTATAGTAATTTCAGGAGTACACTCTGTGTACATATATGTACACGCTGTGTAGCTGGTTGCCACAGGTGACCGTGTATTGGCCATGCAACGGCTGAGCTCATCGCTATGTGTGGTGACCTGGAGACCGCCTAAAGAGGAGGTTAGATAAGGTATGTCCATGCCGTGTACCTTTAAGGAACACACCATGTAATTTATTTTTATTTCATTATACGGACCGAGGTCCTATCTGATGGACATAACCATCTTCTTTTTGACCTATCTCTTTCGGGAGCGAACTAGACCACTAGATCTTCGCCGAGCCCCCGACTCACTGTCTGTTCTCCGGTTCGACCTCCTTCGGCTGCGTTGGAATCACGTCGGTGAGTTCGCCTTTCTCCTTGAACCTCATCTCTTGATTTCTAATCTTTCAAGAGATATCCCCAGTTGAATGTTTTTAGTTTTTTTTAGATCTATGATGTTCTAGGGACATTCAAGGCATGAGGTTCACGTATATCGATCTCACGATGTCGAGGTAGGTGTTCTATGCCTTTCTGTAGGTAGTATTTGAATTTTATGTGAAAAAGTGCCCAATACCCACGAACAAGGTGTTGCATGTTTATGATTTTTAGCCCGGTTATTTCCTACCATGACATTTTTTTTGGATAGAGGATAATTTTTTATGAATAGGGTTAAATTTTCAATTCTATGGATGTTTTTCCCATGTTTTCTTGTTTTGACCTTTTGGTCTAGCTTGCCTGTTAGGCTGCTTCTCTTTCCATGCCTAGTATTGTTAGGATGGAGTGACTTTATCTGACATGTTGTGATATGTTGTAGACTGTTTATCCAAGTAGTTCTTGAGGTTTAATTTGGCTTCCTTTATATCGTTTTGCACAATTGACTTATACAGAGTCGTGAGAACCTATTGTAGTAGACCATATGGAGAATAGACGTTGAGGGATTCTTTAGAGTGTTTGGTTACTTTTATGTTGCGAGACCATAGGGGGGGATGGATGTATGTTCTCCCTCAGAGTGTCTGTAGTTCCACATTGTGAGACCACATGTGGAATTGGACATGGAGTGCTTCCCTAGAGTGTATATAGTTACCGATACAAGACTACATGGGCAATTGGTGGTGAGTTCTTCCTCATAGAGTCCTTTCTAAAGCTGAACCAGAGGGGATAGACTATGTGTAATTCCTAGAGGGTTTATTTTGTTTTTTGGTTGAACCAGAGGGGTTAGACTGTGATTACTTCCTAGAGAGATACCTATTTGTTTTTAGCTGCTTACATGATATGAGAAAATGATGGAAATTGAAACTATATGATTGTTTAATTCGGAGTACTTCCTTGATTAATTCTACTTTTGATTATTTTCTGCCATATATATTCAATGACTATTAGAAATATATCATTGGGTGGTTTCCTATTGGAATAAGTCTCACACCCTGTTTGGGTCATGCTATTGGGCCCAAACAGATTATATTACTTCATGTGTAGATAAGGGAAACTGCACTTCTACTTCAGGTACTTGATTATTGTGGAGCAGGAGAGTATGAGACCAAGGCTAGATTTGCGATGCTGCTAGAGTTTATTTTTTTCCTTTTGTACTAGGGTTTATTATTATATTACAGCATTGTGACTTGTTTGGATGCATTCCTAGACATATGTATCATGCATCATATATATATTTACTCCAGTTTATTTCTACCAGTATGCTTCTGTTTACTTTTGTATGGTATTATTACTTCTTTTTCTATTGTTATCTGTTTTACATCTTCTGTGTTACTCTACCAATGAGGGCCTAGGTTCAACAATATCACACCCAAGGCCCTCACTACTAGTCGGCAGTCTCTGGCGTTCGGGGAAATGCGCTTGAGGCCATGTGACCAACTGGGTACGGGGAGCCTCTCGGTGGCACCCGGAACAAAGACATTACAAAGTGATATCAGAGGAATTATATTCTCTTGACTTACTTTTTGGAGCCTGTAGTTATGGATATAATGGAATAGGTACTTGGTAATAATTTTTTCCATGGAGTGTCTAACTCATGTACCGAGAAGATCAATATTTTCTCATTATTGCAATTTTCATAGTTTATCAGTTATTACAGTTGATTTTATTTCACCATTGGGTGATTCAAATGTATTGTACTATTGTGGTTAATGTTATTGAGGTTCTACTTCTATTGAAACCCTATGAGATGAGGGTATGCCATCCTATACATTATATAATAACTTTCTAGAAATCACATGTCTTTCATTCTTACCATGCCATTTCGAGTGCATTACTGATTTCATGTTGTTGTGATAGATGTTGTTCTATATATGCATGTTGTTGTGATAAATGCCATGATAGAATACCTGCTCTTGATAGGTTATTGGACTGGGAAAGATTGTTTTTGAATGAACGCCAAACTTTGGTTCTTGAGGTGTTATGGGACCTCATGGATGGGAATTTTGTGGATCAATACACTTTTATTCTTGAATATGACATGTATAAGATGCCAAGATTTGATTTTCAGGGAGTATGTTCCCTCACAGATCAAAATTTGGAACTATAATGTTCTTTTTAGGGTTTTCTAGGTTCTTGAGTAGTTTTTGATGCTTACTGTCCGTAAAAACCTAGAATACACAGCGTGTAATGACGAATAGACATCATGTGTCCTTCTGTTTGGTAAGTACCTGTATTTCTTGAGTACATGAGATTTAATTTATGTACACATCGTGTAGTCTCTAGTCGTGTCACTAGCTGTGTGGGCAGAGACACGGGGTTTTGAAATCATTGGGAGAACACGCCGTGTATCGGTTGTACAAGCCGTGTTGTGTAGACCATGTGTCCACCCGTGCGACTAGTGACATAAATGGATAAAACTTATGTTATACACATAGTGTCAAGATTGAACACGCCTTGTAGTGTAACCCTTGAATCCGACCGTGTAACGAACAACATGGGTCAATGTAATATTTCACGTACATGACGTGTCTATATGGAGAA
Organism: Viscum album; assembly: GCA_963277665.1. Classification (NCBI taxonomy): domain Eukaryota; kingdom Viridiplantae; phylum Streptophyta; class Magnoliopsida; order Santalales; family Viscaceae; genus Viscum; species Viscum album. Next base: position 620,131,476 of record OY728167.1, on the reverse strand, counting down.
CGCCGTTTAGAATGAGCTGTGTAACTAGACGTGTGACTAACAACACAGCCTAGTGATGTTCATCTAGTACACACCATGTCTGGAACTAACACTCCATGTAGTATCGTTCTAGGAGAACCGTGTGGCTTAGCAGTGTAAGGGAACTTGGGAAGGGGAAGAAGATTCAAGTACATGTCCCGTGTTAGGATAACACGTAGTGTGTATGGGGTGTTACACGACCTGCGTTGGGAAAAGTACACACCCATGTGAAGGCTTAAAAGAACACACCATGTAGTGGTCATACAAGCCATGTATCCATGTTTTAAAAAACATGAATGCTTTCTTTATCATGTTCCCTTCATACACATAAAGTTTTCAGTCCTTGATAAGCCTGATCTAAGGTGTATTCCTAACCTTGTAGAGTCATTCCACCGAGACGTCCGCTGGTTGTACCCCAGTTATAGTGTAGTGATCAGACATCAGATATGGATGATTAGAGACTACCACTAGATCCTCATTTTGTGCCCGTCTTGGCACCAGCTGTTATACCAGATATAGCTGTCGATGCATCATTCCGAGAGGACTTTATGAGGTTCATGACGATCTTTTGAGGAGTACCGCCTCCTGCCCCATCGATGGAAGATTTGACGTGGGTATTTCAGAAGCAACATCCTCCCACTTTAATAGGGAAAGGAGGACCTCAGGCTGCAGAGTTATGGCTAGAAGGCATTCTTTCTATCTTTGAGCATCTAGAGATGCCTCCAGAGATGGGGGTAAATCTCGCTATGTACATTCTACGAGACTCCTCCAAGTTATGTTGGGATGTCATCACACTGGAGGGATGCCAGTAGGTAATGACTTGGGATGAGTTCCAGCATGCCTTATATGACTACGTTTACTCAGAGACATTGGCGAGCGATCGTGCCCAAGAGTTGCTGAGTCTGAAGCAGGGTACTCTTTCAGTTATGGAGTATTCTTCTCGCTTCACAGAGATGCAATGCTTGATGCCCATCCTAGAAGGTGATGAGTTATTCTTGGCAAGGAATTTTGAGGATGGTCTTAGGAATGACATTTGATATCAGGTGAGCATCGTCAGGATGACTTCTATCACTTCATTAGTGAACCAGGCGCTGAACACGGAGAACAATATGAGGGATTATGGAATTGTGAACCGATACAGATCGGGATCCAGGGTTGGTATCCCTCCTACTAACAGCAGGAAGCACCGCAGGGAGTCTATTCATGGAGATCCAAGAAGGAAAGAGATATCTTCTAGTAGCCAATTGGTGTTCTACCAGTGTGGGAAGAGTGGGCATACGAGGTTACATTGCCCGAGAGACCCATTGGAGTGACGATATTGTGGAATGATGGGGAACCATCAAAATTTCTATCAATTTTTATCACCAGCACCTAGTGACAGGGGTTATTCTATGACTCCTCATTCAGGAGTAGAACAACCTATTTCTCATCATCAAGGGAGATGGAGTTCTTCTGGCCATTCTGGGTGAGTCTGTGGCCATGGTAGCCAGTCACCAGGCTTGCAGGGAAAACATGGTGAATCAGCTTAGGGTGGTCAGGTAGGGTCACAGGGCCACGATACATGCCCGAATTTTGCAGTCGAGCAGAACCAATAAGAGAAGGATCCAGGACCCTCTATAGTTTGAGGTACGATCCTAGTTGCCTTTGTTTTAGCATCTTCTCTTTTTGATATAGTGTATTCCCATAAATCTATATCTGTTTATATTTTGTAGAGTGTTAGGTTTTGTATCTTTTATTCTATTGATATCATGACGCTAGAAACTTCGTTGGACCTCTTGAGGTTGGTTTGGTTTCATTTATTATGGGACCTCTACATCTTAGAGATGAGAGACTATGGCATCATTCTCATAATGGTCTGGTTAGTTCCCTTCTATGTAGTTGTCAATTTCAATCACCGTACGGTGAGTTTCACATCACAAAAGGGAAGATCATTTCTTCATAAGGGTGAATGAGATGTCCAGGCAGGCAGAGCGGGACCCGATCATCATGGGTTGGGAGGAGTTAAATAACAGATTTCTAGTTTATATCTAGATGACCAGGGAACATCACAGATGGAATTTCTACTAGTGGTGGATCATTTTCAGAATGTCTTTCCATAGGGATTTTCAGGTTTACCTCCGGAGCGAGAGGTAATCTATTCAATTGATCTTGTGACAAGAGTGACACTTTTGTCCATTCCTCTTTATAGTATGGATACACCCGAGTTATAGGAGCTCAAGAAGAAGCTAGAGGAGTTGTAGGATAAGGGTTTCATCTGAGCTAGTTCTTCTCCTTGGGTTTCTCCTATCCTATTTGCAAAGAAGGCGGACGGTACCCTCCATCATTGTGTGGATTATTATATGCAGAACTAGTTAACGGTCAAGAACCGATATCCCTTTCCGAGGATTACTGATCTCTTTTATCAGCATCAAGGAGCCCGAGTGTTCTTGATGATTGAATTGAGATATGGTTTTCCTCAATTGCGCGTTAGACCATATGATATTACTATTATAGCCTTTCAAAGAATGTATGGTCTATAAGAGTATGTGGTTATGCTATTCAGTCTCACAAATTCTCCTTCAGTTTTCATGGCACCGATGTACCGAGTGTTCGATCCATACATGGATTCTTTCGTGGTGGTCTTCGTGTAAGATATATTTTTGTACTCTCATACTCGACACAACCATTCTAACCATCTTGAGATCATTTTTAGTACACTGAGAGAGAATCATTTATATACTAAGATATCAAAATGACACTTTTTGATTGACCAGATTCACTTCATGGGTCATGTTATCTCATAGATAAGAGTATCAGTTGACTTAGAGAAAGTGAAAGCAGTAATTTCCTGGGAGCATCCAAAGAATGTCTTTGAGGTGAGGAGTTTTCTAAGGATGTCTGGTTACTATAGACATTTCATATAGGACTCCTCATGCTTAGCATCACAACTGACGGTCCTGAATAAGAAGGGTGTGAAGTACTTGTGGTCAGATTATTGTGAGTCAGCCTTTCCGGTGTAAAAAGGGAGGTCGACTTCAACACCGATACTAGTATTTCCAAAGCTAGGAAAGAGCTGTAATGTGTATTGTGATTCATCATGTATTGTTCTATGAGTTGTTCTTATGCTGGGGGAAGGAGTCTTTGCATATGGGTCTCGACAGTTGAGGCCACATGAGTGAAATTACCCGACACACGATATCGGGTTGGCTGATGTTTTTCATGCTTTACGCTGTTGGAGACACTACTTTTTGGGAGATAATTATGTGGTTTTCATCGACCAGAAGAGTCTCAAATATATATTCACTCAGTGTGATCTGAATTTGAGACAGCGAAGGTGGGTTGAGTAACTTCATTCCATTGACATTGAGCTTTCCTACACGCGTGGGAAAGGCAACGTAGTGGGTGATGCACTGAGAATGATGAATTAGATACATGCTATTCAAGAGGCTAGCCGTGAGTGTAATATTATGGCTATGTTCTCTGAGATGCATTGGGAGGTGCATGACAGACATGGGTAGATATTTCATTCTTCTGTAGTTGTTACCTCTAATATACTTTATCGAGTGTGAATGATGCAACTATCAGATTCTGAAGGCCTAGTCCTATGGAAGAGTGTGTCAGGAGAGGACCCTATTCCTGGATGGACTATAGGCGAGGATGAGATATTTTGTTTTAATGGGTGCATATGGGTGTCAGCAAACATACAGGAGGAGCTGATGCATTAATTTCATTACTCAGTTTGGGCAGTTCATTCTGGTGTCACGAAGATGTATTATGATCTACACCGTTAGTATTGGTGGCCAGGTATGTATAGAGATCTTTCTGTGTTTTTCATGAGGTGTTCCACCTGTTAGCAGGTAAAGGTAGAACATCAGCGACCATCAGGGCTTTTTTAGAAATTATCCATTCCCAAGTGGAAGTGGAATGATATCACGATGGATTTCATGATAGGTTTTCTGAGGTCACCTCGAGGGAATGATGCAGTTTGGGTTGTCATTGATAGACTAGGGAAGGATTCTCACTTCTTGTCGATCAAGAAGACCTTTTGTGTTGATGAGCTGGGGAGGTTTTACATCTGTGAGATTGTTTGGTTGCGTGGAGTTCCACACTACATTGTCTCAGACAGGGGTACACGTTTTACATGTCAGGTCTGGTAGGGATTTCAGAGGGATTTGGGTACACAGGTACTTCTGAGTACATCTTATCACCCTCAGATAGATGGCTAGTCTAAGAATTTGATAAAGGTTACCAGAAGACATGCTTCGAGAATGTATCAATGATTTTGGAGGTTCTTGGGAGAAGCACACACCTCTTGTAGAGTTTTACTACAACAAAAGTTTTCATGAAACTATTCAGATGGTACCTTAGGAGGATTTGTACAGTAGACGAGGACGATCACTCGTATGTCAGCTAGAGGCAGGAGAGGCTACTATGATGGGACCTAGTCTTGTCTAGGAGACCACATAGAAGATAGAGTTGATTCAGAAAAGGATGGATACTACTTAGTCAAGGTATAATTCTTATGATGAATAACGGAGATGGCCTCTAGAGTTTGAGGTCGGAGATCAGGTCATTCTACGTTTCACACAGAGGTTGGGACACATGAGCATTAGGAGATATGGTAATCTTTCATTGAGGTATGTCAGACCGTTCAAGGTTTTGGAAAGGTTCAGGCCTGGTTCTTATCGGTTGTATTTACCTTAGAGGTACCATTATATGCATGATTTCTTTCATGTTTCTTAGCTATGATGTTACTTCTCAGACATGACTCATGTCCTCCAACCCAAGGAGGTTGAGTTAGAGGTGGACAAATATTTTGATGAGAATCCTATCCGGATTGTTGATCGTAGTACAAAGGTTCTCCGTGTCCAGTCTGTTCCTTTGGTATGAGTGCTATGACAGCACGGGCGAGTACCGGACAAGACCTAGGAGAGGGCGGCTGATGTACAATTATACTGGCTTGAGCTAATCGAGGTTTCTTCTTCTACACCGCCTTTCTTGGGAAATTCAGGGATGAATTTCTTAAAGGGGGGAAGTTTGTAAGAACCAGGATCTTCTTTTAGGCATGTCTTTATTTTTTTGGTTGTTATTCTGAAAAACACGTGTTTGTGGAAATTTCAGGTGTTCACGCCATGTAATTATATGTACACGCCATGTACCTGGTTGTCGCGGGTGACCGTATACTGGCCGTGCAATGGACGAGTACATGGCCGTGTGTGGTGACCTGGAGACTGCCTAAAGCGGAGGCCAGATAAGGCAAGTACACGCCGTGTACTTTTAAAGAGCACACCATGTACTTTATTTTTATTTCATTAAATGGGCCGGGGTCGTGTATGATGGAAAAAACCATATTCTTCTCAACCTATCTCATCTGGGAGTGAACGAGACCACCAAATCATCACCGAGCCCCCGACTCGCAGTCTGTTCTTTGATTCGACCTACATTGGTTTCATTGGAATCGCATCAGTGAGTTCTCCTTTCTTCTTGAACCTCATCTCCTAATTTCTCCTCTTTCACGTGATATCTTCAGTTGAATGTTTTTAGCATTTTTGTAGATATACGACGTTCTTGGGCGAATCAAGTCCCGAGGATCACGTATATTGATATCACGACACCGAGGTCGGTGGTTTGTTCCTTTCCATAGATAGTCTTTAAATTTTATGTGAAAACGTTCCCAATACCCATGAACGAGGTATTGAATGTTTTTTATTTTTAGCCCTGTTATTTCCTTTTATGCCTTGTTTTTTGGATAGAGGTTAATTGTGTGTGAATAGGGTTAACCTTTCCATGATATGGATGTTTGGCCATGTATTCTTATTTTGACCATTTGTTCTAGCTTGCCTGTTAGGATGCTTTTCTTTCCATTCCTAGTATTGTTAGGATGGAGTGACATTATCTCACATGTTTTGATATGTTGTAGACTGTTTATCCAAGTAGTTCTTGATATTTAAATTTGATTTCTTTAAATAGTTGTGCACGGTTGACTTATACAGGGCCATGGGAACTTGGTGTAGTAGACCATAGGGAGAATTCACATTGCGGGCTTCTCCAGAGTGTTTGTTTACTTTTATGTTGTTAGACCATAGGGGGGATTGATGTAAGTGCTCCCCCAGAGTGTCTGTAGTTCCACGTTGCGAGACCACAGAGGGAATTGGATGTCGAGTGATTCCCCAGAGTTTCTATAGTTACCAATACGAGACTACATGGGGAATTGACAGTGAATGCTTCCCCATAGACTCTTTTCTAAAGCTGAACCATAGGGGTTAGACCATGTGTACTTCCCCGAGGGTTTCTTGTATTGTTTGGTTGAACCAGAGGGGTTATGCGGTGAGTACATCCCAAAGGGTTACCTTTTTGTGTTTAGCAACTTACTTGATATGCGAAAATGAAGGAAATTGAAACAGTATCATTTTTTACTTCTTATTACATCCTTGTTTACTGCTACATTTGTTTATTACATGCCATATATATTCACTAACTATTAGGAACAAATGTTTGGGTGGTTTTCTACTGGTATTAGTATTACACCCTATTTAGGTCATGGATTTAGGCCCAAACAGATTATATTATTGTAGGTGTAGATAAGGGAAAGTGCCCTTATACTTTAGTTACTTGATTGTTGTAGAGCTGGAGAGCATGGGGCCAAGCTGAGGCTTGCAATGTGCCTGGAGTTTATCTATTTTCTTTTGTACATTGGTTTATTACTGTATTCCAGAATTGTGACTTGTTTGGATTCCTTTATATACATATGTATCATGAATCAAATATATATGTGATCCAGTTTATTTCTTCCAGTCTCATACTATTTACTTTTTAATGGTACTATTAATTCTTCCACTATTGTTATCTAGTTTACATCCGTTGTGATACTCTTCCAATGAGGGAATATTTTCCCCACTATCACACCAAAGGCCCTCGCATCTAGTAGGAAGTCTCTAGCGTTCGGGGAAATGCACTTGAGGCCATGTGACCAACCAGGTATGGGGCGCCTATGGGTGACACCCAGAATGGGGACGTTATAGAAACTACCATGTCAAGTTATATATGCTCTTCACAATCCTTTTTGGTAATCCCTACATAAAAACCATGTAGTGAGCATAGTTCTCACAGAATGGGTGTCTGGGTCCTTCACCCAGCACTATCGGGGCATGAGGTTCCAATGCTACAGTATCATTTCTATTCATATCCTCTTATTTTTCTATCTGGAAAATTCATCTCTGAGGCATTTCTATACAATGAACAACAATAAACTTAGTACACCATAAAGATTATCAAACTTTTATGGGTATTCACATAAAATCACAACAAATCATCCCCCAAACCCTACCACATGGTCCAAAATGAGTCACTATCACTACCCTTGACCATCCTACATCTCAGTCATAGTTATCAAGGGTAAACACAACCTCATTATATAGTTTTTCATTAAATATCATATTATTCACATTTTATATCATTTTTTTGACATTCAAGTCCATATCAAGAACCATTGTATTTCAATTACAACAGAAAGGGAAAATATTTCAATCTGAACAACTTACCCAGAACCTTCTTTCTCATTTTTTCCAAGATATTATGCATGTCAAAAGAAATCTATAATTCCTAGAATGATGTATGAAAACTAAAATATTTTTCCATAACAGACCACAATTCATATCAAAAAATATATCTGAAACAATAATCCCATCACAAAAAATAAGTTAATATCTTAAGTTGAAAAAACATTAATATGCCACAACAAACATTATTTACCAAAATCACAACCTTGTACCCTGGGTTTTTCCATCGTAGATTAGATAACTACTCCCATGAATGATATCATGACCATGACCCAACTCTTTTTATCCTCCTTTCTGCCTTTCCCAAATAGTATGATAACAGAAAATTAAAAAACATCATTTGATACATCTTTGTAACATCCTGACCCAGCTGACAAATAGCGCTTCCCTAATCTGGTCAGTCAAGTGGGTTCAAGCATGACTCCCTATATACTAAAGTCTACCAACTAGTATTGATGGTCTAAAATATCAACATGGGATGACTATATAATATTTATTAATATATCACATCAACAGAAATAACCATGTAATAACCAATATATAATAACCCCAAAATAGAATAATATAATAAATATAAAAAACTGGTATAACATATCGAACCAAAACTATAAAAAATATCCATATGTGAAAAGTATATAATTCATTACATATAATTTTTATGAATCAAAATTCAAAACCAAAATAAAGACATTGAAATGTATCCAATGGGGGTCCTGAAACAATGTCTAGTTTGACCACATATGTTTTATACCGACTCATCTATTTAACATATGGCCTTTCCTTTATCCTTTCATGAAAACTTTATGTGTATTCTGGTACCAATTTGGCAACCCAAGTTTTTTTGAGTACAAAATTGTAGCCCACCTCTAGTTGAGTTTCAACCACTTTCCAATCAATTAGAATGAATTCACTGGAATAAATAAGAAAGTTAAATGGAAAAATTAAATAGCTATCACATTTTATTATTCTTTAATTTACAACATAAATCCCTGGGTTCATGATGAAACCCATTAAATCTATACCTACTTTGTACAATTACAAAGTATAAACTATCCCAAATGTATATCACATATCATAATACCTTGGTGTTGTTTTTTGAATTCATTACAATTGAAATCATTGTCAATGGTAACCAAAGTCCAATTCCAATATCATGGGAGTAGAACATCATGTCAATCACCTTTTGGGTATTTAGAGCCTCTTCTACTGTCCCACACCTCAATTTAACATGGGTGTTTGGTGCATCAATACATGTCCCATAGTCAATGTCACATGGGTATTTGGAGCCTTAGTCCATGTCTCACACATAATTTCTAATGGGTACTTTGAGCATCAGTTCATGTCCCACAGTCAATGTCACATTAGTATTTAGATCCCCAATTCCCTTCCAACAGTAAATGTCACCTAGGTATTTGGAGCCACAGTCCCTATCCCAAAAAATTATAATCACCAATGTGTTTTTATTACCTCAGTCTCTACCCCTACACATTTATATCAATCAATCACACATATATAATATAAATCACAAAAATCAAGGTTAATAAAAATTAACCCTCTTTTATCATTTCATGTCCCATATACCATATCAATTATAAAAAATATCATGGTTAAAAAATGTAATAAAAAATAAATAATATGAGTAAGTCACCAAAAAACAAATTTTCAATAATTAAATCATATTACACGTTAACCTATTAAGGATAATCCAACTATCTTAGAATTCCATTTGTCAATTAATTCGTAATAACATTAGTTTACCTATTGCATAATCCCATTAATTAATAAATATCATATTCACCACATCCCATAATTTTCATAATCATATCATTACATTAATTAATTAACCAATTAAATACTCTAATTTCATTAATTTATTATTTCCCCAAATTCATCATATTCAATTATCGGATTGAAAATCAATTCAGTCGAATTAAATTACATATGCATTTTACCGATCATAGATATTTAAATTGCATAATGACATACACATAATTAAATCAATACTATGTGATTTTTAATTTTGGACCACATCCCTCAATATCATTGACCGTTGTTATCAAACAGAAATCTCTAATTGATGCAAAACAATAAATATTATGATGAATAATGAGATCTAGATATGAATCCAAGATCAAGGATCAATCATATTAAGTCAATTAAAACCTATATCTAGATCCATAAAAAATGGAGGAAGACATTCCTTTAGAGGATGAGTGAATGTTGGTAGAGATAGAGGAACCTAATCAGAATGTGAATCTCCTTCCAAGAGACAAGAATATTCATCAATAAGATCATAAAATGGTATGTAATAGTGTTCAAGACCTTTAAGAATCCATATGGGAGCCTCCAAGGACTAAGGAAAAATTGTTAGTCAATGATAGGTTTCATGGGGGAAAAATATGGGGGGTTTGGGATTTTAAAATAAAATTTTCGTAGAAACTAATCTCGTACACAAGATTTCTTGGGAAATTGTGGACAATTTTCGAAAATGTGGGACCTAACTATGAACCTCTCCATTGGGGGTTCATGATATCACAAAATAGGTTACATTTTTTGATATAACATGCATCAATAATTAAATTTCACTATGTCTAGGGATACATAGTTTTAGTGGAAGGGAACACAGTTTGGGAGAACTGTGTGCCAACCGTGCACCATCAAAATCCCCCACCCCAAATAGCCAAATTTCACCCAAATGCACCCAAGATAAATCCCAAATATGATATTCAGAATAAAAGTAAAAATTATTCATAAATTAGAGATCTAAAATTCTCTTGAAAAATGTTTTGGGTCTTATTTTTGAAGGTTAATCAATTATTATATTATTTTTAGAAATAAATAATCCTACTAACTAATTTAGTATTTATCACTTAAAAAGATAATAAGAATAAATGATATTAAACAAAAAATATTTTTAATATAGTTACACTTCATATGGATGACTTGGACCCTAGTTTATTAGGGTCTTTATCACACTAATGCACCACTATTCATTCATTACCATGAAATATCCAATGTAATGGATATTATCATAAACCAACATTAATATTTTGGTGGAAAACTGTGATGTAAAAAACTTTTAATTTTTGAATAAAAATATTGAAAGATCTATAAAGAGTTATTGATAATGAAAATCATGTTTTTTATCAAATCAAAAAAATAATACCTTCTCTTTCTTCTTAGAGAAGCTCCACTCACATACTATATAATCATCTCAGAAATCATGTCACCACATTCTTCATATAATTTAAATGGTTCTCAATATTCTCATAAGATTCATTCAATATGTACATGTTTTACATTCATATATTTTTTAAAATATTGTTTCCATTTTCAATTATTGAAAACATATTTATTTATGGTGATCACCTTCTAGTTTGAAATTTTATTCAAAATTATACAAATTATTGTCTTGTTATTTATTTGAATGTCACTAAAGACCACAATCATTAATTAACACATGATATTTTATTATCATTATATCATATTATCTACAAATCCCACTTATTTTAATAATTTAAAATCATAATCCATGTGCGTATGGACTCACATGCTATAATTTGGTTACTCTATATGTAATGTTGCACTCTCCAAATGATTGTCCTTTGGATTGACCCATTGTCTCATCAAGAATAAAAATATTTCATTATTATATTTATTTTAGTTAAAATAGATCATATGAATCATCATATTTTATATATAGTATTAAATATTATAAAATTTCCTTTCATATGACGTAACTGATATTTTATAAATTCATCTATCATAAAATATCTATATCGTAAGTGTATATCTTCATGAATGGATGTTGTACCATATGAAAAATCCCATATTATTTGGAAATTATATTAATATTATATATCTTATGAATATCCTATGTCATATGTGAATTCCACATCTTACACACTAGATTCTTAAATAATCATTGTATCATATGAAATTAGTTGGTACCTTCTGTGAATCCATGACCATATGAAATATATGTATCTTCTCAAGTGTACTTCTATATTATAAGAAATTATATTTTAAATATTTATATATATATTGTGAAGTATAAATTAACTATATTTCCAATTTCATATTGAAATTTCTATACTTAGTTAAAAAATCCTCAACAACACATCTATTAGCCTCAAGCCTTCTAAAATCATTTAAATACCTTAGAAAAAGGTTTCTTCACTAGTTAAAAAATACATAACTTCAAAAAAATATTTGATAGATTCCTTAAAACATATTGAAACATAAAATGTCCTTCTCTACCTTAATATTGAATCCTCAATCACTTTCAATGTATATAAATCTTAATATTGTATTAATTTTTTTAGACATGACCATTAACATCAGAACATTTCATCATTATGGATAAAATCACACTAGTAATCACATTTAACAATTATTAAAAATAAATAATGATTCATGTTAAAGTAGTTAAAATAATCAGACCTTTGATATTTCTTGTCAATAACACTCCATGTCTTCCCAAATGTATTGATAATAAAAATAATGTGAGAAAATTCCTGGTTTCCATGAAAACCTAACATGATTTTTTTGAATTAATCAACTATAATAAATTCTATCTTACTCGATGTCAAAAAAGAGTGATCAAGTCAGTCATAAATATTTTAAAAAAACCCAAAATAGAATCTAAATATCATTATTCTCGGACAAACTGAAAAATAAATTATAGATTTTTTCCATAATAACAAAATAATAAAATAATATAGTTCATAAAAATTGGAGAATTTTCCTCCAACTATATTCAAAATTTCTTCCATAAATTAATCATTAAAAGTTGAGGATGAAGTTGAATGATTTTAATACCATAGTTTATAGGATTTTGAGGCACTCCAATTTCCATAATGAATAGTTAAAAATATATATTTGTAAATAAATTTATAGGAATTTCATAAAATTATTCCTTGGACTGAATAAAATCCATCCCTAAGATCCTTCATCCACAATATCATTCATAAAATTACAATTTATATCAATCTATTTTGACCTAGAATGTTTCTTTTTAATCATATAAAAATTAGAGGTACATTGGTTATAAGAGATTATAACCAATGGTTGTATGTTTTAAACACTAATATCAACAAAAAATGATCTCATCACATCATTTGTGAAGTTTCTTGTGATGCATCCACGTATCTGGCCTTAATTGAGATATATTTATCTAAGGTTTGTTATAGTTATTACCTTTTGAAAAAAATTTCATCATTGAGGAAAATTACACATGAGGTGGATTCCTTATCAACAATAGTTACTTCAATATCATCATCTATAATCCATTTTATATTTAATTTTCCTAATTTTAGATTAAACATATTTTTAAAGTATTTGAGACATATCTCGAGATTTTCCTTGATATAAGTAGATATGATTCATTTATATTAGAAGAAAATAAAGATTAAATGGTTATAGAGAAAACAATGCATGGGCTTAATCTAGTAATATATATAATAATTCCAATTACATTTCGTGATTCATTTTCATTAACTACTTTTACTTCAACGCCATTGCCCATCTATTTCCATATATGTCTTAGAGTGGATACACCTATTTATTTCATTATTCCTAACACTTATTAAAACTCACCAAAACAATTCATCTATAATTAAAATATTATTAAAATCATGGGTGATTTGTATACATAAGAATAATTTAATATCACTAATTATAGTCAGTTTGACCCCCATATTCATTTGTGTTGAGAAATTTCCAACCGCTCCCTCCTCTTCACAAGAAATTTTTTGTCCTCAAAACATTTTGTTATAATATGTGATAAAATGTTATTCTTGATAATGTATAATTTTTTTCAACCTATCCCTTCATTAACTCTAGGATTCTATAGTTCACATGTTATATGACATTCAAATTGTGTGTATTTTATCTCACTAAAGATATATAATCAATAAATTTAATAACAATATTTCTATTGGTATCAAACTAAAATACTTTAGGTTATCCCATAAAAATTTATTCATTAAATTAACCCATAATAATTAAAAAAAATTCATCCATATGAAATATTTTTATATTTTATTGGGAAGAAATTTATAACATTAATTTATTTGTTTCATGATGGGATACTGGAGAAAATATCTCGAAAAAATCAAAACCCTCAGTTTCAGAGTACCCGTAACATGTATGTATAGACCAATTTCTAAAATTATATCCCTTATAATTTAATTTGGTCATAAAAAACATTTTTTTGCAAAAAAACATTTGTCCAACAGTCTTTTAAAATTTTCCCAAATATCATTTTTCTTTAATTTTTCACTTTCATATTTTATAACTTATATTGATTTTTTCAAAATATTCCTAACATTTTTTTGTCCAGTCATTAAATAATGGTTGGTGTAACTTGATTCATGAATTTTTATCTGAGTCAAAAAACCCAAATTCTAGATAAAATTTATATAATTAGTTTATAAATATTTTTTCTACCTTTTAATAGAACATATAGACTTATGTTTTCCCCCTTCATCACTAGTATATACATAATCTGAATGATCTTCTAAAAAATATAAAGTCTCTTCATTCATATCTGCTGATCCATCATTTACAACATCATACTCACTATCAATATTATAAACATTATTGAAATTTTAATTTTAATTTAAAAAAAACACATCATCACAGACAAAAATATTTTATGAGTTATTCTGTAACATATGTTGGAACAAAAATTTCTAATATAACCCAGGAATATTCATTTAATATTACTTTATTCAAACTATCTTCTAGTTTTTACATTCAATTTCTTCACTAATAAAATTAAAACAATATAATGTGTTTTAAACAAATTATATTTATACTTTATTCTAAATAGGGAGACATCTCATACTTGGGCCTTAAGAGGAATCTATTTTGATTAATTCTAGCTTCCATGAAAAATTTATTACCAAAAAATCTTGATGTTTCATGTTCAATATGAATATATTTGGCTATACCAAAAAATATTATAATTTCATATTTTTCTGACACATTTTATCGAGTGTTGTATGATGTATTGAAATCATGTGTGAAATCATTTTTGTCTATGTACATTTAGATATTTCTATTTTTATACTCTATACTATTACTTAAACACAAATTCATTATAAGAAAATATTTTTGTTTCATAGAAAACATCATAATGATTTTAAATCCTTAAAAATCATGATACTTGTGGGACATGAACATTATATTTTTAATTCTAAAAAATTCATGGTCCCACACATTATATTACATTTCAACACCAATGGTTCACTTATTTGGATATTAAATACTATATGATATTTTTCTCAATATTTTAACTTTCATTAATTTTTTATAATTGTAGTAGTGTTTTATTTCATGTTGGTGATTTTTACCACTATCTTTTCTTTTAATAAATTCCAGAATTTTCTTGGGGATAATGAAAATATCTTTTATTTTATAATCTATATTTAGTTTTTTGGTTTTGGTAACGAATTCATTTCATTCATATAAGAAAATAATTTAAATGATTTATTAAATTATTTTATATGAAAAATAAATATTTAAATATCATTATATATCATGCATTTTTTATAAATATCATTTAATTTCCATCATAAAAATGTTTTGAAATGCTTGGTAGGCTATTGTTGAGGCCATTAAAAAAAATATTATAATGAATTGTATTATTATTTCTAATTTAATATGTTTTAAAACATTCAGTTTAATCATATCTAATATTGATCAATCTAATATAAAATCAGTTTGTATCTCTAAATTATTTTGGGTTTCTCAAACCTACAGTATTATGGGATAAAAACCCACTATATATTATACATTTATTCTCAAATTTACAACCACTAAAATTAAAATTTAATATATTAAACAAATAATAATCATTATATATTTTTCACATTTTATGAAGATGACTAAATTATAAATATATAAATACAAAACATTCATATAATATACGTTCATATTCATGAAACATACCTCATGTCTCTTATATAAATTTTATTTTTTATTCATCTCAATGTTTTTTTGAGGGTACTGATTAATAAAAAAAATTTCACTTTCAACTGTGGAATCTCACTTTATGTATTCATTATCCTCATACCAATAATACAAATACTATTCCAAAAATTGTATGATGTGTGAAAAAACCCCCCACAACCCCAAAGTTATCCCGAGAAAATTCTCCTTTGGAGAAAATTCTATGTATTCATAGGATTCCATTTAATGGGATATTCAAAAATGTGTTTATTATCTTTTTGAAAAAAAAATTGTGTTCCTTTCAAAGACATCTGAGACTATCAAGGGAATATTTTAATAATTTTTATTTCCCGATATATGTGAATAATTGAAATATTTTTGTAGATTTATTTTTTAAATATATTGTTTCCATTTAATTATATTTTTGTGTAATCATGAAATTATTTTTAGAAAAACTAAATATAGTATTTATACCTCTTTATTCCCCATTATAAACTTAATAAAAGATGGATTTTTTTCTAATTTTAACATTAATTTTAGAATTTAATATATTATTTTATAGTTTTTTTTTCTATTTTTTATTTTATATCTCAAAAAGTAACCTCTACAATCCTTCCAAATTTTAATCATTACAAATAATAGGGAAGGTTATATCATCGACAATATTATTCTTCTTAGAATTTTCATGTTTCAATATTTTCTAATCTTAATGAATTTTTATTTCTCAATTACAATTTTTTTAAATTTTTAAAATTATACATTATATGTGAATTATCCTCCCTCATTAATCCATTTTCTTTTAAGAACATCATGAATTCCATCCCATGGGTTTATTATTTGGATTACTTCATTTATTTAGAAACATCCTCATTATTTTCCCCTGAAATATCATCTAATGAGTTATTATTCCCAATTTCATAATCCATGTGGACTTTATGTGAATATTACATATATATATCCTAATCATTGTTTCTCTAATAATTTTTATAATTCCCTTTTTCAATGGATAATAAACATCTTCTAGAAAATAGTACTATGATTTTCTTATTCTCATTTAATGAGTATTGATTTATATGTCGTTATCTCCCTTTATAGGTTGAATTTTTTTAGTTTTATCATATATATATTCATTTTTTAATTTCATTAAACCGTGTTTATGAAAAATGAAAAACATTCCTTTAATTAAATCAATTTAATGTTAATTTAAAATTGAACACACCTCCTATTCATCTTATGAAATACCTTGATATGTGGAAAAAATGTCAACATAAACTACAATATATTATACTCCTACTAAGTATATTTGACCAAATTTTCTTTTTAGTTCATTGAAATCATCAAAAGAAATTTCCATTTTTATATTTACTTTTATTATAAGATCTCTCTCTTATCCTCATCTAATAATTTATAAGACTACTACCGATTTCATCAATAGTGAACTCATCCAAATATATTTCTTGTAATAGGGAGATATTGGAGTAAAACGTTTTAGTATGTATCCTTATATGACTGTTTACCTTAGTAGGATCATAGATCTTTTAATTATATATTTTGATAGATGTCACATTTACAATGTTTCTCGTAAAAAACACATTAATATATTTTTATTCATATTTTATTATGTCATTAAACTATTATTGAAAATATTATTGTATTTATCCCATTATGTAATTATTTTCCATAAATAATCCTTAATATAATACCCAAATTCATTTTAATTTTTTGCATCCCATAACCTTTGTTTTCCCTTTCTCATATAATGGGGAATTTATAGTATTCCAAGGTTTTTGGTCATTTAAAATATTCTTCTAATCCATTAGAGAGAATTATGAAATATTATTTGGAATTATGTGTACCTGAAGGGAAATATCACAAACATCCCACCTCATAGATAATAAGTAAGAAACCATTATCTTTTTATATTAAAGAAATGCCTTTCCATTAATGGTGGTCTACCCTTTTTTAGTAACTATGTTATGGTTCCCCATTGTGGAACAATAAGTCATATTAATGGGGAAGCACTGATCTGGTACTATTTGTAAGTATTTAATAGGTAACGATATTAATGGGGGGGGGTGAATCAATGCATATGTTGTGTTTTTAAACATAGTTCCTCTTTTACTGATTAAAAAGTTATATGTTGAAACAAATAAGGCGGAATAAAAATATTGTTTGAAATATTTTTTTAATGTGTTTTTTTTCTTATAGATGGATTCTTACCTTGGTTATGTTTTTCATCTTACTCACACATTTATAATAATTTTTATAATGAAATAACCATAGGAAATGGTATGTTCCTAAACGTGCTACAATATGCTGACACCAACCAACAATGAAAAAACACTTTTTTATTTAAATGGGAAATTGTTGATCTCTAATGATAGATTAGTAACGGAAATAATGATCTTCTATAGAATCAATAGATAATGATTATTTTATTTTTATCATAATATCTCCACTAACATGACACACTATATTCTCATAAATCAGTTCATGACCTTCTTCATACTCTATAAAGGGTTCTTAAGAATCACTTAATTATCATTCAATTCTTTCACATTTTAGATTCATCTAATATTTTTATTAATATTTTTTTCATTTTAAATTGTATAATGTTCATTTATTTATAATAGGCACCTTCCCATTTGAATTTTAATTAAAAAATATTCAAATTTGAGCAATCATATTCATTAAATCATTATTATGAATAAAATATATAAAACCCATGTGATATTTAAATAACATGATATAAAATCCTCCATAACTACTAATAATCTTAATTTAATTAAAATATTCATCAATATGTCCATTTAATCATGCATTGTGATGTGGAAACTTCTTATATGGTGAGCCACTCTCCTCTGGAAAAAATTCTAGCATGACACAATATCTATTAATTAATCATAATAATTCATTATCATATTTTTTTATGTGAATAATAGAACTCATTCATCATCAATGTTCAATTGAAAAAATTTTATATTATGATACAGAGTGTCAAATGAAGCAGATAATATCATAAGAATCTAGATATCATATGAGATCAATGAAATTAATAGGTCTCTTCATTTGTTGATCCAATGTCTTATATGACTCCATTATTATATTGTTATCATACATGTTTCATATATCCTTTGACAATCACGTAACATACATGATAGTGGAGAGCTGATTCAAACCAGACGATCTACGATGATCAAGATCTAGAAGGAGGATGAGAAAGGAGCTTTTACTAGAGCAGAAGCTAAACAGATTGCAAGAATGAGAGGGTATGGCACCTGCCGTCGGGATAAGCCTATGCATGCATGGGAATGCCGAGTCGAATAGCCATGCGAAGGTGGAGAGATTATTTCACGATGAAGATGCTAGGGAGGAGCAGTTCTATGTATTTAGTCTTGGTTGTATGTAATGTTTGAAGCCTATGAGTAATTAATTCTTCTAAGGACTACGGGCTATGTAATACATATGCCTACGGGCCTTGTAAGGGTTCCACCTCACCCCTTGAAAAATGGATTATCAAAAATCAATTAAAAATGAAGGCCTTAGAGCCATTGGATGATAAATTAGACTACTAACTTACATGAAATCATATCATATACAATTTGAGATGCATTGTGATGCATGTCTTAATTAAATTTCCAAATATAACTCTAAATGTTTACAAATCACTCAAAAAACCTTAAAACCACTTCAATTGTGCTCAATCCAACTCAAATAATTTCAATACATCATGTAACATTATTTTTCATTATTTACAAAATACATTAATCCTAAAAACCATTGTATGGATTCGTTAAAATATCTCAAAAATTTAACTATCCATTTCCCTCTTGATTTCGATAACCCATTATCCTCCACTAGATATCATCATTAATATTCCGTTATGTATTTTATAAATCACCCTCACTATCACCACTTTTAATCATAGTTAATAATAACACAATAACAATAAAATTTAATAAGTATTCAACATGAATACAATATCCTATTTAATTTGATTAAAACATGATTAAACAATTAATAAATAATTATAATTCATACAATTCAAACCATCATAGAAGGTTATAAATTACTTTTCTCTATTGGTAGATTTCAATATCATCATTACACACACATCTATGTGTATCATCTAAAATGTTTTATTATACATTTTCTTTTCCAATGTATAGCTCTTGTTCAATATTTTTTTCCCATTTGAGATGTATATCAAAATTCATGAGTATTTCATGATTAAGCTTCAACGAATCCTCATATCTTCTTAAGTTATTAGCATGTAAATATTATTTCCCCTAAATAACCATTTTCTTTATTATGTAGTTTATTCACATCCATTAAACCCATTGGAAAAATAGTTTGATCATTTAAATTTAGAATATATTTCCACTTGTTGATTATATATTCCTCAAGATGTTTTCTATAGTTTAGCTTCTTATTGACACATATATCCTTATAAAGGATCACCTTATTCCCATTGTCTCAATCCTGCAAAGCACTGATGTGATTATTCTTTGATCCATATACACATAAAAAATTTCAATATTAGTTTCCTCTCAATGATATTAATCCATATGGGATATTTGATATTGAGTAATCAATTATTTCCAAAATTAATATATCCTCAATCGTACCATTATATATGTTTCATGATTTTATATTTTTATTCATGTGTGATAATTAAATACCATTTAGTGTCCAAGAATTATATCGGTTTCAATCTTTTTATATAATCACACCCTCAATCACAAAAATATATTTATTTGTCACCATTAGGGATAATAATATTAACTTCCATATTATTTTTATAGTAATATGTTGAGATAATTGTTAATTTTGTGTTCGAGGGGATCAGACCTCCCATAATATTCCTCATGAGACATAAATATATTTTTATGGTTCACCTCGCAATTTTGATATTTTCTCATTATATATTTATTAAATTTAAGTTGATTCCACATTCATTTAGGTGCACTATTTAACACTGTATGGGACAAACTATGCCTAAAAACATAGGATTTTTTTACCACACACACTATATCAGCAGTTCCTTCAATGGGAAATATAATCAGGTAGTAAATATATATTCCAAAATACAGCCTCTTTTTTTATTTATAATTAAAAATAAAAACCTTTTGTTTAAGAATATAGGTATTTAAACATTCAACTTTTATCAAAACTTTTAAATTATCCTTGGAAACAGTCTTATAATTCTTCAACACCTCACTATATGGATTTGTTTGAGTAAAACAATTGGATGTAGTAATCGATGCGATATCAATATCATGTGAAATTTTAACCTTTTACCCATCAATACCACTAGTAATGCACTTTGATTATATAATTAGGAAAAAAATATTTTATTATATGGTTTAATAAGAGAGTATATATATTTTATTTTATTATTTGTAACAATATATGCTATTTCATAGTGTTACCATATTTTTTCACCAAATTTTTAAACTCCACAGAAACTACTCTACATAGGGCAATATCATCTTCCCCCGACTTTTCATAAATTGATTTTACCAGTCTCTATTGGAAATTATATTTATAGTTGTAATATTAAGCCTTTTATATCCATCTTTATGTATTACAATGAGATATCACACCATTCAGGTGAAATGATTC
Source organism: Viscum album (assembly GCA_963277665.1). NCBI lineage: Eukaryota > Viridiplantae > Streptophyta > Magnoliopsida > Santalales > Viscaceae > Viscum > Viscum album. Next base: position 620,110,339 of record OY728167.1, on the reverse strand, counting down.
TCCTATCCACAATGTCCATGGAATTTTATTCAATAGGTTCATTATTTAATGAATTATTTTTATATTTTAATTAATAGTTTTATCTATAAATGTTAATAAATCCCATTAATTAAATAATGTTATTTTTTCTTATTTAAAACTCTTTTAGTTTTCTCTCATCACTACAATCTTCCTCAGAACATTCTTATTCTCCGTGAGTGGATTCATTAAATTAAATTTACATGGTGTTTAAAATTATAATTCTTTCTCCCTCTAATGCCTCAAAATCTATTTCAGTTTTGTAATTACAAGATATGAGATTATTTAATCATATAATTTTATACTTCCTTGTTCTATTTACATTTCTATTTTTATCCCATACACTTTCCACTATTGTGACAAGTTACCATATTTTTCCCATTGATGATATTCAAGACCAAGCATCCTCCTAATATTGATGTAGTTCTATAGGAATAGTAACTATTAAGTGTCTAATTTTTCATTAATTAAATAACATTAATATATTTTTACCATTATTTATAAACTTTTCTAATAGTATATGTTTCCAAAATAAGGATATGAATTTCTTAAAATCCATAGAAACATCACTGGTTTTCATTTCATCCTCAAATTTTTTATTTGTATTTACCAATATTGATACATTTCATGTTTTATATTTTATATCATTAAAAAAATTAATTTTATCCTTAATAGAGACCCTATAATTAACTCATAATCTATTTATAGAATTTTGAGTTTATTAATGGTCTTATATCCTATGTCTTGATCTTCAAGAGAATACATCTTTGTAACAAATTTGTTCTGGGTAATCCTTATTATCTTTTTCACAATTCTGTAATCATTATGAATTCATGTATATATTCAAATTATGTTTAAGATATATTTCACATGAATGATATATTCTTCAATAAAATCTTCTAACACAACAAAAATATAATTAATATGATCTTTAAATTTCTTTATGCAATAATGTTTTACCTTTTTTAATAACACATAGATATTATAGATTTTATTATATATTTTATTCACTATATCCAATCCTTGTGTTATTTCATTTCCTTCTATGAGAGTGATGAATATAATACACTATGCATTATTCCACTATTTTTAACATATTCTTAGTAATAAGTTTATTTTATTTCATTACTCTTGGAAGATGTATGCTATTTTATATGATGCCAAGAACAACCATGTCAAGAGAAAGGAGATGATGAATAATACTTTACATCCATAGATGAAATCCCTTTTCCTGAAACGTAATAAATCATTTATTATCGATAGTAATTCTACAAATTATAGATCACATTGATCAATGTATATATACCTAAATAGTGGGATATGATATTTAGGAAAAATAGGATGAATAAGTACAATGAATCTATTATAACTACTGAAAGGACCATGGGGTGAATATATGGAATCTAAAACACAAGCACATAAACAATGTTATTTATCACTATTAGTCATTATTATAGAATATCAAGCATGATGAAGTGGTGAAGAGATATTCAGTGATAATGTAGACAAATGATATAAGGATTTTATAATTTTTACTCATTCTTATTATATACTAGCTAATAAAAGGTCAAAAACCATTACAACCCTAATACATGAGTTATTATCATATTATGAATACTAATATGTAATGGAAGATTAATATGGACCTAAAATATAACTTTGAGGATTTATCGTGGAGGTAAATAATTCATGTCATATTTTATCCCTAAAATCATGTTCCTTGGGAATTTAGATCACATCCTAACTATAAATAATTTAATTCGTGAAAACCAAAATCTATATAATGGGTTGCTAGTTATGTTTTAGAATCAACTTTTTTTCATCACATATTAGTATAGGTAAGGAAACTCATTGTTTTCCAGTATTTATGTACAATAGAATGAAATCATTTAATATCATGTGGGGATAAAATAAAAAATGTTTATAAAAATATATTCCCAATTGTTTATTTAGATCTATATAATATATTAACCCATTGTGTTATGAATTCACATGCTTTAGTGTTGTGACCCTTTCTATCCTTAACTAATTGTGGACTAAAATATATTGAAAAATGTTTAATGGTAAAATGAGCCTATAGAACACTAAAAAAATGGTGTAATTAGCCTCTTATTGAACCATTAACAGTGCATCCATAAGACATAATGGGGTCCAATAATGGTGTATCCTTACCGTCTAAAAACATTTGAAATATATTAAATACTAAACATGTTTTGAAATGTTGTTAATATATTTACTAAGTAAAAAAAAATACTACACCTCATTCCATTCATATAATATATATATTTATATTTATAATGATGTTTCTATAGAATAAAATACATATTCTTCCATGTCATAAATATTATGGATAAAATACCCTTTATGTTGTGATGTGGCTCAACAAAGGACAACACTGTTCCTCTATATTCGATATCATTTCCATCAATCATTCAAAATTTGATAATAATAAAGTTAATATAAATTTACATTCAATAATCATGAATGAATTGTCTTACTAAAGAAGTCATATGATTCCTCACAAAATTAATGTAATTAATATAATACAACATATGATATAATGGTGTTCATGAGAGTACTGAACCAATAATAAAGGTCAATCTCATTTGGGAACATACCAATATTTTCCCACATATCTATTTTATTTAATTGGGATCTATAACCATATAACATTATTAACTCCACCAATAATAAATGAATATCCCTATTAATGATTATAAAATACAATAATCTTGAATTATTTCATGTCATGGTTTTTTAATGAAAATTGGCGTGGTGACAGTCCTTATTGTTAGGTAATGAGAATAGAAATAAAAAAATGAAAAAGCTAATTGTATTCACTAATAATCAAACATATCAGGGTTTATATTATGGTTTTAATGGTTTATTTACAAAAAAATATAAAATTGTAGAGATGCAGGATTATATATGGACATTCTAGTGTCTAAAACAAGATGAAATTATGTTGTAGATTCAATGAACTTGTGATGGTTTACATGGAAAATTTATACTATATTAGCATACTTCAGAATAAAAATTTGGGACAGTAATATAATTAATTTAGGATAAATATTAATTACATATATTAATAATCAAATAATGTTTATTTAAAAATATTTAGTAACAATTTTTATCCAAATAGTTTAAATACCATGAGAGGGCTGGTGAATCAGGGTGTGGCATATTAAAATATCTTCCCTTCTGATCTTATGTCATTGTAAAAAGAACCATTATCTCTATTTACCATGGAAATGTATGAAAAAATATAAAATCATTAATGAGGAACATCAATTTTTCATTGTTCACCGTCACATCGATACATCCAAGAAGCATGTAATAGAAATTTAATGATGTACCAAATCCACAAAGGATCACTAAAAAACATGGTTTAGGCTAGAACACTTTTATGCCTAGGCTGACTACCATTAAAAAGTTTGTAGTGGACCTACTATCCCTCCTAGTTTATAAACAATGTCGATTTGAATTCTCACTACTATCTCAACTGGAGTGTCTACACTGAACCTTCAAAAGATTCATCTTTTTTATCACGAGAATCATATTTTTTATACTTCATTTGCTTCATCATTAATTTGACACCTGAATGTTTTTATCAAATATTTTCTTTAAATAATTTGAATTCTTCATGATCCTTCATTGCATGAAATCAGGAGTTTAAATGAACCATGAGACACCATTAGTATAAAATTACCGATGGATCCTAGCCACTAGGTTAATAGGAATAAGAATAACTACACTTTGAAAATGCATTGTGAATTCATTGGCCATTAATTATTTTTGATAATATAAATCAATTAAATATTTTTATTTTTAGTGAATTACTATTTTTTATGAAATTAATGATATATATATGTTATATACTTAATAAAATATTTCTGATATTCATCCAACAGATATTTTAGTCATAGGGTATGAATAAACCATATTTTATGTATAAAAACCTATATTTATTTAACTGGAAATTTTATGCCTTTGAATGTTGAACAAGTTTTAAATTGAGTTTATAAAATATTAATACTTTTTTATGAAAAAATAAACATGTTATTTTGAATTGGGATATAAAAATTTACTTTGGATTAATTTCTTAAATTTTTTATGAAAACTTTCAAGTTTTGATGAACAATAAAAATACACTAAATTTTATGAGAAAACAGTTTTTTCTTGAAAATAATTTATACGGTTAAAGAATAATATTTAATGGTTTTAAAGAATAAATAGAATATATTGTTATCATTCAATATATTTTATGTCATTTATATTAATTTTAAATTGAATTAAGATGTAAGAACATTTCAATCTTTTGCAATGTTTTAACTTTTAAAACACATTCTCTATTTATGACAATGATAATAATTTTAAATTAATTATGAAAAAATCATTGTTTTAATATTAAAAAATGTATTATATATTTGCAATAATTGGTTCCATTATATATAAATATATTTATTTTATCTTTAGGCATTATGAATTGTAATTTCGGTAATTTTTATTAATATGGTTAAAGGGTAAAACAAGTAATTAGGGGTAATAATACTATAAATATTTATCCTAAAACTTGAATTAAAATATTTTGATGAGTTTTTTTGACATATATCATCCTTTGGTCAAAATAGAATCCATTTTAATAAACATGGAAGAGATTTGGACAAATAATTTGTTTTATTTAAATACAATTTAAATATATCACACTCAATTTTAAATAAATAAATAAATTTTTATATAAGGTTATACAAAATATAAATTACATTATAAATACACATTTGAAAGATAAATTTTTATACTTTACCAAGGAAATTTATTTTTAATTTTTCGGAATTAAATAATTACCTTAGTAGCATATACATTAATGATAATGAAATTATTTAACTGAAGAAAAATCAATAATATAGTTCTTATTAAGATAATAATACCCCTTAAAATATCCAAGAACTTGACCAAATATTAATTTCTGAGTATATCTCGACCATAATCAACCAAGGGTCATGTTATTGACCATTTCTAGCAATATAAATGTGATTATTGGACATATATTATTTTATTTAAAGTGATTTAAATGCTTTCACCCTCACAGTTTATTAAGTATAAAATTTTAAATATTTCTTTTTACAGGAGATAAATATGACTAAAAGTATTATTCCAAAATCTAGTAGATTTATACTCATTATAGTATTTTATCTCTAATTTTTATTCAACAAATATGTATACTAAATAGTTACACAAAACATTTTTAGTAATTATTTTGTTAAGAAAAATATCAAATACAAGTTATTAAAAATATCCAATAAATATAATTTGGGATAACTAACATCAATAATTAATTTTCAAGATTAAATTGATAACTAAAGGGTATAATATTTTTTTTCTATGTTTCCTTGTAATATTAATATTTTAAAAATCTATGTACTGAATAGTGTCAAAATTGAAACGATTGACTGTTTATCAAAATAATGTATTATGAAATTTTTCAAAAATAATTAAACATTATTTAAAAATATATAATAATTATGATATAGTTTAAAAGGTTCTAATTTATTAATTTATGGTATATTTTACATAAAATAATTATATATTGTACCCTATCAATATTTTATTATTTGTTACCCTAGTAAAAAATTAAATAGAATAACTATGAGTTCATTAATAAGATAATGTTTCAATTAATAGAAATACTTTTAAAAAATTTATTGCCTGATTAAATTACAAAACACTCTTATATCATCATATAAATAGGTACATTTCGGTGGTTTTTAGGTTGGGTTTTATTTGATTACAAATTATTATTTATAGAGTTTCCATAAGTCCCCCTCACCTCAATTATAAAAGGGAACCTTCTCCCTCACCTATTCATTTCACATTGATCCTTCATGCTTGGACATACCCTGAAATATCTCCTTATCATCTTCCCTATTTACAAATTATAGGTTTTTGTCCTCTTCAAAGGCCAACTCTAGTTCTCTACGAAGATATTTTGAAGAAGCATGTCGGGGAAGATGTAATATATTATTCTAATTCTTTAAAAATTATTTCTTATTCTACATAATATTGATTAGTTGTTTCATTATAAAGTAATAAAATTATTAAAAATCATATACTGATATGTTATTTTATTGTTAAAAATCCATATTCCACCTTCTATACATTCTATGAAAAATGAAGTATCCACACATGCGTACGTAGAGATTACCGTCTCCACGTCGTGATGTAGTCTGTATTTCACCACCACCAAATATGGAAGGGTTTAATGATGGGAATAATAATTATATATAACTATTATAACATGATAATTATTCTGAAATATTATACACCATCCACTTCAATATCATTCAACAATTATGGGAATGACATCACCGTTCTTGCGTACATAAAACCTACCATATCCACAATGTGATGTGATTTATTGTAAATGATATTTAATAAATCATGATTATATAAATTAATGTAATGGATAAATATTATATATATTATACTAATATCATTATTAAAATGATATAACAATAACCAAATAAGTGGAACATTAACATATCCGACATACCTCGCATAAAAACATAAAGCACTTAATATTTGAATAACGAGTGACAGTGACTTGTTACTAACAAAAGGATGATAGTATAATCATATATGATATCATAAAAATTAATATTATTCTAGAATAATTCAATAACATTATTTAAATAATTATACATAAGGCTCGGATACATATGAAGGATATCAGACCTATGTTAAGGGACAATTTTTCAGTCTCTTCATTTTCTGTGATTGTTTAAATGTAAGTATTTACTGGGGTATATTCATCATCCACATAAAAGTTTCTTAATTATGTGATAATATTTATATTCTTATAATTTTATTTAAATTAATTTTACCCTTTGGTGATTTTTTATTAAACGGTATGAAAGGAATTTTTTTTGTATATGATTTGAGGTACATTTTGACTTTTCCGGTAAAATTACGAGGAGAATGTTTTTTTAACTTATAGAACATGAATAGTTTTTTATAATTTCATTAAATATTATTTCCATTATTACTCCTTTACAATTGTTCAATTTTATTTTCAATTTAATTTTGTTATTTTAATATTGTACGAAATGTTGTGCAAAAAAATGTTTTGAAGAAGAAAGGATATTTTCCTCAAGAATTAATTTCACGTGTATTATAAATATTATTTTCCATAGAAGATTGAGGATATGTTTAATATATATAATCTGTCTTATTCATAAGATTAATTTTATTTATAATGAAATTATATTTATGAAATCCATTTTTTAACATGGATTATTTTATGAAGTAATGATGTTTAATAAAACCATTTTATTCCTTGGGTTAAGCATTGATGAATGATTTTGTATTTATGGAACACATGAGAATTATTTCATTATGAGATGGGTGGGTCCTATATCTCCCTCCAATGAATTTTGTAAAGATTTATATAACCTGAGATAGACATGGCTGGAACAACAAGAAAATCTAATTTAGTAATACATGGTTGTAATAAAATGTAAACTTGGTTTAGTAATGAACATTGTCTACTATGATGGTCTGGAAAAGATCCTTGTATATTATGAAATGATTTTATAAGATTATGATTTTTCAAAAAAAACATCATATCTAATGTTATTACATCTAGGATAATTTCCATTAATTCATATGAACATTTATCCTAATACATTATATGCCAATATTTCATATGATGGAAAAGTATTACAAATGTTATGTTCTTATATCTTATAATTATTATATGAATTATATTTTCCTTATTTACCCTTACTAACAATTTTATCTCACCCATTCATATGCTTCTTTTCCCCATGTCGTGAACAAGGGTATTAAGTAAGATATATCAAAAGGAGTATAGTTATGAAGAAATAAGAAAGACATAATGTGGTTGTTTTATGAACCAGTTGTTTATGCCTCCTATTTTCTAAATACTCTATAATTGAATGGTACTATCATTTATTTTTTATATTACATAAATAATATAGAACAATTTTTATGAAATAAAAATTTATTTAATGTATGGGTCTTCATAATTCGTAATACATTAATGGTATATCTAACCATTAGACTATAGTATGAGAGACACTCACTAATAACCATAAGGATATGTCCAAGTATAGATTACAATCCTAGCGTTTAAATAAATGAACAACAATAACCTAGGATAAAACATAATGTTTCCTATAATGAAATTTTATTCTTGATTTTGTGGTTGTCCCATTATGATTAGATTTTCTCACACTATGCCTCTTGTTTTTATTAAATTGATAGAACCTAAAGGAACTGGATGAATGATAAATGAAATAACCAATGAAATTATCTTCCACCTGAGCAACCAAATGTTATGGAATATGGAATGAAAAATCTTGTATATGTGTGCATAAAACAATCTCAAGCTATGAACCATGAAGTACACTAAAATAAACAAAGGAGGGAGAAACATTCTATTGAGTCCTTCATCAGGCATTGTCCACCTTCTTTCATCAGGTCTTTTGATCCATTATTTCCTTAACAATGGATCAGTACCACTAAAAATATATTTTTAGTTCTACAATGTTTTTGAACATGAAAAATTATTCTTATCAGTCTATCGTTTCGATGATTAAGCTGATCAATGGTGTAATATTATTAAGAATAATAGTCAAAGATATAAAATTGAGTCCATGGAATGAGACAAGTTCAAGAACATATTTTTCAAAAATCAATCTCTTCATATTCCTCAAAAAACAATGTAGAATGAGTTACTATAATATAAGAAAAAGGACGATGAATCTGTTGGTACCTAGGAATCAAATTTTAAAATAATTCCAAGGTACCCTTCATGAATTATTATCATACATGAGTGAAAATTTTATCGATTCTTTAGTGTCTTAAAACCAATTATCTAAATGAAATTAGCCATAATGGACTTTAATACCTATGAGGAAATTGTTTGATGTGCTCTCAAGGTTGATTTTGAGATTCAAGTAACCCGTTAGTCGTATGAGTCTGATAAGAAGAGAAAAATGGAATTGAAAGGAAAATATAAAGACAACATTGAAAATAAGATGATTTTTCCCTCATGCTCATAGTGTTGAAAGAAATATGTGGAAATTGTCTTAAAGGGACTAGTATATGTTTTATGTGTGGAAAAGAATTCCATTAGGTAGTTTCATGTTGAAGTGATGGGAAAAAGATTTCGAATGATGTGATTAGAGAAAATGCTACACATAATAAACCTCCTACACTTCAATACTACAAGTGTAATAAAATGGGGAATTATGACAATCAATACCCCATTCCTTGGGTTATTTCTTATAATTGAAGCCAGAAAACTTGTAAGGCCCACGAAAAAGGAAATTCACATGAAATCACTATCGGTGATGTAGAGTATGATAATTAAGTGGTGAAAGGTACACTTACCATCAAATCTAAAGTATAAAATGTTTTTTTGATTCGGGACCCACCCACTCTATTATTTCATTATAAATTTCTAAGGGTATCACCGTATTAACTCGATAATTATTTATCGAGTTAGTTATGACAACTCATAATGAAATGATGGATTCATCAATAGTTTATAATTCTTCTTTGGTTGACGTTTGTGGGAATGTGGTTCCTGCAATTTTTTGATCCTTCCTATAGTGTACTTTGATGTCATTATTGTCATGGAATGGATTTCTCAATATGCAACACATATCAATTTCCTAGGAAGGGATGTCACATTTTATATTACATATCAATCTATGATAATATATTAATGCAAGGATGAATTTAAACTTCTAGTATAAAATTCAACCACATTATGGGTCTTGATTCCAAAAAATTAAGGTTATTTATCTCAAATGGTTTTGGAGAAATGTGTAATTTAGAATACACCCATTGTACGAGAGTTTGATGGTATCTTTCCAGAGGAATTGTTAGGTCTTCCACAAAATCACGAAGTTGAGTTTTCAATATAACTTATATTGGATGGTATGATTATTTAAAGGACACATTCTAGAATAGCTCAAATTTATTTGAAGGAATTTATAAAGAAACTCCAAGATAATCTTGAAAATGGATTCATACGCCCTAGTAAATCACCTTGGGGAGCACCTGTTCTATTTGTTATGAAGAAAGATAGATAAGTGAAGTTATGCATTGGATATCGAGAACATAAAAATATAAAAATCAAGAAAAAATATCATATTCACCTCATTGATGATTTTTTTGACCAAAATACCTAGAGCTTAATAAATTTCCAGGATCGATCTCTGTTCAGGATATCAATAATTAAGGTTCAAGAAGGAGGATATTCATAAGACAGGTTTCCATATAAGGTATGGACACTACGAATTTATAGTGATACCTTTTTTTCTTACTAATTCCCCCTATATATTTAGGAATCTAATGAATATAGTATTTATAGACTATCTTGGTTATTTTTTTGTTCTCCTTGTTGATGATATTTTTTTCTATTCAAAGAGTAAGGAAGAACATAAATACCACATGATAATTGTACTAAAGTCCTTTAGAAAGGAGAATCTTTATGGAAAATTTACCAAGTGTAAATTTTGGCTTCTGAACGTTTCATTTTTTTGTCACAAAATTACAATAGATGGGATATATGTGGATCCAACAAAAAATGGTCTCGTAAAAAGTTGGATGAGATGAAAAATGGTAACTAAGATCCAATGTTTTCTTGGTTTGGATAGATATTATCAAGGTTTTCTGAAATATTTTTGACAATTACCTAATCCACTCCCCATGATGGCGAGTAAAGGAATTATGTTCATATTGACAGTGGAATGTGAATCGAATTTCAATGAGCTTAATAGAAGGTTATCCAGTGCAGTTGTGATCACACTAACTTGTAGTGGAGAAAGGTTTGTGATATATAGTGATGAATCCAAGAAGGGGATGGGATGGGTTCTCATGAAAAATTTTATGCTGATAGATTATTCCTCACGGAAGGTTAAAATCCATGATAAACATTACCAAACTGATGCTTTGGGGTTATACTTAGTAATCATTCCATTAATGATATGGGGAAATTATCATTATAGGGAATGGTGTGATATTTATATTGATCAAAATGTTTTATTGTATATTTTAACACAAAAGGAGCGGAATATATGCCAAAAAATATGGTTGGAGTTGATTAAATATTTTGAAATATCAGTACATTATGACATTAGGAAAGTGAATAAGGTGGAATTTTCATTGATTAAACAGGACCATGCATGAATATCTGTGATGAGGATCACAAAAGATCCAATATTTTATGGATTTTCAAAGAATGGATCTTGAAATTTAAAAGGAAGCGGAGATATCTTATATTTCTCAGATGAATGTTCAACCATCTATAAAAGTGATGATTGAAGAGGTGAAGAAGAAATATGTTGATCTACAAAATAAGGTGAGAAATATTCCCAAATTCAACATTGATTTTGATGAAATAATAAGGAGAGGGAATCAAGATTGTATTCCACCCCCAACAGAATTAATGGAGCTATTGGATGAGGATTATATTTCTTCATTATTTATTCAACCAGGAAGCACAAGGATTTATAGGGACCAGAAAGAGTATTTTTGGTGGGATGGCTTGAATAGATATGTTTTCCAATATGTCTCTTGATGCTTGGTTTTTCAGTAAGGCAAGGCTAGGATAAATAATTCTAAGGGGATGTTACAACCATTACCCATACAAAAATGGAAATTGGAAAAATAACTATGGAATTATTCTTCAAAAATACCAAAAAATCCAAATTAATTAATTCTATCTGGGTTATAGTTGATCTCCATACGAAGTTGGAACACTACATTTCTATTAGAGAGGATTTCTCTCTTGATTAGATTTCTAAGATATATGTCAATGAATTGTTAAGATTGAATGGGGAACCACTTTCCATTATATCTGTTCGGGACCCGAGGTTTACCTTGAAGTAATAGAGAAGCCTTTTGTATGATCTAGATACATAGTTAAGTTTCATCACTACTTATAATACTCAAACAGATGATCAGTCTGAGAGGAAAATTCAAACTATGGAAGACATGATGAGATCGAGCTCTACGACCATCAAAGGTTGTTGGGATCACAACCTTCCTTTGGTGTAATTTTCATAAATCAATATATTTCAATAATGTATTTATATGGCTCATTATGAATCCATATATGGAATGAATTTAAGAAATCCAACTTACTAGGATGAAGTTGTGGAATGAAATCTATTAAGACTTGATCTTGTTGTTGAAATGGAAGAAAATGTGACATATAATCAACAATATATAAGAGAAGTTCAAAATCGAAAAAAGGGATCTGCTAAAAATCAAAGAAAACAAGTAGAATTTTATGTGGGTTATTAGGTGTTTCTACTAATATCAACCTAGAATGGAGTATTTATATTTGGAAATAAAGGCAAGTTGAGCCCTCTAAATATAGGTCCTTTTGAAATTCTGGATCTTGTTGGGAAGGTAGCTTACCGATTGGAACTACCAAAAACTCTATAAAAAGTTCATGATTTCTTCCATGTATATCTCAAGATAAAGTACTTACCTACTCCTTCATATGTATTAAAATGAGATGTCGTACCACTGGGGAATGATCTTTGTTATGAAGAACATCTGATAGAGATTCTTGATCGTAGGGAAAAAGTTCTATAAAAAAGACAACTCGCTTGGTTAAAGTTTTATGGTGGAACCAATAATATGAGGAAAAAATGTGGTAACATGAGGATATGATCATGGAGAGGTATTTTAGTCTTTTCGTATCTATGTTATGAATATTTAGGCTAAAAATCAGTATAAGGTGGGGTAAAATTTATCATGTGGATGTTTTTATGAAATATTTTCTTTAAATAACTATAATTCTTCAGTAGCTTTCATTTCACATAATCATGATTCTAAACGAACCGTGAGACACACCTTGTATAATATTACCATCATATCCTCGACATTAGGTTAGTGGAAATATGTATAACTAACTTATGAAAATGCTTTTGGAATTCATTGGCTATCAATTATTTATGAAAAATATAAATCAATTAGATTTTTTTTTATTTTTGAGTGAATTATTATTTATAATTAAATTAAAGAGATATATATGTTATATAATTAATAAAATATTATTTATATTCATCCAATGTATATTTTAGTTATAATGTATGAATAAAACCGAATTGATGTATAAAAACCTATATTTTTTTTAAAAGGGTCATTTTACGCCTATAAAAGGTGAACCCATTTTAAATTAAATTTTGAACACATTAATAATATTTATATGATAAAATAAAAATTTTATTTTGAAGCGAGATATACAAATTTACATTATATGAATTTATGATATTGTTCTGATAACATTCAGGTTTTGATGATTAGTAAAAATACATTAAATTTATGTGAAAACAACTTTTTTCATAAATATAATTTTTATGGTTAAATTATAATATTTTATATATAAAAAGTATAAATATAATATATATTATTCAATAAAAACAATTAACTTCATTAGAATTAATTTTACATTGAAATCAAATGTGAAAACATTTCAATCTTTTCCAATGTTTTATCTTTTAAACCTTATTCTCTATTTTTGACAACGAGAATAATTTTAAATTAATTACTCCATATTCTGAATTTTTAATTTTTAGTAATGGATTATATTTTTGGAAATAGTGGGTCCAAATTATGTAAATATATTTATTTTATTACTTGGTATTATGAATAGTTCGGTAATTTTTATTAATACGGTCAAAGGGTAAACTGGGTAATTAAGGGTAAGAATACTATTATAAAATTAACCTAAAACTTGTATTAATATCATTAGATGAGTGTGTTTAGACCGAAATCATCAGTGGTTATACATGATATCCATTTAAATCCTCTTGAATGAGATTAAGAAATTTAATTTAATTTAATTTATTAATATTTAAATAAGTCTCACTAATATTTTAATAAATAAATAATTTTTTATATAAGGTTATAAAAATGATAAATTTGATTATAAGAACTTTTATGAAAGAATTTTATTTTTCCTCTATCATGGAAACTTATTTATAATTTTTTAAATATTTATAATTACCCAATAGCTTATAAATTAAAGATGCAGAAATTATATAATTGATGAAAAATCATTAATATAGTTTCTATTAATATAATAATACCCAATAAAATATCTAAACACTTTAACAAATCTTATTGGTCATGTATATCTTGATCATAATCGTCCAAGGTTTATGTTATGGACCATAAGGAAACTTATAGAAGGGTTTATGAGAACAATATTATTTTTTCAAAAGTGATGTTGAAGTTCTCACCTTTATAATTTAATAAGTATAAAATTTGAAATATTGGATTTTCCAAAAGATAAATTTGACTAAAAATATTATTATTATATATAGTATAATTATCTTCATCATCTTGTATTTTTTAATTTTTATTAAAAAAAACAAGAATATCAAATAAATACACAATACTATTGTAGTAATTATTTTATTAAGAGAAATATCAAATAAATGTTATTATACTATTAAATTAAATAAAATTTGGGATAAATAACACATGTAATGAATTTTATAGATTAACCTGACCTCATTGGGATATATTTTTTTTTAAATTTATCTTGTTATATTAATACCTTTAAAATCAATGAATTGAATAGTTCCAAAATATATACTATTGATTGATTATCAAAAAGAATTTTACTAAATTATATAAAAATCATTAGTTTTTTTCAAAAATTAATTAATAGTAAGATATGGTATAAAATGATCTAATTTATTTTGTTATGTTATATTTTACATTATATAATATAATATTTTACCCTTTTAATATTGAATTATTTGTTACCCTAGTTAAAAATTAAATAGAATAACTATATTTTAATTAAAAAGATATGATTTAAATTTAAAGAAATACTTGTCAAAAATTTATTGGTTTATGATATTGAAACCCTATCTCATATCATCTTTGAAAATGGAACATGTTAGTTTTTTTTGGTAGGGTTTGATTTAATTATAATTTATTAATTATATATTTTCAAAAAGTTCCCTTCATGTCAATTATAAAAGGAAACCTCCTCCCTCACCTCTTAGATTCACTTTTAGCCATTGTGCTTAGATATCCTAGATACTTTTTCCTTCTAAAAAACACTATTAAAATTATATACTTCTTTAACGTCTTCAATGACCAAATCAACTATTCTAAGAAGACTTTTAGAGGAAGGACGTCGAAGAAGAAGTTATCTCTTCTACCGATTATTTCAAGCATCTTTGTTCTAATTCTTACTCTTCATGAGTTGATTCATAATAATGTAACAATATCAGTATCAATCATAAACATATATGTTATTATAAATATGGAACAACCATATTCCTACTTCTATCCATCCTACGAAAAATGAAATACCACACGTGGGTTTGTATGGCTTATCGTCTCCACGTCATGGTGTAATCTATTTTTCACCACCACCTCACATGGATGTGTCTAATGAGGGAAATAAAAACTATATATTTTTATTATAAAATTATATTAATTATGAAATATTATACACCATCCACTTCCATACAAGTATACAATTATGGAAATGATATCGTTGCTTCTATGTACATACGACCTACAGTGTCCACAATGTGATGCGATTCATTCTATATGATCTTCATTAATCCATGATTATAGACATTCATGGAATGAATAAGTATGATTAATATTATAATAAAATAATTATGTAAATTATATAACTATAACCTATGAAGTGGAACATAAACTTATCCAACAATACATTCCTAAGAACATAAAGTAGTTAATATCCGAATAATGAGTGACAATAAAATGTTACTAAGAAAAAAATAATTATATGATCATATAGGATATAATAAAAATTAATATGATTCTAGAAAAATCAATAACATTATATAAATCATTATACATGAGTTTAATATATATAAAAAAGGATATCAGACCTAATGTAAGGGATAATTTTGAAATTCTACTATTATCATATACTATTTATAATTATTTAACAGGGTATATTTATCTTCCATATCCATGTTTTGTAAAAATTTAGTATTATTTAGATTCTTCTATGATTTATTAAAGTAAATTTTTACCCATTGATGAATTTTTATTAAATGGAATTAAATGATTCTTTTATCATTTTCGGTATGATGTACTTTCTGAATTTTTTTTAAAAAGTATGAGGAGAATATTTATTAAACTTATATGGAATGAATTAATTTTTATGCTTTCATGACACCTTATTTCCATGAATAATTACATAAATATTTCTTGTTTATTTTCATTTAAATTTTATTTTTTTTATGATTTCAAGCCATTTTGAGAAAAGAAAATGTTTTTGAAAATGGATAATTTCACCAAGAATTAATTTCAACTGTTTTATCAAAATTATTTAACATATAAGATTAAGGATATGTTTCATGTATATTATACCTATTATTTTTATGATTGATTATGTTAATTATGGAATTATATTTTTAAAATTCATTTTTTTACATGGATTATGTTATGAAAGAATCATGATTGAGAGACCTATTTTATTCCTTGGGTTATTTTATGAAGAATTATTTTTTTGGTGGCACACATAATAATGATTTCATTATGAGATGGATGGAAAATATATCTCCCTCCAATGTATTGGTTAAGGATTTATATCTCATGAAATAGACATGGGTCTAATGGAATGTAAATTTGGTTCAGTAATTCTTGGCTGGAATGGAATGTAAACTCGGTTCAGCAATGGAATTTGTTCGCTATGATGGTCTTGGAAATGAGACTTGAAAAGTATAAAATGATTTTCTAAGTTTATATGTATTCCAAAAAACATAATTTCTTATTTTTTTAATTTTGAGATTATATCTATTAATTATTATGAACTTTTTTCCGTTGAGAAGATATCATGATCTTTCATATGAAGGATAAGACTACCCAATGTTATGTTCCTATGTATTATGATTATGATATGATTGATATCTCCCTTGCTTACCCTTACTGAGAATTTGAGATCACCCATTCATATTATTTTTTTCCCTTGGTCTTGATGAAGGGTATTAATTATGATATATAAAAAGGATTCTAGTTATGAATAAATAAGTGGGAGACAATGTATATGCTTTATGAACTAGTTGTTTATGTTTTATAGTTTCTAAAGACACTATACCTATACAGTCCTATCATGGATTTATTATATATTGTAATTAATATACTAAAATACCGAAGTAATATAAATTTATTTAATGTATGGGTCATTATAATTAACATCCAATTTCAAAAAATTTATGAATACCAATTTACCAAATATTTCTCTAGGTAATAACTTTTCATAAATTTAAAGATTCTAACTATCTTTATGAGGGTCACACATCCTTCGTAAAACTACCCAATTCACCTCAACTATATAATTTATTCATGAACCACATATCATTTTACATTATCACTTATTTTATGAAGCTCATCCAACCTTCATGAACCTCATGTACTTTCAAAATGCTCACTTAGGATTCACAATGATCACAAATTTCGGTCAGATATTAATAACCTTCATTAACATGAATACATTTCCAATGATTTAAAATTTTTGTCAGTATTCACAGTCTTCCTAAACTTCCTTTCTTCATGAACATTTTTTATGAACAACATTCATGATTCTGCCTTGTGAAGTCAGAGCCTTCAGATTTTTCTTAAGGTATAATATCTTGAAATAAAGGGTATATTCATATTTATTAGCAATTCCTCATATTCCAGAAAATTCCATACCTACAATCACCATCTTATGATGATTATTTTATTTTTATGTGAACCTCCATTAATTCAGGAATAACTAGGGAAAATTATCATTAGAAAAGATTCTCATGTTTATTGAGATTTTTCATCAACCCTTCAGGCATTTTATATTATCATTCATACTGATCCACACCATCATTAATATCCCTTCATGAAACCTAGTATTTAAAAAACACGTTAATTTACCATATATTTATGAGAAATTCCTGTAAATCCATCATTCGTGATGATTGATCCATCATCCAATTTTTGATCCCCCAAAAATTTTGAAATCTCCAGGAATCACCACCACCTTTTATAAAAAACGTTTATTCCATTTATTGTGCACAAATTATTTTTTCTTGGATCTTTATAAATATACTATATGAAAAATCACTCTAGAACTCTATAACTAAACTTGGAAATGTGCTTTGTCAACAAATACAATCAACCCAAAAATAATGAAATGTTTCCTTGAAGGATTTTTTCCAAAAAATATTTATGATCGATTTGATGAGATCATCATGCACTATTTTCAAAATATATAAAATATGATATAAAAAAGGAATATTTTTCCCAAAACATGTCATTCTTGTTTGAAAATTTATATGAATCTCTAATAAAATTGATATAATCTATTATTATGTATTAATATATATTATCTAATATTTTGATTGAGAAACATGTCATATTTCATGGAAAGACACCATGGTTTTTTAATCCTTATAAGTATTTCCATATTCACATGTATAAATTGAGAGATAATTCCCCAACTTCATTGAGAGTTTTTTATATGTAAATTTATGTAATATTTTAGCAAAGAATAGGTGCATACTTCAATAATGGATCAATAATACATTTGTTGGAGAAAAAAGATTATCCATATTAAATTTATTCTCAATCACTAATTTTTCATCACACACACATATATATATATATTACAATTATAATTATTTAATATATTTTTTGGTTCTCTATTAGTTTTGGGATACATTATTTTAATGAACATATTGTTTTTTCCAATTATATAGAATCATCTACCATTTTAGAAATCAAAGTTCTAATTTATTTGATAATGTTTTTTATCAATTATAATGATATAATTGGTTTATAGTTTAATCATACACAGTAGACAATATTGAGGATATATTTTTTCTGGTAAATCTTATTATGTGCAAAAAATCACCCCCTCTTAGTGATCCTCATTGCCACTTCAACACATCAATTGGTATCATTTACTAGGATTCCTAAAATTAGTCTTCTATTATGTTTTATTATTTTATATCTGTGTCAATTAAATATTCTTTAAATAATATCATTAATTTTGTAAAAAAATAAGAATGGGTTTCCTTTTATTTTTTGAATGGTTTTCATATAAGGAATGATGGGATAATTACATACATGTTATCATTGATACTGGATGCGCATGATATAATTATAAATTTATTCAGATCACCAAACTCAATTATTTCACATTATTTTATTGATTGACATAACATTGATGTAAATGTAACAGTATATAACATATTTCTTTCATCACTATTAGGAAAATAAAATATAATGATTTTGGGTTCCAAAACTAACAAAAGTTATATGAGAAAACACCCATCAAATTCAAAATGTTGATAAGAAGGTGGAAGTCTCATGAATATAATTAAATCATTTCCATAATTTTTATATATTGATAACTATGTATAAATTAGTTTATTTATATTGTATATGGGATAAAATTATCATTATTAATATATTATTTAAAGAAGAAACTCTTGAGGATACAATAATTGTAATGAAATTGATATTAATTCAAAAAAAATTCTAAATGTATCACCTAGGGATAGAGAATTAGATAAATTCATGATCACAAAATTATATTATATATTTACATAATTTTATGTGATATATGGCCTAATATTTATGAATAAATTATTAATTGAGAATGAAATTTCGTTTAATGATTTCAAATTCATGGTAATTATTTGTAAAAACAAATTTCATGATGAGGTTTCAAAGAATAATGTGCATCAAAACAAATATAATGAGTTTATATTAATTTTATCATGATTCTAATAAAAATTATAATTAATGTATAATGATAATATTTCATTTAAATGACATTATTATAATATGATTATAATTTTTTAGTGATTTATTTTGAGATGAACTATCATGAGGACGAGGATTATAAACATAGAACATCTTTCATGAAAAAAAAATTAAATGTAAAAATGATTTTAGTAAATTTAATTTTATAATGTTAAATAGAAGGAAACTAATGATTCAAAGAATCTGAAATTTTTATCTAAAAGATAGGGGTCATATTTTTAATGACAAAATATAATGTAGTAAACTATATTTAGTAATGAGTGTTTTATTGATTTTATGGAAAATATGATAAAATATATTAAATCCTCAAGTAATGAATAAAATAGGGATGGGGATAATGATGATAAAATTTTGAAAAATTATACATCTTTAGAATTGAGATCATGATATTTTTCTGGAATATTGTATTGATAAAAAATTGGAATACATTTTTAGTAAAAACAATTGATTCACATGATTATAAAATGGATGTTCATATGGAATGAGGATTTTTGTAAATATTAATGATCTCAATTTCATTCTATCTAAAATAATGAAAATTTATAACCTGAAAACCCATTTGTTCATGAAATAATAAGTGTTTCATTCAAATTAAGTGATGTTATGTGACGATGAATACATTTTCATTTTTTAAAAAATATTGATGATGCAGTTGGATAATCCTAAAAAAACATTTGTAAATAATGTTCCTGAGTCAGAAAACATGATGATGGTTTCATCCAGTAGTAACCATCATTGATTCACATTCATGTAAATGACATTAATAAAGGAAATGAAAACATGAAGTTAATGAAAATGGTTATCTCTATTATTATGGTTATTTAATATGTTTCATCAAATAATTATATTATAAATATAATGAAATTTTTTTTATGTGAGTTTCCACTCAATAATTAAATTACATAAATATGGTATTTGATTCAATTTAGAGTCACTGGATATATTAGATCTTATTTTAATTGAATTATTTTTTATATTACCTAAATTTATCATAATGGAAGGATTTATGAATAATTATAAAATTTTAATTAAAAGTCACAAAAAATAAAATTAGTCATAAATATAAAGTCATGTTGATTTAGAAATTCAACATTGAGTTAGTAATGGGGTTAAATAATTATTATTGTATTTTACAATTTTTTGGTTATTGGAAGATAATATTTTACTAACTCTAAGCATTTTTTGAGATTTTTTAAAATAAAAAAAGTGAAATTACATATCAATTAACATAGTTGATAGATAAATTGAATTAATTAATTTTAATTATTAATGTTAACCATTAGTCGGTAACTTTTTACCTAATATTGTTTGTTATTATGATTCATGTTTTAAATGGATTGTTATCTGAATTTATCAAAATTTATAATGAAAAGTTAAATAAATGAGAGGGAGATAAAATTCCACCTATATAAGAAAAGGAGGGCATGAGATAAGGGTATTATATAGATCATATATCAATAAAATATGTCTTGTGTATGATATTGGATGCACATGACATGAATGATTAGTGTTGGGTATGATTAATGTAGAAGCATAGCATTGAGTCCTAGATGAATAAAAAATGGGAACCAAACAACAATATCACTCTGTGAGAATGAAATTAGGGGTTACTGTATGACTAAATAAATTACATGACTACTTTCTTTATATTGAAAATAAATATATGTAATAAGAACCGTATATCTTGTTTTCAAATAATACCCTAGGAGAAAGCCTCACCCTGATGATGTGACTAGTAAAATTTATTCATGAACACATATATATATAATGGATGTAATCGTCCATTCCATGTGATTTTTATGATGTGATGTATGGTGGCTATGTCTGAAGCTAGAAGATAATGATGCATATTGATAAACATAAGAATCATACACAATTTTTTTTCATATGATTGGATTTTTCGTTCTTTGAAAGATTTATCAGGACATGGTTTCTTATGAAGGACGTAATATATATAAAGGATCCATTTATAGTATAGTATAGCATATTGTGGTGTGAAAATGTGAAATTCGTGGAAATAATTCAAGGTGAAATTTACCACTACTTTAAAAGTAATTATTGAATTATGATAGATATATTAACAAATGTAAGAGAGATCTACCATATCCCATATTGTTTAGGAGTCTTGCGAGATATATTTTGAGGGAGATATGGGTGTTATTATACACTATTTTTAATACATGTATTTGATGATTAAAAAAGGTGGATATATTTAGAGATATATGGTGATCCAACTGGATGATTTATTTTCTTGTTTATAATGGTTGATCTAATATTTGATAGTCATTCATAATACATTGTGTGTAGGTTAATTTTTTAAGTGTATTATTTTTTTGATTCCATCTCATGATTATCATGAGGGGTAATTTTTTTATATTGATTTTTTGTATTTAAGGTGGTTGAATATTGTATTTAATTTCTATTTTTAATTTTAGTTCATGTTTATTTGTTAATTAGTTTTTCAATATGTTTTTTTCTTTAATTGAAAAATATTTTTTTGATTGAGGGAGTGGCATTAGAAGTTCTCATTGACTTCTGTATAAATATTATGTCAGTTAGGGTGGTTATTTTTTAAAATGGTTCAGGTCAACTAAATTATAAATAAGATAATGTATCATAGATTTAGAATACATTTGTATTATTTACATTCATTGTCATTTAAATTTGGTTCTATAATTTTTTAAATTGTATCAATAATTTATCTTGACTATTTGATTAGGGGATTCTTTTGAAAATACAATGTATCTATTTAATTAACATTACACATGATCTCATTATATCATTGTAGTTTTAGTTTTATTGAATATATTTTATAAATTATAACTTGATATACCATTATAATTAATGTAACCCAGGGGGTGATCACTATAGTGATTGATTATTATTAAATAGTATATATTTCATGAATAAATTAATGTGATATTATTCTATATTATAATACACATAAAATGAATAGAAAAACCATATACACTTTATTTCATTAATTTAGATCTTTAACTTAGTCAAAAAAATCCCAAATAATGGAAAATTATATCAATGGGATTAAAAAATCCAATAAATAAATTATAATGGGAATATTATAATTATTAAAATAAGTTAGAATTATTTATCACCTGAAAAAACTATATAAAAACATAATATTAATAAACCAATAATTATTTTAATAAATGATAATATAGAACCTTAAGAGGAATATTATTGAATTATATAGGAAGGACGGAAGGGGATTCTTTAGGAGATATTATAATTATTGGAAAAGTAATGTGGCCATTAAAATAAAAACATGGCCATCCGTAATTATAACATGACCATTTGGAATAGTAATCTGATCATTGGAATAGTAATTTGACAAAAAACTTGTAAAATTTAAAATTAACAATTTTTGTCATGATTAATCTAATAAAATATAAATATTCTGGTTCTATTAAATAACAATTAGGAATAAAAACTCAATTAAATTATAACTTTTATAATAAAATTTATTTCAATATATGTCATGATAAAATAAAATTTAATATACAAATTAATATTACATATGCTTGTAAATAATTTTAATAAAGCATATTTCTCTTATAGAATAAACATGTCGATATTATCTAATCATGACCTTTTGGAATTTTTTTTATATAGTGCAATTTTAGGTGAATAGTAAATGTTCAGTTCTGTTGTAACCAGTATGATTAAAATGGAATCATTCATGATGTAATAATTACCTAGTTAATTATAAAAGTTTAGGTCGACCAAATACATGAATAATATTTTATATAATCCATAAAATTAAAATTCCTTACCAAAAAACAATTTTCATAAAGTTAAATTTTTTGAATTCTTCCTCTAAATGTAAATGTTTTTTTCAATTTTATCCCTTCCATTTGATAAAATTAATAAATTATAAAAATAATTTTATTTTAAAAAAATATATCCCATAATATCTTAAATGTAACTATTACAAGGATAACTTTTGAAAATATATATTATGGAATATTTTTTTCTTAAAAACACCCCTCTACCCATTTAAAAATACCCCCTCCCCAACCCCTTGAAAAAAAATTCACATCCACTTAACAAATCAAAATATATTCCCAATATCAAACTCATAAACCCCTTATAATCCTTATGCATTGTCAAGATTAATTTGATTCCATGATCTATTTAAGTCAAGGGCTATATAAATGGAATAACTTCAAGATAGAGGAAATGTGCATTAGTTTTTTTTATTTTATTTTCCTTTTCTAATTACAATTACTCCATTTATTTTATAATTAATGACATATTAAAAAAACTAATCAACATTATATCATGATCTAGATAATTTCAATAATTTATTAAAATTTCATTTATAATGTTTTCAAATATCAGGTATCTCACACCTCCTCTTCGAACTATGTCTCATTAATAGTGGGTTAACCACCATTGAGGACATTTCTAATTATTTTCTTATCATGGACCCCATGTATGTACATAAATTTTTTTATATATACATGTAAAAATATTTTTTATGATTATATTGTAAATTCTACTTATTTATAAATTAAATTTAACAAATAAAGAGATATATAAATAAGACCTAGTAATTTAATGAAAAATCGAAATAAAAATAATCCATGCTTAACAAATATTATTAAAATATAGAATTGAAAATATCAATGGACCAGTAATTACAAGAATGAATATAATTAAGTAATGGTTAAACATATTTATTATCAAAAGAATATTATATTTGAGGTCCAAATGAGATGAAACATAATGGGATTTAAAGTAAGGTGAATCTTGAACCAAAGTCCTTAATTCTGTAGTTATATCCCCTTTCATATTTTTCCCATTATGGATATTACTTTGTTATAATTAAATGATAAATTAACTATTATTACCCTTATTTTTATAGGGTTATAAATGATTCTACCTTGTCGATATTATTTCAAGGATAAATACAATTATTTTCAAGTAGACCGTATTTTTTAAAAAACTCCAAAAACACCTATTGTGTCACCTCTTATATATTTAATAATGATTATTCTTTATACCAAAATATCATTTACCTTATTCATTTGGGAAAAAAATATATTTTTCATTAAATTATTCCTTACCATTTAATAATGAAACTCATTATTTTCATGGGTTTATTTCCTGACTACGATTGTTATATGTTTCCTTTCCATGACGAATGAATGATTATGAAAATTTTATAATGTGAAAGGTGGGTGCAGAATTATATATCCTCAAACTCATTCTCAAATTTGATATATCTGTTGATACAATATTTTTTATGTGTGAATATTCATTTTTTTCATTATAATTATGTTACAAATACACACTTGTGTTATGAATGAATATGATGTTATCATTGTTCACAACTATGTGTGGTATTTGACCACTATGTTATGATGTTTCATTTTTATCAATATGCTTCATTCCCTACCATTTATAAATGGTTACCTCTTTCAAAAAAATAATAATTCAATTATTATTATTTCACACCCCAACCATTGAAATTAATTTATTTTATTCTTTTCTTGGATTTCAATCCTTTGGTTGATGTTTGTGTTGTGAACCAGTTTGAAATTTTGAGTTTTAGAAGTTATTGGGTGATTTTTTGTTGAAAATATAGATTTTTGTCATAGAAGAAGGTTTTTCATGGTTGGTGTATGGTTAGGGGAAACAATTCACCCTTGCCTACTAATTTGTGTGACATAAGTTAATTTGGTACAACGGAGACCACCCGATTGTCGCACGGTTTGGAAAACCCTGTGGGATAACCATGTGACATGGCCATTATGTCTAGTGAGATTTTAAATGGTTGGATCATGGTATGGGAACCACGTATATATCTCGTATAGGGTTCCCCTATATTCTCGTGGGGTACACATAGTTGGGGTACTGTTTGTAAAACCATCTTTCCAAACCATGAGACATATGTAGATCAGTAAATGTATGAAATTACCATTTCCCCCACTTATGTTTTAATCCAAATTCTAGATTTTACTAACCCATTCGACGTAAGAACAACATAGGGGCCTCCAAGGTCCTTCTCCACTTCTCTCCATCCCCCAATGAAGCTTCTTGAAGGTTCCTAGGTGATTTTTCCTTTTTATTTTGGTCAATTTCTTCATATTTGTCCAATTCCCTTTAGGTTTATTGGTTCTTCCTCGATGGGGCATCCTTGTTGGTCCAACCTTAAGAGTTAGAGTGCATATTCATGTTTTTTATTGGATGTTAGGGTGTGTGGATTATCTAACCATCATGGTTCATAAATCTGTAGGATATTTGGTTGCATTATCACATCATTGTGGTAGTAATTTCAGTCCATTTCCTTTTTGAAACATTTTATTGATTCTTGGGATTTCCTTGATGTTTTTTAAAAATGCTATAAAATTCCTTGTGATGTGCTATAATAATTTATTATGGTGTTTTCATGAGGAAAAATTGATGAAAAATGGGTTTTTAATGGTCTATTTGATTAAAAAAATATTCAAATACAAGAATGTTTTTTTGATAAAATGCTAATTGAGTTTTTAAAATTGAAATTGTGTTATTTATGTTGGGTTTTCCCATGGTTATGTTTTGGTATTTTTGTTGTATTGTTATTTGGACACTGTATATGGAAATTTGTGGCAATCATTTTGTGAATCTTATGTGTGTCCAATTGGGTTGGTTTAAAAAGAAATTGATGCTTCTTTAAAAATTTGATTCCAAAGTGATTTGAAGTTTTTACATAATGAAAGACAGTTTTATGAAATAAATTGATTATGTATCATGTATGGTACCTATGTGCGATTTATAAATCTGTTTTGTTCCTTTTTTGAAAATTTTGATGTGCATTTTCAAAAGTACTTGAAGGTAAATTTGTTTTGAATGTAGGCTTTCCTAATTCAATGGGTTTTATGGAACATTAGTGCAACACCCCTGGATTTCAAAGTACATTATCTCTTTAAAATAATTCAATAGCTTGGGCCAAACACAACACCGGGTTCGACTGAACCACGACATACCAAACTAGACATTAAAAAATCGGTTATGAATATTATTAACTGAATTTTGAATTTTATATACCCCATATAATTTTAACATCCATATTTTGGGTTTCTAAGACATATTATAGAGTAAATTCAATTTTTCAGATAAAATAATTATTTTACAAAAATGTAGTATTTCACCTTTTAATGGTGAAACCTTTTTAAATAAAATATTTTACACTTTTATATATTCAATTTTATGAAATTATATTCCTACTTATAATCGGGACATAAATATTTAGTTTGGATAAACTTTTGTAACTTTTCTGATAACTTCATATTTTGATGAATATTGTAAAATAAAAATAAATTTTATTTGAAAACAACTTTTTAATCAAAGTAATTTATGGTATTAAATTATAAATTTGAGTGTTTTTAAAGTATAATTATATTATATTTTTACAATTTAATAAAATTTTAGACATTGGAACTTATTTCACTTTTTAATTATACATAAACACATGTCAATCTTTTAGTAGTTTTTATTTCTTAAAAACCTGCTTTTTGGTTTTGATAATAGGAATTAATTTTAAATTAATTTCTGCAAATTATATGTTTTTAATATTGAAAAATGGATTCCATATATGGTATCAAGAGTTACAAAATGTGTAAATAGGTAACTTTTATTTTTTTAAATTATGAATAGTAACTTCAGTAAATATTTTATTTACCATGGTTAAAGGGTAAATCTGATAAATAAGGGTAAAAAATAATTTTATAATAATAATAATAAATTACCCTAACACCAGTAATAAACCTATTTAATGAATCATGTCCGAACATGGGCATCCTTTCCTCGATTTTGGGGACCCCATGGAGCCACTTGTAATTGAAAATGACACTTTATAAAAATTAATTTAAAGATAAAGAAAATGTAACATAAAAATATATTTTTTAGTGAAACAAATTTTTATATGAGGATATATAATTTATCTCGTAGAATATAAATATTAATTATAAATTAAATAATATTTCCTATATCATGATATTTTATTTATAATTTTTATTCAGAGAAATAAATATATTTATTTATGACACAATAATGATGTAATATTTTCCTTATTAATGAAAGAATCAAATAAAATATATTATAAAGGATAAAATAAATATAATTTGAATGTTTTTATTCCATACAAGAATTTACTAGGTAAATATGACATTTAGGGGTTTATTAAATATATTTTGTTGAAGAAATCATGATTTTAGGACTTCTAAAAAACCAAATACTATATAGTGTCAAAATTGGCATAAATGAGTTTTTAAAACAAATATTATATAATTAAATGATATAATATTCCTAAAAAACAATTATTTGGTAAAATGACTTAAATAAGGTTATATATTTCATTAATGAACTAGTTGAGGTTCTCCTGGCCTTTTATATTATGTTTATTAACCATGTAATATAAAAATACAAGAAGTCATCGTAAATGATAAACAGTTTTACTAAGAGTCATATCTAAAAGATAAGGTTAATATGGTGACCTAAACTTGTCTAAAACCTAATGGTTGAGAGGATTTATACCCATCCCCACCATATACTCCAAATAAATCTTTTTAGATATATTAACAACCAAAAATGATTTTATAATAAATTAATATTTCAAAATTTCCTAAAGTGTCCCTTACCTCCTTATAATAGTGTACTTCCCATTCTCTTAAATTCAAACCTCCAACGCCATTTGGATTAGCCCAACCCTGACCAAATATCCTATAAAAACCCTAATTGAAACCTAAAGGCCTTAATTTGATCAGAAAACCAACCAATGAATCCCTTTTTTCCAAATCAAATGGAAAAACCCGAAGGAGAGGTAATTACTTCATCACCTCTTTCAAAGTTATTTTCTTCTTCCACCTCGTCATTAATAGTTGTTTTCATACCAAAATAATAAATATAGTAACTTATAAAAACTTATATGTTATTATATATATTTTATACCCATATTTATTATTCTATCCATCCTATGATTGATAAAGAAACCATACATGCGTACATAGGGCTTACGGTCTATACGTCATGGTGTAGTTTGTTATTCAATGATTCATTATTTAGATGGGTATAATAATGACTATATTTGATTTAAATAATTAATATAACATGTTAATTATTATTTATAACTAATATACCATCCAACTACATAGTATTTCACTATAAATAAAATGACATCTTCTCTCATGGGTACATACAACTTACCATCTCCACAACGTGATGAGATTCATTTAGATGTTCACCATTCAACAATCATAATAAAAATATATATTATTAATAAGTATATAATATATGAAATAAAAATTCTATAGAAATATATATATATATATTTCTATATATATATATATATACATATATCTCATTCACTTACTTCTATTCAATACGATATGAAAACAGGAAAAACGTTTATGCGTCTGTACGGCCTTTCATCTCCATAAATGGTGTTTTCCATTTTATATATATATCTATTATAAATATTTATATTATGAATATATATGATACATAAATAATTTTTTATATTCTGGATTAAATTAAATCAAGATATGACTTATATGATCAAGAATAACATGTTAAAACACATACGATAAAGAATGCGATTATTACCCTAAATGTTATTTTAACATGGAAATTATTATTAAATAAGTTGTACAAAGTCATAAATGAATAATTTAGGAAATAATAAATATGAATATGGTTCTATTATAGTTTAATAACATACTATGGTCATTATACAGGAGGTTAAATGTACCCTCGACTAAAGGATAGTACAAGGAAAGGGTTAATTCCTCAATCTCATTATTATTCGAGATTGTTTATGTGTAAGTTTTTACTGGGAAATATTTATTATCCATTTCCATATTTCATAAAAGAGTTTTTAAAAGGTTTATTTTAAGGGTCTCTTTTACTAAAACATCATTTTAAATGGTTTAAATATTTATTCATCTAAATCATTATCATTAATGTTCATGTTTTCAAAATGTTTTTAAGGATTTATTTATATGGACATGAATTCCTTAAAATGTTACCTCCATTAGAAAGTTTCAAAGTGGTGTGGGACAGTTTCACTCAAAAATGTCTTTTAAATTTCTTCCTTTTTAAATTGTATGACTTTGGAATGATTTCATGAAAAATGGATATTTCTCTCAAAGAGTTGTACTGATCATTTTAAACATTGTCAACATCCTTAATTGGATATTATTCATGATTGTGGATTATTTGTTATAGTAAAATGTTTTATATTTTATTTAATGGGATATGATATGACTAACTATGGATGTGGTGTTTTTTTTTCATTCATGGTTTACAGTTAATGTATTGACATTTCGTATGCTTTTAATAAGAATGTTTATGTTATGTTTCACACTTTTCATATGAGGAATGCATTTGACATAGTAAGTAATGGGCGGGGCCCAAAATAGCCCCTTGATGCATCAGTAGGTCTCATGAGACATATTAGTGTCATGGAAGACGGCCTTTAAATTTTTTTTATAGTCTTGGAATGAGGCCTTGACTATGTGGTTATGATGTCCGGTATTATGCATTCCCTCATTGTGAAATTAGTTATTACATGTGATTGTTCAACTAGAAGAATATACTTGTGCATGTTTGTATGTTAATGTTTGATTTAATTTTGCTATATTATGTTCATTTTTATTTCTAAAGGATGTTGTTATTATTATAAATTTTTCCTAAAAAGTTTATATCATTTTCTAAATAATTTACTCTTACTGAGCATCTGAGCTCACCCATTTATTATGTTTTGTTTTTCCTGGGATTCCAAGAATGGTATTATGACTGATATGTAGTATTAAGCTAGGGGAATAATGGAATTGTGAAAGGATTATTTATGATGTGTTTTATTTTTGAATGTTTAATGTAACGTTCATGTATGTAATCTATTTTCCAAGACTGATAAACTGATCAGTCCTTCGGGACTTGATTACTTGTAATTGTGCTAATGTACTAATATAATGCACCAGCTCCAGGCTGCTGGGGTCAGGGCATTACAATTGTTATCAAATAGATGTTTAGAAACATCCTTGGAAATTTATTTAGAAAACATATATTAGGGATCATAACCATAATATAGACATTGAGGTTAGGTATAGAAGAACCCCCCTAGAATTTTGGTAATGATCAAGGATAACATAGTATTAATACTAAGATCTTATATATTGATTGAAACATACCTTGATTATGTGGTTTTTTAATGAGATGTGTTTCTCACCATGTGATCTCTGGTCTTAGTTAACTGAGGAATCCAGAAGGGATTGGATTAACATTTAGTTTGTTAGTGAATCTGCTGATTTTGAGCAATAAAATTATATAATGACTGGAGAGAAAGATATTGTGATTATTAAAAATCAGTTATCAATATATATGATTAGTAATCTTATCTTTATTACATTCCTAAAATATTGATTAAGTGGAAGATTAACGTTTATGAATGTTTAAATTTTAAGAAGAACAGGAGAAAGAAGATTCGGCTTCCTATATGTCAAGAGGAAGGAAAGAAGAACCTTGAGGAATATATGAAATGAAGGGGAAAATGTTATCCCTATAGAAAAAAGTATCATAGAGTAAACAATTGTTATGGTGTTTAATGTCTCATCTGTGGAAATCATGGGCATTACCCAACTCAATTCCCATACATAAGAATCTACCTCTAAACCAAGGAAGGAACTATTCCATGCCAACCCTTAAATTTCAAGGATTGAAGTATTTATGTATTAGGATCCACAAATTATGAAGAAGTGAATTATTTTAGGAGTATTAAGTTTATTTTTTTTCACTATGGATTTTCAAGAATATGTTTAATAGTTCTAACAGACAAGAAAATTGATTTATCGGTAAGAAAAAGGTTTCCAATGTACAGTGCTTCATCTATAATGATATGGGACACTATGTGTGTCACGACCCATCCTCAGGGCCCGTTCCATGACTAACCCAAGCCCGCCTTCCATAGGCTAGGGGCTGGCGACTAGCACCAATGCATAATTCCCGATAAAAAGGGAAGGCATTGCATTTGTAAAGTAAAAAAACACCACAGAGAAAGCAAGCAGAAGAAGTAAACACTAAGTAAAAACTGGGTACAATAGTAAGTGTAGAAAAGTAAGTGGGCCAGAATACAAACCCAAACTGAAAAAAAGTACAACTCGAAAAGGAAAACAACAACTGAAAGTAAAGCTGCAATGTCGAGCCGCCCACTGGAAGTCCCACCTGAAGGGTGAGTACAGATAGCGTCCACAGCTCCTCGGGTCCAACCATCCGCTCCGAGTATGTCTCTCCCAGTGGTTCACCTTTAGGTACCGTCCTGCTCCGCAAGCCTCAACCATGATCAGAGTTGTCTGTCGTCTGCAACCAACACAACGTAGTGTGGGCATAGCCTGTGCAGCTATGAGTATAAGTTACTCAGTAGGGACCCTGAGACCCCCGAAGGTCTCCCTGAATCCACAAAGGATAATCCACAAAGGAAAGATACAATCACGAAGTAACATCCGAAACTGCTTTGGTATATTCCCATACATATACCTAAGTCACCAATTCCAGCCCGCTTTAACCTCCGAGCCCATGTACAACCCAGTCCACATAGGAAATCACAACCCAGTCCACACAGGAAAGCACAACACAATCCACAAAGGAAAACAAAACATGATTCACCTCACACAGGTATACTACTTCGTAAGATGATAGAGACGATCAGATGTAGCCACTGATTCATCTAAGCCGTTGGACCCATAAAGGATCGGTAGGTACTAACCCCTACAACGACCCACACATAAACGATCATGAAGTTGAAACCATAGCTATTGGGAAACTCCTTCTATATCAAGTACAGTGGGTACTCCGCTACAACCAAGAGCTTCCCTCTAACCTTGGACTGTTGTAGTACTCCACCTATTGAGTACTGTGGGACTGCTGCTACAACCAATCACTTCCCACCATGGGTCTGCCGCTACAACCAAGTGCTCCCCCTCATAGCCTCTAGACGTACTCGTTCTGTTGAGTACCACGGGCCTACCGCTACAACCAAGCGCTCCTCTGACGTGGGTCTGTCGCCACAACCAAGCGCTCCCCTGTGCTGCTACAACCAAGCGCTCCTCCATCGTAGGTCTGCCGCTACAACAAACCGCTCCTCCATCGTAGATCTTCTGCTACAACCAAGCACTCCCCCTCATAGACTCCAAAGGTACTTCTTCTGTTGAGTACCGCGGGTCTGCTGCTACAACCAAGCACTCCTCTTCCATGGGTCTGCTGCTACAACCAAGCGCTTCCCACTGGGCTATCCGTAACAAACTGAGTCTTTCGATCAGCAGTCTTCAAGTCTCAACCGGCTCTAGGGTTTCCACAAACAGCAGGATCATTCCGGGAGGGTCCACTCCACGAGCCAAGAGGTCGATGCATCAACTGACATGTAGTCCGGAGTTGATGTATCCCAAAAAATACCGTAGTGGTCACTACCGAACCCACGGAGTATTCCCATACTATCTTCATTTTCGTCGTAGACGCAGCCAGCTCTAGGTTTCCCGCACACAGCAAGCTCGTTCGAGAGGGTCCGCTCCATGAGCTGAGGGGCTGATACATCAACTAACACATAGTCTGGAGTTGATGTATCCAAAAGTTCCATATCTTCAACAGGAACTCAACGTCATAGGTTGCGCGTCAATCAGACGCCCGATCTGAGAGTTATTGGTTTTTTCGTCCCAGGGGCCCGGTTGGTTTTTAAGTCAATACCAACCCGACCGTACTCCACATGCATCCAAACCTTGGGCAGAGTAAGCAAAAAGATCCTTCTAACTTAGAGGAATCCATCAAAGTCGACGGCACGTCAATCAATCGTCTGAAGCTCAAGTTATAAGTGTTTCTGCTCCGAGGGCCCGGTTGGTTTTGTGTACGAACCGACCTGGCTGAACACAAAGTACTCCGAATCCTTGAGTGCGATATATCAAAACAACCATCTCGATCCAAGGATCGCATCGCCACTAACAGTGCATCGATTAGAGTTCTGTAGCCCATGATATGGGAAAAAGACCGAAAGGGATCCGAAAACGGGGGGTCTGGCCCCGGACCGACCCAGCCCAAACCCCTTGGGTCAGCCCGAACCGGGCCGACCCGACCCGGGTACGGGTCCGACCCGGCTGGGCGTGAACCGGCCCGGTCCGGCCCGGCCTGGGCGCGACCCGGCTGGCGCTGGCCGGGTGGCCCGCGGTTCGGCTCGGCCCTTACGGCCGAGCGAAACAGGGGGCGTGCTGCCCCCGTGTGGAGAGACCGCAACCCCGCGTGGGGCCGCCCTTGTCTGCGAACGCGACCGGCTGCCACGTCCCGTCACCTCCGGTCCCGTGCGGTCGTGGGACCGCGCCCTGCCGCCATGGCTTCAGCCGCGGCGGCTCCTCCCGGTGGCGCGCCGGGCGCCGCCACCGACGCCGCCGTGCCGTTGAGGCGCGCAGGCGGGCTACTCTGTGGACCACCGGACGAGTTCCGATGGTCAGAATTGCATTCCGTCTTCGCCAATGGCCCTCCTGGGGCCCATCCTTCACTTAGAGGACCTCACATCGCCCGGACGGCCTGCATCATCATTGTCCACTGTTCCACACACCAAGAATGAAAGGGTGGTGGGTTCGGACTTGGTCTTTGGTCCGCACCCACCGCGTTAGTGGTTTTAAAAGTCTTCCAACTAGTATTTAATCATACTTCGTGGGTATAAATCACAAAAATTTAAATGAATCAAACCCATACCTCAACGTTGTCATCGAATGTGAGTTCGTCCCGTAATCAATCGTCGCGGAAGAATACGATCGTCGCGTCGTGGATGTGGCGTCGCTGTCGTCAAGGTACACGGCGTTGCGTAGTCAAACTCCGAGGATTTAAAATCACACAGATTTAATATGCACCAAAAGAATCCATGTCGAGGATATAATTCACAATGAAATAAACGAACCGCAACCCCTACCTCAATCGGTTGTTGATCGAAGATTGTCGCGGGGGAAGGAACGACGCGGAAGAAGCGTCGTGGAAGAAGGATCGTCGGCGTCGCAGTACACGGCGTCGCGTCGTTGATCTCCGAGGATTTGGCGTTCTTCATCGCCCTTCGTCGGAGGTCGGTATTTTTCGTGTTCTTCGCGTTCTTCGCGTTCTTCAGAGAATGAGGATGAATATCTTAAAGCTTTAGAGTTTCTCCAAATCCTCTCAACAAGAAACCCCTCAACAAAATTAGTGTTGGTATTATTTTAATCCCCATGCCAACAATTTGAAATTCAAAGATATGAAACAAAAAAAATTAATTCAAAGAATTAATTGCAACGAATTAACTGCCCAATTAATGAGGCATTTCTTAACCCAAAAAAACGCACGTTTGACTTTAATTGAAAAGGGGGTGTGGGTGCGTTACTTAGAGGGAAAGAAACGGTGGGGCTCGTGCGGGCCCCACCTCAAAAATATCCTACCAATGGGTAGGATATTATGGGTTCCACCTTATCTGCTTAACCTATGTTAAGTGTATTTAAGTGAAATAAAATAAAGTGTCGCACCACTTTTATTTTATTTCGTAACTTAACACCAAAAATTAAAAAAAACACACTCAAGAAAACACAACTTCGGAAAAGGCGTTTCTAAGAAAATATCGGCGCTGCGATTCCATCGGTGCCCCCAGAATTTGATTCCAAGAACCGGTTCAAAAGTTATAAAATCCTGCTCGTTCTCTCACTGAACATACCCAAGCCACACTTCGGAAAATGATTCCGGGCACACCGGGCCTCGGAATCAGGTTCCGTCAGAAACTGCGTTCTTGTAAAATTCCCAAGAAAATTAAGGAAAAAAATTTCCTTGAATTCTAGGGCTCTTTTCAATGTTAATAAATGTCTCAATCATCAAAGGAATATACCCCAAAATCCACTATTGGATCACAATCAAGATTATTCTTCTATAATAGATGGAAAGGAATGATTAATGTTCTTATATTGGTATTGAAAAATTAAGTCATTTGAGTATTGTATCAATAATGTACTGGTTATATGAATTATGGAAATAAATAAGGATTTTACTCCATTACTCTTTCATTTAGGATTTGAGATTGTATTGTACAAAGAAAAGTGACTCAATAGAAAGTTAATCATTTTGGAAAATACATAGTTGAGGGAAATGTAAACCTTAATATAGTACTGATAATGAGTCAGTGATTTTGGAATAAGAGATGATTGATTTGGATAAATTATATTCAATATTCTTGACTTCCTTGGAACTAATTATTTTTTTGTTTATTCTATCATTGTTGGAGTTTACAACATTTTTGGAATTAATGAGTATATCCGGTTTTCTATAAGGAATAAGGGAGAATGAACATATTCAATATGGTTTTATGGTAATTCAAGGTGTTAATAGGTTTTAAGAAAATACTTGATGAAGGTACTCATATGTTATTATGTGGAAAAAGATATCTGAATTATGTTTACCTCCCATATAAATTATTAGACTATGATTTTGGAAACTTGTATTTTGGATATGTCTAAATGATAGAATGGAGTATGTTAAGCACTTGATATTTTGTATAAGGTTAAAGTATAATTTATAGGATACTATCACTTAAACTTTTGTATTTCAGTAAACATTTAGAGGATTGAGGGAATACTTTTCTACCTTATGATTTATCAAATGCCCTTTAGGCGTAAAAAATCATTTTTGAACATTCATTTCCAAGTGTAAGGGATGAAGTGAAAATAGATCGAAGCACAACCAAATGTTGAGATTATGATTATGAAAGGTAATGAAATCAATGATGTTTTCCTGAGTTATTATCTATATAGTAAATTAATCCATCCTAATCAAAAAATGAGTATCCAAAAAATGTGTTATCTTAATACATTATGTTTTGTTGAACCGATGATAATTTAAATCATCATAGATTGATGGCTTTGAGACCCTACATTTTACATTTCTTGTTCCCTTGTTTTTATTGTTGTCCCCAATCACTAACTATAAATATTTATGTTTTCCCTCCAATTATCTGTCTATAATTTCCACCAATTTTCTCCTATTCGAAACCCTAATTTGGTGGTGTCATTTTCATTTCCCATTCCCTCTTATTAAGACTAAATTTTAGTAACTCTATTTCCGATGTGGGTTTTCCAGAAAGGTATTTTATATTTTCATCCTTTTTTTGAAGAAAAATTTCAAATTTCAAGGACACAATTTATTGAAGGAGGGGAAAATGTAACACCCCAAGATTTCATAGTACGTTATCTCTTTAAAGTAATTTAATAGATTGCGCCACATGCAACACCGAGTTCGAGCGCACCACAACTTACCAAAATACCTGTTCAAAAAGAAGTTATGAATAATATTAACTGAATTTTGAATTTTATATACTTCATATAATTTTAATATCCATATTATGTGATTATTAGACATATTATAGAGAAAAAATCAATTTTTTAGATAAAAGAAGTATTTTTAAAAAAATGTAGATTTACGCCTTTTAATGGAGAAACCTTTTTAAATCCAATATTTTAAACTTTTATATATTCAATTTGATGAAAATTAATTCCTATTTAGAATCGGGACATAATAATTTAGTTTGGATAAATGTTTGGGACTTTTCTAATAATATTCATATTTTGATGAATAACGAAAAAATACTAAATTTAAATAGAAAAAAACATTTTAATCAAAATAATTTATTGTGTTAAATTATAAATTTGTGGGGTTTTAAAGTATAATTATATTATATTTTTACCATTTAATCCAATTTTGTTCATTCTAAGTAATTTCACTTTTTAACTATACATAAACAGATGTAAATCTTTTGGTAGTTTTTATTTCATAAAAACCCACATTTTGGTTTTGACAAGAGGAATTAATTTTAAATTATTTTATTAAACATACATGTTTTGAATTATTAAAAATAGATTCCATATTTATAATCATGGGGTCCAAATTTCGTAAATCGGTAACTTTTATTTTTAGGCCTTATGAATAGTAACTTCAGTAAATATTTTATTTACCATGGTTAAAGGGTAAATCCAGTAAATAAGGATATAAAATAATATTATAATAATACAAAATTCACCTAACATGTGTCCTAACACTATTTTTTAATACATGTAAGACCATGTGCATTCTTCTGTCGATTTATGGACCTCGTGGAGCCACTTGTAAGTGATATTGTCTCTTTTTAAAAATTAATTTAAAGATAAGGAAATTGAAACAAAAACATATATATTTTATTAAAAAAATTATATGAGGTTATATAATTTATCTCTTCTACTATAAATATTCATTAAAAATATAGAAATATTTTCTACATCATGTTATTTTATTTATAATTTTTATACCTAAAATAAATATATTTATTTATGACACAATAATGATGTAAAATATTCCTTATTAATGAAAGAATCCAATAAAGATATCATAAACCTCAAATTAAATATAATGTGAATGTTTTGATTCCATACACAAATTTCATATGAGAATATGTCAGATTCAATTTATTTTTTTATGTAATCATGATTTTATGGCTTTCACAAAAACCAAATACCAAATAGTATCAAAATTGACATAAATGAGTTTTTAGACGAATACTATATTATTAAATGATATAATATTACTAAAAATATAATATTAGGACAAATAACAAATACAAGGTTGAATATGTCATTAAATAACCACTTGAGGTTATCTAGGTATTTTATCGAAATTTTATTAACCATGTAATATA
Organism: Viscum album; assembly: GCA_963277665.1. Taxonomy (NCBI): domain Eukaryota; kingdom Viridiplantae; phylum Streptophyta; class Magnoliopsida; order Santalales; family Viscaceae; genus Viscum; species Viscum album. Next base: position 620,071,755 of record OY728167.1, on the reverse strand, counting down.
AAAATACATGGAGTCATGGTAAATGTTAAACTATTTAACTAAGAGTAAAATCTAAAAGATAAGGATAATATCATGACCTAAACTTGTCTAAAACTTATTGTTTGAGAGTTTTTATACCAAGCCACACTTTATACTAGAAATAAATTAAATTTAAGCTTTTAGAAACCAAAAATAATTTTATAAAACATTAATATTTTAAACTTTTCCTAAAGTGCCCCTCACCACCCTTATAAAAGGGTACATCCCCATTCTTAAATTCACACCTCCAAATCCATTTGACTCATCCCAAACCATATAAAATATCCTACCAGCTACCCATAATTCAACTTATAGGCATTACTTGGATTATAAATCCATCCTAATTATACTTTCTGTTCAAATCAAAAGGAAGAACCCGAAGAAGAAGTAATTATTTCACCACATCAATCAAAGTTATTTTCTTCTTCCACTTTCTCTTTCATGTTTGTTTCCATACCAAAATAAAAACTCAAGTAACATTTACATACAGATATGTTATTATAAATATCGTACAACCATATTCATTATTCTATCCATCTTATGAATGAAAAAGTCACCATACGTGTGTATGTATGGCTCACCGTCTCCACACCGTGGTGTAGTTTGTTATTCAACGCTTCATTATTTAGATAGGTATAATAATAAGTATAATTGATGAAAATATGAAATATAAAATGTTAATGATTCTTTATATATAATATATTATCCAATTACATATTATTTCACCATAAATAGTGTGATATTGTTGCTCGTGCGTACGTACGACTTACCATCTCCACGACGCGATGCGATTCAATTCCACCATCACCATTCAAAAATGATTATAATAATATATATTATTAATAATTATTTCAAATATGACATAATAATGCTACCGGATATATATATATATATCTATGTATATCTCATTCAATTACTTCTATTCAATACGATATGATAACGGAAACAACGTTTATGTATACATACGACCTACCGTCTCCATAAACCGTGTTTTCAATTTTATATATCTATCTATTATACAAATTTATATTCTGAATATATTTGATACATAAATAATTTTTTATATTATGGAATCAAATAAATCGTGATATGAGTGATACGATCGAGAATAATAAGTTAAAACATGTACAGTAAAGAAAATGATTATTACCTGAAATGTTATTTTAACATGGAAATTATTTTTAAATAAGTAGTGGAAAGTCATAAATGAATTATGTATGAAATAATAAATATAAATATGGTTTTGGTATAATTTAATAGCATAAAATTGTAATTATATATGAGGTTAAATGCACCCTCGACTATAGAAAAGTACAAGGTAAGGGTTAATTTCTCAATCTCATTAATATCAGAGATTGTTTATGTGTATGTTTTTACTGGGAAATATTTATTATCCATGTCCATATTTCATAAAATAGTTTTCAAAAAGATTATTTTAGTGGTCACTATAACTAAAACATAATTTTAAATGGTTTAAATATTTATTATTCTAAATCATTTTCATTAATGTCCATGTTCTCAAAATGGTTTTAAGTATTTATTTATATAGAGTTTAATCTTTTAAAATGTTAATTCCTTTAAAATGTTTCAATGTGGTATGGGAAAATTTCATTAAAAAATTAATTTTAAATTTATTCCTTTCTGAATTGTATGAATTTTAAATGATTTCATGAAAAAGTGGTGTTTCTATCAGATAGTTTTACTGATCATTTTCAACAATGTCAACATACTTTTAGGGATATTATTCATGATTTAGGTTAATTTATTATAATACAATGTTATATATTGTATTGAATGAGTTATGATATGATTGAATATGGACGTGTTGTTTTTAAACCATTCATGGTTTGTGTTTAATGTATTAACATTTTTTATGCTAGTTTTAATACAAATGTTTATGTTATGTTTCACCGTTTTCATATGAGGAATACATTGGACTTAGTAAGTGACAGATGGGTCCTGATATAGCCCATCGATACATCAGTAGGTCTCATGAGACAAATTAGTGTCTTGTAATATGGCCTTGACAAAAATATTATTTGTAGTCTTGGCACGAGTCCTTGACTATGTGGTTATAATGTCTGACATTATACATTCCCTCATTATGAAATTAGTTATTACATGTGATTATTCGACTAGAAGAATATTCATGTGCATGTTTATATGGTAATGTTTTATTTATTATTTCCATATTATGCTCAAGTTTATGTTTAAAAGGCTATTGTTTTTATTACACATATTTACATAAATGTTTATAGCTTCTGTTAAATTATTTACCTCTACTGATCATCTGAGCCCACACCTTTTTTATGTATTGTTTTTTCCAGGATTCCAAGACGTTTATTATTATTGATATGCGGGGTTATGGTAGGGGAATAATGGCGTTCTCAAAGGATTCATTATGTTGTCTGTTATATTTGAACGTGTAATGTAACATTCAGATATGTGATATATTTTCCAAGATTTCTAAACTAATCGGTGCATCGAGACATGATTCTGTGTAATCATTCCAATATATTAAAATAATGCTCCGGATACGGGATTCTGGTGTTGGGGAAATATGATTAGATTCTTTATTGTGCCCATAATATGTGTTTTCCAATTATAAAAGTGATTTTAAGATTTTTTGAAATTTATTTGGTGTTTGTATGAATTTAGAAATGTGGTTTTCTGATGTGAATGTTTGCATATATTTTTAGATTCTATTTTTTTGAAAAAAAGGTTTTCATGAGTTGTGTAAGTTGTGTAAAGGCCCATTTTGGCACTTTTTGTGTCGTGGAGAGTTTTTCACTTTGTCTTGGAAATGGTTTCAGATTTGAAATGTATGGGCTTGTTAGGCATTGTTCTCGTGAAGATGTTATTATATATTACTTATATAATTGTTTTGGAAAACAAATTTTACATATATTTGGATAAAAAGTGTAAAAGGCCTCGTGTGTTCTTTTTATTGTTTGATAAATATGGATTGTAATTTTATGTAATGCCCCAGTTTTAAATTTTGGTTTTCCTTAAAAAGATATTATTGATTTGAAGAGATGTGAATTCATAATATCCACTTTTCAATGTATTGTAAATTGGGTTTGGAATTCATGTGATGTATGGTCTTGGTGGGTATCTTTCCATGTTTTTCAAAATGGTTTGAAAACATTAGTAATGTGAGTCTCAATTAGTATTTGAAAAATGTTTTGGAAAGTGGGTCCTAATACTAAAATGATGTTTTGACTTAATCAGAACATCTAAATAGAATGACTTTTCTTGTGTTTTTGTGATACTTGGCTTATATTTGGAAAAACCACTAGAACCTCGAGATTTATTATGGGAAATTATATAGAGAACATTAGACATTGGGGTGGGATCTACTCCAATGGATTGTGCATGTGGTCATTGTGGGTTATGGTTGTTATACCATGTGTTTCCAAGTAATATTATTATCATCAAGGGATTGATGGGCGTCATCTACAGGATTAAGTGATAGTTGATTTTTGACCTCAAATAGATGGGTTTTACACCTGGATTTGGGGAGAGGCTAGGTGGGACGATCCACTAGTGAGGCTAGTTTAGGGAAGCAATATGGTTATAGACTGTGGAAATGAACCTTATGTGGGTAGGTGAGTTCAAAAAGATTATGTACAAGGATTCCCTCAATATATGTTTAGTAAATATTCGTGATCTACTATCGTATAATCTGGTAATTTCAATTATATATTGGATATTTGGTTTTCTAGGTTTTACTACCTCTTTTATTTCCATTACATTCTTCAAATTCTCCTTTTGGCCAATTGGTATGTATTTTAATTAGGGATTTGTTTCAGAAATGGGTGGGGCAGGTGAAAATGTTTTTGAAAACTAAATACATGTTAGTTATTTTAAAGGGAATGTGTGTAATTATATAATTACCTGTTGGAAATGATATAAATTTTTTTTTCTGAATGTGTTTCAGACTTTTTTAGCATGGTTATACTATAGTTATGTGTTTAGATATTATTCTTTTTAGTAGTTATTGTATCTTACTCATATTTTTATTCTTATATGTTCAATAATTTCTAGTTCTTTTGTGTGTTCAGTGTTATAATTTTATCTGTTTTTTGGGAAAAATCATTCCCATATTGATTACATTGATGTCCGATATTAATTTCCAGTACGTTCCAATTGTGAAGGACCTTATGGCCATGTCTCAAACTATTTTGGGTCTTGGTTTGGCGATCATCCCTTTTCGTTCAGGATAAATATGGTATGAGGGCTAGAAAATGTTATTTGGGGTGTCAGGTAGATTGGAGACTACGAATATCAGGACTCCGGATGTATGTTCGGTAAGTACATCATGGTCCCATACGTGTATTTATCCTCTAGATTCCAAGGGTAGTCTGTGATTTGAGTCTTTTATTTTTGTTTTGGAGTATGGATGAGGATGAAAATAGGGGAGAACTAGTGTTATGATGTGATCTCAAATGGAGTAGTGACCCATGTGGTGCCCTAGTGAATAGATCAAGGTCCTCTAATATTTTATTCTTACTCAGGACATGCCCACCAACCATGTCTCTTGGATAAGCATGCCCACTAGTTCCTCATATTGTTAGTTCGATGTGAGTTGTGTTTCGTTCACTTTAGGTTGGTGTGAGTGGGATTTTAAAATGAAAAAATTTATTTAAATGAAAATGATTTCTTTCAAGTGGATTTGGATTGAAAATTTAGTGAATGTTTTGGATTTTTTATGGAATGGTATGTATGACCCTTGGTATTACTGATGGATGTTTTGAATATTTTTAGTACGTATAGAAATTTCATGTTGGAATGTTTTCATTGATGATATTAGTGGAAGTGGGATGAACACTTAAGAAAAATTCCATTGGATTTCGTGGTTGAGTATTTGAAACCTAATATTGTGTATGGTTTTTTTCAAAATGGTTTTTGAAAATGGAATATGATTTTATGGATTATTTTTCATTAAAAAATAGGGTTGTTTCCTTCTGAAAAAAGAATTTTTTTATTTCAGTAGTGGCATTTGAATAAGGATGTTTTAAAACATAAATGAAAGGGTGGTTTTTTAAAAGTTGATTTTATTGTGTTTATAATGTTTTTCTTGATAGACAGTTGTTTTAACCTGGGTTTTTAGAGACCCGAAGCTTATCGTACATGGACATTACATTACTTTTGCGGAATACTTAGTACATAACAAAAACACACACACAAGGATCGTAATAGTTTAGTGTCTTTGGAAACTCGGAACGTAATCTTCTAATCGTGGTGAAAGATCTTCAACATCTCCCATAAAGATCTTCCCCTTTTTTTATACCTAAAACCATTCTTTATATCCTGGGGAAATGTAAACATGAAAGGGTGAGTTCAAATGCTCAGTAAGGTTAAACAAAAGAAAAATCAATCACATCATATTCATAAGAACATAACTTTTGGAAATCTTAACCTGCAAAAGAGAGAATAATTTCATAACATGGGATAAATCATAGTAGTGAAATGAAATCCCAATAAGCATAACTTAAAACATGAAACTTTGTGTAATACACACATAATCATAGAGAATCATTTCTTGTTAGTCATGACTCATTGCCAAGACTATCTTAGTGGACAAAGTCCCTTTCTGAATCGAGTCACCCTCGTTTCAGTCCTATTTCACTGAACCGGTATAACCTACCATTCCAGCCATGTCTATCTCATGAGATATGAAATCTTTACCCAATGCATTGGATGGAGATATAGGTCCCACCCATCTTATAATGAATCCTTTCTTATGTGTGCCACATAATCATAAACCATACATCATAGCGTAACCCACGTAATAAAAATGGGATTCTTAAACAACATGACATCATAAAACAATTCATATAAGATAAAGGAATTCATAAAAATATTTCCATCACAACATAATCAAATCCATGTAATAATAGGGATAAAAACAGAACCCTTTTATTATCTTAGATGGAAAATAATTTTGATAAAATAATTGAACTCTATTCTTGAGGAAAATATCCTTTCTACTTCAAAAACAGTTTTCCTTTCTTAACATGTCATACAATTTTAAACTAAAAGAAGTTTATTAAAAATAAACTTGAATACTTGTAAAGGAAGATTCTTGGAAATAATGTTTTAGAAATCCATTCATTCCGTATAAGTTAAAAAAAACATTCTTCGTACTTTTGTCGGAAAAGTCAAAAAGTACCTCGTACGAAAACAAAAGACAAAAGATTCCTTTCATATTCTTTACTAAAAACTCACCAAAGGGTAAAATTGGATTTAAACTATTGTAAGTGGATGGAAACAATATTAAATATTGAGGGAACATGGATGTGGATGATAAAATACACCCCAGTAAATACCAAAGTATAAACAATCTCGGATAAAAATGAGATTGTTATATTTCCCCTTACCTTAGGTCCGACTTGCTTTGTAAGTGTCCGAACCTCCTGTATAATGATTTAAATCATGTTATTTACTTATTCCAGAATCATATTCATTGTTATTATATCATATATGGTCCACTTATGACTTTATATTACCCGTTCTTTTGTAAATTAATGTTATAGTAGCGTTTTGGGTAAAATCATCTCATTTGTCGTTCGTGTTTTTAACTTTTAATTATTCATATGATTACTTAGATCATGATTACTTAATTCCAGAATATAAAACATGATTTATATATATATATATATATTCAGAATATACATATATAATAAATCAGTAAATGGAATGAAATACACCATTCATGGAGACGGTAGTCCGTACGTACGCATGAACGCTGTTTTCGTTTCCTTATTGAATTGAATGGAATTACGTAGATGACATACATATAAAAAATTACAGTATCATTATTATGTCATATATTTCATTAGTACTTATTATATATACTTTATAATCATTCATGAATGGTTAATCATTGAGAATGAATCTCATCGCGTCGTGGAGACGGTATTCCGTACGTACGCACGAGCGATGATATCGTTCCCATGGTCGTGGAATTGTGTTGAAGTGTATGTATACTATTTAAGTATAGATATCACTTTATAATAATCATATATATTTACTCATTACACCTTTATACCCATCCAATTAAGGTGGTGGCGGAAAATAGATTACACCACGGCGTGGAGACGGTATTCCGTACGTACGCACGCGCGGTGATTTCCTTTTTCCGTAGGATGGATAGAAGGTTAATTAGAGTTGTTTCATATTTATAATAACATATCAGTATATAAGAAATACTGATGTTATTACTTTATCATTAAACAACTAAAGAAGAAGAAGTTGAAGAAGAAAGAAATTGAAATGATCTGTAATGGATATTACCTCTTCTTTGGAACACCTCTTTGAATCATCCACTTAGGGAACTAAGATTGGTCTTTGAAGAAGAGAAGTACCTCTAGGATTATTCTAGGGAAGTGGAGAAGGGATTTTGGCAGTGGTTTGCCGAGCTTGAGTTCTCAAATTGGTGTGAGGAGGAGGGGGAGGAGGTGCCCTTTTATAAGGGAGGAGAGGGGCACCTTAGGAATATCTCAAAATATTATTTTATATTAAAGTCTAAATCGGTTTATAATGGTTCCAAAGGGTCTTATTTCTAAGCTAAAGTGGGGATGGGTCGAAATCCTATCAACCAATAGGATTTATACAAGTTTAGGTTATTATTTTAACCTTATCAATTAGATTTTACTTTAAGTTAAATAATTTAACTTTTACCGTGTCTTTTTGTTTTCTTACACTATATGGTTAATACACTTGTTATAACATGCCAAACGAACCCCAAATTTTTTATTATTAATATATATATCCTTATATAAGTTATTTGGCCGAACCTTAGATTTTTAGGAATAAAATGACAATTAATAATATAATATTTGATTTAAAAACTATTTTGTGTCAATTTTTGACACTATTTGATATATGATTTTTGTGAAAGTCATAACAGAATTATATGTTCGAACAAAGTTGATTAAATCAACACTAATATATCATAGTAACCTAGAAAATTAGTATAATTCATAAAAAGTCTTAAATTACATTTATTTTGGTATTTAGAATATCAATTATGTCAATATTTCATTAATAAGATAATTACTGCATCATCATTGTGTCATAAATAAATTACCTTATTTGATGTCTAAAAATTACAAATAAAATACCATTATGTAGGAAATCGTTTTAGCTTTATAATGAATATTTACAATCGAATTTATCTTATGTATAACCCTATATTAAAAATGTTTTAGTAAATAAACTTTGATTTTAACTCTTTTAACTCTTCTTCGAATTAAATAATAATAAATGTCCTAATCTAATCCGAGTGGGCCTAAATGGTCATATTTTATTCCTAAGCTTTTTTTTGGTCGAATTACACTTATCCAATAGAATTAGGACATGTGTTAGGGTAATAGTAATATCATATTTACCCTTAGTTACCCTATTTACTATTAACCGCGGTAAAAAAAAGTAAAAAGTTACTATTCACCAAAAATTATTTTTATCTCATTGAACCACATTTTACTTACTGATATCAACCGTGTCTGTCGGATTTTCAAAATTCCATTCACAGAAGCGGTAAAATTAAGTTTTATGCAAAATTCAGTTTTTAACCTACCACTTAGTGGTTTCACTATTCATCAAAAATTGAAGTTTTTCAGAAAAATGCCAAAATTTCACCCTAAGCTATAATTGATATTCCGAATTCAAAAAAGATTTATATTTTACAAAATTCCCAACATATAAGTTGCATTAATTAATTTTATAATTAATTTCCGCTGTCACAACAAATAGCGTGTTTTTAAGAGATAATAACTATCAAAAGATTGACACTTGTTTATAACTGCTTTAAATGTGAAATTACATCCAATGACCAATATTGTATTAAATTGTAAAAATATATTCTAAATATACTTTAAAACCACTCAAATTCATAATTTATCACTATTAATTATTTCGATTAAAAAAGTTGTTTTTAATTAAAATTTAACAATTTTCACTATTCATCAGAATATGAAAGTTATCCGAAAAGTACCAAAATTTCACCTTAGGCTAAATTCAATACTCCGAATCCATAAATTAAGTCCATTTTGAAAAATAAAATTTACAAAATTTCAAAAGTGGTTATTACTATTCATAACGGCTAGTTTTAATAATATCTTAATAGCATATCGTTGTTTAGCGGAACTTGGTGTTGCGTACAACACACGCTATCGTGGAAGGTCACGATTGCGTGTAATTCAAGCCAGCTCAGAGATGTGTGTTGTGAAAGCTCCTTTTGGTGTAGCGTATAACACAAGACATTAATGAAATTAAAAAAAATATTTTTCATAAAATCTCGGGGTGTTACATTCTACCCCCCTTAAAATGAATTTCGCCCTCGAAATTCGTCGGGGTCATAAATGGTTTACTATTCGAAAGTTTCTTTAATCGAAATCCACATCGTAAAAAGGAATACCAAAACCAATATTTAAAAACAAAAGTATGAAACGTAACAGTTACCTAAATAAACTAATCACTGGGTTTCCACATAGGTAAAAATATGGATATGGAAGAGAAATCTAACCATCATGTTCTGATGAAGAGTGGTAGAGAACATGGCTATGGAAAATCCAACAATCACAAATCCATAAATTTGTGACGATCTAAGGTACCATCCGATTAATCAGATATAATATCACTAGGACAACATTTTTTTGGTTTTCAAGATCGTTTCCCTAAAGTTGAAGAATTTGAATCAGAATAAATACTTACTTAATTTTGGTACAATCGCACTATTGTTCGTGCCTTGAACAATTTCAACTTCATCTCTTTAATAAACAAAGTTGAATTTGTTATTCGTGAAGTGTTAGCAGATCATGTGATAGAATGACGGGTCATTCCATCTGTCTCAAACAAAAGGTTAGAAAAAAATTATATACATAAGTCGATCTATAGTGAGATTAATCATATATGGTTCCTAAAATGGACTTATACTTCATATATCATACTGCTTAATATAATAAAACTAGTTTCTACTAAACAGGGACTTCCTGTAGGCCAGTGGTAGGCAATAAAGGCCAGTCGCCCTTCGGTTGTGGGTTCGATTCCCACAGCCTTGTCTGACGCAATGGGTTGTCGCTCGTCCAGTAGGTTGTCCTTTTTCTAAAACTATATTACTATAACATCCCATCAATAATATCAAAAAAAACCTCTATCCTTAAACAATACTAAGTTATGTCGAACAATCCTTAGGCTTATCCATAATACTTCAGTCCACTCTCATAATATAGTGAAAATGATTACCAGAGATTTAATACCATCATTGATCCCCATATATCATAAGATATGTCTGTTGGTCACATTCTAAACATTCAAAGGCCTTAATCATGTATTCTCTTGAATATCCATTGAAACATAGTGAAAACATGAATGTAGTTAAAAGTTAACACTTTCCACATATCAAAATCCTCAAAATTCTATATACTCAAACCATGATATCACTTAGTCCTTATATCAATCATGAGCTCATGAATACTGTTAAACATTTAATTTTCTCCTTATCCCTTCATTATGCGCATATCATCTAAATTCCAAAAATATCTGAATAACCTTTCATGGATAGTGGTACAATTAATCATACACTTTCATAACTCAAGGAAAGACAACAGTGTAACAATCCTTAGATGTCTCTTTATTCCATAGTACCATGAGATTTCTTATACAACATTACACATGATAAACATGTAATCATTCCACTACATTCTTAAACCATTGACCGAGCTTCAACAATTCTTTTATCTCACATATCATTTGTAGTCTCTTCATCATCATCAACATAAATACTTCCCATACGACCATACTGATTATCTTCATGAGACTTTCCCTTAGGGCATTGGTTTGCATAATGCCTGTACATTCCACATTTAAAACATTTAACCATTGTTGATGTCGTAGCAATACCATTATCCTCATCCATGGTGTTAACTGAACCTTTTCCTTTGCACTTACTTGCTTTGTGTCCTTGTTTTCCACACCCAAAGCATCTTCCAGTTCCATTGAAACATTCTCCTTGATGCCTCTTCCCACATGATTTACATAGGGGAAATTGAACTTTCTTTCCTCTATGATCATCATGAAACTCCATCATTCTCTTATTAGCCGAGTCTGAAAAATTACCAAATTTTAATTTATTGATCATATTATGAGATTGCTGGTTCAGCATAATAATGATGTTTGGACTTGCAAATCCCATTTCATTATGAAGAATATCATTCCATTGTCTATTATATTCTCCATTATAGTGAATCATCTTGCTTCCAGCCATTTTCTAAAACCCAAAAAAAATAGTGTGAGAGGCAAAAATCATGCTAGGGAAAACAACAAAATAAAGGGGGAGTACCTTCAATATCTAACATCTTAGGTTTAATTATATGATCGTTAGCGTAGTTCTAGTACTATAACCTATACGTATACTTAACCTTAGGGACATCCCTAGACATACCGTAGAAATATCTCTAGGGATCTCACTAACGCTTTCGCATCCTAGTTTCCAAAGGTTGACTAAACCTTTCCTCTGATACCAACTGTAGAGACCCAAAGCTTATCGTACATGGACATTACATTACTTTTGCGGAATACTTAGTACATAACAAAAACACACACACAAGGATAGTAATAGTTTAGTGTCTTTGGAAACTCGGAACATAATCTTCTAATCGTGGTGAAAGATCTTCAACATCTCCCATAAAGATCTTCCCCTTTTTTTATACCTAAAACCATTCTTTATATCCTGGGGAAAAGTAAACATGAAAGGGTGAGCTCAAATTCTCAGTAAGGGTAAACAAAAGAAAAATCAATCACATCATATTCATAAGAACATAACTTTTGGAAATCTTAACCTGCAAAAGAGAGCATAATTTCATAACATGGGATAAATCATAGTAGTGAAATGAAATCCCAATAAGCATAACTTAAAACATGAAACTTTGTGTAATACACACATAATCATATAGAATCATTTCTTGTTAGTCATGACTCATTGCCAAGACTATCTTAGTGGACAAAGTCCCTTTCTGAATCGAGTCACCCTCGTTTCAGTCCTGTTTCACTGAACCGGTATAACCTACCATTCCATACATTTCTATCTCATGAGATATGAAATCTTTACCCAATGCATTGGAGGGAGATATAGGTCCCACCCATCTTATAATGAATCCTTTCTTATGTGTGCCAAATAATCATAAACCATACATCATAGCGTAACCCACGTAATAAAAATGGGATTCTTAAACAACATGACATCATAAAACAATTCATATAAGATAAAGGAATTCATAAAAATATTTCCATCACAACATAATCAAATCCATGTAATAATAGGGATAAAAACAGAACCCTTTTATTATCTTAGATGGAAAATAATTTTGATAAAATAATTGAACTCTATTCTTGAGGAAAATATCCTTTCTACTTCAAAAACAGTTTTCCTTTCTTAACATGTCATACAATTTTAAACTAAAATAATTTGATTAAAAATAAACTTGAATACTTGTAAAGGAAGCTTCTTGGAAATAATGTTTTAGAAATCCATTCATTCCGTATAAGTTAAAAAAAACATTCTTCGTACTTTTGTCGGAAAAGTCAAAAAGTACCTCGTACGAAAAAAAAGACAAAAGATTCATTTCATATTCTTTACTAAAAACTCACCGAAGGGTAAAATTGGATTTAAACTATTGTAAGTGGATTGAAACAATATTACATATTGAGGGAAAATGGATGTGGATGATAAAATACACCCCAGTAAATACCAAAGTATAAACAATCTCGGATAAAAATGAGATTGTGATATTTTCCCTTACCTTAGGTCCGACTTGCTTTGTAAGTGTCCGAACCTCCTGTATAATGATTTAAATCATGTTATTGACTTATTACAGAATCATATTCATTGTTATTATATCATATATGGTCCACTTATGACTTTATATTACCCGTTCTTTTGTAAATTTATGTTAAAGAAGCGTTTTGGGTAAAATCATCTCATTTGTCATTCGTGTTTTTAACTTTTAATTATTCATATGATTACTTAGATCATTATTACTTAATTCCAGAATATAAAACATGATTTATATATATATATTCAGAATATACATATATAATAAATCAGTAAATGGAAAGAAATACACCATTCATGGAGACGGTAGTCCGTACGTACGCATGAACGTTGTTTTCGTTTCCTTATTGAATTGAATGGAATTAAGTAGATGACATACATATAAATAATTCCAGTATCATTATTATGTCATATATTTCATTAGTACTTATTATATATACTTTATAATCATTCATGAATGGTTAATCATTGAGAATGAATCTCATCGCGTCGTGGAGACGGTATTCCGTACGTACGCACGAGCGATGATATCGTTCCCATGGTCGTGGAATTGTGTTGAAGTGTATGTATACTATTTCAGTATCAATATCACTTTATAATAATCATATATAGTTACTCATTACACCTTTATACCGATCCAATTAAGGTGGTGGCGGAAAATAGATTACACCACGGCGTGGAGACGGTATTCCGTACGTACGCACGCGCGGTGATTTCCTTTTTCCGTAGGATGGATAGAAGGTTAATTAGAGTTTTTTAATATTTATATTAACATATCAGTATATAAGAAATACTTATGTTATTACTTTATCATGAAACAACTAAAGAAGAAGAAGTTTAAGAAGAACGAAATTGAAAAGATCGGTAATGGATATTACCTCTTCTTTGGAACACCTCTTCGAATCCTCCACTTAGGGAAATAAGATTGGTCTTTCAAGAAGAGAAGGACCTCTAGAATTATTCTAGGGAAGTGGAGAAGGGATTTTGGCAGGGGTTGGCCGAGCTTTAGTTCTCAAATTGGTGTGAGGAGGAGGGGGAGGAGGTGCCCTTTTATAAGGGAGGAGAGGGGCACCTTAGGAATATCTCAAAATATTATTTTATATTAAAGTCAAAATCCGTTTATAATGGTTCCAAAGGGTCTTATTTCGAAGCTAAAGTGGGGATGGGTCGAAATCCTATCAACCAATAGGATTTAGACAAGTTTAGGTTATTATTTTAACCTTATCAATTAGATTTAACTTTAAGTTAAATAATTTAACTTTTACCATGTCTTTTTGTTTTCTTACACTATATGGTTAATACACTTGCTATAACATGCCAAACGAACCCCAAATTGTTTATTATTAATATATATATCCTTATCTAATTCATTTGGCCGAACCGTATATTTTTAGAAATAAAATAACAATTAATAATATAATATTTGATTTAAAAACTATTTTGTGTCAATTTTTGACACTATTTGATATATGATTTTTGTGAAAGTCATAACAGAATTATATGTTCGAACCAAGTTGATTAAATCAACACTAATATATCATAGTAACCTAGAAAATTAGTATAATTCATAAAAAGTCTTAAATTACATTTAGTTTGGTATTTATAATAACAATTATGTCAATATTTCATTAATAAGATAATTACTCCATCATCATTGTGTCATAAATAAATTACCTTATTTGATGTCTAAAAATTACAAATAAAATACCATTATGTAGAAAATCGTTTTAGCTTTCTGATGAATATTTACAATCGAATTTATCTTATGTATAACCCTATATTAAAAATGTTTTAGTAAATAAACTTTGATTTTAACTCTTTTAACTCTTCTTTGAATTAAATAATAATAAATGTCCTAATCTAATCCAAGTGGGCCTAAATGGTCATATTTTATTCCTAAGCTTGTTTTTGGTCGAATTACACTTATCCAATAGAATTAGGACATGTTTTAGGGTAATAGTAATATGATATTTACCCTTAGTTACCCTATTTACTATTAACCGCGGTAAAAAAAAGTAAAAAGTTACTATTCACAAAAAATTATTTTTATCTCATTGAACCACATTTTACTTACTAATATCAACTGTGTCTGTCGGATTTTCGAAATTCCATTCACAGAAGCGGTAAAATTATGTTTTATGCAAAATTCAGTTTTTAACCTACCACTTAGTGGTTTCACTATTCATCAAAAATTGAAGTTTTTCGAAAAAATGCCAAAATTTCACCCTAAGCTATAATTGATATTCCGAATTCAAAAATGATTTCTATTTTACAAAATTCCCAACATATAAGTTGTATTAATTAATTTTATAATTAATTTCCGCTGTCACAACAAATAGCGTGTTTTTAAGAGATAATAACAATCAAAAGATTGACACTTGTTTATAACTGCTTTAAATGTGAAATTACATCCAATGACCAACATTGTATTAAATTGTAAAAATATATTCTAAATATACTTTAAAACCACTCAAATTCATAATTTATCACTATTAATTATTTCAATTAAAAAAGTTGTTTTTAATTAAAATTTAGTAATTCTCACTATTCATCAGAATATGAAAGTTATCCAAAAAGTACCAAAGTTTCAACTTAGGCTAAATTCAATACTCTGAATCCATAAATTATGTCCATTTTGAAAAATAAAATCTACAAAATTTCAAAATTGGTTATTACTATTCATAACGGCTAGTTTTAATAATATCTTAATAGCATATCGTTGTTTAGCGAAACTTGGTGTTGCGTACAACACACGCTATCGTGGAAGGTCATGATTACGTGTAATTCAAGCCAGGTCAGAGATGTGTGTTGTGAAAGCTCCTTTTGGTGTAGCGTATAACACAAGACATTAATGAAATTAAAAAAATATATTTTTCATAAAATCTCGGGGTGTTACAGGGTTGCTATTTTTTTATGTAGATTCTGGTTCTATGTTTTCATCTATTATGAATATTACTCCCTAAAAGGTCCAGAAAACATCATATGGGTCCTTTCTAGTTTCAGATTCATCTTAGATTTTTTTGGTTTTATATCGTGATCAGGGCCCGTTAGAGTTAGACGAATGGATCTAGGATGTTGAGTGTGTCTTCACATTGTTGGGAAATCCCAAAGACGTGAGGGTGCATGCTTCTTTTAATTTTTTGAGGGTCTATATTTGGACCTAGGAAAGATGATTTCCCATCATCAACGTAGGTTGGGATGATGTGACAGTTTTTTAGGACCACTTTCATCTATTGCTTTTGTTTCCGACGCTTTCGTCGGGGTACACACGTTTGTCTGGTTCAGGGACGTTGGCACTATTTTTTGCCCTGCATTCCCTATTTCCAAAGGCGGGCAACATCCACTCCCTGATCGGGGATGTTTTCTCCTTTATCGAAACAGGATGATGGGATTACAATTCTTCCTTCTGGGGAATACTACTCGGAACTCATCATCTATTCCTGCTCTCCCTTATATTTTAAGACGTAGTTCGTGAAACTTTTCCCAGTTCCATGCTTTAATGGATGCCAGTTTTTTACATTGCTTCGGTTAGGAAATTCCAAGGTGTCTAGCCAGGGTAGAAACCTCTGGTTGGGGGAGTAGTCACGTTGATACATCACTTGCGTGTCATGAAGCTGGAACACTGACACGTCTTGGATTCTTCCCCTTAGGATAGGGCTTCTCGAGGGCATGGAAGCCCGAGGCATCCCATGCTGAATTCACGGAATTTTATTCCATTGGCATGTCTCTGAGGTTTTCTTCATCCCCCCATTTTTTACCCAGGGTATGTTGTGGGTTTAACGTCTAGTGTAGATGGATCAGACTAATCAAAACACTGACGAGAGTGAATCAGATAGGTGCAATCCCTAGGAGGGAGGAAGCACTGATACTAGGAATTACACTTGGTTAGATACCCGACTGCTTCTAGGAGTAGTGAGTAAATGGGATGCATGATCCCACTGGTATATGGCAGCCCAGGCGAGAATCAGGGTTGATGATGGAGAATCAAATGAAGTGGAGGGAGAATGATATGGAACTTATATGCGGACATCAGTGAGTTTATGGGACCTGGAGGAAGTGGAACCTCCATGTTGGGGCACGAAATCAGGGTGTGCACGTGGACAACGACCCGAAAAACTATAGGGATTATGCGTGATTAGTAGCCTGGGTTGGTCTAACGCTCAAGGGGGGGACCAAAGATGTGTGTCCTGACAGGGGGACACCAATGTTTACCGGTGTTTGGGGATGGACAACGAGGAGAATTCCTATGTACCATGTCTAGGATACAGGGATCAAACCTACGTAGTTCATCTAACTATGTCATACTGTCGGATTGGATTCAACGGATTACCGTCGAATAGAGGCGTGACGGCTTACCATCGAATGGAGGGGTCTCAATGGCTTACCGCTAGATGAGGTCACAATGGATTACCACTGGATGGGGTTGAACCTCCAAGAGGCTTCCTACGTACCCTGTCTAGAAGACTGGGATCAAACCAACATAGTTAGAATGGGTACAGTTTAATGTCAGATGGGAAAAAAGGGGCATGTAGTTTAACGTCATTCCTCGAGAAGGTAGACCGATGTGAAGGGGGTTGGAACCAATGGTTATTGGGATTTAACCTTAGGGAGGATTCCTACTTACCATGCCTTGGCAAGGATCAAAGCCCGTGTAGTTCTGGTGGGGCTTGGTACACCGACGTGAATATGGTCAGGACCAATGTTTGTTGGGATTGAACCTCATGGAGGCTTCCTACGTACCTTACCATGGCAAGGATCAAAGTCCATTTAGTTCGGTAAGGGGCGTGTTGAACTGACACGAAGGGGTGATGGAACAACAAGGTGTTGGGATTGAACCTCATTGAGGCTTCCTACGTACCTTGCCTTAGCAAGGATCAATGTCCATGTAGTTCCAGAATGGTGTGTGGGGCTTACACTTTAGGCTGCCCAGGGTTGGTGTGGTGAACCTACGTGAAGTGGTTGGTAACCACTGGGTGCTAGGCTTGAACCTCATGGAGGCATCCTACGTACCTTACCTTGGCAATGATCAAAGTCCATGTATTTCAGAAATGGTGTGTGGGGCTTAAACTCTAGGTTGTCTAGGGGGGGTGTCATTGTCGATGCTTACTCTAAGCCCACGTGAGTCATGCTCGGTGTGAGAAACAAGAGGTGGTAAGGACCTGTCGATCACGTCGCAAAAGGTTCATCCATGGGAAGTGAAATGGGGCTTATGCTCTAGGCGGCCCTGGGAGATGGAGATTGGGAATTACTCCAGGGTGGAGGCCCAGGGGTGACAAATACTAGAGGGAGAGGAAAAGGGTAACAATACCCCTGTTCCCATTTCCCCTCTTGGTCCATGGCACCGAAGAAGGGAGGAGGAGCAAGGATACTAGCTCCTGCAAGAAAGGCTAGGGGCTTACACCATGGTGGTTTCCCTTTCCCCATGGACAAACGCCACTTCGATAAGGAGGATATCATCCCATGTGAGGAATTATCTCACTCACGTGGAGACCAGTGGGTGTGGAGAATGTTCAGGCTCGTGGACCCCACATAGGATGCATGGGGGACAATCAAAGCTTAATGTCATATGTCGAGGATGAAGGTGCTCGGTATTTTAACGTCTTGCAGATCGGACAAGGGGGGTTCGTTCTACACCCCCTAGGAATTACATAATCAGCACCCTCTACACCCTAGTGAAGAGAAGGTATAAGCAACGCCATGTATGGGTGGTTCCATGAGGTGATCCCACTAGGGGACCACGTTAGCGTGGCTATGCAAAGAAGCAATATCCATTAGCGTGCCTATGCGAAGAAGCATGAGGTGAAGCAGAGCAACAGGATGTAGTGTCATAGAGACATTTAAATCACTTCGTGCAAACCCGGAGGGTCGCACGAGAAAAGAAATTGCAAAGCAGAGGGGTTCATAGAAAGGGGCCTCGGGAAGCTATGGTGCTTGATGCAGTGGAGGGTGCTTGAGAAGGGGTGTGCCTCACGAAGTGGAGAGTCCCAGCCTAAGCATAGGGAATAGGTGCACATAGGAGGTGCTTCAGGATGTGGAAGGGCACTCACGGAGCACTGCCTCGTGAAGCAGGTGTTGTGAAGCAATGTGCTTCGCAAAGTACAGTGACCCTGCCTTAGCATGTGGATCACACGTACATGAGGGGTTTTTGGTGAAGAGTAAACACTCTTCTATGACTCTGGTCTCCTTGGGGATCCCCTTACTTCACGAAGGCCCGTGGGCTTCGCAAAAGGCATCCCTCTTGAAAGAGGGGGTTAAAACAAGGAAAAGGGGAGACCCTTCATAGAGAAAAAGTACCTCGCGTAGCTCAAGATTTGCAAACAATAGAGTGATTCGCGATTCGGGAGCTACGAAGTCGAAAGGTCAGATTTTCCATCCTTTGGGCTCAGGGGGAGCCCAGTATTTATAAGCAGGAGGCGCCGCAATGCAGGGCTCGTTCAGCACGAAGCTTGCTCTATGGAGGGCTCATGAACACCAAAGGGGATCGTAGAGCAGCCCACCTCCTTGCTCTACGGCGGGCTCATGAATGTCAAATATATTCGCGGAGCATCCCACCTCTTAGCTCCGTGGTGGGCTCGTGAACATCAAAGGTGTTCGCGGAGTGTCCTGCCTCCTTGCTCCGCAGCGGGCTCGCAAACGTCAAATCCGTTCGTGGAGCAGCCTGCCTCCTTGCCCCATGGTGGGCATGGGGCTATTGGGGAACTGAAAATGGTCTTCACGAGGCATCCCCTTGATGCTTTCTTTTTCTTCTTATTCATCCAAAATTTTGGCGCAAACAAATGACCCCCCTCAGACTTGGAGCCGCAGGGAAATAAAGGGTTGAATTTTGAGTTTCAATCGCCAAAATATTCGGTCGTTCATGAGGTTGTATCATGAAGGGGGCTTGCGAGGTGGATAGGTGATGCACATGCCGAGAGCTCCGCAAATCTCGGCGTGATATGTATGCACTGTGAAGCTCCGAAGGTCGTCGCCTATAAATAAGGGAGATGACCTCTCTTTTTTTCCTTTCAATTCTCCGAATATTTTCCTTTTTGTGATATTAATTCTCATAGCTCCACGTACACCATGATTTATCTCCAAGAATCAGGTCTTTGTTGCGTACAGTGAGACTTTGACTCCACGACAGCGCTTCACGATCTTGCACTTGAAGGCCTAGGAAAGGCTCTATGAACAGGCTCCACAAACGAGCTCCAAGAATGAGCTCCGTGAACAACCTTCCTAAACCAACCCCAAAATTGTCCAAATTTTAAAACTGAATGGATCATGATGAATCTACCCATGGGGTCCTTGTGGATGCCTCCCAGAGGGATGAGATGACGAATAGTGTGGGTCTAGGGGAGTTAATTCGGAGCCACTCTATCTATGGTTCGTTAGTGATGATGCTATTAGAGAGATAGAAAAACTACCCACTGTGTAAGAGGTTTCCTTTATATAGATTAGGGATGAGGTATGACGTCTTTATCCCTAAAGCATGTAGGGACAAGATAGCATACATGTTTAGGAAAAAGTCATGCTAGTGCCAGTGGTTCAGGGCGCCTAACTGTCTTTCCCAAGAATAAATCACGCCCATCGTTGTTGACTGCTTATACAACCACATGAATAATGTTTACGGGAAGGAATTATTGCTAGAGACGTCTCCCCCTCTGTACCAGAAGATATTGGAGGCAGCTTTGAGGAACCTAGGGAAGGGGTGGTCTGAGGAGTGGGACCTACTCCAGGGTGGAAATTTCATAGACCATTGGTCCTGAGCCTACTGGGTAGGCGCCTTGTGTGAGGAGATTGGGGCAGAGCTAAGGAGAGTGGGTTTTTATGAGGTGGATTGGGCATCCCATTTCCACATCTATCGACAGAAACAGCTAATTATAGAGCTTATAACATATGGTCGTCGAGGACCAATACCTTCCATTTACACGACGGGGAGGTCAATATCAGCATGTGGGATGTCCACCGAATTTCTTGGGTCCCGATACCGGGGGATATGTAGGATGAATTCCTCCCAACCTTGAGTACATGGGAGGATCCAGAGAAAATTCCACGGCTGGCGATGCCATTGATGGAGCTGGTGCTGGGGGAGGATAAGGAAGCAGTTAGAGATGTCCATTTCAGGTGGTGGTTCAAGCAGTTTCTGAATTTCCCGGTAGACAGACAGTTTCAGGCAAGGCCTCAAATATGCCCGAAGGGGTCTCAATGGGGCAAGGAGCACTTGTACTGGTAGCTCTTGGAGGACAGCCAGTGGAAGACCTGGGGATTCAGCATTAGCACTAAGCAGCAGCCAATAGTCAGGCTGGAGACATTCATCACAGCTCTTATCCGTGGTTGGATCCTACCCATGTGGGATAAAAACATTGATGTGCGACCAAGAAAATTTACCATCGCGTCCATGTTGGCGATGGGATGGCGAGTCAAGCTTGGGATCCTGATGCTCGCCATATTATAGAAAATTTTGTGACACATTAGTGAGGGGAAGAGGCCACCTAGGATATGCGGACCATTGCATCTTCTGTATGGGTGGATAGTGGCACACATCAGGGGGGTTTATGAGTAATTGAACCCCATCTCACCTCCGGGATCGATCTTCCTCCCATCAATCCTGAATGTCGCGGGGAGATTTCCTGCCAAGTTTACCACACCGTTTTTATTGAACCGGGAGTGGTAGGCAGAGGAATTCAACCTTCACCCATTTTCATTGCCAACAGGTGATATTACTGACGATGAACGAGGGAAATAAGAGCACCAGTCCTATCTTCTAGACATCCGAGGTGGAGTCTTGGTGGCAAGGGTGGACCGTGAGCCCCTCTGCGGGCCATACATCCTACACAGGTTTGCAAGGAAATTCTGGTGCATGCAGCGACTGACCCCGTGGGTCTACATGGAGGTTCTCCACGAAGAACACCCATGTGTGATGAGGCATATGTGGCTCATGTTCACACATGAATAGGAGAATATGCGAAATGAACTGCCTCTTCCTAACTCCAACTTCGGGATGGTGAAGGAGTACGCCATATGCTAAGAAGAGGCTTATTCGGGGAAATGCTGAAGCAGCCAACCATTCGAGTCGGTGATAGAGAGGTTTCCCAACCTCAGGATCAGGACTGGAAGGCGGCAAGGGCATCTCGTGGTGGCGGGGCTACCTTGGCGGTGAGACCCGCACCAGTTGAGGGTGAGACAACAATAAGAGATTCAATAGGTGCAGCGGACCCGACGATTCCAGAAGAACATATTCATCATGAGGGAAGTCCATCGAGAGGGTTCCAAAAAATATCTACTCTGGCTATGGGGAAGCGGCTACGCCATATAGACTTTCTGAATAATGCTATCTTTCCAATGGCCTAGGACATCTGGGAGGTCAACCAGCAATTACTTGGCCCATCTGAGATGTGGAAACACCTAAACAGTCTCAGGATGGACTTACCGAGGATAGGCCCTATCCAGGCTGGCTTTACAGTGTCCCAGGAAGAGGCAAAGAAATACATGGAAGAGTTGGAGGACATCGTGCATTCTTAGGGTTCCCCGTGTCCAAGGACAGACTGTGTCAAGGTGATGCTGGATCATACAGTCACTCCACAATTGTCGACTCCTGAACTGAGGGAGCGCTTCCCTCTGCTAAGAGAATCAGATGAGTCTTCCTAGGGGTATGAGGCTGGTAGAGGGAGCCCATTGATGTGGGTGAAGTTGGGGATCAATACTCGGATCTTGAAAATTTCACAGAGGCCCTTGAGGGAAAAATATGAAACCCCTTCTTCATGGCTTTCTTCAAGATCATTCTGGACTCTTTTCCAACATCTGAACCTTGCAAGAGGTCTCATACACAGAACACATTATCGTCCGTCAGTGGATTCTGGTAGAGGACCTTCTGGCTCTACACCTATGGCTGCATCAACTTATGTGTCGGGCGGGGCTAGGACACCTGAAGAGGCAACTCCAGAATCTCCAGACCTTCTGAAAATATACAGAGGGCCACTCCTCGGTGTCCCAACAACATTAACCAAAGAACAAGACCAGGAACTCAATCTTTGTATGTCCCCTATACCATGTTCATGAATTCCACCCATTGATCATGCTAACTGACATTCATTACCATTTCATATATGTACAGTTCTTTGACTGGCATGGGCTGTTGTGGCGAGGTTGGTTAGGATTTCTAGCGGCACCCTTCCCAGGGGAATGTCAGTGATCGTGGAGGCAGATATCCAGCCCGACCGAACTGCAGCGCTCTTGATCACCGGTGGAAACATTATCAAGGCCATGCCTGAGGTTATTGAGGTGGTATCCGATGATGAGGATCAATCAGATAGCCCGAGTCTCATCGTTCTTGATCATACACCTGATGCAGATCCTACTAATAAGTTCTTGGGGGAATTCCCTACGTATGAGCCTGCCATCCATGATGACTGAGATGAGATGGCCTCTGATGAAGAGGACACCAAAATAGCCCGTCGATGATCATGGAATATGATCACACGCTTTATCAACAACACCCCCTAGCACTATGCCTAGATGTGATGGACAGACTTCGCTTGCGACTACGCGAACTGTGTGACGGGGGAGTGGATGCCCAGCGCCCTCACATGCTCGTCCGGGATCTTATGGAAGAAAATATTTAGGAGTATGACCTTGTCCTCATGTGGGATGGAATAGGAGGAAGGGGGTGAACATAAAGAGGCTCCAGGAGGCCAAACATGAAGTTGAACGGCTACAGGCTCGGGCGGATGAGTATTCTGCTTCCCTTGATGCACATTCCGAGCTCGTATCGTGGCTGAAGGACCAGCTGGAAGAGGCCAAAGAGCGCATGGGGAAAGCTTCCGAAGAAATTACTGTCATGCAAGCAGACGTAGAGTGCGCCTAGGTTGTGGCTGATGATCTGCGCCCCAACGATACTGAGGAAGAGTGAGAGCTGATCAGGAAGAAGTAACTCCTGGACGTCGCAAGCCATAGGGTGACAGAACTGCAGCTTTCTATTGATCGGGTTAACCCATCCATGGGAGGGATTGAACCCTCAGTGCTTTAATAATCACTATTCCTTGAACGTGATTTCATGATATTTTTTTAATGAAATATACATGCACGAGTTCCGTTATTGGTGTTCGGTTTACACACACCTGCTATATATGTGAAATGACTAGTGATCAAACACTAAGCTCATGCGGGTCGATCTCAATGTAAGAAATAGTGGATGATCACCATGTTATTTCATCTGAACACGAGAGTGACGACCATGCTTCGGGCATTTGGGGTCTGAACAACAAATCTAGATTTTCGGGAACGAATTGGAGGGGCCCGATTGTATGATAAGGGCCTTAGAACAATCGATATGTCGTTCTCTCAATGTGCTCTAGTGCACGAGTGGGGTAACAATAGGGGTGTTAGAATTAATTCGAACACAGAGGAATGGAAAATTTGAATCACAATACCCAAGGTGCAGACATTGTGGGGCGGAATGAAAATGAAGAATAACTGTTGAATGTATTTGAAACACAGTATCCTTCTTGCGTTAGCCTGAAATGGGGATAAAAAATGAGGGACGACCACTGACTATGTTCGAAACACAAGACCTGACTCAAAATGGAACCCATTTCTATTCCATAATGTTGGCTTAGGACAGTAGGTGAGCCATTGGCTGAGAATCCATTCTGTTAGGGGGTTCTTTCAGACTTAATAGGGGATGAGGGTCCAAACAAAGAGCACGTGAGGTGTGGAGTGTGGAATGAAGGTTTTTCCAAATGGAGTCCAACACTCTTGACATTACACCACCGTAGTGGAAACATATTATGAAGATGTAATAGTCTGATCAGAGTTCATTCTTTTTTCTACAAAGGACCTCTATGGCGAGGAAACTAATGCATCCCAACATTTTCATGGTGCATCCTGAACTGGTTCAGGGTAGAGTTGCAGTTACAAAGTCCCCTTGGAGAGTTCAAACTAGGAGGCCGAAAGAAGAAGGGGATTAGGACTCACGATTCCTTGGGATGGACCAGAAGGCATGATACCCAGGCATTCCTACGTATCCCTTGTGGATGGTAATCCATCCACACATAGATCTAGATAATGGAATGGTAGTATACTAGTGCCAGGGATAATAAGGTCGTGCGAGTCTGGCCCTCACACCAAAAGAAGCGGCATTTGATAGATCTTGTTTGTCCTTTAGGGTAGATGTGTTTTTTTGAAAGTGATAAACCGAGGACCTGGGGATCCCGGTGTCACAAAAAGAATCAATCCAAATGTCAACATTGACAAATGGTACGGTGGATGGACACTACCCAACATGATTCCCCCTATGGTGAAGTCATCACAATGAAGTGCCACTTTTCATTATGCAGCTAGGACGATAATACCATAGTTTATGTTCATGTGATGGGACCGGTCATGCATTTTAATGTCGTTCAATAATGACACAACAGTTTAATGTCATGTGGGACCAGGAAACGTAGTTTAAAGTCCTATGTATTGGACATGAAGGAACATGCATGGTGTGATAAAGCATACCCGACATGAATGAGGACGAGGTCCACATCATACCATGTGCAATTCTTGGGAAATGAGACTTGGGCCAGGGGTTAGTAAAGGTTATAGAATAGGATATGATATCCTTAAATTGACCTAGGCCCATAGATGAGATGTCTATAAATTCCAATGTATCCCATGAGGATGGGAATCAAGCCTTACGTAGTTCTGAAAGGGGTGTCGTGCAGTTTAACGTCATGCGGAATGGACGCATGGTGATCTTAGTTTATGGTCACAGAGCATGGACTAGGGATAAAAAAACTTCTCCCAAGTATTCACAAACCTTGATCCGGTTCTTAAGCCCACTTGAGTCAAACTCGGTGTGGGAAACAAGGTGGAAGAGTTCATTGCACCACATGGGAGACACGCGAAAGGGGGCGTTCGTGCGGGGCCCCGAATAACACCTTACTGCAGCTTTTTCCTCCCCAACGAGTGGATGCACACTGAGGGACAATACCAAACATGTCAAAATTACACACGGACAAGATGGAATGGATGACAGTGTAAATTATATAATGCAAATTTAAATCTTGATGATTTTGGTGTAATGATGGAGGATAGCTACTGATCGTGTTCGAAACACATCGTCCATCTCGTGTGACCTGATGTGGGAAAAACGAATGAGCATTGACCACGGACCATATTCTCAATGCAGGACTTGTATCAATTTTTTGTTCAAAACCCTTGAGGACGTTGGCCCGTGATGGTAGGAGAGCCCTTGGGCAGAGAATCTATGCTGTTTGGGAGTCCCTTGGGGTGTGAAAAGGTTATGAAAGCTCAAATGGTGGGGGACATAAGGCCTGAAAAATGGGTGAAATCATGTCTGGGTTAATTCTGACATTCCAGGCACTGAACTAGAGTACTCTTGGGCACTGTGGTAAATCATCGTAGAGGGTCAAGGGGCTCAACTTGAGAGCTGACAATTTGGAAAGATGAGTATAGAATAAAGATATGGAGGAATCTCAGACGAAAGTGGTACATGGCATGGTTGTTACAAAACCGAAGTGAATGAGGACAAAAGCCCATACCACCCCATATATCCCTCTCATGGGAGAGTGAAGGCCACTAGTCCTAGATAACTTTGAGAATTCAGAGTGATTGGGATGGGCCAATAGAAGAAGTTTCCGAGTGGTCCTATATATCCCATGAGGATGGGAATCAATCCACACATATTCCTGGAATAGTGTTGTGCAGTTTAACGTCTTGCGGCAAGGATGAAGGGTTGTGATGAGGTACCTCAATAAGGGATGCGTATGACATGATGAGTAACCCGATGTGAATGAGGACAGAAGTCTATACCGCACTATGAAATACTACATGGGAACTTGGTCCAGGGGCCTGAAAAGGTCGAGGGACTTGGAGCTAGGCCACAAAAAAGATGTCGTAGCCAGCTTCCAATTTAATGTCTTGCTATGAGGATGATAGTGATCTTAGTTTAAGGTCATAGATCTCAGACCATAGATGGCCAGTTTAATGTCATATTTATGGGACAACTGAGTGGAGAGGGTGGATCATCGTGCTTATGGAAGACCACTAAGTAGCAACGATGATAGGGGATGACTGTTGACCATATTCACAACAAAATGTTCACCTTTACGCGACCAGAATTTGGGGGCAAGTAATTGAGCATCGATCTTCGACCGTAATCGCAACACCGGACTTTCATCAATTCGTTGCTCACGATCCACATAGACGTGGGCCCTTGATCGTAGGATAGCCCTTAGTCTAGGTATCCATGCCATTCGGGGGTCCCTATGGTTATGAAAGATAATGGAAACCCAAATGATGGGGCTCGTGAAACATGGAAAGGCTTATGTCCGCAAAAGGGATGATAAATGGTGAGAGGAATTTCTCATGGGGATGTGTGGGGTGTGGCAAAATAGGCCGATGTGAACGAGGACATGAGTCCCCACCACACCAAACACCTCCCGAATGATGACTAAAACCAATGGGAACCATTACAGGCTATGTCTGGGACATGTGGAAGTGGGGGCAATGACAAAGGATGGTTGTACTAGGTTCGAGACACATCATCCATATCATGTAACCTATGTGAGGCAAGAATCAGAGGGGGACCATGGATCTTGGGGATGGGACAACAGAAAAAAATGGTTGGGTGGTCCTACGTATCCCATGAGGATGGGAATCAAGCCACAGGTAGTTCTGGAAGGCCATGCAGTTTAGCGTCATGTGGTGAGGACGTGGGATAATAGAAGAATGATAAGGGAGCACATGGTTCGACCCTCATACTCCAAACATTAATGGGAGCTAAAGAAGCATGAATTACACTTTGGTCCTCCCTGAGAACTATACATAGGGGGAATAGTCAAAGAATAGAGTTTGGGGGATGGTCTCAAGACATAACCTCTGAGCGTACCTATGTATCCCATGCGGATGGGAATCAAGATATGCGTAGTTCTAAAAGGTGCAATTTAACGTATTGCAGGATGATGTTTAGTTTAATGTCATGCAGGATGTTTCACAGTTTAGGGTAATGTAGGACCATATAGTTTAAATTCACGTTGGACTATATAGTGTAAAGTCGTACTGGACTCTACGACTCAGGAGAAGTATTGCTTGAGGAACATGGACTTAGTGGGAAGAGTTACCCTCTCAACATCCATGGTAACCAGGGAGTATGGTCCATTGGAGTAAACCTTGTGAACAATGTAAGGTCCTTCCCATTTGGCTTCCAACTTTGGTGGTTTGCTGCCGGGTATCATTTGCATCCTGAGGGATAATACCAAGTCTCCTAACAAAAAGGATCGGAGGAAAACTCTCTTGTTGAAAGCTCTAGCTATATTGTTTTGGTGCCTTTCAAGATTGTGCAGGGAATGAAGCCTATTCTCGTTATTTTCTTCCAATTCAGCCAGACGAATTTCAGCTACCTTATCAAGAACCTTCTGTTCATAGACCACTGTGTGTAACAAAGGAAACTGAATCTTTATGGGCAGGACAGGCTCAGTTCCGTGCACCATGGAATATGGGGTTACCTGGGCGGAATTACTAGTCGTTTTCTGATAAGCCTAGAGGGAGTTGGGGAGCTTGTCTGGATAAATATTCTAGTTCTAACTGACCATTTTCTGAAAAATGTTAGAGATGGTTTTGTTGAACTCCTCAATCTTCCCATTTGCTTGCACAGGGTAGCGGGAGGTATGTTTAGAACGGATACTGTACTTGGCGTATAATTTATTAAGCCTAGTTTCCCGGAAGTTTATGCCGTTATCGGTGAGGATGGTGTGAGGGACTCCAAATTGATAAATGATGTTGGAGCTCACAAAGTCAACAATGGAACATGCCTTGACCTCCTTGAGAGGAACTCCCTCTGCCCACATGGTGAAGAAATCTGTAGCAGTCAGGATGAACCTGCATTGGCTAGCTGTCGCCAGTGGGTATGGTCCCATTACATCAAGTCCCCATACCACAAATAGCCAAGAGTACATGGTGGAGTGCAGAGGCTCTGGAAGACGATGCATGAAGTTAGCATGAATTTGGCATGCATGAAACCTCTTTGCGAACTTGATTCAGTCATGGATAATGGAGGGCCAAAAGTACCCCAGCCTCTGGATCTGGTGGGATAGCTTAGGCCTGGCCTGATGAGCCCCACAAGAACTGGCATGAACCTCTTGCATTACCTGAGAAATCTAGACTCCTTGAATGCAATGGAGGAGAACCCCATTAAACCCATGCTTGTAAAGGATGCTCATGGTCAGGGCTGTCTTGGTGGGTGAAATGTAATGTGCGACATCATATTCGCTCGCATATTGCCCGATCTTCTTGGAGATAACCATTTTGGAGATACTCAACAAAGGGGGTTCTCCAATTAGGGTTCAATGCAATTATTGCGTCTTGGGGACCTGTGGGTCCAGATGTAGAGGTACCAGCAGTAAGGTAGCTTACCCTCGAGATGTCATCATCATCTAGGGTGGCAGAGGCAATGACTCTCAAGTGTGCCGCAGGGATAATTAGGTCATCCAATTTGGGCTCTGCATGTGATGCAGCTAGGCCTGCCAAGGCGTCAGCTAGACCATTTTGAGATCGGGGGACATGGGTAACCTTTGACTGAGATGGGAACTGGTCCTTTAGCTGGAGTGTGCACTCCAACAGTGGTACGATCTCTGGCTTTGTGACTACAAAGTCACAATTAATTTTCTTGATGACTTGTTCGGAATCCCCTTTCTCATGAAAGTGGAGCACATCAATATCGAGGGCCAGATCGATGCCATTGATGAGAGGCTGATACTCTGCTTCATTGTTGGTACATCCTTCTGACATCAGGAATGAATATGGAAGAACGGATTGTGCTGGGGAAATGAAGACGATACCCAAGCCCACCCTGTTGAGTCTATAATCATTGAGCCTTCTGCCGGTGGGGATCCATAAAGCACCATCAATGTGGATCTTCCAACACAGGATTGTTTGATCCACCGAGAGTATTGCCTCATTGAGAATGTCTAGATCCAAAGATTGGTCAGTAAGAGCTGGATGGGCAGCGAGGAATTCTACCAATGCTTGTCCCTTGATGACCTTCTGAGGGACAAACCTGATGTCGAATTACTGTAGAATCACTACCCACCTAGATAGACGACATGTCAGCATGGGGAGGTTCAGGATGTACTTTAGAGGATCTACATGGGACACCAGTTTTACCTCATGATGTTAGAGATAATGCCATAATTTCTGTACTACGAATACCCGTGCAAGAAAACTCTTCTTGGTAGGGGAGTATCTGGTCTCTGTATCGAGGAGCATGTGGCTAAGGTAGTATAGGTTTTTCTCTGTCCCCTCATTGTTAATCTAGGGAAGCAGGGAGCCAAGATATTGCTCCAGGGTGGTTAAATAAAGGACCAGTGGCTTTCCAGAGACCGGTGGCATTATGACTGGAGGCTGGAGTAGATACTTCTTGATTTCCTCTAAATAAATCTGTCACTCTTTTTCCCACTTGTAGATCGTTCCTTTCTTCAAGAGCCTAGAAAATTACTTACACTTGTTAGCCATATTTGCGATGAATCGGCGTTTGTAGGCTATGTGGACATGGAAACCTCGAAGCTCCCAGATATTGCTCGGGGGAGACATCTGGATAATGGCCTTGATATTCTCTGGGATGATCTCGATGCCCGATATCTGACAACGAAGTTGAGAAACTTTCTAGAGGTGACCCCGAAGGAACATTTCAATGGGTTCATCTTCATGTGGTGAGAATATAGGAATTAGAACACTTTTTAAAGGTCCTCGATATGGTCATGGAGCTAGTGAGATTCGACCACTAGATCGTCCACATAGCATTCCACCAATGTCCCGAGGATTGGATTGAATATGCGATGCATGGCCCGCTGATAGGTGGCACCTGCATTCTTTAAGCCGAAGGGAATAACATGGTAATAGAAAGTACCTTATGGCCCCTTGAAGGGTGTAGATTCCTCATCATCGTGGGCCATATAGATTTGGTTGTACCCATAGTACCCATCCATGAAGGAGAGGGCTTGAAACCCAGCTATAGCATCGATTAACAACAACATCATGGGGAGGGGAAAATCATCCTCCAGACAGTGA
This sequence comes from Viscum album, assembly GCA_963277665.1. Lineage (NCBI taxonomy): Eukaryota > Viridiplantae > Streptophyta > Magnoliopsida > Santalales > Viscaceae > Viscum > Viscum album. The sequence goes on along the minus strand of OY728167.1, from coordinate 620,040,848 downwards.
TAGTTGAGATCCCGAAAGTCGATGGAGGCATTGATTTGTCCGTTCTTCATCCTGACTGACATGATGTTGGACAGATATTTGGGTTAATAGACCTCCTTAACAAAATTTAATATGATGATCTTGTCAACTTCGGCCTCAACCATGGAACCCTGAGAAGGGTGAATCATTATGGGAGGATACTTGAACCCACGATGATTTACCGGTGGACCAAGGCGGTGGACGGATACTTGAGGATCTAGTCTTGGAATCTCTTCATAACTCTAGGAGAACACATCAAGGTGTTGTTTAACTATGTCTATGTACCACCGCTTCTCCTTGGGGGGAATGGAGACACTGATCAGTGTGGGTTTCAGGCCTGCCTCGCTTCTGAGGTTCACTTGTACCAACTCGTCGACTATGGCAGAGACGCCCTATTCAAAGGTGGGGGATAATCCTCTAAATACTCTTCTTCACTTATGAAGTGGTGACCCTCGGTGGGCGGAGCCACTTCAGGGTCGGTAGACCCCGATGGGAGGCTGGTACCTTCCTGAGCGACAATGTACAATGCAGTGGGGAACTCCGGTGCGGCCGCGACCATAGGGAAAAATGCGGTCGATACGATCCCATCTGGTCTTCAGCCTAAGGTGCCACGCTTGATGATGTCAAAAAATTAGTGGCACATCGAACTGATCTAGTTTATTTCAGCCTAGCAGAATAATTAATTATGACGTATTGTCGTTGCCATGGGGCGGACATCCTGATACCTTATGGGGTAGGAGGTTCTAGTATCACATGTGCCTGGTCTGTATAGAAGTACGAGGTAATCCTTCAATGTCTCTTAAACATTTTAATGTGTTCCCCCTTGTTCCAGACACAACAAAGCATTATCCCATGTCCGAGGTTGTAGCATCCAATTGATGAATTGGAAAGACGTAAGCGTCATTCAGATCTGTCCATGGGTTGGTCATAGCCGTAGCATGCTCAACTTCATTGGACTGAATTTTCTTTTCTATGCTCTTGTAGTAGTCGGCATCTAGATAACGGGATTTACAGGAGGAAAAGGGAGATGCATCACCTTAGAGAATGCCCACTGGACCGTTAAGGGAGTACTTGAGGCATTGGTTGTATGATGAATGGACTGCCGCGTGGAGGTGGAGTCATGGGCTTTCCATCAATGAGTTGTAGGTGGTATCCTAGGAGACAACCATAAATTCGGTGCTCACAACTAGGCCCCTGAACTGGGTTTTGAAGAGGATTTTACTGACTAGTATATGTTTCGTTCTGTCATATCCCTGGATTCTTAGGTCATAGATAGTTAAATCATCCTCAGAATATCCCAGTTTCTGCAATGTCTGAGTCAGGATTAGGTTAATCCCATAGCTCGTGTCGACAAGACAATGGTGAACCTCCATGCCATTGAAAATGTTAGTGATGTACAATGGGAGAATGTTCCCATATATGGGAGATCCATTATCTTCTCCCGATAATGAGATAATGGCCTGGCATTAAGCATTCTCGACCGTCTCAGCATGGAAATCCTCTGCTGCTTCTACTTCCTTCTCAAACTAGAGGGGGCTTCTTAAAGCCTCAGTGAGGGCCTCACGCATGTATGACTATAAGAGAAGAGCCTCAAGCATAAAGAGCTTTTTTGGAATGCTAGAAAGGTGTTTCAGAACATCATAATTTAGTGCCAGGTATGAACGTCTGCTTACAGGAGGTCGCTCTATGACAAGAGGTATGGTGGGCCCTGCTAACTGGACAGATGGCTGATTGGTGCTAGGAGTATGTTGCTTCCCACTCGTGGAATCCTATGGGGTATCCAATGGATCGAGGTCATAGGACCGAGACCGGTCTATTGTAGGGTGTAGCTGGTCGTGAGGCGGTAGAGGTGACTCTGCCTGATTAAGCAGTACAACTGACGGCAGAGGTAAATCTGAGGACACTAGATGAGGAGTTTCCGCATGCTGAGCTCTATACTAGGCATGCTTTCTAGTCTCAGTAGCATGCATTGTCTGACTTGAAGTACTGGACGAGGAACTCCAATGACCTAGGAAACCACGGCTCCGATGAATTCGGCAGCGACTAGGGATATTGGGAAGATCCTCCTTGCGTTCCTCATCATTGGGAGTCATATAGGGGTTTACCAGCTCTACGGTATTAACGGAGGCGTACCCATGACTATCACTTGAAGATTCATTCTCTACCGGATGAATTCTGGAGGGAATCACCATTTTTAGGGGCATGAAATCACCAAGATTATGGGATGCCGACAACATAGGCGGGGGACTTTGTCTTCCATTACGCCGCTGACTATTGCTCTTCTGGGAAGGGGACGACTGAGAAGATGATGAGAAAGTGATGTCTATGGCTTCTGAAGGATTTTGTCGATTTAGACATTCATAGATAACACCATGGGAATAGTCGAACATCTTACGAACCATCCATTCGTCATATTTCAGAGACCCACAGTTAGAAACCTGCTGCCACTCGTCCATACTGTCACTGCTGCTATTTGGATTTATGAAGTCACACGCCACCTACATCCGGGCTGGGCCCAACCTGACTATATTATTTTCAACCTGGTCTTGGATCCAGTATTTGAACTCATAACACTATTTGAGGGTGTTCCTCAGGATCCGGTGATAAGGGAAGTAGTTAGGGTGTTCAGTGAGGTTCACCTCTTCTGGCCTCCTATATTCATGAAGTCATAAAATTCCCTGCTTTAAGGAACTACGAAATTAACTGAGTACCTGAGCCTCGTTGAAAGAGTAGGTCTGATTCCTTCTGTCTAGAAAGGGGGATTTGGGATCCTGGTAGGGACGAGGGGCTAGAGGAGCCTGACGAGGAGGTGATACCTGATTACCTCGCCAAGGTGGTGGAAGCGCATTGCGTGGGGGATACTGCCAATTCTGAGGCGGATGCTACTAGAACAGAGGCTGCGCCTGAGGTGGAGGGCCTCTTTGGGGCTATGGAGCCAGCTCCACTAGTTGCAATTCTAGTTGCCTAGGGGCCTCTATCTCAGCCACCATGATGGGATCAACTCCGGAGTCCCTTCTTGCAAGAATTGCAGGAGGCAATGGGTGTGCCTGGTTGTCCTGTTGCAGGGCTTCCTCTAGGCACTGGGCCTTATTAGAGAAGTCTCAGAATCCCCCGGGCTAGTTCTGGGTGATCAAAGAGGGGACCAGTTCCATCTTGGCATTCTCTACACACATCATCAATTATTGATCTGGAGGCATTGGCATGTCAAGGGAATACGTGAGCCCATTCCACCGGGTGATAAAGTCTGTGAGGCGCTCATTAGGCCTGTGCATGTAATTCAAGAGGTCCGAGATACTCATCTTCTGGGGGGGGGGGGGGTGGAACTAAAATTGTAGAGGAATTTCCTCCGTAGATCTTCCCAGTCGGATACTGATCCGATGTGGAGCTGGTTGTACCAGAAGAACGTATGTCCTTCCACTGTCTGCACAAAACATCAGAGTTTAGTGGCTTCCTGCTATGCTGGGTTCCCCAACATGGGTCCACACCTTGAGATGAAGTGGGCCAAGTGCTGTGGTGGATCCCCTATCCTACTGAAGGGAGAGAATGTGGGATTTCCGAAAACCGGGGGTGCTGAAATATCGTCCACCCATGCCGGATATGGCTTACCATCAGGTGGGAGCTCCACCTGTCGTGTCTCCAATGACTTAAGGTGCGAAATGACTTCTGCCATTAGATCATCTGGGCGGGGGTCCATGTCTTGATGAGGGGCCCTGACCACCAGTGCATTGCCTGGTTCTTCAACATGGTATGAAGGCCCAACGACTCATGGAGCAGCTGGTGGAATGACTTGTGGGGCAGCTGGGGGAACCTGAGCTGGGCCCCAGGGATTGTTTCGCTGCTCAGGAGGATTTGGAGAGACATACTGCACCCCCGTTCCATGATGTCTGGCCTCAACCCTGTCTGGGAGGGCATGATGATTAGGGTTACCCGGGGGTAGTTCACCAAGAGGATGTTGTGCCTACCCCTAATGTCCAGGATGAGGATCACCGTAGTTTGGACATCACTCTGCAACGCGTTCAACAAGGAGGTCGTCAACCATATTCCTCTGTTCAGAGAGTTGATGACACAACGCTACTTTTTTTGGGATCTTCCTCTACCTTCTTGACTGACCCGGATGGGTCGGAGGGTTTGATGGCTCCGACGGGATCCTTTCCTTTATTGAGATTTTGGGTGAGGGTTGAGGATCTGGTAGATACATGAAGACCCATTAAATTTATATGTTGATGATTAATCCTTCCCAACAGATCCAATAAGCTTGATACAACCTTAGGTGAGAGGTCATCTTCGAGGTGCTCTTGTTCATCCTCTTTTCCCGATGGGTAGACTATGTTAATCGCGTCCCTACCCGGAGGCATATCCTCCGTGTTTCCTGGAAAATTGGGCTGACTCCGGATAGAACTGAAGAAGAGGGCAACATACTACACCTAACCATAGATCTGCACATGGGGGGAAGCCTCCCTGATAATCTTGTGGAGTGCCTTGAAAATATGGACACATATTTGCTGGAGGGCCCTATGGAGACCTAGTGACTCCGGGCGCTGGGCCACATGGAGTGAGGCCAGATCAACCAGAAGACTTTGTTCGCCGATATCCTCAATGTGTGCATGGATCTTCAGATAAACCACTCGCTTGTAGAGGAGGCAGAAGTGCGTCGCCCAAAGGTTTTGATGGAAACACTCAACCGCATCCAGGTTGGGGGCTTCTGGCGTCTTGAAATTTGGCCCCACAATCGGCTAGAAAATTTCTAGAAACTGATCTTCCGCAAAGATATTTCATAAGCTACTTGGCTTGGATTCAGGGTATGGACCCTTTTTCCCCCATTTTTCGATCAGAGGTGGCTGAGGAACCGTCAATGGTATTGAGGCACACCACTAAGATAGTAGGCAGGCTGATGGAGAATATGGCGAGAGAGCTAAAAAACCGCCACATCTCGGGCTGTCCTTCTAAGAGTGTAGTGTCATAGCCACCACATCGCGGTACGATGGGATAACGGTCGTAGTTCTTGATTTATGGACTACGACCATTGAAGATGGACCATGATGTCGATATCCCACCATTGGTCCCCAGAATAGCTCTATGTGATCTCTAGTCGAGGAAGAGAGTGATTTTGGTGATGATGGTGGTGATTACACGATCGTTACCTGCGGGATTGACATGTTTTCTTTCTCTTGGATATACCTACGGAGGGAGGCAGGAATCTGGTGAACTTTTCTTTATGGGAGTATGAGGCTGATGTGCTTTGTTCCTGCCCCGACCCATGAAACAGAGGACCGAGGGGAGGGTTCCATCGCAGAGTCGTATTATGTGTCAGAATCTGAGAAACAGAACGGTTTGATCTCAGTATGGACTTTCTCAAAGTTATTTTTGGGGCAGCGATGACCCGCCTTCCTGCCCCAGGATGGATCTTCGAGGAAGGGAATATTTCTGGCCCAAGGAGGTCCTTCTGCCGGACTCGTGTTGGGGTGGGGAGGACTTCCACCTGAGTAAGCTGGGGTGCAAGGGGCACCTGGAAAAATATCGAATGGGGCATGGGGAGGACCTCTGTGGAAAGTGCTGGAGCGGGTAGGACCCCCTTGCTCAGTTTCCTGGGTGACATCAGTGTGAGGTAGGTCCATGCACTGGTCGAGCCGAACAAGTGTAGGACCTCCGTGCCGGGCGGTATTGAAGTGACTATGATCTCCACCCCCTGGTTTCCAGGGCAAGGAGGACTATTTCAATTTTCTATAAGAACATGAGGGGTCCCCTACATTGGAGAGTGACTGGGTGTGCAATGTCCCTATCCCGGCAGTATGTGGTAGGAGGAATGACTCCATACACGGTGTAGTGAGCACGAGAGAGACTCTCGTACTGAGTGTTGCTACGGTGGAGAGGACCCTCATTCAGGGTGAAGGTAGCATGAGGCACTCCTCCATGTCGAGACTAGAAACTGGGTGGGTCCGCATTTTCCATGGTGAGGGTATGGGGAGGACCTTCGTGCTGGGCGTTGCGGCCGTGGGATGGTCTGCGTCGGGTGTTCCATGCGCCAGTGCCCAAGAAAGCCGACCCAGGCTGCATATGGAGTAGTTGGTGCCTCGATCCAGGCTGGGTATATGAGTGCCCCTACTCAGTGTATGCAGGGGGTTGATGATATATGTTGGAGGTGGCCCAGGCCACAGTAGTCGCTGACGTCGATGCCCCTTGACGGGTATACTCCTCGGCTTGTGCCCGACATTGGCACCGGGTCAGCCGGACTGGTGCTGGTGGTGCAGGTAGGTGGCTTACCCACTCTTTAGCTCAGGGAACTGGGTGGTGGTGCAAGGGCAGCCTAGTGTGGGTCCTTCTTAGGGGCCCTTGAAATGGGATCTCATCCAGGCTAGCCCAAACATCTCCTACCTCATCGGCATCGGGGAGAGAGTCATCGAGGCGTTCTGGGGAGAGGCTCCCAAAACGATTTTACGTTGGAGTGGGGAGAAGTGTCTCCCTACACAGCCCTTGGGGGTGACAGTCGTGACTAGGCATAGATGCCTCTAGATCCTGGAGGGCCATATCCCTAGTCAAGATAATTCCCTCCTCCACTTATTGGCGTATGAGGTCTTTGATCACCCTTCGATAAATGACTTTAGAGGGGGAGATGGGGTGTGGGCACCCAGCACTTGCAGTTGTGGAAGTCATTGCCGATGTGGCAGAGCCATGCAGGGTTGTCGCGTCGGTGTTTCCCCTACCCCTACGTCGGTGGAAGAGTGGTGATTGGGTTCCTGGAGCAGAAAATTGATTCCTGAACATCAGGAAGATTAAATAATCAGTGATGAGACAAAAAATCGATGTACAGTTCCCCAACGTCATTCCGTCTTCCATGGATGGTGAGAGGGATCCATGCTGACAACATTTCAGACCAGGATGCCCAATGTATTGACTTCCCCTACTTCTGGTGAGTTTCACACCAGGTCCACTATTTTCATGGTGGGACCTGGTGCCGGATAACTGGATCTGGTGACATGTTAGTATACTGATGTCTCGAACATTACTAATCCCTACATTGAGGAGAAGATTTCACGTCAGGTTCACCATTTCTTTTTTCGATGCTTTCACCGGGGTGCGTGCATTCATTTGGTTCAGGGATGTTGGCACAGTTTGTTGCACCACATTCCTGCTTTCCAAAGGAGGGTGGCATCTGCTCCTTGTTCGGGGATGTTTTCTCCTTGATTGAAATGAGATGATGGGATGTAGGTTCTTCCTTCTGTGGATTCCTTCTAGGAACTCATCACCTAGTATGGGTCTCCCTTATAGATTAAGATGTAGTTCGCGAAACTCTTCCCAGTGCCATGCTTTGGTGGATGCCAGTTAATTAAATTACTTTTGTTAGGACATTCCAAGGGGTCCAGCCAGGGCAACATCATTCGGTTGGGGGAGTAGTCACGTTGAGACATCTCTTGTGTGTCAGGATGCTGGAACACTGACACGTCTGGGTTTCTTCCCCTTACGATATGACTTCTCTAGGGCATAGAAGCCCGAGGTATCCCACATCAAATGTGGGGAATTATATGCCATTAGCATGTCTCTGAGGTTTTCCTCAGATTCTCATGTTTAACATAGGGTATGTCATGAGTTTAATGTCTAGCGGAGACAAATCAGACCGATCGGAACACCGACGAGAGTGGATCAGATTGATGTAATCCCTAGGAGGGAGGAAGCACTGATACTTGGGCTAACGCTTGGTTAGTTACCTGACTGCTACTAGGAGTAGTGAGGAAATGGGATGGCATGATCCCACCGGGATGTTGCAGCCTAGGTGAGAATCAGGGTGGATGATGGAGAATTGAATGAAGTGGAGGGAGAATGTTATGGAATTGATATGTGGACATCAGTGAGTTTATGGGACCTAGCGGAAGTGGAACCTCCGAGTTGAGTCATGAAATCAAGGTGTGCATGGGGATAACAACCTAATAACCTAGAGGGATTATGTGTGATTAGTAGACCGGGTTGGTCTGATGCTCGAGGGGCGGACCAAAGATGCGGGTCTTGACCGGGGGGGGGGGACACCAACATTTACCGGTGTTTGGGGATGGACCTCGAGGATGCATCCTATGTACCCTCACTAAGATATAGGGATAAAACCTATGTATTTCATCTGACGACGGGTTATCGTCGGATAGGGGCATGATGTCTTACCGTCGAATTAAGGGGTCGCAATAGCTTACCACTACATGAGGTCACAATGGATTACTATTGGATGGGTTTGAACCTCCTGGAGGCTTCCTACATACCTTGTCTATGAGACATGGATCAAACCTACATAGTTTGAATGGGTACAGTTTAATGTCATGCGGGACAAAAAGGGGCATGCAGTTTAACATCATGCGGGAAGAAGGTGGATCGAAATGAAGGGGGTCAGAACTAATGGTTGTTGGGATTGAACCTCAAGGAGGATTCCTACTTACCTTGCCTTGCCAGGGATCAAAGTCTACGTAGTTCGAGTGGGTCTTGGTACACCAATGTGAAGATGGTCAGGACCAATGGTTGTTGGGATTTAACCTCAGGGAGGCTTCCTATATATCTTACATTGGCAAGGATCAATGTCCACGTAGTTTGGTAAGGGGGATGTTGAACAAACATGAAGGGGTGTCAGAACAATAGGGTGTTGGTCTTGAACCTTAGGGAGGCTTCCTACGTACCTTGCCTTGGCAGGGATCAATTTCCACGTAGTTCGGGAATGGTGTGTGGGTCTTACACTCTAGGCTTCCCAGGGATGGTGTGGTGAACTGACGTGAAGTGGTCAGTAACAAAGGGTTTTGGTCTTGAACCTCAAGGAGGCTATCTACGCACATTAGCTTTGAAGTATAAAAGTCCATGTAGTTCAGAAATGGTTTGTGGGGCATACACTCTAGGCTACCCATGGTTGGTGTCACGGTCGATGCTTACTCTAATCCTACGTGAGTCATTCTAGGTGTGAGAATCACGAGGCAACCAGGACTTGATGATCACATTGTGAGAGGTGCGTCTATGGGAAGTGAAATGAGTCTTATGCTCTAGGCGGCTGATGGAGATGAATAATGGGACTTAATCTAGTGTGGAGGCCCAGTTGCGACAAATCCCATAGGGAGAGGGAAAGGATAACACAAACCCTATCTTCATTTCCCCTCTTGGTCCTTGGCACCGATTAAGGGAGCAGGAGCAGGGATGCTACCTCATCCAAGAAAGGCTAGGGGATAACACTGTAGAGACCCGAAGTCTGACGTACAAGGAAATTACATTACTTTTGTGGCATACTTATTACATAACAAACACACACACAATGAACGTAATAGTTTAGTGTCTTTGGAAACTCGGAACGTAATCTTCAAATCATGGTGAACGATCTTCAACATCTCCCATAAAGATCTTACCTTTTTTTACCTAAAACCTTTTTTATATCCTGGGGAAAAGAAAACATAAAAGGGTGATCTCTAATGCTCAGTAAGGGTAAACAAAAGAAATATCAATCACATCATATTCATAAGAACATAAAATTTTGGAAATCTTAACCTGCAAAAGAGTGCATAATTTCATAACATGGGATAAATCATAGTAGTGAAATGAAATCCCAATAATCATAACTTAAAACAGGAAACTTTGTGGCATACACACATAATCATAGAGAATCATATCTTATTAGTCAAGACTCATTTCCAAGACTATCTTAGCGGACAAAGTCCATTTCTGAACCGAGTCACCCTCGTTTCAGTCCTGTTTCACTGAACCGGTATAACCTACCATTCTAGCCATGTCTATCTCATGAGATATAAAATCTTTACCCAATGCATTGGAGGGATATATAGGTCCCACCCATCTCATAATGATACCATTCTTATGTGTGCCACAAAATCATAAATGATACATCATTGCATAACCCATGTAATAAAAATGGGATTCTTAAACATCATTCCATCATAACATAATCCATATAAGATAAAAGTACATCATAAAAATAATTCCATCATAACATAATCAAATCAATGTAAAAATAGGGATAGAAACAGAAGCCTATATTTTCTTAGATGGAAAATAATTTTGATAAAACACTTGAACTCCATTCTTGAGGAAAATATCCTTTCAACTTCAAAAACATTTTCCTTTCTTAACATGTCATACAATTTTAAACAAAAAGAAGTTGATTAAAAATAAACTTGGAAACTTGTAAAGGAAGCTTCTTGGAAATAATTTTTTAAAAATCCATTCATGTCGTATAAGTTAAAAAAAACATTCTTTGTACTTTTTTTGGAAAAGACAAAAAGTACCTCGTACGAAAAACGACAAAAGATTCCTTTCATATCTTTTACTAGAAACACATCAAAGGGTAAACTAGGTTTAAAAAAAATTGTAGGTGGATGAAAACAATATTACATATTGAGGAAACATGTATGTGGATGATAAAATACACCCCAGTAAATACCAAAGTATAAACAATCTCGGATAAAAATGAGATTGTGATATTTTCCCTTACCTTAAGTCCGATTTGCTTCGTATGAGTCTGAACCTCCTGTATAATGATTTAAATAATGTCATTAACTTATTAAAGAATCATATTCATTGTTATTATATCATATATGGTTCACTTATGACATTATATTACCCGTTCTTTTGTAACTTCCATGTTAAAGAAGCGTTTTGGGTAAAATCGTTTCATTTATCGTAGATGTTTGGACTTGTTGTTCTTCACATTATTATTACTTATATCATGATTTAATTACTTCCAGAATATAAAACATGATTTATATATCATATATATTCAGTATATATATATAATAGATAGATAAATGAAATGAAACACACCGTTCATGGAGACGGTAGTCCATACGTACGCATGAACGCTGTTTTCCTTTCCTTATTGTCTTGAATGGAAGTAAGTAGATGACATACATATATATATATACATAAATTCAGTAGATTTAACATGTAATATATTTCATTATTATTCATTATATACACTTTATAATCATTCATGAATGGTTAATGTGGAGAATGAATCTCATCGCGTCGTGGAGACGGTAGTCCGTACGTACGCACGAGTGATGACATCGTTCTCATGATCGTGAACTTGTGTTGAAGTGTATGTATACAATTTCAGTATCAATATCACTTTATAATAATCATATATAGTTACTCATTACACCATTATACCAATCTAATTAAGGTGGTGGCGGAAAATAGATTACACCACGGCATGGAGACGGTATTCCGTACGTACGCACGTGCGGTGATTTCCTCTTTCCGTAGGATGGATAGAAGGTTAATTAGAGTTGTTTAATATTTATAATAACATATAAGTATATAAGAAATACTGATGTTATTACTTTACCATGAAACAGCTAAAGAAGAATAAGTTGAAGAAGAAAGAAATTAAAAAAGATCGGTAATGGATATTACCTCTTTTTGACGCACCTTTTCTTAACCTCCACTTAAAGAAATAAGGATGGTATTTGAAGAAGACCAGGACCTCTAGGATGATACTAGGGAAGTGGAGAAGATATTTTTGCAGGGGTTGGCCGAGCATGAATGCTCAAATTGGTGTGAGGAGAGGGAGGAGGTGCCCTTTTATAAGGGAGGAGAGGGGCACCTTAGGAAAATCTCAAAATATTATTTTATATTAAGGTCAAATTCGGTTTATAATGGTTCCAAAGGGTCTTATTTCGATGATAAATTGGGTATGGGTCGAACTCCTATCATAAAATAGGATTTAGAAAAGTTTAGATTATTATTTTAACCTTATCAATTATATTTAACTCTAAGTTAAATAATTTAACTTTTACCGTGTCTTTTTGTTTTCTTACACTATATGGTTAATAAACATACTATATCAAGCCAAAAGAACCCCAAGTTGCTTATTATTAATATATATAACCTTATCTAAGTCATTTTGCCGAACCTTAGATTTTTAGGAATTAAATAAAAATTAATAATATAATATTTGTTTTAAAAACTAATTTATGTCAATTTTGACACTATTTGGTACATGATTTTTATGAAAATCATTACAGAATGATAAGTTCAAACAAAGTTACTTAAAGAAACAATAACATGTCCTATTAACCTAGAAAATTAGTTTAAGTCATAAAAAGTCTCAAATTACATTTATTTGGGCCTTTATAACATCAATTATGTAAATATTTCATTAATAAGACAATTATTGCATCATCTTTGTGTCTTAATAAATGATAATTATTTAATCCCTAAAAATTCTAAATAAATTCCTATGATGTAGATAATTGTATTAGATTTCTGTAGAATATTCATTCTCGAATTTTCATGAAGTTTATCACTAGATTAAAATTATTATACTTATAAGATTTAAGAAAGTGACATGTTGTCACATTCTTTGGTTTTAATAATAATTAAATTATTTTCATTGAAAAAATTTAATTAAATGAATCTAATCATACCATTAGATGATATGTGTAGACTTTTAGTCATGCAATATGATTTTGAAATTTGTTAGGGTAATTTTAAAATATTATATTCACCCATAATTACCCGATTTACCTTTAAATATGGTAAATAAAATTTACCTTAATTACTATTCATAATTCCGAAAAATAAAAAGTAGATTATTAACATAATTTTGATCCACTGATTCCAAATATGGAATCCATTTTTCCAAATTCAATACAAAAAAGTTGCAGAAGTTAAATTAAAATTAATCTCGTTGTCGAAAGAAAACAGGTTTTTCTTTAAAATATTGCAAAAGATTGAATTGATTTAACCTACGAATTCAAGGTAAAATCAATGATAATGACATAAATTATATTAAATGGTAAAAATATATTCTATTTATACTTTAAAACCATTCAATATTATAATTTAACCATATAAGATATTACGATGAAAAAAGTTGTTTTTAATTAAAATATAGCGTGTTTTTACTATTCATTAAAATATGAAAGTTATCGGAAAAATATCAAAACTTTATCTAATGTAAATTTTTATATCCTGATTCAAAATAAGAACATTATTGTGTCAAATTAAACTTATAAAAATGTTAAAAACTATATTTAAAGTGGGTGCGCCATCAAAAGGCGGCAAAACTGCATTTTTTGAAAAATACTTATTTTACCTGAAAAATTTATTTTGTTCTTATACCATGTTATAAAAATGTGTTAGATGAATAATAATGTTATAAAAATCAAAATTTTAGTTAACACTATTCATAACGGCTTGTTCATTACAATATTATTATAATATATCGTTGTTTAGTAAAACCCAGTACTGCGTACAACACACACTATCGAGGAAGGTCGCGATTGCGTGTAATGCAAGCCAAGTCAGGGTTGCATGTTGTGCAAGAATCCTTCGTTGTTTTATATAACAGAATCCAACCATATTTCATTTATACATTGAATATATATATATATATATACTCAATGTTGCGTAGAATAACTATTATTAAAACTGTGTGTAACACGATCCAAGAATAGTGTTGCATATACTGCAAGCTAATACGGTGTTGCGTATAGTGCAAGGTAATCTTGGTGTAGCACAAGGAATTAATAAACTTAAAAGAATATTTTTCATAAAATCTCGGGGTGTTACATTCTACCCCCCTTAAAATGAATTTCTCCCTCGAAATTCGTCAGGGTTATAAATGGTTTACTACTCAAAAGTTTGTTTAATTGAAACCCACATCGTAAAAAGGAATACCAAAACATGGCTTTTAAAAACTAAAGTATGAAATGTAACGGTTACCCAAATTAACTCATCACTGGGTTTACACGTAGGAGAACATAGGTGAAAATATGGATATGGAAGAAAAATCTAACCATCAAGTTCTGATGGAGAGTGGTAGAGAATATGGCTATGAAAAAGCCAACATTCTCAAAGCTATTGATTTTTGATGATCTAATGTACCATCTGATTAATCGGATATAAGGGAACTAGGACAACATTTTTGGTTTTCAAGATCTTTTCCCTAAAGTTGATGAATTAAAAGAAATACTTGCATGATTTTGTTACAATCTCACCGTTGTTCGTGAATTGAACAATTTCCACTTCATCCCTTAAAGAAATGAAGTTGAATTTGTTATTCGTGATGTGTTAGCAGATCATGTGATAGAATGATGGGTCATTCCATCTCTTTCAAACAAAAGGTTAGCAAAAGATATAAGTCCATCTTATGGTTAGATTAATCGTATGTGGTTCCAAAAATGAACTTATACTTCATATATCATACCTCTTAATAAAATAAAACTAGTTTATACTAACCAGGGACTTCTTGTAGGCCAGTGGTAGGCAATAAAGGCTAGTCGCACTTCGGTTGTGGGTTCGATTCCTACGACCTTGTCCGACGTGATGGGATGTCGCCCGTCCTGCAGGTTGTCCCATTTCTAAAACTATATAACTATAACATCCCATCAATAATATCTAAAAAAAACTTCTATCCTTAAACAATACTAACTTATGTCCAACATAATCCATTCCAATCATTAGGCTTGTCCATAATACTGCAGTCCATTCTCATAATATAGTGAAAATGATTACCAGAGATTTAATACCATCGTTTATCCCCATATATCATAAGATATGCCTTGTTGGTCACATTCCAAACATTCAAAGGCCTTAATCATGTATTCTCTTGAATACCCATTGAACCTTAGTGAACACATGAATGTAGTTAAAAGTTAACACTTTCCACATACCAAAATCCTCAAAATTCTATATACTCAAACCATGATATCACTTAGTCCTTATATCAATCATGAGCTCATGAATACTGTCAAACATTTCATTTTCCCCTTATCCCTTCATTATGCGCATATCATCTACTTCGCAAAATATTTGAATCACTTTTCATGGTTACTGGTACCTTAAAATTATTGAAAACCACAATAGACCAATACATAAATATTCCAATACACCATAAAAGTACCTCAACAACATTATTCTTGAATACCAATACATAAACACTTCAGTCCATCCACTTCAATGATTGTCCTGGAATAAGTCCTTCCTTGATTTAAAAGTAACTTTTTAGGTCAGGGCATTGAGTTGGGTAATGCCCATGTTCTCCACAAATAAGACATTGAACTCCATAACAGTCTGTCACTCTATGACACTTTTCTCCACACAGATAACATCGGTCCCTCCATTTGAGGTATTCCTCAAGGTTCTTCTTCCCTTCTTTAGAAATCTCAATCTTCCTTTCTTTATGCTCCTCAACATGCGAACATGCATAATAGTTTATCTTTCTCTTCTTTGATGAATTAGGCATACCAAAAAATTTCACCTTGTTAATCATAAATCGCGATGACTGATTCGGCATAATCATAATATCTTTCTCTCTAGGAATTACACAATTTTGTTGCTCATAGTAACCAATTTGTTCATTAGATTCAATGTTAACAGAATTCCTTCTGGTTCCCTCCATTTACTAAAACACAAAAAGAATTCTGTGAGAGGCAAAAATCATGCTAGAGAAAACAACATAGTAAAGGGGGATTACCCTCAATATCTAACATCTTAGGTTATATTCTTAGGTCATTAGCGCAATTCTAGGACTATAACCTATACGTATACTTAACCTTAGAGACATCCCTAGACATACCTTAGAAATATCTCTAGGGATCTCACTAACGTTTTCGCATCCTAGTTTCCAATTGTTGACTAAACCTTTCCTCTGATACCAACTGTAGAGACCCTAAGCTTGACGTACAAGGAAATTACATTAATTTTGCAGAATACTTATTACATAACAAAAACACACACACAAGGACCGTAATAGTTTAGTGTCTTTGGAAACTCGGAACGTAATCTTCTAATCATGGTGAAAGATCTTCAACATCTCCCATAAAGATCTTTCCTTTTTTTTACCGAAAACATTTTTTTATATCCTGGGGAAAAGAAAATATAAAAGGGTGAGCTCTAATGCTCAGTAAGGGTAAACAAAAGAAATATAAATCACATCATATTCATAAGAACATAACATTTTCGAAATCTTAACCTGCATAAGAGAGCATAATTTCATAACATGGGATAAATCATAGTAGTGAAATGAAATCCCAATAATCCTAACTTAAAACATGAAAAATTGTGTCATACACACATAATCATAGAGAATCATATCTTATTAGTCAAGACTCATTGACAAGACTATCTTAGTGGACAAAGTCCATTTCTGAACCGAGTCACCCTCGTTTCAGTCCTGTTTCACTGAACCGGTATAACCTACCATTCCAGCCATGTCTATCTCATGAGATATAAAATCTTTACCCAATGCATTGGAGGGAGATATAGGTCCCACCCATCTCATAATGATACCATTCTTATGTGTGCCAAAAAATCATAAACGATACATCATTGCATAACCCATGTAATAAAAATGGGATTCTTAAACATCATTCCATCATAACATAATCCATATAAGATAAAAGGACATCATAAAAATAATTATATCATAACATAATCAAATCAATGTAAAAATAGGGATAGAAAGAGAAGCCTATATTATCTTTGATGGAAAATAATTTTGATAAAACACTTGAACTCCATTCTTGAGGAAAATATCCTTTCAACTTCAAAAACATTTTCCTTTCTTAACATGTCATACAATTTTAAACTAAAAGAATTTGATTAAAAATAATCTTGAAAACTTGTAATGGAAGCTTCTTGGAAATAATTTTTTAACAACCCATTCATTCCGTATATGTTAAAAAAAACATTCTCCGTACTTTTTTCGGAAAAGTCAAAAAGTACCTCGTACGAAAAACGACAAAAGATTCCTTTCATATCTTTTACTAAAAACACACCAAAGGGTAAAATAGGTTTAAAAAAAATTTAGGTGGATGAAGACAATATTACATATTGTAGAAACATGTATGTGGATGATAAAATACACCCCAGTAAATACCAAAGTATAAACAATCTCGGATAAAAATGAGATTGTGATATTTTCCCTTACCTTAAGTCCAATTTGCTTCGTAAGTGTCCGAACCTCCTGTATAATGATTTAAATAATGTCATTAACTTATTACAGAATCATATTCATTGTTATGATATCATATATGGTTAACTTATGACTTTATATTACCTGTTCTTTTGTAAATTCCATGTTAAAGAAGCGTTTTGGGTAAAATCGTTTCATTTATCGTAGGTGTTTGGACTTGTTGTTCTTGACATTATTATTACTTATATCATGATTTAATTACTTCCAAAAATAAAACATGATTTATATATCATATATATTCAGTATATATATATATAATAGATAGATAAATGAAATGAAACACACCGTTCATGGAGACGGTAGTCCGTACGTACGCATGAACGCTGTTTTCCTTTCCTTATTGTCTTGAATGGAAGTAAGTAGATGACATACATATAAATATATACATAAATCCAGTAGATTTAACATGTCATATATTTCATTATTATTCATTATATATACTTTATAATCATTCATGAATGGTTAATGTGGAGAATGAATCTCATCGCGTCGTGGAGACGGTAGTCCGTACGTACGCACGAGCGATGACATCGGTCTCATGATCGTGAACTTGTGTTGAAGTGTATGTATACTATTTCAGTATCAATATCACTTTATAATAATCATATATAGGTACTCATTACACCATTATACCCATCCAATTAAGGTGGTGGCGGAAAATAGATTACACCACGACGTGGAGACGGTATTCCGTACGTACGCACGTGCGGTGATTTCCTCTTTCCGTAGGATGGATAGAAGGTTAATTAGAGTTGTTTGATATTTAAAATAACATATCAGTATATAATAAATACTGATGTTATTACTTTACCATGAAACAACAAAAGAATAATAAGTTTAAGAAGAATGAAATTGAAAAAGATCGGTAATGGATATTACTTCTTTTTGTCGCACCTTTTCTTAACCTCCACTTAAAGAACTAAGGATGGTATTTGAAGAAGACTGGGACCTCTAGGATGATACTAGGAAAGTGGAGAAGAGATTTTGGCAGGGTTTGGCCGAGCATGAATGCTCAAATTGGTGTGAGGAGGAGAGGGAGGAGGTGCCCTTTTATAAGGGAGGAGAGGGGCACCTTAGGAAAATCTCAAAATATTATTTTATATTAAGGTCAAATTCGGTTTATAATGGTTCCAAAGGGTCTTATTTCGAAGATAAAGTTGGGATGGGTCTAAATCCTCTCATCCAATAGGATTTAGACAAGTTTAGGTTATTATTTTAACCTTATCAATTAGATTTAACTCTAAGTTAAATAATTTATCTTTTACCGTGTCTTTTTGTTTTCTTACACTATATGGTTAATAAACATACTATATCAAGCCAAAAGAACCCCATGTTTATTATTATTAATATATATAACCTTATCTAAGTCATTTGGCCGAACCTTATATTTTTAGGAATTAAATAACAATTAATAATATAATATTGTTTTAAAAAACTAATTTATGTCAATTTTGACACTATTTGGTACATGATTTTTATGAAAATCATAATAGAATGATAAGTTCAAACCAAGTTACTTAAATCAACAATAACATGTCCTATTAACCTAGAAAATTAGTTTAAGTCATAAAAAGTCTCAAATTACATTTATTTGGGCATTTATAACATCAATTATGTCAATATTTCATTAATAAGACAATTACTGCATCATCTTTGTGTCTTAATAAATGATAATTATTTAATCCCTAAAAATTATAAATAAATTCCTATGATGTCGATAATTGTATTAGCTTTCTGTAGAATATTCATGTTTGAAGTTTCATGAAGTTTATCACTAGATTAAAATTATTATACTTATACGATTTAAGAAAGTGACATGTTGTCACATTCTTTGGTTTTAATAATAATTAAATTATTTTCATTGAACAAATTTAATTAAATGAATCTAATCCTACCCTTAGGTGATATGGGTAGACTTTTAGTCATCCAATAAGATTTTGACATTTTTTAGGGTAATTTTAAAATATTATATTTACCCATAATTACATGATTTACCTGTAACTATGGTAAATAAAATTTACCGTAGTTACTATTCATAATTCCCAAAAATAAAAAACAGCTTATTAACATAATTTGGATCCAATGATTCCAAATATTGAATAAATTTTTCCAAATTCAATACACAAAAGTTGCATAAATTAAATTAAAATTAATCTCGTTGTCGAACGAAAACGGGTTTTCCTTTAAAATATTACAAAAGATTGAATTGATTTAACCTACGAATTCAAGGTAAAATCAATGCTAATGACATAAATTATATTAAATGGTAAAAATATATTCTATTTATACTTTAAAACCATTCAATATTATAATTTAACCATATAAGATATTACGATGAAAAAAGTTGTTTTTAATTAAAATATAGCGTGTTTTTACTATTCATTAAAATATGAAAGTTATCGGAAAAATATCAAAACATTATGTAATGTAAATTTTTATATCCTGATTCAAAATAAGAACTTTATTTTGTCAAATTAAACTTATAAACATTTCAAAAACTAGATTTAATGTGGGTGCGCCATCAAAAGGCGGAAAAACTTCATTTTTTGAAAAATACTTATTTTACCGAAAAAAATTTATTTTGTTCTTATACCATGTTCTAGAAATGTGTAAGATGAATAATAATGTTATAAAAATCAAAATTTAAGTTAACACTATTCATAACGGCTAGTTCATAACAATATTATAATAATATATCATTGTTTAGTAAAACCCAGTATTGCGTACAACACACTATCGAGGAAGGTCGCGATTGCGTGTAATGAAAGCCAAGTCAGGGTTGCGTGTTGCGCAACAATCCGTCATTGTTTTGTATAACAGAATCCAACCATATTTCATTTATACATTGAATATATATATATATATACTCAATGTTTTGTAGAATAACTATTATCAAAATTGTGTGTAACACGATCCAAGAATAGTGTTGCGTATACTACAAGCTAATACGGTGTTGCGTATAGCACAAGGTAATCTTTGTGTAGCCCAAGGCATTAATAAAATAAAAAAATATTTTTCATAGAATCTTGGGGTGTTACATTCTACCCCCCTTAAAATGAATTTCGCCCTCGAAATTCGTCGGGGTTATAAATGGTTTACTACTCGAAAGTTTGTTTAATAGAAACCCACATCGTAAAAAGGAATACCAAAACATGGCTTTTAAAAACTAAAGTATGAAATGTTACGGTTACCCAAATTAACTCATCACGGGGTTTCCACGTAGGAGAGCATAGGTGAAAATATGGATATGGAAGAAAAATCTGACCATAAAGTTCTGACGGAGAGTGGTAGAGAACATGGATATGAAAAAGCCAACAATCACAAAGCTATTGATTTGTGATGATCTAAGGTACCAACTGATTAATCAGATATAAGGGAACTAGGACAACATTTTTGGATTTAAAGATCATTTCCCTAAAGTTGATGAATTAAAAGAAATACTTGCATGATTTTGGTACAATCTCACTGCTATTCGTGAATTGACCAATTTCCACTTCATCCCTTAAAGAAATGAAGTTTAATTTGTTATTCGTGATGTGTTAGCAGATCATGTGATAGAATGATGGGTCATTCCATCTCTTTCAAACAAAAGGTTATCAAATGTTATAAGTCCATCTTATGGTTAGATGAATCGTATATGGTTCCAAAACTGAACTTATACTTCATATATCATACCTCTTAATAAAATAAAACTAGTTTATACTAACCAGGGACTTCTTGTAGGCCAGTGGCAGTCAATAAAGGCCAGACGCACTTCGGTTGTGGGTTCGATTCCTACGACCTTGTCCGACGCGATGGGATGTCGCCCGTCTTGCAGGTTGTCCTTTTTCTAAAACGATATTACTATAACATCCCAACAATAATATCGAAAAAAAACTTCTATCCTTAAACAGTACTAACTTATGTCCAACATAATCCATTCCAATCTTTAGGCTTATCCATAATACTGCAGTCCATTCTCATAATATAGTGAAAACGATTACCAGAGATTTAATACCATCGTTGATCCCCATATATCATAAGATATGTCTTGTTTGTCACATTCCAAACATTCAAAGGCCTTAATCATGTATTCTCTTGAATACCCATTGAACCTTAGTGAAAACATGAATGTAGTTAAAAGTTAACACTTTCCACATACCAAAATCCTCAAAATTCTATATACTCAAACCATGATATCACTTAGTCCTTATATCAATCATGAGCTCATGAATACTGTCAAACATTTCATTTTCTCCTTATCCCTTCATTATGCACATATCATCTACTTTCCAAAATATTTGAATCACTTTTCATGGTTACCGGTACCTTAAAATTATTGAAAACCACAATAGACCAATACATAAATATTCAAATACACCATAAAAGTACCTCAAAAAAATTATTCATGAATACCAATACATAAACACTTCAGTCCATCCACTTCAATGATTGTCCTGGAATAAGTCCTTCCTTGATTTAAAAGTAACTTTTTAGGTCAGGGTATTGAGTTGGGTAATGCCCATGTTCTCCACAAATAAGACATTGAACTCCATAACAGTCTGTCACTCTATGACGCTTTTCTCCACACAGATAACATCGGTCCCTCCATTTGAGGTATTCCTCAAGGTTCTTATTCCCTTCTTTAGAAATCTCAATCTTCCTTTCTTTATGCTCCTCAACATGCGAACATGCATAATAAATTATCTTTCTCTTCTTTGATGAATTAGGCATACCAATAAATTTCACCTTGTTAATCATAAATCGCGATGACTGATTCAGCATAATCATAATATCTTTCTCTCTAGGAATTACACAATTTTGTTTCTCATAGTCACCAATTTGTTCATTGGATTCAATGTTAACCGAATTCCTTCTGGTTCCCTCCATTTACTAAAACACAAAAAGAATTCTATGAGAGGAAAAATTCATGCTAGAGAAAACAACATAGTAAAGGGGGAGTACCCTGAATATCTAACATCTTAGGTTATATTCTAATATTGTTAGCGCAATTCTAGGACTATAACCTATACGTATACTTAACCTTAAAGACATCCCTAGACATACCTTAGAAATATCTCCAGGGATCTCACTAACGTTTTCGCATCCTAGTTTCTAAAGGTTGACTAAACCTTTCCTCTGATACCAACTGTAGAGACCCGAAGCTTGACGTACAAGGAAATCACATTACTTTTGCGGAATACTTATTACATAACAAAAACACACACAAGGACCGTAATAGTTTAGTGTCTTTGGAAACTCGGAACGTAATCTTCTAATCATGGTGAAAGATATTCAACATCTCCCATAAAGATATTCCTTTTTTTACCTAAAACCTTATTTTATGTCCTGGGGAAAAGAAAACATAAAAGGGTGAGCTCTAATGCTCAGTAAGGGTAAACAAAAGTAATATCAATCACATCATATTCATAAGAACATAACATTTTCGAAATCTTAACCTGCAAAAGAGAGCATAATTTCATAACATGGGATAAATCATAGTAGTGAAATGAAATCCCAATAATCCTAACTTAAAAAATGAAACTTTGTGGAATACACACATAATCATAGAGAATCATATCTTATTAGTCAAGACTCATTGCCAAGACTATCTTAGTGGACAAAGTCCATTTCTGAACCGAGTCACCCTCTTTTCAGTCCTGTTTCACTGAACTTGTATAACCTACCATTCCAGCCATGTCTATCTCATGAGATATAAAATCTTTACCCAATCCATTGGAGGGAGATATAGTTCCCACCCATCTCATAATGATACCATTCTTATGTGTGCCACAAAATCATAAATGATACATCATTGCATAACCCATGTAATAAAAATGGGATTCTTAAACATCATTCCATCATAACATAATCCATATAAGATAAACAGACATCATAAAAATAATTCCATCATAACATAATCAAATCAATGTAAAAATAGGGATATAAAGAGAAGCCTATATAATCTTAGATGGAAGATAATTTTGATAAAACACTTGAACTCCATTATTGAGGAAAATATCCTTTCAACTTCAAAAACATTTTCCTTTCTTAACATGTCATACAATTTTAAACTAAAAGAAGTTGATTAAAAATAAACTTTAAAACTTGTAAAGGAAGCTTCTTGGAAATATTTTTTTAAAAATCCATTCATTCCTTATAAGTTAAAAAAATCATTTTTCGTACTTTTTTCAGAAAAGTCAAAAAGTACATCGTACGAAAAACAACAAAAGATTCCTTTCATATCTTTTACTAAAAACACACCAAAGGGTAAAATAGGTGTTAAAAAAAATTGTAGGTAGATGAAAACAATATTACATATTGAGGAAACATGTATGTGGATGATAAATTACACCCCAGTAAATACCAAAGTATAAACAATATCGGATAAAAATGAGATTGTGATATTTTCCCTTACCTTAAGTCCGATTTTCTTCGTAAGTGTATGAAAATCCTGTATAATGATTTAAATAATGTCATTAACTTATTACAGAATCATATTCATTGTTATTATATCATATATGGTTCACTTATGACTTTATATTACCTGTTCTTTTGTAAATTCCATGTTAAAGAAGCGTTTTGGGTAAAATCGTTTCATTTATCGTAGGTGTTTGGACTTGTTGTTATTGACATTATTATTACTTATATTGAGATTTAATTACTTCCAAAATATAAAACATGATTTATATATCATATATATTCAGTATATATATATAATAGATAGATAAATGAAATGAAACACACCGTTCATGGAGACGGTAGTCCGTATGTACGCATGAACGCTGTTTTCCTTTCCTTATTGTCTTAAATAGAAGTAAGTAGATGACATACATATATATATATATATATACATAAATCCAGTAGATTTAACATGTCATATATTTCATTATTATTCATTATATATACTTTATAATAATTCATGAATGGTTAATGTGGAGAATGAATCTCATCGCGTCGTGGAGACGGTAGTCCGTACGTACGCACGAGCGATGACATCGTTCTCATGATCGTGAACTTGTGTTGAAGTGTATGTATACTATTTAAGTATCAATATCAGTTTATAATAATCATATATAGATACACATTACACCATTATACCCATCCCATTAAGGTGGTGGCGGCAAATAGATTACACCACGGCGTGGAGACTGTATTCCGTACGTACGCACGCGCGGTGATTTCCTTTTTCCGTAGGATGGATAGAAGGTTAATTAGAGTTTTTTCATATTTATAATAACATATCAGTATATAAGAAATACTGATGTTATTAATTTACCATGAACCAACTAAAGAATAATAAGTTTAAGAAGAAATAAATTGAAAAAGATCGGTAATGGATATTACCTCTTTTTGACGCCCCATTTCTTAACCTCCACTTAGAGAACTAAGGATGGTGTTTGAAGAAGACCAGGACCTCTAGGATGATACTAGGGAAGTGGATAAGATATTTTTGCAGGGGTTGGCCGAGCATGAATGCTCAAATTGGTGTGAGGAGGAGAGGGAGGAGATGCCCTTTTATAAGGGAGGAGAGGGGCACCTTAGGAAAATCTCAAAATATTATTTTATATTAAGGTAAAATTCGGTTTATAATGGTTCCAAAGGGTCTTATTTCGAAGATAAAGTGGGTATGGGTCGCAATCCTCTCATCCAATAGGATTTAGACAAGTTTAGGTTATTATTTTAACCTTATCAATTAGATTTAACTCTAAGTTAAATAATTTAACTTTTACCGTGTCTTTTTGTTTTCTTACACTATATGGTTAATAAACATACTATATCAAGCCAAAAGAACCCCAAGTTGTTTATTATTAATATATATAACCTTATCTAAGCCATGTGGCCGAACCTTAGACTTTTAGGAATTAAATAACAATTAATAATATAATATTTGTTTTAAAAACTAATTTATGTCAATTTTGACACTATTTGGTACATGATTTTTATGAAAATCATAACAGAATGATAAGTTCAAAAAAAGTTACTTAAATCAACAAAAACATGTCATATTAACCTATAAAATTATTTTAAGTCATAAAAAGTTTCAAATTACATTTATTTGGGCATTTATAACATCAATTATGTCAATATTTCATTAATAAGACAATTACTGCATCATCTTTGTGTCTTAGTAAATGATACTTATTTAATCCCTAAAAATCCTAAATAAATTTCTATGATGTATATAATTGTATTAGATTTATGGAGAATATTAATGTTCGAATTTTCATGAAGGTTATCACTAGATTAAAATTATTATACTTATAAGATTTAAGAATGTGACATGTTGTCACATTCTTTGGTTTTAATAATAATTAAATTATTTTCATTGAAAAAATTTAATTAAATGAATATAGTACGACACTTAGATGATATGAGTTGACTTTTAGTCATCCAATATGATTTTGACATTAGTTAGGGTAATTTTAAAATATTATATTTACCCTTAATTAGCCGATTTACCTTTAACTATGGTAAAGAGAATTTACCGTAGTTACTATTCATAATTCCCAAAAATAAAAAGTAGCTTATTAACATAATTTGGATCCACTGATTCCAAATATGGAATCCATTTTTCCAAATTCAATACACAAAAGTTGCAGAAATTAAATTATAATTAATCCCGTTGTCGAAAGAAAACGGGTTTTTCTTTAAAATATTTCAAAAGAATGAATTGATTTAACCTACGAATTCAAGGTAAAATCAATGCTAATGACATACATTATATTAAATGGTAAAAATATATTCTATTTATACTTTAAAACCATTAAATATTATAATTTAACCATATAAGATATTACGATGAATAAAGTTGTTTTTAATTAAAATATACCGTGTTTTTACTATTCATTAAAATATGAAAGTTATCGGAAAAATATCAAAACGTTATCTAATGTAAATTTTTATATCCTGATTCTAAAGAAGAACTTTATTTTGTCAAATTAAACTTATAAACATGTCAAAAACTAGATTTAATGTGGGTGCGCCATCAAAAGGCGGCAAAACTGCATTTTTTGAAAAATACTTATTTTACCTAAAAAATTTATTTTGTTCTTATACCATGTTATAAAAATGTGTAAGATGAATAATAATGTTAAAAAATTAAAAATTTTAGTTAAAAATATTCATAACAGCTAGTTCATAACAATATTATAATAATATATCATTTTTAGTAAAACCCAGTATTGCGTACAACACACACTATAGAGGAAGGTCGTGATTGCGTGTAATAAAAGCCAAGACAGGGTTGCGTGTTGCGCAAGAATCCTTTGTTGTTTCGTATAACAGAATCCAACCATATTTCATTTATACATTGAATATATATATATATATACTCAATGTTGCGTAGAATAACTATTATCAAAATTGTGTGTAACACAATCCAAGAATAGTGTTGCGTATACTGCAAGCTAATACAGTGTTGCGTATAGCGCAAGGTAATCTTTTTGTAGCACAAGATATTAATAAAATTAAAAGAATATTTTTCATAAAATCTCACCAAGGTGGTTTCCCTTTCCCCGCAGACAAACGCCACTCCCATAATGAGGATATCATCCCCTGTAAGGAATGATCTCAATCCCGTAGAGACCAGTGGGCGTGGAGAATGTCCGAGCCAGGGGACCCCGCGTAGGATGCATGGGGGGAAGGTCACAGTTTAACCTCATGTGTTGAGTATGATGACGCTCGACAGTTTAATGTCCTACAGCTCCGACAAGGTGGGTTCACTCTGCACCCCCTAGGACTTACATAACAGGAACCCTCTACACCTTGGTGAAGAGAAGGGATAGGCAACGCCGTTGTTGGGGGGTTCTATGAGGTGATCCAATTTTGGGTCAACGTTAGTGTGGCTATGCGAATAAGTAATATCCATTAGTGTGCCTATACGAAGAAGAATGAGACGAAGCAGCGCAAGAGGAAGTAGTATCCAAGGGAATTTGAAATCACTTCTTCCAAACCTGGAGGGTCGCATGAGAAAAGAAATTTCAAAGCAGAGGGGTTCCTAGGAAGGGCCCTAGTGACGCTCTCGTTCTCCATGTAGTTGATGGTTCTTGCGAAGGGGTGTTCCTCGCTATGTGGAGTGTCCAAGAATAAGCATTGGGCATGGGTTCACATAAGAGGTGCTTCTCAAAGTAGAAGGCACTCACAGAGCACTGCCTCACAAATCAAAGGTACCTCGTGAAGCAAGGTGTTGTGAAGCAATGTGATTCATGAAGTACAATGACATTACCATAGCATGTGGATCACGTGTATATGACGGGTGTTTCGTGAGGCATAAACACTCTTCAATGACCCAAGTCCCCTTGGGGATCCCCTTCCTTTGCGAAGGCTCGTGGGCTTCATGAAAGGAATCTCTCTCAAAAGTGGGGGTAAAAATAAGGCAAAGGGGAGGCCCTTCACCGAGAAAAAGTACCTCACGTAGCTCAGGGTTCGTAGAGTAGAGAGTGCATCGTGATTCGGGAGCTTAGAAGTTGAATGGTCGGATTGTCCGTCCTTTGGGATTAGGGGGAGCCTGGTATTTATAGGCAAGAAGCACCGCAATGCAGGGCTCATTTGGTGCGAATCTTGCTCCGTGGGGGGCTCACGAATGTCAAAGGGTCTTGTAGAGTGGCCCGCCTCCTTGCTCTGTGATGGGCTCAAAAAATTCAAATGCGTCCATGGAGTATCTCGCCTCTTTGATCCTCGGTGGGCTCACGAATGTCAAAGGAGTTCACAGAGTGTCCCACCTTCTTTCTCCGTGGATGGCTTGCGAAGGTCAAATCCTTTCATGAAGCGGGCCATCTCATTGCTCCACGATGAGCGTGGGGTTATTGGGGCTCCATGAACGGTCTTTGTGAGGAATCCCCTTAAAGCTTTCCATTTCTTCTTCTTCTTCCCACATTTTGGCGCCAACATCTTTTTACCTGAGGAGGTAAAGATGAAGAATGTACAAGAGCTCAAGAGTATTCAACAAGGATAGTGGATGGTGAAGGCCAATGTTGACCACATCAAGGAGATGGTTTCCATTTATACAGAGATAGCAAGATAAGATCTATAAAATATCCTCTTTTCATTTGGAGTTCTTCATCCAGAGATCAAGGATTGAGACCCTCCTTCATGGATGTTCATTTCGATAAGTTGGTAGATAAGGTGTTCTTAGATGTGTTAGTGCTCGGTGTTCAGTTTATGTAAATTGGTAAACCAATTTTTATTAGTGCCCATGACTATTCAAAATCATGTAAGCGGTGTATACACGATGATCATGTTCTTGAAGAGTCTCCTTCGTTGGTAATGGATTCTCATTCGTCAGAGCGTTCGATGATAAGTTTTTTGTGCAATCAGTCCGGGAATCCAAAATAATCTTGTATCACTCCTCCTGGAATTTTCATCATTAAGGCTATTTGGGTCAACTAGAACATTTTATTATAAAATACTTCCCAACGTATATGTGTTGATCATAGGATATAATCCTCTAATTGTGAGATGGTGGATACTTTAGACATCCTACCTCCAGCTATAGGCCCCAGAGTGAAGCTTTCTCATGGTATGAAATTGTAAGCTTGTGGAGAATCTTGACCATGTTTTGTCTCTATTTTTGGATTTTATATAGTTTAAGATTCTATTATAGTTTATTGTTCATTGAAATTTTCTATTATCATTATTAGAGATTTGGTGGTCCTATTCTCTGGTAGTCCTGGTTTGTTTCATGGATTTCAATATTTAAATGGTTAGCCTTTTATAAATCGATTTTAAATTTATGTTATTATAGTTTTGAGATATTAGTGCTTATGGAAACTGATTATTGTATATTTTTTAGGTTTTATATTTTCTTTGATTTTCATTCACATCGTTCCCCTTGTGTTTGGATTTTTAGTTTATGTGGGGATTTTTCATATATAATGGAAGTGTTGTTTATCTTGTGTGGTGAATTTGGGTTAATTAATGTTTGGAGTTCCCATGTTGGGAAAATTTATAATAATTCCATCATTTTAGTCATGTTACTTAGGTGGGGTGAATCCAATAATGTTCTCATGGTATTCATCGTGATATGGTTTCCTCTAGAAATCTTCAAATGTTACCTGTGATGAGAAATTTCACCCCAATGTTTATGGTTTTTTCCAGATCTATTAAGATTTGGGTTCATGTTTACTATCAACTATTGGGTGAATTATAGGGGAGAAGTTATGGGGATAAATTTCACACCCAAATCATGGAATATTTTTAATTTGATACTTTTCTATATTTAGATTCTTTGGTTGAGGATCAATTAGAGCCCCAATTTGAATTTTTGTACTTTGGAAGATCCTAGGTGAGTTTTTGTTGAAAAATTGATATTTTGGGAATGATTGTAAGTGATGTACGGTTAGGGGTAATATTTCACCCTTTCCCAAGAAACCGTGCGGCTGATGTTCATTATGGACAGTGGAAACCACTCTATTATCGTCCAGTTTAGAAAATTGTGTGTGCCAACTATGTGAAATTCCCATTATAAGTAATGGATTTCCGAACAGTTGGCACATAATTTGGAAACCATGCAGCCATCATGTCATCGTTTCCCCTCTTCTCCATTAGTGGGCACTCCATAGGCACGGAAAACCGAGCATCCAAATCATGTGACATGCCCTGATCATCAAAATTAGGGAAATCCCCCTTTCCCCTCCTCTATTTATACCCCAATTCAAGATTTTTCTCCTACTTTTTACCTTGTCTCACCATGTGGGCCTCCAAGATCCTTATCCATTGCTATCTTTACACAAATGAATCTTCCTGAATGATCAGAGGTGAGTCCCGATTAGATTTTGGTTGATTTCCTCATCTTCCTCCCCACATCTCTTCGTTTCATGGTTATTTCATGATGAGAATTCCTTATTGGTTGAACCCTAAGGGTTTCAGTTGATTTTTTTTTCTTGGACGTTAGGGTGTGTATATTTTCTATCGATCTCATATATTCCCTCTACTAAAGTTTTTTTGTGATCTCACTTCAATAATGTAGGTTTTTTCATCCATTTCCATTCCAACACATTCCATTGAAACTTGAAAATTCCATTATTTCATTAAAAATTCTATAATAATACTTGTGATGTGACATTATATTTATTTTGGTTTTTTAATGATGTAAATTTTTTGATAATTGGTTTTTTGGGTCTCTTTTATTATTCTTATATTGAAATGCATGCAAGGTGTTTGATAAAACTCCAATTGGGGGTTTAAAAGAAACATGTGTTCTTTGGGTGGTATATTCCCAAGGTTATATTTTCAAAATGTAGTTGGATAATGTGTTGGAAGTTGAATATATAAATTTGTGACTTTTATTGTGGGACTCTTATGTGTGCACTGATGTGTTGGTTTAAAAAAAGTGTCACTTCATTAAAAAATTATTTTCAACGTGATTTGAAGTGTGTATGTAATAGAAGATGATTTTCTAAGATAAATTTATATTTATTAAAGTATAGATCCTATTTGTTCATTAAGAATGTTTTTATGCATTGATAGTAATTTATAAATACATTTTAAAATAGGATTCATAGGTGTGAGTGTGTTTAAAGTATGGTTTCAAAAAGAAATGTGTTTTATATCACATATGATTCTGTTTTCTTCATCTTAATTGTGTTTGAAAATTGTTAAGGTGATGTGAGGAATATAATTAAATATATTAAATGGCTATATAAGTTTTTAATGGGTATTTTCCCATGGGAATAGATTGATCACACCTGAGAATCATTTTTTTCATTTTTAGAAAACAGTTTAATGAGTTGTGTAAGAAGTTTAATGAATAGTTTAACACATTATATAATGTTTCATGTTTTTCAATTTCTCTTTTAAATGGATTATCAGTTAAAATTTAAGTTCCCATTTGAAATTTTTCTCACGAAGGTGGTGTTCTAAATTTCTTTTATAATTGGTTTGGAAATAACTTTGTAATGATGTTTGGATTTAAAGTGATAAATGCACGATGTGTTCTTTGTGTTGTTTTGAAAATGTTGTTTTGTAATATGTTCTGTAGACCCAATTAGTAATTTGTGTTGACTTTAATATTATTGTTTTTATGTTAAGTGATATGAGTTCATCCTTTTATCTTTGTAATGTTATGAAAATAGGGGTTGGAACTATATAACCTTTTTTCTTGGTGGGTATCATGGCATATTTTGGAAAATGGATTAAAACATCAGTAGTGTGAGGCCCGATTGGTATTTTAATAATGTGTGCGAAAATGGGTTTTGAGACTCAAATGATAACAAGGCCCGACTAGTACTCGTAAAAGGAATGTATTTTCATGTGTGTTTGTGAAACTTGGATTATGTTTGTAGAAACACTAGAACCTTGAAATGTGTTCTCATCTTGTGTCTTGTGCATGGGAACACAGTTGAAGATCATTAGACCTTGGGAAGGTATCCCTTATAATGGTTCGTACATGAGGATGATGTGGGCTATGGTTTCATACTATCAGTTTATAAGTAATATAATTATCTAAAATGGATTTCAGGACATCATCTAAATGGAAGATTGGTGGTATCTTGTTGACCTTTAGAGGACGGGTTGTACCCCCTGTATTTGCTGAGAGGCCAGGTTGTATGTTATGCTAGTGAGGCTAGCATATGTTAGAAAGTTTTATATACTATGGATATGCACTATTTTCTATTAGGTGAGTCCAAACTGAGTATGTCCATGGATTGTGAGTAGAGATGTTCAGGAAATGCTCCAGATCTAATATCAATATGTTCTGGTTATTTCATCAGCATATTGTATATTTGGTTTTCTAGTATTTCATGGTTTTTCTATTTCATTTACATTATTCAAATACTTTTTTTGGTCACATGGTATGGATTTTCTTTGGGATATGGTTGGGAAATGTTTTGGGTAAATTGAAACTATTATTTGTAAGTGAAGCTATGTGTGTAAGGGAATGCGAGTAAATAAATGTTTACTAGATACAATTGATTTAAATTCATATTTTATAAATTAATTTTAAATTAGTGTTTGTGTAATAGTTACGTATAGGGAATTTATGGACTTACTGATGATTACCCACAAATATTTTTATGTTTTCACCCAACTTGTGAAACTCAATGTCAGGAGACCCCGACCTTTTTATAGGTTCACATTTCTTATCTGTGTATTCCTTTGAATAACTTTAGTTCTGTTGTTGGTGGTGACTATGGGGTCATGTGGAGATGATGATAACATGGTCCAATAATAGTTTTGTATTCATAAATTGTTATGTTCAGAAAATGTTGTATCTGTATCAGGTTTTTATTTATTTATATTCAATTATTTTTCGTTCACATGTGTGTTCAATTTCTTTATTTCATCTAGGTTTGTTTGGAAAAAATCAGTACCATTGGGATTACATTGTTTCCAAACACTAGTTTATAGGCTATGGTTATTAGGAACTCCCATCGGGCCCTGCCTCAGACTAGGTCTGGTGTTTTGTTGGATAGAATCCCATATTAGTTCATGATATAATATATAATGATTATGATTATTCTAACCCATATATAATTGATACAGGTATTATATTCATTTTCTGTTATCAATACCCTTATTGGGATATTACATCATCACATTCATTAATTTATATCCTGAGGATAATAGATGTGCTGATGAGGATTTAAGATCTTTTAGAGGGCTATGAAGAAGGAATGAAATAATTTTATTGTTTTTCTATTTAAAAGTGATGTATGACCATATTTTTTCAATTATAAAAAACCGTTGGTTCATGTATTGTATTAATATAATGTGATTTATCATTAAACTGTTGGTATTGGAAGGTATGAGAATGCTATGTAACTAAAGAATTAATTGAATAATGGTTTAGTTAAATTTGAAATTAGGAATATAAAATGATAGTGAAAACACAAGAGAAAATATTT
The DNA here is from genome assembly GCA_963277665.1 of Viscum album. NCBI lineage: Eukaryota > Viridiplantae > Streptophyta > Magnoliopsida > Santalales > Viscaceae > Viscum > Viscum album. The sequence goes on along the minus strand of OY728167.1, from coordinate 620,008,055 downwards.
AGTTTTAATTGAACATAATGAAACATTGGTAAATATTAAGAGAATATAGTTTCTGAGAAATTCAACCCCTCTCTAGATACTATAATTATAGTTGTCTCTGACGTATACGTAGCTAGGGAAAAAATCCAAAAAACAAGAATTCTTGGTATTAACTAAATTTTCACCTGGTTTACAACAGACTCCTTGCTTCACACCTGGTTGACACTCTCTGGGGATATACTTGATTTAATCACAAACTCTATAAAATTAATTTTGATCAATATAATTCTAAAGCAATTATTTATTTCAATTACTAAAAAGTATTAAATAATAGGATCCTAAAATAATAATTTTTGAAATGTGATAAAAAAATAATCCTATAAGATATGTGTAACATCCCCGAATATTAAATGTCCAAAAGACTAAATGTTAATTCCCATGTCAACAAGGTTGACATTTAATTCTGGTATCATATCCAATTAGAAATCCATAATGAATGTGGTTTTTATTTGAGAAGTTTTTTTGAGTTGTGATATTGTATTAGGTTTCTCACAACATGCCTATGTGTAGAAAATTGAAAAGAATATATATTGGACTATGCAGGAATTCATTTTTCTTTTCATCATATGGGAACACAGGTGGTTCCTACGGAGGGTAAAATACATGTATATGGGGAAACTAAGGTTCCTGTGGTGCAATAGTGTTACAATATGACATTGGAATTATTTTTTTATAAAAATGAATTATTTATTCTCCCTTAATTGAATTACGTTTTGTTTAAAACTTTTCAATTTTATATAATAGGGGGATGTTGGTTGAAGCAGACCAATAACCCATGTTATGGACAATGAAACGATTGTATAAATGAAACTCCAAATGTGATGGGAGAGAGAGTTAAAATCTATATGATGATTCTTATCCATCTATATTATACTATAAACAATGACCAATATAATGTTGAATGTGAACCTTCTTCCAATAAGAAACAATTATAAATTGAGTCCATTATATGGTAACCACCACCATTGTTTATCAAGTCTTTTTATCCTCTATACCTAGAAAAATTAGCTAACATAATGGAAAATAATAATTTCTATACTCCATTAATCTGATAAGGATAAGGTTATTGAATACATCATTTGATTAGTTGGATATGATGATTAATGTTGGGAATTGCTAGAAAATATAAAGAAAAATATTAAAATGGATTAAATTCACTGGGAAGACATTAATAATATATTTTACAATACATATTTCCCATATAACATAAAAAATGTTGGAGATTGAATTACATGAGTAGATGAAAAAGGAGAGTTGATATGTCATGGTTTATAAAAAAAATTAAAATTCAATCATGTTATACCATAGGGTTTATCATCAACAATGATAGAAAAATTACTATTTTATATTGTTTTTTAAATAAGAAAATACAAAATCATTTAGCTATCTGGGACATTGGTAATTATGATGATGTTGTTAAATATTCCATCAATGAAGATAGAGGTTTTAAAGAATGATCACATTGACTTGGAGGTAAGGGTAGAATAATGGATATTCATTTTTGTGGATCAAACTAAAATGTAAGAATGTGGATCCAATGAAATTCAAATAAAATATTTGGGAAGACTAATTGTGGTAACTTCCTCAAAGGTTAAATGAAATTATTCATATTTGGGAGGGAATTCCACCACACTCCTGATTAATAAAGAGACATGTTGATTCAAAACAATGTGACAGAGGAAAATAATTCTCCTCCTAATAAACCACCCATGGATTAATTATTTAAATATATGGTTAAATGGAAATATAATAGATAATAAAATAAACCCTGGTTATTTTAGGGTATTGAATGTTTGGATCCACTAAAAGAGACGTTCTATATGAAATCCAACTCAATCAGCACCATTGAGGGGGATTTAGAAAATGACATCAAAGAAGGTACAATTCTTATTCATTAAAAAATGAAAAAAGGATTCTTTTTATTTTTGTTATAAAAAATCCTCTAAATCCTTCATGGTTACAAGAATTTTTGAACCAAATCACTAATAAATGTATTAAATTATATATATTAAATTACATGAAATGTGATAATTGGTAGATATATGTGGTACTCTTCTCTTATTAGAGTCAGTGGGAAGGTTCTTCCCACAAATATCATTATCAATCCACTCATGGAATTTTATTCTATACAAATCACATATTAGATCTCTTAATATATATATATAACATAAACTTTCAACAAAAAATATATTTCTATATTTCAAACCTCACCTTTCTCATATACAAATGAAAAAAAGATCATGAATCTCATTTGGAAGATCCCTCAATGACGTGGGTGTTGATTCCAAATAATGGATAATATATTACGTAAAAGGTTGTGTCATTTGAAATAACAAACATTGAAAAATTAAAATTAAAAGGGAATATGCTGATGTATTTCAAAATAAGTTTCATGATATTACCCAGATCATAAGGTAGAGTTATCAATAGGGAATATATAAAGATTCATTCTTATCTCTAAATTTCCATATATTATGGCCTTGATGGAACATGTCTATTTATTGAATCAACTGCAATAGAAAATAGATAAAGGATTCATACTACCTACTGCATCACCTTGGGGTTCACCAGTTCTATCATTCAATAAATATGATGGATCAATAAAACTATGATTGGATTACTATAAGTTCAACAATATTACTATAAATAGTTTGAATCACCTTCAATATATTTAGGACTTGTTTTATCCACTCTGAGTAGTTAAAAACTTCTCAAAGGAGAATCTTTCTTTTGGATATCATAAACTGAAAGTGATGTTAGAAGATATTCACAAGAATACCTTCAAATCTAGGTATGAACAATATGATTTCATAGTTAATCTCTTTACACATACTAATTCTAATGAAATATTGGCAAATTTTATGAATTGATAATTTCTAGAATACCTCAAAAATTTTGTTATTCTTTATCGACTATACTCTCATTTACACCTATAAAAATAAGAAGCATATAGAGCATGTAATAATTGTGCAGATGAAATTTAGAAAGTAGAAAATGAACCATATTACTAGTAAATGTGAATTTTTTATATGGAAATTCACATTCTTGAGGCATGTGATAACAAGTTATATAATTTAAATAGACCCTCTAAAACTAAAGGCAATCAATTAATGGGTTAAACCCTAATGTATCGTAGAGATATGTAATTTTTTTGTCTTATATAGATCCTACATATGTTTTTTGATAAATTTCTGATAATGTTCTATCCCACTAATTATGTTAGCATCAAATGAGTATGACAATGTCTATAAAGAATATTGTGAGGAAGTCCTTAAAGAGATTAATAAGATTCCAATTAATTACATTTTAATCAAGATACCCTCAAATGGGGAGGGGTTTGAAATATAAAACAATTCCTATATGTAATTATTGTGTTTGTTACTCAAAGATAATGATATGGAAATTAACTTTTCATGATGATAGTTGAACATACATTATAATAAATACTTTATGCATGACTTGGACTTAGATACTTTGATCTTCCTTTTGATGACTTTCCAGAACAACCTCTATAATGATAAGTGTGACATACATATTGATAAAAAGATTATAAATTATATATACACATTGAAATAGAACTTCATATATCAATGAAAATGAATATATCTGATAATGGACACTAATATCTCTTTTCACTACTATCAAGGGAAGAAAAATAGGGTAATTGATTCTCTTTGTAAAAAATAACCTTCTATAATATACATGATGAAGACTGAGAAACACCCCATATTCATGTAAATACAAATATATATTTTGAAATCATAATGGTAGTGAATAAATCATATGTTTCCCAAATTATTTAGAAACTATTTTTCAACGTGATGAATTAGGTGGAATAATGAAATGACCAGAAGCATCCAAAGAATATAGAATCTATAATGGAATGGATTCATTATGAAATCCACATCGATGAAGATAATGAAATTATGTTTCTAACTAGACTATAATTTCCTAAATCAACTAATTTAAAGAAACAAAAATTGGATAATTCTTATAGATCATCATTCATCATCCATCATATATGTACAAGGATGTACCACGATCTTTGAGACCACTTCTGCGGGTTCAACATAGGGATGAATATTTATGAGTACATCACAGTGTTATTTGTATATAATTAGGTTAAATAAGAGAGACAAAAGTCCAAGTGGATGATTTGATGATTGAACCAAACCACATGTAAATGGGATAACTTCACAATGTAATTTATCCTTAGTCTCATGAAAAAATCCGAAGGAAGTATTACAATACAACTAGTTGTGGATAGACAAACAGTGAATTATAGCATTATTGATATTCTTGAATATTTATCTAATGATAAAAATTAAATTATATACCAAAAGGAATATTTTAGGCTATATGATGAACCAGTTTCAATCATCTCTAATTATGGTCCAAAGTACACCATTAAATTCTGGAGAAGTATTTATCTTTCTCTAAGTACATAATTGAATTTTATTATGATCTATCACGAGAAAACTTATTTCCAATAAAAAATTAAATTAAGAAAATAAATGACATATTGATATCCTACTAAAATGAATTTAAAATAGGATGTTATAAACTACTCAAAATTCTTTTATACTCATTCAACAACAGATTCCACCTATGTATTCAAATTCCCTCATATGAGGCTCTACTGGGAAATAAATATAGAAATCATACAAACTACGATGATGTTTGTGAACAAAAACATGGAGAGAACCATTTATAAGAGTTTATAAGAGGTTAATTACAAACAATATCATATAAAAGAAACATATAGTTGGATTAATATTAATGAAAAAATATCACATGGAGTTTGAAGTTGGAGAACAAAATTTCCATTGAATACCACCATGGATGATAGTCATGTTATTTGGGAAGAAGGGAAAGCTCAAACATATAAACATATTACCTATTCAAATCCATGATAATGTTGGAGTAGTTACATATCATCAAGAACTTTTAATAATCATATAACAAGAACATGATGTGTTCTATGTATCACTCTAATTAATGTACATATCCAATACCTCACATGCATTAAATCCAAAGGTCCTCCAAATGAAAATTATATGACTTATGAGGAGAGTTCCAAGAAGTTATTAGACTATAGAGGCCAATTTATATGAAATGAGTCAACCCACCTTGCAAAATTATTGTGGAATAACCATGAATTTGAAGAGGTGACAAGAGAATAGATGGAAAAAACGAAACAAATATACACTCATTTGTTATGAATTGTGAACATGAGAAGAAAATTTGGGGATGGAATTTTTTAAAAAAAGTATAGATGATAATGACTAATAAATTTTAACTAAAATTTTTAACTGAATATATTTTCTCAATTATTATAAAATACTATACATTTTAAACATTAAAAATAAAACACCTTATTTCATTACTGGAGATAGTTATAATAGTAAAAAACTAAACCGATGAAATTTAAAATTGTTAAAAATGTTTAAAAACTAAAAAAATTAGAAGCAAATAAATGGAAAATTTCGATCATACAAATCTCCTAAAATTACCACACCGATGCCATAAAAATACCTTAGAAATGAAAAAAAATATATTAGTTATAATATTCTCATTTCATAAATTAAAAATATAAACCAATATGAGTAATTATATTGAGTGATATATTAATGAATTAATAATTATTTATTCGGGGTAATATGACCATTAGAATAGTAATATTACAATTGAAATATTAACATGACAATTTAGATAAGTAACCTGAACCCTGGGCATTGTATCCTTATTGTTGGAATAGTAATTTGATCTAAAAATAAAAAAAATTAAATGTAAATAATATTTATAATATTAAAAATTTAAAAATATTAATATTTTATTTCTATATGAAATAATTTAAAAAAATTTAATGTAAAGAACCAACCTCGTCTACCATCTAAACTGATACTCGAGCTGATTCGCCACTGTCCCAAAGAGCATTCCAGATCTCCATGGGCCGGTGACAAGAATGTGGGAATTAAACATATATCTATTTGAAATAGTTTTTCCAAAAAAATAAAATAACAATTGATTATAATGTTGAAGCATCATTATATATTCATTAACCAATACGTACATTTCATGTACAAAGAGACACAAAAAACTAAAAGAGGAACATATCCACTAAATCCAGTCTCCTGGTGGTCCAAAACCACCCACCATTTTCCAGGTAACCCACCCATGATCATAAATGCACAAACTAATGATTAGAGGAGAGACAACAAACACATGTAATAAGATAACAAAGGATGAAAACCCCAAAGGTAAAAGAAGGGTGTTGTCTAAGGAGCCCAGTAGGATTCCACAAAATATTCAATGAATTTAAATTATAAGGAAATTCAATGATCTACAATTTGATTACAAATGGGAGATTATGAGGATTCATTAAAAAAATCGAGTTTCAAACTTTCAAAATTATTTATTAAACTAAACCAATAAAATGTACCATTTCACTATTTAAAGTGTAATTTTTTTTAGAATCTTTGAAATCCATTTCACAATCTAATGTAAGGTAATCAATAAAATCAGGAGATTATACACCAGATATGTAATGATGAATTGGAATCAATAAAATCAATTCAGGTTCAATTATGAAAATAAATAAAGAAAGCATGGAAACTGTAGTTCAAGATGTTATAACAACCAAGAAGAGAGCCTTACATTTCATATAAGTAGGTTTTTCATTTAAAAAATATATTTAGAAAAATCAATCTTTACATTTCAAATGCACAGAATAAATTAGGAAAAGGCTTACTTTTCAATTGATGGAATATTTCCAAAACAAGTGGCCTAATAAAAATATTGTATAAAACAGTTTCTAAAATTTCTCAAGGAATGTAAAATAGTTTACAAAATTGCAAAACATATATATTCTAAATACAAATAATAAATAAATAAGGTCTTACACTACATAGTCATTTTAGTCCATGCTATAGGCATCCATCACTGTGAAATGGAAATGTATGTACATACGCACCATTAGGCATATGGTAAAGGGATCTCATCACCATCTCCTAAGGAATTGGATATACTGATATGATGCTTTATAAAATTGTAGAATTATCATTTTACGCCCAAAATAACACACTCACTAACTAAGGATTCCATTTTCTCAATTAAAAAATCAATTATGAGAAATTTACTTTATAACAAATAATCAATTAATCCCATTATCCATTTCAAATATACCAATTTTACATTTAAAACTATAACACATGTTTTTAATAAAAAAATCCCTTTCACCCTGATGAAACCCTAATGACCTCATCAGAACATTTTGAATCCACTTTTCACAAAATGAGGATTTGAAATTTGAATTGAACAGTATAATTTTCAAAATAATTCCATTAATTTAACAAAAAACACTCAATTCATTAGAATTGGGGATTTCCACATGTTTTCCATAAAATCAATTTCTATAATTAAATTTAAATTTTTAATTGATATAATTTTCATAAACAACCAAAAACTTAATTCATAAACTTTTAATTAATTTCAACATTCAAAAAGGGTAAACACCCACATTCATTCCCTATTAATAGTTAAAATTCCAAACTGATGATCAAAACAATCATCAATTCTTTAAAAATTATTTTAAATAATTAAATATTCAAAAGGGTCATAATTCCCATATCCTTTCACAATGCGTCATTAAATTTACAAACGTTCCTTAAAAACAATTATTTATTTCATAGCATCCCTATATCATTTAAAGGAAGTATTACAATTAAAAAAGGATTAAATAAATTTCAAAAGACGGGATTACATCCTCCTTCCATGAAGATAAATAATTTATTCAGAATTAACCAAGAATACTAATTTCCAAAATGGGGTAAAAAAATTTAAAAGGGTTTCATGGTCATTTAACAAATTAAAACATTTGAAACTATCTAGGAAACATGAAATTGTTCAATTCAATTATTTGGAATCGTGGATATTCATTTTCTAAATCCAAAACATGATCAAAGCCCTCAAATTCAACAAAACAACCTTTAAAATTTCTTTTAAAATAAATCCAAATCATTATGGAATTTATTAATTCACAAAAAGGAGAGAGAAATCAATGTTGAAGGCATTTAATTAATGCCATATCCAATTCTAAGGAAAATTGGTCAACGAATATTTTTTGAGGGGTTAAGTGGATAAAAATCATATAACATGTATTGGAAATAAAGAAACATGTATCTATGAATAATTTATCAATAATAAATCACAAAATGAAGTAATATAATAGAACCACATAGTTGGAATTTCAGGAATCCAATCACAACGAATCCGAGATGTGTCACCTTCGATGGTGATCAACAGATCTAAGAAGATAGATCATGTATGGTGAGAGAGGAGATAAAGATCTAAAATTACACATCAATATATCGAGATCCAAAAAAAACTTGAGGCTTTCACAACCATTATAAAAAAGAATCAATAAGATAATCGAGATCCATGAACAAGAAGACGGAACTCACCGGAAGATGTTCACTGCTTCGATTGGTTCTTCGATCCACCAAGAGATCTGGTTGGGAGATCCAAAATTCCTATAAAAGGATCCTAGAACCCAAATGACCACATTATGTACATATGGGAGAATTTTTAGGGTTATTTACGGGGTGTTTTGGGTCATTAATTACCATTAATATAAGTTAAAATTACACTTGAAAAGTTCCTCAAGTTATGTTGCACAGTTTTCACAAAACGTGAAAAAACTATGCCCCCAAAAAGCGCCATTGGAAGTACTGAATAGTTTTTATGCACACATTTTAAAACCATGCACCAACCATGTGACCCCCAATTTTTGGGCTGCACACCTCTTTCAAACCATGCTCAGACCATGTACATGCCCAAAACCCCCAAAAGTGTCTGGAAAACACCAGAAATGACCCTGGAAGATAACCAATTATAGGGAAATCATATCAATTGTTCAAAATACAGAACCAAGTAACTAGATGTTACAAAAAACCCACCATAGAACATTTTTTCCCTAGAAATAGTCTTTTGAGAAAGATAGAACACGACGACACAATTAGAACACCCTCAATTATCATGTGAGGTGAACCGTCCATGGTCCAAAAGTGAGAGTCACCCAAAGGTTAACAATAGAGTCATCTACATGGCCAAAACACAATTATTAACACATGTTTATAAACAATATAAATTCTAGGGACCTCAGATTTGTCTTCCCACCATTTAAGGATTCACCGAAATGGGGTAGCACAAGAAATGAATATCCCTTAAAAACACAGAAGAGACTTCAACCACTCATCAAGGTGAAAAATCAAAGATCAAACATTTATAAGAACGGTAAAGAAAAAAGAAGTATTAATTCCATGGGTTTGTACTCAATATTAACCTATAATTTCTCAAAGCGATCCTCATTTCTCAATGAGGTCATTAAAAAAACTTCATCACCACCTTGTGAATGGTCTATCAAAAAACTCCACATCATCCTAGTTACCAAATTTCATTCCCAATGATTATACACATCCAAATGGAATGAGATCAGACATCAAGGACACTCCACAAATGGTCACTACACCCTCATAAGGGAGATCATCTAATATATAACAAATATTCTCTAACACTCTGATCAAACAAGAGGAAAATCCTGGAACAACAAAAAAGATGTACAGAGAAGGAAACCATCATTACATCACCAATCCACCAAGTACCCAAACCATGTTCTAGAAGATATCACCTCAAAGATCAAAAAAGTAATGGTTTACAAAAATATACAATCCATAAGAAGGGAAACTCAAACAGTTTCATCTCAAACATCAGAAATGGTGAGCTGGAAACCCGAAGCTCCTTCAATGTGTCAAAATCTTTACTCTGAGCCCTATAGTTGGATCCATGTCATCATGAAGCATCTTATTACCCACATTGAGTAGATTAAATTGTTGAACAAATACTCCATTTCATATTTTCAAACTTATATAACATCCAAACATGACATAAGTGGCCACACCATTTATAAACTATGATCACTTTCAGATACAACTTCTTAGAATAAATAGGTTCTCCACACTGGAAACACATGGTAGGAAACTTATTTTTCTGATAAGGATTTCCTTTATCATCTACAGAAGAGGTACTCTTCCCTTCACGTTGTTTCACTAGATCTACTTTAGCTGAGAAATACTTATTGAGAATCTCCTAAGAAAAAAACAACCTGACTGTAGGCAAGGAAGTTAGAATGTCTGGGTGGAGACATTCTCTTAAATAGATAGACTTACTGGAGTTATAACTAACAATAACATGTTTTAAACAAACCAAACATGATAATTTTGTTGGAATACATTGCAACTGAAAGTTCATCTTGGCCAAAGCCACGGAATGTAGTTACATAATCCTTCTTCACTTCCTCTAGATACTTACACTAAATGAAGACTGCCTTGAAGAATTCTGATGAAATTATTTCATTCATACCATAGGTAATTACATGTTCCCACTAATACTATCCATGTACCTCAAATAAGGATAAAAGAGACATGACGTTTATAGATTGAGGAGTCTTGAGACTATCGAGGACTACATTAACTTATTGAACCCACTATACTACATCAAGATAACTTCATTCACCTTTATAACAAGGTGGTAAACAATCCAGAAACTCACTGATAGGTTTTAATGGTTGGAATGTCTCTGGATCAATAAATCGATATGGAGTCTGAGTATAGTTGGTGACAAGGTATTGAACTTTTTGAAAACATGAAGAACTACCCTCAGGACTGGACCGTAGGACCAATATTATATCTTTCATGAAGGAATTTCTAGGAGACATTCCTAAAAATCAAAATGCACAAGTATGTAAGCTCAATTATTATAGAATAGCAAGAAGAGCACAAAATAATTTATACAAGGTCACAACCCATTTAAATCAAATAATTGTTGATATTAAAATAAAAAAGATTTTATCAATTTTAATACATTACTATATAATTTCAAAATGATGTTATAATTCAAATATAGTCTCAAAAACCCTTTACCTACAAATTTAGACAATTCCATGTTCTCAAAAGCATTAAACAATTTTATCATTAGTAAATCCACTATCATATAAATCCATTACAAACCAAAATATCTTCTTAAAACACTATTTTACCACACAAAATTATTTTATTTGATAAATTAACTTTCAAACAAACCACTTTATAACATTCATTTTTGGCAGTTGAAAAAATTTATCAAATTACATGACCAAATCATGTATTATGACTTAATTTATATTTTCACAGTGGATTTAAACTGGTAAAAAATTGTTTAAATTTGAAACAGGAAGACAACATGATACAACACACATCCAAAAACCACATAACCAACCTCACATATGTGAATTCACTTGTAAAAAATGTATAAGGATTCCAATTTAGGAACATGTTAGAACGGTAAGAGTCTTGTTCATATGGGATGGTAAACCACACACCATCCTCACTACTGTTCAAAGTTGGATTTCAAAGTAATCCACACTAATTCTTCAAGGATTACCATACCATGGAATCAAGGTTCCACTATGGTTACCCTTCCATTCTTTTAAAAAATTTACAAGAGATTCCCCAAGTCAATGATTTTATAATTAGGAATCTAAATATAAGTTATCATACGGTAACCAATAACTCAAAAGAAATACCCAATTCCCAATAGCCCTAGTAACTAAATTATCAACATGAAGGTATGGTGATCAAGCACCCATTCATGAAATACCTCTCAAGTCCTGACACATTATTAATCTCTTTTCTACCATGACTGACCCAACTAAAAGTAGGATTTCAAAGGATAGTATTTACCTATAGAAAATGAACTTCTCCGATACCATTTGTAATGATCTGACCTGAGATACCATATAAACCAATACGCAAGTTGATTCTCCATTGTCTTAAAGAATGTTCTTGATCTCCATGGGCCAGAGACACGCACTTGGGAATTAAAAAGATAACCATTGGGAACATTTTTCCCCAAAAAATACCACAACAAAATATTATAATATAGAAACATCATTATATATATATATATATCATAGAATATGTATATATCATGTACAAAGAGACACTAAATACTGAATGCAGATCATAACCACTAAATCCCTTCCCCTAGTGGTCCAAAACCACTGACAATGTTCCATGTCACCCTCCCATTGTCACAAACACGCGCACTCACGAAGGGAGGTGAGACAACGAACACCTACTATAAGAAAAATAAGGCCACAAACCCCAAAGGTGCTAGGGAGGTGTGATATAAAGGTCCTTGTATGATTCCGCCACAGATTCTATTCATTTAAATCATAAGGAAATTCAATGTTCTACAATAGGAGTATAAATGGGAGATTATGAGGATTATTATAAAAAATATAGTTTCAATCATTCAAAATCATTTATTAAAATAAACTTGTAAAATGTACAATTTTGAAATTTAAAATCTAAAACATTTCTTGGGAATATTTGAAATTTTTTAACTAGATAAAGTAAGTTTATCAATAAAACAATGAGAATATGCACTCGATATGTAATGGTTAACATGAATCAATACAATAGAGTCAGGGTGCATAGTGACAATAAATGAAGAAATAAGGGAAACTCTGCTTCCAGATGGTATAACAAATAAGAAGAGATATTTCCATTTCATATAAATAGTTTTTTTCATTTGGAAACCATATATAAACAAATCATGATTTATATTTTAAAAGATTGAAATACTTTTAGGAAATCATTACGTTTCAATTAATGGAACATTTCAAAAATAAATGGCTTAATAAAACATTTTGTATACAATAGTTTATAAAATTTCTCAATGTATATTAAATAGTTTTAAATAATGGAATATGTATACTTACCAAATACAAATAAAAACGAAATATGGTCTTGTTCAATATAGGTATGATAGTTCAATATATAGGGATCCCACACTGTGAAACGACAAAGATTGTACATATTCCCCTTTAGGCCTAAGGTAAAGAGATCTCATCACCATCGCCAATGGAGTGAGATGTGTGATATGATGTTATAGAACATTTTAGAATGATCAAGTGTCACCTAAAATATTACACTAACAACCTAAGGCATTCATTTTCTCAACTTAAAAATCGATGATGGGAAATTCAATTTATAACAAACATTCAATTCATCCCACTATCCATTTCGAAAATCTTTATTTTCCATTTATAAATTATAACTCAGGTTTTTAATCAAAACATTCATTTTCACTATGTTAAAACCGTACATTTCTCATTAAAACATTTTAATCTAGTTTTCACAAAACAATGATTTGATATTTTAATTGAACAATTCAATTTTCAAAAAATTCCATCAATTGCTCAAGAGACCCCAATTCACTGGAATTTGTTTTTGTCACATGTTATCTATAAAATAAATTTCTAAAATTTAATTAAACAATTTAGATGATATAATTTTCATCTGAAACCAAAACCTCAATTCAAAACCTTTTATGTAATTTCAACATTCATAAAGGGTAAACACCAACATTAATTCTCAATAAATTGTTAAAATGTCAAATTTTCCATTAAAACAATAAATTCATTCCACATCCTTTTGAAGAATTCAATATTCTAAAGGGGAATAATACCTACATAAATTCACAATACATCATTAAAATTATGAACGAGCCTTGAAAATAATCATTTATTTCAACGAATCCCTAATGTATTTAAATGATATATTATAATTCAAAAACGATTTAATAACTTTCAAAACATGGGATTATACCCTCCTTCCTTGAAGGTAAATAATTTTTTCCAAATAACCCAAGAACAATGATTTCCAAAAAAAATTAGAATAATTTAAAAGTGCTTCTTGGTCATTTAAAAATTTCATGCATTTAAAACTATTTAGGATACATCAAATAGATCAAATAAATTAATTCAAATCATGGATATTAATTTTTTAAATCCAAAACTCCACTGAAGAACACAATTTTACCAAAAAATTATTTAAAATTTGTTTTAAAATAAATAGAAAACAATAATGTAATTTATCAATTCACAAAAATGTGAGGGAAATCAATGTCAAAGACATTTAATTCATGTCATATCCTCATCCACAAAAAATTAGTCAATGAACCTTTTATGAAGGATTAAGAGGTTAAAAATCATAGAAATTGTATTATAAATCATGAAACATGTATCTATGAATTATCTAGATAAAATCAATCAAAAAATTAAGTAATATAATAGAAATATATAATTGTAATATATGGAATCCAATTGCAAAAAATCCGAGATGTGTCACATTTGATAGAGATCAATGAATCAAAGAAGAGAGAACTTGAATGACAAGAGTGGATATCCTAGATCTACAATTAAACATCAATCCATCAATATCAATAAAAAATAAAGTATTTCACAACCATTAAGAAGAAGGAATAAAGAATATAGTGTAGATCAATGATCAAGAAAAAAGGAACATACCCTAAGATTATCACTACTTAAATCTACCAAGAGATGGGGTTGTGAGCGTCAAAATGCATCAGTAAGGTTTTTAGAACCCTAAGAATCATATTATACTCAAGTGGGAGATGTTTTGGGGTTATTTAGGGGTGTTTAGGTTCAATAATTATAATTTTTGAAAGTTAAAATTTTCATGCATGGTTTCCAGGGTTAAGTCGCATAGTTTTCACTAACCGTGCACCCAGAATAGACCCCTTATATTTGTTGCATGTTTTTTTGCATACATTGTCAAACCTTGTACCAACCATGTGACCCCAACTGTTCAATCTACACACTTTTTTTAAACCATGCTCAGACCGTGTGAAAACCATGCACATGCCCAGAACCCCCCACCCAATGTCCAGAAAACTCCCAAAACGACCCTAAAAGATACCGAGTCATTGGGAAATCAAATCAATGGGTCAAAATACATAAAAAAAGTAACAATATGTTATAATGAAATTTTATGATTTTTTCAATAAATATTATTTATGAAATTTTATGAAATTAAAATTCATATACAAAAAATTAAATATACCAATGAATGAAAATTAGTTTGATAAAATAAAATTCATTTTTATAATAAAGAAAATGATATTATCTATGGTTTATTTTTTAGAAACATTTATAAATATTCTAATTTTATGGTGAATAGTAAAATATTATTTTTTAGTAAATGATATATTTTAAAAGACACCATTCATGATGTAATAATGACGTAATGAATTCTATAATTTTAGTATTGACCAAAAACATGTTTAATAAGTTTAATAATCCATGAAAATGAAATTCCAATCCTCAAAGGAATTTTTCAAAATCTAAAATTCTAAAGTATCCATTTTAGTAAATTTTTTTCCATTTTCCCTTTTAATTTTCATTATGTGATCATATTAAATATTCAAATTTGTAGAAATTTGTAAAATTTTGTTATTTCTTTCAAATATTTATAATTATGTTAAAATAACACCTCTTCCTCCACATAGAAAACAAATTAACATTTAAATACTGATGAAAAACCTACTCAATTACAATATTATAATACACTTATCATATTTAGGGTTGTTTGGGAGTAGGAAAACTCAGGTATTTGGAGAATGAAAACATCGCAGAAGAGGATCGACTTCGATAATAAGGTACTTCTCTTTCATATTTTTATTTCATTTTCCTTTTATAATACCCTATCTGATTTTATCTTTTATAATATAAACATTATCGAAACAATTAAATTACTTTTTTAATATGTTAAAAATACTGTAATTATCCTATAAAAATAGTATTCATAATATAATAACATATTATATATCTTTCACCATGTATTATGTCAATTTATTTTTAACAATCCATTAACTTCCAGCGAGGTTTTTTCTAATTATGTTCTTACCACCAACCATATTTGTGGTTATAATAAATTATTTATGATAAATATATAAATATCTGTATTTATTTTCAATTTTCTATAAATAACTTTACTTATATGTTTGTGATCGTGAAAAAACATAGGGAAATTGGTACCAAACATGATAATTTAATGAAAACATGACATAAATATGATTCATGTTTAAAAAATAGTATTATAAAATTTCTTCCAAACATTATAATTGATAAATAGTGAAATAATTAAATTAAATTAAATTTTGGTATCATCTATTAACCAAGAAAATTTCATTATATAGAAGGTATAATTGAGAAGAAACATAATTGTATTTAATACAAGGGGTTCTAAACTTCTTTATATACTTTTTATGTTATCTCATTTTTTTAAATTATTTTCAATATGGATGTTCCACTATTTCCTTTAAATCACCATTTACTACTTATTATTTTTTATTTATGGGTAAATATATGTTTCTAACTTGTAGAAATGATTTCAGTGAATAACCAATATATTTTTAATGGGACATTATTTTCCTAAAAAAATTCACTTACACCTCTTATGTTGTTTCTTCTCCACTAATGAATAATGATTTTCTATGGAAAATATTATTTACATTGTTCATTTGGGATCCCCAATGTTTATTCACAAATGTATTATTTTAAACCCCATTATGAAACCCTTTCTATTCCATCGGTATATTTCATTACTAAAAGTGTTATATAATTCCATTCCATGTGGGATATATGATTATTTAAATTATATGATGTTATTAATGGGAATGAAATTATAGATCCCTTCAATATAATGGGTAATATTATATATCTCATTATATTATGTTTATTATTCATTAAAATTATTGTAATATTATTTACAACTATTATGTAATGAGTTATGTTTATATGATATTCATAACATGACTCCACATTTATTCAAACATATGTGTGGTATTTTACAAATATATTAATATGTTTCATTATTATTAAAATTCCATTTTCCATTCCATTCTGAATTTATTCCTTCATTATTATAATGTTGATCCCATGCTTAAGATATGATGATAGTGATTCTTCTAACCCATGTACTACTGATTCATGTCTCATGTTCCTTCCATGTTATCCCTCCCCTTTGTAGGATTTTAGCTCACCCATTCATTGATCTATATCCATAAGTTTTCTAAATGGTTTGGGATAAATCCTTATTTTATTTTTAACTAAAATAAAACCCCTCTTTTGAATTTGTATAGGGAGACCCATTATATATCCATAAGTGAATACATGTTAATAGAAGGAAATGTGTTCTTTAGGATGGATTTGAAAATGGAATTAAATAATCTTACAGTTTTATTATGAGAAAGTGTTTTATGATCCTAATTTTCCAATGATATTAAACAATTGGATCTAAAATTTTATTATTATTTTTATTTAGCTAAAAAATTATGTAATAATAATTTATAAAATGTTGGATTCTATAATCACTATACTGTACCATATATATTCATATTTTAGTGGAAATTAGGGGACACCTAGTTTTTGGGGAGGATGATACCACAATTGAAGAATCTATTGAGTGGAAGTATCATCACTTGATGATTATATAATGGTGTGAATTGGGTATATCTATTTGATTTAAATGTTTTGTTTGGGGTTAAAATGTATCTCTTATCATTATAACAATATAACATTACAACATTTCCATAAATCTCAAGAATTTCACATACCTACCAAATTTGTTTTTTTTAATAAAAGATTTCAAAACTCAATGCTTGTATTATATGTAATTTTATAGATATGTTTAAGGTATAAAAAATACCTCTCGTATCCATTGGAATTTTTTTGAACCAAGAAAGACCATCATAGATCAATATTCTTTGTGATTAGATGATAATCTTATTTATATTCATCAAAATCTAATTTTTGAATTTTGAGATAACAAAGAGAGATTTTTAGTGGAAATATTAATGATCTATTTATATATTTTTCAAATTATTGATGAATAAATTCTATAATATATGGCTATGAATATCTCAAGGAGAATAATATAACCCCATTTAAATCACAGTAGTAAAAATTATAATTATAATAGAAGATATGTAAAAATTATTGTAATAAAAAAAATTCAATCCCAATTTAATGTCACATAAACATTGAATTATAAAATGAAAACAATATTTATAGATTCAAAATGATCAAATATACAACAAAAATAAATTTAGTGTAGAAAAAATTCTCTATCTCTTTAAGGATCCGTCATTTGTGGTGTTTGGAGGTTAGCCCTTATATAGGTGTTGGATGATCCGATGATGGAATGAAAAAAAATATAGTCTATATAATATTAGATTATATGATCTATAAAAGAAATGTAACCCTTCTAGGATGTGTATGATACATATTACATTTGAAATGTGTGATTAAAAAATAATTTTACCAAAAATGAACCACATGTATAATATCATTTTCATAACTGAGTGGGCCTTTTCACAACATGTGATACTTTAATCATGGTTGTATAATTATTTTTTAAAATAATTGATACCATTGAGGGTATCATATAGAATTCACAAAACACTGTCACCTCAATCAAGTTATCCAATGAACCTAAGAGTATTGTGGATATTGGTTTGCATGATTCATTTGGGGGTGACAAAAGAAACAAAAATATAGAAAGATATGTGTGTAGTATTTTGGGGTATGTGGATTATCTAAAATAGACACTAAATGTTTTACAATAAACCTTATTACATCAGAGACCAAATAAAACAATGTTTGGGTTATTTTAAAGATATTTTATTCTTTGATTATGTTACTAATTATTAAATGAAATTATTATTTTTTGTTTATATATAATTATATTGAAGTTATAATAATTTTAAAATTCTTATGGTGACCTACCATTAATGTAATGAGAGGAATATACCAAATTCACTATGAATTTTGATAAAAAATATGATGTTATTTATAAATTATAGAGAATACTATTATTTTTTATAATAATATATATGAGGATGTTGTTTGATTACATATTGAGTAACTATTAATCAACATGGATGATTCGTTAGTTAAAGATGGTTGAGATTTACCATTCTTGGTAATTCAAATATTTTTATAAAATGAGGAGTCTTATATATAGAAATGAAAAGAAATATAAGATATTAATTAATTAATCAATTCAGAAATATTATTAAAACAACAAAATGGAATAAAATTAGTGATTTAAAATAACAGAATTTTAGAAAACATTTTTATGTAATGGGATATTATTTTAAATTATAAACTCATGAATTAAGATTATGTGGTGATAATTAAAATGTAATAGGGTTACCATAAAACTCATGATGATGTGGAAGATGATTTCATTATTGTAATCCAATAACATTAATAAAACTGAATTAATCTAATTTCTTAGGGATGGAATTTACTATGTCTGTAGAATGATATAAATGTGTTTATTTATATCAAGACATGAAACTATATCTAATAAATGTATTTCTAGTTGTTTTAGTAAAAATGATTGTAATAATGACCACTGTTTCAATTCATAAAACGAATCAAAGTAATTGTTTACTACGGATAAATAATTATTTCCCTAATGTTGAAATATCATCATAAAGGGACCAGAAGTACCAAATTAATATTTTATAAATAATGATAATATAATAATGATTTATGACTTGGTACATGAAAATTTAGAGATTGTAAGGATTATAAAAATTACACCAGTGTTTCATGAGATTCATTAGGGAATATATTATTGTAATACCCCAAGATTTCACTATAATTTTTCTCTTTAATGTAATTTAATATCTTATATTGCACAGAACACTGACTTGGGTTGTGTTATACGCAAGATTTAGTTTCTGCGAAACAACAGATTATTATTTTAATTATTTAAATTATATATTTATTTTTCAATTAAATATTGAAATATGTATAGTAAAATATAAATTTTGAATGTTATTTCAAATTTTTTCACATTAATAATATATATTTACAATGAAATGTATCAGTTTTTTTAAAATATTTATATATTTAGAAAATCTATTTTCTTAAAAGAAATACTTGTTGTGTACTATTGTGAACAATAATAAAATTAATTTTAAACACTCGTAAAATTGAATTTGGTAAAATGGACTTCATTTTTGAGTTTGGAATATCAAAATTATCTTAGGGTGAATTTTTGGTATTTTTCTGAATACATTCAATTTTTAATGATTAGTGAAAAATACATCATAGTACATAAAAACCGACTTTTCTATTTAAATAATTATATTTAAATGAAAAATTATCTTAAATTAAAAATAAATATAGATTATAAATATTAGTACAATTTAATTCATTGGAGTCATTTTATATTAAGATCAAATATATAATGTTTTATTTAACATTGTTAACGTCTTTTTACCAATCTTCTAGGCACATTTACCCATCTTCTAGGGACATTTGCAAATTTTAATAGAATGTAATTTTACTTCTTCTATGAGTTGAATATAAAAAATACAAGAGACATGGTTGAAATCAGCAAGTAAAATGCGGTTCAATTGGATGATAATAATTTTTGGTGAATAATAACTTTTAATTCTTATTTAGCACGGTTAAAAGTAAATAAGGTAATTGAAGGTAAAAATAATATTAAAATTAACCCAAAACATGTCTTAATTCTATTGGATAATTTTATTTTGACCCAAATCAATCGTAGGACAAAAATAAGATCCTTTTGATACATTTTTATTAGATTAGTACTATTATTATATTTTATTTAAAGAATAGTTAAAATTGTTAAATTCAATGTTTAATAACTAAACCATTTTTAATATAGTGATAAAACTAAGTTAAAATCGACTATAAATATTAATTATAAATATAAAAATATTTCCAACATCATGGTATTTTATTTATAATTTTTAGAAATTAAATAATTAAATTTAGTTATGACACAATGATGATGCAGTAATTACCTTATTAATTAAAGATTAAATTAATTTATGTTATAAATATTAAAACAAATGTAAATTGAAAATTTTGAATCCATAAAAAATTTTATAGGTTAATATGAAATTCTAAGGTGATTGAATGTATTTTTTTTGATTTAATAAATTTTTTATGACATTCACAAAAACCAAATACTAAATAGTGTTAAAATTGACGTAAATGAGTTTCTAAAACAAATACTATATTGTTAAATGATATAACATTCCTATAAAACTATGATTCATCCAAAGGAATTATATAATGTTATAAATGTCATTAATTAACCACTTGAGATTATATTGTCATTTTATAGTAACTATATTAAACATTTAATATAAAAATACAAGAAGACATGGTAAAAGTTAAACTATTTAACTAAGTGTTAAATATCAAAGATAAGGTTAATATGGGGACCTAATATTGTCTAAAACCAATTTTATGCGATTATTGCTTCCCATAACCACCTTTTCCTCTAAATAAATCCATTTTTAGTTATTAGTAACCTAAAATTATTTTATAATAAATTAATATTTGATACTTTTCCTAAGGTTCCCCTCACATCTCTTATAAAAGGGTACTTCCCCTTCTCTTAAATTCAACCCTCCAAATCCACTTGACTCAGCCAAACCAGGATCAAATATCCTCCAAAATACCTTCACATAATCCTAGAGGCCTTTCTTTTATGATAAATCCAACCTAAGGATCCCTATTGTTTAAATCAAAATTAAGAACCTGAAGAAGAGGTAATTATTTAATCATCTCTTTCAATGTTATTTTCTTATTCCACTTCCTCTTTCTTTGTTGTTTCCATTTAAAAATAATAACTCTAGTACTTTCTAAAAAATGACATGTCATTATAAATATTGTGAAACAATATTCAATTTTTCCATCCATCCTAGGAAAGAAAAATTCACCATACCTCTGTAAGTACGACTTACTGTCTCCACATCGTGGTATAGTTTGTTATTCAACATTTTATTATTTTGATGGGTATAATAATGATTATAACTGATGTTATTAATAAATATAACATTTTAATTTTTATTTATATATATTATACCATCCAATTACATACTATTTCACCACCAATAAAATGATATCATTGCTCATGCGTACGTAAGGCTTACCGTCTTCACGAAGCGATGAGATTCATTTCCACGTTCACCATTCAACGAAAATTATAAAAATATATATTATTAATAGGTATGTAATATATGAAATAATAATGATAATGACAATGAATATATATATATATATACATATATCTGATTCACATACTTCTATTCAATATGATATGAAAACGGAAATAGTGTTTATGCGTACGTACGACATACTGTCTCCATAAACGGTGTTTTCAATTTAATTTAACTATCTTCTATACATATTTATATTATTAATATATATATATTATAAAAAATAATTTATTATATTCAGGATTAAATTAAATCAAGATATAAGTGATACTATCAAGAATAACAAGTTAAAACACGTACGATAAAGAAAACGATTATTACCCAAAATGTTATTTTAACATAGAAATTATTATTAAATGGGTAGTAGAAAGCCTTAAATGAATCATGTATGATATCATAAATATGAATATGGTTCTGTTATAATTTTATAACATTCTATGGCCATTATACAGGAGGTTAAACGTACCCTCGACTGAAGGAAAGTACAAGGTAATGGATAATTCTTCAATCTCATTATTATATGAGATTGTTTATGTGTAAGTATTTACTAGGAAATATTTATCACCCATGTACATGATTAATAAAAAATATTCCAAAAGGAATATTTTATGTTTTTTTGGAAGGGACACTTTAGAAATATCACCATTTTAGATGTTTTAATGAAATATTTTTCGCAATATTTTTATTTATTGTCCATGTTTAAAAATTATTTCAAGGATTCTTTAATATGGACATGATTGTTGTAAAATGTTAAATCCTTTAAAAAGTTTCAAAGTGGTATGGGAAAATGTTATTAAAAAATATATATTAAATTAATTTCTTTATAAATATGTGACTTTTAAATGATCTCACAAAAAAGAATATTTATCTCAAAGAGTTTTACTAATTATTTTCAACTATTTCAAAATCCTTTATTGTATATTATTATTGATTGATGTATATTTATTATAATACAATCATTCATATTTTATTGAATGAGTTATAATATGTTTGTCTATGGATGCACCATTTTTATACCACTCATGGTTTATAGTTAAAGTATTGACATCTCATTTTCTAGTTTTAATACGAATGTTTATGTTATGTTTCAACAATTTCATATGAAAAATGAATTGGAAATAGTAAGTGAATAGTGGGGCTATCTATATCCCTTTGATGCGTCGGTAGGTCTCATGAGACAAAGTAGTGTCTTGGCGCATGAACTTTAAAAAATTTAAATTTAGGGTCTTGGAACGAGGCCTTGACATTGTGGTTAAGATGTCTGACATTATGCCTTCCATAATTATGAGATTAGTTATTAATGTTACATGTAATTATTCAACCAGTAAAATATCAACGTGAAGAAGTTAATGGAATTATTTTATTCAACTTTTCCATATTATACCGAATTTTATATTTAAAGGGCTTGCATTTCAATATTATACCATGATATAAAATATTATGATTATTTATGATATCTTAGGATATATTTTTTGATGATTATTGATAATTTGAGCTCACCCATTTATTATGTTTTATTTTCCTAAGATACCAAGAAGTATATTATGAATTATATGCTAGTTTAAGAAACAAGAATAATGGAGTTCTCAGAGGATTATTTATTCAGTTTTTGGGTTATAATTTATAATGTAAAGTTCATATATGTAATATAATTTCTAAGACTGCTAAACTGATCAGTCCTTCAGGACTTGACTCCTTGTAATCATCACAATTTATTAAAATAATGCACCACCTCCAGGCATTTGGGGTCGCGTCGTTACATTTTGTATCATTTTAAGTTTACCAAAAACCTTTGAAATAGATTTAGATAAAATATGAATAGGAAACCTTACCCTAAGATAGAATTAGAGGATTCGTATAGAAGAATATCCAAAAAAAATTGTAATGAAGATATTATGTGGGTTTTCCAAACAATACATTCTTGTTTAGGTACTACAAATGGAAGTGGTTCTGGAACAGTTGTACATAGGAGTGAAAACTCTGACAAGGAGTTTCGGGCTTGGCCCGGGTTATCTAGGTACATGACAATGAGCCTTACTTCGCACCTAGTTTGGCACTCCAGGGGGATATTCTTAGTATAATTCAATTTTTTGTTATAAACCATTATGAAGGATTTAGGAGTAAATATATTGGTAAGGAAACCAATGTTATGGTTATGAGACTAGATGTGTGTAAATCATCAATTAATGCTGTGAATTTTTATAGTTTTTGGATTATACATTATGATTCGATCTAACCTAGTGTATGTTGTCAATAGAAATGGAGACCAATAGAGAGAATGGGAACTCCAACAATAAGAATGATCCAAATAGTAAGAAATATCATAACTTTCATGGTCTTAATCCAATATTTAAAAGGGGAATATTCTCCCATGTATCCGCATCATATGAAGAAATATTATCATGTGTTAATTAGATAAGTAAAGAATTCTCAAAGTCTTATGGATTTAAAGGGAAGCAATAAAAGAATATTATGGAAAAAATTTTGAATAAGAGAATAAGGGAAATAAGTATTTTCCTACATGTGATAACTCTAGAAAGAATCACCTTGGTAAATGCTTTATGGGAATGTGAGTATGTTATAAGTGTGTAGAAAGAGGACACCACGTTCATGATTTCAAGGTTAAGAAAGTGGTTTCAAATGTACAATGATTCACCTACAAGGAGTTGGTAAAATATTAAAATCAATGTCCAAATCATTAAATTATGCCGCAAATGATGTTATTGGTTAATAATCAAGTTATGATACTACCGTAGATGAAGGGGAATGAATAGTGTTATTTTGTTATTATTAATGAATTATGTAATTTGAGTGTTTTATCAATGATGTATTGGTTATATGAATTTTTTAAATAAATACGAATTGTACTGAATTACTATTTTGTTTATGATTTGAGATTATACATTTCAAGGAAATGTGGCTCAATAGAAAGTTAATTGTTTTTGTAAAATACATGGTTGATGGAAAGATAAACATTAATACAGTTCTAAAACTGAGGTAGTGATTTTGGAATAATATATGATTGATTTAGATAAATTATATTATATATTCTTGACTACCTTGAAACTGATTAATGATTTTTATATTCCATCATTGTTGTTGTTAAACAATTTATGGATTTAAGGAGTACATCTAGTGTTCTGTGTTTTACCGATGGAATAAGGATATACATACATATTCAAATAAGGTTTTATGGAAATTTAGGTTGTTAACCTGCTTCAATAAAATACATGATTAAGGTATTCACATATTGGTCTTAATTATGTTATGTTGACCTTAATTATAATTTTTTGGACTGTGAGTTTGGACACAAGTATTTTGGACAAGTCTTATGGTTGGAACTGAGTATGTTGGACACTTTATTTTTTTTGTATGAGGCTAAAGTATGATTTTTTAGATACATTCACATAACCTTTTCATTTTCAATAAACATTTATAGAATTAAGGGATTTCTTTTAGACCTTATGATTTATCAAAAGTGCTTTTGGAATAAAAAAATCATTTTTTGAAAATTCATTTCCCAGTGTAAGGGATGAATTGAAAATATATTGAAGCACACCCAAATGATGATATTATGATTATGACAGGTAATGAAGTAAAGTTTGTTTTCTTGAGTTATTATCTTGATAGTAAATTAATCCTCCACTTCATAAAAAATTATCTAAAAAATGTTTTATCCTAATACCATATGTTTTTTAACTGATGATACTTTAAATCATTATAGATGGATGAATTTGAGACCCTCAATTTTACATTTATGATTAAATTGTTTGTGATTGATGACCTCAATCACTCCATATAAACATTTACATTTTCCTCAAATTATGTCTATCTAATTTCCAACAATGTTATATTATTTTAAATCCTAATTTGGTGGTGACTTTTTCATTTTCCTTCCCGTCTCATTAATACTAAATTTTATTAACTGTATTTCTGATGTGGGTTTTCCACAAAGGTATTGACTATTTTAAACTTTTTATTTTCTAAGAACAATTTCAAATTAGGAGGATGAAATTTATATAATGAGGGGAGAATATAACACCCAAATATTTCACAGTAAGTCATCTCTTTAAAGAAATTTTATTTCCTATATTTCCCTCAACACTGATTTGGCTTGTGTTATACACAAGATTCAGTTTCTATGAAATAACACCTTAATATTATAATTATTTAAATTATATATTTATTTATCAATTAAATATTGTAATATGAATAGTAAAATATAAATTTTAAATGTTATTTATAAGGTATTTCCATAAATAAAATATATTTATAATGAAATGTATAGGATTTGTTAAAATATTTATATATTTAGAAAAGTTATTTTATTAAAAGAAATATAGTTTATGTAATTTTGTGAACAGTAATAAAATTAATTATATACACTCCTAAAAATTGAATTTGGTAAAATGGAAATCAATTTTGAATTCAGAATATCAAAATTAACTTAGGGTGAATTTTTGGTATTTTTCTGAAAATATTAAATTTTTTATTAATATTGAATAATACTGCAGAGTACATAAAAACTGACTTTTTCATTCAAATAATTATTCTTAATTAAAAATTTATATTATTTTC
The DNA here is from genome assembly GCA_963277665.1 of Viscum album. Classification (NCBI taxonomy): domain Eukaryota; kingdom Viridiplantae; phylum Streptophyta; class Magnoliopsida; order Santalales; family Viscaceae; genus Viscum; species Viscum album. The sequence continues at coordinate 619,981,478 of OY728167.1, read as the reverse complement.
AAAATAGATACATTATATATATATATTAGTAAAATTTAATTCATTGGAGTCATTTTATAATAAGATTAGACATATAAAGTTTTATTGAACCTTTTTAACGTCTTTTTACTCACCTTCTATGCACATTTATCCACCTTCTAGGGACATTTTCAAATTTTCATAAAACAAAATTTTACCCCATTTGTGAGTTAAATTTAAAAAATATAAGAGACATAGTGGAAAAAAATAAGTAAAATGTGGTTCAATAGGATGCATATAATTTTTCTTGAACAATAACTTTTGAATTTTATTTACCACATTTAAAAGTAAATAAGGTAATTATAGGTAAAAATAATATTAAAATTACCCAAAAACATTTACCAGTTCTCTTGGATAAGTTTATTAAGAGAAAAATCAGCATTAGTAAAAAAATAATATCCTTTTGATCCATTTTTGTAAGATTAATACATTTCTTATATTTTATTTAAGGAAGAGTTAAAAGTGTTAAATTCAATATTTAATAACGAATCCATTTTTAATATAGGGCTGGACATATGATAAATTGGACTATAAATATTCATTATAATTATAAAATTAAATCCTACATCATGGTATTTTATTTAGAAGTTTTAGACATTATATAATTAAATTTATTTATAACAGAATGATAATGCATTATTACCTTATTGATGAATGATTAAAATAATTGATGTTATAGATATGAAAATAAATGTAAATTGAAACTTTTGATGCCATAAAAAACTTTTCTAGGTGAATATGATATGTTGGAGTTGATTCAATGTATTTTTTTTGAATTAATCATTTTTTTGACTTTTGAAAAAAGAAAATACTAAATACTGTTAAAGATGACATACATGAGTTTAAAAAAATACTATATTATTAAATGATATAATATTCCAAAAATTATAGGATTCATAAAACTGACTTATATAATGTCATTTATTTTTTTAATTAACCAATACAGGTTCTCTAGTAATTTTATATTAACTATATTAACCTTGTAATATAAAAATACAAGAAGACATGGTAAAAGTTAAACTATTTAACTAAGTGTTAAATCTAAATGATAAGGTTAATAAGGTAACCTAAACATGTATAAAACCTATTGGTTGAATGTATTTAAACACATACCCACGTTATCCTTGAAATAAATCAATTTTTGAGGTGTGAGAAACCGAAAATGATTTAGAATGAATTAATATTTAAAGCTTTTCATAAAGTGCCACTCACCTCTCTTATGAAAAGGGTACTTCCCCTTCTCTTAAATTCACTTCTCCAAACCCATTTGGCTCTATAAAACCTTTATAAAATCTCCTCCAAACTACATTTAAAAAATTATAGAGGCCTTAATTTAATCATAAATACAACCTATGAAGTCCTTTTGTACAAATCCAAAGGAAGAACCTAAAGAAGAGGTAATTATTTCATCACCTCTTTCAAAGATCTTTTTCTTCTTCCACTTCCTCTTTATTTGTTGTCTCCATAACAAAATTATAACTCCAGTAAATTATAAATACAGATATTTTATTATAAATATGGTACAACCATATTCATTATTCTTTCCAGTCCATCAATGAAAAATTCACCATACGTGCGTACGTACAACATACCATCTCTACGTCATGGTGTAGTTCGTTATTCAACACATAATTATTTGGATGGGAATAATAATGATTATAATTGAGATAAATAAAAAATATAAAATGTTAATGATTTTTAATATATATTATACCATCCAGTTAAATACTATATCACCATCAATAGATTGATATCGTTGCTCGTGCACACGTACGACTTATCGTCTACATGACACGATGATATTCATTTCCATGTTCACCATTCAACAATTATTATAAAAATATATATTATTAATAAGTATGTAATATATGAAATAATAATGATACTGAATATATATATATATATAAACACATATCTCATACACTTACTTCCTTTTAATACGATATAAAAATAGAAACGACGTTTATGCGTACGTACGACCTACCGTCTCCATAAACGGTATTTTCAATTTCATATATCTATATATTATATATATTTATATTATAAATATATGTGATTAATAAATAATGTTTTATAATCTGTAGTCAATTAAATCATGATATATGTGATACGATCAATAATAACAAGTTAAAACACGTACGATAAAGAAAGAGATTATTTTCAAAAATGATATTTTAAAATAGAAATTATTTTTAAATTGGTAGTATAAAGCCATATATGAATCATGTATGATATCATAAATATTAATATGGTTTCAGTGTAATTTAATAACATACTATGGTCATTCTACAGAAGGTTAAATGTACCATCGACCAAAAGCAAGTACATGGAAAGGATTAATTCTTCAATCTCATTATTATCTGAGACAATTTATGTGTAAGTATTTATTGGGACATATTTATCATCCATGTCCATGTTTCATAAATTTTTTTCCAAAACAAAAATATATATGTTTTTTAAGGAACCTTTTAGGAAGATCAATATTTTAAATGTTTTAATGAATTAATTTTCAAAATATTTTAAATTAATTTCCATGTTTTAAAAATGATTTTAAGGATTTTTTTACATGGACATGATTGCTTTAAAATGTTATTTATTTTAAAAAATATTCAAAGTTTAATGGGACAATTTTATTAAAAAATATCCTATAAATGAATTAATTTATAAATGTGTGACTTTTAATTGATTTCACAAAAGGGATATTTCTCTAAAATTCTTATACTGATCATTTTCAACTATATCAACATACTTTAATGGATATTATTCTTCATTGAGGTTGAATTATAATAATACAGTATTCCATATTGTTTTGAATGAGTTATGATATGATTGACTATAGATATGCTATTTTTATACCATCCCAGGTTTGTAGTTAAAGTATTGAAATTTCATATGCTAGTTTTAATATGAATGTTTATTTTATGTTTCAACATTTTCATATGAGGAATGCAATAGACTTATTAAGTGATGGGTGGGGCCCTCAACAGACCCTCAATGCATCTGTAGGTCTCATGAGAGAAACTGGTGTATTGGCAGAAGGACTTTATAAAATTTATATCTAGGGTCTTGGCATGAGGCCATGTATTTGTGTTTAAGATGTCCGACATTATTCATTCCATCATTATGAGATTAGTTATTAATGTTACATGTGATTATTCGACTAGTATTATATTAATGTGAATATGTAAGTTACATTATTTTATTTATCTTTTCCATATTATACTGAACACCATGTTTAAAGGGATGTGTTTCAATTTTATAACTTTCCATAAAAGTTTATAATTATTTTTGATAGCTTCTACTATATTGTTTATCCTTACTAAGAATCTGAGCTCACCACTTTCTTATTTTTTACATTCCCAGGATGACAAAAATTATATTATGATTTATATGCAGGTTTAAGCTAAGGGAATAATTACATTATGAAATGATTTTTTATGCTTTGTTTCATGTTAGAACTTTTAATGTAATGTTCATGTATGTAAACTATTTTCCAGGTTTTCTTTACTGATCGGTCCTTCGGGACATGATTCCTTGTAATCATGACAATGTATTAAAATAATGCACTAGCTTCGGGCTTCTGGGGTTAGGGACTTTCATTTTTAAGATGTAATGTGCGATTAAAAAGTCATTAATAGTGATTAAAATTAGGGAATTATACTACCCATTTAAAAATGTGTCTATATGAATAATTTATTAACTGCAAATTTTTATTGAATTGTAATTATATTTATATGAGTTAAAATGTAGGAATCCATTGTGGATTATATAAAATCATTGTATTCGTACATGATAAGTTTGGTGTAACTAAAAAGGGGACCCTTTATTGTGAATTAGATTTTTATTCTATTTATTTATTTATATTATTATGTAACAAAGTATATGATCAATCGATATCAATAGATTTAGGATACCATGGGAATCTCATTTACGCTCACCATTTATCGATGAATAATGTGAGACAATGACATTTCTACCTTCCCACTCAATGCTCATGGTATTTAATAATGATGAATTATTTGTGTTCCTATTACTACTCACCAAAAGGGAAAGGTTTTGGTGGTTTTTTTTCCAAAGGATGGATGGGTATGGGTAATTCCTATAATATAGTTTTTATAAGATTGGATTACATGGGTAATTACTCTAATATTCCTAATACGATACTGTGATACATGATAATTTAGTTGAATACTTATACTATTTCATTTACCTGACAATAGGATTGAGGTAGACACCAATGTGTCAAATAATATGACTTCTCTTATACAATATAATTTAATCTAGGATGACTATATATAGAACTACTTCCAAGAACATGGGTTTTTCCTTTAGTAACATGATATATAGAAATAACCTTAGGATGTTTATTTCTTTTGCCTTCAAGATATCCATATAGTTTCTTGTTCTGAAGTTGTTTATTTAATTAATAATTCATAAATATAAAGAGACATGTATTTCTATTTGTATCTCATTAGTAGGTCCATCTTAAGAGATTTATTGGTTGGGAAGTCTATCAACTGATCTGAGTTAATATTTTTATTTTTTAATTTTATTTATATTTCATGACTACCATCCACATATAGGGTGGATGATTTCGATTATCTTGGATTTCGTGAGAATAAATATTGTAGTTCTCACTCAAGTCCTCATCTATAGATGGTGGAATATAAGATTGGGAAATGAGTTCTAGTGACACTTTATTATTATGTAGTTCATGGCATCCCTACTATTAATTTTTTTTTAAAATATATACAATATTAAGTAAAGATTATTATCTGGTAAACATAATGAATGTTAGATATTGGTATATTAATAATGATTTAATATGAATAATTATGGCTACATTTATTTTATTATTTTTCTAGACATTAATTATTTTTATGGAATATGAACAATAGATGTTCATAGGGTTAGCTCACTAATTGGTATGACCATATTGAATAATATTATTCCCACCTACATACACACTTGTTCTTTATTACCATTTTTTCTATGAGTATTATAAAAAATATTTTAAATATGATCCTATATGCTATGGTTCTGGGGTTTATATGATAAATAATGTAGTGGTTTGTCTATTATGATGACAAAACTCATTGCATATTAATTTTATCCCACTTAATTTTGTGAATTGGCACTTTCTTTAGAGACTTACCTGATTATTATAAATTGTATTTTTGAAATATCAATTAAATATGATGATATTTTATGTCTAGGATGTTGTGTTACAAATAGTCATGAACGATTCTTTTTCCTGATATGATGTGACATATTTTTTTGAGAGGAAATTCCTTCCATAATTTTCTATTAATAAATCAATGATGGTTACTATCTTATATCTTATTGGAGACATACATGGGAAGTTCACAAACTGGTTTACCAGGACATGAAAATTTCATATTTTAGTGTTGGGATGGAATTTTGAGGCTTAAATGGGACTCCAATTCATATAGAAATAATAGGGGTTTGTGAAGGTTGTGGGAAGATGAGATATTTCTGATAAAGAATCTTATTAATCCAACAGAAATAAGTTATTATTATTTAAACTTGAATAATGAAATAGGTCAAACATACATTATATTTATCAATGTGTGGACTGTATGATTTAATAATTTATATGAATATTTTTTATAGTTTATGTTGGAAAAGAATGGATGGAGAATAAGTATTTTACCTATCCTCTCTTATTATCTTGAGGTCAAGATGTTGTCTTGGAGATAGTGGGTAGTGGTTTCTAATATTATGATATTGTTTTATACATCGGTAGATATGACCATGGGATAAATAAACGATATCCAATGATGCATTGTATAATGGATCATGATAATGAATTTCATAAGACCCAAGAAGACTCATATGATAGTTTTTCTACAAGGTGGTGTCAATTACATGTTTGATGGAAGTGATATTAAATTATTTTTAATAAATTTATTCCTTTTATTAATTGATATTATTGAATTCTTTGTTTATTTCCTTCATAATACATGATACTTTGTAGAAAACATCATGATTTAAAGATTTATACAAGAAATGTTTTACTATTTGGAGATAATACTATGGTTTTCTTGATTATATGAATCCTTATGAGTAGATTACCCCATGAAAAGCATAGTGAGAGTTTAGAGATTTTTAGGCATGATAGTTATTACCATGTAAATACTTTATGTAATATTATTTTCCATTGTTAACATACATTTATAATTCATTGGATTGGAATTAAATGGTTTATTTATACATATTTTATTGATGAGGGGATAGAAAATAAGGATATAGTATGAATATTTTCAATTAGGAAACTCTATATATATATTTTGGTTATATGATTATATTGGAAATTCATCACAAATCGTAGACTAAGGATCATAATAAGATGAACATTAAGCTCATTAATTCCATTATTAGCATCAAACTACATTATTTTGGTTATATTATACTATCAGGACTAAGCTAATTCTGAATCATCATATGTAGAATGTTTTAACGCATTAGATATGGGGATATTGTTTCTTATAAAATTCACACCATTTAAAAAAAATGGTGAAAGAGTAGGAATGTGTTTGTGATAACTCTATGATATAATATCCCATATTAAATGGATGATGAACTTGTTGAATCACTCTCCCTGTATTATGAAAATAAAAAATAACTAATGTCGGGGGTTAAAATTTATTTATATTCATATGATAGAATATTTTTAACAATATTATATACATAATGTGTGAGTGTGATGAAGATGAAGAGACATTTTCATATTTTTCATTTTTAAGGGAATTTGTGATGTTTTGAGGAAATAATTACATGTGTGTGTATTGATATGAGTAGCTAAAAGTATTATTTTCTTTTAGTAAGAAATAATTTTGAATTATGTAATAGATTTTATATCAGAAGTAAATGATAATTTCTATAGAAATGGAATATTATAGTGTATCTAGTTTATTTAGAATAACTATTGATATATCGTAATAAGTGATACTCCAAGATATAATGATTTCTTATATGAATAAAAAGGTTTAACGATGAAACACAATAATTTTTTTATCCATTTCTAGTTTCTTAACAATCACTATGTAGTGTTTAGTAATTCTATATTATTTGTTAGTGTTTAGATATATTATTGATTAGTGGTCTATCGATTCACCTATCAACACTTACACATTTGTCCTATTTCAATGGTCTAAAAAAATAATTAACCATTTTCTAGGTGAAATCTACTTTCTTCTCCCTAGGGTTTCATCCCCTGATTTTATTTTATATAGAGTATTTTTCCAAGGTTTCATTACACCACTGTTGTTTCCTTCTAGTTTAGGGTTTCATCCATTGCCCCCTTTGTCTTTTCCTTTATGTTCTCCTTCTTTTGATTTTGATCTTGTTTTTGTATTTTAATTTTAATACTATTTTCTAATCCCTTGTGCATGGTGCTTATGAGTTGTGATTCTATTTCTATTGGGGAGTTTTGAGGATTTTGTTGTCTCTGGTTTGCTGTGAGGCTACATTGATGATGTTTTATAGTGATTCTATTTGTGGAATCTTGGTCGTGAATTTCAATGGAAGTCATTCCTGTTTGTACTTCTCTCGGGCCTCCAGATCGACTTCTCCCTCCCAGGTGAATCTGGTTCGACAGTTTCTATGATGTTTTGGGTTGTGTTGTGCATTCTGGTGGGAAATTCCATGTTTCATGGCCAATGTTCAGGCGATAGTGGGGTTTCAGTTTTGTTGGGGTGATGTCGGTGAATATCATGACTCACTATGAAGAATCAAATATTATCCTCGTCTTATTTGGATTCTAGAGCAACCTCTCCTCCCCAGGTCAATTTGGTGAGTTGGATATCACTCAAGATTTGTGAGTTGTTATTCAAGTTGTTATCAGTGATCCAAGATGAATGATAATTGTTTAGTTGATACAATGTACTTTTATAGCTAGTATGCATTCTGGTGTTGAGGGAGTAAAACAATATGCCTTTGAAATGTTTTGACATTAAGGTGATATGATGATGGAAAAGATGATCGTTTTTTTGGTGATCATATTTTTTAGGAAATAGATAGGTGGGTTTCACTAGAATCACAGAAAACATTCAGCTTTAGCGATTTTATTTGATGACATTGAATGGTGTATTCAATTTTATGTGATGTTTTACTCTTAGTAATGGTGATTTGGATAGAGATCATGGATCATGTATCGCATGAGATCAGGCAATGAGGCAGTATAGTGAACAATGTAGTATTTTAAAATTTTTAATTTTTGGTTTTCTGTCTATGGTTCTTGAATCATGATTTTGTTTTTTATGTGAATTTGATTTATGGTTTTGTATATGGAAATGTATTGTTACCATTTAAACATAAAATTTCATTTTCAAAATACCAAAATTAACAATTTGGATCAAGGTTAAAATTAATAGGGGGTTGTTTGGTTTTCTTTTTAGTTTTTATAGTCAATATTATTTTTCTACCTTGAGATAGTATACATCCAATATTTATGATCTATGATATTTATTGTTAACTAAAACTACCATAATCTGTAAAATTTATGAATTCATTTAGTTTTATCATGATATCATATTTTTGGATTTTTAATCTATTATATGCATTGATAGGGGACTTTAGTGTTAGTTTCCAGAGGTGGTTTTTGGTTTGTGCCAAACGTTTTCTATATGTGGACCATCAAACCAAAATACATGTGGATTACACTATGATGAGGACCATTTAGAGAACTATTACAAAGAAATGGAGTAGTAATTTTTTTTATTACGGTCTATTTGAAAATATTTTAGGTAATTTTATAAGATTATATTTTTTAAAGGATTGAGAATCCCAATGATCAAGATGAGGGTTAGCTAATCATTTTATGTTTCCTGAGATAGTACTTTTATTTAAAATGACGACCGAATAAAAAAAATTGCATTAATGTATTAATGGGTGCTTATATGAATAATATTCTTCCCTACATAATATTACATTTTATTTTATAGAGAAAGATGGGTGGAGAAGGTTTCTGTAAGTTGATGATGTTTGTTTTGCAAGTGTATTGACTTTTTATTTCTAATAGGAAAATCATTTCACAAGGTAATGATTTAGAAATTTATAATTACCATTGTACTCACAAAACTAGATGCACAATTTTTTAAAAAATATGTTGTATTGGAAATATATTTTATGGATGAAATGGTTCATCATAATCACCACTTGTTTAGAATAGAATAGATGATTGTAATGGGGATTAATATTAGTTTTTATGGATACAATGAAAATATGATGATGCTTTGTTGTTTTGTATTTCTCACAAATCATAAGTATGTTGTAAAACATTTGATACATTCTTGATGAAATAAAGTGTGAATAATATTTATGTCTTATTCAGATTAATCGTAATCTTGGATATCGTATTCGGGATGAAAATGGAAACATTTGTTGATAAGTAAGTTACAATAATTTCATTGTAAGTCAAATAATGAAGAATTTGATCATAAACATATTCAAAGAAATGAATTTTGTCATGATATTTTCTGAAGTTTTGAAGAATAATTTTGGTGAAGTTGAAGATTGTCTGTCATCGTAATATATTCAATGGATTCATCTTTCTTTGAATGATTGGAAGGTTTGAGGAAACTTTGAGATATCAAAGTTGCTGATTTTCAGTCATACAAAATGACTAAAGATATAAATATTCAGATAATGATGTTTATGTGAATCATAATCTGAAAAGGGAATGAAGTTGAGTATTGAAATATAAATGGTATCATATTCAAAAAAATAATAATCCATTGATAGTGGTACATCTGATCCGCTATGTCATCGTATTCATTAGAGGCATAATTCTTTGAACCCAATAATGATGAAAAATAGTTTGGCATTAGAAAGGGGTCAAGAGCGATCAGGGAGAAGAAGACTGCATGAGACACCAAGACCAATCGTCGATCTGTATGAACGAAGAAGAAGAATCTCACATTGAGATGGTTGGATGTGTTGTCAATGGGGGAGCTTGAAATTTTAAAAAGATTATTATTTTTTGGTGTAGATCAACATCATGAGGAAAGAATTTTTTCTCATATGTATGAATCGTAATGAGGTAGATTGTAGTGACATTGGAGAATCAAAATCGAAATAAATAATTCTAGGAAGATTTATGTTATCTATTTATTTATACATACCTTTGATACTGAGCATTATAATAAGTAAATTATACTATGTAAATAGATATTTAGATTCTGAATTAGAATTATGTTGGTGATGAAATTATGTAGTCGAGATGAAGGTGTTATAATTTTCTTGAAGGATCATGAATATTTGAGAAGAGATTACGATGTCCTTAATGTATCTGATCATGGAACCATTCAAATTCTGAAAATTTGGATATGTGGTGACAAAATTGATAATCACACCCAAACATGTTTTAGGGGAGAGTATAAAATGGGAATTTAATTTTTAATTTCATATGGACGAATATTTTGATCGGAAGAGATATATTTTCCAAATTTGTAGGGAGAATATGTTTTTGTATTCATTTTTCTGGAAGAATTAATTTTAGATAAAAGATAAAGGATACAAGAAAATATTGCAGTGTATTCAGATGACCATCGTATTCGGTGGATAATCATTTGCAGATGATTACCATATTCATCTTTTCATCATATTAATCTATTCATCATAGTTGGATGGATAATCATAACAGGAAGATCATATTTGTTTTTGCAGAAAGATGAAGAAAATTTTCGTAATTTTATCAAACATATTATGATAGAGTCATACTTTCTATATATAGAAAGTGGATTGGGAAACTTTTTTTGGGAAAATCAGACTGCTAAACCTGGACTTTGTTTTATTAGAAAGTCCATGAATTACATACCATCTTCTATATGAGAAGGTGAATAATTGTTTTAATGTAATACAATTGTGAAAGTTGACAATGAATCACAATAACATGTTGTGTTTTAAAAACATTATATTACATCAATTTTCTTAGAAGGACCACACAAACTATTGAATGGATTACATATTTATACATGAGTGAAATTGAATATCCAACTCATTTTATTGCACAGAAAAGAGTTTTTTTCTTGTGGATAGTGTGTTGTTGTTTCATTTACATACCATTCCAAGTGAATAGCTATTTTTATTTAATAGTAAACCAAGTAATTTATTTTGTTCCTTTGAACGTGTTTTTGAATTGTTTTATAGAGGTATAGATATATTTATTTAGGAGGTTATGGTTGTTTCATAATCATGAAAGAATAAAAGAAAAATTTATCATTGATTCACCCCTCCCCCCTCTTAGAGATACAATTATCTAGGTCAGGCACTTACAATTGTTACCAGTGTATAAGGTTACCATTTCTTATTATTGGCTAATGTTTTGAAGAGAACTTGATGTAGAATTTTAATTGTGGGAAAAATAATGAAATTATAGTTTTCTAAGGAAATAATTATCATATCTAGAAAGATAGAATGTTTTCTTATGTCATGTATATTATATATTATCTTGTTGAAGCTATAAGAAATGGGGTTCCTACTATTGATGAAAAATATACACTTAATTTTGTTTATAAAAAGAATAATTAGAATTATGGAAGATTCATGAAATATTTTCTATCACCACATTATAAAAGTTAATTCTTATGATTGAAGGAATTTTAAGAAGAAAAACTTATATGGGAAAAGTTGAAAAGAATATATGAATATAATTCAAAAGTGAAGATGGAGAAATTGAAAATCTAAATGATGAAGTATTTATATTGGAAAATTGGTGAGTATGAATATGGTGGGGATGTCTTCACTAGGGTAAATTACATTTTCAGTACTATAAAATGTCATGGATAAAAATTATATTATTTAATAATTTCTGAAAATATTTTATTAACCCATCCAAAAAACATTGATGTTAAAGTTTCCTCCTTGTAGGATCGAGATCTTAAACATTATCTATAGATGATTTTTATATCACTATAACTACTTATGAAATTAGAAGTGGGAAATAATTGAAAATAAATACAAATTTTGATAGATAAATGTATTTCATTGTTCCCAAGAAATAAAAATAAATGAATATTCTTATTGTTAGAGAAGATGGTGATTTTTAATCTAAAAACGAGGTATGTCAAAATCTTAATGATATTTTATACTAGTTTTATAAAAATGTGAGAAGAGGTATAGGTAAATAAAAAATGAAATATCCAATTAAATGATATTAATGTGGATCTATTATTTACATTGAGGTTAAATCTACTCAAATAAAGAAGGTATAGTATTGTGATGAAGAAGAACAAAAACCATGATGATAATAGAAGAAAAGGGTGATAAAAATAAATCTTCTGCTAGAGGGAATGATAGAAAATTATTCAAATCCAAAATAAGATGTTTATTATCTAAATAAGGGGTAGATGAAGACGGTGATTGTGAGTCTAAAAAAATTGTTTGGTGTGATGGTGAGAATAATGTTATTACAATTGTCTATATTATTGAATTTTTGAAGTAATAGTTTTGAAAAAGAATAAAATTGATTAGAATATAATTTGAAGGAGGAATTGAAAGAATTCCTAAGGGATATTGGATCGAAAGAGATAGAACTATGGAATTTTAAGAATGAATATTACTCAAAAAACAATATTTATGATTTCTTGATGAAAATGGAATTATGGTGATATAAATATATTATTTAAGAAATATCTTGAGGAAAAAATAATTTTAATGAACAATTGGAAGTTGTGTATAAGGAAAAAAAGAAGGAGAGTTAGAACATGTAGAAAAAAAATTATAAAGCTGAACAGAAAGGTAAAAGTATCAAAAAATATGTCTCTGATGTTGGTGTATGCTCTCATAATGAGATAAATGAGATGGTTAAAAAAAATTAACTTTAAAGGGGGAGAAAGAGGATGGAATTACATATGAAAAGATGAATGATGTTAATGTTATGCATCTGGGCAAGATTTTAAAAGTAGAGAGTTCTGAAGTTTCAAAGTACCTTGAGTCTGAAAATAATTTTAACCTTCTAAATTCAAAAATGGTTTTAATACTTTTGATTCCATTAAATATAAAAGTAGAATAGATCCGAATAGGATTATTCTGATTGATAATCAAAAGGATCCTCAGAAACATGCACACAATTCTGGTTAGTATGGATGTTTTAGAGGAAAATATTCATTTTATGGATACTAATATTATTTTGGAGGATTCAGACATATTGAAAAGACATTTTGGTTCCAACAAAAACATTAATATTATTCTATAAGTTAATAGAATAAAATGATTGATTGGGAGTCAATCTCCTCTAAGGATGAAGTCTGAGAAGGTTATTTTAATGAAACCCAAGAAGATTGGAGTAAAAATTTAAAATAGGATCCAACTGCTATAATCTATTTGTGAAATATGTGAACAACCAAGGAATCTTCTAAGGATGGTATTTTTTTGGCACAAAAAATGTTTCTTAACAACTATAAAAATCTAGAAGTGAAGAAATAAAACTGGGACGGAAAATCTATTGTTGATGAATCCTATTTAAAAGCAACAAAAGTAAAATGACATGAATAGATGATTGTGTTTATTATTCTCATATGAAATGATATTTAATATTTAAGAATCTTAAATAATTTAATGATGTAATAGTTATATTTGGAAATGATGAATCCTTTTGAATCAAAGGTGTTATATTATACATCATTGGGAAAGAAAATATGAAATCAAAAAAAAAAATATATGTTGATGAGATGAACCACAACATCCTAATTGTTTCAAAAATATTTGATGCGAGTAAAAATGTTATTTTTAGAAAATATGATGTTGTTGTTAAAATTGAGGAAGATTAATATATTGTTATAAGAGGCCAACATATAAAAGTAATGTTTTTTCAAATTGGTGAAATAAAAAACTCTTGTTATTTGAGTATGGTGGAAGAGAATAGATTATGTCATTAATGGACTGGGTAAATGTGTCAACATAGCATAAGAAAGTTATCAAATTGATATCATGTTAATGATGTTATGGATTTTACTATAATAAGATATTGGTGTAGCATTATTTTTCTGAAGGTAAAAATTACAAATTCAATGTGCAAGAAAGTTGAGATTTGTTAAAAAAACACTAGATAATATTCATTCTGATATCCATTGCCCAATAAGAAAAATATGAACTAATATAGTTAAGTAATTCATCACTTTAATTTATGACTTTACCTGCATTACATGTGTTATGTTTAGGAATCATAAGGCATGTGCTTTGAAAATTATTAAAATATTCAGAAGGTAAGGGGAGAAGGAATGTGAGTATTCAATGAAGAAGTTGAGAATTGGAAATGGTGGCCAGTAAAAGAATGAATAATTTGAATTTTACAATGGGAATAATGTGATTATAAAAGAGTATAGTTCCCCATAAACTCTTAAAAAATAGGGCATCTAAATGAATTAATATATGTTTGGGGGAAAAGGGGAGAACCGTGTTACTCGAACATGGTCTTTCTCATCAATGTGAGAGGAATGACATTAGTATTGGTGTGTATATTCAAAACTGATGTTTCTACTAGACTAGATTAGATATGAATCGATATGATATGTTTTATGAAAAAATCAACATGGTAAACACTTAACAGTTATTGGAAATCCATAAATTACAAATAAGAATGGTGGAATAATTTGAAATTTTTAGTATAAAGGTGAAGATGAAATTTTTCGTGCCTAGGAAACATAAGGAATAGGAGACATATGTTTCAACAATGAAACTTGAAGAATTTTTAATTCAGTTGAAGTAAGTGTTATTGAAAAGATATAAGATGATAAAAATACTCACAGTAATTAATTTTTTATCAAGATAAGGAAATTATTTTGATAAGGATTAGGACAATTTTAATCTTACCCAAGTAGAGGAATCTAACTCATCTATTTATAGTTATTATGATGGAACTCAAAAATATTATCCTGGGGTGACGATGCAAGTGGTGGATCAGAATATTATTGGTGAAAAAACATTAGAAGGATAAAACAAGAAGAAAAACTAATCATACTTATTTGTATTCCAGAGTTTATCTGAATGATGTGAATGATGCCTTTGAGCAACTGGAATGGGTTCAGACCCTGAATGAATAAATGAATCAGATAGAAAATATTAAACATTGGAACTTTTTCCTATGCTAAATAAAAAAATGTTATCTGTTCAATGTGTCCTTTTGAGAAAAGATAAATGAAGGATAATTGATAATTAAAAATCCAAATTAGTGTGAAATAGTTACTCACAAATTGATGGTGTTGATTTTGACGAATCTTTTTCTATGGTGGTAATTTTAGGAACAATTACTATTTTTCATTCTATTGATGAAAACTGATGTGACAAAATAATTGAAATGGATCTATCATCTTAATATTTTAATGGGTAACTTTATGAGGATGTTTACATTGAATAAAATTGTGCCTCTTTTTTGGAAAATATGAATGTTATGTGTTCATAATGAATAAATGCGTTTTTTGGGATAAAATAAGCTCTGATGGAATTATATTCAAAATTGGATCCATTCTTAATGAAGATGATTATTATAAAAGGAATAGTTTATAAAAAAATTAAATCATTCAATGTCTAGAGTTATCCCACATTTTAATTTTTTATGATGATGATATTATCATTTCTGGGAATGATACATGATTGTGTGAATTATTATATGAATAAATGATAGTGTTTTTTTCGAGATGTCCATGCAGGGGGAGAAGAAATAATTTCTTGGGTTAAAAATTGTACAAAAAAGAAACTCATTTTCCTTTCCCAAGAAAGGATTCTATGGAACCTCTTATGAAGGTACGAATGGAAATCTCGAAACCCGATTCAACATAGTTTTCATTGTAAACAATGTTTTTTATAGATGTTGAAGGAATGTATGTTGATCAAAATTAATTTTGGAAGTATATTGAAAGTTTTTTATATTTGATTTCCTCCTGACAGACATTGTTATTCTATTACCATATGTTCAATATTTCAGAGTTCTCATAAGGAGTAACATTTAAATACGTGAAAAATAATTTTTAGATATATTAAACTACCATAAAATTTTAGAATCATGTTTTATATCATACAAAGTAAATATTTGTTTGGATATTCCAATGCTTATTGTACAGAAAATTTTGATGATAGAATATCCACATATAGTGATGTATTAAATCAATGGAAAAGTTGTGTTAGTTTTCATATAAATAATTAAAATTCAGAAACTGTTAGTATGGTAAAATATGATTATATTTCTTATACTAAATATTACTACCAATATATGTGGATGAAAAGTAAATTTAATGAAAAACTTATTGATGTGATGTTATGAATGCTTTTGTGTTGTGATAATCAAAGTGAAATCATTATCACTAGGAATCTGGTTAAAAATTCTAATTAAAAACATATTGATATCAAATATCATTTCATAAAAGAGAATGTCTAGAAGAATGAATTTAATATTGATTGTATTTATATATTAGAACAATAGTTTTCATTTTCAAAAAACCATTACTGAAGTAATGTCTTCTAAATTGAGGTTGAATATGGGTGTCCAACCACTTTATCATCTAGTATAAGGTATCCATTTATTCCCTAACTCATCATACCTTGGATATATTTGTGAAGGGGTATAATTATTTCACAAATCTTTCCATAAATAAAGAATGTTGGAAAGGTGGTGTTGTTGGTAAGCTGTTAATAATAAAATGTATGTGTGTGAACTATTATAACTATTTTTTGGAGTTCTCATAGGGAACACTTTTTTGTATTCTATAAAGTTGAATAAATCATGTATAAAATGTGAGATATAATTATAAAAAATGTTTCCATGGTCACTAATTTTGGAAAAAATGGATTTTCTATCATTAATTCATTTTTCCTACAATGTGTTAGCTCACGTAGGCTTATGTTTTTTTTGATTAATAAATTTCCTAAGGATACAATTTTCAGTGATAATTGATTCTTCGTTGAAATCAAAATCCAAATAGGGATATTGGTGATACCAAGATAGATGTAGAAGTTTTAGTGATGTGGAAGAAGATTGTTTTGCATGTGTGTTTTATTTAGTGGTCAAAAATTATAAATCAATTCAATTTTTAATTTTTTTAAAAATTAAGACTGATCATCATATTATAAAAATGAGATGCACCATGTTTCTGAATGTCCATCAAATTGGGAATATAGTTTCTTGATGAAAGGGTTCATCATACTCACATATTCTCCGGAATGGAAGAGGATATCAAAATGGGGATGAATCAGATTCTATATGGCTATGATGAAAATCAAATGATGATTTTTTATTTTGTATTCATCACAAATCATAAGTAATCTATAAAAACATGCGATGAATTATTTATAAAATAATGAAGGAGAAAATATTCTTTCAACCATATTCATTATGAACGTAGTCATGAACATTTTATTAATGATGAGATGGAACAAATGATTTTGATAGGGAAGTAACAATAATATCTTTGGTATTTTAGATGATTCTTATGATGATCATCAATGTATTCTAAATCATGAAAGATGTCATGATAGTTGATAAATTTTTAATGAATTAAATAGGGAACATGAATATTTCCAATAATCATGGTGACTTCATTGTATACATAATAGTTTGAAGGCTGGGATGGTTTATAGAAAATGTGATAAAACAAATGTGCTAGTTTCAATCAGAACAAAATCCAAAATATATAAATCTTCAGAGAATTATATCACTATGAATCATAATTAGAAAAGGGAAATAAGGTATGTATAGAAATTTAATTGGTATTATAGCATCCCATATATTAAATAAATTTTTATTACATCAAAACTGATGTATATTCATTAAAACATATAATAAATCCATGAGAAGACTATATTGATATAGTGGCCATAGAAACTCGGAAACATAAAAAAAATAGTTCTTAAAACATATACATTTTCTCCTGCTTATTTCTTCATAACATGAATCCTCCTAACATATCATACTTAATACCCTAATTCATTAATTAGGGAAAATAAAAAAATTAATGGGTAAGCTCAAATTCATAGTAAGGGTAATAAATGGAAATATAAATCATATCATAATCATAAGACATAAGAAGATAACATTTGGATGTCTTATCCTGCATATGAATGACTGAGATGTCATGTCATGGGATAAATGTTCATTTGAATTAAATAAAATAATCCTATAAATCATAACATAAGACATGATGTTTTTTGGGAATACACATAATATTAAAAAATAATTTCATATTAGTCATGGTTTATTTCCAAGTCCATCATAGCAGAAAAGTCCAGTACTGAACTGATTTTACTTCCATTCCAGTCCTGTATTGATAAAGATAATTTATTTTACACTATATACATGCATATATCATGATATATAAATCTCTACCCAATTAATTATGTAGAGATATAGTTCCCACCCATCCCATAATGAAATCATTTTTACATGTTCCAAAAAAAATCATTCATCATAGAATAACCTAAGGAATAAAATGGGTTTCATAGTCATCATTCCTTAATATGATAATCCATAAAAAAATGGATTTCATAAATATAATTCTATCATAAACATAATAAACCAAAATAATAATATGTATAGTATACATAAATCATATCCATAATCTTGGATGGAAGATAAATTTTATAAAACACTTGAAATTAATTCTTGAAGAAAATATCATTTCTTCTTCAGAAAAATTTTATTTTCTCAACATGACGTGCAATAATAAAAGAAAAGAATTTAATTGAATCTAATATTAAAATAATGTAATAAAATATTCAAGGAAGTAATCTGTTATGAAGGCATAAAAATATTTTAATTCTGTGTAAGTTAAAAAAAAATTGTCCTCATAATTTTTCCGGAAAAGTCAAAAAGTACCTCGAATCGAATAATGATAAAAGATTCCTTTCATACTATTAAATAAAAATTCACTAAAGGGTAAAAAGAGCATCAAATTGTTTTAAATAATATAAAAAATATCACATATGTAGGAAATATGGACGTGGATGATAAATATACCCCAATAAATACTTGTGTATAACAATCTCAGATAATAATGAGATTGCAAAATTGTCCCATAACATTGGTCTGATATCCTTTGTCTACATCCTATCCTCTTGTATAATGATTAAAATAATATTATTGACTTATTATTTAATAATTTCAATTTTATGATATCATATGTGATCATATTATTATCTTTCTGTTATTATCAATTTATTGTCACTCGTTTTTCAGATATAAACAGCTTTATGCTCTTTTTAAGTTTTGTCAGATAAGTTCATGTTCCGGTTCATAGGATAGAGTTATATCATAAACATAATTATATTATCATAATATATATAATATTTATTCATTACATTATATTATAGAATCATTTTTTATTTGAGATCATGTAGAATGAATCTCATCGCATCGTGGACACGGTTGGTCGTACGTAGGCACGAGCGGCGATATCATTCCCATAATTATTGAATGGTATTGAAGTTGATAGTGTATGATAATTAAAAATCAGTATCATGTTATAATAATAATAATATATAGATATTATTTCCCCCATTATATCCATCCATGTAAGGTGGTGGTGAAAAATAGATTACACCACAACATGGAAACGGTAACCCGTACCTACGCATGTGTGGTGGTTTCATTTTTCATAGGATGGATTTAATGTGGAATACGTTTTTTCATAATTATAATAAAATATTATTATATTATTCAAAAAAATGATGTTTCTTTATAGGTAAAAAATAATTAATAAGAAATAGAATAAGAAAGAAGTTTGATAGAATTGTTGAAAGTGATTATCTCTTCCTCAATGTGCTTCCTCTAAATATCTTCTTAGAGCACTATAGTATGTATTTGAAGATAAAAGGAACTTATACTATTTAAATAGGGAAGTTTTTCGGGAATAAAGAAGGGGAATGGCCATACTTTAAGGCTCAATATGAAGTAACGATATAGGGGAGGGAGTTACCTTACAAAATTGAGTTGACATGAGCTTTTTGAAACTATATAAATAAAAATTTATAATAAAATAAATCCCTTCCAAAAAACCTCCAAAATGTACCAATTTTGAAGATGATATGATATATGGTCATAATATCATTAACCAATAAATTTTTAAAATGTATTTCTTTAAATTTAAACCGTATAATTTTAATTAACACTTAGCTATTCAATATAGTTTTTAACTACGGTTAAAAATAATTCAATATCAGAAGGGTGAATATTTAATTATTTGATTTAAAATAGATCATAAATAAATAAATTATATCACTTTATACCGTATAATAATTATTATATATTTTTATAAAATGTTTATTTTTTATATTACTAAAGAAAACATTGTTTTGATAAATAATCAATAATATCAATTTTGAAACTATTCAATTAACTTTTTTATCATTATTCATATGACGAGATAGCATAGAACCAAAATTTTAAATGTATTCTTAATATGTATTGGTAATTTAAAAATTCATTAAACATGTTAGTTATCCAAAATTATATTGACTTTAATATGATTAATAACATTTATTTTATATTTGTCTTAATAAAATAATTACTACAACTGTATTGTGTAATTATATAAAATGATTATATGTAGAATAAAAATTAAAAATAAATCTCTAGGATGAATATAAATATACTAGTTTTTATAATAATACTTTTAGTCCAATTTATCTTCACTAAAATCTAATATTTGAAATATTATACTTATTAAATTATGAAGGTGACAACTTTAACATCACTTTAAATATAATACTATAAGTGTCATAGTGCCTTTTATAAGGCTATATATGATCCATAACATGGCCATTTTATGATTACGGTCTAGATATACTAAAACAATAACAGTTTTTTTAAGTTTTTATATCTTTTAATGGGTATTATTATTATAATAAAAACAATATTATTTATTTTCCATCAATTAAATAATTTCTGCATCATTAATGTATTAGATTTCAAGGTAATTATTTATTTCCTAAAAATTAAAAATAAATTATCATCGTAAAAGAAATCATTTTACATTTAATATAACTATTTTAATCGAATTTATATTTTCAATAACCTTATATAAAAAATTATTTAGTTATTAAAATTTGAGTGAGTCATATTTAAATTTTCATTAAACAAAATAAACTAAATGAACTAATATCATTCAATTGGATTGCAATGGATAGCATTTCTACCCAAGGATGGTTTATCAAGAAACACACTCATTAAATCGTATTAAGACAAGTATTAGTGTAATTTTTAATAGTATTCTTACACTAATTACACGGTTTCCCCTTTTACCGTATTAATAAAAATTACCAATGTTACTTTTTATAATCACAAAAAATAAAACATATATTTTTAAATATTTATGACCCACTGATTCCAAATATGAAATACAATTTTCAAATTCTAAAGACATAAGTTTTAGAAATTAATATAATATTATTCGCATTGTCAGAAAAAATGAGTTCTAAAAGATAAAACATTACAAAAGATTGAAATGTTTTTATATCTAAATGTAAAATTAACTATAATGACATAAATTATATTGAATTATAAAAATATTTTCAATTTATACTTTTAAACAATTAAATATTATTATTTATCCATATAAATTATTTCGATGAAAAACGTTGTTTTCAAATTAAATATTGTATATTTTTACTATTTATCAAAACATGAATGTTATCAAAAAAATATTTCATATTCATAAAATGTATATTTTTATATCTCACATAAAATTAACATGTTTATGTTTTCATATAAAAACTAATAATGTGTTAAAAAAATAATTTCAAAGGAGTTTTCCATTCAATGGCGTAAAATTTCCCTTTTATGAAATATAGGTTGTTATACATCAAATAGTGTTTATTACTACCCTATGAATAAAATAGTGATTGGATTAATATCAAAAATATTTTATTATGTATATAACATATATATATATATATATAATTAATTTCAATATCAATAGTAATTCAAAAAAAATATCTAATTGAATTATATTTTTCATAAATAATTGATATCCAATGAATTCACAATGCATTTTCATAAGTTTTTTAACTTATTACCAATAACCTAATGGATTGAATATAATGGTAATTTTATATTAATGGTGTCTCGTTGTTTGTTTAAACACATGATTTTGTGAAATACAAGCTACTTAATAATTAAATTATTTAAAGAAAATATTTCATAAAAAAATCCGGTTGTTAAAATGAACCCAACATAAACTAAATTTCCCCATATAGATTCATCACATAAAAACAAACAGATGTAGATATATATTCCTCATCATATCCTCAAGTTCCAACATAGATTTCTAAAATTGGTGGTTCTACCATAAAACAATAACCAAGTGTGTGGTCTTGTTTCATAGATTTTTTTCTCTATGGTCTAGGACTCTATTGGTTGTTCTTCTTAAGAAAGATATTGATCCAACAGTATGAATTCTGAGTTTAGTACATGTGAAGAATTAGGTATGTAATTTATTAGGAGAGACAAAATGAAAACATCATTAACATGAGATAGATTCGGTTGAAGTACCAATTGGTATGTTACCTTCCCAACATTATCCCGATTTTCAAAAGGAATAATATTATTATGGATCAAATTTCCCTTGTTTACAAATATCATTACTCCCTTCCATTGAGATATTCGTAGGAAAACCTTGTCACCAACTTCAAACTATAAGTCTTTTTTTGCAGATTTGAACATAACATTTTCGTCAACTTTGCGCTTCTCTTATGTGTTGATGAATAGATCTGACCTTTTCAGCCATTTCATCAATAAGATCATATCCTAATATCTTTCGTTCCCCAACTTCATCCTAACATGTTGGAGTTCTAAAATTATTTCCATAGAGGCATTCATAAAGAGAAATATGAATACTGGTATGAATTTTATTTTTTGTACGAAAATTGATCCCATGGTAGGTATTGATCCCAAACACATTTAAAATCTATAAATCAAGATTCAACATTCCAACTAGAGTCTCAATTGTCTTCTAAGACTAACTGTCTATTTGAGAATTATAACCAGTGTTGAAACATAACTCTGTATCCAGAGTATGTTGAAGAATTATCCAGAACTTCAAGGTAAACCTCAGATCCAGATCAGATATATTGGAAAGTGTTACTTTATTTTATCTTACGAAATCCTTTACATATATACTGACATGATGATGATTGGAGAAATCATATCAAATAGAAATAAAGTGTTCTGACCTCGTAAGATGATCAACTATAAAATTAATAGAATTATTACCTTTGGATATTTTTTGATGTCTGATGACAATGTGAATAGTGATGTTTTCTCATTTCTATTCTGGTATGGTTAATAGTTGTAAAATCCACTTAGACATATGTATCTCATCCTTAACTTCTTGAAAAACCATGTATCAAGGGAAATATTAGGCAATATCTCTTTTCATTCCATCACACTATAAATACTATTTCAAGTCCCTATATATCTTCGTGCTTCTAGGATGAATAGAGAATGAAGAACTATGAGCCCTATCCAATAACATCTACTTTAATTCTAGTGTGGGGGGAATACAAACCTGATTCACAATACTTATTATTTCCACACAATCAAGGTCCAATTTAAGAACATATTTCACCTTTTTGTAGCTCTACATATTTCTTATGCGCCTCCTTAATCCTCACTTTTGTATAAGGTTTAAAATTCATTTTATAAAGATAATATTTCTCTCATTACATTATATTTTCAATATCCATTATTTGGAAAGCCATAAAATTTTTGATCTTTTGTGATCCTCATCATGGATAGGCTTTCATGGTCTTGTCTACTAAATGTATCCTCAACCTTGTTCTTTTTCCTAGGGTGGTAATGTATTGAGTAGTCGAAATCATTAATTAAACCCCAAGGGTCTTATTTGGAGAATATTCAGCTCCTTTGGTGTGAAAATATACTTCAATCATTTATAATCAGTATAAATTTCACACCATTCACTATAAAGGTAATGCCTCCATTTCTTTAGTGCAATGATTACCGCAGCTAACTTGAAATGATGTGTTGGGTAATGTTTCTCCTTGATTTTCAACTAACGTGAGGCATAATCTATCAAAATTTCATTTTTCATGAGAACACATCCCAACCCCTTTATTGATTCATCACTTTAGATCACAATACTTTCTCCACTACATGGAAGTGTGAGAAGAGGTGCATTGGCTAACCTTCTTTTTATCTCTTTGAAATTCTCTTCGCATTCCTATATTTGTATGAACTTACCTCCATTCTGAGTCAACTTTGTCTTTGTATTAGATAATTGTGAAATATCTTTTTCAAAATGTCGATAATATCCATCCAAACAAATGAAAACATTAGATCTTAGTTACTATGTTTGGTCTCGGCCAACTTTCAACAACTTCTGTTTTTGATGGATCCACATATATCCTTCTCTTGAGATTATGTGACCCAGAAAATGAATCATTATGAAGGAAAAACTAACACTTGATAAATTTTTCATAAATCTTCTCCTTTATCTGGGTTTTCAGTAAAATTCTCTTGGGGAATTCATGTTATTCTTTACTCATTTAATAGAAAAAAATATCATCAATAATGTGTACCACAAAATGATCAATATAGTCTCTAAAGACTCTATTAATTAGATGCATGAAGATAGTGGAGCATTAGTAAGACCAAAAGGCATAACTATAAATTCCCAGTTTCAATACCTTGTACAGAATTACGTCTTTGGTATATCCCCCTTCTTTAACCCTAATTGATGTTATCCTGAACACAGTTCAATATTAGAAAAGTATTGAGCTCCATATAGTTGGTTGAATATGTCATCAATGAGTGAATGTGATATTTTTTCTTGTTAGTGATCTTATTAAGTTCTCGATAATCCATGTAGAGTCTCATTGATGCATATTTCTTCGTAACAAACAAAAACATGTTCTCCCCACAGTGACACACTACGACATATTAATACCTTATCATGATTATCTTGGAGTGGCTTCTCTAATTCCTACAACTCAATTGGTGCCATTATATAATATTTCTTGGAAATTGTAATAGCACTCGATATGAGTTCTATTTAATACCCACCTTCACAATTTTTTTAGGACCTATAAATTTCTCTGGAAAGAGATCTTAAAAATCTCTTAAAATGGGTGTGTACATAATCATGATTTTCTACCTAACCATTTGAGATAAAAAACCTTCATTTTTAGGAATCAATAGACATAAGATTGGACAAATTTCTAATGGAAGGTTATATTCAACCTTCCATCTATAGATGGTTTTAGATTGATCTGGAATATAAAATTTGACATCCCTTTCTTGGAAATTAATATGAGCTCCATATATATAAATCCAATCCATTCCAAGAATCACATCAAATTTCACTATAAGAAGGATCACAAGATTTGCAGGAAGCACATTCCCATAAACTACAACCATAGAGGAATTATAAAATTTTTATGTGACCATTGTGATATTGGTTGTTCTCATAATTTACTCAACATATAATTGTCGAGGTAATACTCTGATACCCTTATATAATTATTTAGTAATAAATTATTGGGTGGGTATAGAATTAAAAAAAAAGACTTTTCTACTTTAGAGTTGATGGTATATGTACCTTTCACCACTTCATTATCATACACCACCTCACCGATAGGGATTTCATGTAAATTTACTTTTGCATTTACTTTAAGAGTCTACGGAAATTGATCATCATCAATAACCCTTGTATTAGGGCATTGATTTACATAATTCACAACTTCCTAGAACATGTAACATTGATTTGTAGGAGGTGCATTCTATGTAGAATTTTCTCTGCTCGCATCATTAGACATATTTTTCTCATCACATTGGCATTCCAATTCTTTATGAAAATATCTTCCAAACATAAAATATTTAATATTCCCTTAAATAAATTTTCCTCTTTGTATCTTTTTTCACATTGAGCATAAGGGATAATTCATCTTCCTTTCAGTGTGGGCTTTAGATTTTCCTTTAAATTCCATTTTTCTTTTCTTATTAAACCCATTGGGATTATGGGTTACTTCAATATCCATCTCATCCATCAGAGGACATAGAATTATTTCCTCGCCACTATTGAATTCCCTTATGGATAATTCCATTAAGTTAATTGGTTTTAATCCACTAAATAATCGATAAATTCTACAGTCATGTTGGATTGTAATTACAGAAGCATACCTTGCATAAATTGTAAAATTTTCTTCGTAGGTAACTACTGATTCTTCATCCTTTTTCATGAGTCCAAGAACTCCTTCTCCGTATTTGTTCAAATAATACAAGGAATGTTCTTATTGAAAAATAAGTTCTTTATCTAATTACACTCCATAGACTCAATTTCAAATATTTTCCTTGTATTCGTTATATTATTCCACGGTTGATCATATTTCCCTTCAAAATGATAGGCTTCTATGATGACATTATCATGTTCAGGACATTGTAGAACTGAAAATGTCTTTTTAGTGTTACTGATCCATTGCTCACCCACTAATGGATCCAAAGTCCCTATGAAATAAGGTTGGAACTACCTCATAAAGGACCCCATAAAATTGTTCTCCCTCGTTTTCTCATTTGGATGTCCTACGTGATTTATATCTTGAGAAATTTGTGTAAGCATAGCTAAAATATTTTTCATTCTAGATCGCATAATATTTTGTTTCTCAGGAGGAAAATAATTCCATTGTCAATCACAGTAAGAATTAATACGAATCTTTCATGTTCCACCCATTTAGTAAAACCAACAAACATAGTGTGATCAAAACTTATAATAACGAGAAAACCCAATAATCAAGAATAAAATTTCAATTTAGGGCACATTAGGTTTTATCCTAGTTTATTAATGGTAATTTCTAAAACACATATATTATAACCTATACATTGAAATATCATTAGGGTTCTTACTAAGGATTTCCCATCCACATTTGCAAAGGTTAACTATGCCTTTTCTTTGATAGCAACTATAACAAAACATAATTTAAATACACTGATATTAAATTATAATTGGATTATATTACATAAAACATATAATAATGCCACTATAAGACCATCATGGAATAGTGTCTTTAGCATCTGGGAAAAATAAATAATTGTTTTATAAAATATCTATATTGTCTCCCACTTATTTATCCATAAGTAGACTCATTTTGTCATATATTTCTTAATACCATTCTTCATAATTATAGGAAAAGAAACATATGATAGGGTAAGATCAAATGATCCATATGGTTAGAAATGAGAATTATCGATTATATCATAGTCATAAGACATAAAACATAACATTTGGATGTCTTATTCTACATCTGAAAGATCCTGATATCATGTCATGGGATAAAAGATCATAATAATTAATTGACATATTTTGATAATTCATAACATAAGACATGAACTTTTTTGGAATATACATAAGGTTAGAAATTCATTTCATATTAGACAAATCTTACTTCCAAGACCATCATAGATCATATTTTCTATTACTTAACTAAGTTTACCTATATTTCTAGCCTTGTACGACAAAACCATATTTACATGTCGTTCCAACCATGTCTATCTAATGAGATATAAATATATACCTACTGCATTGGAAGGAGGTATAAATCCCAAATATCTCGTAATAAAATCATTATTATGCTTGAAAAAAAACAAAATCATTCATCATAGCATAACATAAGGAATAAAACGGGATTCTTGAACATCATTCCTTCATAACATAATCAATGTAAAAAATGGATTTCATAAATAGAATTACATCATTAACATAATCATCCATAATAATAATACAGATAGTATTCTTGAAACATATCCATAATTTTATATGGAAAATAATTTTGATAAAACACTTGAAATTAATTCATGATGAAATTACCCTTTCTTCTTGAAGAACATTTTATTTTCTCAAAATTGCTTTCCATATTAAATGAAAATAATTTATTTAAAAAAGGGGAAATTTTATAATGGAATCTTCATTGAAATTAGGTGTTATGAAAGCATAAAAATATATTAATTCTATATTAGTTAAAAATTATTCTCCTAATACTTTTGCTGGAACAGTCAAAAAGTACCTCGAATAGAATAACAACTACAAATTCCTTTAATACCATTTAGTAAAATGTCAATGAATGGTAAAATTGACATTAAAATTTTGTATAAGAAAAGAAATAATATCACATAATTAGGAAAAATGGATGTGGATAAAAAATATACCCCAGTAAATACTTACATATAAACAATCTCAGATAATAATGAGATTGCAAATTTATCACTTATGTATGGTTTGATATCCTTCGTATGTATCTAAACCTCATTTATAATGAATTAAATAATTTTATTGACTTAATCCAGAATCATACTCATTTATTGATATCATATATGATAATATTATCATCTGTTTGGTAGTACTATTCTATTATAACTGGTTATTCGTATATTAATAGCTTTATGTTCTTATGCATGACTTGTCGAATAAGTTCATGTTCCACTTTTATTTAAACTATTATAATTTAAAAAATTATTTTAGTATAATATATATCATATTTATTCATTCAATTCATGTATATAATCATGTTTTAATTAAGATCATGTAGAATTAAAAGCCTCACATCATGGAGATGGTAGTCCGTATATATGCACGAGCGATGATATCGTTCACATAATTGATGAATGGTATTAAAGTGGACGGTATAAATTACTTTAGAATCACTATAATTTTATAATAATAATTTTTTTTAATTTTTTACCTCACTATACCCTTCCAGGAATTGGGGGGGTGAAAAATAGATTACACCACAGTGTGGAGATGGTAAGTGGTACATACACATGCGTGGTGATTTCATTTTACATCGGATGGATTAAAGGTGGAATATGGTTGTTTAATAATTATAATAAAATATTAGTATATGTTTGATACTGATGTAGTTAATTTATAATGAAACAACCTATTAATAAGAAGTAATTGACGAATGAAATTTTAAATAATCAGTAGAAGTGATTACATCTTCCTCGACATTCTTTCTCTAAATCCCTTCTTTGAGCACTAGAGTTCAACTTAGAATATGACTAGAAGCTTAGAATGTAAATTGGGAATTTTATAAGGAAATTTTTTTGGGGGTGGCTGAGCCTGAAGGCTCCAAGTAAAGTGATGATGTGAGGGAGGAGGTTCCCTTTTATAATTGAGGCGAGGGGCACTTTTTGAAACTCCATATATAATAATATATAATAAATTACAAAACATCCCAAAAAACCTCCAAAATTTCCCAATTCAAAGCGGAGATGAGATAGGTTTGTAATACTCTCAACCTAAAAAAACTTGACTAGAATTTCTTTCAATTTATACTTTATATTATTAAATAATTCATCGTTATACTATTTAATTTTTAATTATGATAAGAAATAATTCAATATTAATAGGCACCAATATTTAATTATTTGATGTAAAATAGGTCCAAAATAAATACATCAGACCATATTTTAAAATATAATAATAATTACATATTATTAAAAAATGATTAATGATTTTTAAATAACTTAATAGGACATTATTTTGATAAACAATCAATGGTAACAATTTTGACACTATTCAATCCAATGAATTTTTTTAAAAATTAATATAAAAAATATAAATTTGAAGAATTTTTTTATTATATTCCTATGAGCTAAAGGTAATCTAGATTATTAATTAGGCATGTTATTTAGCCTATATTATTTTAACTTTATTTTTTTAAAACATTTATTTCATATTTCCCTGAATAAAATATTTACTACAACAGTTTTGTTTAATTATTTAATATTCATACCTAAAGAATAAAAATTAAATATGAAATACTTTGATGAAGATAAATATACTATATTTCATAAGAATACCCTTGGTCATAATTTCTTTAGACCCTCATAGTTTTCATGTTCTTCCCATCCAGTGTCCCTTTTTATGGAATAAATAAATGATTTTGATGAGGAAAGCAAATAAGGTAATTACATATTTCGTAAAAATTACAAATAAATTACCATGTAAAGGAAAAAAATTTATCTTTCAAAATTTTATTTATAATATAATTTATCTTCTATAAAACCTTATATAAAATTTTATTAATTATAAAAATAATTGAGACGTATTTAACATTTCATTAAATAAAAAAAATTAAATGTCCAAATCTCAACTAATTAGATTCAAATAGATACCATTTTGACCCATGTATCATTTAAGTAAAAACACACTCACCCAATGATATTAAGAGATGTTTGAGGGTAATTTTTTGATATTATTATTACCCTTAAATACCCTCTTTACCCTTTTACTTTATTGATAAAAATTACTGAAGTTACTATTCATAATGAACAAAAATAAAATAATTCTATTTACATAATTTGGACCCACTGATTCCAAATATGGAATCCATATTTCTAAATTCAAACCATAGAACCTCCAGTAATTAATTTAATCTTATTCAGGTTATTGGAGAGAGAACGATTTTTAAGTGTCAAAATATCTCAAAATATTGAAATGATATTACATCTGAATTCAATATGAAATTAAATATAATGAAATTCATTATATTGAATGATTAAAATATATTATATTTATAATTTATAACCAATAAATATTATAATTTAACTATATAAATCATTTTTATGAAAAATGTTTTTTTCCTAAAAAATATAGTGTGTTTTACTATTCATCAAAACTAGAATGTTATCAGAAAAAAATAAAAAATTAATCCAAAGTAATCTTTTATATCCTACTTAAAAATCACATGTTTCTTTTTGACATATAAAAAATATTAATTTGTAAAAATATTAATTTAGAAGGGGTTCCCCATTTAAAGGCACCAAATTACCCTTTTAAAAAATATAGGTTTTTATATATCAAATGGGGGTTATTCGTACACTATGACTACAATATCAATTCATGAATATCAAAAATATATTATTATGTATATAAAATATATATCACATTAATTTCATTACAAATAGTAATTCAAACAAAAATACATATATCTTATTGATTTATATTTTTCATAGACATTTGATAGCCAATGAATTCACAATGAAATTTCATATGTTAGATATACTTATTCCCTATAACCTAACGTCGAGGATAAAATGGTAATTTTATACTATGGGAGTCTCTCAGTTCTTTTAAACTCAGGATTTAATGAAATTCAAGATACTAATAAATTAAAATTATTTAAAGAAAATATTTCATAAAATCATCTGGGTGTTACAGGTATCGTATTAAAAAATAAATTAATCCACTGATATTCATTAATCGGATTGTGTATGTCATCAAAATCATTAATTAAATAATTTTTTAAAACCAAAGAAGATGAAAATAATTTCGGTATTAAAATTCTTTAAGAGACATTTCATTGAAGGAAATTTTATGTGAAGAAAAGACTAATCATCGGTCTGGAGGAAATAAAAAGAATAATCTCACTTAGAGATGGTTGGATGTGTTGTCAAATGGGGAGCTTGAAATTCAATGAAGATTATATCTGTTTAGTGAAGTGCAATGTAATAAGGAATTTTTTTTAACATTTTACATCAACATAATGAGGAAGATCGTAATGAAAATGGAAAATCATAATTTTACTGAAGTTTTCTATGAATATTGAAGCTATCTATTTCTTCACAAATTCATTCGGAATTGAGAATTGTAATTGAGAAATATTACTAATCAAATCAGAATTGAGAATCAAAATCAGATTGGTGTTTGTGATGAATGTATGAAAAATAGTTGAAGTTGTTATAAATTTCGATATGTATATAGAAGATTTAAGAATCATGGATGAAGTCATAAATGTATCATAAATTGATGTAAGTTTTGGATTTTTTAAAATTTTGATAATGATGATACAATTTGAGAATCCCACCCAAACTATTTTTGGGGTGAGTGTAAAAGCCGACAATATATTGAAATTTCATCTGGATGTACTATTTTGGAAGTAAGGGAGAGAATCCCCTTATTTGTATAGAGAAATTTTTTTTGTATAAATATTTCATGAAGAATTTTTATCCGATAGAAGAGAATAATGAAGACATAATATTGAAATATATGCAACTGGTCGTCATATTTACTGGATAATTGTATCAAGATGATTACTATATTCATTTTTCATCATATTTAGTTCGTCATCATATCATGCTAGATAATTGAAATGGGAATATTGTATTCAGTTTTCCATATAATGGAAGAATGTGTTCATAATTTTCATAAACATATTTTGAAATAGCCATATTCTTTGTATTGAGCAATCGTACTGGGATAATCCGACTATGAAAATTAGACTTAGAAAATCAGTTTGAGTTTTATTACAAAGACCAATATTTTTTTACCATCTTCTCGGTAAATGGTGAAAAAATTTACTAAAGGAATATATTTTTGAAATTTGATAATGATGCACATTAAAATTTTTTGTTACAAAAACATTGTATTATGTCATATGTTCTAGAATGGGAACACACACATTTGAATAATTTACATAGTGCTACATCAGTGAAAGAGGATATCCTTATAATCATATTCCACAAAAAATTATTGTTTTTAGTGGATTGGGTGGTGTTGGATCATTTCAAAACTATACCAAGGGTGTAGATATTCTTATTTAATAGTGATCCTTGTATATTCTTGTGTCCATGTGGATGTGTGTTTGAATTGTTTTTAGTAGAGAATATTGTCATTAAGAGGAGGTAAAGGTTGTTTCATAAGCAAGAAAACATAAAAAGAAAAATTTATCACTAATTTCCCCTCCCCCATCAGTGATATAATAATCATGAATGGGCACTTACATTGATGAGTGAGAGAGAGAGAAAACTAAAACATAGTGGATTAAAAAATAGTGATGGATGTATAACAATAGCTCGAATCGTGGTAGTGAATTGTAAGAGAAACACTTGGGATACATATGATTAATTTTATCTATATGTGGATAATCATGTCATACACCCCACGACTAGAATATGAAGTCTAAATCAATGTTGAAGAATGAGGAATGGGATATATTTTTGAGGCCACCTAGTTGAGGAGAATTGTGTTGTGAAGGGGGAGCCTGCATCATGCATCCATTCCAAAGAGGGATTAGTGGATCATGATGGCGTGGTTGCAGTATCTAGGCCTGGTGTTTGGTTTTTTATCTTCATTGGTTAAGGTTGAGGTTCAAGAGCATGAGGGGATACACAATAAAGTGACCCAGCTAGGGGCATCACACTACGAACCTTGTAATTTGGACAGAACACCCTCCCTTTTTTATTTTAAAATGTTGTTTTTAATTAATTAATGTACATAGTGTATTAAGTTATGAATTTACCTTTCTCCAATAGTCTGATTTACGTGACTCATTCATTCATAATTTCTTATATTTTGACTTGATATATTCTTCTTTTATATAAATTTCCAATTTTCATCAATCCTGATGAATATATTATGTCAAGACTGGCCTTCCTATTATATATAATTTTTTATTAAAACACTATTTCATCTTGCTGCATCTTTTTCTCACAAAATCTGCTAATTTTTTATTTGGAAAATATACATATCAGTGGTTATTTATCGATATTTTTATGTTGAGCGGGATTCCAGTGTAATGATGTAGTTGAACCCTAACTAATTTCATTAGTTTATGCTCTTTTAATGTGAAATTTGATATGTGGTCCCACCTACCATGACTGATTGACTTAAAAATAAATCTAAATTAATTCCCTTGACCAAATTTGATATTGTTATCGGTGTTTCGTTTGAATATACACTCTTAAATTTTTATACATTTTTGTGATGATCTATTATAGCCATGAACATAACATAATTTGTGTTTCCATAACTTCTAAAAAAATTAAGGATTCCATTATTAGTTGAATGATATCTTGGGCCCAATAAGCTATCTTTATCATCATCTATAATATGGAAAGTGTGCAATATTTTGATCGACCTATGATATTACCCATAGAGAGATTTATACTATCTCATTAACTATAGTCTAGTTCAATTACACATGGTGAGTGTTTTACACACAATATTTAGTCAAATAAGTTTGTCATTATTTTTTTAGTCATTAAAATATGTAAACAATTTTGGAACTGACATAATTTTCATATGAATATTATTATACAACATGACAACCATAATAGAAAAATTAATTCAATGATAATAAATTATTTATATTTTATTTTGATGATGTTTTTCAATATTGGTTGGATGACTTTCCCAAGATCTTGTGATGGATGAGTGGTACTCATATGCAAACTTTTGATACATTGTATCTCATAAGGTATGTTATTCCCGATGGTTTGTAAATTTTCGACCGTGATGTTATGACCTGAATGTTAGGACTTATTTCTATCTTTAACATATTTTTTTTTATTGAAGGAAATGATTATCACGGTGATGTGGTTAGTATTTGAATTGAAATTCCCATGGATATTGGATGTAATGCCTATTTGGGTGCGATGATGAGAGGGATGAGAAAATTTTGATAGTTTCAGGTTATTTAATATAAAAATGATATGTACATCCCATTTTGAGATACTTCTATAGAAGAGGGATGATGCCTGTATAATTTTCAATGCTTATGGGACATGATTCACTTAAACTCAAGTAAATAATTTGGGATAAGGATTTATTATCACTTGTGAGTCACTATGCCTACGGGTTTTTGACATTATTCTGGCCATATAGTTATTTCAGGATTCCTAGTTATATATATTGACTTGGGGGGTGATATTCCAATGAATGTGACTGTGCCTTGGGGTGTATTTTCCATATATTAGTGGTTATGTCACTATATGGATATTATTACCATGAATTTGGACATATTTACTAGATGTACTACACATGTATTGGTGATCATGTTATCATTGTGAATAAATAACCACTACTATAGATATACCTTTAATTTGTACTAAACCTATGTTGGTTATTATATATTTATTATATTCTAATATTGGTGACTATGAATAGGAATGGGTATCAAACGTAATGGTGGTATATTTATTTTTATTTCCACTACATGTTTTGTCACGCCCCGACCTTTATGTAATTTCTATTTTATTTTATTATTTTCTTGGTTTTAAAAATTTATGTCGAGGTTCAGGTTGAACACCGAACAACAATTTTTATGGTTTATCGAAAATGCGTTTTTTTAATTGACGTCGTGGAGCGCACGGGTGGAGCGCATTTCTGAAACCCCGCGCGGCTTTGCTTATGCAACGACACTGTCTTTTGCTCTTCAGAAAAATTTAAAATGAATAAGTTTTATATTTGATTTCGGTTACGGTTATAAATTTTAATTATTATATTTGTTAAAATTAAGGTTATTATTATTATTATCATATGTATTATTATTATAATTATTGATATTGATATTGATATTAATATTATTAATATGGATTAAATTTATTATTATTATTATTATTATCATTTAATTTTTTATTTTTATGGTTTTTTTTCTTTCCTCTCTTTCTTCCTCTTTCTTCTTCTCTTTTCTTTTTTTTCTTCTTCTCTCTTTTGGTTATTCCACGCGGGTGTCCCCCGCCTTGCAGCAGACTGCCTCCTCTTTTTTTTCTCTTTTTTTTTCTTTTCTCCTTCTTCCCGCAGCAGCTTTCTCCGCCTCTTGTTTCCCAGGCCGCTGCTGCTGCCCTTCACCCCCTGCGTGCCTCGGCTCCCCCTCCGCATCTCCCAGCTGACCCGCGACCTCGGCTCCCCTGAACCCTGCTCCGCCTGGCGAACCCCCTGCGTGCCTCGGCTCCCCCTCCGCAAATCCCAGCCGACCTGCGACCTCAGTGCCCCCGTTCCCTCCGCCCTCCGCAGTGCACCGCCACATGCCACCCGCGGCTCTCCTGACCCGCGCCACTGGTAGCCCGCCACCCGCACAGCCTCCGCCCCGCACAGCACCGCCCTCGCCCTGCTCGGCCAGTCCGTACGAAACATGCCCCAGCTCTCTCTCTCCCGTAGATACGCCGCTGCCCTCCTCCGGCTTCAGCTACACAGCAGCAACACCTCTTCCGCCGGTGCGCCCCTGCATAGCAGGTTGTTCGGCCTCCTCTCCTCCTCTGCAGCGCGACAGCCCCAAGCCAGCAGCAGGTGTCCACGCGCCCAGCCACCATGACATGCGCCCTTCCTGCATCTCCCCACCATCCCGATCATGGAACCCATCCCTTTATTTTCTTAACCTTCTCACCATATCATCATCTTTATGCATGGTCTACCACATGAGGGAGGTACTGCCTCGCCAACCTACTGCTTCACGAGGTGAGATTGTGCCCCCTCCTTTTCCTAGCTGGAACTATTGGGATCCCACAGTCTTTGTTGTCCTCCCCATCCGATGATGCCCAGCCTTCACTGCCCCTGCCCGACACCTGGTCTTTGGGCGGCCTCCCACTCGCATTGAATCTCCTTCGATTTGGTGAAGCGCCTTCTAGTGCATCATCTCCCCAAGCTGATCTTGACCACTGACATCCATTACGCATTGGAAAGGCATCGGTCTAACGTCCCTTGCTGCCTCCGTCAACCTCCTGCTGAAGCCGCTCCTACCGACTCTCTATAGTGTATGCCACAGCCGCAGCCGGATCGCCTTTTCCCATCGTCTTGCGCCCTCCCTGCTGGCCGGGCCCTCACCAGACTCGCGGCCGACTCCCCCTTGCTTGCGCACCCTCTGGCGCGCCCCTCTTTTCACCTGCTATCTGGTCATCCCCCGTCGGTGCGACGTGCACGTTCTCCCGGCCAGCTATACTTTTTTCCAGTGCACGTCGCTGCCTTCTGACCATCGCACGACCCCTTTGTCATCCCTCGATCATCGGGCGACGCATCTAAACCCCCCCGGCTGCTACGACCAGGTTTGTCGTCAGCCGCCTGAGTCTTTGCGCCGCCGTTGACGACCTCGGTGAACTTTCCAGTGAACCGCAGCACCGCGCCCGACCTTTCACCCTTTTGTGCGACCCTGTTCGTCAAGGCCGGCCCCGCGCTGAGGTAACCTTTGTGTTTTTTCTTCGTTGGTTATTATGAGTTTTTGTTTTTATTTATTTTTGCGGGTGTTGCAGCTCTTTGGCGACGTATTTCCGCGGTACTGTAGACGTCGGCTTGCACGTACTTGTGCGTGAGTGTGAGACACACCGCGTCATCAGCGTAACCGAACTGCGAGTCGAGGTAGGTCCCCCACTGCACTTACTTTTAAATTGAGAATTTATTAATTGCTTGTCGTTTTATTAATTTTAATGAATGATAAATAATATAAGATAATTAATTTTTAAATGATTGTTCAATGTAAAAAAGATCTGTTTATTATATACACGTCTCTTGAAATATTTTCTTGACAGGCGGACACCCAGTTTTGAAAGAATGCATGTTTGGCCTTAAAACATAATTCACGGAATTTCAAATGTACTTCTAGATTTAAAGATAAATGACTTCTTCTGAACAAGTGTTTTGAGCTTTTTGAGAAATGAAGTTTTACTTTAAAATTAGCGAAGGCCCGTTTGGCACTTTAATAAAAATAGATTATTTTGGAAAACCCACTCGGGGGGGGGTGGTCTTTGGTGTGAGTTGTTTTCGTGAGCTGTATGTGATGTTGGTGCATCGTGACTGCTTAATTTACATTGTGGACGCACCCCCTTTTTATTGCTTGTGATGACATGGGAACCTGGCATATTGAGTGAATTTTCTGAGAACGATTGCTGCACTAGTTTAGATTACGCACTGGCTAGTGGCCCCATAGCAGGGGAATACTGAGCTATTGCTGCTATGGGGATTGGGCCCCTCGGTTAGGCCATGCAAGGCTATGCCGGGCGTTAGGGTGTTATGACGTCATCGAGTTAGGGCATGCCTTCAGGATGAGTCAGATGTATAGTACGTTCTGGATTGTTCACGATCTCCTAGGTTCGACCCATGTTTTCATTATTGTGTATTTGTGTGTGGCGGACGATCGAGAGGTCATGTTCGGTTGCTGGCCTATGTGTGCCACTTTTCCATTGCCCTTGGTATGTGTTGTGTGTTATGTGCGCTATGTGTGGTTTTCCTTTTTGGTTAATAACTGAAGTCTAGATTTCTAAATTGTTCGTAGAAAAATGTTTTAAAAATGAAATGTACTTATTCCTTTCAAACATTAAACTTGTTTTAAAATTAAAAAGGGCAATGGACTGATACTTGTTTTAGAAATTAAAGTGTGTGTGTGTGTGAAAACCAATATTTTTGTATATTTAGTTCAAACCTGTAATTGGTAAATTCTTCATTTAAAGGTAGTGCATGGGGAATAGTTTGTTGGGCACGCCAACTGAGTTTTAATACTCACGCCTATAGTGTTTTCCTGTTTTTAGTTTTGTTGCAGGCTGGCTAGAGTTTGCTCGCCGTGGGCGAGAGTTGGTTGTGGTCTGGCGAGCGACTCTCGGAGTCGCGAGGAGTTTTTGGCCGAGACCAGGTTAGTGTGTTTTGTTGGTCGTTTTTCCTTTTTCGTGTCATTTATTTTCCTTCCGCTGCTTTGTTTATTTATTTATTTTTGCTGGGCGAAACCGTTCCCACTTGTCCTCTATTGATGCCATGGCGCTTGTCGCCAGCCCGGGAGGATCGGGAACGCCTCTCGAGCCATGTCGTGGACCGGCTCGGGTGATCGGTTCAGGGTCGACCCGGGTTGGTTCGTGACAAAATGGTATCAGAGCAGGTCAGCTCCTGAGCGGACCTTGTTTTTCAGAGCGCCCATTGTTATCTGGGGTTTTCATGGTAGAAGGTGTATGATTATCGGGACTCGAGGCACACGGACGAGAAGGACGTCATGAACCCTTGCTTGTTCCGAACCTCGGGTTACCATCAGATGTTTGGGTTGTCGATGTCTTTTGATTCTTATGGTTTGTTTGGTATTGGGAAATGAAATGAGAGTGGGGCAAGTGACCTCTGTGAGCTCACATGGTCTGGCAAGCCATGTGGTGCTAGAGACTTTACCCTAGAATGCTCTCAGTGATGGTGGTGTGATTGTCGTATGGCTGCCAACCCTATGGTCGAGTCACCCATCATCACTAGTTTCCCTCTAGTGATTCTTTTGGATTTTCCTTATTTCTGAAAAAAAATCGTTGTGAAAAGTGTTATTTTGGTATTTGAAATGACAATGACCATGTTTGACCCATCTTTTTGTTTTCTTGTTCCTTAGTGTTTTCCCCACGAAGGTTCGATGGATGCCCAGGGTGCAGCTTCAGGTGGCACATCCTTAGAAAATCCTCCAGTTGATCATCCTAAAGACTACGTCCTCGAGTTTCGGAAGTTGAACCCTCCCCTCTTTTATGGGCAGACAGATCCTCTTGAGGCAGAGGAGTGGTTACGGAAGATTGAGAGGAAGTTCAATTTCATTGGGTTGCCTGAGTCGTTAAAGGTGAAGTTGGCTACCTTTATGCTTGAAGGTCCAACCTGGAAATGGTGGAAGTCCGTGTCTCAGAATAAACCTCGGAAAGATCTCACTTGGGAGTTCTTCAATTCATCATTCATTCAACAGTACTTCTCTGAAGTGACAAAGGTGAGGAAGAGGATGGAGTTGTGTGGTCTCCAGCAAGGTGTCAGATCGGTGTTTGAATTCTTTCATCGTTTCCTGGACCTGGCTCCATATGAACCGGGGTATGTTGGAAATGATCCCGTGAAAGCTCGTCATTTTGAGCTTGGATTGCATCCTGAGCTGCAGTCGAAGGTGGGAGAATTCAACGTGATCACTTTCCCTGATGTGGTGAGACAAGCTTTCCTCGTCGAAGGTGAGTTAGCAGGAGGACATGAGGTGCCGAATCCTCCTCCAGCTTCGGGAAACAGTGCAGAAGATAGCGATAAGAAGAAAGAGAAGCGACATGATGGTGGTGGAACTACTAGAGGAATCAAGAGGCCTTTAGACCTTTAGTCATCTTCCTCACAGGACAATGCCTTGATCTGTCACTAGTGTGGAAAGCGGGGGCACAAGAGGCCGATGTGCCTGAATGCTCCGAAACCCTACCACACCTGTGGACGTCTGGGCCACTTACAGCGATTCTGTCGGGGTGTTTTCAAGAAGCGCGCTAGATCCATACCTGGATCGTTGAAGGTCACCTCAGCCCGTCCGCAGGAGTAGGATGGTGTTTGGAGATCATTTTGGGGTTTTCTCTTTATAGTGTTTCTTGGATGTAGTAGTCGTCACCTGTGCCGTTTTGTGGTGTTTCTTTTCTTTCAGTTGTAAGAATGGTTGTGGCTGAACCTCTTTGAAACCTTTGTTCTAATGGATGTGTGTTTGGTAAAATTCTTGTTCGGGAATTTTTGAAGCCTGACTAAGAGGCAGGAGATGCTTCAATCATCAGAGCTCTAGCCATAGGTCCCGGAGTGAAGCTGGTGCGTAGTCAGGTGAACCCCAGCGGTGAAGAAGGGCCTTAGTTTAATCTTCATCATTAGTGTGGTATGGTTTGTTTTCTTCCGAAGGTGTGACATCGTTGGAGTGACGGTGACGGTAGTTTCGATGCTCTACACGTAGGCCCCTTCCCTTCTCCCCCTTGTGGTGGTGGGGGGGGGGGGGTTTGGACTGTGTGGAAAATCATCAAGATCGGTTACCCTGGTCATTCCTTATGGTTGGGAGAATGATCACGGGTCTCATTGAATTCAGTTGGCTTGTTTCCTATGGTGGGGAGTCCGTTCGGGCCTCCCCGTGTCAGTATCAGAGTTTCCTCTCGGGTATCGTTTAGGGTGGTGTTTAAAGTGTTCGTGTTTTGGGGATAAGTTGTGTGTCATGGGTTTTCGGTGTCTACTTGGATCAATCAACTGGAGGTGGTTAAACTTTTGGGGGTGATTGACACTTAAGGAGTTTCTTCATGGGTCTAGGTCTTGTTGTGGCTTCTCGGGGTCGGGAAGCATTATGGTGGGGAGAATTGTCACGCCCCGACCTTTATGTAATTTCTATTTTATTTTATTATTTTCTTGGTTTTAAAAATTTCTGTCGAGGTTCAGGTTGAACACCGAACAACAATTTTTATGGTTTATCGAAAATGTGTTTTTTTTAATTGACGTCGTGGAGCGCACGGGTGGAGCGTATTTCTAAAACCCCGCGCGGCTTTGCTAAGGCAACGACACTGTCTTTTTCTCTTCAGAAAAATTTAAAATGAATAAGTTTTATATTTTATTTCGGTTACGGTTATAAATTTTAATTATTATATTTGATAAAATTAAGGTTATTATTATTATTATCATTTGTATTATTATTATAATTATTGATATTGATATTGATATTAATATTATTAATATGGATTAAATTTATTATTATTATTATTATTAATATTATCATTTTATTTTTTATTTTTATTGTTTTTTTTCTTTCCTCTCTTTCTTCCTCTTTCTTCTTCTTTTTTCTTTTTTTTCTTCTTCTCTCTTTTGGTTATTCCATGCGGGTGTCCCCCCGCCTTGCAGCAGACTGCCTCCTTCTCTTTTTTTTTCTCTCTTTTTTTTTCTTTTCTCCTTCTTCCTGTAGCAGCTTTCTCCGCCTCTTGTTTCCCAGGCCGCTGCTGCTGCCCTGCACCCCCTGCGTGCCTCGGCTCCCCCTCCGCATCTCCCAGCTGACCCGCGACCTCGGCTCCCCTGAACCCTGCTCCGCCTGGCGAACCCCCTGCGTGCCTTGGCTCCCCCTCCGCAAATCCCACCCGACCTGCGACCTCAGTGCCCCCGTTCCCTCCGCCCTCCGCAGTGCACCACCACATGCCACCCGCGGCTCTCCTGACCCACGCCACTGGTAGCCCGCCACCCGCACAGCCTCCGCCCCGCACAGCACTGCCCTCGCCCTGCTCGGCCAGTCCGCACGAAACCTGCCCCAGCTCTCTCTCTCCCCTAGATGCGCCGCTGCCCTCCTCCGGCTTCAGCTACACAGCAGAAACACCTCTTCCGCCGGTGCGCCCCTGCATAGCAGGTTGTTCGGCCTCCTCTCCTCCTCTGCAGCACGACAGCCCCAAGCCAGCAGCGGTTGTCCACGCGCCCAGCCACCATGACATGCGCCCTTCCTGCATCTCCCCACCATCCCGATCATGGAACCCATCCCTTTATTTGCTTACCCTTCTCACCATATCAGCATCTTTATGCATGGTCTACCACATGAGGGAGGTACCGCCTCGCCAACCTACTGCTTCACGAGGTGAGATTGTGCCCCCTCCTTTTCCTAGCTGGAACTAGTGGGATCCCACAGTCTTTGTTGTCCTCCCCATCCGATGATGCCCAGCCTTCACTGCCCCTGCCTGACACCTGGTCTTTGGGCGGCCTCCCACTCGCATTGAATCTCCTTCTATTTGGTGAAGCTCCTTCTAGTGCATCATCTCCCCAAGCTGATCTTGACCACTGACATCCATTACGCATTGGAAAGGCATCGGTCTAACGTCCCTTGCTGCCTCCGTCAACCTCCTGCTGAAGCCGCTCCTACCGACTCTCTATAGTGTATGCCACAGCCGCAGCCGGATCGCCTTTTCCCATCGTCTTGCGCCCTCCCTGCTGGCCGGGCCCTCACCAGCCTCGCGGCCGACTCCCCCTTGCTTGCGCACCCTCTGGCGCGCCCCTCTTTTCACCTGCTATCTGGTCATCCCCCGTCGGTGCGACGTGCACGTTCTCCCGGCCAGCTATCCTTTTTTCCAGTGCACGTCGCTGCCTTCTGACCGTCGCACGACCCCTTTGTCATCCCTCGATCATCGGGCGACGCATCTAAACCCCCTCAGCTGCTTCGACCAGGTTTGTCGTCAGCCGCCTGAGTCTTTGCGCCGCCGTTGACGACGTCGGTGACCTTTCCAGTGAACCGCAGCACCGCGCCCGACCCTTCACCCTTTTGTGCGAGCCTGTTCGTCAAGGCCGGCCCCGCGCTGAGGTAACCTTTTTGTTGTTTCATTGTTGGTTATTATAAGTTTTTGTTTTTATTTATTTTTGCAGGTGTTGCAGCTCTTTGGCGACGTATTTCCGCAGTACTGTAGTCGTCGGCTTGCACGTACTTGTGCGCGAGTGTG
Organism: Viscum album; assembly: GCA_963277665.1. Taxonomy (NCBI): domain Eukaryota; kingdom Viridiplantae; phylum Streptophyta; class Magnoliopsida; order Santalales; family Viscaceae; genus Viscum; species Viscum album. The sequence goes on along the minus strand of OY728167.1, from coordinate 619,938,556 downwards.
AGACACACCGCGTCATCAGCGTAACCGAACTGCGAGTCGAGGTAGGTCCCCCACTGCACTTACTTTTAAATTGAGAATTTATTAATTGCTTGTCGTTTTATTAATTTTAATGAATGATAAATAATATAAGATAATTAATTTTTAAATGATTGTTCAATGTAAAAAAGAGCCGTTTATTTTATACACGTCTCTTGAAATATTTTCTTGACGGGCGGAAACCCAGTTTTGAAAGAATGCATGTTTGGACTTAAAACATAATTCACGGCATTTCAAATGTACTTCTAGATTTAATGATAAATGACTTCTTCTGAACAAGTGTTTTGAGCTTTTTGAGAAATGAAGTTTTACTTTAAAATTAGCGAAGGCCCGTTTGGCACTTTAATAAAAATAGATTATTTTGGAAAACCCACTCGGGGAGGTGATCTTTGGTGTGAGTTGTTTTCGTGAGCTGTATGTGATGTTGGTGCATCGTGACTGCTTAATTTACATTGTGGACGCACCCCCTTTTTATTGCTTGTGATGACATGGGAACCTGGCATATTGAGTGAATTTTCTGAGAACGATTGCTGCACTAGTTTATATTACGCACTGGCTAGTGGCCCCATAGCAGGGGAATACTGAGCTATTGCTGCTTTGGGGATTGGGCCCCTCGGTTAGGCCATGCAGGGCTATGCCGGGCGTTAGGGCGTTATGACGTCATCGAGTTAGGGCATGCCTTCAGGATGAGTCAGATGTATAGTACGTTCTGGATTGTTCACGATCTCCTAGGTTCGACCCATGTTTTCATTATTGTGTATTTGTGTGTGGCGGACGATCGAGAGGTCAAGTTCGGTTGCTGGCCTATGTGTGCCACTTTTTCCATTGCCCTTGGTATGTGTTGTGTGTTATGTGCGCTATGTGTGGTTTTCCTTTTTGGTTAATAACTGAAGTCTAGATTTCTAAATTGTTCGTAGAAAAATGTTTTAAAAATGAAATGTACTTATTCCTTTCAAACATTAAACTTGTTTTAAAATTAAAAAGGGCAATGGACTGATACTTGTTTTAAAAATTAAAGTGTGTGTGTGTGAAAACCAATATTTTTGTATATTTAGTTCAAACCTGTAAATGGTAAATTCTTCATTTAAAGGTAGTGCATGGGGAATAGTTTGTTGGGCACGCCTACTGAGTTTTAATACTCACGCCTATAGTGTTTTCCTGTTTTTAGTTTTGTTGAAGGCTGGCTCGAGTTTGCTCGCCGTGGGCGAGAGTTGGTTGTGGTCTGGCGAGTGACTCTCGGAGTCGCGAGGAGTTTTTTGCCGAGACCAGGTTAGTGTGTTTTGTTGGTCGTTTTTCCTTTTTTGTGTCATTTATTTTCCTTCCGCTGCTTTGTTTATTTATTTATTTTTGCTGGGCGAAATCGTTCCCACTTGTCCTCTATTGATGCCCTGGCGCTTGTCGCCAGCCAGGGAGGATCGGGAACGCCTCTCGGGCCATGTCGCGGACCGGCTCGGGTGATCGGTTCCGGGTCGACCCGGGTTGGTTCGTGACATGTTTACCTTACTTTTGGGAATATCACACAATATATATAGTTCTATTTTATGATTTTTGGGACTCCATTAGTGGAAACCTACTATGTTTTTCTTACACATTGATTTTGAACATTGATACCCATAAAAACTTCATGTTTTTTGGACTACATAGTGGAAATTGAACTATAAATAATGGTTTGTCTACAATTTAATGGGAGTTTGTTGTTGGGGAATATATGTACTTAAGACTAGATTGGTTTTCTATTACATCACATTTTTTATTTATGGATGATCAATATTTGGTCTACCTTTGAGTGATCATTTTATTACATTTTCGTGAGAATGTGATATTATTTTTTTATGTTATGAAATGTTATATATTTCTACTAAATGTGGGATTGAGGTGTGATGCCTTCTTTTTTTATTAATCATTATAAAAAATAATAGTTATTATAATTTTTCTAAATTGATTTTGGCTTATTTATTCCAAAGAAGGTATAATATCCCAACTTTTTTTTAGAAACTCACATTTGGTCAAGAACCTCAATTAAATTTGGAAGAGTACTTGACGTATGTAGCATCATGATCAATCACAGTAGAGGTGAAATGGATCGATGAAGATACAAAGTGGTAGGAGATATTTTATCCCATTGTCTTTCCTTAAAATTTTGTATATGTTAAATAAAATATAATATAATTTTAGTGATTTTATGTATACTATACCATATATGTTCTAACCCTTGTATGAGGTATTCCCACTTTACCCAGGTTGAGACTACTTTTTTTCACTTTTACAACTTGTTTTTTTTTCAATATATAATATATTATGAAATTTAATGTTGATTTTTTATTTTTTACCACTATTGTTTGGTAGATAGATACCAAATTCTTATAAATGAATATTGGTATATAGGATAACATGAAATTATTTTTCTTTCCTTTTCATAAACACATTGATTATGATATGCGATTTAGTAATTTATTGTGTCATCAAAAAATATAGAATGATTTCATGTAAAAAATGTTGGAGACATTCTGTTTTATAAAATGACAGTTTTTCATGTTATTATTTAATTAATTATTTCAATATAATATTATTTTGATTATAGAATTGTGAAATAGAGGGTAGGAATGATGTAGATTTTTCTTATGCTCATGTGAGACCATTTTAATGAAATCGTGTGTGTATATCATAGTGAGATGGTTTTCTTATTATGACTAATACAACTTTCTTAGTTTATAATTTTTGTGTATGTTTTTTGAGTCATGAATTTTGAAATATTGGGGCATTCCGTCATGACGATCAACTTTTGCGAACCTGGAGGGTGTTGATGTACAAGATGCATATATTTTTACATTGTAGAGTCTGTTTGGAATTCTACATCTACGAAATCAAGAATTCCAGTAAGGAATTATTCTTATTATTCTATCTATGCTACATAGATATCTCAGAGGTAATCCATCTATGTATGACATGAATTGGGTTTTTTAGTTGTCACATCAAGTTTAATTTTCAATAGCTGGTGGAATATATGATTTTGAGATGGGGATATTACCATTGGAGAAACTATTTAGTCATTTAGTGACACCCCTTGAGAGCTATATGAAGAATTTAGTGTATATGATTAAGTGTTAAGGAAGTACTTTTCTTGATTTCCTTGTCCAAGAAGTGCAATATATTGGGCTATAATAGAATAAAATTCATGAATTATTGTTCAATCATATAATTGTTGAGACAAAAATTGTTTTTAAATATCAAGATATTATATATATGACATAGGGATATAAAATTAGTTTGGACTAGGCTATTCATTTTAGTGAGAAACATAATTTCTCACCTTCATTAGATAGAGATGATATTGACATGATTTACAATTTTAAGGATGACTAGAGGCACTCGATATATTCTCATGTGAAAATATTTATATTTACATCATCTTCTAATGTACTGAAATAGAATCCAATTATTGAGAATGACCAAAGATGATATATAAACTTTAGTTAACAAAATTAATATGTTGGGTCTAGGAATGGTTCATTGGATTGTTAAAAATGGGTTTTTAATGACTCCCACTAGAGTGATAAAATGAAGGCTAGTTAGTGCCATTGTTTTTCACATTACAAGAATTTGAGGTTTTTTTAGAATATATTAGTAGCATGGGGGAATGGGTTATACTAAATTAATTTACCACTGAACTCTTGTGGAAATAAATTTATATGGGTAGACTGGGCACTTTCATCATTTGATAAAAATTACTTATCAACCAAAGTGACATCATAGTGATGTATACGCTTAAGAATTAGGTGTGTGGTCAAGATTAATTCCTTCAATACATCATTTTGATTTCTTCTTAAATGTCACAGAATGTATGCTATTTTCTTTCTTAGGGTTTTTAGAGTTAGTACAATGGTTATCTTCATGGAATACATGTTTCTAGGTGCTAGTTTAGAGGCTTGGTATTAAGCGTCTATAGTCTCACTGAGCTAACACCTACTGAAAGTTTTGATGAACCTTTAACCGATGAAGGTATGAAAATAGTTCAATCGACTCCATATATAGATCATTTCTATAGGAATGAACCACATTAATTTATTTTATCTCAATATATGGGGTATTATGGGATTTTTATCAAGTACATCTTTGGAGTGATGTCTTTGGAACAATATTTGGGGTCTGAAACAAGGGGGTATTTTTATTTTATAAGTATGATTATGTTATTATTAGATATCATCATCTTTAATATTTCATCATGAAATAGTTTTAATAGTTTTATGTTATTATTCATTTGAATTGGAAGACTTGTTATTGAGTGAACATTAACAACATTCACCAAAAGTTATCATTCAACATGGATGATGGTTAATTATATACCCTTTCCAAGGAATAGTATTTATGAAATGTTTATTCAATACATGTGGTGGTATTTATCCTTGTTCTCCAATGTTGTTATAGAAGATGAGGATATATTGTATAAATATTTCCTCAAATGTTTTACCAGTTCTAATATATATTTCCTACGAACTCCTTAGGGTGGAAACCCAAGAGAGAGGTAATGTTTATTGTTGAGATCAGTCATGGTCAATATCCAATCTCCAGTCCTCTATATTGGAAATATAAAATATTAATTTGATTGATGAAGTCTCATTTTTTTGGATCACGAGGATAAATATTTTATTCAACCAGGAACAACCCTATGTGGCACTTCTATATTGTTTTCCAAGTGAATGACTCAACATTCTTATGCATTGATTACTGGTAGATTTACTATATAATGTTAATGAACTTGTACCCTATGTCATACATCAATTATCCATTTGATCAGTTGATAGGATAATGTGGATCTCTAATTTTTTTTGGTTCTAGGTTATCATTAGCTGTGAGTAGGACCTTCTTTCACACATCAAACTAATTTCATGAATATGAATCATTTATAATATTATCTTGTGATATAGTTTGGTTTAAAAAAATTATATACATATTTATAAAATACATTATTTAGGGTTCCCATCTTTATTTATGTTAATTAATGTTGGGGTTTTCAATGAAATTTTGGTATTACCTATCATGTGAGGATCATTATAGAACTTTGGAGGCCATATTGAGTATATAAAGAAAAATCAATTGATATCCATGATTTTTTTTTGACATGACATGATTTTAATATCTTTATCCATAAGTGAATATTTTTATGAAGCTTGTTTCAAATTCAACATTGAACTAAATCAGGAAACATACTATAAGTATTGAAAACAACCATTTTAATATTATAATAGAATTCATGGGTCTAAATAAAAGTATACATTATGAAATCTATAGAAATAGAATCAATCAATTGAAATAATACTTAAATGAATCAGTATTGCAAGTAGGTAAAATATATGTAATCACTAGTGATATAAATTGAACTATAAAAATCTAAATGTAAACAAGTTTGGATTGAGTGTAATCATATATAATAGAAAGTCAACATTGTGGAACCCACAACGAGATATATTCCTACTATACCACCAGCCACAACATCCACAAAATCATATATTATAAATAGATATAATTTGGATTTCTTTGAGGGTTTTTATGTAAAATTTATTAATACATAAACATAGAAAAATAAATTTAATAAATTATAATTATCAGTTGTGACAATTTTTTTAATTTTATTATTTGAGATAAACTTTCTAAAATATTTTTCTCATTTATTTATGAATTTATAATTTAGAATTTATAAATTCTATACATTAAATATAATAAATTTTGGTTTAGTTTAGGAATAATAATATCAAAATTATCCTAGGGGATTTTTTGGGGATTTTTTAAAATAGATGTTTCTAATTGAATAGTGAAAAAATAGTTCACATGTATATCACAAATATTATGAAATAATAATGATATACAAATGGAATAAAAAATTACAAAACGTATTTTTCAATAAAATTGTATTTATAGAATAGTTAATATCACATAAATAAAATATGTTAAATATAGAAACCTATAATCAAAATTTTGTAACCTAACATAATTTTTATTCCAATATAATATCATTCTAGTCCTTTATATTTAAAAAAGTTTTGAAAAAGTACAATTTGTTGTTGGATTAATTTTTAATTCATATGAACCTATTTTTCTTAATAAAAATAAAATAAATGCAAGGAGAATGAATTTTATGCATGATTTTATTTTAAATTCTTTTTAATGATTTAAAAATCATTTTTCTAGAAATTTTTTTTATGGAGAAATGTGTACATATATTAAAAATATTATTATCAGATTACAAAATTTAATTTGATTTGATATTTTTTATATTACAAACATGAATTTTAAAATTATGAAATATGCTAAATTTAATTTTGGGTCATAAAATAAGTTACTAACTTGAATGTTAGTCACCATAGTAAAATATAAAATGTGGTAAAAGTTTTAAAATTAGGGGTCAAAACCTTTAAATATCACAAGATAATATATTATGATTTGGTATACATAAGATTTATTTTAATATACATTATGATTTTTAAATTTTTATTCATTTTTTAACCACATTACTTTAGAATGAATTTTATTTAATTTTAATAAAAATTTAATTTAGAAAAAATTCACTGCATGCAATTATAAAGGGAGATCTCCACCACACCTTAAATTACACACCAAAATTTCATAATACACAATTTAATATTAAATATTTTTATCCTTAATAGTCTAACAATTGACTCTTTACCTTATATTTTCTAGAAGAAGTGAAGTATCTCTCATTTCTATGAGGTTCTTGAGGAGGAGATTCAATTTATCAACATAATAATTGCCTTCTTCTTTATTAATATTCTATGTAATATTCAATCAAATATTATTAAGCTATAATTATCAGTATACTTTTTTTAAAACCAATTAGATTTCTTAAAAGTGATACTATCTTTACGAGATAACATGTTTTTACACATTACAGTCCTTATAAAGTGCTCTTATTTGATTTGTATTTATTATCTATATGAATTGTGTTATATTGATTAAACCATAAATTATTAAGAGAAAATAATTTCTTGAAATATTATATAATAAATATGATTTTAATTTTCCATCAAAATACTATAATGGTGATTTTATCATAAAACAATTCCATTATTATACCCATCTATTTAATAGAGAAAGTTTCACTTCAGGTCAGTTTATACTCTTATATGAGTGATTCTATAAAATTTTATCACTAATTGTTATTAAAATTAAAATTAAATTATGATATTTAATTAATATATTCATATAATATTTTCATTTTTGGAATTTTAATATTAAAATTAAAATTACAATATTGATTTTTTTTGTTTATTTCAAAAACTAATGAATCATCTCGTTATTTATTATATCTTCATAGTAAATAAATTAATGTACCATCGAATGAAATTTTAACAAAAATAATCATTATATAAATTATATCCTAATAAGTTTTTTATTTTATATATAATTAAACTATATACATGGAGTGGAAACTGGAATTGTTTTTCCTAATAAAAAAAGGAATAACTAAAATTACATACATAGATGATCAATATAAAAATAATAATACTAATAATTATATAATAAAAATATTTAAAATATTAATATAACGATAATAAATATTAATAATGTTCTTAAATTTATGGTTTATATATATATATTTTTATTATTACAAAGGAGGACATAGTCCTTTGAAGTAAGCGAGAATCCAAGTCAGGGGGTTTTAATCATAATTTCACTCAATTGATAATTGCTTTGTATTAGGAAAATATTTTCATTTATATGGTGCGTATATGAACACTTTGAAATATATTATCATGATTACCATTATTTTATTTCCTTATAATTTTATTCCTTTCTTGGGGATTTTAGTTTTAAATGTCATAATGTGTTATATTTGAAATCAATATTTAAAAATTTATAATTTCTTTTACCCAACTCTTCTCCATCATATCCATATTATTTCATGAATATTATTTTGAACACTTCAATTATTACATTATGAAATTTCCCATTTTCCTTCGGTATCATTAAAAGCGTTTCAAATATAATCATGTAATGTTTTACATATGATTCATTACGATTTTTTTCATAAAGATTTAAAAAGATTCTTTTTAAAAGATTTACCACTTGATCACATTTTATAATTTCCATAACAGTTTTTCATTATCATGCCTAGAATAATAGTTTGTTATTATAATCAATGAAAATATAATTTTGATACTTATATGAATATTATATTATTTAATGTTACAAGATTTTTTTATTTAGTCTATAGTTTTAAAACATGTTTCTAATAATTTATAATTTTTATTACATATATCATTATACATTATATATTTTTACACTTCACTAGGGATATACTATAATTATTATTATTATTTTTTATCTTTTGAGTGTTTAGAATGATTAATTAATATTGTTTTTGGGGAATCCCTTTCATTATATGGATTAACAATTCATTGATGAAATTATGGACATTTACATTTACTAAAATAATACACATATACATTAAACATTATGATATGATTTGGTATATTATTGTCCTTAAATTAATTGGGTAAATCCTTATTTTTCATAAGATAATATTGAATATAGTAAGGTATTGACCCGCAATCTGATAACTGTTTCTCCAATATGAGGGTTCATATTGCTTCAAGTGCAACTCCTAGAACCCCAGTGGCTGCCGACTAGCAGTGAGGGCCAATGGTGTGTTTATGGGGGGACTATTACCTCATTCTAGAGTGTAGAAAATCTGAATAGTAATAATAGTCAGTAGAAAAAGATGTAAATCAACTAGATAAAATTTTAATAACAAAGAAATTAATATATAAAAAATGCATAAATTAATCTAATATACATTGATGTTTCATGTATTGTTTTTATAATGGAGCACGAAAATGTATAAATACATCATTAAATTACATGTATAAAAATAAAAAATAGACCCAAAGGATATATCCCATCTTGAATTGAGTGCCTTATCTCTTCCCCATTATCCCCTGCCCTTAAGAACAAGAAAATATAAAACATCAAAAAATTGGTGATTGCCTTGACCCATACCTGCATCCAAATAGTTTTTTGGTTACCCAACGATGTCTTGAGGAGTGTGTTAGATAAAACATCATAGGCCACCACAAATGATGTCTGTAATAAATTATGGCCATGTACATTGGCTAATGAACTATGAATTGTATAACGGATATGAAAGTAGTACAAGGGAAATCCCATGGAAAATAGAATTATATTATATGATACTATCAAGCTAGAAAAGGCTACATAGAAAACAAGTTTTAGGCTCCCATAGAAATGGTAGTGGTAAAACATTCCACAAACCACCATTTTCACCTCTTAAAACAATAATTAAACAACTATCATGACCCTGTAATATAATCATATAAATAACATTCACCATGGCCTTTCCAAATAAAAAAGGCATCCACATTAGCCACATCATGTAATCATAAGTGTCTGAACCCACAAGGAATGTTCTATAGTATGGAAGGCCAAGGAATCCTCATTGATTCCCATGAACATATTGATGTAAACTCAACAAAAAACGAGTGGGCGAAAGGAGGATGTAAATATAACATGTCCAACATGAGCCTAACTAAGCTAGATCGAAGGGGTTACACTTCCCAAGGATCCTTATGGAACGAATACCCAAGGAGAGATTTCATCCAGGGCATCTATTACCACTATAAGATCCATCAGAGAACATTCCATGGAATCTTGGGAATTCTGAAACCATGGTATGCAAACCAAGGGATCAACTACCATCCAATTCATCACCTTCATTCACCAATAAACATATTATAACGTACCATTCATTATTCCGACTCATATAACAATTCATCGTTAAAAAATTATACAATTGACATCGTGTATAACACATAAAAGGAAAAAAATTATTTTCTAATCATCTCAAATAATTGAATTGAATTGAATTAAAAAAAACACAATCCTTTAATATGTAAATCAAAATCACATACTATGGGTGGTATATAAAATGGAAACGAAAATGGCACACCCCATCTGTGTCCTAGGATTGGGAAGCAACCTCCAACAAACTTAATTGAACATGTTGGAATCCTTAATAGGACCAATTTCCTATAATTCAACAATTTAAGGGAACCTATAATTATTTATGCATGGTGAAGAATTACAAAAGAATATAAAACCCCAAAACCCCATGGAATGGTATATAACACATACCATAGGTCCATAGTAGTGCAATTGTCTAGTATTATATATTGATTTGGTCCACAAAATAAGAAATATATATAATAGACGACAAAACAAAAAATAAGGCATATTATGTTTCAACTAAATAACTCCAATGATAAGAATTCAAATGATGAATGACACTTGTTTACTGAATAACTAATCATTACAAATCCAATGAGATTGATGGTGTGCGAATCAATGTTTGGATGAAGAATAGGTATAAAAATATACTGTTTGAATACAAAATAGAACTCCACATATGAAGAGTATATCCCCCAAATGAAATTAGGATAGGAAAAAGATTTTAATATTTTTGATGGTCAATACGGTCATTTTTGTGATAATTATTGGTCAAGACATTATGAACGAATGATGGGCTAAACCATGCATCGACCATGCACCCTTTATTGTGTTAAGGGGGAACCATTCATGGCTTTGAAAATGTACACAAAATGTTCCCATGACCACAATCCATGGTCTACATAATTTCACACAAGCATGCACATCCTCCCGCAATGTTTCCTTAAATCATGAAGATCCTTATAGAGGTCTAGACATCCTTGCACAGTTAGGAGGAATAGTGCATCCTATCTCACACGGTTTCTTCAAACCGTGCGACCTACCCTATTTTCCCCAACAAAATGTTATCAGATATAAACAACCCCCAAAACCCCAATACACACACGATCACACTAGGTACTCTCATTATACCAGAAAAATTCATATAAAACAAAAATATATCCCCATATCAGACAAAAAAATAGGATCTTACAACCTTCCCCCATTTAAGAAATTCATCCCCAAATTTCCCTACCAAGTGTATTTATGAATTTCTCATTAATAACTTTGGAAATTAGGCTATCATGCAATCTCCCACTCCAATGTCTCATCCTAGATACAATTTTTCTCCCATTTAACCTTTACAAGAGGAACTGACTGTCCTCAGGGAACAATAATGCCCCGGTTAATCATATGAATATGATTCTCCACAAAGGATGCATCTACCTATTACTCCACCTTCTCGGGATGAAGAATTTGAGATAGATTTAATGGATAATGGGAGTGCTGATATACATATATGACATTGTGCATTTTCCATTACCTATGATTATATGTAAACAGATTGACTACTAGTCTCACTCTCTCTCGAATCTCGAATGACAAGAAATTTCACTATAAATATTACCCTGTCTCATAATACCTCTATATCCCAGCCTTAGTGAGATACATAAAAATACATGATAAAAAACCTAAAACAATAATGGTTATCAATGACTAGAAGCACAAGTTTTATGTTAATACATTGGACTATTCATCTAAATCCTAAACAATTGGACTTTCTTAGAAGTCTCCTACATGATACGTGATCCAAATAATGCTTCCATACCTAACTCTAATAGAATAGGGTCAAAAATAATGACCAACCTTAAAAATCTCCATAATATTCTATCTATATATCTCATGAAAACTATTTTTAGGAAAACCCATCTATGGAAAATATCTCAACCAGGAGCCCTCAAATCCAAAACTGATGCCCACAACATGTCCCCAAGAATTGGAATCATACTCTCTTAATATCCATCAGTGTGATGGTGGTATGTTGTGTTCAGGGGATCCCATTTACCCATTTACCTATGTAAAATCCGCTAGAAATGAAATGTAAAACATGAATCCATATCTAAAATGATAATGTGAGGCACCGTGTGAACTAGGCCATCATCCTCTCCCATAGTCTAACTGGGAGTTGGGTCCCCACTGGCCACACTCCCTGGTAGAACTAGGCCCTCATAATCTGATAACATCTCTATCCTCACTCAATTAGGAATAGTATAGATCATAGCTAAGGAAAAATGAAAGTTCCAACAATGACTTTCATGCACCATCTAGTGCATCACAAAAAAAAGCCATAACAACCACTCACCAATGGACTCAGGAATGACCTATTTCTGAGAACTCATGCTCAATGAATTGAGCATTGAATTTCATTTTAGAGGTATATAAGAAAACATGAAGTCAAAATACTATGGGAACTCAACACACCTTCACTATCTCAAATTCAGATCATGTTTCGTTAATATGTAATTGAGGTTTTTGTGGTACATGTACACAATAAAACACTCTCTCATAAGATAAATTATGCAATAGTGAAAATAATGAACAACTAAATCCAACCCAAGATCATACCTTGGGTAGTTCCTCTCACGTGGCCTCAACTGATGAGACCAGTACACCAGACTATAACCCCATGCATCAAAACAAATCCTTCCCCAATACATGGCACATAGCAATACACAATATATCTTCATCTTGGGTCAGGATGAATAAAGACTTCTGCAGAACTAAATCACCCTTATAGCTTCTGATGGGTTGTGTTGCAGGATTCTGACGATAAAAAAATCACCTCATTATTATCCAAGTCCATATATATCGATTCTATTCCCGGGAAGTCATTTATGAAACACCTATAATATCTAGATAGACCCTAGAAACATCATATTTTAAATAAATTATTGGGATTCCCCATGGAAACTGTAGCCCTCACAATCTCTGGGTAAACTTATACACATATCACTGAGAAAATATGACCTAAGAAGTAATTCTTATCCATCTAGATGTCCAAATTTTTTATATTACCATGTAAATGATTCTCTTTTAGTTTATCCGAATGATCATATTATGTTAGTCATGTTTGTGTCATTTGTGACATATTTTCCATGAATACCACCTCAAATGAATTTTGATAATGTTGGAAAACTCAGTTTACCAGATCAATGAAAACAACTAGTGTGTTCATGAGACTAAATGGAATAACCAAATGCTCGTAAATAACACAACATATATGAAAAAATATATGATATTTGTCTTGAAGTAGACCACACAACCAATGATATCCTGATCTGAAATAAATTTTCTATAACACCTGATCTAATTGAAACTAAAAAAATGGCCTTTTTTCTTTAGAAAGGGATTTACATTATTAAACATTAACTGGTTCAATTCTTGCTAATCCACAAATACCCTTAGGGAACCATCCTCTTTTTCCACAAAAGGATTAGAAAATCCCATGGAGAAGTACTGGTTGAATAAACCATGTTTCCTCTAAATCCTATAGCTACCAATTGAGGTCCATCAACTCCATAGTATCCATCCTATATAGAAGCATGGATACTGGTGAAACCCCCAGATCTAGATCGATATAGAACTCCACCACTCTATATAATTATGTAAAACGAAAAAAATTTCATATAAAATTCCGAAAAATAAACAACTATTGGAGGGAAATCATCATGATTTGATCCCGATCATCTAGATAAAAACTAGAAATATTTACTATCATCCCAAGAGGCCAATGATGCATTAGTCCAATTATTCTCTCACAAACATCCCATTAAACTTTTTAAATAAAAATCCTCCACTATGGTGATGTGAACATCACAATTCAAGGATAACAATAATAATAGTCTCCATCAGAAACCTGCCAGTCCATCCTATATATGATGTAAAATTATATCATCTCAAGGGAAGAAAATCATGCTAAATGACACCCACTAATCTTATGGGAGAATTCTAAACACTAGATTAATCCGTTTATTCTTATCCCCAATAGTGTATTAAGTTCATGAACCCATCAAAATACTATATAATGAGCCCTAGTCATTCCACCATAGGTAAATAAATAAATCGATGTGATTAAACTTTATAAAAATAGAAGAAACAATAGTATAGTCTAAAAAAATCATACTTTACACTATATAAATTATAGTGCATAGTTTTATCAAGTGTATGATATATATATAAAATATGGCCTAAAATATAGCCTGGTTATGAAACCTTACTACCCCAAGTAGGCCCACAATTCTTTCTATATACAACTGGTTTATATATTCCATTACCACAATGACCACCTCAACCTGATCAACATCTAATGTTGTCACATCCAGCTAAAAACAGAGTTGTGAAACCCACTCTCAAACGTAAACTCAGAGCTTACCCCCTTCAAATAACTGGTGGAGGACAGGTCTTAAAAAAACATTGCACATTCTCCATCCTACCAGAATTTCATCGCATGACTAGGTCTCGATCAAACTGGTTCCTCAAATTTACTCAAAATCCACACTCATTATAGAAAACATCACCTCGAGAAGTAACAAAATAGCTAGTACTCATATCTCTAGAAGCATCAAATCCTCCCTTCTCTCAACTAGAAACTGAACCACTAGATCGAGAGGTTGATCTACTATTCTCTCCTCCACCATATTCCCTCATCTTTCACATTTTTATCTCTTCCTAATTCACTGTCTCAATAATTATGATCAATCTAATCATGTTGACCTATGATTTAATGTCATGATTGAGACCTTCTTAAAGGACAGGTCCCACATTTCCATATCTGTATGATATAATGGAATAAAACACTAAAGCTCTATAAAGTGTCCAAAATATTATATAAATTTCATCGTTCCCTACTCCAAATCCATGAACTATCTCCACTGATCTTCTCCCAGAGTCTTCTTGAAAATTTATTCATAAAATTAGGTTTGAAAATCACCCTAAAAAATATGTATCATCCTGTCATCTTGTTTCAAAAAAACCCACATTATCTTTATAGCTCTCCAAAGTATATCAGTCGCAAGATTCACGTTTATCTTAGGAGGTGCCTACATATTATTTAATATTGATATTGTAGTCTCACATCATTTCTTAGTGGCTTATGGATAGCCATCCGATAAAAATATCAGCGGATGTTCTTGTAGTAACACACTCTTCATCTCTGCCAAAAAAAAGTGTTGGAGATCCCTGAAGGGGTTGTGTATAGAATAAAAACCCCTTAAAGAAATGTTCATTTTCACATGTTTCTAGAAAAACCACTAGCACACAAAAATAAAAATATATAAGGATCCATAGTTTTCCCATATCCCTCCACCTTCGAACTATGGTCATTTCCACCCTCCCGACGTATAAATAGAGGTTTTGGTGGAGTAATATCTCTACAATTAAAGAAATACACCATAAAATATAATGGTAATGAATGATAACAGGTTAAAATACATGAAAGATCAAAAATTTCCTATAAACATGTCACACCATGCTTCCTTATACTATAGACAAGACTTGTTAATTAATAGCTGTAAAAATCACTACAAACTCACCCTAATTCCCACTCAAAAGGCAGCTGAAGATCAAGTTCTATGTTTCATATTTAAATTTTTTTTTTGAATTAATATTACATTTATATGTAACATTAAATGGATGAACTAAATGGTTTTCCAAATATAATCCACACTTTTCCATACACCACATCAACTGAAATATAGTGTCTCATTAATCCACACCATCTCACATTCCAATCTATGTGAATAACGGTCCATGACTTAATGTTACACAATATGCTGCTTATGGAGTTAGTTGGATCATAGTCTGGAAATACATACTTATATTACAACTATAAATCTATGGAAAACCCAAGTTACTCTATCTACACCACAAATAATTTATTAAATAGTAGTTTAATTACACAATTCAGGTATAATAAAATCATGCAATAATGAAATACCCCATATATGTAATGACATAATGTGTGGAATGTGAATCCTATAAAGTGATTGAAATGATGAATGATATTAATACCATCATATAATAGAGAATTTTTTTTAAAAAATAATCAATCATATTAACGATAACATCCCATATCTAGTGCATCACCCAATTAGGGTATCAAATCAATAGTAATAGTCAAAACTAGAAATCAGAAGTTTATGTTCAATGTAATTTTGGTTTTTGTATATCGTTCAACAACTCCTTAGAATATCTCATTACCAAATTCCCATTCCTTTATATTTCATTTTTTTATCTCAAAATTTTAATGAATCCAGAAAAAAGAACTGTTATGATACTACTTTATTACATCCCGACACAGATTCCATTAATCGATGCCTCGAGCTTGTGGGCCACTTGGACTCAATCGCACCTCCCAATTTCCAGAGGCTGCCGACTATTAGATAGGGCCTTTTCTATGACTTTTCTTAGATAATTCCATCATTCTATAGTGTAACATATAAAAATAATAAGAACAACTAATAGCAGAAGTATTAGATCATCTCAAAAATTGTAAATAACCATGATTATAATATATAAACAATAAAAAATTAATCTCATTTAAAATGATATATCATGACTATTATCTATAGAGAATCAATAATAGCCATAAATTAATCCATACAAAACATGTATTAAAATTCAAAAAAGGTCAAAAGGTTAAATGTATGCTAGAATCATGATCGTCATTCCCTGTATCAAGCTCCCCTGCTCCTAAGAATATCACAAAGTCATGCATCGAACTATAGGATATTTCAACGATACCTGAATGCATCCATATAGTCTTCCCATGTACCCACAAACATCCAAAACAAGATGTGAGATAAAAATCATATTTCCACCTCCAACGTTGTATATATGAAAACTAGAATCCATAAATAAGCTAAATTAGTGTTTAGTATTTAACATATTTGATAGTAGTGCAAGTTAATTACCAAAAAAAAACAATTTTATATGATACTGCCAAGCCAGACAAGGATCCCTAAAAACTAGGGATTGTATCTCATAGTAATGGTAGTGGTAAAACAATCCAAAAACCACCATTGAAACACTGAATAACCAAAATTAATCCAATACCATGACCACACCATATAAACATGTATAAAAAATTACCATTTCCTTGATGTATAAACAAGTCATACTCAATGAATGTACCACGTAATTATAAGTGGAAGACACCACAGGGCCATATCCAAGGTGTGGAAGACCATGGAATCCTCTTTGAGTCCCCAGAGCATCTTAATGGAAACTCGAATCGACATGGGTGGGTTCTATGGAGAATATCAATAGGATATGTTCAAAGTGATCCCAATAAGGTCATATCAAAGGGGTATAAAGGCCCAAGTCGACGTATAAAATTAAAACATAGGGAGAAATGTAATCTAATTCATCTACTACAACTATCAAGATCCATGAAATAACCATATGGGAAATCAAATGAAATCAAGATCCAAGGTATACCAACCAAGGAATCCACTATCATTCAATTATTCACATTAATTCATCAATTCACATCCCATAACATTGAATGATTTATTCCAAATCATATAGTAGTATGCACTAAAAGAGATAAACACTTCAGAGCATGTACAACATAGAAATAGTGGAAAACCATATTCTTATCATCTCAAATAATTCAATTATATTAACCAAGGGATTCCTATATCTAGGAAATAACACACGCACACACTAGGGGTGGTATAAAAATGGGAAAGACAAAGGAAAACATCGTGGTTGGATTAGCCTGTTGAAAAAACCTCCAAAAAAACTTAATAGAACTTGTTGGAATACTTAATAGGATCCATTTCAACATATTCAGACATTTAATTTCTTAATGGTGCATCACCAAAAGGTTTGGAAGGAGAAAAAAATAAAATAATGCATATAAAAGGAGTAAACTAGAGGGAACAGTATAGAGAACCTACCGTAGGTCCTTAGTAGAGCACTCAACCATTATCATCTTCTGAGTCGGTCCATATCATAAAAAAATAAATAGAACATATAATGAACCTAAAAAAGGTAAGATTACCATAAACATAAATAATTATTTCAAGACAATGTGAGTCAAATAAATTCATAAGAAAATTTTAGAACATACCATCTCAAATCCAACAAGACTAATGAAATTCCAATATGAGTTTGGAAGTGAGAATCAGGATCAAAATCTATGGTTTGGATTCAATATGGAGCTATATATATGAAGAAGATATCCTTCAATGGAAAGAATGGAAGAAGTATGGTCTTATATTGTTTTAAGTAAGCTAGATCATTTCTGAAAAAAATATGGTACCACATATTTCAGCTACAATTCTATCTAAACCACACACCAAATAAGCACCCAATGTGCACCCCTTCACTCTGTTAAGGGGGAACCTATCATGTTTAGTGAACAAGGTTTGACTAACCAAGAAAAAACATTCTCGAAACCACTATCAAAGGTCTATAGAATTCCACACATGTGTCTACCTCCTTCCACATTGGTTTATTAATCAGTTAACACCAAAAAGTGGAGTGAAACACATAGCACAGTTATGAGTAACTTTATGGACTATCAAACATTGTCCAATCTAACCATGCATCCACACTTTTTTTTTCAAAAAACTGTGTTTCGAGATCCAAAGAAGCCAGAGACACCCCTGATACATCCCTGATGATATTATGTATTCATATTAGGCAATAAATATGTATTTAAATAGAAAAAAATCCATACATTGCATGAATTCCCATGATCTTACACAATCAGTGTAAATTACTGTGGTTATCTATGATAAAATATTAATAAAGGGGAACAATTATATTAAGTAATTACAAAATCATAATTCATGTGAGTATTATAGTTTTATATTCTCACAAATTTATGTCTAAACATTATTTATGTTAGTTATGATTCTAAATGTTATTGTAACATATACTTATGTTTTTTAAAAAATTAAATGTTTTCCACTATTCCTATGTTTCCATGATTCATGAATATTGTTACATGTTCCAATTAATTGGGTTTACCCATTATGCTTCCTTAAGGACCATTTTTTATTATTTTTTCCATATTCTATTATCACTTATAACCTTATTATTCTTTTCACTTGATATTTATCCTATATCTATTATTCATGCCCATTATTATAGTCATACCAATTACGACTAAATGAGTTTTCTTCTATGTCTATTGATTTTTTCTCACCAATTGTAATTTTTTACAAATCCATAATATATTATATATATGATAATGAGTATAATGGGGATATATATAGTTATTTTGTATAGAAATGTTGAATATAGTTATCTCGACACTAGTGGATCTGAGCTGGTGTCTACATTATTACATTGGCATAATATTACTGTAATTGCAACCCAATATACTGAATAGATTTATTGTCTTGCTATAATAGATAAATAAATTTATTTATTATTGATATTTAAAATGTAAAATACACAAAAAAGTCATGAAGAAATCTATGATTCCTCATATCATATCCCTTAATGTCAATCAAAAAACATTTCCTAATTTCCCAGGGAAATTAAAACATAAGAAATTGGTGAGCTCAGATTCTTAGTAAGGGTAAGAAAAAATCTAAATCAATAAATTAATAATGTATAATAAATATGTAAATGAATATAACTGACACACATTCCATTGAATCAATAAGTATGGAAAAATATGGTAGTAATAAATGATGATTAAATAATACTATATAAATAATAATGTGATGTTCAAAACATAACTATGGATAGTCATACTAATTAAATAATCACATGGAATACAAATAAATAAATTCAAAATGATGGAATCCATAATTACAGACATCTTAAAAAAATCATTAAGGCATAATGGTAATATGTAAAAACAAAAGAGGAGGGCATTGGCCCAAACAAAACTAGTTTGGCTAATGAGACCAATAGATGAATCTTTGGGATATAATTAGCCCCAACTATCACGTTCTAAGAATAATTCATTCCTAATATCAATGGGGTGAATCATAATAAATATAAACACCCATATTGAATAAATAACATGTGAAATATTATCAATTACCATAATCAATAAACATAATCATAAACCATCTAGAGAAAATTTGTAAATGGAAATGAAATTGTATAGAACCAATCAAAATGGTCATAAAACATCCAGAGAAATTATATGTACGGTATTAATAAAAAAATTAATCAATTTATCCCATGTAAAATAGAGTTTTTTTGTTTTCAATAAATATAAATACCATTAAAATATCCTAAAAAATAAATTATAGAAAAATAACTTTCGCATCTAGATAATCACACTTTTAAAACAAAAACCCCACAACTTTAAAAAAAACATTTCCCTGAAATAATCATTTTAAACCACTAAAATGGGTATTAAAATTATGATTGGTCATGATGGTGTAAAATTCCATTCATTCTATACATGTTAAAAGAATTATTCCTTCCAAATTTTAGCAAAAACTAAATATGAGATATTTTGAAAACAACATGATGATTTCAATAAGAAAATTTATAAAAAGTAAAAATTCGTCGTATTGAAATTAAAAATAATTTTTAAAATTTTAAAATATTTTTTGAAACCATATTTAGAAAATATTGACATTGATGAAAAAGTATTTTCGACTGAAGAGGGAAATAAATATTTGTATTCGTTAATATAATTTCCCAAACATTTTTATTACCAGAGTGTGAAATTGGTAGAATTACTTGAAAACGTTAATTAATAAAATTATTTAATGAAAATATATTATTTTTATGAAATAATTTTAAAATAATTATATAAAGGGAGACAGAAAAATTAACAATCCTAAATAATGATGCGATAATGAAATAAAGCCTGGCCAATTTGGTAGACTTGGAACCATAAGACCTATAAAAAATGACGAAAAATTAATTATTAAATACAAAAAAAGTGAAATATATTAATGGTATATCATTTAAAATTGGTATTATATACACAAAAAAATGATATAAGTATAGAATATGGAATATGTATCACTTAAGTAAAAGTTAGAGGGGAAACCCTTACCTTAGGCCTTCTTTCCTTTGTATATGTCTTTACCTCCTGTAAAATGGTATTGATAATGTTAATAATTTATACCAAAACTGGATTCTTATTTATAAAATTATATATAATTCCCTTATATATTTTGACCACCCATTCGTTAAAGTTATTTCATTAATTTCTTTGTTTCAGGTGTCAATTACATTCTTTTCACTTGCTGGTTTTTTCATGAATGTTTCTGTTATTGAAAATTGGATATATATATATATAAAATAAATAATTATAGTAATTTTATAAATATCATATTTATGAATTATATATGTATTAATTACCATTTATTAATGTTTGACATGGAATATGAATTACATCACTTCTTGGTGATGGTATGTCGTATGATGCACGATAGACAATATCATTCCCTTATGAAGTGAAAGTGTAGGTAAGTGGGTGATATAGTAATTTTAAACAACCAATATATTGTCATATATATCAAATATATTAATTAATTTATTCCTTATTACATTTCATGTGATGCTTAAGTGAAAAACGAATGACATCGCTTCACGAGATGGTAGTCCAGCATACACATGAGTGGCGTTATCGTATTTGAAATGGAGTGGAACATAAATAGGTATATATGATATAAAAATTAAAAAAATATAATAATTTAATAAATATATTATAAATTTGTTAAATACACCATTATATCAATCCTTGAAAGGTGGTGGTAGATTATGAGCTACACCAGTTTATGGGGTGGTAGTTTGTCGTACTCATGAAAGATGAATTTGCAACCCTTTTGATGGAAGCAGTGATGAAATATATAATACCCTTAAATTAGTTACATATAAAAAGTGAAATATACTATTTTTATTTTATCATTTTTTAATAGTAAAAATTGAATAAGGGGGAGGGGAAATATAATAAAACTCTCAGTTAGGGATGTTTCCTGTTTTTAAGACAACTTCTTTTGGTTTTCCCCAAAATCCATACAATGATTAAAAAAGACCAAAATAAGGAATCAAGGATGGGATATTGGATTTAATGAATTCATTTGGGATTTTATTTTCCAAAATAAATGGCATTGGATATGGGAATAGGATATGATAGGGTGTGCCTTTTATAAATGAGGTAAGTGGCACCGTTACAATTTTAGAAAAGAAAAGAGTGTATCCTCATTTTTCAAATGAATCAAGGATCTAAAATATACTATTATCAATTATAGAATATATAATATCGTATTATGTGTGGATTATTGTTGTTGGAAATGTATTATATAATTTTTACACATTATTGTTTTAGGTTAACCCCACATAAACACATTTTTACAATAACCGCAAGAAATAATTTTTGTAGTTTTTACTATATATTATTGTAAAAAATTAAATTTAAATTATTAGATAATATATGTTATATCCATTCATAATATGGAATTAATTTATCAAAATTTAATTCACATATGTAGAAAAAAATAGTTTAAATTTAATCCCAAAGAGGTAACGAGAAAGAGTGTTTTCATTGAGAAAATTGTAAAATGTTTATAATGTTTTATTTAGAAATAAAATATGAAATTGGTTAAAATGACATTAATTGGATTAATAGATACATTATTGAAATAAATTTACATTAAAAACCATTTTATAAATTTTTCTTATGTTTTTAAATAATACATAACAATGATATTTGTTTATAACAACCACTAATTTTCACTATTTGTTAAAAATTTATCTTCTCATAAAATTTTAAAAAAATCACCCAAATATAATTTGACATTTATATTTGAATTTTTTTTCAGATAAGTTATTTAAAATAGGTAAATATTATTTTTAAATTATATTATTAAAGTTATACTAAACCACATTTTAGAAAAATATTGTTTTTCACCTAAGATTTCTTTTTCTTTTAAAGGGTTATTATTTAATTAATATCCAATATATAATGATTTAATTCATTTTATACATGTGTAAACCATATTATTATAATTTTTTATATTTATTACTATTCATACACATCAACTAACAACTAGGTTATATTGGTCACGTTTAAATTGTAATATTTTAATAGTATGGCAGGTTTTGTTCATTTCCAGAGTCTTATGCATCACAAGTTATCAAAGGGATGAGTTTTATTTTATAAATATATTTATCCTAAATTATCAGGTTTTTACATTATATTCCATGATTTATGTTGTATTTCATATATGCTATTAGATATGGTGTTCCTATTTAAAAATATAAAGTTATATTTTCCCATAATAAATAAATTGCATCTTCGCAATTTAATATTAATCATGATAATCAGGGGTTTAAAAATTGAAAATAATTTCATTGAATATCAACTTCAATGGAAAATGGTTAATATAAAATCCCCATCATTAGATAGAACGAGAAGTAAAAAGGTCATAAGGAATAATAAAAAACATTGATTAAAATTTGGAGAAAATTGGTTTCAAGTGAATATATGGATATGGAAGAAAAGAATAAATAATAACAGAGAGTGATAGAGGTCATTGATCAATGGAATGCGAATGATGAATGGAATTTTTGGGATATCAAAAAGATAAATATTTTAATATTTAAAAGAACATATATTCAACATAAATGAAGGTATCAATACAACATTTTGTTTAATTATCCATTTCCTAGGGTTGAGTAATTCATTTAAAATGTAGACTGATAACATAAGAAAATATAGTGACATGATATATTTTAAATTTGAAATTTCATCCTTTGGATGTTGTTCTATCAATAAACACATCATCACTTACTCCTATAAATGAATATGCTATAAGAATTTTTATTCCAGAATAAATAAAATTAATAATTGACAGATCATTAACTCAATAAACAAATTAAAAGTCATTCTAACTACCCGTAAATATTTTTGAAGAAAAACATGGCTGTTAAAAGTTATACAATAACATCCAATGTTCAAGTCAATCCATTCCATTAACAGTTATCCTGAATACTTTTCAAAAAAAAAATTCTTCCCAATTTCAATGTCCAATCTTTTTGAAAGATGATCAATAAATAATCCTTATATTCCTCATAAAATATAAAATGGATCTCAATTCCTCATTATAATTATTTGAAATAATTAATCAGAAAAACCTATATTAAAATAAGAATTCATTGAAATATAGAAATCAGGTTGTTGAATATATTAAAAAAATCAATAAATTCAGTATCCTCTAGAAATAATAACACAAACTATCAAACCTCTAACACATTTATTGGTCACACACAATATCCCACAGATATATATTCATTATCTAAAAATAAGGAACATATTAACAGTCTTTCACCATTTATCTTGTGCTTCCAAGAGGATTAACATCCTATTAAAGCACATTGTTGTTCATCGATACAATTCAATATATTCTCTTGATTGTATTAATAAATATTAATATAGTAAAATAAAAATACATTTCATGACTTATATATTATAAATAACATGGATAAAATACTCATATAACATTCTTCGTGAATTTAAACATATGATCATTATTCGTTCCACTTATTCTTTGGTAATAGCATAAGCTTGACCATGATCCCTTATCATGTCTTGAGGTATATTTCCAAGATGATTCTAGTTTTCATTTTTGTATTTCCAAATGTCGTTATATTTGAATCTTTACACGTTAATAGATTCTTTATTTCCCTTGAAATCACAATCATAGTTTACTTTATCTATAAACATTTAGAAAACTCTCAATCCCTTCAAGAAAGTCCCACAGCGTTTCTATCCTTAATTACCATATCTGGGAAAACCATTCATTCCTTGTTCCCCTTATCCAATATAGTATCATTAATGATCTTCTACTATAGTCTTAATTATAATCCATAATATGTAAACCATTCATTCTATATCTTGATAAAATAATATACTATGTCATCATATGATGATACTATCTGTGAGACTGCATTACTTCATATGATCGGCCTATGATCATCAACGAAGTGATCCTCATTACTTTATGGATTATGTTTATTCTTAAAATTATCATTCCATCCTATAATATCAATTTCTAACTGATATAATACACTATATAAGTACATAAAATTATAAAAATTATTTTATAATCCCAAATATGTTAAAACACAAAAACCAAAATTGATTTTTTTTTATTAGATAATCTCATAATAATAATCATTGTTTATATAGGGATAAAATTATTTTCAAATATTTCATAATGGTTGGTAACTAAATGTGAAATATCATATGAACATCTATCAGGAGAATCAATCTATGTGCATAGTAAGGCCCATATTAATATACTAGGTTATGACCAGGTCAAACTTAATACTCCCCTTTTAGAGTTATCACCCATAGCTACATCTCTGCTACAACCACATCCACATATAGTATACATATAGGGATGTATTATGAGGAAAAAATTATAATTTATTAATAAAAAATTGATGATGTTCTTATATAATTATTCCGAAATTCAATCATAGGGTTATATTCTCTATCTATATTTTACTAAATCATTCCAACAAGGTTTTTATTAAAATTCCACTAATACTAATTACAAAAATCCCAATCCCAGTATCTCATATCCGGTTTATTCTTATTAAATTAGAATAAGATACAAATAATTTCATCACATAGGACTAAATAGTTTAAAACACTTTATAAACTATATTCATACTTTAAATTTTAATTACAATTGACAATATAAAATAGAAAAGGAAGTTTCTTTGTGAACACCTTTATTCCTCATTGTAATTCCCTACATATCAATTAAAAAACACTTCCTGGTCTTCTGGGTAAAATTAATAATATGAAATGAATGATCTCCGATTCTCATTAAGGGTAATTTTTTCTATAGAAATTATGAATAAAGAAGGAATAATTAAAATAGAATTTATAATTAATGAAACACATGTCATTTAGTTGATATCATGGGCATAATGTTGTAGGAATAAATGATAATCAAATAATGGCCTAAAAATAATCACAAGTGCATGAAAAAATAACCATTTATATCCTAAATAATCAAATAATCACATATAATATTAATGAATGAATTCATAATGATGGAATAAATAATTTTAGACATCTAAAACATATCATTTAGGCCTTGTTCCAATTCATTTTCATAAATTGTCAAAGCATCACTGAAAACCCAATCTAGTTTTTCTCATTAGACCAATTGATGACTCGAGGGGTTATATAGGAACCCTTCCATCACATAAAAAGTGTCTTTCATTCCTTGTTTAGAATGGGTGAAACAAAATAAACATAAACATTCATTTGGAAATAATTAAATCTAAATTATAAATAAGTACCCCAATTAGTGACCATAATCATAAACCATCCAGAGAAGAATGGAAAATGTTAATAAAATTGTACATACCTTGTAAAATTGGATATATATAATCAAATTAAATAATATTTATGGTATCTATAAAACTTATCCTTAGTGGATCATAAGTAAAATATAGGGTTTATGTAATTAATGATTAGTAATACCAAGAAAATAACCTTATAAACATTTTTATGAAAAATAACCTTTGTATTTTGAAAAAACCCATTAATAAAAGATCAAATAACATTGTGAAACTAATTTCAATTCAATATATCATTATAATACATGTAAAATAATAATTAAATTATTTATTAGTAATGAAATTCTAAAATTCCATTGATGTTGTACATGTAAAATCAATTATTCATATATGATTATTGGTAGAAGAAAAACATACATTATTTTGAAAACTAAATGTCGATATCAAATAAAAAAATATAATTAATATAAAATATGGTTATTAATAAATTTAATATATCATTTTACAATTTTTAAAAAGCATTATGGAATTATTTTTAGAGAAAACTGGTTTTGATGAAAAATTATTTCCAACTGATGAGATAAATAAATTTGGATTTTCCTAAAAATAGATTGTTAATTATTTTAAGTATCAAATAGTTGAAAAATGTTTCCATTACATAGTGATGTTAATTAATAACATGCGTGGACGAAAATTTATTTTTTAGATAGGAATTAAAAATAATTACCTCATGGGAGATGAAAACATAAACAATCCCAAATAATGATGACACTATGAAATAAACTCATTCATCTTTGGTAATATCTGAACAATAAACCCCAAAAAATAAATGCAATAAAATGAAAAATTAGCTAAAATTAAGTTAAATAGATTCATGATAAATATTCTAAAATGGTTATTATATAAAACAGACAATATAAATATGTGGTGAATATGAAATATATCCCACATATTTAAAACAATGACAAGTTAACTTTACATGAGGTTTGATTTAATTTTAAGTGTTCATACATAAATAATAGTGTTTTTAAGAAAGATATTAAGTTATACTAGAATCATAATCATATTTATAAAATCATATATGATCCTATTACATATTTTTTACTATCCTTTTTTAATAATATTGAATTATTTTCATTGTTTTGGCTGTTCAATGACTTGTTTTCTAAAATGCATTTTTGGATTAAAGTTATGATTCAAGTGCATAGGGAAAATATATATTTATATATAATATACATAGTTAAAATTATGTTATAAATATAATATTTTTTAAGCTTATATATTTTTAAAATCATTTATGAATGTTGGACATCAAAAATGAATCATATCGCTTCATGGAGACAGTAGGTCGTACGTACGAAGAAGTGGTGATATCATTTCCTTACCAAGTAAAAGTTTAATGAAGTGGGTGATATATTAAATTTTCATAATAAATATAATAACATATATATATATAATACATCCATTCATTTTATACTTATTCAATTCCATATAATGTGTTTGTAAAAAATAAATCATTTCAATTTGTGAAGTGGTAGACCGATGTACACATGAGTGATGTTATCATATTTAAAATATACTGGAACATGAAATTGAATATGTGATATTATAATTAAAAATATATTAAAATATCATAAATATCATATAAATCTGGTAAAAATTTAAATTATTCATCTTTTAATGGAGGTGATGGAAAACAAACTAAATCGGGATGCAATGTTGTAGTCCTCGATACACATGATTGTGGATTTTGTAACCCTTTTGATGTAATATGATACAAATATATTTCAAGAGTGTATCATAATAATATATTAGTATGTGTAAGATAAATTTTTTATTTTACATTTATGGTTTAATAATAATTTATGATGGTTGATGAATAAATAAAATAAATTGACTAGTTAGTGATGGTACAAATTTTTTTACGCTATTTCTTTTTGTTTACACAAAAGTCCTCATAGGATTATTTTTTACCAAATTAATGATCCTAGGATGAGGGGAGGGAGGTAATGAAGTAATTTATTCAAGGTTTTTTTATCAAATTGGGTTTTATGTGTGAAATAGAGAGGAGAGGGTGGCCTTTTATAAGTGAGGTGATAGGCACACATATAATTTTAGAAGAACAAAAGGCATATGCACGTTTTTTACATGAACTAAGGCTATCAAATGTGAAATTATTTAAGATAGAATTTTGGTGGTTTAAATAGGTCTAGAAAATGGGTATTGGACATGTTTTGGCTCAATATTAACCCTTATCCTTTATATTTAACCCCAATGTATACCCATTTTTACCTTGACCATGACAAATATTTTATAATATTAATAATGTCCAAAAATTTATTTGACCCTATTAGATAATATTAATTATACATATTCTAAATATTGAATCCATTTTTCAAAATTCCATTCATATATTCAGAAAAATACAATCTAAAATTAATATCGTTGACCCGACGATAAATTGTGTTTTCAATGAAAAAATGAAAAAAGGATTACAATAACACTGAATGTTTAAGTCTATAAAATCTATAAATAGTTAGCTATAAAAAATTTTAAAAACAAATTCCCAATTTCAATGTCAATAGATTTTGGAAGGATGATCACTAAATAAACATTTTATTACATAAAAAATATAAAATGGCTCTCAATGACACATTAAAAATATGTGAATTCCGTCATTACTAAAAATAATTAATTAAAACATTAATACTTCCAAATATAAAATATCAATTTTTTATTATATTCTATTAATCAATACATTCTCTAACCTCCAGAAAAAATGACATAAACTATCAATACACTAAGTAATTTAATTATCACCCACACTATTCCACAAACATACCTTTATTATCTAAACATTGGGAATATATTAATGGGATTCCACCATCGATCACATGTTTTCAAAAAGGATAAACTTTCTATTAGATCACATTATTGGTCAATAGTAACATTCTATATATTCTCTTGATTCCATTTAGAAACAGTATTATATTTTTATCAAAATACATTTCATGATTTTTATAACCAAAATATTATTGATAGAATACTCATATAACATACTGCATGAATATAAACACAATAACATTAATCATTCCACTTCATACTTGGGAATATCATTTGTTTTACCCTGACCCCTTAGCTTGACTTGTGGTATATTTCCTAGATGCTCCTAGTATTAATTTTTGTAGTTCCAAATCACATTACATTTGAAGATTTTACAATTGATATATTCCTTTTTGACAATGAAATAATAAAAATAATTTAAATTATCACTAAACTATTAGAATAATTACAATCCTTTCAAGAAAATACAAAGGTGTTTCTATCCATAATTATCACAAATTGTAAAACCCATCATTCCTCTCTTCCCTTATCCGTTATTTTATCTTTCATCCTCTTCTCATCTAACATAAATTATAAGCCATAATTCCCAGTGAATTCATTATCTATCCTGATAGAATATGATACCATGTACTTGTATGATGATATTTTTTGGTAGACTACTTTCTTTAATGTAATTGGCTTATGGTCATCAATGTGACGTTACTTGTTAGTATTTGGATTATATACATAAATATGGTTATCATTCCTTCTGCTAGGTGAAATTTCTAACTGATGGAATACAAAATATTGGTTTAAAACATTATCATAATGATTTTAGTATCCCAATACTAGTAAAACACACAGCATAAATTGATAAATTTATGTATAGGTAATCTAATAAAAAAAATTTTCTCTATGGATATCATTATTTTCAAATCATTCATAATGTTTGGAAAATAAAATTTTAGATACAATGAGAATATCCCAATGTGTTTCAAACTATATTTTCATTAAGGTCAATTTTCATGCACCATACAATGATCGGGTGAAGCTCAATGTTCCCCTTTTAGAGTTTTTACCCCTAGCTATATATCTTCTACAACTACATGCACTTGTAGTATCCAAATATGGATGTATTATGAGGGAAAACCTTACAATATCCATGTTACCAAAAAATTATGATGTTTGAATATAATTAATCTAAATTTAAATTATAGGGTTATGTTCCCAAATCTATGACTTCCTAAATCTTTCTCACAAGGTTTCTTTTAAAATTCCTATGATAGAAATTGTAGTAAACCTGATCCCAATATCCCGAATTGGGTGTCTTCTTTATTACATTAGGATAATATAAATGGAATCTTACCATAGAGGAATAAATAGTTTAGTACTATTTTTAAACTATATTCATACCTGATATTTCTATTTCAATTGATAATATAAAACATGAAATATTTTTTTTGTTAACACCATTGTTCCACATAGAGATACGTAGCATATCAATTGAAAAAACATCCTTTTTCCTTAAGAAAATGAAATATTTGAATGGAATCATCTATGTTTCTTAGTAAGGGTTAGTGTACCATGGAATATCTAAATATATAATGAATCATGAATATAGAATGGTGAATTAATGAAACACATGTCATTTAATCAATAACATGGGCACAATGATGTAGTAAGAAATAATGATCAAAGAATGTCCTATAAACAATCCCAATATCATGAAAAATAACCATGGATATTCTAAATAATCAAATAATCTCGTGGAATATAAATAAATGAATACAAAATTAATGTATTCATAATTTATAACATCCATAACATACCACCGAGGCCTTGTTCCATGATATTCAAATAAATGTCTCTGGCCTCAGTAAAAACCCATATAGTTTTTCTCTTGAGACATACACATGCCTCGAGGGGCTATATCAGGGCCCTCCAATCAATACTATGTGTAATTAATTCATCATTTGAAATGGATTAAACAAAATCTATAAAAAATTCATATTGAATTACTAACATGAAAAATGTAAATAGTTTCCCTAATCAATAAACATAGTCCTAAAAAATCTAGAGGTAAATGATGATTTGTAATAAAATTGGACATCCCATGTCAAATTGATCATTCACAATCTAGTGAAATAATATGGATGATATCAATAAAATAGATCCTTAGTGTATAATATGTAATATATAAGGTTTATGCCCTTGATGAATTTCAATACCATGAAAATACACTTACTTTTTTATAGGAAAATAAAGTTTACATTTTTTGAAAATCACGAATAAAAAATATCAAAAAACATATTTAAAATAATTTTAATTCATTATTTCCTTAAAATATAGGTAAAATAAGAATTAATGAATTGATTGGTCTTCAGAGTGAAAAATTCCATTAATGTCGTACATGTCAAAATAATGATTCATCAATGATTTTTGATAAATGAAAAACATACATTTTTATCAAAAAAGATTTATATATCATTAAAATCTTTTTTTAAAATGAAATATGTATAAAAAAATTCATATTTCATTTTTAATCGTTTAAATGAATTTTTGGATTAATTTTTTGTGAACATCGGTTTTGATGATAAATCATTTCCGACCAAAGAGACAAATAATGTTGGATTTTATTAAAAACATTTTGGTAAAAAATTTACGTACCGATGAGTGTAAATATATTAACATTAAATGAATAATTTAATTAATTAATATTGTGTGTGAAAATTTATTTTTGAAGATATAAATATAAAATAATTTTCCTAGGGGAGATGTAAACGTAAACAATCCCAAATAATGATAAAAGTGTGGAATAAACCCATTACACTTTAGTGACTTTTGAATCATAATCCCTAAAAAATAAATGAAATAAAATGAAAATTTAGATACCATGAATACAATTTTCATCATGCTATAACATATAAAAATTGACATATATAAAACACACAGAGGAAATATGTGGTGGATATGACATATTTCTCACATAAGTAAAAGTGAGACAAGTAACCCTTACATTAGGGTAAATTTCCATTGTCGGAATTCGTACCTCCAGTATAATGTTTTTAAGCAAGAAAACAATTTATTCCATAGTCATGATCATACTTGTAATATCATATAAGATCCTATTATAAATTATTACTTCCCTTTTGTTAACAATATTTTATTATTTTCATTCTTTCAGATGATGAATGCCTTGTTTTATAAAGCTCATTTTTTGATGAATGTTATAATTCATGTTCATAAGAAAAATAAATATTTAAACATCATATCAAGAATTATAATTATTTCATAAATATCATATTTATTTAGGAAACATATTCTTATAACTATTTATGAATTTTGGACATTGAAAATGAATCACTTGGCTTCATGGAGACAGTGGGCCATACATATGCAAGAGTAGTAATATCATTTACTTAAAAAGTGAGAGGTTTATGAAGTTTGTAATATATTAAGGGTCCAGAATCATTTTAATATCATATATATCACATATAAACATTAATTTTACGGTTATTAAATTCCATAAAAACTGTATGTAAAAATATTATATCGATTCGGAAAGCAGTAGTTCGCCGTACACATGAGTGACATAATCACGTTTGAAACATATTGGAATCTGGTGAGGAATATTTGATATTTGAATTAAAAAAATATAATAATTAAATAAATACCAAATAAATATGGTAAATAAATAATTTTATCATTCCCTTAAATGTGTTTATACAAAACGAACTGCATCAGTTCGTGATGCGGTTGTCTTCCATACTAATAATTAATGGTTTCATAGGACATTTTCTATAAGATGGGATAGATATAGGTCACAAAATTAACATAAAAAATGTATAATTATATTTAAGATCCATTTTTTATTATATCTATATTGTTTAATAATAATTGAAGTAGGTGGATGAAGAATGAAAATAGAACACTTAGTTACTGAAGTTACCTATTTATTAGACTACTTACTTTCCTTTGAAGAAAAATATTTACTAGGATGAATTTATGAAAAATAATCTTCCTAGGATGATTAGAATGAATTAAGGAATTTATTTAGTCTTGTTATTTTTTAACCAATGGATTTTCTATTTTTTGAAATAGATAGGACTGGGGGCGGCCTTTAATATATGAGGTGAGTGTCACCCATATAATTTTGGAATAAAATATTGTATACCCTCCTTTTTCACATCACCCAAGATTATCCGATGGGTATTTATCCAATATATATTTTATGTGGTTAAAAAAGGTCAATAAAATGTGTTTTTGACAAGTTTTGGGTAATTTTTAACCCTTATCATTAATGTTTAACCCCTGAGTATACGCATTATAACCTTAACATTGATAAATATTTCAGACAATTATATCAATTAATAATGGACAACGATTAATTTTAACTTATTAGATAATATAAATTATAGATACTCTAAATATGGAATACATTTTTGGATATTCTATTCATTGATTCGGAAAATTATAATTGAAAATCAATCGTGTAGAACCAATGAGAAAGATGGTTTTCAATTAAGAATGATCAAAATATTACAATGTTTTTATATCAAAATTCTCTATGATTTTCGATTTCAATGACACGAAATTTATTAATATTTATATAATGGAAACTATTTTAATTTAAAATCCATCTGAAAAAATTCAGATGATTTCAATGGCTTTAAAATAGACGAAAATTTCTATTAAAAACCCACATTTTCACTATTCACATAATCATTTATATTTTTAGAAAATTATAGAAACATTATGTAATTCTAATTTTTATGTGTCTATTTCAATAATTAATTTTATTTTTTCAACTATTTGTTATATAATTGGTAAAAAATAATTTTAAATTATGTCATAAATGTATGACTACACCTCCTATTTGAAAAAATAATGTTTTCCAAAAACATATCTGTTTTTATAAATTGGCTCTTAGTTTATTTAAAATAAATTCATAAAAATTTAATTTAATTAATTAAAGTTTAAAAAATAAATCTTTTATTGTTTAGTTATTACTATTAGTACCCTCCAACTTAATATATATGTTATAATGTCCATGCATAAATAATAATATTTTAATAGAGTACTGTGTTTTGTTCAAATTTGCTGCAGTATTCATCACATGTAATCAAAAATATTGAACTTATATTAAAAATAAATGTATCATAATGTACCAGGATTACAAATTCTCTTATATGATTCTTTTTTTCATACATGCTATGTAAAAGTATTTTCCAATTTTAAGAATCTATAGTTGCAACAATCTCCCCCTCCTGTAAATAAATTTCCTCATTAAAATTTAATATCGATCTTGATTATAAATGATTTTAAATTTTAAAATACCATCATTGAAAACCCACATAAAAATGGTTAATAACACATGTTCAGTATAAGATAGAAAATAATGGCCTTTTCTAATTACTCATAAATAGTATTATAAGAAGGATAACATTTTTTGAAATTAATGACATGGATAGGGAAGGAAAAAATAAATAATTAAAAAAATTTAAAATGTCCAATGATCATAATAATGAGAATGATCAATATAATGTTAAGGAACTCAGAATAAAAAATATAACATGATTTAT
Source organism: Viscum album (assembly GCA_963277665.1). NCBI lineage: Eukaryota > Viridiplantae > Streptophyta > Magnoliopsida > Santalales > Viscaceae > Viscum > Viscum album. The sequence goes on along the minus strand of OY728167.1, from coordinate 619,904,063 downwards.
AAGACCACTAGTTCAACAGAAATCATGGTATAAATATAATATATTATTTCAATTTCCCTTTCCTATAGATGAGTATTTTCATTACTATTAAAATGATAACTTAATAAAATATTGTGACTTGAAATATTTCGACAGGAATAATTTCATCTGTTTTATTTAGTTCAAAAAATTCCTACATCATCTCTTACTCTATGAAAATAATATCCAAAAGGAATTATTATTTTTTACATAATAAAATTAATAATTAACACAACATTAGCTAAATAAAATAATGAATGATCATTCCTCAAACCTCAATATACATCCCATGACCAAAATGGATAGAAAAATATATCAAATGACACACAATATTTATCTAAATAGATTCATTAAATAGTTAACCAATGGGATCTTTCAAAACTTGTTTAACAAAATTAAAAGTCTAAAAATTATTTAAGGAAGATTAATAAATCATCATTATATTCCGCGATAATATAAAGTGGCTCACAATGTCACATTACAAATATGTGAATACATTTGTTTTAATGAATTTATTCATTATAAAAATATCAAATCTCATGTTTTCAAATATATTCCATTAATTATTGAAGGTAGTAAACTCTAGAAATGATTACATAAAACATCAAACCCCAAACAAATTTCATGGTCACTATCATTATCCCATAATTATATCATTATTATCACAACATCAAGAACATATTAATCTTTATTCTACCTCAAAAATTTATTTTACAGGTGGATTAACCTAACAATGCATCACTTGTCTTGGTCATTGGTACCATTCAACACATAATATCATATCCCTTATAAAATAGTACTATAGTACACTGATAATACATTTCATGATTATATTAAATATAAAATTTTGTATAAAATACTCATGTTACATAATTTTTGAATATAAACACAATAACATTAATCATTCCGCTATTTCATTGGTAATTTCATAAGCTTTACCATGATCTAATATATTATTTTCAGGTATATTTCATTGAAACATGGGGAATGTTTTCTTATAGTACCCCATATACTTACAGTGGAATCACTTCAAATTATTAGATTCGTTCTTTACCTTTCAATTAAAATAGTGATGTCCTTTCTCTCCGCACTTGAAAACACCCACTCTCTTCAAGAAAGTAACATTATTTTTTCATTCAACAATTATTAGATGTGGGAAAACCCTTCTTTCCCTTATTACACATATCCATATTTTTATTCTCCATAATATACATATATAGCATCTATAGGAATCCAAATTACTTATATTATTATTTCTATATCTTGATAGATCATTATAATATGTTATCATACAATTAAAATGCATGGGAAACTAATTTCCTTTTATAGAATGGAAAAATCTCATGAAAGAAACAATTATTATTACTCTTTGGATTACATGCCTTGATATAGTTCCCATTCCATACACTAAGTTACATTCTTAATGTCAGAAGACACTATCTTAGGTCATATCATTATGATACATAATGTATAATCCAAAAAATAGGGAAACAAAAAACAAAAAATTGATAAATTTATACATATCTAATCTCATAATCATTAACATGGTTTCCTTGAGAATATAATAATTTTAAAATACATTATAAAGTTTGGTAATGAGTATCTAATTTATCCTAAACATATCCCATGGGTGTGTCAAAGTAGGTTTGTATTAATGATATATTTCATCGACCATGTGATTATTGAGTCAATCCCAATAAGCCATATTTAGAGTTCTTACAAATAGGATCATCAGTTCAATAAATAGATCAAATTTTAGTATCCATATATAGATTTATTTCAATGAAAACCCATATCATCTATTATTAACCAAAACAATAGGATTTTATTTTATACTTATCCACAGTTTATATTATAGTGTAATGTTTTGTATTATATGTTTACCTTAATCTATATCTCATGATTTATATTGAACATCCTATAATTCAAACAATAGTGACCCCAACCCCATTTTCTTGGAATAGGTGTCTACTGAATTAATTTGGCATAACATACAAGAAATCAAAACCTAATTGTATCATCCCAGTTTCAGGTGCCGCCCAGAGGGGCGCCGTACCCTGTTGGTTACATGGCCTCAAGAGAATTTCCCAAATGCCAGAGGCTCCCGACTAGCAGCAATGGCCTTATTTGTGATGGTGAGAAAAATATTCCCTCATTGGTAGAGAAACAAATTAGAAACAAAAAGATAACAATAGCTAAAACAGTAATAACATGAAATATGTAAATAGAGGAATACTTAAAGTTATAAACAATTGAATAACATATATATAAATGATGCATGATACATTTGTCTAGGAAAACCACCAATCAAGTCACAATGCTGGAATACAATACTGAAACTATGTAAAAAAGAAAATAGATAATCTCCCCCTATATCACAATCCTCATCTTGGTCCCATGCTCTCTAGCTCCACAACAGTAAAGTACATGACATAGAAGGGCACTTTCCCTTCTATATAACTGTAGTAAAATAATATTTTTACTCCCAAATGCATGACCCAAATAGGGTGTGAGGCTAATCATAGTAGGAAACCACCAAAATACTTGTTCCTAACAGTCAGTGAATATATAAGGCAGGCAATAAGAAAAAAAAGTAATAAACAATGAAGTAATCAAAAGATAGCAGTCCTACAGTTTCAATTACGATCATTTACATTTAAAAATTTAACCATCCAATTAAAAATACAAGAAAACCTCTCGGAATGTTATCACAACCTATCCCCTCTGGTTTAGCTAAAAATCTCATGTAACCCTCAGGGTAGTTCTCACGGCCTAACCCCTCTGGTTTAAATTACAATAAGGATAGAGTGAAGACTCTCTGAGGAAGCACTCACCATCAATTCTCCATGTGTTCTGGTGTAATCAAAGACTCTATGAGGATGTACTCACTGTCATTTACCCCTATAGACTTTTAACGATAAACTACAGACACACTGAGGAAAAACTCAACGTCAATTCATCATGTGGTCTTGTAACGTATCTATAGACACTATGAGGGAGAACTCAACATCAACCCTCCTCCCCTATGGTCTCTCAATGTGATAATTATAACAGACACTCTGGGAAATCCCTCAATGTCAATTTCCCCAATGGTCTCACTGCACCAGGTTCTCACAGCCCGGTGTAAAGAAAACGTACACAACGATAATCATCAGCCAAAGTAAACCTCAATGTAATACTTGGCTAATTAGCTACAAGGCATGGAATAACAAATCATATGAATAAACACTCCATCCTAACAAGAATAGGAATGGAAAACAAAGCATCCTAATAGGAAAAGCTATACCAAATGGTCAATATCAAGAAAACATGGGAAAACACATCCCTATCATGGAAATTAATCCTATTCACAATCAAACAACTTCTATTCAAATATATAACACATAACAGGAATTGACATGGTTAAAATACATAATCAATCAATACCTTGAATGAGGGTATTGGGAAATTTTTCACATATAACTCAAATAAAAACTACAGAAAGTTACAAACCACCTACCTCAATGTTATGAGATCGATAGACGTGAACCTTGGGCCTTGAATCACCCTGTAACTCTGTTGATCTATAAAAATGATAAAAATGTTCAACTGATTATATCTCATGAAATAGGAGAAACATGGAGATTAGGATCTAGAAGAAGTAAGAGCTTACCGTGACAATTCTAACGCAATCGACAAAGGTCGTATTGGAGAACAGATGGTGAGTCGGGGGCTCGGTGAAGAATTGCGCCATACGAACACTCCCAAATGAGAAATGTCAAGAAGGAGGAGGTTATGTCAATTATACGTGACCCCAGTACATTTATTGAAATTAAAAGAAAGTACACAACTTGTTCTTTCAAATTAAAAAGTGTGGAGTTGCCTTAACTGGCCCGAGGTTCAGGTGGTCTCCAAGTCACCACACATGGCCATTTTCCCAACCGTTACATGGCCATCAGACGGATACCTACAGCAACCGAGTACATTACAAGTACGTATATGTCCACATCATGTACTCCTGAAATTTTTAGAAACTCCCCTATTTTTCAAAGACAACAAGAAATGAAAGACATACCTAAAAAGAATATCCGAGTTCTTACAAACTTCCCCCTTAATGAAATTTGTCCCCGAATTTCATTAGAAAGGTGGTGTAGAAGAATAATCATTGAACAGATCTGGCCACAGTGATCGTACATCATCCTCCCTCTCCCAAGTCTTTTCCTCTTATCGCCCATCCTACCATATCACTCGTACCAGAGAAACAGACATTCCATGAATAACCTTCACACTTTGATCAACAATCAGTATAGGATGATCCTAGAACGAGGAGTCTACCTCTAACTCACCCTCCCTGGGTTGGAAAACATGATACAGGTATGAGAAGTAACGTAAGAGCAGAGAAACATAGAGAAAATCATGCATTGTATGGTACCTCTGAGGTAACTACAGCTGATTAGAAACCAGAAAAACCGTTCCCAAAACCTCAAAAGGTCCGACGTACCTCGATGAAAGATTACCCTCTCTCATCATACTACTATCTCCTAACCTCAGTGTGACACTTAGAAATACCTAATCCCCGACCTCAAAATCCAGTGGTCGTCTCCATCGATCAATGTAAGACTTCTGTCATGACTGTGCAGTAGCCATCATCTTTGGAATCAACTCTATCTGCTCTGTGGTCTCCTTACCAAGATGAGGTCCCATCATAGCTATCTCTCGTACCTCTATCCAACATAAGGGTGATCATCTTGGCCTACCGTACAAATCCATTTAAGGATCCATTTAAATAGTTTATTGAAAACTATTATTGTAAGAAAACTCCACAAGAGGTATATGCTTCTCCTAAGAACCTACAAAATACAGGATGCATGATTGAACCATGGCATTAAGAACCTGAATTGTATGCTCGGATTGGGAATCTGTTTGGGGATGGTAAGTTGTACTCAAAATTACATGTGTACCCAAATCATTATGTATCCCCTTCTGGACTCGATAAGTAAAACATATATCCCTTTCTGAAATAATGGAGTGTGGAACCCCATGTAGATGTAGAATCTCATGGATGTATAGTCTCCCTAGCTCATCAACACAGAACGACTCATTGATAGTCATGAAGTTAGAAACATTTGTGAGTCTGTCAATGACAACCCTAACTTAATCATTCCCTCGAGGTGGCCTAGGAAAACCTATCATGAAATCCTACGGGAGATCATTAAATTTCCACTCGTGAATGGGTAACTGATGCAAAAGCCTTGTTGGTCGCTGATGCTCCTCCACCTACTGACAGGTGGAACAACTCATGAAAAAACTAGAAACATATCTCTTCATACATGGACATCAATACCGACGGTGTAGATCAAGATACATCTTCGTAAAATTAGGATGAACAACACAAACTAAAGAATGAAATTCCCGCATTAACTCCTCGCATATGTTTGATTACACCCATACATTCCCATGAAAATTCAAGATATAATCCTCTCTGATGGTCCATCCATGAATAGGGTCCTCTTCTAACACACTTTCCAATAGGACTAGGCCTTCAGAATCTAATAACAGTCTCATTCACACTGGATCAAGTACAGTATAGGTAGCAACCACATAAGTATGATATAACTTCCCGTGTATGTTGTGCACCTACAAATGCATCACAGAGAATAGAGCCATAAGCTTCAACTCACTACTAGATTTCAAATCATCCTGTATCTAAGTTCTCCTGCTCAGTGCATTGGCCACTACGTTGCCTCTCCAAGGCATGTAAGTAAGTTCAAATTCAAAATACTTAAGGTACTCAACCCACCTTCACTATCTCAAATTCAAGTCACCCTGAGTGAAGATATACATGAGACTTTTGTGTTCTATGAAAACCAAACAATGCTCTCCCATAAGATAATGTCTCCAAAAACGTAAAGCATGAACATATATAGCCAACTCAAGATCGAGCGTCGAGTAATTCCTCTCACGTGGCATCAACCTCTGAGATCTGTTCGCAATGAATGCATCTCCCTGCATAAGAATAGCTCCTAACCCGATACCTGAAGCATCACAATAATGAGTATAGAACATTCCTAGCTCTAGAAAAACTAGTATCAGTGCTGAATTCAACATCCCTCTCAGATCCTGAAAGGCTGACTCACAATAATCTGACCATAAGAACTTTACACCCTTCTTAGTCAGACCTGTTAGTTGTGCTATTAAACGTGAATAGTTTGGTGTAAAATGTCTGTAATATCCATCCAGTCCTAGAAAGCATCGTACCTCAAAGATGTTCTTTGGATGATTCTAAGAAACTACTACCCTCACATTCTCTGGATCTACTGATACTCTTGTCTCTGAGATAATATGACCCAAGAAGTTAATATAGTCCATCCAAAATTGGCATTTTAGATCTTATCATATATCTGATGGTCTCTTAGTGTACTTAAAATGATCTCAATATGTGTGGCACGATCACGTCGAGTGTGAGACTACACTAAGATATCGTCCACGAAGACTGCCATGAAAGAATCCAGGTTTGGATGGAACACTTATTTCATCATTTCCATGAAAACTTTAGGCACTTTCGTGAGACCGAACGACATAACCACATACAAATATAGTCTATACCTACTCCGGAATGTTGTAAGAGGTATATCAGATGGTCTAACCTGCAACTGATGGTAACCAGATCTCAAGTAAATCTTCGAGAACACCTGGACTCCTTGAAGATGGTTAAAGAGATCATCAATAATCGGCAAGGGATATCGGTTCTTGACCATAAACTAGTTCTAAATCGAATAATCTACACAAATTATGAGGCTACCATCTTCCTTCATCACAAACAGGATAGGCGAACCCCAAGGAGAAGTGCTGGGTTGGATGAAACCCTTTTCCTGCAACTCCTGCAACTACTTCTTGAGCTCCTGTATCTCTGGTGTAGATGTCCTATAAAGAGGAATGGACACTGGTGCCACTCCTGGAACATGCTCAATTAAAAATTACACCTCTCGCTCAGGAGACAGTCATCAAAATTCCTCTAGAAAGACATCCCTAAAATGATCCACCATTGGAGGAAATTCCATATGTGAAGTCCCCTGGTCATCAAGATATAGAGTAGAAATATGGGTTGTAACTCCTCCCAACCCACGATTCTAGGGTCTCACCATGCTTCCCTGGAAATCCCATTATCTCTTGTGAATAAATGATCTTCCCTCTATTGATGTGAAACTCACCCTATAGCGATAGCAGTCGACAACAGCCTAGAAGGGAACTAACCAGTCCATTCAGAGAATGACATCATATCCTGACATCTCTGTGACAATGAGGTTCCATAAGAAGTGACACCCACCAAACTCAAGAGGGAACTACTTGAAATAATGTACACTAGTCGTTCTTGTCCTCAAAATAAGGGTCTAGCATTAAGATATCTACAGAAGAAAAGATAAAGATCCCAATTCTCTCCACATCAGCAAAAAATTTAAAACTATGGGAAGCCCCTGTGTCAAAAAGATCATAAGCTAAAATTAAGAAAACTAGGATCATATCTCAGACTGTAGAGGGTCTAGGATCCCACTCTTTCTATGTCTACTCCACTGCAAAAGTCTAACCTGCACCACGGCCCTATGAACCTACTTGTCCACTCTGTGCTGATCCACGGTATTTTTTTTGAAATACTGGAGACTGGATACCATGAACACGACCTCCACCTCAGCATGTACAGCTAGAAGAACTCCAGTGCCGAGATTGATGTTAAACTGGTGGTCCTTCTCCTAAATGAGGATTCATAGAATACTCTCGGCCACCAACTTCTGGTGAGAAAAACTGATCGAAATGATGAAGGTTCAACATCTTGATTCAAGATCAGCACTCCACTAGGTCACTCAGGGAATTTGGCCTTGTATGCCTGACCTTACCACACCTTTACTATACTACCTGGCTACCTTAAGGTACATCCCTCCTACTCAGATCTCCATGTGTATAATCAATACGGTGCTTCCTGCTATCATCCAGATAAGCACTAACTCTGTATACTGATCTTTCATGGCCCATAGCTCTTGAATCCATCAGGTTTCACTTTGTGATTACCGCCCTATTAACTATAGAAGTGTTTAAATTCAACCCAATGATGTTTACTTGAGATCCGATGTCATGCCTGAGACCATCCCCAAACTTTCTCACTAGAAATAACTCATCACCTCCTGGGATTGGCGTGATGTGTTGTAGCTCGGTGAAGCGAGCAGAATAATCCATAATTGATTGAGTACCATGTTCAAGAATAATGAACTCTTAGGCTCGATCGGCCCTCAAAGTATATAGGTATAAGTAGTTGTCGAAGGTTCGCTTAAATTCCTCCCAAGCCATACCCTACTAGAGTCCCTCCTTTGAGATCACATCCCACAATCTCTTGGTGGAATCTAAATGCATATACGTATCTAGATTCACCCTCATTTATAGAGGCGTCTCCAGATGCTCGATGATAGAAATAATGGCTTCTAACCATTACTCTGTAGCCTAAGGTCCTCATTCCCCAGAGAATGTGGCATGATACTGCTGTTGAAAGAACCGCGTCAATTCTTCCATCGACGGGGCGGGAGGCGATGCTCCCTAGAAGGTCTGTATCATCCTCATAAATCCCTCTCTAAACTGTGCATCGACCACAATATCTAGTATAATGGATGGTGCCAAGATAGGAACCACTGGAGGATCTGGTGGTGGTCCCCAATCAGCCATGTCTGGTACCTGATCACTGCCCTGTAACAAGTGTACAACCAAAGGACATCTCGATGGCATGAATCTACAAGGTCAAGAACACACCTTAGATCAATATTATCAAGGAATTAAATTTAGAAGCATTATAAGGGAACCTGATAAAGAAAGCATTCATGTTTTTTAAAACATTGATACATGGAATTTATAACACCTATACGACGTATTCCATTATGATTTCACATGGAGTGTACTTTTTCCAACCCAGGTCACGTAACACCCCATACACATGGTGTGTTTTCCTAACACTCGACGTGTACTTGAATCCTATTCCCCTGCTTGAGTTCCTATACACGAGTAATACATACGGTTCTCCTAGAACAAGACTACACGACATGTTAGTTCAATACACGGTGTGTACTAGAAAAACTTCCCCGACCAGTGTTGTTAGTTACATAGCCAGTTACCTGGCTGACTCTACATGGTGTGTTTGTGACAGACACGACGTGTAATAGAAGGACTTCACCAACCCATGTTGTTAGTCACAGGGCCTGCGACATGGGTTACACTACATGGAGTGTTCAATCTTGACATGGAGTGTATAACCTATGTTTTATCCATTTGTGTCATTAGTCACATGGCCGGACACATAGTCTCTACAACATAGCATGTACGTCCAGTACACGGTGTGTTCCACCAATATTTCCCAACCCCATGTCTTAGCCCAGACAGGTAGTAACATGGTTAGAGACTACAAAATATGTACTTAACGTACACAAAATTTACTTAAGAAAAATAGTTCCTTACTGAACAGAAGGATACATGGAATGTATTCAATGTTACCCGCCTTGTATTCTTGGTTTTTTCAGATAATATGCCTCAGAAACTACTTAGGAACCCAGAAAAACACTGAAACAAACATTAAAGTGGAAAATTCCGATCTGTGAGGTCCCATACTCGTGAATCAAATCTTGGCATCTTATACATGTCATATACATGGAATAACAAGTCAATGATCCACAAAATTCTGATCCATGAGGTCCATTAATACGTCAAGAACTAGAGTTTCGAGTTCGTTCAAAAACAAAACTTACACATTCCGAAACCCTATAAAATAGCAGGTATTCTATCAAGACATCTATTACTACATTATTCTTATCTAACACAATATCAATCAAAACAACATGCAATCGGTAATGCACCCTAAATGAATTGGAAAGAATGCATGACATGTGATTTCTAGAAAGTTCATATATCATGCATGAGATGTAATACCCTTATCTCATCTAGTTGCAATAGAAATAGAACCTCAATGAAATCAATGATAACAACACAGATCATGTGAATCACCCATCGGTGAAAGTCAAAGCAACTGTAAAATTGAAAAACCAGAAAAATTGAAATAACCTATGTAAATTGGATCTTCTATGTACCCGAGATAGGTACTTATGGGAAAAAACTATTACCAACTACTTATTTCTTCCTATCCAGGGTTATAAGCTCCAGACAGTAAGTCAAGATGAAAATAAATCCATTTATTACCAATTCGTAACGTCCTAGTTCCAGGTGACACCCTGAGGTTCCCAATACCCAGTTGGTCAAATGGACTTAAGAGCATTTCCCCAAATGCGATAGGTTTCTGACATGCAGTGATCGCCTTGGGTTTGATAGTGGGGGAACTATTCCCTCATTGGCAGAGTAACACATCAGAAACAAATAGATAACAATAGCGGAAGCGGTAATAACATGAAATAAGTAAACATTGGAAGACTGAATGTAATAAACAACTGGAGCACATATATATAAATGATGAACGATACATATGCCTAGGAAAGCATCCAAACAAGTCATAATGCAAGAATAAAGTACTAAACCTAATTAAAAAAGAAAATAGATAAACTCCAACAGTATCGCAAGCCTCATCATGGTCCCATTCACTCTAGCTCCACCGCAGTCAAGTACCTGATATAGAAGGGCTCTTTCCCGTATCTATACCTGCAGCAATATAATCTATTTGGGGCCAAAATAATGACCCAAAAGGTTGTGATACTAATAATAGTTAGAAACCACCAAAATATCAATGCCTAATATTCAGTGAACATATATTGAAGGAAATAATAAAAAGATTTAATAAATAAAGAAGTACCCAAAAGTTAACATTTCTACAGTTTCAATAACAATCATTTAAATTTATCAATTTAACCAACAAATTACAATTAAAGGAAACCCTTTGGGAAATTTCTCAAAACTTATCCCCTCTGGTTCATCCAACAATCTCATGTAACCCTCTGGGTAGTTCTCACAGTCGAACCGCTTTGGTTCTAATTAAAAGAAGGTTATAGAGAAGACTCTTTGAGGAAGCAATCACCGTAAATTCCCCTATGGTATCATGTTATCAAAGACTCTATTATAAATCACTCAACATCAATACACACTATAGTATTTTAATGGTAAACTACAAACACTATAAGGAAGCACACAAAATCAATTCCTCCTATGGTCTCATAATTTATCCATAGACACTCTGAGGGAGCACTCAAAATCAATCCCCCATATGGTCTCATAGTATGATAATTGTAATAGACACTCTGGGAAAGTCCAAAACATCAATTTCAACAATGGTCTCACTACACTAGGTTCCTGCAGCCCCATGTAAAGAAAACATGGACAACGATAATCAGTAGCGAAATTTAAACTCAAAGTACTACTTGGCTAATTAGCTACTAGTCATTGTATAACACAAAACAAGAGTAAAAACTCCATCCCAACAACACTAGGAATGGAAAACAAAGCAGTCTAACAGGAAAAGCTTGACAAAACGGTCAATATCATGAAAGCATAGGCAAACACATCCATATCATGGAAATTAACCCTATTCACTATCAAACAACCTCCATTGAAACATAAATATCAAAACATGCATTAACATGGTTAAGATCCCAAACCACACAATACCTTGTACATGGGTATTGGGAACTTTTTCTCATATAACTCAAAGAAAAACAACGAAAAGGTAAAAAAACACCTACCTTGACATTGTGAGATCGATATACATGAACCTCATGCCTTCAATCACCATAGAACTCCATAGATCTATAAAAACACTAAAAACGTTCAATAGAGGATATTTTGCGAAAGATGAGAAATCCAAAGGTGAGGCTCTAGAAGAAAGAAGAGGTTATCATTGCGATTTCAATGCAATCATCGGTGGTCAAGTCGGAGAATGGACGACAAGTTGGGGGGCTCATTGTATAATAATGTCGTACAGATACTCCTGGAAGAGACATGTTAAGAAGGAGGTGGTTCTATCGATTAAACATGACCCCATTCTATTTAATGAAATAAATTGAATGTACACAACGTGTTATTCCTATGTAAATGGCGTGTACATGCCTTAACCGACACCCTCTTTAGGCTATCTCGAGGTCATCACACAAGGACATGTGCCCAGCTGTTACACGGCCAACACACGGCTACCTAAAGCAACTGAGTACATAGTGTGTACTTATAAGTACACAATGTGTACTACTGAAAATTTTAGAAACTCCTCTCTTTCTCAAAGACAACCAGAAATGAAAGACATTCCTAAAAAGAATATCTAGGTTCTTATACTAATGGACTGAATAGTTTATTTGAATTGGTAAATTCAATACATTCTTTAGTAATATGGGTGAATAATAATCAATATAAAAATTTATATTCCAAATCTATCAAATGAAAATTTAATACATATCATAATAAAAAAACATAATCGTAAAACATCCTGAGTAAAATGGTGAATGGTAATAAAATTATACATCCCCATTTAAATTTTTCCTAAAACAACCAAATAAATAATAATTATGGTATCAATACAACATATTCTCAGTGGATCATATGTACAACAGATTGTTTCTGTCATAAAGGACTAGAAATTCCATTAAAATATCCATAAAAAAATTTGTGAAAAATTACCTTTTCAATTTTAAAATAAACAATTTAAAATAATAAATTCACAAAAAATTTAGAAAAAATTCTTGTAGTGTAATTTTTTTAAAATTTTAAAATAATCATAAAAATATTGATTGGTCAGGATGGTTGAAAACAACATTCAATCTGTACATCTTAAAAAAATAATCATTTCATATTTCTGATAAAAAAATTGAATTCTTTTGGAAACCACATGATGATTCCATTCAATTAATTTCATAAAATGTTAAAATGGGAAGAATGTATTTACAAGGTAATTTATAATAGAAAAACAATTTTCCTTTTTTTAGAAAATAATGTATTTGAAAAAAAAATATTTTTGAATTAACAGAGAAATAAAGTCATGTTTTCCGAAAATGATATCCAATTGAATTTATAAACCAATGTGTGTGAAAATTATATTATTACATGAATATATTTATTTATAACCATAGTTCAATAATATAGATTTATTTTAGGATATAAATATCAAATAATATCTACAGAGGAGACATAAATGAAAACAATCCTGAATAATCATGAGATTGTTAAATAAACGCTTCAACTTCGGTATCTTCCCACTCGTATTCCCCCTAAAAGAGATTGAACCAAATTAAATCTTAATTAAAATGATTATAGATATATTAATTATTTAAAATATCAATGGGGGTTTATATACACAGGAATTGGAAAATAATTGGTTAATATGGCATATGTCTAACAAATGTAAATGTTAGATAATGAACCACTACATCAGGTTTTATTTCCATCATAAATATCCATAACTCCTATATAAGGTATGTAATAACATTACTAATTTATAACATAAACATAACCATAACCATATTTATAATATCATATAAGTTCCTATTATAAAATTTTACCACCCATTTTTTAATAATATTTTATTATTTTTGTTCTTTTGGATGTTAATTTCCTTTTATTATCGTGCTTCTATTGCCATGAATTATCTTGTTCATGAGAATGTTATATATATATATATCATATATAGTATTATAATAATTTTATATTTATAAAATTCTATTAGAATATTAATTCTTAGAAAAATTTATGATTTTTTGACATGAAAAATGAATCTAATCACTTCGTGCAGATGATAGACCATACATATGATTGAACAATGATATCATTTCCATAATGAGTGAAATAGTCAGAAAGCAGGTGATTTATTACTTTTAAAAAATTAAAAAAATGTAATATATTTCAGACATTTTCATTTAAATTTTCTGTATTACATTCCTCATTAATTTTTATTGAATAATAAATCGCATCATTACGTTAGGTCGTAGTTCACCATACAAACAAGAAAAGTTATCATATATAAAACAAAATAGAATGTAAATAAGTATTTTTGGTATTAAAATAATTTAAATTTAAAATTATGATAAATAATATATAAAATTGTTAAATACATATTTATATGTATCTATGAATGGTGGTGATGGAAAACAATCTAATTTGGTTCGTGAGGCCGTAGTCTAAAGTAGATTTGATTGATTATTTCATAACCAATTTGAAGAAAGGGGAGATGGATATTGGTCCTTAAATTACAATAAAACATCGTATTATATATAATTATGTTTTTTATTATACCTATATTTTAAAATAATAATTTATTATGGCGAAGGATGAAATAAAATAAAATTCTCATTTGAGGACGCCACTTCTTCATCAGAAAACGTCTTTTGGTTTGAACCAAAATCCTTCATAGGATGAATTTGTGACCAAAATAAATAATCTATTAAGAGAGGATGTAAGTGATAAATTATTTGTTTCAAATTATCCAATCCAATTGGTTTTTATGGGTTATGAGAAAAGGATAGGGTGTGGCATTTTATAAGTGATGTGAGTAGGGAACTTGTATTTTTCAAAACTAAAAAGTTATTACCATGTTTTTCACATACCATAAGAATCTAAAATGGGATATTAACAAAAAATTAATATATATGGTTAAAATATATCCGAGTAAATAGAAATGGAAATGTCTTGGTTTATTCTAACCATTTTTATATAAATTTAACCCTAAGGTAAATCGATATTTACCTTAACCGTGAGAAATAATTTTTATTATTTTTACTATTCATTTCCATAAAAAATTATGATGAAAGCAGTTTATAATATTTATTATACATCATAAAAATATAGAATCCATTATTCCATGTTCCATTCATCTATTTGGAAAATATTATTTTGAAATTAATCTCATAGGCATGATGTGAAAGCAAGTTTTCATTGAGAGAATGTTGAAATGTTTAGAATGTTTTTATTCCAAAATTGAATGTTAAATTTTATAACATTAAATAAATTAGATTAATATAATTATATATAATCTATATAATTTTAAATTTAATACCGTCTTAATAAAAACTTAAATATTCAATGACTTTAAATGAAATAGAAATTTTTAAAAACAAAATTGTCTACTTAACTATTCCATGGAAAATTTATCCTTTTAGAAAATTATCAAAAATACATGAAATGATAATTTTGACATGTATATTTCATAAGATAATTTTATTTCATCAAATAGTTCTCATAAATATTTTTACAAATTCAATCTAAATTATGTGAGATAATCAGGACTAGTCACCCTTTTAGAATATATATAATTATTTAGAAAAACATTATATTTTTATTCAAATTGTTCTTATTATATTTAAAATAAATATATAATCATTTAATTTAACATATAAATGTTTAAAAATAATATTTTTTATAATTTAGTTAGTACTATTCATAACATCCAACATAATAGTTTTGTTATAATGGTTATGCAGAAATAATAATAATATGATGGGGTATCATGTTTATTTTATATCTGGGGTTTGATGAATCACAAGATACCATTGAGATTAAATTTATTTTAAAATTAAATGTATCATAATGTCTCAGTATATTATATTCTATTATAATCTTGGTATTCTATTTCACACACACTATCGATCATTATTTTCTTATCTTAAAAATATTTGTGTGTTACTTTGGAAAAATAACACGAAACACTAATTTTCTAGATAATAAATAATGAATGTTAACCTATGGGAAATTTTATTTGAGTTTTTATTTATGATATGTAATTTATAAAATTTTAAAATGACATAATATATACACATTTTTATCTTGGGTAACCTCATTTGGTATCAAATCGAGGTTTACCTATTTCAAGAGATGAAATACAAATTCTTAAGGTAAACCAAATTGTATAACCCTAAGTGATTCAATCTTATTCTATACTTTGGGTATGGTTTTGAAGAGTAAGATGTTCATGGAATTGAAAACTAAAATCTATATAGTTTATAAATATAATTTTCTTATGATATTTAAAACACCTAAATATTTTGGAATATATTGTTCAGTTAATTAAATCCATTATTTAATTATTAGTACATGGGAGACATTGAATTTGAATGATTTAACTAACTGACCTCAGGTTCCATATATCCTATTTCCAAACATTTCTAATTAAAGGTCCAAAATATCATTCCCAATCCCAATGGGTGGTTAAATAGTACTTGTAAATCATAAAACATTCCATAGGAATGATTTATAGATCATAAAATGACATAAACACGATCTAAAACAAAATCCATAAACTAAATAAAAGGAAGATAACCACAACTAAAAATCCAATAAACAATATTAAATAAATACATTAATGTGTCAACAATATTTGTGGATACAAATAGTTATTATATATAAAACACATTAGGTAAACCAACCAATAAAAAAACATTGTAGAATGAAACACCTCAGAATATCTCAGAATCCACCTTGTAACTAATAGTCACCTTTCAAATGATGAATCTCCATATGGAATCGAAGTAGGATAGAATCAAAATGGTATAAATATAGATTTGAACAAATATATGTGTGAGTTCAACAACCTAGTAGGTCACCACTCACTGAATATATGTAATGTTTTTCATATTTCATAATAAAATCATAAATATAAATACAATTAAAAAATATATATGTTTCAAAATTAATTACTTAAAAAATTAAGAATCAAATCCCAATTCTGTTAATTTTGTTATTTTGTATCATTAAAGGAAAACAATATCGTTGAAAATAAATTTCCTGATTTATAAATACTTTAAAAAAACACATTTTAATTTCTTAAATTAAAAATATTTGATAATAATCTTTTTTAAATGAACATTTTAAATCTCATAGAGGATTCAAATTTTCCAAAGATTTGAATTTTTTTTTAAAAACTGATTTCCATGTAAAACTAGGATCAATTACCTTATTATTTTCTAATACCAACACACCGTAGTTAAAATAAATTCCACATTTTCATTAAAAAATAAAATACTATTTAAAAAAATTTACATTTAATTAACAATCCATTTCAAACACATGATAAAATAGTCTGAAATTTCAATGAAAACACCATTCAAATTACTTATTTAAAAACCATTAACAAATCAATTTTCAAAATATATTTAACAAAAGTTTGTAAATAAACCAATAAATCATGTAATTTGAACTACTATATCGATATCACACATAATGGATATCATCCAAAAGTACATAGGTTCTAAGAAATAACATTTGAGGGGGTGATACAATTTAAAAAAGGATAAATCCCATATAATGATCATTAAAAGGACCCATAGTATCTTGGTAATTTTCATATAAATCTAGTAATAAAGGCATAAACATTTGAGAATGAACCAAGGATGAAAGTACAGAACCATTTAGTATCCTTGATAATCCATTAGTACTATATTGAAATAAAAATCCCTATGGTTCCTTCACTACCAAAGGAATAAAAGCAGACCACTCGCACAAGGGCCTCATTCCCCATCAATTGTAACCATATCATAGTAGTTATGAAATACACTCTAGTTGATCATATTTATATAGTAGGATATAACCTCACATGTTTCATATTATATATTCCTATTAGTGCTATGAAAAGTCAAATACAAGTTTCAAATGTGAATTATTATACTCATAAGGCATAAAACATCTTAAATAACCCATGCCTCACCTCCATAAATCCATACACGAGCAAAAAAACACATAAAATAATAAATATTATATATAGAAGAATCAGTATTAATATTCCTATACTTGGATCAAAATTCACCTAATTCATAATAATAATCACACTCGGCAAAAGATGATTTCATACAATTTGATAGAACCCATTATTCATAATGTGTCAAAGATGATTTTTTTTCAAAACAAGCTTGGACTGAGAAGACCAACTGACTATATTTAAATTTCATCTTAGTCAACCATTGGGACTACAATTTTATAAAATAGTTTGGAAACAAGAATGGGAAGTCACCATTTATTTTAAAATACAATTTAATTAAACCAATGTTATAAAATGGTTTCCAATGACCCAAACAGGGGATAACATGTCATTTTAAAATGAAACAATATATATATTTTTACCAAATAATAAATCATATCAAAAACTCAAGTAGTAAAATCAATATGTGAAAATCAAACATTAAAAGTCCTCTATATCATGTTATACATTAATTTTAGAACCATTTTCATCCATTAAAAGATTCATTTGGATTTGAACTATCACTTTTCATGAAAATATAATGATATTTAATTCCCATTTATAAATCCAAGACAACATGAGTTTCCACTTTAAAAAAATGATCTAAAAAGTTAGTTGGGAATTTTTAGAAACACATGTCTAGAAAATAAATTCATAAAAAAAATATAATTTTGAAATCCAAGATGGAATTATGTGAGATGTTGAATAACACTCACAATAGTTAAAAATGCAATTGGGTTTTAAGGAACACATTTCAGGGAATCTAATCCCATTCCAAGAGTAAAAATAATTTAAAAACTGTCATGTTTCAACCATGGATTAACGTATAGACATAAAATTAATAAACACCACTTTAAAATGAAAAATCACACAATTACATAAAATAAAAAATGATAAAAAATAAAATCCAAATATTTCTTGTAGGATAACAAGTCCAAAGTCATGTATTATGATGTTAAACATCCATCCAACCCCATACATTCCATCTAATACCCATCAGGAGAAAATAACCATTATTTAGACCCATACTTACCCATAAACCTATAAATATAGACATTAGTGTTCATTTAAGGAATTATAAATTATGAGAAAGAGGGTATAAAATATAATAGGTTATAAAGAGAGACTTTACATTGAGAAATTCACATAGAACCACTGACAAGACCATCATGATGGAAAGAAGATTTTTTGAGACTACAATAAATGATGAACATAGTCATATTGAATAAGATGGAGATGAATTGTGGTCTATATGGTTTAAAATCAAGAAAAAACCAAAATTTGAAATTTTATTGAATCTTGGAAGGTCAAATGATTTTGACTCATGGTTTATCATGTTTTTTGAATTCAACTAATTATATTAAACCCCCCAAGAATGTTCATGTGGGAATTCACATGGTAGGGAAAAATGTACCAACTATGAAATATTATATTATCACATAATCAGATAGAATCACATGTTTATTGCATGGTTTACCAAATCATCTTCTATTTTTTCCCTCAACCTTACATAAAAGTGGCCCTATATGATTTTCTCTAGTATCCCAATGGTTATGAATGAAACATGAACCATTAGTGTAGACCAATCATGAGTATAAAAAATTCTTTGAAAATTAACATTTGTAAGGGATACTAAATATTTTCCTCTAAACAATGCATGTAAACAATGTACTATAAACAACATCACAATTTTCATGATTTATGTTGAATAATTTTGAAAAAATATTCATGAGAAAATATAACTTAAAAATTAATGAAAACCCTTAAATGAAAAGGTGTGTGTCACATAGTTCCCCAAAATGACTTCCCTAATAATGTCTCAGGTGATTGTAGATGATAACCAAATATGAATTCATAATGGAATTACCCAAATAAAATAGAAGATATAAACTAATTGGAAAATTCTTATTGTAATATTAAACATGATCAATTTGAACTAACCAATTTCAGATCAATGAGATGTCCTAGGAATGTTGATACACAACATAGACCACCATCATATGGAATTAATATAAAATTATGAAATTTATGATTAACTAATTCGTACAAAACAAGATGACGTAACTGTGAGACCATATTCATGAAATCTACAAATGGAATTACGAAGAACCCCCAGTCACAACCTAAAAAAAATACTCCATAAGAACCACCAGCTGAGTTACATAGTGAATGATTTCCAAAATGACAAAAAAAAATATTATCAAACAAATGTTATCCCATATAAATGGAGCACATAAACCAGTAACAAGCCTTATAATGAAATGAAAGTAATCTAAAAATCGGGTCACATGATGCATATGAGGATCCTTAGTTTCAAATACATAGAATACCATCCCATAGAATATCCAATTAAAAATAGAGCTCGATGATACCCACAGTCCAATGGAAAATTAAAACTACACTTCTTGTGATAATTTCATTTACATGATATTTTCTCGATGTCCCAAATGTAAAATACTCCTCATGGTATACACCATGTTTATGAAATAGAAATATCATTGATAAATGAGGAACTAATGAACTAAAAAGTAACCTCTAATCATATATAATATGAATCATGATCCCAAGAAAATAGTAGGAAAATAGTTCCTATAGCCAAACCTTATCCAAATTAAGTGAAAATAACTTCTAAAAATAGTTCATCATCCAAAATAGAGATAGGAAAAAACCTAATACATACACTAAATAGTTTCTTCCCTATCGATTTCATACATCTCCAAAGAATGATCTAAGAAACAAACAAAACTAGTTCTCACATAGTAGTATCAAAGAATATTTGACCTTCACTAGTAAAACAATCAAATTAACCCTTAAATCATAAGCCACTACACAAATATAGAACCTAAGAAAACACTCCCAACCATCAATTCCTTGAATAGTTTCCTGAAACCCTACCATGTGGAGAATAAAATATGTGCCAATATGTTTGGACCCTAAATAGTGTAAAAACAATAAGCAATAAATAACACAAAGAATGACCTTTTATTTAAAATAATAGCTTTTCTGGGTGTCTTATATCAACCCATAGAAGACATGAACTCTATATAATATGATCTCAAAAATCTATAATGAATTCACAAAAATCATATGAGGGAAAATCTAATCGTGCATTTTTCTAAGATAAAAAATTAAATTAAAATATAATCAATATATAATCGAAATACCCATATTAAGGAGTCCTGATAACCCTTAGAAAAATGAAGACACTATTAAAAAATTTCAAATTTCAATAAAAATCTGTATTTATTTTTTTTATAATTTAATCCTTAATTCCTAACTGAAAAATTGATTTAAATTTATTTCCAAAACTAAACTCAAAAAAATAACTACATAGTTTCAATCCAAAACACCCATCCTGATTTCATAATAAAAGGAATCTTATTTATTTTTTTAACAAATTTATAATATCTCAACCATTTTAAGCACACAACGGATAAAAATAAAAAATAAAAAAAATATAACACCTAAATCATCATCCTCACTTATAATATGAATCACAACATTCAAAAAATTTCCACCTTATTAAATAGTGAACAATATATAAAACCCCTTAAATATTTCAATGAAAAATCAATTTTTTTAAAAAAAAAATCATAAAAAATGGTTTATTTTACAATGAATCCCTAAGGACATGTCTAACATATAAAAAATTATCATAAACTCTAGTTTTTATAGAAATAATTGATTTGAAATCATACATAAAATCACATAATTAAATATAAACCATGTGTCTCTCTAAAATCATATATCAGATGCTGAAAAATATAGAAAAATAAATATTTACTCTTTACGATTTCCCTAAAAACTAGGAAATCCAATTGTAAAGGGGACTATGTAGATAAAGAAAGTTGGATGCAGAACCATGATTGACATGGAATAAAGGTTGGTATCCACATGCTAACCATGAATTGGCTCATATAATATATCTGAAATCTAGAATTTGGATCCATAGGGTTTTTCATCCTCGAGAAGATAACAAAATATTTTTTATTTTCCTTTATTATCTCTATCATGATCACCATATAGTATCCCAAAATAAACTAAAGAAATTTCATTGAGGTTCAAAGAACCACCACCAGACAACAAATCATAATCCAATAATTCAATTAAATTTCAAACTAGAATCAATGAAAAATTTCAGACTAATCATGAAAATTCGAGGATAAGGGTGATAAATAGCTCATGACACTCTCCAAACACAAATTTACAATGTTACAAAACCATATCTCAATACTATAAACACAACATATATCAAGGGTTGTGTTCAAAAAAATAGGTCCCATTGAGATCCTAGCCTCTACAACAATTTTTTAATAAACAGAACTAAGGTTCTATCTTACCCGACTCGCGACAGAGATTATCATTGGGCCCATAGGTCATTCCAAATACCCATAGGATGGAAACTAGATCATTGGGATCTAAAAACATAACTTGGGAACAATTTACCCCTTATAAAATGATAAAATCAAACATAAGATGAAATTAAAAAACGAACAAAATATGGTAAATTAAAAATGAACTAGACTATAAACAATATTAATCATATAAAAATGTAAATCAATTGAAGAAGTATATATAAATAAATTTTAAGTATAATGTACAATAGTTCAAGTGACCAATACAAAAAAATTGAATGAAAATCACCTGCTTCCCTTATAAGCTCACTCATGACCCACAATCACCAACTAAATGAATCAGATTACTCAAGAACCCATTAAGGTAGGTATCAAATTAGAATGAACATTGACCATTAAAAATATAAGCATGATATTAATAGCATAGTTTCTCTCCACTCAACGAATCTATACAGTGGTATTCATATAATATATAAAATGTTTTGTATAAAATTAAATAGAAAAATATACATTTTTTATAGGACATTACATTATGGATCAATCAAAACATATGAATTTCATTAAAATTATCAATAATTATAATAATTAATTGAAAGGAATCTCTTAGAAAATGGATTTTCGTGGTCAGTTTTACCTTTTCAAAGAAATTTATTTTAATGTCCCTCTTTAAAACCATTTTATAATAACTTATATGAAATTAAAATTTCAAAACTCAAATAGGATTCCAATTTTCATATGGTTTTTAAAAATGACATTGAAACCAAATATTCATATAAATAATTGGATGATTTCAAATACTATTACACTGTAAACCATGTACAATATAGATTCACAAAAAACCATTTCAAAATTCTCAAAAAATATTCCAAAACTATTTGGAAAATAAAATATCACACTTAAATAACACTGCACTCAAACTAAGGATAAAACCATTCAAGTACACACTAAAGACAAAAATTAACCAAATTTGTGTTTGAAAAAAATTCTAAAATCCCTTTTTAAAATATTTTAAATGAATGGCAGTAAATAATGAAAGAGGAAGGAACATATCATTGACCACTATGTCAATTTCATATGACAAGAAAACAAAATTATATACGTTTCAATAAAATAATATGTTTCACATGTGATACAAATAAAAAAAATGTTGCATCCCCTAAAATGATGATATAAATGATCCTTGAGTTAGGTGAATCATCATATAGATCTAGTAATAATCACCTAAAATATATAAAATGAATCTAGGTTAATAGTACTGAACCTACAAATTTCCTCGGTTGACCTACCGAACATTCTAGAAATAGTATTCCCCAGATTTCATTCAAAAAAATGGAATAAAAGAGGATCCCTACTATAAAGTCCTTCTACCCTACCTCTCTAACCATTTTAGAGTTTCTAGGAAATACTCCCTAGTAGAACCACAGTCCTTAATAAGGTCTTCCTTCCCATGAGTCATATACTATATTCCAAGGGATCCCTTGATTAGTCAAATTGAGATTATAAAATATGGATGACTAATTGCAACAAATATAAACCATTTGAAGTAAATCACACATCACCTCCATACATTTTCACAATAATAATCCAATTAAAATCAATGAATATATAACAAAAAAATACAAAAATATATTATATCCCCTCTTCCAATAAAAAATCAAAATAGACATAAAAAGTACAATAGATGGATAAAGAAGGTCTCGTACCTATTATGAATACTTATTTTTCATACATTTCCCAGTAAACCATTTTCAAAAACATGATCAAAATGCTAAGACAAACTGACTACACTTCATGATTTTTCAAAATAAAACATGAAAAAGTTTCATTAAAACAATTTTAAAACCAAATTGTGAACTCACCCATCCCATTAAACACCCTTTGAAATTAACCTTGGTTTTAGAATGGTTTCAAACATCCCATGTAAGGGTTGTCACACCCCTTAAAAATGAATGAAACCACTATAAAATATTTCTTAAATCACTAAACACCATGAACACAAAGTATATAAATTAACTGTTTAAAATAACACTTTAACAAACCCAATGTTGGTTTTCTCCATTTCTTTTAAAACCAAATTATTATTTTAATGACTGATAAAAAATTTAATTAACCTTTGGATTGAAAGTAAATTTATAAAAAATGACCATTTAAAAATCCATGTTGGCATTATGATCTTTCTTTAAAAAAACTCACAGGATTAAAAAAATAAATTTTGAAATTATTTTTTAAACCCATAACATGGAATTATTATGATAATACCCATTTATTTTTTAAAATTCTAAAAACATTTATTTTAAAAACACTCAAATTATTTAATATTCAAATTGATTTGTTTTAATAAGATGTCATGGATTTCCATCACATTCCAAGGGTAAATGATTTTCAGAAACAACCCTTTATCCCTCATGGACACTCAAATAGGAATAAAATTATTAAATTACACAAAAAATATTAAATAAATAGATTTTAATATAATGTGAAAAAATGGTTTAAATCCTAAATTTAACACATATGATAGTCAACACCCATACAATACAAGACATTTCATGTACAAAAACTATATGATAAATCAACATGACTCAAGAAAATACATATTCTAATATTTTTTAACCTTTACTTTAAGAATCATATAATGAGCTAGAAATTAAGTAAGATAGGAATGTGATGTATAGAAGGGGTTAAGGGGGACATAACATGACGAAATAGACATTAATATAAGAAATAAAATAATAAATGGAATAATGTAGGTGACTTTCATAGGTGATGTATTGGGTCTATTAAAACAAGAGGGATATGAAAAAATTTAAAAGATGGTTAAAAATGAGAAGGGGAAAACAATAATGTATGATTTTAATGAATATAGGTATGTTACACATTTTGGCTACATAGTTTTTTAAACCATCGACATGCCATAGCCTAGATCAAAACCCCAAGCCTTGTTCTCCTATGAATTAATATGGTAGGGAAAACAATGTTGTATGTATTCCAAATGGAACTGTCAAATTGTATATATGACTAAAAAATTTAACATGCTTTTTAAATTCTTGTGTATGGATTTCACCATCACCAATACAAAAAAATGTATCGGATTATTTCACAAAGTATTCACGTGGTTTGGACACAACCATGCACCACCCGTAATGACCAACCAGGAAAAGATCAAAATGAGAAAGTCCACATAGTATAGGTAACCACATGGTTTCCTCCATACCATTAATGAAAACTATGAACAATGATAAAAACATCATAAATTTCAATATTTCGGGGTAAGACATCTCCAAAATGTAGAACTCCTCGATATCATATAAAGTAATATTAATCAATAACCACATTGACATAGTGGGTGTCACAATTGAGCTACAACATATTAGTTCAATAAATTTATGAAATCATCTAAGTAACAAAACTTCTTTAAAATAAAACGATATTGCTCAACTAAAATTTCATAAATTTAATGGTTAAATAATTAAAATTATTTCATATTAAAATGGATTCTTTAATCCCAAATCACTTTTTTAAAAAGTATTTTCTAATTTATCCAAATATATTAAAGAAAACACTTTCAAAAAAATATTTTTATAATATATAATAAATAAATTTATAGTCTAACATATTAATATTTATTAATTTTGGAATTGAAATAGAATAATTTCAATATCACTTAATGTTCAAAAGTTTATTTATCCTTACAATATAATTTTTTATTATATATTTTATATTAATTTAAAAATTATTTATTAATATTAAAAATTTTATTATATTAAAAATATGAATTTTTTAAAAATTTTAATGTTAAAATTGTCTTAGTGGTAATTATTTGAATTTTTATGTTATAATTTAATTTTACTGAATAATGTAAAATAATATCTTTGTAAAAAACATAGCTTTGGTGACTCTATCAAGATGTAGGTATAACATAAATATATATAAAATATTTTCCATGATAAGTTATGAATATAAGGAGTATGAATATTAATTTTAAATACCAATATAGAATTAGAATATACATTTTTAACATTTTAGGATCATTATAAATATTTCCAAATAAATGAATAAATTTGTTTTATTTTCATTAATTAGTTTGAATTTTGTAAACTTACATTGAAGATTAATTATATGGACAGTAAAAAATTATTTGATTTATTAAAAACCAATTTATATGATTTAAATGAATAAAATTGATTGTTTTATGCTACACACAAATTTTAACCATATAAATACAATTTTTCTAATTATTTTCTACATTACATGTGATAATGTTGAATTTAACTTTTAGTAACTATAAAAAAGTATTCTATTAAAATTGATAGCATATTTTGAATCAGAAGGTTAAAATAATTTAATAAGGGCCACATTATTTTATCCATACATATGAATTACATAGTTAAAATCCAATTAACTCCATAAAATCCAAAATAGATAAAAGGTTTAACCAATTATGTAAAATAACTAACATGTTAAAACAAGTATATAATTAGTTTTTATTGGTTTTTATTGACGAAAAATAATGTTTATCTCATTATTGATTTTTTTGGATTTTCATGAATTTTGAAACATCTTCCCTATTTATATTAGGAAGAAATATTTACAATAATGATATTATCACTAATTTTAAAAGAGGTATATCAACACCCAATTAATAACACTAATAATTGTAGTATTAACTTGAAAATATAACCTTTTACCTTACACTATAATCCTATTTAACATCATAAATATTATATACACAACAGTTTAACATAAGTCTACTATTTCTCGGGAATCCTAAAACGGATTCCCAATGTTATCGATGCACGTAATAACTATTACCAAAAATTGTTTATTTTCCATCATTATAATTAAAATATGTTTTTTCAAAGCCATATATGTTAAATTTTTTATTTTTATTATACTTAGTGTTGTCATTTTTTTGGAATAACCATTAACAACTATTCCCCTTTTCCATTAACAAAAACCAAAACATCTTTCATATATTTTTGTGGACTACCTTCTCCTCGAAGTCGTGTATCAAATGTTTCATAATGTATAACATTTAATTATTAAAATAAATCAACATATAATTGATATACTTAAATATATATATAATATAATTATTTCTATTTTATAAATATATTATTCAAAACAATCCATATTCCATTCCACAGTAATCTAATAATTATTGTACATTCTTGTTTGGGTCAGTCTAACCACCTACATGAAATATGCTGAAAATAATAGCATTTGTAACTATGATAATATAAATATTGATAATAAATTATATAAATAATTAAAATGTGATTTTATTTCTGGTTTTGAAATATTAATTTTAATTTTTAACTTATTAATTATGATACATAAATTTTTTCATTAAAAATCACAAAAATGTGGTCATCATTGTTTTCATACTTATAAATTGTAATAAGAAGTCCCATAGAATGAAATTATTACATTATAAATATTTTATAATCATAAAATAATTTATATTTTATTATCCTCTAATTATAAAATATGGGAGAATAATGAATAACCTGATTTTGATTACAATAATTATTTAGAATAATCAAGATTACTCATACCTGATATTGAAATTTAATAATAAAAAAACAAATATAAGTATTAAGAATAATCATAAGTGAAATTTATATAAGTAAATATATATTAATAAGGTTATAAAATATGTGATTAATATTTCTATTTTAATTATACTAGATATTCATGCTCATTAGTGGATGATAGGAATTATCTTCATAAGTTATTTTGTCTAACATTTAGTCTCATGAATGAAATTCCATATTATGATCCACAATGTAATTGATATGGTGTGTACCAAATATATTTTTGATGTGACTTTCCTTTGATTATTTCTATTCATATATATGGATTTATCTTCTGAGTCATTGTGTTGTTTGGGTGTCATGACACACTAAAATTAATATATTTAAAAATTAATATATTTTAAGGAACATGTGAAAATAATTTTAGTGTTTTTAACTTTTCCATTACCGGGGAACTCAGAAATGAAAACTAATATAATTTATTATTCGATAATGTTGTTATTTAAATAGTTTTGACCTATTGTTGGTGGACTTTGAGAATTCTGAGGGAGGTGATCGTTGCCTAGTTCATGTAATAAAATAAATTCTTTAATTTATTTGTTTTAATTCAAACGTCCTAAATCTAATGATCTATAAATTTTATATTATAAAAGATATCTGCAGATATTTTAATAACACATGGTGTATTTGATAGTATAATTATGAATTCTTTATTAGAGGACAACAATCAGAAGAAAACAATGATTATATCGAGGTGGATCCAGATGCACATGTTGTCTATGTCACCTTGTTACTTAATCCTATCATATATCTATACTAGGAATCAAATGTTTGAACATCAGTAGCCTACACTTACTATTTTTTAATGTAAAATTTTATGAGCAAAATTGTAGTTTATTTTTCTATAGGTTTTTAAGTGTTTAGATTGTGACGCTTCCCTATGGAATGTGTAATAATGAAATTGATCATGACAGGATAATCAGAATTATTTTTTTGTGGGTAGAATATACCTATAACACCAGGGTTCAGGTCCCTATAACCTTATATATATATAGAGCTAGTATTCCCCTACAATGTAATAATTTCCTCTATCTATGAAGTTGTACTCCTTCCATATTCAAGCTCCGGAGGTGTGCGATTCCTCCGAAGGAGTTGTCGACCCCACAAGTGGGGATCACAGTAACAAGGAGTGAGTCCCTATTCATGTATTATGGTGAGGCTGTAATTGATTTTTGGAAAAGATTATGGAATTTCAGAGCTGTATAGAAACTCATTGACTGTGGACT
Source organism: Viscum album (assembly GCA_963277665.1). Taxonomy (NCBI): domain Eukaryota; kingdom Viridiplantae; phylum Streptophyta; class Magnoliopsida; order Santalales; family Viscaceae; genus Viscum; species Viscum album. Next base: position 619,875,211 of record OY728167.1, on the reverse strand, counting down.
TTCATATAATGATATTGATTTATTTTCCTTATTGTATTGGTTTTGTTATGAACGTAAATTTATTGGGGTTTCCTTCTCCCATTATTATGTGTTGATATGAAATCTTAGTGTCTTTTTATTGCTTCTTTTTTTATTGTTTAATTGGATTCCTACTTGCTATGTATAAATTCACCCCTTCATGGGATTTGATTGCATCTGTCGTGTCTTATGAAGATGATACATAGTTCAATGGTGATATCTGTGGAGCATAGTTTTACCTTTTATATTGAATATGTAGGTTGGTTTTACATGGATATAATGATTTGGGATAACTCATATACCCCATATTTTAGTTTTTTAGTTTCATGCTTCATTTATGTTTGGTTTCTTGTTTTTCCCATTATGATTCAGATTAAATTATAGTAATATTAACAATTTACCTAAAGTTTATTACATGAATGGGTTTACTCAAGATGGTAGAGTATTTATATTATTTTTCCCTCTCTTACATGGATACAGTTTGTGGTGTATATACAGGTACATTAGGAAATGGACTCTAATTTTAGTTGGATCTTCTCGATGCATGTATCCAGCCCTTATCTAATGGAGGCGTGATTGGGGATGTCATAGCTCAACTTTCTTTTGGAAAGTAGGAACTCATGGGTTGGGTTTTTATAGAATGGAATAAGAGTATTTTATTCAATTTGATGGTATTTGGATTTCATCCATATATATATATATATGTATTTATATTATTTATGACTCAGTTTAATAGTGTCACAGTGTCTCAAGAGTGGCTTTTAGGATATGTAACCTAGTTTTTTTGGCAGCCGACATATCTATTCACCAAAACTAAGAATACCTACTTTTTGAATAAACATAATAATTAATTGTTTATAGGGGAAAATGGTACCAAAATCATATTTTATTGAGTATTTATACAATCCTTCATGAGTCAGTTACCCATATATATGATTTTCTAACTTTGGTACATCTTGATAACTTTTAAGAAGTCTCCAAGAAGAAAAACAACTAGGTTTTCAATTTAAGATGATGATGTTAATATAATGACTTATGGGGCCTCAGTTCAAGGGACATATCATGATGTTTATACTCCTAGTTAGAATAGAGCATCACCCTCATCCATATAGCCTTAGATGGTACCACCATTTTTGGATGAATATGTTTATAGTCTTAGCACACTCTAGGAGTTCCAGAGTCATAGGCAACATATCATCCCAGGTATGATAGATAAATATGCAGTTGATGATTTGATTGAGTTATTGGATTGAGTCATTAGACTGGTTTGAAACCCAACTAATAAGATGTTGGTACTAGAAAGTAGTCTTCTCCATGTATTTTTAGCGCATGATTGGATTCTAGAAACTCATATCCATCCTGAGACAATGATCTCATGGTCATAATTTTGGAGGCAGTTTTGTGAGGAGTATTATCCCTCATGATAATTCTTAGCTTGGAGATACAAACTTATTAAGCATTAACATGGTGGTATAACAATGGATAAGTAATATAAAAGGTTCAATGACCTCAAATTATACTCATATGATATGTTATAAGAAGTACTATTAAGGGAGGGATTGTTTGGGAAGGGTTCCGTTAGAGATATTCATACAAGTGTGGTTATCCTTATGACTGGACACTTATCCTAGAGTGTTAGAGCAGGAACATGTGGTTTAGAGTTTCCTAGAAGATGGATGTCTAGTGGTTTTAGCTTGCAGTTTATATTTGTGACTTTTTCATATGAATCATTTAGTATTAATTATATGTTGTGGGCTTGTAAGAGGAAGCATTATAAATCACGATTGTAGAGGTGTAGATCTATGGGTTAAGGATCTGGTAGTGGATCTAGCCAGCCAGGTGATGTATAATTCTATGCTTGTGACTGGATATGTGACATGGAATGTTATTTCTATACTCTTTATACCAATTAGGATTAGAATGCGGATGATGGTCCACTAAAAAAGTGGAAGAACTTAGACCAGGGCCCCCCTATGTAGGGTTAGGGATCCCTCTAAGGAGGAAGTGTCAGTAGATGAGAAGATGGGGCTATAGAGGGAGGTTTATTTGGTGGAGTCTGATGTTATGAGCTATATCCACCAATACAAATATTAATCCCATACAATGATCATTGAATTGGTGACCATAGATATAGATACCTACAAGCTATGTAAGGATTTCATAAGGGTATGTTAAAGATGAATCATGGCACTATTTCAGAATTTTCTAATCTCACCCAAAAATTTTATACATAGGTTTAATTCATTCCTTTAACTCCATATACCTTGGGTGAGATATGGATCATCATATTGACACTTTATCCCAATAGCTAAGGATATAGGTTTCTAGGGGAGCAATTTATTGATCTTAGTAAACTATTAGAAGTTTGTGTTATTTATTCTTGGATATGGTATCGCATGGGACATCTTTGTACTCATGATTAAAAATTATGAAATAATTATTGTAATAGACACATTTCACATAGTTAAAGCTTAGTTCATTTCCATCATTAGAAAATTAGACTCCTTCAGATATATGGAATGAGATTCTCTATTGTGGGATAAATATATAACATGGTGTAGTGAGTTGTTCTTGTGACCAAGAATATGAAATCCATTATCCACTATTTAGTTATTTTATCCCCTCTAATAGCAGGATCTATATTAATTTTTTTTAGTTTCTAGTAGAGTAAATTATTAATTTCTTCCACAAGTATATTTTAGATCTACCATTTGAGTGGGAGATAGACATCTCCTTTTCTGGTCACCCCAAAAAAACAATGATATCTTACAAAGAATATTATATATCACCTATAAAAATTTGTTAGTTAATGGTGTTGTTGAATTTCCTTTGAGATATGGATTTATTAGACCTAGTGTATCCCCAAAGAAACTGTAGTTTTATTTCTGAAGAATGTCTATATAGGAATTCATATTTTCAATGATTATCATCACCTTAATAGTGTATATTTAAATACAAAATACATATTTTTGAGGATTTTTTACTGCTTTTACCAGTTTATAGGAATGAGTTTGTTCTTGAAGATCGATCTTAGATTCAACTACCACTTTTCTAGGGTTTATGAGTAAGATATTATTAATATGTAATTTCAATGTTTCTATAGACACAATGTGTTCCTAGTCATTTAATTTTGTGTGATGATTTCCTCTACTATGTTTATAGCTCTAATGAACTAGATATTTTAACAACACATTTACTATCATGTCATTTTTTTCATTAATGGAAAACTCATATACCCTACATCAATGGAGGAGAATGAAGAAAAAACAGGGATTATCATAGATTTACACTGGGAGAACCCATATTTTAGTATTCTCTCAAAGTTCATGTTTTGGATTTATTAGGTTCACTTTATTAGTGAATTTAATTTATGATAACAATTTAGCTATAAACCAAGTAATAAATAATATAGGGATTTGATGGGAGACACCTAATATCATGTTTGAGGCTTAAGGTTTTAATGGATTATAAGGGTATTACATGAGATTTTTAGTTTACTTCTCTAGGATCACAACTCCAACGACTTCATTGATGAAAAAAATGTCATTACTTTATCTAGACCATATGGTGTTTGAGATACTCTATGGATTTGAGTCTAAGTTGTAAAAATGATCTTTTATTGAGATAATGAATGGGGGCATAAAATACATAGTGGTTTTCAATTCCTCTCTATTAGGAATTAATAGTGTGTTGATATAGTTGTAGGATGGGTCGAGGTAGTTGAGACCCCATAAGTACAGCTCTATGATTCATGAACTAGAGTTCGAAATCATTGTCTTACCTATGAATATATGAAAGCTCTATCTTATGAGGGAGTGTTCTTTTTTATAAACTCATACCACTAGAGTCACATGCATATCATCACTAAAAAATATTTTATAACGATACTAAGGTATTTCATGGAGATTTTGTAGTAATATTACTTTGAGAAAGTATGTAATTATTATCAGGGAAACATGGTGGATGCTTATATTATTAATAATTCAAATTATATCTCGGTAGTGGATATTTTCGAGTAGTTGGATTCATTGTATCATACCCTGATAGAGGAGAGGGTTGAAATTTATCTTCAGTCTATAGTGGTAACTTCTCCCTTTATTCAGCATGTGAGAGTGCCTCAATAGGGAGGTATCAATTGTGAGGTCATATCTGGACAAAAATCCATAAGAGTTATAAAAATGGATTGTATGAATGATGGGATAACACAATACATTTCGAAGGATGGATGGTGGTTCTGGTCACATTACATGAGGAAGTGATGACTGAGTTTCACAGATCCCCATTATCCATATATCTCAATGTGAGTTTTTTTAAAAGGACCTAAATTGATGCTTTGGTGTCCAACATAAGGCAGAGCATAACCGAGTTCATCTATCAGTGTCTCACATGTCACCATGTGAAGTATGACCACCAGATTCCTACATGTTTGACATGAGATCTTGAGATTATTGTGTTGAAATGGGATAAAATATTTTCAGACGTTGTGAATAGGATTCCAGGGACAAAAAGAGGACATGAATCTATTTGGGTGATTATTTAATGAATCAAAAAGTCATCACACTTAGTTTTCAACAGAGAGTAGATTTAATTTGAGATTTTGGGAATTTTTTACTTGCGGATATTTTCTATATTCATAAGGTACCGTGGATGATTTACTCCAATTTTTTATTCTCGGTTTATGTCATGATTGTGGAGAGGTTTGGGGGAGGTCTTCAATACCTAGTTGATGATTAGTATGGAATTTCACCCCCATATAGCTGGTTGGACCAAGAACAATGTGAACGTAAAAGAGGTTATTCCAAGATATTGAATGATAGAATTTGTACAATGTTTGGAGGAACACTTTTCAGTGGTAGAGTTTAAATATAAAATAGCTATCACTCTACTATCAGTGGGGATTATATGAAGAACATGTATGGGAGGCATTAAAAGTCACCCTTGATTTAGAATAAGATTAGATAGATATATGTAGTGGTTCTATAGATAGTACAAGATGCGATAGAGAGGGTTTGGATATCCATGATCATATGATGTTTTCCTGAAATAATAAAAAATTATACATATTGACATCATATTCCCTTTTTTTTCGGGTATGGAGAAATTTTTTTCCTAGGAGTATTTCTGTGATCATAATTAGATACGTTTAGAAGTGGAGGAATGATATTATTTAGGATAAAAAGGCTATAAAAGATCATATAGACTCTAGGTGAGGTTATTTATTTCTTATATATTCCCATACAGTTGGATAGTGTGCATATCATTCCCATGTGTTACAGATGAGGATATATGTGAAAGATCCTTTACTAATTCCCTCATGGTGTCTGAACATTTAAAATGGATCAACCTTTATATTGTCCCCAGTGATGATTGGGGATCGATAGAGGAGGATACTTACATGACAACTATTACATTGGTTCTTCTGCTATGGCAACACATGATCATGTAGGAGTGCTCCTGTTAGTGTTAGAAGAAGGAACAAAGTTAGTACCCCCAACCATTTTAGGAATATTGTGATTTTCTAGGAGAAAAACCTAGAAGGATGGGGGAATACAGTGACTCTAGCTTAGTTTAAATTATATATATATATATATATATATAATTATCATCAGACGTGGGGCATTGTTCGTGGTGTATGAAGACCTCAAAAATAATATATTAAAAATATTAATATATATTAATTTATGTGAGTGCATTATTTTGGGGTTTTGGTGGTTCCCTTATTGGTGATCTCATATGGTAAATCTGAGACCAATGATTATTCCAAAACATAGTTTTTACCCTAAGTGAGATATATGTTTGGTATGTGTCAGTTGTTCCAAGGGTGGTGACCAGTGGTGGGTCAATTTACTAAATAAATAATTTAAATTATTAATTTTAATATAAAGACCTAAATCAAAACATCTATAAATATTACATTTTGTAAAATCTCTAGGGTTATCTCTAATGATGTTGCTGGATTTGAGATGTGTATTAGGATTTCATCATTGGTGGATCGGTATTAATAGATGAATGATTATTGGATCGAGGTTGATCAAGAGGCTATGAATGCAGTAGATCATTTTCATCACTAGAGAATATAATTTCACTAACGTTCAACCCTATATTGATGTAGGGGACATTATTTATTATATTTCCTCCCATTTTTATTTAATCAATCGTTGAATATTTATCTTCATTGATTTCATTTATTGTCGATCATCACTTGTTCCAAATTAAAATTAATGGGTTTTTTATTCAAATATATTCATTCTATGTCATGATATCACCTATGATATTCTATATATAGGATCATTGGATGGATAAAAGGAAAATTTCCTTAGTTATTATGATTTTTATCAGTCCATTCATTGTTATTTTTATTGTTTTCCAATGGGGTGATGTTTCAACATTGCTGGGGTAGATTCAACAATGATTGTGTAACGAGCCAACATTTTCAATGGAAATTTATTTCTTATAATTTTGTTATATAACCACATGAAATCACAATATAATGAACTAAAATGTGTTACGTTATCTTTAAACATAATATTTTCACTTATGTTTTTGGAATTATGAAAATTTGACATACACAGTTGCGATCAGCTTGTTATTTGGAGTTCGATAAGAAAAACTTAATTTTTGGTGAATAGTAATGCACCCTTATAAATAGTAACATAACCCTATGAATAGTAACCTTACCTATGATAATACATAAATAATATTCATATTGAATGTATGATATACCTATATTTTAGAATAAGTAAATGAATGCTTTAAAACTAGTTTTTGATAATAAATAATGATTTTAACTAAATATTTAATTAATAATATTTAGATAATTATTTTTGAAAGATGGATTTCATTTTTGGATTCTACACATCGAATAATGGTTAGGATGAATTATTGGGATTTTTCTGAAATACAAGAATATTTGGTGAATAGTAAAATACATTAATTTACTGTATAAATACATTATAATTTAAATACACTATTTATGACAACACAAGTGATGTAAGAATCCAAATCTCAAACTAAAATTCCATTATGACTATTAATGGTCATTGAATAATCACTATTTCTAGTCTTGAGGGAAAATAATAAACTAAAGATTAATAAATTAGGAAAACCCTCCTCTCCTATACTATAAAAAACCCCATCACTCCCTCTTCTCTTCATTCATATCAAGCCTTTTTCCTTGACAATATTGTGAAAAAATCTCCCCCAAGATCTACACCGAATTCCAAAGGCCCATAGTCTCTTAAATAAAACAAAAACTCTCCACTTAAGATGTTCTCAACAGAGGTCGACTCAAGAGGTAAATTCCACTTTCCAAATCTTTTATTTCTTTTAAGTTCTATTGTTTTATTGTTTCATTCCTCACCTCCATTCACACAAATGGTATGATAACTCCAGTAACATACATGAAATTTAATTTTATTATTATAATAGGATAATTCATTATCATCTCTCCTTTCCCACTCTTTCATTTGAATGAAATGAAAACATAGTTTGAGATGTGTAAATTTAACACATTCAAGGACAACAATTTATCAATATATGTTTTCATCATTAATTTTGGTTATGAAACCATTTGGGTTATGGTTGAACTAGATTATTATATATGTTATATATCCTTGTTTTGGTTTTGTAATCATTTTAAAAAAATGGTATTATGTTATAAAGAAAAACATATTCGTTGTAATCAAAACCCACCAATTAACAAAAAAGGTTATCTCTAAGGTTTTATATAATAATCCATATTCACTCCTAATAATAGAATGAATTATTATTACCATATAATATCCTAAATTTTCTATAATTTCATTCAACTTAAATTCCGTACATCCACCTTCATCTTACATGTTAATCCAAACATGAATATAAGTGAACCAATCATTAAAACCATGTAAGAAAACAGACCGAACAATGAAATTGAACCTCATAACCAATAAAAATGGTCTTAAAAGATCCTAAAAGAGTTATAATAAATAATATAAATATATAGAAGGTTTTTAATTATTAATTAATGAACCTAATATGATTTTTCAGGTCATTAGGGTCAAGCAAAGATCGCCATTGGACTCAAGGTAAGGGATCATATCCATTTCACTTTTAATAAAAATTTCATCTATGCTATGACATTTTATGAGTACTCCCTAATGATGTAGTATGATTATGAACCTCCCCCATAAATCCCTCACCATGTATAAGTGATTAGAAACCCATTTTTCTCTCTCATCTAGATCTCATAGGTACACCCGACAGCATGCCGATAAAACGTAACGAAATCTACCCAAAACTTCTTAGTTTTTTCAGGATTCCTTATGTTTCTTTATATCATAATGGAGTTTAATTATATGTTTATGTACATATTATAATTTTTTTTTAGTTTTAAAAAATTCATTTATGAAGTACCTTTTATTAATATTTTTGGGGATATACATGTTTTTAAAATATTCCCTCATAAATTTTCGATAAGAAAACTTGGTTTAAGGGAATATCCCGAAATTTTACCAAATATCAAGTGCACTATATCCTATGTTCTAATCCACCATTTTATTTATAAAATATTTCCTTTTATTATTAAAACCTTATTTGTTCAATTCTATTTTTATATGAAATATTTTCCTTTTTTATTTTAAAATATCTATAGTAATTTCCTTAAAACAACACAAAAATGATTTAATGCTAATGTTTCTCAGATATATTTATTATATTTTGTCACTTATTTTTGACATAAATATCCTTTTATATGACTATTTTACCCTATGAACGTCCATGTATTTTTTAATCCCTTTCTTTAATGGACAATTTCATGATACACCCATTGGTTATGCTTTATGTCCTGATTTTGGTACCCAATTCATTCCATGGGCACCCTTATGTTTATGTATGGTTAATTATGTATGATTATTTATATGGAGAGCTTGTATATGAATATGATAAGATAGATGCGCCAGGATAGAAATCGAATGCACTGGGTAAATTTAAGTCTCATGAGATGTGATGTGAAACGGGATTGGATGTTAGCATTGACCCATACTATAATGGGAAATGAGATTTGTTGTTATCCTTGACCCATACAACAATGGGAAATGGGATTAGCGGTTAGCCTTAACCCATACTACTAAGGTAAATGAGATTGGAGGTAGGCTTGAATCATACTAAAGACATGTATTATGATTCTACCACATTTATATGATTCCATGTTTATATGATCCCATGTTTATATGTTATGATTTCATATGTTCCATGATTTGGATACCACTATGTAATTCCTCCTAGATCATGTTCTTTATATTTATTCTTATGTTCATTCCCTTATTGTGATTTTTATATCATCCCTTTGTTCATGTGTTCCCCAAGGTACCCTTTGTAGATGTAAGGGCTCAAAGGAAGTTAGACGATTTTTATGGAGATTAAATAAAGATGTGTTTTTGTTAGCCCCATGTTTTATGTTTTATGTACCTTGTATTCAATGAAACTAGACTTAACGATCATTGACTTGTACTATGATGTATAATTATACTTAAAATAATTTAATCTTATATATAAAAGGCTAGGGTCACTAAAGTTGGTATCAGAGGATGGTCTAGTTATTTTTGGAGGATAGAAATAGAGAACCTTAGTGAGAACCTTAAGGATGAGACTATGTGTAAGAAAACACCCCTAAATTTTGGTAAGTATATATACAGTAGTAGTATCAAGAAAATAAATCCTTGTTTATATACAAATATATAGAGGCAGCTCTGGAACAGATGTACATTAGAGTTAAAACTCCGACAAAGAGTTTTGGGCTTCACCAGGGGTATCTTGGTACATGAAAACAGGTCGTATTGTACTCTTGGTTTGACACTCCCGGGGGATACTCTTTGTTAAATTTATAAGTTTTTTATGAACCATTATTAAGGGAACAAAAATTATCCCCTACTAATATACATTAGGATAATGATCCTGAATAACATTGATTGAGGCATAGAAACACATATGTTAAGTAGATTAGTGTAATTTGTAAGTTATCCTTTTAATGTCATTTGTTTCCCCGTTATGTCATACTCTTCCCCAAATTTTAGTTTTATTGTATCCAATGGTTGGTAATAAGTTTAATTAGGTTTTCAACCAATGTGATGGGAACTGTGATGACTTCCAAAATGAGATCCCCGGTTAAATGGGAGCTCAAGAAGGATATATCATGATTATTCCAAACCAACTACCAGAAAACACGATTCAAAATTGTTACTTGGTTGAATGCCCAATGGTGTTAAGGAAGAGGAACATGAAATATCCTGAAGTTTCTTCTAAAAAAGTTGATAATGAAAAAGGACCCATTTTCCATTGTACAACAAGTGTGGAAAGTTGAACCAAGGGGAATGTCACAAAGGGATAGGGAGATGTTTTAAGAGTTGAATGATTGGGAACAAAGTAGCCAATTGCTGTGAGAAATTAAATAATGTGGTGAATGGAAACAAAGTTCCTTTTATGGAATCATACATAGTTCTATTCCATAAATATGGATAAGTTGTACAATATCCAACACAATGGTCTATTGCAAGGGCTGAGATGCATGATGATCATCAACAATCTCCATGATCAAGGGAGCACTCAAGGTCCCATTCTAAGGTGTATGATGATGAATTGATTATATATAACCACTACATAAAAGTATTTTATGTCATAATTTATTTTAATTCATATCCTATTAGTATATCATTCATTTTTTTCTAAGAACATTGAGTTCTCACCTGAAATGATATTATATCATTAGGGAAAACTTCTATGAGTATTGTATCGAATGTCAATGTTTATGAGAATGTTTTTCCTAAAAATAATATAAGTATACCTTTGGTGTAATATGAGAAAAAAAATGAAAAAGTGAGAGACTACGCTGGAAGGAAGCTGAAAATCCATGGGAAAAAGTATCCTACGCTTCATTTGGAGTTGGTGGCAGTGATCATTGCATTAAAAATATGGTGTCGTTATCTCTGCAGGGAGAAGTGTAGATATATACTGGCCACAAGAGTCTCAAATATCTAATCACACAAAAAGATAATAATATTATCCATTTAAAAATGGATAGATATCATCAAGGATTATGAGTTCTCAATCCACTACCATCCCGGTAAGGAAAACAGGGTGGCAGATCCTCTAAGTAGAAAGGATCATGCATATTTATCAATGATGAAAATTTAAAAGGATCTGATCTTCTTAAATTTGTAGTAGATAGACATGGGAATCATTAATGGATGAACATCCTCAATCCTTTCTCAAATGATTTCTCAACCATCTCTCATGGTGAAAAAAAGGATGCTCAAAGGAAATATGTAAAAATTCAGAAAAGGGTTGAAGCTATCAGAAATAGAAAATCCTCCGATTTCAAAATTGATGAGGATAGAGCTGTAATATTTGGGTCGCGATTATGTGTACTATCTGATCCAGAGATAAAGAATGATCTTCTGAATGAAACACATAGATGAACCTTCTCTACCCCCCATGTAGCACAAATATTTATCGTGATCTCCGAGAAAACATTTGGTGGGCCAATATGAAAAGGGATATTGTTGAATATACATCAAAGTGGCAGGTATGTCTGCAAGTGATGATGAGAGGAAAAGGTCCAAGGGGGTTATGTAACCACTAACCATACCATCATTGATGTGGTATAACATTACCATATAATTTTTCACTGACTTCCAAGGACATCTAGTGGAGACAATGCTATATGGGTCATTGTGGATCATCTTACAAAGATAGATCACTTTATCTCAATTCGAGAGGACTTAACATTGGATCAACTTGAATGAATATATATCAACTAAGTGGTAAGAATTAGTGGATTAAAACTATATATTATATCCAATAGAGATCTGAGATTCACCTTGAATTTCATGAAAACTCTTCAACATGCTCTAAGAACTGAACTAAAATTCATTATGGTCTATCATGCTCAAAGTGATGGCCAATCTGAGTAGAATATTAAGACACTGGAAGATATGTTGAGAGAATGTTCTATGGAATTCAAAGGAGAATGTGAGAAATATCTTCCCTTGATTCAATTCCCCTACAATAATAGTTTCCACTCATGCATCTGAATGGAACTATATGAAGCCCTTGATGGGAAAAGGTGCAGAACACCAGCTTGTTTGGATGATGTCGGTGAGCGTAAGCTGCTATGACATGAAATGGTCAAAGTAGTGATGGAGATGGTGAAAACCATTCAGCATAATATCAAGGAAGCTCAAATTTGACATAAGAGTAATGGAGACAATCGTCGATGAGGCCTTGAGTTCTAAGTTAGAGACATGGTATTTCTACACATATCTCCGTGGAAGAAGGTAATGAGGTTTGGGAAGAAAAGAAAGCTATGTCCTAGGTATATAGACCCCTTACAGATCCTTGATCAAGTAAGAGAGGTGGCCTATTGAATATAACTTCCACTTACTAGGGACATAGTACTTAATGTCTTTCATGTATCCCTCTTATGGAAGTATATAACAAACCCTTCAAATGTACTCTCTTCAGGGGTGGCACAGTTGGAGGATGATCATTCATAAGAGGAGAAGTTACTGAAGATCTTGGATTAGAGAGATAATGTTCTATGTAATAGGACTACACACCTGGTCAAAGTACTTCAGTGGAACCACAACTACGAAGAGGATACACCAGAACTATAGGAGGCAATGAAGGAAAAGTACTCGCACCTGTTTATGGATTAGAATGTAAAAAAATCATGGGAAAAGATTAATATGGGTAGAAGAATCTAATGACCAAAAATTTTCAATGGAATATTCCTTCTTATAATTATGTTATATTACAACATGAAATCAAAATATAATGAACTAATAAGTGCTATGTTATCTTTAAACATAATTTTGTCACTTCTGTGTTTGAAATTTCAAAAATCTGACAAACACTATTGTGATTAGTTAGTTATTTGGAGTCCGAAAAGGAAAACATAATTATTGGTGAATAGAAACCTACCCTTATTAATAGTAAAATAAAATTATTAATAGTGATATACCCAAATGAATAGTAACCTTACCTATGAAAATTTATAAATAATATTCTAGTTGGAAGTACAATATACTTATATTTTAGAATAAGTAAATGAATGTTTTAAAACTTTTTTGATGATAAATTATGATTTTAATTAAATATTAAATTAATCATATTTAGAAAATTAATTTTGAAAAATGGATTTCATTTTTGGAATCTACACGCCGAAAAATTGTTAGGATGAATTTATGGGATTTTTCTAAAATACCTGAATTTTTTGTATATAGTAAAATACATTAATTTACCGTATAAATAAATTATAATTGAAATCCACTATTTTAGAAATCACATGTGATTTAAGAACCCAAATATCCAACTCACATTCATTTATGAATTTTTTTTCTTGTAATAATCACTATTGCTGGTCTAGAAGGAAAATAATAAACTAATGATTAAAAAACTATGAAAACTCTCCTCTCCTCCACTATAACACCCACTCACTCCATCTTCTCTTCACTTGTCTCAAGCTTTGTTCCTTGCCAATATTCTTCCCAAATCTCTCCCCAATATCCTCCCACACGTCCAAAGGCCCCTAGTCTCTTCAAAATACCAAAACCTCTCCCCTTAAGTGGTTCTCAAAGGAGGAGGTAAATTCATATTTCCAATTCTTTTATTTCTTTTAATTTCTATTATTTTCTAGTTTATTTCCCCACCTAGCTTCACCATAATGGTATCATAACTCTAGTAACATTCATGTACTAGAATTATATTATGATATTGAGGTAATTCATTATCTTATCTCTTTTCTCGATCTTTTATTTGAATGAAATGAAAACACCGTTTTAGATGTGTAAATTTTACACATTCAAGGACATCAGTTTACCAATTTCTTTTTCCATATTTAATTCTGGGCATGAAACCATTAGTGTTATGGTTTAACCAGATTATTATATATGTAATATATCTTTTTTATTGTTCTATAATATTTTTGTACCAATGGTATTATTTTATAAAGCTAAACATGTTCATTGTAATCAAAACCCCTTGATTAACCAAAACTGTTATCACTACGGTTTTATATAATAATTCATCTTCACACTTAATAACCAAATCAATTTCTATAACCATGTAATCTCTAGTATTTTTACTCATATCATAAAACTTCAATTCTGTAAAACCACGTTCATATTACATGTTTATCCAAACATGAATATAAGTGAACTGATCATTAAAACCATGTAAGCAAACAAACACAAAAAATGAAATTGAATCTCATAACCAATCTAAATGGTCCTGAATGATCATAAGAATGGTTATAATAAATCATTTAAATATAGAATAGGTTGTTTAATTATAAATTTATGACCCTAATTTTACTGTTCAGGTCATTATGTTCAAGCAATGATCACCATCAGACTTAAGGTAAGGGATCCTCTCCATTTCACTCTTAATCAATATGTCCTCTATGCTATGCCATTTTATGTGTAATCCCAATTGATGGGGTATGATTAAAAAACCTCCCCATAAATTCCCTCATTATGTATAAGTAATTAGAAACCCCCTTTTCTCTCTCATCTAGACCTCTTAGGTACACACCACACCATGCCGATAAACAAAAATGAAATATACCCAAACCTTCTTTGTTCTTTTGGGATGCCTTACCTTTTTTTATATCAAAATAGAATTAACTTATCTATTTAAGTAAATATTATAAATTATGTATAGTTTTAAAAAATTCATTTATGAATATCCTTTCATCACTCTGTTTTGGGGATATATATGTTGTCAAAATATTCCCTTCGTAGAACATTCCGATAAGAAAACCTATTTTAAGGGAACTTCTCGAATATTTAAGAAATTTAAAGTGTGCTATATCCTATTTTTTAATCCACCACTGTCTTTATAAAATCAATAATTTTATTATGAAAACCTTATTGGTTCAATTTTGGTTTTATATAAATTTTATTTCTTTTTTTATTTGGAAATATCTATAGTATTTTCCCTAAAACCGCACAAAAATGTTTTAATGCTAATGTTTCTCAAATACAATTATTATATGTTGTCACTTATGTTTGACATCAATTACCAAGTTATATTCCTATTTTACCCAATAAACGTCAATGTATGTTCTAATCTCTTTCTTTCATGGACCCTTTCATGATACTTCCATTAGTATTGCTTTATGTCATGATTGTGGTACCCAATTAGTTCCATGGGTACCATTATGTTTATGTATGGTTTATTATGTATAATTATTTATGTGGAGTTCATATTTATAAAAATGCTGAGATGGGTGCACCCAAATAGCACTCCAATTCATTGGGTAATGTTATGTCTCATGAGATATGATGTGAAATGGGATTGGTGGTTAACAATGACATGTACTAAAATGGTAAACATTTTTAGTGGTTAACCCTAACCCGTACTACAATGGGAAACGAGATTGGCGGTTATCCGTGACCCGTACTACTCTGGGAAATGAGATTGGAGATTAGCCACGACTCATACTAAAGACATGTTTTATGATAATACCACATTTATATAATTCAATGTTTATATGATCCCATGTTTATATGTTATGATTTCATATGTTCCATGATTTTTGTATCAATATGTCATGCTCCTAGTTCATGTGCTTAATATTTATTCTTATGTTCATTCCCTTACTGATATTTTTAGCTCATCTCTGTGTTCATGCGTTCCTCAAGTTACCCTATGAAGATGTAAGGTCTCAAAGGATGTTAGGATCTTCTTATGGATATTAAATAATGAATTGTTTTTCTAGCCACTTGTTTTATGTACCTAGTCTTCAAAGACACTAGACTTCATGATCCTTGAATTGTACACCGATGTATAATTATACATAAAATCATGTAATTTTATATATAAAAAGTTAGGGTCTCTACATATTTAACCCCAATATTAAATATCACAGCATGAATAAGATCTATATTTAAGTTTTATAGATGGATTTAGGTTTGATGGGGGATGTGGGTGAAGAAACCACGGATTTGGACCTAGAGAGTCAATGAGAGGTGCATCCAAGCTTCCACAGATTCACACGGGAGATCAAATTTCTGAAATCATGCCAGAAGAGTCCCGATATCATTGACTAAAAACCAAAAATTCAATTTTTTAGGATTTTGAGTGGACAATAGGGGAAATTGGTAGTTGAAATGGTGGATCTACGATTCATGTAATGACACTTATGTTTTTTTAAAAACCCGACAACACATTGTGTACTTTTACGAAAACACACCATATAGTCAAATGGCTACTGCATCTTGTATTTTTAGGGAATATATGGATCACACACTATATATTTGGGACTACATACTATTTTATCCCACCTGGGGTGGCAATGTTTTCTCCCAATTACACACGCTCGGGGCCCTATATGGCCAGAAATTTCATGTACTCCCATAATACACGGGAATACCTATATGTACATTAAAATGGATAAATAGCTATAAATGTATAGGAAAATTAATAGTTACATGAGAATATTCAAATTTTTATAGGCACAACTAGATGTAAAAAGAATAAACAACTATACGTTCCCCCAACCAGGAGCACACATACATATTCCTCATGGTTGAGACATGTCGTATCAAACCCGTACATGTTGTTAGTATTACATGGATTCCAAATAAATTTCCATGGGATAAAAAACCAAGGTGTTTAGGTGGGGTCACATGCATTATGGACCCCTATAAATGTTATTTTTTTCTCCTCAATACTTCTTCCTTACATATTTATTTCTCTGGGACTCATGTTTTTACCCGTAAGTAGCACATCGTTCTAATTTTTCCACATAGATTGAAATGTTTTCCTTCACAATGGGTTTATAAATATTTTGTGTGGTGTTCCTGGAAATATGATTTTTCAGGAGATGGCTAGTAATAGAATTGGTCAGTGAAGGATCATTACAATAATTTCGGGGATAGAGATTCTATGTCTAAATTGGCTATGGGTCCCCCTGTCACGACCCGTCCTCGGGGCCCGTGTCGTGACTACCACAAGCCCGCCATCCATAGGCCAGGGGCTGGCGACAAGCACCAAGGCATAAATCCCGGTAAAAATGGAAGGAATTTCCTTTGTAATGTAAACAAGCACTATAGAGTAAGAAAGCGGAAAAAGGTAAACACTAAGTAAAAGCTGGTAGAACAGTAAGTGCGGAAAAGTAAAGGGGGCCGGAAATACAAGCCCAACTGTAAAGTACAACTAAAAGGTGAAAAAAGCAACTGAAAAGTAAAGCCACAGCGTCAAGCCGTCCACTGGAAGTCCCACCTGAAGGGTGAGTACAGATAGCCTCCACAGATCCTCGGTCCAGCCGTCCACTCCGAGTACACTCCGCCCAGTGGTCCACCTCCAGGTATCGTCCTGCTCCGCAATCCTCCACCGTGATCAACGTTGTCCGTCGTCTGCAACCAACAAAAAGTAGTGCGGGCATAGCCCGTGCAGGGGTGAGTATAAGCTACTCAGTAGGGACCCTGAGACCCCTGATGGTCTCCCAGAATCAACAAAGGATAATCCACAAAGGAAAGATACAATCACGAATTCATATCCGACACGGCTTAGGTATATGCCCATACACATACCTAAGTCATCAATTCTCGCTCGGCTCCAACATCCGAGATCATGTACAACCCAGTCCACACTAGAAAGCAAAACGTAAATTCCACATAGGATAGCTCAACACAATCCACAAAGGAAAGTAAAACATAAATCCACACAGGATAGCACAACAAAATCCACAAAGGAAAGTAAAACAGAGATTCAGATCACACATGTATACTTTTTCAAATGACGATAGAGATGATCACTGATCCATCTAAGTCGTTGGACCCACAAAGGATCGATAGGTACTAACCCCCGCAATGACCCACAAAGGATCTGACCCACAAAGGATCGATAGGTAACTGACCCCCGCAAAGACCCACACAAGATCGGGCCCACACAGGACCTGTAGGAGCTGGCCCACACAGGACCGCTGAGCGCTGACCCACACAGGATCAGACCCATACAGGATCTGTAGCACTGACCCACAAAGGATCGCTGAGTGCTGTAATCGTCGCCGTCGAATCCACTGAGGATCTCTGCACAGTCGTCGTCGTCACAGTAGCAGTCGCAGCCACCTCTAGGGTTCCTGCACACAGCAAGCTCGTTCGGGAGGGTCCGCTCCACGAGCCGAGAGGCTGATACATCAACTGACACATAGTCCAGAGTTGATGTATCCTAAAGTTCTGTATCGTCAACAGGAACTCAACGTCGCAGACGGCACGTCAATCGGACACCCGGTCTGAGAGTTATTGGATTTTTCGTCCCAGGGGCCCGGTTGGTTTTTAAGGAAAAACTAACCCGACCGTACTTCACCTACGTCCAAAACTCGGGCAGAGTATGCCAAAAGATCCGTCTCACATAGAGGAATTCAATGAAGTCGACGGCACATCGATCGGACGTCGAGGCTCAAGATATGAGTGTTTCTGCTCTGAGGACCCGGTCGGTTTCGTGTACGAACTAACCCGGACGAACTCAAATTATATTGAAACCTTAAGTGTGATATACCAAAATGACCGTCTCGATCCAAGGATCACATCTTTAATGACGACGCATCGTTCGGAGGCACGTACCTCAAGTTATGAACAAAATACTGGAAAGGTCCGGAAATGGGGGGTCTGGGCCCGGCCCGACCCGGCCCAACCCCCCTGGGTCGGCCCGAACCGGGTCGACCCGACCCAGTATGGCGCGACCCGGCCCGGCCTGGGCGCAACCCCGCCAGGCGGGTCGGCCCGGCTCGGCTTGGCCGAGCCGGCCGCATGTTGGAAGCCGCTGGGTGGGCGCTGCCCCCGCGGGATGATAAGCCGCAGCCCATGTGGGGCCGCGCTGGATCAGCGGACGCGGCTTTGCCACATCCCGTGCGTGCCAGACCCACGCGGCTTCAGCCGCGGCGGCCCTGTCTGGTGGCGCGCTGGGGCGCCGCCGCCTCCGGCTGCCGGCGACCCGCGCCGCCGGTTGTACGATTTCGTTTCCGTGTGCGCCGTAGCTCCTCTCGGGTCCCGTACTTCACTGCGGAAACAACGAATCACCTCTACGACATGTTTTGTCGTCGCCAGCCAATCCGCACATCAACGTAGAACTGTGGAGGGTTGTCGTGCCGTGTTTGTTTGGCCTGCACCCTCTGCATTAGGTGATATCAATCGGGAAGAATAAATTATCATATGACAACGTAACAAGATACAATTTAATAAATTAAAATTGCACCTGATCCAGGTTCTTTGTTTTAGGAGGAACATCCATGGAAATATAAATTATTTCACAAACAAACCCCTACCTTGTCGTAGTCGTCGAGCGTGCGTTATTCGCGGAATTGATCATCGTAGAAGGAGGCGATTGTCGCGTCGCGGAAGGGCGTCATGTCGTCGTAGAAGGGCATCGCGTCGACGAACTCTGAGGTTGAAGAACATGTAGATTTTATTATATTATTTAAATCCATGATGTTGTTATAACCCACAATGAGATTTAAAAGAAGAAACCCGAAAGCTCCTACCTGAAGCAGTTGGTGATCGGAGATCGTTGCAGGGAAGAACGTCTTGGAAGAAGCATCGTCAATCTCTGAGGGTGACGGCGTTCTTCGTATTCTTCGTGTTCTTCGCGTTCTTCACGAAGGAGGATGAAGGAACAAAATTTCTGTCAAAATCCTCTCAACGAGAAACCTCAAGAAGTCGTGCGCTGGTCTTATTTTATTATTACGCCAATGGATTGTAACAGATTAAGAAACGATTAAATTAATTCATATAATTGATTTAACGAAGTTAACCTCCCAATTAATTGTTGCGTTAAGAATTTAAGAAAATGTGTCAGTTGACTTTCATAATGACGGGTTTTCGTGGGGGCGTTACTTAGCGGAAAAGAAACGGTGGGGCTCGTGCAGGCCCCAACTCAAAAATATCCTACCAAGAGGGTATGATATTTTTGGATAGCACCCTATCCGCATCAACTCAGCTTAAGTAGCTTTAAGTGGCTTTCAAGTGGCTTTAAGTGAAATAAAAATAAAGTTGTCGCACACTTTATTTTATTTCTTAACTTAACCCCAAAAATTTAAAAACCACCCCCGAGAAAACGCAACTCCGGAAGAGGCGTTTCTAAGAAAATGTCGGCGCTGAGATTCCATCGGTGCCCTCAAAATTCGATTCCGAGCACCGGTTCAAAAGATAGAAATACCCGCTCGTCCGTTAACTGAATGTACCCGAGCCAAACTTCTGAAAATGATTCCGGGCACACCGGGCCTCGGAATCAGGTTCCGTCAGAAACTGGGTTCTTGTAAAAATCTGAAGAAAATTAAGAAAAATATTTACATGAATTTTTTGGGTCTTTACATCACTCCAACCTCAGGGATTTACGTCCCCGTAAAGATACATCATAAACTAGGGAAACAAATGTGGGTACTGAGCACGCATCTGAGAATCCCGCTCCCAAGTGCTCTCCTGGAGGTTCCCATGCTGCCATCTGATGCGCACAAGAGGAATCGATCATCCACATAGGACCTGCTCCTGTTGATCCTCGATCTCCACCGGGACCTCCACAAAAGTCTCCCCATCATAAACGTCTAGCTCCCCATGGTCAATGATGTGCGTCGGGTCATGCACGTATCTCCTCAGCTGAGATACGTGGAAGACGTCGTGCACCCGGTGCAACTGAAGTGGTAGAGCCAGGCGATAAGCCACCTCGCCAATCCTGCTGAGGACCTGGAATGGTCCAATGAAGCGTGGAGACGACTTGTCGCCTCGTCCAAATCTCTGTAATCCACGTCGAGGTGAGACACGCAAACAGATGTGGTCGCCATCCTTGAACTCTAGTGGCCTCCGCCTCCTGTCAGCATAAGACTTCTACCAGCTCTAAGCTGTCCTCATCCACTCCTGGATGACCTGGACCTTCTCTGACGTGGCCTGGACCATCTCTGGTCCCACAAGTGCTGACTCCCCAGGGTCTGTCCAACACAAAGGAGATCAGCAAGGTCTGCCGTACAACGCCTCATATGGTGCCATCCCGATGGTGAAGTGGTAGCTGTTTTTTATGCGAACTCCACCAAGGGTAGGTGGTCCTCCCAGCTGTGACCAATGTCGAGAACACATGCGCGGAGCATGTCCTCGAGAGTCTGAATGGTCCTCTCTGTCTGACCATCCGTCTGTGGGTGAAAGGCGGTGCTCAGACATAGCCGTGTCCCGAACGCCTCCTTCAACCCCTTCCAATGCCGGGAAGTAAAGCGAGCATATCTATCGGAGATGATAGATGATGGCACACCATGAATCCATACAATCTCCTGAACATAGAGACGCCCCAAGCTCTCCACTAAGCCCTTCTCTCTGATTGATAAGAAGTGAGCCGACTTGGTGAGTCGGTCGAAAACCACTGAAATGGAGTTGTGACCTCTGTAAGTGCTTGAATGTCCTGTCACGGAGTCCAGAGATATCTCATCCCACTTCCACTCCGGGACCTCCAAGGGATGTACCAAGCCTGCTGGTGCCTGGCGCTCTACCCTCACCTGCTGGCAGGTGAGGCATCAAGAAACAAACTCTGCCACAGCCTTCTTCATGCCTGGCCACCAGTGCTGTCATCTAAGGTCATGTACATCTTCACCACTCTAGGATGTACCTCCAAAGGAGAAGTGTGAAACTCTCTCAGCACCTCCTCTCGTAAAGTGACTGGTACCAAGGTACGTCCTCTGAAAAGGATTTCGTGCTCTGCTCCAAAGGAGAAGCCATCAGGTGCCTGTCCTGAGGATAAATGCGCACGCCGCGTCTCATAGTCGGCGTCCCCACACTGCTCGTCTCTGACCTGATGCAGTAGTGGTGGGGTGATTGTGAGAGACTGGAGGAAGGCTGCTCCATCTCTATCCACGAAGGATTTCTGCAAAGAGACTAGCTTCTCTGTCGCATCCTCAAGTAGCTGAATGCTCTTCCTCCTGCTGAGAGCATCGACTACCACGTTCCCCTTCCCAGGAGTATAGACTATCTCAAATTCATAGTCCTGGGGTAACTCGAGCCATCGCCGCTGTCTCAGGTTCAGGTCCTTCTGAGAGAAGATGTACCTGAGACTCTGATGGTCAGAAAAGACTGTAAAGAACTCGCACATCAGGTAGTGTCGCCATGTCTTCAGAGCAAAGACCACTGCTGCTAACTCCAGGTCATGGGTAGCGTAGTTCTACACATGAGGCCTCAACAGACATGATCCATAGGCGATCACTTCCCATTCCTGCATCAGGACACACCCGAGTCCGGTCGTTGATGCATCACAATATACTACGTACCCTACTCCCTCCTCAGGCAACCTCAAGATAGGTGCGCTGGTCAATTTCTATCTCAGCTCTTGGAAGCTCTGCTGACATCTGTCTGACCACACAAAGGGTTTCCCCTTATTCGTCAAAGCTGATAGTGGTGCCGCAACTCTGGAGAAGTCTGGCACGAATCTCCGGTAGTATCCAGCTAGTCCCAAGAAACTCGGGACCTCTGTCACGCTCCTGGGTGGCTCCCAAGCTAGCACTGCCTCGATCGTCGCAGGATCCCCTGAAATGACCACCTCAGAGAGGAAGTGCCCCAAGAAGTGGACCTTACGTATCCAGAAATGACACTTCTAGAGATTTCCATAAAGTTAGTTCTCTCGGAGTGTGTCTAGTACAACACGCAAGTGGTAGGCGTGCTCCTCCTCAGTCGTCGAGTATATCAAAATGTCGTCTATGAAGACTACGACAAATCGACTAAGGAATGGCTGGAAGATCCTGTTCATGAGGCCCATGAACACTGCTGGAGCATTGGTTACGCCGAATGGCATAACCAAGAACTCATAGTGGCCATACCGACATCTGAAGGTCGTCTTCTGCACGTCCTCGTCTCGAACTCTGAGCTGATGATAGCATGACCTGAGGTCTATCTTCGAGAACTAGCGTGCTCCCTTTAGCTGATCGAAGAGGGCATCAATCCTCGGTAGCAGATACTTGTTCCTCACTGTCACCTGGTTCAGGAGACGATAATCAACACAAAGTTGCAAGCTCTCGTCCGCCTTCTTGGCGAACAATATCGGTGAATCCCAGGGTGAAACACTGGGTCGGATGAAACCCTTGCCCTGCAAGTCCTCCAACTGTACCTGTAGATCTCGAAGCTCAGCGGGGGCCATCCAATATGCTGGAGTGGATATCAGGGCTATCCCGGGGTACAGATCAATATGAAAGTCTACCTCTCTATGAGGAGGTAGTCCTGGAATGTCGTTGGGAAAGACGTCCGCGTAGTGATCCACCACTGCAGGAAAACTAGGACTCCGCACGTCAACTACTCCTAGGACGAGGCTATCAAACTGATGAGTGATGGGCTGTCCGCTCCTCTGTGGTAGTCCATCCTATGCTAAGAAGTCTCCCTTCTCGTCGGTGAAGGTGAACATGCTTCCATTGGTGCGTACACATCGCACCTTGTGCCTAATACAGTCAATCTGTGCATGGACTTCAGATAACCAATCCATGCCCAAGATGACGTCGTAAGGCCTCGATGCCGCTACAAGAAGATCCCAGCCGAAGCTCTCGCCTCATAGAGTAAGCTCACACTACCGGCACCAGTGCGTAATCGTCGAGTCTGCTCCCGTAAGTGTCTCTAGCTGTAAGGATCGAGCCAACGACTCTGTTGGAAACTCCGAGCTCCAAACAAGGGCAACAGCTATGAAAGAGTGACTCGCTCCTACGTCTATAAGAACTACAACAAGGATGTAATAGACACAGATCGTACCTCGAATCATTTCGGGCGCACCATGGTTGTAGGCCTCCACTGCCTGGAGCTGTGCCTGTCTCTGCCCGCCAGCTCCCTCTGGTCGAGGTGGAACTCCTGGTGGTGGTGGTGGTAGAGCCTCAAAGCGTCTCCCACCACCTGCTGCTTGGCCAGCTCCTCTGCCTTGTCCACCTCCTCCCTGCGGACCGCCACGGTCGACCCTCTGCCTCTTCATGGGTGGCCCCTCAACTGTCTTATTCTCCTCGGCACGATGGGTCGGGTAGTCACGAGCCATGTGACCCTGTCCGCAGCATGTGTAGCACTGCCTGCCTCTCAAAAGACTGGCTCCGCGCTATGTGCCCCGCACGGCTGAGCCAGTGTCCTAAGGTCGTTTACGTGAGGGTCTGGTCTGCTTGGACCCCTGAGTCATCCATCGACTACCTACTGCAGAAGACTCTGCTATGTGTCGCCCCGTGGTAGGTCTCACCGCTGGATAAGTCTCAGCAACAAAGCTCTCGATCAAAAGGTCTCGCTCCAGTACTCCTGCCTGGGTCGGGATGCTGAGGGAGATTAGTGATGCCCTGATCTCGTGTCTCAATCCCTGCTCAATGGGCTAGGCCCGGAAGAATGGGTCCCGTACCATGTCAGTTGAGTAGCGTGAGATATCGGTTAATCTCGCCGAGTACTGGACGACCGTCAAGCTACCCTACCGCAGCTCAAGAAGCTCATGAATGCACACCGCACGGAGGGTGGCTGGGACGAACTCTGAGAGGAAGAGGGCCTCAAAGTCTGTCCAGATGAGAGAGGCCTCATCGTGCACCTCGAGCATCAAGCTCCACCATCGTCCTGCTGCTGCGTGCAGTATGCTCACTGTGAGGATCACCATGAGGACTGCTGGTGTCCTCACTAGCCGGAAAACTCGCACCACTGCCTCCAGCCAGTCCTCGGCTGCCTGGGGGTCCGTCTCCCCATGGAACCTGGTCGGTCGCTGGCGCTGGAACTCATGCAGTGCACTGAGGCGACGTGCATCATCAGTGGCTGGTGCTGGAAGAATCGGGGGCTCGGAGGGTAGAAGTACCGTCGGTGCCTCTGCTGTCAAAGGGCCCTGTACCGAGGCCTCGTCACTCGGCGGGCTTTCGTCACATACGACTCTCGGAACCCTAGATAGCTGCCGTCGTGGGGACATCTTGAAAAGGAAACAGGTGTGCCACAGTCAGAACAGTATACCTGGTGAGCTGACATAAAGTAATCACAAAGAAAACTTGAAACACACATGCAATCAATGTTTTCGTGCATTAAGTCGGAAATCAGAAGTCACAGTCCTGGTGTACGGATACGTCGGTCGCCGCACCAACACTGGAATCCCTGGACTGATAACCACACCCAATATGATAAACATTATTTCTTCACATAGAAATGAACAGAGTCTGCGGTAGAACCGAACTCCTCTGATACCAATTTTTCACGACCCGTCCTCGGGGCCCGTGTCGTGACTACCCCAAGCCCACCATCCATAGGCCAGGGGCCGACGACTAGCACCAAGGCGTAAATCCCGGTAAAAAAGGGAAGGCATTGCCTTTGTAAAGTAAACAAGCACTACAGAGTAAGAAAGAGGAAAAAAGTAAACACTAAGTAAAAGATGGTACAATAGTAAGTGCGGAAAAGTTAAGGGGGCCGGAAATACAAGCCCAACTGTAAAGTATAACTGAAAGGGGAAAAAAGCAACTGAAAAGTAAAGCCGCAGCATCGAGCCATCCACTGGATGTCCCACCTGAAGGGTGAGTACAGATAGCCTCCACAGATCCTCGGTCCAGCCGTCCGCTCTGAGTTCACTCCGCCCAGTGGTCCACCTCCAGGTACCGTCCTGCTCCACAATCCTCCACCGCGATCAACGCTATCGGTCGTCTGCAACCAACACAATGTAGTGCGGGCATAGCTCGTGCAGGGGTGAGTATAAGCTACTCAGTAGGGACCCAGAGACCCCCGGAGGTCTCCCAGAATCCACAAAGGATAATCCAAAAAGGAAATATACAATCACGAAGTAACATCCGACATGGCTAAGGTATATTCCCATACACATACCTAAGTCATCAATTCTCGCTCAGCTCAAACATCCAAGCTCAAGTACAACCCAGTCCACACAGGAAAGCAAAACGTAAAATCCACACAGAATAGCTCAACACAATCCACAAAGGAAAGTAAAACGTAAATCCACACAGGATAGCACAACACAATCCACAAAGGAAAGTAAAACAGAGATTCAGCTCACACAGGTATACTTCTTCAAATGACGATAGAGATGATCACTGATCCATCTAAGTCTTCAGACCCACAAAAGATCGATAGGTACTAACCCCCGCAATGACCCACAAAGGATCTGACCCACGAAGGATCGATAGGTAACTGACCCCCGCAAAGACCCACATAGGATCGAGCCCACACAGGACCTGTAGGCGCTGGCCCACACAGGACCACTGAGTGCTGACCCACATTGGATCGGACCCACACAGGATCGGTAGCACTGAACCACAAAGGATCGCTGAGTGCTGTAGTCGTCGCTGTCGAATCCACTGAGGATCTCTGCACAGTCTTTGTCGTCACAGTAGCAGTTGCATCCAGCTCTAGGGTTCCCGCACACAGCAAGCTCATTCGGGAGGGTCTGCTCCACGAGCCGAGAGGCTGACACATCAACTGACACATAGTCCAGAGTTGATGTATCCAAAAGTCCCGTATTGTCAACAGGAACTCAACGTCGCAGACGGCGCGTCAATCGGACGCACGGTCTGAGAGTTATTGGCCTTTTCGTCCCAGGGGCCTGGTTGGTTTTTAAGGCAATACCAACCCAACCGTAGTACACCTGTGTCCAAACCTCGGGCGGAGTATGCCAAATGATCCATCTCACTTAGAGGAATTCAACTAAGTCGACGGCACGTCGATCGGACGTCCGAAGCTCATGATATGAGCGTTTCCGCTCCGAGGGCCCGGTTGGTTTCGTGTACGAACCAACCCGGCCGAAATCAAAGTATTCCGAAACCATGAGTGTGATATACTGAAACGACCGTCTCGATCCGAGGATCTCATCGCCACTAACGGCACGTCTTTTGGAGTCATGTACCTCATGTTATGAGAAAAATACCGGAAAGGTCCAGAAACGGGGGGTCTGGGCCCAGACCGACCCAGCACAACCCCCCCTGGGTCGACCCGACCCGGGTCCGGGTTCGACCCGGTTTGGCGCGACCCGGCCGGCCTGGGCATGACCCGGCCTGGCGGGTTGGCCCGTCTCGGCTTGGCCGAGCCGGCCGGGCGGAGGAAGCCGTGGGGTGGGCGCTGCCCTCGCGGGATGAGAAGTCGCGGCCCACGTGGGGCCACGCTGGATCAGCAGACGCGGATTTTCCGCGTCCCGTGCGTGCCGGACCCGCGCTGCCGCAGGTCCGATGGCCGCCGCCGCCGCGGCTTCAGCCGTGGAAGCCCTGCCTGGCGGCGCGCCGGGGCGCCGCCGCACCGGCGACCCGTGCCATCGGTAGGTTCCGCGGGCCACCAGAGTTGCTCTGGTGGTCCGATTTCGTTTCCGCTACGCCGTAGCTCCTCCCGGGTCCCGTACTTCATTGCGGAAACAACGAATCACCTCTGCGACATGTTTTGTCGTCTCCTGCCAATTCGCACATCAATGAAGAACTGCGGAGGGTTGTCGGGCTGTGTTTGTTTGGCCCGCACCCTCCACTTTAGGTGATAACAATCGGGAAGAATAAATTATCATATGAAAACGTAACAAGATACAATTAATAAATTAAAATTACACTTGATCCTGGTTCTTTGTTTTATGAGGAACATCCACGGAAATATAAATTATTTCACAAACAAACCCCTACCTCGTCGTAGTCGTCGAGTGTGCATTCTTCGCGGAATTAATCGTCGCGGAAGGAGGCGATAGTCGCGTCGCGAAAGGGCGTCACGTCTTCATGGAAGGGTGTCGCGTCGACGAACTCCGAGGTTAAAGAACATCTAGATTTAATTATATTAATTAAATCCATGATGTTGTTATAACCCACAAAGAGATTTAAAAGAATAAACCCGAAAGCTCCTACCTCAAGCAGTTGGTGATCGGAGATCATTGCGGGGAAGAACGTCTCAGAAGAAGTGTCGTTAATCTCCGATGGTGACAACGTTCTTTGCGTTCTTCGAGTTCTTCGTGTTCTTCGCGAAGGAGGATGAAGGCACAAAATTTCTGTCAAAAGCCTCTCAACGAGCATTCCTCATGAAGTCGTGCGTAGGTCTTATTTTATTATTACGCCAACAGATTGTAACAGGTTAAGAAACGATTAAATTAATTCATATAATTAGTTTAACAAAGTTAACCGACCAATTAATCGGTGCGTTAATAATTTAAGAAAACGCATCAGTTGACTTTCATAATGACGGGTTTTCGTAGGGGCGTTACTTAGCGGAAAAGAAACGGTGGGGCTTGTGCGAGCCCCACCTCACAAATATCCTACCTGAGGGTAGGATATTTTTGGATAGCACCCTATCTGCATCAACTCAGCTTAAGCAGCTTTAAGTGGCTTTCAAGTGGTTTTAAGTGAAATAAAAATAAATTTGCCACACACTTTATTTTATTTCTTAACTTAACCCCAAAAATTTAAAAACCACACCAGAGCAAACGCAACTCCAGAAGAGGCGTTTCTAAGAAAATACCGGCGTTGCGATTCAATCGGTGCCCTCAGAATTCGATTCCGAGCACCGTTTCAAAAGTTAGAAAAACCCGCTCGTCCGTTCACTGAACGTACCCGAGCCAACCTTCAGAAAATGATTCTGGGCACATCGGGCCTCGGAATCAGGTACCGTCCGAAACTATGTTTTTGTAAAAATCCAAAGAAAATTAAGAAAAAAATTTCCTTGAATTTTTCGGGTCTTTACACACCCATTCACTTTATATATGTAGTGTTTGTACTATGAGACACTATTCATGGGTCCCATATATAAATTTTATCACTCCCCAATATTTCATCTGTAGTGTTATGTGGGTACAATAGTGGGGTGGAGGATCCCTCAGTTGTGGGGTTAAATAGTGGGGTGTGGGCCCCTATACATGAATTACAGTGATGTATCATTTGATGATGGGAATTAGTGGTTATCTTTTGAAACTAAAGGTTGAATCAATGACAATGATCTGGTCTATAGAGGTTGATATTTCCTTTATCAATAACCAAGTTTTCTTTATGAACATATATGTATTTGGATTTCATTTACCTATTACTATGGGTTATGCTGATCCTTAATTTATCTTTCCATTACTCCCATTTTGGTTATTAGGCAATCATACTAGGTATGAATATAATCCCATTTTTATGGGGTTTTTCAACACATGAAATATCTTATGCATATGATTAATGGTTTGAAGGTGACATTAGTGGAGTAATGTGTTATGATTTTCATAGACTACACAGTATGGTTAGACAAGAAGATCCTGAGCTCAGACCAATTAGTTTTCCTTCGTTACAGTTGTTTATAGGATGTTAATTCATTTCTGGTTGACTGTATATTTTTCCTACTACACGTTGACACACATTTTTTTAAAATGATATATCACTATAGAGATTGATACAATCATGTTTTTACTCTACAAGGTATAATATTTATATTTTTACTCTGAAAATTTTTATGGATGTATTTTGGTGTATTCAAAAATGTATAAAAAGAATATACCCCCGATTTTAGTTATACCATCGTAGAACATGTCCCCAGCCTCTTTCCAATTATATATGGTCTTGAGGTTGTAGAAAACATGCCTTTTACCAGATAGGCAGGGCCCAGTGGGTCAGGTCATAATATAGTGTGATTAAAAATAATAGATTTTTATTACCATATTAATTTAATTCACAAGGGTTGAAGATTCACATCACATTCTATCTTTAAATGTATTTCAATTTTTAATATACTACATTTGAAGTATATTTTTGTACACAACTACCTTTTTTGAGTTACAGTACTTATCCTTAAACTAATTTCTTTCAGGATTTTTTGCATCAACAATTGGATTTTATTTCAAGGTATATACTCTTCCAATTTACGGAGAAACAAATTTTAATTCAAATATTTTATATTGATTACATCCTTCCTAAAAAATTATATTATTATTGAAAATATTTCATATCAACTTTAACAATGGTTTCACATCATTTTCCATATTTTCCATTATTTAGAATGTTATTTTTATACTTGGAAATTTAATTTACATATTACCTCACATGATATTAATATTTATCTTCTACATTTTTTAAATTATTTTTTATTAACCCTATTTAGAATATTCATTTTCAACCAAGGTATTTTAAAATATTCAAATGTTTTTCCATTCAAGAACATATATTTTACCTTCTACTCCACATTTCATATGAAAAATAATATAAAATACATTTGATCTATAAATGAAGATTCTTTATAAAATTAAAATATTTCACAAGTTTTCACTTCAAATTTTTCAAAATTAATTTCTAGTGAGACCCATATCATCATCGTTTATGAATATAGTATAAAAATATTTGAACTCTTTTTTTCGGTTTCCCCAAGTAAAAGATTATTATTCTTTACAAATAATAATTTAAATGTAATAAAATTGTTTTATAAATTATTTTAAAAAATTATTAAGCTAAAAATAATGTGATGTATTGTTATATATTTTGAAAATAATAAGTTTGATTTTGAAAAGGAATTCAGAATTTTAAAATTGATTTTAAAAGATTTTGTTTTCAGTGATAAATTGTAAATTTTGTTTAAATCATTTTATTTTATAAAAATATTAATGTAGAAAAACATCTTATTATTAATGTTTGATTATTTAATGTATTTCTAGTTCAATGTATTACATTTTTCAACAAAAAATTTAAATGAAATTTCAATCCTTTTAGGAAGGTGTTTTCCTCTTATTCTCCATGTAATTGATATATTAATCATAAAAATTGATTTATCATATATCTAAAAATTATTAAAACTCATTAAGTAATAAAGGGAAAATTTTAATCCATTACCTAACAAAATTTCCTATATGGAATATGGAATGTTCATGGAAAATTTTCCTGAAACTCTTCTCTTTACAATGAGTTAATTATGATATGATTGAAGTATGATTTTTTTCATATTTGAATGTACCTCGAATGTTTGTTTGTTATTATTATATTTATAGTGTTCCAATATATTCATAAAATTTAGAGGTTAATGATTAATATCCCCAGTGATAATTATATTTTTTTTCAGAATTTTTCATTTTCAAAATATATATAATGTATGTTTCTTTTTTCAAAACGTGTATGGGTGAATTTATTTTATTAAAACTTATAGTGTGGGAATTTAGTTTCATCCCAGAATGAAGTTTTCAATTTTTCTCTTTTTTTATCATGATGAATGTAACATTGGTATATAATAAATTTAATGAAAGAAAAAGATTGATTTGACACTCAATATTATGATTCTGTGATTCTTAGTTTTACAATAATGTTTTCTTTGTTATTCTATATTTTAACTAAATGTTAAATTTCAATTTTGTTTTCTTATGATCATGCCCCATGATTCAATTTATTATCTAATTATTCCCCATCCTTTTTATTGGTATATGTTTTTTGAGAATCCATATCCTTGTATAATGCATTATGGGAAAATATTATTTGTATATGTTATTTTTAATAAGAAAGTTGTCTATTTTTTTTATCATATGGTTATATTTTTACTCATTTATGAAAAGTTGATAAGATCTACAATTACATTCAAATTTCTCTTATGAGATAACCCATTTTCCCATTTTTCTGTTCCTGAAGTTATAATAAAAACTGATACACATGATGTGTCTATATGAATATCATTTGTAGAGAATTTGAGGAAAATTTTGTAGTCTTAATATGGATCAAGAAGTTTCTAATAATGTGGGAAAAGTTTCACAGGAAAAAAATGAACTATTCACAACCAGAACTCTTGTAACACAGTTATTTTGTTAATAAATTTATTTTTTCATTTTCCTCATGTTTTGGGCTGAGCGGGTTAAAAAATGTCATTTTATTGTTATTTTTTTCAAGGAGCATGAGTAACCTGCACTAATTATTTTAAACAAATGTATACCGTGTGACTTGGGTTATAATATTGAAATATCGATTTATCAATGTTGGATCCTGGATTTTCTAACTATGTGGGCTGACAATGTGGCACCCAATTACTCTATATTATGTGTCCACCATTCCATTATTTCTTTTATTTGTGGGGGAAAAACTTACACAGTATCCATGATAATAATTATTTTCCTCTCATAAAAAGTGGTATATATGTTAAAGAAAAAATGGGGTGTTTTCTATGCACTATATTTGGGATCATAAACAAGGATCCCTTTGAACACCACTTTACCCCCTCTCTTGTATTTCTAGAGTTTTTTCTCCCCTAATTCTTGGTGGTTCACTTATGGTAAGACTTCTTCCTATTAGAAAAATAACTTTTTTAATGGTTTCCTTTCACCCTTAGGCTTGGAACAATTTTATACATACCATATTTTAGTTATGTTTTTCTATTGTTCTTTTTTTCATGATATTATGGTGCATGGATCATGTCTCATGTCTTGGTTTTCCCATTTTAGAGATATTTGTTCAATCCACAAATGGTATGATTTAGGAGGTTGTGTGATTTTATTTTTTCTTCACATCCCATATATTCTTGAGATTTTAAAATAGACTTCCCTTATTTTTTTGATTTTAATGGTTTAGAATGATTTTATAAATTAATTTAAAAGGTTTTTTACTTTCTTATCTATATTAAAAATAATATTCCTTCTTCCATTTGATTGATGAAATGTGTAAATGGGTTTTAAATACCAATTGATTTTTGGAAATCAATAATTTAAATTTGTAAATATTACATAAAATTTTATTATAGGTTTCAAATGATGTATCCTTTGGTATATTAAAACTTTTTTAAGTATCATGACTCACTAAGATTGATTTCATTGGTTTTGAAAAAATATTGAATTTTATTCTATTTCCTCTTCCTCAGTGTTTCTTATAGACTTATACATATATATATATATGTTGTTAATAAGATATATATGAAAAACAATTTATACTCATATATGTGAATGTGTATATAAGTATAATTTCATAGGATCCCCCTATAAAGCTAATTTTTTTCAAAATTACATGGATCTCCAAATTTCACTTAAATTAGATTCTAAAGAAGAACATTAAAATACATTCAGATCCAATTTTGAAATTTATAATGATTCAAAAATTATCATTGATATAAGAAAAAGTTATAAAAGGTTTTTTATTAGAATATTTTATTTAAATACCATTTATAATTTTATAAATAGGTTTTCTAATGTATTCTTCATCAAATTTCATTCAATTTGTTTTAGGAAAATATTATATTCCTTATAAATTTAAGGGTCTGGTTCCAACCTTGAAATGTTTATAATAAATATTGATGTAACCCAATCTTATACCACTCATTTGAGTGGTGGTTTCACATGTATAATAGATTTTTTTGGAATGAGAATTATAATCATCATCTGTTGATCCATTATAAATGATTTTGTATATTTACATGTTACCCTACCTCCTAGTTTTCATACCATCAAGATATCCTTGTTGTTTTACTGAGGGTTGAGATAATAATAAGTTGGATCATAATGTATATATATGGAAAAACACAATAGAGAGGGGGGTGAATTATTTGTTTAAGAACATTCATTTTCATCCCTTAAAATTTTTTAGTTTAAAAGAAATTAACATAAATACAGTCAAAAATCCAATTAATTTATTTAATTTAATTAATCATATAGGAACCTAGTTCCAATGAAAATGAATAATATAATGAGGGTGGTTATGATAATTATTCCATAGGTTGTAATTGAAATTAATCACATTCATAGTTGAAATGATATAAATAGATTAACAGTTTAAAAGATCAAAATCATTGTGGTTATGATCATTAGGGAAAAATAATGCAATTATTCAACCATAAAGTGTATTGAATATTATTGTGTAACAAAAAGATCATAATCAGAAAAGATAGTAATATGAGTATTCATAATGTATCGTAATCATATTGGATATGATAATCAAATTATAGAATAGAAATATTGCTAACTAATACAATGATCTTTCTATTAAAATATAGTGGAAATGTAAAAGAATACAATTATTTTAACCCAAAGAGAATGGTAGCCTTTATCCTAGGATAGAGGCCCCTTATAAATTCAATAAAGTATTTATTCCCCACACTAGGTTATGTCTAAAATATGATGATCATATTATATCTTGCTACCCCCACAGGCCCTCGATAAAAAAAGGTCATCATCACCTCTGTCTTCTTAGCCTCGAAATCCCTCAAATCACAAATGATCAGAACTTTTGTCTTCCTATCCAAAGAATCCCTAGGTCGTAATCACTAATTATCGGTGTTTCAATAGTGATGAAACTCTTGAATTTATCAGGTATTAAGAATGAAAAGGTCACAACATGACTACATAACCTTTCACAGAAAGGAGTGTTTTGATTAAGCTCTTATAGGATGTCTCAATTTAGTAAAAAGTAGTGAGCTCATCCAAATGACCTGGTATTTATATGCCATGTCCCAATGGTCAGGTTTTGGCTCCAACAATTGTATTTTTTTTTTCAAAAATCATAGTTGGGCTTGGATACATGGCACTCCAACGATCATCTTGTAATTGAAACCACAACATCATTATATTATTCATATAAAAACATAAAACACAACATCATTTTGATTAAAAAAATTTCTATCGATACGACATCGTTTTCTCATTGTGGTAATGTTGTTTTGAAAAGAATATGAATCTTTTGTCAGAATACAAGTATGAATAGTAAATGAGTATGATTATTTATGTTAAGATAGTTTATGTGATTTATCTAGTCAGTATGATACTGATCATTGTGTACGATGAAAATCATAATCTATATGACTCATATAAAATATTTTTGGTGATTGTGATATAAATATTATTTATCATTGTTGCGATAATCTTAGAAATAGTCAAAATTTAATTTCATGCTGTGTATGATATTTATCATACTAATTATGAAAAACATAATTATGTTCTTGTAAAACAAAATCATTTTCTTAAATACAATAGAACAAAAAATGACTTCAATTGAAAAATTTGCTTTTGATTAACATCAAAAAATGAATAGAAAAGTAAATATAGGACTTTTGAATCAACAATCTCCCCCTTTTGGAAATCCCAAACCACAAGTAAAAAAATTGGAATAACTATTTTGATAGATTTATTATTTAGAAGTAAAACAGATATACTTATCTCCCTTTGTGTTTTAATGATCTTATGAATCTAATTTTAATATGACTAACCTCCCGCATAGGATATAAAAATCCCTAGTAATATTATTTAAAAGAAATACCCCCATACTAAAAGTATTAATTTTTTTTAATTTTTCTTCTTTCCAAAAAACTATTCTCCCACATTCTCTATTTTAGAATATATTATCCCACATTTATATTTTCAAAAATGATTAAGATACTTTATCTATGAACTATAAAATAGATAGAGAAATGAACAATGAAAATATATAAAGTGTTTGATCACCTAAAGTAAGTAAAATAAAATTCATCCAAATAATTTAAAAGAATCAATTAAAAGAAATATATATGTAAAATTTATTAATGTTTAACAAAATTAAACAGTAGTTCAAATGATTCTTATCTATTCTTTTTCATTTTCCTTCTTCATAAAATCCAAAGTGATTGTTTCTATCTTCTTGAACTCTTTTCTTTCCTCCAAGATCTTTTCCAGAGATTATTTCTCGGACCACATCAGATTCTCCTGATCTTCAAATAACTTGTCCTAGTTATAAATGAATTTTACTATGATTTTAGCTTCTATTTTAAATACCAAATTATTTCTTCCATATCCTTAAATTTTTCATCTTGGGATTGAAACATTTCTTCCTGAACATTTGTTACCTTTTCTAGGATTTAAACTATAATTTAAAATAATGTATTTTTATTCCTCAGGTTAATGTTCTCATCCTAATAAAGAAATATCTTTGATTTAATGACATACATCCTCTTTTAAATTACATTGAAATCACATCACTGGCATTAATCTAAGCCTTTGACCATTTTCAATTTCATTGTTGTATTATAATGTAAATTGATGAAAGCGCACCATAGTTAATTGAAAAGATTTCTTGGATATTTTATTTTTTATTTGTGATGCTTGATAACCTCATAAAACTTATGTGACCACTTTATGAAAAAATTATATTTTTTCTTGTGCTATTTAAAACATTCATCAAATATCTTAATTTTATCATTGAGATTCATCATTCTTTTTATCTGGGGAATGATTGAGTCTGATCTATTGTTTTGATTCTCAACCAAAAAATCAACATTCCATTATATTATTTGTAAAAAAGAAGATATTTTTAAATTATTCTATAATAATTATCAATATATTCATCTCTTTTTGAAAATATAGTGTTATCTGAATCCATGTATTCTTCATAACTGGAATATCCAATACTATGAATTCAACATCTTAATCATCATAATTATGACTCAAATTGGTATCAGATCTGGGTTGTTCATATTTATCAAAAATTTGAATAATGTTTTGATTATTAAATCCTTTAAAATATTAATTTTATGTTTGAATTCATTGGGAAGGAAATTTTATATATGATTCTTGAGATGATCCCATTGGAATTGTATTGGAATCAGAAATTTCACCCTAAATATTTTTTTTTCACCTTCATACTTTTTCCTCTTTCTAATTTTTCAGTATTATCATCACCTTTATATTCATCATCAACTTATAAATCTATCTATTTTAACATGGAATCATATCATGAACCTTCATGTGGTGTCAATTATTTTGCAACTTTCTGTTTCTTCATTCCCCTATCTTGGACAAAGGGAGTGATGGTGATTCTGGAACATTATTTTTATACTTCTTTCATCATCTTATCAATATCAAATGTATATGTCTTTATTATCATCAGTATATTTTTTTTCTTACACAATTTTTTAATTTTATCTGTCAGAATCTTTTCAACAAGGACTTCAGTTGGATTGAGGCTGAATTGAATGTATCTATAATTCCTTTAATATTGTACAATTCTCCACTTTGCCTCTATTTCTGAACAATGAACACTTTTCTTCATCATCTTTATAACAAAATTGGACTTGGATTTATTATCTTTTCCCGAAAAAATTAGTACATATTGTTAGGTATTAGTTGGCTTCATCTGGTTGATAATATAGTTAAAAGTAAAAAAATCTTGATCTTTTAGAGTTTATCTATCACCACTCTTTGGATGTACGAAGCCTTTTATCCAAAGTTCAATAAATCTATTATCGACTAAAAAATGGGTATTCTTCCTTTTGTCCTTGTGAATATCAAACAGATATTTTTCATCATTTTATTTAACAAATGATCCATTTTCCTTGGGAAAACATATGTGATGTACAAAATGTATGTCCCTCTAATGGAACATCGATGAAATGTGATAATTTCTTGGATGACATGTATATCTCACTATCATAGATATTAATGGATACCTTCAAATTATCTTCATCGAACATAAATTATTTTTAGAATTGAATGACTTCTTTTACAATGATCGGATCTTGAGAATTGTGTTTTTCAACACAAAAATATTCTCATCCTTGTAATTCAACGAAACCTTTCATAGGTGAGTCATATTTTTCATAGAATTATCTTTTAAACAATATTTCATGAAATAATTTCATATTGGAGGAATGTTTCTATGGAATTCCATTATGAGACGTTGCTGGAAAATGATACAAGTGTACGATTGAAATAATTTGTAGCTGGAAAACATTGGACTTAGGTATTTGAAGAGGAGCAACGGTTCACAATATAATTGAGGATAATTGACATGGGACGAGGAAGGGAGGGTCCCTTTATATAGGGAAGGATAAGTGACCATTAGGATTCTATGATCTGGATAGTTCAAAGAGATATAATGGTTGAAAAAATAGAACTGTTGCATATTTTTAATTTTATTTTTGAAAAAATGACATCAATTACAAATGTAATTGAGGTGGTATTATTAATAAATAAATCATGTTAGAGTCTAAGTACTGATATATTGGTTTCATAATACAGTTCTACGAAAATATTTAGTACAAGATAATAGGATTAAAAATAATAATATTCTAGAGTACAATAAAATAGAGTTCATATATACAAAAATTAAAAAATGAAACTGAAAAATTTAAAAACATGATACTGATAATTTTAAAAACATGATACCAACAAATTTTAAAAAACATGGTAATGATAAATTTAGAACCATAAAATCGATAAAATTGAAAACATGATACAGTTAATTATAAAATTTGATACTAATAAATTGAAAAATATGATGCCCATATATTTAAAAATATTCTACCTATATATTTAACAATATTATACAGAATGATATTGAGCATATGTACTACCCCTTTAAAGAGGAGTAACTTAATGTAAGTTGGTGGTTTAAACAAGAGGTAGATATGAATGGTTACATTAAAGTGGTATTTCATAGATTTAATTTAATGTGTTCAAATATATCAGAAGGTAACCATTTTATAAATATATTATTGAGTTTTTCTTTCATTCCATTGAATTATAAAATTATATCACCTTTCAGTGTTTGATCACTACTAAAGTGATTCCATATATCTATACCCTTTGAACATGGGTGATATGAATGGTTTTTTGTTGATGTTATGAAATTAGAATTATCACATAGTATTTGAGTTTTATTAAACCACATTACATAATAAATGAGTGTGTGTTGAATCCATAACACATGAGAGCAATAACTTATCTCTACCACATATTTGGCTTTAGCGGTGGAAAGTCATACTTAGTGTTTTTTCATACATGAAAATTAAACTAATGAATCACCTATGAAGTTAAATGTGATGGATGTGTTTTTCTTATCCATTATATAACCACCAAATTCAACATCTAAAAACGTTTTAATTCAAAATCATTTCCAGAAGAATAAAAATGTCCTAAATCCATAGCTCCCTTTAAAAAATAGAAAATTATTTTCAAATCCTTTATGTGGGATTATTTTGGATTTGATTGATATATTGAATATAATTAAACATAAAACATTAAAAAAAGATTAATATTTTTTAAATATAGTAGGATTCCTATCATCCCTCTAAATGTTGTTTGATTTACTGGTCGTCCATCTTCATAAATTTCAGGAATATTTGAGGTAGTGATTGGTGTACTAATACTTTTAGTATTACCAAACCCATACTTTTTGAGATGATTTATAATATAATTGTGTTGGGATATATAAGACTCTTCTCGTTTTTAGGATTTATAAAAAACATAAATGAATTTTAACTCACCCATCGTAATCATCCCAAACTCATATTTCATAAGATTCGCAAAATTAGTTAAATATTGTTTAGTTGATCTGAATATAGTTTCATCATCCTAAATTTGAACAATTCTATATCTATAAAAAATGTTTGAAAATAAGTTCCCTTAAAATATTTATTTTGAATAAAAGGTCATGTTAATCTAACATACCAGGCTCTTGGGGCTTGTTTGATGCCATATAAATCTATAGTATGTTTAAAAACACATTCAAGAGATATTTTATCTTCAAAACCAGATTTTTTGTTTAACAAAAACATCCGCTTGAACATATCCATTAAAAATGGAAAACATTACATCCTTTTTAAATAGTTTGGATGTTTATAATGCTACAGAGGATAATAGAATCTGAATAGATTCATGTCTAGCTATCGGAGCATAGGTTTCTTCATAATCTATTCATTCCTGTTGATTATAACCTTTAGAAACTAGTCTTTATTTATTTCAAATGAATATTCCATTTTCATAAAAATTGTTTCTAAAAAAACTTTTTACACAAATTAGATTATTTTCTTTAGGTATTTCTTCAAAGTACCATAAATTATTTATTTGGAATTCATTTAGATCATCATGCATTTTGTTTATCCAATATTCATCACTTAATGCCTCATATGGACATTTAGGTTCATATTGTGAAAGGATTTCAAGAAGTTCTATTTTTTTATCAAATAAATTATACTCCATAATGGTTTATTTAAATCACAAATTATACTTTCTCTACGATGATACTTAAAAACAACTTATTTGGATTTTTTTAAAACCTGTCCATAGATATAAGATAGAATGTCTTCAGGAATAAATATATCAGAAAAAAATTTCTAAGTAATTTCCTTATTAATATAGTCTTCAACAAAGATTGATAATTTGTTTTGGAAAACACATCATAAGATTTAGGTTGATGTGGTTTGAAAAAAAAGGATCAGTTTCATAAAATTTAACATGTACTATTTCCAAAATATTACAAGAATTTCTATTGAATACTATATAACCTTCATAAGTATTGTAATGTCCTAAGATAGTACCTTCATCAGATTTGGCTGCGAATTTATGTAAATTATCTTCTATATTAAAAACGACTACATTGTATCCAAATAATTTGAATTATGAAACTTTTGGTTTTCATCCATTACATAACTCATAATGTGTTTTATTATGAAATGGTATAACTAAAACTTGATTTATTGTATAAAAAGCAGTACCCACACCTTATGACCCAAAATATTTTTCAATGGAATATTCTGTCAAAAAATATCTTATTATTTGTTTAGGAGTATGATCTCTTATGTTAACAACTCTATTTTATGTGGAGTTCTAGCTGATGAAAAGTTATTTTTAAATCCTTTCATAATACTACTTGTTTTGAAATATTAAATTTAAAATTCTCCTCCATGATCAATATGACTAGTTATAAATTATAGGTTTTTCTAATTTTTAATATTGGATGAAAATGCTTTAAAATAAAAGAATCATCATAATTATATTCTAGAAAATAGACCCATTTATATATATTGTATTTATCAAATTAAAAAAATATATTTAATTTTCCTCAAATACTTCCAGTTTTTTTGTCCAAATAATTCTAAATGAAATAAATGTAAATAATTATTTGTTGAGACCTAAAAACTAGATTTTAAACATTATTTGTGGTTCTTACCATATTGACAATGGTTACAATCATTTTAATAGTCAAATCATTGTTCTGGTGGATCCATAGAAATTATTTTCACAGAAAAATTATATAAGTTCTTAATATTATAGTGTCCTAATATTATACTTCATAACCAACATTGTCCTTCAATTTCACTAGGAAAAGGTACGTATTTTCTCCAAAGGTCTTATATGTTTAGTGTGTAAATATTTTCATTATTATTGGAAGAATGAATAAATTCTTCCTTAGAATTATTTACAATTCATTTATCATTCCTAAAATTCACAAGGAAGCTTTCATAACCTAATTGGATCATTCATATAAGGTTATGATTATAAACCTTAACAATTAAAACAAATTAAATCAATGTCTTTACAAGATGAACAATCTAACCTTTTCCAACAATATTTTTCTATGAATTGTCTCCAAAGGTAAGTCATCCACCATTCATATCAATAATATTTTTGAAGATGTATTTATTACCTAACATATATTGGGAACATCAACTATCCATGTAATATTCATTATTTTTGTTGGTACATTCATTTTTATTCTAAAAAAATATTATGTTTTTGGATACCAAACATTGTTCAATCCAGAAATGTATGAAAACCGAATTTTGTGAACTTGTATTTTTTTTGAAAAACGGTATTTGTGGAATCCAAAAGATGGAATTTTATTGAAGGAATTTTTTTTATTCCAATGCCATCCACATTTAAACTTTGTGGAAAAGGAAAAAATTTTAGGAACAAAATAATTATTACTAAAAAGTTGCTTTGAATGATTATATCCCATTCATGAAATATTACTTTCTGAACAAAGTTGTTTAAACATTTTATCAACACCATATTTTCCAATGGAAGGATTTGATAAATGTTTCTTTAAAAAAATATTTCATACTATAGTATTATAAATAAATCATTATCCATATTAGTATGGGATTCGTAAGATAATTTTCAATCTAAACCATTTTTCTCTGAAATAGAATTTTCAAATTTAGGTTATTGTTTAAACATTACAAAATTAGATTCCAATTTTTTTTAAATAGAATTGATTTCAAAACATTTTATATCCTGATATTTATAATTATACGATACGTCTTTTGTTAAAAAATTAATTCTATAATTTTACTTCTCATGTTTTTTACGAACTTTGTAATTTCCATTTTCAAGAAATTTTGATAATCTAGATACTTATTCATATGAAGTAACATAGTTATATTATTATAATGAATTAAATTCATCAGAAGAAATATAAACACTTTCATTAGAGTAATTTTCATTTAGAGACACATTATTCAAAGATATAGTAGTGTGTAACTTCAATACGAAATAATGATTATCCATTGGTGTTCTAGAAAGAAGACCAATATTCATTTATCTGGAGTTTTTATTGTATTACGATTTGTATGAAGAATATCTAGCACTATTATTGCATGATTCATTAGACTATATAAATTTCATACTTTTTGACTTATAGTACCTTTTCTAATTCCTCTCATAATGATTTTTTTTCTATCATTGGTTTTTAGATTTGGGAAATCCGGTCTAATATTTCCAACATTCTTACATTCATAACAAGTTATTTTGGTATCATTAATATAAATATTACATTCATTTTATCAATATGGAAAAGCATTATTTCCAAAAATATTCTTCATACTTCGAGAAATATTGGATAACTCATTTTCTATTTTTTTATTCATTTGAATCTGATTGAAAAATATCATTCTTGGCCTTTGAATAGCTAATAATCATCTTAGGATTATTGGATTTGTTATTATTTGCAGTAGTAGTAAATGAAACCCCAAAATTCTTTTTCATAGATTTTTTTAGATGTGTTTTAAATTTGCATTCTGGTTTCAAAAGAGTTCCAAACAATTCAACAAGAGTAAAATGTAAATCCTCTCTTGATTCATCTACATAAATTATTTTTTATTCCCATTCATTAGGAATGATTTCTATGATCTTATAAACAAGGGTTTCATAAACTATTACTTCCTCCTCTATGGATTATAGATAGTTCACAATTGTCATACATTATTTTTTGACATTAAAAATAGGTTCTCCATAGGGAAACTCAAAAGATTGGTAGTCGTCAATTAACAGAGCTCTTCAAGTCTCAACCACTTTAGATGTACCAAAATGAGTGATCTCAATTTTGTTCCAAATTCTATTTTATTGTTTACAATAATAAATTTGGCTATATATATTTCTAGTCACTGACCATAGTAAATTATTTATTAACTTTTAATTTAATTGACACTCTTTATTCTCTTGATGGGAAAAGAGTATAACTTCCTTGATATGAAATTTAAAATATGCATTAATCAAAATAAAATTTTCATCTCTAGTGTTGATAACAGATGTTTTAATTCAATATCTCTAATATTCATAGTCATTACCATTGAATATTTGTGGCATTGTAGGATTTATATAGTCAAACAAAGAAACATTTTAAAATTCCATATTTATAAAATTTATAAATTTCTTTTTACCAAAATCATTTTAGTGTAACAGATAATTATAAACACAGATTTTATATGATTAATAAGACTAAACTTGGAAAGTAAAGATGAAAATATATGATAAGTGAAGATGTTCTCTAATACCAGTTATTGGATTGTAATGTACATGAAGATGGAACAATACTATATGGTGAGAGTGAATTCTAGGATTAAAATCAATAGTTTTTATCCATTAAAAGGATTTAGTTTAAAATAAATTAATCTATTTCAATTAAAAACACCACATAATATACATAGAACAATTTATCAGATTGAGCCCTAGTTTCGATGAAAAAGAATATCGTAATCATATTGGATACGATAAGTATTCCACAAGTTGTAATTGAAACTAATTATATTCATAGATGAAGCGATTTTAGTAGAGAAATTGTTTATAACATCATAATTACAATGGTTATGATGATTAGAGTAAAAAAATGAAACGATTCAATCATAAATCATATTGAATCGTATTGAGTAATTAAAATATCGTAATCACAAAAGAAAGTATCATGGGTATTACTAAAGTATATTAATCATATTGGTTAGGATAATACATGTTTAGATTAGAAACATAACTAAATATTAAAATTCTTTTTCTCTTACAATGTAGTGGAAATGTAAATGAATACAACTCTTTTAACCCATCAAGAAGTGTATCCTTTATCATAGGATAGAGGTACCTTGATTTATACTTTCAAGAAAGTCTATCATACCCATAGCAGGCTATTCCCTCGATACGATGATCAACTTTTTTTTCTATCCCCAAAATCACTTATTTAAAATGTCAATCAGAACCTCTATCTTCCAAGCCTTGGTATCCATCTATTCACAAATTATTACCATGTATATCCTCTTATACCCATAATTACCTGATCATAATCTCAAATGATTTGTAGCGCACTAGGGAAAATAAAAACTCT
This sequence comes from Viscum album, assembly GCA_963277665.1. Lineage (NCBI taxonomy): Eukaryota > Viridiplantae > Streptophyta > Magnoliopsida > Santalales > Viscaceae > Viscum > Viscum album. The sequence continues at coordinate 619,830,975 of OY728167.1, read as the reverse complement.
ATAGAGTCATATATTTGTAGAACATACAGTTCACAACTAAAATACAATAAATTTTATATGATTCCATGTTTTGACAAAGTTCATGGAGGATGTCTGTATTTCATCAAATGTTTTGAGGTATACAAATGACCTAGTATTTATATGCCTCATACCAATGGTAATATTTTCTATCCAAAGATCAGATTTATTCATAAAAACTAAAACGGACTAGGAAACCTAGAACTCCAATGGTCATCTTGTAACTGAAATAGTGACATCATTCTATTATGCATATCAAAGCAGAATACAACACATAATTTTCATTAACATGATTTATTTTCGATACGACAATATTTTCTAGTTATGATAATCTGTGTACGAAAATATTATGTATCTTAGGATAAAATAAAAATTTGAGAAAAAAATTAGTACAATTATTTATGTTAAGAAAGTGAATAATATTTATCTAGTCAGTGAGATACTGATCGGTGTTTACAATAAAAATTGTAATCACTGTGAATGATATAATTTATTTTCATTGAATATGATATAAACTTTATCGATCCTTGTTATTATACTCATGGAAATATTAAAAATGGCATTTCTTGGTGTTTGTGATATTTATCATATTCTGTATGAAATTCATAATGATGGTATTGTGAAATAAAATCCATAGAGTAAATACAATAAAAAAAATATATGAATTCAATTGAGAAATAAGTTTGTGATTTCCAAAACAAAAAGGAATTGAAAATTAAGAAAGTTGAATTTTGGATCAGTAGAATTGATATCCATACAGATTAAAAGGAGTTGATCCCCTATGGTAGAAAAATTCCATGGAGGGTTGTCCCATTGGCGAGGCTAGTTTCTAGAATAGTTGTTGGTTATTGAATTAGAAAAACATCATTAGGTCGAAAGATGAATCCAAACAATGTTCTTCTATTTTTCACCCACTAGCAATTTAAGTTATTACCATGATAATCTATTATTTACTATTTATTACTTATTCTTCTTGATTTCTTAATAGTCTCATTGCTCTATAATTCAAATATAGTACATTTCTATGGCTGGAACATTATATAATATTACTGATTTTATAATTATATTCCATTTTTTATTCATTTTTCATTTCTTTTAATTTTTATGAAAAATGAAATTCCCAAATAATACTTTTTAAAGAGATATTTTTCAAATTGTTTTAAATGATTACTTCAAATATAATATGAATTTAAAATACATTATCACCATAAATGTAACAGTTTTATTTTCTAATAATGTTTACAATGTATCTTATATCATTATTTTTAACAATTTATAATTGATGGTAGGATATATGAAAAGCTGAATCATGGACTCTCTTGTGATATCTCATTGATAACATTTACGTTCAATCCCTATTTGTGTCACTCAGTGTTGGAATTCCAATGATTGTTTTCGTAGTTGACGTGTTGTTTTGGATCGATCAATGAATGATTTGTCTATATGGATGGATTTTAACTAAGAGGTCACACTGATATTGTTTTGTGTGGTTATTTGGTTTAATTTTTTATTTTATATTTTTGATGTACTATCATGGTCTACCTACTACTTTATCAAAAAAAATTTACATTATACAGAGTTTATTTATTTATGGTATTTTTGGTATGTATCATAGTCATTCAATGTAATATAATTAATATTTTTAATTGGATAAATAATCCCTATTAACAATTGGTGAATCCTTTGACAGATGTCATTGGCCCATTGAGATTTTTGATGGCTTTTGTGATTGTTATGGGACTTATTTGGTGTCTAATTTAGGGATATACCCAATCGTATTATAAAAAAAGAGTATCAAAGATTTGGCTTTTGTAGGGCCTAGATCAATGAGGCCACCTATGATATTTTTTTGTTGGCTGGTGATTGGATCATAGACTTTCAGAACATGAGATGTCAGATCATGAAGAGTGTCATGGCATCTTACTCACCCTCATCTAAGAGTTTCAATGGATTGTTGTCAATATTTTTTGGTTTTTAGGTATTATTATATAATTTTTGGTGTATTATATCATATACTAAAAGAATTTGAGATTTTACTTGAATTTTATTGATTTTATTTGAGATTTTTCTTATTATGGGAGTGAATAGGAAGGATGAATCAAATTTGAATGGTCACCCCAAATCATCTAGAAAACCATGTAAAAATAGTGTAGATTTTTCAATTATCTTATAATGGAAGGATCACATTTAGAACATGATGCATAAAATTATGTTGCCATAATATGCACAAAAAAGCCTCCCATTAAATTTTCTTGTTAAACACATTTTGAAATATCTTTTTTCAGAATTTTTTTGATATTATTGGGAAACTAAAATGAGGCATTTAATTGTGTTTTTATAAAAATATGTTTTACATTATATGTATTTTAAAATTGATTAATGTTATTAAGGTAAATTTTTAGTTTAAACATATAAAATTTTAACATTTCATTGATGTATTTTTTTCATTAATTTTTTTTAAATTGAGACATGGTTTTATTGAGATATGGGGAAGCACTATAAATTTAAAAAGATTTGTGACATGAAATTAAATTGAAATGTTTAAAGGAAATTGACCTAAAAATGTTTACAAGTAAATAATTGTGAGATTTTAAATTAATTTAAATGGTAGTAAGAAAATATAAAATCTGGCGGAGGAATTCAATTTTGTCTAAATTTGAATGCCATATTTAAAAAATGTGATATTTAAACTATAATGGTTTTCAAAACCCATATTCATTATTTTTGGATGATTCCTTTGTGTAATTAATATTTATAATTTAGATATGATTTCAATTTACAATAATTAAAATTGTATTTTTTAATTATTTTATTTTTTTTAATTTATAGTATTCCAGCTAGAATAGTGAAAATGGTTCATAAATGTTTGGGTCTTTTTGGGTGCATCGATAAAACACCCAAACATGTGATAGAATATTTTTTCAATTTTATATTAAATTTTTTCAACTCGTTGAGGTTATATCAGTCATATAGATGTAATTTAGAAGATTTAGGAAGTAAAAATAGTCTTTCTATCACTAAGAACTGCCTGTACTGTAATGGTGGGATATATTTTTTTTGTGGGGACATGTTTGGATCAGTGGAATGTGATGTTATAAATGATTGATGTTCAAGATGGTTCTTCTTAGTGATTTCTTCAAAAGAAGTCTAAAAGTGATAGAAAATAATGTATTTTATGAGATTCTATAGGGGAAAATGAATGGTGAAGTGATACATTGACTATTTTAATGAGCTAGTTACTTAATATCTAGACGCTGTGTCATGTGAGTACAGAAATACATATAAATTTGTGAAGGGTATCCATATAGACCTCAGTGATCATGTACATTCAACCGGGCATGTCCTATTTAATGAATTTGTGGCTGATGCCTATTTTTCGATGTTGGATTCTATAGGGAGGCATTGGAGGAGTAGTTGATCCATATCTTTTGACATAGCGGGAGGCTCCACAAATATTGAAGTGTATAGAAAATGAAAAAATCATTTGGGTGGACTTTTTTATGTTTCTAAATATTATGATATGAAGCCTTCTCACATGTGTCCCCAGTGTTTTTAGTTTAACCATTTTATGCCCTCTTGTTTAGATGTTCCAAATGTCCCTCATGGATTGTATCTATTGGGAAGCCTATTCATGTTTTTTTCTAGAATAATATTTATTGTATGAGATCTTATTATACATTGAAATATTTGTTGTTTTTAAGGTATCTTTTGAGGTATTCTACTTTTTTTGTCTTAATTGTTTTTCTAACATTTTCTAAAAGAGATATTTTTTTTTCTCTGATGGGTACTCAGTTTTTGATTATGCTCTTAAGAGTGAGAGTTTATTTTTAGGAATTTATGATTTCTCTTTATCATTATCATATGTTTGGGTCTCCATAGGTAGAACATATATTTGCGAACCTTCAAGTAGTTTTTTAGGTTGGAAGAACAAATTATAAATTTTAAATTCATAAATGACGGGGAGGTCTATTTGGATCTCCATATCTGAGTCACTCGGTTGGTTTTATTATGTATGATTTTACTGGATATTTATTTATAGGGTTTCATATTTGATTCAGTTGGAGAATATGGATTATTTTCATTTAATTTAGAAATAAAATTATTTATGGGTGTCGAATGGGGTTTTGGTGTGGTGAAATTTCACACACTATCCACTCAATACCATGTTATTTTATTATTTTTTCTTTTTACTTGTCCTTGAGGTTTAGGTTGAGCTAGTTTAAAATTTTCATGTTTTTCTAACTGTGTACAAGGCTCATGGTTATCTTCCATGGGTTTTCCAACTATATGATAACCATGCAGATTGGGGATATGTATTGGTAGATCCATTTATAATCATTTTCACTAGATTTTTCTTGTTCTGTGTTTCAACAATATTGTACCTTATTTTTGGTCTAGTAGGGGAACACGTCTGGCACATGATTGGGAATAGAAGTTTCTATACAGTGGGCAGTTCCTATGAACATAAATTGTTGACTTTTCAGGGAATAATTTTTTTTTGTATAAAAATGTGTTTTTCTGTAAATTCAGTCATGTATCATAAAGGAGGATACCTAGATGCACCCATATCCTTACACTAATTTATTTTTGGTCACTTTAGTCACCAATTATTTGTTTTTCTTCTACAGTAACAATATTTTTCTCTTCTATTCATCCCTTATATTTATGGTTTCCATTATTCTCATAGCGTATTTTTCTCTTGGTAGAACAATAATATAAGGATTTGATGTATTTTGATTTGGTTGTTGATTTTATGGTTTTTGAGTCATGTCTCAGGACTTATTAATCCAATTTAAAAAATATTTGATCAATCCACACCTAGTTTTAGGAAGGTGAATTTTTTTATTGTTTTACTCGCTATTTGTATGTGGTTGCAATAAATAAATATTTTCCCTTAAAATGTTTGAGGTTTTAGTTGTATAGTAAGTGTTTATAGAGCGATGGATAAGGATTCTATTTTATTAATTATTTTAAAAGGATTTTGGCATATTCCATATACTCGATTAAATTTATAAATGGGTTTCAAATGATATTTTATAATTAAAATTGTTAATTTATAATTTATAATTATTTTTTATAAATTTTTAATTGGATTGATTTTTTTTTCTTTTTTCCACTAATCCTTGTGGAATACTTATGACATACCATGTTGGACTCTGTGTATTTAGATAATTTATCGTACTATTTCCCATGTCATCTTCTTTAATGTTTCATATAAACATGGATATATATAGATATTGATGTTGGTAGTAAAATATATATGTATGTTTATAATTATATATAAGGTCTAATGTATATATATACATAATATTATCAGAGGTATCCTCAAAAACATGAAAAATTTCACAATGATTTGGTTCTTAGGATATAACATTGAATGGATTCCAATGGTACTTTAAAAAAATTTCATAATCACGATAGGGAAATTCAAATGATTCTTAAAATTATAATGATAAGTGAATTGGTTTTTAATAGTTTATTTAAATAATATTATTGATAGGTATTTTGAAATAAGTAAAAGAGGGTTTTTAATGGATTTTTCATCTAATGGGTTTTCGGGGGATTGGAAATTGATGCTCCTACTTTTAATGGTAAATGCCCATTTCGAACCTTTAAATGTTTTATATAACTTTTATTTCACCCTCATGCAATCCCACTTATTTTAATGGTAGTTTTTCATAGGTCATGTAATGTGGTAGGTTAAGAATTCTATATTTATGGTGTTGATAAACTTTTTGGGATGATGTTTATTTATATTATTCCTCGTCTCCCAATTTATTACCATAATGGGATCATTGGATTTTTATTTATGGATATGATACACATCCATATTTATCCCAATCAGATAGTCACGATCCCTTTTTGAAGGTAAATTCCATATAATATTATGCCAATAACAAGGAATGGTTAGAGTATCCATGTTGTTTTTTGAGTTAGGAATGTGACATTTGAAAAAAAAGATTCTATATCATGGAAATTTATGATTTCTTATTAGAATTTATATGAATTTACCATGTTTTTATATTATCTCCTATTTCCTTCTGGTATTCATTGATTAAACCACATATTCTGTGATTTATGGATCCAAATTGATATTTTTCAATGGATTCACATTTATATAATGTTCTATATTTTTTTAAAATATTTTTTTTGTTTTTTGGAATATGCATCATGGTGACTAAGAGAATACATAGATATCATTTCATGTTTCATATAGTTTTTAGTTTTTAGTTTATATTAATGATTTACTATCTTGGTTGGAATCCTACATTCTGAATAATGAATTTCTTTCACTGTGGTTAATTATTTGTGATATGTTAAATATCATGGTTTTTTGTGTGATATGTTTTTCATTTTTTTATGGGTAAAATAAAACAAATAAAATAATTATGATTCCTTTGAAACTTATCATCATCCTATGAGATTAGGGAAACACCTCAGGTCTGTCAAAATCTCATTTATGGTCTGACATTATCCTGAACTGAGTCAGTTTATGACAATATTGGATTTTTTAATTAATGTTTGGTCATAAGTATCTAAAAATATAAATATAAAGGATCATAGTAATTTATTCTAGTGATAAATTTTAATTATGTTATGTAATTATGAGGAAATAACATCCTTGGGCCAACATATTTGGTATTAGAGTATGGTTTAAATTAATTTTGAGATTATGATATTACTTGAGGTTAATTCAAGGCTGATAAGTTATGTTTGATACTAATCGAAATGGTATAGGTAAAAATTTATATTATTTGTGTAATACTGTATGTTTTAAGGATTAGGATAAATGAATGAGTTTTAAATCCTTAGGGATGTGTCTAGGGAGTATCTCTAAAGAACAAGTCTAATTATAGGATAATATCATGATTTTTATTCCAATATATTTTTATATTTTCGATCAAAATGATCCCAATTTAGATAATACCAATTGGATATGGCTATAGAACAAATGAACATAGGGGTAATCACACTAAAAAAGGATAGATGATTATTTATCAATCATTTCTCTTGATCATAATGAGTATGTTAAATACTGAACACCTCGATAGATTCTCAAAATGTATATTTTTTAGTTAATTACATTATCTTTTCAAGAATGTATATAGGATATATTATATTATAAAATTATCTTATTAATATTGATAGAACCCAACCCGGTGAAATATAGAATGATCCAATATTGATTTAGGATTCACTTAATGATAATGTAATAATTTACAAGAGTATACCATTTTCTTGTGAAACATTCTATATATTTTTACTATAATTCTCTTATAATTTTAATCCCTCATGATAACTTCTTTTTGTTTTATTAGTGGATAAATTTTAAATTAACCAAGTTAATAAAGAATTTAGAAGATAATGAAGTTATTATCCGAATGATAAACCTAATAAGACTAGATAATTATGTTAAAATTTTATTATTATTCCAAATGAACCATCATGAATTCTTATTAACAATGAGTACTTATTTGAGTTAAAATAACAGTAATAAAGGGAGGGGAGTGTCTTAGAGATGTTCAAGTGATGAAGATGCTAACATAACATTGATTTGATATTCTTCATATGAAAAATGTTGTATAAATCACTATTCATAATGCATTAATGGATATTGGGGGTTTTATTTGACTAAATGGATGAAATAACGATTTTTTTAGGAATGAAGTCTGAATAGTATTAGAAAGTTCATCATTAATACTATCTTGATTAGTTATTTATTTTTTACCTAATAATATTGAATTAGAGATTTTTTTTTGAAAATGAAAAGAATGAAAAATAGGTATGTGTATGACCCAAGTATGAAAAAACACCCAATAATACTTAATGAATATAGCATGTAATTGATTGTAGTAAAATAAAAATTAATTAAATTTTTATTGTAGTGATTAGAAAATAAAAAAAAGACTGTTTTAATTCATAAAACCAAGTGTATCGATATAAAGAACATTATTGGGTTGTATTTAAATAATTTTTTAGTATTCATTATTTGAGGGATTAATCGGAACTAATAGAAATGAGGCAAATCGATTTATTTGGTCAATATGTGTTTAACTCAAATTTTAATGTTCTTAAACAATAGATTATTTTTTTCTAGAAAATTATTCAATATTTAAAACACTATAATACATTATTTATTTTAATAATTTAACCCTCAAAAAAACATTTATTCAGAGTAAAATATTTATGAGTTAATTTTATGGAGGAAAACTATCATTATTACTTGGTGATTTGAAGAAAAAATATCTAAGAAATGATGAGAAAGAATAAATATAGTGAATGTAATAATGGATTAATTATGAATATTTCATTATAAAAATAAATTTCAAAAAGGAATGTTTAGATAAATATAATTTTTGAAATAATCCAAAAATATTAATTCCATTATAAGAAGAACAAAGAATATTAAATGGTGGATGTCAATTTTTTCATTAAAAGATCTTCAAATCCTACCACACTAGTGTTTCGTTCTCTATGATCCAATCATATTGCTCTCAATTAATTCTTCTACCATCAGTCTTAGAATCCATTTCCATCATGAATTATATCAGTTTGAAAATATATCCATAATTTAATTTATCAATATCAAGTATTTTCTCAAAATATTTTTATTAAGGTGGTAATATATGGTTTATTTTTGAACTATCTACTTTAATCAGCATGTGCATGTATTTTTCTCCTCCTAAATATGATGAAAAAGACAAATGATTTTGACATTGGCACTAGAGAACATTAATCTTGGGAAATTCCTAACACTATTATCAGTCATTTGACATTAGAATCAAATTACAAGAAATTATCATCCTTTTAAATCCTCAAAACAATGTCTTTCGTTAAATTCATTGGTTTTTCCTAAGAATTATTTATTTAAAAAAATTTAAAACCATTCTATTCTTATATATTTACATGACAATATAATTAAATTACTGTCTATGTCTATTCTATTAAACATTCTGTTACCTTCAAATTTATTATTTAATTCTTACTTTGTGCTTGAAACACACAAAATATCCTAAAAAACATCACCTTAAATTTTAATCAATGTGGATAATTTTAAATCCAAGAAATATTTTATTCTAGTGTAATAAGAATGACTATATGACATAATTGTTTTTATAAACTACCTAAAATGAAATTTCACCCTATAAAAAGTTTTATCAAATCCTAACGAGTTATAAGATTAATTCAGGTGGCTGGAATGCACTAGCTAATCCTCATTCTTTGATCATCCACCCAAAACATCAATCATGGATTTACCAACCAATCGAACACATATTTTTTATATGGAACCCATCCATAGTATTCAAGAGTTGTTGGTTATTATATTATATGAGTGTTAGATAAAAGTGATCGTACCCCAAAGGAACCAATAGTTTAGTAGTATTGGAAAAATAAATACAAAATTGAATTTAAAATTAAATTTTAAAACATAAAATAAAACATAGAATTTTAATTTATATCACCATTATTCACATATATATCACTACATATCAATCATAACACACTTCGTAGAACCTTGTGTAAAGGAAACATAAAAAACGTGTAAGCTCAAATTCTATGTATGTGTATGTGATAAATGGAATCTAAAATGAATAATTATGTCATAATATATATGGAATGATATAAAACAAGAATACATTACATTTAATTAAATGCGTTAACATGATACATAATATATACGGAACAAATTATCAACAAAATAAGGTCATATTAATACCCAAAATAGATACAAATTTAAGCATGTATATTCTAACTAATTGAAAATTCACAGTGAAATAAATAAGTAAAAACATATTTATGGTATGAATAATAACAGTCATCATAAAAATTCCAACATGGCCTCATGCCAATAAGTCTTATATAAATGGTTATGGACGCCATGAAAACCCTATGATATATTGTTTCACGAGATTTTCAGATGAATCGAAGTGATATTGTGGACCCCTACCATCACATACAATATCCAATGAATTAATTATATAATAGTGGATAAATATAATAAATATAAAAATTCATATTGAGAAACTATAATATGAAATAACATTAATTTTTCTAATAAATAATCATAATTAACACAAACTTTCATCTTATAAAAATGAATATGAATGTTAATACTTTATCTAACCAATAAACATAATAATAAACCATTGAGAGTAATATGTTGAATTGCTTCCAAATAGTATATAATATCCAAAATTCTTATAAACCATCAGTTGAAATAATATAGATGACATGATTATAAAAAAATTCCAAATTGAGAATAAGGTAAAATGTTGTTTTTTACCATTGAAGAATATTAATTCCCTAAGAATTCCATTAAAATAATTTTCAATGAAAAATACATTTTCCATTTCAATATTAAATTAAAAACAAAATTTTATAGAATATTAAAAAAAATTCATTAAAAATAACATTATATAATTGTATAGGATTGTTCAAAATAATGGGTGGTTATCATAATACTTAATTATATACATGTCATATATATTAAAAAACATTCATTCATACTATTGATAAAAAGTATAAAGTTAATTATTTTTGAATATTATAGGTAGATTAATCTCAACCCATTTTTTAAATAACAATTCATGACAAAAAATTTCATAAATAAATTATTTTAAAAATTTAAGGAGAAATATTCTATAACTTGGATATGAATGAAAAATGGATTTCAATCGAAGAGATAAATGATGTTTTTAATGTTATTTTGGACCTCTATGCTGTTAGAAAAAGTTATATGAGAGTAAAAAATTTATTGTAAATAAATAACGTGAGGATAAGAAAATTAAAGACTTTTATAAAATTTATATCAAAATATTCCATTATCAAAATCAATATAATGAATAATCCAGATAAACAGTGCCATTGAAACATAATCCTTTACCTCTTTAGTATCTTCAATATCATAATGATAATGGAATAAATAACTTCAAATTAAAAATTAAATACCATCAAGATAAATAGATTCATGATATATAATATTAATGGGTTAATTTGGTACATGTCTCGTGGAAGAAAAAGCGAGACAATAAACATATACCTCAAGTCTGATTTCCATCATAATTGAATGTTACTCATATATGATAAATATAAAAATATTATATCATATCTAATTATCCATAATAATATATTTCATAATGTATACTACATACTTATAATATATTATGAACTGATTAAAAAAAATTATTATCCAAAATCAATGTTTTAGATAAAAATTATTATGTTTTTCATATATATTTTTTTATTGGTAATTACAGACCTTTTTATTTAGTCATGGTTACATCTTTAAAATATTTTAAACCATGAAATAAATATAACATATAATCATTATATAATTATTTAAAATATTCAATAATATTTTTATATAGTTAACTGATTTACATCTTCCACAGTGACCATATGTCCTACTTACAAATGAATGTTGTTTCTAAATTTCCAGAAGATGGAATTTAAAAGGTAAATGATATTTGAAAATAGTAGAAGAATTATTAAACCTAATATTTCATTTATAATAAAAAAAATATAAATTTATTACCATCATTGTTAAAATAAAGTTAAAAATCTCCACATCTCTTAAGAGGTGGTTATGGAAAAAATTACATCGGTTATCCAGGCAGTTTTACAACATAAAAATGACCAATGGTTTCATTTACCCATTGATGGATGTATAGATAGATGTAAATTATTAAATTAAAATAAAAAATAATAATTATAAAGGATATACTGTTATTATTATTTTGGTATATATGGAGAATATTTTAATGATTTATAAGAATAAGTAAAAGAAAAATTCATTGTTACGAACTTTACCTCTCCTTCGGAAAAACACATTATGTTAATAACTAATACACTCCTATATTATCATTATGATAAATAAAATAACTATAGGATGAGTAAAGTTATTTATTAAATATTTTTGGTGATGTAATTTTTGAACCATAAAGTCTATGGTAATGTTAATACGATATGAGATGGGTGGAATTTTATATGTGGGTCAGAGGACAAATGAGGAAATTTTTAAAAATCAATTTGACAACCATGTTTTTCACGTTCCTAAAGGATCCAAAATAATTCAATATTGATACATTTATTAGATAAGGTTGAATAATGATAATAAAAAAGAATATAGTATTTTATAGGTCATTTTAACCCTTATATTTATGTTTAAATCATGGTAAACCTATTTAGACAGTAACGTTAGTAATGAAAATTTTTCGTTATTTCTATTTAATATGAAAATAAATAAATAAAAAATATTTTATAATATTAATTATGATGATTCCAAATATGGAATCCATTTTTCCAAATTTAATTCCCATATGTGGTAGAGTTTAATTTAGAATCACTCGAGCAACCGTGTTGATTTTTTTTTTCTAAATAAACATTTTCCAGTATATAGAAAGTTATAATATCAAAATTAAATATGAAATTTATTAAAATTAAAAAAATTTAATTAATATAATATAATATATCTAATATTAATATCAGTAATATTTTAAATCAAAATTTAACATTTAAATTCATTAAATAATTGTGTGTTTTTAATAAAAAATTTATTTTTTCATTAATTAACGAAAAAATAATCTGTTTATAAAATTCTTAAAAATTAACTATAAGATAAATTTTACATGATTATTTGTAAAACCCAATGATTTAATATTACATTACCTATTTAATGTAATTTAATAACTTATATTGTACTCAACATCGACTTGTCTTGCGTCAAATTCAAGATTGAATTTCTGCGAAACAACACATTAATATTATAATTATTTAAAAGATATATTTATTTACAAATTAAATATTGTAATATTATTGTAAAATATAAAATGTTAATGTTATTTATAATATTTTCACATTAATAAAATATATTTATAATGAAATGTATAAGTATTGAAAATCTATTTTCTTATAAGAACTACTTTTTAAGTTCTTTTGTGTAAAATAATAAAATTAATTTTATACTCTCCTAAAAATTTAATTTGGTAAAATATAATTCATTTTTGAACTACGAATAACAAAATTATATTAGGGGAGGTTTTTGGTATTTTTCTGAAAACATTCAATTTTTGATGAGTAGTGACAAAAACTGCATAATACATAAAAACCGACAGTTTCATTTAAATTGCAGTTTTTAATTATAAATTTATCTTCATATAAAAATAGATACATAATACATATATTAGTTCATTTTAAGTAATTGGATTAATTTAATATTAATATTAGATATATAAATTTTTATTGAACCTTTTTAACAGCTTTTACCCAATTTCTAGGCACATTTACCCACCTTCTAGGCACATTTGAAAACTTGCATAAAACATAGTTTTACCTGTTCTATGAATTGAATTTCAAACATCTGAGAGACACGGTTAAAATCATTAAGTAAAATGTGGTTCAATAAGATGAAAATAATTTTTGGGGAAGAGCAACATTTTAATTTTATTTACCATAGTTTAAAGTAAATTTGGTAATTAAAGGTAAAAACAATATTATAATAATATAAAATTTCCCCAAAAGATGTCCTAATTCTATTGGATAAATTTTTTTCCACCAAAATAAACCTTAGGATAAAAATAATATACTTTTTATCCATTTATGTTAGAGTAGTACATTTATTATATTTTACTTAAAGAAGAGTTAAAAGTGTTAAAATTCAATGTTTACAAACTGAAGCATTTTTCATATAGGGATACACATAAGATAAATTCGACTATAAATATTCACTATAAATATAAAAATATTTCCTACATCATGGTATTTTATTTATAATTTTTAGACGTTAAATAATTAAATTTATTTATGACACAATGATGATGTAGTAATTACCTAATTCATGAATATTTAAAATAATTGATGTTATAAATATTAAAATAAATTTAAATTGAATATTTTGATTATATAAAATAATTTTATAGTTTAATATGACATTTTTTGGATTATTCAATGATTTTTTTTAAGTAATTAATTTTTTAGGACATTCATAGAAACCAAATACAAAATAGTGTTAAAATGGACAGAAAAGTGTTTTTAAAAAAATAGAAAATTATTAAATGATATAATATTCCTAAAAATATAATATTAGGCCAAAGGACATATATAATTCTAGATATGTCATTAATTAACCACTTGAGGTTCGCTTGGCCTTTTATATTAACTATATTAACAATGTAATATAAAAAAACAAGAAGACATGGTGAAAGTTAAACTATTTATCTAAGAGTTAAATCTAAAAGATATGGTTAATAAAGTGAATTAAATTGTATAAAACCTATTGGTTGAGAAACTTTTAGAACCATACCCACCTTATCCTCTAAATAAATCCATATTTATGTATTATAAATAGATTATTTTTTTATAACAAATTAATATTTCAGTATTTTTCTAAAGTACCCCTCACCTATCTCATAAAAGGGTGCATTCCCTTCTCGTAACTTTAAACCTCCAATTCCATTTGGATTGGCCTCCCCCGGCTCAAATATCCTCCCATCTACCCTCAATTCAAACTAGATTCCTTACTTTGATCATAGAGCCAACCTATGGTGCCCTTTTGTTCAAATCAAAATGAAGAACCTGAAGGGAGGTAATTATTTCATCACCTCCTTCAAATTTCTTTTCTATTTCTACATACTCATTCTTTGTTTTTTTCCATAAAAAAAATAATAACACCAGTACCTTATAATTAATAAGATATTATTTTAAATATTTTACAACCATATTAATTATTCTATCCATCCAATGAATGAAAAAGTCACCATACGCGCGTACGTGTGGCTTACCGTCTCCACGTCATGGTGTAGTTTTTTATTCCACACTTCATTATTTTGATGGGTATAATAATAAGTATAATTGATGTAAATAATATATATAACATGTTAATATTTATATATATATAATATAACATCCATTTACCTATGATTTTACCATCAATAGAATGATATCATCGCTCGTGCGTACGTATGGCTTGTCGTCTCCACAACACGATGAGATTCATTTACATGTTCACTATTCACCGATGATTATAAAAATATATATTATTAATAAGTATTTAATATATTAAATAATAATTATATGGGATATATATAGGCATTTACATATATCTCATTCATTTTCTTCTGTTCAATATGATATGAAAAAGGAAATGGCGTTTATCCGTATGTATGGCCTACCATCTCCATAAAGAGTGTTTTCCATTTCGTATATCTATTTATTATACATATTAATATTCTAATTATATATGATACATAAATAATGTTTTTTATAATGGATGAAATTAAATCATTATTTAAGTGATACGATCAGGAAGAACAAGTTAAAACATGTACGATAAAGAAATCAATTATTACCTGATAAGTTATTTTAACATAGAAATTATTATTAAATGGGTAGTATACTGTCAAAAATGAATCAATTACAATATCATAATTACGAATACGGTTATGGTTTAATTTAATAACATACTATGGTCATTATAAAAGAGGTTAAACTTACCCTCGACCAACGAAAAGTACAAGGTAAGGGTTAATTTCTAAATCTCATTATTATCCGAGATTGTTTATGTGTAGGAATTTACTGGGACATATTTATCCTCCATGTCCATGTTTCATAATCAATTTTTCAAAAGGATTATTTTGACGGGACTCTTTAAATAAAAATTCATTTTAAATGCTTTAAATGTTTATTCTCATAATCCTTTCTCGTTAATGTCCATGTTTTCAAAATGGGATTAAGGATTTATTTATATGGACATGAATGTTTTAAAATGATAATTGATTTCCAAAGTTTCAAAGTGGTATGGTAAAATCTTATTCAAAAATATATTTTAAATTTCATAATTTATAAATTGTGTAAATATTAAATGATTTCATGAAAAAAGGATATTTCTCTCAAAGAGTTTTACTAATCATTTTCAACTATGTCAATATCTTTTACTGGATATTATTCTTGATTGAGGTTTATCTGTTATAATAAAATGTTCCATGTTGTATTGAATGAGTTATGATATGTTTGAATATGGATGTGCTATTTTTATACCATTAATGTTTTATGGTTAAAGTAATGACATTTCTTATTCTAGTTTTAATACGAATGTTTTTCTTATGTTTCAGAATTTTCATCTGAGGAATGCATTGGACTTAGTAAGTGACGAGTGAAACCCGCTATAATTCAAAGATACAAAGGCAGGTCTCATCTGACAAACAATTGTCTTGGAATAAGTCCTTGACAAAAATTTATATTTAGGGTCTTGGCACGTGGCCTTGACATTATGGTTAAGATGTCCAACATTATGCATTCCATCATTATGAGATTAGTTATTAATGTTATATGTCATTATTCAAATGGTAGAATATATATATGAATAAGTAAATAGAATTAATTTATTTATCTTTTCCATATTATGATTAAGTTTATGTGTAAAGGGATTGTGTTTCTATTTTATAGCTTTCCATAAAAGTTAATGATTAATTATTATAGCTTCAGCTATATTTGTTATCATTACTGAGAATCTGAGTTCACCCCTTTCTTTTGTTTTGTTTCCCAACATTCCAAGAATAATGTTATGATTTATATGAAGTATTAATATAAGGGAATAATGTAATTCTCTGAGGTTTATTTATACTGTGTTTTATGATAGAAATTTTAATTTAATGTTCATGTGTGTATTCTATTTTCTAAGACTGCTGAACTGATTGGTCCTTCGAAACATGATTCCTTGTAATCGTGCCAATGTATTAAAATAATGCACTGACTCTGAGTAACTGGGGTTCGGGCGTTACATTATTACATTAATAATTATATTTTTTGAAATAGAATTTTTAATTTAAAAAAAAAATATTAAATATGAAAAATGCAATGAATCCGTTTTTTTGAAATACAGATATTTCTTGGAAACAATTTATTTCCTCTAAATTAATATTATTTTAATTATAAAAAATATTTCACCATTTAATAAATTTTATAAATGGTTAAATCATATAATTTATATAATTTTTTTGACCTTCTCATATATAATAATTTAACAGCTAGGTTATAAAAGTATATTATATTAATGTTCATTTAAAGTAATGGTTCTATATACTACAAGCTATCCAAGAGATTATATTTACTGAAATATATTACATGAATATTTAATACTCTTTGTTCCATATCACATACACAATGAAACATACTTTTATTATTTTATAATCATAGTATGTAACATTTCCCCACATTAAATTAATTTCATCCTTGGAATTTTATCTTGATCTTAGTAATGACGTGTTCTCTATTTTAGAATACCATTCATGAAACCCCACATCCTATGAAGAGATAACATAACACCATTATGATAATTGAGAAATTTAGGTGTGAAGGTTTTATTAAACAACAGATAACTAGTTTTCTATATAGGAAAAAATTAGTGGGATGTGAAAATATATATATGATGGAAAAAGAAAAAAATTATTGAGATTGATAGAGATTTCTAATATAGTTTATATAAATGATCAAGGGAATTTTTCCCACAATAAAACATTTATAATAGATTACATAAAATATTTTTAATCATTATATAGAAATATAGTATGATATTTTTTATTTCAATATCCTCTTTTCTTGAGTTGAGGGGATATTTTACTATCATGATAGAGAACACTAGAATATATACATGAAATTTCATCCATTAGATGTGAATTGATAGTTTTATACTATATTTATTATAATATGAAATTGATATAAGAGTGGATTTTAATTCATAAAGTATAAAATTTAAATTTTAGTCAATCACAAGATTTTTGAAAAATTGGAAACTCTTTCCGTATTTCTAAAAGTCTTTACCAAAACTAAAATTGTTGGAATGGGTTATCAATTATGTTACCTTAATCTATAAACCGAAATAGTTACAACCAATATTTAATTTCATCCATTCCATATGTATTTACCAATAAAATTGTTAATTTTAAATGTATGCCATATTAACCAAGACATCATGTAGGCCTAGGGTAGGCATTGAAACCATGTCAACAATCTTTAGTGGATTCAAGCCATGTGGACTTGCCTAATTGGATAGGTTGTCACAAAGAATACATGATTTTGTTTTTCTAAAACCATATTAAAATAATTCCTATAACGTTCCCAAAAATTTGATTAATATCCTCAAAAATATATATTTTTATCAAATCAATTTTTTACAAATTTTCTTTTCTATATGACTTATTTTTTTCCATGAAAATATATAATCTTAATTAACTATTATTAACATCGCATTAATGATCACATTGAATCTTATTATTATTAGTACCATTAACATTATATCCAATAAATGTATATATATTCTTAAATAAATAAAATTTTCACTAAAAACATATGATAAATCAATTGCATGAATTTCTATAATGTTCTATAAAAATATCCTTAATTTGGATAAACTTGCACAACCTAAAGCCTCAAAAGCAGTGTTTAATGCATTGAACATATGATTAATCGTAGGCTTATAAATCCATGATGGTATAAATAACAATTCATATTATCTTACAAGAAGTCGTAAATGATTAGAAAATTCACATAATTTTTAGTTGTTTCTCGATTATTATAATTAAGGTAAAATTGGTAAAAAAAATACTTCTATGATATAATTCATAAATCCATGTACAAAAGAACTATAATCAATCTAATTAGTATGTATTAATATAATAAAATTGAACTTGATCTATTTTCTTATTCTGAGTTATATTACCTTGATTCATGGGGATTTAATTTTCATAGTGCCATATCTCCTTAGAGTGGAAACATTGAATAATATGGGTTTGTTCTTCCCTTTTTATTCACAAAACATAGGGTTTGTTACCTCCATACATTAAGAAAAATAAAAGTCCATTTAAGAATGTACTAGTTTGTCTCATTCCATAATTGTTATATGTGGGAAAATCATTCTTCCAATTCTTTCCCTTATCCATTTTTTACTATACGATCCTCTTCTTCTCTTTCGTTCCTTTAATGCAATATGACGTCAAGAATAATTTCTCTCTCTTTATGACATTTGATAATGTGTCCTCATCTGATTAAAATGTTATGGAGACTATATCCATTTGATTCATTTGTGAAATCTATTCAAAAAAATGATCAATCTTGCTATATGGATTATACACGTAGTCCACATTATGTCTTCATAACCATGTAATATAGTCTTATGATTTATAAAACTCTCATCATTATATTTTTAAAATGAATAATTGTCTCTCCATATACTCTCATTTCTCATGAGGAAAATATTTTTCCATGATGAGTACTTTAAAATAAATACACTCCATGTTTGTTATTTTTTATTGATCTATATTTTATTAACTGATAACAACTATTGAAAAATGTCCCCTGATAGATGATAAACTATAATAAAAAATGGTATACCATTCATTACCTCATAGGGAATGAAATATCACTTCTAAAGACTATATAAATGTTATGATATAATTGTATTTGTAGTCATATTGAATTATAGAGGATGAAAACACATTATGTAGTCTAACATTGTTACACTGTATCATGGATCAACAAGCTGCTCTATACTATTAGGGTTGTTACTCATCACCAGTGTCTACAACCCCAATATGGTTATACTTTTATGACCCCCAGCTGAAACTCCATATCTATAATCCTTATAATTCCAATGTGGTAAATCCCCATATGGATTATGAGAATTGAAATGGTTCCCATTCCTTCCACTAGGAATTATTTCTAAATATTGGCATTAAATAAATTTGATCATAATATTATGAAACATAATATATAATCACAAAACTAGTGTAATTCATAACATAAAGTAAAACATTTATTCCAAGATAATATAATGATCTTAAATATGGATTATTTTCATGTGTTATCATATAAATAAATTCAAATCTATATAATGGTTTTTAAACCAATATATGAATTATTCCAAGCATATCCCTCTGGAGTCTTGAAAGTTGTGCACAGTAATTTCAAATGTTGTAACACCTCAATTTATTGTAATTTCATTCTATAATATATTTATTTAAATGAAACACAATGTTAATCAAGTATTTAATTCAACACCATGTTAATATTTCACTACATGCAACATTGGGTTATCTTGCATTATAGGTGACAGTCATTTTAAAAAAAACCATGATATATTATTAATATATTTATTCAAACTAGATCATGAGAACCATGCTGTTAGACATAGAGAGATGAATTTTAAAAAATATTTTTCTTTTATTATAATGGTCTTATATAAATAAAAAATACTAATTAAGAATATTTAATTTTAATTAAAATACTTAGATGTTTTGAAAATAATTTCTTCTGAAAAATGATTTTATTCCTTTTTATGAGAAAAAATAAAAAAGATTATTGGTCCTTTTTGAAAATTTAATTGATAACATAATTTTTTTTCAAATCAACATGTTAAATTTAATTTAGGTATAATTTTTTGGGTTTTTTTTATTGGTTTTAATATTTTATTAATTGTGATAAATGTTTAATTTTAAATGAAAAAAACACTTGGTTTAACTTATTTATAAAGATAAATTATATTTTAACATGGTTTTAAAGTAAATTTAGGTAAATTATACATCCAATATTTCAATTAATGAAATTTTAATTAATTTATATATTAATTTTTATATAAAAAAAGTGTAAACATTGGATCCGTTATCTATTTACAGAAATTATTTCTTATTGGGTCTATAAGATTAATTTTAAATAAAAATTTAACACATATATAAATGGAAATTATGAAAATGGATTTCTTATTTTGAATCAGTATAATTTCTATTATCTAATATGTCTAATAAATTTTTTGACCATAATTAATAGTAACAATAGTTAAAATCAGTTACAATTGTTAATGTGAGAATAGGTTGGGGGGTAAATTAAAAATATAAGGGTTAAAAATATCCAAAAACATGTTTACAAATAATTGGATGGCTATAAATCAACCTTATATCTAATCAAATATAAAATGGTCAATTACTATATCCTTATGACTTGAAAAAACCCCAGTGTAATTCTTTAAAAAAATTTACGTGTTCCACTCAACTCACTTATAAAGGCACACCCCTTATAATCTCCTCTACACATCTTCAATCCCTTTTGGTTCCCCCAACATCTAACAAAATAAATCCCATAATTCCTAAAAATAACATTATAAGACAATAATTAGACATCATTTCAATGACTTATGTCTTTTTGTGCAATCCTATGGGGGATACCCAAATAAGAGGAGGATTTACTGTTTATGAAGAATGTCAAGACAAAAAGTAATATATTTTTATCTCAATTCCAAATTCCTTGAAATTTATGTTTTGTTATGAATATATATTCATTAATGAGGTGTATAAAAATCCCATTTTACAAGTAATATAATGAATTTGTTTATCTTCAATATATTTTCTATTCTTGTTTTATTTTATTCTTTCATGTGGTTTATGATTCAAAATTACCATTGTGGTAATGAATTTATTTTACAATTTAATAATTTATAAATATTATTTACAATTATGATTCAGATTATAAAACATTATGATCTATATATGAAGAAACTCATGAATTACCTTCTCCTCTAGTTATTCATATTATTTTCATGTAATAGTTCCATTATTTAACTCATTGGTACTAAGATTATTTGGGATTTTTATTACGAAAATCCGAAATTATATACCTCTTCAGTGAGATATTAATTATATTTCAAAACCATGATATCAATATTTTTTTTAAAAAAATGTTATATTATTCTCATATTATTTTTTGTAGAGACCCGTAGCTTATCGTACATGGACATTACATTACATTTGCGGAATACTTAGTACATAACAAAAACACACACTAAAGGATCGTAATAGTTTAGTGTCTTTGGAAACTCGGAACGTAATCTTCTAATCGTGGTGAGAGTTCTTCAATATCTCCCATAAAGGTCATCCCTTTTTTTTACCTAAAACCTTTCTTTATATCCTGGGGAAAAGAAAACATAAAAGGGTGAGCTCAAATGCTCAGTAAGGGTAAACAAAAGAAATATCAATCACATAATTTTCATAAGAACATAACTTTTTTGGAAATCTTAACCTGCAAAAGGGAGCATAATTTCATAACATGGGATAACTCATAGTAGTGAAATGAAATCATAACTTAAAACATTACTCATTGTGGCATACACACATAATCATAGAGAATCATTTCTTGTTAGTCAAGACTCATTGCCAAGACTATCTTAGTGGACAAAGTCCCTTTCTGAATCGAGTAATCCTCGTTTCAGTCCTGTTTCACTGAACCGGTATAACCTACCATTCCAGCCATGTCTATCTCATGAGATATAAAATCTTTACCCAATGCATTGGAGGGAGATATAGGTCCCACCCATCTCTTAATGAATCCTTTCTTATGTGTGCCACAAAATCATAAATCATACATCATTGTATAACCCATGTAATAAAAATGGGATTCTTAAACAACATGACATCATAAAACCATTCATATAAGATAAAGGAATTCATAAACATAATTCCATCACAACATAGTCAAATCAATGTAAAAATATGGATAGAAACAGAACCCTTTATTATCTTATATGGAAAATAATTTTGATAAAACACTTGCATTGAATTCTTGAGGAAAATATCCTTTCTTCTTCAAAATCAATTTCTTTTCACAAAATATCATGCAATTTTAAAAGAAAGATATTTTATTGAAAATAGTCATAAAATCTTTTAGAGTAAGCTTCATGAAAATAAGGCTTCATAAATAAGTAGAAATCCGTTCGTGCCGTATAAGTTAAAAAAAAACATTCTTTTTTACTTTTGTCGAAAAAGTCAAAATGTACCTCGTACGAAAAACGACAAAAGATTCCTTTCATATCATTTACTAAAAACTCACCGAAGGGTAAAATTGGATTTAAACAATTGTAGGTTGTTGTAAATAACATTACATATTGAGGAAACATGGATGTGGATGATAAAATATACCCCAGTAAATTTCAAAGTACAAACAATCTCGGATAAAAATGAGATTGTGATATTTCCCTTACCTTAGGTCCGATTTGCTTCGTATGTGTCCGAACCTCCTGTATAATGATTTAAATAATGTCATTGACTTATTACAGAATCATATTCATTGTTATGATATCATATATGGTTCACTTATGACATTATATTACCCGTTCTTTTGTAAATTCCATGTTAAAGAAGCGTTTTGGGTAAAATCATTTCATTTATCGTAGGTGTTTTGACTTGTTGTTCTTGACATCATTATTACTTATATCATGATTTACTTACTTCCAGAATATAAAATATGATTTATATATCATATATATTCAGTATATATATATATATAATAGGTAGATAAATAAAATGAAAAACACCGTTCATGGAGACGGTAGTCCGTACGTACGCATGAACGTTGTTTTCCTTTCCTTATTGTCTTGAAATGGAAGTAAGTAGATGACATACATATGTATATATATACATAAATCCAGTAGCTTTATAATGTCATATATTTCATTATTATTTCTTATATATACTTTATAATCATTCTTAAATGGTTAACATGGAGAATGAATCTCATCGCGTCGTGGAGACGGTAGTCCGTACGTACGCACGAGCGATGATATCATTTCTATAAGTATTGAATTGAATTGGAGTGGATTATACAATATATCAGAATCAATATCATGTTGTAATAACTATGTATAGTTATTCTTTACACCATTATACCCATCCATGTAAGGTGGTGGTGGAAAATAGATTACACCACGGCGTGGAGACGGTATTCCGTACGTACGCACGCGCGGTGATTTCTTTTTCCGTAGGATGGATAGATGGTGAAATAGGGTTGTTTCATACTTATAATAACATATCAGTATATGAGTGATACTGATGTTATTACTTCATAATGAAACAACCTAAGAAGAAGAAGTGGAAGAAGAAATAAAGATGAAAGAATTGGTAACGGTAATTACCTCTTCTTTGAAGTGCCTCTTTGAGACCTCCTCTTAGGGCACTAAAATTGGTCTTTGAGGAAGACCAGAACCTCTAGGATTATTCTAGGGAAGTGGAGAAGAGATTTTGGCAGGGGTTGGCCGAGCTTGAGTGCTCAATTTGGTGTGAGGAGGAGGGGGAGGAGGTATCCTTTTATAAGGGAGGAGAGGGGAACCTTAGGAATACCTCAAAATATTATTTTATATTAATGTCAAAATCGGTTTATAATGATTCCAAAGGGTCTTATTTCGAAGCTAAAGTGGGTATGGGTGGAAATCCTATCAACCAATAGAATTTAGACAAGTTTAGGTTATTATTTTAACCTTATCAATTAGATTTAACTCTAAGTTAAATAATTTAACTTTTACCGTGTCTTTTTGTTTTCTTATACTATATGGTTAATACACTTACTATAACATGCCAAACGAACCCCAAATTGTTTATTATTAATATATATATCCTTATCTAAGTCATTTGGCCGAACCTTAGATTTTGAGGAATAAAATAACAATTAATAATATAATATTTGATTTAAAAACTATTTTGTGTCAATTTTGACACTATTTGATATATGATTTTTGTGAAAGTCATAACAAAATTATATGTTCGAACCAAGTTGATTAAATCAACACTTATATATCATAGTAACCTATAAAATTAGTGGAATTCATAAAAAGTCTCAAATTATATTTATTTTGGTGTTTATAACATCAATTATGTCAATATTTCATTAATAAGATAATTACTGTATCATCACTGTGTCATAAATAAATTAAATTATTTGATGTCTAAAAATTACAAATAAAATACCATTATGTAGGAAATCTTTTTAGCTTTCTAATGAATATTTATAGTCGAATTTATCTTATGTATAACCCCATATTACAAATGATTTACTTATTAAACTTTGATTTTAACTATTTTAACCCTTCTTTAAATAAATTAATAATAAATGTCCTAATCTAATCCAAGTGGGCCTAAATGGTCATATTTTATTCCTAAGTTTGTTTTTGGTCGAATTACACTTGTCCAATAGAATTAGGACATGTGTTAGGGTAATATTAATATCATATTTACCCTTAGTTACCCTATTTACTATTAACCGTGGTAAAAAAAGTAAAAAGTTACTATTCACCAAAAAATTATTTTCATCTCATTGAACCACATTTTAGTCCTTGATAATAACCGTGTCTCTCGGATTTTCGAAATTCCATTCACAGAAGCGGTAAAATTAAGTTTTATGCAAAATTCAGTTTTTAACCTACCACTTAGTAGTTTCACTATTCATCAAAAATTGAAGGTTTTCAGAAAAATGCCAAAATTTCATCCTAAGCTATATTTCATATTCCGAATTCAAAAATGAAGTCTATTTTACCAAATTCATAACATAGAAGTTGCATTAATTAATTTTATAATTAAATCCCGCTGTTAAAACAAATAGCGTGTTTTTAAGAAACAATATCTATCAAAAGATTGACACTTGTTTATGTCTGGTTTAAATGTGCAATTACATCCAATGACCAACATTGTATTAAATTGTAAAAATATATTCTAAATATACTTTAAAACCACTCAAATTAATGATTTATCACTATTAATTATTTCGATTAAAAAAGTTGTTTTTAATTATAATTTAGTAATTTTCACTATTCATCGGAATATGAAAGTTATCCGAAAAGTACAAAAATTTCACCTTAGGCTAAATTCGATACTCCGAATCCATAAATGAAGTCCATTTTGAAAAATAAAATTTACAAAATTTCAAAAAGTGGTTATTACTATTCACAACAGCTAGTTTTAATAATATCTTAATAGCATATCGTTGTTTAGCGAAACTTGGTGTTGCGTACAACACACGCTATCGAGGAAGGTCGCGATTGCGTGTAATGCAAGGCAAGTCAAGGATGTGTGTTGTGCAAGCTCTTTTTGGTGTAGCGTACAACACAAGACATTAAAAAGAATATTTTTTATAAAATCTTGGGCTGTTACATTCTACCCCCCTTAAAATGAATTTCGCCCTCGAAATTCGTCGGGGTTATAAATGGTTTACTATTCGAAAGTTTCTTTTATAGAAACCCACATCGTAAAAAAGGAATACCAAAACTTGGCTTTAAAAACTAAAGTATGAAATGTAACGATTACCCAAATAAACTAATCACTGGGTTTCCACATAGGTGAAAATATGGATATGGAAGAGAAATCTAACCATCATGTTCTGATGGAGAGTGGTAGAGAACATGGCTATGGAAAAGCCAGTAATCACAAATCCATAGATTTGTGATGATATAAGGTACCATCTTATTCATCAGGTATAAGATCACTAGGACAACATTTTTGGTTTTCAAGATCATTTCCCTAAAGTTGAAAATTTGAATTAGAATAAATACTTACTTTATTTTGGTACAATCTCACTGTTGTTCGTGCCTTGAACAATTTCCACTTCATCTCTTAAATAAATGAAGTTGAATTTGTTATTCATGAAGTGTTAGCAGATCATGTGATAGAATGACGGGTCATTCCATCTGTCTCAAACAAAAGATTAGCAAAAATTATATGCATAAGTCGATCTATAGTGAGATTAATCATATATGGTTCCTAAAATGGACTTATACTTCATATATCATACTGCTTAATATAATAAAACTAGTTTCTACTAAACAGGGACTTCCTGTAGGCCAGTGGTAGGCGATAAAGGCCAGTTGCACTTCGGTTGTGGGTTCGATTCCTACAGCCTTGTCCGAAGTGATGGGCTGTCGCCCGTCCTGCAGGTTGTCCTTTTTCTAAAACTACGTTACTATAACATCCCATCAATAATATCGAAAATATTCTATCCTTAAACAATACTAACTTATGTCCAACATAATCCAGTCTAATCTTTAGGCTTATACATAATACTGCAGTCCACTCTCATAATATAGTGACAACGATTACCAGAGATTTAATACCATCGTTGATCCCCATATATCATAAGATATGTTTTGTTGGTCACATTCCAAACATTCAAAGTCCTTAATCATGTATTCTCTTGAATACCTTAGTGAAAACATGAATGCAGTTTAAAGTTAACACTTTCCACATACCAAAATCCTCAAAATTCTATATACTCAAACCATGATATAACTTAGTCCTTATATCAATCATGAGCTCATGAATACAATCAAACATCTCATTATCTTCTTATCCTTTCATTATGCACTTATCATCTACTTTCCAAAAGTATCTGAATAACCTTTCATGGTTATTGGTACCATTCATCATACACTTTCAAAACTTAAGGAAAGACAACAGTGTAACAATCCTTAGATGTCTCCTTATTCCATGAGATTACTTATACAACATTACACATGATAAACATGTAATCATTCCACTATATTCTTAGACCGTTGACCGAGCTTCAACATTTCTTTCATCTCACATATCATTTGTAGTTTCTTCATCATCATCAACATAAATACTTCCCATACGACCATACTGATTCTCTTCATGAGACTTTCCCTTAGGGCATTGGTTTGCATAATGCCCATACATTCCACATTTAAAACATTTAACCATTGTTGATGTCGTAGCAATACCATTATCCTCATCCATGGTGTTAACTGAACCTTTTCCTTTGCACTTACTGGCTTTGTGTCCTTCTTTTCCACACCCAAAGCATCTTCCAGTTCCTTTGAAACATTCTCCTTGATGCCTCTTCCCACATGATTTACATAGGGGAAATTGAACTTTCTTTCCTCTATGATCATCATGGAACTCCATCTTTCTCTTATTAGTCGAGTCAGGAAACTTACCAAATTTTACTTTATTGATCATGTTGTGAGATTGTTGATTCGGCATAATAATGATGTTTGGACATCCAAATCCCATTTCATTTGGTTGCTCATGAAGAATATCATTCCATTGTCCATCATATCCTCCATTATCGTGAATCATCTTGTTTCCAGCCATATTCTAAAACCCAAAAAAGAATAGTGTGAGAGGCAAAAATCGTAATAAAGGGGGAGTAACATAAATATCTATCATCTTTGGTTTAATCTAATATCGTTACCATAGTTCTAGAACTATATCCTATACGTATACTTATCCTTAGGGGCATCCCGAGACATACCTTAGAAATATCTCTAGGGATCTCACTAATGTTTTCGCATCCTAGTTTCCAAAGGTTGACTAAACCTTTCCTCTGATACCAACTGTAGAGACCCGTATCTTGTCGTACATGGACATTACATTACATTTGCGGAATACTTAGTACATAACAAAAACACACACTAAAGGATCGTAATAGTTTAGTGTCTTTGGAAACTCGGAACGTAATCTTCTAATCGTGGTGAGAGTTATTCAATATCTCCCATAAAGGTCATCCCTTTTTTTTTACCTAAAACCTTTCTTTATATCCTGGGGAAAAGAAAACATAAAAGGGTGAGCTCAAATGCTCAGTAAGGGTAAACAAAAGAAATATCAATCACATAATTTTCATAAGAACATAACTTTTTTGGAAATCTTAACCTGCAAAAGGGAGCATAATTTCATAACATGGTATAACTCATAGTAGTGAAATGAAATCATAACTTAAAACATTACTCATTGTGGCATACACACATAATCATAGAGAATCATTTCTTGTTAGTCAAGACTCATTGCCAAGACTATCTTAGTGGACAAAGTCCCTTTCTGAATCGAGTAATCCTCGTTTCAGTCCTGTTTCACTGAACCGGTATAACCTACCATTCCAGCCATGTCTATCTCATGAGATATAAAATCTTTACCAAATGCATTGGAGGGAGATATAGGTCCCACCCATCTCTTAATGAATCCTTTCTTATGTGTGCCACAAAATCATAAATCATACATCATTGCATAACCCATGTAATAAAAATGGGATTCTTAAACAACATGACATCATAAAACCATTCATATAAGATAAAGGAATTCATAAACATAATTCCATCACAACATAGTCAAATCAATGTAAAAATATGGATAGAAACAGAACCCTTTATTATCTTATATGGAAAATAATTTTGATAAAACACTTGCATTGAATTCTTGAGGAAAATATCCTTTCTTCTTCAAAATCAATTTCTTTTCACAAAATATCATGCAATTTTAAAAGAAAGATATTTTATTGAAAATAGTCATAAAATCTTTTAGAGTAAGCTTCATGAAAATAAGGCTTCATAAAACAGTAGAAATCCGTTCGTGCCGTATAAGTTAAAAAAAACATTCTTTTTTACTTTTGTCGAAAAAGTCAAAATGTACCTCGTACGAAAAACGACAAAAGATTCCTTTCATATCATTTACTAAAAACTCACCGAAGGGTAAAATTGGATTTAAACAATTGTAGGTTGTTGTAAATAACATTACATATTAAGGAAACATGGATGTGGATGATAAAATATACCCCAGTAAATTTCAAAGTACAAACAATCTCGGATAAAAATGAGATTGTGATATTTCCCTTACCTTAGGTCCGATTTGCTTCGTATGTGTCCGAACCTCCTGTATAATGATTTAAATAATGTCATTGACTTATTACAGAATCATATTCATTGTTATGATATCATATATGGTTCACTTATGACATTATATTACCCGTTCTTTTGTAAATTCCATGTTAAAGAAGCGTTTTGGGTAAAATCATTTCATTTATCGTAGGTGTTTTGACTTGTTGTTCTTGACATCATTATTACTTATATCATGATTTACTTACTTCCAGAATATAAAATATTATTTATATATCATATATATTCAGTATATATATATATATAATAGGTAGATAAATAAAATGAAAAACACCGTTCATGGAGACGGTAGTCCGTACGTACGCATGAACGTTGTTTTCCTTTCCTTATTGTCTTGAAATGGAAGTAAGTAGATGACATACATATGTATATATATACATAAATCCAGTAGCTTTATAATGTCATATATTTCATTATTATTTCTTATATATACTTTATAATCATTCTTAAATGGTTAACATGGAGAATGAATCTCATCGCGTCGTGGAGACGGTAGTCCGTACGTACGCACGAGCGATGATATCATTTCTATAAGTATTGAATTGAATTGGAGTGGATTATACAATATATCAGAATCAATATCATGTTGTAATAACTATGTATAGTTATTCTTTACACCATTATACCCATCCATGTAAGGTGGTGGTGGAAAATAGATTACACCACGGCGTGGAGACGGTATTCCGTACGTACGCACGCGCGGTGATTTCTTTTTCCGTAGGATGGATAGATGGTGAAATAGGGTTGTTTCATACTTATAATAACATATCAGTATATGAGTGATACTGATGTTATTACTTCATAATGAAACAACCTAAGAAGAAGAAGTGGAAGAAGAAATAAAGATGAAAGAATTGGTAACGGTAATTACCTCTTCTTTGAAGTGCCTCTTTGAGACCTCCTCTTAGGGCACTAAAATTGGTCTTTGAGGAAGACCAGAACCTCTAGGATTATTCTAGGGAAGTGGAGAAGAGATTTTGGCAGGGGTTGGCCGAGCTTGAGTGCTCAATTTGGTGTGAGGAGGAGGGGGAGGAGGTATCCTTTTATAAGGGAGGAGAGGGGCACCTTAGGAATACCTCAAAATATTATTTTATATTAATGTCAAAATCGGTTTATAATGATTCCAAAGGGTCTTATTTCGAAGCTAAAGTGGGTATGGGTGGAAATCCTATCAACCAATAGAATTTAGACAAGTTTAGGTTATTATTTTAACCTTATCAATTAGATTTAACTCTAAGTTAAATAATTTAACTTTTACCGTGTCTTTTTGTTTTCTTATACTATATGGTTAATACACTTACTATAACATGCCAAACGAACCCCAAATTGTTTATTATTAATATATATATCCTTATCTAAGTCATGTGGCCGAACCTTAGATTTTGAGGAATAAAATAACAATTAATAATATAATATTTGATTTAAAAACTATTTTGTGTCAATTTTGACACTATTTGATATATGATTTTTGTGAAAGTCATAACAAAATTATATGTTCGAACCAAGTTGATTAACTCAACACTAATATATCATAGTAACCTATAAAATTAGTGGAATTCATAAAAAGTCTCAAATTATATTTATTTTGGTGTTTATAACATCAATTATGTCAATATTTCATTAATAAGATAATTACTGTATCATCACTGTGTCATAAATAAATTAAATTATTTGATGTCTAAAAATTACAAATAAAATACCATTATGTAGGAAATCTTTTTAGCTATCTAATGAATATTTATAGTCGAATTTATCTTATGTATAACCCCATATTACAAATGATTTACTTATTAAACTTTGATTTTAACTATTTTAACCCTTCTTTAAATAAATTAATAATAAATGTCCTAATCTAATCCAAGTGGGCCTAAATGGTCATATTTTATTCCTAAGTTTGTTTTTGGTCGAATTACACTTGTCCAATAGAATTAAGACATGTGTTAGTGTAATATTAATATCATATTTACCCTTAGTTACCCTATTTACTATTAACCGTGGTAAAAAAAGTAAAAAGTTACTATTCACCAAAAAATTATTTTCATCTCATTGAACCACATTTTAGTCCTTGATAATAACCGTGTCTCTCGGATTTTCGAAATTCCATTCACAGAAGCGGTAAAATTAAGTTTTATGCAAAATTCAGTTTTTAACCTACCACTTAGTAGTTTCACTATTCATCAAAAATTGAAGGTTTTCAGAAAAATGCCAAAATTTCATCCTAAGCTATATTTCATATTCCGAATTCAAAAATGAAGTCTATTTTACCAAATTCATAACATAGAAGTTGCATTAATTAATTTTATAATTAAATCCCGCTGTTAAAACAAATAGCGTGTTTTTAAGAAACAATATCTATCAAAAGATTGACACTTGTTTATGTCTGGTTTAAATGTGCAATTACATCCAATGACCAACATTGTATTAAATTGTAAAAATATATTCTAAATATACTTTAAAACCACTCAAATTAATGATTTATCACTATTAATTATTTCGATTAAAAAAGTTGTTTTTAATTATAATTTAGTAATTTTCACTATTCATCGGAATATGAAAGTTATCCGAAAAGTACAAAAATTTCACCTTAGGCTAAATTCGATACTCCGAATCCATAAATGAAGTCCATTTTGAAAAATAAAATTTACAAAATTTCAAAAAGTGGTTATTACTATTCACAACAGCTAGTTTTAATAATATCTTAATAGCATATCGTTGTTTAGCGAAACTTGGTGTTGCGTACAACACACGCTATCGAGGAAGGTCGCGATTGCGTGTAATGCAAGGCAAGTCAAGGATGTGTGTTGTGCAAGCTCTTTTTGGTGTAGCGTACAACACAAGACATTAAAAAGAATATTTTTTATAAAATCTTGGGTTGTTACATTCTACCCCCCTTAAAATGAATTTCGCCCTCGAAATTCGTCGGGGTTATAAATGGTTTACTATTTGAAAGTTTCTTTTATAGAAACCCACATCGTAAAAAAGGAATACCAAAACTTGGCTTTAAAAACTAATGTATGAAATGTAACGATTACCCAAATAAACTAATCACTGGGTTTCCACATAGGTGAAAATATGGATATGGAAGAGAAATCTAACCATCATGTTCTGATGGAGAGTGGTAGAGAACATGGCTATGGAAAAGCCAGTAATCACAAATCCATAGATTTGTGATGATATAAGGTACCATCTTATTCATCAGGTATAAGATCACTAGGACAACATTTTTGGTTTTCAAGATCATTTCCCTAAAGTTGAAAATTTGAATTAGAATAAATACTTACTTTATTTTGGTACAATCTCACTGTTGTTCGTGCCTTGAACAATTTCCACTTCATCTCTTAAATAAATGAAGTTGAATTTGTTATTCATGAAGTGTTAGCAGATCATGTGATAGAATGACGGGTCATTCCATCTGTCTCAAACAAAAGATTAGCAAAAATTATATGCATAAGTCGATCTATAGTGAGATTAATCATATATGGTTCCTAAAATGGACTTATACTTCATATATCATACTGCTTAATATAATAAAACTAGTTTCTACTAAACAGGGACTTCCTGTAGGCCAGTGGTAGGCGATAAAGGCCAGTTGCACTTCGGTTGTGGGTTCGATTCCTACAGCCTTGTCCGAAGCGATGGGCTGTCGGCCGTCCTGCAGGTTGTCCTTTTTCTAAAACTACGTTACTATAACATCCCATCAATAATATCGAAAATCTTCTATCCTTAAACAATACTAACTTATGTCCAACATAATCCAGTCTAATCTTTAGGCTTATACATAATACTGCAGTCCACTCTCATAATATAGTGACAACGATTACCAGAGATTTAATACCATCGTTGATCCCCATATATCATAAGATATGTTTTGTTGGTCACATTCCAAACATTCAAAGTCCTTAATCATGTATTCTCTTGAATACCTTAGTGAAAACATGAATGCAGTTTAAAGTTAACACTTTCCACATACCAAAATCCTCAAAATTCTATATACTCAAACCATGATATAACTTAGTCCTTATATCAATCACGAGCTCATGAATACAATCAAACATCTCATTATCTTCTTATCCTTTCATTATGCACTTATCATCTACTTTCCAAAAGTATCTGAATAACCTTTCATGGTTATTGGTACCATTCATCATACACTTTCAAAACTTAAGGAAAGACAACAGTGTAACAATCCTTAGATGTCTCCTTATTCCATGAGATTACTTATACAACATTACACATGATAAACATGTAATCATTCCACTACATTCTTAGACCATTGACCGAGCTTCAACATTTCTTTCATCTCACATATCATTTGTAGTTTCTTCATCATCATCAACATAAATACTTCCCATACGACCATACTGATTCTCTTCATGAGACTTTCCCTTAGGGCATTGGTTTGCATAATGCCCATACATTCCACATTTAAAACATTTAACCATTGTTGATGTCGTAGCAATACCATTATCCTCATCCATGGTGTTAACTGAACCTTTTCCTTTGCACTTACTGGCTTTGTGTCCTTCTTTTCCACACCCAAAGCATCTTCCAGTTCCTTTGAAACATTCTCCTTGATGCCTCTTCCCACATGATTTACATAGGGGAAATTGAACTTTCTTTCCTCTATGATCATCATGGAACTCCATCTTTCTCTTATTAGTCGAGTCAGGAAACTTACCAAATTTTACTTTATTGATCATGTTGTGAGATTGTTGATTCGGCATAATAATGATGTTTGGACATCCAAATCCCATTTCATTTGGTTGCTCATGAAGAATATCATTCCATTGTCCATCATATCCTCCATTATCGTGAATCATCTTGTTTCCAGCCATATTCTATAACCCAAAAAAGAATAGTGTGAGAGGCAAAAATCGTAATAAAGGGGGAGTAACATAAATATCTATCATCATTGGTTTAATCTAATATCGTTACCATAGTTCTAGAACTATATCCTATACGTATACTTATCCTTAGGGGCATCCCTAGACATACCTTAGAAATATCTCTAGGGATCTCACTAATGTTTTCGCATCCTAGTTTCCAAAGGTTGACTAAACCTTTCCTCTGATACCAACTGTAGAGACCCGTATCTTGTCGTACATGGACATTACATTACATTTGCGGAATACTTAGTACATAACAAAAACACACACTAAAGGATCGTAATAGTTTAGTGTCTTTGGAAACTCGGAACGTAATCTTCTAATCGTGGTGAGAGTTCTTCAATATCTCCCATAAAGGTCATCCCTTTTTTTTTACCTAAAACCTTTCTTTATATCCTGGGGAAAAGAAAACATAAAAGGGTGAGCTCAAATGCTCAGTAAGGGTAAACAAAAGAAATATCAATCACATAATTTTCATAAGAACATAACTTTTTTGGAAATCTTAACCTGCAAAAGGGAGCATAATTTCATAACATGGGATAACTCATAGTAGTGAAATGAAATCATAACTTAAAACATTACTCATTGTGTCATACACACATAATCATAGAGAATCATTTCTTGTTAGTCAAGACTCATTGCCAAGACTATCTTAGTGGACAAAGTCCCTTTCTGAATCGAGTAATCCTCGTTTCAGTCCTGTTTCACTGAACCGGTATAACCTACCATTCCAGCCATGTCTATCTCATGAGATATAAAATCTTTACCCAATGCATTGGAGGGAGATATAGGTCCCACCCATCTCTTAATGAATCCTTTCTTATGTGTGCCACAAAATCATAAATCATACATCATTGCATAACCCATGTAATAAAAATGGGATTCTTAAACAACATGACATCATAAAACCATTCATATAAGATAAAGGAATTCATAAACATAATTCCATCACAACATAGTCAAATCAATGTAAAAATATGGATAGAAACAGAACCCTTTATTATCTTATATGGAAAATAATTTTGATAAAACACTTGCATTGAATTCTTGAGGAAAATATCCTTTCTTCTTCAAAATCAATTTCTTTTCACAAAATATCATGCAATTTTAAAAGAAAGATATTTTATTGAAAATAGTCATAAAATCTTTTAGAGTAAGCTTCATGAAAATAAGGCTTCATAAAACAGTAGAAATCCGTTCGTGCCGTATAAGTTAAAAAAAAACATTCTTTTTTACTTTTGTCGAAAAAGTCAAAATGTACCTCGTACGAAAAACGACAAAAGATTCCTTTCATATCATTTACTAAAAACTCACCGAAGGGTAAAATTGGATTTAAACAATTGTAGGTTGTTGTAAATAACATTACATATTGAGGAAACATGGATGTGGATGATAAAATATACCCCAGTAAATTTCAAAGTACAAACAATCTCGGATAAAAATGAGATTGTGATATTTCCCTTACCTTAGGTCCGATTTGCTTCGTATGTGTCCGAACCTCCTGTATAATGATTTAAATAATGTCATTGACTTATTACAGAATCATATTCATTGTTATTATATCATATATGGTTCACTTATGACATTATATTACCCGTTCTTTTGTAAATTCCATGTTAAAGAAGCGTTTTGGGTAAAATCATTTCATTTATCGTAGGTGTTTTGACTTGTTGTTCTTGACATCATTATTACTTATATCATGATTTACTTACTTCCAGAATATAAAATATGATTTATATATCATATATATTCAGTATATATATATATAATAGGTAGATAAATAAAATGAAAAACACCGTTCATGGAGACGGTAGTCCGTACGTACGCATGAACGTTGTTTTCCTTTCCTTATTGTCTTGAAATGGAAGTAAGTAGATGACATACATATGTATATATATACATAAATCCAGTAGCTTTATAATGTCATATATTTCATTATTATTTCTTATATATACTTTATAATCATTCTTAAATGGTTAACATGGAGAATGAATCTCATCGCGTCGTGGAGACGGTAGTCCGTACGTACGCACGAGCGATGATATCATTTCTATAAGTATTGAATTGAATTGGAGTGGATTATACAATATATCAGAATCAATATCATGTTGTAATAACTATGTATAGTTATTCTTTACACCATTATACCCATCCATGTAAGGTGGTGGTGGAAAATAGATTACACCACGGCGTGGAGACGGTATTCCGTACGTACGCACGCGCGGTGATTTCTTTTTCCGTAGGATGGATAGATGGTGAAATAGGGTTGTTTCATACTTATAATAACATATCAGTATATGAGTGATACTGATGTTATTACTTCATAATGAAACAACCTAAGAAGAAGAAGTGGAAGAAGAAATAAAGATGAAAGAATTGGTAACGGTAATTACCTCTTCTTTGAAGTGCCTCTTTGAGACCTCCTCTTAAGGCAATAAAATTGGTCTTTGAGGAAGACCAGAACCTCTAGGATTATTCTAGGGAAGTGGAGAAGAGATTTTGGCAGGGGTTGGCCGAGCTTGAGTGCTCAATTTGGTGTGAGGAGGAGGGGGAGGAGGTATCCTTTTATAAGGGAGGAGAGGGGCACCTTAGGAATACCTCAAAATATTATTTTATATTAATGTCAAAATCGGTTTATAATGATTCCAAAGGGTCTTATTTCGAAGCTAAAGTGGGTATGGGTGGAAATCCTATCAACCAATAGAATTTAGACAAGTTTAGGTTATTATTTTAACCTTATCAATTAGATTTAACTCTAAGTTAAATAATTTAACTTTTACCGTGTCTTTTTGTTTTCTTATACTATATGGTTAATACACTTACTATAACATGCCAAACGAACCCCAAATTGTTTATTATTAATATATATATCCTTATCTAAGTCATTTGGCCGAACCTTAGATTTTGAGGAATAAAATAACAATTAATAATATAATATTTGATTTAAAAACTATTTTGTGTCAATTTTGACACTATTTGATATATGATTTTTGTGAAAGTCATAACAGAATTATATGTTCGAACCAAGTTGATTAAATCAACACTAATATATCATAGTAACCTATAAAATTAGTGGAATTCATAAAAAGTCTCAAATTATATTTATTTTGGTGTTTATAACATCAATTATGTCAATATTTCATTAATAAGATAATTACTGTATCATCACTGTGTCATAAATAAATTAAATTATTTGATGTCTAAAAATTACAAATAAAATACCATTATGTAGGAAATCTTTTTAGCTTTCTAATGAATATTTATAGTCGAATTTATCTTATGTATACCCCCTTATTACAAATGATTTACTTATTAAACTTTGATTTTAACTATTTTAACCCTTCTTTAAATAAATTAATAATAAATGTCCTAATCTAATCCAAGTGGGCCTAAATGGTCATATTTTATTCCTAAGTTTGTTTTTGGTCGAATTACACTTGTCCAATAGAATTAGGACATGTGTTAGGGTAATATTAATATCATATTTACCCTTAGTTACCCTATTTACTATTAACCGTGGTAAAAAAAGTAAAAAGTTACTATTCACCAAAAAATTATTTTCATCTCATTGAACCACATTTTAGTCCTTGATAATAACCGTGTCTCTCGGATTTTCGAAATTCCATTCACAGAAGCGGTAAAATTAAGTTTTATGCAAAATTCAGTTTTTAACCTACCACTTAGTAGTTTCACTATTCATCAAAAATTGAAGGTTTTCAGAAAAATGCCAAAATTTCATCCTAAGCTATATTTCATATTCCGAATTCA
Source organism: Viscum album (assembly GCA_963277665.1). Taxonomy (NCBI): domain Eukaryota; kingdom Viridiplantae; phylum Streptophyta; class Magnoliopsida; order Santalales; family Viscaceae; genus Viscum; species Viscum album. The sequence goes on along the minus strand of OY728167.1, from coordinate 619,792,815 downwards.
AAAATGAAGTCTATTTTACCAAATTCATAACATAGAAGTTGCATTAATTAATTTTATAATTAAATCCCGCTGTTAAAACAAATAGCGTGTTTTTAAGAAACAATATCTATCAAAAGATTGACACTTGTTTATGTCTGGTTTAAATGTGCAATTACATCCAATGACCAACATTGTATTAAATTGTAAAAATATATTCTAAATATACTTTAAAACCACTCAAATTAATGATTTATCACTATTAATTATTTCGATTAAAAAAGTTGTTTTTAATTATAATTTAGTAATTTTCACTATTCATCGGAATATGAAAGTTATCCGAAAAGTACAAAAATTTCACCTTAGGCTAAATTCGATACTCCGAATCCATAAATGAAGTCCATTTTGAAAAATAAAATTTACAAAATTTCAAAAAGTGGTTATTACTATTCACAACAGCTAGTTTTAATAATATCTTAATAGCATATCGTTGTTTAGCGAAACTTGGTGTTGCGTACAACACACGCTATCGAGGAAGGTCGCAATTGCGTGTAATGCAAGGCAAGTCAAGGATGTGTGTTGTGCAAGCTCTTTTTGGTGTAGCGTACAACCCAAGACATTAAAAATAATATTTTTTATAAAATCTTGGGCTGTTACATTTTTAATATAATTTTTTACCGATGATTGAATTTCATAAAAAAAATTGAATGGAATATTCATGTAATTTTCTAAACAATGCCCCTTTGGATATTACCAAAACTGAGAAAGAAATATTTTTTAACATGTATTAAATGAACCCAATTTTCCTTTAGCGTGAGAATTTTTTCCTTTAATAATTCCACTAAAAAACAAGGTTTTTTTCAAAGAAAAATTTTCAATATTTTTTTATTTTCGAAAACTGTTTTTTAAAGAAGAAATTTTTTTTACTCAAGAAATTGATAAATGATCATTCAAAATAATTTTCTATCTAAGATGGAATATATTTATGTTACCTATTTTTTACTAGGGATATAATCCAAGTTATAATTATTATTCTTTCTTTGAATGGTTCATGTTTACGGTGGGCGGATGTTTATTAAACACATTATCTACCACATGTTATACAGTGTTAATATTATAATGAAACTGATATCATTTTCCAAGGGTTATATTATGATGATACATTGAAATGATTATGAAACATGTCTATTTTATACAGTTTGTGATATGACAGAATTTTTCGGAAAGCCATTTCACATCAGAAGTTATGATACGATAAATTTTTTCTGATCTCATGTTAAAAAACAAATATGGGGTTTTATGTAGGTTGTGGGACCTTTATTTCCCTCCAATTTGTTAGGAAATGAAATATATCTCATGAGATAGAATGGACTGTAATAGGAATTGTAGAAAGTTGAGTATGAAAATTTTTACACTATTATTGTCATTAGAGTGAACATTGACATCTATGATGGTTTTGGGAGTGAACCCATTACACTATGATAGCCTTGTAAATGATCATTGAATTATATGGAAATGATTTTATATTGAAATATGTGTACGAAAAATATATCACTTATTATAATTTTATTATCTCATGGATTATTTCCTATGATTCTCTTATCATTCATGTCTCACGAACTATCATTATTTATCCCTTCAATAATTTCAAGATCTTTGATATATAGGACATGGTTTTCAAATGTTATTATCATGTTCTCACACCATTATGTTTATGTTATTATTATGTATATCACATGATTACCCTTAATAATCATATATGAACACCCACTCTTATGTATAGATTCCAAATGTTATGAAGAAATGTGTCATTTATAAAATTTCTAAGAATATTACTAGTTATAAATATCATAGTGGGAGAAGAATTAGTTTACATAAGGACCAAATTTTTTGTTTCCATGTCTCAATAGACCATAAAATATTATGTTCCCCACCATGTTTCTTTTAATGTTGTGGATATTTAAAAACTGGTGTACTATTTATGTATACTAATTTTAGGTCACTAAAGTTTGTATCACATGATAGATTTAGTTAACTTTTGGAAACTAGGATGTTAAAACCTTATTGAGATATTGAAGTTCATGTATAAAGATTTTTCTAAGGATGATTAAATGTATAAGAAAATTATATGATATTTTGTTAAAGGATAATGAGACTAGTTTCCAAGATATTTTTTCCTTATCTAGATAATACAAGTGGACGTGGAGTCGGAACATATGTTCCAAGTAAAAATAAATTTGAGAAAGGAACATTTTCCTAGAATTAATCATCACCTACTACAAAAAAATGGTCTTATTGCACTTCTGGTCTGAAACTCATGGGATATAATATTTGTAAATTCACATACTCTTTACAAAAAATCATTAAGTATTAAAATTTATGAATACTGTGAATGAACTAGGATTAACCTATTGTTTGATAGACAATATAATGATTCATGATTTCTGGATCTAATAAGTTATATATCATGAATATTTTTCCCATAAAATTTATTGTTTCTTACACTATGAATTTTTAATTTTTTCAATTTATGGAACCTAAAGGAACCATGATAATTATGAGTGCGATGTATAATAAAATTAATTTCTTCATGTGAATCAAAATGTTAGAGTCGAAGAAATAAAGACTCTAATGTATGTTCTCAAATAACTTAATTAAGTTATGAATTACATATGACATATAAATGAACAATGGAGGGAATAAAATTGTGTGTATTTCTTCACGGGGAAACACACACCTTCTTATAGTGGCACTAATGTTGGACTATTTTCAGAAAAATGGATATATGGGTCTAAAAAGATAATTTTCATTCTCCAATTCATAGAACATGAAAGAGTCATTTTGGTTGTATACCATTTGGAAGGTGAATACAATAAATTGTGGTCTCTTATCAATAATATTAGGAAAAATTATGAAATTGAATCCATGGTTTTGGATGTATTTGAGAAATATATTCCTAGTATATAATTTACACATTTTCATCAATCAAATTTGGAAAATTAATTCTATAAGCTGAAGAAAAATAATGAAGAATGTTTTAGTACCTACATGGAATATTATACAAGATATGTGAGGTATTCTTATGGTATTTTCTTATAACTTGAATGTAAGATTTATCGATTGTTCCGTAGCATAATACCAAGTCGCTGAAAGGGAATTATCCGTAAGTGACTTCACTGGTTTTGAAGAGATAATTTTAGGTCATATAATGGTGGAAATTGATATTGGAGTTACATATAAATATCATGGTGTTGATAATAAGAGATAAGTAGAATTCAATGTGAAATATAATAACCTTGTAGAGAAGAACACGAGACTTCCATTATACTAAATGTGTGGGGAGAATAACAGATAATGTTTTCATAAGGGGTATTGTAAATCATTATACTATGAAAGGTATATTCATTGTGAAATTGATTGCCTATGTAATGTGAAAAAGTTAGATAAATGTGAAAATATAGAGAAAGCTACCCATAATACACCATGGAAACTCCATTATTTTAAATGTATAGATTTATGAATTATTCTAACCAATTCCCTTGTCTGATGGTTAATGATGATGACTAATATCATTAACCTATTATGCTGAGGGTCCAATGGCAATCTCATGTGATCAAAATTTCCAATGAGGGGTGTGATAACAGTTTGGTAAAAGGTACACTTATCATCCACATTATAACTGCTAATGAATTATTTAAATATGGATAAACCCATTAATTATTTTCCAATGAATATTCTAAGGGTATCATGATTCCTCCAACATGAAAATATATATAATTATTCATTTAAAACCTTAATGTTATGATGATAACATCCAAATTTTATGATTCATCTCAGGTTGACGGTTGTGGGAATGTGCTTCCTACAAATAATTTCATTCTTCCTCTAGTTTAATTTGATGTTTTCATGGGCACAAATTCTCTTTCTCCACATAAATACTACATCAATTTTCAAGGACTTGAGTTTTCATCATATATTTGAAACCAAAAAATAATAATATATCAATGTAATGAAAAGTAATAACACTCGATAGAGATCACATCTATTTTATGGGCCTTAATCCATAATCAAAACGGGTGTTTATCTCAGATGGTTGTCATGAAAGTCAATGTTGATGATATTTCTTTTGTTTTGGAATTTATTGTTGTATTTTTGAAATATTTTCCATGAATTGAACCATAAAATTATGGTTAGTTCGCAATATAACTCATACCTAGAGACACAATGGTTTTAATAACTCCCATTAGATTATTCGTGATTAAGCTGTAAGAATTGAAAAGAAACTCTAGAAAAACATTTATAAGAGATTCATTTAGAAATGAGGGTCACCATGGAATGCTCCTATTCTTTTTTAAAAGAAAAAAGGATCAATGTGTTAATGAATAGATTATCATCAAATAAACATGCTAACAAATAAGAACTAGTACCCACTTCATTGTATTGATAACATATTGCATTAAATGTTCTGAGATCAATACTTTTCCAAGATTTACTATTATTCTGGATATCACTATTTAAGGTCCATGAATTAGGATGTACTGAATATAAAATTCAATACATGATATAGACGCCATGAATGTATATTGATTCCATCAGATGTTACTAATTCCCATACTATATTCATGCATTTAATTAAGAGCGTCTTTAGATATTAACTTGATTATTTTAGCATATTCTTGATAAATTATATTATTATCTATTCAAAAAGAATGTATGATCATAAATATCACATGATAATTGTACTAAAAAACCTAAATAGGGTGAAACTGTATGGAATGTTTACAAAAAATGTTATTTCATTGCAAAAGGTGCCATATTCTGCATCAAATAATCTCATAAGATGGCATAAAGGAAGATATGTGAATGATTGAGGTTATTAAATGTTAGAACAGACCAACTAGGGTGAATGAGATCCATTGTATTCAAGATTTATATAGATATTTTTAAATGGTTGTAGAGAATTTATCATGACTATCTAATCCATTGACCATGGTAACTCCAAAGGTGTCATGTTCTGTTGAAATGATAAATGTGATGAAAATTTCAAGGAAGTGAAGAAAATATTATTCAGCACTATTATTCATACATTTCTTTGTAGCGTAGAAGTGTTTGAAAACAATAGTGATTCACTAATGAAGGGATTGACATTTTTTATTATTAATACTGGCATGAATGGAACATCTACTCACATAAATGGAAGAAATAAGAGAAAATTTACCAAAAATCACGATTTGAAGTTATCTGCGGTAATTTTTAAAACAAATATATTAATCCATTATATTTATAGATAAAATTGTGGTATATATATATACCAATATTAAAATATTAAAGTACATATTCACAAAAAATGAGTTTAATATGTTCAATATAATATTGTTATAGAGGATTAAAGATTACTACTTCTCAATATATTACCCCCATGGGAATGTGAACATGGTGGCAAATGATTTTACTGGAAAGGATTAGTCTATATTATCTATGAAAATCATTACAAAAGATCCAATATTTATGGATATGCAATGTTTGGACCATGAAATCTATAAGGAAGGAGAAAAATATTATATTTCTTAATTGAATATATAACCATCTATCCATATGGAGATTAAATAGGTGAGGAAGGAAGATATAGAGCATTAAAAGAAGTATAGAAATATTAATTAGTTTTACCATGATAATTAAGGAATGATAAGGTTCATGAATAATTTAATTATTCCACCCATAATAGATTCAAATTATCTAATAGAGGTAGATTATACTTCACAATTCATTATTCATCCAAGAATTAAGAATATATGTAGATATTTTAATGAGTACATCTGGCTGGATGTAATTAAGAGAGATATCAAAGAGTTTATGTCATGGTTTTATTTATATAAGGAATTTAAGGATAAGAGAAAAAATTATAGGTTAAGTTACATCCACTACCCAAAAAAAATTTTCATTGGGAAATCATCACCATTTTTTCTAGACTCTGATAAAAGTCTACTAGTAATAGTATTATATGTATTTTTTTCGATCACCTTACAGAGACAGAAAACATCGTCACTATCACATAAGACTTCCCTCTAGATTATTTTTAAATGATATAAATTATGAATGTGGTAAAGTCGTAAGGAGTACCACATTTGAATATGTATAATTGGGATCTGAGGGTTACCTTAAGGATTTACTGATTTTTTCGTCATGTTATTGATAAAGAGTTAAGTTTCAGCACTTCATATCATCCACTGACCTATGTTATTTATGAGATGAAAATTCAATCATTATCGGATATATTGAGTTCTTATTATTCTAATTTCATTGGTTGATGGGATAAACATCTTCCTCATGTTTAATTTTATCAAAATAATAGATTTCACTCATGAATTATAATGGGTACATATAAATACAAATATGGAAATAAATGTATAGTTCTGACGTGTTTCAATGATGTTAGGAAAAGAATAATATTTATAACTAGATATATAATGAAATGGAAGATAAAGTTAGAGAAATTTAGCAACATTTCATGGAACCTAAGAGTTGGTAGTGGATTTATGATGATAATCACCAACATGATCTAGAAATTGATGTTGGTGAAAATGTGTTTTGAATAATTACTTTATGGGTGAAGGTTATGATATTTAAAAAGAAAGGGAAATTAATCTATATGTATACTGGTCCCTTGAAAATTATTGATCATAGTAGAAAAATATCTTATCACATGGAGCTTCCACCAAACCTCCCTCAAGTTCATGAAGTATTCCATGTATCTATGTTCAGGATGTAAATACCTAACTCATCAAATGTACTGAACTCATAGGTTTTAACCATGTAGCATGATCATTCTTTTGAAGGAAAATTGAGTGGTATTCTAAATTATTACGAGATAGTTCTTTAAAATAGAAATACTCAAATGTTTAATGTTTTTCATGAATCTGCCATTATGATGAAGCTATGTGGGATCTTGAGGATATTATGATGTAGAAGTGTCCTTATTTTATGTATATGTGTGATTAATTTGATGGTATAAATTTATTTTAAGGGGTTTCAAATGTAATACCTAGTGTTTTTGTATATTTTTTCATTGACATATTATATTAAACAAAGAAAAAAGTTCATCATGAATTACCCAAAACACCGTGCAATGAATGTGCAAATGAAAAACTTAGTTAGCTAGAATTAAAAATAACCCTTGATTTAATATAACAATGTTATTCTTTTAATGTAGATATTGAAACACAATCATTTTAACCTTGTATTTAAACATGTTGAGATTAATATAAATAAATAAATATTTAATATTTTGTATAACGATATTAAATAATAAAAACATATTGACTACAAAGTATTTATTTATAACTAATTTTTTTAAATTTTTAGAATACATTTTTGTCATACAAAATGTATTTTTATTATTCGTTTTTATAAAAATAATAAAAATAATAATTAAAAAATTTAGAAATTGAATATGATAAAAAAAATTATTATTTCACAATTATCTTAGGGTTATGTTATTAGATTTATCTAAAATGATTCATTATTTGACGAATATAGAAAAATACTGAATTTTCATTGAATAATACAACTATGTATAATTTAATTATAATGTTAAATTATATTTTAAATTGGTTTTAAATAAACATTAGTTCAATTATACATCCAATAATCCTTTTTTCATTTAAATCAATTTCATATTGACATTTAATATATAAATTTTGTAATCATTTGAACAATTTTCTATTTAAAAACCCACATTCTCATCTCATTTATGAGATTAAATTTAAATTAATATTTTAAACTAATATGAATGTAATTCGGAAAAATTGATTCCTTATTTTGAGAATAAATAATTAACATTTTATAATTTGGTAAGATATTTTTTTTACCAACTCGTATAGTAAAAACCATATTTATTGTTTAATAATTTAAGGTAAAAATCTGTATACATGGGGGATAAATTAAAAATATAATGGATAAAAATAACCCAAAAAATTCCAACACCTATTGGTAGATAAAATTATAACTTCATTTCTTATGGTATTTATTATGATACATTATTCGACCCATGTAAAATGAAACAATATGGATAGATGAATTTCTATAAAAAATTACAAGTGTGCCACTCACCTCACTTATAAAAAGGCCACCCCTTCTCCTCTTCATTACACACATTCAAACTCTTTTGGTTCATCCAATACCTACCCAGATCACATTAAAACAAACCTCCTCATAGAAAATAATAATTAGTTTAGAAATAAATCTATCCATGGAAGGAATTTGGACTAAATCTTAGGAGGATATCGAATGAATAGAAGGTTTGAATGTGTATGATTAATGTCATGAATAAATGTATGGGATTATTTTATCATTTTTACTTCTCGTATGAATAAGTTATTTTAGGAAACTATATTCACTCATCATGTGCAAAGAAGTCCCCTTTAAATGAAATATAATTTATCTCTTTGTCCTCATGATATTTTTAGTTCTATCTTTATATTATTCCTACTTGGGATATAAAATTCAAAGCTACCAATGTTGCAATTTTTTCATGTTACACTCTCATTATTTATCAAGATTGATTATGATAAGGTTAATATTGAAAAAATAATATTATTCACCTCTAATTAAGGTCATGAATTTTTTTCTCCAATAGTTATTCATGGTATTATCATTAAATAGTACCATTTTCATCATTTGGTAGTAAATTTAATTGAGAATATGTATTTATGAATATTCGAAAAGTTTTCTCTCTTCGTTTGGAAATAAAATTTAATCCATGACATTGTTTTATGAAAATGTATTAATTTTTTTTATTAATCACATATTATTTTTAAATTTCATTTTCACCATTTTTTAATTTTTTTACAAAAACGATATGAAAATAATTTTCATGTCATTCTCTAGAAAATTACCTTTGGACATTTTTTAAAAATGTAATAATAATAATTTTTTGATACATAAATAATAATAAAACTTCAAGCCATTATTAAATTTATATTCATTGAAGATTCATTTATAATAATTCGAGTTTATTTTAAAATAATAATATTGTTATAATGTTTTATATTTTTTTCAAATCGGAAATGATAATTTCCACAATTGTTTTAAAATACACAATGAAAATACTTTTCCATCAAGTATGACATATGTTGATGTTACCTATTTATTTTTGAGTATTATATCCAGGAGAATTATTATTATTATTTCTCGGAATAGTTAATGTTTATATTAGAATGAGGCTTGTAAAACACATTGCTCTTCCATAGGTTACACCATGATTAAATTATTATGAATTCCAATTCTTTTTTTTGCACGAGTTATTATATAATTTAATATTAAATTGATTATGAAACCTCACTCTTATCTATATGTTATGATATGATATAATGTTTATGAAACCCATTCCATTTCATGGGTTATTATATTTTGGATGATTTGTGATTTAGTTTAAATCATAAATAGGTTTTTCATTATAAGAAGGGTGGGGCCTATATCTCCATATAAATCATTGGGTAATGATATATATCTAATGATATATAATTAAATAGATGTGGTAGTAAACTGGTTTATGTAAAGGACTTTTTCTCCTATGATGGTCTTATGAGGGGACATTTACTACTATGATTTTCTATGATTATGTGTATTCCAATAATCTATATCTTTTGCTAATGTTATGATCTAATGGATCATGGTCTTTGATTTACATATGATTCATGTTTTTTGACTAACCAATATTTAATCATTTACTATATATTCTGATATTTTATTTGCGAGGTATGGTTTTCAATTTTTATGATTATGTTCACTTACACTTATGTTCATGTAATTCTTATGTATCTCAAATTTTCACCCATAGTAATATTATAATATCACCATTTCATTTGATTATTTTCCCTAGGTTATGAATAAATTTATTACAAATTATATTTCTAAAAATTCAGTTAGTTGTGAAGATCATTGTGGAAGATGATGTAGTTTAATTATGGACTAGTTTTTTGTGCTACCATGTTTCCAAATACACAAAAATATTTCTATAAATAAGAATGTGTTAGTTTAATATAATTAATATTGTTCTAAAATGTTATATTATCTATGTGATTTAAGCCATGTTTAATATAGTTTTCATGAACTATGTGAAAATAAAATCAAATACTATTTTTAATTTTTATGTGTTAATAACCCTAGTTATAATTTTTCTAGAACTATGTACACATATAGTATCCATATATTGGATTTTTTGTTAAGAAAAAATGTGTTACTATTTCCTCATAAAAACATTATGATGTTCTTTTAAACTTATAATCGAAGAATATCATGTGTTTGTGTTACCTAATTTACTTTTTTTAAATTTATTTCCCAAGGTTTATACTAAATATCCTCTAATAAAAACTATAAATACTAAAATAGTTATATCCCAGAGTCAATAGTTACATTTTAACATAGGTTCTAGATATAGGTGGTTAAATCCCAAAGGACATAACAGTTTATAATACAGAAAAACTCAACACATAATTGAATTTCACATTTTATTCCAAAACATAAAATAAAACATAAACTTCTAATTTATTTTACCATTATTAACATAGAAAATACCTAAATATCAATCATAATTTACTTTCTACAATATTGTAGAAAATAAACATAATAATTTCATGACCTCTAATAGTTAGTAAGGGTATTTGTACTGTATAAGAAATAATGAATAAATAAGTCACAATCAATATAGAAATGTAAATAATGGAAATACACTACATTTAATAAATATCTTAAACATTAATAAAATATTTAATGAATAATATATTATCAAAATAATTCCATTTAAATAGTCACTTAATATAGAAACTTATCCATGGATATTATAATTATTTTAATAATCACATAGTCATCAACAACTAATCTATTAATGAGGGAGATCATAATTATAGACATCAAAACAATTCCATTAAGGCCTAATGGAATGAAATATTACATAATTGGGTAATGTTTTGGACCATAACTCATGTTAGTCTGTCTCATGGGACCTATAAATCAATCTAGTGTCTATAGATTTCCCTACTCAACCCAAAGTCTATTTCATTCTTAATATGGTAGGGAAAAAACATAATAAATTAATAATTCATATTGAAAACAATCATACAAAATTTTAATAATTTACACATTAAATAAACATACTATATATGAAAATTCATTTTGGAAAACTAGGATACAAGTTTCAATAAGATACACATCTAATAAAAAATATAAACTATTAAGATTACAATGGGAAATTGTGTCAAAATAGTACATCCTAAACAAACTGATCATATTAAATACTAGTAAATAATTATTATTTCATACTTATAAGAAATCCCCAATGGAGTATAATTTCAAATGGTAGTTTAGGTCTTTAATGAATAAAAATAACATAAAACCCCATTTAATCATTTAATGGAAACATCATTTTAAAAATAAATCATATTCAAAGAATCAAAATTTCCTAAATTCTAGGTAAAATATTTTCATTACATACAACCTTATACTGAAGTAATGGAAACATAAAAACAATCATCATTCATTATGTATGGTAATACCGTGTTTTCCAAATATGTTAAAATTTTTGTTTACACTATTTTAAAAAGGATAAAAATAAACTGGTTCAAAAATTCATTGGAATATTGTATAAAAAAAATTAAATAGCTTCACAACAATTACAATACACTTAATAAATAATTTGAAGAATTATTAAAAAATATTTGAAACTAATTTATGAAAACATCGATATGTAAAAAAGGTTATTTGACTAATGATTGAAACGAGGTTTGTATCATTTGTTCATAATGAGAGGTAAATGATAGGAAAAAGTTAATTGTATATAAATAAAAATAATAGTGTAAAATTCATTAGTTTAATTAAATATTGATCTAGATATTTCATTATTTGAATCTCAATTATTTAAAATCTTGTTAAATAATGGGATCAAACAGAATCATATCAAACACTGTCAACCTTTGAATCATAAACACCATGAAATAAATGAAAATAAATTAATTATTATATACCACGAAGAAAAAATTATTCATTATATAACATATAATGGGTGAATTACATAAAACAAATGGAAGAACTATGTGCTGAATATAGAATATGTATCACATATGTAATATTTATATAAGAAACCCTTACCAAAGGTCTGATTTCATTCTATCATGTCCTATTGCCTAAATAAAATGTATATTATTATTATAAATATATTATAGAACCATACACAGATATTTTATACCACATGTTATTTACCCATTGTAATCCATAACGTCTTTATTAATAATTCAGTGTTTAGATAACAGTTTATTGTTATAATTTCATTGGTATTAATGTATGTTTTCGTAATAAATATATAATCCACACTGCTACATTATCTCCATGAATGGAGGTATTGAAAAACAATTCACACTTCTCTATGGAGGTTGTAGTCCACACATACAAACAAACGACATTAGAATTCTTAATCAGTGGATAAAAAAAAGGTAAAGGATATATTATATTCCAATACTATAATTATAATATAAATATTGTATATATTAATTATTTTCATCTTTGTAATCATCCATATAAAATGGTGATGAAAATAAAATTACACTTCTACGTAGAGACGGTAAGGAATTCCTATGTATGAGCGATGTATTCGCTTTCCATAGGATGGAAAAGTTGTGGAAAATGGTTAAATAAAATAGTAAAAAATATAAATATATTAATGATAATTTTGTCATTATTTTTGAATGATTTATATGTATATTTAGGTATTATCATAATAAATAAACATGAATGTTTTTATAACGATGATTATCTATTCTATGAGAGACCTCATTTGCCTTACATCACATGAAATGAATGGTTGGTATTAAGGGAAGATTAGATATTATAAGTTAAAGGTATGTAACTTAGGATGTTATTATGGTATACATTAATTCAAATAGAGTCTTTGAACTTTTTTAATATGTTAATATAGAAGGATCCCTTCACATGTGATGAGAGGAGAAACCATTGAAATATGTAAATTATTAAATTAATACAAAATTATATTCAATTTAATATGGATCCAAATTAATGTAATTATAATATTAGATATTTATAAGTATAAATAAAACCATCCAATAATACTTATACAGGCTTATGTAATATTGAAAACCTTAACTGGTAGTTTTAACCCCCAATTAACCATTTTGACGATTACCATGAAATCATTGTTTTTTACTCTTTAAAGGTTATGAATTTAAATATGAGAGTATTATTGATAACTAATTAGAAAATGGTGATATTTTATACCATATACCATTCAATTTTCTGAATATAATATTTTTATGATTTTGAAATCATTTAATGATTTATTATTTAGCAGTAGATACCATTAATGTCATTTTTAGACTATTCATATAGTTCCCAATAAAAATATAATATATTTAAATTTAATTTAAATATAAACAATTATAATTTCATTAATATGATAGACTAATCTATAAAATTTATTAACAAAATAATTCATCAAACCATTATTAATTTTAAAATTTTTTAATAGAATTAATTTTATTTTTCAATTAGATGTTCATGTATATTGTTTGATTTTTTTAATTTTATATTGTAATTATGCCATCAATAAAATGTAAAATAAATTAACATTATAAGAGATTTAATTCATTTTTCAAATAAAATCCGAATACCATTGATAATATATTTTTATCCATATGAAATAATAATAAATATATTAAAATAATGAGAGTGCATTGTTGTATTTATTTTTCACATAAAAATGTATTAAGGTCATTTTAAATTAAAAATGGAACCAAATGGAATATCATAAAATATTTGGAAATTATTTCCTAACTTAACTCATAAAAAAATTATTAAGGTAGATTCTGTATATTTTTTTTGTATTACAACATTATATTCAACCCAAATGATTTATTCTATCCTTGGTGGAAAATGTTTACCATGAATATTATTCATGTTGAGAAAAAATAAAAGTTGTTGTTTTGCCAAAGTTTTTACTCTTGATTCCAAATATTGAATCAATTTGCAATGATTACATTTCTATAATTATCAAAAATCACTATCTAAATAATCATTACAAAAGAAACGAAAATAGGTTTTATAAAAAAAAATATTTTAAGATTACATATATATATTTATAACTATCTCATTCCTAGTAAATACAATTACATAAATTATAAAAAATCAGTTAAATATTTAATATATTCATTCATTAATAGATATTAACTAATTTATTTAGATAAAAACACATTTTGAAAGTCATTTTTTCCCTAATAAATATTTTTATTCCTTGAAAAGCTATTATTTTTATTTATAACAAGTTGAAAACAAGTGAATTATGTATATATATATTTATTATATTTTTATAATTTATATATCCTTAATAATACTCACCAATCAGATAGATAAAATATAAATAAATCATTAAATAAAAATATTATAATTGTATATCAGGAATTTTTTAAAATATGGATATCTAATTAATAGAAGTTATCAAAGAAAAAACAAATTCTATTAGGAAAATAATTGCGACATACCAAGTAATTAATGAATAATATATATTTTTTTTATCTACGTCTATTAATGAATTATATAGTGTTTTAGAGGCTTAAAATGAGAATAAATCCAATCTTAAGCATGGAATACACTAATATTTTTGAAAGATTGTTTTACTGCCTGTTGATGGAAAACCATTTTTAAATCAAACTTTTGACAATTTTATAAGCTCTATTTGATGAAATAAACTTATTTTTTATGATTGGGACATTGAAATTTACTTTGGGTATATTTTTGGTATTTTTCTGATAAAGTTCATTTTTTAATGAATAGTGAAAAATGTTGTATTTTTATTCAAAGACTCTTTTAAATCTATTTTATTTATATGATTATATTATATTTTGAATTGTTTTTAATTATAAATTAGAATATATTTTTACCATTTAATCCAATAGTGGTCGTTGGAATTAATTTCTCATTGAAATTGAACTTAAACTAGTGTCAATCTTTTGATACTTATTGTTTCATAAAAACACGTATTTGCTCTGATAGCGGGAATTAATTATTAAATTAATTAATGTAACTTATATGTTTTGAATTTTGTAAAATAGAAATCATTTTTGAATTCAGAATATCAAATATAGCTTAGGGTTATGTTTTGGTATTTTTCTGAAAAACATCAATTTTTGATGAATAGTGAAACCACTAAGTGGTACTTAAAAAACTGATTTTTCGTTTAAATGAAATTTTACCACCTCTGTGTTTTGAATTTCAAAAATCTGACATACATGGTTTTAATTAAGAAGTAAAATGTGGTTCAATGGGATTAAAATAATTTTTTTGGTGAATAGTAACTTTTAAGATTATTAATCGCGATTAGAGGTAATTAGTGCAATTTAAGGTAAGAAAAATGTTTTCATAATATGAAATGAACTTGACACATGTCCTACCCTTATTGGATGTGTCATTGCCGACCATAAAAATCCACGGGTCAACTTGGGGACCCCATGGAGCCACATTGGAAGGAAAATGACATTAATATCTTTTTGTTTAATGTTAAAGTTAAAATGACACAAACATGAGTTTTTTTACTAAAACAATTGTTACATGGGGTTATACAAGTCAGATATTTGACTATAAATAATAATTGGAAATTAAAAATGATTTCCTACATTATATTATTTTTTCATAATTTTTAGACATTAAATATATTAAATTATTTATGAAACCATGATGATGCAGCGATGACCTCATTATTTAACGATTTAAATAAAATGATAATATAATGTAAAATCTAAGACCTAAACTTGTCAAAAATTTATTGGATGGGTTTATTTCGAACCCGTATCACCTTATCCTTGAAATTTATAATTGTGGAACCTTTTTTATCCGACAATCATTTTATAACAAAGTATCTTTTCTTAACTTTCCAAGAGTGCCCATCCTCTCCTCTTATAAAAGGCCCCCACCTCTACCACCTTATCCAAACATCCAAAGCCTCTGTCTCGTCCAACCCCTGCCCATTTTGTCTCTCCACATCCTTCTCTTACTCCTTGAAGCCTCACTTTGGTAAAAAGTCTTCCCAAGAAATCCTTTGATCTCAAATCAAAAAGATTTACCCGTTTTAAAGGTAGTGTTTTTCTTGTGTTCTTATGTTTTATTTTTATTCTCCAACCCTCTAAACTATTTTTATTCTTTTCTTTTGTAACAAAACAGTATCTTCAATATACTAGGATGTTGTTATAAGAAATATTCAAGCCACACTTACACACACCTATAACTAATGGTTAAAGGACGTACTGTTTCTGTGGATGGTGAATTTCTGCCTCACGAAACGATGATTGTTCAAAACTCATATAACACCTTCAAAGGTGGCCATTAAGATGTCACTATATTTATATATGATATATAATATGTTTATGTTTTACTTAAGCTTATGTATTTTTCATTTATGGCATACCATTATGGTTTCCATTATGGGTAAACGCGATATCTTCATTTTAGGAAGTGCGGACTACCACCCCCTCAAAGTGATTCGATTCATTAATACCATATATAGTACGTATAATGGATAGATTGAATGATATTATATGTGATACAGTACTGGAATTATAATAATATTATGTATCATTGTGTTTTAATTCCATTAAATATGAAATAGAAATGGAAGTAGCGTTCATGCGTACGTACGGCTTACCGTCTCCATGAACGGTGTATTTCATTTATTACCTCTAAATGTTATGTAATATTATAAATGAATGTATATACAGGAAATATATGGTATATATATGATATCTACATCATGAGTATAACTCTAGATATAATGGATACATGAACACCTTTTAATTATAAAGAGCATATTTTTGACTCAAGTACCAATGATCGTTAAAACGACCGTTATTAACATTAATAATTACATAGTGTTCATGACATGGTAATAAGAGATATAAAAGGAATAATGAACATGAAAATGGTTCTTAAGAAATTAGAAATTAAATCATGTTTATTATTCAGTACGTTAAAGAACGATTGAGTCAAGTCGGACCCAAGGTATGGGACTTCGTCTCAATCTCCTTTCATTGAGGCATATTTTGTTTTATACACAACCTTCTTTTATATGGTGTATAAACCCCTTTGAATTTTAAATTTATCCGAAATGAATATTTTTCAAACAAAGTATTTTACTGAACGACAAAAGGGAATGTTTTTGTCGTACGTATGCGGCGACAACGACTTCTCCGCCGCCATGACCATTATTTGAGTTTCAACTTCCTCTACAAGCCATACATTTTTTAAAAGAAATATAAGTACCATTTTTTACTTTTCAATTATTTTGGTATTGAAAATGGTTTTCATAATGTTTTTATTATATCAATGTGTTGTATTGATATCTTGTGATTGAAATGTGGAAATGTTAGGTTTCCTTTATGTATGTTTTATGTGATACGATTATGTTATGGTTCTTGGGAATTATTATGAAGATGGGTGGTTCTGTGAAAAACTAAGGGTGGGTGAGCCCGATATAGATCTCTACTACATTGGGTAACATGAAGGGGTTAAACGTTAAGTTTTCTTCGAAGAGATTTAGGGAATATACTGTTATGAGTTTTCCAAACGTAACTAAGAGGGTTACTCCCTACGTAAGAATGTTAGGAATTCCTCAAGTTACCTTTATGTATTATGATTTCTATGATTTATTCATGATTTGATGAGGTATGTTTAAGTTATTATGTTTTATGAGTAGAGTATGACTTCATTGACTCTTATGTATACATGTACTCATGTTTCCATTCCATATTTTTATACCCCTTATTGAGCTTTTTATTCTCATCCAAATATTTTAAAATGTTTTTCAAAGGTCAAGGGAAGGGTACTTGATATGATGATAGTGTCAAGGAATTGTCGAGAAAGAATCCATGTTTTATTTTAAATATGATTCTGTTGATGGGAATAAATGAATACTATCTTTTATTGTAACCACTTTGTTTAAATGTGGGATTTAATGCATGTTTTATGATCTAATTCTCTAAAACTCTAAAACTGAAAAAATCCTCAAGGTGTATTCTTGAAATATCTCAAGATTAAGTAATGTTTAAGGATGGGGCCTTATAGTTGGTATCAGAGGTTGGTTTAGATAACTTTAGGAGTTATAATTCTATTAAATTATTACCCAAAATTTTTTATGGACAAAATTGAAATGATATAGAAATTTAAAATTTCCATGTTGCTTCATCTAAGACATGTTTATTAAGAATGGTTTTTCGTAGAAGAACCATAGTAGATTTTCTGGGAAGGCATACTGAGGGAAATTACCTTCCAAATCAGAAACCCGAGATGGTAAGAGTCAGAATTGAACAGTTTGTTGCAGTGATGGCTCAGTTGATTCAGGTGATAAATGGTGGTTGTGTTTAATGATGATATTTTGGTGTTTTCTAAAAGTTAAGAGGAGAATGAAAGTCATTTAAGGGTTATTTTGAAAACCTTAAAAGAAAATAAATTGTATGGGAAATTCAGAAAGTGTGAGTTTTGGTTGCAATAAATTTCTTTCCTTGGTCACATTGTTTCTAAAGATGGGATAACCGTTGATCCTGCAAAAACAAAGGTTGTTGAAGAATGGCCAAGACCCAAAAATGTAATAGAGATTCGTAGTTTCCTTGGTTTGGCAGGCTATTATCGAAGGTTTGATAGAAAATTTTCACTGTTATCTAGTCCATCGACTAAGATAACTCGGAAGGGTGTTAAGTTTATCTAGACAAAATAATGTGATGATTGTTTTCAGGAATTGAATAGAAGATTGGTGAATGCTCCGTTTTGGCACTACCTTCCAGGAATGGGGAGTTTTTTTATCTACAGTGATGCTTCATTGAACGTATTTGGTTGCGTCTTAATGTAGAATG
This sequence comes from Viscum album, assembly GCA_963277665.1. Taxonomy (NCBI): domain Eukaryota; kingdom Viridiplantae; phylum Streptophyta; class Magnoliopsida; order Santalales; family Viscaceae; genus Viscum; species Viscum album. The sequence goes on along the minus strand of OY728167.1, from coordinate 619,773,940 downwards.
ATCAGGTAATTGCTTATGCTTCATGACAGTTGATAAATTACCCTACACATGATTTGGAATTAGATGTTGTTGTTTTTGCACTAAAAATTTGGAGGCATCATTTGTATGGATTAAAGTGTGAAATATATACTGATCACAAATGTTTAAAGTATATATTCACTCAGAAAGAATTGAACATGAGACAGAGTAGATGACTAGAATTTATCAAGGATTATGATTGTAAAATTCATTTCCATCCAGGAAAAGAAAATAATGTGGCTGATGCTTTGAGTCGAAAACGTAATGCTTCATTAACAATGTTGCATTTGGAACGTGATCCTCTGGTTAAGGATTTGATGAACTTTGGCATAGATGTTTTTGGTGAAGGATGTCCTTCTGTTTTGTTTCTGGTATCAGTGAAATCTTCTCTATCAGACAGAATCAAGCATGAACAGAAGCAAGACAGTGAGTTGCAGAAAAGGTAGAGCTGGTTCAGAAGGGTAGGTTTCCTGAATTCAACATTGATAATGATTGGGTTTTGAGATTTGGGAAGAGATTGTGGGTGCCTTGTGATTCAAAGTTGAAGAGAGAGTTGTTATGTGAAGCTCATAGTTCTCCATTTTCAGTTCATCCAGGCAGTACTAAGATGTTCAAAGATCTGCGGGAGTATTACTGGTGGGATAGAATGAAAAGAGATATTGCTGATTTTACTGTGAAGTGTTTGACTTGTCAACAAGCTAAAGCAGAGAGGTAGTTACCGAAAGGGATTATTCAGCTTTTAGCAGTACCAGAATGGAAATGGGAAAATATATCCATGGACTTCGTTGTGCGATTGCCGAAGACACCTCGAGGTAATAATGAAATCTGGGTTATTGGTGATCGTTTGACTAAATCTGCTCATTTTCTTTCTATACGAGATACTTTTTCCCTAGATCAACTTTCCCGTTTTGTATCATAAAGAGATAGTTAGGTTACATGGATTTCCTCTCTCCATTGTATCTAATCGTGATCCTAGGTTCACTTCTAACTTTTCGAAAGGCCTTCAGAGGTCATTGGGTACTGAATTAAATTTTAGTTCAGCTTTTCTTCCCCAATCAGATGGGAAGTCAGAACGAACAATTCCGACTTTGGAAAATATGCTACGTGCTTCTTCGATGGATTATCAGGGAATTTGGGACCAACATCTTTCTTTGGTTGAGTTTTCATATAATAACAGTTTTCATTCAGGTATACAGATGGCACCATTTGAGGCGTTATATGGGAAGCGGTGTTGAACTCAAGCTTTCTAGGATGAAGTGTGTGAAAGGAAGTTGATGGGACTATAATTGGTAGAAGAGATGGTAGAAAAAGTTCAGTTGATTCAGAAACACAAGAGAATAGCTCAGAGCAGGCAGAAGAGTTTTGCGGATAACCGGAGGAAGGATCTATCTTTCGAGGTAGGTGATCATGTCTTCCTCAAGGTTTCTCCATGGAAAAGTGTGATGTGATTTGGTAAGAAAGGAAAGCTCAGTCCAAGGTCCATTGGACCATATGAAATTCTGGAGAGAGTTGGACAAGTTGCATACCGAGTGGATTTACCTCCGAGCTTATCTCAGGTACACAATGTTTTTCTTGTTTCGATGTTGAGAATGTATATGCCAGATCCATCTCATGTTTTGAGTCCTGAGGTAGTTCAGATGGAAGAGAACCTATCTTATGAGGAAAAACTGGTCCAGATTTTTGACCACAGGGAGCAAGTGTTACGGAATAAGGTAATTCATCAGGTAAAGGTTTTGTGGAAAAACCACATTATTGAAGACGCAACATGGGAATCTGAAAATGTAATGAGGGCTAAATACCCTCACTTATTCGATAAGTAAATAAATTGCAGATACACAATTTTCTAAAGGGGGGAAGGATGTAACATCCCAAGTAAGTAATAAATAATAGATATTTTTTATCTATGTCTATTAATGAATTAGATAGTGTTTTAGAGGTTTAAAATGACAATAAATCCAATCTTAAACATGGAATACACTAATATTTTTAAAAGATTGTTTTACTGCCTCTTGATGGAAAACCATTTTTAAATCGAACATTTGAAAACTTTATAAGCTCTATTTTACGAAATAAGCATATTCTTTATGATTGGGACATTGAAATTTACTCTGGGTAAAATTTTGGTATTTTTCCGATAAAGTTCATTTTTAATGAATAGTGAAAAATGTTGTATTTTAATTCAAACCCTCTTTTTAATCTAATTTATTTATATGATTAGATTATATATTGAATTGGTTTTAATGTTAAATAATAATATACTCTTACCAGTTAATCCAATAGTGGTCGATGGAATTAATTTCACTTTGAAATTGAACTTAAACTAGTGTCAATCTTTTGAAACTTATTGTTTCATAAAAACACACTATTTGCTCTGACCACGGGAATTAATTATTAAATTAATTAATTTAACTTATATGTTTTGAATTTTGTAAAATAGAAAACATTTTTGAATTCGGAATATCAAATATATCTTAGGGTGATGTTTTGGTATTTTTCTGAAAAACTTCAATATTTGATGAATAGTGAAACCACTAAGTGGTACATAAAAAACAGATTTTTCGTTTAAATGAAATTTTACGACCTCTGTGTTTTGAAATTCAAAAATCCGACATACATGATTTTCATTAAGAAGTAAAATGTGGTTCAATGGGGTTAAAATAATTTTTTGGTGAATAGTAACATTTAAGTTTATTAATCGCGATTAGAGGTAATTAGTGTAATTTAAGGTAAGAATAATGTTTTAATAATATGAAATGAACTTGAAACATGTACTACCTTTATTGGATGTGTCATAGCCGAGCAAGAAAATCCATGTGTCAACTTGGGGACACCATGGATCCACTTTGTGAGGAAAATGATATTAATATCTTTTTAGTTAATGTTAATGTAAAAATGACACAAACATGAGTTGTTTTACTTAAACAATTTTTACATGGGCTTGTACAAGTCAGATGTTTGACTATAAATAGTCATTGGAAAGGTAAAAAGATTTCCTACATCATATTATTTGTTTAATCATTTTTAGACATTAAATAAATTAAATTATTTATGACACCATGATGATGTTGCGATGACCTCATTATTTAACGATTTAAATAAAATGAAAATATAATGTAAAATCTAAGACCTAAAATTGTAAAAAACCTATTGTATGGGTGGATTTAGAACCCTTATCACCTTATCCTAGAAATTTATAATTTTGGGTCTTTTTTATATGAAAATCATTTTATAACAAAGTATCTTTTCTTAACTTTCTAAGAGTGCCCCTCCTCTCCTCTTATAAAAGGCCCCCACCTCTACCACCTTACACGCACTTCCAAAGCCTTTTGCTGGGCCAACCCCTGCCCATTATGTCTCTCCACATCCCTCTATTACTCCTTGAAGTCTCACTTTGGGCAGAAGTCTTCCCAAGGATGCCTTTGAGCTCAAATCAAAAAGAGTTACACGTTTTAAAGGTAGTGTTTTCCCTTGTGATCTTATGTATTATTTTTGTTCTCCAACCCTCAAAAATCATTTTATTCGTTTCTTCTGTAACAACACTAGTATCTTAAATATACTAGGATGTGTTTATAAGAAGGATTCGAGCTAAACTTACACACACCTACATCTAATGGTTAAAGAACATACTGTTTCTGTGGATGGCGAATTTCTGCCTCACGAAACGATGATTGTTCAACACTCATATAACACCTTCAAAGGTGGCCATTAAGATGTCACTAGATTTATATATGATATATTATATGTTTATTTTTTACTTATGATTCTGTATTTTTCATTTATGGCTTACCTTTATGGTTTCCATTATGGGTAAACGCGATATCTTCATTTTAGGAAGTGCGGACTACTGCCCCCTCAAAGTGATTTGATTCGTTAATACCATATGGGGTAAGTATAAAGGATAGACTGAATGATATTATAAATGATACAATACTGGAATTATAATACCATTATGTATCATTATGTTTTAATTCCATTAAATATGAAATAGAAATGGAAGTAGCGTTCATGCATACGTACGGCTTACCGTCTCCATGAATGGTGCATTCCATTTCTTACCTCTAAATGGAATGTAATATTATAAATGCTGGTATATACTGGATATATATGGTATATATATGATATCTACATCATGAGAATAACTCTGGATATAATGGATACATGAATAACTTGTAATTATAAAGAGCATATTTTTTACTCAAGTATCAATGATTGTTAAAACAACCGTTATTAACTTAAATAATTATATAGTGTTCATTACATGGTAATAAGAGATATAAAAGGAATAATGAACTTGAAAAAGGTTCTTAAGAAAGTAGAAATTAACTCATGTTTATTATTCAGGACGTTAATGAACGATCGAGTTAGGTCGGACCCAAGGTATGGGACTTCGTCTCAATCTCCTTTCATTGAGGAATATTTTTTTTATACACAACCTTCTTTTATACGGTGTATAAACCCCTTTGACTTTTACGTTTGTCTGAAATAAATATATTTTAAACAAATCATTTTACTGAATGAAAAAAGGGAATGTTTTTTTCGTACGTATGCGGCGACAACAACTTCTCCACCGCCATGACCATTATTTGAGTTTCGGCTTCCTCTACAAGCCATACCTTTCTTTAAAAGAAAAATAAATACCATGTTTTAATTTTCATTTATTTTGGTATTGAAAATGGTTTTCATAATTTTTTTATTATATCAATGTGTTGTATTGATATCTTGTGATTGAAATATAGAAATTTTATGTTTCCATTATGTATGTTTTATGTGATACAATTATGTTATGGATCTTGGGAATTGTAATGAAGAAGGGTGGTTCTGTGATAAATTAAGGGTGGGTGAGCTGGATATAGCTCTCTAATGCATTGGGTAACGCGAAGGGGTTAAACGTTAAGGTTTCTCTGAAGTGATTTAGGGAATACACTGTGATGGGTATTCCAAACGTAACCAAGAGGGTTACTCCCTACGTAAGAATGTTATGAATGACTCAAGTTAACTTTATGTCTGATGATTTCAATGATTTATTCATGATTTGATGAGATATGTTTAAGTGCTTATGTTTTATGAGTAGAGTATGATTTCATTGATTCTTATGTATACATGTACTCATGTTTCCTTTCCATATTTTTATATCTCTTACTAAGATTTTTATGCTCATCCCAAGTTTTTGAAATGTTTTTCACCAGTCAAGGGAAGGGTACTTGATATGATGATAGTGTCAAGGAATTTTCAAGAAATAATCCATGTTTTATTTTAAATATGTTTCCGTTGATGGGAAAAAATGAATACTATCTTTTATTGTAACCACTTTGTTTAAATGTGGGATGTAATGCATGTTTTATGATCTAATTCTCTAAAACTCTAAACCTGAAAATATCCTCAAGGTTTATTCTTGAAATATCTCAAGATTAAGTAATGATTAAGGCTGGGGCCTTATAGTTGGTATCAGAGGTCGGTTTATATAACATTAGGAGTTAGAATTCTATTAAATGATTACCCAAAAATATTTTTTTATGGTAAAAATTGAAATGATATATCATTTGAAGATTACCATGTTGCATTATCAAAGACATGTTTGTTAAGAATGGTTTTTCGTAGAGGAAATCGAGTAGATTTTCTTGGAAGGCATACTGAGGGAAATGACCTTCCAAATCAGAAACCCGAGATCGTCAGAGTCAGAATTGAAAAGTATGTTGTAGTGATGGCTCACTTGATTCAGGTGATAAATGGTGGTTGTGTTTGTTGAGGATGTTTTGGTGTTTTTGAAAAGTAAAGAGGATCATGATAGTCATTTAAGGGTTATTTTTCAAACCTTAAAAGAAAATAAATTGTATTGGAAATTAAGCAAGTGTTATTTTTGGTTGCAACAAATTTCTTTCCTTGGTCACATTATTTCTAAAGATGGGATAACTGTTGATCCTGTAAAAACAATGGTTGTTGAAGAATGGCCAAGTCCCACAAATGTAACAGAGATTCGCAGTTTCTTTGGTTTGGTAGGCTATTACTGAAGGATTGTTAGAAGTTTTTCACAGTTATCTAGTCCAATGACTAAGCTAACTCAGAAGGGTGTTATGTTTATCTGGACAATAGAATGTGATGATTGTTTTCAGGAATTGAAAAGAATATTGAAGAATGCTCCTGTTTTGGCACTACCTTCCAGGAATGGGGAGTTTGTTATATACAGTGATGCTTCATTGAATGGACTTGGTTGCGTCTTTATGCAGAATGATCAGGTAATTGCTTATGCTTCACGACAATTGAAAACTCCTGAGGTGTATTACCCTACACATGATTTGGAATTAGCTGATGTTGTTTTTTCTCTAAAACTTTGGAGGCGTCATTTGTATGAAGTAAAGTGTGAAATATATACTGATCACAAAAGTTTAAAGTATATATTCACTCAGAATGAATTGAACATGAGACAGAGGAGATGGCTAGAATTAATCAAGGATTATGATTGTACAATTCATTACCATCTGGGAAAATCAAATAAAGTGGCTGATGATTTGAGTCGAAAAAGTAATGCTTCATTAACAATGTTGAATTTGGAACGTGATTCATTGGTTAAGGATTTGATGAACTTTGGAATAGATGTTTTTGGTGCAGGATGTCCTTCTATTTTGTTTCATGTATCAGTGAAATCTTCTTTATCAGACAGAATCAAGCAAGCACAGAAGCAAGACAGTGAGTTGCAGAAAAAGGTAGAGCTGGTTCAAAAGGGTAAGTTGCCTGAATTCAACATTGATAATGATTGTGTTTTGAGATTTGGGAAGATATTGTGTGTGCCTTGTAATTCACAGTTGAAGAGAGAGTTGTTATGTGATGCTCATAGTACTCTGTTTTCAGTTCATCCTGGCAGTACAAAGATGTACAAAGATCTGTGGGAGTCTTACAGGTGGGATGGAATGGAAAGAGATATTGCTGATTTTACTGTGAAGTGTTTGACTAGTCAATAGGTTAAAGTAGAGCGGTAGTTACCGAAAGGGATGCTTCAGCCTTTACCAGTACCAGAATGTAAATAGGAAAATATATCCATGGACTTCATTGTGGGATTGCTGAAGACACCTCGAGGTAATAATGCAATCTGGGTTATTGTTGATCGCTTGACTAAATCTGCTCATTTCCTTGCTATACGAGATACTTTTACTCTAGATCAACTTTCCCATTTGTATATTAAAGAGATAGTCCCGTTACATGGAGTTCCTCTCTCCATTGTATCTAATCGTGATCCCAGGTTCACTTCTAACTTTTGGAAAGGCCTTCAGAAGTCATTGGGTACTGAATTAAATTTTAGTACAGCTTTTCATCCCCAATCAGATGAGCAGTCAGAACGAACAATTCTGACTTTGGAAGATATGCTACGTGCTTGTTCTATGGATTTTCAGGGAAGTTGGGACCAACATCTTTCTTTGGTTGAGTTTTCATATAATAACAGCTTTCATTTCAGTATACAGATGGCACCATTTGAGGCGTTTTATGGGAAGCGGTGTCGAACTCCAGCTTTCTAGGATGAAGTGGGTTAAAGGAATTTGATGGGACTAGAATTGGTAGAAGAGATGGAAGAAAAAGTTCAGTTGATTCAGAAACACATGAGAACATCTCAGAGCAGGCAGAAGAGTTATGCGGATAACCAGAGGAAGGATCTATCTTTCGAGGTAAGTGATCATGTCTTCCTCAAGGTTTCTCCATGGAAAAGTGTGATGCGATTTATTAAGAATGGAAAGTTGATTCCAAGGTTCATTGGACGACATGAAATTCTGGAGAGTGTTGGATCAGTTGCATACTGAGTGGATTTACCTCTGAGTTTATCTCAGGTACACAATGTTTTTCATGTTTCGATGTTGAGAAAGTATATGCCAGATCCATCTCATGTATTGAGTCCATAGGTAGTTCAGCTAGAAGAGAAACTATCTTATGAGGAACAACCGGTCCATATTCTTGACCACAGGGAGCAAGTGTTATGGAATAAATTGATTCATCAGACAAATATTTTGTGAAAAAACCACATGATTGATGAGGCAACATGGGAATCTGAAAATGCAATGATGGCTAAATACCCCCCACTTATTCGATAAGTAAATAAATTGCGGGGACACAATTTTCTAAAGGGGGGAAGGATTTAACATCCAATGTAAGTAATGAATAATATATATTTTTTATCTATGTCTATTAATGAATTATATAGTGTTTTAGAGGATTAAAATGAGAATAAATCCAATCATAATCATGGAATACACTAATATTTTTAAAAGATTGTTTTACTGCCTGTTGATGGCAAACCATTTTTAAATCAAACTTTTGACAATTTTATAAGATCTATTTGTCGAAATAAACTTATTTTTTTTATTGGGACATTGAAATTTACATTTGGTAAATTTTGGGTATTTTTCTGATAAAGTTCATTTTTTTAATGAATAGTGAAAATGTTGTATTTAAATTCAAAACCACTTTTTAATCTGATTTATTTATATGATAAGATTATATTTTGAATTTATTTTAATGTTAAATAGAATATATTTTTACCATTTAATCCAATAGTGGTCATTGGAATTAATTTCACTTTGAAATTGAACTTAAACTAGTGTCAATCTTTTGATACTTATTGTTTCATAAAAACACGTTATTTGCTCTGACAGCGGGAAATAATTATTAAATTAATTTATGTAACTTATATGTTTTGAATTTTGTAAAATAGACACCATTTTTGAATTCGGAATATCAAATATAGCTTCGGGTGATGTTTTGGTATTTTTCTGAAAAACTTCAATATTTGATGAATAGTGAAACCACTAAGTGGTACTTAAAAAACCGATTTGTCGTTTAAATGAAATTTTATCACCTCTGTGTTTTGAATTTCAAAAATCCAACATACATGGTTGTCATTAAGATGTAAAATGTAGTTCAATGGGATTAAAATAATTTTTTTGGTGAATAGTGACTTTTAAGGTTGTTAATCGCGATTAGAGGTAATTAGTGTAATTTAAGGTAAAAATAATGTTTTAATAATATGAAATGAACGTGAAACATGTCCTACCCTTATTGGATGTGTCATGGCCGAACAAAAAAATCCATGGGTCAACTTGGGGACCCCATGGTGCCACATTGGAAGGAAAATGACATTAATATCTTTTTATTTAATGTTAAATTAAAAATGACACAAACATGAGTTGTTTTACTAAAACAATTTTTACATGGGGTTATAGAAGTCATATTTTTGACTATAAATAGTCATAGGTAAGCTAAAACGATTTCCTACATCATAGTATTTTTTCATAATTTTTAGACATTAAATAAATTAAATTATTTATGACACCATGATGATGCAACGATGACCTCATTATTTAACAATTTAAATAAAATGAAAATATAATGTAAAATCTAAAACCTACACTTGTCAAAAAACTATTGGATGGGTGTATTTCGAACCATTATAACCTTATCCTCAAAATTTATAATTGTGGGACCTTTTTTATACGAAGATAATTTTATAACAAAGTATCTTTTCTTAACATTCCAAGAGTGCCCCTCCTCTCCTCTTATAAAAGGCCCCCACCTCTACCACCTTACCCACATTTCCAAAGCCTTTGGCTCGGCCAACCCCTGCCCATTTTATCTCTACAAATCCCTCTATTACTCTTTGAAGCCTATATTTGGGAAGAAGTCTTCCCAAGGAATCCTTTGAGCTCAAATCAAAAAGAGTTACCCGTTTTAAAGGTAGTGTTTTCTCTTGTGTTCTTATGTTTTATTTTTTTTCTCCAACCCTCTAAACTCTTTTTATTCAATTATTTTGTAAAAAAAATAGTATCTTAAAAATACTAGGATGTTTTTATAATAATTATTAGAGCCACACTTACACACAACTACATCTAATGGTTAAATAACATACTGTTTCTGTGGATGGTGAATTTCTGCCTCAGGAAACGATGATTGTTCAACACTCATATAACACCTTCAAAGGTGGCCATTAAGATGTAACTATATTTATATATGATATATAATTTGTTTATGTTTTTCTTAAGCTTCTTTATTTTTCATTTATGGCATACCTTTATGGTTTCCATTATGGGTAAACGCGATATCTTTATTTTAGGAAGTGCGGACTATCGCCCCCTCAAAGTGATTTAATTCATTAATACCATATGTGGTACGTATAAAGGATAGATTGAATGATATTATATACGATAAAATACTATAATTATAATACTATTATGTATCATTATGTTTTAATTTCATTAAATATGAAATATAAATGGAAGTAGCATTCATGCGTACGTACAGCTTACCGTCTCTATGAACGGTGCATTTCATTTCATACCTCTAAATGTTATGTAATATTATAAATGAATGTATATACTGGATATATATGGTATATATATGATATCTACATCATGATTATAACTCTGTATATAATGGATACATGAACAACTTGTAATTATAAAGAGCATATTTTTGACTCAAGTACCAATGATCGTTAAAATGACCGTTATTAACTTAAATAATTACATAGTGTTCATGACATGGTAATAAGAGATATAAAAGGAATAATGAAAATGAAAAAGGTTCTTATGAAAGTAGAAATTAACTCATGTTTATTATTCAGGATGTTGAAGAACGATGTAGTCATGTCGGACCCAAGGTATGGGACTTCATCTCAATCTCCTTTCATTGTGGAATATTTTGTTTTATACACAACCTTCTTTTATACGGTGTATAAACCCCTTTGACTTTTACATTTATCTGAAAGGAATATTTTTTAAACAAAGCGTTTTACTGCATGACAAAAGAGAATGTTTTTGTCGTACGTATGCGGCGACAACGACCTCTCTGCCGCCATGACCATTATTTGAGTTTTGGCTTCCTCTACAAGCCATACCTTTTTAAAAAGACAAATAAATACCATGTTTTACTTTTTTTTATTTTGTTATTGAAAATGGTTTTCATAATGTTTTTATTATATCAATGTGTTGTATTGATATCTTGTGATTGAAATGTGGAAATGTTATGTTTCCTTTATGTATGTTTTATGTGATACGATTATGTTATCGTTCGTGGGAATTATTATGAAGATGGGTGGTTCCGTGATAAACAAAGGGCGGGTGAGCCCGATATAGCTCTCCAATTCACTGGGTAACGTGAAGGGGTTAAACGTTAAGGTTTCTCCGAAGAGATTTAGGGAATATACTATGATGGGTATTCCAAACATAACCAATAGGGTTACTCCCTATGTAAGAATGTTATGAATGCCTCAAGTTACCTTTATGTCTTATGATGTCTTTGATTTATTCATGATTTGATGAGGTATGTTTAAGTGCTTATGTTTTATGAGTAGAGTATGATTTCATTGATTTTTATGTATACATGTACTCATGTTTCCTTTCCATATTTTTATATCCCTTACTAAGCTTTTTATTCTCATCCCTATGTTTGTGAAATGTTTTTCACAGGTCAAGGGAAGGGTACTTGATATGATGATAGTTTCAAGGAATTGTCAAGAAAGAATCCATGTTTTATTTTAAATATGTTTCCGTTGATGGGAAAAAATGAATACTATCTTTTATTGTAACCACTTTGTTTAAATGTGGGATGTAATTCATGTATTATGATATAATTCTCTAAAAATCTAAACCTGAAAAGATCCTCAAGGTGTATTATTGAAATATCTCAAGATTAAGTAATGTTTAAGGCTGGGGCCTTATAATAATATCATAAATTATTAGTGTAATTAATTTTACCAATGAATAAAAAATCACTTTGTAAATTAAATCACACTAAAACCACACCTGGATATGCTTCTTTATCACTAATCCTATGTTTTTCATATAGCTTCCTCATGTTTATGGTTTCACTACGAAACATATACCTAGTGAATGCTCAAGTTTAATAGCATATTATATCAATGATCCAACATTTATACCAGTTTTTTCTTACACGATATATATTTCTCTTATGGTATGACCTCTAGGTAAAGAATAAGTAATGAATCAGGTAATAACAAACTTATCATAGATACATGAAACACATATTGAGAATGATAGATAACTAATAGATGCACTAAGAAAAAAGTCATTGTCCCAATATGATCTAGAATTATGAAAAAACTCTTATATCGAAGGGTTTTTTCTAACTTTTTTCCCAATAATACATCATCCTTCAAATGATATATCAATAGTAAAACTATATTACCAACTTAATACTCTTGATATCACAAAAAATTGGCAGTATAATTTTTTTTACAACTATGATCTTCTTTTATATGATGCTAATTGGATCTAGCTAGATCATCCATTTATTTATCTATAACCTATCCCAATATATTTAATTTTCCAACATCATTAAATTATGTTGGATTTATGTAATTCCTTCTATTGACGACTTTATAATATTCCATCAAAAAACTTCAGTAAAAATATAATTGTAAAGAAATTCTACAAGATGATGGTTTTTATCCCACACCACATTAAAATGATTTTAAACACCTATCAACATTTTCTTACAGTTTTAGTGGGACTATTAAACTGGTTATCTATATGATGATGATTACCGCTGCTAAAACAAAATTATATATCCAGATCATGATGAAAATTTTTCAAGAATATTGAAGAATGTTTAAGACTCCAATTAGATAAAATTGAGTTTGGTACTCTATAGAATCTAATCATTTCACTAATCTATTATAGTTTTTGTTTTCCAAGAGTTAAATCTTATCCAATAGAAATAAAATGTGTATATTTCATAATTTGGTTAACTAAAACCCATATTCTAATATATAATTTTTGACATTGTGGTGGGGGGGGGGGTCCCATGATTATACCCAAGGTTATGTTTTAAAATTTACATTTTGGTTTGGGTAATGGTTGTAAAATATTGTTATAAATTTTTCTCTAGGAAAGAAATTGATATCACATTGGTATTATGATACATAATCTATAATATAGATTAATGTTATCCCACCAAAAATACTCTTTCAGATATCTATATATCAACCTAATTTTCTAATAAATAGATAATGATAAATTAGGAGAATTATCCATTAACTCGTTCAATGTATCTCGTATTGATGGAGCAGGTAAACTATTCATGAACCTTATAATTAAATTATGATTATTGTTTAATTAAATAATATTCCTAATATTTTTTAAAATTCTATCTCTTCCTTCTATAAATCATTTATCCTCTCAAGTATGGATGGTTGAAAATTCATCTCAGAAATATATGATCAATCATATGTTATCATTAATTCAATATACATATTTTTATAATCCATAAATATTGTATCTAATTCAATCTTCATCGTACAAAAACAGGTGTGGTCTTTCTAGATCATATTATCTACAACCATGTTGAACTTCCTAGGGTGTTATCGTATAGCGCTATTATAATCATCGATTAACTCCAACATTTTTTCCTAGTTCATATTCAACTATTTATTTTTGAATATATGTTTCTTGATTTTATAATAAATATATATATATATATATATCACACCTTTCACTATACTTAAAATTACTCATTATTTATGACAAAAAAATTAATTATTCTAGCTTCAAATCATGAGTTGGGAATTTTTTTAAAAAAAATTCAATTGGGGTGAGGGATAAGATATAAAAATATCATTTTTCATTGGTTCCCATTCATGTATATTCTTCAATACCACCCTATATATAAAAAAACATTATCCACTATAAGTTAGTGTAAGAACTGGTCGAGAAATAAATATTTTTTTATTTCATTGAAATTATCCTAACATTCATTTTCCTATATGAACTTCATCACCTTATGATTCAAAAGGGTGATTCGAAAACATATTAAGGGTAGACCTATAACAAATAATCAGTGTAATCCATCAAACCAAATAAAATAATAGATCTTGATTAACCCGGTTGATCATATTTATTTCTAAATAATTTTATTGATTGAGATATACATGGATATACTGTAATGTGAAATTATGTTACCCATGAAGAAGAATTTGTTATGATTTGATTAACACATCGAAATATGGGCATATAACATCCCCTTCATTAGGATCATTAACACAGTATTAAAATATTCTAAATGTTATTCCTTGATCTTCGAATATATATGAATAAATTAAATAAATACTATTATAAATTTATCAATGTAATTTATAAATTCCCCATTTATTAAAACCAATAATATACCAATAGAATTGGTAAGTCAAAATGGAATTACTATAAATTCATAATGACCATATGTTATAGTGATGGTTATCAAAGGATATTCTTGTTTTTAAAATTTAGGGAATGAAATATCGATAGTTGATTAATCATGGAAAACTATTCACCCCCTCATACTTAATCAAACAGATCATTTATATGTGGTTGAGGGTATATGTTCTAATTAGTTATCTTATTATTTTATCTATAATCAATGAAAATATTCATTGACCTATATATATTCTTAATAAATATAATTGGTACAACCTATGGTGAAGAACTCAGTTAAATGGGTCCATTATCAATATTCTCCTAGAGTTATATCTTCAATTCCATCAACTCAATCAGATCCATTATATATGGAGTTCATTAAAATGACGTATCACAATGTATGTTTCATAATGAAAACTCAATGTCACAATTTTTGGCAAAGAATATGTATTTCATCAAGAAATAAATGATCATATTACAAAAAAATAGAAAATTCATAATATTGATCATCTCCCTAAACATTGGAGAAAAATAACCCTCATCAATATATAGTGTCACCAATATTATGGTAGTGATTTCCATTAGGACGTACTTGTACATAATCATATAGATAAATGATCATATGTGGATTCAAAATATAGAATGTAACATCCCTTCCTCAAAAATGGATATGATGTCTACAATGTGAGATCTAATCGATTCACAATATTACATAAAATTAAAGGAGTGGAATAATAAAATTATTTTTATGATGAACATTCACATAACCTGGATTGGAGTTATATTATTGATAATTAATCATCATTACATTATAAATATTCATTTCTAACATTAGTTCTAATCCTTGAGGGGGTTATGTGATACCCATATAATTGTTTTGATATAAAAAAATTGTCTAGACATGAATAAAATAGAACATTTTAAATTCTATAGAGGATGACATGTGTACCATTCACCACATCACTAATAACTTCTACATCAGCTATAGTAATTAAATGATCATTTAATTATCCTCCTACCCTATTCCATGGTATGTGACCCTGATTTTGGGGGAATTTGGTTACTTAGATACCCATAAATCTATAGTTAAAGAAGTAAACTCTGATATATTATCCATTACCATTGTATTTGTGGGCCTGATGGAATTTTTCTCCACATTTGAAGAAAAATAATTTTCCCTTTATTCATATACCATTGTGTTTCCATCCACATGTTTCACATGCTAGAAAATACCCCTTTATCTTAAACCACATATCCATTATTTAATTTATGAGGTGATAAATTGTCGTATTATTCCCTTTCATTCCATCAATGATATTATATATATATAATTCATTACCTATATTGATAACACGTGATATTATTTCCTTATGTGATGATAATTTTTATGAGACATGTTCCCATTCAAGGATAGTCATTAACACATTAAACAAATTGTTAATACTACTCTTGGGATGAAATATGGTGTCGACATATTTCATTAATAACCTTGTAATTTTGGAAAAATAATTTGTATCAATTTATAATTCACATTGTCTCAGACTCATGGATTTTAACTTCATATCCACAAATTGATCATTAATAAAATAGTTTTCTAGAAAATTGGCATTAAAATCATTCCACTTCATGCACATTATATACTCTATAGATTTAGTGTTTTGAATTATTTGTGACAATTGATCCACATCCCATTTGAGATGATAAATTTCAATGAAAACAATATCTCCATTAATGCATCTGTCAATGTGAAATATTATATATTTTATACTTATCCATTACATAGGTAGATATATATTTGTGTTCAAATTAAATTATATAGGTTCTGTCACATGATATGCTCCAAAATTATTACACCATGTTGTTGATCAGTTGGATTCTCAATTTGAGAAATGTTATTGGTCAAAAAATGATTCTACAACACTAATATAATTATAATTTGTTTAGTTCCAACTTTGGATCCAACTCCATAATCCTTCCTAAGATGTAAATCCACATATAGATTTCATGTGCTGATAATGTTTCTATTAAAAAAACTATATTCAATTTAAAAAAAGGTAATAGAAAATATTATACAATAAAATTTCCATATGTGACATATAATTTTGAAACGAATGGGACACATAATGTAAATATTAAATTTAATCACAACTAATCATATAATCATAAGCTCAGTTTCATTGTTAATACATTCAAATCATAAAATTTATTTTAAATACATCATAATGTTTCGTATAGAGAATTTTTTTTCAAACAAATAAATAACCTATGAAGCATCATATTGGGTGTGAAATAAGGTCCCATTCAAGTTGAATGATCATGATTTACAAGATATACTTGACCAAATATTTTTCCGATTATTAACTGAAACATATTATCTATCGAAAAACATTCACTTGTTGTATCCAAATTTTTTAAAATTTATATGAAAACCAGATAATAAAAAACATATCTAAAGGTTTATATATTTTCATATAATCAGTTTTCTCCTCAAATTATATAATACTCTTTTATTCCCTAATCTATTTCTTTATAAATATTATTCCCAATGTTTATACTAAACTTTTTCTGATATCGACTATAAATAATTCATCCATGTTAGCACAGATCTGGGGGATTATTTATAACAATTTCAATAGTTCATGTGACCACTTCCAAAGGTGTTTAATATTTTATTAGTCGTGGTAATCTAGATACATGGTTGAATATCATATTACATTTGAAAAAAGAAAATAATTCATTTCATTTTTTTTAAACATCATTATTCCCACTAGGAAATAATTTTACATCAATCATAGTACACTTATTGGACTCCTTGAGAATGTAAATATAATAAATTGGTGGTACATTTTTCTCTATAATGGTATTAATATGAAAAAATCTATCATATCATAAATAAGGAACAATTAATATGGATGGAATTAATGATGGTCAAATAAAGAAAAACAAATAATCACAAGATCTTGAAACATATAAATGGATTTCATTTCAATTTGAATAATCACATGAAACTCAAAAAAATATTTCATTATGAATTGATGAATAATTTCAAAAATCATAAAATAATATAAGGGAATCATGCCAAGATATATTACCTAAATGAGTAAGTACATGAAAAAAATATGGAACCTATTTTCTTTTAGGAGAACGATCTTATAGAATTACAATATATTCCCAATTATGAAAAATAAAAAATAGTCTAGAGATATATATTGGATTGTATCATTAGATTATATCTTGAGTAGACTATAATATTCCTTAATGGATTTTGAGAATGATGGTAAAATTTAAAATATCTCAGTGAAAAATATCTTGGGGAAAATACCCATTTAATTTGGATGTTTCTTAATCAAAATCTAAAATAATTCACAAATAGTAAGAAAAATATTTCCTTTATAATGGAAAATTGAAATATGTAACTGAATCCTAAAATAATTGAGTGGCTATGACAATATGGAATTTCATTCATGATGTGTATATAAAAAAATATTACTTTCACATTGTTGGTAAAAATTCAAAAGTGTGTCATTCGAAATAGAAAAAAAATTATCATTTGAATCATTTTAATAAGAAGAAAAAAATAGGTAAAATTGAATTGAAACAGTCATACAATAATTCTAAATTCATTCATTTAATAATTGAAGGAAAATATGGACATGAAATAAAATTACATCTTAACGTTGTTAAAATACAACCTATTTAATTGAAAGTATTCTCTGAATCATTTTAATTTTTAAATCGAGGAACGTGGTAATTTTACAATAAAATTCCATGAATAACTATAGGAACAAAATAAAAAGGTTTTATCAAATAAGGATTATATAATTTCCCTAAATGGAAATAAAACCATGAAATGTCCAATATAAAATGATATTGAATCATAAATCCATTACTATTTAGATATGAGCATCGCATACATATAAATACATCATAAGTGGTGAATATTGATTTATAACATAACAATCAATAGAAAAGAAATATAGTTATTGTTTCCTTGTATAGTTAGATACATAATAATTGGTTTATAAGTGAAATATAATATATCCCTATAATTTTTCCATTATAAGAAAACTTCTTAGATATATCATATTTAGTACATTTCTTGATGACCTGGGGAAAGGAAACATAATAAAGGTTGACATTTGATTCTCTATAAGGCTAAAAAGGGAGATATGAATGTAACATCAAGATAAGGTTATGAGGAAATGATAATACCAATTGAAACCCATACTATACGTATCATAAATCATAAAATTAGGTCATGACCTAAATCATGGTAGTTCATTAGACATGAATCATAATAGAATAAAATAACAAAATGAATGAAAATATTATAATGGAATAATAACTTTTCTTAGCTAATAAACATAGTCTTATTACATTTTTCACATTTATAAATAGAAACCAGAAGACTCAGTATGTTAAGTACATTAAATAAGGTCCTCACATACACTTATTTATATGAAATATAACTACATTCATAAACATGTGAGCCTGAAATTAGGTTAATTAATAACATCATAATCTAATGAGGTTTAGTAATTACACAATTAATTGTAAGGTTATTTAGATGTAGGATCGTATTATCTTGATTATAAGAATATAATAACAGGAGAGGGTTAATTTTCGATTAAATACAGATATTAAGAAAATTAAACTAAATCACACACAAGAATCTTAATGTATGTTTATCGAACGTAGACCTAGTTTTATAAAAAAGTCACAAAATCATAACTAGAATAGTTTGATAAAATTTTACTAAAATATCATAAGCACTATGGATCTTATTTTTTAGAGTATAATAACTAGAATAAGCCCTCGCTATGATGATCAAATTTGATTTGTATTCTATTCCCTAGGAGCCCTCAGTACGATGGGTCAGATTCACTATGTCATATTATAACACCGCGATATTTTATGAGAGGTATTATTTTTAATTTATGTGATGTATTTTCTTTTACGCTTCACCAAGATTAGTTTGCTCTATACGCAACACCGTAATAGCTTGAATTATACGCAACACTATTCTTGGTTTGTGTTGTACACAATTTCAAGTTCTTTCGAATAAAATTCATTTTATACAACACAAAGTATAGATTTTGATCAATGTATAACATAACTATTTTATTTTTATTTTATACGCAACACCAAATGAATCTTTACCTACATAGAACCCTTACTTGGCTTGCATTGCACGCAATGGAGACCTTCCTCAATAGCATGTGTTGTATGCAATGCCGAATTTCACTAAACGAGATATTTTTATAAAATTATTATGAAATAGCCGTTATGAATAGTATTTACTAAATTTTTAATTTTCTAACAATATCATTCATCCTAAACATTTCTTAGATCATGGTATGAGAACAAAATAAATTTTTCGGGTAAAATAAGTATTTTTTAAAAAATGCAGTTTTTCCGCCTTCTGATGGTGCACCCATTTTAAATATAATTTTTAAAAATTTTATAAGTTCAATTTTAAAAAATAAACTTATTCTTTTGAATCAGGATATAAAAATTTACGTTGGATAATGTTTTGATATTTTTCTGATAACGTTCATATTTTGATAAATATTAAAAATAAGCTAAATTTTAATTTAGAACAAATTTTATCAACAAGATAACTTATATGGTTAAATTATAATATTGAATGGCCTTAAAGTATAAATAGAATATATTTTTACCAATTAATATAATGTATTTCATTATCATTAATTTTACATTGAATTTATAGGTAAAACATTTCAATATTTTTCATTGTTTTAAATAAAAACCTGTTTTTTCGACTACCTGGATAAATATTAAAATAATTACTGCATCTTCTGTGTCTTGAATTTGGAAAAATAGATTCCATATTTTGAATTAGTAGTTCCAAATTATGTTAATAGGCAACTTTTTATTTTTTGGCATTACGAATAGTAACTACGGTAAATTTTATTTACCATTGTTAAATGTAAATCAGAAAATTAAGGGTAAAAATAATATTATAAAATTACCCTAACACCTGCCAAAATTATATTGGATGAATAAAAGTCAACCCATATCACCTAAGGGTCTTAATAGACTCATTTAATGGACTTTTGAACATGAAAATGAAGTAATAATTATTAAAACCAAAGAAAGTGACAACATGACACTCTCTTATATCTTAAAAGTGTAATAATTTTTATTTTTTGATAAGCATCAGAAAAAATAGAACATAAATAGTCTCTGGAAATCCAATAAAATTATATAAATCACGAGAATTTATATATAATTTCTAGGCATTGAATATTTTTCACTAATGATGACACAATAGTGATGTAGAAATTATTTTATTGTTTGAAATATAAAATAAATGGTTTTAAAAATATTAAAATAAAAATTATATGAACTATATAATTTTCTACACAAATTTTCTAGACAAATATTACATGTTTTGAATCTATTAAATATTTGTTTTAGAATATATCCTCTGTGTGGATTTTATTTAAATTCAAATAATTTAATGTTGTTAAAATTGACATTATTGTTATTTTATAAAAATAACATATTATTAAATTGTTTAAAAATCACATAAATATTTAAAAATTATAAATCGAAATTTTTATGGTCTAAAATTTCACAAAGTATCAAATTATGGAAAATTAATAACAAATATGTAATTATTTATAACAATTTAAAATTTATAATATTCTTTCCACAAATAAAATTACATAGATTAAATAAGGATAAATCAAGTTGATAAGGTTTAAAATAAATTCTCAACATGTATAAATTCTATTGGTTGATAAAATTGAAACCCTATCTCATATCATATTTGAATTGAGTCATTTATGTAGGTTTTTATCTGTTGTTTGAATTTATTATAAATTAATATTTTTGAGGTTTCCAAAAGTGCCCCTCTCCTCCGGTATAAAAGGGCACCTCCTCCCTCTCCTCTTCACAAATTTTTGAGACTTCAGGATCAGCCAGACACTATCCATTTCCCTTATCCACTTCCCTAGAATCCTATAATAGGTCCTGGTCTTCTTCAAAGACCAAATATAGCGCCCTAAGAGGAGGTTAAGAAGAGGCGCCTCGAGGAAGAGGTAATATCCTTTACCGATTCTTTCAAATTTATTTCTTCTTCTACTTCCTCTTATTTATTTGTTTCATTATAAATTAATAATATCAGTATCACTCATATAATTATATGTTATTATAAATATTAAACAAACCTTTTTCACCTTCTATCAATCCTATGAAAAATGAAATCACCATGCGTGCGTACGTATGACTTACCGTCCCCACACCGTTGTGTAACCTGTTTTTCCAAAACCACCTTACCTGGATGGGTATAATGGTGGAAATAAAAACAATATATGATTATTATAACATGATATTAATTTTTTGATATTATATCATCCACTCCAATTCCATTCAATAATTATGGGAATGATATCATCGCTCGTGCGTACGTACGGATTACCGTCTCCACGATGCGATGAGATTCATTATCCATGTTAACCATTAAAGAATGATTATAAAGTATACATAATGAATAATAATGAAATATATGAAATAATAATGATATTTTATATATATATATATATATATATATTTCATCTACTTACTTCCATTCAAGTCAATAATGAAAGGAAAACAGCGTTGATGCGTACGTACGACCTACCATTTCCATGAACGATGTATTTCGTTTCAATTATCTATCTATTATATATATATACTGAATATATATGATATATAAATAATTTTTTTTACATTATAGAAGTACAGAAATCATGATATAAGTAACAATATCAAGAATAACAAGTCCAAACACGTACGATAAATGAAACGATTTTACACAAACCCTTATTTTAACATGGAATTGACAAAAGAAAGGGTAATATAAAGTCATAAGTGAATCATATATGATAACATAAAAATTATTATGGTTCTGATACAAGTTAATAATATGTTTAAAACCACTATACAAAAGTTTCGGACACATACTGACAAAATTGGACATAAGGTAAGGGATAATTATTCCAATCTCTTTCTTAACTGAGATTGTTTATTCGTAAGTATTTACTGGGGTTATGTTTATCATCCATTTCAATGCTTTATAAATTTTTTTCTTAAAATGTTTACTATTCTTCCATGTATACTGAAATTCATTTTTAACCTTTTTTGACTTTTACCACATGGTATGTAAGGAATCTTTCTTTTGTTTACCATACGAGGTACTTTTTGACTTTTCTGGAAAAAGTACGAGAAGAAGGTTTTTTAAACTTATACAACATGAAATTTTTTTTACGATTTCATAATGCCTTATATTCATGAAACTTCCTCTAAAATATTTCATTATTATTTTCAATAAAATATTTTTCTTTTAAAATTGCGTGGCATTTTGTGAAAAGAAAATGATTTTGAAGCAGAAAGGATATTTTCCACAAGAATTCATTTCATGTGATTTATCAAAAACATTTTTCATCTTAGATGACATTATTTAATATTTTTATGTTTCAAGTATAATCTCTATATTATTTACATGGTTTGATGTTTTTTTCTTATGATGAAATGATATACGTTTGTTTTATATTATTATGTTGTGATGGGATGATGTTTATGAAACCCATATTATTCTTTGTGTTATGATGAATGATTTATGTTTATTTTGTGGAACACATAAGAATGATTTCATTATGAGATGGGTGGGACCTATATCTCCATCTAATTCATTGGGTAATGATATATATCTTATGATAAAGACATGGCTGGAATGGAAAGTGAATCTGGTTCAGTAATACAAGGCTGGAACGGCAAGTAAACCCGGCTCAATAATGGACTTTGTCCACTATGATGGTCTTTCCAGAAATAACTTGGCTACAATGCAAATCATATCATGTGATTAATGGTTTTCCACAATTCTATGTTTTATTCCCAATCCATTTTATCATTATTAATGTTCATTTATAACCTATGCCGTATGTACTTCCATGTTTTATGTAATTGCTCAAGATTTTGATGTTTTATGTTCATGTTTTTACGTTAAAATGTTTATTAATTGTTTTTATGTTCTCCACGTTTACCCTTACTAAGAATTTTAGCTCACCCTTTTTATGTTTTATTTTCCCCAGGATATAAATAATGGTTTTAGGAAATAAAACAAAAGGGGAATATTTTTATGGGAGATGTTGAAGATCTTTCCCCATGATTAGAAGATTATGTTCTGAGTTTCCAAAGACACTAAACTAATATGGTCATTGGGCGTCTATTTTTTTATTTTTAAATTATTCCATGAAATTAATGTAATTTCCATATACGTCAAGCTTGGGTCATTATAGTTAGTATTATAGTGAAGGTTTAGTTTACCTTTGGAAACTAGGATGCAAAAACTTTAGTGAGATCCCTAGAGATATTTGTCAGGTATGCCTAGGGGTGTCCCTAAGGTCAAGTATAAGTATAGTTTATTGTCCTATAATTTCGGTAATGATCATAGAATTAAACCTAAGATGTTAGATATTGATGGTACTCACCCATTGTTATGTTGTTTTCCTAGAATGATTTTTTCCTCTCACACTATTCTGTTTCGGTTTTAGACGCTGGATGGAACCCAAAGGAACCATATTGATAAATGTAATTGACAATGCAATGATTTTCCTCTTGAACAAACCAATGTTAATGGAGATGGAGTGAAAAATCTTATTTCTATACTTACACAAGCTGCGAATCATTATGGACATCAAAATGAGCAGAGAAGGGAAAAATATTCTTTTGTGTCCTTCATGAGGCAACATCCACCTTATTTAAATGAGTATTATGCTCCACTTATTTCTAAACAATGGATTAGTACCATTGAAAAGATATTTTCCATGCATCACTGTTCAGAACATGAAAAGTTTATTTTGGTTGTTTACCATTTAGAAGGTGAAGTAGACTAGTGGTGGACACTAATTAAGAATACAAGGCCCCAAGATGAAATTGAATCCATGGAATGGGATGAGTTCAAGAACATGTTTTTCAATAGGTACTTCCCTCGTATTCTTTGAAAAAAAGATAGAAAAGGAGTTCCTTCAGCTTAAGAAAAAGGACGATGAATCTGTTGGTATATACGAAGAAAATTTTATCAGAATTACAAGGTATGCATCTGGCTTTATCATCCAACCTGAATGTAAAGTTGATTAAATCTTCATTGGCTTAAAACCAAGTCTTAGAAGGGAATTAACTATAAGAAACGTCAATATCTATGAATAATGTGTCTGTTGTTCTATCAAGGTAGAACTGGATATTGGTGTTACATATCCATCTCATTTTTTTGACAAGAAATGAAAGATGGAGTTCAAGGAAAAATCTCAAAACAATGGTGAAAAGAAGAAGAATGTTTCTTTATTCTCAATGTGTGGAAATAAGCATGGTGCAGATAGTATTAAATGGACTAGAAAATGTATTAAGTGTAGAAAAGAAGGTTATCGAGCAGCTGAGTTTCAAAGTAATGGGAAAAAGGTAGCTAATGATGTTAATTGAGAAAAGACTACAGAGAACTCACCCCAACACTTCAATGATACAAGTGCAAGGAATTAGGGAATTATGCTAACTAATGTCCTAAACAAAGGGTTAATGATGATCAACATCAATAACCACTTAAGGAAACAGAAAAATAGAAGTCACATGCGATCACTATTGGCGATGATGAGTATGAAAATGAAGTGGTGGAATGATTAAGTGTTTATGTAACAGGATTACCAAATAATGTTGTGGAATCTCATTTATAGTATCGTGGAATATTGGAATAACTATGTATTGGTTTATTCTGGTTTTCAATAATTTTACTGTACTCGTAACCATGAAAAGTGAATGAAATATTTTCGGAAAGTAGATGATATGTGCATAATGAAGGGATAAAGAGAAAATAATATGTTTGATAGTATTAATGAGATCATCATTGATATAAGGACAAATTGATATCATGGTTTGAGTATAAATATATATTGTGATTTTGGTATGCGGAAAGAGTTAACTTTTGACAGCATTCATGTTTTCACTAAGGCTCTATGGTAATTCAAGTTGCAAGAGAATACATGATTAAGGTATTCACATGATTGGAATGTGATCAACAAGATATATCTTATGATATATGGGGGATAAATGATGGTATTCACATTATTGGTAGATGACCTCTCTAATAATCTTTTTCTTTATACAATGAGATTGGAAAAAAGTATTTTGGATAAGCCTAAAGATTTGAATGGATTATGTTAGACATCAGATAGTATTGTTTAAGGCTATAAACTTTTTTTGATATTATTTCTGGATTTTATAATAGCGTAGTTTTAAAAAAAGGACAACCTACAGGACGGGTGACAATATGGCGCGTCAGAAAAGGTTGTGGGAATCGAACCCACAACCGAAGTCCGATGGGACTTTATCTCCTACCACTGGCCTACAGGAAGTCCTTGGTTTGTAGAAATTAGTTTTATTTTATTAAGCGGTATGAGAAATGAAGTATAAGTCCATTTTTGTAATCATATACAGTTAATCTCACCATAGATGGAATTATTTATATTTAATAATTTGTGCTAGCCTTTTTGTGATAGAGACAGATGGAATGACCTATCATTATATCGCATGATCTACTAATACTTAAAGACTTTAAAATTCAACTTCATTTCTTTAAATATGATACGAAGTGGAAATTTTTCATGGAATGACCAACATTGATATTACACTGAAATCAAGTAAGTATTTTTCCTTATGAAAAAATTCATCAACATTAGGGAAATGATCATGAAAACCAAAAATGTTGTCATAGTACTCTCATATCTGATGAATCATATGGTACCATAGATCATCACAAATTTATGGCTTTGTGATTGTTTTATTTTTCATAGCCATGTTCTGAACCACTCTTCATTAGAACATGATGGTTAGATTTATCCTCCCTATCCATATTTTCACATATATTCTCATATGTGGAAACCCAGTGCTCTATTAGTTTGGGTGACGGTTATGTTTCTAACTTTCATGTCTAAAATAATGTTTTAGTATTCCTTTTTATGATGTGGGTTTATATGAAATAAACTTTCCAGCAGAAAACTATTTATATCCCCAAAGAATTTCGAGGGAGAAATTAATTTTAAGGAAGGTAGAATGTAACACTCCGATATTTTATGAGAAGTACTATTTTTAATTTATTTGATGTCTTTTGTTGTATGCTTCACAAATATTATCTTGTGCTATATGCAACAATGTATTAGGTTATAGTATACACAACACTATTCTTGGCTTATGTTGCACACAATTTCAAGTTATTTGGAATAAAATTTATTTTAAACAACACCATGTATAGATTTTGATCAATGTATAACTGAACAATATTTTGATTATGTTATACGCAACACCAAAGGAACCTTTACCTACATGCAACCCTGTCTTGGCGTGCATTACACACAAGAGCGACCTTCCTCGATAGCGTGTGTTATACGTTATACCGAGTTTCACTAAAAGATATATTATTATTATTATGAACTAGCCGTTATGAATAGTGTTAACTAAATTTTGAATTTTATAACATTATCATTAATCTTACAAATTCTCTAGATCATGGTATGGAACAAAATAATTTTTTCAGGTAAAATAAGTATTTTTCAAAAAATGTTGTTTTGCCGCCTTTAGAGAGTGCTCCAATTTTAAATCTAATTTTTAACAAGTTTATAAGTTCTATTTTACAAAAATAAATTAATTTTTGTGAGTCAGGATTTAAAAATTTACGGTGGATAATGTTTTGATGTTTTTCTAATAATGTTCATATTTTGATGAATGGTAAAAATACGCTAAATTTTAATAAAAACAAACTTTTTCAGAAAGTTAATTTATATGGTTAAATAACAGTATTGAATGGTTTTAAAGTATAAATATAATATATTTTTACCATTTAATATAATTTATGTCATTTTCATTAATTTTACATTGAATTAATAACAAAAAACATTTCAATATTTTTCATTTTTTTAAATAAAAACCTGTTTTTTCGACAATGAGATTAATTTTAAATTAATTACTGCATATTTTGTTTCATGAATTTGGAAAAATGGATTCCATATTTGGAATCAGTAGGTCCAAATTATGTTAATAGGAAACTTTTTTTGGGCATTATGAATAGTAACTATCATAAATTTTATTTACCACAGTTAAAGGTAAATCAAGTAATTAAGGCTGACTACAATATTATAAAATTACCATAACTCTTACCCAAATTTTATGGTATGAATAAAAGTCGACCCATATAAACTAAGGTTTGGAATAGATTCTTTTCATGGACTTTGGTCATGAAAATGTTGTAATTATTATTAAAACCAAAGAAAGTGACAACATGTCACAATTATATCTTATAAGCGTAATAATTTTAATTTTGTGATAAAATTCATAAAACATCGAACATAAATAATATCCAGAAATCCAATATAATTATATACATCATCTGAATTTATTTATAATTTGTAAGGATTAAATATTATCATTAATGCTGACACAATAGTGATGTAGAAATTATTTTATTTATTGAAATATCAAATATAAGGTTTTAAAAAAATTAAAATAAATATTATATGAAATATTTAACATGCTCCAATAATTTTCTAGAAACATATGACATTTTATGAATATATTAAATATTTTGGTTCAAATATATCTTCTATTTGGATTTTATTTAAATTCAAATAAATAAATAGTGTCAAAATTGACACTATTGTTATTTTATAAAAAACATATTATTAAATTGTTTAAAAATCACAAAAATATTTAAAAATAATAAATTGAAATTTATATGGTCTAAAATATCATAAGGTATCCAATCATGGACAATTTAAAACACATAAGTAATAAGTTATAACAATTTAAAATTTAGAATATTATTACCATAATTAAAATTAAATAGATTAAATAAGGATAAATCAAGTTGATAAGGTTCAAAATAAATTCCCAACATGTCTAAATTTTATTGGTTGATGATATTACAAACCTATCTCATATCATCTTATAATTGAGTCTTTTTTGGAGGTTTTTATGTTGGGTTTGAATTAATTATAAATTAATATTTTTGAGGTTTCCAAATGTGCCCCTCTCCTCCCTTATAAAAGGGCACCTCCTCCCTCTCATATTCAAAACATTTTGAGCCTTCAAGGTCGGCCAAAACCTGTCCATTTATCTTCTCCACTTCACTATAAACCTACTATAGGACATGGTCTACTTCAAAGACCATCTTTAATGCCCTATGTGGTGGTTAATAAAAGGCAAGCGAGGAAGATGTAATATCCTTTATCGATTGTTTCAATTTTATTTCTTCTTTTACTTCATCTTCTTTATTTTTTACATTATAAAATAATAACATAAGTATCACTCATATAATGATATATTATTATAAATATAAAACAACCCTATTTCACCTTCTATCCGTCCTAGGAAAGACGGAATCACCGCGCGTGCGTACTTACAGCTTACCGTCTCTACGCCATGGTGTAATCTATTTTTCCAAAACCACCATACTTGGATGGGTATAATGGTGGCAATAATAACTATATATGATTATTATAACATGATATTAATTCTAATATATTATATAATCCACTCCAATTCCATTCAATAATTATGGGAATGATATCATCGCTCGTGCGTATGTACGGATTACCGTCTCCATGACAATATGAGATTCATTCTCTATGTTAACCATTAAAAAATGATTATAAAGTATATATAATGAATAATAATGAAATATATGACAAAATAATTCAACTTGATATATATATATATATATATCATCTACCTACATTCATTCAAGTCAACAAGGAAAGGAAAACAGTGTTCATGCGTACGTACGGGCTACCATCCCCATGAACGGTGTATCTATTTTCATTTATCTATCTATTATATATATATATATACAGAATATATATGATATATAAATCATATTTTACATTTTTGAAGTAAGGAAATCATGATTCAAGTGATAATATCAAGAACAACAAGTCTAAACACATACGATAAATGAAACGATTTTACCCAAAACACTATTTTAAAATGGAATTGACAAAAGAACAGGTAATATAAAGACGTAAGTGAATAATATATGATATCTTAAATATTATTATGGTTCTTCTATATGATAATAATATGTTTAAACCCACTATACAGGTGTTTCAGACACATATAGAAGAAAATTGGACATAAGGTGAGGGTTAATTATTCCAATCTCTATCTTATCCGGGATTGTTTATTTGTATGTATTTACTGGGGTTATTTTTATCATCCATTTCCATGTTTTGTATAAAAAATTCATAAAAATTTTACAATTCTTCCATGTGATTTTAAAGTCATTTTTACCGTTTTTTTACTTTTACCACATTGTATGGAAGGAATCTTTCTTTTGTTTACCAGATGAATTACTTTTTGACTTTTCCGGAAGAAGTACGAGAAGAATGTGTTTTTAAATTATACGGCATGAAAGGATTTTTAAGGTTTCATAATGAATTATTTTCATGAATATTTCTGTACAATATTTAATTATTATTTCCAATAAAATCTTTTTCTTTTAAAATAGCGTGGCATTTTGTGAAAAGAAAATTAATTTGAAGAAGAAAAGATATTTTCCTCAAGAATTCATTTCAAGTGTTTTATCAAAACTATTTTCCATCTAAGATGACATTATTTAACATGTTTATGTTTCAGGTATAATGTCTCTATTATTTACATGGGTTTATTTTTTTTATTATGATTAAATTATTTCCATTTGTTTTATATGGATTATGTTATGATGGGATGATGTATGTGAAACCCGTTTTATTCTTTGGGTTACGATGAATGATTTATGTTTATTTTGTGGAACACGTGATAATGATTTCATTATGAGATGGATGGGACCTATATCTCCCTCCAATTCATAGGTTAAAGATTTATATCTCCTGAGATAGACATTTCTAGAACAACAATTGAATCTGGTTTGGTAATATAGGGTTGGAATAGCAAGTAAACCCGGTTCAGTAATGGAATTGGTCCATTATGATGGTTTTGGGAGCAATGCCTTGGATACTATGGAAATAATATCATATTAATAATGGTTTTCAATAATTCCATGGTTTATCCCTCTGCCATTGTTTCATTATTAATGTTCTTTTATGATCTATGCCTTATGTACGGCAAATATTTATGACATTTCTCTAGATTTTGATTTTTTATGTTCATGTTTTTATGTTCAAATGTTTATGGATTGTTTTTATGTTCTCCATGTTTACCGTTACTAAGAATTTGAGCTCACACTTTTTAGGTTTTCTTTTCCCCATGATATAAATAAAGGTTTGAGGTATGAAAAAAGGGGAAGATCTTTATGGGAGATGTAGACGATCTTTCACCATGATTAGAAGATTATGTTATGAGTTTCCAAAGACACTAAACTAATATGGTCATTGGGAATCTGTTTTTTTATGTTTAAAGTATTCCAAAAAATTAATGTAATGTCCATGTACGTCAAGCTTGGGACGTTATACCTATCCCCGAAATCCATTAATTGAAACAATGATCATATACAAATAAAACTTCAAAATAAATTAAAGAAACAAACCTGACATGGATTCCGTTATAATTAAACTCTCTAAAGAATTTAAAAAAACTATGAACGATAATTTCATGCTTTAGAAATATTTGGATGACTTGATAGAAATAATAAAACATCTTCAATCTCTTAAAATATCCCTCAATTTATAAGAAATCTCTCAGTAGTCATATTTCCAATTTTGATTCAACAACCACAGACTGATGGTATTTGAAAGCTCATAATGATCTGGTGTATTCAAATGTTTGATACCATATTTATTGACACCATTACATTGATTAAGATATCCATTAAATTAGAAACATGTCTTTGTATACCGAGTATAATATTCAGCAAGTACAATGAGTTTCCTTACCAATTTCAATACAATATTATTTATAAGTTTCATACCAATTTTATAAGATCGCATGACAGTCCAATTGTCATGAATTTTTTCAGTACAACATACATGAATAATTATGACATTCGATTTGACAAAGGTGAGTCCAATTTATCGAACTCGTACTCATTCCAATGATGATAATGATCAATAGTATGTTTTTATTCATCATATTGTATAACATTTTGTAAAAATGGTAAAAGGTATTTATTTCTATAAGAACATACTAAAACACTAAAGAAATAAGAATATAGTAAAAAAGTTTTAGGAAAGTGTTTGTGATCTCCAAAACTAAAGGTATGAAAATGTAATAAGAAGAAAATGAGACTCAACAATCTCACCCATTACATAATGCAAAACCCCAATACATAAATTAAAACATAATTTGAAAAACATATTGCCCTTTGATCATTTATGAAAATCATATTTGGAGTAATTATTTTATAACTAACTTACCAAATTTTTAAAACTCTATTTAATGCGATGTGGAATAAGATGTTGAGAATTAGAATAGTTTATTCCATAATAATAATATTATGCTCCATAGAAATACATATTCTTATAAGGATCTTCATATCACCTAATATAAAACATTCACCCCTTTTGAATGAAATAATCATTATATATAAAAATTTCAACCCCTTAAAAAAACATCACTCCCTTTATAAATTCATCTCCAATATATAAATTTTTCTTCCCCTAATGATTTTCCAAGGGGAATGGGGGAATTTTCCAAAGGTTATTGAAATGATAGAAAATAAAAAAATTATAAAATCATTTAATTTGACTAATAATAATCGTAAATTATAACGGAAAATTTAACACACAATAATTAGAAAACATTTAGAAGATATAAATTCAGTGAAAGATTAATTCATTATGAAAATTAAAATGTTTTAGAAAACATTGAAAATTAATACATGAAGAGTTCAGGAAAAAATAATTCTATATCTATTAATGTCTTTATAAATACCATAATTTTCATTAACTCCTCTATCATTTATCTAAATTCTCGAGAATCTCTTATAGAATGTGATATAGAGACATTATCTGGTTAACATCGTCAGTGAGATATTTGTTCTGATCTCTCAATATGATAATAACATTTTAACAGTAGTTTATTTTTCTCATCCTTATCTCCATATCTCAGATATTCTATTATAGAACACTGATATCCTCAATACATTAATCAGTGGAATCTCTGAAAAGTTCCACAAACATGAATGTATCATAAATGTCCAATGATAACTGATTGGAAGAAAAAAATTACTTTACGATAAGATTATTTTTCACAATGAATTGATCATCATGCATATATGTATCAAAATAAATAGTATTTTACAATTTAACCATGATATTGAATGATATATTGTGAGTCCTGGGACATTCATGGTATGCCTTCAATTCCGATTCAATCTGAATCACCTTATCTTTAAAAATATTTATAGATTCCATTTTATGCTTGAGACTATCTTGGATTATCTTATTCCATGATTAGTGGCATGAAAGTATTGAAAAATTCCTCTTAACTGTATAAATGCTAGACAAATATATTCCAAAAAATTCTGATCATTTTTAGTCTCCATGTATGATAGTTTAGGTTAAGGTTAGGGAGGTTTGGTTCTCCTCAAAAGAAATGGACTATATGATACTACAAAAATATTAAAAAAATAATAATTTTAAAATTCACCACCATGATCACTATGAATAGTTATGAAGGGGAGGATTATCACATTTTTAACATGGGTTAGAAATATTTTAATGTAACTAAATGCTTCAGATATCTTTATGATAAAAAAACCCAAGTATATCTTTTTTAATCATCAAATATGACATATACATATTATTTTTCACAAATAGTCCTTGTTTTTTTAGGAAAATATAATTCCACATGAACTAACTATAAATTATCATTAGTCTATAATTCATTAATAAATGTGAAACAAGACTTATATCGCTTACCCTATTGACAAGGGTCACATGAATTTGAAGTATCAAGACTATGTTCCAGTAAATCCATTACAACTTCTTTCTTAGTCAACATATATATGATTCTATGGATATATTTTCCTAATATTCTATTCTATAACCAAGATTTATGTTCTGTTTCACTATGTAAAATTGTTATTTTCTTATAATCTCTTCTGTGTTATGTGTGCAAATATTCTCACGCTGATTGGTAGAAAGAATAAGTATATCCTTATATCTATGTAATAATCATTTATTATGTCCTTATCTCATATGGTAACCTTCATCACATAAATGACATAGCCATATAAGTTTGTTATTAATAACTAAAAAAGACACCCCTCCATGAATTCTTGGTTGGGTGGTATGTTGTGGCCACTCGTAAATCTTTTAATAAAAATTAGTTTTGAGTCAAATACAAAAAACATAAAATTTTAAATAAAGACTTTTCTAAAAAGAAAAATGTTTCCTATTCTGATAAATTCTAGTAGAGAATTATATCTAAATGTTAATTTTCCACCATTTATCATGATCATATTATTGTAGAAATATATATAGATAATCATGTTCTTATAGGAGCCACAATCCATGTACAATATATTATTTTTGATAGTATTATCTTTGATATCCTCAAAACAAAAAAAATTGTTTTTCAGATCCAAATCCTTTAGTGGTCTAGTAATTTCAAAACATTAAACATTAAGTGTCCACATTTTCTTACAAAAGTTATATTTCTGAAATCCAAGAGATTGAATATTTTTGAGGAATTAATTTTTTCCCAATTCCACCAATTTGTATCTTGGTTCAAAAAATTCACTATTATGAACAATGAGATTGTTACTAAATACATGTTTCTTATATATAAACCCCATTATGAGACTGTTACCAAGTGACCTCATTTTTTATACATATTATCAAAATTTTCCATACAGTTGGTAAATTTTTATATATGTTTTCTCAGATTAGAGATTATAGATTTTAGTTTATGAAATAAAATTTATACCCATCAATATTAGTTTGAGAACAGAATTCACTCTGTAAATATTTTTATTATAAATAAATTTTTTAAAAATATTTTGAAATAGTATTCTTTTGAAAATAGTTTCATCAAGATCATTAGAATGATCTATTATTTCATTTTTCAAAATATTTATTTTTGCATCATCCTTAGCATGTTTAGCTTTAGAATTATCATGTATGGTGAAAATCATGCAATTTTCATTTTCAAGTAATTTTGAAAACAGAGAAACATCATTATCTATTGGAAGAGTATTATTTATTAGTCGAGAAAATTATTCAATAGAATATGTAGAAATTTTCACATCAGGATAATTATAATTTAAGGGAATTTTTTAATAAATTTAGTAATGTGTACATTAATAATTAGACAATGATTAATCATGTGAACATTATCAAAAATAAATATGTTCCTTTCTTCAAAACATTCATTATATGAAGAAAATTATAATGAATCACCACCATTGGAAATCCATGTGTTAGATGATTTTAATACTTTATTTCCTTTGGACTTGTAATACTTTTTGATATTTTTTTCTAAATATTTATCCTTTATATATTTCCTCATTAACTTCAAACATTCAGGTAGAATGTGTCCAGATCTCAAAAACTCTTGACAAGTGACCTCAGAATCATTCTTATCACCTCTAACAATATAACCTTTTTTATAATAGTATTGAAAATATTTCATTCCGACTATCTTTTCTATTCCTATTTCCAAATTAGCCAACTCATTATCAAACTTTTGTCATGTTCTATAATCAAAGAAAAAAACAATTTTCCCTTTATGATTTAACAACTTTATCAGATGATTGAAATTTAAAAGTTAAGTTAGAATGTTATAGAAAAATAAACACCTCCATTTTTTTCACTTTATTGACATCAATTTAATGTCTACCCTCATACTACAAAAGGGTTTCAATCAAATAATCATGTGTAAGATTATTTGATATTATCAAATCATATATAGTAGTTCTTTTCTCCCACACATTGGGAGTAATATCTGCAATATTATCCTCATTAATTTAAACATCAAGTCCTTTTTCTCTAAGATAATGCAATCTATTTATATTTTTCTTGAAACTCTGGTGCATATTTTGAACAGACTCTCTAGGAAGAAAATCAATGTCTTAGAATTTGGAACTTTTCTTAACTCCTATAGTTTCCATTACATTGGATATACCAAAATTTATAACGTAAAATTTACATGAGATACTTTTATAATCATCACATGATGAAAACTGGCTATAGATGGTTCTTTATATAGAGAAAAAATGTTTTCCTCACATTATAGTTTAAATGATATTCCCACATTTCAAAATTTCAAAATACAAATAATTCATTATCAGAACTATTTAATTTTTTAGTTAACATAAAAATATTATCAACTATAATGTCAATCAAAAATTCCTTTATTCTGTATTTCTAATATCCATAGTCTTTACCATAAAAAATTGGTATCTGATTAGGATTTAGAATTTCAATAGAACATTAATTCATTCCTACCACTATTAAACAAATTGAACCTTTCTACTAATACATGTTTCTGTAACAATGCTTATAAATAGTAAGCTTACCACAAAACATAAGCAACTTGAAACAAGTAAATAATATAAATAAAATTAGCATGTAGTTGAGATGCATAATCTTTCCCTGATGCAGATTGTTGGATTGCATGTTTGTTCTTAGATGAATATACATACATGAGTTGTGGGGTCATTTTTTGTTTAAATACAGAGTTAATGATGTTTAATCTAATTAACACACGATCCTCTTCATGTAAGTTTATCATACTAAATCTCAAAGAAAATAAAAAAGTAACAAAATAATAACTAGAAATAGTTTGATTAAATCAGAGTATAAGATAAAAATTATAATGGTTCTGATTTATTAGAGTACAGTAATCATATTCAAAATTTATCCAATTAAATAAATGTGTTGTTATTATCATAACCATAGTAATATAGATTAAAAATAGCAAAGAAAATTGAATATGATGTCTCTCATTATATTATATGGAGTTGTATAAAAAGCTTGTAAAAACTAGTAATACAACAGCTACGCAATAGTAAGAATGACTTACATTATATTATTTAAAAGAACACTTTTGTCATTAAGAGAAAGGAAGTCAATAACATTGAAAAAAAATATCCATTATTTTATACTAAAAGATAATTCTATCTTTCATCAAATAGAAAGACCTCAATATAAAGATCACAATGGCTCTATCTTCCTATCCATTGAAGTCCTTGATAGAATTATCCAATTTTATTTGTATTCATATCCATGGAATCCCTCAATATGATGGTTCAAATTGACAATATTTTTATCCCTGAAATCCCTCAATATTATCAATGATCGTACACAAATTCAATTTCAAAAGTTCTTGAGGAAAAAACCATTACAAATATTCCCTAATAAGACAACACTCCAATGAATTAAAAAAGACTAAGAATGCTTAATTCATGATTTATCCATATTTAGATGACCTGAAAAAAATCCGCTTCAAACATTAAGAATATTCCCATATTTATGATAAATATCCCAATGGTCATATTTCCTTGTTTTTTATAATGGAATCAGAAATCGATCATTTTAATTCTCATAAAGATATTGAATAACAGAATATTTGATTTCATATTGGTTAAAACCATTACAATGTTTAAGATATTCCATACATTAAAAAAAAGTATTTGGATATTGATTATAAACATCGGTTAATCAATAATTATTATTTTTTATTTTCAAATTACACTTTTAAAGGATAATTTTGAACTGTATCCACATCAAACAATTATGAATGTGGGTTTCTAACAGTGATTTTTAACGATGGGACCAAACCAAGCCTAGCTGTGCACCACGTTCCCCAAATAAGAAATTG
This sequence comes from Viscum album, assembly GCA_963277665.1. Classification (NCBI taxonomy): domain Eukaryota; kingdom Viridiplantae; phylum Streptophyta; class Magnoliopsida; order Santalales; family Viscaceae; genus Viscum; species Viscum album. Next base: position 619,736,948 of record OY728167.1, on the reverse strand, counting down.
ATATGAATCTCCCTATGCATAATATGAACTCTATCTAAATCTAGTGGAACTCAAGCCTATGTCAATTCCCATGGGGAGAGAGGGGTGAATCTAGCTAGTAACACTTGGATAACACCCCAAGGGTAATGCATGGTTTTCTAACAGCAACTCCCATCGGGGGGCCCGACCAAGCCCAAGCCTACACCACATTCCCCAACTAAACAATGACATTGAATCACCCTATGCATAATATGCCGAGTCCAATAGACCTCCATAATAATTTCTACATGAAAATATTTATGAGGGTCAACTTGATTTTATTTTTACTTTTATGAGATCGATAGTCATGACTTTTTCTAGTACGATTTACCTGACTAAAGTCAAACTTCTTGATTGATAAAGGTGAGTCCAATTTAGTAGAAACATACTTATTAAAATAATAAAAATATAGAATAATACCTTTATATTTTTATGTAATTTAAATTTTTTAATGTATGGTAAAATATAATTAAATCTATAAAAACATACTAAAACACTTAAGAATTAAATTGATATTAAACATGTTTTTAGAAAGTCTATGTGATTTCAAATACTAAAGGAATGATAATTTAAGATATAGATATTCTGAATCAATAATTTTCCCATGAATCCTTTTTTATAACATGACCACCATAAATGGTTATAGAACAACCACTATCATTGGATATAATGTAATCATCTTTATTTTTTTATAACATAACCATCGTCGTTGGTTATAATGTAAGAAATTCCCTTTGTTATAATGTGACCACCATAAAATAATGGGCACAATAGATATGTTGGACAAGATATCATAAAACATTCATCTTATCATAAGACAAGATATAAAGATATTTTTCCTAAATATTTCAACATATCATAACCCATGTAATAAAAATGGATTTCAAAAACATTTGATGACTTCAACATTGCACAACCGATAGAAGAAATAATAGGATTCATAAATATATATGCTTAATAAAAATAGATCATCCTAAGAAATAAAAGTGGTAGAAACATTGGATTATATCTCCATTAATGAATAAGTAGCATCAAGAAATTCTATCTTAGATGAAAAAATATTTTCAATGATCACATATACATTTCTTGAGGAAAATAACTTGTAATATTTAAAACCCTCCATTTAAAAACACTAATTCCATAAAAAAAATATGTATATAAATTTCCTTATAAACATAAATTAATCCTTATAAATGATGATTTAAAAAATTTATTGGTCATTATGGTGGACGATTACATTCCATTTTAACACAATGAAATAGTGATTACATTGAAATTTTCAGGAAAATTCAAAAGTACCTAATTTAAAAATGATAATTATATTTCATTAAATAAAATTTATAATGAGTCAACAATATTTAAATATTAATTTAAATAAAAATTATCTGATAAAAAAATCTTCCTTTAAACCATTTTTTTGTTAATATGTAATTGGATTAAAATGATTTTCGATCAAAGAGAAAAATTAAATAAGCGTTCCATAAAACAATTATTTTTGAATGTTGAGTGCATAGATGGATAAAAATGAATGGATAATAGGTACATTCATGAAATAACCATTGGATTAGTAATTCTGTAATGTTCTTGAGATATTTATAATAATATTTTAATAACATATGAATCATCATAATTAATCTAGATAAACAATGAGATTGTCTCATAAACCCATTACCACATCGAGAACTTTTGAATCATAAGACCAATTAAAGGAAAAACTCGAATGAAAATTTTATTATATTAAAAACATGAATCATTTTGATCTATAATGAAAATGGGACATTATTTACTCCGCATAAAATAAATGAGGGGTGAATATTTCATATGCCACACAAAATTAAATGTTACTGGAAATTCATTAACTAATGTATCAACATCCGTTATACAAATTTTGACCTCCTGTATATGAAATATCAATTTATTATATTTTTTTCTTAGAACTATACTAATTTTTATAATATAATATTTTATTTACATATGACCTTTTATAACCATTTCAAAAAAATTACATGTCAAACTCGTGTTTTGGGTAATAACTCTATCTTTTCATCATGTATTTCTTGGTTTGGTATTTTCAATATTTTAACATTGATCATGATTCGATCATCTAAAAAATGTTTACGATGATCTAAATATAATATATATTTATTATATATGTATATATAGTAATCAATTAAATTTAGATATGGAAAATGGATTACACCTTTCATGGTGATGGTAGGTCATACGCACGCATGAACATTATTTCTACTTCATCAAAGAATGGAAAGAAAGAAAGTTAAATCATATATAACTTTAGATATTAATTATTATTTCATATATATCAAATATATTTTCTAAATTCAATATTAATAACATTCATATAAATCATAAGTGAAAATCAAATAACATTTCTTCGTGATGCAGTAACCGTACATACACATGAATGATGTTATCGTATTCTCATTGAATGGAATGTTAGAAGGTATAAGTTTTTTTATAATTTTAGAAGAGTAAATATTTCATGAATATCATATATATATATAATTTTAAACCATAAGTATATCCATTCATTATAGTCAGTGATTAAAAATGAATTAAATTAATTTGTGAGGCGGTAGCCCGACGTAAACACGATAGAATGTTCTATATACTATTTAATGGAATGATAGATGGTTATATGTTATTCTATAAACATAAAACAAACATTTAATGTCTAATATAGTGGTGTAATTAATTTCCATCACTATAGTCTAAATTAATGGTGGATGACACAATGTAAACATAAATAGATTAGTGATGAAAATTAACTTCACTTGAAAAAAAAACTATTTTGGATCTCTTATTAATGACCCTATGATTGATATTTTGGGTGGAACCACAACTGTAGAACTTTACTAAGGATGTTGAGGTAGTATTTTGGTGTGTTTTTTTCAATTTAAAGGGAATATTAGTTTTAAATAAATGACAGGAGGAATTTCACTTTTATTATTTTGGGGAGTTATTTTTTAAAATACAATAAAATATTCAATAATGGGAAGCCACTATCACCCCATGTACCTCTAAAATTGATAAATAATGTATTAGAGATAAAATATGTTCATTCCACACCTCATCAAAAATATTATGTTTTCAACATGTTATTCATCAGACTATAAGTGTATTAAATTTTTCCATTTTAGTTTCACAGTTGTAACTATCTATTTATTTATTTACCTTATTGATTTTTGAATTAAAAAAAATTAGAACGATACATATTATATAATATGGGACCACATATTATAAATATAATTTCCAATTTATCATATAAAAATCCTATGTGTGAGAAAAGTAAATTCTAATAGAAGTTTATGTAACATGAAAGACCTCAATTTATCTTTAATCATGATAAGTAATTTTTATTGTATTTATAATTCGGTAAAACCAAAAAAAACTTCAAAATATAATATAATAATTATTATTATTATTCCAAATATGAAATCCATTTTAATAAATCAAAAATATATATGTTAAAAAATTTAATATAAAATTTAACCCACAAATGTGACGAAAAAGAGTTTTCTAAAGTGAAAATTTTCAAAAGTATAGAATGTTTTAATTAAAATTTTATTATGAAATTGATTCATTTTAATAAATCATAAAAATAAATTTATAATTTTATAATTTTAAATTTAAAAAAAATATAAATTATGTCTTGTAAATGTTTGACCAATATGATTGATTTTAATAAAAATATGTATTTAGTTAATGTTCATTGAAAAATTATTCATTAGAGAAAATTTTCTAAAATTCCCTAAAAGATAAAATAGGAAAGTTGATTTCATGAATAAAATATATATTTTTTAAATAAATTGTCTTAAATTGAAATAAATTATTTTTATTATTTAAAAAAACATATTTTTGAGAAAGTTTTATTTTTGGAACATATAAAAAATATAAAAATTAGTTAATATTTATCATTATATTTTATTTATATAAAATATTTTAAAATTTCATTAAAATCGGTTATTTCTATTAACACAACCATGTTAAAGGTATAGGTTATAATATTCATCATTAATAAATAATAGTAATAGTAAATTATGTGTTTCATAAAAGTAAATGTTGTGCGAAACAGATGACATCGATGAAATAAAATTTATTAAAAAATATTTCATAAAAACTAGGCATGTTACATTCTATCCCCATTAAAATTATTTTTCCCCTCAGATTTTTTTATTTTGATAAAATTGAATGAGGAAAACTATACTTCATAATATCATTAAATTCCCATTAATCTTATATAAAATTAATGTTTCACAACAAAACATTCAATAGTTGAGTGGAATTTTTTCATAGCATATAATCTATATGCTCAAGAATATCACCTATTTCTTCCATATAATAAGTAAAATTCTCTAATGGTAAAACCATTGAGTTCATTAAATGTGATGAATCATGCTTGTACTTCCTCATGGGATATAAATAGAACACATTATAAACCTGAGGGAGATTCAATGGATGCACCAAGTGATAATATACAATTCGAATACATTATTTAATTTTATATGGACTGATATACCTAGGAAATATTTTCCATTATTTTGAAATATCATTACCTTATTCCATAGAATTTTTTTTTGAAACACCTTGTCACTAACATCAAATCTTAGATCACGTCAATGATTTTTAGTATAACCTTTTAGCTGACATTGTACTCTCATTATATGTTGCTGAATGGATCTAATATTCTCTACGATTTTTTAGCTGGATCTGGTTCCAATAGATTTATTTTTTACTTCTACTTCTTGGTATGTTAGAGTTATAATAATATTTCCATAGAGAGATTCATAAGGATTTATATGAATTCTCATGAAAGATATATTTTTTGTATAAAAACTCAACCTATGGTAGGTGTTTATCGCAACCACCTTTGAAATTCATTGAATAAGATCTCATTATTTTATCTATGGGAACAATTATTCTCATATAATAACCTTCCATATGAGGAAGATAATATGTGATGAATCATAACTCATGATCAAAATTTTATGGGCTATAACTATATATTTTTAATGTAAACATCCTATCCATATCAGATATAGCGTTATGGGGTACAACATGAAAACCTACTTGTTATTAAATTTGTATCCTATAAATCTGATCAGAATAGAAATATTCATTGATAGTGATGAATTATGATGACTTCATAAGGTGATCAAGTATAACCCATACAACATTACACCATATAGTTGGTTTTTGGGTGTCAAATGAAAATATACATGTTGACTTTTTCAATTTTTATTCTTTCATTGGTAATGGTTGTAACATCCCATTATAATTTTTTTCATATGCCTTAAATTATTATAATAATAATCAATGAGATATATGTTCTATAATATCTATATTCATAAAATCCCACAATTAATTTTTATATATATCTTTGTATATCTTCATAATCTCCTGATAAATAAAAAATGAAGAACTATGACCATCATCTAATAGATCAATCATTAATTATGGTATGTATGGAAAACTTATAGGGCTTCTAAACCTTATCATTCCATGATAATCAATGTTGAACTCTAGAATACTTATTACTTTTTTTGGTATATCTATATCATCATTTTGTGGTTTTTAATTCTCAATTGAATAGATTGATGAATAATAATTTTGGAGATATTAGATCCCTACCCTTCATTAAATATTTCATTATCCATCCATTTAAAATCTATTATTTTTTTATTTCGTGATATTTATCTTAGATAAGATATAATGATCCATTCAACTCAATGTATTGACAAGTATTTTCTCTTTCCCAGGTTTATAATTTATCGGGTTGTCCTAATTAGTAATAATCTCTAACAATATTAAATGGTTCTAGATTAACACTTTCTACAAGAATAAAAAATTAAACATTAGTGCTCAGTATATATATAAATATTCACTATAAGGATATTTTCCCATATCATTAATTAAAAAATTGATAGAGTCAACTAAAAATTAGAATTTGGGTAATTTTTCTAATGAAATGAAAATATTAATGAGGAATCTATTTTACCCAAGTCATTCTGCATATGAATGCATTCTAAACCCATATTGTATGTGTAATTATATATTATAAACCCTTGTCCAGTATATTTTAATTAAATAACATGTTCCCTAACTAGTATTCTCTTTAATTACTTGGTATTTTAATTTTTATTTATCCATCCATAGGAACATGGCTCCCATCTAAGTTAACATTCCCAGTGGATTAGACACTCATGATAAATTATCACATTCCATTTAAACTATCCTATAAGACTAAGAAAACATCAGTACGTAGTTATATTGGTTGGTCTATGATAACTCTCAAGGGAATCCTACATTAATTGATTCATCAATATACCTCATCATGAGATTATATTACCAAAAATGAGTCTTTTTAAAAAAAAATATGAGTAAGTTTATTTTTAATAAAACTTATCATTCATTATGTTCTTAAAAACAATAATCAGTGACATTAATTCACTACCTTTAAATTTGAATATATAAAAATATCACCTTTAAATACAACCAAAAAAAGATCATGTTAATCTCTTAAAACACTCATTATTAAATCCATTAGCATTTTAGGGGAATTAGTATGACAAAATGGCATCATTATATTCCCATAGTTTTAATAACATATATGGAATGTTGTCCTATGTATATCCTCCTTCATGGCCATCAATTAATGATATCTATAACATTGGTAAATCATCAAAAAGTACATAGATCTGTTAACTAGTTCAACCTATTCATCAATAGAATATAAATGATACATGTTCTTGAGAGTGTTATTGTTCAGTTTTTATTAATCATTATAGAATCAAGAAAATATATCTATTTCATGAAAGAAATTATAATTACACCCAAAGGTGGCCACATCTCGGAATAAATATCTTTTCAATATTTTCCTAGAGTTTCATCTTCACTTATTTTAACTCAATCTATCATATCCTATAAGGAGTCATTGAAATTATTTTAGAAATCAGTATGAGTTTTATCGATAAATCAAATTCAAAACATAGTTTAATATTAGGAAAATCCTTCAAAAACTAAATTTCAATATCCCACACATTTGGCATATCATCAATCATTATTCTCTCTCAAAACATCTCACACACACCTTTTGAATTAGAATGAAGTCCAATACAATGGCTGAAATTTCTATTTGATGTTCATATTTTTCATTCAACTAGTATTTTATCATAGGTTGTTTTAGAATATTTAATGTTGATTCCCATCAATACAAATTAATGTGGGATTTAATTATTAAATATAATACATCCCAAAAATAACATCAAATTCATCCAATGGTTGAGTAACAAGATATTCATGAAGCACATTTTGTTAATCATCAAATAAAGAAGAATAATAGACATGAGATGTGATTATCATACAATTTTTTTTTCTAATAAGGAATCTTCTAATCTTATATGTGGTACTATGATTCCATAGGAAAATGATTCATGTATAATAGAGTTGGTGGATCCATGATAAAAATGACATTAGTGGTAATATAGTGGATGATAATTGTACCTTTCACTATGTAATTATCATTACCCAAATTTTTTATTCTGATCACATGAGAATTCCCATTGAATTTTAAGATAAGAAGATATTTATGGTGATCATTATTTTTGTTGGATTCATAATCTAGCTTCCATAATTTCAATTCTCTATATTTTTGAAGCATTAGAGCATGGGAGGTGATTTTTTAGATGTCTTCCATTATTGCATTTTATAAATTGGACATTTCACCACTTATAGAGATTACTATCTCTATTACCAACCTTCCCATGTTAAAAACACTTCCCAGTTCTTCTCAAAAAATTACCATGTTGTTCCCTTCAACATTTATTTCATGTTATTGAATGAATGTTCTTTCCATCATGCAATATATTTGATTCAACATGAGACTCAATCATCCTTTTCTTGTCCAAACCATGGGAATATATGGAATATGTATTTTCCATTTCCACCATTATTTATCATTGAATTATTTCATTATTTCTGCTACATACTCTTATAGATAGCACATTTTAGGGACATGGTTTTACACCACCATAGAATTTAGAAATTTTTCATTTAGGTCTAATGATTAAGATTAAATAATTCCTCAACATTCCTATATAGTTATATTCATATAAAATAATATATCCATCATTCATCTTTTTGAGTTTATTAAATTAAATTCCCATAATTTTTCAATGAATAAAAATGATGTAATCACCTAAAAATAATCTCTTACACTCATTAAACTCCCTTGATTAAATTTTTTCATGTTTCATTATATTATTGATAATATTCCACCAATGATTTTCTATTTCATACAATATACCGTTAGCAGAATTGAATATTTCCTTCTCCTAACATAGGTGACCATGATATTTTTATCAATGGTACTAATCTATTGATTGAAAACTAGTGGTCCTATGAAACCATTTAATGATGGTGGAAATCACCCCATGAATGACTCTAAAAAATGTTGTTCCATCCTTTTCTCATTTTGATGCTTATCCTAATTCAAATCATTATAGATTTTTGTGAGTATAGACATTATATTTTTCATTCCATCCCTCATGATGTTCGTTCTCAAAGGAAAAAAATATTCATTTTCCATCGCATTAAACATTAACATGTATTATTTGTGTTACATTCATTTAAAAAACCAAAAATCATAGTTTAAGAAACCCAAATCATAGTGAGAAACCACATAATCCTAAAAAATCTTTTATAAAATTCCTAAATCATATCCCCTTAAATCTGTAACACCATTTCCATAACCTAGGATATTCTTGGTCATGATCTATTCAATTATATTATTATGGTTAATAATTTCTTGCTGAATTTCAATTGCATATCCCCCTCCGTGTCAAACTAGGTGTGCAGTAAGGACATTTTTCATGCATCAGGTGAAAATCAATTCCATACCAATGTGCCTAGGTTAGAGTTATTGACCTATGATACAATATTTATAGATCTAAATAAACTTTTAGTGTCCAGAAATTTTATTTAGGAAAAACATAATCCAATCATTAACATAGCCTGTGAAATTCTACAATAATAATTATTTTCATTAGGGTTCTCACTAAAGATTACTCATCTTGGTTTCAAAAGGATAACTAATTTTTATCTATGACACCAACTTTAAATACATGAACATATAATTTATATTTATAAATGAATATATATTACATATTAATAGATGAATATTCTTTTTAGAATATAACTATCAATTTCAGAATCATATAATACTGGTGAAGTTAGAAACATGGTTACATAAAAATGTTCTTTATAATTGAACTACATCATATCCAACTATATTCATAATATGTTTCACCCTTATTATAAATATAATACATAACACCTTTCTTCATAACATAGGAAAAATAATCATAAGAAATGTGGAGCTCAAATATTCAGTAATTTTCATGACCCGCCTTCCCCAAAAGGAGGGAAGGGAGAACAGATTGCCAGACCCATCCTTGTTTATGTTGAAAGAGAGATAATGACCCCTGAAACCCTCCTTCGATAGGTCCTAGAGTGGTGAACTACACCAAGGGTATATAATATCACACAAAATGGATGGCATTAACATATTTATTTAGTAGGATTGGGAGATAAGATAGTAATCACCCAACAACAACAAAACTGAAGGAAAAAAGTAAAGACTAAATTAAACCATTCCCATTTTCATGTTCAAAAGTAAATGATACAAATGTAAAAGAAATCCCCAAAAAGGAGTAACAAAATAATGAAAAGTGGCAACAGTAACTGTCTCGATGTCCCAGCAAGTATGGTCCCACGTGATCCCTAAAGTCCTCCGAAAAACCTAAGAACAGTTTTATATACATAGGGTGAGCATAAAAGTATACTCAGTAAGGAAAACCAAAGACTCTCATGCACAAGTGGGGAGGCCTTCAAATGCCCCGTGAGAAAGGAGATAACCAAAGCACCTGGCATGGAAAACTATCCCCCCAAGCCTCACCAAGGCACACTCCCCAAATAACGCATGTCAAGTAATGTATAGTAATAGCACATCGATATTTGGGTACCCCATGCCACTTTACCACTGGTTATTGAATATATCATATGCATCGTACCAATCTCTCCATTCTCACTGCAGTCCCACTGCCACACCCCGCCCGCACACAACTGGGCCACAACCACCATGCGTAACCATGCCCGCAAACACGGGGGAAGAAAGACTGCTGCCACGCCCGAAGACACCTGGGCCTCATCCCGAAGACTCTTGGGAAACAACCTGCCCGCACACACCTGGGCCAACCACCACAACTACCCTGCCCAAAGGATCTTAGTCTATAATGGACCTTAGGCTGTCATAGCCTGCCCGGAGAGTCCTGGGCTATTCAGGAAAGGGAGCAGAAAATGAGCTAACAACCAGTCACTCAAAGGAGTGTTGGGAAAAACACCCTCACCCAGGGAATGGGGGTGTTCGACACAAAGTGCTCAACTTGGGTGGGTTACGAATAAGAAACATAAGAACTAAAATTATGTATGTATATAACAAGCACTAATCACATCCTAGGATTTCCAATGCCAACCTAAGCACAAACACCCTCACTATTATTCCTTCGTGAGATAAAGGTACATCACTCACAGCCTAGTCACAACTCATTCCCAAAACCAATTCCCCGTTAAACCATTATTTCATTCATGTTCAAGTGATCCCATATAGGTAAATTCTACACTAATGAGAAACTAACAGGCACAAACACAAGCCAGAGAAAGACAAACAGCCAAACAACAATTTAAGCATTCGTACCCGGTTCTCTTGTAAAGTCACAACAACAAAGGGAACAGTGAGATCCCTCAAAGTATTGGAACCAAACTAAGCCTCGAGATACAACCCCACACGGCTTCCGATCCACAACCAACAACTATACGACAACAAAGGATCTCATCCCCATCCATATCACCCCATAAGCATTAAGCAGAACAACCACGCATACCACAGATTCGACCACATCCTTCATTAAGTTCCCCTTTTTTGTTTAGTAAACCATAGTGATCACCAAGGGATTTTTGTTCACTGGAGATCCATTTAAATTAAATGAGCTTACGCGATAAATCAATTCCATGTTACAGTTATTTAATCATACCAGGGGACAAGGTTCAATAATTCACAAGGAAATACCACCAACGACCATGATTTCAGTGGGCATAGGCCAGCACAATTCACAACATAAATAATCAAGAGCAAAGAAAAGAAACAGAACATCAATCACACACCCTTCATTTTTCTAAATGTCTGTTCATTATCTTCATTAAGTTTGGTTTTATCAATCCCCATAGAAACAATAGAATACCCACCCCGCATGATACATAGTAAAGGGAGACAAAGGAAAACCCCATTTTGGTTGATCAAGGATCGAAGTTCTCCACGCGAAAAGAACTGGGGATGTGCGACTTGCAGGGGAAGAACGTCGGGGACTCCAAGGGTGAGCAGAAAAAGCTCTAGCCAGACGTACCGCTCTCCTCAAGAGGGGACTCAAGAATGCACCAAGGGAATATCGAGATTCCATCCAAGAAGAAGAATAAAATTGGATTCCCGTGCGATATATGGATGAGATCCCACTGTTACAAGATATGGAAATTTGAATAGCTTTAAGGTCAGATCGTCGTTCCCCACATGGTTGGGCAGTTTCACACGATGGAATTAATTGTTATTTAATGATTCCCATAGAAAAAGGTGGTAACAGCTGTGATTTTATAGGATTTTATATTAATAGAGGGGCATGTTACGCGGACACACAACTTGGTCCGTTGAAGGTCGCCCCACTCTTAATAATTTCAACATTGATTATGGGCTAAAAATAAAATGGCCTTGAACCACTTCCAAAAGGTTAAAACGGGCTAAAAGTGGTGTTGCTGGAGAAACTGTAGAAGAAAAACCCAACAAGGCTAGGTGACACTGATCACATCACACCAATCGGTGAAAAGATGATCGATCGCACTGATCGTGCCACACACCGTTCGGTCGGACCGATTGTGTCACACTGATCGGTCGCACGCCGATCAGTCACATGCAGAAAGAGCACCCTACAACCGAGACACCACCCTTAGGATCCAGATTTCAGCAATGGGATGGACCATGAGGGTCTAGGCCATCACATCAGATACCTCTCAAACTATCTCTCCATCGAGAATCAAAACCAAACCAGAATAAAAGAGGGGGTCCGAACAACCTCCTCGATAGATACCTCTCAAGAGTGAACCTCATAAAAATCTAGAAACACCTCTCCCTCAAGTAACCAGGCAACATTCAAGGTTCAATTGCCTCGTCATATGGATTAAGGAGTTCCTTCCTCCATGTTAATATATTATCCGCTTTGGGTGGCACTAACTCGCCCCCATGTGTTTAATCGCATCCACCTTAATGAGCATTGATTAGGGACATGGTCCTCTCCTCACCATAGTGAGGAAATTTCACAAAACTCCCCAAGTAGGGAAAAAAACATCTCATAAACCAATAAGGTCAGCACTAAATCCCAACAAGTACAGAACGAAACAGAACAAAACTCAAAACAGCTCGAGGTATTAGGAGCACATCTACTTCTCCAATTCTGAGGTAATCTCTTCAATCCCTCCATGACTCCACAACACACGAACCAAATGAATGGTCCGTCCACAGAGCACCTTCCCTTCATGATCCTCGATCATCACTGGCCTTTCCAAAAAGGTCACATCGTCCTTGATATTCATCTTTCCCCAGTCGAGGAATTGTGAATCGTCATGTAAATATCGTTAGAGCTGGGACACATAGAAGACGTCGTGCAGTCTCAGCAGCGGTGGTGGTAGTGCTAGATGATAATCCACTTCGCCGACCCACCGTAACACTTCGAATGGCATGAAGAACCTTGGAGACAACTTACTCCACCTTCCAAACCTCCGTTGTCCACGTCGAGGGGAGACCTTCAAGAATATGTGGTCCCCGACCTAAAACTCCATGGGTCTCCACCTATTATCGATATATGACTTCTGCCGGTCATGAGCCACCTTCATCCTCTCCCGTATAATCTAAACCTTCTCTGTTGTGCTCTTCACCACTTCTGAGAAAATAAACTTGTTTCCCCAACCTCAGTCAAGAATATGGGTCAGCGATAGGTCCTTCAGCACAAAGCATTGAACTGAGTCGTGCCAATGGTAGAGTGATATCTATTATTGCAAGAAAAATCTACCAGAGGAAAATGTTGCACCCAAGATCCCCCAAAATCCAGAATACATGCTTTCAACATATCCTCCATTGTCTGGATTGTGCACTCTATCTGTCCATCCGTTTGGGGGTGGAAAGCAGTGCTAAGACGTAGGTGGGTGCCAAAAGCATGCTACAATCCTCTCAAGATTTGTGAGGTAAACCATGCATCCCTATTCGAGACTATGGACCTCCGAACTCCATGAAACCGCAACACCTCAACGACGTACCTCCATGCTAAGGCATCCATTGCATCCAACTCCTTGATCACCAGAAAGTGAGCCGATTTTTTCAACAGGTCCACCACTACCCGGATAGTGTCACAGCCTCCTTGAACCTTGGGTAGTCCTGTGATGAAATCCAACGAGATTTCATCCCACTTCCACCCATGGACATATAAAGGTTGTAACAAACCACCTAGAACACGGTGTTCAGCATTTACCTACTGGCACACTAAGCACCTGGACACGAATTCTGCCACCACCAACTTTACCCCGGGCCACCAGAACTGATTCTTCAAACCCTAGTACATCTTGGAAACTCCAAGGTGTACCACGAGGGGTGAGTTGTGGAACTCACCACGGACTCCCTTGTGCATCGTCTCTAGAACAAACAACTTCCCTCGGAAAATCATCTGATTATGACCATCCTCCATCCACCCTTCCAGAGAATCACCTTGGTTAACCCGGTCACACATCACTTCACTTTATGAGTCCCCCCATTGGGACTCCTCTACTTGCCGCAACAGAGAGGACTGCACTGTCATCTAATACAGGAAACCTCTACCACCTTCCATCCTTTCATCTAGGTGCAGTGCAGCCAACTCCTCCATCACCTTCCAAGCATTTGCCGACTCTCGAACCGCATCCTTCTGCGACTTCCTGCTCCAGGCATCATCCACCACATTCCCCTTTCCTGAGGTGTAGGAAATCTCAAAGTCGTAGTCCTGAAGGAACCTCAACCACCTTCACTGTCGTAAGTTCAGGTCCTGCTGGGAGAAGATATACTTCAATCTCTTGTGATACGTGAAGACTACAAAGCTCTCTCTGAAAAGGTAATGTTGCCACAACTTTAGTGCGAACACGGCCGCTGCAAGCTCTAGATAATGGGTGGCATAGTTACGCTCAAGGGGATGTAACTTCCTAGACTGATACAAGAGCACCCCTTGTCGTTGCATCAACACACATCCGAGGACATGACCTGAAGCATCACAGAACACCTCATACGCTGCCCCTTCTTCTGGAAACCACAGCACTAGGGCACTTACCAACCTATCCTTCAGATTGCTAAAGGCTGCCCGGAACTACCCATTCCACATGTAAAGCCTAGTACTACTTGGTCAAAGCTGTCAAGGGTGCTCTAACTCGGGAGAAGTTGGGTACGAACCTTTGGTAGTAACCTTCCAGTCCAAGGAAACTATGATCCTATGCCATGTTCTTGGGTGCTTCCCAAGAACCATCCTCCTCGACCTTTGATGGGTCCACCGCTATTCCCAACTCGGACACCACATGCCCAAGGAAGTGCAATTTTCACGTCCAAAACTTGCACTTGGACAACTTCCCATAGAGTTGGTTCTGTTAGAGGACCTCTAAAACCATTCTATAGTGCTCAGAGTGATCCTCCTTTGATCTTGAGTAGATCAAGATGTCGTCAATAAACACAACTACGAACCGGTCCAGGTATTCCCAGAAGACAGAGTTCATGAGTCCCATGAACACAGTTGGCATGTTCGTAATTCTGAACAACATGACTACAAACTCAAAGTGCCCATATCGGCACCTGAAGGTGGTATTTGACATGTCTCCCTCCTTCACCCTCACTTGGTGATATCCAGACCGAAGATCGATCATAGAGAACCAACATGCTCCCCTCAGCTGGCCAAAAAGATCATCTATCCTCGAGAGAGGGTAGAGATTCTTGACCGTCCCCTGATTCAGTCTCTTGTAGTCCATGCATAGCCTTAGACAACCATCCACCTTCATTGAAAACAAGACAGGGGCACCCCATGGAGACACTCTTGGTCGAACAAAACCCTAGTTCATCAGATCGTCAATCTGGGTCCACAACTCCCGAAACTAAGAAGGTGCCATCCTGTAGGGAGCCATTGAAATCAGGCGGGCACCAGGTTGCCAGTCTATCCTGATCTCAAAATCACATCGGGTGGGGGGGGGGGTAGATTCGCCACTTCTTTAGGGAAGACATCCATAAACCCACTAACTTTCCCTGGGACATCCACCATTTCGTCATCCACCGACTGCACTGATAGTTCAGCTAACAAGGAAAGGAGGGGCTCCTCTTGCCTACTGCTTCTCTGGCAACCTCGCTCACCAATGAAAGGTACACACTGACCACCCAACTCTAAAAACATGGCACATCCTCAGAAGTAGTCAATGACATAACATATAGAGAACAACCAGTCAATGCCTAGGATGACATCGTATGGTTGTATCTGCAATAGTAGAAGTTCTCTGATAGACTAATGTGGCCCTATCAACAGTCTAAACCCTCGGAAAACATAAAACAAGTCGTTCTGACCTCCGACTGGCGAGTTAGCACCAGGGGAACTGAAAGCCTCTTGTGAACTAAACCCAGGGCACATGCCAGACTGGGTGTAACAATGGAGTGGAAAGCTCATGTATCAAATAAGGCATATACAAGAGTACTAAAGAAGCTGATCGTACCTCGAACGACCTATGGCCATACTAGAACTGCTGCCTTCGGGCGTGCAACTACCCACGACCAACTCCTCTGCCTCTCAGCTGTCATCCGCCTCCCTGACCATGCCCTAGTCGGGGCCCTTGAGGGGAACCCTGGGGTCGGCCTCCTCCCACCACGTCTGGTCTCAAAGGGGCGGGAGCTTGATGTTCATGCTGCTGCTGAAAGGGCATGGCTAGACACTACTGCGGCTTGGGCGGGTAGCGCACTGGCCCACCCCCAGTATACTACACTCTATCCAGGCACTGATTCCAAAGGTATACATGGATCCCACAGATGAAGAACCTCGGTCCTGGGCCTGAAAGAAAAGGGCGAGGACTAGAAAATCAGAACTGGAACTGCTGAGGCATGCTCCCTACTGGTCGAAACCTAGAGGGTTCTGATGCTGGAGGCCTGCTGGTGACGATATACCCCTTCGACAAGCCCAAATGGATTCCCTCTCGCGATACACCACCAAGCATGTGAATCCTCTCTACCCCTTCAGCATTCTTTTGGACCTCTAAGTACATCGATAGCGTAAAGGGGTTAAAAAAATACTGAAGATAGGGTCGTAGTGCCTCCTCCAAATGTCTCACCCGAGAATCCTCATCCAGAAAGAGGTTGTGAGAAAAGAGGAGGATATCCTTGAACATGTTCCCCAACTCACTCACTTACATGATCCCCTGGTAGAGGGAGAGTAGCTCCTGCCTCTTCTCAGCCTTCATCGTGGAAGAGATTAATTCCGCCCAAAACTCCCTCTCGAAGTCAACCCATGCAACCTCATCATCCTTCTTCTCCCCAAGATAAAGCGTCCACCATTGACGCGCTGCTCCACACATCTGGCTTACACCCAAAGGAACCCATTACTCTTTCGGAGCCTGAATCAAGATAAAAGCTGTCACTAGCTCTTTGAGCCATCTCTCCGTCTCCATGTCTGAGAAGCTACCCTCTTACTTCCCGAGGTTCTTCCACTGAAAGGCACAAAGCGTCCTCTTCCACTGGTTGTCCTCCTCCTCTCGGTCATCCCTCCTTCGATCAGCCAAAATAACCTCTGGGGCCATGATCATCTTCACTACTCATGGTCATCTCCCAGGTTCCATAGCTACAAGGTAAACAAGGAATGCCTAAGCCCGAGTAGTGTAGAAGATTGCCTTTAAATTTTCATTTACTTATTATTCGTTTTAAATCCCCAAAATAACAATGAAACACAAGAACACAAGTCATCATGATTCATGTAGCTTTCCTAGGGTCTCTACCCTACAATCAGTTTAGCCTTACTTGGTCATTCGGTAGGTCTAGAGTCCTTACATCAGATCACGGGGGTCCTAAAATACCATGTCCTAGCCGGTCTTCCCTGTCCTATTTCACGCACTGAGATTGCCCAACACTGTTTCCCTACCATCCCATGAAATCCTCAACATGCCTAACCCCATACTCCATCCTATCTCTCAACCTCCCTATGATACCATTCTGTCACGACCCCACTTCACCAAAAGGAGGGATGGGAGATCAGATTTCCAGACCCTTTCTTCTTTATGTTGAAAGAGAGATAATGACCCCTAAAACCCGCCTTCAATAGGTCCCTGAGTGGTGACCAGAACCAGTGGTATAGAATCTCACACAAAATTGAAGGCATTGCCCTTTTTGTTTAGTAGGATCGGGAGATAAGATAGTAATCACCCAACAACACCAAAACTGAAGGAAAAATTAAAGTTGAAAGTGAACCATTCCCATATGCATGTTCAAAAGTAAATAATAAAAATGTAAAAGAAAACCCCAAAAGGAGTACCAAATGAAATAAAAATGGAAACAACAACTATACCGACATCCCATATAGTTTGGTCCCACGCGATCCCTGAAGTCCTCCAGGAAACCTGAAAATAGTTTTATATACGTATGGTGAGCATACAAGTATACACAGTAAGGAAAACCAAAGACTCTTGT
This sequence comes from Viscum album, assembly GCA_963277665.1. Taxonomy (NCBI): domain Eukaryota; kingdom Viridiplantae; phylum Streptophyta; class Magnoliopsida; order Santalales; family Viscaceae; genus Viscum; species Viscum album. Next base: position 619,719,091 of record OY728167.1, on the reverse strand, counting down.
GCACATGTGGGGAGGCATTCTAATGCCCCGTGAAAATGGAGATAACCAAAGCACCTCGCAAGGAAAAATATCCACCCTAGCCTCACCAAGGTTTATTCCCCAAATAATGCAAGTCAAGTAATATATAGTAATAGCACATCGATATTTGGGTAACTCGCACCACTTTCCCACTGGTCATTGAAGATATCCTACGCATCGTACCAATCCATCCATTCTCACCGCAGTCCCACTGCCACACCCCGCCCACACACACCTGGGCCACAACTAAACATCCTGCCCATAAACACCTAGGCCACAACCACCATTCCACCCACAAACACCTGGGACACAACCACCAAGCATAACCATGGCCGCAAACACCTGGTCCAGAACAACTACTGCCACGCCTGAAGACACCTGGGCCTCATCCCGAAGACTCTTGGGAAACAACATTCCCGCACACACCTCGGAAAACCGCCACATCTACCCTGACCGAAGGATATGAGGCTATAATGGACCTCAGGCCGACACATCTTTCCCAAGAGTTTTGGGCTATTCGGGAAAGGGAGCAGAAAATGAGCTAATAACCAACCACTCATAGGAGAGTTGGGAAAACACCCCCCCCCCTATGGAATGGTGGTGTTCGGCACTAGGTGATCAACTTGGGTGGGGCGCAAATAAGAAACATAAGAACTACCATTATATATGTATATATCTAGAAATCATCCGAACCTCGGATTTCCAAAGACAACCTAAGCACAAACACCCTCACTACTTTTCCTTCGTGAGAGAAAGGCACAACACTCACAGCCAAGTCACAACTCATTCCCAAAACCAATTCCCCATTAAACTATTCTTGCTTTCATGTTCAAGTGATCCCATTTAAGTGAATTCTACACTACTGGGCAACTAACAGGCACAACCAAAATCTAGAGAAAGAGATAAATCCAAACGACAATTTAAGAATTCACACCCGGTTCTGTTGTAATGTCACAACAACAAAGGGATCAGTGAGATCCCTCAATGTACTGGAACCAAACCAAGCCTCGATATACATCCCCACATGGCTTCCGATCCACAACCAACAAATGTACAACAACAGGGGTTACCATCCCCATCCATATCACCCCATAAGCATTAAGAAGAACAACCACACATACCACAGATTCAACCACATCCTTCATTAAGTTCCCCATCTTTTTAGTTAACCATCGTGACACACACCGATCGGTTGCACGCCGATAGGTCGCACGCCGATTGGTCTCACGACGATTGGTCGCATGCTGATCGATCGTACGCCAATCGGTCGCATGCCGATCGGTCGCATGCCGATCGGTCCCACACGGATCGGTCCCACGCCGATCAGTCGCATGATGATCGGTCCCACGCCGATCGGTCGCACGCCGATCGGTCGCATGCCGACCGTTCGCACGCCGATCAGTCGCACACCGATTGGTCGCACACCGAAAGAGCGTCCTACCACCGAGATTCCACCCTTTGGATCCAGATTTTGGCAAAGGGATAGACCATGAGGGTCTGGGCCCTCACAGTAATAGTAAAAATGTGAGGTATCGTTGTAACATGAGGATAAGGGTAAATGATCATGAACAAAAAAAATGAACACTATAGCATATATATCATTGATCATAAACTTGATTTATGTAATAAATAATTGTAATTAATATGACAAGAATCCTAATGGAATCAAATAACATATGACATGATAAAATTATATTGGAATATTTTGTATATTTAGTGCATAAAAAGAAGTTTATAACATTTTGAACATATATAAATAAAAAATGTTCACTCATTATGTTAAAGTTGTAAAATTAGGTTCCTGAATAACATTATAGACATGAATCCTTGGTCCATGCGTAAATATTGTAATATGATGTTAGGTCCACACAAGATATTTTTATCTAATGTATTTTTATTCATTAGTAATGAATTAGTGTGAGATATTATCCCACCCATCCATGGTTATAATATGATCTCCATATAGGTTTATCATGTAAACACCATATTTGGTTATAACTTATAACCCATCCTTATTTATAATAAAACTAATTTACATGTTTATAATTATACCATTGTATTTGGTTATAATGTATCTGCCATCGCATAATTAAATCCAGAAAAATTAATTCCACAAGATCAAAAAAAATTAATCATATCAGTTCGTAGAAAAATAGATGGATTTCATTAAAATTTCATCATAGAATGACTCGTTGAAAAGAAATTGTTTTCATAAAAATTACATAATTTCATCCTAGTATAACAAGTGTAAAAAGTAATGGGTTACATAAAAATAATTTCATCATAAACATAGAGCATCTAGTTAAAGAAAATGGAATGTATCAATGAATTATATCCCTTTAAATCGTGACCTGAAATTTAATTTTTTATTATAATTAACTTTTATTGAAAATGTGTGAAACTTTTAAGTACACCAGATAGCATAAAACATCATAAAAGATGAAAATGTTATTAAAGGCCAAAATAAACCGAGCAGATGAGTCCTCCCTATTTATTTTCCAGGAAATATCTAATACATATTTAACCAGATCTTCCTTGATGGGATCTTCAAATTGATCATCCTCCTTGCCTCACACCTGCACAAACTCTTCCACTGTTATGTTAATAGAATTTAATCCTTTGGTCAAGATTAAATGTTTCTTTATGATCCAATCTTCTTACTCTGGGTTTAACTCCACTTTAAAATATATCCCATTTATCATCTCTTCATCCTACTTATATGCTTGAATGGTAATTCTATTCTCTAAACCATATTCCTCAGTGTGCATAAAAAGATCCCATGGGTAATCAAAAATCTTTGTCTCAACAGCCCGTTACGATCCATCCATATTAATTAATGGATCTTCCTCAACGTCAGCCTCATTTCTTATTGACCCTTCATCCATAGCTAGAGGGTAATTAAGAGCCATAACACTTTGTTGAAGCCATGAAACTTTTTCCATACCAGACTCCTTCCCTAGGTCTTGATCTTTAGAGAAGCAACATTCAATTGTTCCACTCCCACTCACAGTTTTCAAGTTTCCCTCCTTCTTCTGTTCCATTTTAGAGGTTTCATCATCCATTTCATTGGGAACTCCTCAATTAGATGAACTTATCTCCATAGTTCTTGGAAGAAATAAATAATCCTTATGACCATTGGATTTCCCCCTATTTCTCACAATGCAACTACTTGGGTCCTTATTCTCTTTTTGTCCCTTCTTCCTTATTTGGTTGTGTAGCCTTCTTCATCTCATTGAACTATCCTACAAATGTTTTCTATCACTCTTTCCACCCGCAACTATGGCCATGATAAACACCCTATTCCCTTTGGATCTTGATCAGGAGTACCAGATTTCATCCCACCAAAGTGATTTTTAATGTCAATTGGAGACAAGGTTAACCACTAGTTTTCCCTTCCCCCAGCCATCACCCACTGCCCCAGTTTTCCTAGTAGATCCTGTATCCGAAAATTAATCCTCTATTGGTTCAGTGCTTCTATGTCATGTCCAATATGAGAAAAATTTGCGTACAAAGGCTTGGAAGACTGAGATTGCAGAGGATAAGTGTTACTGGTAACCCCTGACCTGGGAATAGCCAATTTAGCTAGTTTAGGTCCTGAAAAGACGGTCCTTAACCTAGTAAAAATATCATCCACCTTAGGATTGGATGATATTAAATCCTTATGGACGTTAGTATTGACTGGATCCATTATATTCGAATGGTTCACCGAGGGGCCCTATGAAATAGGATATTGTTCCACAGCCCAGTTCCTGGGTCCCCAACAACAAGATCAGTAGGAATGTCGTAAGAGGTTACAGACCGAGAAAAAAAGAGTCCAGGATTCAAAAACAACCACTTGATTCCATATAAAATCTTCCCAAAAAACAATCCAAACAGACTCCATGGTGGTCTTCACACATAAAATTCAACAGAAATTCGTGTTGAGATTGGGTGACATAGAGCATTTTTTCGACTATCAGAGCACATAAATCATAAAACCATGTTCCCTATCTGGTGTAAATTGGAGGGACTTTGGAAGGGCAGTGGATAGTTTGGGATCCTTACCCACAATGCCTTCATTAGACTATCACACTCCATGTGGAAGTTGAACGACTAGTGGAAGAGATAAATGGGGCACCCGTTGCATACTCTGGGGCTCTTGACCAAGAAAGGATCAAATCTTCTTTGGATGAAATGTGAAATTTAATTTGTTGTTTTTCGGGGAGACCCATGATCGCATGGTCCTGAAGACCCCAGAATCCAAAAATATACCAACCAAAGGAGTCGACTAAGGGCCTATGTAGACTAAATTGAGCCACCAAAATAAGATGATAAAGATTTAAAGCCTCAAAAAACAGCAATGTCGGGAGAGAAAGTTGTGTCAAGACATTTTAAAGACGTGGAACCTTTTGGAAGAGGTCAATAGTAGATAAATAAGGTAGGTAGTCTAGGTTAGATAAGGGGATTAAAGGAGGTGGATGGGTTGATGGGACAAGAGTATCTTCCCCCGCTACAAGGGAGGAGGGGGATAGTAGATCCACCGCCATCGACCTAAGGCATCACTGCCTAAATGGAGGGAGAGGGAGAGCTGCAACACATCCATTTATTGATAAAAAATATATTTATTCATCAATTGATTTTTTTTCTCTTTCAAGCTTATTTATCATAAGAGGATTCAATCGTACATGAAAAATAATTTCGAAAGAACAATATGAACATTTCTAGAGGAAAATAACAGTTCTAATTTGAAAATAATCATTTAAAAATAATAATTTAACATAACATTATAGAAATAATTTTACTAAAAAAATAATTAAAAACTAATAATTAATTCATTAAATTTTTTAGTGGTCATGTTGGTGGAAAATACCATTCATTTCATATTGGTTAAATCAATGATATTTTTCTTTTTTAGTAACGCTCAAAAGTATAACATTCTTAAAATGGAAAGGGGATTAATTTAAAACAATTTTATTAAAGAAATTAAAGGGTAAAAATGAATTTAAACAATCTCGGTATAAATTTTCAAAAATATATTTAAAACATTTTTAGATACCAAGAACATGGAGGAAAATCGAGTTTTGACTATAGAGAGGGATAAGGTCTGTTTTCCATAAAAAAATATTTTGGAATCTTGAGTACATAACATGAGGAAAATAAATGGTGAAAATGGATCTTCATGAAATAAATATTCTATAATGAAATATTTATTTTTAATTAGATATATATCATAATATTTCATCATCATATGAATAATCATAAACAAAATTGGTAAAAATTAGATTGTATCTTAAAACCATTACCATTTCGATGGATTTTGAATTGTATAACCCCTTAATGGAAACATGAAATTAAACATGAAATATAATTAATATAGGTATATTAATGATAAAACATTTAAAATGTAATGAATATACACCACCAAAGACAATTGAGTGGGGAATAGGGCATAAGTCTCTCAGAATTAAAAGAGATACTAGAAAACCCAAACCAAAAGTCAAGACATCTTTTATAAAACTTCAGACCACCTATATAATATATATAGGATTATTATATATATATTAAAAAATAATAATATGATTTATCATATCACATATGATTTATATATGATTTTTAAATACCCGTTATTAAAAATTCCTGGTTAAATGCACTTTCCTTTTTAAGAATTCCTTTCTTTTCATGCATATTTTGGTTTTTTATAATATGTCATTTTACATTTATGTTGGTTCCATAAAAATCATAATGTATTAAATGGTATATATATCATATATTAACATTATATATTCTCTTTATAGTTTTCCATAACAGTTAGATATAGAGTATGAATTTCACCATTCATTGAGATGGTATGCCATACATACGCATGAAGGTTGCTTCAATTTTATTTATGGATTCAATAGAAGGAAGGTAAATAATATATATATGTTTAATATTCATTATTATTTAATATATATCAAATATATTCATTAAATATATCCTTATTATCTTATATATACATTTTAATATTAAAATGAATCACATCGCTACAGAAGGCGGAAGTCGATAATACACACGAGAAACATTATAATATTAATACATAATAGAAATTAATAATGTATATTCTAAATTAAAATTTTATAATTATTATTATTTTATGAATATCTTATATTCAATATAAATCCAAAATTATATCCTATTATGAGAGTTGGAGAGTAAAAATGAATATTATTCGTTCTCAATGTGGCAGTCAGTCAAAAAAATGACAAATGTTATATTCCAATTTGATAAAAGTGGAGATGGATATAGGTTATTACATAAAAATAATAATATATAAAAATATTGAATAATTTTTTATATTCTAATTATTAGGAAATGAAAATAGGTGGTATACGAAGAAGTAAAAAAGAATTAATTTAGTGAAGAATGTTTCATTTTCATAGAAAAACATCATTTTGATTTCTTATTAAGGGTCATAGAATTGGTATTTTGAGAAACAAATAAGGAATAGAAGATGTAAAACTATTTTTGGGAGCTATTGATTATGTTTCTATTAAGCTAATGCGATTAATTTCTCTCATTAAGTAAATGGAGAAAATTATCTTTAATAATGGAGTAGGAGTGACAATATTGAATATACCAAAAACTACTCTATAATGGGAAGACAATATAACCCCAATTTCCAATAATAATTGATAAATAATGTAATGGAGAGATTACGTTTTCATGGAACACCTAAAAATCATTAAACATGTTATTCTCGGTTCCTAATGTTTACATCATTTATCATTTTTCTTTTCACAATTGATAATTGTTTTTTATTTATTTACCTAGGTGATTTATCCATTAATACTATGTATAAAAAGATAATTACTATAAAATATATAACCAATTATTGTATATATGAATTCTAATAAATAAAATAAAAATATTTTATGTGAAGAATATTTAATTTATTACAGTCGTATGTAACTCTGAAAACCCCATTTTAGCCTAAATCGTAGAAATTAATTTTTATGTAATTAATATCCATTATGAGAATAAAATACATTAACCATATTATATATTTTTAACTAATTTTACAAAAAATATTTAATTAATTTTAATAAATTATTTTTTAATTTTTTAATATTTATTTTAAAATTAAACCCACAGATGTGACAAAAAATGGTTTTCTAGAGAGAAAACTTCCATAGGCATTTAATGTTTTAAATTCAAAATTAAATTTGAAATTGAATCCAATTTCCTAAAAATTATTAATAAACATATAATTGAACCTATTTTACTTTTAAAACTATCTAAAAATTAAAAGTAGCTTGTAATTCTTTTTAATAAAATGATAGGATTAAATTAAAATCATAATTTTTTATTATTCATTGAAAACAATTCTAAAAAATCAACTGATAGATAATTTGAACAAGTAGATTTAAAAATTTATGTATATTTTTGGAAATACATTTTCTAAAATTCAAATGAAAAAATATTAATTTTATACAAAATGAAATAATTATTTTGAGAAATTAATATTTTTTAATCATGATGGACTTTAATGAAGATTAACTACATTTTTATCAAGGTGATGTGTCCAAATGAAACCTTAATTTCTAATTTTTAAACTGGGCTTATGTCAAATAATAAATTTATTTTAATAGTAAGCTTATAAAATTCATTCTTATATAATTTTATTAAAATTACATTGTGGTCTTTTAAAATGTTATATTTCACTCAACAGAAGATATCGATGAAATCAAATTTATTTGGGTAACAATATTGAGAAAACTAGGGGTGTGATACTTACCTCAAGTCTCGTAATTATTTATATATTTACATGGATATTAAATAATAAATTTCAATTTACTGTAATTATATTATATAACAATACAAAAATATAACATTTTGTGTACCATTCCATTATATTTTGAAAATAATTTTTTTTTGACAATTCTTCATTAAAATTGACATTCGAGTGAAAAGTTGTCCATTTTTTCATGTATGTTTCAGTTTAATGGATTTGGTAATTGAACCTTGGTCATGTTTTCATAATATATAAAATATATTTCCTGAGATAAATATCCTATATAATCATTATATATAAATATATATCTATCTAGAATCATATATCAATGGAGGACATGAAAAAATAATCATATCGCTTAGTGGAGGTGGAAGTCCATAGGTATGCACAAGCGATGTTGTTATTTTTATTGGTCAGAACAGTATGAAGGTAAATGATATAATATATTCTAAAAACAAAAATTAATTCATAAATATCATTCGTATTCATTAGTCCAATATTTATAACTATCAAAGTAAAAGGAGAATGAAAAAGTAATTACATATCTATGTAAGGATTATAAGTATTATGTATGCGGTAGTGCTGTTTTCCATTTCTATACGATCAAAGATAGGTTAATTTTTTCAATAATTAATCATAAATTAGTATTTGTCAATTTATTTTTATGAATAAAACATTTTATTGTTGATTAAATTTATTTTGAGGATGTAGAAAAAAAATAAACGTGAAAGAGTATATTAAGATGATTACCTCTTCTTTGAGATACCTCATTTGGTATAAAAATTATTCCATTAAATACTGGACATTATAAAATACTGGGGGATCTAGAATAAATATATGTATTCTCAGAATATATAATTTTAATAGTTTTCATAGATGTAGTGCTAAAAAAATTCCCGCAACAGAGGAGAGTATGTTCCCTTTTATAAGTGAGGGAAGGATTACCCATGGAATTATTAAATAAATTAAACTAATATAAATAATTTTTCATTGTAAAGTGGATACGAATTTATATATTTGAAATCTATTATAGTGATATGTCTAAATAATCTCATACATTAATACTTACACTTGTTTAGGTGATGTTTTAATCCTTATAAATAATTTTTAACGCTAGTTAACCAGTTGGTCGATTATTTTGATATCAATGTTTTATAGGCTTTATGGTCTAAGAATATTACAATACAAAACCAATTTAGAAATACGTTTAAAATAGTTGATATATAAGACTATATCAAATAAAATTAAATGAAAATATAATTTATATTAATTTAAAATCATATAATAAAATATTATTTAACATAAGTTACCATTAAATACATTTCAGTTCTATTCTCACAGTTGGCTTTTAAAAATAACAATATTGAAATTGAATTTGATTTTAAAATTTTTAAACATCAATTATATGAAATTTTTGTCAAAACAAATTGGTAATGAAATTATTCATCCAAACATTATTATATTAAACATCTATAAATCATTCATATTATTATTCTATTACATTCACAACTACTATGTTGGAGTTATTTAAGAATTTATGCAAATTATACAACATATAATAAAAATAACAAATTACCATGATAAAAAGAATAATTCATATATCAAGAGAAACACATAAATGATGATAATCACTTTTTGGACAGGTGAAAAAAAATTAGAGATATTAAAATAAATATTGTTATATTTTATATTTATTCATTGCATAAAATAATATTATTGAAATTATTAAATACTGAAACCACCATATTGAAATAAAATGGAATATTTGATATGTTTGGTCAAAAATAACACATCCAATTGAAATAAGGTGGGTGTTAGATATATTCCTCTTGCTATATAACATTATTTTCACATTAATTACCTAATTTACTATAATTATGGTTAGGTATATTCACTATGGTTACTATTTATAGTTGGATAAAAATAAAAGTGTAAGATTTAACCATTTTGAAAATCATGATTCCAAATATAAAATCATTTTTAATGATCATATTTCATTATATAGAATAAATCAATTTTAAAAGTAGTGTGAAAAATTAAAAAGAATTTATTATATAGAAAAGTAAAATTTTATGAATAAAATAATATTTTTTATCACCAAGTGCTTTTTAAACACCATTATAAGAATAATAATTATTTTATTGTATAAATAAACTATAAAATTAATTAACATAATTAATAATTTTAAAATTTTATATATTATTCTGACAAAAAACATTATTGGAATAAAAACTATTTTTTACATAAAAACATAACTATTTACAATAAAATTATTTAATATTTATTTATATCAAATTAATAACCAATTAAATCATTTTATACATATATAAATATTAATTTTCATAATTCTGTTATCTCTTTTCATACCCACCACTACCATAATAATAAAAATATATGACATTAAATAATAATATTTCAATAGTATATTATTGCTAATCTAAAACCAATGATGTGTGCAACACTAGCTGTTGAAGAAACAAAATTCATTAAATATAATAATGTTGTTAAATATTTGGGTGTACACTTTTCCTCCATACATTTGTCAAAAATAAAAAATAATGCATCTTTTGTTCCATGTAATATGATTCTAGATTCATTCATATATCAATTTTCACTACTTTATCTTTAGGGAAAACAATTCTAAAACTTGTCTTCCTTCAACAGCCTCATCGATATTGAATAATGTTGATTGAATTCATTTTGAAAAGTAATTATGGCTTCTCATACCTTAAATTATATATATATATATTTCATTTATTTTACACTCATAAATGAAGTCATTGACCATCATACAGATCTAATGATAATCTTTATATAATCTTAATGTTTGTAATTTATACCTTACATTATATCTATATCTCATATATTAACCATAGGTAGTATATAATTGAATTATCTTCTATATGCTTTTTGTGTAACTACACAAATATTTTAAACCAATGTAATTAAAATGATCTGAGCTCTCAAAAACTGTCTTTCACATAAACATATATTCTATAATCACCCAATAATAACATTCATTAAATCCAAAATATTAAAAAATTTATTTGGGGTAGGAATGGAATGATTTTTATTCAATAGTTGATCAACTAAATAAACATCCTTAGATTCATCTAAAAATTGAAAACTGATTCTTAATCTCTTGAAAAAAGATTCAGATAATACTTAACCATAATGACTACATTGAATCTCTATACAACATGTGTATAATTCTTCCAATCGTTATTCATGGCTTGATGTTCTCATGTTGAAAACTCCTATCATACTCATCTTCTTCAACAAGCGACATGTTTGAAACATCATCAATGATGTTGCTCAATGAACCACTGTGAATAAATCATTGAGTGTGAAAAAAAATAATTCATTCGATTACAATCCCCATTGTATTTATGTTTTTATGGAAGAGAAAACAAAAAATTATCTATAATTACTCACCACGAATTAACTGGAATTCAAAAATTGGCGTCATTTTTCCTTCCTCATCTAAGATTTATATTATTTTAATCTCCATGTTTTTATCATCATTGTTTATTATCATCTTCAATGTATTCCACTATATGATATCCTAGAGTTCAGAAGATGATTCCCAATTCATTTAATCATCTTTTTTATAATAAACATGAGTTTCATCCGTTATGATTCTAAAATATTCATTGATCTCAGATCATTATAGACTCATTCTCAATCATAGTGATATCTCAAGCTCCAATATTATAAGAACATGTTTCCATATTAAATCATTGTCACCACTGTTTTTCATTCCATTTTCTTTATTAGAACTCAATTTCTGTAGAGTTCCCCCTTCACCATTATATAGTCATATCGTATTTTCATTTTGACCAAGAGAGAAATATGATATTTTTTCCTATTTTTCATCATATATGGATTTGATAGGTTTTCAATGTTTTCTTGGAAATTTTGGTTTTAATCATGGTAAATATATATGAAAATGGAATATTTGATCCACAGATTTCAAAAATGTGTAGGTATATTAATTGGATATTAAAAAATGTAGGATGATTAGTGAGATGGGGGACTAGATCATTGTTACAGAAGTTGATGATTCATGAAAGGATGTACATAGTTGACCAATTCAAATTGTAGTGTTTTTTTAAATTGTAAAATTTTAACGATGTTTATTGAAGAGGGATCAATGGATGTCCCATGAATAATCACAATTTTAGAAATATGTTTCCATATTTTTATATTCACTACTATAAATTCATGGAGTAAGGTAATTTATCCTAAAAAATGTCAGGACAACACTTCAAATAAGAATATTCAATAATTAAAATTAAAAAAACTAAAAAAATAAAATAACTCTATAAATATTACCATCAAACGTTAACAAACAAACATCATATATTATATAGGAAACATAATTATATTATAAATATTATTAGTCTCCATGAATCAGCAAATTTGACAATATAAACAATGAATATATTTTCAATTTAACATAAAAATTTACACAATTAAATTTTCAAACCATGTTTTGGAAGATATATTCAATGAATATTATTTAAAGAATTATAAAATAATGGAAGAAAAGAATAATTAAGATATAACCCCTAAAAAATAATATTTTCAATTTCATTCAACATAACTAACTAATTAATGTTTAAAATATATTGAACTAATCAAAATAAATATTTTACCAAACTACACATAAATTTACATTCCCATGAAAATATTTATTAAATTATAACATTGACAAAAAAGGAACAAAAAAATATTAATCAATTATATCAAAAAAATTAATGAAAATTTATTTAAAGGTAAATAAAAATATGTAGAAAATATAATAATATAGATCCACATATATGGAATATAAAAACTAATTACTGATAAAATTTGACCTAACCAGGGTATACAGTGAAAGGAAATTATGTTTTTAAAGAGGTACCACTTATAATAAAATTTAATAAATGTGGGGAATGGGGAATTTATCCATATTATATCCATAATCCAACGAAAAATAAGGTTCAGTGGCATAAGAAATTTTTATGATGATAGAGTGTTAATGTGACCAAAATTAACGAAAATAATTCAGGAAATGATATAAAATGAGGTACACTGAATACCAACTCAAGAAATCTGAGTATTTTATTCACATATTCTTCATCCAACTCATCTAAACCTATATTTTTTTTTACTAAGAACATTAATTATCCTCTAAAAATATCTATATTTTTTATTGTTAATAAAAAATTTTAGATGTGTGATTATTGTGTCCCAATTATATAACTCCTATAAAATAGAAGCTTCTATGATATTTGTTCAATTAACTACTATTATCCTATACTAAAATTTTATGTAATATTAGGCATAAATGGTATTTCTTGACATAGATTCCATCATATTTTCCAAAATAATAAAATCACATTTATAATCTGAAATCGACATGTAATCACCTATTTTAATAAAATTGATTATAATATTCAAGTGAAAAATCACTAACAATATATATGTATTAACATAGAATCATGATGTGTACATATCTAAAACTATTACATCAAAACTCAATATTAGTGTTATACCTATTATGATTAAAAATATGAGTTCACTAGCCATGCCATGTCTTCTGAGGATTAAATGTCATTATAAATTAAATCTAAAGCAATTTATATCTTATGGAAACTCATAAATATTAATTATTAGGATTTAATTAAATTTTATTATTAAATATATTTAGGGTGGGGGATGTAACACCTGTATATTTTAGAAAATAATGTATTTTTTTCTAAATTAATACATTATTTGATATCTTACATTAAACAAAACACCGAAATAAAAATATCCATGAAATATTATATGAATATTAATAATAAATTATATGAGGAATAAAACATATATTATGTTAAAAGATAGTACCCAACTTATTTTTTGTGCTATTACGTGATATAAAATTAATATAATTTTATATTAAAAAGGATTGGTCATTTTCAAATAACTATTTTATTATAAATCCATTGTGTGTTTTATAAAAATATTATTAGACTGTATTGTTTTAATGATTGGTTTGATAATTTATAATATTTCAATATAATAACTGACATATTAACAATATTTCTCTTGGGACTTATTATGGAATAATATAAAGAACGCTTAATGACCAAAAATGGTATTTTTCATCACAAGTTGTTTTTATTTATATAATTTATTTTTATATAAAACACTATGTTTATAAATTTCTGGAAATTAATTATCTAAAAAATATAATTTATAATTTATAATTTAAAATTATCCTAGAATATTTTTTTGAAATAATATAAATTTTGGGAATATTGAAAATATTGTTTTTACTATAATAGTAGGTCTTATGACTCAATCGAGATTGTTTATAACATAAAAATATATAAAATATTTTTCTACATAAAATATTGTTATATTTCGTTAAAATATATTTTCCAAAATAACATTTGGCCATAATAAAGTATCCAAACATGTTTTTTACCATAAATACAGTTTTTTAAAAAATAGACATGTTTTGGTCTTTTCTTTTAGTTAATATTATTTTTCTAAAAACATGATCATGATTTTATTTTAAATTAAAATAAAATTTAAGATTTATTTTAAACCAAATTAAATAAAAATAATAATATAAATTGATAATTTTATCCTATAGAAAAATTTTTATCTTATTAGAACACTTTTCCTAAACAGGGGTTTTCCATAATATATGCTATAATAGAAAAATCAATTTCTCTTACACATAAAAATTAAATCTTATAGGATGGATATTATATTTTCAATCCATTATTTTCTATTATTTAATATTTTATATTTTATTTCTATATATAAAAATGTACTACTTTGGTAAGAACTAGTTAGAATAGTAAAATTCAAAAGGGTAAAAAGGATTAACCAAATGGGTAAGAGAACTAAAATTTAAAAAAAAATCTCTAATTGTGTGTTTTAGTTTTTTACAAACCTAAATTTTTTTCCACCCCATTATTTTTAATTTTTTATTCCTCGTGAAAAGTGAAACATGTGGTCTCTTTATATTAATATAAAATATTGACATGAAATCCATTTTCATCACTTATAAAATGTGTCACTACCCACACCTCCAAGACCAGCATAAATATACATTTAGTCCAGAAACTCTATAGTTTTTCCTTATCATATAATCATTTTAATAATTTTTATGACTCTATGGACAATATATTTTCTTATGTCCCGTATCTATGAAATCTTCCACGGGAAGCTCAAATTTCACAACACAGGTAAAAAAATTTCCCAAATGTTTCTCTTTTTCTGTCATTATATTTCAAATATAATTTTCCCAATATTGTTTAAATAATTTATTAATAATATTATATATAATTTGGTTAGATATATTTATTAAAAATTAACTAGGATTTTAATTTTGTATTAAGAAAAAGAAAATTGTCATTTGTGCATTTTTGCATTTTTGCGCACTACCACCTCTAAAAAGTACCATATATATTTTCTCATCTATTTTATTTTTTTATATATTAAAAACATAAAAAGTAAGATTAAAATCCTTAAAAATATGTAAATAATGGGATTATTTTTATTAATTAATTATATTACTCAAAATTATTCCACTTTAAATATCATACACTTCTTTTATTTATGGTATGTTCATGATTGGGTCAGTCTAACAACATAAGTGATTAGTGCTACAAAAAAAATTTGTGTCTATGTGAAAAAAATTGATGATATTATATGTTATATATAAATAAATTATGTTTTTCTTCTGCTTCCATAATATTGAAATTAATATTAATTATATTTTATGCGAATTCATCATCTGTTTATTAAAAATACCTTAAAGGTACTTTCTTTTGATTTAATTTTTTTTGATCATACCCAAAAACTTTTTGGGATAAAATTATTACATGATAAATAATTATAAATAATAAAATCATGTGCCCATTTTTTTTAATTATAAAACATTGGAGAAAAATGATTAACTACACCTTTATTATTAGACTAGTTTAAAATATTCAAAATTACTTATCCCCGATATTGATAAACAACAATGAAAATATATATATATATATATATAGTGTATAATTATAAATTATGATAATATATTTTTTAGATACAAATAATTGTATGGAATATATGAATAAGATAGTTATTTTACTCATACCAAAAGTCTTTTGAGTGGAAGTTATGAATTAATGTTAGTAGTTCACAATCCAAAATTTAATTTATTGAGACATATTTCATATTACACGTCATTATTTCATTAATATGGTCTAGTTAATTTTGTAAGTATTTCTATTAAAGTATTCCTTTAATTAGTTGAGTTTCAAGATAGATATAATTTTATTATCTTAAAGGTGATTCAATTCAAAACACAATAATGTTGTTTGAGATTTTGTCAACTTACCTCCATCTATTTGGTTATATTGCTTCATCTTTAAATTATTTATTCAATTATTGGTTTTATTAAGCTAATGAATTTATTTTAGGGTTCATTATATTCTATTATATGGATAATGAATTTTTAATTCAATCATTTTTCAATGTTGAATTCCATTCTCAAGAAGTATATAATTATTAACAAGAATTTACATAATCATTGAATATAGTTTCATGTTATTATTATTATTTTACATTCCATTACAATGTTATCCTTACATTTGGAAACCGAATAGTCCATTATCACAAGTTAAAATCATGATGCCATTATCCCGTTTTAAAATGATAATTTTATTAACCCTTTTAAATTTCATCCATAATGATTTTTTAAAAATGTTAAAATGGTTTTCCAATCATTATAGTATGTTTTATCCTATACTCCACATTTAATGTATGATAATATTTCACTTATCAAGGATATATTACTGTTTATCCTTTTTAAAATTATATTATTTGAATAACTTTCACATTAACTCTATGAATGTTACTTTTTAATGTGAACCGTATCACCTTACTTTATATATATGGAAAAAATGTATCCTAATTTTTTTTAAACAGTTTCTCTTTCTATCATAGATGTAACTCCCTGACCCTAGTTACCCAGAGTTAGTGCATTATTACATAACCTTGGCATGATCACAATAGATCAAGTCTCAAAAGATCGATTAGTTTAGTAGCCATGAAAGTACTAGATACAAACATAAGTTATTCATTACATTATGAAATAAAAACAAAAAAAAACATTTTGTCCCCATTGAACACACTTATATATTTTATCCTATCCCTGCATGTCAACCATAAAATACTTCTTCACATCCAAGTAAAAATAAAACATAAAAAGGGGTGAGCTCAGATGCTCAGTAAGGATAACAATATAGCAGAAACTTTCATAAATAAGAATAATTATTTAATTCAATGTATAAGACTAAAAAAATACCTTTTTAAACATAAACATCAGTGTAATATGGATAATATAAAAAAATAATTCCATTTACTTATTCACATAGATATTCTACTAGTTGAAAAAATAACATGTAATATCAATAGCTAATTTCATAATTAAGGAATGCATAATGCCAGACATCATAACCACATAGTCAAGGCCTAGTGACAAGACTAAAAATAATATTTTTTCAAGTTCTTGTACCATGACACTAGTTTGACCCATTAGACCTACTGGTCAATCGAGGAGCTATAGCGGGATCCACCCGTCACTTACTATGTTCAATGCATTCCTCATATGAATGTATTTGAAACATAACATAATCATTCGTATTGAAACTAGCATATGAAATGTTAATACTTTAACCATAAACCATGAATGGTATAAAAATAACACATCCATAGTCAAACATATCACAAAAACTTAAATATAATATGGAATACTGTATCATAATAAATCAACTTCAAACAAGTTTAAAATGAATCAAAGGATGTTGACATAATGGAAATAAAAATTATTTGAAAGAAATTATGAAATCATTTAAAAGTCAAGTAATTATAAATGAAAAACTTTATTTTGAAAATATTTTTATAAGCTTGTAATGGTAGCTTATAAGGTGTTATAATGGCTGAGAATAGCCGCACTAGCTATGTAAGTTAAAAAACATTCTATCATAAATTTGTCAAAAAGGTCCTAAAGTACCTTGTTTGGAAAATGACGGAAAGATTAATTTCAAAAAAAAATTAATAAATTAAATCAAGGGTATAAATGAATTTAACCCATAGTATAGTAATTAGTAAAAATATTTTGAAATACTTTTTTTATGAAACACAGATGTGGGTGAAAAAGATGTCCCAGTAGTTACATAAGTATTAACAACATCAGATATGTAAAGAGATTGTAAAATAAACCCTTACTTTGTAGTTTTCCTTGTTCGAGGGTACATTAACCTCCTGTGTAATAGTTAAATAATTTTTATTAAATTATAAATGAACAAAAAAATGATATCATATATAATCTTCTAATATTGCTTGGTTAATAATATTTTAGTAGTATCATTGTTTCAGGTGTTAACTGATTCATTTTCCTTTATTTGTTTTGTTACATGAGTCATGTTCATTATGGATATGATGTATTTGATTCATATCCAGAAATATATTATGTTCTTAAACTTTATTTTTAATCATAAAATGAAAATTATTCTTGAATGGTAACGATGGGGAATGAATCTAATCGCGTTCGTGGAGACGGTAATCCATACGTAAACACGAGCGACAATACCATTATATTGATTGTGAAATCGTATGTAATTGGATGATATATCATATATACAGAATAATTTACATGTTATATTTATTATTTACATCAATTATATTCATTATTATACCCATCCAAAAAATGAAGTGTTGAATAAAAAATTACACCACAACGTGGAGACGATAAGCCGTACGTACGCACTTATAGTGACATTGTCATCAATAGGATGGATAGAATAATGAATATGGTTGTACCATATTTATAATAACATCACAGTACATAAAAGTTACTTGTGTTATTATTTTTGTATGTAAACAACAAATAAAGAGGATGTGGAAGAAGAAAATAACTTTGTATGATGGGATGAAATTAATACATGTTCTTCAGGTGATTCCTTTTGATTTGATCAAAAGTGACCCATAGGTTAGCTTTCTGATCAAATTAAGGACTCTAGGTTGAGTTGAGTGTAGTTGGTAGGATATTTTAGGAGGGGTTGGAAAATCCAAATGTCTTTGGAGGTGTGATTTTGAGAGAATGAGAAGTATGCTTTTATAAGGGAGCTGAGGGGAACTTTAGGAAAAGCTTGAAAATTTAAAAATATTATACAATCATATTCGGTTTATAATGGCTCAAAAAGGAATTAGTTTGAGGATAAGTTATGTATGGGTCTAAAAACACTCACCAATAGGTTTTAGATAGATTTAGGTCACCCTGTAAACCTTATCTTTTAGAATTAACTCTTGGTTAAATAGTTTAACATTTATAATGTAATCATGTATTATTATAATAAATGGTTAATAAAATTGGTATAAAAATACAAGAGAACCCAAAGTGGTTCATTATTTATATATCTAATATTATCTATGTCCTTTGGATAAACCTTATATTTTTAGCAATATTATATCAATTAATAATATAGTATTTGTTTTAAAAACTCATTTTTGTCAATTTTGACACTATTTGGTATATGTTTTGTTAAAGTCATAAAAAATTATTTACATCGAAAAAAATTTATTTAATAAACACTAACCTATCTTATATACCAACATTGTTTTTGTAATTCATCAAATCTATCCATTTACATTTATTTTAATAATTATAATATCAATTATTTTAACCTTTAGTTAATATGGTAATTACTATATCATCATTGTGTCATAAATAAATTTAAATATTTAATATCTAAAAATTATAAATAAAATATGATTATGTAGGAAAATTTGTTTTCTTTCTATTTAATATTTATAGTCAAATTTATCTTATGTATAAACCTATATTAAAAATGTTTTAGTTATGAAAATTTGACTTTAACACTTTTAACTCTTCTTTAAATTAAATAATAATAAATGTCCAAATCAAATCCAAGTGATCCAAAATGATCATATTTTATTCCTACAATTGATTATGGTTGTAATAAACTTATTTAATAGAATTAGGACATGTGTTAGGGTAAAAATAATATCATTTGTACCTTTAATTTCTTTATTTACTTTTAACCGTGTAAAATAAAATTCAAAAGGTATTATTCATGAAAAATTATTTTCATATTATTGAACCAAATTTTAAAAATTGATATCATATGTGTCTCTCATAATTTTGAAATTATATTCACAGAATCGATAAAATTAGGTTTTATGCAAATTTGGAAATGTGCCTAGTAGGTGGGTAAAAGACGTTAAAAAGTTCAATTGAATTTTATACATCTAATATTATTATAAAATGACTCCAATGAATTACATTGAACTAATATAGGTATTATGTATATACTTTGACATAATATAAATTTAAATAAAAAAATTATTATTTATAATAAAATTTGGTTTTAAACAATAACGTAGTGTTTTTCAGTATTAATCCAAAATTGAAAATTTTCAGAAAAATACCAAAAATTCACCCTAAGCTAATTTTGATATTCTGAATCCAAAAATTAAGTCCATTTTGAAAAATAAAATGTAAAAAATTCAAAAAAGTGGGTATTACTATTCATAATGGCTTGGTTGATTGGTCGTGGTGTGCTAAAACTGAAATTTTCTTACAGCGCAAGCTATTGCATTATTCAAAGGGAAACATACTATGAAAGATTTGGGTGTTTCATTATCCCCTCATTAAAATAATCTAGTACTCAAACAATCTACAATACTACTGCATTAAATGATTCGGGTGGTTCTTCATCATAATTTCCTCGGCGTCTAGTTTCTCAACAATTGTTCTCTGGTATTAAGAATCATGACAGTCTCTTCACAATAAGACAGATCAGGTTCCAGTTCTATTTCTTCATAGATGAGTACATGTATTGGGTCAAGCATGTATTTTCTTAATAGTGATACATGGAAGTCATCATTTAATTTAGAGAGACTTGGAGGCATTTCCAAACGATAAGCTACAACTTCAATTCGTTCTAGAAATTATAATGATTTGATGTACCTGGGAATTAATTTACCCTTATTAAGGAATCATATACAACCCTTCCATAGAGATACCTTCCAAAAAACATGATCACCTATTTGAAATTCCAAAACATTCCTTCAGTTATTGGTACAACTGATTTTCACACATTGAGATGTTTTGATGTGGGTTTAGATAATCATCACATTTTCCATTGTTTCCTCAACAAGTTCAGGGCCTATGGGTTTTCGTTCTCTAACAGCATCCCCAAAAGTTGGTCTGTGACATTTCATTCCATATAACGCTTCATATGGGGCCATCTGAATACTTTAATGGAAGATATTTTTGTAGGAAAATTATACCAGAGGTAAATACTGACCCCACATACCCTAAAAGTCATGTGAGAAAGTTCTCAACATGTATTATAAGGTTTGAATAATCTGTTTTTATTGTCCGTCTATTTGAGGGAGGTAGGCAGTGCTCAAACGAAGTTCATTATCAAGTGATTTCTAAATACTTTTCTAGAATGTCGATGTAAAACCGGGATCACGATCAGAAACAATCAATATTGGTACACCATGAAGTCTTAAAACATCATTAATATATAGTTTAGCTAAACGTTTAAGTGGTAAATATTCTCTTTTAGCATGAAAATTTGATGACTTGGTAGTATGATCAATAATGACCCATATTGCATAATTCCTTCCAGGAGTCTTCGGTAGTCTAATGACCATGTCCATCATAATATCATCCCATTTACACTTAGGTATAGGAGGAGGATTCATTAATCCTCCATGATGTTGTCTTCTAGCCTTTACCTGTTGACAAACCAGACATCTTGAAACATAATTATAAATCTCCATTTTCATTTTTTCCCACCAAAAAAGGTCCTTCAAATCTCTTTGAATCTTAGTGCTATTATGGTGTATTGATAAATCGGAACTATGAGCACCATCCAACACTTTCCTTGTTAGTTCAGGTATATCAGGAACATAATTCCTTTCCCCAAATGTCAGAATTCTATCTTCATATATAGAGTAGATCAATCTTCTATCATTCACACCTTTAATTTTCTATCAAAACTCCTCATCATCAGTATGATAACTTCTTAATGTTTCTATTAAATATGGTTTGGAAAATATTAGAAAAATTATTGATGTTTCACCTTCCATTATTATTCCCATATCCATCATTACTAAATCCATGAATATAGGATCCCTTTCACCTCTCATCTTGTTCATAACTCCATGGTCCTTTCTATTCAAAGCATATGTCACATTATTTTCCATCCCCATGTGGTATTGTATAGTGAAATAATAATCCTTGGCTAGTTAAAGCCATCGACTTTGCCTCATGTTGGGTTATTTTTGTGAGAAAATATACTTCAAACACATGTGATCAGAATAAATCTCACATTTTTTTACAACATAGACAGAGTCTCCGTATCATCAGAGACAATATTACAGCTTATAACTCAAGATCATGAGTTGTATAGTTTTCTTACTGATTTTTTAGTTGTCGTGATGCATATGAAATAAATCTATCATTCTATATAAGGATACAACCATGTACTTTCTTTGAAGCATCAATATAAATAACAAACCCATCATTCCCTAATAGTAGAGTGAATATATAAGAATTGACTAATATTCTATGAATTCTTCAAAACATTACTCACACTATTTTTCCCAAACATATTTAACCCCTTTACAGGTGAGCATGGTTAATGGGTTAGCCAATCGGGAAAATTTATTGATGAAGCGCCGATAATAACCTGATAAACCAATAAAACTTTGTACTTCATTTAAACTCATCAGTGCAGGAAATTCATGGATTGACATGGTCATTGAAGGATTAATAGAGATTCCATCCTTAGAGAAAATATTTCCAAGAAAATAAATTTCTTGAAGCCATAATTCATGCTTTCTAAACATCCCATATAATTCTATACATCTAAGGGTTTTCGGAATAGTACGCAAGTGATTTTCATGATCTTCGTAGCATTTGGAGTATACCAAGATATCATGATAAATACCACTATAATTTCATCATGATTTTCTTTGAAAACACTATTCATTAGATCTACGAAAACAGAGGGTGTGTTAGTCAGTCCAAAAGGTATTACTACAAAATCGTAATGCCCATACCTAGTTCAAAATACAGTATTTGGAATGTATTCCTTCTTCACGAAAAACTGTAGATATCTAGATCAATGATCAATATTTGAAAAATATTGAGCTCCATGAAATTTTTCAAATAAATCAACAATGCGTGGTATGGGATACTTTTTCTTTATTGTTATATGATTGACCTCCTTGTAGTCAATTCACAACCTCATATTTCCATCTTTTTCATAACAAAAAGAAAAGGGTCTCCCATTGAGAAACACTAGTGAGAATAAATCATTTATTACTCCATTTTTATAGTTGTTTTTTAGTTCCACTAATTCCATAGTGGCCATTCTATAAGGGGTCTTAGATATAGTCCTTGAATTATAAATTAATTCAATGGAAAACTCAATTTCTCGTTCAGGAGGATGTCCAGGTAAGTCCTCTGGAAACACATCAACATATTCTTACACAATATGTACATCCTCTATTTGAACATTCATTTCCTCACCCCCAGTTATTTCATTCTCTTCCACCCCAATAATTGAATTTATTATAGCTATTGGGGGTGGATCGAGATAAGAATCAGATCACGACTTTTCTTCTTTAAATATACGGTACTCCTTATCGTTATCGTAAATTGTAACCTTCTTCTTGAAATAAATTTTCACATCATGGTCTGAAAGACAATCTATAACAAGGATTATATCAAATTAAATCATAGGTATGATGATGATATCATCATATAAAGAACATTTATATGCCCTAATGGGAACTGATTGACAAAATATTGTTGTAATGATACTTCCCTTATGAGTTTTTACTGATAAATAACTATTAATCAAATTAGTAATATCTAATTTTCAATGAAAACTAGGAAGATGGGAAATAATTCAATGATCCAGAATAAAATAAATCATTGACTAAATTTGAGGCAACCATTAAATTACATGCCACCACATCATTCGGAGCTTCAACCTCATCAGTATTAATCGCATAATCTTGGACTTGCTCCCATAGCCTTTTCGGAGATATGTTTCCTTTGATATTAAGACATTCATTTTCAAAATTACCCATATCTCTACAATTGTACTATTCAACATTGACATCCTCTTTCTTTCCCTTGCAATAACGAGATTGGTGGCCTTTTTCAACACACTTGAAAGAGACTCTCATTCCCTTAAGGCAAGTACCACGATGTTTCTTCCCACATTTACTACAGGATGGAAACTAAACTTTTCCCTTCGTCCCATTGTTTCCATTTCTAGAGTGTTCAACATATCTCTTATTCTCTTGCATTTATTTAAAGTCGTATGACGTAAAGAATTCCTTTTCTATCTGGATAGCACATGAGATAAAATCTTCGTACGATGAGAAGGATTTTTAGACTAATGATCGACAATGTAATGGTTTTAACCCATCAAAGAGTCGATCATTATTACTCCTTAGGTTACACATATAATTTTTAGTAAGCCTTGATATCCTTATAATGTTATCCCCGTACTTTGTGACATTCACATCTTCCTTTTTCCCTAGACTCAAAAAAGTATCTCTCCTGATCCACTCGATGGTCATGAGAAAAGTATTTTTCTAGGAAAAAATTTGAAAATCTCTCAATTCAATATTTTATACTTCATCGTCCCCCTTTGTGTTTTGAATCAATGACCAAAATTGATCTTCATCTCTTGTGAGGCGATAAAATTACATGACAAATTTATCCATTTCGCTACTCCCCAAAGCATGAAACATTTTCTGTAAGGAACCTATCCATTGCTCAGCTACAAATGGATTTTTAGTCCCATTGAATGTTGGTGGGTATTTCCTTATGAAGCGGTCTAACATTGATCCCCTACATTGTGGATCGGGGTGCTCCATATGGGTAAGGTTATTATTCATAACATGAGTGAGTTTTCCCAGTTTGGTTATAAGATGATCCGCACCAGTTGCATCACCAACCCCACAACAATTATCTTGAGTAGGAGGGTAATCCCTACATAGATTACATGCGTTGATATGGTTTCCATTCGTTCCACTTGGCACTATTTCTAAACAATGGCATACAGTATATTATTTTATGATTCACAATACAGAATTCCAAACTGTTAAACCACTTAACAGAAATTGAACAGTTTATGGATATAATCCATAATCCAAAAAAAATCATTGAGGAAGTAATTACTTATAAATCCTTAACAATTTTTTGTAATGAAAATATGAATTATCCTAAGAATATCCCTTGAGAGTGTCATAACCAAGAGTGCAGAAAGGCCCGTTGTCGTGTACCAGGACATCCAGGGTCAAGCCTAAAACTCTTTGTCGATGTTTTTACTACTAGGTACATCTGTTCCAGAGCCACCTCTACCTGCTCGTATCCATACAAGGATGTATTTTCTCGGAATACTTACAAAATCTATATATTAAATTTTTTTTGGAAGTTCTTATATACTAATCCTCAAATTCTATCATGAGGTAATGTTCTCTAATTAGTATTTTTTTTTAAAATATAGTTTTAAAGGATTGTACTAAACCTCCATTTGATACCAACTATAATGCCTCGACCCTAGTTAACTAGATTCGGATAATTATTACCTAACATTGGCATGATCACAAGAGATCAAGTCTCGAAAGACCAATTAGTTTAGTAGCCTTTGAAGTAATAGATACATACATATGTTTTTCATTACATCATGAAATAAAAACAATAAGAACATTATGTCCCCTTTTAACACACTTATATCCTTTAGCCTATCCATATAGGTCAACCATAAAATACTTCTTAACATCTTGGTAAAAATAAAACATAGAAAAGGGTGAGATCAGTTGCTCAGTATGGATAACAATATAGCAGAGACTTTCATAAATAAGCATAAGCACTTAAGGAAATGTATTAGACTAAAAAAATCCTTTTTAAACATAAAAATCAGCGTAATGTGGAAAATTTAAATCAAAATAATTCCATTTAATTATTCAAATGGATATTCTACTGGTCAAATAATCATATGATATATCAATAACTAACATCATAATGATGGAATGCATAATGTTGGACATAATAAACATGTTGTCATGACCTCGTACAAAGACTACAAATATGATTTGGTCAAGGCCTTGTTCCAAGACACTAGTTTATCTGATGAGACATACCTTTGAATTGAGGAGCTATAGCAGGCTCCACCCATCACTTACTAAGTCTAATACATTCCTCATATGAAATGACTTGAAACATAACATAAACATTTGTATTAAAAATAGCATATGAAATGTTAATACATTAACCATAAACCATGAAGGGATTAAAATAACACGTCTATAGTCAAACATATCACAAAACATTCAATACAATACGGTAGATTGTATCATAATTAATCAAATTCAAACAATTGTAAAATCCATCAAAGGATGTTCACATAGATGAAATCAAAATTATTTAAGATAAATTTTGAAATCATTTAAAAGTCATGTAATTATAAAATAAAACATTTATTTTTAAAATATTCTTATAAGATTATATGACAAGATTTGGAGTTGTTCTAATGTTGAAGAATAGTCGTACCTGCCGTATAAGTTAAAAAAACCTCATTACCTTAATTTGTCGAAATGGTCATAAAGTACCTTTTTCGGAAAATGGTGAAAAGATTCATTTCAAACTATTTTATAAAAAGTCACATAAGGGTATAAATGACTTTAACCCATAGTCTAGTAAATATTAAAAAAAATATGAAATATATTTTTATGAAACACATATGTGGATGATAAAGATGCCCCAGTAGATACATACGTATTAACAACCCTGGATAAGTAAAAAGATTGAAAACTTAACCCTTACATTTTACTTTTCCTTGGATGAGGGTACAATAAACTCTTGTATAATAGATAAATCATTGTTATTAAATTATAAAATAACTACATATATAAATATGATACCATATATGCTCTTCTAATATTTCGTTGTAAATAATCTTTTCGTAGTATCATTGTTTTAGGTGTAAACTGATTCATTTTCCTTTATATGTTTTGTTAGGTAATTCATGTTTGTTATGGATATGATGTATTTAATTTATATATGTAATTATATAAAGTTATTAAACAATATTTTTAATAATAAAATGAAAATTATTCTTGAATGGTTACACTGGGGAATGAATCTCATCGCATTTGTGGAGATGGTAATCTGTACGTACGCACGAGTGACTGTACCATTATATTGATGGTGAAATCGTTTTTTATTGGATGGTATATCTTATATAGAGAATCATTAACATGTTATATTTATTATTTACATCAATTATACTAATTATTATACACATCCAAATAATGAAGTGTTTAATAACAAACTAAAACATGACGTGGAGACTGTAAGCCGTACGTACGCACGTATGGTGACTTTATCATTCATAGGATAGATATTATAATGAATATGGTTGTACCAGATTTATAATAACATCATTTTATGTATAAGGTACTGGATTTCTAATTTTGGAATGGAAACAAAAAAGAAAGATGATGTGGAAGATGAAATGAACATTAAAAGAGGTGATGAAATTATTTCCTCTTCTTTGGGTAGTTCCTTTTGATTTGATCAAAAGGGCTCCATAGGTTTAATTATTGATCAATTTAAGGAGCCTTGTTTGAATTGGACAAAATTATTTGGAGGTGTTATGTTGAGAGATGGGGAAGTGCCATTTTATAAGAGTGGTGACTGTCACTTTAGGAAAACCATTAAATACTTTTTTATTATAAAAAAATATTTGGTTTATAATAGATAAAAAAGTATTTCTTTAAAATATAAGGTGGGTATGGGTCGACAAACACTAAAAAAATAGGTTTTATATAGGTTTACGTCACCATATTAACCTTATCTTTTATATTTAACTCTTAGTTATATAGTTTAACTTTTACAATGTCTTCTTGTATTATTATAATATATGTGTAATAAAATTAATATTAAAAGTAAAGAGAACACCAAGTGGTTAATTTTTGATATATTTAACCTTTTATATGTCCTTTGGCTGAAATAAGATTTTTATGAATAGTATATCAATTAATAATATTGTAATTGTTTTAAAAATTCATTTATGTCAATTTTGAACCTATTTGGTATTTTGTTTTTCATAAAGTCATAACAACTTTATTGATTAGAAAAAATTTATTTAATCAACCCTAACTTGTCATACTAACATAAAAAATTCATGTAATGCATCAAATGTTTCAATCTACAATTCTTTTAATAATTATAATATCAATTATTTTAAGCATTCATTAATAAGGTAATTACACCATCATCATTGTGTCATAAATAAATTAAATTATATAATGTCTAAAAATTATAAATAAAATCCTATTATGTAGGAACTATTTTTTTCTTTATATTTAATATTTATAGTCGAATTTATCTTATGTATAACCCTATATGAAATATATTTTAGTTATGAAAACTTGAATTTAACACTTTTAACTCTTCTTTAAATTAAATTACAATAATGGTCCTAATCTAATAAATGTTGATGAAAAGGATCATATTTTATTCCTAAGGTTGATTTTGGTCCAAATACACATGTCTAATAGAATTATGACATGTGTTAGGGTAATAATAATATTATTTTTAAATTTAATGACCCTAATTACTTTTAATGGTGGTAAATAAAAATCAAAAGTTCCTATGAAGAAAAAATTATATTCATATTATTGATCCAAATTTAAATTAATTATATCAACCATGTCTCCTGGATTTTATAAATTCAATTAACAGAAGCGGTAAAATTACATTTTATGCAAATTTACAAATGTTCTTAGTAGGTCTGTAAAAGATGTTAAAAAGATCAATAAAATTTTATACGTATAATCATATTATAAAATTACTCCAATGAATTTAATTGAACTAATATAGGTATTATGTATCTATTTTGAACTAAAATAAATTTTAATAAAATAAATAATTATTTAAATAAAAATTCGGTTTTAAATAATAACACCATGTTTTTTCACTATTCATAAAAATTTGAATGTTTTCAGAAAAATACAAAAAACTCACCCTAAGATAATTTTGATATTCTGAATCCAAAAATGAAGTCCATTTTGAAAAATAAAATTTATAAAATTTCAAAAATTGGGTATTACTATTCATAACGGCTAGTTTAATTAGTCGTGGTGTGCTAGAAATCGAAGTTGCATACAACGCAAGCTATTGCATTATTCAAAGGGAAATGTATCGTGGAAACTTGGGGTGTTAGAGTATAATTATTGTTTACAAATATTTCATTACATGCTATCCAATGGTTTTAAAAATATTATCGACTCATAATGATTTCAAAATGAAAATTAAATACTACAATGTTATCCAAATGTAAAATCTTTATTTTACAAATGAATTATTGTTTTTAAAAATTAATATAGATGATTGTGTTTTTATGAATGATTTTTTAGTGTTGAAATTTTTTTCTCATATATATTTTTTCATGAAAAAATCCATTTGTTTTTTGAATGATAATTATTAAATGGTTTATCATTTTCATATTATTTCCTCATAACGAATGAATTTTAAGTCAGTTTTTAATTTTTTTAAAAGGTGTATTTCATCATATATTATAATTGATTAATTATGTGATCTAAAAAAATGTATTTTTAATCTATTTAAAAATAATTACATCCCCTTAGGTTATAATTGGATGATGTTTAATCCAATAAACATCTTATTTTATTGCAGGGATTATGGATTGTTTTGTGGATGTTTTTTAATGAACCCTTTCTCTTTTATTGAGGTTAATTACATGGTGCTTAATGTATTAATGGTTTTATATTCTAATGGAACTCATATATATGGATAATTATTATTACATTTGATTGGGTCCTATATTTAACACTAATAAATTTTTTAGAGTTTTGTATCACATGTTATAATGATGTTTATTGTTGGAATCTTATTTTTTTAAATGATATATAATAGATTTATTTTGTTCAAAATATGAAGTGTTGTAATTGTTTCTAGAACATATAGTTTGGGAATTCTGGCTATTTAAAAAAAGATATATGGTTATTTTTTTCTTCCACATGATTCATAGATATTATATTTTATTATAATAATATTCAATATAAATATATAATTGGATCACAATATGACTATTATATATACTTTTATATTTTAAAATTTTTTGTTGTTATGGAATTTCATAAAGTAATTTTATATTTCCATGCAATATTCATATGATTATTCCCTAATAATAATTTTATTTTATTATAATTATGGAATATTTATCAATGGTATATGTTTTTCACAAGATATTTCATTTCCATTTATTAAAATATGTTGAAATCCATTATTTATTAATAATCATTTTAATAGTTAATTCCCTTCTGATCATTTTTAATCTTATGATCTAACACATTGATGAAACATAGAATAAATATTTATTTCACTATACTATTTTAATCCCCCCTTTTCTTATGTATGTATTTCATATGTTATGGTGAAAATTAATATTTATGATTTGTCAATGAGTGTATTCTTGGTGGGGAAATTATGAGATATATTAAAGAGTTGATATAGATTAATATTATTTTTATTTTACTCAAATGTTGAAAATTTTTGAACAATGCAATTCATGGTTTGTTTTTTCTCTGTAATTATATCTAAATATAAAACTAAAATATCAATAGAATTTATTATAATGAAATACTTTATTTTAATCATGATTTTTTAGATGATCATGTCATTTTCATTCCATGATGTTTTTCTCTGGATAACTTATTTTATCTTTATTAAATGTATATAACTTAGAGAAACTAAGTTAATATTGGGTACAATGAATAATTCATGGTTTTTATCCCTAAGAATCTAAAGGGATTGTAGTTGGAATAAAATTCATCCTATAAATTCTCACTCCACTATATTAATATATGAATAATAGAATGAACCATATTGATATTAAAAACACACCTAGGAAGAGTTATCTTTTAATAGAGTTATTCTAAATGAAACATACACCCTCTTATATTGGATCTTCAAATCTACTAATTTATTATAATTTTTTCAACATTATAGAAATTTTAATTTTTCATATTTAGTAAATAGGGAATTAGAAGGTTTTTTATCCATATATCTATTAGAATGTGATCATAACCAATGGTGTAATCTAATTAAGAATATTAATCAAATTGAATATGTTGAATCAATGAAATTGGAAGTGAGAAATAAGTTATTCATGAAAAAATGTTTTCATAACACTCTTTAAGGGAAGATGGATATATAATTCTTATTATTAATATAAAAGGGGAATGAAAATATTGCTTCAGATGAAGGAAACCACTTAAGACTCATATGGAATGCCTCTAGTTCTATTAATTACCCTGAAAGAAAGATGAATTGTCAATTTAGTATCCAAAAAAATTAACTGATATGAATTGGATTTTTTAGAATTTGGTTAATGTGATGAAATGTTTTATTGTGAATAGATGGTATAAATTGGAGATGTACACTCCTATTCACATTGGTTTATTGATTAGAAATGGTAGATGGTGTTACATGGAATCTCAAATAATAAATAACATCTATGGAATAAATTTTACCCTCATATGTGCTGAAACAATTGGAGGAATCACCTGGGAATTATCATGATAAGATTAAATTTTTTTCAATTGATGAATGATTTTATATTAAGTTAATTATAGTCATAGAGTTAAAAGATGGCCAGTTAAAAAAACATAGTAGAATAAGAATCCAAGTATGAAACCCCCCACACATTAAATAAGTCTCTAAAATTTTATAGAGGTTTCTCGAAGTTGTTTGTTGGTACACTTTTTCCTTTTTTGGAAATATTTTTTGGGTTTTTATCTTGGTATAATTTGTGCCGAAAAATGAGAAACTTTTATAGAAGATGGGAACTGCATAGTTGGTGTGCTATTTTCCTAAACCATTATTAATTTCCATGATAACCCTGAAACCTCTGACAATGGGGTTTTATATGGAAGGAACATGGGATTTCAAACATTGTGACCTCTTAGAAGAAACTGTGAACCCCCCCCCCCCAAGAGGGGATCACAGTTTACACACACAGTTTGAAAAACTGTGAACTAATTCCCATGAAACCACGCATGAGTTCATAGTTAACATGAAAATTAGATATAAAATTCATGACCCCCCCCCCCAAATTTTAACCCAAAATCATCTCTATGTTGGACATAATTGATTCCTCTTATTTTTTTAGGATCCATGAAAAAACATGGGGCTTCTATCTTCCATTATAGGTGATTCGAATCCGAGATTTATGATCTTTACCTCTCATAGCATGAGATTCATATCCTATGTGGTTTTATCCCTCTCTCATACGTCTCACTCATCATTTTAGAGGGATGTTATCCTCTTGGATGATTGGCCACTAATGGAATTGAGACCTATACCAACGATTATTTCCCAATGGATTAAAAAACCCGTTGGGATTAAGACCCTTTTCCAACGGTTATAGTAAACCGTTGGAATAAGGTGTTTTTAGGTTGGGTTTTTTCAACGGTTTAACAAAACTGTGGGGATAAGGTGTTTTAGGTTGGGTTTTCCCAAGGGTTTTATTAAACCGTTGGGAAAGAAAATTTTTTAACACCCAAATTAGGGCTCCTCATCCCGGACCGTCCCCGACCTCTGCCTCCCCCCCCCCCTCCCCCCTCCCAGATCTCTATCTCCTCCCGGGATCCGCCTCCGCCTCCCGCCCCCCTCCCTCTCCTCCGACGGCGTTCGCCTTCCCCTCTCGGCTCCCTCTCTGACGATGACGTCCCCCTCCCCTCTCGTCTCCCAGCGACGTTCCCCCTCCCCTCTCGTCTCCCACTCCTGGAGACATCGCCTCCCCTCAATGTCCTCCTCCGATATCCCCCGACCCTCTCTCCAGTCGGGCGCGAGACCCCCCATGGCCGAACACCCCGCGGGACGTCCCCCCTCTCGGCTCCCTCTCCTCCCACCAGGGTTCTTGATCGGTATTTTCCGGTTGATATAATCTTCCAACTATTTATCTTGGTGAACTAATAATTGTTATCTTGTAATGGATTTCCTTCTCTAACACTTTTTCTGGTACACTGGGTTACAGTAGAAAACACCCCCATGGCATACCAATATTCCTAGGCAGCTCTCAATTCCCTTTTATTTTCATTTTTTTGATATGCATTCCCACAAATATTAAAAATAGCAGCCATACCACTCTCACCTCTATTTCATTGAAATTAGGGACACTATCTCATTTTATGTATGGGGGAGTTTCTCACAGTTTCACATGTGATGCACTTGGATTTTTTATTATTCTCACTTGTCTATAAGATATTTTTCAAAATAATAAGAATGATTTAAACATGAGAATAATTATTCCCCTATTATCAAAAACATAATTAAGTGTAAAAGTGCCAAGGACCATGTTTGACTCCTAATTAGATTTTTTTAGAATGATTTCTATGTTTAGGGAATTAATAGAAATTCAAAATCAATGAAATAATGACTAATTGACCTATTACTCTGGATTTATGCCAATTTTAATTTCCATTTTTTTAATTCTCACTACCCAAGAGGACTCTAATCCTTCAATTTCATACTCTTATCTGAGAATATTTCTTGATAGATACCAGGGGCATGTAAATTGACTAGAACATGCACTGAGATCTTATCGTAGTGATGAATGAACAAGTATAAAACTAAAATGATTTAGGACTCTTTCATTGAAAATTTTTTCCTAAGACCCACCTAACATCTATCCATCATTCAACACTTTTTTACCATTAATGACCTATTAGAATGAAGCAATTTCAATCATATTTCCATTCATACCCTACTTATTTTACAATTCATATGGATATCTTTGAACAAGTGTGGGTGGGAAAATCAATGATCATGGGATGCTTCCACTTCCAGAGATGTACGATATGCTCACCAGATTATGTGGTTGCGATCCATTTACCATTTGTTTTGTTTCATTAGTAATATTTTCCTTTTCAAAATACAAAAATGAAAACAAAGGAAAATTGTTATGGGTTTTTTACTAAGAAGGTCCAAAATCAAAAATTTCCAGACTAATTAATCCCTCAAAGGATTATCTGTGGTTCGGAGATGGATATGATATCTATCCTAAGAATATATTTTGACATAGATCACTTGTATACTATTATACCGTGAGGTGTGAGTGTGAGGAAACATTGGAAGATAGAGGAGCCTTCCATGAGATGGAATCATTTTTCTAAAACATCGTGTGGGAACATTTCTGGAGTATGTTGGAGTTATGAAATAACCCCAAGTGTCTCCATGAGATTGCATAAATAACCCCAAGTATCTCTAAGTGTCTCCATAAATCGTATCATCCTTGCATGGGTTGGAACCTCACCCAATCCTATCAAACCTATCCTAGTCTATCGTCTCAGTCACAGAGTCTAGACTCATCTCTCGAGGATTATCCCGTGCCTCGATGAAAATCTCATCATCCAACTAGACAAAGAGGACTATTCACCTTATTACTGTCCTAGTCACAAAAGCACACAAGGTTGAACCCATCTACATTATATTCTCAATAATATGGTCAAGAACCTCATCAAAATCATGTATTATAACCCAACACCACTAACTAGGTTCCATCCTAAGCTAAATCACACCATGCCTCATGGCATTATAACACAAATCTGTCCGACAATACCCAATACCCACACTAGCATCTCATCCTTCATCTCTTTAGTTGAACTCTTGATCATTAAATGGAGTAAAACCTTTCATAATACATTTTATATAATCATAGGGACCATCCCACTCTATGAACCTACCAAGATTCCAATCCATCCTCATAAGTATTTCCTCATCAAACGGTAGATGTACAATTGCAACACCTATCACTACAAGGCCCAATCCTCTTAGGAATATTTTTCTTGATCTAAATCCTCATCGTTAGTGACATCAATCACATTAAAGCCCAAAAATGTCAAATGAACCCTACATTCCAAGAATTATTCATGTGGATAGGCTCCATGGAAACAGGC
Organism: Viscum album; assembly: GCA_963277665.1. NCBI lineage: Eukaryota > Viridiplantae > Streptophyta > Magnoliopsida > Santalales > Viscaceae > Viscum > Viscum album. The sequence goes on along the minus strand of OY728167.1, from coordinate 619,684,242 downwards.
TAAGAACTAAAACCATAAATAATAATGCCAAATACACGCATCATTTTTAAATAAATATCTCAAGTGTAAACATAAAAACCAAGAATAATAAGACCTCATCCCTTGTATTGAACAAAACCAACCTAAGTTGAAACTCGGTCCAAATTGATTATATACCATTAATAGGAAGAGTAATTGTTAATTAATAGGAATGTACTATTTGATAATATCATTTTGAAACATTTATATGTTTCCCCTTTGCTTGCAGGAACATGATTTGACCCATGGGGTGCTGTGGTACTTATATGATGGGAGATGACGGGTATAGTCACAGGAGACAAGTATGTTTTAGTATAGTTTTTATTTTATTTTCTTTATTTCATTGGTCACGTAGATCTTTGACTGCATTCTATGGATAGAGGGTACTTATATTATGTGAAGGGGGCCAGATGGAGTTCAGATTGATTCAGTCCATCAACATTGATCCGAGGTAAAATTCTATGGTTACTACTTGTCTCGCACCACATGTATTTGGTGCGCTAGTGTTTTTGAATCCATATTATGTTTTCGGTAGGGCGTTGGATCGTTTTGTGTTGGTTTGGGTGGATTTGGTTCTCTGCTGGCAATCTAGGTAAGGAATTAATGCCATTGGTTGGTTTTTCACTAGTTATGTAGAGTCCTTCATGTATTTTAAGGTTCTTAAAATCCTTTGTGTAGTGCGTTGATCCCTGCTTGTTGGTTTCGAGTCACCATGTCAATGGAGACTCGCATGCGTGTGCATAGGTAAGTAAGTATATGTATGTGGTTTCCCCCGTTACGTGTATAGTCACCCATGGCAGTGACTATGTACAAATGGGGCTAGGTGTGCCCATGTATATATATATAAATGCATACGCAGGTGATTGGAGACTAATATATGCATATAAGCATATGTTCAACGATCCCCTTGCACAATCTCATTGCCATGCGGGTGTGTGCATAGGGGCTAGATGTCCATGCATGTGTGTGAAGGTGCGTATACCCAGTGGAGGAGCAACAACGTTTAGTTAGAAAGCTCCAAGAGCCGAAGTGGACGGCTTGGTTCCACCTTTAGGTAGAGTCCCTCTCATAGCCTCTTTAATTTAAAAATGCTTTAAATTGAATTTAGCTTCTTTCTTAATTTTTCTTAATTATATTTAATTTCTTATATTGAATAAGTTTTCTTTAATATATTTTTTTCATTTGATAAATAAAGTCATGTTTTTATAATAAAACCCCTCCAACAGAGGAGCGCTGTATGCGAAAACTGATAGTGATAGTTTAGGCTATATGATTCTTTTCCGTCGTTTCATTTCCCTTTAGACATATTGTCATTGTTCCGCTCACTACAACCTTCCGAAGATCCCTTTTTATAACATATTTAATAGTTTATTTGTTATATCATGTTCGTTGTGACCTTATCTTATGGTGAAACCCATTCTGAGTGTTTGCTTGGCCTATTGGCCACCCCTTTGGGTGTTTACTCAAGCCTATATATCTAAAAACACTAATGGTGTCATTGTTTAACACCTATCAGGCTTATGGTTCTCCCCACCATAAGCTTCATCTTAACACTTTTTGGGGTGTTTGTCGGACCTCGATGCACATCTAATTTTTTACATATATGAATTCTCCCATAAGATTTGTGTTGCATCATGAGATGTTAAAACATACTCAAATTATATTGTTCTCAAGGTGACTGAAGTTTTATTATTAGAGTTCCAAGAAATGCATATACCAATCATAAGTAATACACCTGCAAAATTTGACTCTCAATCAGTAGCTTCTGTTGAGTCAAAAGTCTTCTTTTGGCTTCTATATCATTTTTTGAAAAATCACAAATGCATTCTATCATATTTTGGAAATTACAATTGTATTCTATTATGTTTATCGTATCGTACAATGTTGATCGTACTGACCATATCGTATTGTACAATACTGATCGTACTGACTCTGTCAATCATACCATACTGACTCTGTCAATCGTATCGTACTGACTCTGTCAATCATATCATACTTACTCTGTCAATCGTATCGTACTGACTTTGTCAATCGTATCGTACTGACTCTGCTATTCAGATGTTCATTACTTGTTTCAATACATAGTCAAAAACACTTATTGCATATAAATCGTACTCATGTCTTTCATTTCTATATGTCTTATGTCCTAACAAAATGATTTCGTTGATTTAGTTACAAACTAATCAAAACGATGTCGTGCTTTCTGTTTCAATATGACCGTTGGAGGCAATATGACCGTTGGAACCCGAGGCCTATAAATAGGAGGTCATTTGAAGCTGAGAGAACAATGATGAACAAAGAGAATGAACGAAGAGACTCTGTGAACTACCATGATTCTAGAGAGAGACATTGTAACTTCTCTCATCTTCCTTGTGCGTCCGATCATCGTATCGAGGGATTTCAAGTGATTGAAAGACAGAGGTGCTGATTACCTATAAAATTGAGGGCTGCCGGGGATAGGCAGACAGACGTGCCGATCATTGTATCGAGGGCTTCCGGGGATAGGCAGACAGAGGTTCCGATCATCGTATCGAGGGCTGCCGGGGATAGGCAGACAGACGTGCCGATCATCGTATCGAGGGCTGCCAGGGATAGGCAGACAGACATGCCGATCATCGTATCGAGGTCTGTCGGGGATAGGCAGATAGATAGTCCGATCATCGTATCGAGGGCTCACCAAGGTGTTGGTGAGACAGACCTTTTATCCTAGGTGAATGGATAACCCTTCTATTTGGGTTAAAAGAATTGTAATTCTTTTACATTTCCGCTGTTACTTGTATTAGAAAGGAATTTGTATTGTTTCCTTTATTCTTTACACATTAAATTGTAATTGTTTCAATTACAATCATTCTATTACATATTGTATTGATTGATTCTATACACTTTAAGGTAGAATCATTTATCTTTGTATTACTCTGATTATTGTGTTCATCTTGAATACAATTGTTTTACTTTGCATTAGTATTACAATACATCATACCTTTTTATATTCAATACAATTGTGGGTGTTTGTATTTTTATTAGTTTAAGATCATTTAAACTAATCTCTTAGTTGCTTAAACTCAAAGATTTTTAAACCTACAATTCACCCCCCCCCCTCTTGTATTGTTCCATCTAATAGACATACATATCAATATTTTCGATCCAACAATTGGTATCAGAGGAGGTTTTCCACTGATTTATATTACTAGCTTTATTTCTTTCATATTTTATCTTGAATACTTACTACACTAACGTGTGGAGTGGAAAAGTTTTTGTTGTATTAGATGGAAGGAATGAATATTGGGTCAATAGACAATCTGAATCCTTCTAGACCACCAATCTTTGATGGGAATGATTATGAGTACTGGAGAGATCGTATTAAGACGTTCGTTATCAATACTGGTGTAGACAATTTTATTATGATTACTGGAGGTTACAAAATTCCTGACAAAGAAGTCAGTACTTTCACCAACCAAGAGAAGCAAGAATATCAACTGAATTACAAGGTACGCAATACATTATTATGCTCTATGACCAGGAATATATATAGTAAGATATATTCATGTGAAGCATCCAACTGTATTTGGAAGAAATTAGAAGTCACTCATTTTGGTACATCCAAGGTTATAGAAACAAAGAGATCAATTCTTCAAGCAGAGTATCATGGATTTCTTTTTCCTTATGGAGATCCAGTATGTAAAGTACAACAAAGGTTTATGACGATAGTCAACAACTTACAATATATGGGAGAAAAAGGTCTTGATGATGAAGCTCTTGTTGATAAGATTATAGATATAATGCCAAATGAATGGGAGTCGAAAAGAACAGCTATTGATGAGAATAGAAAAGTTTCCCAGATTACTCTTGATGAACTTTTTGGACCTCTTCTACAGCACGAGACAAGAATGAAGAGAGATGCTGATTTCAACAAGAAGAAGAATGAGAATGGAAGTGTAGCCTTTGCATCTAAAGCTAAAACACCTGAAATGCTTACCAGGTCTAAATCCAAGAAAGTAGTTATATCTGATTCAAGTGATTGTAATCTTTCGGATAATGAGTTAGCCAATCTTGCTAGAAGGATGAACAAGATCGTGGGAAAGAAAGACTTTCAATATAGATTCAAAAAGAAAGATAGGAATGATAGGAAAGATTCAGAGGTAACTTTTTATGAATGTAAGAAAGCAGGAAATATAATGCCTGATTGTCCTTTACTGAAAAGGAAAGATAGAAAGGAGAAACACTCTGAAAGAAACAAGAAAAGGTTTTATAAGACAAATAAAGTCTTGAAAGCAAATTCTACGTGGAGTGCAAGTGGAAGTGATTCCTCAGATGATTCTTCAGAATATGAGACATCAGGACAAAGGAATATCAGACTCTTAGACAGACTACCAATTGAAGAACATTGTCTCCTGGCTAAGGTACATAATGCTGAAGCTATTACAAATGTCTCTTTGAATGCAAATTATACTGATAATAGATATTATGAATCTTCAAATGATGAATCCTCATCATCAGAGGATGATACATTACCTTCTTTTTAATAGGTATCTAGATTTGCTAAATTACTTGAAAATGAAAATTCTAAACTCAAAAAGAGATTTGAAAAAGAAAATTCTAGAATTTCAATCTTGGCTAAAGAAGTATCAGATCTTTCTAAAGATCATGATGTGAAAACATATGATTTTGAATGTATTTTAAAAACCCTTGAGAAAGTTAAATCTGATAAGGATAAACTTTCTAAGGATCTTGAAACTGTAATTTCAAAGAAAAATATTTTAGAGCCTAACTCTAGTTCAAATTCAAATGTTTTGGAAAGTAAGAATTTGGTTTTAAAACTAAAGTCAGAGATTTTATCCTTGAAAAACTGGTTGTCAAACTTTACACATGGAAAAGAAAACATTGATAGGATGTATTCTCAGATTAGACCTTTGAGAAATCGTTCTGGTCTTGGTTATACTTATTCCAAACCTATTTTTAGTAACAACTATTTTATTCCTCAAAAAACCACTTTTTGTTCTAAGAGTCAATGTGGAGGACACTGGAGAAGAGATTTTTCTCTTAACAAAACTCAATCTTTAGGATTTCATAATGCTCATTTTTCAAAACAAATGTGGATTCCTAAAATTCTTTTGTCTAACCCTTCTGAATCCAAAAAAGTTTGGATTCTGAAAATCTAATTGTTTCTTTTTCAGGAAAATGAGAAGTGTACCAATAAGAATATTTGGTACATGGATAGTGGTTGTTCTCGACATATGACTGGAAACAAAGATCTCTTTGAAAAGGTTATCAAAACAAATGGTGGAAAAGTTACCTTCAGAGATAATGTTCAAGGAATGATTGTTGGTATATGTAATATTGTTTCAATTTTTTTTTAAAAAATGAGATATTATTTTACAATTTATCAGAACGCAAGAACAACTTGCTTACATTTTTACAAAACCTTTACATTCCAATAGATTTGAGTATATAAAACAAAAGCTAGGAATGATTACATTAAAATAATCATTCATATCTACTTCCTGTTTTACATCTCTCCTAAAAGTAAGAAAATCCTCCAAGAAAGGGGGAGAACATTTCTTTCTATGTTTCTTACTTTATTTCATTTTATCTTATGATTTTCATTTTTCCCTTGCTATGTCTTTTCTGTTTATCGTATTGAAAATTTTTTAGTTTTCTGTTTATCGTATTGACAATTTTTAGTTTTCTGTTTATCGTATTGACAATTTTTAGTTTTCTGTTTATCGTATTGACAAATTTTAGTTTTCTGTTTATCGTATTGAATTTCTTTTCCATCGTATCAATCAATCATCGTATTGAATCAACCGATGATGGTATTGACTTTCTCTCCCATCGTATCAATCAATCAATAGTATTGTATTGGCCGATGATGGTAATGATTTTCTTTTCCATCGTATCGACCTATGATGGTAATGAATTTCTTTTCCATCGTATTGTCCGATGATGGTAATGAATTTCTTTTCCATCATACTGTCCGATGATGGTAACGAATTTCTTTTCCATCGTACTGTTCGATGATGGTAGTGAATTTCTTTTCCATCGTACTAACCGATGATGGTAACAAGATTGTTTTCAATCGTATCGTCAGTTTATGGTAATGAGATTGTTTTCCATCGTATCGTCAGTTCATGGTAATGAGATTGTTTTCCATCGTATTGTCAGTTCATGGTAACAAGATTGTTTTTCATCGTATTGTCATTTCATGGTAACAAGATTGCTTTTCATCGTATTGTCAGTTCATGGTAACAAGATTATTTTACATCGTATTGTCAGTTCATGGTAACAATATTGTTTTCCATCGTATTTTCAGTTCATGGTAATGAGATTGTTTTCCATCGGCATGTCGTTTTGATACTTCTATTTTATTTTATTTTGTACGGTTGTGTTTTCTTTAATCCTAAAACCAACAACTACCTTATGTTCTCCAGCATTTATTTTCCTTTTTGTTTCTTTTTTCATTCTTTTTCGTTTTCAATCCTAACCATTGATCTGTTTTTTCTCTAATCCTGACCGTAGAAGATCAACGGTCACTCCTTTTTCGCCTATAAATAGCCCCCCCCTCTCCCCAAACCCACATTGTTTTTTCAGGATTTGAGGCGAAGCTCTGCTCCACCGGTTATAAATCATCGTACGATCTATCATCGGCATCATCTTTATGTCTCAATCCTATACTAACACTCATGTCGAAATGTCTTCAAAGACTTTTATAGAGAAAGACTTTAATAGAGAAAGGTTAGTTTCTCGAGACTTTTTTGATTCATATGATTCTACAATCAGAAGAATCATTCTCTTTCAAGGATGGCAACATTTGTGTGTTGAAAGACCTGTTTCTCAATATCCGGTTCTTTTTGATGAAGTTTTTCAGTTTTATAAAACCGTATCTTTCGACAAAGACATGACTATCAATTTTGCTGTGTACGATAGAAAGCTATCCATGTCTGTGAAACAAGCGGCACATTTTCTGAATGTTTCTGTAGAAGGGGATTCTTTCTATCCATCTCACAAACTACCAGAAGAAGTTGGTACGTTTAATAAAGAATGTGCTGAAAAGACGTTGTTTGTTGTTAATGAAGAAAAGAGAAAAGTGTCTCATCTTTCACCGGACAATCGGTTTGTGACATTATGGATGCAAGGTTTTCTTATCCCAACGAAAGGGGATAGAGAAACTCTGAAAGTTTCTGATATCTTTATGCTTGACTATCTTGTGAATATGAGAAAAGTAAATCTCAGGGGGTATGTTTTTGAAACCATTAATAATGTCAAGACATGAGGCATCAAGTCCCAAATGATTATGTATCCATCCATCCTTACGAAGTTCATTCTTGAATGTATGATGTTTTGTAACATTCCTTTGAAAGGAAACCCCATAGATTTGAAGCCATCATGGATTAGTAAGAGTATGATGAAAAAGTTGAATGTTTGTTTTGATCTCAATTCAAAACTTTTTGTCAGAGATGTAGAAGCTGAATTGGCTCATAATCAATCGTCAACGATGCCAGCCAAAGACATTCAATCTATTGGTGTTACTCAAAAGTCTGATCCGCAAACCAGTTCAAAGACTAAGAAGAAGCCAAGGTACAGTAAGGAGGTTGTAGAAAAATGGAAAAAGGATAAGGAACAGAGAAAGGAAGGTTATCCAAAGTTTGGTCTTGACCCTGCTGAGGCTTTTGTAGAAAGAGTAAGGGTAGAAGAAACCCATCAGGCTGAAAAGAAGAATAAGGTTCTTTTGAAAAGAAAGGCTCAGGACTTTGATGTCTCTAAAGTATTTAAAGCAGTAGAGGAATCTAGTGCTCATTTAACAGAAGAAGTGCACCAAGAGCCCATCATACAGAGTCTCCCTGAGGAAGGAAACCAAAAACAAGTGATGGAAGAGATAGAAGAAGTGGAAGAAGAAGAAGGAGACTTTCATTTAGAATTTCTTCAAAGTTCAAAGAAGAGTAGAGAGGAATCAGTTCAAAAGCTGAGTGAAGGTGTTCAACATACTCCTCATGCCGATCAAGCACGATCTCCGGACAGAATGTCATTTCAAGATAAACAAGGTGCTCAATCCTCTCACACTGATAAAGTTGTTGTCATTAGTGACAAAGTGGAAGAAGAAAGAAAGCAGAAATAAAAAGAAAAAGGAAAACAGCCAGTTGTTGACTCAAGCAGATCGTATGAACTGGCATCATACGATGAAGATACTGATTCAGAACATACAATCTCTCTCAAGAAGAGTTATTACATTGTTCATGTTTTAAGAAGGGTTGAGGAGACCATTCCTTATTTCCCGAGGCTGGAAGGGAAGATTGATTTTATTAGTGTCAATCAAAAGAAGAAGTTTGGCTCTATAAAAGAAGTGAGGAAGAAATTTTTGTCAGTAGAAGCCGATTTGAAAGTTATTTCATAAAGTTCGGTTGCTCATAAGAAGGCATGTAATAAGATGACCAAGTGGTCGTACAAAACAGAGAGCTCAATCAATGATCATGAAATAGCTATTGATGATATAAGAAGGTTGTCAAATGAGCTTGTAGTTTCTTTCATTATGCTTGATAGAGAAACGGTTGAAAGGTTGAATCTTTTGTCTTCTCAACGAGCCGATGTTCCTTCAGTGAACGATTTTCAAGAGAGAATGAATGTTTTTCAATATGAATTCTCGAAGGTTTCATCTTTCAAAGATGAAATGGTTTTGCTGAAGAATCAAAATTCTGTGTTATCCAAAGATAACAAGAATTTTCAAAACAGAATTGATACCCTTGAAGAAGTAATCAGAGTCCAGGAAGAGACTATTAAGAATCAAGATCGGATTTTTTGCGGATCAACAGGAGCTTCTCGGAACTCAGGGTGAATCAATATCTGAAGACAAGAAGGAGATCAAAAAGATGAAAGCTATTCTTCATGAGCTTATAAAAAAGGAGAAGGAAAGAGAAAACAAATGATTGTTGTATTTGTTTTCCTTTGGAACTTGTCTTTGTTTTGTAATGACTTTTATGATCCTTTTCTTTTATCTATTGTCTTGTACTTCTTTACTAACTCCTTCAGACAATTCAAGATTACTCCTTTCTTTTTGTAAATCACAAAGGGGGAGAATGTTTTATAAAGGGGGAGAATGTTTACAAAGGGGAGAATGCTTTATAAATGGGGAGAATGCTTTACAACATTCTTAAGGAAAATCTACGAATACAATCCTTAGGAAAGTCTATACCTAAGGGGGAGTTAGTTGTATTCAATTTCTTATTCAGAAAAGTTTCCAATAACTCAGGGGGAGATAAGTATTTCTTGTTACATTTACTTTGTGTGTTGTGCTTTCCAAAAAAGGGGAGATTGTTGAGTCAAAAGTCTTCTTTCGACTTATATATCATGTTTTGGAAATCAATAATGCATTCTATCATATTTTGGAAATTACAATTGTCTTCTATTATGTTTATCGTATCGTACAATGTTGATCTTACTGACCATATCGTATCGTACAATACTGATCGTACTGACTCTGGCAATCGTACCATACTGACTCTGTCAATCGTATCGTACTGACTCTGTCAATCGTATCGTACTGACTCTGTCAATCGTATCGTACTGACTTTTTCAATCGTATCGTACTGACTCTGCTATTCAGATGTTCATTACTTGTTTCAATACTTAGTCAAAACCACTTATTGCATATGAATCGTACTCATGTTTTTCATTTCTATATGTCTTATATCCTAACAAAACGATGTTGTTGAGTTAGTTACAAACTAATCAAAACGATGTCGTGCTTTCTGTTTCAATATGACCGTTGGAGGCAATATGACCGTTGGAACCCGAGGCCTATAAATATGAGGTCATTTGAAGCTGAGAGAACAACGATGAACGAAGAGAACGAAAAAAGAGACTCTATGAACTACCAAGATTCCAGAGAGAGACACTGTGACTTCTCTCATCTGCCTTGTGCGTCTGATCATCGTATCGAGGGCTTTCAAGTGATTGAAAGACAGAGGTGCCGATTACCTATAAAATCGAGGGCTGCCGGGGATAGGCAGACAGACGTGCCGATCATCGTATCGAGGGCTGCCGGGGATAGGCAGACAGACGTGCCGATCATCGTATCGAGGGCTGCCGGGGATAGGCAGACAGACGTCCCGATCATCGTATCGAGGGCTGCCTGGGATAGGCAGACAGACGTGCCGATCATCGTATCGAGGGCTACCGGGGATAGGCAGACATACAGTCCGATCATCGTATCGAGGGCTCACCAAGGTGTTGGTGAGACAGACCTTTTATCCTAGGTGAAAGGATAACCCTTCTCTTTGGGTTAAAAGAATTGTAATTCTTTTACATTTCTTCTGTTACTTGTATTATAAAGGAATTTTTATTGTTTCCTTTCTTCTTTACATATTCAATTGTAATTGTTTCAATTTCAATCATTCTATTACATATTTTATTGATTGATTCTATACGCTTTAAGGTAGAATCATTTATCTTTGTATTACTCTGATTATTGTGTTCATCTTGAATACAATTGTTTTACTTTACATTAGTATTACAATACATCATACCTTTTTATATTCAATACAACTATGGGTGTTTGTATTTGTATTAGTTTAAGATCATTTAAACTAATCTCTTAGTTGCTTAAACTCAAAGATTTTTAAACCTACAATTCACCCCCCCCTCTTGTATTGTTCCATCTAATAGACATACATATCAATATTTTCGATCCAATAGTTTCAACTACCTAGTACCACATTTAAAAACAAATAATATCAAATATATATCTTTATCATACCACAATCACGAATCAAGAGTCTGTTTTTATAATATAATATCGGTTTCTATAATGTGAAGGAAAACTACGTAGGATTTATTTGGAATCTTGGCCGGAAGATGCTACCCCATGGATGTCTCTCCACCGGGCCAACACGCCGCGGTCATGCCGTGGTAATGTTGTGATTTAGCCCTCCTCCAGGATGACCCCCCGCGATGGTTCTCAGTCCTATCAGAATTCGGTGTATGATACCTAGATAGAATTTTGGATACATTACCCACCCATAGTTATTAGGGAGGGAGACAAAAACAGAAATTTTTCCCCCCTTCCTCCCACTCTCTTCGCTCCTGGTCAGAAGATGCTACCCCATAGATGTCACTGGACTGGTCCAACATGACGCGTTCATGCCGCGGTCACGCCGTGGTCACACTGCGGTCACTCCGTGGTAACACCGTGGTCACGCCACGGTAATACCGTGATTTGGCCCTGCTCGAGGACGACACCCTGCAGTGGTTCACAATCCTATCAGAATTTGATAAATGATACCTAGATAGAGTTTTAGATACATTACCCATCTGTAGTTAATGGGGAGGGAGGCGACCACTAGAATGTTGCCCTGCTTCGTCCCACTCCCTTTGCTCCTGGACGGAAGATGCTTCCATGTAGATGTCGTTGGGCCGGGCCAACACGCTGCGGTCACGCCGCGGTCACGCCATGGTCACGCCATAGTAACGCCACGGTCACGCCGGGGTAATGCCGTGATTTGGCCCTGCTCAAGGAAAACACCCCACAGCAGTTCGAAATCCTGTCGGAATTCAATGTATGAAACCTAGATAGAGTTTTAGATATATTACTCATACATAGTTAATGGGGGGGGGGGGATACGACTGGAATGTTGCTCCGCTTCCTCCCGCTCCGTTCACTTCTGGCCGGAAGATGCTACCCCGCAGATATCGCTGGACTAGGCCAACACGCCATGGGCACTCCGCGGTCATGCCTCGGTCACAACGTTGTCATGCCGCGGTCACGCCACGGTCACGCCGCGGTCACGCTGTGGTCACGCCATGATTTGGCCCTGCTCCAGGATGACACCCTGTGGAGGTTCGTAGTCCTATCAGGATACTTCTCCTATCCCTAAGACACACTTCTCCAAACCCTCGACACCAATCCCATACGCCTCCCGTCCTCGCCGCCAATCCCATACCGACCACCCCTCGCCGCCAATCCCATCCCAACCACCCCTTTCTGCTCGCCAATCGCCTCTCCCCGCTCATCTGCGCTCACGCTTGTTTTTCAAAATCCCTATGTGAACCCATAGCCCTTCTCATTTTACCCTAAACCATATTCCGACGCACCCATATGGAAGATTTTTCCCAATAGCTCGACACGAATCCTACTTCCCAACCGACTCTCGACGCGAACCCTACTTCCCAGCGCGATAGGTCTGGTTTTCCAACGCTCTAATCATCCGTATTAAATGGGTATGTGTTATGATCCCCTTACGATATTAGGTTTTTATTGGATCCCTTCTTCCCTACCAACTCTTGAGGTTTCTAACTCTACATTATAATCGGTCATCCTATCTTTGATTCAAGTAATTTTTGTTCACTCACTTTAAATTAGTATGTATGCCTTCATTTATTTTTTATTTTGTGGTTCCATTTCGCTGCAATGTACTGTCGATTATGATCCTCTTATGAACAGAAGATATATATCATTTTAGGTTGCGGTTTTGTTGTAAGTTACCTGTATAGAATAATTTTAATTGATATTGAAGAGGATAAAATGAGGTGGGAGGAGGGGGGATGTACTGGAGGGGGGGATTGGTAGGGGTGAGGTGAGGTGAGGAGGAGGGGGGATGGACAGGGGGTTGGAGGTGGCTGTGCCGGTGGGGGAAGGGTGGAATGTGTTGGGGTGGGAAAAGATAAGATATGGGGGTGAATAAACATCCATGTTGATGGCAGCACCAATACATCATTGACTAGAAAAACCTGATCATCGGTAAACAACGTCTCCAACTGATCATCTATCAACAAAGCACCCACTGGGGTATATAAAATAAATGAATAACCAATGAATTGTCAATGGTCCTCATGACAATCATAAAAGTTTTACCTTACAAGGGCTCTGTAGTACACGATTGACCACTCCACATGGGCATTATTAATTAACAGGTATAGAAAACACTGGCCACTCAATCAGTAACTAGCCCACTATGGTATCCTCAAGAGTCCCTTTGACGCATATAAATATCTTAAGGAAATCTGACCATAACTTCTATCCCACAACATCATCCCATCCCAATGGTTCCAATAGTTCCAATCCTAAAAAAAAGGTTGTAATCCTCAACTATTCTAACCTTGAGAAATAGGTACCAACATATCAAGATAAAACAAGATCTCTTCATATATAATACTTGATTATAATTTTCAGGATCTATATGAATGAACATTGTACATAACTAGCATAGATTTCACAATCCATTCCAACTAATGATCTCATAACCCTCACACATGATTCTCATATAACAACCTAACCTGCTGGAGGTTTATGAATCCAATCCCCGAAGAAATCCTGATAAAGAATTCTTTTAGTCCAAAACACCATAAAGATCACATTAAAACACAGAAAGTATTCCATCATGGAAATTTATATGAAAAACTGATCAAAATTGAATAAGCGTAAGTCGAATTCAGACTCCAGGGTTAAAATAGGGCAAACACAACAAGGAGAAAAAAGTAAGAAACCTGTACTTTAGTTACATGATATGTAACCCAAAATGTCGCCTCATTCCACGTGACATATACTGCTCAGTGTGTACTTTTCCAAACTACACATCATGTGTTCCAATTTATGATGTTTACCCCCACCTGGGTAAATTCTCATACAAGTCCCCACTTAGCATGAAATATTACCTACTACGTGGAATGTATCACCCCATATACAATATTTACCCCTCATATGGTTCCCATGTATGTACCTTTCCATATATCCCCCCCACACAAGGTCTATCCACGCACAATTCCTATCCATTTACCTCGCTCTAGATATAGCTTTATACCCAACATGGTCATCTGCCACTAGCACACCCCGAGTCACCACTACATGGTGTGTAACCCACCCCCTTGTATTAATATTTTAGTTCCCAAAACCCATATTTCCCAAGTACTAAGAACACATGATGTGTGTTCTCAAAACTACACATCATGTACATAAGTTCCCCCAAACTAAACCCCCCAAAAATATCCGAAAACACCAAATTTCTCCAAAGTATCCATAGATTGAATCCTGAATGGGTCACCAAAAACCCAAAAAATATGATAAAACATAAAATCAACTACCCTATGGGAATTTTTGGGGGAGGCAAGGGTGCTTGGCGGGGTGAGGTGGGGAGGAGGGGGGCTATGTAGGGGGTTTGGTGGGGAGGGGGTGGGCAGGGCAGGGGGGAGGGGGGTTGTGCAGGTTTGGGGGGTGGTTGTGTAGGTGGGGGGGCTGGGCAGATGGGGTGGTGGCTGGGAAGGGGGGTTGTGTAGCTGGGGGGTGGGGGTTGTACAGGTGGGGGAGGGGTGGGATGTGCAGGGGGTTAGGATAGGCAGGGAGGAGGGGGTTGGGAAGGGGGGTTGTACAGGTGGGGTAGTGGGGGCGGGGTTGTGCAGGTGTGGGGGTGGCTGTGTAGGTGGGGTGGGGGAAGATGGGGGAGGGGGCTGGGTAGGGGGGCTGGGCAGGTGGGGTGGTGGTTGTGCAGGTGGGGGAGGGGGTAGGATGTGTAGGGGGTTAGGCTAAGCAGGGGGGAGGGGGATGGGCAGAGGGGGCTGTGCCGGTGGGGTAGTGGGGGTTTGTGCAGGTGTGGGGGTGGCTGTGTAGGTGGGGGGCTGGGAAGATGGGGGAGGGGGGCTGGGCAGGGGGTTTTGTAGGTGGGGGTGCGGGTTGTGCAGGTGGGGGAGGGGGTGGGATGTGCAGGGGATTAGGCTAAGCAAGAGGGAGGGGGGCTGGGCAGGGGGGCTATTCAGGTGGGGTAGTGGGGGGTTGGGCAGGTGGATGAGTATGGAGATGAACTTGAGTTCCTTGAACCCAATTAGGGAACTGCAGAACGACTTCGTAGGACCCGAGTATATCGGATAAGTCACATTCGTGCAAGAATCTATAATTCTAGCCATGTCCCTACTTATACTATCAATGTTGTAGAAACCGGGGAAGACCCATTTAGTGAGTCTAGTAAGAGAAGGAAAATCCGCATGCATAATCCAACTAGGTACAATTACTATTGAATGTAACAATGTTATATCCACCATAGATCAAGATTAATACATCATTAGGTTGAGAAACATCAGACCCCTGTAACTTTATTTAATGATAAATGTTATCAATATTTGAAAATATTACATTGACTATGATTTTCGATTTAATATCATTCCAATGTTGACAAATTCTAATATGTGATATGATGAGGACAATATGGAACCTTCCATATAGAAACTAAAACTCTGTGTCCAATGCAAGAAATGTCCATAAGTCCAATTCATGCCCAGGGATCAATTTGGAGACCACATTTCTAAATATTAATTTATAGTAATTCAGTAGGATCAAAACTTCATTGAATTTTTAGGAAGGCCTCTTTAAACTTTTCTGACCACTCAAACATAACTACATTCTTAGTAATCCTAGTCATAGGCTCTTCTAAAGGGGAAAATATTTAAATGAACCACATGTAAAACCCGAACAAACAAAGGAAACCCACAATCTCAAACATTTTTCATATTCCTTCTCATCACACCACAACCTATAAATTCTTTGGGTCCACATAAATTCCCACATTATAGATTACTTTCCTAAGAAAACATACTTTATGGAAGCATAAGTGACACTTTGAGGTCTTATGAAACATATAATGTGGTCAAAGTGTATAAAAAAAATCTGCAGGGGTCCTATGTGTATATTAATGGTCGGTGAATATATAAGGATATCATCAATACGCACCACAATGAATGAGTTGAGATATGTATAGAATATCCCATTCATGAGATCCATGAACACCATTGGATTAATATTAAACATGAAAGGAAAGTCAAGATTTGTATGGAAGATGCATTAATAATTTTCACACCATTTGTAATACAAAATCATATATATACATTCATTCAACTAATCAATTCATGTCCTTAAAAATGTTCCACATGTCACATTACTACTAGGTAAAAAATGGCAAGGATCAATATTTTCCCTCATGTACCTCTTTATTACCTCTTTATTACCTCTACACAAGTATTAATTTACCGCTTTCAATATCATAAATTATCTTCACACATGTCTTTTCTAGCCCAATGTATTTATATGTATCCACTACTTTAACCCTTATCAAAGCCCTAAACTAATACTTCTCACTCAATATAGCTCATAACTCAACTCCAAACATCTTCCATACTACTAAAGGTAGTGTCTCATACAACTATATATCACATACCAACCTTCTCACTCAACAAACATCCATGTTAATAAATTATGATCAATGTAAATCCATTTTCTAAAATAATACCATATTAACCATGGTAGGTCTAATATCGCATTCCAAATGCTCCATTATCACTCAGGGTTGGGTTCATCTAGAACCTTATCACTCAAGGTGAGGCCATTATATTTACCCCTACCTTATCAATCATGGTAGGGTTAGATATCATGTTATAATACGATAACTTCATCATCACTCAAATAAGGGTCCTTCTAGCACCTTATCAATCAAGGTGTTGTCATTCCTTATTATATATCACTATACTTGTTAGAATTTATCACCCAACATGTGTATGAACTAACAACAAGGGTATTTGGTCTATATCATAGCTCACCATATAAGTACAAGGTTCTAGCCACTCGGGACCTATTCCCCCTCCCTTATCAATCATGATAGTGTTAGATATCATTTTATAATATGATAGCATCATTATCACTCAAATAAGGGTCCATCCAACACCTAATCACTCAAGGTGTTGTCATTCCTTAAGATATTTCACTATACTTGTTAGAATTTGTCACACAACATGTGTATTGTCACACCCCGACCTCAGACGTATGTTTATTTTTATTTTATTTTATTTTATTTTCATTGTTTACTCGGTCCAAAGTCAATTGGACGAGGTTTAGTTGGGACCCGGTTTGAATTTTCCCTTGTTTGATGTTTTGGTTGGCCTTGGGCCGGTGTACGGTCCCCGCGCCATTAGCGGCGACTGTGCGTTTGGTCCGAGTGAATGCGTGGTGGCGCGACACTTCAAATATGTAATGAAATTAAATAAATAAATTAAGCTAATTGAATATGGAAGATAAATAATTTTTTTTATTGATAAAAAAATGTTAACGTTTAAATTTTTACAATGAGAATATGTTTGTGCGAATGGAAATATTATTATTATTTAATTTGGTAATAAATCTGTTATTATTAAATTGTTATAAATATAATTATTACTTAAAATGAAATGGATAATAAATGATAATCTTTTTTTATTTGTTTTTTTTGGTTTACTAGTTTTATTATTATTAGTATTATTATTTTGTTTTTCTTATTGTTATTCCTTTTTTTTTTACCCTAACCCTACCCCCTCCTCTTTGTCGCGCCGCCAGCCCCCCTCCTACCCAGGCGACCCAGGCCCTCGCCTGTTCGGCCTGCGCAGCGCCCGACCCCCTCCTCCACTTCGCGCTACAGCCCCGCCGCCGCCTCCCTGAGCTGGTGCCCACTATCCGCCTGGCTGCGCCTCACCAGCCACGCCCCGACGCCTCTCCACCGCTCCCCTCCGCCGGCGTCCCTCCGGCAGCGCGCCCCTCCGATTGTCCGGCCCTGCCTCCCCATCTGATTTCTACCCCTCCACCTGCCGACCACGCCGCCCAGCCCTCCGGCACCCCGCCGCGTCGCCCTGCTGCTTCAGCAACCCCGCCGCTGAGCCCGATCCCTTCCTGCGCCCCTACCGGCCCTTACGGTGAGCCTGTCACCGGCCGACGGCCTCCGGCCTCCCTCCTTGAACCCGAATATCCCTCCCCTGCTCCAATCTGCTCCAGCGGTGCACAACCCAACAAAACTCCCATGTTTCAGCGGCTCAAACCCCCTTCGCACACCGGCCCGACCGACACCCTCTCTTCTCACTCTCTCGCTAACCCGACGGCAGTCCGAAACACCTTTGGCCGGCGTCCCATCCTTCCTCCGGTGGTCGTTTCGGTTCCCTCCAGTGAGATTCATCCCCCCTCTATCAATTTCTATAATTTTATTATGCTTATGCCTTTTTCCCTTTTATTCTAAGTATGAATATAATTGAAATCCTTGAGTTTCTTTGAACCCATTTTAGTTCTTGGCCTTGACATAAATAGTTGGTTTTTTGTGTCTGTTGCTTGGTTTCGCACCTACTGAATTAGTGTCCTTTTGTGTTTTAATGTTTATAGTAATTATCTTTTAGTGCGGCGGCCTTTTCTTCGTGATTTTGGTCCGTCTCGGTTGGTCGGTCACTATTTGAGGTGGATTTGGTTTTAAAGTGACGGTTTTATGTGAAACGATGTTTGTTTTAGGTGGAAAACTTAGTCGCGTCATAAATCATGCATGCAGTTATTAAATTATGCATAGGATTGAAATTGTTTTCTTTAAGTTATTTTAATGGTGTTTTAATTTGTATAAAAAAAATGAAACCCATGTTTGGAAAATGTTTTGAGTTGCGTTTGTTTTTTTTAAAGAGAAAATGGGGTATGTTTTTAGGGTAAAGCCTTGTTGTACATTCTAGAAAAGTTTCACTATTTATTGAAATGTTTTATTTATTGGTGAGTGTGGTGCGAATGATGCTTTGGGAAGGTTTCAATGTGTGCTTGGTTTTTCTTTTGATTTATGTGAGTCCCGTATACCTTTTTGGTCGTGCTTTGGTCCTTCTGCATTAATTGTTTTTAGGTTTTGTTTAATTGTTTTAGGGTGTTGCCCGACGTGGCTGTGAATCCCCTCGCTGGGTTCGCAAAGGGTGTCTCGGGTCACGTCGGACCGTGCTCCATCCGCCGCCGCCGAAGGCGAAGCGATTCCGATTGCTTCGGATTGTTCGCCTTATTTGCGGGGCACACCTCGTTTACCCCATGTTTTGGGTTCGTTTCGTTTCGTCTACACCGGTGTCAAGGTGGGTTTTACTCTGTTTATTCATTTGGATTATTTTAAGACATTGTTACTGTGTTTTAGATGCTTTGCGTTGTTGCAGTGCATTGGCAAGGGTTTTCCGTGATATTGCGGATGTCGGCAAGTGGCGCGTACTTGTGCGCAAGTTGGGACGTACCACATCGTTGTCATAACTGAGCTGCGAGTCGTGGTAGGTCCCCCATTTCACTTACCTTTAGATTTAGAATTTATTAATTGCTTGTTGTTTTATAAATTTTTAATGAATTAGAAATAATATTAGATAATAAAGCTTTAAATTATTATTTAGTGCGAGAGGAGCTGTTTATTTTATACCGAACACTTGTGACATTTTCTTGATGGGCGGACACCCAGTTTTGAAATAATGCCAGTTTGGCCTTTAAACATAATTCACGGAACTTCAAATGTGCTTCTAGTTTTAAAGATAACTAATTTCTTCTGAACAAGTGTTTTGAGCTTTTTGAGAAAAGTGGTTTTACTTTAAAATTTGTGAAGGCCCGTTTGGCACTTTAATGAAATGGATTATCTTGGAAATCCCACTCGGGGGTGATCTTTGGTGTGCGTTGTTTGCGTGAGCTGTATGTGATGTTTGTGCATCGTGACTGATTTATTTACATTGTAGACGCACCCCCTTTTTATTGCTTGTGTTGACATGGGAACCTGGCATATTGAGTGAATTTTCTGAGAACGATTGCTGCACTAGTTTAGACCACGCACTGGCTAGTGGCCCCATAGCAAGGGAATACTGAGTTATTGCTGCTATGGGGATTGGGCCCCTCGGTTAGGCCATGCAGGGCTATGCCGGGTAGTATTATGGGCGTTATGACGTCATCGAGTTATGGCATGCCTCAGGATGAGTCACACGTATAGTACGTTCTGGATTCTTCACGATCTCCTAGGTTCGACCCATGTTTCTTTTAGTGTTTATTTGTGTGGCGGATGATTGAGAGGTCGAGTTCGGTTGCTGACCCTTGTGTGCCACTTTTACCATTGCCCTTAGTGTGTGTTGTGTGTGATTTTCCTTTTTAACTAACAACTGAAGTTTGAATTTCTAAATTGTTCGCAAAATGTTTTGAAAATGCAATGCACCTGTTCTTTCAACATTAAACTTGTTCTAAATTAAAAAGGGCAATGGACTGTTACTTGTTTTAGAAATGAATGTGTGCGGAAAACATATTTTTATATAATTTAGTTCAAACCTGGAATTGATAAATTCTTTATTTATTGGTATGTGCTTTGGGGATAGATTTAGTCAGTCCTACCTACTGAGTTTTAATACTCACGCCTATAGATCTTTTCTGTTTTTAGTGTTTGTGCAGGTTACAGCTTGGGTGCGTCGCCTTGGGTGACGTTTGGTTGTGAGTTGGAGAGTGACCCGCGAGGTCACACGGTGTTAGTGGTTGTCTCTTTCGGTTAGTTTTATTTTCTTTTGTTCTTAGTTACTTTACATTATTTATTTTGCGCTGCTCTGTTTATTTTTCTGCTGCTTTAATTATTTATTTTTACTGGGCGAAATCGTTCCCACAACCTCTGTTGATGCCCTTGCGCTTGTCGCCAGCCCGGGAGGATTGGGAACGCCTTTCGGGTCATGTCACGGACCGGCTCGGGTGACCGGTTTAGGGTCGACCCAGGTTGGTTCGTGACAAAATGGTATCAGAGGAGGTTCTTGATATTTGGGATGTCTGATAGAAGGAGATTAGGACTGTCGGGGCTCAGGAGGTAGGTTATGGGTCGGTGCCTGATCACCACCGCTCGTGACGAGACCTGAGTTACCAGGGTTAGTCCGGGATTTGAGTCTCTTATCTTTGGTTTCTTTGTATTGAGGGGTGAAAATGGAGGCGAATCAGTTCACTTTGCGGACTCACATGGGGTGGTGACCCATGTGGAGTCCAAGTGTCCGGCTCAAGATCCTCTTAGTGTAATGCTTTACCTGGGGCATGGCTCACCACCATGTCGCTGGGTCAGACATATGCACTAGTTCCTCATTCCAGTGGGTTATTACTGCTTCTGTTTTGTTTTACCCTCAGTTGATTTGAGTGTGCGTTAAAAGTGAAGAAAAAAATTAATGGAAAAGTGTTTCTTTCAAATTGTTTTTGAAATTACTAAAGCGGGTTTTTTTAAAGAGAAGGTGTATTGGATTGGGAAAAACTTGGTATGTGTTTGGATTTGGAAAAGCAGTGTTTGAACCTTGGCACTTCTTATGGAGGGTCACACGTGCATGAGTTTGTATGGAAAGTGCATGGTGGCACTTGTTTGCAGATGATGTGAGCGAGATTTAATGAACGCACATGTGACGGTTCATAAGGTGCCATACGTGAGTTGTAATGTTTTAAAGAAATGATGGTTTTGGAAAGTGATTTATTCTTGTGTTTGTATATGTTTGGCTCATGGGCCTTTTGACTTCGGCTTGTGTTGTTTCCTTGATTGAGTTTTTACTTGATGCCAGTTTCGACGATGTTTCTCGTGTTGTCATGAGTATGCCGCCCAGAAAGGTCGTTAAGGTTGGTAATGAGTCATGCCCAATTTCCAGTTCTTTCTGCATGTTGCCTATCGATCAAAGTAATCAAATTCCATGAGGGGTAGTTGTTTGGTTGTGGAATTTGAGTGGGTCTTCAGGTTGTCGGGAACTCCTAGGGTTGTTGGGGTGCGTGTCGTCCCAGGTTTATTTGAGGGTCCAGTTTTGGACTAGTAAATATGAGATGTCTCATCGTCGTTGGAGTTTTGGGTGTGATTAATGGTGGTCGTCTTCCGCGAAGGTTCCCCACCTGGCAAGGAGTGTGGGCCAGTGGAACCTATCTCCAAGAAACCATCCTTGTCGGTACCGGCTCATAGTTCGTCGGACCGCTCTCTTGTGTGCCACCAGTATGGCATGTCCAGACATTCTAAGTGGCCTTGCCGCATCCCTTCGGAGTCTTGCTACCGTGTGGCTGTTCAGGCCACCAGAGAGAGTTCTGGAAGAAGCGTCGCTCATGAAGGAGTTAGGGACCAGGGGATGAAACTTCCTGACTGTGAGGCAGGAGATGCTTCAGCCATCAGAGCCCCAACCACAGGTCTTGGGGTGAAGCTCGCGCACAGTCAGGAGTTGCCGAGGGTGTGGAGAACCTCGCTTCAGATTCTGTTCTCAGATTTCTGAAGAAAAATATTCAAATATTCCTTGTTCTATTCTTGTTATCATTGTAAGATCACCTTTGTTGCGGTTGCGTGATGAACTTATTCTACCGCAGTCTAAGCGGTCTTATCTGTTCTTAGTGTGTTTTGAAATCGTTCGGTTCTCCTTGAAGGGTGATGGACCCACGAATGAACGGGTCAATATAATTTTGAGTTGGGTCTCAATTGTGTGCGTTAGTGGGACGTGTGGTCTTATGAAATTAACAGGCGTTGTTTCGAGGTCCTTTGTGAGTTCGGGCTAGAAATTCCCTAGACTCTGGTTGCGATGAGGTTTTTCTTCGGTCTGTGTGTGAGGGGTTGAGATAATTCCTTATCCTCGAGCTGTTGGGTTGTTTTGTAGAAAGCTTCCTGTTTAAGTCTCTGAGTGTTGTTCGGTCTGTGTGGAGAAAGTGACTGGGTTCGGTTTGGGAGTTCCCGTGTTGCCCCCCCCTCAGGGGTGGTGTGTTCGAGTTTCAAGGTCTCCGTGTTAGTAGATTTCTGTGGTGGGGAGAACCCTCCCGTGTTCTCCCCTCAACCTCGGACAATGTTTGTACATGAGTTGGTCGGGTGTGACTTGTGTTGGTAATGGTCACCCCTATCCTCTCAGTTTCTTCTGGTTTTGCCTGGGTACAGACTCGAGGTATGCTAACTGTTGGCTTGGTGACTTTCTGGGGGCAGAAAGTGTTTGTGGTGGGGAGAATTGTCACACCCCGACCTCAGACGTATGTTTATTTTTATTTTATTTTATTTTATTTTCATTGTTTACTCGGTCCAGAGTCAATTGGACGAGGTTTAGTTGGGACCCGGTTTGAATTTTCCCTTGTTTGATGTTTTGGTTGGCCTTGGGCCGGTGTACGGTCACCGCGCCATTAGCGGCGACTGTGCGTTTGGTCCGAGTGAATGCGTGGTGGCGCGACACTTCAAATAAGTAATGAAATTAAATAAATAAATTAAGCTAATTGAATATGGAAGATAAATAAATTTTTTTTATTGATAAAAAAATGTTAACGTTTAAATTTTTACAATGAGAATATGTTTGCGCGAATGGAAATATTATTATTATTTAATTTGGTAATAAATCTGTTATTATTAAATTGTTATAAATATAATTATTACTTAAAATGAAATGGATAATAAATGATAATCTTTTTTTATTTGTTTTTTTTGGTTTACTAGTTTTATTATTATTAGTATTATTATTTTGTTTTTCTTATTGTTAGTCCTTTTTTTACCCTAACCCTACCCCCTCCTCTTTGTCGCGCCGCCAGCCCCCCTCCTACCCAGGCGACCCAGGCCCTCGCCTGTTCGGCCTGCGCAGCGCCCGACCCCCTCCTCCACTTCGCGCTACAGCCCCGCCGCCGCCTCCCTGAGCTGGTGCCCACTATCCGCCTGGCTGCGCCTCACCAGCCACGCCCCGACGCCTCTCCACCGCTCCCCTCCACCGGCGTCCCTCTGGCAGCGCGCCCCTCCAATTGTCCGGCCCTGCCTCCCCATCTGATTTCTACCCCTCCACCTGCTGACCACGCCGCCCAGCCCTCCGGCACCCCGCCGCGTCGCCCTGTTGCTTCAGCGACCCCGCCGCTGAGCCCGATCCCTTCCAGCGCCCCTACCGGACCTTACGGTGAGCCTGTCACCGGCCGACGGCCTCCGGCCTCCCTCCTTGAACCCGAATATCCCTCCCCTGCTCCAATCTGCTCCAGCGGTGCACAACCCAACAAAACTCCCATGTTTCAGCGGCTCAAACCCCCTTCGCACACCTGCCCGGCCGACATCCTCTCTTCTCACTCTCTCGCTAACCCGACGGCAGTCCGAAACACCTTTCGCCGGCGTCCCATCCTTCCTCCGGTGGTCGTTGCGGTTCCCCCCAGTGAGATTCATCCCCCCTCTATCAATTTCTATAATTTTATTATGCTTATGCCTTTTTCCCTTTTATTCTAAGTATGAATATAATTGAAATCCTTGAGTTTCTTTGAACCCATTTTAGTTCTTGGCCTTGACATAAATAGTTGGTTTTTTGTGTCTGTTGCTTGGTTTCGCACCTACTGAATTAGTGTCCTTTTGTGTTTTAATGTTTATAGTAATTATCTTTTAGTGCGGCGGCCTTTTCTTTGTGATTTTGGTCCGTCTCGGTTGGTCGGTCACTATTTGAGGTGGATTTGGTTTTAAAGTGACGGTTTTATGTGAAACGATGTTTGTTTTAGGTGGAAAACTTAGTCGCATCATAAATCATGCATGCAGTTATTAAATTATGCGTAGGATTGAAATTGTTTTCTTTAAGTTATTTTAATGGTGTATTAATTTGTATAAAAAAAATGAAACCCATGTTTGGAAAATGTTTTGAGTTGCGTTTGTTTTTTTTAAGAGAAAATGGGGTATGTTTTTAGGGTAAAGCCTTGTTGTACATTCTAGAAAAGTTTCACTATTTGTTGAAATGTTTTATTTATTGGTGAGTGTGGTGAGAATGATGCTTTGGAAAGGTTTCAATGTGTGCTTGGTTTTTCTTTTGATTTATGTGAGTCCCGTATACCTTTTTGGTCGTGCTTTGGTCCTTCTGCATTAATTGTTTTTAGGTTTTGTTTAATTGTTTTAGGTTGTTGCCCGACGTGGCTGTGAATCCCCTCGCTGGGTTCGCAAAGGCTGTCTCGGGTCACGTCGGACCGCGCTCCGTCCGCCGCCGCCGAAGGCGAAGCGATTCCGATTGCTTCGGATTGTTCGCCTTATTTGCGGGGCACACCTCGTTTACCCCATGTTTTGGGTTCGTTTCGTTTCGTCTACACCGGTGTCAAGGTGGGTTTTACTCTGTTTATTCATTTGGATTATTTTAAGACATTGTTACTGTGTTTTAGATGCTTTGCGTTGTTGCAGTGCATTGGCAAGGGTTTTCCGTGATATTGCGGTCGTCGGCAAGTGGCGCGTACTTGTGCGCAAGTTGGGACGTATCACATCGTTGTCATAACTGAGCTGCGAGTCGAGGTAGGTCCCCCATTGCACTTACCTTTAGATTTAGAATTTATTAATTTCTTGTTGTTTTATAAATTTTTAATGAATTAGAAATAATATTAGATAATAAAGCTTTAAATTATTATTTAGTGCGAGAGGAGCTGTTTATTTTATACCGAACACTTGTGACATTTTCCTGATGGGCGGACACCCAGTTTTGAAAGAATGCCAGTTTGGCCTTTAAACATAATTCACGGAAATTCAAATGTGCTTCTAGTTTTAAAGATAACTAATTTCTTCTGAACAAGTGTTTTGAGCTTTTTGAGAAAAGAGGTTTTACTTTAAAATTTGTGAAGGCCCATTTGGCACTTTAATGAAATGGATTATCTTGGAAATCCCACTCGGGGGTGATCTATGGTGTGCGTTGTTTGCGTGAGCTGTATGTGATGTTTGTGCATCGTGACTGATTTATTTACATTGTAGACGCACCCCCTTTTTATTGCTTGTGTTGACATGGGAACCTGGCATATTGAGTGAATTTTCTGAGAACGATTGCTGCACTAGTTTAGACCACGCACTGGCTAGTGGCCCCATAGCAGGGGAATACTGAGTTATTGCTGCTATGGGGATTGGGCCCCTCGGTTAGGCCATGCAGGGCTATGCTGGGTAGTATTATGGGCGTTATGACGTCATCGAGTTATGGCATGCCTCAGGATGAGTCACACGTATAGTACGTTCTGGATTGTTCACGATCTCCTAGGTTCGACCGATGTTTCTTTTAGTGTTTATTTGTGTGGCGGATGATTGAGAGGTCGAGTTCGGTTGCTGACCCTTGTGTGCCACTTTTACCATTGCCCTTAGTGTGTGTTGTGTGTCATTTTCCTTTTTAACTAACAACTGAAGTTTGAATTTCTAAATTGTTCGCAAAATGTTTTGAAAATGCAATGCACCTGTTCTTTCAACATTAAACTTGTTCTAAATTAAAAAGGGCAATGGACTGTTACTTGTTTTAGAAATGAATGTGTGCGGAAAACATATTTTTATATAATTTAGTTCAAACCTGGAATTGATAAATTCTTTATTTATTGGTATGTGCTTTGGGGATAGATTTAGTCAGGCCTACCTACTGAGTTTTAATACTCACGCCTATAGATCTTTTCTGTTTTTAGTGTTTGTGCAGGTTACAGCTTGGGTGTGTCGCCTTGGGTGACGTTTGGTTGTGAGTTGGAGAGTGACCCGCGAGGTCACACGGTGTTAGTGGTTGTCTCTTTCGGTTAGTTTTATTTTCTTTTGTTCTTAGTTACTTTACTTTATTTATTTTGAGCTACTCTGTTTATTTTTCTGCTGCTTTAATTATTTATTTTTACTGGGCGAAATCGTTCCCACAGCCTCTGTTGATGCCCTGGCGCTTGTCGCCAGCCCGGGAGGATTGGGAACGCCTTTCGGGTCATGTCACGGACCGGCTCGGGTGACCGGTTCAGGGTCGACCCGGGTTGGTTCGTGACATGTATGAAATAACAAGGTATTTTGGTTCATATCATAGCTCACCAGCTAGTGTACCACCATGCGGACCATTATCCCATGTGATAAATGGTTAATTTTTATGATTCTCCCTATGGATCATCATTCAAATTTCAATGGATACAAAAATCATTTATGGAAGGTATATACTAAAATTCATGTAGTAATCAACTGGATTGTCATGGAGGATTATATGAATGTTTTCATTACAAATTAGGGATATAATATTACCTTGTAATCTTATCCTCTTAGAATATGATTGAAAATTTCCAAAGTGAGCCTAACAGATAATTTAAATGATTCATAACCACTAAGAAACACCATGTTGGATGTCATCATAGCAGATCCCCGTGAAAATTAGTCATGTGATATCTCTCATGAATCATGTAAATTTCTATCCCCTTAGAATCTATGTGTCACAAAAGCCTAAACAATATCCCTCTCTTAAACACAAACCAATACCATGATAAATGCAACAATATAACTTAATATCTTGACATTATAGAAGTCATTTCCCCATTGTATATGATTCCCCCATCATTATACTTTGGTAACAAAAGGGTTATAATGGTCATAGTGTAAATATCCTTCTAGGTTAGTATATTAAATGATTAAATTCATCAAAAAAATATCAAATTTATCCTGGAGTAATCAAAACCAATAACCCTTATCTGATAGATCAAGATTGAGGCAGGGGATTCTTCATATATGAGTTGTAAACATGAATTTCCAGTATCCCTCTACATATTTTATCAACAAGAAAACATTTTGTTGGTTCTTGGTCTCTCTACCACATCAATATGTGAACCATACAAGGGGAAGGGATGTGAGTAAGCCTTCAAAAATGATATGATTATTTCTATGTGTTTCTTGTGTGTTTTTTTGTGTGATTGGAGGTGAGTTTTTGTGAGTTTTGTGAGTTTTATATGTGTGAAGTGGTGTGTTTTCTGTGTTTTTAGGTTGCAGTGTTCCTATGACAGAGTGGTGTGTGCAGTGGTGTGTTTTCTGTGTGTGCAGTGGTGTGTTTTCTATGTGTGCAGTGGTGTATTTTCTGTGTTTTCTGTGTGTGGAGTGGTGTGTTTGCATGTTACAGTTTGTAGTGTTTTTGTCAGTTTTCTATGTGTACAGTGGTGTGTTTTTTATGTGTTTTCTATGCAGTGGTGTGTTTTGGGAGTTTTATATGTGTGCAGTGGTCTGTTTTCTGTGTCTGCAGGATGTAGTGGTGTTTTTTTGGGATTGCAGTGTATTTTTGTGAGTTTTCACTTTTTTGACAGAGCTTTAATTGCAGCCTGCAGTTGATTGCAGGATGTTTCATCTAAAATTAATGGGGGGGGGTCTAACCCAATGGTTTCAAAACTGTTGGGTTATACCTGTGTGCTGCTGCTGCATTTCCCAACGGTTCATAACCGTTGGTTTATACCCATGCTGCTGCCTTTCCCAATGGTTCAAAACCATTGGGTTATACCCCCTGCTGCTGCATTTCCCCACTGTTCAAAACCATTGGGGTATACCCTGCTACTTTTCCCAATGTTTCAAACCCATTGTGTGTATATCCCCTATATATTTATGCCAACGGTTTTAAAACCATTGGCATACCCCTGTGCATGGATTTCTCCAACGGTTCAGCTGAACTGTTGGTTTAAAAGTCACAGCCCATCTCTTTCTAAAACCGTTGGGATATGTTTTCCCAATGGTTTAAAACCGTTGGGAAAACATGATTTCCCAGTTGTGGATCTAGATCCAGGATTAATATATCTAATCACTTTGATCTTTGATTGAGGATTCGGGTCTATATCTCATTCTTCATCAATGTCCCACTTAAATTGCGGATTCAATTTGTGAGCCTTCATCATCAACCTTGAGTTAGTTGGTTTATTATTCAAATCACAATGTATAATATTCAGTTTTTTTATGTAATTATATAATTTCAATTATATGATTAGAAATTTATATTATTAAATTGAATTAACTAATTTTGTAAATTGTTTATCTAATAGAATGTGAAATTTGGAATACTAGGATAGATGAATTGGGAAAATTAAAATGAAAATTAAATAGTGTGAACCGTTGTAATTAATAATTTAATTGAAATGGAATAATTAACATTGGAATTAAATATGGGGACATTGATATTATTGAATTGGATTAATTAACTATTGAATTAATTAATAGAGATTATTGTTATTAATAAATTGATTTAATTGGACTAATTATTTAGTTAATTAATTAATTGATTTGATTTTATTAATTAATTGAAGAATTAATTATTATAATTTTTGTGATTAATTAACTATTGAATTAATTAATGGAATTGATGTGACTAAATAACTGTTGAACTCATTAATGGAATTGGTGTTATTTATTAACAGTTTAATTAATTAATAGAATGATGCAAATCTGAAACTATTTAATTAGATTAATTAATTTGTGAATTAATTGATGGGATGTTTTGGTACATGTGATATT
Organism: Viscum album; assembly: GCA_963277665.1. Classification (NCBI taxonomy): domain Eukaryota; kingdom Viridiplantae; phylum Streptophyta; class Magnoliopsida; order Santalales; family Viscaceae; genus Viscum; species Viscum album. Next base: position 619,655,281 of record OY728167.1, on the reverse strand, counting down.
GTGATACATGTTAAATCTTTATATTGTGATATATGTGATAATTGTGCATGGGACATGATCTACTACAACAAAAGGCCATATAGATAAATATTGACATTCTTGCCTAGGAAAAGGTCCCCTTCATCAAAATACCATAAAGATAAATATTGAAAATGTGATAGTTGTGATTGTATGATATTCATGTATGAGACAAGGTATATTGCATCAAAATCCCATAGTGATAAATATTGACATTCATGCGTGTGACATGGTCTTCTAAATCAAAATCTCATTGTGATAATGTGTTAATTATTAGGAGGGACAAATACTGAGGCTCAAAATACCCACGGGGCGCTAGACACGACGTTCTATTCCAAGTAGTTGGCATTATATTATACTTCCAATTGGTCATGAAATGAATTAAGAAGATGAATGGAAATAGATTATTTTTTATATATGATATCCCTTGGGTATCGTTCATTATATGGAATGGGACAATGTAGGTATTGAGTGTTCAGGTATCCTCAAGAAACTGAGTGTAGTGTGGTTAAAGAAATAGTACTTCTATAAATGTAAAACATTTACCTTATGGATTTTATTTAATTATTCATACAAATATGAGCACTATTATTGAATGGATATTATTTTAGATTCCATTGCTGGTGGAATACTGATTTCTACCCACACCCTACTCTATCTACTTGATCAGTACCAGAATACATTTCCTACATGTAGTACAGGTTAATGGAAAAGGCCATATGTAGATTGATGATATGGGACATTCTTGGATGAGGGAACCAAACATGGATTGAAGACCCATGTTGGAGTTATCATTGTCTTTACTTTTTTGGGTTTTCATATTATATAATTGACACATATTTTCATGAAATATTTTTTGTCTAGTGTTGGATATTGTATTTACTGTTCTGGTCAAATTCTGATTATGGTATTTTTTACAGTTATTGTAATGTAATTTGGTTAATATTTTTTATATTCCTATATTTTATTACTCTGATAAAGTGGTTATAACTCCCCATGATTGATATATGACCCTAGGTATCAGTCGGCAGCCTATAGCATACAAGAAGATGTGCTTGAGGTCACGTAGTGAACAAGATTAGGGAACCATTGTGTGTCACCTAATTTGGTATGTCACAATATGTTATCATAGTCTAGTTTTAATTTAATTTATTTTGATTTATATTTTGCAATGTTATACATGAGACTATGATGAGTCGGGCCTTAGTTTTGAGCTAGTTAATGGGTGTATTTGACTCTCGTATGGGGGAAAACCAAAGTAAATATGGTGGGATTACTGTTATTAATGTCTGTTGTTATAGTTTATTTTATTTCATCATGGGTGATGTACTTATTGTGTTATGTGATTATTTTTTGTGATAATTTATTATATTTGACTAAGGGCCCATAATGGAACGAGATTTGAGTATGCATGCATCATCATATACCTCAGCATTGTTTTCTGAACTGAATCAGTTTGGGTATGCAGAAGAAAATATGGTTTTGCGTATGTTGTTAAATAAAGTAATTTTATTATCTTTTGTGAAATTGAACTACAAAATATGCAGAATTTGAATTTTAAAAAAAATATAAAATTAATAATGATACAAATAAATGGGTGTTAAATGAGAAAATTGAGTTAGGAGAAAGAGCTTACTGTTTTTCACCATGACCTTGAAGAATGGTGGTTAAGTGCAGTATTTGTCCATCGGTATTGATTATGTGGGGAGAAAATGTTGAAAACATTTTATTTCCTTATTTAAATGACCATATTATTTATGAAAACTTTGTGCTGTGTGACCTAAAAATATGTTTGTAAATTTGGAGATATTCCTCCATGCCAAAACTTGTTGATAGGATGACCGTAGGTAATGGATGGAGATGTTCTGCATGTTGTGGAACCTGAAGGACTGCTAACACTAGGTGAGGATGTGGGAGTGTACTTCTGAGGTAACATTGCTTGTGTTATTGAGTTTATGGAGAGATACCTAGAGAGGGTGATGAAGAGTATGTCTGATCACACACTGGAGTTTCAGTTTCAATACCTTTTTTTGTTTACCGGAGTGGGTGGACCTGAGACTTCAGAGTCTTGAATTAAGTCCATTCCGTTTATATTTGATCATTTGTAGGCACTTGAATATAATAGGGACATGCTGGATTCATTTATTCTATGAGGATCATAAAAACACTATTTGGATGTTTAGGATTATACTAGATGGGAATATGGTATGATATTGAAGGACTTTTTAGAGAATTTCCTAGAGAACTATTATCTAGATACAATGAGGTAGAAGAGGGGATCTGAGTTCATGAGGTTGACTCAAGGGAGCATTATCATGGTGGAATATAAAGAACATTTTATATATTTTTATCCCTTTCTGGAGAATTTCTAAGAGATGAGGCTACAATAAAAAAACATTTATAGATGGGCTTAAATGTGAAATTATGTCCCTAGAAAATATCATCAGGATTAAGATGTTATCATAAGTGGTAAATCAGAATCTCATATACGAGGGGAACCAAAAATAGGCTTCTATTGGATGAAATTTGGTTTCTATTAGAGGACAGGTGGTACGAATTCTGATATCAGCAAATGCTGTTATGATAATGTTAGCTAGGGTTGTAGAAAGAAGAGTAGCGAAGGGGAAAAGTCAGTCACACATGATCTTAACTATATTTTATCTCACCATTGAAGTAGGTTAGGACAATTCCATAGAATATTCCTCAAACCACCAGTATAGACCTATGGCTACTGAATTATGGGACATATATAGAGGGTTTGGAGGAACCTGTGACAGATCGTAGTTAATGGAGAAACTAGACAGAACCCGAGTACAGGAAGGGGGCCTTCTACAATGTACCAATCAAGAAGTTATAGTTCTACTGGCCATGGAAGTAGATGTAGTGGACAAGGTTCGTTAGGGAAATAACACCCAAATCAGAATAGTGGTACAACTCAAGTTATTTAGATAGCATCACATGGATTTCATGTAGGATAGTTGTGTGAAATTCATCCAAAACTGATGTATAGCAAGGATGGACCATGGGAAATTAGAGGTAATATTCTTGGAGCATCAACATTGGAAATTTCCTTACATTATACCATCCCCCTCATTCTGATATATCTACACCACTTTTGAATTGATTGATCATGGCGGTGGAGTTTACGATTAGGGTGATAACGATAGATACATATTTTTTAATACGATGGAGAAAAATATGTTTATGCAAGGGGTGTTCTATTGACTCGACTGATTATCAATTTCATTGAGGTATTTCAATTATATATATGTAACGCTGAAACCAAATTATGGGTATGGAATGTTTAGTATCATAATGAGTCTACAAAGATTATTTCCGAATGAGAGTGAATTTTACATCTCCTTAGGATGAAAAATAACTTAATCCTAGAGAATGAGATATCCTAGTGGGATGTGTATGGAAAGTACATCAATAACTCAAGGGGATTAAAACCCAGGATTCAAGTATGTTTATGGATGATTGGGGTTGTGATACACGGTGACTTTCCTCTACTATAGTACAAATTTTATGATGTGTTTTCAAAAGACGTGTCAAGTCTTCTACTAGAGAGAGGTATTTAATTTATAATTGAACTCATGTCTGGGGCTGAGCCAGTTTCTATTTCACCATATAGAAGGATAATAAAATAGCTTCACGAGATCAGGAATCAATATTAGGAGTTAGAGTAAAAAGGATTTACCCATCCATGTACATCACCTTGGGGTTCCCTTTTTTTAAATGATGGTGGATGAAACATCTCAGACGTGTGTTGATTAGTCGATGTTGATACAGTTGACAGCAAAGATTCAATATCCTCTTCTACGATCAATGATCTACATGACCAATTTAGGGTTTTTTCTTTCTCAATGATTTACACGATATTGGGGTATCATCAGGTGAGAGTTCAACCTTATGATATAAAAGGGATTTCTTGCATAATAATTTGTGGACTATAAGAGTTTTTCATGATTCCATTCAGCACACCAAATTCACCATCTATGTTTATGGACCTAATGAATAGAATATTCCATCCATACCTAGATAATTTTTTTGTGGGGATTTTGGATGAAATCTTGGTGTACTCTACGAATCATGATGATCAATCCCAACATCTTGACCTCATCTTGAGTGCACCGATAAACCATCATATATACACCGAAATATTTAAATGTTAGTTTTGGATCGATCATGTACACTACTCAGGTCTCATAATATCTGAGGAAGGTGTATTAGTGGACCCAATGAAGGTTCATGGAGTTCTATATTAAGAGAATCCCGATAATTTATTCACTATCAGTATCTTTATGGGGTTAGAAAGATGTTACCAATGGATCATACATGAATTTCACTTTTGGGTAGAAACACTTTTGGGATTGAAAAAAGGGGATAATGTTTTTTTGGTTGGAAGCATGTGTGAATGAATTGCTGGAGTTGGATAAATGCTAGACATCCGCACCAATCATTATCCGACTTCAGTCCAATGAGGATTACATGGCTTATTTTGATGCTTCTATGATAGGACTTGCATTAGTGTTTGTGAAGGGATATTGAATTTGGGTATATGGGTTTCTAAAGTTGAGATTACATGAAAATAACTACCCTAAGCATGAAATATATTTACTTACAGTGGTATGTGCTTTGATGTTTTGGTGGAATTATCTATTGGGTTAAAATTTTCCTATTTATTATTATCGTCACATCCTGAAGTATATCTTTTCTCAGTGAGATTTTAATATTCTATAGTATAGGTTAGTTGAGTATTTGTAGTGATTCAAATTGTATTTGGCATATATGTCCGGGAAGGTTAGTAATGCTATCGCCACTTTAATCATGAAAACTCAGACACAAGGCATTAAGGAGTTAGTGATGAGTAGAAGACGATATCATAATTTTCTAAGTTGCATGTTGTGGTTTTGGAGAGTCCAGATCAAATGACTGATATGTCACTTTCAGTAGTGTCTATACTATTGAGGCAAATCAGCGATAGACATCAAGAAAATCAGAAATTATTTTCCATGTGGGAAGTCCTTCTATGTTGGGAGACACATTTAGATTAGATCTTAAACAAGGATGATGTCATCTATGTGAAGAATATTTTTTTAGTACAAAAAAAATTAAATATGTGATTTTATGGGAACTCCATGACATGATGTGGGCTATAAATCTTGGCGTGATGAAAATTCACTATAACATACGATGCCATTTTTGGTTTCATGCCTAACAAAGGATATAGTAGGATTTGTGATAGGATGCTACACCATTCAATCAGTTAAGGTCAGCATTCACTTCCTTGTTTTTACGATAGTTGTTTCCCTTCCCAAAAATTGAAGTGGGGTAACATTACTGTGGAAATAGTGGTGGTTTTCTCATTGATAACATAGAAGAATTAAATTACATGGGAGATTATAGACCGTTAAAAAAGTATTCTCATTTCATACTAGTATGTTAGACATTCTCAGTGGAATGATTGTGGGACATTTATTATTAGGAGATAGTGCATCTACATGGGGTTCCACATAATATTGTATTAGATGAGGTATTAAGTTTTACATCATTATTATAGAAGGTATTTTTGATGTCTTGTAATGGCATGTACCTATTAGGTCCATTACATTGCTGAAATCTGGTGTTTGAGGTTTTCTAGGAGGTCAAGGTGACTTATTCCCAACACTTTTCCAAATATCTAGTTCTTGAACTGTGTTTGTTAAATAATAGTCTATTTCAAATATTATTCTATTTCCTTTTCCAAATTTCTAGTTCCTGAACTATAGGATTTTTCCAATAGTAGTCTATTTCTTTAGCCAAATTTCTAGTTCATGAGTAGTGTTTCCAGAACAGTAATCTATTTTCAACAGCAGGATTTTTCCTTTAAAAAATATCTAGTTCATGAACAGTGTTTCCAAAATAGTAGTCTATTTCAAACAATAGGCTATTATCTTTTCAAAATTTATAGTTCCTAAAATGTTTTTCTAGAACAGTAGGATTTTTCCAATAGTAGGCTATTTCCATTGACAAATTTCTAGTTCATAAATAGTGTTTCATGAATCGTAGGATATTTCAAAAAGTAAGACATTTTCCTTTGTCAAATTTATAGTTCTTGAACAGCTTTTTCAAAACAGTATGTTACTTTCAATAAGAGATTATTCCCTCTTCCAAATTTCACATTCATGAACAGTGTTTCCAGACCAATGAGGTTTCCTGACCAGTGAGGTTCTATAGTGTTTCCAGACCAGTGAGGTTCTACAATGTTTCTAGACCAGTGATGTGCTATAGTGTTTACATACCAGTGATGTTTCGAGAATGGTGAGTCATCAAACACTTTGTCAAATTTCATGTTTGGTGTACAGTGTTTCCAGATTCATAGAGTTTTTCCTCTTTGACATATCCCTCGACATAAAATGTATTTAAATCCCCACTCTAATGACTTTAAGGAATAGTCAAAGTACATAACTCCTATTTTTTTAATGGAGTGGAAACCATTACATGGTCAAACTATGGGGTTTAATGTGATCATCTCATTTATGGGATTATTTAGCATATCATAAATCATTTCTCCATTAAATCTTATTAAGTTAAGATATATCATTATGCCTTGGTTCTTCCATCATGTTCCCTAGTACGAGATTCTTTAACCCTCTCTTTGTTCCCAAGAAGTCGCGGGATCAATCTACACTCCTCAGATCATCCCTTCCTCGGTGTTTCACTACTCCTATTTCACCCCTATTTTGGGGAAACAATGAGGAATCGATAAAGTTCTAGTTTAAGTACTTGATGTGAGGAAGTAATGAAGATCATTGATCATTAAGGTAAGAAATTATTCCTTCGTCTCTCTTTTAGGTGTATCATACGGGGTGGGTATAGAAATGCTTCCATGACACATAGTTGAAACCCAACCTCTAACAAAGATAAAAAAGGTTGTTAAATGGAATGGGGTGGGGAAGAGACTATATTGTTATTATTCTTTTTAGAGATTTGAATTGTACATGCTTAATCCTACTAAAAATATTCTTTGTGGGTGGTCCTTGTTTTTGCACTGATAATGCTCTTCATTATGGATATGGTAGTGATTAAAAAGTTGAAACATGAAAAAAGGGTTAATAACATATATATGTTTTTTAAATGGATTCCCGATGAAAGTAACCCCTATGTGATCACCCTGGTTAAAAAAACTAAGAGGAGGAACATAGAGACTAGTATTCATTGAATATGTAAACAGCTTAATCTATTTTAATGATATGGAGGAGGAATCTGTTTGGTGCCTTGTAAAGGTTTTCTGGTGTTGTTGTTGAAATCACTGGGTGACACCGGTTTTGGAATAGAACCTACTGTTGATAAGATGATCGATTTTGGACTATATGATCTTGTAGGCAGCTGAACGGCCTTTGGTTGTGTTATGGCTGCAAGCCAGTGAGGACGTGGTTTGAGGTATCTCCCATTTTTATCTTACAAGACAAACTAAAAATGAACTGTTAAATCAATACATTGTTATTTCTATTTTTTTGTTCCTACGTATGGTTGTACCTATTATTTTCCTAGTATTGATGGAATAGTTGAATTTTAAATTGTCAAACACGATAACTTGGATGGGTAGTTTTGGGATTGTTATTTTGTGCATGATGTAGGCGTAGTAGTTTTGTGGAACGTGCATGGATCATTGTTTTAGAAGAATTAGGATGGGATGAGATCTTGTTCAATAATAATGATTGATTTTTCTCATGTTAATGGAGTACCCAAACCATATTGATAACACAGTGTTGAACACCTCCATATCATGGGGGAGGGTGTTTTCCCTTTTCATCATCTCCTACTTTATCCTTCTCCCAGAGGTTGTGATGGCCTGAGGTAGTTACTTTATCCCAAGATTCATTGGTCATGGTGTGTTGTTTTACTGCAAAACCTTTATCCAATTTTCTATTATAGATATGAGGCCTAGGAGTTTTTAGGAAAAATGTTCACATGTGTCATTGAGATGAGGCCCAGGTGTCCTCGGGCAAGAGGTGTGGTTGTAGTTTATAACGACCCATACTTTACATACATTGTTATTACTTCAAAATTGAATCACATTTATTACAACATATCACAAAACCAGGAAAGGACCGTATAGGTATAGTGTCTTTAGAAACTGGGAAACATAAACAACTGGTTCATAAAGCATCTACACTGTCTCCCATGTATTTCATCATATCTATAGTTCCTTTTGGCATATCTTACTTAATAACCTTATTCCTGACCTGGGGAAATAAAACATACAAAAGGGTGAGCTCAAATGCCCAGTAAGGGTAAACAAAATAAATCTCAATTACATCATTTTCATAAGAACATAACTTTTGGAAATCTTAACCTGCAAAAGAGATCATAAATTCATAACATGGGGCAAATCATAGTAGTGAAATGTAATCCCAATAATCATAACTTAAATCATGAAACCTTGTGGCATACACACATAATCATAGAGAATCATTTCATAGTAGTCGAGACTCGTTACCAAGAATATCTTAGTGGACAATGTCCATTTCTGAACTGAGTACATTCCTCGTTTCAGTCCTGTTTCATTGAACTGCTATAACCTTCCGTTACAGCCATGTCTATCTCATTAGATATAAAATCTTTACCCAATTCATTGGAGGGAGATATAGGTCCCACACTTCTCATAATGATACCATTCTTATGTGTGCCACAAAATCATAAACCATACATCATAGCATAACCCATGTAATAAAAATGGGAATCATAAACATAGTGACATCATAAAACAACTCATATAAGATAAAAGAATTCATAAAAATAATTCCATCACAACATAATCAAATCCATGTAATAATATGGATAGAAATATAACCCTATATTATCTTAGATGGAAAATAATTTTGATAAATCACTTGAACTCCATTTTTTAGGAAAAAATCCTTTCTACTTAAAAAAAATTTTCCTTTCTTTAACATGTCATAAATTTTAAACTAAAAGAAGTTGATTAAAAATAAAAATGAAAACATGTAAAGGAAGCTTCTTGGAAATAATGTTTTAAAAATCCATTCGTGCCGTATAAGTTAAAAAACATTCTTCTCGTACTTTTGTCGGAAAAGTCAAAAAGTACCTCGTATGAAAAATGACAAAAGATTCCTTTCATATATTTTACTAAAAACTAACAGAAGGGTAAAATTGGATATAAACTATTGTATAATGATGTAAATATTACATATTGAGGAAACATGGATGTGGATGATAGAATGCACCCTAGTAAATTCCAAAGTATAAACAATCTCATATAAAAATGAGATTGTGATATTTCCCTTACCTTAGGTCCGATTTGCTTCGTAAGTGTATGAACCTCCTTTATAATGATTTAAATAATGTTATTGACTTATTCCAGAATCATACTAATTGTTATGATATCATATATGGTCATATTCTAAGATTATTATTAGTAATATTTCATTGCTACTTGTTATTCGGGTGTTTATTACTTTTTGTTCTTATGCGTGTTTTGTCGAATAAATTCTTATTCATATTTTTAGGTTATAGATAACTAATTTCCAGAATGGTATTAGTGTAATATATATCATATTCATTCATTAAATTCATTTATATAATCATTATGCAATGAAGATCATGTAGAACGAGTCGCATCACATCGTGGAGACGGTATTCCGTATGTACGCACGAGCGATGATATCATTCCCATGATTGTGGAATTGTATTGGAGTGTATGTATACTATTTCAGAATCAATAACACTTTACAATAATCATATATATTCATTATTTACACCATTATACCCATCTAAGTAAGGTGGTGGTGGAAAATAGATTACACCACGACGTGGAGACGGTATTCCGTACGTACGCACGCGCGGTGATTTCATTTTCCGTAGGATGGATAGATGGTGAAATAGGGTTGTTTCATACTTATAATAACATATAAATATATGAGTTATACTTATGTTATTACTTAATAATGAAAAAACTAAAGCAGAATAAGTGGAAGAATAAATAAAGATGAAAGAATCGGTAACGGACATTATCTCTTCTTTGAAGTGCTTCTTTGTGCCTTCCTTTTAGGGCACTAAAATTGGACTTTTAAGAAGACCAGGACCTCTAGGATGTCTCTAGGGAAGTGGAGGGGAGAAATTTTCAGGGGTTGGCCGAGCTTGAAGGCTCATAGGGGTGTGATAAAGAGAGGTAGGAGGTGCCCTTTTATAAGGGAGGAGAGGGGCACCTTTGGAATAACAAAAAATATTATTTTATTATAAAGCCAAATTCGGTTTTAAATAGCACCAAATTGATTTATTTAGAATATAAGGTGGGGATGGGTCGAAATACTCTCATACAATATAATTTTGACAAGTGTAGTTTACTATTTTATCCTTATCATTTAGTTTTAACTTTAAGTTAGATAATTTTACATTTACCGAGTCTTCTTGTGTTCTTATACTATAAGGTTAATAAACATACTATGACAAGCCAAACGAACCCCAAGTTGTTTATTATTAATATATATAACCTTATCTAAGTCATTTGGCCGAACAATAGATTTTTATGAACAAAATAACAATTAATAATATAATATATGTTTTAAAAACTATTTTATGTCAATTTTGACACTATTTAGTAATTGATTTTTGTGAAACTCATAACAGAATGATTAGTTAAAAAAAATATAATTAAATAAATACTAACATTCAATATTAACCTATAAAATTAGTGGAATTAATAAAAAGTTTCATGTTACATTTATTTGGGAATTTATTATCATCAATTATGTCAATATTTCATTAATAAGATAATTACTGCATCATCGTTGTGTCATAAATAAATTAAATTATTTAATGTCTAAAAATTATAAATAAAATACCATTATGTTGGAAATATTTTTATCTTTATAATGAATATTTATAGTCGAATTTATCTTATGTATAACCTCATATTAAAAATGATTTACTTCTGAAACATTGATTTTAACTATTTTAACCCTTCTTTAAGTAAATTAATAATAAATGTCCTAATCTAATCCAAGTGGGCCTAAATGGTAATATTTTATTCCTAATATTGTTTTTGGTCTAATTACACTTATCCAATAGAATTAGGACATGTGTTAGGTTAATAATAATATCATTTTTACCCTTAATTACCCTATTTAATTTTAACCGTGGTAAAAAAAGTAAAAAGATACTATTCACCAAAATATTGTTTTCATCTCATTGAACCACATTTTACTTACTGACATCAACCGTGTCTCTAGTATTTTCGACATTCCACTCACAGAAGCGGTAAAATTATGTTTTATGAAAAATTCTGTTTTTAACTCCCACTTAGTGGTTTCACTATTCATTAAAAATTGAAAGTTTTCAGAAAAATACCAAAATTTCACCCTAGGCTAATTTCGATATTCCGAATCCAAAAATGAAGTCCATTTTGAAAAATAAAATTTAAAAAATTTCCAAAAGTTGTTATTACTATTAATAACGGCTAGTTTTAATAATATTTTAATAGCATATCGTTGTTTAGTGAAACTCGGTATTGCGTACGACACAAGCTATCGAGGAAGGCCGTGGTTGCGTGTAAAGAAATCCAAGATAGTGTTGTGTGTAGTGAAAGATTCCTTTGATGATTTATAAAAACAAAATATTTCTCTTAAAAGTCTCGGGTGTTACATTCTACCCCCCTTAAAATGAATTTCTCCCTCGAAATTTGTCACTTTGTAACAAACAGATGAGGATACCTCTCCCTCATCATATCCTCAAGATCCCATGTAGCTTCTTCTAATTGGTGGTTCCTCCATAAAACTTTCACCAAGCGAGTGGTCTTTTTTTGTAGGACTTTTTCACTACGATCCCAAATCTCTATCGGTTGTTCTTCATAAGAAAGATCTTGCTCCAGCGGTACAACTTCTGAGCTGAGTACATGTGAAGGATTTGGTATGTACTTTCTCCGGAGAGATACATGGAACACATCGTGAACTTGAGAGAGATTCGGTGGAAGTGCCAATCGGAAAGCTACCTTTCCAACACGATCCAGTATTTCGAAAGGACCGATATATCTAGGGCTCAACTTCTCCTTCTTTCCAAATCTCCTGACCCTCTTCCAGGGAGATATTCGTAAGAACACTTTATCACCCACTTCAAACTCTAGGTCTTTTCTTCGGTTGACGGCATAACGTTTTTATCTACTTTGAGCTGCTCTTATGTCTTGTTGAATAGATCAGACCTTTTCTTCCATCTCATCAACAAGATCAGGACCTAATATCTTTCTTTCCCCAACTTCATCCTAACAAGTTGGAGTCCTACATTTCTTTCCATAGAGAGCTTCATAAGAAGCCATCTGAATACTGGAGTGAAATCTATTATTATAAGAAAATTACACCAAAGGTAGGTGTTGATCCCAACTACATTTAAAATCAATAGAGAAGGCTCTCAGCATATCTTCTAGAGTTTGAATTATTCTCTCAGACGGACCGTCTGTCTGAGGATGATAAGCAGTGCTGAAACTCAACTCTGTATCCAGAGTATGCTGAAGCCTTCGCCAGAACTTTGAGGAAACCTCTTGTCCAGATTAGATATAATAGAAAGTGGTACTCCATGCAATCTTACCACTTCCTTCACATATATCCTGGCAAGCTGATCCAGAGAGAAATCCTCTCTAATAGCAATGAAGTGTGCGGACTTTGTAAGACGATCAACTATGACCCAGATAGCATTATTGCCTTTGGATGTTTTAGGAAGTCCTGTGACAAAGTCCATAGTGATGTTTTCCCATTTCCATTCGGGTATGGGTAATGGTTGTAACATCCCCTTAGACTTCTGTCTCTCAGCTTTAACTTGATGACAAACAAAGCATCGAGAGACATATTCAGCAACATCTCTTTTCATGCCATCCCACCAGAAGTACTCTTTCAGGTCCCTATACATCTTCTTGCTTCCAGGATGAATAGAGAATGAAGAACTATGCGCCTCATCCAGCAGCTCCTTCATTAATTCTGGGATAGGAGGAACACAAACCCGATTCCTGAACTTTATTATCCCATCACAATCAAGGTTGAATTTAGGAATATTTCTCACCTTCTTTTCTAACTCTACATCTTCTTTCCGTACCTCTATAATCTTCACATGTATAGATGGTTTAACATTCATTTGAGAAAGATACGATTTTCCCCCTTCCATTAAAATTCCAAGATCCATCCTTTGTGAATCCATAAATATTGGATCTTTTGTGATCCTCATCATGGATAATCTATCATGGTCTTGTCAACTTAATGCATCTTCCACCTTATTTTCATTCCTAGGGTGGTAATAAATTGAGTAGTCGTAATCCTTATTCAGTTCCAACCATCTTCTTTGGCGCATATTCAGATCCTTTTGTGTGAAAGTATACTTTAAACTTTTATGATCAGTATAAATATCACATCTTTCACCATAAAGATAATGCCTCCAAATCTTTAATGCATATATTACCGCAGCTAACTCCAAGTCATGAGTTGGGTAATTTTGCTCATGTATTTTCAACTGTCATGAGGCATAAGCTATCACCATATCATTTTGCATGAGAACACATCCCAGTCCCTTCTTGGATGCATCATTGTAGATCACAAACCATTCTCCACTACAAGGAAGTGTGAGTACAGATGCACTGGATAACCTTCTTTTCAACTCCTTGAAATTCTTCTCACCTTCTTCCATCCAAACAAACTTAACTCCTTTCCGAGTCAACCTGGTGAGTGGATTAGATAATCGTGAAAAATCTTTCACAAAACGTCGATAATATCCAGCCAAACCAAGAAAACTTCGGATCTCAGTTACTGTTGTTGGTCTCGACCATCTTTCGAATAACCTCTGTTTTTGCTGGATCCACAGATATCCCCTCTTTTGAGATTATGTGACCCAAAAATGCATCTTTTTGAAGCCAAAATTCACACTTGGTTAATTTGGCATAAAGCTTCTCCTTTCTCAGGGTCTTCAATATAATTCTCAAGTGATCTTCATGTTCTTCCTTGGACTTTGAATAGAAAAGAATATCATCTATAAATTTTACCACAAATTGATCAAGATAGTATCTAAAGACTCTATTCATTAGATCCATGAATATATCAGGGGCATTAGTAAGACCAAATGGCATCACTATAAATTCATAGTGTCCATACCTTGTATGGAAATCCGTCTTTGGTATATCCTCCCTTTTGACCATTAATTGATGATAACCTGAACGAAGATCAATCTTGGAAAAGTATTGAGCTCCGCGTAGTTGGTAAAATAGGTCATCAATGTGTGGTAGATGATATTCGTTCTTGATAGTGATCTTGTTAAGTTCTCGATAATCAATGCAGAGTCTCATTGATCCATCTTTCTTCTTAACAAACAGAACAGGTGCTCCCCAAGGTGACGCACTAGGGCATATGAACCCCCTATCAAGATTCTCTTGGAGTTACTTCTTCAATTCTTGCAACTCAATTGGGGCCATTCTATAAGGTGTCTTTGAAATAGGCAAAGCACCCGATATAGGTTCTATTGAAAACTCAACTTCACGATTTGGTGGAAGACCCGAAAGTTCCTCCGGAAATACATCATCAAAATCTCGTACAATGTGCATATTCTTAATTTTGAGTTTCTCACCAACCATTTTAGATAAATAACCTTCATTTAGTGGAATCAAGACCCATAAGATAGAAGGAAGTTCCACTGGAAGGTTATGTTCATCCTTGCATTGATAGACGATCATAGATTGATCTGGAATATGAAATGTGACTTCCCTTCTTTGGAAATTGATATGAGCTCCATATAAAGAAAGCCAATCCATGCCAAGAATCACAACAAATTCCACTATAGGAAGGATCACAAGATTTGCAGGAAGCACTTTCCCACAAACATCAATCGGGGAAGAATTATAAACTTTTGATGCAACTGTTGTGCCATTAGGGGTTGTCACAGCTAACTCAACGTCTAATTGTTGAGGTAATACGGTGATACTCTTAGAAAAATCTTCAGAAATAAAAGAGTGGGTGGATCCAGAATCAAATAAAACATTTTCTACTTTAGAGTGGATGGTATGTGTACCTTTCACAACATCGTTATCATACTCCACATCGTTGAAAGAAATTCCATGTGACTTTCCTTTTTCATTAGCCTTAAGATTTTGTTGATGTCAATCATCATCAACAACCCTTGGATTAGGGCATTTATTAGCATAATTCCCCATCTCCTTTCACTTGAAACATTGAAGTGTAGTAGGTTCATTCTGTGTGTCCCTTTCTTTGTTTGCATCATTAGACATCTTCTTCTAATCATTGCGGCATTCAAATGCTCGATGACCTTCCTTTTCACATTTGAAACATTTACTTGTCCCTTTAAGACAACTCCCTCCATGTCTCTTTCCACACTTTGAGCATATGGGAAAGATCATCTTCTTTTCAGTGTTCTCTTTAGAGTTTCCTTTGAATTTCATTTTCCTCTTCTTATCAAACCCATATAACTGATGGGTTACTCCAATCACCATCTTGACATTGAGATCACATCGAATGATTTCCTCGTAGCTATTTAAGTCCCTTATGGCCAAGGCCCTTCAAAGACTTGGTTTTAAGCCACTAAAGAATTGATCGATCTTACCCTCAGGTTGGATAATAATACCAGAAGCGTACCTTGCAAGTCTTGTAAAATTTGCTTCATAGGTACCAACATATTCATCATCCTTTTGCTTTAGTTCAAGAAACTCTTTCTCCGTCTTTGTTCGGAGAATACGAGGGAATTACTTATTGAAAAATAAGTTCTTGAACTTGTCCCATTCCATGGACTCAATTTCATCCCTTTGCCTCATATTCTTAATAAGATTACCCCATTGATCAACATCTCCTTCCAAACGATACACTGCTAGGATGACTTTATCATGTTCAGAACATTGAAGAACTGAAAATATCGTTTCAGTAGTACTAATCCATTGTTCAGCAACTAATGGATCAGTGGACCCGCTGATAGAAGGCGGACGCTGCCGCATAAAGGATTCAACAGAATGTTGCTCCTTCCTTTGCTCATTTGGAAGTCCTGCATGATTCATAGCTTGAGAAAGTTGTGTGAGCATGGCTACATGATTTTTCATTCCATCTCCCATGAATTTTGGTTGCTCAGGGGGACAATCATTGCATTTCCCATCGCATTCCGCATTAACACGGTTCCTTTGGGTTCCATCCATTGATTAAACCAAGAAGAATTGTGTGAGAAACACTAATTATAATAGGAAAACCACAAAATCAAGAATAAAATTTCACACTTAAGGTCTTATCCTAGGTTATTCATGGTCATTTCTAAAACACTGGGATTGTGTTCTATACTTAGACTTTTCCATAGGGTTCTTACTAAGGCTTTCACATCCTAGTTTCCAAAGGTTGACTATACCTTTCCTCTGATACCAACTATAATGGTCTGGAATTACTTCTAGTGGACTATAATTGATACCTATTAGGGCACTCCATGGGCGGCTACACCCCCTGGGCGGGACACACCACCATCCTCAGTGACAGCCATTTCCTCATGAAGCCCTTGGGTGGAGATCCATGCTTCGTCCAACGCTCACATGTGAGAGTTCCCAAGGATCGGATACATTCCTACCTACTTTGCCTCTGATACCAACTATAACGAACCATACTTTACATACATTGTTATTACTTCAAAATTGAAGCACACTTATTACAACATATCACAAAACCAGGAAATGACCGTATAGGTATAGTGTCTTTAGAAACTGGGAAACATAAACCACTGGTTCATAAAGCGTCTACACTATCTCCCATTTATTTCATCATATCTATAGTTCCTTTTGGAATATATTACTTAATAACCTTCTTCCTGACCTGGGGAAAGAAAACATACAAAAGGGTGAGCTCAAATGCTCAGTAAGGGTAAACCAAAGAAATCTCAATTACATCATTTTCATAAGAACATAACTTTTGGAAATCTTAACTTTCAAAAGAGATCATAAATTAATAACATGGGGTAAATCATATTAGTGAAATGTAATCCCAATAATCATAACTTAAATCATGAAACTTTGTGTCATTCACACATAATCATAGAGAATCATTTCTTAGTAGTCAAGACTCATTGCCAAGACTATCTTAGCGGAAATATTCCATTTCGGAAGCGAGTTCAGTCCTCGTTTCAGTCCTGTTTCACTAAACCGGTATAACATGCCATTCCAGCCATGTCTATCTCATGAAATATAAAATCATTACCCAAGGAATTGGAGGGAGATATAGGTGCCACCCATCTCATAATGATACCATTCTTATGTGTGCCACAAAATCATAAACCATACATCATAGCATAACCCATGTAATAAAAATGGGAATCTTAAACATCGTGACATCATAAAACAACTCATATAAGATAGTTGAATTCATAAAAATAATTCCGTCACAACATAATCAAATCAATGTAATAATAGGGATATAAACAGAACCCTATATTATCTTAGATGGAAAATAATTTTTCTAAAGCACTTGAACTCCATTCTTGAGGAAAATATCATTTCTACTTCAAAAACATTTTACTTTCCTTAACATGTCCTACAATTTTAAACTAAAAGAAGTTGATTAAAAATAAAATTGAAAACTAGTAAAGGAAGCTTCTTGGAAATAATTTTTTAAAAATCCATTCATGCCGTATAAGTCAAAAAAACATTCTTCTCGTACTTTTTTCGGAAAAGTCAAAAAGTACCTCGTATGAAAAATGACAAAAGATTCCGTTAAAATCTTTTACTAAAAACTAATAGAAGGGTAAAATTGGATATAATCTATTGTATAATGATTTATATATTACATATTTAGGAAACATGGATGTGGATGATAAAATGCACCCCACTAAATTCCAAAGTATAAAAAATCTCGGATAAAAATGAGATTGTGATATTTCCCTTACCTTAGATCCGATTTGCTTCGTAAGTGTCCGAACCTCATGTATAATGTTTTAAATAATGTTATTGACTTATTACATAATCATACTCATTGTTATTATATCATATATGGTCATATTCTTAGATTATTATTAGTAATATTTCATTTCTACTTTTTATTCGGGGTTTATTACTTTTTGTTCTTATGCGTGTTTTGTCGAATAAATTCTTATTCATCATTTTAGGTTATAAATACCTCATTTCCAGAATGGTATTAGTATAATATATATCATATTCATTCATTCAATTCATTTATATAATCATTATGAAATGATGATCATGTAGAATGAGTCACATCACATCGTGGAGACGGTATTCCGTACGTATGCACGAGCAATGATATCGTTCCCATGATCGTGGAATTGTATTGGAGTGTATGTATACTATTTAAAAATCAATAAAACTTTACAATAATAATATATATTAATTCTTTACACCATTATACCCATCCAAGTATGGTGGTGGTGGAAAATAGATTACACCACGGCGTGGAGACGATATTCTGTACGTTCGCACGCGCGGTGATTTAATTATCCGTAGGATGGATAGATGGTGAAATAGGGTTTTTTCATACATATAATAACATATCCATATATTATTGATACTGATGTTATTACTTCATAATGAAACAACTAATTAAGAAGATGTGGAACAAGAAATAAAGATGAAAGAATCGGTAACGGACATTACCTCTTCTTTGAAGTGCTTCTTTGAGACTTCCTTTTAGGGCACTAAAATTGGTCTTTTAAGAATACCAGGACCTCTAGGATGTCTCTAGGGAAGTGTATAGGAGAAATTATCAGGGTTTTTCCGAGCAAGAAGGCTCAATGTAGTGTGAGAAAGAGAGGGAGGAGGTTCCCTTTTATAAGGGAGGAGAGGGGCACCTTTGGAATAACTAAAAATATTATTTTATTATGAAGCCAAATTCGGTTTTAAATAGCTCCAAATTAATTTATTTCGAAGATAAGGTGGGGATGGGTCGAAATCCTCTCATCCAATATAATTTGGACAAGTTTAGTTTACTATTTTATCCTTATCATTTAGTTTTAACTTTAAGTTAGATAATTTTACTTTTACCGTGTCTTCTTGTGTTCTTATACTATAAGGTTAATAAACTTACTATAACAAGACAAAAGAACCCCAAGTTGTTTATTATTAATATATATAACCTTATCAAAGTCATTTGGGCGAACCTTAGATTTTTAGGAATAAAATAACAATTTATAATATAATATTTGTTTTAAAAACAGTTTTATGTCAATTTTGACACTATTTAGTAATTGATTTTTGTGAAAATCATAACAGAATGATTAGTTCGAACAATGTTAATTAAATAAATACTAACATGTCATATTAACCTATAAAATTAGTTTAATTCATAAAAAGTCTAAAATTACATTTATTTGAGTTTTTTATAATCATCAATTATGTCAATATTTCATTAATAAGATAATTACTGCATCATCGTTGTGTCATAAATAAATTAAATTATTTAATGTCTAAATATTTTAAATAAAATACCATTATGTTGGAAATTTATTTATCTTTCAAAGGAATATTTATATTCGAATTTATCTTATGTATAACCTCACATTAAAAATGATTTACTTATTAAACTTTGATTTTAACTATTTTAACCCTTCTTTAAGTAAATTGATAATAAATGTCCTAATCTAATCCTAGTGGGCATAAATGGTCATATTTTATTCCTATGATGTTTTGGTAGAATTACACTTATTTAATAGAATTAGGACATGTGTTAGGGTAATAATAGTATCATTTTTACCCTTACTTACCCTATTTACTTTTGACCGTGGTAAAAAAAAGTAAAAAGTTACTATTCACCAAAAAATAATTTTCATCTTATTGAACCACATTTTACTTACTGACATCAACCATGTCTCTTGGATTTTCGAAATTCCACTCACAGAAGCGGTAAAAATATGTTTTATGAAAATTCAGTTTTTAACTACCACTTAGTAGTTTCACTATTCATCCAAAACTGAAAGTTTTCAGAAAAATACCAAAATGTCACCCAAGGCTAATTTCGATATTCCGAATCCAAAAATGAAGTCCATTTTGAAAAATAAAATTTACAAAATTTCAAAAAGTGGTTATTACTATTCATAACGGCTAGTTTTAATAATATTTTAATTGCATATCATAGTTTAGTGAAACTCGGTATTGCGTACGATGCAAGCTATCGAGGAAGGTCGTGATTGCGTATAAAGAAAGCCAAGATAGTGTTGTGTGCAGTGAAAGATTCCTTTGATGATTTATAAAAACAAAATATTTCTCATAAAAGTCTCGGGTGTTACATAGTTTCCCAGGTGTCGTCGGGATGAGGCCCTGGTGTCTTTGGATGAGATGTGTGAATATTGTGGATACTAGGTGTGTACGGGTATAACTGTGTGGTATGTGGTTGTGATATGGACCAGGTGTCTAAAAAAAAGTTGTGTGGTTGCAGGCTAGGTGTTTGTTGGAAGGATATTTGGACGGTTTTGGCCTAGGTGTGTGTGGGAGGGATATGGTAGTGGAACATGTGGGGTTGGTTTGACACGTAGGATGTATAGATGATTAGTGGAAGGGTGGTGTAGGGTACCCTGTAATGTTGTTCTATACTAATATATAATTTGCTTGTTATATTTGGGGAGTGTGCCTTGTGATGCGGGATGTTTGGTTTCCTTTCTTGGTGTCTTGTTACTTCTATTTTTCACAGGGCATTAAAATGTCTCCTCACTTGTGCATGAGATCATTAGGTTCCCTACTTAGTATACTTGTATTCTCACCCTATGTTTACTTTCGAGTTTCCATGTGAGCTTTGAGGACTGTGCAGGACCCTACTAGTCAGGATGTTGGGAGTTGTTGCTGGCTGATGGCCAGTTTTCCTATTGCTGCTCAGTTTTCCTTTTTCCTTTTTGGTATTTCTCACTGTATATTCATTTAATTTTGTTTCAGTTTTGTTTAAAAGATGAATGTGGGTTTGGATTTGGGTTTATTTTTATATATATTGTACCTTGTTTTTTGGTGGTTCGGTTCTCATATCCAACGATCATGTTAAAATAAAAAAGGTTAATGCATCCAATTTTTTGAAAATATATTCCATTGGTGCTAGTCGCCACTCTAGGGATACTTGAGGCAATGCATGTGGGTCATTATCTCATCTTCGTGTTGAGGAAGCAATGGTGGGTCACATTTACGCCCCTTCCCCCTTCTTGAAAAAGGATGGTCATGACAGAATCATATTAGAGGTGATGGATAACATATAGGATAGAGTCTAGAGATAGGCACAGTGATAATTGCATGGGATGGTAGGGAAACATTGATAGTTCATTATGGTGTGTGACATAGGCCATATAAGACCGTCTAGGACACGTGATTTTAGGGTCCCATGTGATATGATTCAAGGACTCTGAGCCTACCGAATGACCAAGTGATCCCACATTGATTGCAGGGTAGAGACCCAAGTAAATGTACATGCATCCTAATGACTTGGGTCTTAACTTGAATTGGGGTGTATTGGGGGTAAAATGTAATAATATGATAAAGAAATATTAAGTAAAATTCCTTGATACTCGGGCTTAGACATTCTTTTTTTACATTTTAGTTATTAAACCCATACATTGTCCATGTGTGGCATGGGAAGTTGAGGCATAAGAATGTTGTTCTGGCTGATCATCAGTTGGATAACAAAGAGGAGGAGGATGATAGGTGTTAACGGACTCTATGTTCCTTCCAGTGACAGACCCTCCAGAAATATGGTGGTAGCATCTACAACGTAGAAACAGAATGATTGCTCAAGGAGCTGGGGATCACCTTCACTCTGATCAATGATTCGATCAAGTACGAACCCCATTGGTAGTTAGCCATATGAGAGGAGTAGTGTTTCATTGGTGGTCACTCTAGATCGGGGAAAAGACAAAGACATAGGTTCTGTGAGTTGTTTTCGAGAAGGGGTTTTGAGAGGAATTCCTTCTACAGAAAAAGCTACGAAAAAACAAGAATTTATCTCCCTTCAGAAAGGAATTATTTTGGTGAGGGAATTGGGGAAAAATATCAAGGATCTCCTACGTTTTTCTCTTGACATATTATCGAATGAGGATTCTCGGGTGAGACGTTTAGAGGAGGATCTTCGACCATCTCTTTAGTATGCTATTACTCCCTTTTTCCTACTAATGTACCTGGAATTGTAGAAGAATGCTGAGGTGGTGGAAAAGATGCACTTGCGAGGAGGGGTGCTGTGAGATAGGAGCCAGCCATGTTCATCAAAGGGAATGGGAGTCAGCAATAGATCTCTAGTGACAGGGCCTTCCAGGTTTCCACCAGCCGGGAGTAGTCATCAACAGTTCTAGTTTCGATCCTCAGGTCATCGCCTATTTCCTACGGGTCGAGGACCAAGATGCATTTCCTGTTGAGTTTTTGGGCACATTCCGAGCAGGTGCCCAGCTGGAGATCAGTATGGTTGGGTGGGTACGTTCAACGCCGACCTCAACACTTGAAGTTTCAAGGAAGGCCTTTTCAGCAGCAGGCCCCTACTCCTCTGAGGGTAGACGTTGCGGGGGGAGGCCAACCTCTGGTTTCTCCTCAGGGACCTCGAACAGGGAATGGTTGAGGAGGTGGTTGAAAGCAGTGAGTAAGAGGAGCAGGGCGCAGATAGTTGCACGTTTCAGAGCTAGTAGTTCCAGTGGGTCCGTAGGTCGTTCGAGGTATGATATGTTTGTTCTGGACTCTTCTTTCTGCTTTGTTTGATACGGGGGCCATGCACTACTTCATTGCACCCAATCTTTCCCATGATCTAGGTCTAGATAAAGAAAGTCTTCACGTGCCCCTGTTGTTGAGTAAACTAGTTTGAGGTCTGACCAGTTTGTTTTATGTTTTCCAGGGATGTGGACTGATGTTAGTTCCACATCAATCTAGTGGGTATCTTCTTATATTGCATATGTATTCGTACGATGTAATTCTAGGCATCGACTAGTTGTTCTCTTTGTGTGATGTTATCAACTGCTTCCGAAGAAGAGTCATGTATTCCTACGAGGAAGTTCAACATGTGGATTTTTTCAGTGAGCGGAGTTTTCATATGAGAAGCTGGCGTATGGAGCCTTTTCTTTCTATGTTGGTCGGACAATCAGTGGAGTTGGAAAATGCAGTGACGGTGGGTGTTTTGGAGATTTTCAGAGTGTTTTTGGATGTATTTCATGAGGAGGTTATGAATCTACCCCCTCGATGTGACGTTGAGTTCAGAATAGGCATTCAACCTGGTGCCCTTCTGGTTTCGATGGATCCCTATCAGATGGTGCCTTCTGAGTTGCAAGATTTTCAAATTCAAAATAACGACCTGATAAAGACAGGTTTTGTTGGACAAAGAGTGCAACCATGGGGTGCTCTGGTTTTGTTTGTGAAGAAGGAAGATGGTGGTCTCATGATGTGAATAGACTATCAGATCTTGAATCATGTAATTTTCAAGAACATTTACCCTCTCCAAAGGATAGATTATCTCTTCAACCAATTGAAGGGAGAATGATGGTTCTCTACGATCTATTTTCGGTCTGGATATCACCAGTTGAGGGTGAAGGAGATTGATATCCCGAAGACGGATTTATGGTACATGTATAGGCACATTGCGTTCATAGTTATGTCATTAGGTGTCACGAATGCACCATACATGTTTGTGAGCCTCATTAACTCTTTTTTTCTATGACTTTCTAGACCCGTTCTTTATTGTGTTCATCATCGAAATTTTGATCTACTCTAGGTCATAAGAGGAGCACATTGAGCATCTCATAAAAATATTGGAGGTCCTTCGATGCCAACATCTCTATGAAAAGTTTTCCATGTGAAAGTTTTTGACAAGAGAAGTTCACTTACTCGGACACATGTTGTCTCAGCAAGGGGTAGTATTGGAACTGTAGAAAGTGGAGGCAATTGTTTCCTGGGTAACACCCAGTAATGTGGTGGTTATTCATAGTATCTTGAGATTAGAAGGCTATTATCATAGGTTTGTGCCTGACTTATCGAGAGTTTCATCTCTAATGATGAATTTGACTAGGAAGAACTAGGATTTTGCATGGAGTGTGCAGTGTCAGTCTACTTTCAATTATCTTAAGGGGAAAATAGTCAGCACTCCAGTGCTCAGGTTACCAGAGGAATGTTTTTTATTTGAGGTTTTTGTGATGCTTATGGTATTGGTTTGGGATGTGTGTTGATGTAGAAATGCAGAGTGATCTCTTATGGGTCCAGGTATTTAGGTCATCAAGAGTATAATTATGCCACCCATGATCATGAGCTTGCAGTAGTTGTGTTTGCATTGAATTTTTGGTGGCATTACCTCATCAGAGAGAACTTTCTGGTCTTCATTGATCACAATAGTTTAAGTTATATCTTTTCTCACTGGGATCAGAAGTTGTGGTAGAGGAGATGGGTGGAGTTTCTACATGTCTACGACTTCAATCTCTCTGACACCAATGGTAAGGAATATGTTGTGGCTGAAGACATGAGTACAAAATTGTAGAAGGAAGTAGATCGATGGTCTATAAATGCATGGACAGAAATGGGAGAATTGTCGGCCTTGCACCTAGATGTGAGGGAGGATGGTGGAAGAGGATGTTTGTTTCAGATGACAATATAGTCATCTCTGTTGCGGTGGGTGGAGGAGTCTCAGTGGGGAGACTCAAAGGCTGAAGCGATGTGTGATCGTGTTGATTAGGGAAATTCTATTGAAAGGTGGTTGGAGGATGGTTATAATTAGATGATTTTCATTGGAAGGAAGTTTCTTCTCGAGGAGATGCATGGGGGAGTTCTTTATGAGTTTCGTTGATCATCCCTAGCAGTACACCCCAAAGATTCTAAGATGTACCGAGGCTTAAGGGGATGATTTTGCTGGCCTGGGGTGAAGTGGGCAGTGATAGAGTTTGTGTAAATGTGCCCGATGTGTCAGTAGGTAAAGGCTTAACACCACATTCTGGGAAAAATTTTGCAGCCTTTAGATGTCCCTGAGTGGATGTGGGATGAAATATCAATGGATTTCATCACATTGATACCTACAACTCAAGGAGGCTACGATTCTATCGAGGTTGTGGTGGATCGGCTGACGAAATCGGCTCACTTTATGGAAATCAAGGAGTCGAGCCCGGTGAGTGCCTTAGCACAACGATACATAGACGTGGTGGTGTGGTTTAATGGCGTTTCGAGGTCCATTGTCTCAGACTAGGATACATGACTAAACTAACGAGTCTAGAGGGGATTGCAGCATGATTTTGGCACCCATCTACACCTTAGCACTTCCTTCAAACCCTAGACCGATGGACAGATAGGGCAGACTATCCAGACCATGGAGGACATGTTACATGCATGTGTTCTGGAGTTTGGGGGATCATGGGTATGACAATTGCCTCTCATAGCTTCTTCCTACAATTATAGCTACCCCTCTACCATTGGCATGTCACTGTTAGAGGGTTTTTATAGATGGCCTCGTCATTCACCCATGTGCGGTACAGTGGTTGGTGAGGCAAGTGTTTATGGGACGGAGGTGGTGCAGATAACCAAAGATAAAGTTCAGCTTGTGCGTGGGAGGATTAAGATATCTGAGGATAGGAAGAATTAATATGCCAATCGTAGTAGGATGTCTTTAGAGTTCTAGGTTTAAGAACATGTGTTCTTAAATGTTTCCCCTCATCGTGGGCATCGATGGTTCGGTTGCAGGAGTAAGCTTTCTCCCGGGTTTGTTGGTCCTTTCAAGGTATTGGATCATGTTGGAGCTGTGGCATATTAGATAACACTTCACCCACAAATTACCCTGATATATCATGTTTTCCATGTATCATATCTCCGTCGTTATCATCATGAATACTCACACATCATCGATTGGAGAGAGATTTATGTTGACGATGATAAGACCTTTGAGGAGCAGCTAGTAGAGATCTAGGAAAACAAGGATAAAGTGTTGTGTGGGTGTTATATTTACTTGGTTGGTGTCTTGTGGCTACCAGATGGCATCAAGGAGAGTACTTGGGAGGAGGTTTCCCAGATGCGTGTCCAGTACCCATAGATTTTTTATGTTGTTGTGCTGAGTTTTTCATTATTGCTTTCATTTTTTGTACCTTTGATGTGATGTAATGCTTGAATTTTTTGGATATAGAATGATTGTTTCCATGTTCTATTGATATGTGTGATGTGTATGAATGTGTGGGGATGGGAAACCTGACTCCCAATCATGAATCATTAATTTAGATGTGATTAAACCTGTTCAGGTGAGTCAATGCCGCCTAAAGCGGATAATATCCAGAAACATAGGAAGGAACTCCATGACCCATGTGTTTGGAGAGTGTGATCTTTGGGTTTGGTGTAGCTATATAAATGTGATAACTCTTGGGGGGAGTGTTCTCAGATATTGATGTTTTTTTCTATCTTTTGAACAAATCAGAGTGGTTTTCCCATGATTGGTATCTTACGTGGTGGTTGGTTGGACCCCTATTTTCTTCAAGGTTGGTTTTGAATTCTCAGGGAAAAGAATGTTTTGAGAGGTATGTTATTTAATAGCTCAGACCTATCCAATCCATTAGTTTGCTGAAATATGGTGCATGAGGTGTTTTGGGAGGTCAAGGTGGCTTATTCCCAACACATTGCCTGATTTCGAGTTCTTGAAATGTGTTTCCAGAATAGAAGGGTATTTCCAAAAACAGGCTATTTTCTTTTCAAAATTTCTAGATCCTGAATAGTTATTCCGGAATAATAGGTCTTTTCCAACAGTACTATATTTCCTTTTCCAAATTTTTAGTTCATGAACAATGTTTCTAGAACAGCGGGTTGTTTCCAATAGTAGGATTCCTAATTTCGAAATTTCTAGTTCAATAATAGTGTTTCTAAAAAATTAGTTTATTCCCTTTTCCAAATTTCTAGTTCATAAATAGTGTTTCTAGAACAGTAGGATTTTCCAACAGCAGACTATTTCCTTTGAAAAATTTCATGTTCATAAACAATGTTTCCAGAACAGTGGGCTATTTCCAATAGCAGGCTATTCCCTTTGACAAATTTCTAGTTCATGAATAGTGTTTCCAGACTAGTGAGGTTTCCAGACCAGTGAGTTTCTACAGTGTTTCCAGACTAGTGAGGTTTTACAGTGTTTCTAGAACAGTGAGGTTCTACAGTCTTTCCAGACCAGTGAGGTTTCCAAAACGTTGAGTCATCAAACACATTGTCAATTTTTTTAGTATACAGTGTTTCCATCTTTATAATGTTCTCTCCTTTTACATTTCCTTTGACATAAAATTCTTTTAATGCCTCATTTTAAGGATTCTAAGTCCATTTCAAATTCCATTACTCATGATTTAATTTTTTTTGTAGTGGTAGTGAATCCTTTACTTGGTCAAACTGGGGTTTTTTTAATGTGATCCTCCCATTAATGTAAATATTCAGCATATCTTAAATTGATGCTACATTAAATATTATTAAGAGAAAATATATCCTTTTTCCTTGGTTCTTGATTCTTGTTCCCCGGTGTGAGACGCTCGAACCCTTGCACTATTCCCATGAAGTCATGGGATCAATCTGCACTCCTCAGATCATCCCTTCCATGGGGTTTCACTACCCCTATTTCACCCACCCTATTTTGGGGAAATCATGAGGTATCAATCAAGATCCAATATATGTTCTTGACATGAAGAAGAAATGACGATCTTTGATCATATTGGTAGAAAATGCTACCTTTGTCTCTCTTTTATGTGCATCATGTTGAGTGGGTAGGACAATGCTTACACGAGACATAGTTAAAACTCGTCCTCTAAAAATAATAATAAACAGCTGTTAAATGGAAGGGTATGGGGCATAGATCGGGTTGTCATTATACTTTTCTGAATTTTGAATTGTACATGTGTAATCCTTATAAAAATCATGGTCGTTGATGGTCCTTGTTTGCGCACTAGTAATGCTCTATTTTCTGGAAATGGTAGTGATTAAAATTAGGAAACATGAAAAAAGGGTTGATCACATATAAATGGTTGTTTTAATGGATGCTTGATGAAGGTAACCCCTGTGTGATCACCCTGGTTAGAAAATGAAAAGGAGGAACATGGTATCTAGTGTTGGTTGAATATGTAAACTGCTTGACCTATTTTAATGATATGCATGAGGAATCAGTTTGGTGCCCTGTACAAGTTATGTGGTGGTGTTGTTGAGATCATGAGGTGGCACTGGTTGTGGAATAGAACCTACTGTTGAGAGGTTGATCTATTTTGGACTGGTTGATCTTGTACGTAGCTGAACTGCATTTGGTTGTGTTGTGGACATAAGCCAGTGGGGACATGGTTTGAGGCACCTCCATTTGTTTTTTTCTAACAAGAAAAACCACAAGTGAGTTTTTACATCACTGGTTTTTTGTTTCTGTTTTGTTGTCATTCCTGTTTATGGTTGTTCCTGTTAGTTTCCAAGTAGTGAAGGAATAGTTGAACTATAAATTTTCAAACATGATTACTTGACTGGGGAGTTTTGGGATTTGTGTTATGGGAATGCTGTAGGGATAGCAGTATTGTGTCACATGTTTGGATCTTTGTTTTAGAATCCATAGGATCCAAAGAGTGCTTATTCAGTATTAATAATTTATTTTCATAATTTTTAGAGAGTACCAAACCAATAATGAGAACTTAGTGCCAGACAACCTCATATCACGGGGGAGGGTGTCTTCCCTAGTCATTAGCTCCATTCTACCCCATCTCACAGAGGCTATGAAGGCCTGAGGTAGTTCTATAAGAAAAAGACTCTTCAGGAATGGTGTTTTGTTTTATCCTAGATATTTCATGATGTTTTCTGTTATGGATATTAGGCCTAGGTTTTTTCAGGAAGAATGTTTCCAAGTGTCTTCGAGATGAGGCCGAGGTGTATTTGGTGGAGAGGTGTGGTTGTAGTTTCCCAGGTGTCTTTGAGATGAGGCACCCATTTCATTGGGTGAGATATCTGACAGTTGTGGAGCCCAGGTGTGTGCGAGATGAATAGTGTGGGATGTGGTTGTGATGAGGATCAGGTGTTTGCGGGCAAGTTGTATGGTTGTGGGCTAGGTTTTTACAGGAAGGATATGTGTAGGGTTGTGGCCCAGGTGTGTGTGGGTGGGATATGGCAGTATAACTTGCGGGGGAGGTTTTATGCATAGGATGTGTAGATGACTAGTGGGAGGGTGGTGTGAGGTACCATGTAATGATTAACTATACTACTATATAATTGTCCTGCGATACTTGGGGAGTTTTCCTTGTGAGGTTGGGTGGATAGTTTCCTTGCTTGGTGTTTGGTTACTTATATTTTTCATGGGGAATTACAATGTCTCCCCAATTATGCATGAGTGATTTAGGTTGCCTATTGAGTATACTTGTATTCTCACCATATGTTTACTTTTAGGTTTCTTGGAGGTCATTGAGGACCGTGCAAGACCCTATTAGACTTGACATTTGGAGTTTTTGCGGGACGGTGCCCAAATTTCCAAATTCTACTCAATTTTCCTTTTTTCCTTTTTGATATCTCACTTTGAAGATTCTTTTAATTTTGTTTCAATTTTGTTTAAGAAATGCATGTGGTTTTGGATTTGGGTTTATCGTTATACATATTGTACATTGGTGTTTGGTGGTTTTCCTCTCTTATCTCCCAATATTAATAAAATAAAATATGGTTAATGCCTCCCATTTTGTGAAAATATATACCCTTGGTTCTAGTATCCACTCTAGGGCCTACTGGAGGTGGGACTCTTCTTCATCTTGAGGAAGGAAGGGAGAGGCACATTGCTTCCCCATCACTCGTCTTTCCAAAGGCCGGTCATGACATGGATCCTCGTACACAGATACTCTTCAGTAAAACATTACACCAAAATACAGATGGGTATTCGAAACGTACTACACTAGTTTTAGAGGATATGTGTCAGGTATGTGTCCTAGACATTGTTGTGTCTTGGGAGAAACACCTAGATTTGGAGGAGTTAACCTATATCAATATTTTTTAGGAAACTAATCGGATAGAACCATATGAGGCTCTTTATGGATGGCTGTGTAGGTTTTCTATATGTTGGATAGAGGAAGGTGAATCATAGTTGTTGGGGCCAAGTCTCGAGCAAGAGACATTAGAGAAGGTTCAACTTATTTTGAAACATACATATATGGCAAAAATTATGTAGAATTCCTATGTTGATATACATTGATGACGCCTATTGTATGATGAGCCTTATCGTGGATTTCATTATGTGTCACCTATAATGGTTCACAATAATATATAGGGTATGTGAGAGTTGGTAACCAGTTTTTTTGGGCGGTTTTAGGTTGTGGAAATAGTTAGGACAATGGCATACCAATTGGATCTTCCATAGAAATATAGTTTTATGAACATTGATTTTTAGGTGTCACAACATTGATCATATCACCATGACCCATATCATGTCATTAATGTTGATAATGAAGGGCTTGATATTGATGCATCCTTTTTGGAGGAACTGATATGTGTCATTAATTGTAGTGAAAAATTGTTGAAGTGGAAGACTGAGACGGTAGATATAATTTCATAGAAACATTTTAATGCATAGGACAAATCATGTGGATGAGTGTTATATATGTAGGCTCAATGGACCAGTATTTTTACCTCATAATCATAGAGATTCCTGGGAATATAGCTCATGGATGAGCTATTATAAGGTAGGGAGATTGTAAGATCTCAATATTCTCTATATATTTCTCAATATTGTTTTAATGTGTTATTTTTTTTGGGTATTTTATCTCTACGTATCAGTAATGGTTCATTTGGGTGAAAAGTTGAGAAAATTATCAGGAAGAAGGGTAGTGCACGGTTGGAACATATTTTTCCCAAACCATAATATATGGCACAAAAAACCATGAAACCCTAGAAATAGGGGGATTGGAAGGCTGATTCCTATTTTTTCAAACTATTCTCCCCCATAGTAGAAATTGTACACCCTGTATAAGTGGCACATAGTTTAGGTGCATAGATTGGAAAACTATGCACACATGCCTAGAAAACTGTGCATGATTTTTTAATTAACCTGAAAATCAGATTTAATATTTTTAAACACCCCATTGTACCCAAAATTGACACTAACTCTAACCTATTTGATTCAAATAATTTTGTGAGGCTCCCAAATTAATTCCTAGGGCTCCCATTTTGTGTTTGTGGTGATTCAAAGCATGGATTTAAGATATGGTCCTCTCCAGGAATAATATACAAATCCCATTTTGATTCCCCCGTCTCTCCCATGTTTCTCTCATACTTTTGAGGGAGCTTATCCTCCATTTTGATGTATGTATATCTATATTTCATAAATCTAATAAAATTGATCTTGGATTTAGGGTTCAAATCTAGACCACATTCTTCGTCATTGTACCTCTTCAAATGAGGATTTCTATTGGGGAGTGCTCAACATCAACCTCGATGTTGGTGGTGTTTTATTAAAATCCCAAATCCTTGATTTCAATTACATATATTTAATTATATAATATTTTTTTGTATTTTTAGAAATTGAGTTTTTTAATTGAATTAATTAATTTGGTAGATTAATTAATTAATGCACATTGAAATTTGTGATATTAGGATTATTGAATTTGATTAACTAATTTATGAATTAATTAATGATAATTGTTGTGTATATGAAATTTACTGAATTTGAAAAACTAATTATTCAATTAATTTGATTGATATTGGGATTGTTTAATTTTTTTTATTTATTATTTAATTAATTAATGGAGATTAATGTGATTTTTAAATTGAATGATTTGCATTGAATAATTGTTTAATCAACTAAATATAATAAATTTGATTAATTTATTATTTAGTGAATTAAATTTAATGATTTGATTAATTAATTGTTGAATTAATTAATGGAGTATACGTGATTATGTAATTTATTAATTAATTAATGGAATTTATTATATTAATTAATTGGGGAATCAACTAATGGGTTTACATAATACATAAGATATTGTGATACATGTGAAATTGTGAAATTGTGATATATGTGATAATGGTGTTTGTTACATGGTGTAATACATGAAAAGCCTATAGTGAAAATATTGATATTCACGTGTGGGACATGATCTAATTTATAAATATCCCATAATAGTAAATATTGATAAAGTGATACATGTGACTGTGTGATATTCATTTGTGGGACATACTTTGTTTCATAAAAAGATCATATTGATAAATATCTACATTCATGCATGGGATATAGTTTTCTACATCAAAATCCCATTGTAATAAAATTATAATTGATATGTGGGATAGGGAATCAGGCTCTAAAAACCCACATACTATTAGACAAGACATTCTACGTCCATGAGTTTTCATTGGAGTATTCTTCCAATTGGTTGTGATATGAATTGAAAAGATTAAGGGTATCATTGGAATTATGACATACGATATCCCATTGGGATAGTTAAGACTTTGGCATGGGCCAAATATGGTATTGATAGTTCAGGTGTCCTCGGGAACCCAAGAGTTTTGTGGTTAAGTAATGAGTAATTTAATAAATGTAAATTATTTACATTATTGATTGTATATTATTTTTTATACTACTAAATACACTCTTAATGACTGGATATTAATATAGAATTCATTTGTTGTGTCCTAATAATTTTTTAATCACACACTTATTGGGTTTCTTAATTGGTTCCCAAATTGATTTCACGATTTCATAGTAGGTTAGCGGAACGGGCCCTATGTAGATGAGTTATATGAGATGGATCCTATAAGAGGGAAACATAAATGGATTTGGGAAATGTGTGGGTTTTATTAATGTCTTTATTTATTTTTTTATTTTCATACTGATACATGATCCATATAGAAATGAATTTTTTTTTTAGTTTGGGATTTTTTTATTTCTTATTTTTGATCATCTTGTGACTGTGGTATTACTATGGTTATGTTTATATCATTTTTATATTCTTTTTTATTTTCTATTGTGTTATTACTCTAATATGTAGGGTATAGTATCACCATGATCTATTTTAGACCCTTTTTTCTAGTCAACAACCTCTTTAATACGGGGATGCATTCTTGAGGTCATATAGTGAACCAACACAGGGCACAGATGTGTGGAACTAGGGATGGGACATTACATAATGAAAGGATTTTGGGTATTATGTAAATAAATTCACAAATAAAAAGGCTAATTTTGATAATGGTCCTCAATGTCCTAAAATTACATTGGAGGAAGGTAAAACATATGTAATCACTATAACTAATGATGATCACTATAATGAAGTGTTGAAAAGTAAAATTCCCATGTGGTGATAGTTGTGTGCAACCCAATATTTTTACCCATCTCTCTCCATGGAAACTGGCACATGATCGAGTCCCACCAGACATAGACACCCTGCATATTATGCACATAAAAATTCAACCCCATTTCATAGCTAGGGAATGTGGTGCACAACTAGGGTCTCCCCCACTCAGAATCGGTGTTACGAACTCAATGGTTTGCAGAAGATCCTTATCCTTCTCGGTGAGAACTTGATAAGTGCATCTAAGAGACCCGAGACCAATTCTAGAAAGATATATATATACATGTTACTATAATAGTACAATAGTATAACTCTATTAGGAACTATAGCAGGTACAATACCAGGTAGTGTTTGGTATTTTAGCAGTCCAAACTATTCTTATACTTGGGATTTTGGGTCATGGGTTTCTTCCTCGAGCCTTTCAAGGCCTTCAGACCACCCATGGCCTTTGGGAATGTATGTAATTTGGGCCAGATTTTTATGATCAATGTTGGTGTATTTCATAAAAAATTTCATTGAATTCTCATATAATATGAATTTGTGTTTTCAATGGAAAATATTCACATATCTATGGAAATATTTTAGAATCCCAATATAATGATCCATGTTGATTAGAATTAATTGAAAATGATTACCTAGGAAAATGTGGATGAGGGATTTATATTCCCTTGTTCTTAAGCATGGGGGGAACCTATAAACTTCTCTAATAAGAAGGATTGATCATTTCATCTTGTAATTACATGTTTTGGACCTAAAAAAATCATAACCAAGAACAAATATCCTCTATGTTATAATGATTAAATTTTCGATCATATTGTGGGTGATTGATAAATATAAAATGTGAATATTTTATGTGGATACCATTTTTTAATGTTAATGCTAGATAATACACCTAAAAACCCATTTATCATAATGTATGGACTTATTGAATACATAGTAATTCCTTTTAGACTTATAGTCACCCCTAAAATCATTATAGACCAGATAAATATAGAGCTTATATATGACTTCAAAAATGTTTTCTACTATTTATTACTATCATCATTATATAATATATGATTGAGGAAGATCAGGATAATAAATTTAGGATTGTACTAAGGTCCAAACAGAAGGTCAATGTTTATTTCATGTTACATTTCTGGGAGTTTTGGATCGATTAACTATAAATAATAGAATACATGATTACATGAGAGTATATATATTTTGATCATTCAATGATAAAGGACATCAAAAAATGGCCAAGACAGACCACATTGATAGATATTTGTATCTATTTTATCAAGATACAATCATTTCATTTTGATAAATTTATTATGATTCTCAAACCCTCTAACAAAGTTAACATGGAATGGAGTAAGGATTATATAAAAATAAGAATAAGAATAATGTTTTAAATAAAACTGAAATAGGGTGGTCACAACACCTATACTAACAGTACCCTATAGTGGAGATGTTTTTTCATTTACAATTATTTAAAAAAAGATATTATGATCTGTCGTTGTACAATATAACGTGGAATTTTCTCATGCCTCGCATTATTTAAAATCTACTGATAAAAATTTACCCACACATTGTCTAGATATGGTAGTAGTAATTTTTTTATATTAATATGTTTTCATTATATCAATTATTAAATGTTTAAAATATATACACTTCACCATAATTTAAATTTTCTATTCAGAAAGAAAGTGTAAATAAATCCCCATAAGAGATTGTTATAATCGATCAAGATTATGATTTCTCAATACAATAACTTCTCGGGAAGGAAAACAAGTTGGATGGTTCTATGTGAATAAATGTTCACATTACCTTATCCATGACAATGATTGGATGATATCTAATAATAATTCTTATGAAAATAATAAACATGGAATTCTTAATAGAATGGACATAATCCTACAATCTTAAACTAATTTCTCAACCAACCATATATAAAAAGTTAAATGTGGTCTATAATGATGATGTAAATAAAAAAATGAAATTTTAATTATTATAGAGTTTACCATTGATGATGGTTAAATTATATTAACTTGAAGACCACTAGTTTCCCCTTGATAATAAGAAATAAAGAATGAGCTTTTGGATGATCCACATGTCTCTCCATTATTTATTTATCACGATCAAAATGATATATAGAGGCCCTAAGAAACACTTATGGTGGATAATCAGGAAGAAAAATATTACAATGTATGTGTCTTAATGCCATGTGGGTCCACATGAAAAGGATAAACATGTTACTTCTAATGGGAGGATAAAACCATTACCCATAAAATTATAAATATTTTATATAATCTCTATGGTTTTCATTGTCAGCCTTTCTAAGAACACTAAAAGGAACAATTTTATCTCATTAGTTGTGGATCAACTGAAAAATACATGAAACATCATTAATATCAATATAGATTTCTAACTTGATCAAATTTATATACTATTCATATAGGAACTCATGAAGAAATATAGAGTACCATTTTCATCTTATGTAGATCCATGCTTTAAATCAAAATTTTATAGTAGTCATTAATATGTAACATGTAACGAAATGAGTTTTATTGTGAAATATCATCCTCAAACTCATGGTCATTTTAAAATTACATTTAATCAATTGAATTATATGTTAAGTAACATTCAACATAATGTAATGGAGACTATGATTAATATATTTATCTAATAAAATTAATTTCTAATCATAGCTTCAAATATATTATCAAAATAGAACCATATGATGATCTATGTTTGAATTTTTGTAGAACTCCAAGATGATAGAATAAGGTCATTGAATTGAATATTTTAAGAAAAAATATTATCCAATAAATAATAAAGAATGTTAAAAAAATTATGTGATATATGAAAATAGAACAAATTTGATAGAACAACAATTTTGATAATATTTGATGAGATTTATAATTTCATGTTAGTGCAAAGGTATTCATCTAGATATATACCTTGAAGTGGTAAATAAGATTTAAAGTGATTTGGAAGATGGTCCATAATTGATCCCCACCTAGGTATTATTGGTTATATATGGATAGAATCTTATCACATAGAACTCTCTCCATATCTATTAAAAGTATAGGATGTGTTCCATGTAAAAAAATTTAGAAAGTAAATATAGATCCATCACATGTATTGAAAATGGAATCTATGAAATTAGAACATGATCTCTCTTATGAGGAACATCCAGTGTAGATCTATTATTTAAGAGATAATGTGATTTTGAAAAATTGAATCCATATTTTCAATGTTATATGGAATAATAGAAAGTTAAAAGAATCTACATGGGAACCTAAGGATGTAATGTGAAAAAGGTACCATCACTTGTCTGCCTCAAAATAAATGAATTTTGAGGTTGAGATTATTTGTATGGGGTTAGAATATAACCAAAAATTATTGTTTTATATTTATCCTCATATAAATAATGTCAAATATAATTATTTACATGAATCCCCAAATGTTTTAAATATGATTGATTTAATATTTCTATTGAATTAATATGTGTAAATTGAATTATCTCTATTATTAAATATATTCAGATATAAATAAAAATTAACAAACTTCTATAAGAGGATAAATTTAAAAATCTTGAAAATTATGTGGCATCCCTAATAATTTACCTATACCATGCCCATGTTGAAATTGAATAAATTTATATTGACTAAATTCTTATGTGTGAGATGTTCAATCTCATGGTAATGACTACGTGATTGATTCCCAGTGAACAAACACCCATGACCACAACGAATTTATATATTACCCATAGATATTATGTGACGTCCATGTGGAGTTATTAATTATATTTTTGGATGATATTAAAATTTAAATATTATTGTATTAAATTTATATGTTCATTTTTCAATATCATTTATTTATCACACACAAGATAATAAATTTTTATAGAATTCCTTTCAGAATTGTGTGTTATGATAGTATATTTTTTTCCCTTATAGACATTAAATTTGACTATATTTGTTTAAATTTTTTATTTACCATATTTAAATATTCAAAGGGTAATTTTATGTTTATTTAGAGTGGTTAATTTTTAATTGGATAGTGTATACTATATTTTTAGTGAAATCACTAACAGTTATCATGTTATCATGCTATAAGAATCACATAAAAATTTATTAATCCTTTTACATGAAAACAATATTATTTAACGGAAAAATATTTTATTTCAAAATTAAATTTTGAATTTAGTAACATATACTTGACGTTTTTTAAAAATAGTTATATTTTATTCTAATAAACATTTTCACTTACCTTTTCCCATAACTATGTATTTTAAAAAAATTATTTGGTTTTGGATTAAATTTGATTTCATGATATCCATCCTTTTTTATTCTAGAACCAATAAAATTTAATGTAATCAAAACTATGATTTTTTTTAAATTCATTTCTATGTATAAGAGATATTTTCTAGAGACTGCTTGGGTTTCTTCATGTGTTTTTAGTTTAAAATAATTTTTATCATCCATATAAATTTAATTTTAAAAAAATATTTACATATGTAATAAGAATTTTCAAATTTATTAATAAGGAAGAAATAATATTTTTAAAAAATATGACACAAAATTAATGGTTATTCATCGAATTAAAGGCTATAATAAAGTAACAGTGTTATAGAAAGGGTTTGGTCCCTAAAATTTCAAAAACAAACTCCAAATGGGTTGATTGAATATTTCAGTACCTTCCCCTTATATCAATTCAACACAATCCACTTTGGAGATAATTTCCATGAAAATGGAATCCATTTTATTCTAATATAAAATATATTTTCAAAAAATATAATCCTCTCACTTGTAATAGGATACCTATACCTACCAATCAATATAAGTCCTAAAATTATAATCCCTTTCATTTTTATTATATATCATCATCAAAAATAATAATCACAAAATTTATCATGTTTTTATTCCTTTTATGAATTATTAGAAATATAATTTACAGGAGGACCTTTATGAGGATATTGAAGATCTCAAAATAAGTGTTATCTTTGTCATGAATTTTTTTCTATTATTTCTTCATCCTACTCTACATGATTCGATTTATCACTTCAATTTTTTTAATAACTAATAATTTGAAAACTGATATATTCATTCATTCAATTAATTATAACATGCACTAGATTGGATTTGTTTTACCACACATATGAACAATAATATGATGATTAAATCTTGAATTATTATTTAAAAAATAAATAATTATAATATTATTAATAATGTTGAATTTCAATTTTTTCCTAAATAATGTAATGATGTTATTATAAAAAATATCAATCAATAGTCATACTTACCCACTTATTATAGTATATTATTGTTTGGGTTATTTCAACACCCTACAAAGGTGAGGATACAAAATTTTACCATGTATTGTTTTGGGATCTTATTTTTTGGTAACATATGCTATTGATATGCTAATAATAAGAATTATTATTTATAGAATCATACCACCATTATTTAATTCAAAATCTATAAATAAATATTTTTTCATAAAACTAAAAAAAATATTTTGTTATTTATTTGATAATATCAAATAATATAATAAACAAGAATAGAATAAACATAGAACATAATCACTAATTATGGATCTTATGTTTCAATACATTTAATATTATAGAGATGATAAAACTATAAACATTGAGTTTTAATGAATTTCATTATACCAAAGTAGATATGGAACTATTAAAACTATTGACATTTATGAGGAGAATTGATTGAAAGAGTAATAATTATGTAATAACTAAATATAAAAGTTCAATATAAATGGTATATAAATTCTAATATTTAACTTAAATTGATGGTTGAAATTTTATTTGGGGATCATGTTTGTACAACCACGTAGTAATCATTGGTAAAAGTTATGCATCTAAATTTCACATCATTGGACTATGCTCTATATTAACAACCAATATTCTTTTATATGGTGTATTCTATCTTGGCGACTTGTTATATAATGAATAAATTATTTTTGATTCTTTTCCTAGTTTATCCTTTTTGGGGGGTTTTTATATAAAATTTCCTAAATGAATTTATTTAAAATAAAAATTTTCATATTTTAGAATCCTCTTCCCCATTATTTTTCCTCATGATCTATATTTTTTAGGTTTTTCCAGGAATGTTCATTCATATATTTATATGAATTCATTAGTAAATTTTTACATTTTATTTTCCTTTATTTACTTTTGTTTAAAGAGGAATCATTTTTCATTTACCATGGAATATGTTTTTTTACTTTTCGTAAAAAAGTGAATCAAGGATTTATTTCTTACAGTCACCACTCAATATCAGTTTCCTTATTTTATAGAAATTATGCTTATCAATAATCTATTTAATGTTTACAAAGATTTTTAATTGAAACTATATTCAAATTTATAATTGAATTTTTCATGTTTTTAGATTTCCTAAATAAATGGATTTTTCATCTTATGTTTTAATGCGTGATTCAAATTAATTTATATATGATTTTATTACCTATTTCAATATAATTGTTTGATTATTATGCTTCACTAGGGATATGATCTAATGATACCATCGAACCCTTTATTATGTATGGTTTATAACGGACATTTAAATATGATTCATGAAAAATGATCCCTTCCATATGTTAACAAAGATATAATGAAAATGTGACTATTTTCATGTTCATATTAGTCATATGTATAATTTTAATAAGGAAATATGTGGGTATGTTATTGGAAAATATTAAAAATGTGGAGCTTTATATCTTATTTGATAATATATTAATTTGTGGAAATCAAAAAAGTGACCTATGTTGAAATATTCATGTTTGGAAATAATTATAGTTATCTTTGTTAACATCATAATGCATGGGTCTCATTATAGTTAACAATAATAATAACATTTTTTGTGATCATGTATGTAGTTAGGTATGATAACAATTTTATGATATCTTATTGTTAGTCTTATAATACATTATATTATTGTTTGTCATTCATTGGTATCCTTGATTCATGATTTTTATTTAATTATTCAATACAAGTGTTTCAACATTAATGTTAAAATACCGATAATTTTATTGTCAAGATTTCATATTCCATGATTACTTATAGCTCTTTTATTCCATAAATCAGATATTTCTTCCATGTTTCTGTTTTTTCATCAAGGTCATATTGCCACTAATTATGAATCATTGAATGATTGTACCATAAAAGGAATTTGATCTCACTCATTATTACATTAAATATTTCTTACTGATATTATTCATAGGATTATGTGAAGAGGATTGTATTATATAGGGGTATTTCTGGGAAGATGTTTAATTATAAATGTGTAATAAATGGATTATATTGATAATCTCTAAAGACAAAAAAAATTGTTTTTAAGTTTTTGGTTATTATTTTTGATAAGTTGTTTTTAAATAATTGGAATAATTTAATAAATTTTCATGTTAATAGTAGGTCACCTCAATTTAAATGTGATAGATCTATGTTAGAGATATCCCCATCCTGATTAATGTGTCTTTTGATGAAGTAATATTAGTACCACTTAAAAGGTTGTGGATGTGGTTTCATGGGAGTAGCCCAATAGGGTTATTGAGATATAAAGATTCATGGTTTTTGAAATATATTATATGAGATTTTTTCATGAATTCTCCCAATTAATGGAAATAATTAAGATGATACCCCAGATGGGAGTAATTTTATTAGGCTTTGATGGTTGTGACAGAACCTTCTATGAGTTAATGGTAAGACTACCATCTACATTGGTTTTTAACTTACCTGAGCTAGGTGAGGAGTGAACCCAATATTTTGATTCTTAATGGGTTGGTCAATTTGTCATTATAATGGAGTTGATTTTTTTCCTAAGGATTTAGATTTTTGGGGCTATATTAAATAAATTATCTGACCAATTATATGGAGTTAGCAGTGGTAGTGCATTTGTTGGGATGAATTTATTAAAATATTTTTGGGAAATAGATTTTTCATATATAAATACTATAACATGATTACGTTTACATTTTCAAATAGAGAACTAAACCATTAAAAAAGTATTCATGTTGAGTATCTATTGTATTTTACTTCTAGATGGTATATACCCCTTAAAAGATGAACTGTTTTGATGATATGATGTCTATAAAGGGAAAAGTTCCAGTCGTGAAGGTTGATAATATAGAGTTTCAAATGAAGATCCTATTTTCAACAATCCTCCATTATTATTTGGATTATAATGATAGAGTTTCTATAATAACTCTTATTATGGAATCATCACGCATTGTGAGAGTGAAAAAGATAAAACTATTTGACCCATGCTACAATAGTTTATTGAATAATATATATGATAGGGATCAAAAAAATTAGAATCTTGATAGTAATATGTTTGTCTAGGTTTGATGTCTCGTAATGGTCCTTATTTTTATGTGTGAGGAGATGATGTCAGATTCCAATTCCTTATTATGGTATTTTCAACTATTTCATACAATGAAATAATTTGATTTCCATATGTTCCACTATTGAATCTTAATGAATAAAGAAATATAATGGTTTATTTTCTAGTGAATTGCATATTAGGGAGTATAATTCAACCATAAAAAACACATAGATGTTCTTCAATATATTTCAATTCATTAGTGGATGTGGGTTCATGTGACAATGTATTTCATGAAGGGGTTTGGTTTACACTATACTTTTTGAGTGAGGATTCACACTTCTATACGATGAGGGAGACCCAGTCTATTTTAAAGATGGTAAGGTTGTATGACTAGGAAGAAGTACATTATAATGACATTCCAATTAGTATAGATTCTAATTATTATCTATAAATAAAAGCTAAAAGATTTCATGTTTTTTAGATGTTATATGAAACTATGTTGTATTTTAGTATTTCATTCATTCCTCAGATGGATATGGAATTTAAACATACTATTGGGATTTTAGAGGATATACTAAGAGAATAATTCCTTGATTTTAGTGTATACTTATATTTTCATATCATTATTGTGGAGTTTTTCTATATGAATAATTATCATAAAATGATTCAAATAGTGATTTTTGGTGATTTAAATGGTAAAATCTTCCAATATCCTCTATATTATAATTAGGTTGGGGACTCAACAATATTTTTGATAAGTATAATATAATATATTTCAAAAAAATATATATTTAGGAATGGGTTTGTGGGTTCTTAGAGTAAGTACAAATCATATTTTAAATACATATTCAATTTTATATAATTTATGGTGGATGAAATTTTACTTCGAACCATTTCTTTATATATAGTACACTATAATTTTTAGATGATAGATAATGTATGTATTAGTTTTTAATTTTTTTTGAGAGTATGGATATGATTTGTACACTGGATTTCTAGTTATCAAATTCTCTGAAGTAAATTTATATGAATGATGTGATTCATGTATCATAGCTCTCAAAAATCATCATTATCTATAACTTGTTAATAATTTCATGGATGTTAAGATAAATCTGAAAATTATGTTTAAGGAGATACTAGTTTAGTTTGTGGATTAGAATGGAAATATAAATTAAAAAATATTGTTTAGTTTGTAAAATTTCACCTGTAGGACATTAATATAATGGATGATATAGTAGTACGAGTCAAATATGTCGGCTATGTGCAAGGAATTGTTCATCGATGTGGATTGATGAAATATGGTGATGCAAATAATGGATGATATTCCCCATTTAGGGGAGGCTGTAACACCATTTATCAATATAATGATAAAATATATTTTAATTTTCTTGCAATCTCAATTATTATGGTGTTTTTTTGTTTGAGGTGTTGGTGTCGATTGCTGATTCCATGAGCCATTCCACTGTTCTGGGTGATGTTTAATCACATCTGTACTATCACTATATAGCAGATATGGGATATACTATGAATTATAATGATCAAGGAAATATTTCACTAAAATAGATTAGACATTTAGATATAATAATGGGCTGACATTCCTTTGTGTTGTGATGGAAATGATAGTCCATTATTCTTTTTAGTTATATGTTGCACATGCAAAGGGATTTTCTACTAGTGGTTCATTTATTTTTGATTAGGATGTTCTTCCCAAGATTTTGGAATGTCTTTCAACCTATAAAATTTGTGTTACATTGTGTTATGTGACTTATATTATGATGTTGGTAGTATTCAAGATAAAACTACAATTGAAATGTGATAGAATTATCATATAACACTGATTATGAGGGTGATGGGATTATTTTTCCTAGAATTTGTTATTTCCAATGTAAATGAGCCATACATCCCATGGTTATGTACTTCCATATAAGGGAACATCTTTCCCATATGAGAATCAAGGGTTTTGTCGTATTACAATCTTATACATGTGAAGACTCTAAGAAAGTTACTTTATTAACAATTGAGAGTCACTGTGGGTTGCGACCTTACATCCTAACTTGATCATATAGTTGGGTCACGATACCCAATTTTTATATGTGGAATTTGGGATTGTATGCCCCTGAATATGAAAACTCAATATGATACATTTATGATATATTGATTTCTATGTCACCATAACAGCCCAATGACGATGACATTTGGTATGTTATTAGTATGTCTACCCACGTATTTGTGATCATTTTGTTATAAGG
Organism: Viscum album; assembly: GCA_963277665.1. NCBI lineage: Eukaryota > Viridiplantae > Streptophyta > Magnoliopsida > Santalales > Viscaceae > Viscum > Viscum album. The sequence goes on along the minus strand of OY728167.1, from coordinate 619,611,504 downwards.
ATAATACAACCTCATATTTGGATGTTCGATTATGATGAACTATGCATGTGTTGATAAATATATTTTTATGTGACATTGTTCTCATTTACTATGTCTTGGGATGGATTTTCTAGATAAGATTTAAATTTTTTGATTAGAGAAACTATAACATTGGAGGGAATTTTTTTTGTCTCACCTAGGTGACAGTGTTATACATATAGTTGTGATATATGTACTTTTTATTACATTTCATGATTACATTTCTTTTAAGAATTTTATATTATACATGCACATGAATTATTTGATATATTTAATGACACTGATAGTGGTTTTCTTCTATGTTGTTTATATTCCCTTTTAGGGACCCTTGTGTACCATGCTAACTTCATATTTTATTGATTTAGTGTAGAATAATGTCACATGCTTGATTTTTTTTATCAAGATTATTTTCAGGGATAGGGGTTAGGGTCCCGGAATGTACATGGTATACATTTTACTATTTATTTTAGTCCTTTTAAATTTATTTTTATTTTTATAGAGTTCAATTTTGGTGGATCTTATTATTACCAATATGACATCATAAACTATAGTTACTCTTGTTTTTAACCCTGATGTTATATCAATTATATAAGGAATGTTTTTATGATATATCCCATTTATCTATCTCTCTTTATTTTATGACTGTTTTATATTTCTCCATCTTTGATTTATTAATATCTATACTAAAGGATTAATAGTATCTCCATATTATATTTAAACCTCATCCACTATTCTCTGACCTTTGGAACACAAAGTGGCACTCTTGATGTATATTTGACATTGTTTAGTAAAAATAGATGTTAAAAATTTCACTATTCTATGTTAACTCATGGGGTTTAAAAAAAATATTATTTACGATCAAATATTTTTACATAAAAATCTTCTTATTTTTTATAAAATTTGATATCATGATTCTTTTTGGTGTATGAATGATAAATTTCAAATCATTTATTAAGGGAGCCTCACACATTTCAATAGTGATTCCCAAAATATATTAATTTTTTATGATTATGAAATTTTATAACTGACCACTCTTTGTATGTTTTGTTGTGAACTATTCCAGATAATCCCCATTCTAGGTATGCTCTATTGTGTTCATATGTTCTAAGGAAGTTTTTGTTATTATTTTGTTTTGTTAGTATCTAATTTTTTTTGAATGAAATATTTTTTATGTTTCCCTTAATGAGGAGAGAAATACTATTAATATAATTACCTAATATTATGGAACATTTTATGGTTGTTCTATCAATATGAATTATTAGAAATTAATTACCATTAACATCTAAAAAATCATATATAGTGTTCATTCTTTGTGGTGGAATTTCAGTGAATATTTGTATTGATAGTCCAGTTAGTGGATTTTTTTCTTTTTTAGGCCAAAATTTTAAAAGGTGTTGAGAGTATAATAATACAAATTTTTTACTTCAGAATGAATTTATATTTTCATAAAATTTAATTCTCATATTACTTTCAAAGGATATTCATGATATTCTCTAACTCGTAACCCCTCATTGGCCTATATTGATGATGGTTGTGATTCCCCTAATCACGTGTCCAATAGGTAAAGGGTTATATACTAGAGAATAGGGTATAATCAAAAATAAATTGTATGAATTATCCTTTTAATATTACAAACATATGGTAAGAAACCAATCAACTCCATATATTATATAATAATACAAATCCCTAGTGTTTGTAAATACTATGCATAATAAATGTTATTAATAAATAAAGTACAGAAATGAATCTCATATGACATGGACAGAGATACAAATCAAAACATGAAAAAACCTATACTATTTAACTGATATTATAGTACCCTACAATAATTATAATATATATATAGGGGTTAACATGCATTTATACTCAGTAAGGTCCTAAAAACCTCTCATGATAATGTGAATGGGGAAAACTAATGAATCGGTGAATAGAAACAAATTTACCTTACACCTATACCCGGAAAATTATAACGCATCCTCACCAAGAATCACTCTCCTAAAATCTCATCCATGTATGTTAATGTATTTAAAAGGAATATATATCAAGATGGTACCGCAAAACTACTTCCTCATAGTTCTGGTTTCCCTCAATTTCCAAGGATTTTTTTCTTATGATTTGACCACTTCCATACATCTAAATAATATCATATAAATATATTAATATAAATTTTACACATACCACATACCATACCAACATAACATGAACACATCAAATCTGTATCGCAATAGGGTATCCTAATCATGAAGGAAATTTACCCCATGTCCTATTTCGACCATCCTTAAATACCATTATAAATTCCCACCAAAACTATTTTACTATGTTAAAAAGCATATAAATTGATACAAAAACTGAATTAAACCACAATAAATCTATATCTATATATACATATATATACTTACATATAATTATCTATCATATCATAAACTATATCTGAATGGGATGTATGGAAGTGGAAGTATTCAACCATCAATTCCCTCTAAACTTTGGATATTGGGTTAAACCAAAAACACCCATGTCCACATATGGTTATTGATTAGTTTACAAAACATGGGTGGTGGTGTGTATGAAATAATAAGAAAATAATAGATGTACAATAGTCAAAAACATTCCCAATTAAAGTGTTCACACATAAATATCAACACTGTTATCCACAAAACCTAACACATCCTTACTACTACTTATTAATAACCACTTATACCATAATTACCCTAACTATCTCCATATAAAATTATATAAAAACCAAAACTAAATTACTAATATTATATTTAATTCATCATTCTAAAATTTAGATTTATCATTAGTAACGACATTTTAGTTCTTATATATGTTAAATGTCAAACAATTCATTAATCCAATTTTTACATCATGTCAATCACTGTTAGAACATAAAATTCATTCAATCATATAATATTTAATATATAGAATTTTGAAATTTGATATTATTAAAAATTAATCATCCCATATTTTATGAATTCAATCATATTAACAATTTCAAAACTTATTTACTCTAACCACATTACAATCCATAGGGCATAGACAACACAATCCAAAACTACCAAAACTATAACCATGTAAGAATCAAAAAAAATTAAGCAAATATTCACTACGGAAAACCATATCTTCCACCAAAACCATAAAATCACCCTTTCATCACACTAACCACCAATACCATCAATAAATCAGGATCAGATAAGACTATCTTTTAATAACGAAACCAAATTAGACCTCTTCTCCTAGTATAAACATTTTAAACATCCATTACCACTCTTAATAATGAAATAATAACCCAATGTACAGAAAAGGACAATTCATATATTTAATTCATAATATATGACCTATTATTAATCATTATTCTACATTAGTTTAAAATTCCATGTAAAATTTTCATCAAAATAATTCTAGATTTAAACATAACTAATTTGTTAAAATATTTATATGGTTAACCCATTTTAATGGGGATTATAACCTATAAATATATTTGTGAATGTTTTATCATATTAGTAGAGATTAATTATTTAAAAAATATAAAAATAACATAATAAACTTCAATCACTTCAGAATCACCCTTTCCTTCCTTAAAAACAATTTTTTCTAATTAATTACCTTGATTAGATTAATTTATATTGTCCACCAAATGCATGAAAAATATGAATAATTCAAAATAATTATATAAAAAAAGGAAAAGTGTTGAATCCACTTATCAATATATGATACATTTATTATCCAATTAATAACCATGGAAAAAATAGCCACACTATAATAAACATCCATGGAAGACAGTCAATTGCATCTAAAACCCTAATATCCCTCAGAACTATTATCCATGAGCCAATAATCTCGAATAAAAATAACTACCATATATTCTCGATGATGAAGTAACATGATATAATGACAAAGGTGAATAAAAAAATAACCAAATGTGAATAATAATTTGAATGGGCCCCTCATATCACATTGAATCACTGATTATGAATTCCAGACATGAGTTCACCACAGTCATTGGGGGAGATATTCCATTACACAAATAAATTTATTCATGTTTAGAAAATTGACAATGTGAAAAATCCATAATACATACACTCATGAATATTACATTGTAATCCTCATATGTCTCTCCACAAAACTAACAAACCTCAAACCTAACCACAATCAAATGAAAGAAACCCTACTGAAATAATCCTTAAATAGATAGAACCAATATAACCAAAAAACCAGATCTCCATCATGAAATCATTATAAAATGAAATGAAATATCTTCCTATGTTAGAATAATTAAATCTGATTCTATATAATAATTCACATATATAATAATATCCCCAAAATACCATGGTACTGGAACACGATTTCGGAAATGACCACGATGTAACAAACATCCCAAATGATTAAATTACAGTTAATTTCATAAGATTAACCTAGAGACTCTTAAAATGTATTAATTAATCACATTACTTCATTCTATTACTTAACATCACAAGAATATAAAGAAACATCCACTATAAAATAACATATAACTAAAACATTATAACTCACTCCACACACTATGACTAACTATAAAAAAACAAAATCCACTCCTCCTATCAAATCTTCATGGAGCATCAAAATAGGACACTACATAACAAATTCTTCTATCTAAAATTTCAATTTCAGTCAACATGTTTCTACTTTTAGACATATTTCAACACCACCAATCTCAAAAAAATTAAATGATCTATGAATTTTCATTCCATGAAATTCTATATGAATAAAATGATTCTCAACATCAAGAATCAAACCTAACCAAGGATACGAGAATCATTCCTAAACCAAAATATTTCTATAAACACCTCTCAAAATGTTAATAATCCATCATGAGAATGTAATGCAACACAAGGGAAAATCATATCAATTAAAAAAGCACTGAAAATAGAATATCAACATTAAGGTTGAGTACAAATAAAAAAAAAACTCTACACAATGAGAATGAATATGTGAACCTTGATTCCATATACACTGCTCTAAGAAACCATACCTACAAAAGTAACAAAAAATAGAATGAGGTTCCAAAATCACATATTCTATTAAGGATCCTACTCACCCATCGACCTCTTAACAAACATAATATTAACCTAAATATCTAACTTATTTGAGTCGGTTACATGCGAGTTATTATTAATATATCAACAAAACATTAATAATTAGTGGGTATCGTATCAGGTATAAAGAAATGAGAAAATGTTACTATGCATCTCCAACATGCTATAATACCTTGAATTCCAAGATAAATCATGGATATGTAGTACAATTATAGCAAAAAAAATTCTTCTTGTGAAGTGGTTAATCCATTAACAATAAAAGATATATGAAATCAAACACTAAAGGAATCTTCCAACTATAAAAATAAGACTTCTCATCGTACTACACTATTTAATCATCTTTCATGTAATTTAAATATTCATAGTTATACTTAAACTACATATTTCCAATAAAATTTACTCTCCACACATGGTACAACACAATGGATATCTATATTGCTTCCCATATAATTCCTAAAATAGAGCCTCACCAATTGATTAGTGATATTTAATATTATAATAAAAAAGAATCATTGTTAGGTTTTTCATAAAAAATATAATATAATATAGAATATATACACATTTAACATCCACAAACATCTAAATATTATTCTATATCTAAACATTCAATTGATCATTTAATACAATGATATGGTATAAATAATAACCAAGAATACCTCCAAATATCCAATAGTGAAAATGAATATCTTGATTAGATATGATGATCCTCATAACCCGAAAACAATTAACTAACACAACCACATATCCTATCACTATGGAATCCATTCAATGTGACTCCTTCAGTGCTAATAACAATTACAACTACTCCATCCAATAAAATATTGCTAAATACATATCACTTCAACTTTGAGTTCAAGATAAAGTGCTATCAAAATACATCAAGATATCCAATCACATCAACCAAAGGTAGTCCAAGTGATATATAAATTCTCTAGGAATGTAATTCTCCAACTTCACGTATAGGTAGACTAATCCCTGATACAATAACTCTTCAACTGCTTAATTGATCCATTTTTTTCTATAACTAACACTACATGTAATGATACATCTATGAAATGAATGAATTAATAGTATTGTATGTTCTATATAACTTCTAAAAAACTAGTTCACACATCACTTATCAGATGAATAAATTTCCTTAAAAAAACATTTGATATCGATCGTACTTAGATCCTCCATAATGATCACCTCCATAAAATACACAATCCCATGAAACCGCTACATTATTGTTTCAAAACTATGAATCATCCACCTACTGTAAAAAGTAAAATCTTAGTGTCATTTTTATTATATACCAATACCATCCTCTACCTTCATACTGAGATATGTTCCTTCTCGTTTTCCCACCACTCTCAATTATATTTAGATTCTGAAGAAGAATATTCTCACTTTTTCAAACTCATTACATCCACAAAACACTCTATTTCCTATAGAATTTGGTCATCATGAAGTTATTATTCTTTATAACTCTTTCTAGAATGCCGAGACACCTTAAAATTTCATTGAGGAAAATAAACTAGAGGATTTTTTGGTATGTGAATACCAAATAGAGTTAACCAATGAAACAATTATTTCAATGTTTTATAAAGAACTACAATCATGATAACTTTTTGTCATTGGTGTCATATTCCCACTCACGATTATATAACTAACTAGAATCAATTGATGCCATGTACCCTTACTACACAAATTAATATCACAAGGTATTATGGGAGGTTTCTGAAAAAAAACCTAAACATGATTTATTACACTTGAAACTGATGATCATAACAACTAATTATCTTATAATTTTGGTAACAGTGAGATACCTGAAATTTATTAGTCTATAAGAAGACCTCATCCTTTCATTTCAAAGAAATTGAAGGGGATGAAATAAGAGGGAAATCATACATGTAATACTAATGATATCATGTAAGATCAAGGATTCTATAAAACTTTTTTTCATTCATGATTTCTACCAAAGACAAGTCTAAATGGATGTTTGTAGGATTGACTACCACTAACTATTGGAAAAATAAAATCCCATGAGAATTATCCTCCGAAATATTGGGAATATACTATTACAGAATCTTGGAATGATGATGGTGTTGAAGTAATTTCATAAAATTCCTTAGATTCTCTATATGATCCTAATCCAACATTAAGTACATTGGTATGTTTTTGATTAACACTATTATGAATAGAACTAGGAATTTACAAAACATAAAGTTCATGAGTCCCCTGAAACCATCTAAGTAATTTATTAACTAGATTCTATAAATAATGAATCAAGGTTACCCTAATTAAACCTAATACAATTCATTCTGATACCCTCATCATGCACTATCATCTAATGATATCAAGACTGTATATAAATCATTGAATACTAGTTTCCTCCCTTACAATGATTGAAAAAATCATCTTTCATTTTACGGGGAAAATAGTTCAAAAATATCAAATTGTTCAACTATGGGTAGTATATTATCACCTGTAAAGTACCATATTCCATTTTAGTGAATAAAATTTGAGTTCTAGAAGGTGTCACACTATTCAAGATGGAATCCATATAAATCAAATAATTGATTTAAACCTTTTGCTCCCAAACCATAGTAGGTATGATAAAATAAGGTTTCATAAAAATTAGTTAGACCCATGGATAAAACTATATCCCAAACAAGATATCTCATTTAAAGTTCAGTGTCACAACATATTCATGAAAAAAAACAGAAATAAGACATCTAATATTAGAAACACCCTTTTGTGAAACCTTTCTTAAGAACACTAGTAACCCAACCATAATAACAGAAAAGGGATCTATGAACCTAAAAACCATTTGATTATCTAATGAAATAAATAAACACTAAATTTTGTCCTTCCATATCAAGAAACACACCACTATTAGAATAAATTTTTGACCTAATGTGTAAAGAAAAACAAATCCATAAAAATAATGAAATCATATGGTCGGATTTATTAGAAGGAAAATACCCATAATCCTTGACAATCCCATATCATTAACTCATATTCTCGACACACCTATACCAAAATAAATTAAGAGATAACTAGAATTTTCTACATTATGGATGATTGATTCGTCTCAACCTCATCTCCCAATGCACAGAATAAGGTAGGTAAAACAATAGAATTTTATTCTCTAGAAAAAGCATATCTAACCAAGTTATAATATAAATATATGGTTCCTTAAACTATCATTATATGACCATTTTTTCGAATATCAATGGCATGAAACATGGATCAGCACACTCTTCTACCTCAATGAACTTAATGATGTGAACATACCTAGTTAGAGTATTAAATCACTGGGAGGGGGATGGTTGAATCAGTGATACTATTTTTCTTTTACATTTCTATTAAATTGAAACAACCTTTGCCACATGTTAATGATTTCTATTCTCTATAGGGAAACAAATGCACACACATCCAAAGGGAAAAAAATATTTACAAGTTTCACTATTCAATAAGAATAGATACATCCTTGGTATGGTTTCGAAATGATCCAATACCATACAATCCACTAGAAATCAATCCTTTGATTAAAACTAGTTGGATATACCCTCTCACTCATATATCACTATTAAAAAATACAAATAGTCCATGTGCACCCTCTTAGCTCAATAGGCTAACATAATTTATTTGTAACAACTCAAGTTACATGTTATTATTTTCAATTCATCAAATGTGTTCTATTGAAATACAATTCATCAATTACTTACCCAGAATAAAGTTAAGAACCACCTAGATGATGTTTTGAAAAGTTGAGTCTAATATTTTCTGAGTCTGATTCCTTAGAGTCTAATTATTACAAAATAATACTCAAAGTTTGATATTCTGACAGAATAAAATGGAAATGAATCATTACCACTTGAATACTTTAGTACGATGAAACTCGATATGATACATCGTCGTCTATAAAAATTCATTAGAATGATACCCATTGTGGAAATTCCCGTTCTGCTGAATTCATCCTGATACCAAACCTAGATGAATACAATCACTATCGAAATGTATTTAATACAAAAAAATGGTATTGATTTCTATAACTAAAAACACTGCGCTTATCTCTCTCTTTTGCGGTGAAAAATACACCACCTCTATTATAACAATGTACTTGTTTCCCTTTTATAGATGACCCAAAACTAGTTTAGGAGGGAATCCCAAAACACTTTCTCCCTCAATTAAATTCATCCATATCTGAATTTCTCTTGAAATCTAAGAGAAATTATGACTTCATCAATGCTTCTCGATTATTATCGAATCATCAAAAAACATAACCACTTATTTTTCAGAATCCCACTTCAATTGCTGAGACTGATTTCAATTATTAGGAATACATGTGTCCAATCAACTAAGACTGATTCCTCATGTTGATTTCTAAATATTATTCTCCAAACCAATTTGAATCAAAATCATGATTTTGAATGTTCATATCCCTATCAAAAAATCATTCTGAAATCTCCTTATCTTTTATTTTCTCTTAACCCACTTGAGAAACCATACATCATTCAAAAATAGTTCTTGTATCATGACTACCTTCATGACATTGAAATAATTGAGGATCATCTTTAACATCATCTGACCTTCATTGGAATGTATTGTAACATTCATTTTATTCCAGAAAACTCTTTTCATCACACAACTATTGATCCAATTAAAATAAAAACTTCTTATTTTCCTCATATATTTATGGAACTTGGCCCCATTGAAATTTCATATGAAGAGAACACAAAACAATTCAACTCTTACTAGAGTGTGATACATTCTCAATACGATCATTTTTTGTTAGGATCAATTATAGTTATAATTATTCTTGATACGATCATTCTGCGTATGATCACTGGGTACGATCATTTTCTAGGTATGAACAAATACAATCAGAAATAGGTGATTTTTCTGGATAAAATATAGTACAATATAAAAATGTTGATATTCCCAGATATGATACAAAACAATATAAAAGCGATGATCCACACGTGTACAATGAAATACAATAAAAAATGATGATGTTTTCAAATACGATACAAAAAAATCTGAAAGTGATGATCCACCAGAGTACGATGCAATACAATCTGAAAGAAATGATCTTTGATTGGTATCATTTCTACTCTTTCACATTCACCCAGATATAGTTATTTTGATAAACAATCAGCACCATATTTTAATCTTCTATCAACACCACTTTCCAATTGGCACTAATTTTCATTCAACACCACCTTCCATCGACACATCATTTCACTGGTACCGCCTTTCATAGGTAACATCTTCCATCAACACCATCTTTCATTGACACCACCTTTCATCAGCACCACCTTTCACCGAAACCACTATTCATTAACACCACCTATTCAATAAGCATCCCCTATTCCACCAGTACCCCCATTCATCGACACTACTTTATTAAAAATTAGAACCAGATCTTTTACATCCACTCGAAATCTAGTTTTTTTTGAAATAAAATTGATATTATCTCTTTCTATTTTTATCAGTATGACTTCTTTAATGGGCACTGCCTCTTTAATATGTATAGTATTTTATTTAAAAACAACCAATACCACTTCTTTCTATCTATCATTCAAATATGTTAAATATTTATTCGATTCTTGGAAGTATATCATTCACCCACCCTTTATTCTATTAATCTTGCATCACAAGGTCTCACTTCTACTCATGATTTATAAGAGATACGAACCATTAAATCATCCTCGCAATTATATTAGAAAGAATAATAATTTACCATTAACTCAAGTTTATTTATTTCCTTCTCATAAAGAGAAAAAAATTTATAAATATATGAGTCAAATTCCTTCAAAAAAAATCCTAAAAATAGTTTTTCCACCAAATAAAAAGAAGTGATTTCTATTCATCAAAAATTACCATGAAAACAAGACAACACTTGAAAACAAAACACCTTCATCATCAGCTTGGACCTAAAAATACCCCCTTTGTTTTTTTTCTACCATGTTTCATAAATCATTGATCTTTGAAACCTCAAGAGATGTATTACATATCAATAATTCTAAGAATATATCAGATAACTCATTGTAGGAAACAAGAATAATTGATTGAAATGACATGTTGTCCAATTATTCTTCCAAATATTCTTCCTTAATAAACCATTATTTGTTCCCATTACTTCAAATCATATTTTCAGTTTACCAAGAAAACAATTCATTTTATACAACCACTCCGAAAAACTGTTAGAATAGTTAAATCCCAAAATAGTGAGGAATTTACATCATACCCGCAACTCTCTCTTTTATAAAAAAATATTTTTGAAACAATACAATTATCCACATTGAAAAAACAATCCAAAGGCAATATGAGAGTGGGGACATATACAAATACCAAAACCATAAAGAGAAAAAGGTTGGACACCCATGTTTAACCCCGTTTTTTAGAATTATTCCTTCGATAATGGTTTTTTGAAAAAATTAGCAACTTTTTTCGATGTTGGAAAATAATCTAGATTCAATTCATTCTTATACAGATGCTCTTTGGTGAAATTATATTTTATACCAATGTTCTCTTAACGAGAATTTTGAAATGATTTTTTTTGAGTTTGATTATTCTTTGATTATCACAACATAAGATAAAGGGAAACATCACTATGACAAGTAAATCACCTGATTGTGTTTTCATCCACTTTAGTTGAGTAGAAACTTTAGTGGAACAAATGTACTTAAATTAAAACGTACTAAGAGTTACTGAATTTAGTTTCTTTGAATTCCAACAAAGAAAATTATTTCCCATAATGAATACCCCACCATATGTGGATCTTATATCATCAATATTTCCTTCCCAATATACATCTTAATACTAAAATAAGTCAATATTATCTGAGATGTAATACCTGAATCCTAATTATTTTGTGCCTCTGATGTATCTGAGAATTCATTTTCTAGAAATATGATGTGATTCTATTGTAGCACTCTAAAATTATCCACATGAGGTAACATTATAAACGATGTCGGGTATTGAGGTAGTCAAATACAATAAACTTCCAATAAGATTTCAATTCTCTTTCTGATCCACTTTTTTCCATTTTCATCTTTACTCATCTTTGTTCCTACTGAAATTGGTGAGGAAGTGGGTTTGTATTTTTCCATGAAAAACATATTGAGAAGTTCCTTAGCATTATTTTCTTGGGAGAGAAAAATATATTATTTATTTTGAATGATTTTTAACCCAAGGAATTATTTTATTTCCCCCATCATAGATATTTCAAATACCTTATTCATTTCTTCAGACAATCTTCCACAACATCTTCTATCATTACTAGCAACGTTAATATAATTAATATAAAAGATCACAATGAGATAATACTCTTGACTTTCTCTGATATGTGGATTTCTATCCACAATTCCTTTTATGACGTTCATCTTTCGTAAGAGAGTGTCCAAATTGGTCTACCAGGCCCTCATAGCATCTTTTTGCACAAACCGGGATTTCTTCAATCTGTATACATAATTCTCATCTTTCCTAACTACAATGCCACATGGTTGTTCAATATAAACCTTCTATTCAAGATCATTATTTAGAAATATGAATTTAACATCCATTTAAAATATATTGTGGCCTAGTTTTGCTTCAATAGAAAAGACGATTCTAATTTTTTCCAATCTATGCACTGGAAAAAATGTTCCATCCAAATAATTTTCTTTAATCTGTGAATACCCTTTTCAAAAAAGTATTTCTTTGTTTCTTATAACCCCACCTTCTTTATTCAACATGTTCTGGAAAACCCATTTAGTTTCAATGGCGCTTTTTGTTTTGAGTCTTGGGTAAGAGTTCCCATTTATTCTTCCTTTAAATTTGATCAAATTCATCATTCAGTGCTTGAACCCATTCTCGACACTGAAAATCTTCTTTTATATTATTTGGATCTACTTTTTAATACAGAAAAGTACAAGTGATTTTATTTTATTTTCTTCTTGTTTGAACCATTTCATGTTGATCACCAATTAAATTATGTGATTCCATTAGTTTCCCTAATCCGTGATGAGTTTTTCGAGTATCATCTTCATCGCTTGATATAGCTGATTCCGATTATTCTTCTTGAGAAGGAATAAAATTTTCTATTTCCATATTAGAACTGTTTTCTTCAACTATATTAACATCAAAATGTGCCTCAAAATTTTCTATATCTCATATACTTTAATCAAATTCTCATCAACTGAATCAAGAATTCATTTTGTTTCTATGTCGAAGAATCTGTATCCTCTTCATTTCGAATAATTTCAAAGAGATACTCCATCATCACCTTTCTACTCAAACATAACATAGCTTCCATATATATTATTAATAATATAAGGAATCGTGAAATCTATAAAGTGAATCAAACATGGAGTTTTATGATAAAACAATTAATAGGAAATCATACCTGATTGAGGCCTGTAGAAACAATAGTTCTGAATATAAACAGCAGTACTCCTTGCTTTCCTCCCAATGTAATGAGAAATGACATGCTCAACTTCCATGGTTCTTCCAATTTCCACTATTATTATATTATTTCATTTAGAAACCCCATTTTGTTGGGGAGTTAATGGAGAGATATACACATGCCAAATAACATGATTATCAATATAGTCTTAAATCACTTCACTTTTATATTAACCATAATTATCAGTTCTCAACTTCTTTACAGAATACTCAAATTCTTTCTCAGCTTTTATTCTAAAAATTTATACATTTTCCAAGAGTCTGATTTGTCTGTCATGTACAAAAAACAAGCAATATTAGTAAGATCATCAATGAAAGTAATTAAATACTTATCTCTATGTGTTTATTGTTTTCCTATTGGCCACATATATCAGAATGGATCAACTCCAATGATATTTTTTGAACAAATATCAGTTTTCTTATGCACAATATTTTTAATATTTCCTTTCTGGAAAATACTACAACACCAATATCTTCTTCTTGAAAAAATTGGAATGTATCATACTCAATTTAATTTGAATCACTATCTTAGGTCACTCTAATGCATATTTTCATGACTTCTATGATATAACTGATTCTCTTCCACCATACATTTGTAACATGAGTTTTGGGAATCACCAACCTAAAACAACGTTCCTTTCGTATGTTGTCCTCTTGTAAAAATATTTCCATATTCATCACTCTTTTAAGAAACAGATATTTCGTGGAGAAAACTTTTTTAGACTTGTTGCACAATTATGAAACACTAAAAAAATTTCTTTTAGCCCATAAACATACAATTTGTTCTTAGATTTCATCTTTTCTTTTCCAATGATGGTTGACCCAAAAAATTTTATTTTATATGATTCATCATTTCCAAACCTCATTGTGACTTCATTAAAATATTCCACATCCTTAAAAAATTTCATGACTCCTGTCATGTAAGAGGAACACCTACTATCAACTATCCCAAGTCGTTCTCCTTTCATGAATTTCAATGCAGTTTGAATAACAAGATCCATTCACCTTTATTTTCATACTTCACCTTTAGTTGCTAAGAATTGAGAATCCTTTGCTGAGACGATCACAAAACAATAAATACTTTTTCAAGGTTTCCATGTTGATCACATATCTCACAAAAATTTTCCAAGGGTTGGAACCTGTTTTAAATCTTTAATTCATTCTTTTCTTATTTTTTTATAACACCATTATCATTCTTCCCTATTTGAGGAGATTGACTCCCACTCAATCGATTCCTTTCATAGAATATGGGAAAATATTAATGTTTTTTATTAAACCAACACATATTTGTTGTGTGTTTGAATCCCCCACAATACCGGAAATACCCTTAAAAAGAGTATTTGTCTTTAAAACCTCCATACTAATCCGAACTATGAAAAGCTTTTTCAACCATCGTCTTTTCACTTTCAATTGGATTCTTCTTCTTCTTTTCATCCTTGATAGGAATAGATTTATTTTAAACATTTATCGATCCATATAAAACCTTTCTCATACTCGAGATGTTTTGTAACTTCTAAATTCTTCACATTGACCATATACATAATTTTCCCAGATTTCTCCTTTTCAGACAGAGTTACTTTATTCTTATCACCATTTGAATGTATCTTTTGTTGAAAATTCTAAATTTTCTCATTATGAGAACATTAACTAACATCAGTGATAGAATTTTGGGAACATAGACTTTTCTTTTCAGCTTCAGAGATTTTTTTTGGAAAATTTCATACTCTTATTATTTTACCTTCAACTTCACATAAAAATAAACATTACTATTCTTTTATTATTAAAGATATTTCATTAAGTCATCAATTTCTTCCATCATATTTAATTTTTTCATCAGTAACACATTCTTGATATCCTGTTGAGGAACACTAATCTTCCAAATATTTATTTTTATTTTCATGCGTTCTATTCTTTCTCAGACACTCTTTAAATTCTTCTTTCAAATGATGTTCAAGTTGAGTTTCTTCTTCTTCAAAACAACTACTTCCTAATTATTCATCATTCAATATTGCAATTAAAGTTTTTAACTACCATACCAAATGGATTTTTCACATTCAGCATCACTCGCTTCTTCGTCTTCATTATTGGACAATAAATTTCTTCTTATTGATGTAAAGAATTTCATTTCTTTTTCTTTTTCTCCCTTTTTCATACATGATCTTCTTGACTTTATTTCTTCAATATAATTATCCTATTCTTTCTTTATTCTTGGAAAATTAACCGAAATGTGACTGGGACCTCTACATTCAAAATATTTCATTGGAAGATTCACTTTGTATATCCCTGTACCTCTTTTTTACATTGTTAGAAAACAATGTCCTAATTTTGATGATATTGTTAGATACCGATTTTTCAGAGTCCAAATAACCTGATTAATCTTCAATAAAAATATTCTTTGACTTTTATTTCTTCAGTTCCATGAAATAAATTTCTCTATCAACCATTTTTTTCTATTTATAGTATTCTAGATTCTCATTTCATAAGTGTTAATAGTGCTATGTAAATCCTCAATAGGTAATGTTTTAAGATCTCTATCTTATAATGAAGAAACTTTTTCATTGAATTTTTTTAGAAGGATTCTCAATATCTTTTCAACAATTTTAATTTAATTAAGATTTTCTCCAAGGAATCTTATAGTATTCACAATTTCATTAACCTTGGTAAATAATTTCTCAGTAGATTCACGCTAACCCATCTTCAAATCTTCATTCTTCAATCTCCGTATTTGTAGCATTTCCTTCTTCACTTTTGTATTTAATTCATATATTTTTCAACAATTTATCTCATATACCATTATCTATGGAAACACCTTTCACTCTCATGAATTCACTTTCAGAATGTGATTTTAATATATCATTCATATCCCTTACATCATTCTCAAGAAACATCTTGTCAACAAGTGAATGTGGAGCACTATCATCAATGGGAGGAAACCCAACTGTTTCAGTTTCAAGAACATAATAACTGGTAGACATAAGATATGGAAGCATTATATCCTTCCAGATATGATAGTTTGTTCCATAAAAACTAGAATACCATTACTATTCACACAGTTCATTTTCTCCATCAGTAATGAATAATGAAGGGAACCTGCCTCTGATACCAATTGAAAGTGTTCATTCGGAGTATTATATCACTGATAAGGGGAGGGTTAAATCAGTGATACCCTTTTCCTTTTATGTTTCTTTTCATTGAAATTGCCTTTTCCTCCTATTAAATATTTAAATTCCCTTTTGAGAAACAAATCAATACACTTCCAAAGGAACACAATGATTTAAAAGGATCATTGTTCAATAAATATATCCACTTACATGTTATGGTTTGGAAATGATACAATACTATACAATACAGTATAATTAAATCCTTGAATAACAATGAGTATGATGTACCCTTTCACTCATGTAGCACTATGAAACAATACATCTACTGCATGTTCACTCTCTTATCACAATAGAGTATTACAATTGTTTTGTAACAACTCATGTTACCCGTGATTCTTTTAATTTCAACAAATGTTTTCAATTGAAATAAAATTCAACATTTCCTTACACAGAAGAAAGTTAATAACCACATGGTATTTGTTATAAAACATTGAGTCCAATATTTTCTATTTTTGATTCCTCTGAGTCTAATTCTTACAAAACTATACTCCCAACCAAATTTTCTGATAAAATACAATAGAAATGAATCGACACCACTTCAATCCTTGAGTATTATGAAACTCAGTGCAATACATTGTCCTAAAATCATTAATATGGTGATACTTAGAACAGAAAATCCCATTCTGATGAATTTAGCCTGATACCCAACCCAACTGAAGGCAATCCCGATTGAAATGTATTCAATACAAAAAATAGTATCACATTATCTCACTAAAAACTCAGATCTTCTCTCTCTTATATGGTGAATAGTAATCCTCTTCTATAAGTAAATTGTACCTTTTTATTTTTTATAGGTGACCCAAAATATGTTTATGTGGGAACACCAAAACAAATTCCCGCTCAATTAAATTCAATAAAATTTGAATTTATACGGAAATCTCAGAGCAATTATGACTTCGTCAATGCTTCTAAATTCCTCTCAAAACATCCACAAAATTCACCTCTTATTATTCAGACTATCATTTCCATTACTAAGACCGATTTTAATTCATAGAATACATAGACTTGATCAACTGTTTCGGATTCCGAATGTTGATTTCTGAATACGTTTCTAGAACTAATTTGAATCAAAATCATGTATTTGAATGTTCAACACCCCCTCGACAAATCATTCAGCAATATCCTTCTATTTTCTTTTCCCTTTACCCACTTAAGAAAACATAATTCTTTTGAAAATTGTTCTGATATCATGACTAACATCATGGCTTGTAAATCCTTGAGGATCATCTTTATCATCATTTCATTTCGATTGGAAATTATTGTAACTTTCAATTCATTCCATCAAAGTCTTTTATTCACACAACTCTTGATTCACCTAAAATAAAAACTTCTTATTATCCTATTATATTTATGGCAGCTTAACCCATTTAAATTTTATATGAAGAGAACAAAAAAACATTTCAACTCTTACAAGATTTGATAATTTCTAGATTCGATCATTTTTAATTAATATCATTTATGGTTACGATCATTCTGGATACGATCATTCTACGTACGATCATAGTGTATGATAATTTTTTGGGTATGATCAAATACAATTTGAAATAGAAGATCTTCATGGATAAGATACAATAAAATCAAAAAACAATGATCTACCCGGATACTATACAAATGAATCTGAAACGATGATCCACCCATGTACGAAGCAATACAATCAGAAAATGATGATCTTCCTGGATATGATACAAAATAATCTAAAATCGATGATCTGGCATAGTATATTGAAATTCAATATGAAAACAATGATATTTGATTGGTACTATGTATATTCACTCACTATCACCCATATATGGTTATTTTGAGATACAATCAGCATCATCTCTTACACTTCTATCAATACCCCTTTCCAATCGGCACCACATTTCAATCGACACCACCATCCATCGGTACCACCCATCACTAGAACCACTTTTCATCGGCACCATCTTCCATTGCAACCACCTTTAAATGACACCACATTTCATCGGCACAACTATTCATCAACACCACCTTTTAAATCCATATAACCTATTCCATCTCCACAACCTTTCATCGGCACCAATTGATTATAAATTGGCACCAAAACATTTAATTCCACTTTGTATCCAATTGTATTGAAATAAAATTGATACTGTTAATTTCTCCTCTAATCGGTATGAATTCTTTAATCGGTACTGCCTCTTTATTCTGGAAATGATTCTATTGAAAAAAAATCGATACCACTTCTTTCTCTCCACCATTTAGATACAATAAAAGTGAATACAATTCACAAAATCATCACTTTCACTTCCCATTTCTTCTTTCAATCTTGCATCACAAGTTCCCACATTAACTCATGATTTATATGAAATATTAATCAGAAAAGCATCGTCATATTTACATTGGAAAGAATCATAAAATTCCATTCAATAATGTTTATTTCATTCATTATCATCCTGAGAACAAAATTTCTGAATACATGATTCCAATTCTTTTCAAAACAAAATCCAAAAAAATTAATTCCACAAAAAAAGGGAGTGATTTACTGTCATCAAAACATTCCTTGACAACAAAATACAACACTTGAATACAAACCACCACCGTCATCATCTTGGTCCTAACACGATGAAGTAATCCATGTTAAAATATCTCCCAATATACCAATTGAAGAAGGATATCATGAGGTTGTACTCTAACATCTATATCTCCCCTATACTGACTAAGATAATACTAACCCTACTATGTAAAAGGCATTATAGTAATATATTCAATAGGATGCACTAAAAGGATATGACCAATACTATGATTCCTGACCAGTAAGGTATTTTATTGAAATAACTAATAACCCTTGAATTAATTAGGAAATAACTATAATAGATATCATAGTAGATACATGATAACCACTAGCTCTTACAGAGAATAAAAAATACGGATGAGACCAACTCCCAACCTATAAAAAACATTTATGAACTGAAAATATCCTATCTCTGAAGTTATAATAAACCTATAGTTTTAATGACTCGCCTCTTTTGAGGATAATGGTTATTTTTGTTTCCTAAAAACAACATTTTATTTAGATATTATCTCTGAATAATTTGGTATCATTATTGGGGTGACTTGATAATTAATAATTTAAGGTAATTCCCCATTCAAGAATGCCACAATCTTCACTGATCGTGGGGGAAATGATTAGTGGCCACATAGAGAAAAACCATAGAATAAATAACAATATAATTTATAATAATAATACTCTATTGAATATAAAAAAGTCATATTTCTTCACTATATTCATCATCAAAGAAAGAATGTCTACAATAAAATGCTTCCATAAAAATTCCAATGAGACCTCTAACTCCTTATGCACCCCTAATGAACTGAAACCACCACTGATATGTTGCTCCATTAATGAAGCCAATATTCAACATGAAATTGGTTTGGAAATATAGTTTTTAACATTAATTAAAAATTTTAATTGAATTTTAATATAGTTCATAGAGCTAATCATAAGTTTGCCTCATGAATCGTCGTCTGGTAATATTGTAAATTATTTTGTTACTAAATTTTTTATTTCTATAATTATAATTCAAATTATAGATATTGGGAACATTGTGTGGGGGGTGGAAAAAATTTTAAATAAACAAATAAAAAATATGACAATAAGTGTTAGTATAAAATTGGGGTTACTCTTAGTTGGGATATGGATTCAATTATTATTTTCTCTAGTTATTTTAATTGTTCTCCAATAACTAGATTAATTTCCTTCATTTGATGCTATTAATATACAATTTTTATTCAAATAAACGTAGATGTATTATCTCTCATTAATCAAGATCCTGAAATACTCTAAAATATCTTGAAAGTAAATATATAAACAAATTTTATGATACTATATATACATCCGACTCTATCATATATTATTTCCATGAAAAAACCAATTTTCCATATAATAAACTCATATATTATCAAATTCGACATATAAACATTAATGTGAATGTAATGAAAACCATGAAAATTGATAATTTTTACACTTAATATTGAATTATTACAAATTTAACCAAAAGGGAGTATCTTTTCCTATTAATTATAGTTAATTTCAAAACAAAAGATCATCGAATATCTTACATATTATATATTTATTCACTTATAGTTGTGATAATTTGAAAACAATATGTCTTTCATCATCTCATTATTAGGAGGAAATGTAGAGCCCTTATAACAACAATATACTAATTCTCATTCGATAAATGAACAATGATAATGAAAAACCAGGTGATAGAATGACCAGATGGACATCATGTATTGTTTTCCATGATCACATAACATTCCACTGGTCTTGAAGAAATATCTCTTTCTATCATGGTCATGAGAGAATTTGGGAGGAGGGTGATCGTGAGAGAAAATTATTAGGTGAAAAAATTATCTTCTTTTATACTTCTGGAATTTGGGCATATACCAATAGTTCAAAACCTTTTGTATTAGATGGAGAATCATTGGTATATCCTATAATAATGGTTCTCCAAACCCTTGGTTAGAGGACCATTGGGAATGGTATGCACCAACTATTCTCACTAAACCATTGGTGTAGGGTCATTAAAATTAATTTTTACCAATGGTTCCCATTCAACTGTTGTTATAGACCCCTGAACCCATTTCGAGTCCTACAGAAACCCCAAATTTCCGGAACCTTCCAAATTTTTTTAAAAAAATATATCTTTGGGCCTATAGAAAATAATATCATTCAGATCCTATAAAAAATCAACAACAAACAAATAACATTCAATCACCCAACACCATTACCCCACCTTAGTCAATTTTTTACAAACAAACATTACCATCCAATATAAAAATAATGAAAATAGATTAAAACAATTATTTCTTTCAACCCATTGATAACAAAAATACAAAACATGACATATATTCATTCAAAACAAATACTTAATCTTCCAATGTCATAAATATCAATCAATAATGTAAAGTATAAATATTTCCACCATCACATTTATTATCATCGTCATCATCATCATTGTCATTCTCATTTTTATCATCATCCTCATCCTCACTCTATTCCTCTAAATCATCCTTGACCACATTATCTCAATTATCTTCTTTGTCCCCATCACTAGGAATTTCATCATCCTAACCACCACTAGGAATATTTCCAGGTGCACTATATAATGTACACATCATCGACATATGTGAATAATGACACACGGTGGTATTTGGTTGAAGTGTTGGAAATATGAGTTCCAGGAATTTAATACAGCTGGTGATCATATATTCAATTGTTTCATGCTCCTGTGTGACCCTTTTTCAGCCCGTTCTTCATAGGACTTAACCTCTGCTACCCATACATTATGTTTTATGAATCTAAATTTTACCAAAACCGGTATGTGATGTTGTCCAATAATGTGTTGGGACTATAATCATCTATGGTCGACACCATACTCTACCATGGTGATCATCTCCAAAAACATAATATAAAAGATCATTTTTCCCAATGTTATCAATTTCCTAGACATAAAAGTCCTTCAATGAATGTTGTTAAAAATATAAATTAACTATGAATTTAAAAAATAGATATTAAACATAGAACCAACAATTTTAAGTATACAATCTTATACCGTGTTCTTTTTTTAACTCTGATTCCATCTTTTTATTTCTTGTGAAAAAAATATTCTAAAGGCACGTGTTCTTTAATATTCAAAACCTCACTATGAAATGAAATAGAATTTAGATAAAACATAATTGAAAATATGTTATTAATTATGAATTTCAATAATGAAATCAAATGGATATTAATTATTTATGAAGTAAAAAAAATTATTGAAGATGAATTATAGCTGAGAATCAATGAATGTGTTATAAATAAATATAACATATAAATAAGTGAATAAGTCATCACATTATAAAAAATTCCATTCCCTAAATGTTTATTTTATTATTTTAAATTAATTTCTTAATTTTTTTAATTAATTAGACACATGAATTATTTTCTCTTTCACATGAGGTCATAATGTTCTTTTTAAACCCTTGTTGTATTACTTTAATCTAAATAATGAATAGAATAATTCATTCTCGTGGTTAGTTTCTAATTGTATCATTCTAATGATCTAAAGTCTTGTTAATAACATGATCCACATCTAATAAGGAATTATATCCCACAAAATAAGTAATTCAGAATAATGAACTCAATAAGGTTTGAATTATGTTTCCAAGGGGTAGGCTATATAGATTCATGATTTATGTCATAGAATCATTCAATGATTATTATTTTATGGAACGAGTGTTCCCATAACTTGGGTATTTTTTATCTATGATTATTAACATGGGAAGAGATTTTTCTATAATTTGTTATTATATATATCATATAAATATATATTAATTGGATATATAGTATGTTAAAGTTTTTTATTTTGTTATCATTTATCCAATTTGATTTATTATGGTGCTTAAATTATTTTGACAGATTCAAAATATTATAATTCCCAAATAATAAACACATCTAGACTAAAGTAAAAGATAATATTTAATTTTCAAACTATAAAAAATTGTATTTTTTTGTTATATGTTTTTATAAATATTCATAATAAATGATTTCATTTATATATAAAATACATATAAATAATCATTATCAATGGGTTAAAAAATTATTTTTTATTTGATGAATAAATAAATATTAGTTGATGCAATTAAATTTTTAAACATGTTAGAATATGACATTGTTCACTGATTTTAGAGTAGTGTGATTTTATGTGAATTGTAATTTTTAGACCTAATGTATGAAGTGTTTATTAGATAGTGGCCCAATGGGAAGTTTAGATACTTTTTTGTTTGAAATAATAGTGGAATGGTGAATTAAGATGTTTTATTGTTATAGTTCTGTCACCACTATATGAAAGATGATGGTAAATCCTTTATGGGGGATCACAAATGGTTATCCTGTATTTGGGGATGATTTACACTGACTAGATGTTCAACATCGTAATGTGTCCCACCTGTGTGAATTCTTCAGTGTTTCTTCACCAAAATCAATGTTAGTGTTCCATACAATTTATGTGACACTATTTTTGGGTAATGGTTTATTATATGACAAAAATTCTCAATGTTGTAACTTGTATTTGAAACTCAGGTTCCATTACATTACTTTTAATATCATTCTAAACTAGACTGTAAGGTTAACTTTTTTAGATATCATTTATTATATTGGAATGAGATTAATTGTTGAAAACCCCTATCCTCAGGATACATAAATCATTCCTAGCTAAAGGGAGTGGGGACCCTCTTAGGTTCTTACATTCCTTGTCTTTTATTTCCCATTATCTAGTTCATTCAATGTGTTTTTCATATAACATGTATGATGTATAATGTTTCCCCATCAACAAATTTTTTTCTTCAAATAATTTCATTTGGTATTTCTTAACCATGTTAGGGGTTCAGGGAAATGATTTAATGATAGAACTGTGAAATTTTATAGCATTATATGGATTTCATGTCATCATATGTATGAATTTACCCAAAAGGGTATTCAATATATCTTCAATAATTGAATTTTTAGACTTTTTAAAACTATTTTATTTAGTGGTTTAATTATATTTTGATTTAAATGAAAATATATTCAAGTGTACCATTTGGTTCCTTAAAATAACATTTTAATTATTATGGGTTCCAATTGGTCTACAAAACATAGATCATGGTTTTAATGACATGAGATAACATGGTGCGACTGGAAAAAGTTATGTTGGATAGAGATTTTACTTCTAATTCATTAGTTGATTAATCTTTTATGTTTATAAATTTTAATGTTTCTCATAAACCTAATGGTTGTTTCAAAATGAATCTGATTTATTTATTATATCATTGATTAAGGTATTATCATTTCTTTTATTATA
Source organism: Viscum album (assembly GCA_963277665.1). Taxonomy (NCBI): domain Eukaryota; kingdom Viridiplantae; phylum Streptophyta; class Magnoliopsida; order Santalales; family Viscaceae; genus Viscum; species Viscum album. The sequence continues at coordinate 619,586,970 of OY728167.1, read as the reverse complement.
CCTCTTTATCTTCTATAATTTAATTTTTATACATTAATATTAATATAATATGTCAGTATATTTTCATTTTTGTTAATTGATTCCCAAAGGTATCGATGATTCCATCCCCAAAAATATAAACTGATGTTGCAACTGTTTTAAAATTCCCTTTCCTATTAAAATAATTTAAATTTAATGAAATGATCAATGGTCGAATAGATTATTGACATGCTCAAAAAATAATGTTAAATTCCTCAATAAAATATAAAATGAGAGTTGTACCTACATCCTATAATGGACCGGAATTGTAGTATTACAAAATGTATATTGTTATTTGTTAGAATCGTTTTTTTATTTCTTATAGAATATTTTTAAAGAACTCAATAATAAAATATAATTTGTTATTAAAAATCCAGTAAATTTTCATTCAAAAAACTCAAATTTGACTAATACCTTGAATTTAGTACTTGTCTAAAGAGAAATCATTTCCTGATAATATTTTAGAATAAAGTCATCCATGAAAGGTGTAGCCTCCAAATCCATAACAAATCTATCATTCTAGCAACTATACAACTCATGCACTTGAACCCTCCATAGATCACCTAATTCAATGAGTTGTGATGGTCTCATAGCCTCACCATCCATAAAATTAAATGATGTTTGCACAAGAATATCAATTTTTATAAATAAAATAATAATATTACATTAAATCGAAATAGACTATTTACCTATATTTTCTCCCAAGAATTATCGTTTACTTCATTTGTAATCATTCACTATGAGAGTGTCCTGACTGTATGATTTCAGAGTATTTGGAAAGAATCACGATAAACACCTACATTACTGACCTATGTTTTCCAATCATTTTCTTTTCATCATTCTTCTCCAACATGAGTTGTGTGTGGATGTTACACTCCTCACACATGCATGTATTCCCATGGAACATTTTGGAAGAGCCAGTTTTTAAATAGAAAATATAAATATTATATCATTACATATTATAATGAAAATAAATTATGGTAAAAAATTTACTTGTCTTTTATAAATAATCATGGGGTGGTTTGATTAGTGGGAACCTTCGGATCCCAAGTAACTAAAGGAATGTCAAGCTGTACAGATGGAGTGGGTCCTAGTGCATTCTATAATAGAACAGAATGTGAGAGAGTAGGAGTTGAAGAAGAATAAATGTAGAAGCTCGAGGTTATGGAAGTACAAGAAAGAGAATATGTCAAAGATAGATGTGAAAATTCATAATATGGATGAGGAGTTGGAATCATTGTGGGATAAAGAATAGATAGTTGAGGAAGCTCGAATGAAAATGGTGGTGAAAACAATGACAACTTAAATATCCTCAATGTATCAAAAAAATTTACATGATACAAAGATGTGGTATACTATATGGTAGGGGAGGGACAAGCTATTATGACGTACACCAATTAGAGAACCCAGCTTTAGTACCACCCTCCTCATATCATTATCCTAAGTAATATAACAACTAGATTGGTCATATAATAACTAGCTCCTAGGTGGTAGTTCCTATTTAAAGTTTAAAAACAAAATTTATGACATGACATTATATGTTAATATATATTTTTAATTAAAATACTCGAATCATGAACTAAAAGAGGGATTCTCATCCCACTCATTCAGTGATTGTAGTATGTCGTCCTTTTATTCGTACATATTTAATGTTTTTCACTTCATTCAATAAAAAAAAATTTAGTTATTTATAAATCCAAAACAAATGTGTACCTTAAAAAATAAATAATATTATACATTACTTAATTAAATAATACCACCTAAAAAACAAATATAGGATACATATTTATGTAAAACCTTATTTACATTTAGTAGTAATAATTTCAAAACATATAAAATTTCTCCAAAAAAATAACATAAAATTTAGAATACTTATCATGGGAATGATATAGGTTTCTTCTGTATTCTATTTGATCCAAATAAAATTTTATTGGGTCATTTTGTTCATTCTGGTCAATTGATTTGTCCCTTTGTCCATTTTTATTTGTTTTATGTCATTTAGATCATTTTTTCAATTGATTAGGTTATTTTTTTATTTTTATTTGTATTATGTCATTTGGTTCATATTTTTTGGTATGTCAAATCTCAATTTTTTTTTATTTAATTATTGTATATTTTTTATTTTCATTTCAATTAGTTTAATTTGACCAATTCAATTCATCTTGTTTTTTCTCTGATTATTTGTTTCAGTTTTATTTGGTTTGGTAGGTTTTAATACATATCAATAAAATATTATAAAATTAAACTCAAATGAAAATATTACGAGTAAATTTTGAAAATTTAAACGAAGGTCATGTTGGATACACATTATTTTTAATGAATAGTAAATAAATTTTCATGCAACCAGCCCTATCAACCAAATGTGTGCCAAACAAATATACATTAGAACACAGTTGGATGATATGGTTATCTTTTCATGTTCTATTAAATTTAATCAGAATTAAATAAATTTGGTTTTAGTCAAGTTAGGATAGTTATATTTTTATTAATTTTAATCATTTCATTTATTTGGTGTTGTGTATATTTAGGTCAAGTGCATATGGTTTTATTAAATTTTATTTTTTTCAATTTGGACTAGTTTAATTCATGGTGGTTTAGTTTGGTTTAAATTTTTTATATTTACTTTGGTTCAAATTTATTATGTTTGGTTTGGTTTTGTGTAATTAGATAGGGTTTGGTTAAATTTTGTACAACATGGTTCTATTCAATATGTTCAGTTTTTTTTGATTAAGATTGTTTTATTTATTTTTGATTTATTTTGGTCGGGTTAGGATTTTTTTTAGTTATGTTCAATACATGCCTATTTTTTTATTTAAGATTGACTATGATAAAATATTTTTTAACCCTTACTATATAATATTATTTATTTCTAAACAATTTAGTTCAATTCATATTATTTTGGTTTAGATTCATGAATTTTATTGTATTTCAGGTAAAATTATGTCTTATTTAATTGGATCAAGTAATTTTAATGAAATTGAGTTTGTAGGGTCATGCGAGTAACATCTCTCACATATACCCTTGGGTGAAGTTATCATTCAAAAAAATGATTCAACAATATATTTTCAAGTAAGACTCTCTAGGTTCAGTATTTTTCATTCAAACAATCATTATAACATTCACAATGATGAGACAATAAAGTCATTCAATATTATATTTAAATAACCACAAGTTAAATCATATATCATTTCACCATTATATAATTTTCAAGGATATAACATTATCAAATATCCTCTCACAACTTATTTAGAAAAGTATGTTGGTAATCTTGGAAAATAAAGATCACAACTTTTTGAAACAATTATTATCACACAATGATGGTTTTTATGTAAGAATAAAATTTTGGTTATGAACGATTCCTTTCACCAAAATTTTTTTTATCACACTACTTTAATATATTCATAAGAATTAACAATGATAATATAATAATAAGATTCCATATAATATTAATTATAGAGATACCACATCATAAGAGTATTTGGCATGCCATAACCTATTCACTGTTAGAATATTATCGAGTGCTTGATGATTTGATACACCATGATGAAAGAGAAAATTTTAAAACATACCTTGTATAAGAGTATAAAAATGATATTTTCGATTTAACCTCACTATTACCTTTCATTGTTCATAATAAACTCAATTTGTATAATAGTATTTCTTTATGTATCACAAAACAATGATATATATTTCACTATGAATAATACCGGTTTTTTATATTGAACATCCCATGATAAATATATGTGGTTTTGGAATTTTAGGATAGATTGGATCATTCCGCATTAAGAACACCACACAATAGTTATGTGATACAATTAGAAGAGTAAAAAATGGTCACATTGTAAAATTATATTTACATGATGGGGATAAAAATATTGAATGAATCCATTATATAATATAAATAATAAAGCTGGCTGTTCTAAGATACATGTGTCATACTTTCATCATTTGAATCCCATCCAAAAATTCATGCTAACCATTTACTCAAAAATTGAAACCAACCACTTTCAAGTTCCATCCCCGACCTATGGTTTTAGAATCCACCTGTGACTCAATCTCCCTCATCAACTACCCTCTCCACCACCACTATCTTGATCTTCACCTCCTCCACCTTCATACATCGCCATTTTAATCCCCATCTCTGAAACTCTTGGTTCCTCTTCTCTGTCTCTGCCTGTTCCCCGTCTCTGGCACTCCCTGTTTCATCATCTTCATATCCAATCATCACACATCCTATCCCCATCTCCTCATCTCCAAGAGTCCTACCCATCATATAAAATATTCTCCCATCACTCCCACCTTAGGCACTCTTACCTCCCCGTATCCATTCACCACCATTTATATCTTATTCTCCATTCACCTCCCCTCTCTCTGTTAACTGTTACTATTTATAAGATATATTCTTATTCAAAAATTCTATAATAATTTTATCTCTTATGTAATTTTTTTATATATTTGGATCCTGTATCTGTTCTATTTTTTCCCTTCTGCTCAATTTTTAACATTATACAATTTTTATATTATGAAGTTATTATTTTTATTTCATTAGCTTTTTTATTTTCCTTTCATTATTATTTAATCTTAGTTCATTGATTCTCCTAAGGTTTTGTGATTTCAAGTGAACATGAATATTGTGTTTATTTATCTAGATCCCTAACAAATCATTTTTATTTTTCAGTTTATATTTTGTTATGAATTTTGTTTTCAGTGAATCATTACAAGTCAGTATTACCCTCATATTGGCTATGTTGCAACAATTAAAAATATTTCTTCTAATGAATTATGTGTTTTCTATCATAATTTGTTTTTGTTTTCATGACATCATTGGAAATAAAAATATTTAATTTTTTCTTTTCAATTCTATTTCCCTCCATGATTATTACATATAATTATTTTTTTGGTAACTATAAAACATCTAAATTATGATTCAATGAATTAAGTTGTCAATATTAAATTTTATTTATTAATTAAAATCATTTAATTATGTAGAATAATATATTTCCTTACTTTGATGTTAAGGATTAAGTCCAACAAAATGTAAGAATAAATCGGGACTCGGCAACAACAATCCATGACATTGAACTTCAACCCGTATGAAGGAAAACATTAATTAAAAGACTGAAAAAATTGAGTGGTATTTCATGATTTAATTACAAGGTAATAGAAAATACAGGATGATTGTGTTATTTTAAAATTGGTTATAATATTTTTATTTCTCTTATAAGATATACTATTATTAGAGTTTATGAATATTCTGAACATGCTATTTTCACATTTTTGGTGTCTCAAATGCCTAACCCCGTGTACAATTAACATATTCCCTACATTCTATTTCCTCGCCTATATTAACTACTGCAAGGATCGACATCAATGTGGACCCAACATCCATAATATGGGATCCACTACATTAACAAATCAAACCACTATAGCTGGACTTTTACTAACCAGAACGTCCAGTAAAAGAATCTATCTGATGAAAGGACACAATGGATAATGTTATAATGATTAGGTGTTGTTACCTAACTCAACTTTTTTCAGAAATAAACCCTTCTTTGAAAACATTTTTTTATTTTTCCTCCATTTTATTTGATCTCTTTAATGTTGAAATTCACAATATCAATAATAAAATTTCAATATTCAGGACTATATTTTATTATTTTAACTCTAAGTTACTTCATGTATATTTTTTTCTCCATAATAAAAATAATTTTTCATTAATTTTCATATATCATTTATGATTTCTACAATAATGATGATTTCTTATAAAGTTCTAAAAATATTGCAATATTATCTATCACAAACATGTAATTTTAAATATTTTCACTATTTTTGGTTATTAAATTTTCGAAATATGAGTAATATTTTAAAAATTAGCTGACTATATGGTGTCGACCTTATAAACGGGCGATGTACTAGTATATATACTAAATCTCTATAATCCATTGACACCTGTCACCATTAAAATTCTCCACACCCCTCCTCCGTATAGTCTCTTTTACATTACCTCTCTCGATACCCTCCTTGACAACCCTGTACCGTTCCACCCCTGCATATGCCTCCGAATCCACTTCTGGCTCATCTGCCTCCGCCTCATCAGCCTCTACCTTCTCCATCTCCACCTATTTCGTGTCGGTCACCCCCATCATGTTCTGCCTCTAGATCCTCTTCATCCACCTGCTACACCTCTCTACTTCTTACTCATTATAAATTTTCTACAATTTATGAACTCTGAATGTCATTGGAGCATAAATTTGTTGTTATAGAAAAGGAATCCAATAATAATGTTTTTCCATTACAATTCATGACCCAAATAAGTAATAGGAACCCTGTTTCCCAATTTCTGCATATATTTTTTCCCACTATTTTTATAAGTTTTTTCCACCTAATACTTATAACTACATGCATGTTCCATCTAATTAATTGTGTTCACATTCAGTATGCATTTACAATATACATCATACTATATATTCACTTATTTTAAAATTTACACTCACATCGAGTTTCCTTATGTGTATGATGTATATTCTTTATTATCATAACATGAAATCATATTTTTTTTTCATATTATGTTTATATTTATTATTCATTCAATGAAAAATGCTCATTACATATAGAAATATTCTCATATTTTCCCAATCTTGTGTCATGGGTGTATTTGTGATAAAATATTTATTACAATGTCTTTTTACATCACGATTCACTATATACAATGTGAATATATCCTATTATATATAATATTCCCTATATTCACATTATTGAGTATAATATTTTCATCTTACCATTTATAAAACAATACAAACATGTCACACATTAAGTTATATTCCCAAGATACATCTATGGATGTTATATTTCATAGAATATTATTTAGTCTGCATAATAAGTTTGCTCATGTTGGATTCTAACTCCAATTCAACAATATAAATATAATACATTTTTCCTTAAAGGTATAATGACTATAATTATTATTATTTTAGGTATATTGATTCCTTTAATCCCTTATCAATAAAGAAAAACAAATACAGTGAAAAATATTCCTTTTCATCAAGTATATATATTTTATCTTGACTAATTTATATTTTCAGGACAGCATTGAAACTAAAAATAAAATGAATGGTTTCATGTTGTTTGCATATCCGAACTGGATTATATTTTCATGACCCCATTTCATATATTGTTTCATATTTATGTTGATATATTTTTCTATTAATTCGCATTTAATTTTTTAAGCTACTTTATCTGGTATGTGACACGAAATCCCTAATCAATAATGATTTTTTCCATTGTATGTTTTATTATGTCATTGCTGCTGCACACCACTCCAACAATGATTTACATAATGATAAACCATATTGTAGAATGTTGGGTGTGTGTTAAAAGATATGTTTTCTGAATATCAATACTCAATGTGTGATTTCATCTTTATTATCGCTTCTGTCAAATTTTTTTGTCTTTTCATCCATATCCCAACTTTTAATTGATACTGGCTGTATCCCCTCTCATATCACACCTCATCATAAAGAAACTATAATGACTTCCATAGGTTTATGATGTATATTCATTTTGTATCATAATTTTCAATAATATTATTTTTTAATGTTATGTATATATTTCTTCTTCTTTCAATGAAAACTAATTATTTCATATAGCAATATTCTCATATTTTCCCAATATGGTTCCATGGGTGTTTTTGTGAAAAACAATTCAGTACATTGTCTTTTTACATAACTATTCACTATTTAAAGTGCCAATGGATACTATTTTTATAATATCTCAAATGTTCATATTATTGAATATCATAATTGCATTTTACCTCCTTTACAAATCCTTACAAACATATGACACATTAATTTCAATTCCAAAGTTACTTTTAACGATGTGATACTTCATAGAGGATTACATTGGCCTCATAATTTGTTTTCTAATATATGTTTTTTAATCCAATTCAATAATATACTTTAAATACAAATGGGCTTAAAGGTAGAGTGACTACAATTATTATTATATCAGGTATATATATTCCTTTAAGCCCTTCTCAATAGAGATGAACATATATAGTTAAAAATATTTGTTCTATTTAGTTATATATATTTTATCTTGAATGACTTATCTTTTCATGACTACATTTAAACTAAAAATAAAATGATTTTTTCAGGTTGTTTGCATATCTTGACTGACTTATATTTTCATGACACGAACTCATATATTGTTTATTATTTATCCTGATATATTTTTCTATTAAATATCATTATAAATTTTTCCTTCTCGTGCTTAATCATGTATGTTTCCTTAAATCCTTCATCTATAATGAATTATTTCAGTGTACCTTGTTTTTTATGTCCCTGCTACATCAGAAAACTCCAACAATGATTTACATAATGAAAAAACAATATTGCAGAATGTTGTTTATGTGTTAATAGATATGATTTATAATGAACAAAAATCCAAGGGAGATTTCATCTTTATTATCGATTGTGGTAAAAAAAATTTCATTGTATACATATCTTTAGTTTTATTTGATGACATCTATGGACCATCTCCAGTCATCATCATCGATTGATTATCGTACACTATTCGCATCCCCTCTCATATCACACCTCATCATCAAGAAACTATAATTTCATTTTTATTTTTAATATGAACATAAAGGTACGGTTAAATACTACATTTCTAAGTCTTTGTTTGACAGATTTATCATCATTTATTATTGTAAATAATTATTTAATTTTGAATTTTTAAAAGCATAATAACAGAAGCCTATATTAGATATGACATGCTTTACATGAAGAGATATAAATTTTTAGTTTTTGAGTACATTATAATTCCTTTAACCATATCAAATTCAAACATCATATAGTATCTCCACATGCATTTCCATCCTACTTTATCTTCTACTATACATTTTCCAACATATAGGCATATTTAAGTTGTGTAGGAGTGTACTGTGTGAACTCACATGCGAGTACTACATGATTTGAAACATGGATGATTCTAAAATCTAAGGCCTTAATTAAACTAGAGGACCACACAATGACATTTCCATATTTAAAATAAATATGATAATACCACACCCTGATCCTCAAGGCATTTTAATGTGATATTCTACATGATTTTTCAGATTTTCAGTTTTACTAAGCATCAGACATAGATGGAGGACATGAGGCCTCAATCATGGTTCAGATGTGGGTAATCATTAAATAATGATACATATTATTCCATGATATAGATGATTTATTAAATAACTATAAATTTTTGTTTACATTAAAAAAGGATAAATTTTTTCTCATGATCAATGTAATTGAATAAATTTGGAGTGGAATTTCTTGACCACCTTAACGGATTGGGACTCATGGACTCAAATTTATATATATTTTAAAATAATTCATATCAAAACTATTGGTTCAAGGTTAATATTCTTTGAGAATGTTTTTAAAAATTAACATAACAGTTATGGAAATAGAGTGAGAGTGGATCAAAATTGAAAATTTTTATTTATAATTGAATGTTTGATTTAATATCATATTATATTTAGAGAGAAGAAGAATATAGGTGATCCAAGAATAAAAATAATTCAATGTTACATTTTTACAGTAGCGTAAAGAGAAAGAATAAGAGGTATATAATTGAAAATATGGTTTATATTATGAAAGTTATTGACCTTGATTTTTTAATAGATGTAGAGGAAGAAAGAGTTCCATTATGATATCCGGCAGATTAAATAATTGAATACAATAAATATATATATATAATTCTCTTATAGAATTATTGATTACATAGAAATTTTATAATTTCTATATTGTTAACATGGAAGAAAATAATCAAACCATACAACAAGAGGTTATTCTAGTGAAGAATTATCTTTACACATTACTATTTATTTTTTATTATTATGAAAAGAAAAATTTTCAATATGTGGGAACCAACAAAACCATACATTATAATCCAAACAACCATAAAATCCCACATTCAAAATTCAAATTTGAAATTCCAAATTTTAACCATTATAATTCCTATTACAAATATCATCACTACCATGGGCCATGTCCTACCTCATGTCATGTACCCAAAAAAAATTCAAACCCATCATGACACCTCATCGCCAATGAAGAATGACCCATCATCATCGTCGTTAAATTACTATCATCATCATCGAATAAAAATAGACATCAAAAACCATAATTTGAAGCCTCTCCACAATCCATATCATGTTCTCCGGGATCCCATGGACAATTAAAAAACCACCATAGTGAAACACTTCATGAAACTCCACTGACTACTCGTAATTCTCATCCCATCTCCCCTTTATGAACCACTGAGAAAATAAATGTATGAGCATATTTGTGAAAACCAGGAGAGAGAGTAGAGTATTGAAAAGAGAATGTATGAAACTGCGAGATGTGTCAACTATCATGAACATAAAACCCTACCATAGATCTTCTACCCCTTTCATCATATGAACCTGCTTGAAAAAATGAGAATAGAAACATCCACTACCATGAACATAACAAGAAAAACATATATGAAGAATTTACTAAACAACCACCTTTACCTCGATTAAAAAATCAGGGATCAAAAATTGAAGACCACCCCACCCATGAAGGACAACATAGGATCATGAAATTCTCACAGTACATAAATTCTAATTCACCGAGAAACCCATTGTGCCGACTCATATGGGGTCACATGCACTTGTTTCGGTGGAAAGAGAATAAGATGCAATAGACTATAACCTCAAACAAAATTGATAACAAGAAGAACAAATGCCATGAATGGAGGGAAGATGTGGATTAGAGGAATATGGGGAAGTAATCCTTCTGTGATGAGAATTGGAGGCAGTGAAAAGATATTACATACTTGGAAGGAAAACTAGATAGAGTGAACATTGATGTAAATAAAACCCTACTGAAAATAGTGGAGTATAAAATTATCTTTATATTTGGTGTATTTATTACGCATTGATAGCGTGATGGGATGTTGATGTCAAATTTTTGGATGAAGGAGATTAATTCATTGAGAATACTATTTAATATATTGATTTGAAATTAGAATATATAAAGGGGTCATCATGGTGTTATTATATTTAAAAATAGAAAATTCACTAAAATAATGACTAAAATTATCCATTAGAGATGAAAATAAAATAAAATAATGGAACATATTAAATTACTTAATAAAATCAAAAAATTGGATTTCAAAGATGAATCAACATTCAAACAAATAAATTTCATTCACTTATCTTAGACACACTGAAAACCTACTCATAAAATCTCACTAATAAAACATATATTAGAATCTATTAATTAAAATCTTTATTTTGGAAGAAGGATTAGGACCCTTCCATAAGAAATATTGGAATAATATTTTTTCTTCACCACTATATACATATCGATCAATTTTCTTATAGAAATCATAAAAAAACGAGTGCAAATGCATGGGGGAAATACAAAATTAAAGATCTAGAACTCATTTATTTTATGTTGAATGAAAACCAGATGAAAAGCGTAGCTTCATAATTGGTCACCGCAACTGGGGAAGAAGATCCATGTGATAATAGGGATCACTGTAAGGAGATATTATATGTGATTATATTCATGTAACTTCTGTTATTTAGGGTGAACTCTATACCAATGGTTTTTTTAAAAATTTTAGTATTTCAATACTATGAATTGAATACCTATAGTTTAATAAAATCATTGGAATTTTCGTTTCCTATAACAAATTTTTTTGAAAACCATTTTGTAAGTATACATTTCATGGCCTATAATCTACAAATGATGAAACAACATTACTACTACTTATTAACAAAGAAATCCATTACAATGCACCAAACTAGATCCATATAACTATATAAGAAATCCAAAATAGAAAATCAAACAATCCATTTAATTAACCATTAAAAAATAATTATTTATCATTAAAAACAATATTATGGATCTTATCCATGTTTAATGTCTATCAATTCATTAATCCAATTATTTCTTTATTTAATTCACTATTATATCATCAAATTCATTCAATAATTTAATAGTAAATAGATCGAATTAATAAATTTAATATAATTAATAATTTATCATCCCATAAATTATCAATTCCATTATATTAACAATTTTAGATTATATTTATCCCCACCACATTCCATTCCATATAACATTGATAATAAAATTCACAATGACCCCAACCATCACAATTTTTTTCTAATATTCACCATCAAAAACCCTCAATACCACCTCAACAATCAAACCACCCCTTTACCATACTAACAATCTATACCCTTAATAAAAAAAGAAAAAATTCTACTATTTTATTACTGAAAACAATCTAAACCTCTATTTCCTATTATCTATTCTAAAAACCGATTACCAATCTGACCATATAAATAATAACACCATATAAAGCTAAAAAAATAAAAACTAATGTTTTAAATCATAATAGATAACCAATTGTTAATCATTATTCTATATTAGTTTATAATTCCATGTCCAATTTCAATCACAATATTTATAGATTTAAACAAAACTATTTAATCACAATCTTTGTGTTATTAACCCATTATGAATGGTGAATATAACATATAAATATCTAAAAGAATGTTTTATCATATTAGTATCAATTAATTATATAAATAAAAAAATTAAAATAATCAATTTTAATCAATTTTGAATCACATATTCCTACCTAAATATTTATTTATTAGGATTAATTACATTAACTATATGAAATTATATCATCTGAAAAATGAATTAAAAATGACAGTTATTCAAAAATTATATATAAATAACAAGTTGTTATCATGAATCCACTTCTAAATCTATGATTCCTTAAATTTACATTGTAGAACTAGGGAAACAATAGGAACATTACTAACAATATTCATGGAAGACCCTAAATTGCGTCTAATACCCTAATCTCTATCAGAACTATTACCCATGTAAAAACAAACTAAAATAAAAAATACAAATCATATCTTCCCCATGATGAAGTAACAAGATGTAATTATAAAAATTAAGAAAATATATGTTAAAATAAATAATCATGGTTTGACTAGGCCCCTTATTCTATAGGGTATCCATGATTATGAATTCATGGATTGAGTTCACGACATACATTGGGGTCAATATTCCACTAAACCAATACATTTAGTAATTTATAGGAAATGTATAGTGTGAAGAAACCACAATACATGAACTCTTGTGAATTATGTTTTCATACTCATCCATGCCTCCTTAAACACAACAAATCTCAAATCAAACCACCACCAAATGAAAGGAACTATAGCGCAACAATCATCAAATAGGGAAAACCAATGAAACAGACAACTGTAATCTCCATCCTGGAATGCTTATAAAGGCAATTCAATGTCACCATAGGTAACATTTACAACATGTGATTCTATAAAATAACCATAATATGTAAAACTATCCAAAAAAATACCATGGTACTACAATACCACTACCCAAATAACCATGATGAAACCAACATCATATATGATTAAAGTATAGTGATTTCTATGATATTAACATTGGGAATCCTGTAATGTAGTAATTTCTCAAATGGATTAATTTGATAACTGATCATCACCATAATCTAATGAAAGCTCTAATACAACACATGATATCACATAAACCTCATAACTATTTCCACACACTGTGAGAAACCTATACAAAATAAAATTCTATACTCCTATCAAATATTCATAGTGCAAGGAAACATGACACTACATAACACATTGTTCTATATGAAATTTCAATTTAAATCCCATTAATCCATCTTCTATCATTATTTGAACACCCCCAATATAAAAATTTAAAATATATTGATCTTGGAATATTCATTACATTCCATTCGATACTAGTTTAATTATTCTCAACCTCAAGAATCAAAACAAAGCAGGGAAGGAAACAATATACACACCCCAAAAATATCTAACAAAGTGACGTCTCAAAAAGATAAAACTCCATCACTAGAACATAATCCAATAGAAGGAGAATATCATAATAAAACAACCATTAAAGTGGAATCTAAAAATCATTTTTGAATAAATTTAAAAAAAAAATCTAGATAATGAGCATGAATATGTGAATCATGATTCTATATATACTCCTCCAATAAATTTTACCTCCATAAGTAACAAATAATTGTAATTATATGACCATAGAACACATTCTATTGATGATCCTACTCAACAATCGCCCACCAAAAAATATTATGTTTACCTAAATATCTAACTCCTAGAATCCGGTTACATGATATTTATTATGAATATTTCCTTTAAACTGTTTTTGTTATAAGGAATTATAAATATTATCAAGGATTATTGAAATTGGTAACTAATACTATGCATCTCCAACATGATCTAACACCTCTAAATTCACGACGAATTGGGGATAAGTATTACTAAATTACCTTAATCTCTACTTATCAAAAAGAGGATAAACCATCAAGAAAAAAATATATATTATATCAACCTCCAATAAAATCCTACTACTATAAAATTATGTCTTCTCATATTCCTACACTATTTTATCCTCTCTTAAATAATTTTATTATTTTTAGTTACACATAAAACCACATTTGGCTGAAGGAAAATTGACTATCTAATATTGGTCCAAAACAATGGATATCTACATTGATTCACATATAATTCCTAGAATATATCCTTTCCAATTGAAGAGTGATAATTAATATTATAAAAAACATAATCATAGGTTTGTGCTTCATCTATAATACAACAAAATATAGAATATATAAAAATGAAATATTTTATAATATCTAAATATTATTCTCTCTTTTACCATTCATTTGAGGATGGGATAAAATTATAAGGTATATCTAATATCCAATACCATATTGGAGACCACCCCATATCGATGAGGTAAAATTAAGGTGTTTATTAGAGATGATGATCCTCAAAACCCCATAAATATTAACTATCAAATACACATAATGCATAATCAATGAATTAGTTCCACAAGACTCCTTATGTTCTAATAAAAAAAGCAGAAATTTTCATCCGATCAATAATCATAGAATTTACATAACATTAACATTGAGTTCATGAAAAAATGGAAATTAAATCCATTAAAAAGTCATATCACATCCACCAAGGTCTGTAAAAGGGATATAAAAATAATCAATGAATATAATTCTATTCCTTCACTTAATAGTAGACTATGACTTACTACAATAACTCTGACACTATGTAATTAGTACCCTTCCATTAGATCTAACTCTATAATTAATGATTCATCATTTAAATAAGTCAATTAATAGCTTTCTGTGGGCTGTGAAACATATAATGAACTATATATCACCTCATTGATGGGATGAATAAATATCCTCAAAACAATATCTGATCTTGATCATCCTTTAATCATCCATCATGAGAATCCTCATATAATACATGATCCTATGACATGCCTTCCTCAATGTATCTACACTGAGAATCCTCCACATATTATAAAAAGAAAAATAATATTGTAATTTTTATAGTATACCCATAACATCATCTTCAATCATACTGACATGTATTCATAAAATTTTTTTGTTTAATAAAAATTAATATATTATATTCCTATGTTGAGTGTCCTTAATATTTTCCAATAAATTATTCATCAAATACAATCCCATTCCAATTGATGTAGGATATCATGGATTCATAGTTTTATAAGAACACAATCTAGCATCCTAAGAAATATTCAATATTCATTGAATGAAAATATTATAGAATATTTTTTGATATGTGAAGACCACAAGGAGTTCCCCAATACTATAATGTAGTCACCATTATAGAAATAAAATCATACTAAATAGATATCATGGATGGAATATTCCCTATCATGAGTATATTATCACATATAATCATTTGTTGCCATTGAAACTGAGATAAAAAATAACGTCATTAGGTAAGATGGGAGATGTCAAAAAATGAAATAAACATGATTCCTTCTTCTAGAAACTGATTATCAAGATAACTGAATGTATTATAATTTTCATAACAGTGAAATTCCTAGCATTGATTAGTCCATACGAAGACATAATTATTTCAAGTAAAATCCAATAAAGTGGAATAAATCTAATAGAAATCATACATGTACCCATGTTGATAACATGTAAGATCAAGGAATCTATTATCCTATCCATCATTTGTGAGTAATACCAAATAAAAAACTGAATGTTTTTTTGAGGATTAAATACCACACCTTATAATGTAAAAAACATCCAATTAGAATTAACCACTCAAATCTAGAGAATATACATGGAATGATTCCCATAATTATGAAGGTTATTAATGGATTTCCCAAAATTCATTAAATGAACAACATGATCATATTTCAACATTGAGTACAAGAGTATGTTTCCAATTAACAATAGTATGAATAAATCTAGGAACTCACAAAATACAATGTTCATCAGTCCAATGAAAACAACGAGGGAATTTATGAAAATGAATATTATAAATAATAAATCATGCTTCTCATAACGATGCCTAAAAATTGGAATTTTGATACACTCATCTCTCATATAATGATATCTATACTATATATCAATCATTGAAAACTTATTTCCACCATTAAACTAATTAAAATCACCTTCTATCATTTTAAGGGGTAAAATTTTATTATATATCACCCTTATAAATAGTGGGTAGTATATTGAAAATTATATACTACCAAATTCCCTATCGGTGAATAATACTAGAGAAATATAAGGAAACACACTAGTCAAGATGAATCCCAACTAAACAAAAACATTGATATGAATCCATTATTCCCAATACTTAGCGGGTTCCAACTAATTAGGATTCATAAATATTGTTGAGACATACATATATATATATATATATCATAGACATAATATCATATTGAGGGGGTAGTGTCACAACCTATTTTTTGAAAACATACAAAAACGAAAAAAATACATTCAAGAATGACATTTATAGAACCTTCACCAAGAACACTATAAACTCAACTAATTCAAATGATAATTTCTTAATGAACATACAACCCCTTTGATGATCCAATAAATCAATAAACACCACACGTTTGTCTGCTATATCATGGAATAAAACCCTTTTAAGAATTAATTTATGACCCCATGTGTCATGTAAATTTAATACATAGTAATAATGAAATAATATGGTAACATTTATAGGTAGTAAAAAATATTAGTGGTTGATATTTCCCTATTATTAACTCATATCCTCAACACACATATATCACACAAGATTAACCACAGACTAGAATTGCCATCACATAGGCTACTTGATACATTTTTACCTAATGTCTCAATACATAGACCAAGGTTGGTAAAATAATAGAATTTTATTTCTTAGAACTAGAAAATGATTTCTCCACATTATGATATATGAATATTCTTCCTCAAACAATCATTATACGACCGTTCTATGGAATCATAATGGAATGAATCCCTGAACACCCTACTCTTATACCTCACTAACACTACTCATGACCTCCTCTATAGCCACATGTATCCCTATATCCTAAATTAAGAGAGATATCATGACCTAGTCCTCTACCTTCCCTATCTCCTCTATACTAAATAGGATTCTACTAACTGTATTATGGAAAATTCCATATAATCATCTATTCCATAGGCCATACTACAAGAATATGACCTGTCATATGTTGAACACATAATAAAGTACGTTATTGAATTAAATAATTATAATTAAATTAGTAATGCAAAACATTAATAGGTCACCTCGTAGAAAGATGGGAAAAAATATCTCCTAAGAAGCTTAAAAATTGCTGATGTTACATAATCCCAACCACTCAAAAAAATGTATGAACTGACAAGATCCTCCTTCAGTTGTTATTCTCTCTAATATTTTTTAAGGAATACCCTCATTGAAGGACATTGATTATGAATGTGTTATAATAGCCACGTTTTATTTATATATCATATATAAACACATTGGTATTATTAATGGGGTAACTTGATAATCATTTGTTTATGGAAATGCCTATTCAAGAAGCCACACTCTAGCATCCTCCTGTTCGAAAAACTATTTGAAAATTATGGTATACCATTAAATTATATTCTAATATAATTAATTTTAATACTCCTCTAATAATTATGAAAAAAATTTAATTTCATTACTACATTCATCATCTAATTACAAATCTCAACATTCAACTGCTTCCAAAAAATACCAACTAGATTTTTGAATCCTTATACTGCCCAATGAACAGAACCCACCACTAATGTGTAGATCTATTCATGAAGATAAAACATCAACATGACATATTAGTTGAAATATGGGTTTGACCATTAATTAATATTTTTAATCCCCCTTGAATTTATTCCGTAGAGACAATCAATGTTTTTTATCTTTAATAGTTGTTTGGGAATATTGTACAAAATTTAGTTATTATAGTTTTTTATTTCTATAATTAAATTTGAAATAAGATAAATTGGGGATATTTTCTATGTGCGTGAAAAATGTAAATACAAAAACTGAAAAATATGACACTGACATTCATTATGAAGGTAGAGTTGATCCTAAGGGAGATATAGATTCCGTCATTATTTTCTCTAGTTATTTTAATTTCCCTCTAATAACCATCTCAATTTCCTTTATTGGATTCTATTAAAATATGTATTTAATGTAACTAAACATAAATTTTTTATCTCCAAATCATTTCATTTCTAAACTCCTCTAACATGTTAGGGTAATGAAAATCTAAACTAGGAGTATGATACACTATATACATCTAAATATATCTTATATTAGTTCAAAAAATAAAAAAACCCAATTGTTATATAAAAAACTCTTATTTTATAAAATCAAAAAATCACCATCAATGTAAAATAATTGAATGCTACAAACATTGAGATATTTTCCACTAAATATTGAAAGATTCTTTTATCCAAAAGGATGTATCTTTTCTCAATAATTTATAATTTATTTCAAAAGAATATATGATAGAATACATAACACTTGAGATCATTATTCACTTATGGTGTTGATAATTACTAACCAATATGTGTTTCATAATCTCATAATGAAAATACAATGTAGATCCCCTAGTAGTATTCCATATATTCTATTTCTATCTTCGAAATTTTTTATATAAACTATATTTGCTAGTGAGACTAAATGGCCATAATTCCTTGTTTTACTTGATCAATTAACATTCCATTGGGCTTGAACGAATATCTCTTTCTTTCTTGGTATTGAGAGGAGTGTGGATGATGGAGATCGTGAGAGAAAATTATTGTGAGAAATAATTAAATTATTCCAAAATAAGACATTGGTGTATTTGTAGACATATTTTTAATATTTAATAATTAATTATATCCCAAAAGGCTGATAATATGTCATTAAACCAATAAATAACCCCATTCTATGTGATAAAATAATAATGTTATTTTTATGATGTCATTCTCTAACATGAATGAATATATATATTTGATATAAATTTTGATAAATACCAATTTCCAACAAGAGAAAATTTGGAATGAAAATTTCTTCATTTAACGAAATAATTAATAAATATTTATATAAATATTATTCAACAAATAAATAAATAGAAAGATGTGATTTTCATAATTTGGTGAATAAATATTTATTTAATATTTTAAATAATAAATTAATAAATTATGTAATATATAAATATTTATTTAATATTCTTTAAATAAAATATTGAAAATTATTAAATATTCATGTAATTAAATATCCACCTTTCATGTAAAGATATATTTAATATTTATGATCTATTTATCAAAAACAAAAATTATTTCTTATTTTTCTACGAAATAATATTAATTATATAGTAAAATATAAATAATATTTGACAATTTTAATAGGAAACAATTATTTTGTGAGACTCTCAAAATATTCTTCAAAGGCATTTGGTTGGCTGCTATGAAGTCCAAGATTATTTTCCATAAATGGGTTGTGGAACCAATAGAGGAATATGACATCACATAATTAAAACAACAACATGTGAACAATCATTGTATTATATATTTTATTTTTCTCAATATCTCATCAATATGGATTCACACCCATGTCCTCATCCAAAATATTTGATATTTCTCTCATGAATATCTAATATAAACTAATCAATACCTCATTTTGATTGAATTTATTGTGATGGTTACATCTAAATCAATGTGATAAGATATAAAGAACCATAAATATTGAAGAGTAAAATCCTGCATCACATTATTCAGTAATAATATATCATTCATGGCATACCACACATTACTATGTTTGTACGAGCATATGTCATAATGATTTATGGAAATACATGAAAGTGTGTGAGCCATAAAAAGAATTAATCATTATATTATGGTACAAGGATAATTAACATGATATCAAATATTACTATCCAAATACATAAGAGACATGTGTAATTCCCATTAGAGGCTCTATTCTTATAATCTCCCACTAAGGATATTAAAAATTCAAAACATCATGAGATTATGTCTCATATGATTATGAGTACATTCATATAATAGTCAGCATACTATGGTTTCCATCATAAAATATTATACTACCCTATAATTAAATTTAATAATATCTAAATGAAATTTCATGGTTCTCATAAATGTGGAGAATAATTATTACCTTTCCAACATTGTAGATACTATTGATCATTATTATATTATTATAATTTTGAGAAACAAATTATATGAAATAAGATATTTTATTAATATTCACTTTCTTGAATATACATTAAATATAATGGAAAATAAATTTTTTCGAGAACACCAACTCCTACATAACATCACTTAAACTATAGTCAGCTTATAGTTATTTTTTTTATTTCAATTTCTTATGATATTCTTGTTTATCATGGGTTAAGTATTTAGTTTAGGGCGCACCCTGATTTATTTCATGGAAACTATTCTCATAAGGGAATAAACTCATTGAGAAAAATACGTCTGGATATTATATTTTTGATGTATTTTCATCATCAATATATTTGACCTTGTAAATTTTGAATCATCATTCACTGTAATATTATCAAAATAAAATGTGATATGGCCATTCCAACATGGAACAACACCAATATCATAGATTATGTTTGCATTACAATATCTTTCAATAGCTACCATAAAATCCAAATTATACATGGAAGCACTATATAATCATTGAACAAGAAATCAAAAATTTATTATGTTATAAAAAAACTTCATAGAGAGTGAAGGTATAACCTGAATGTTTGTTCATATCATATTTATCGATTTAGATACAAGAATCTACAAATACTTTGATAATGTATTCCTTATCTCCTCCATGGTCAACGAACATATCCATGGTACACATAGGATATGAAATCAAATTCATGATATCCATATAATAGTGCTCAATTGAATCCTCTTGACATCTTCCTAATGTGGTTATGTTGTAGGAAAGATATATCCTTTCATATTTCCTTATATACATGAGTATACCAATTTTTTTGGATATGAAATCCTTTCAATTCTCTATATGTCCTTGGGATTATGAGGACTCATTTTCGTAGAATTATGAAATAAATGTCACTTTTGAAAAAATCTCATATTGAATAATTCCTTAATAAATCACTTTAGAATAATTTCAATGTATAATCATTATCATATTCTATATAGACACTAGATCTATCATGTTTATTAAAGATCCCAAGAATATATGAGTATATACATATGTTGTTAGTGGAGAAAATGTCTTTGACCTAGATTAAAAATTATGAAAAACTACTATATCATTCCCAATAAGTTTTACATCATCAATATATGATATTAATAAAACTACCAAACTCCCACTAATATTATTATATAAAGAATCCACACAAGAATTTTTAAAAAAATTATTTTATAGATTCAATAAAATATATTCAATGACATGGATGGTTTAATTAATACATAAATAGATATTTGGATGTTTCATACCTTGTCAGAATCCTTGGATATTTCAAACCATAATAATAATTCATATATAAAACATCGGGAAGGGTTCTATTAAGGGAATATATTTATACCTCCATCATCCACATGACATTGTCCTTGTAATGTACAATGGGAAGTTGAATTCTCACTGATTTTAGTGTGGAAACTAGTGAAATGGTTTCATTGTAGTATATTACTTGAGGTTGTTTCAACCTTTTTTCTACTACTCATGTATTATTGGTACAACATTTTCCATCCAATTCTAGTTTATTCTGGAAGACTCATTTACATAGAGTATCCATTAAATCCATCGAAACATCTAAAAAATCCAAATGAAAAGTTTATACATTGAATAAATTCTAGATTACAAGGATCCGTAACATAAATATCATTTTATGACACTTACTTCTTCATAATATGAAATTGAATCTTTATTATATATACATAATTACTTACCAAAATCCTTGATAAGAAATATATATAATTCAGAATTCATTACCTCTCTTATACTCATAAAGATACATATTTCCCTAAAACATAATCTTCCATGAGGCTTTGTGGAATCTATTTTTCATACAATAGTATCGTATATTGGTACACGACATCATTGAATTTTATACCTCTCAAAATATCTCTTATATATATATGATCCCTCTTAAGTAATGTGGAATGTTATAAATGAAAACCATCTAATCAAGGGTGGGGGTTTAATATGTAATATACCCTTGTTTACATGGGGGATACAATAATGACAACCATAGTGAATTTGGGTGAAAGTTTCTTTCTATAAATATATTTAACTAATTATTCAAAATCCAACAATCATAAATGAAACAACATGAGTATATTTCCATAAAATTTCTTATAGAGATTTATATTTTATAATTTAGATGGAACTCAATTTTGAATGTGATCTGGTTTTAGTTATAGGTATATGGAAAATGATAAATTATGACTCGAATTAATAATCATTGAACACACTATGTCTAATAGTGTATGATTCCCTCACCAACATACACCATTTTATAATGGTGTATAAGGAGGATCGTGTTGTCATAAAATATTATATGATTGTTCTTAGTAAATTAATGGTTGATTAAGATATTCTCATTCATGTTGTGAGGTTGATTTCTTAATCTTATTACAACTATAATTCTCATATACAACATTGTATAAATTTAATTTATCGATTGTATCATATTCAGGGATCATTTTTTTGAAAGATAATTATATATATATATAATAAATTTATGAGTAAAAGTTATGTTGTTTTTGTACCAACCATTATTTTCCACTTTAATTATCCCACACAAATATCGATAAAATAAAAATAAAAAAACTAAAGCCCTTTATCATTTTAAATTAATTATGAACTTATACATTTCTCTATACATATATTCATTACATAAAACAAGTTGATTTATTTTAGGTGAATTGAAATATCCATCTTTTTATAATCTGTAAAATTATTATTTTTACATAACATTGTTTTTTATTCCATAGTTGGTTATTTTATTATTCATGTGAACTATTAAAATTGCCTATTTCCATTATAATATTCATGTAATCAAAAATATAAAGAAATTATTTCAATTCTATGTCAAAATATAACAATCATATCATGTACCTACATTTGTGTGCCACATTGATAATACAATATAATAACGCATTTGATCACCTTAAATCCCATGATTAAGGAGGGATTTTTTTCAAACATGGTAGGCCCAAATCAATTAAGGATAGGTATATCTATTATAGTTGTAACATCCTGGTAAATAAAGAATTAGACATTTTCATATGTATTAATATTTGTGAATTAAATATTAATTTTACTTTAAATGGGACGCTATGTTCGAGGGTGTACACGATACGCAACAACGAGTTTATTTGAAATATTATGTTGCACACTAATAATATAATAATATTATTTTAAATTGTAGTTAACGCCTAGCCGTTGTATTGGCGGGACTAATATAACTAACTAAAATATGATTATATATGTTGGTTAAATGTTTTTACATTTATCCAATAATTGTTAGTATCTTAAAATGTTAATGGATCTAATTTTAATCAGAAATACTATAAGATTCAATGAAAGGTCAATTTACCACCTTTTGATGGCGAACAGTCATTAAATATACTGTTGATCACTTTTATATGTCATATTTTACAAAATAAAATTCTTCTTTAGAACCAGGACATCAAAATTTACCTTTGGTATATTTTTGAAATTTTTCTAATAAAATTTATTTCTACATGAATAGTGAAAAATACTGTATTAAAATTCAAAACTGCCTTTTAATATAATTTATTTATAATGTTAGATTATATTTTTAATTGTTTTTAAAGTGTAATTAGATTATATTTTTACCATTTAATCCAATGTTGTTTATTGGAAGTAATTTCACTTGGAAATTGGACATAAACAAGTGTCAATCTTTTGATAGTTAATATTTCTTAAAAACACGCTTTTTGTTTTGAAAACAAGAATTAATTTAAATTAATTAATTCAACTTATATGTATTGAATTTGGTAAAATGGACTTCATTTTTGAATTTGGAATATCAAATATAGCTCAGGATGAAATTTTGGTATTTTTCTGAAAAACGTCAATTTTTGATAAATAGTGAAACCACTAAGTAGTAGTTAAAAATATGACTTTTTCATTTAATGAAATTTTACCACTTCTATGAATTGATATTCGAAAATCCAACATAAATATTTGTAATTATTAAGTAAAATTTGGTTGAATAAGATGAAAATAATTTTTGGAGAATTGTAACTTTTGACATTTTTTTATCGCGGTTAAAGGTAAATAGGGTAATTGAAGGTAAAAATAATATTATAATAATACCAAATTACCATAATACTAGTCTTAAACATATTCGATGAGTCATGGCCGACCATGGGTATCCTTGGATCTATTTTGGGACCCCATGTATCCACTAATGAGTGATAATGCCACTTTATTTTAATTAACATAATGTAATGGAAAAAATGAAAAAAATATAGTTTAGTAAATTAATTTTTACATAGGGTTATCTAAGTTATCTATTAGGCTATAAACATTCATTTAAAATATAATACTATTTCCTACGTCATGTTATTTTTTATATATTTCTTAGAAATCAAATAAATAAAATTATTTATGAAACAATAATGATGCAATGTTTACCTCATTAATAAATGATTTTAATAAATAATATTATAATGACTAAAATAATATCCAAAAGCTATCCAATTACTATTGGATGATTTTATTTAGAATATTAGTCATATTATATTCTACTTTAATATTTTTTTGACCTTTTTAAACAGAATATTATTTAATAATAATATAATATTTTCAAACTTTTTTAAAGAGCCCCTCCTCCCCCTTATAAAAGGACACCAATTTTAACTTATTCCTCACACCTCTAAAGCTCATTGGCTCGTCCAAACACTATCCGACTTGTAACACCCCAGGTAAATAAAGAATATGAAATTTTCATATTTATCCATATTTGTGAATAAAATATTAATATGACTTTAAAGGGGACGCTATGCTCGATGGCGTACCCAACACGCAACAACGAGTTTCTTGGGAATCTTACGTTGCACTCTAATAATAAAATAATATTATTTTAAATGGCAGTTGACATGTAGCCGTTGTATTGGAGGGAATGGATAGAAATTACTAAAATATGATTATATATGTTTTTAAATGTTTTTACATTTATCTAATAAAAGATAAAGGCTTAAAATACAGAAAGAATTCGATTTTAGGCGTATATGCCCTAGTTTTCACTAAAGGTTCACTTATCGCCTTTTGATGGAGAATCGTCATTAAATATAGTTTTGTTCACTATTATACATTATTTTGTACCAAATAAAACTCTCCTTTAGAATCGGGACATCAAATTTTACTTTGTGTAAATTTTTGGTATTTTTCCGATAAAGTTCATTTTTTAATGAATAGTGTAAAATGTTGTATTTTAATTCAAAACCTCTTTTTAATATAATTTATTTATATGATTATAATATCATTTTAATTGGTTTTAAAGTGAAATTAGAAAATATTTTTACCATTAAATCCAATAGTGGTCGTTGTAATTAATTTCACTTTGAAATCAGACTTAAACTAGTGTCAATCTTTTGATACTTATTGTTTCATAAAAACACGCTATTTGTCATGACAGTGGGAATTAATTATTAAATTAATTAATGTGACTTATATGTTTTTAATTTTGTAAAATAGACTTCATTTTTGAATTTGGAATATCAAATATATCTTAGGGTGAATTTTTGGTAATTTTCTGAAAAACTTCAATTTTTGATGAATAGTGAAACCACTAAGTGGTACTTATAAAAAAGTGATTTTTCCGTTTAAATGAAATTTTTCCACCTTTGTGTTTTGAATTTAAAAAATCTGACATTCATGGTTGTAATTAAGAAGTAAAATGTAGTTCAATGGGATTAAAATAATTTTTTGGTGAATAGTAACTTATTAAGTTTTTAATCACGATTAAAGGTAATTAGTGTAGTTTAAGGTAAAAATAATGTTTTAAAAATATGAAATGAACTTGAAACATGCCCTAACATCATTTTATGTGTCATTTCCGACCAATAAAATCTATGGTTCAACTTGGGGACCCCATGGAGCCACTTTGGTTTGGAAATGACATAAATAACTTTTTATTTAATGTTAAAGTAAAAATGACACACACATGAGATGTTTTACTAAAACAATTTTTTCATGGGGTTATACAAGTCATATTTTTGACTATAAATATTCATTAGAAAGCTAAAAATCTCTCCAACATCATAGTATTTCTTTAATAATTTTTAGAAATTATATAAATTAAATTATTTATGACATCATGATGATGAAGCGATGACCTCATTATTTAATGATTTAAATAAAATGGAAAGATAATGTAATATCTAAGACCTAAAAATTACCAAAACCTATTGGATGAGTGGATTTAAAACCCTTATCACCTTATACTCGAAACACATCAATGTGGGACCTCTTATATCCGAATACCATTTTCAAATAAAGTAAAATTTGCTTACTTACCAAGAGTGCCCCTCCTCTCCTCTTATAAAAGGCCCCCACCTCTACCTCCTTACCCACACTCCCAAAGCCTTTGGCTTGGCCAAACCATGACCATTTTGTCTCTCCACATCCCTATCTTACTCCTTGAAGCCTCAATTTTGTCATAAGACTTACCAAGGAAGCCTTTGAGCTCAATCCAAATGGAGTTACCCGATTTTAAGGTAATGTCTTTTTTTGAGTCCTTTACTTTTATTTTGCTTCTCCAACCCCCTAAACTATTTTTATTCTTTTCTTTTGTAACAACTACTGTATCCTCAATATACTAGTATGTTTCTATAATAAGGATTCTAGCTACACTTACACACACCTACATATAATGGTTAACGAACATACTGTTTCCGTGGATGGCGAATTTATGCCTCCCGAAAGGACGATTGTTCAACATTCTTTTAACACCTTCATGGGTGGACATTAAGATGTCACTATATTAATATATGATATATAATATGTTTATGTTTTCCTTATGCTTCTGTATTTTTCATTTTGGGCATACCTTTATGGTTTCCATTATAGGTAAACACGATATCTTCATTTAAGGAAGTGCGGACTACCACCCCCTCAAAGTGATGTGATTCGTTAATGCCATATGTGGGACGTATAAAGGATGGATTTAATGTTATTATATATGATGTTATACTGTAATTATAATATACCTCTATATCATTATTATTTCTTTCCATTATAGTATGAGATAAAAATGAAAGTAGCGTTCATGCGTATGTAGGGATTACCGTCTCCATGAACGGTGCATTTCATTTCTTATCCCCAAATGTAATGTACTATTAAAATTACATGTATATAATGGATATATATAATGAATGATACATCTAAATGATTAATATAATTCTAGAATCAAAATATACATACCTCTAATTTAGTTTTAATTCCATTAATATGACAAAGAAATGAATGTAGTGTCCATGCGTACGTACGGCTTACCGTCTCCATGAACGGTGCATTTCATTTCTTACCTCTAAATGATTATGTAATATTATAAATACATGTATATGCTGGATATATATGATATATATTCTATCCAAATCATGAATATCATTCTGGATATAATGAACCTTTGACCACACGAACAACATGTAATTGTAAGAAGTCCACTTTCGACATAAGAACCAAATATCGAAAAAAAACATTATTAACTTAAATGATTACATAATGTTTATAACATGTCAATAATTGATATAAAAGGAATAATTAACTTTGAAAAGGTTCTTAAGAAAGTTGAAATTAACTCAAGTTTATTATTCAGGATGTTAAAGAACGATCGAGTCAAGTCGGACCCGAGGTAAGGGATCATACTCCTCTCTTTCTTTTTAAGTACACTCTTTTATGTCATTCCTTTTAAAGCTCAACTTTATTGTTATTGGGATGTTATTTTATACTACACTTACTGTAATTTTTATATTATTAGAGACCCTATTCTCTCTCATCAATCCATTTTGGATGTTTTGAGTGGCGCCGTTAGGCTTCCAAATTTTTGTAAGAGATCCAACCTCTCTCTTCCTTTTTAAGTACTCTCCTTTATGTCACTTCTTTTAAGCTCCTATTTGTTATGTTGGGGGATGTTATTTTGTATTCATATTTCTGTAAACTTTATGTTGATATTATGAGAGACCCTATTTCCTTTCATCAATCCATTTTGGAAGTTTTAAGTGGCGCCATTAGGCTACCGAGTTTTCGTAAGGGATTTTTCATATCACTTTTATTCATGTGAGATTTACGCTACATTTGCCACAATTTCCTTTGAGGGGTGTATGTACTGCCAATTATTATACAAATTGTGTAGTATAATTTCATTTATGGGTATTCACATCTTAATTGTATGACCCTTCTTCCATGGGGTGTACGTTTCGAAAGTTACCCAACTCGGTAAGGGGACCTTTCACCCTCCTCTTCTTAAAAGACTTCTTTTGATGGGTCTTTTACATTACATATTGTAATGTTGGGATATGTTCTCATATATCCTTATTGATGTAACATTTATATCCAAGTGATGAGATACACTTTTTATCTCTCATCAAATCATTTTGATGTGACATCGTTAGGCTGTCAAGAGAACTTCTTAACCCAATTTCGATTTCTTTGGGTTCAACATGTAGTTATTGAATATGTAATCCTTTGAATATGTGTGAATGACATTTGATTATTTTACACTTAATATCCACTTATATTTTGTGTATTAATTTGTCACACATAATTATGTAATTTAATTATCCTTAAACCATAGATACCTTCTTTGTAAGGGACTTTGTCTCAATCTCCTTTCATTGAGGCATATTTCGTTTTATACACAACTTTCTTTTATACGGTGTATAAACCCCTTTGACTTTTACTTTTATACAAAAGGAATATTTTTCTACGAAGATTTTTACAAAACGACAAAAAGGAATGTTTCTTTTAACGTACACGGCGACAACGACCTTTTCCGCCCCGCGAGTATTATTTGGTCTTTGGCTTCCTCAACAAGCCGTAATGTTTTTAGATTAAAATAAATACCATATACTCTTTTATGTATTTTGGTATTGAAAATGGTTTTGATAATGGATTCTATTATGTCAATATATTTATGATATATTGTGATTGAAATGTGGAAATGTTATCATTCCTTTATATTGGTTATATGTTTTATGATTTTATATTGGTACTTGGACATTTTAACGGGTGGTTACGTTATAAACCATATGACGGGTGGTGCCGTGAATACCAGGACGAGTGGTTACGTTATAACCTCCAATGCATTGGGTATGGAAGTCGGCCGTATGGCTATTCCATTAAGTATGTATGTAAATTGTCCGTATGTCTATTCCATTAAGTGATATTTGTGGGAGTCGACTGTATGGTTATTCCACTTAAGTATGTTTATGTCCCAAGTTACCTTTATATATGTTATGTGTTCTTTATATGGGTTTTATGGTAATCCTTTGGTTACAAAAAGGTAAGTAATGATATTTTATTCAGTGAAGAGTTTTTACTAATTCATAAAGGTGAAAAGTATTACCTTGATAAAATATACATGGTTACTTTTTGTTATGATAAACTAACCGTTTTTATTCTTTGTGTATCCCTTACTGGGTTTTTATGCTCATCCCAAGTTTTTGAAATGTTTTTCACAGGACTTAGCATGGAATAGGGTCAAGGATGGGATCAAGGGAAAGTCTTTCTACCTAAAACATGAAACTAGACATGTTTCTTTTTAAGAGTTTTTATTTTATGGAAATTTAGTAGAAGAGACTACTTTGTAATCTTTTGAGATGTAATAGTTATGTCCTAATTCTCTAAAACTCTAAACCTGAAAAGATCCTCATTGAGAATTATTCATTTAACTCAATATTAATTAAGGTTTAAGGCAGGGGCCTTATACAACTAATCTCCCTAAATTCCTCTCCTCCCCCAAGAAGACATACCTTAGGCATAAGGCACTTCAAGGGGTCCTTTTGGTTCAAACCAAAGGGAGTTACCAGAATTAAAGGTAACTGTTTCTCTTAAATTCTTTTCATTTATTTTACATCTCTAACCTCTAAACTCTTTTATAAAATTATTTTACAAAAAACCGTATAATCAATATACTAGGATGTTTTTTTAGAAGTATTCAAACTACACTTACACACAACCCCATATATTGTGTAAAGAACATACTGTTTCCATGGAAGGGAAACTAACGCCTGACAAAACGATGATTGTTCAATTATCTTCTACCACCTCTCATGGTGGCCATTAAGATGGCACTATATTTATATATGATATATATTATTTTTATGTTTTCTTTATGTTTTTTGTATTTTTCATTTGTAGCATACCATTATGGTTTCCATAATTGGTAAATGCGATAATTTCATTTTAGGAAGTGCAGACTATTGCCCCCTCAAAGTGATATGACTCGTTAATACCTTATGTGGGCCATATGAAGGATGGAGTTAATGAAATTATATATGATAATATACTGGAATTATAATATACCTATGTAGTGTTATTTTTTCATTCCATAAAAAAATTAAATAGAAATGAAAGTAGTTTTTATGCGTATGTATGGCTTACCGTCTCCAAGAACGTTGCATTTCATTTATTACCTACAAATGTATGTACTATTATAAATACATGTGTATACTGGAAATATATGATATATCTAATATATAAATAATGATTATAATTCTGGATATAATTATTGTTTGACCACATGAACAACTTGTAATTATAAGAAGTCCATTTTGGACTCAACTACCAAATATCGACAAAACAAACATTATTAACTTAAATGATTACATAATGTTTATAACATGTTAGTAAGTGATATAAATGGAATAATAAACATAAAAAGGTTCTTATGAAAGTATAAATTAACTTTATTTTATCATTCATGAGATTAAATAATGATCAAGTCAACTCGGACACGAGGTAAGGATACTTCATAACCTTATTTCCATTCCCTGGGTTGATCTTCTATTTCTAGTTTATGTCTTTCTTTGAATATATGAGAAATAAATTTTTATATCTTATCATGTATTTATATTTTCTTTATGTGTTCCTATATTGAATACACATAATCTATCTTTGATCATTGTAAGGGACTTCATCTCAATCTCCTTTCATTGAGGCATATTTTGTTTTATACAGGACTTTTCTTTTATACGCTATATAATACCTTTGAAATTTCATTTCATTCAAATAGAATATTTTTCTATGAGGTGATTTACTAAATGACAAATGAAAATAACATTTTAACGTAAGCAGTGATAACAACCTTTCCACCATAGCGATTATTATTTTATCTTTTTCTTTTGTAACAAATCATAATGTTTATAAAAGGAAAATAAATACAATATACTCTTTTACGTATTTAGGTATTGAAAATGGTATTTATAATGGATTTATATGTAAATATAGTTAAATGATATATTGTGATTGAAATGTTGAAATGTTATATTTCCTTTATATTTGTTTTATTTGTTATGATTTTGTAATGTTACATGGAGATTTGGTTGGTGGTTATGTGATAAACCAAATGACGGGTGGTGCCATGATAAACCAAGATGGGTGGTTATGATTAAACCTCCAATGTATTGGTTATGGAATTCAGTCGAATGGTTATTCCATTAAGTGATATGTGTGGATGTCTACCGTATGGTTATTCCATTTAATTATGTTTATGTCCCAATTTACCTTTATATGTTCATTGTTCTTTCTATGGGGTTTATGGTAATATTTTGGTTACACAATGGTATGAAATGATCTTTTATTCAGTGAAGAGTATTTACTACTTCATTAAGGTAAAAATTATTACATATGATATGGTTTCATTGTTTACTTGTTGTTTTGAAAAACAAAAAGTTTTCCTTCTTTATGTATCCATTACTAATATTTTTTTTGCTCATCCCAAGTTTTTGAGATGTATTTCACATGACATAAAGTGAATAGGGTCATCGATGGGATCAAGGGAAAGTAATGATGTCTAAAACAAGAAACTGGACATGACCCTTTTTTCCTACTGTTTTTATTTTATGAAAAAATGGAGCATGAGTAGAAGTGTCTACTTTGTAATTTTTGAGATGTAATGTAAATAGCTATGGCCAAAATTTCTAAAACTCTAAACCAGAAAATATCCTCAATGTGAATTATTCATTTAATTCAGGATTATGTAATGTTTTATGGTCGGGTCCTTATAGTTGGCATTAGAGGTCGGTTTAGACAACTTTAGCAGTTAGAATATTGTTAAATTAATTTCCATAAATAAATTTATGGTAATATTGAAATGACATAGCATTTATAGATTACCGTGTTTCTTTGCCTCATATATTTCAGTGTTGAGAGTGGTTTTTCATAGAGGAAACTGGGAAGTTGTAATGGGAAGGAATACATAGGTAAATGAAATTCAAAATCAGTATCCTGAGATGGTTAGAATCAGAATTGAACAGTTTACTAGAGTGATGGATCCAATGACTCAGGTGATAAATGAGGTTGTGTTCATTTATGTAATTTTAGTTTATTCTAAAATCAATTAGGAACATGAAATCCATATAAGGGTTGTCTCGCAAACCATTAAAGAAAAGAAACTATTTAGGATATTCAGAAAGTGTGAGTTTTTTTTCAAAAAAAATCATTCCTTCTTCACATTGTTTCAAAAAATTGAATAATTATCGATCCTTCTAAAACAAAATTATTTGAAGAATGTACAAGACCCACAAATATAACCCAGATCCAAAGTTTTATTGGTTTGTTAGGTTATTACCAGAGTTTTGTTGAGAATTTTTCACGGTTATCTAGTCCAATGAATATGTTAACTCAAAAAGTTGTTATGTTTATCTAGACAAAAGAATGTGATGATTGTTTTCATGAATTGAATAGGAGACTGGTGAATGCTCTAGTTTTGGCACTGCCATCCAGAAATGGTGATATTGTTATCTACAACGATCCATCATTGAAAGGACTTGGCTGTGTTGTAATGGAGAATGATTAGGTAATTTCTTATGCTTCACGTCAGTTGAAACCACATGAGTTAAATTACCCTAAACATGATTTGTAATTAGATGTTTTTATTTTTTCATTAAAAATTTAGAGGCATCATTTGTATGGCGTCAAATGTGAAATATATTCTGATCACAAATGTTTGAAGTATATATTCACTTAGAAAGAATTGAACATGGGACAGAAGAGATGGCTAGAATTAATCTAGGATTAGGATTACATGATCCATTACCATCTAGGAAAACCAAATAAAGTGGCTGATGCTTTTAGTCAAAAAAGTATTTCTTCATTAACCACGCTATGTCTAGAATGAGATCCTATGGTTTATGATTTGATGAAATTTAGAATATAATTTGTTGGTATAGTAAATTCCTCTATTTTGTTTTAGGTGTCAGTGAAATCATCTCTCTCAGACAGAATTAAGTAAGCACAAAAGAAAGAATGTGAGTTTCAGAAAAAGGTACAGTTGGTTAACAAGGGTAATTTACAAATTTTAATATTGATAATGTTTGAGTTTTTAGGTTTGGAAAGAGATTATGTGTGCCTTTTGATTCATAGTTGAAGAATGAGTTGTTATGTGAAGCTCATAGTTCTCCATTTTCAGTTCATCCTAGTAGTACTAAGATGTACAGATATCTTCAAGAGTATTACTAGTGGGATGGGATGAAAACAGATATTGTTTACTTTACTGTGAAGTGTTTTACTTTTAAACAGGTTAAATGAGAGTGGTAATTACTGAAAGGGATGCTTCAGACATTACCAGTTCTAGAGTGGAAATGGGAAAAATATATCCATGGAGTCTATTGTGGGATTACCAAATACATCTCAAGGTAATAATGCAATCTGGGTTCTTGTAGATCTATTGACTAAATCTTATAATTTCATTCATATTCTAGATACATTGTCGCTGGATCAACATTCTCAGTTTTATGTTAAAGAGATAGTCAGGTTACATGTTGTTCCCCTATATATTGTATCTGATCGTGATCCTAGGATTACTTCTTACAATTCGAAAGGCCTTAATAAGTCATTGGGTACTGAATTATATTTTTCTACAAATTTTCATCCAAAATCAGATGGAAAATTATAGTAAACAATTCAGACCTTGGAGGATATTCTACGCGCTTGTTCACCGGATTACCAGGGATATTCAAACAAACATCTTTCTTTGGTTGAATTTTCATATAATAACTTTTTCATTCTAGTATATAGATGGCTCCATTATAGGAATTATATGGAAATCATTTTCGAACTCTAGATTTTTGGGATAAGTAGGTGAAAGGAAACTGATGGGACTAGAGTTGGTAGAAGAGATGGAAGAAAATGTTCAGTTGTTTCAGAAGCACATGAGAACAGCTCAGAGCATGCAGAAAAGTTACGCAGATAACCGAAGGAAGAATATTTATTTTGACGTTGGTGATAATGTCTTTATCAAGGTTTATCTTTGGAAAAGTGTGATGGATTTTGGTAATAAGGTAAAGTTGAGTCCGAGGTTCATTGGAAGCTATGAAATACTGGATAATGTTTGATCAGTTGCGTAAAAAGTGGGTTTACCTCCACGGTTATCTCAGGTACACGGTTTTTTTTCAGGTTTCAATGTTGAGAAGGTATATTCAAAATTCATCTCATGTTTTGAGCCCAAAGATAGTTCTGTTGGAAGAGAATCTCTCTTGTGAGGAACAGCTAGTCCAAATTCATTACCGAAGAGAGCATGTTTTGCAGAATAATTTAATTCACCGGGTAAAGAAATTGTGGAAAAACCATATGGTTGGAGAGGAAATTTGAAAATTTGAAAATGATATGGGGGATATGTACCCCCACATTTTTTATATGTGAATAAAATTGCGAGGATGCAATTCCCAAAATGGGGGAAGGATGTAACATCTCGGGTAAATAAAGAATAATAAATTTTCATATTTATTAATATATTTGAATTAAATATTAATTTTATTTTAAAGGGGATGCTATGTTTGATGGAGTACCAGATACACAGTAATAGGATTCTTTGAAATCTTACATTGCACACTAATAATATAATAATATTATTTTAAATGGTAGTTAACGACTAGCCATTGTATTGGCGGGAATTAATAGAACTAACTAAAATATGAATATATATATTTTTTAAATGTTTTTACATTTATGCAATAAAAGTTACAAGATTAAAATTTTAATGAATTTAATTTTAAGAATAAATACTCTAATATTCCTTAAAAGGTCAATTTACCACCTCTTGATGGAGAACCAAAATTAAATCTAGTTTTGGTCACTTTTATACGTTCTATTTGAAAAAAATAAACTTCTTCTTTAGAATCAGGACTTCAAAATTTACTTTGGGTAAATTTTTGGTATTTTTATGATAAAATTCATTTTTTATGAATAGTGAAAAATACTGTATTTTAATTCAAAACTGCCTTTTAATATAATTTATTTATATAGATATATTATCTTTTTAATTGGTTTTAAAGTGCAATTAAATTATATTTTTACCATTTAATCCAATTTTGGTCAATGGATGTAATTTCACTTTGAAATTATACATAAACAAGTGTCAATCTTTTGATAGTAAATATTTTTTAAAAAGACATTTTTTGTTTTGACAATGGGAATTAATTTTAAATTAATTAATGTTACTTATGTGTATTGAATTTGGTAAAATAGACATTATTTTTGAAAGTTGAATATAAAATATAGATTATCCTGAATTTTTGGTGTTTTTATGGAAAAACATCATTTTTTGATGAATTTTGAAACCACTATGTAGTAGTTAAAAATCAGGATTTTTCATTTAAATGAAATTTTAGAGATTCTGTTAATTGAATTTTTAAATTCTGACATACATGGTTGTTATTAGTTAGTAAAATTTTGTTTAATAAGATGGAAATAATTTTTGATGAATAGTAACTTATGACTTTTATTTTCCGGGGTTAAAGGTAAATAGTGTAAAATCAAGGTAAAAAGAATATTATTATAATATAAATTTACCTTCACACTTGTCCTAGCCATACTGGATGAGTCATGACCATCCATGGTCACCCTTTTGTCGATTTTGGGACCCCATTGATCCACTTAAATGTGATAATGACACTCTATTTTAATTAACATAAAGTAAATGCAAAAATGACACAAACAATTATCTTTTAGTAAATTAATTTTTACATTGGCTTATATAAGTTATCACATCGACTAAAAATATTAATTTTATATTTAAATATATTTCCTATATCATGGTATTTTTTTTATATTTTTTAGACATCAAATAAATAAAATTATTTATAACACAATAATAATGCAATGTTTACCTCATTAATAAATGATTTAAATAAAAAATATTATAAAGACTAAAATAATATCCAAAACCTATCCAATTACAATTGGGTGAATTTATTTCAAATATGCGTCATCATATATTCAACTTTAATGTGTTTTTGACCTTTTTAAATAGAAGATATGTTTATAATAAAATAATATTTTCGAACATTTTTAAAGAGCCCCTCCTCCCCTTAAAAGAGGACACCACTTCTAACCCATTCCTCACACCTCTCAAGCCCCTTGGTCATCCAAACTCTACCCAATTAATCTCCATGAATCCCAATCCTCCTCCTATATGTCTTACCTTAGGAAGAAGTCACTTTAAGTGGTCCTTTTGGTTTAAACTAAAGAGAGTTACCCAAATTAAAGGTAACAGTTTCTCTAAAATTATTTTCTTTTATTTTACTTCTCCAACCCCTAAAATCTTTTTATTACATTATTTTATAAAAAAACAGTATCCTCAATATAAAAGGATGTTTTTATGAGGAGTCAAAAAACACTTATACACACCCCCATCTAATGGGTAATGAACATACTGTTTCTATGGATGGAAAACTAATGCCTCACGAAATAATAATTGTTCAATTATCTCCTACCGCCTCTGATGGGGAAATTAAGATGGAACTGTATTTATATATGATATATATAATGTTTATGTTTTATTTAGTCTACTGTATTTTTCATTATTAGCATACCTTTATGGTTTCCATAATGGGTAAACGTGATAATTTTATTTTAGGAGGTGCGGATTACAGCCCCTCAAAGTGATATGACTCGTTCATGGATAATGTGGGACGTATAAAGGATAGTGATAATGAAATTATATATTATATTATTGTACAATTATAATATAACTATGTAAAATTATGTTTTCATCCCACTAAAAAAATGAAATAGAAATGAAAGTAGCGTTCATGCGTACATACGGCTTAACGTCTCCATGAACGGTGCATTTCATTTCTTACATCCAAATGTTATGTACTATTATAAATAAATGTATATACTGGATATATATGATATATATGATATATATATCCTTAATATATTTTTGGATATATTGACCTTTTGACCACATGAACAATATTTAATTTAAAGAAGTCCATTTTTGACTCAAGTACCAAATATCGACAAAACGACCATTATTAACATAAATGATTAAATAATGTCTATAACATGGTAATACGTGATATAAAAGGAATAATAAACTTAAAAAATTTCTTATGAAATTGTAATTTAACTTTATTTTATTATTGAGGATATTAAAGAATGATCGAGCCAAGTCTGACACGAGGTAAGAGAACTTCTTAACCAAATTTCCACTATTTGGGTTGACCTTCTCTTTCTTGTTTATGTCGTTCACTGATTTTGTGAGAAATCAATATTATATCTTATAATTTATTTATAATTTATTTATTTTTTCCTATATTTAATACACATAATCAATCTATGATCTTTGTAAGGGACATCTTGTCAATCTTCTTTCATTGAGGCTTATTTTTTTTTATACACAACTTTCTGTTATATGATGTATAACACATTTGACATTTCATTTCATTCAAATGGAATATTTTACTATGAAAAGATTTACCAAACAAGAAAACAAATAATTTTTTAATGTAAGCGGTGGCAAAGACCTTTCCACTGCCCTGAGTATTATATGATCTTTGGATTCCTTAACAAGTCGTAATGTTTTTAAAAGGAAAATAAATACCATATACCCTTTTACGTATTTTGGCATTGAAAATGGTTTTGATAATGAAATTTTTTATGTCAATATATTTAAATGATATATTTTGAATGAAATGTGGAAATTTTATCTTTCCTTTATATTTTTTTAGGTGTTATGATTTTGTAATGGTACTTGGACAAATGACGGGTGGTTACATGATAAAACAAATGACGGTGGTTCTGTGTTAAACCAGGATAGGTGGTTACGTTATAACCTCCAATTAATTAGGTATGGAAGTCGGCTGTATGGATATTCCATTCAGTGGTATGTGTGGAAGTCAACCGTATTGTTATTCCATTTAATTATGTTTATTTCCCAAGTTACCTTTAAATGTTATGTGTTCTTTCTATGGGTTTTATGGTAATATTTTCGATAAAAAATAGTAAGAAATAATCTTTTATTCATTGAAGAGTATTTAATTCTTCATAGAAGTAAAATGTATTACTTATGATAGGGTAGTCATGGTTTACTTGTTGTTTTAAAAAACTAACAGTTTTCCTTCTTTGTGTATCACTTTCTGAGATTTTTATGCTCATTCCATATTTTTGAAATATTTTCCAAAGGACATAAAGTGTATAAGGTCAAGGATGGGATTAAGGGAAAGTCATGCTATCTAAAACAAGGAACTGAACATTACTCTTTTTTAAAGAGTTTTTATTTTTTGAAAAAAATTGAATTGGAGTAGAAGTATCTACTATATAATTTTTGAGACGTAATGTAAATATTTTTGGCCTAATTCTCTATAACTCTAAACCTAAACAGATCCTAAATGTGAAATATTAATTTAATTCATGATTATGTAATGTTTTATGGCTGGTTCCTTATAATAATTACCTTGAGTGGAAATGGGGATGTATATTCACTACACAAATGTTTGGAATTGAATATCATATGATAATTTTGGTAACATAAAAATGATAAATAAATATACATAGAAGGGTTTAATGAGAGTAAAAGTGTTATATCAGAAATTTTAAATATTAAATAAAATATGTCGTGTATATGAGATAATATATAGACTTAAATGATTTTAAATCAAATGTAATTATATTGAAATGCTACTTAAATAATGACGGTAAATAGTAGTTCTCTTTCCTTGAGAGAGAGCTTCTAAAATATTATGTGGCACTTCTTAATAAAACTGGGGAACCATCAGAGGGATTTTGAGATGTACAGTTAGATTAAATTCATGGAATATTTGTTTTGAGTGAAGAGGAATGGGAGGATGGGAGTGTTTTTATTTTGAATGAAGGCGAATTCATTATTAATTTCAATTGATAGGTTTTGGACTCTATATTATAAAAAAATCAATACCACAGACCATACCATGGTTATTATAACTAATTTCTAAAAAGTATCTGTGGTTTAATATTTTTAATATGTCTATTAACTAAATTCATTAATATAATAGACATTTCGATGTGGTTGTGAGTAATGTTCATAAAGAATTAGTTTTACGATCATAAAATATAATATAATTTTTCGTGGACTTTATAAAAGTTTATAAAATTATTAGACAACATTCAAAACAATATTAAGTAAATGTTAATCATGATATTGGTTTTTATACACATTATTGTATTTATTACATCTATTTTTGGCTTTTATAATGTAATAATACATATATTATATTTATAACATATATAATTTTTACCCAATAATTCGACTAAATCAAAAAATTATCAAAAAATCACTGATGGATAATTTTAACATTATTATTTCCAATATAATATTTATTATATATATATAATTCAATATCCATTATTTTCACTTTAAAATTGATAATCTATATTTATTAAAAATAATCCTTATTTATGGTCATAAAATTCCCTAACCCTTTTAAAAATTATATTATATGTCATAAAATTATATTATCATTTAAAATTAAATAAATATGATTTAATAATAATGTTTTAGGAAATATTTTACTAAAAATTTTAATGAATTTATAAAAACATTGTTTTTATTGAAACTATATATTTTAAAGGAATACAATTTCAGTTTCCTCATATTAAAATCAAATTATTATGAAACTCGTAAATTTATAATTTATAAAGTCAAAATTAAAGTGAAAATGTTATCATTATTTTATAAAAAATTTAAAAAATTCATACTTATAGGGTTATGAAATATTGGCCTTTATAACACCCGTGTATTCCTTAAGGGTTAGGAGTGTTTGGGGACACTTTCATGGGGAGATTATGTGATCTATGTTAGGGAAATGATATATATATATATATATATATATATATATATGCTCGAAAACCTTCCATAAACAATTTATCTTGATATATAGTTGATGAATATTGTTTTTGTCTTGGTATGGAGAAATGTCATCAGATTCCATCTCTGTTGGAAGCTTTAATAAATGTGTTTCATACAGTACAATCAGACCAATTGTTCTATTCCTTATTTTGTTTCTCTTTGTGAATTGGATATATCAAAATCATTACTATATAGACAATTAAAAACTCACTATAAAATGGATATATTATCATCAGAGATATTTATTAACGTTATAATATAACTTATAACAATCCGAAATAGTGAAAATAATTCATGTTCTTTCTATAATTTCAATTCATAGTAAGGATTTAATTCATTTGGAAAGGGAATTTTAGTTCTCAAAAAATGAGTCATCACAGTATTCCATAATTCATAAATTTGACCCATGAAATTTCATATAATACACTAAAATCGAGGATTATAAATTTTCTTAATTACCTATTTTGGTTTTCTTATTGCTTCCTCAAACATTGATTTCAACACGAGACTTAAACAAGTGATTTACCCTATTTTGAATATTTTTTCACTAATATCTTTGATCATAGCTTGATTATACTCATATAAAATCCAATTATATGATATTATAAACTTATCATTTAGTAAATGTGATGGGTATACTATGTACTTCCTCAATAGGGATACCTGGAACACATGATTTGGATGAGATATCTTCGGTGGGAGTGTTAGTCGATATGAAATAACTCTGATGTTGTCAAGTATATCAAAGGTGCCATTGTATCATGGACGATGATTTTCCTTTTTTAACATTATTTGACTTTATTCCATTTAATTATATGGTGAATCAATTTTTATATGACCTCAAACTTTAGATCCTGTAGATAGTTGCCTATATTTTGTTCTATTGACATTCTATGGATTTAATTTTACATTTAATGGCTTGGGCCTTTTATTTTCATATCTTGGAAATATTCAAGTCCAATCAGTTTATACAATCCAAATTGATGCGTGTATAATAGATTCCAACATTTTATCCCATTAATATACCCAAAAGGTGGATTTGGAATATCATAATTGAAAAAAATAAGATAACTCAAATTAGGGTAGTTATTTATCAAAACATCATGGAAATACATTTAACATGGTCTAATCATATCCTATAGATTTTTAACTATTATATATGGTTTTCCATTCATTTTAGAGTGATATTTAGTACAAAAAAATTTATCCATATTAAATGATTACCTATGAATTATCTAGAACATCAATGTATACTACATATCTAAATTAGATAAAATGGAAAGAGTTTAACAATAAATTTTTACCACTACTATACTGTATATCTTGTTACGATGTTCAGGAGTGAAATATTATTTCATAATAATGAAATAAATTGACTTCTCAAGGTGAGATACTTCCACCCGTATGGAATTATTGCTTTTATATGTCATAGGATTCTAATAATGAAATACATGGTTATGTTTTCCCATTTCTATTCTATTATGTGAAATAGTTCCATAATACCATTAGACTTATTTCATTATACATTAACATGTTATCATAACTTCTACCAATATTCATATTCATTAATCTCCCACTTTATGTTATCCCACAATATGCTTTTATTTAGATCTCAATTCTCTTATTTTATTGTGGCTGAATATAGAATGATGAAGTATACATATCATCCCAAAGATAATTTTTCTTCCCTGGTTATTATGGGACACATATCTGAGTTGCAAACCATAAAACTCTATATTTTTCATTGATGACAGGAATAATATTTTTTTAAACATTCCATATCACCTAATCGTCTTTCTAGGTCTCAATTATATTCTA
The DNA here is from genome assembly GCA_963277665.1 of Viscum album. NCBI lineage: Eukaryota > Viridiplantae > Streptophyta > Magnoliopsida > Santalales > Viscaceae > Viscum > Viscum album. The sequence continues at coordinate 619,544,362 of OY728167.1, read as the reverse complement.
AATAATTGATATTGAAGAGGTTATTTGAGAAAGTATAGATTAATATCATGTTTTGTACCATATCTATACATTTCATTTCATTGAAGATTAGATCCCTTATAAAACCTCAGTATATATTGGGCTATAGGATCCTTTCTGCTAAATGAATTGTCCACTTTTCGTCCTTCATAGTTTTTTTATTTTGTTGAAAAATCGTAATTCATGATAAGCTGTTAGAACCCTATTTGATGAATATTATTCTATTTCTTATGGAATGTTTTCATAAGCCTTTTATGATATAAATATATTCCACACTTCTCCAGATTGATATAATTTTATAAATATTAAATGTGAAGATCATGATTTCCAATTCTAGATCATTTTTCAGTATTTCAATACATGAATGTTTAATTGAAGGTTGTTATAGAATAAAAATTTTCATTTAGTTTGAGTAAAAACACGTGACATATATTAAAAATTTTCCATGGACCACAATTCATTTATCTCTAGTTGGTAAAGTGATAAAAAGTGATGTTATTATCCTCCTCATTAATATATTAATTCTCTCCACACATTGATTATTCAAATCAAACCAGAATCCATTTTTAGTTATCACGGTTAGTGGGCTTGAAAATCATGAATATTTTATCAAAAATCCATGGATGTACCTAAATAATACATGAAATTTATGGATTTAAATTCACTGATTTTATTATGGTACATCATTCAATTTCCAATACTTTGAAGGATATACATATATCCCTTTACATGTGATAACATTCCCCATGAATGCTTAATTCTTCATCAAAAAACACATTTAATAAAAATACTCAAAATATTTTCATTCTTCAAGTTCCTCTAAAAAATTTTACATGGATCTCATGTTCCTCCATGGTTTTGGACTAGATAAGAATATCATATATGCAGAACACCACACCTAAAATATTATATTCATCTATTATATGAAATATTTTGTAGCATTAATGATTCTATGTGTAATCACTATGAATACCTAGTCCTCATAACATATTTGAAAAGAAGCCTTGGGGATATCCTACATCTTAAACATTACTTGAAAATATCTTTATTAAAGATCCAACATGGATATATATTGTAATACACATATAAGATCAATAAAAGATATAAATATTTTAATAGGATACTTCTTAATTATAGTGATCTTATTTAGCTCATGATAATTAATTCATATGATCATTGGCCCATAATTCATCATGAAAAAAAGTAATTGTTAACTCATTGTGAATTACATGGGCATGAAATCCAATTTTATATATTATAATATAGATAAAATTTAGTTATTTGATGTTGAATATTGCAAAATTTTTATCAGGTCATGGATATTGGAAAATCTCTGGGTATCGATTTGATTGGGAACTCAAACTCTCAGCTTGGAGGATGACTATAAAATATTTTGGAAAACATCAGTGGATTCACATCCCACTGGCATGTCATCGAGGATGGTATTTTCTATAAAATAAATCATTAATTCTTGATATTCTTGACCACAAGTAAATAATATAAATAAGTGTGATGATTTATCCAAAAGATATTCATCCTCTTCCTAACAATTTTATAGTTTTAGTGGGAAATATTTTGACATGGATGATGATTTCCATCTCATGAAAATTTAATTTGGATTTATAATATAAAATATATTACATTCCCAATATATAATAAAATTACATTAAATGGAATTTCAATAATATTCTCAAGGAAATTAAGAATAAAAAATATTTTAGGAGATTATTTATATGAGAGGGAAAACACAATTGTCCAATTTTTTTATATTCACAAAAAAACCTAAATTCTATGTTTTGAGGTTGTGTATAAACTGTTCTACTAAACATTCATGATATCAATTTATTATTAGAATAAAAATCATATAGTAATGTTTCTATCATTGAATGAACATATATCTTATATATCACTAGTTTTTCTTCAGGATCAACCTTATCAATTGTGAGAACAAAAGACCTCCCTTGCTTTTTAGGCCATGGAGGTTGGTGTCATTAGTTTTCATCAACAAAAAATGGAATTTTGAAATTATTCAAATTTTCCATATCAATTTTAGGTGAATTTTGATGAAATATGATGTGGTATTACTATATAATCCATCTATTCTAATACATTTAATAGATTCTATATTGGGAAATAACGATATTGGTGGAACTCCATTACACAAAAAATGAATTTCTTTATCCCATTAAAAAAAATTATAGGATTTTCTTTCCACCGTTTTTTAAAGTTGTAAGTTAAAATTTATTTCCATAATGATATTTATGTATCAAAAAACAAGAACAAAAATCAATACACCACTTATTATCACCATACCCATGATACCCTTTAAATTCATTGATCAATATTTTTAATTCTAGGGAACATCATATAAATTTTTTCATATAATTAAATTTATTGAATAAACAGATCATTTCAAAAAATCTTCTTTAGTCCACCAAATAATTGATTAAATTTACATTTCATGTAAATGAATAATATAGAGAAATTTTATACCTATATTTTTATGTTAACATCATATTCCTTGTTGTATTGATAATATTTTTTTCTTGTATATAAATAAATCCATCTCAAATTTATGGTTGAGAGTGTGTGTAAAATATTTATCTACATTTTTTGGAATTCTTTCCATTCCATCACATTTAACTCCTCCTAATAAATTATATTTTTTTATTAACATCCACTATTTATTATATTTTTCATACATATGATAAAACTATGGCATGACTTGATATTTTTAGGTGACACCCCCATAATTCAATAAATAAGGAATCATACGATTCACTAAATAACATAGGAATTTCCCACATGAATGTCTCAATTAGAAATTTATTTGTATTTAGCAGATATGGGTGTTCCTCCTGGTTTATGTTTCTATAAAACATGATTTATTATGAAATTATAATCATGAAAACATTTACTCCTACTCCATTTAATTAGACCATCTTATTAGAGAATTTTTCACATTTCCCATTTCATTTTTGTTGACTCAATTTCTCCTATTACCATCCATTTACTAAAATAATGGGAAAATTAGGGAGGATAATTTTTAAACTAATATACATATAAATGAAAAACCATAGAAATTCATTGTATAATTAACTAATGAAATGTATTATTTAAACTATGAACTTATATGATTCTATATATGTTATCCATGATCTATTTCCAATCATAATATCATATAAACATTTTTTATTCCCTTAATAATGGTTAATATATTGATTTTTAATTTATATAATAAGATCCCTAGGAGTTAAAACCATGTTTTCATAATTTAATCATTGTATTGTAGTAACTGAATATTGATTCTATTGAATGCAAACTTTTAGGGTTATAAAACATAAGTAAAAATGAACAAGATCCACATGAAATTGAAGTATCCTGATGGAGATTTTATTAATTAGAAACCACACGATGTATATTTTTCCATAAATGTGGTTAATTTACCTATTTTTAGTATTACCCTTAATCCATTAAATACCTTTTTATAATCCTAATTCCAAAAAATAATTGGAATTTTATCTGATACCATAAATGATAACCCAACCATTAATACACCTTAAATCATGATTTATATCAATAATATACCCAGAATACAACCATGGAAGATCATGGGTCTCGGTTTTTCTAGAATATAAGGTACATTGAACATTAAAATGAAATTTGGGTACAATAACATTATTTAAAAACTCTAAAAATTCCCTTATATTACATTTATACTTTTATTTTACATGATATTACTTGGAAATGTACAATAGAAATGTGTGTGGTATAACGCCCAGAAAGGGAATAACAAAATAATAACATAATGAATGTAATACTTTTCGGTCAAGAGGTATATTTATGTTACAGTAAATCTTAATATATATAATCATGAACTTCAAATCATGATATAATATTACAACATAAATGTAATGCCCCAATCCCAGTTACCCAGATCCGGTGCATTATTTTAAAACATTGCAATGATTACAAGGAATCAAGTCCCGAAGGTCTGATCAGTTTAGCAGTCATGGAAAATAGATTGAATACATTAACTTTACATTAAAAATTCAAACATAAAACACAGAATAGATATTTCTTTATGATCACCATTATTACCTTTAGCTTAACCCTATATATCAATCATAATACCCTTCTTGGAATCCAAGAAAATTAAAACATAAGAAAGGGGTGAGCTCAGATGCCCAGCAAGGGTAAATAATTTAGCGGAAGCTATAAACAGTTAAGGCAAGATGTGTGATAAAGAGAACATCATTTTTAAACATAAACGTTAAAATAATATGGAAAAAATAAATCAAACATTTACATATAAACATGCACATGGATATTCTACTAGTCGAATAATCACATGTAATAACTAATTTTATAATGAGAGAATGCCTAACACTGGACATCATTACCACATGGTCAAGGCCTCGTGCCAAGACTACAAATAAATTTTTTGTCAAAGCCTTGTGCCAAGACACTACTTTTTCTCATGAGAACTACCGATGCATCGAGGAGAAATAGTAGGCTCCACCTGTCACTTACTAAGTCCACTGCATTCCTTATATAAAATTTTGAAACATAACATAAACATTCGTATTAAACCTAGAATACGAAATTTCAATACGTTAACCATAAAACATGAATGGTAAAAAAATTTCAAATCCAATGTCCAACATATCTTATGTCATTCAATACAATATTTAAGATTTTATTCATAATAAATCAACCTCAATCAAGAATAATATCCAAAAATGATGTTTACATAGTTGAAAATAATCATTAAAACTCTTTGAGAAAAATATTTTTTTTAATCATTTAAATGTAACGCATTTATAAAGGAAATCATTTAAAATAGATTTTTAAATCAAAGTGTCCCATACCACTTTGAAACATTTGAAAATAATTATTATTTCAAAACATTAATGTCCATATAAATAAATACTTAACTCCATTTTTAAAACATGCACATTAATTAAAAATATTTAGAAAGATAAATCTTTAAAAGATTTAAAATTCTGATCTTGATAAAGAATAACTTTCACAAATCCTTAAAATATTCATTTTGGAATTTTTTTTATGAAAAATTGACATGGATGATAAAAATTTCTTAGTAAATACTTACACATAAAAAATCCCGCATAATGATGAGATTGAGGAATTAACCCTTACCTTTCACTTTCTGTTGGTCGAGGGTACGTTTAACCACCTATATAAGGATCATGGTATGTTATTAAGTTATACCATATCCATATTAATATTTATGATATCATATATGATTCATCTATGACTCTATACTTCCCATTTAATAAAAATTTCCTTGTTGATGTAACATTTTGGGTAATAATCGTTTTCTTTATCGTATGTGTTTTAACTTGTTATTCTTGATCTTATCACATAGATCATGATTTTCATACTTATAGAATATAAAAAATGATTTATATATCATATATATTCAGAATCTATATATTCAGAATTTAAATATTTATAATAGACTGATTTACTAAATGGAAACACCGTTTATGGAGACGGTAGGCCGTTCGTACGCATAAACGCCGTTTCTATTTTAATGTCATATTGAACGTAAGTAAGTGATTGAGATATATGTAAATACATATATACATATATATATATATATGTGTATATATCCAGTAGAATTATTATGTCATATATTAAATACTAATTAATAATATATATTTTTATAATCTTCGTTTAATGGTGAACGGGGAAATGATTCTCATCGCGTTGTGGAAACGATAATCCATACGTACGCACGAGTGACAATATAATTTCATTAAAGACATGTAATTGGATGGTATATTAATTTTATAGAGACATTATCATGTTACATTAATCATTTATATACATATTACTCATCATTATATCCTTCCAAATAACATAGTGTTGAATAACAAATTAAATCACGACTTCGAGACGGTAAGCCGTACGTACGCACTCATGGTGACGTTATCATTAATAGGATAAATAGAATAATGAATATGGTTGTACCATATTTATAATAATATCACAGTATATATTCATCGTACTGGAGTTATTATTTTGGTATGGTAATAACAAAGAATGAGTAAGTGGAAAAAGAACTTGAGAGAGGGTGGTAAAATAATTACCTCTTCTTGGGGTTCTTCCTTTTGATATGATAAAAAGGGCTCCTTAGGACGGCTTTATGACCAAGGTAAGGACTATAGGATGAATGGAGGATAGTTTAGGGGATAATTAGGTAGGTTTTGGCCAATCCAAATGGCTTTGGAAGTGTGAAATTATGAGAAGGGGAAGTGCCCTTTTACAAGAGAGGTGATGGTCACCTTAGGAAAATCTTGAAATATAATTTTATAATAAAATCATTTTTGGTTTATAATGGATCCAAACTAATTTATTTAGAGGATAAGGTGGGTATGCATCGAAAACCACTCAACCAATAGGATTTATACTGATTTGGCTCACTACATTAACCTTGTCTTTTAGATTAAACTATTAGTTAATTAGTTTGACATTTACCTTATCACTTTGTATTTTTGTATTATATGGTTAATAAACTTACTATAAACATCCTAGAGAACCAAAAGTGGTTCATTAATGACATATATAATAATATTTACAACATTTTGCCGAATCATAGAATTTTTGGAATATAATATAAATTAATAATATAATATATTGTTTAAAAAACACTTTTATGTCAATTTTGACACTATTTGGTATTTTTCTTTTTTAATTCATAACAGTATTATTACATTGAGAAAAATTCAATTAATCAACCATAACATGTCATATTAACCTATAATATTTGTGGAATTCATTGAATGTCTCAGATTAGATTTATTTGGATATTTATAATATCAATTGTATCAATCATTCATTAATAAGGTAATTAATGCATCATCATTGTTTCATAAATAAAATAAATTATTTCATTTCTAAAAATTATAAATAAAATACCATTACATATAAAATCAGTTTACATTTCTAATGAATATTTATAATCTAATTTATCTTATTTATAACCCTATATTAAAAATGTTTTAGTTATTGAACAATATTTTTAACTATTTTATCTCTTCTTTAAATAAAATAATAATAAATGTCCTAATATAATCGAAGTGGACCTAAATGATCATATTTTATAACTAAGGTAGTTTTTAGTCGATTTAAACTTATCCAATAGAATTAGGACATTAGTTAGGGTAAGAATAATATCATTTTTACCCTTAATTACCCTATTTACTTTTAATCGTGGTAAATAAAAGTAAAAAGATACTATTCACCAAAAAATATTTTCATCTTATTGAACCAAATTTTTCCTACTAATATCAACCATGTCTCTTGGATTTTTGAAATTCCACTCATAGAAGCGGTAAAATTACTTTTTATGTGAATTTGAAAATTCTCTTAGGAGGTGGGTAAAAGATAGTGAAAAGATCAATAAAATTTTATATATCTAATATTATTACAAAATGACTCCAATGAATTAAATAGAACATATATGTATTATGAATCTATTTTTACCTAAAATAAATTTAAATAAATAATTATTTAAATTAAAAGTCGGTTTTAACCAATAACGCAGTGGTATTCAGTATTCATCAAAAAATGAATGTTTTCAGAAACATATCAACAATTCACCCTAAGCTAATTTTGATATCACGTATTCGGAAATGAAGTCTATTTTACCAAATTCAAAACATAGAAATTTCATTTATTAATTTAAAATTAATTCCCGTTGTCATAACCAAAATGCGTATATTTAAGAAATAATATCTACCAAAAGATTGATACTTATTTATGACCAATTTCAATGTGAAATTACATCTAATAACCAAAATTGTGTTAAATGGTAAAAATATAATCTAATATTACTTTAAAACCACTCAAATGAATAATTTAACACTCTAAATTATTTTGATTGAAAAAGTTGTTTTCTGTTAAAATATAGTAATTTTCACTATTCACCCAAATAAGAAAGATATCAGAAAATCACAAAACATTTATTGAAACTAAATTATTATGTCCCGATTCTAAAGAAAAAGTTTATTTTTTCCAAATTGAATATATAAAAGTTTCAAATATTTCATTTAAAAAGGGTTCACCATTAAAAGGCGGTAAAAGTGCATTTTTTTAAAAAAATACTTCTTTTATCTGAAAAAAATGTATTTTTTCTTAAATTATGTTGAAGAAACTCATAATATGGATTCTAAAATTATATGGATTATATAATGTTCAAAATTTAGTAAATACTATTCGTAACTACTTTTGAACGGCTAGTTTGGTAAGTCGTGGTTCGCTTGAACTCAGTGTTTCGTGTAGTTCAAGTTATTGAATTACTTTGATGAAATAATGGACTATGAAATCTTGGGGTGTTACATTATTCCCTCTTCAATAAATTTCATCCTTGCTATTTGAAACAATTCTTCGAAAATAAAAGGTTGAAAATAGATAATTCCTTTGTGGAAAACCCACATCAGAAATAGGGTTAATAAAATTTAGATTCAATAAGAGGGAAAGGGAAATGAGAAAGTCACAACCAAATTAGGGTTTTGAATAGGAGAACATTAGTGGAAATTATAGACACGTAATTAGAGGAAAAACATAAATATTTATAGGGAGTGATTGAGGTCATCAATCACAAACAAGTGTAAAATTGTGCACCTAAAATCCGTCAATCAATGATGATTTAAAATATCATTATTTCAACAAAACATTAGGTATTAAGATAATAGATTTTTGGTTTTAATATCCCTTCAGTAAAGTTTAATAATTAATTTATTCATAAAATAAGATAAATAAATAAATACTTATATATATATACTTGACAAGTAGAGTATCATACTTCAACTAATTTCTACCAAAAACTCATCATTAACACAAAAAGATAATAGAACTACAAAATATAATATTTATCCTAGTCGTATAAGGACCAAAATATTAAGACACACCATTTAAATGAAGAGAATATTTTTAATAACCAGGGACTTCATGTAGGATAGTGGTAGGTAATAAATTTATGTCGCACTATGGTTGTAGGTTCAATTCATGCATCATTGTCTGACACGATGGGTTATCACCTGACTTGCAGGTTGTACTTTTCCTAAAACTATTGTATTATAATATTCCAAAAAGAATCATAATAAATGTTTTAACCATAAAAAATACTATCCAGCATTCAATTTAATCCATTTCATCCTTTATAGTTATCCAAAATATCTCTTTCCATACTCTCTATAAAAGTTGTTAAAATTTCAAAATAAATTGTAACATTAGATTCCCCAAACAAAGTAAAGTTTCTATTATTGTCACATACTGAAAATATTATTAACTTAGTCATATTAAGACCTTAATTAACACAACATGTACTGCTTTACAATCCTTATATATATCACGTTATTCTTAAAACTCGAATATAATCATTGAGTCCAAAAACACAAATACATTAATTATTCAATTTCAACTATAGTAACAACATAAGTTTGTCCTTGATCGCTTGGCCTTTTATGAGGTAGATTTCCCTGATGCTTAGGACATTCATTTACATAATTCCCCATTTCTGTACAATTATTACATTCAACATTGACAACCACTTTCTTCCCCTTGAAGTCACGTGCTTGGTGAACTTTTTTCACCACACTTGTAACAAAATCCCATTCCTTTTAGGAATGTACCAGGGTGTTTCTTCACACAATTATCACTGAATGTAAAATCCTTCTTTCCCATTTCCCCTTTATTTATCCCTTTCTCCACTGTTGTCTTCTTCTTTTGATTTACATTATTGTCATAAGATTTAGAGAATTATTTTTCTGTCTTGATAGGACATGAGACTAAATCTTAATAAGATTAGAAGGATTGTGATACTAATTCTCAATGGAGAAATGGTTTTAACCCATCTAAGAAACGATCAATCTTAATTCTTAGTTTACGTATATAATCTGCATCAGGCCTTGATAACCTTTTAAAGTTAGCCTCATACGTAGCAACATTATCATCCTCCTTTTTCCTCAGACTGAGAAATTGTCTTTCCATATCTTCCCGATGGTCATGAGGAAAGTAATTTTCTAATAAAATCACTTTAAAACCCATCCATTCCATACTTGATACTTCTTCATCCTCCATTGTGTTTTGAATCAATGACCACCATTAATCAGCATCTCCAGCGAGGCGATAAACTGCCATGATAACTTTTTCCCTTTCTATACTCCCCAAATCCTGAAATACTATCTCTAGGGAACATAACCATTTCTCAGTTACAAAGGGATTTTTACTCCCATTGATGTTGGTGGGTTTTTCCTCAGGAAGCGTTCTAAAATTTATTATTCACGTTGTGGATCAGGGTGCTCTATATGGTTAGGGTAATTATTCATAACCTGAGTGAGTTGTCCAAGTATGGTGATAAGCTAATCAGCACTAGTTGCATCACCAACTACAATATTATTATCCTGAGTATGAGGGAAATCCCTACATTGATTACGCGCATTGATATGGTTTCCATTCCTTCCACTAGACGCCATTTCTAAACAATATTATACACTAGATTAGTTTATGAATCGCAGTACATAATTCCAAAATTGTGAAACACTTAACAAAAATTTAATAGTTTATGGATATGATCCATAATCATAAAAATGTTTTCTTTTAGGAAGTATATACTCATAAACCCTTCATAATGGTTTTTAAAGAAAATGAGAATTATCCTAATCATATCCCCCAAGAGTGAAACAAGGATCCTTGTCGTGCACCAATTCCCATTCGAGTATAGCTCAAAGTAGTGTTTTCGTGTTTTACCCCTAGGTACATTTGTGCCAAAGCCACCTCTACCTGCTTGTATCTAGACAGTGATGTATTGCATGGAAAACACACAAAATCCATACAATACCAAAATTCTAAGATGTTCTTCTATACTAATACTCAATGTTTATCATAGGGTAATGTTATCTAATCAGAGTTTATCTAAATCTAGTTTCCAAGGTTATTGCTAAACTTCCTTTGATTCCAACTGTAATTCCCTGACCCCATTTACCCAGAGCTAGTGAATTATTTTATAACATAGGCATGATTACAAGGAATCGTGTCTCGATGGACCGATCAGTTTAGAAGTTTTGGAAAATATATAAGATACATTAACTTTACATTACAATTTCAAACATAAACCACAACATAGATAGTTCTTTGAAAATGCCATTATTCCTTTTATCTTAACCCTACATATCACTCATAATACTCTTCTTGGAATATGGGGAAATTTAAACATAAAAAAGGTGTGAGCTTAGATGCCCAATAAGGGTAAATATTTTAGTGAAAGCTATAAACCTTTAAGGAAAGACGGGGGTTAAAAACAACGTAATTTTTAAACATAAACATGAACATAATATGCAAAAAATAAATCAAACATTACCATATAAAAATTCACATGGATATTCTACTAGTTGAATAATCACATGTAAAAACTAATTTCATAATGGGGGAATGCCTAATGTCGAACATCATTACCACATAGTCAAGGCCTTGTGCCATGACTAAAAATAATTTTTTTTTCAAAGACTTGTTCCAAGATAGTGGTTTGTCTCGTGAGACCTACAGATGCATCGAGGAGCTATAGCGGGCTCCACCTGTCACTTACTAAGTCCACTGCATTCCTTATATGAAAATTTTGAAACATAACATAAACATTCGTATTAAAACTACCCTATGAAATGTCAATACATTAACCATAAACTGTCAATGGTATAAAAATGGCACATCCACAGTCAAAAATATCGTAGCTCATTCAATACAATATTGAATACTTTATTTATAATAAATACACCTCATTCATGAATAATATCCAAAAAGTTGTTGACATATTTGAAAATAATCAATAAAACCCTTTGAGAAAAATATCATTTTTTGTGAAATCAATTAAATGTAACGCATTTATAAAGGAAGTAATTTGAAAGATATTTTTGAATAAAAGTGTCCCATACCACTTTGAAACATTTGAAATTAATTATTATTTCAAAACATTCATGTCCATATAAATAAATACTTAAAACCATTTTTAAAACATAACAAATTATTTAAAATGATTTAGAAAGATAAAACTTTAAAACATTTAAAATTATGATCTTGATAAATGTTACCTATCAAAAATCTTTAAAATATTCATTTTTAAATCATTTTTATGAAAAATGGACATGGTTGATAAAAATTTCCCAGTAAATACTTACACATAAACAATCTTGGATAATAATGAGATATAGCAATTAACCATTACCATGAACTTTCCTTTGGTCAAGGGTACGTTTAACCTCTTGTATAATGACCATGGTATGTTATTAAATTAAAACATAACCATATTAATATTTATGATATCATATATGATTCATTAAAGACTTTATACTTCCCATTTAATAATAATTTCCATGTAAAAGTAACTTTTTGGGTAATAATCGCTTTCTTTATCGTACGTGTTTTAACTTTTTATTGTTCATCGTATCACATAAATCATGATTTTAATACTTACCGAATATAAAACATGATATATATATCATATATATTCATAATATAAATATTTATAATAGATAGATTTATTAAATGGAAACACCGTTTATGGTGACGGTAGGTCGTACGTACGCATAAATGTCGTTTCTATTTTAATGTCGTATTGAACGGAAGAAAGTGATTGAGATATATATATATATATGTGTATATATCCAGTATCATTATTATTTCATATATTGAATACTAACTAATTATATATATTTTTATAATCATTGTTTAATGGTGAACGTGGAAATGAATATCATAGCGTTGTGGAGACGGTAATCTGTACGTACGCACGAGCGACAATATCATTTCCTTAAAGGCATGTAATTGGATGGTATATTAATTTTACAAATACATTATCATGTTATTTTAATTATTGATATACATATTACTCATCATTATATCCATCCAAATAATATAGTGTTGAATAACCAATTACACCACGACATGGAGACGGTAAGCCGTACAAACACACGCATGGTGACATTATCATCTATAAGATGGATAAAATAATGAATATGGTTGTGCCATATTTATAATAACATCACAGTATATATATATATGGTACTCGATTTATTATTTTGGTATGGTAATAAAAAATAAATAGTAAGTGGAAAATTAACTTGAAAGAGGGTTGTGAAATCAATACGTCTTCTTCGGTTTCTTCCTTTCGATTTGATCAAAAGGGATCCTTAGGTTGGATTTATGACCAATGGAAGGCCTCTAGGATGAAGAGAGTATAGTTTATAGGATAACGGGGTAGGGTTTGGATGATAAAAATGACTTTGGATGTGTGAAATTAAGAGAAGGGGAAGTGCCCATTTATAAGAGAGGTGTTGGTCACTTTAGGAAAAGCATGAAATATTATTTAATAATGAACTAATTTTCGGTTTATAAGGGCTCCAAAATAATTCATTTAAAGGAAATGGTGTTTATGGGTCAAAAAACACTCATCCAATAGGTTTTAGACAGGTTTCAGTCACTATATTAACCTTATCTTTTAGATTTATCTCTTAATTAAATAGTTTGACATATACCACATCTCTTTGTAATTTTTTATTATATGGTTAATAAACATACTATAAACTTCTAAGAGACCCTCAAGTGGTTCATTAATGACATATATAATAACATTTAAACCCTTTTTTCGAACATTATATTTATAGGAATAGAATATCAATTAATAATATAATATATTTTTTAAAAAATCTTTTTTGTCAATTTTGACACTCTTTCGTATTTTGTTTTTTGTTTAATTCCTAACAGCATTATTACTTCGAAAAAAATTCATTTAATAATCCCTAAAATGTCATATTAACCTATTATATTAGTTGAATTCATTAAAGGTCTCAAATTATAATTATTTGGATATTTATAATATCAATTATTTCAATCATTCATTAATAAGGTAATTACTGCATCATCATTTTATCATAAATAAATTAAATTATTTAAGGTCTAAAAATTATAAATAAAATAAAATTATATAGGAAATATGTTTATCTTTCTAATGAATATTTATAATAGAATTTATCTTATGTATATCATTATATTAAAAATGTTTTAGTTATTAAATTTTAATTTTATCTCTTTTAACTCTTCTTTAAATAAAATAATAATAAATGTCCTAATCTAATCCAAGTGGACCTAAATGATCATATTTTATTCCTAAGGCTGTTTTTGGTCTAATTACACTTATCCAATAGAATTATTACATGTGTTAGGGTAATAATAATATCATATTTACCCTAAATTACCCTACTTACTTTTAACTGTGGTAAATAAAAGAAAAAAGTTACTCTTTCACAAAAAAATTATTTTCCTCTTAATGAACCATTTTTTCTTAATGATATCAATCGTGTCTATTGGATGTTTTAAATTCCACTCACAGAAGTGGTAAAATTATGTTTTATGGGAATTTTCAAATTTTCCAAGGGGGTGGGTAAAAGACGGTGAAAAGTTCAATAAAATTTTATATATCTAATATTATTACAAAATGACTCCAATTAATTACATTGAACATATATAGGTATTATATATATATTTTGACCTAAATTAAATCTAAATAAATAATTATTTAAATGAAATGTCGGTTGTAACCATAACATAGTGTTTTTCACTATTCATCAAAAATTGAAATATTTCAGAAACATACAAAAAAATCACCCTAAGATAATTTTGATCTTACAAATTAAAAAATGAAGTCTATTTTAACAAATAAAAAACATATAAATTTCATCTATTAATTTAAAACTAATTCTCATTGTCATAACCAAAAGGCATATTTTTATGAAATAATAACTACCAAACGATTGCCACTTATTTGTGACCAATTTCAATGTGAAATTACATATAATAACCAAAATTTGTTTAAATGGTAAAAATATAATCTAATTATAATTTAAAACCTATTAAATTAATAATTTAACACTATAAAATATTTTGATTAAAAAAGATGATTTCAGTTAAAATATAGTATTTTTTACTATTCACCCAAATATTAAAGTAATCAGAAAAACAACAAAAATTTATTGAAACTAAATTATTATTTCTTGATTCTAAAGAAGAAGTTTATTTTTTCAAATTTAATATATAAAAGTTTCTAATATTGTATTTAAAAAGGGCTCACCATTAAAAGGCGGTAAAATTTCTTTTTTTGAAAAATACTTCTTTTATTTGGAAAAAATTAATTTGTTCTTGCATTATGTCTAAGAAACTCATAATATGGATTCTAAAATTATAAGGATTATAGAAAGTTCAAAATTTAGTAAATACTATTCATAACCGCTTTTTAACGGCTAGTTTGGTATGTCGTGGTGCGCTTGAACTCGGTGTTGCGTGTAGTGAAAGTTGTTGAATTACTTGGATGAAATAACATACTATGAAATATTGAGCTGTTATAATGAAGGAAAAATATAAATTTTGTAACAAAATAAAACCTGGAATTATAAACATATGGAAAGGATAACCAAAAATATTACATAAAATAATGTTTATATGAAAAATTACTACGAACTATAATATGTATCTCATGGGAAAAACAGTACCAATGTCATTAGAGGACCATAAAATTTGGGACCCACTAGTCACATTTATATCTTGTACATGCATTTTTGTGCCCCATTTATTATGCAACATAGGTTGAATTCCATCATTTTTAATCTCAGGATTAAAGTTAGTGGGTTTTATAAATGGAATTCCCCATTAAGTTAAGGATATTTATATCTTGGTGAATAACCTTGGGTGGAAATGGGGATTGTTATTCACTACATAACTGTTTGGTATGGAAAATCCCATTATAAATTTGGATATATAATGGGGGTTCACAATTATTCATCTAAGGGTTTAATAGTAGTGTAATGGGAATATAATCAATTAGAAATCAAAAGGAAAATATTATGGTTTTGTGAAAACATATCCCAACTAGAAAAATTCAAAATCAAAATGTATTATATAAAGAAGGTTCTTTAGTAAATAAGAGAAGTAGATGTTCTCTTACACTATGGGGTCTCTGATAATAGCTTGGGAAGAGATTATTAAGTTAATGTTGTCACTATAGGAGTGTTTAAGAGAGGATGTTTAATTGAATATTTATTTTAAAAGGGTTTTGAGTTAATAGAAATGGTAGCATATATGGGTTTGTATAGAAAAAAAGAGGTCAATTCTTCATTAATATCAATACATAGGTTTTGGAATGTACATGATAAATCAATCTGAACAAAAAAAAAATTTGATTAGTTTTTACCATGTATTATAATAAATTAGAGTTATTTTAAATTTTTATAAGTCTAGAAAGTGAACTCATTAAAATAATACCATTTTTGATGTGGAATTTATCCATGTTCATAAGGAATTAATTTTAAAAACGTAAAATATGATATAGGAGTTGGAGTTTTCATTAGGGGTATATAAAATTTAGAAAATAATGTCAAAATCACCATATTTTAAATTTAAAAAATAATATTTTTTATGTATAATATTTATAGTATTTATTACCTATGATTTGTAATTTAAGTTTGTTATAATGCATACCCAATATTTTTGACAAAAATTTTAATGTATTCTAAAATAATGAAAAATTAACCATAAGATAAATTTGAAAATATTATTTAGAATGTAATATTTATTTTATCAAAAAAAATAGAAAAATATATAATTTCATTGTTTCAAATATAAAATATCCGTTTGATGAAATGTAATAGATTTTAATGTTGATAACAGTTTTTGACCCACATAGAAATTAAAAATGAATTCATAAGATTATTGTATCAGTTATGCCTAAATAAATTTTATTTACTATGAATATTTAATTATCAATAAATTTATTTCAAAAATTATATTTTTCAAAAAATAGTGTCTTCATTGAAGATTTATAATTTGTGAAAATAATTTTTTTGTTTCATTAGTTTAAAATGTACATTTTATCAAACTCACTATTTGAAAATTTATATTGTAAAAAAATTTGGATAAATATAATAATTATGTTATTAAATATACATATATATAAATTCGTAATGTTGGGGTCAAGATACATAACTCTTTATAAATCATGAGTTTTCACTAAGGGTAAGGTTTTCAATTGTGACATTTTCTTAGTGTGGTTCACCGAACATGGTTTTGGGTTATGATTTAATATACATTAAATAATGAAATAAATTATTTCTCTTGTGCTTTAGATTTCAAATCTCATATTGGGATTGGTCAATTGAAAATATGAATGATTCAATATCTATTTGAATCTTTTATAGATGGGATTGATAGGGTATTCTCCTACTGTTCTAGGATATCACTTCTTTTGTTCGCAAAATTAAATTTATCTTATCCCGTAATATAAACGAACCATAATGATCACTATATAAAAATGTATATTATCGATGATTTTGATGCATACGGGTATTTATAATCTGATAGGGAATAACATGTAATGGTCCAAAATATCAAAAATATTGCATTTATATTTATACATTTATTTCATAATAAGGAATTTATCAATCTCACAGTGGAATTTTATTTATAAAACATAGTTTCATTACGTCCTATGCCTGAAATGATGACATGGATTTCCAAAAAAGATGACTAAAGATTCAAATTGGAAATAATATGGCCATTAAACCCAATACAGTTTTAATAATTTCATCCCACTATGTATGTACTCATTTCCTAATATGTAAAATTTACCTGACATATGAAAAATAGATACATTTATTATGGGTTCATCTTAATTTCGATAATAGATTGTGTAATGAATCAATATTAGCACGATGGGTTTTTTGTTAGGGATAAAAAAGTCTATCTATTTATTGTCTTTCTAATGAACACGTATTTTACATAAGTGAATAACCATATACTTGATTAAATATTTAGGAATATTCCTTGTATCTTAATTCCATATTGTAATATTTATTCACTTTATTTAAATTACTGTATCCCTACATCCAAATATTTATTGAATCATAGAAAAAAATGAAATAAAATGTGTCATGATCATGAAATTTATCTACTGGTTTATTATTGAGTAGACAATAATTAATGCATGGCCCAAGGGTAGAAAATTAATGATCCAGTCGGGGCCCGAGTGGAATCATTGTCCCTCGATCTTTTGTATCACCTATGTTTGGTTATACATAAGCACCATCTTGAACCAACTCTATATGCCTAGGATTATCATCCTTACAATGAATATACTTTAAACTCATTTATAGTTTAGTAGAGGATGAGGTTTACATAGATGAAACTATGGGCATGTAGGCCTACAAAAATAAAGAGGGATGGATGAATCATTTTACAATATTTTTTTTAATTTAATTAATTTCAATATCCAAGGAAATAATTTAATTACAGAAACTATATAAATACACAGAGTTCATTTTTGCCTCATGATCATCCACTTTTATAAAAAATAAACATTTAGAATAACTAGATCACATACAGTTTGATTAACTATATTAATGTGATAAAACACAATTGAATTAATATGATTAATGAACTTATAATTCAATTAAGTCAATTTATCATAATCTACATCCAATATGTCCTAGATATACCCATCCATAATGATTTTAAATAAAATAAATTAGCATAATTTATTTAATATTTAACATAATAATCATATGTTGTGTAAATAAAAGGAACATTTAGAATACATTTTTCAACTACATGGGATGTTTCTTAATCGTATAATGTTTAATCATGAAACATTTTAAATTGATGTTTTATCATAATATTTCATTTTATTTAATAGTCAATTAAATGAAATATTAAACAAATATAAATAAATGATTCACGTAATCATTTTAATAACACCAAATAGTCAACATATTGCGACTGTACATGGTATATAGTTTATATTTTCAGTTTATATTAACTAAACATTTAATATCATTTAAAACCAATAATATAGTGTGTAAAACATAATAAATTATGAAATGATAAAAGAATTATCATGTTAATAGAGCACTAATATTTTTTTATATTTGTGCATAAATAGATGGGGTATATAGCATGTAAATCCATCTATACACTATGTATGTATCTCGTAATATGTCTGTTATGTAGACCTTTGGACTGCGAGTTAATTAATTCACTAACATATGTGAGGTAGAATACATGTACAGTGGGTATACACCTTGACAAATCATTTTCATAGGACATAAAATACTTATGTGTCCCAAAATTAATATTCTATATTTATATGATGATGTTTTATCTATTTTCAAAAAATTTCCTCTATGTGGTTTTTAACTATGTAAAATGATGTGTAGTTCAAAAAATCATTTTACATCCATGATAGATAACATTATTTTAATATAATGCACCACATGTACATCATTACGCAATGAGTTGAATTAATTTTCACAATGTACAGGTGTTGGGAAAAAATCCCTCAAGGTAACATTGAAGTATTTTTGGGTTGATTGTGTTTATTGACAAAGCAGGTTTCCCTGGAGAATTGTCAGGTTCCTGAGAATTTGTTGACAATCCTTGTTGACAAAGAACGATGACAAAGGAAAGGATGATCTGAAGGTGGTACAAAAGAGCATTACAAGGTGGCGTTATTTCCCAGTGTTTGCGCAATTTTTAGGGTCCAAAATTTGGAGTTTGGTGAGCATCGCGAAAATAGGATTTTGATGAAGATCATAATTAAATATTGAAATGGCATGAATTTCACGATGAGAGGATTCATGGTTTGGATTTCGCGAAGACCGGAAGAATGGAGGCGGTGATGATTCGCAATTACGACAAGCTTTGCGAACGACAGAGG
Organism: Viscum album; assembly: GCA_963277665.1. Taxonomy (NCBI): domain Eukaryota; kingdom Viridiplantae; phylum Streptophyta; class Magnoliopsida; order Santalales; family Viscaceae; genus Viscum; species Viscum album. The sequence continues at coordinate 619,524,564 of OY728167.1, read as the reverse complement.
CTGAAGCGCACCACGCCGGTGAAGGGATTTGTGAGGGAGCTTCGCGGTGAAGGTGCGAAGGAATGTTGACGGTGATGCTTCGTGATTACAACAAGCTCCGTGATCGGAAAATTTCCGTGGTGCTTCTCGATTTGGACAAAATTCTGACAGAATCTTTGGAGCTTCACGATTTGAGGTGACATGGCGTTGAATTTGTGCGGAAAGTTCGAGGGTCGGTGGAATTGCCAATAAATAGAGGTCGACCCCCTCGAGAGAAGTAGAGAGAATATTTAGAGAAAATATTTTGCTCTCGTATTGCGAAGGTGGCTCGCAGAGCCAGTCTGCTTCGCGAAAGAGGAGCTTCGCGGTAGCTATTGTAGCTCCGCGAAAGTTGTGAGCTCCGCGTTGGCTCAGTGAGCTTCGCAAGGGAAGTTTCTCTGCAACGGCTTGATCTTTGCAGGGGTGCCTTGAGAGAGTGCCTCGCGAGAGAGCTTCGTGAAAATGCAGGAGATTCATGAAGGCTTGTTTGAGCTTCGTGAAATTGGAAGCCTCGCAAAGTAGGGTACTTTGTGAAGGTACTTTCCAAAGGTAGTTGCCCAGTGGTCAGAGGAAAAGTGGCATTCATCAGTGGATGAATGTTGGACTTCAACAGAGCATCTATCAACAGTTGAAGATTCATTATTTCATGCAAATGAAGAGACCTACAGGTCTATAAACTGTGAGTGGATTCCCTTCCAGAGCAGTGAGTTTAGGTTGAGGAATTAGGTGATCCTCTCCACCGGTAGTGATCCGGAGAGATAAAAATATTGAGTGACCCTTGGGAAAGCAGTGAGCTGACCATAAACCTTGCAAAGGCAGTGAGCCTCAGACAGAGTGACTGTACCTGAACATTGTAATCCACAGCTAGTGAAGTATAGTGTAATTTGGTACGACCGGCAACTTGTCGGCGTATGATTCTTGGATGTACCCCTTAGCAGTGAACCAAGTAAAATTTTTGTGTCATGTGCTTGCTTTAAATTCTGTTTATATTGTGCAACATGAAAGAGAGAGAAGAGTATTTTTCTTAACAGTGAAACAAGATCAGAACGGGCATTAATTTTAAATTAGTCATACCCTGATTCACCCCCCCTCTCAGGGTATTCAGCCTTGTGGACCTAACAATTGGTATCATAGGGAGAGGTTGAAATTAGTTCTTATCTCAATGGAGGCCACTAATCATAGAGGTATTCTAATATTCTACGGATTAAATTTTCAGATATGGAAGAATCGAATGAAACTCTATTTCCGATCTTTGAGAATGGATGTGTTTTCAGCAGCTATGCATGGTATCACAACTGATATTACTAGTGGTGCATTATCAGAAGCTGAGCATAAAGGGTTGGATGCTGATTCCAAAACAATCAATGCCTTAGAGGGAGCCTTTTTTAAATACCATATATACAAAGGTGATCTCATGCAATACGTTACATGCTATGTGGGAAAATCTTTTGAATATTATGAAGGGGATACAAAAGTCAGAGAGGCAAAGCTGCAAGTGTTGTGGAACAAGTATGAAGATCTGAGAATGAACCCGAATGAGTCTATTGATGCATTCTTTTACAGGGTAAATTTTGTGGTAGAAGACATGCGGGGTCTTGGACAAATTATCAAAGATATAAAAATTGTGAAGCACATATTGAGAAAACATCCACCTCAGTTCAATCCGAAAGTTTCTGTTTTGGAAGACAAAGACCCAAAAGAACTGACATTAGATAACCTGCACAGCACTCTTGTTGCATATGAAATGAGAAATGATGATAATGAGACAGTGTACAAGGGGAAATACAAATAGGTGTCATTCAAGGCCATGAAGAAACTCACCATTGAAGATTCTAATGAAGAAGAAGAGACAGATGTGGTGATGTCAATCATTTCTTCAAATCTGCAAAGAGGAAGAGGAACGTTTAAAGGTAAACTTCCACTAGAATGATTTCTATGTGGAAAGGTTGGTCATCTGGCAGAAATATGCCCCAAGAAATTTCAAGATAACGATGATGATGATGATGATGATGAAATTCCCAAGAAGAAGACTTCAGCATTTGTGAAAGGGAAGAAGCAATTCAAGAGAAATTTCTTCAAGAAAAATAATCTTCTTTCACAAGAATTTGAAAGTTCAGAAGAATCTGAGGATGAAGAGGTTGGGGAGTTTGAAAATTTTAAAGATCATAGGCAAAATGCTATGGTAGCGGTCGTCGGTAGTTCTCAGAAAAATGATGAAGTTGAAGCTGTAGAAGAAGATGAAATTGAAGGGAGAGTTGAGATGGAAGTTGAATTGGAAGCAGCTCTTGAGGAGATAGATGTTTGGAGAGCCAAAGAGAAGAAATCCAATAATGTGTCTTCTGATGCCATACTCTATATGCAACAAGAGGATGATGAAAAGTCAGAACTGTTAGAAGAAATTGAAAGACTAAAATCCTCAACGCCAGAGAGCTTAGAAAATATTGTTGAGCATAAGCTTAAAATTGAGGAATAAAAGAATGAAATTGATTGATTGACTAACACGGGAAAGGAGCAGGTCAGACGTTTCAAAGATCTTGAGGAAGAAGTGGTCAGTCTGTGATGAAAAATGAAGGATCAAGAAAAACTCTTGACCCCCAATGTGATATCAGAAAAGCAGGACATTCAGAAGATGGAGAAGATGAAAGAGGAGGCTCGTAGTTCCGCACGAGTGAAGCAGCAAGAAAGAATAAATGCTAAGGTTGATTCAGGGATTTATAAGAAACAAAAATCGGTGGCAGTTAATGTCAGACCGTAAGCACCCGTCCTGAAATTGAAGGATGATTTGGGCACAAAACAAAATCAGAATATTCAGAGATCCTAAAAGGAAAATCGTATTGCTGAAGTATCATGAAGGAATGTATCCTATATCAGGTGTTATTGCTGTGGGAAAATGGGACATTCAAAGTATGTGTGTTCCATAGCCAAGAGATATAGAATGGAATAGGAACATAGATGGCAGCCAAATAGAGAACGTTTTCCCAAAACATATTTTGAAGGACACTGTTTTTGGTGAGGAGGATTTGGGCACATGGCTAGGTACTGTACTTTGACCATTCAGAGAAATGTGCCAAAGCAGAATCAAAACGTTCGCAAGCAGCAGGTCAATAAACCGACAGGTGAGTTAAAAATGCAGAATAGATTTGCGGCTTTGCAAGATGATGCTGGTCTATCATACTCTGAGAAAGAACAGATGTCTGAATCCATGCCGAGTGTGAAAGAAAAATTATGGACAAAGAAGAAGAAGAATGAGAAGGCTATGGTGGCGGAATTTCCCTTAAATCATCAGATCGATCTGGTGTTTGGATCATTGATAATGGTTTCACATCCCACATGACGGGTAATAAGGATCTTGTTACATGCATCAAATATGACAAAGAAGGAGTTGTCAAATTAGGAAATGATGAAGGCTTGAAGATTGTTGGCTCAGGGAAAGCCGAGTTTGGCGGCAAAGAGATGAGACGTGCTGATGTCTTTGTAGTAGAGGGTATCAGTCATAACTTACTCAGTGTCAGTCAAATATGTGACTCTGGCCACTCTATCAGATTTACCAAGTAGATGTGTGTTGTGAACGGAAAAGATGGAGCAGTTGTTCTCCAGGGAAATAGGTCAAAGGGAAATCTCTACCTTGTAGGTGGGGAAGAAGATACATGTCTTTTTTCCAGAGAGGAAGAAAACCAGCTGTGGCATAAGCGACTTGGTCATCAATGCCAACCATATATGGAGGATCACATAAAGTGTGATGCTGCTAGAGACCTTCCCAAACTATCACGTGATCACACTCATACGTGTGATGCATGCCAACAAGGGAAGATCATCAGAATGACATACAGGCCAAAGGAACAGAAATCAACTAGAGTGCCCCAACTGGTTCATGCTGATGTATGTGGACATATATCACCATGAGATATAAATGGGAAAAGGTACTATGTTCTTTTCATTGATGATTACAGCAGAATGGCCTGGGTATTTTTCATTACCCATAAGACAGAGGTGTTTAGTTTCATAAAAATGTACAGGAGGGAATCAGAAAGGATGCTTGGGCAAAAAATTTTGAAGTTTCATACTGATAATGGTACAAAATTCACAAACAGTCAAGTGGAAGAGTATCTTGAGAAACACAAGATAAGGCATCGTGTTTCATCAGTAAGAACTCCCCAACAGAATGGTGTGGTTGAAAGGAGAAATAGGATCACAAACAACATGACCATAATGATGCTCACTGACAAAGACCTACTAGAGAAATTTTGGAAGGAATCAGTGTTGACATCGGTCTATGTTTCAAACAGGTCTCTGTTGTGTCCGAAGCAAGGGAAGACTCCATATGAACTGTGGTACGGAAAGAATCCAATGTTGAAATACTTTCGAATCTTTGGAAGTAAGTGTTTCATTCTCAACAAAGAAAATCATAGGAAGTTTGAGGCATGAGGAGATGAGGGGATATTCCTTGGATACTCAGGGAAAAGAAAAGCGTATAAATGCTTCAACAAAAGGCTGGGAAAAATTATTGAGAGCAATGATGTCACTATAGTTGAAAATGAACAAGATACTCAATGACCCAGTGAATAGTTCTTGGACGAAAGTGATGATGAAGTAAGCAACACAGGGGGAGCAGAAGTGGCAGAGGATGAATCAGGAGAAGATACTGATGATGAACAAGAAAGTGGCAAGTCTGTGTCTGCAAGAAAGCCAAAGAGTCGAACTGAAATTGATAGGCAGAATATCATTGGTGATCAGACAGCTCCAGTTCAGACTCGAAGAATGAAGTCATTACAGCAAAAATTGTTTTTATCTCAGGTGGAGCCAAAATGTTTTTCTGATGCAGCTGAATATGAAAACTGGGTTCAGGCTATGAATGAAGAGCTTCATCAAATCGAGAAGAACCAGATATGGGAGATTGTTTCGAGGCCAGCAGACAAGAATGTCATCGGGACTAAATGGGTCTATCACAACAAGATGAATGAAGATGGAACTGTGATTCGAAACAAAGCATGACTAGTGTGCAAGGGATACTTCCAGATAGAGGGAATAGATGTAGATGAGACATTTGCACCAGTTTCAAGGCTGGAGACAATCAGATTATTTTTTTCCATAGTAGTGCAAAGAAAGTTCAAAGTGTTCCAGATGGATGTGAAATCCGCATTCTTGAATGGTGTTCTGGGAGAGGAAGTGTATATTGAGGATCCATATGGTTTTCTCATTCATGAGGATGAGAACAAAGTTTGCAGGCTGAAGAAGGCATTGTATGGGATGAAACAAGCACCAAGGGCATGGTACTCATGGCTTGATCAGTACTTGAAAAAGGCTTGGTTTCCAGAGTGGGGGAGTTGATTACAATATTTATTTCAACAACAATAGTAATAAATGGATGATGGGGATGGTCTATGTCGATGACATAATATTTGGTGGATCAGATGAAGCTCAGTGCAGACAGTTTTCAGAATTCATGAAAAATGAGTTTGAAATGTCAATGATTGGAGAGCTGACATTTTTCCTTAGTCTACAGGCGACACAAGGAATGAATGGAACATTAATTTCTCAATCCAAATATGCCAAGGAGGTGTTAAAAAGGTTTGGCATGGAAAATTCCAAGGAGATGAAAACTCTGGTTGCTACCCGGATGAAATTATCAAAAGATGATGATGGAAAGGCAGTTAATATCACATAATACTGGAAAATTATTGGATGTTTGTTGTACTTGACCGCAAGAAGGCCTAATATTGTTTTCACCACATGCCAAGCAGCGAGATATTAGAGTAATCCCAAGGAAAGTAACATGCTTGTAGTGAAAAGAATACTTCGGTATATCAAGGGCACGGTGGACTTTGGCTTGAAATACAACGACAAATCTCAGATAGAGTTATTGGGATATGTTGATGCAGACTGGGCCGGTTCAGCGGATGACCGGAAATCAACATCTGGAGGTGCATTATATCTTGGAAAAATATGTATTTCTTGGTTAAGCAAGAAGAAATATTGTATTTCATTAAGCACCGCAGAGGCTGAGTATATTGCGGCCACTCAAGCATGCACATAGTTATTGTGGATGAAGCAGCAGCTTGAAGATATGAGAGTTGAAGTGAATTCTCCGATCGAAATACAGTGTGATAAATCTAGTGCTATAAATCTCAACAAAAATCTCGTCCATCACTCAAGGAAAAAGCACATTGAGATAAAGTATCATTTTATCAAGGAGAAAGTTGAGCAGGGAATCGTGAAGTTGGAGTATGTGCCTACAGAACTCCAGGTTGCATACATTCTAACAAAGGCCTTACCCAAGGAAGCTTTTGAGAGGCATCTATTGGCTATAGGATTTCAGTCGACTCCCCGCGCTTGAAAGCATGTGGATGTGGAGACCCTCCCCCCTCTCCCCGAGGTATGATGTGTTTTTCCCTAATGTTCTCATATGTGTTCTCTACTATGTTACAGACTACAACAGAGTGACCTTTGGATTCGTTGACAAAGGGGGAGAAAATATTGACTGGTCGAGGGGGATACAGTGTGGGTATTTGATAAATCATGACATATATGGGGAGAATCTTACCATTGGAGCAGCCAGATAGGGGGAGAAATGAGCAAGGGGGAGATTTTTAAATCTAACGATGCTAGAAGTGATCGATCAAAGAATAGATATCACGACAGCTGAGGAACCTGATAAAAGAAGAATAGTGGTGATGGAATGGTGAGATAAGGTTTCTAGATATCACCAATTGGGATCAGTGTGGTTCAACAATTGGTATCAATTTAAGAATTCGTATCATGTTGGAATCGACAATTGGTGTTTGACATGTAGTGATTCATTGATGAACTTTTCATACTACTATTGTTTCTCACGCCGAACATTGCTCATGTGGGCTTAGAGTACGTGTTAAGTAAATCCTAGAACGCTATCGGAATCACAAGAGGCTAATGGTGGTAGCGGCTGGAAGAAGACTCAGTGAGGTATCAAATTGTAGAAAATCATTCTGAGTAGAGTTGTGAAGAGTTTTCAACAAACCCAAAGGGGGAGAATGTTGGGAAAAAATAAATCAAGGGAATATTGAAGTATTTTTGGGTTGATTGTGTTTGTTGACAAAGAAGGTTTCATAGAGAATTTTTGAGTTCCTGAGAATTTGTTGAAAATCCATGTTGACAATGAACGATGACAAAGGAATAGATGATCTGGAGGCGGTACAAAAGAGCAGTGCAAGGTGGCGCTATTTTCTAGTGTTTGCCAAATTTTTGGGGTCCAAAATTTAGAGTTTGGTGAGCATCGCGAAAATAGGATTTCCATGAAGATCATAATTAAATATGGAAATGGCATGAATTTCGCGATGAGAGGATTCATGGATTCGATTTCGCGAAGACCAGAAGAATGGAGGTGGTGATGCTTCGCGATTACGAAAAGCTTTGCGAATGGCAGAGGCTGAAGCGCATCGCAGAAGTGAAGGGCTTTGTGAGGGAGCTTCGCGGAGAAGGCATGAAGGAATGTTGACGGTGATGCTTCGCAATTACGATGAACTCCATGATCGGAAAATTTCCGTGGTGCTTCGCGATTTGGATAGAATTCTGACGGAAACGTCGGAGCTTCGCGATTTGAGGTGACGTGGCGTTGACTTCATGTGGAATGTTCGAGGGTCGGTAGAATCACCTATAAATAGAGGCCGAACCCCTCGAAAGAAGTAGAGAGAATTTTCAGAGAAAATATTTTGCTCTCGTATTGCAAAGGTGGTTCGCGGAGCCAGTGTGTTTCGCGAAAGAGGAGCTTCTCGGTGGCTATTGTAGCTCCGCGAAAGTTGTGAGCTCCACGTTGGCTCAGTGAGCTTCGCGAGGGAAGTTGCTCTGCAACATCTTGTGCTTTGCGGGAGTGCTTCGCGAGAGTGCTTCGCGAGAGAGCTTCACGAAAAGGTAGGAGCTTCGTGAAGGCTTATTTGAGCTTCGTGAAATTGGAAGCCTCACAATGTAGGGTACTTTGCGAAGGGACATTCCAAAGGTAGTTTCCCAGTGGTCAGAGGAAAAGTGGTATTCATCAGTGTATGAATGTTGGACTTCAACAGAGCATCTATCAACATTTGAAGATGCATTATTTCATGAAAATGAAGAGACCTACAGTTCTATAAATTGTGAGTGGATTCCCTTCCAGAGCAGTGAGCTTAGGAAGAGGAAGTAGGTGATCCTCTCCACTGGCAGTGAGCTAGAGAGAGAGAAATAGGGAGTGACCCTTGGGAAAGCAGTGAGCTAACCCTAAACCTTGCAAAGGCAGTGAGCCGAGGACATAGTGACTGTACCCGAACATTGTAATCCACGGCTATTGAAGTATAGTGGAATTTGGATTGACCGGAAACCTGTCGGCATATTCTCCTTGGACGTAGCCCTTAGCTGTGAACCAAGTAAAATTTTTGTGTCTTGTTCTTGCTTTACATTATGTATATATTGTGCAACAGGAAAGAGAGAGAAGAGTGTTTTTCATAACAGTGAAACAAGATCAGAACGTGCATTAATTTTAAATTAGTCATACCCTGATTCACCCCCCTCTCAGGGTATTCAGCCTTGTGGACCTAACAACAGGTTCAACGTACATGGAGAAAAGATATATACTGCCACTATATGATGTGTAATCCCATGTTTTTCAACCATAATTCTCAGAACATCTGAATGGGTTCTTAAAATGTTTTTAATAAATATTTAATTGAATATAGACTCTATGAACATGAAAAAACAATGAAATAAAAGACCATGTTGATTATATTCAAGAGTAAATTATATTAGATAAAAAATAAAAATAAATTTTTATAACAATCCACAATAATTAAATAATTATAAATATTTCATCAATTAAATAATAGATGTTATTGGTTTTAGACATAGTGGAATCACCTATTAGGCCTACCTAAAACATGGTTTTCTTATATTAAATAGAAAATTAAAATTTACATAATGTGAATTCCTTGATCAATTAAAATATTTCAAAATAATATTGATATTTTTTCTGAAAACAAATGAGAGGATGAATTCACACTAATTTATCATTAATGTAAAAAACAGAAAATGAAATAATACCTCATATTTCCATATCTATTTTTTCATGGTGTCGATTGTTCTTACCTGATAGGTGCATTGTCTTTTCATCATGATGAACTAATGTAGATAACCACTTTTACTGATAATCACTTTCTCAATTGATCTCTGAGAAAAAAAATTTGGGTGCAATCCTGACCAATTGGTCATATTGTTTTGTTTCACTTGATCTACCCACATTTCATCAGGAATGATGGGATATTTATTTCTCTATGTGTATTTTGACCCTAAAGGAGGAATATAATAGTCTAAAATTGTTAGTCACACTGGTTAACCTGTTCTCAAATTTGATAATAGATTATTTAAAGACCTATTGTTAGAGTTTAGTGACCAATTATTTTTTCAAGGGACATTAATAAAATATTAAACGCAAATGATCATTATTCCATGTCATAAAATAATAATATTATTTTTACTGGGAATCCATAATCTTGTAAATTCTATAAATTTATATTATAATATGGAAAATAAATATTTACCATCAGATATAATCAATTTTTCTCTTCCTCCCCATTGTTTTTAAAAATATTGATTAATCATGTAAATTAATTAAATTACATTATTAACTAAATAAATAACCAACTATTTATATTATAGTGATAATAAATTAATTTAATTTTCATGGAAAAATAGATAAATAATTGTTTACTACCATACAAATAACAAGAGATAAATAAATTTTAAGTACTCATGTAAATCAAAAATTACCTTCTGTATTTATTTTAATTTAACCAAAAGTGATCGATTAATTTAAAAATACACATATTACATTTCAATCTAGTGAATGGTACTTTTTTTAGTTTTGAAATATAAATAATATTATAGGGAGATAAAAAGAAACACTTTGTCTATTAACATATTGGAATATTTCATAGGGGAATTAGCTGGGCTTGACTAACGTTCAAGAGTACATTAATAAAGAAGGTCATGGAACCCATAGAGGAAGATTATATGTCTAAATAGAAACAACTACATACAAAAACTCACTTTTTTATATTATATTTTTGGTTTAATATCATATCATACAATATTCTCACTCATTTCATCAATCTATATTCTTAATACTCATATCTTTTACTATATAAAATTAACTCAACTATAAATAAATGATATGGAATTTAATATGAAAGTTATATCTCAATAAATGGTCAAACCCTCAACCATAACCATGTCAATCATTTGAATAACTAGTTGTGATAATGGATGATGAAGATAAAATGGAAACTAGAGGGTGATCAAAGTTCTCATGAAAATGGGATGTCAATTTCCAAGCCCCCTATCCATGATCTCACATCTCACTATGAAAATTTATCAAAAATAAAATGAACATGAATGTGCATAACTATAGAATACTATATATTCATGATGAACTAATTATATTAGATAGATCACATCTTACTTATTTTTTTAGAAATGAACAGTGGGGGAGAACACAAGGAAATAAAGAGGGGATAATATACTATAATAAAAAAATATTTAGAAATATGACATATAATAAGTAGAGGACATACTCTACAGTGGAATGTAGCCAATAAAAAAACATGGAGAGTGTGGGAGATAATTTATAGGTACTGGTGAGCCTACATGAATTCCTTCAATTTAATGGTTGAATTATAAAAAGTATGGCTTCATATAGGGGTTTTTTCATTTAAAAATGATTCTATATTGATCCAATCATATTTTCATTACTTATTATCGATTTTCATTTAGATTAATTTATGAGAGACACATAGAGATTCCACTCAATGTCTACATGATATAGTGAAAAAAATATTCCTTCTTTCATACATTCTTTAATATTTTCCTTTTGTATATTATTTGATCAATATCTTCAAGAGAATAATTTTGAATATTTTTATGAAAGTAGGATCTTGAAATTATGTTATAGTAGAATGTATTCTAAATTGAAGATTTATGGTTTGATAATTTGAGATTATCTTCTTTGACGGTTATCAAAAAATTTATGGATTGACTTTGTATATTATGTTGATGTTTTACCTCCACTTAGGGGAACACATGTTCTGTTATTAGAGTAGTTAGGATGATGAATAGTGACTCATAGGGATGTACCCTAGAATGTTCTCAGACATAAATTATTCTGACATAGAATGATAAATAATGGGGCATCCTCCCGTTTTCGATGGGGTTCAGAACGACTCGTCGGCGGGCCCTGGGGTTGCTTCTTATTTCATGGAAAAAGGTTCCCCAGTGCTCGAGGTTTCAGCGGCATCCTTTACGGTGGAGGCCTTGGATTTTCAGTGGACTCTTATTGTGAGATTTGGATCAGACAAGACTCCCCCTACTCTCTTTCATGAACTCGTCAGACGTTGGGTTCCAGATTGGTCAGCTTCGGTGTCTATTATGGATCGTAAATCCTTCTACATCAGCTTGGCCTCTAGGGCATATTTCATTACTTCTTGGTGCAAGAGGGTGTGTTCTATTGGGCGTTGGATGTTCTCCCTCTATTATTGGTCGATGGATTCTCATTATGGTAGAGAATACTCCAGCGCGGCGGTTTGGATATCACTTCTGGGGTTGGCCCTTCCCCTCATGAATTAATCATTCCTCAAGGTTATTGTGGATTCATTGGGGAGTTTCCTATACATGAATGATTATAATTTTTGTTTGGTGGATTCTTCAGTAGAAAGGATTTGTGTTGAGATGGATCTCTCTCTGCCGCTTCAATAACTTTTTTTTATCAGAATTGAAGGGATGAAGGATCCCCATCAAACCCTGATTTATCCCTCCTATCCCTAGTTCTGTTCCCATTTCCATATTTCAGGGCATACATTGCAGGTCTATCGCAAAGTTCATATGAAGGGTGTCTTTCACCAGGATTTTTCGAGGTCCTATGATCAACTCACCCTCACGCATCGCCGTGATCCTGAAGTTAATGTATGAGGAAAATGTGGTTCTTATGTTTTCCCCATACAGGGTTCAGAGGCATCCTCGTCTGAATCTGATTGTGATGGGAGTGTGCCTCATAGTCGCGACTTGGTTCCTGTTGTCCGAGGCATGGGTGGGGATTCTCCGGAGCAGTTTTTAGAGGAAGCACTACCTCCTAGAGGGCTGATCTTCATTTGTTTCCTTAGTCTGTGGAAGCTGGTTTTATTGAATTGGTCTCCCTCGCAAGTTTTCATTACAGACATCACTTTTCTAGATTCAGACTCGATTGCTATCAAGGTCTCCGTTCCTACCTCTCCTAGGGGGGCCCCTCTTCTGTCTAGGGACTACAGTCCAATGGTTTCCTCGCCCCCATCCTTTCCAGCACTCTCTTTCTCTCCTCAGTGTTCCCCCCAGCTCTCCTGAAGTCGGATCCGAGTATGAAGGGGTCCAGATGTTTTATGTCTCCAGAAGTTCCTTGCAGGGTGTGGGCTAGAAATGGAGCTTCTCCAGTGGGTTTTTCCATGCAGGTGCACTCTGGTGTCTGCACTCACTCGAAATCTAAACTAGATGTTTCTGTAAATGTACTCTCGGTGAAACATGATAAGGGATAGTAGTCCGGGGCCAAATCCTGGTGAGATCATATCAATGATTAGAGTCCTAATCTGGAATGGTTGAGGCTTGGGAGCCAGGGTCAAGTCTGATTTCATTACCAATGAAACAAATAATAGGAAATCTCTTTGGTGGCTATCTTGGAAGCAAAGTAATATTTTAACATAATTAAGGATTACGCTCAAAGGCTTAAGGTTCATGGTTTCATGCATGGGGATCCCCTCAATTCACATATATGGGTTTTTTTGGAAGGATCGTGTTTGAGTTGATATTTTGAGTGTGCCAGATCATGTTCTAAAAACTATGATTACTGTGGGGATCCATGGGTTCTTTTTCTCCTTCATTTATACTAATTGTACCACCCAGATTAGGGAGTCATTGTGGATTGATTTCGAGGGATTTAATCTAGATAAAGATCCTTGGCATGTTGGTGGTGATTTCAACATCGTTGCGTGTAACACCCGATACTTTTTTGAGAAATATTTTGTTTTTATAAATTATCAATGAAATCATTCACTACACACAACACTAGCTTGGCTTTCATTACAAGCAACCACTGCCTTCCTCGATAGCTGGCATCGTACGCAATACCGAGTTTCACTAAACAACGATATGCCATTAAAATATTATTAAAACTAGCCGTTATGAATAGTAATAACCACTTTTTCAAATTTTGTAAATTTTATTTTTCAAAGTGGACTTCATTTTTGGATTCGGAATATCGAAATTATCCTAGGGTGAAATGTTGGTATTGTTCTAAAAACTTTCAATTTTTGATGAATAGTGAAACCACTAAGTGGTAGTTAAAAAACTAAATTTTCCATAAAACATAATTTTACCACTTCTGTGAGTGGAATTTTGAAAATCTGAGAGACAAGGTTGATGTCATTAAGTAAAATGTGGTTCAATGAGATGAAATTATTTTTTTGGTGAATAGTAACTTTTTACTTTTTTACCACTGTTAAAATTAAATAGGGTAATTAAGGGTGAAAATGATATTATTATTACCCTAACACAAGTCCTAATTCTATAGGATAAGTTTAATTCTACCAAAAACAATCTTTGGGATAAAATATGACCATTTAGGCCCACTTGGATTAGATTAGGACATTTATTATCAATTTACTTAAAGAAGGGTTAAAATAGTTAAAATCAAAGTTTAATAAGTAAATAATTTTTAATATGGGGTTATACATAAGATAAATTCGACTATAAATATTCATTAGAAATATAAAAATATTTCCAACATAATGGTATTTTATATATAATTTTTAGACATTAAATAATTTAATTTATTTTTGACACAACGATGATCCAGTAATTATCTTATTAATGAAATATTGACATAATTGATGATTATCAATACCCAAATAAATGTAATTCTAGACTTTTTATGAATTCCACTAATTTTCTAGGTAAATATGACATGTTATTATTGAATTAATTAACTTTTTTCGAACTAATCATTCTATTATAATTTTCACAAAAATCAATTACTAAATAGTGTCAAAATTGACATAAAATAGTTTTTAAAACAAATATTATATTATTAATTGTTATTTTATTCATACAAATCTAAGGATCTTCAAAATTTCATAGATAAGGTTATATATATTAATAATAAACAACTTGGGGTTCGTTTGGCTTGTTATAGTAAGTTTATTAACCTTATAGTATAAGAACACAAGAAGACACGGTAAAAGTAAAATTATCTAACTTAAAGTTATAACTAAATGATAAGGATCAAATAGAAAACTAAACTTGTCCAAATTATATTATATGAGAGTATTTCTACCCATCCCCACCTTAGCTTCTAAATAAATCAATTTGGAGCTATTTAAAACCGAATTTTGCTTTATAATAAAATAAAATTTTTAGTTATTCCAAATGTGCCCCTCTCCTCCCTTATAAAAGGGCACCTCCTCCCTCTCTTCCTCACACCAGTTTTAGCCTTCATGCTCGGACAACCCCTGCCAATTTCTCCTCTACACTTCCCTAGAGACATCCTATAGGTCCTGGTCTTCTTAAAAGACCAATTTTAGTTCCTTAAAAGTAAGTCTCAGTGAAGCACTTCAAAGAAGAGGTAATGTCCGTTACCGATTCTTTCATCTTTATTTCTTCTTCCACTTCTTATTATTTAGTTGTTTAATTATGAAGTAATAACATCAGTATCACTCATATACTGATATGTTATTATAAGTATGAAACAACCCTATTTCACCATCTATCCATCCTACAGAAAATGAAATCACCGCGCGTGCGTACGTACGGAATACCGTCTCCACGTAGTGGTGTAATCTATTTTCCACCACCACCTTACTTGGATGGGTATAATGGTGTAAAGAATGAAAATATATGATTATTGTAAAGTGTTATTGATTCTTAAATAGTATACATACACTCCAATACAATTCTATGATCATGGGAATGATATCATCGCTCGTGCGTACGTACGGAATACCGTCTCCACGATGTGATGCGACTCGTTCTACATGATCTTCATTGCATAATGATTATATAAATGAATTGAATGAATGAATATGATATATATTACACAAATACCATTCTGGAAATGAGGTATCTATAAACTAAAATGAAGAATAAGAATTTATTCGACAAAACACGCATAAGAACAAAAAGTAATAAACACCCGAATAACAAGTAGCAATGAAATATTACTAACAATAAGCTACGAATTTGAACATATATGATATCATAACAATGAGTATGATTCTGGAGTAAGTAAATAACATTATTTAATTCATTATACAGGAGGTTTGGACACTTACGAAGAAAATTAGACCTAAGATAAGGGAAATATCACAATCTCATTTTTATCCAAGATTGTTTATACTTTGGAATTTACTACGGTGCATTTTATCATCCACATCGACTTTTCCTCAATATGTAATAATTACATAATTCTACAATAGTTTATATCCAATTTTACCCTTCAGATAGTTTTTTGTAAAAGATATGAATGGAATCTTTTGTCATTTTTCGTACGAGGTACTTGTTGACTTTTCCGGCAAAAGTACGAGAAGAATGTTTTGGTAACTTATACGGCATGAATGGATTTTTAAAACATTATTTCCAAGAATATTCCTTTACAAGTTTTCAAGTTTATTTTTAAGAAACTTCTTTTAGTTTAAAATTGTATGACATGTTAAAGAAAGGAGAATGTTTTTGAAGTAGAAAGGATATTTTCTTCAAGAATGGAGTTCAAGTGCTTTATCAAAATTATTTTCCATCTAAGATAATATAGGGTTCTGTTTCTATCCCTATTATTACATTTATTTGATTATGGTGTGATGGAATTATTTTTATGAATTCCTTTATCTTATATGAGTTGTTTTATGATGTCACGATGTTTAAGATTCCCATTTTTTACATGGGTTATGCTATGATGTATGGTATATGATTTTGTGGCACACATAAAAATGGTATCATTATGAGATGTGTGGGACCTATATCTCCCTCCAATTCATTGGGTAAAGATTTTATATCTTATGAGATAGACATGTCTGGAACGGAAGGTTATACCGGTTCAGTGAAACAGGACTAAAATGAGGAGTGAACTCGGTTCAGAAATGGTCCTCTAGATAGTCTTGGCAATGAGTCTTGACTACTAAGAAATGATTCTCTATGATTATGTGTGTATGCCACAAAGTTTCATGATTTATGTTATGAATATTGGGATTACATTTCCCTACTATGATTTTCCCCATGTTATGAACTTAAGATCTCTTTTGCAGGTTAAGATTTCCAAAAGTTATGTTCTTACGAAAATGATGTAATTGAGATTTCATTTGTTTGCCCTTACTGAGCATTTGAGATCACCCTTTTGTATGTTTTCTTTCCCCAGGTCGGGAAGAAGGTTATTAAGAATGATATTCCAAAAGGAACTATAGATATGATGAAATAAATGGGAGATAGTGTAGATGCTTTATGAACCAGTTGTTTATGTTTCCCAGTTTCTAAAGACACTATACCTATACGGTCCTTTCCTAGTTTTGTGATAAGTTGTAATAAGTTTGTTTCAATTTTGATGTAATAACAATATATGTAAAGTATGGGTCATTATAGTTGTTATCAATGAAAAGGTATAGTCAACCTTTGGAAACTAGGATGTGAAAGCCTTAGTAAGAACCCTAAGGAAAAGTATAAGCATAGAACACAATCTTAGTTTTTTAGAAATGACCATGAATAACCTTGGATAAGACCTCACATGTGAAATTTTATTTTTGATTATGTGGTTTTCCTATTATAATTAGTGTTTCTCACACTATTATTCTTGGTTTTAGTCAATGGTTGGAACCCGATGGAACCGTGTTAATGCGGAATGCGACGGGCAATGAAATGATTGTCCCCCTAAGAATCCAAACGTTATGGGAGCTAGAATGAATAATATTGTAGCCATGATCACACAACTTTCTCAAGCTATGAATCATGCAAGACATCCAAACGATCAAAAAAATGAGCAACATTTTGTTGAATCCTTTATGAGGCAGCGTCCACCTTCTTTCAGCGGGTCTACTGATCCATTAGTTGCTAAACAATGGATTAGTACTACTGAAAAGATATTTTCAGTTCTTCAATGTTCTGAACATGATAAAGTCATCCTAGCAGTGTATCATTTGGATGGAGATGCTGATCAATGGTGAAATATTATTAAGAATGTGAGGCAAAGGGATGAAATTGAGTCCATGGAATGGGACGAGTTCAAGAACTTATTTCTCAATAAGTACTTCCCTCGTATTCTCCAAAAAAATATGGAGAAAGAGTTTCTTGAACTGAAGCAAAAGGATGATGAATCTGTTGGTACCTATGAAGAAAATTTTACTAGACTTGCATGGTACGCTTCTGGTATTATTATCCAACCTAAGAGTAAGATTGGTCGATTCATTAGTGGCTTAAAACCAAGTCTTCGAAGGGCCTTAGCCATAAGGGACTTCAATAGCTACGAGGAAATCATTCGATGTGCTCTCAAAGTTGAGATGGAGATTGGAGTAACCCATCAGTCATATGGGTTTTATAAGAAGAGGAAAATGGAATTCAATGGAAAATCTATAGAGCACACTGAAAAGAAGATGAGCTTTATCTTGTGCTCAAAGTGTGGAAAGAATCATGGAGGGAGTTGTCTTAAACGGACAAGTAAATGTTTCAAATGTGGAAAGGAAGGTCATCGTGCATTTGAATGCCACAATGATGGGAAGAATATGTCTAATG
This sequence comes from Viscum album, assembly GCA_963277665.1. NCBI lineage: Eukaryota > Viridiplantae > Streptophyta > Magnoliopsida > Santalales > Viscaceae > Viscum > Viscum album. The sequence continues at coordinate 619,506,768 of OY728167.1, read as the reverse complement.
ATGCAAACAATGGAAGGGACACACAGAATGAACCTACTACACTTAAATGTTTCAAGTGTAAGGAGATGGGGCATTATTCTAATAAATTCCCTAATCCAAGGGTTTTTTATGATGATCTACATCAATAAAATCTTAAGGCTAAAATAAAGGAAAGTCGCATGCAAATTCTATCAGCGATGTGGAGTACGATAACGATGTGGTGAAAGGTACACTTATCATCCACTCTAAAGTAGCAAATGTTTTATTTGATTCTGGATCCACCCACTCTTTTATTTCGGAAGATTTTTCTAAGAGTATCACCGTATTACCTCAACAATTAGATGTTGAGTTTTCTGTGACAACCCCTAATGGAACAACAATCGCATCAAAAGTTTATAATTCTTCCCCGATTGAAGTTTGTGGGAAAGTGCTTCATGAAAATCTTGTGATACTTCCTATAGTGGAATTTGTTGTGATTCTTGGCATGGATTGGAATTCTTTATATGGAGCTCATATCAATTTACAATGAAGGGAAGTCACATTTCAAATTCCAGATCAATCTATGACCGTCTATCGATGCAAGGATGAACATAACCTTCATGTGGAAATTCCTTCTATCTTATGGGTCTTGATTCCACTAAATGAAGGTTATTTATCTCAAATGGTTGGTGAGAAACTCACAATTAAAAATATTCCCACTTTATGGGAGTTTGATGATGTCTTTCCGGAGGAATTTCTTGGGCCTTCCACCAAATCGTGAAGTTGAGTTTTCAATAGAACTCGTATCAGGTGCTTTGCCTATTTCAAAGACACCTTATAGAATGGCCCCAATTGAGTTGCAGGAATTGAAGAAGAAAATCCAAGAGAATCTTGATAAGGAGTTCATACGCCCTAGTGCGTCACCTTGGGGAGCACCTGTTCTGTTTTTTAAGAAGAAAGATGGATCAATGAGACTGTGCATTGATTATCGAGAACTTAACAAGATCACTATCAAGAACAAATATCCTCTCTCATGCATTGATGAACTATTTGACCAACTATGTGGAGCTCAATACTTTTCCAAGATTGATCTTCGTTCCAGGTATCATCAATTAAGGGTCAAAATGGAGGATATACCAAAGACGGCTTTTTGTACAAGGTTTGGACACTATGAATTTATAGTGATGCCATTTGGTCTTACTAATTCCCCTGCTATCTTTATGGATCTAATGAATAGAGTCTTTAGAGACTATCTTGATCAATTTGTGGTAGTCTTTATAGACGATATTCTTGTCTATTCAAAGAGCAAGGAAGAACATGAAGATCACTTGAGAATTATATTGAAGACCCTGAGAAAGGAGAAGCTTTATGCCAAATTTACCAAGTGTGAATTTTGGCTTCAAAAAGTTGCATTTTGGGTCACATAATCTCAAAATAGGGGATATCTGTGGATCCAGAAAAAACAGTGGTTATCGAAAGATGGTCGAGACCAACAACAGTAACTGAGATCCGATGTTTTCTTGGTTTGGATGGATATTATCGACTTTTTGTGAAAGACTTTTCACGATTATCTAATCCACTCACCAGGTTGACTCGGAAAGGAGTTAAGTTTGTTTGGACGGAAGAATGTGAAAATAATTTCAAGGAGTTGAAAAGAAGTTTATCTAGTGCACCTGTACTCACACTTCCATGTAGTGGAGAAAGGCTTGTGATCTACAATGATGCATCCAAGAAGGGACTGGGATGTGTTCTCATGCAAAATGATATGGTGATATCTTATGCCTCATGATAGTTGAAAATACATGAGCAAAATTACCCAACTCATGATTTGGAGTTAGCTGCGGTAATATTTGCATTAAAGATTTGGAGGCATTATCTTTTTGGTGAATGGTGTGATATTTATACTGATCATAAAAGTTTAAGTATATTTTCACACAAAAGGAGATGAATATGCGCCAAAGAAGATGGTTTGAACTGATTAAGGATTACGACTGCTCAATTCATTGCCACCCTGGGAAAGCAAACAATGTGGCAGATGCATTAAGTCGACAAGACCATGCTAGCTTATCCATGATGAGGATCACAAAAGATCCAATATTTATGGATTTACATAGGATGGATCTTGGAATATTAATGGAAGGGGGTAAATCGTATCTTTCTCAAATGAATGTTCAACCATATATACATGTGAATATTATAGAGGCATAGAAAGAAGATGTAGAGTTACAAAAGAAGGTGAGAAATATTCCGGAATTAAACCTTGATTGTGATGGGATAATGAAGTTCAGGAATCGGGTTTGTGTTCCTCCCATCCCAGAATTAAAGAAGGAGTTGTTGGATGAGGCTCATCATTCTTCATTCTCTATTCATCCTGGAATCACGAAGATGTATAAGGACCTGAAAGAGTACTTCTGGAGGGATGGCATGAAAAGAGATGTTGCTGAATAAGTCTCTCGATGCTTGGTTTGTCAGCAAGTTAAAGCAGAGAGACAGAAGTCTAAGGGGATGTTACAACCATTACCTATACCCGAATGGAAATGGGAAAAAATCACTATGGACTTTGTCACAGGACTTCCTAAAACATCCAAAGTCAATAATGTTATCTGGGTCATAGTTGATCGTCTTACAAAGTACACACACTTCATTGCTATTAGTGAGGATTTATCTCTCGATCAGCATGCCAGGATATATGTGAAGGAAGTGGTAAGATTGCATGGAGTACCAGTTTCTATTATATCTGATCAGGACCTGAGGTTTACCTCAAAGTTCTGGCGAAGTCTTCAGCATACTCTGGATACAGAGTTGAGTTTCAGCACTGCTTATCATCCTCAGATAGACGGTCCGTCTGAGAGAACAATTCAAACTCTAGAAGATATGCTGAGAGCTTGCTCTATGGATTTCAAAGGTGGTAGGGATCAGCACCTACCTTTGGTGGAATTTTCTTATAATAATATCTTTCACTCTAGTATTCATATGGCTCCTTATGAGGCTCTCTATAGAAAGAAATGTAGGACTCCAACTTGCTGGGATGAAGTTGGGGAAAGAATGCTATTAGGACCTGATCTTGTTGATAAGATGGAAGAAAAGGTCTGATCTATTCAACAACACATAAGAGCAGCTCAAAGTAGACAAAAAATTTATGCCGAAAACCAAAGAAAAGACCTAGAGTTTGAAGTGGGTGATAATGTGTTCTTACGAATATCTCCCTGGAAGAGGGTCATGAGATTTGGAAAGAATGGGAAGTTGAGCCCTAGATATATTGGTCCTTTCGAAATACTGGATCGTGTTGGAAAGGTAGCTTACTGATTGGCGCTTCCACCGAATCTCTATCAAGTTCACGATGTGTTCCATGTATCTCCCCTGATAAAGTACATACCATATCCTTCACATGTACTCAGCTCAGAAGTTGTACTGCTGGAGCAAGATCTTTCTTATGAAGAACAACCGATAGAGATTCTGGATCGTAGCAAAAAAGTCCTACAAAACAAGACAACTCTCTTGGTGAAAGTTTTATGGAGGAACCACCAATTAGATGAAGCTACATGGGAGCTTGAGGATATGATGGGGTAGAGGTATCCTCATCTGTTTGTTACAAAGTGACGAATTTCGAGGGCGAAATTCATTTTAAGGGGGGTAGAATGTAACACCCGATACTTTTATGAGAAATATTTTGTTTTTATAAATCATCAAAGGAATCTTTCACTACACACAACACTAGCTTGTATTTATTTACAAGCAACCACTGCCTTCCTCGATAGCTTGCGTCGTACGCAATATCGAGCTTCACTAAACAACAATATGCTATTAAAATATTATTAAAACTAGCCATTATGAATAGTAATAACCACTTTTTGAAATTTTGTAAATTTTATTTTTCAAAATGGACTTCATTTTTGGATTCGGAATATCGAAATTAGTCTAGGGTGAAATTTTGGTATTTTTCTGAAAACTTTCAATTTTTGATGAATAGTGAAACCACTAAGTGGTAGTTAAAAAACTGAATTTTACATAAAACATAATTTTACCGCTTCTATGAGTGGAATTTTGAAAATCTGAGAGACCCGGTAGATGTTAGTAAGTAAAATGTGGTTCAATGAGATGAAAATAATTTTTTGGTGAATAGTTACTTTTTACTTTTTTTACCATGGTTAAAAGTAAATAGGGTAATTAAGGGTAAAAATGATATTATTATTACCCTAACACATGTCCTAATTCTATTGGATAAGTGTAATTTGTCCAAAAACAATCTTAGGAATAACATATGACCATTTAGGCCCACATGGATAGATTAGGACATTTATTATCAATTTACTTAAAGAAGGGTTAAAATAGTTAAGATCAATGTTTAAGAAGTAAAGAATTTTTAAAATGGGGTTATTCATAAGATAAATTCGACTATAAATATTAGTTATAAAGATAAAACTATTTCCAACATAATGGTATTTTATTTATAATTTTTAGACACTAAATAATTTAATTTTTTTATGACACAACGATGATGCAGTAATTATCTTATTAATGAAATATTGACATAATTGATGATTATAAATACCCAAATAAATGTAATTTGAGACTTTTTATGAATTCCACTAATTTTCTAGGTTAATATGACATGTTAGTATTGATTTAATTAAATTTTTTCTAACTAATCATTCTGTTATGATTTCCACAAAAATCAATTACTAAATATTTTCAAAATTGACATAAAATAGTTTTTGAAGAAAATATTATATTATTAATTGTTATTTTATTCCTAAAAATCTATGGATCGGCCAAATTACTTAGATAATGTTACATATATTAATAATAAACAACTTGGGGTTATTTTGGCTTGTTATAGTAATTTTATTAACCATATAGTATAAGAACACAAGAAAACACTGTAAAAGTAAAGTTATCTAACTTAAAGTTAAAACTAAATGACAAGGATAAAATATTAAACTAAACTTGTCCAAATTCTATTTTATGAGAGGAGTTCGACCCATACCCACCTTAGCTTCGAAATAAATCAATTTTTAGCTATTTAAATCCGAATTTGGCTTTATAATAAAATAATATTTTTAGTTATTCCAAAGGCGCCCCTCTCCTCCCTTATAAAAGGGCACCTCCTCCCTCTCTTCCTCACACCACATTGAGCCTTCAATATCGGACAACCCCTGCCGATTTCTCCTCTACACTTCCCTAGAGACATCCTAGAGGTCCTGGTCTTCTTAAAAGACCAATTTTAGTTCCTTAAAAGTAAGTCTCAAAGAAGCACTTCAAAGAAGAGGTAATGTCCGTTACCGATTCTTTCATCTTTATTTCTTCTTCCACTTCTTCTTATTTATTTGTTTCATTATGAAGTAATAACATCAGTATCATTCATATAATGATATGTTATTATATGTATGAAACAACCCTACTTCACCATCTATCCATCCTATGGAAAATGAAATCACCGTGCGTGCGTACGTACGGAATACCGTCTCCACGCCGTGGTGTAATCTATTTTCCACCACCACCTTACATGGATGGGTATAATGGTGTCAAGAATGAATATATATTATTATTGTAAAGTGTTATTTATTCTGAAATAGTATAGATACACTCCAATACAATTCCACGATCATGGGAATGATATCATCGCTCGTGCGTATGTACGGAATACCGTCTCCACGATGTGATGCGACTCGTTCTAAATGATCTTCAATGCATAATTATTATATAAATGAATTTAATGAATGAATATGATATATATTACACTAATACCATTCTTCAAATGAGGTATCTATATCCTAAAAACAGGAATAATAATTTATTCGACAAAACACATATAAGAACAAAAAGTAATAAACACTCGAATAACAAGTAGAAATGAAATATTACTAATAATAAGCTAAGAATATGACCATATATGATATCATAAAAATGAGTATGATTCTGGAATAAGTAAATAACATTATTTAAATCATTATACAGGAGGTTCAGACACTTATGAAGCAAATCAGACCTAAGGTAAGGGACATATCACAATTTAATTTTTATCCGAGATTGTTTATACTTTTGAATTTACTGGGGGTCATTTTATCATCCACATCCATGTTTCCTCAATATGTAATATTTACATCATTATACAATAGTTTATATCCAATTTTACCTTTCGGTTAGTTTTTAGTAAAAGATACGAAAGGGATCTTTTGTCATTTTTCGTATGAGGTACTTTTTGACTTTTCGGACAAAAGTACGAGAAGAATGTTTTTTTAACTTATACGTCATGAATGGATTTTTAAAACATTATTTCCAAGAAGCGTCCTTTACAAGTTTTCAAGTTTATTTTTAATCAACTACTTTTAGTTTAAAATTGAATGACATGTTAACGAAAGGAAAATGTTTTTGAAGTAGAAAGGATATTTTCCTCAAGAATGGAGTTCAAGTGCATTATCAAAATTATTTTCCATCTAAGATAATATAGGGTTCTGTTTCTATCCCTATTAATACATTGATTTGATTATGTTGTGATGGAATTATTTTTATGAATTCCTTTATCTTATATGAGTTGTTTTATGATGTCACGATGTTTAAGATTCCCATTTTTATTACATGGGTTATGCTATGATGTATGGTTTATGATTTTGTGGCACACATAAGAATGGTATCATTATGAGATTGGTGGGACCTATATCTACCTTCAATGCATTGGGTAAAGATTTTATATCTCATGATATAGACATGGCTAGAATGGTAGGTTATACCGGTTCAGTGAAACAGGACTGAAATGAGGAGTGAACTCGGTTCAGAAATGGACTTTGTCCGCTAAGATAGTCTGGGCAATGAGTCTTGACTACTAATAAATGATTCTCTATGATTATGTGTGTATGCCAAAAAGTTTCATGATTTATGTTATGATTATTGGGATTTCATTTCACTACTATTATTTGCCCCATGTTATGAATTTATGATCTCTTTTGCAGGTTAAGATTTCCAAAAGTTATGTTCTTATGAAAATGATGTCATTGTGATTTCTTTTGTTTACCCTTACTGAGCATTTGAGCTCACCCTTTTGTATGTTTTCTTTCCCCAGGTTAGGAAGAAGGTTATTCTGTAAGATAAGCCAAAAGGAACTATTGATATGATGAAATAAATGGGAGATGGTGTAGACACTTTATGAACCAGTTGTTTATGTTTCACAGTTTCTAAAGACACTATTCCTATACGGTCCTTTCCTGGTTTTGTGATATGTTGTAATATGTGTGCTTCAATTTTGAAGTAATAACAATGTATGTAATGTATGGGTCGTTATATTGTGGGTCCTGAGGAGAAGAAAGGGGTTGGGGATTTTCCCAGGAATACTAGACAAACTTTTGTTTCATTCATGGTAAGGAATGGCATTTTGGATGCTGGTTATGAGGGAAATACCTTTACGTGGTGCAATAATCAACGCGGGGGGGGGGGGGGGGGGACGTTCTTACAGTAGGCTCGACCGGTGCCTCTTGGATAATGTTACCTTTTCCATGATCCCAGATTTCAAAGTTGTTCATTTTCCAAGATGTCCGTCTGATCACTCTCCGCTCTATATATCTCTTGGTGCAGGATCTATAAGGGAGGAGCATGCTCATTTATGAAAATCATGGATGGAATAACCTGGTTTCTTCTTGGTGATCAGGGAATATTGGGACCTGCAAGACCAGGGGAATCCATGTATTTCTTTTCACAATAAGCATAGGCGGTTAAATACTCTTCTCAGTGTCAGTAGAAGGTCGATCCCAGCTCGTGATCAGGATTTTTCCGAGATCAGTGTGGAGGTTGAATGCCTGGAGAGTTTTTTAGAACACGTTTGGGATGACTCTATGTTTTCTAAATTGAGAACTAAAAAGGACAAGTTATTGATAGTCTTCTAAGTCAGGAGATGATTTCCATAGAAGGATCATGGGTTAAATGGATTCTTGAGGGGGATTGGGATCAGAGATACTTTCATGCTTTCATCAAAGAATTCCAGTGTGTTTAGAGGCCCAACATTTGTAGGGATGATGGAACATTTTCCAATGACCGAGAGGAGGTAGAGCCCATGGCCAATAGAACTCTACAGTCTTTACTAGTTTCTCTCAATCCTGTTTGGGCAAGGGGATAATCGAGGGGTGGGGCTGAGATTTTTGACATTATTTCAAACATAGGATTAGAGAAAATTGATGAGGGTGTTAGGAAAACTCCGGATGAGGATAAGGTGCATGAGGTGGTGTGGTCTTTGAACCTGTATAGTACACCAGGGCCTGATGGGTTCTCTGGTTTTTTAGATGGTGACTTCTGAAATTATTAAAGGGGATCTTGTACATGCTGGCCAGGCTTTCCTTCAGGGAGGGGATCTGCCTCGAATTTCTAGTGCATCCAAAATGGTTATTATTCCTAAGGTGAGCAATCCCCAATCAATTGAGCAATACCATCCCATCAGAATGTCCAACTTTACATAAAAGGTCTTGCCTAGCAAACAGAACAAGAGACTGGTCGTTCACTTGGATTCTTGGATGAACCCTGAGCAGCATGGATTTATTATTGGGAGATCAATCCAGGGTGCAATTGGAGTGGTCCAAGAAATGGTATGTGTCGTCAATAATAAGTCCTTTGGTGGAAATTTGGTGGTTAAATTAGACATGAGCAATGCCTTTGATAGGTTGGAATAAGGGTTTGTCCTAAAAGTCCTAGTTTGCATGGGGTTCTCCAATTGGACCAGTGACCTTATTTTCCATTGCTTCAGCTCGGCGTGGATCTCTACTTCATTCATGGGTAAACAATTAGGTTTTTTCAATTATTTTAGTTGTCTCAGGAAATGGGATCCTTTTTCCCCTACTCTTTTCATTCTTGCTCAAAATGGTCTGAGTTGTTACATAAATCAAGGACTCTACACGGGTAAATTCTTGACTTATCTAACAGGAATTCCATTAGGGGTATCACTCACATGATGTTTGCAGATGGTACAATCTTTTTTATCAATGGTAGTAGAAGGTCAGTGCAGGGGCTGAATGGAATATTAGTTGAGTATTGAAAGTGGAGTGGGAAAGTGGTGAACAAAGAGAAAATCCTCTTCTTTAATTCCAGGAAGACTTTAATGAGGAGGGAGAGGGTCTTGGGGGCTAGTCTATATATGGGAAAGGGTTATTTTCCCATGGAATACCTTGGAACACTGGTCAGTCCCTCTTCCCTTCGAGTACACCATTTTGATAAACTTATTAGTAAACTCATGGGGTGAATCTATAATGGGATGAACAGATTTCTATCCATTAGAGGTCAAATTAATATGGTTAATAGTGTATTAGTATCCATTACCATGAAAATCCTTTCCATTATAATGGTTACTAAGAGTGTGGTCTCCAACATGGAAAGAATAATGGTATCATTCATATGGGATGGGGAGATGGAATGCAGACATCATTGGGCTTCAGGGAAACGGTTAGAAAATCCTCTATCAGAAGGGTGAATCAATTTAAGAAGTGTTTCTACAACCATGCATGGGCCTAATGCTAGGCATTCATGGGAGGACTAGGAAGGCCAGTCTCTTTGGGGTAGAAAAATTCAGGACATATATGGCTTGAATGCGAATATTCAGAGGACACGTTCTTCTAGGATATGGAATCTGATTCACCCATACTTGGATTTCTTACATCATCATTTTAGATGGATAGTGGCTAGATGAAATATCAACTTCTGGCAGCGAGACTGGGGGGTGGGCAGGCTGTGGTTCCCAGGCTGCCCCACCCCAGATTCATCCTTCAAAGAGGCAAGCATTCACCCCTAGTTTCTTTAGGCCATCCTTGATGGAATCCAAATGGAATTTTTCAACAACATAGTTATTAGTGATGAGCATGATAGTCTAATTTTCACTGGTTCTACGTCGGGTGCCTTTTCCATCAAGGATTATGCTGAGGTGATGATGAATATGTTGAATAATGATCTGTTGGGGGAGGCCTTTTGGTGCAAGGAGATTCCTTCCAAATTTACTTTTATGTTGTGGAATATGTGTAATAGGGAACTACCGATAGAAGACAGCTTGAAACGTATGGGAGTTAACATTGATTCAAGATGTTGGTGTTGCATGTCTTTTAACCAGAAAATAGGGGGGCATCTCTTCTATAACAGTGAATGGGCCATAGATATATGGCGGACATTCGGAGACTTCTTCAATTAGGATGGGTATGATGGGGCGCATGGTAACTTCCTTAATTCATGGTTTAGAGGCATTGGGAAGCAGGGGGCTGAAAGAAAAGCTCAGAAAGTCATTCTTATTGCCGGGTGCGGGACTATTTGGAAGGCAAGAAATGATATTCTTCATAATAAACTCTATGGAACCCTGGTCGGTATTATTTTCAAAATGAAAAATTCTTTTTTGGACCTCATTAGGATGTACCCCAATTTCCATTCTGCGCCATCAGTGAGATCCATCGCCTCCAACATTTCCACCAATCAACTGGTCTTCACCTCTTTGCTGGGACTGTGGGTTTGCTGGTGGCCGCAAATCCAGGGATTAAAACTTAAAATGGAAAGATCGATGATGATGGGGGAGATGCGGGGGGGGGGGGGGTGTCGTGAGAGACCCAACTGGGTCTGTGACTGCTGTGTTCACTAGCGTGCATGGGAGAGGCGACTCACTCCAGGAAGAGGCACAAGCCTTGGCTGCAGGTCTGGAAATGTGATCCTGGAGGAGGATCTTTCTGACAGCGGGGAAGACAGACTCCATGATTCTGTGCAATGCGTTGCTAGACAAAGGAAAGGATCCTTTGATTATTGCTTACACTATTAGGAGATGTAAACTGCTAATTGGGCCTCACATGGAGGTATCTCACTCCTGGTGGGAGGGAAATATGGTGGCTGATTTTTTGGCCTCTCTAGAAACCCCTGACTTCAGTATGTTTTCTTTTTATAATTTGGGTTCATTTCCTAGTCAAGGGAGGAAGTTTGTTGTCAATGATTCTCTAGGTTTTTAGTACTTTAGAACACTGTGATGATCATTTTTGTATTGTGTTTTTAAATAAAAAAATGCTAATTTTCAGTCTGTCATAAATGGGCCTCACAATTCTATAGTTCTACTTATAAAGAAACTTACTATGCGTAGTTTCTCCATTATTAGAACATATCATTTTATTGTTGATTCTGATGTGAGGAACGGTATAGTAATAATATTTTATCATAGGTCTTATTATTTATGTTTAAACTGTTGTTATAATATTATAATCAAATGTATTATTTGGTTATTGGAATTGATTTTTACCTAATAAGTTTCTAGAATTGTTAACTATTCATTTAATGGGTTTACTCAAAACTACCTAGACTTCTCTTCATTAGATCAAACATGAGATTCACATATCCTAGACACTTCATATATAGCCACTGGGCCACATGGTTATTCATACCCAAGGTAGTTATATGTGACTATAATCTTCCATATCAATACCCTCTCTGAATCCAATCATCTTAATGAATCAATTTTATTATACCACATAGATTCTAGACAAGCGATATAATCACACGGGAACTATTGAAACTGTAACATACCTGGTAAATAGAGAATATGACATTTTCATATTTATCAATATTTTTTTAATTAAATATTAATTTTACATTCAATGTGATGGTATGTCTGATATCATAATCAACACGCAACAATGGGTTTCTTTGAAATCATATGTTTCACACAACATTGAGTTATACCGAAAAATAATATAATTATTAAAATATTTTAAATGGTAGTTATCACCTAACCGTTGTATTGTCAGGAATGAATAGAACTAAATATAGTATGATTATACATGTTTTTTAATGTCTTTATATTTATCGAATAAATTTTAGTGGCTTAAAATGAGAATTAATCCAATTTTAATCACAGATACTCTTATATTTTTAAAAGGTACTTTTACAACATTTTGATGGAGAAACCTTTTGAAATATAGTTTTTTTTCGCATTTATATGTTCTATTTAAAAAATAAAATTCTTCTTTGGAATAGGAACATCAAAATTTACTTTGGATGAAATTTTTTTATTTTTATGATACTGTTCGTTTTTAATGAATAGTGACAAATATTGCATTTTAGTTCAAAACTGCCTTTTTATATAATTTATTTATATAGATAGATTATTATTTTAATTGTTCATAAGGTTTAATTAGATTATATTTTTACCTTTTAATCCAATCTTTTTCCTTAGAATTAATTTCCCTTTGAAATTGTACATAAACAATTGTCAATCTTTTGGAAGTTTTTACTTTTTAAAAAATGATTTTAGGTTTTGACAACGATAATTAATTTTATATTAATTTCTTAATTTTTTTTAATTTAGAAAAATGGATTCCATATTTGCAATCAGGGGGTCCAAATTGTGTAAATAGGTAACTTTTATTTTTATAAATTATGGATAGTAACTTTAGTATATATTTTATTTACCATGGTTAAAAGGTAAATCAGGTAAATAAGGGTAAAATATAATATTATAACAATATTAAATTACCCTCACACATTTTCTAATCCTATTGTATGATACATATCTGACCATGAGAATCCATAGTTCTATTGTGGGACCCCATGGAGCCACTGGTATGTGGATATGACACTTTATAAAAAACATTAATGTTAATGAAATTGTAACATAATCATATATCTCTTAGTAAACCAATTTTGATAATGGATTATATATGTGAAATATTCCACTATAAAGAGTAATTATAAAGATAAAACTATTTCATACATCATGGTATTTTATTAAAAAAAATTAGATATCAAATAAATATATTTATTTATGACATAATGATGGTGTAATGAATACCAGATTACGTAATGTTTTAAATAAATGAGATTATAAATATGAAAATAAATTTAATTTGGAACTTTTTATTCCATACAAGAATTTTATAGATGAGTATGACTTGTTATCCTTGAATTAATGAGGTTTTTTCCAAATAATCAAGTTGGTTTGGATTTTTTAAAATGCCATGATATGTATAGTATTAAAATTGACAAAAAAGAGTTTCTAAATCAATCAATATTTTATTAAATGATCCAATAGATATAAAAATATAATATTCGGACAAAGGACATATATTATGTTATTAATTTTATTAATGAACCATTTTTTGGTCTCTTGGAATTTTATAAAAACTATATTTACCATATAGTATGAATATACAAGAGGGCATGGTAAAAGATATATTAGTTAACAAAAGGATAAAGTTAAATGATAAGGTTGATTTTATGCCCTAAATTTGTCTAAAAATCATCGAATGAAATGATTTAGAACAATGATAACATTATCCTATAATTAAATGAACTTGTGACCTTTTGAAATCGAAAATAAGTTTATAATAAAATAATATTTTCAAAAATTCTTAAAGAGCCCCTCCTCCCTCTTATAAACAGCCACAACCTCTAACCCATTACACACACCTATCATGCACCTATGATAATCCAAAATCTTCTCCAAGAAGCTCCCAACATCTGAGTAATACTCATATAATTCTTCTTCTAGGAAGAATTAAATTAAAGAAAACCTTTTGGTTCAATCCAAAAGGAGTTTCCCGATTTAAAGGCAACATCTTCTCTCAAGTTCTTTTCTTTTATTTTCCTTATCCAACCCCCTAAAATCTATTTATACTTTTATTATATAAAAACCTGTATATTAAGTATAAAAGTATGTTATTATGAGGAGGTTTTTAACTACACATCCACAAACCCTCATCTAATGGATACAAACATATTGTTTCTGTGGACGGTGAACTACTGTCTCACGAAACGATGATTGTTCAATTATCTCCTACCTCCTCAAATTGTGGAAATTATTATTAAACATTATTTATAATTGATATATATTATATTTATATTGTCTATATTATTCTTTATTTTTCATTAATATCCTAACATTATGGTTTCCATAATTTGTAAATACGATAATTTCTTTTGACGAAGTGCGGACTACCGCCCCCTGAATGTTATTTTACTTGTTCATGCCATATGCATATCATATAAAGGATGAAGTTAATGAAATAATATATTATATTATACTATAATTATAATATACCTATTTATCATTATGTTTTAATTACATTAAATACTAAATAGAAATGAGAGTAGCGTTCATGCGTACGTACGACTTACCGTCTCCCTGAACGGTCCATTTCATTTCTTATCTCCGAATGTTATCTACTATTTTAAATACATATATATACTAGATATATACGATAAATATTATATATGAATCATTAATATCAGTATTTAGATAATTTACTATTGATAACATATAGAAATTTCAATTATAAGAAGTTCATTTTTGACTCAAGTACCAAATATCGACAAAACGACCGTTATTAACTTAAATGTATATGTAATGTTTATAACATGGTAATAAGTGATATAAAATGAATAATAAACATGAAAAATGTTTTTAATCATGTATAAATTACTTGAGATTATTATTCATGAGATTAAATAATGAACGAGTCAAGTCAGACACGAGGTAAGGGGTTTTCATGTCAATTTTTAATTCCTATGAGATTCATCGTATATTTGCCACTATTTACTTTTGTGTGGAGTATGTACATACAATGATTGTATTATTTCTGTAATATATGTCAATTTATGGGTATTTACATCTTCATTGTATGATCCTTCTTTTTGGAGGTGTATGTTTCATAAGTTACAAAATCGGTAAGAGCACCTTTCTCCCTCCTCTTCAAGTCAATGACTTATTTTATGTTATGTCTTTAAATTTAAATTACCAAATGTTGGAATATGTTCTTCTATATCCTTATTTCTGTAAATTTTATGTCCATGTGATGAGATACCCCTTTTTCTCTCATCTAATCATTTTCTGAATTTTTAATTGATGTCTTTAGGCTGCCGATTTTTTGTAAGGGAACTTCTTAACCCAATTTCAATTCTTTGGGTTAAACTTCTAATTCTTGATTATGTTGTGCTATGAATATGTGAGAACGAAATATGATTGGTTCACATATAATATCCACTTATATTGGGTGTATTTATATTTATTACACATAATTATGTCATTGATATATCCCTAATCTAATGGTACAATATTTGTAAGGGACTTCGTCTCAATCACCTTTATTGAGGCATATTTTAATTTATACATGGGTTTATTTTATAAGTTCAGTAAAATCCTTTGAATTTTCATTTAATTCAAAGGGAATATTTTTTCTATGTACCATTTTACTAAACGACAATTGGAATATTTCTTTTTAAAATACCCGGTGACAACGACCTCTCTACTACCGCGGGAATTATTTGATATTTGGATTCCATAACAAGACGTAATGTTTTTAAAAGGAAAATAAATACCATATACCTTTTTTACATATTTTGGTATTGAAAATGGTTTTTATAAAACATTTATACATTCAATATCATGAAATTATATATTTTTATTTCAATGTGGAAATGTTATCTTTCCTTTATGCTTGTTTTATGTGTTATTAATATGTTATGGTTCTTGTGCATTGTTTATGTATACAGGTAATTCCATGATAAAACTAGGGTGCGTGAGCCTGAGATAGCTCTAAAATGAATTGGGTAACGTGACTGAGCTAAACATTAGTGTTTCTTCTAAGAGATTTAGGGAATATACTATGATGGGTATTCCAAACATAAATACATACGTAGTTGTGAAAGCTACAATGTAAGTATGTTATAGATGCCACAAGTTGCTGTTATGATTTAGGATTTCCTCGTGTTATTCATAAATCTTATGATCATGTGTAATATGTTAAAGAATGAAAAGTATGATTTCATTGACTTGCATGTATTGATGGAATAATGTTTTATTTCCTTATTTTATAACCCTTAATGATATTATATTGATCATCCCATGATTTTGAAATGTTTTTCAGAGGATATAAGGAAGGTTAAGAGAAAGGAATAATTCAAGAATATTTATATCACGAAAAAAATTCTGGTTTTCTTATAAGAGTTTTTATTTTATGAAAAAATGGATACTGAGTATAAGTATCTAATTTGTAATTTTTGAGATGTAATGTAATAGTTATGGCCTAATTCTCTAAAACTCTAAACCAAAAAAGATCTGAATGAGAATTATTAACTTCATTCAAGATTATGTCATGTTTAAGGCTATGGCCTTACAGTTGGAATCAGAGGACAGTTTAGACAACCTTAGGTATTATGAGATTTTTTTAGAAACACGGTTAGAATCTATGTCTTCTAATTAAGTTAAATACTTATTTTGTATCATTTTCAGATCAGGTAAAGTATGTTACAAATGGAACGAGGAGGATCTCAAACGACATTCTTATCTTTACTGACAACTTGCTTACAATAATTATTACAAAGTCATGTCCAGATGATTCTGAAACATTTTCTAACATTCAACTCACTTGAAAGAATTGTTTACGATATCAAAAACCTCCTCTATACCTCGATAACATCATGGATCATGGGTTTTATTTAATCAAATCCTATTTTTTAAACATTCTTATATTTTCATGAAAGGTAAATATTATCAAAGGATTTCCAAATATTTGACCTTATAACTAGATTTTGATGCATAATATGATTTTGAAAATGGTTCTGAAGAAGGAGTACCATGCAAAAATTATTATTTTCTTTTAAATTATAGTCTTTCAGCACATACATATTGAATTTGAAACAAACCATTGATTGAATTTTTCAACTCAAACTTGTTACGCTTTTTTTATAAAAAGAAAGTTTTATCAAATGATTTGAAATTATTTGTAACAGAATATTATTTTCCAAAACTATTTTTCTACAAAAACCCATATGACCCATGTTTTATGAGGTTTATTTGGATAAAGGAAGCATGTGATTTTGATGGACCTCTAAATCATTGTTGCAAAGCATAGACTATCTATATACATGAACAAGATGGCAATGAAACCAGGTGGACACCATGATCAAGGTACGATGTTCTTTCATTGGGAATACTGTAATTTTATGGAAGTAAACAATGTCAATATATGTAAGACTTCATGAATGAAGATATTATGGTCATTATGAGTTGGGATGAAAATGAGATGTATAATACAACCATTGAGGTAAAATCATGTTAGGGTTATTTTTGAGTTTTATAAAAAGGGAAAAATGCAATATGGGTGAAAACCCGTCGCATCCGGAACGGCCCTGGGAATCGAACCCACAACTGATGGGTCGACAAGGGAGCATCACCTACCACTAGCCTACGTGAAGCCCCTAGGTATTATGACTTATTATTTTTAGTTAAATCATTTTATAGATCAAGAATAAATTTATTTTGGGAACATATGTTTTATCAAATGGATATCCTTAGTATAAGAAAATTATTTTATCATTATGTGTTAAAGGTTATTTTTGAAGACATTCAGTTTTTTGGGAACAATATATGCATATGGAAAATAGAATACTATCTGATTTCATTTGTGGATTAATGGTTGAAATTTTATTTTGGAAGAATCTATGTTTTTATTATAGACATGTGGAGATTTTGGCTATTTATGGAAATGATTAACATATCATAGAGAATATGTGATTAGGTGAATTACTTTTCAGTATGAGACTTTATGAGTAACCGATGTTATTTAGAGTTAAATGTTATGATTTTTTTTGAAGACAATGTGATCACATCCATATGAGTTTTGGGATTCAATATCAATAGGATTATTTTGAAGATTTTTTAGGGAAATTTTATATTGAATGGTATTTGTTGAACTTTGGGTAATGTTTGTTCAATTTTGGAGATTAAGAGTAGCATTTACTTTTATAAAAGAATATACTTTTTTGAGGATTATCTAATATTTTACAAACCGTTTTTTGTTTTTGTTAATTTATATATATAGGTGAAATGTATAGTCCATATTTTTTGGATTATATTATTCTCTATAATCTGATTCTAGCACTTCATGCGTGACCAAGTCATTTTAAATACTCATAACTGGGAGAAAATATGACTTTCATGTAGAAATTTATTAAAGGATGAAACTCCACATGAAAAGTAGGTATATTTCCTTATGTTCTTAGTAAATCTCTTACATAAATTCTCCAACATTATTAAATGAAACATAAAATATGAACATTGTCTGTTTACTTTTCCTACTTGGAAACCCTGGACCGTTTAACATATCACATATTTTTGGCTTTTGGGTGGTTAACAATCTTTTGATAATGTTTTCTATCACTCTCCACTAGAACATGACACATATTTTCTCCTCCTAATCCATTTTTTCATGGAATCCTAGTATGTGTTATCTCGGGTGAACTTTGTACTTTTCCTTCTTCTTTTTAAAGTAATAGTTTTATAGAATCTTTTTCTGGTGTGGGACTTTTAATGATGTTTCTAACCCCAAATATAAAATTTCAATGACGCAATTCCCAAAAGAGGGAAGGATGTAACATCTCAGATAAATAAAAAATATGAAATTTTCATATTTATCAATATTTTTTTAATTGAATATTAATTTTACATTCAAGGGGATTTTCTGTCTGGTAGCGTACTCAACACAAAACAATGGGCTTGTTTGAAATATTGTGTTGCACACAACTTTGAGTTACACCGAAAAATAATACAATAATATAACTATTTCAAATAGAAGTTAAAACCTAACCGTTATATTGGTGGGAATGAACAAAACAAAATACAATATGATTATACATGTTTGTTAAATTTCATTACATTTATCCAATAAATTTCAGTGTCTTAAAATTATAATGAATCCAATTTTAAGCATAAAAACTCGAATGTTTTTAAAAGGTAGCTTTACAACCTTTTTTTGAAGAATCCTTTTTAAATATAGTTTTTTTTTCAAATATATATTTTTTATTTGAAAGAATAAAATTATTATTTATAAGAGGAAAATAAAATTTTACTTTGGATGAAATTTTGGTATTTTTTCTGATTAAGTTCAATTTTTAATGAATAGTAAAAAATAACGCATTTTACTTCAAAACTGACTTTTAATCTAATCTATTTATACAAATAGATTTTTATTTTAATTGGTTTTAATGTGAAATTGGATTATATTTTTACCTTTTAATCCAATTTTGGTCATTATATGAAATTTCACTTTTTAATTGGACATAAACACATGTCAATCTTTTGGTATTTTATACTTTTTTAAAACACACTTTTTGGTTTTGACGATGAGAAATAATTTTAAATTAATTTATGAAGCTTCTATATTTTGAATTTGAAAAAATGGATTCCATACTTAGAATCCGGGGGGTCCAAATTTAGTATATAGGTAACTTTTATTTTTAGACATAATGAATATTAACTTCATTAAATATTTTATTTACCATGGTTAAAGGGTAAATATGGTCAATAAGGGTAAAATATAATATTATAATAATATTTAATTACACTAACACATGTCCTAATCATATTGGATGAAAAATTTCCGACCATGGGCATATTTGGGTCGATTTTGGGACTCCTTGGAGCCACTTGTAAGTGAAAATGGCACTTTATAAAAATTAATTTAAAGTTAAGGAAAATGTAACATAAACATATATCTCTAAGTAAAAAAACATTATAATGGGATATATAAGTGTTATTTTCCACAATAAATAGTTATTATAAATCTAAAATGGTTTCCTACATCATGGTGTTTTATTTATATTTTTTAGACATCAAATAAATAAATTTATTTTTGTCACAATGATGATGTAATGATTACCTCATTAATGAATGTTTTAAATAAATGAGATTATAAATATTAAAATAAATTTATTTTGAAAAATTTTATGTAATCCATGAATGTTATAAATGATGATTAATTGTTACAATTTAATTAATGAAGGTTTTTTGAAATAATCAAGTTGGTTTGGATTTTTTTAAAAGTCATGATATGAGTAGTATTAAAATTGACATTAAGTGTTTCTAAATCAATCATGGTTTTGTTAAATGATAAAATAGTACTAAAAATGTTTGAATCGACCAAATGACATATATTATGTTACTAATGTCAATGATGATACATTTTTTGGTTTTATTGGAATTTTATAGTAAATATGATAACCATATAGTATGAATATACAAGAGTATATGGTAAAAATTAAATTATTTAAACAAATGTTAAAGTTAAAAGATAAGGATAATTTCATGCCCAGAACCTGTATAAAAACCATTGGATGAGAGGATTTAGAATATTAATCACCTTATATATGAATTAAATGAGTTTTCGACCTTTTTAAATATAAATTTAATTTATAATAAAATAATAGTATCAAACACTCATGAAGAGCCCCTCCTCCTTCTTATAAAAGGCCACCACCTTTAACTCATTACACACACTTCTCATGCCCCTTGGCTCATCTAAACTCTACTCCAAGAATCACCCAACATACCTATCTTCACCATAGAATCCTTCCTCATTGAAAAATGAAATTCAATAAATCCTTTTGGTTCTAACCAATGGGAGTTACCTGATTTAAAGGTAATGTCTTCTCTCATGTTCTTTTATTTTATTTTTCTTCTGCAACCCCCTAAAATTTCTTTATTCCGTTATTTTATAAAAATAAAAGTATCTTGAATATTCTATGATGTTTTTATGATTAGTATAATTACTACACATCCACACACCTCCATATAATGGAAACAAACATAATTTTTTTGTGGCGGCGAACTACTACCTTAAGAAATTATGATTGTTCTATTATCTCCTACCAGATCTCATGGTGGCCATTATGATGGAATTTTTTTATATTAGATATATATTATATTTATATTGTCTCTATTATTCTGTATTTTTAATTTATATCTTACCATTATAGTAGTACCCCCAGTTTCAGGTACATAACCCCTTTCCTCATGTTTTTTTAACAGGTGTGTATTATATAGAGACTTTCCATAAATAGAGAGTTTCCATAAAATAATAACATTACATAATAAATAGTGTTTCCATTAATTTTTCCATTTCCATAATGTTGGTTTTTTCCATAAAGTGGGTTTTTTCCATAAATTGGGGTGTTTCCATAAAGTGGGTTGTTTCCTTAAAGTGGGGCGTTTCCATAATTTCTGTTGTTTCCATAAATTGGGGTGTTTCCATAAAGTGCGGTGTTTCCATAAAAATATTGATTCCATAAACATGTTAAAGGTGAAGGATGGGATAGTTTGGAAATTTTATAAGGAGTGTTGGGACCAAAAGGAAGGTCACACGATCCATACACAGTTGGCCCAAACCACGTGGTAAAACCTTGCGTAGAGATCAAATCTAGATCATATTTTCTATAAGCTTACTCTTTTTTTTTCTCTATATATTTCGTTTTGTCTTCAAAACGCCCCTATTTCGAGATTAATCTCCCTAGAAGGCTGGAGAACCCTCCCCACATGAGCTGGATCCATCCCAGAACCTTCCCTTGGTGATTTCGAGTCCGATTCTTGATGTATGTCACCAATCTTTCGGATTTGTCATGTTTTATTAGATCTACTTAGATCTACTTCTCCGATCACCATTCTCTCTCAGATATGTACCTATCATGGGTAGATCCACGTTTTTTGATTCTAAATAATTCAATATTGAGTCATGATCATGATAGGATAAGATAACTAATGCCGTTCTTGGAGAATCAACCCGCTTTCTTGTGCGTTCTGTGTCTGTGGTCAATGTTTAATCAAAACCTTCAAGGTTGGTGGCCTCTCTCTCAACTCATCTTGATAGAATTTATTTTCTCACATTCAAATTGGTTTATTTATTGTGAAATTCATGGAAAAATATTTATTTGTGATGATTTATCCCTTTTGTGAAATTGTGTGGCCTTGGTGAATAGTTGTTTAAAGGGGGTTTAGTTTCATTAATTTAAAATGATGATTTTAAATTATGGATTTTCTGGAATTTCTAAATGGATTATGAAAAGGTGGTTTTCAATAGAAATGGGTTTCAATAAAAATGGAGTTTTATTCAAATTTCTTGGAATTGAAATGGTTTGGCATTGAAATGGTTTTGACGAAAATGATTTTCAATAAAAAGGTGTATTTATTGAAAGTGTTGTTTTGGCAAGGTCATTGGGCATATGTGGTGTGGGTTCATGTTTCATATATGGGGCTTGGTTGAAATATGACCTTTTTCTTGGTGCCAAAGGTTTAACGGCACATGTTAATTGGATATACATGGCTTGGTTGAAACATGACCTTGATCTCGGTGCCAAAGGGTTAATGGTACATGAGAAACAATTACCTTGTGAAGACTTGGTTGATCGATGACAAACCAATCATGAGTATGGAACTATCATAACGTAGCATGCATGGTTGGTTTCATGGGTTTGAGTAATGGTTGTGTATGCTGATATATGGATTTTGCTAAATGGTTGTAAAGATTATTTAGCTATTTTCTGGAAGAATATCTTGTTGGGAAGATTGGTTTCAATTGCAATTATATGATTTTGGTAATGAATGGTTTTGGAAACTTGTTTATATTTAGTTATGAACTGTTTTTGAGAGATTCTTTTATATAAACTATTTTATATAATTATTTCCAATTCTTCTATCCTTGTGGAATGTGTAGGGAAGTCATTGGGGAAACTACTGAGTTTTATACTCACCCCTGCTTTGGCACATCGGTGATTTTGAAGATGCTATCTTATGGGACAAGGGAATAGATAATGTTTCACACGTGTTTAGCACTACCTTGTTATGTTTGGTCTGTTTCGAGATTTTGGAGCTTGAAGCTTGTGTAGCTTGGAGTCTTGAGGTATTTGGAGAGTCTTCTGTAGTTTAACCACTGTGTACTATGATATTGATTATTATTCCGATTTTTTCTTACATTGATGTGGTTTTGAGATACATGAAGTTGTTGAGTTGTCTTTCATTTTTTCATGCATCATATAGTGATTATTTGGTTATGGTTGGTAGGTTTATTGGTTTATTTCGTAAAAGGGAAAATCATCCCCCACTTGTATTTGAAACCCTTCAGCATTTATTTCCAGCCTTTGGTGCCTTGGGATGTCATTTAAGGTTTAGTAATGATTTGATGTACTCTCAAGCCAATGAGAATTGGCGGGTCATTACAAATGGTATCAGCTTGTTCGGTCCTTGCCTAACAAGTAGTAATCGATGTTCCTAGTTTTGGAGATGAATTCCTTTATTGTCCATTCCTTGCGTGGGAATTTTAGAAAAGAGTAGGATTGTCAGAACATGAAATGTATATCATAAAAGGACGTAGCAAACCCATTTTGTTGAACTTCAAGTTACTAGGGAGTTGGGTAAATAATTATTTGGAGACACTTCTAGAATTTTGAAATCTCATTGTCACGGGTTTAGCCAATGAGATGAGCATGACATGCATTGTAGAGGAATGACTTCCCATGAGGAGTGCATACATCATTTTGAGAAATGATTCATGTTGTGAAAAAAAGTGTTAATTTTTGAAAAAATACGGAATTGGTTTTCAAATGAATGATTTTGAAAAAGAGAATGATTATATTATTTTGAAAATGTATTAATTTTCAAAACTATGTGAAGTGTTTTAAAAAATGGTTGAACATGAGAAAATGGTTGTTTTGGAAAACAATATTCTGATAGTTGATGAGATATAATTTTAAATTCCAAGAAAACAATTGATAGAGAGTGAGATTAATGGAGCTTGTTTTTAGTTTATAAAATGGCACCTGGTAGGCATCATCAAAACCAACCTGAAGAAGCTGTGGAGAATGTGGTTGCACATGAACCACATGTGAACCAAGAGCTAGTTCAGAGTATTGTCCATGCTTTTCAAGTTGTGGACACAGGGAACCTGAGGAATGAACCACGACATGTGGATCATACCATCAAATTCATGAAGAAGAATCCACCTAATTTCCGAGGTGATTTTGAACTCGATAAGGTGGAGGTGTGGCTATATAGGATGAATCATATCTTTGACTTCATCAGCACCCTAGTAGAGCTAAATGTCAAACTAGCGACGTATATGCAATAGGATCTTGCACGTCAGTGGTGGGATTTAGAAGTGCAGGATGAATTGGATGAACAACTTACATGGGAGGATTTTGAGGAATTGTTCGACATACAATTATATCCTCAGACGTTCAAGATCCAGAAAACGACAGCATTCTTCAGCCTGAAACAAGAGAGTCTCTCTATCAAAGAATATGCGGCTAAGTTCATGAACTTAATACGCTTTGCACCAGATGTTGCGGCAAGGGCATATTTGAAGGAACACATCTTTGAATCCGGGCTATGATTGGAGATTCGATAAAAATTATAGTAACTTGTATTACAGATTATACAGAGAGGGTGAACAGAGCGATTGTGGATGAACATGATATCTCAGGATCAATGGGAGGAGTCATGATGATACCTACAAGAAATGGTGGGAACTGAACTGCTGGGAACAAGCAGAAAAGGGACACCTATTTCCAAGGTTCTAGTGGAAATCAGAACCAGACGGCAGGATCAGTAAACCTTTCTCCCTGACCCTAGATCAAAGCAGTTTGCTTTCAATGTGGGTTTCTTGACCACATAATGTGAGATTTTACAGAACAACCTAGAGCATGTCATAATTTCAACAAGATGGGACATCTTCAATGCTATGATCATAGTGATCCAAGTTCAACTGCTTGAGACACTTCTCAGTTGTCACAAGCATCATATTCTTCTACTAAATGAGGACAACAGAATCTGTCTCATCAGTATAGTAGATCTAGCCATGGTGATTCTAGAAATACCATGAATCCTCAACCAGGGAAACCTCAATAAGGAAACAAGGATAACTGTGTAGTAAATAAATAATTGTATGGAGTTGAGAAGATAATTGTTGATGATCAGGCAAGACCATCTACAGTGAGAGGTACGATTCTTTTGAATTATACCTTTGTGTAAGTGTTGTTTGATACTGGTGCATCACATTACTTCATTTCTTCATGTTCTGTTGAGTTGCTATGTTTAAAACTAGAAATGATGCTATCTATTTTGAAACTGCAAACTCATCTCGGTGAAAGAGATTTCCAAGCCTTTGTGTGTAGAGCTTGTGCAATAACTGCTGATGGAGCTAAGCTAAAATGGGAATTCTCAATGTTGGATATGGATATCTACGATGTAATCCTGGGTATGGATTGGATGACAATGTTCAAGGCTCAAATAAACTATTATATGTGAACAAATAGTTTAATAACTGAGGACGAAATTGAGCATCTTTTTAGAGGAGAGAAGATTGTAAAGAAGGGTGCAAAGAGAATTTTGGAACCAATGGTGGGAAACATCATTTACCAATTAGATGTGTTGACTTTGGAATAAATAAATAGATCAAGGAAAATAGTTTTCCAGCTGTTGTGGATCAATTTCTAGATGTCTTTCCCATGAACTTCCCAAGGTTACCACCACTAAGGGAAGTGGAGATTACGATTGATCTCATTTTGGGAACCAAACCCATTTCCCTTCCGTCTTATAGGATGGAACCAATAGAGATACAAGAATTGAAAGTGTAGTTTGAGGATCTTGATTGAAAACGTGTCATTCGACAAAGTACGTCTCCTTGGGCAGCACTTGTTTTGTTATTGAAGAAGACAGATGGAACTCTTCAGTTGTGTGTTGATTATCGTAAGATTAACCAAGTTACGAAGATGTATAGATATCCACTTCCACGAATTAATGATTTGTTCGATCAATTAAGGGGAGCACAATGGTTCTCCAAGATTTACATGCAACTAGGATATCACCAATTGAGTGTTCATAAAGAGGATATTCCAAAGATAACTTTCAGAAGTAGATATGACCACTATGAATATATTGTCATGGCTTTCGGTCTAACGAATGCACCAGCGGTCTTCATGGAACTGATGAATCATATATTTTAGCAATATATTGATTCATTTTTGGTGGTGTTTGTGGATGTCATTTTGGTCTATTCAAATAAATGTTTTGATTAAGAGTTGGACCTGTAAACAGTGTTACAAATCCTAAGAGATCATCATTTGTATGCCGAATTATCAAAGTGTTATTTTTGGATACCACAAGTATGTTTTATTGGCTATGTTATTTCTATGAATGGTGTTTATATTGATCCTGAAAAGTTTGAAACTGTTATCTCTGGGAAACCACCGATGAATGTTTTCGATACATGAAATTTTATTGGTCTATCTGGTTACTAGCGACGCTTTGTGTGGGATTTCTCACGACTAGCTTCACCAATGAAAACCCTGAAAAATAAGAATGATCCATTCCAATGGATGGAGGAATGTGAGATATCTTTCCAGAACTGAAAGTTCAACTTACATTAGCACCTATCTTGATCTTTCCAGAATCAGGACAGGGGTATGTAGTGTACTGTGATTCGTTAGGATCAGGGTTGGGATGTGTTCTCATGTAAATTGATCAGGTGGTTACTTATGGTTCAAGGTAGTTGACGGTGCATGATAAGAATTAACCAACACATGGTTTGGAGTTATCTTCAGTCGTCCATTATTTGAAATCATGGAGACATTATCTCTTTGGTGAGAAATTTACTATGTTTACGAATCAAAAAATCTTGAAACACATTTTATCACAGCGAGATTTGAATCTGAGGCAAAGGAGATGGATGAAGTATCTCCAAATGTTTGACATTAACATGATGTACACACTGGGGAAAGGAAATTCAGTGGTAGATGCATTGAGTAGAAAGTCATGTGCCCTATTAGAGAAAAAAGCATCAGATGAAAGGCAGTTTATGTTGGTCTTAGCCAACATGCATGTGGAATTTGTAGACCGAAGTGATGTTGCAGTTTTCTTTTCAGCTATTCTTGTTCCCGATTTAGTAAAAATGATCAAAGAGGAAGAATAATCTTATGAAGAATGTCTGGTTGTATGTTCAAAACTCAATGGTGGGGACACCATTGGGGGCCGGAAACTTGATGGGGGTTCAGTTTTGTGTTTCAGAGATCGGATGGTTGTAACTTTGTTTTTTCAGTAAAAAATCCTTCATTCTTACCACCATTCAAGACAGGTTGTACATATAGGTACACAGAATATGTATAAGGAATTGAAAACATAGTTTTGGTGAAGAGGAATGAAAATGAAGGTGGCCGAGTTTGTCTCACGGTGCTTAACTTGTATGTAGGTTAAAGTAGAGCATCAAAGACCAGTTATTATGTTACAATCATTACCTATCCCAGTGTGGAAATTGGATCAAATAGAAATGGATTTTGTTATAGGTCTTCCAATAATGTTTTAGAAACACGATGCCATTTTGGGTGATAGTGGATCGTCTATCCAAGATGACCCATTTCATCCATATTCATGAAACTAATACGGTGGAGGATCTTTTGAATATCATTATCCAAGAAGTGGTAAGGAGGAAAAGTGTACCAGTGTCAATAGTCTCTGATAGAGATCCAAGGCTCACGTCTCATTTTCTGAAATCCTTATAGCATGCCCTTGGGACTCAGTTGACTATGAGCATGACATATCATCCTCAAACGGATGGACAATCTGAGCAGATGATACAAACATTGGAAGACATGTTGTAGGCTTGTGTAATGGATTTGAGTGGCTGGTGGGAGGATTATATACCCTTATTAGATTTCTCATATAATAACAGCTATAAAGCCTCGATACACATGGCTCCGTTTGAAGCATTTTATGGGCGTCCTTGTCATTCTCTACAATGCTGGGCGTAAATGGACGAAACATCCCTAGTCGGGCCAAGTCTTGTCCAAGAAACCACAAAGAAGATCTAGTTCATTAGAAAGAGAATGGAGACTACTCTGAGTCGTCATAAATCTTATGCAGATCATTGTCAAAGAGCATTGTCATTTTCTGTGTGTGATCATGTCTTCTTAAGGATCTCTCTATGGCTTGGACATCTTTGCTTCAGGAAGTAGGGAAAGTTATATCCTAGATACATTGACCCTATTGAGATACTAAAACATGTTGGAGAGGTTTTATATAAGTTGGAATTACCACCACAGATTAGTTCAATGCATAATGTGTTCCATATATCCCAGTTGAAAAAGTATCACCATGATCCTGACCATGTGATCAGATGGGATAACATTGAGCTAGAACTGGATGCATCACTGATAAATATCCCAGTTTGGATTATGTATAGACAAGATAATGTCTTACATTGGAAAAGCATTGGAAAAGTGCGGGTTTATGGAAACATGGTCAGATTCGGGAAGATACTTGGGAATGTGAGATGGAAATGAAAGAGTAGTGGTTGAATATCTTTTTGGCTAGTGATGGTTTTCTACTTTCCGAGGATGAAAAGTCCAATGGATATAGAGTTTCCACAAAATAGAGAATTTCCATAATAAATATTGTTTCAATTAATTTTGGTGTTCCCATAATGTTGTTTGTTTCCATAAAGTGGGTTATTTCCATAAAGTGGGGTGTTTCCATAAAGTGGGTTGTTTCTATAAAGTGGGGTGTTTCCATAATGTGGGATGTTTCTATAAAGTGGGGTGTTTCCATAAAGTGGGATGTTTTCATAAAAAATGTGTTTCCATAAAAAGGGTAATGGTGAATGATGATATAGTTTGGGAATTTTATAAGGAGTGTTGGGACCAAACGGATGGTCACACAAACCATACACAGTTGGCCCAAACCATGTTGTGAAACCTTGCACAGAGGCCAAATCTATATCCTATTTTATAGGAGCTTAATTGTTTTTTCTCTATATATTTTGTATTGTATTTAAAACGCCCCTATTTCGAGATTACTCTACCTAGAAGGCTGGAGGACCCTCCCCACATGATTTGGAGCCATCCTAGAGCCTTCCCATGGTGATTTCGAGCCCGATTCATGACGCATGTCACCATTTTTTTTCCGGATTTGTCATGTTTTCTTTGTTCTTCTTAGATCTACTTGTCCAATAAACATTATTTCTCTGATATGAACCTATAGTGGGTAGATATACGTTTTTGGATGCAAAATAATTCATTGTTGCATCGTGATCTTGCTAGGATAATATTACTATGGTCGTTCATGGAGAATAGACTAGATTTCTTGTGCATTCTTCATCTTTTATCATAGTTTCATCAAAACCATAAAGGTAGGTGGACTCTCTCTCAACTCCACTTGATATAATTTATTTTATTCGATTCAAATTGGTTTATTTATAGTGAAACTCATGGAAATATCTTCATTTCTGATGATTAATTGTTTTTGTGAATTTGCGTGATCTTCGTGAATAGTTGTGCAAAGGGGGGTTAGTTCAATGAATTTAAAATGATGATTTTAAATTATAGATTATCTGTATTTTATAAATGGTAGATTAAAAGGGGGTTTTAAATAGAAATGGTTTTCAATTAAAATGGAGTTTTATTGATTTTTTTGGAATTAAAATGGGTTAGCATTGAAATGGTTTTGACAGAAATGGTTTTCAATAAGAAGGTGTTTTTATTTAAAGTGTTGTTTTGGCATTATCATTTGGCATAAGTGGAGTGTGTTAAAGTTTCATATATGGGGCTTGGTTGAAATAAGACTTTGTGCTCTGTTCTAAAGGTTTAATGGCACATGGGAATTAAATATACGGGGCTTGGTTGAAATATGACCTTGTGCTCGGTGCAAAAGGGTTAATGGAACATGAGAAACAATTACCTTGTGATGAATTGGTAGATCGATGAGAAACCTCTTATGAGTATGGAACTGTCATAACATAGCATGCATGGTTGGTTTCATGGGTTTGAGTAATGGTTGGGTATGTCGATAAAGGGATATTGCGAAATGGTTGTAAATGTTGTTTAGCTATTTTTATGGAAAAATATCTTGCTGGGAAAATTGGTTTCAATTTCACTTGTATGCTTTTGGTAATGAATGGTTTTGGAAACTTGATTATATTTAGTTATAAACTTTTATTTAGAAATTTTTTTATATAAAATATTTTATATAATTTTTGCTAACTCTTCTATCTTAGTGGCATGAGTAGGGAATTCATTGGGGGAAACCTACTGAGTTTTATACTCACCCCTTCTTCGCCACATTGGTGATTATGCAGCTGCTCTCTTTCAGGACAATGTAAAAGGTAATGTTTCACACGTGTTTAGAACTACCTCATGATTTTGGGTCTATTCAGAGATTTTGGAGCTTGGAGCTTGTGGAGCATGGAGTCTTGAGGTCTTTGGAGAGAATGTGTAGTTTATCTACTGTGTAATTTGATATTTATTATTCTTACATTGTTTATTACATTGATGTGGTTTTGAGATACATGAAGTTGTTTAGTTGTCTTTCATTTGTTCATACATAATATAGTGAATATTTGGTTTTGTTTGGTAGGTTTATTAGTTTATTTCTTAAATGGTAAATTGTCCCACACTTGTATTTCAAACCCTTCGGCATTTATTTCCAGACATTGGTGCCTTGGAGATGTCACTTAAGGTTTAGTAATGATTCCTTGTACTCTCAATACAATGAGAATTGGCGGGTCATTATAATTATGGTTTCCATAATGGGTAAATATGATAAATTCATTTGAGTAAGTGCAGACTACCATCCCCTGAAAGTGATATGACTCATTCATGCCATACGTGAAAATTATAAAGGATTGAGTTAATGAAATTACATATGGTATTATACTAGAATTATAATATACCTAAGTATCATTATGTTTTCATTCCATTAAATACAAAAGGGAAATGAGAGTAGCGTTCATGTGTCCGTACAGCTTACCGTCTCCATGAATGGTGCATTTCATTTCTTATCTCCAAATGTTATGTATTGTTATAAATTCATATATATTAACTATATGATATATAAATCATGAATATAATTATAGAGATTATTTAATTTTTAGAACATAGAAAACTTTTAATTATTAGAAGTTCATTTTTGACTCAAGTACCAAATATCGACAAAACAACAGTTATTAACTTAAATGATTATGTAATGTTTATAAATTTGAAATAAGTGATATAAAAGGAATAATAAAAATTAAAAAGGTTTTTAAGAAAATATAAATTATATTTAGTTTATTATTCAGGATATTAAAGATCAAACGAGCCATGTCAGACACAAGGTAAGGGGTTTTCTTCTTACTTTTTATTCTCATGACATGCATGCTATATTCGCCACTATTTCCATTTGTGTTATGTATTTACTGCCCATTATTGTATTCATTGTGTAATATACTTTAATTTATGGGTATTTAAATCTGCATTGTATGATCCTACTTTCATGTGGTGTATGTTTCATATGTTTCCAAATCGGTAAGACAACCTTTCACCCTCCACTTCTAGTCAAGGACTTTTTTTATGTAATGTCTTTAAATTTCAATTCTCAAATGGTAGGATATGTTATTCTCTATCCTAATTGCTATCATGTTTTTGTCCATGTGATGATAAACCATTTCCTCTCCCATCAACTCATTTTCTGTATTTTTATGTGACGTCATTAGGCTGCCGAATATTTGTAAGGGAACTTCTTAAACCAATTTAAATTCTTGGGGTTAAACATCTTATTTTTGATTATGTTGTGCTATTAATATGTGTAAATAAACACTGATTGTTTTAATTTTAATATCCACTTATATTGGGTGTATTTATATTTGTCACATATAATAATGTGATTTATTTATCCTTAATCCAATGGTATAATCTTTGTAAGGGGCTTCCCCTCACTCACATTTCATTGATAAATATTTTGATTTATACATGACTTTCATTTATAAAGTGTAAAAACCCCTTTGACTGTTCATTTTATTCAAAGGGAATATTTTTTCTCCTTAGTGTTTTACTAAACAAATAATGGAATGTTTCTTTTTTACATACATGGTGACAACGACCTTTCCGCCGATGCGAGCATTATTCGATATTTCACTTCCTTAACAAGTTGTAATGTTTTTAAAAGGAAAATAAATAACATATACATTTTTTTAGTAATTTGGTATTGAAATTGGATTTTTTTAAAAATTTATTGTGTCAATATATTGAAATTATATATTGTGATTGCAATGTGGAAATGTTAACTTTTCTTTCATCTAGTTTTATGTGCTATTAATATGTTATGGTTCTTGGGAATTATTTACATATACTGGTGGTTCTGTGAAAAAACTAGGGCAGGTGAGCCCGAGATAGATCTCCAATGCATTGGGTAACGTGACATAGTTAAAATTTAATGTTTCTCCTATGATATTTAGGGAATATAGTGTGATGGGTATTCCAAATGTAACTCCCTACATAGTTGGGAATGCTATAACAAAAGTTTGTTATGGATGCCACAAGTTACCTTTTTTATTTTTGATTTCCATGTGTTATTCCTAAATATAATGATCTTGTGGGGTATGTTAAATATTTAAAAGTATGATTTCATTGACTTGTATGTATTTATGGACTAATGTTTTCTTTCCTTGTTTTATAACCCTTACTATGATTTTTATTCCCATCCCATGTTTTTGAAATTTTTTTCGCAGGATATAAGATAGGGTAAGAGAAAGGAAGAATTCAAGAATATTTATATCAAGAAAAGAAATCTTGTATTCTTTTAAGAGTTTTTATTTTATGAAAAAATGGATACTAAGTTGATGTTTCTACTTTGTAATATTTGAGATATAATGTAATAGTTATGGAATAATTCTCTAAAAATCTAATCTTGAAAAGATCCTCAATGTGAATTCTAAACCTAATTCAAGATTATGTCATGTTTAAGGGCGGGGCCTTACTAAAACCCCATTTCATCATCCATAGCATTAAATTTTCTTTTGAAAGGACCCGACCAATTTATAGAAAATTATAATATATATGGATTATCAAAAATATTCCTAAATTATATTAATTTATTAATATCATTAAATAAATTTATTTAGTAATTATATTAATTAGTAAAATAAAAAATAAAATGTTTGATTAATTCCTTAATATTTAGTATAATAATATAATTCAATAAATAATATTAATTAACTTTTTTTAAAATTTCTCAGCCATCAATACCCCCTTCATTCTAATTATAGCATTTGTTGAAAATCATTATCAAAAATCAAGACTTCAAAATATTGAAAATTTTAAAACAAATTATATAATTCCTTGATAATGAAACATTTCATTTCTATATTATGAAAAAAAAATTAATATCCATTTCCCAACCCACATGAAACTTCATTCAACCCCTTTCTTCTATTTATTATATATTCATATAATATAGAAGATATTAATGCATGACATTCTAGATTAGGAGAATATTATTTTGGTGTTATTCACATAGTTAGGAAAATTTTTTCTTTATATAAGCTTTTAAATAATATGATTTTTTTGTATAGTGATACATGAAAATTATTAAAATCATGTGGTCTTTGAATGGTTATTTTAGTGGAATTAGTTTGAATGGAAAAAAATTTTAATTATAAAAGGTGAATATGAGGAGGTGAAACTATTAAATATATTGCATGAATATTCATTTGGATAAATAGATTATATATATTTAATTTATATTTTTTAATTAATATTATCTAATTTAAATTTTTATGGGTCAGGAATGAGCCAATAAGGAAAAATAATTATGAATCAATCCCCGTTCTCAAATCATTTGTATAATATTTTTGGTTTTTTTGCATGCATATATTTTTTTTCCTTTTTTAAATATATATATAATGATAATAGGAAGAAAAAATCATATTATAAATCTTATTCATTCTCATTTATTTATCAAAATACAAGAAGTCGTGATAACACCTCACATTCACCAAAAAAATAATTTTTCCCTAAGTGATCACATGGAACCCCCCCACTCAAACATGAGATAGTTATAAAAATATTATGATATAAAGATTTGTGATGTGAAATTTGGATTGAAATATCTATAATATAATTCATTCATTTGAATAATTGAACCGGGGTTTTTGTAAAGTTAGATCTCAAAGTATAAAATGTGGGCTATATAAATGAATTCCAAAAGCAGTTTTAAACAATTTATTGAACTCCAATGAATTGAAAGGAAAATACAACATGTTCTAGATATATTGATAATTGATGTTTCTAAAAATAATGTGATGAGATATTCAAGATGTTTTTCAAGTGTGGTTAAAAAACAATGAATATTGTGAAAGAATACAAAATATTTTTTATATTATGATGGATTTTATTAAAAATTAAATTTCATAATTTTTTTAGTAAAAAAATTTAGGGAATTTTTTTATATAAATAATATTTCAAAATTAATTTCTTATGAAAATAATGTCATTTTTCCAAAATAAAATCATATGATAAAATTATTTTAAAATTCATTTAACATCAATGTTTTTTAAAAGACACACCAAAAATGAATAAAAAATAATGGATATAATAAAAATAATACAATAAGATAGACTTATTCCCCAAGATATAAGTATTTTATTATTATTTAAAAACCATACAATGATAGATAAGACCATATATGAAAATGGGAAGTAAATATACAACACATTTATTTTCATGTCCTAGTTGTGTCAATATTCTATCACTAATATGCTAGTTCTTCATTGAATTCAACATGTAATAAATAAATAAATAATAAAACATTAATAAAATATAATACCGTTGAAAATAATGAGTGATGGAGAAATGTTTCTTGAGTTATCCCCTAAGTGGTTCTATGTTATTACTATATGTAACTAGAATATTCCTGTTTATTAACCCTAGAATGAATGAGATGTATGTTTCATAATTGGACCCACCAAATATATATTTTCTTATTTTTCATGTGTTAAAACTTAAAATGAGGAACAAATAATATTATAAAAACAATATATCCCCTTGAATTATAATAATATGGAGGTATAACTAGGAGGTTATTAGAAAAATACATTCATATTTTGAGTTGTATCATACTCAATTTGATAGAAATATAGAAATTATGAAATTAGAGGCATCACTAATAGTCACATGTTATCAATGTCTAGTGGAATTTTTCCTCCATGTTAGGATTTTGTTAATGTTCATAAATTTTATAGATATGAGTATCTTGGTTGATTATACCATGAAATAATAAAAAATGATAAATTGTTTTTAAAAAAATGAATAATCGAATGAAAGGGAATTTAAATTAATATCTACCAATTTTAGAGGTTTGATCATGAGGTAATTTTAGTTTTTAAGATAAATTGGGAAATGATCAATGTATGTAGGTTGTGGATACTCCACCTTTTTTAATGTGAATAGATTCTATTATGACTTCATTATATATAAAAAATTATATCAACTATACTGAAAAATAAATTTCAAATTAAAATGAGGTTTTATTAATTTCATTCTGAAAAATCAATAAAATAATTCAATCAATAGTAATGTCTACTCTGATGATTTATTTAGCTTCTATAATTGATTATTATTTAATGGAATTGCATAAGATTTTAGTACTGGTTGAGAGAAAACAATTTATATTTTTTCCTTCCGCCTCACCAAATTTACCCATGAGAGAAGAACATGGGAAGTATTTTATTATCACATTATTAATATAGTGTTCCACAAAAAATGAATTACATATTGTTGGAGGTCATAATTACCATCATTTCATTTATTTCATCAATATTTTGTTATTCCCTCTTTATATGTTAGTCCAAAAAAATGCTCATGTTGATATATTTTTAATCTCCAATGGTATTGGTTCATCTTTTTCTTACTATAATTGGGGAATTTGATGTTAAAGATAATAATTCTGATTAATATTGTTGAAATAATCCTCCAATGTACTAATATATACTTTTGAATATTGTTTGTTTTGTGTCTATTGAAATTTCAAAATAGGTTCACGTGGGGAGAGGGAGTAGTTAGTGTGGACTGTTTTTTCCTGTGGTTGTCATTATTATCCTTCACTAAGTTTTTTCCATCATTTTGACTCCAAAACAATGAATTAGGAAAATAATTTGGGATTTATTATAGATAATTGGTACTATAATAAATTTTATACCATTTTAGAGAAAATAAAATTAATTGAAAATAAAAAATAAAAAATAAAAAGATGAAACCGGAAATAATTTTCAATGTGAATTAAGAATTACTAAAAAATATGGATCTCAATAAATGGTTAAAAAATATATTTGGTAACTACCTTATGAAAGTGTTATAAAAATTAATATTTCTTAAAATCTCATACCAAAAAACCTATATTATATTTACATGGGTATGTCTCCTAAATAGGTTCCCCAAAATTTCACACATTCATCAAATATAATATAATATTTAATGAGAATTTAATTAAATTTGAAACAAGGGAATTGGGTGATGTTGTGTATAGGGTCAAAAAGGTAACTAAAACACACACAAAACCCAAAGGTTCACTTGCAAAGGTATGTTTATCCCAATGTTCCCATTTATTTCTTCAATGTAATATTTATTTATTAACACTCAATTATAATAATGAGTATAACATTATTCATCAGTTTCTCACTATCATGAACTATTGTGAATCTAAATAAATTTAAAGGATATAACAAGTATGTCATTCCCTAATAATCCGCAATTATGGGGAACTACACACCTTATTAGATATTTTAACACATTCCAAGCCTCCAAATCTATTATATGTCATCTAAAACATGACGATATCCATTACTAACATGTTAAGGACTAGGGGACATAATTGAGGTGTAAGAGATGGTGGGGAGGATAGATTGAGTATAACATATGATAATTCGGTTTGAAAATGTATAGAACTGCTACATATGATCCAACTGCTCACTAAGAAAATATATCAGAACAATATGGAAACAATATTTTCTAACTATGAAATTCCATGTATTCTCCAAGTATCAATTACCATTGTTAGTTATCATCCAAAATTGGGTTTAATTTAACACCCATATGTTGTTATGAAATATTTTATTAAAATAATTTTAATTATGCAGTGTCATTCATTGCACAAAATCATGAGATTAAACCACCAAGGGACACCCATATAATAAAATTCTCATTGTTTCATATCCAATAGGTTAGAAAGAATATGTATAGCTAATTTATGATTAAATATTGTGAATTCATTGGATACTATTTTTTCATTTAAAATATAAATCAATTAGATATTTTTATGTTTAAGTGAACAAATATTAGTAATCTAATTAATGAGATATATATGTTATATAATTAATAAAATATGTTTTATATTAATCCAATTTATATTTTAATCATATGGTATGAATAAACTATATTTTATGTAAAAAATGTATATTTTTCAAAAGTGTAATTTTAAGCCATTGAATGAAGATCCCCTTAAAATTAGTATATTGAAAAATTAATATTTTTTATACATTGATATTAACATTTTATTTGTATGATGAATATAAAAAATTACCTTGGAAGAATTTTTTTATTTTTCTATTAATTTTTAATTTTGAAAAATATTTAAAATACACTAACTTTTAATTGAAAACAAATTATTTCATAGAAATAATTTTGTGGATAAATTATAATATTGAATAGTTTTTGAGTAAAAATAGATTATTTTTTCACCATTAAATATTATTTATTTCATTATCATTAATATTAATTTGAATTCAGATGTAAAAACATTTCGGTCTTTTGCAATGTTTCAGCTTTTAAAACTGTTTCTCTCTTTCAGAAGTCAGGATTAATGATTTCAACTTCTATGTTTTGAGTTTTGGAAAATTGACACATTATTTTGAATTTGTAGTTTCAAATTATGTAAATAGATTTATTTTATTTTAGGTCTTCAGTAATAGCAACATGGTTTTTTTTTAATTTGTAAAAGGGTATAATATGTAATTAAGGGTAATAATAGAATTATAAAACTATGTTAACTCTTGTCCTAATCATATTGGGAGATATATGTATGACCATGAAAACCATTGGGGAAAAAATTGGGCCTTTGGAAGCCACATGGTTGAGTATCTGGCACTCATAACATTTTATTTATATTCTAGGAAAATATGTTATACACATATATCTTCTTACTTAAACAATTTTTCTATGGGGATAAATAAGTGATATTTTCAACTATAAATAATAATTAGAAATATAAAATGATTTATTACATCATGGTACTTCATTCATAATTTTTAGATATTAATTTATTAAATTTAAATATGACACAATGATGATGCAATGATACCTTTTTGGTAATAATGGAACCAAATAAACGATAATATAAATATTAAAATAAATAATTTTTGACATAATTTATGAAATAAATTATTTTATTCAGTCAATATAACATGCGGTAAGACTATTATATGTATTTTTTATGTTATCTCTATTTTTATATTTTATTTAAATTCAATAAAATGAATAGTGTATAAAATTAACATAATTGATGTTTTATAAAAATATTAAATTATTAAATTATTTAAAAATACTAAAAATAATTTAACATAACAATGTAACTATGATAAGGTCTTAAAGTTAATTAAGTATCCAATTATGGTAAATTGGCCGCATTTGAGTAAAATTTATAGCCTTATAACACATGAAATATTGTTGCAACATTTAAAATTGATAGAGAATAATTAAGGATAAACCGAAAAGATAAGGTATAAAATAATATAAATACATTTCTATTATTATTTTATGAGAGTATTTATTAAAATAAACATATTATACTATAAATATTTAAATATTTAAGAATTTAGATGAAATATTTATTTATTTTAATTTAATATTTTAAGAATTTTCAAGGGTTCCAATTACCACTATTATAAAACGGAACCACCTCAATCACCTATTCACTTCAATTTTATAATTCACGACTAGCCATTTTATTCCCTTTTTTCCTTCCCAACTTCATTCTTTGCATTCTATATGCTCTGGTCATCTTCAAATACCAACTCGATTTCTCTAAGAAGAGATTTGTAGGAAGCACGTCGAGGAAGATGTAATCTATTCTATTGATTTCTGTAAACTGCTTTCTTATTATACATCCACTTAATTAGTTGTTTATTTATAATTTAATAAAATTATTATAAAAAATATACTATTATGATGTTATAATTATGAAACGACCATATTTCACCTTCTATCAATCCTATGAAAAACTAAATCACCACTCGTGCGTACATACGTATTAGCATCTCCTCGTCAATGTGTAATCTATTTTTCACCACCATTGTACAAGGATGGGTATAATGATGGAAATAATAAATATATTTGAAAATTATAAATGATATTTATTTTGAAATATTATACACCATACACTTCAATAAAATTCAATAATTATGGGAATGATATAGTTGCTCGTGCGTACGCACAGTCTACCATCTCCATGATGTGATACGATTAATTCAACATGATCTTCATTAAAGCATGATTATATAAATATATATAATGAATAAATATTCTATATATTTTTTTAGTATCATTTCTAATTATATAACTGTTACCTAATAATGATACTAAAAAATAATTTTAAAAAACATATCTTAGAAAATAACGTTGTAAATATCCGAATTATGAGTGACAATGAAATGTTACTAACAAAAAGAAGATAATATGATCAAATGTGATATCATAAGAATTAATAATACTGTAGAATATGTTTATGAACTTATTTATATATTAAATATGAGGTTTTGTTACATATGAAGGATATTGAGCTTTAGGTTATGGATAATTTTGCAATCTCATTAATATTGAGGATTGTTTATTTGTAAGTATTTACTAGGGTATGTTTTTTATACATATAAATATTACATCAACATGTAAAACTAGTTATCTTCTTCTATAGTTTTTTAATTTCAATATTTCCAATTGGTGAAATATTACTAAATGGTATGAAAGTTATCATTTATCTTTATTCGATACAAGGTACTTCATGACTCTTCCGGAAAAAGTACGATGAGAATATTTTTAACTTATATGGAATTAATGGTATTTTATGCAATCATTTTGTCTTATTTCCATGAATATTCCATTAAAATTTTCAATTTTATTTTTAGTTAGATTATTTTCATTTAAAATTTCACGGTGTTTTGAGAATAGAAAACATTTTTGAAGAAGAATGTATATTTTCCTAAAGAATTCATTTCATGTGTTTCATCAAAATTATTTTACATCTATGATGAAATTATTTAAATACAGTTATGACTCTATTGTTACTGTGATATGGTTTTTTAATGACGGAATTCTATTTATGATAACATTTGTTTTATATTTATTATGTGATGATAAAATGATGTTTAAGAATCCAATTTTATTCCATAGGTTATTCTTTGATGAATGATTTATGTTGTTATGGATAATGTTATATTAATATCAATATGATATGGGTGGGACCTATATCTCCCTCAAATTAATTGGGTAAATATTTATATCTCATTATATATCCATGACTAGAATTTTAAAAAAAAAATAGGTTCAGTAATACAGGGATAGAATGGAATGTCAACCCGGTTCACTAATGGACTTTGTCCACTATGATGGTATTGGCAATGACTCTTGACTAAATATTAAATGGTTTTCTATACTTATGTGTATGAAACAAAATCTCATGTCTTATTTTTGGAATTTTGGGATTACATTCATTGATTCTTATGAACATTCTTGATTTATCCCATGACATGATATCATGATCTTTCATATGCAGGATATGATTTTCAAATGTTATGTTATTTTGTAGTATGACTATGATATGATTGATGTCTCCCATATTTACCCTTACAGAGCATCTGAGACCACCTGTTCATATGTGTCTCTTCCCCAAGTCATTATGAATGGTATTAAGTAAAATATTTCAAAAGGGGTCTTGTTATGAGAATATAAGTACGAGACAATGAATATGTCTCATGAACCATTTTTTTACGATTCCATGTTATTAAAGACACTATACCTAGATGATGATGGCATGGATTTGTTATATTTTTTCTAAATATTATTCAACATATATGTAATATCAATGTATATAATGTATGGGTCATTATATATTGTATCAAAGGAGTTAAACATTGGAAACTACAATATGAAAACCTTAGTAAAAACCCTGAGGACATGTCAATATATATGTTACAATCCTAGTATTTTAGAAATGATCATTAATAACCAAATATGATGACTAATGTGACCAAAATTGTACTTTTATTCTTTATTATGTGTTCTTCCAGTTATGATTAGTGTTTCTCACACTATGATTCTTTGTTTTAGTCAATGTATATAACCAGAAGGAATCGTGTCAATGCAGAATCTGATAGGAAATGCAATGATTACTCTCCTAAGAAACCAAATTTTAAGGGAGTGAGAATTAAAAATCATGTAGCCATAGTCCAACAATTTTATCAATATCTGAATCATGGAAGATATCCAAATGAGAAAAAGTGTGAGAAAAATTCAGATGAGTCCTACATGAGGCAATATCCACCTTCTTTCAGTGAGTCTTCTAATACATTAGTGCTAAACAATGTATCACTACGACTCAAAAGATATTTTCATTTCTCTGATGTTCATAACATGATAATGACATCTTTGTAGTCCATCGTTTGGATGGTGAAGTTGGTCAATGGTGGATCTTTAGCATGAATATGAGGCAAAGAGATGAAATTGAATCCATTGAATGGGATGAGATCACAAAATTATTTTTAAATAAGTAATATCATTGTATTCTTTGAAAAAATATGGAAAATGAGTTCCTTTATCATACGAAAAAGGATGATGAATCCATTGGTACCTACGAATAAAATTTTACAAGAAATGCAAGATACACTTATGGAATTATTATACAACCAGAGATTAAAACTGGTCTATTCTTTAGATGAGTAAAAAAATGTCTCCAAAGGGTATTAGAAATAAGGTACTTCAATAGCTATGAAGAAATTTCTCGATGTTCTCCCCAGGTTGAGACTGGGATTTGAGTAACCCACCAGTCCTATGGGTTTGAAAGGAAGAGAATAATGGAATTTAAGGGAAAATATAATGACGAATTT
Organism: Viscum album; assembly: GCA_963277665.1. Lineage (NCBI taxonomy): Eukaryota > Viridiplantae > Streptophyta > Magnoliopsida > Santalales > Viscaceae > Viscum > Viscum album. The sequence continues at coordinate 619,465,099 of OY728167.1, read as the reverse complement.
TAATAAAAAATGATTTCTCCCTTCTTCTCAGAGAGTGGAAAGAAACATGGAGGGAATTTTCTGAAAGGAACTAGTAAATTTGTTATATGTGTACAACAATTTCATCAGGAAATTGAATGCTAATGTGATGGGAACAAGATATATAATGATAAGAATAGAGAAAATGATACATAGAATGTACCTCCTACACTTCAATGATACAAGTGAAAGGAAATGGGCCCTTATGACCTTCAATGAAATAATACAAGGGTTATAGATGATGATCTACCACATCAATCTTATAAGGATAATGAAAAATTCAAGTCACATGCAATAACTATCAGTGATGCAGAGTACGATAATGAAGTGGTGAAAGGTACACCTAAAAACCACTATGAAGTAGAAAATGTTTTATTTGATTATGGATTCACCTACTCTTTTATTTTTGATGATTTTTCTTAGGTTTTCACTGTATTACCTCAACAATTCAATTTTGAGTTAGCTGTGATAACTCTTAATGGCAGTACAGACAAATAAAAATTTCATAATTCTTCTCCGATTGATGTTTTTGGGAGAGTTCTTCCTAAAAATATTGTGATCCTTCCTATAAGGGAATTTTATGTGATTATTGGAATGTATTGGATTTTTCTATTGATATCCCATATAAATTTCCTAATAAGGGAAGTCACATTTCATATTCTGAATCAATTTATGATCATCTAACAATTCAAGGATGAATTTAACCTTTTGGTAAAATTGTTTTCAATATTATGGAACTTTATTCTTATAAATAAATGTTATTTATCTCAAATGGTTGGGTAGAAACTCATTATTAATAATACACCCATTTTACGAGAGTTTAATGATGTATTTCTAGGGGAATTTCCATGTATTCCACCAAATTGAGATGTTCTGTATTCAATAGAGATTATATAGAGTTTTATTCCTATTTGAAAGATAGCTTATAAAATGTCATCAATTGAGTTTGAGTAATAGAAGAAGCCACTCTATGCGAATATTGATAGTGGACTCATACTCCCTAGTGTGTCACCATGTGGAGAGGTTGTACAATTTGTTAAGAACAAATATGGATCAATGAGACTCTACAATGATTATTGAGAACATAACAAGATCAATATGAAGAAAACATATCCTCTTCCCCACATTGATGACTTATTCAACCAACTACGTAGAGATCTATACTTTTTCGAAATAAAACATCATTCATGGTATAATAAATTAATGGTCAAGACAGATGATATTCAAAATATGGAATTCTGAACAAGTTATAGACACTATGAATTTAAATTAATGCCTTTAGGTCATACTAATTCCCATGTTATCTTCGTGGATCTAATGAATAGATTATTTATAGAATATCTTGATTAGTTTTTGATAGTCATTACAGATGATATTCTTGTCTATTTGAAGAGAAAAGTGAACATTAAGAATGCCTGCAAATTTTATTTAAGACCATTGTAAATGAGAATATTAATGAAAAGTTTACCAAGAGAGAATTTTGGATTTAAAGAGATTCATTTTTGGGTCACATAATCTCAAGAGAGGGGATATATGTGAATCCATAAAAAATACATGTTGTTAAATGTTGGTCAATACCAAACATGGTCACTAAGATCTTTTGTTTTCTTGTTTTGGATGGATATAATCGATGTTTTGTGAATTATTTTTCATGATTTCCTAATCCACTCACCATGTTGACTTGGAAAAGAGTTATGTTCATGTGGATGGAGGAATGTGAAGAGAATTTCAATTAGATAGAAAGAATGTTAGTCATTGAACCTATTCTCACACAACCTTGTGGTATAGAATGGTTTGTTATCTATAGTGATGCATCCAAAATGGGGTAGGTAGTGTTCTAATTCAAAATGATAGGGTGCTTTCTTATGCGTCATGACAGTTGAAAACCATGAGAAAAATTACCCAACTCATGAATTGGATTTAGGTAAAGTAATCATTACATTATTGATATGGATGGACTTTCTTTAAAGTGGAGAGTGTTATACTTATATTGATTATAAGAGTTTAGGGTAATTTTCACACAAGAGAAGTTAAATATGTAATAAATAATATGGTTGTATTTGAAAAAATAATACAAATTATCAATACATTAACACATTGGGAAAGAGAACAAGGTGGCAGATTCTTTGAGTAGACAAGACTATGCTAGCCTATCTGTGTTGAGGATCACAAAATATCCATTATTTATTGATTTTAATGGGATGGTTCTTGAAATTTAAATAGAGGGAATGATATCTTATATTTCTCAAATTAATGTTCAACCACCTATACACGTTATGATTTAATGGGTGAAGAAGTCATATGAAGAGATACAATATATGGTGAGAATATTTCCAAAATTCATCAATGATTGTGATGTAATAATAAGGTTCAAGAATTGGGTTTGTATTCCTCCCATACTAGAATTAAATAAGGAAGTATTGGATGAGTCTCATAGTTCTTCATTATATATTTACTCTAGAAGCACAGCAATATAGAGGGACCTGAAAAAGTATTTATGGTGGGATGTAATGAAAAGAGGTTTTTCCAAATATGTCTCTGGATGCTTGTTTTTCAGAAAGTTATGGTTGATATACAGAAGTCTATTGGGATGTTATAGCCATTACCTGTAACATAATTGAATTTGTAAAACATCACTATGAAATTTTTCATTGTAAATCCCACAACATCCAAAGGCAATAATGCAATCTAGGTAATAGTTGATCACCTTACGACTTCATCACCCTTCATTTCCATTAGAGAGTATTTATATCTTAATCATCTTTCATGGATATATGAAAAGTAAGTTGTAAGATTTCATGGAGTACCACATTCCAAAATATTAGATTTGGATCCAAGGTTTATTTATATTCTCTGGAGAAGTTGCAAGCATCTTCTAGATAAAGACTTGTGTTTCAACACTATTTATTATCCATAGATAGAAGGTCATTCTACGAGGACAATTGAAAAACTTATATACTTGTTATGATCTTTATCTATATATTTCATAGGTATATGCGATCAACACTTACCTTTGGTGGAATTTTGCAACAACAATATCTTTCACTCTAGTAATCAGATGACTCCTTATGAAGCCCAATATAGATATAAGTGTATGACTCCGACGTTCTGGGATGAAGTTGGGGGGAAGATACCAATTAGGACATGATCTTGATGATGAAATGGAAGAAAAGGTTAGATCTATTAAAAAACACATAAGATAATAGCATAGCCTACAAAAACCATTTGTTGACTACTGATGAAAATACCTATAGTTTGAAGTGGGTGAGATGGAACTTCTTTGAATATCTCCCTGGAAGAGATTAATGAGATTTGGAAATAAGGGAAATATGATACCAAGGTATATTGTTCCTTTTTAAAATCTAGATAGTGTTGGGAATGTATCTTTTGGCGTGACACTTTCAACAAATGTCTCTCAAGTTCATGATGCCTTCCTTGTACCTCTCCTGATAATGTAACACTCCGAGATTTTATGAAAAATATTCTTTTTAATATTATTTATGTCTTGTGTTGTATGCTACACCAAAAGGAGCTTTCACTACATGCATCCCAGACTTGGCTTGCATTACACGCAATCGCGACCTTCCACGATAGCGTGTATTGTTCGCAATACTGAGTTTCACTAAATTACGATATGTTATATAAACTAGCTATTATGAATAGTAACAACCATTTTTAAAATTTTCTAAATTTTATTTTTCAAAATGGACTTCATTTTTGGATTCGGAAATATCGAAATTAGCTTGGGGTGAATTTTTTGTATTTTTCTGAAAACTTTCAATTTTTGATTAATAGTGAAAACATTGGGTTACTATTTAAAAACCAACTTTTTTATTAAATAATTATTTATTTTATTTAATTTTATTTTAGGTCAAAATTTATACATAATACCTCTATAAGTTCAATGTAATTCATTGGATTCATTTTATAACAATTTTCGATATATAAAAATTTTATTGAACTTTTCACCGTTCTTTACCTACCTCCTAGGAGCATTTTCCAAACTTAAATAAAACCTAATTTTCCTTGTTATGTGAGTGGAATTTTGATAATCCTAGAGACACGATTAATATCAAGGACTAAAATGTGGTTCAATGAGATGCAAATAATTTTTTATGAATAGTTGCTTTTTTACTTTTATTTACCACGGTTAAAAGTAAATAGGGTAATTAAGGGTAAAAATGATATTATTATTACCCTAACACATGTCCTAATTCTATTTTATAAGTTTAATTCGACCAAAAAACAACCTTAGGAATAAAATATGACCATTTAGGGCGACTTGGATTAGATTAGGTCATTTATTATTAATTTATTTAAAGAAGGGTTAAAATAGTTAAAATTAAAGTTTAATAACTAAACCAGTTTTAATATAGGGTTATACATAAGATAAATTCAGCTACGAATATTCATTAGAAATGTAAAAAGATTTTCTACATAATAGTAATTTAGTTATAATTTTTATACATTATATAAATTAATTTACTAAGGACACAATAATGATATAGTAATTACCTTATTAATGAAATATTAAAATAATTAGTATTATAAATACCCAAATAAATGATATTTGAGACTTTTTATGAATTTCACTAATTTTATAGGTTAATATGACATGTTTTTATTGATTTAATTAACCTTTTTTGAACTAATCATGTTTTTATGACTTTTACCAAAATCAATTACCAAATAGTGTCAAAATTGACATAAAATAGTTTTTAAAACAAATATTATATTATTAATTGATATTTTATTCCTAAAAATCTAAGGTTCGGCCAAATGACTTATATAAGGATATATATATTAATAATTAACCACTTGGGGTTCTTTTGTCTTGTTATATTAAGTTTATTAACGATATAGTGTAAGAAAACAAGAACAAACGGTAAACGTTAAATTATTTAACTTAGAGTTAAATCTAAATTATAAGGTTAAATTTGTAACCTAAACTTGTTTAAAATATATTGGTTGAGAGAATTTAGACCCATACCCACTTTAGAGTCTAAATAAATCAATTTTGAGATATTAGAAACTGAATATGACTTTATTATAAAATAATATTTTATTTTTTTCCAAAGGTGCCCCTCTCCTCCCTTATAAAAAGGGCACCCCTTCCCTCTTCTCTTCACACCCTTTTGAGCCTTGATACTCGTCCAAAACCTGACCATTTCTCTTCTAAACTTCCATAGAAACATTATGGAGGTTCTGGTCTTCTCAAAAGACCAACTCTATCTCCATAAGAGGAAGCTTAAAGGAGGTGCGTCGAACAAGGGGTAATCTCTTCTTCTGATTCTCTCATGTTTCATTCTTCTTCTACTACTTCTTCTTTATTTGTCTCCTTATAAAGTAATAATATCAGTATTACTTATATAATTATATGTTATTATAAATATGAAACAACCCTATTTCACCTTCTATCCATCCTACGGAAAACAAAATCACTGCGTGTGTGTATGTACGGAATACCATCTCCACGATGTGGTGTAATCTGTTTTCGACCACCACCTTACATGGATGGGTATAATGGTGTAAATAAATAACTATATATGATTATTGTAATGTGATATTGATTCTGAAATATTATACATACACTTCAATACGATTCCACTATCATGGGAATGGTATCATCGCTCGTGCGTACATATGGACTACCGTCTCCACGACGCGATAAGATTCATTCTCCTTGTTAACCATTCATGAATGATTATAAAGTATATATAATGAATAATAATGAAATATATGACATAATAATGATTCTGGATTTATTTATATATATATATATATATATATTTATTTCATCTACTTAATTCTATTCAATTCAATAAGGAAACAAAAATAGCGTTCATGCGTACGTACGACCTACCGTCTTCATGAACGGTGTATTTCATTCCATTTATCGATCTATCATATATATATGTATATGCTGAATATATATTGTATATAAATCATTTTTTACATTATAGATTTAATTAAATCAGGATAAATGTAATAATATCAATAACAACAAGTCGAAACACGTACAATAAATGAAATGATTTTACCCAAATCGCTGCTTTTACATCGAATTTACAAAAGAATGGGTAAAATAATGTCATAATTAAACTATATATGATATCATAACAATGAATATGATTCTGTAATAAGTCAATGAAATTATTTAAATATATATATAGGTGGTTCGGATATATATGAAGCATATCAGACATAAGGTAAGGGATAATTTTCTAATCTCATGTTTATCCGATATTTCTTATACGTAAGTATTTACTGGGGTTATATTTTTCATCCATGCCCATAAAAGGTTTTCCATAAAGTGTTTAATATTCTTACATGTATGTTTAATGTCATATTTACACCTCTTTTACTTTTTCTTTTTTTATGGAATAATATTTCTTTTGTTTACCATACAGTGAACTTTTTAACTTTTCCGACAAAAGTATGAGGAGAATGTTTTTTAAACTTATACAGAATGAATGGATTTTTGTGGTTTCATAACTCCTTATTTTAAAGAAGCTTACTCTACAATATTTCATGACTATTTTCAACAAAATCCTTTTCTTTTAAAATTTCATGGTATTTTGTGAAAAGAAAATGATTTTTAAGAAGAAAGGATATTTTCCTCAAGAATTCTTTTCAAGTGTTTTATCAAAACCATTTTGCATTTAAGATGACATTATTCCATATGTGTATGTTTCAAGTATAATGTCTCTATGATTTACATGATTTAGCTTCTCTTATTATGAAATGATATCCATGTTTTTATATGGATTATGTTATGATGGAAAGATGTTTATGAAACCCATTTTATACATTGGGATATTATGAATGATTTATGTTTATGTTGTGGAACAAGTAATAATGATTTCATTATGAGATGGGTGGGACCTATATCTCCCTCCAATTCATTGGGTAATGATTTATATCACCTCAGATAGACATGGATGGAACAGTAAGTTAATCTAGTTCAATGATACATGACTGGAACGAGGAGTGAACTCGATTCAGAAAGGGACTTTTTCCACTAAGATGGTCTTGGAAGCAATGCCTTGGCTACTATAGAAATCATATCATGTGATTAATGGTTTCCACAATCACATGTTTTATTCCCATGGTATTTTATCATGATTGATGTTCCTTTATGATATATGCCTTATGTACTTCCAATATTTATGTCTTTGCACAAGATTTTGATGTTTAGATTTTATGTTCAAGATTTTGCATTCAAATGTTTATGGATTGTTTTATGATCTCTATGTTTAGCATTACTATGTATTTGAGCTCGCCCTTTTTATGTTTTCTTTTTCCCAGGATATAAAGAGAGGATTTAGGTATGAAAATCAAAAGGGGAAGATCATTATGGGAGATGTTGAAGATCTTTCACCATGATTAGAAGATTATGTTCCGAGTTTCCAAAGACACTAAACTATTACGATCCTTGAGATTTGGTTTTTGTTTTAAGTATTTCGCAAAAGTAATGTAATGTCCATGTATGTCATGCCTTGGGTCTCTACAGTTGGTATCAGAGGAAATTTTTACATACCGTTTGGAAACTAGGATGCGAAAACTTTAGTGAGATCCCTAGAGATATTTTTAAGGTATGCCTAGGGATGTATCTATGGTTAAGTATAAGTATAGGTTATAGTGCTAGAATTATGGTAACGATACTAGAATTAAACCTAAGATGTTAGATATTGAAGGTACTCCCCTTTTATTATGTTGTTTTCCTAGCATGATTTTTGCCTCTTACACTGTTCTTTTTGGGTTTTAAACAATGTTTGGAAACCGAAGGAACTGTGTTGATCAATGTAATGGACAATGAAATGATTGTCCTCCCGAGAAACCAAATATGATGGGATATGGAGTAAAAAATCTTATTAAAATACTTACACAAGCTATGAATCATTCTAGATTTCCAAATGATCATATATGGGAAAAATATTGTTTTGAGTCCTTCATAAGGCAACATCCACTGTCTTTCAATGGGTCTTCTGATCCACTTGTTTCTGAACAATGGATCAGTACCATTGAAAAGATATTTTCCATAAATCGCTGTTCAGAACATGAAAAAGTCATTTTAGCTGTTTACTGTTTAGAAGGTGAAGTAGACCAGTGGTGGACTCTAATTAAGAATGCAAGGCCCCAAGATGAAATTGAATCCAAGGAATGGGACAAGTTTAAGAACTTGTTTTTCTGTAAGTGCTTCCCTCATATTCTTCGAACAAAGATGGAAAAGGAGTTTCTTGAGCTTAAGTAGAAGGATGATGATCTTGTTGGTATATACAAAGCGAATTTTACAAGACTTCTAAGGTATGCACCTGGCTTTATCATCCAACCTGAAAGTAAAGTTGATCAATTTTTCAGTGGCTTAAAACCAAGTCTTCGAAAGGCATTAGCTATAAGAGACTTCAGTAGCTATGAAGAAATTATGCATTGTGTTATCAAGGTAGAAAGGGAATTTGGTGCTTTATATCCATCTCATGGTTTGGAAAAGAAATGAAAGATGGAGTTCAAGGAGAAATCTTAGAATAATGGTGAAAAGAAGATGAATGATTCTTTATGCTCTATGTGTGGAATGATGCATGGTGAAGATTGTCTTAAAGGGACTAGAAAATTTTTTAAGTATGGAAAAGAAGGTCCTCGACCAGCTAAGTGTCGAAGTAATGGAGAAAGGGTTACTACTGATGTGAATAAAGAAAAGACTGCAGAGAATGCACCACCAACAGTTCAATGCTTCATGTGAAATGAAATGGGGCATTATGCTAATCAATGCCCTAATACAAGGGTTAATGATGATCGACATGAGCAACCACTTAAGGCAAAGGACAAAGGGAAGTCACATGTGATCACTATTAGTGATGTCGAATATGAAAATGATGTGGTGGAATGATTATGTTTTTATGTAATGGGATTCCAAAATAACGTTGTATATAGTATCATGGAATATTGTAATATTTAGGTATTGGTCTCTTGTGGTTTTCAATAATTTTATGGTACCAGTAACCAAGGAAAGTGATTGAGATATTTTTGGAAAGAAGATGATATGCACATAATGAAGGGATAAGGAGAAAATGAAATGTTTGACAGTATTCATGAGCTTATGACTGATATAAGGAAATAGTTATATCATGGTTTGAGTATATAGAATTTTTGGATTTTTGTAGGTGGAAAGAGTTAACTTTTGACAGCATTCATGTTTTCACTAATATTCAGTGGGTATTCATTTTTCACGAGAATACACAATTAAGGTATTCAAATTTTTGGAATGTGACCAACAAGATATATCTTATATGGGGGATAAATGATGGTATTCACATACTTGTAATGTGACCTCTCAAGTAATCATTTTCATTACACTATGAGATTGGAAAAAAAGTATTTTTGATAAGCTTAAAGGTTGGAATGGATTAAGTTAGATATCAGAAATTATTGTTTAAGGGTAGAACTTATTTTATGTTATAATAGTATAGTTTTAGAAAAAGGACAACCTGCAGGACGGGTGGCAACTCATCGCATCAGACAAGGCTGTGGGAATCGAATCCACAAGTGAAGTGTGACATGCCTTTATCGCCTACCACTGGCCTACATGAAGTCCCTGTTTAGTAGAAACTAGTTTTATTATAATAAGAAGTATGATATATGAAGTATAAGTCCATTTTATGAACCATATATGATTAATCTTACTATAGATGGACTTATGTATTTTTTATAACTTTTTCTAACCTTTTGTTTGAGATAGATGGAATAACCCATAATTCTAACACATGATCTACTAACACTTCACGAATGAAAAATTCAACTTCATTTCTTTAAGAGATGAAGTGGAAATTGTCCAAGGAAAAGACCAACGGTGAGACTATACCAAAATCAATAAAGTATTTCTTCTAATTCCAATTTCTTCAACATTAGGGAAATGATCTTGAAAACCAAAAATGTTGTCCTAGTGCCCTTATATCCGATGAATCAGATGGTACCTTAGATCATCAGAAATCTATGGCTTTGTGATTGTTGGCTTTTTCATAGCCACGTTCTCTACCACTCTCCATCATAACATGATGGATATATTTCTCTTCTATATCCATATTTTCACCTATGTTCTACTATGTGGAAACCCAGTGATTAGTTAATTTGTGTAACCGTTACGTTTCATACTTTAGTTTTTAAAGTCCAGGTTTGATATTCCTTTTTACGATGTGGGTTTCTATTAAAGAAACTTTCGAGTAGTAAACCATTTATAACCCCGATGAATTTCATGGGAGAAATTCATATTAATGGGGGTAGAATGTAACACTCCGAGATTTTATGAAAAATATTATTTTTAATTTTATTGATGTCTTGTGTTGTATGCTACACCAAAAGGAGCTTGCACTACACGTATCCCTGACTTGGCTTGCATTACACGCAATCACGACCTTCCACGATAGCGTGTGATGTACACAATGTCGAGTTTCAGTAAACAACGATATGTTATATAAACTAGCAATTATGAATAGTAATACCAATTTTTTAAAATTTTATAAATTTTATTTTTCAAAATGGTCTTAATTTTTGTTTTCGGAATATCAGAATTATCCTAGGGAGAATTTTTGGTATTTTTCTGAAAACATTCAATTTTTGATGAATAGTGAAAACACAGGGTTACTATTTAGAAACCGACTTTTTATTTAAATAATTATATATTTTATTTAAATTTATTTTAGGTAAAAAAAATTATACATAATACCTCTATAATTTCAATGTAATTCATTGGAATCATTTTATAATAATTTTCGATATATAAAAATTTTATTAAACTTTTCACCGTCTTTTACCTACTTCCTTGGAGCTTTTTACAAACATACATAAAACTTACATTTACCACTTCTGTGAGTGGATTTTCAAAAATTAGAGAGACATGGTTAATATCAAGGAATAAAATGTGGTTCAATGAGATGGAAATAATTTTTGGTGAATAGTAACTTTTTTACTTTTATTTACCATGGTTAAAAGTACATAGGATAATTAAGGGTCAAAATGATATTATTATTACCCTAAAAAATGTCTTAAATCTATTGGATAAGTGAAATTCGACCAAAAAAACCTTAGGAATAAAATATGACCATTTAGGTCCACTTGGATTAGATTAGGACATTTATTATTAATTTATTTAAATAAGGGTTAAAATAGTTAAAATCAAAGTTTAATAACTAAAACATTTTTAATATAGGGTTATTTATAAGATAAATTCGTCTATAAATATTCATTAGAAAGATAAAACGATTTACTACAAAATAGTTATTTAGTTATAATTTTTATTCATTAAATAAATTAATTTATTTATGACACAATGATGATGCAGTAATTACCTTATTAATGAAATATTAAAATAATTGATATTATAAATACCAAAATAAATGTAATTTGAGACTTTTTATGAATTCAACTAATTATATAGGTTAATATGACATTTTCTTATAGATTTAATTAACTTTCTTCGAACTAATCACGCTGTTATGAGTTTCAAAAAAATCAATTACCAAATAGTGTCAAAATTGACATAAAATAGTTTTTAAAACAAATATTGAATTATTAATTGTTATTTTATTCCCAAAAATCTATGGTTCGGAAACATGACTTAGATAAGGATATATATATATATATATATTAATAATGAACCACTTGGGGTTATTTTGGCTTGTTATATTATGTTTATTAACCATATAGTGTAAGAAAACAAGAAGACACAGTAAAAGATAAATTATTTAACTTAGAGTTAAATATAAATGATAAGGTTAAAATTGTAACCTAACCTTTTCTAAAATATATTTTATTAGAGTATTTAGACCCATACCCACTTTAGCTTCGAAATAAATCAATTTGGACCTATTAGAAACCGAATATGACTTTATTATAAAATAATATTTTACGTTTTTCCAAAGGTGCCCCTCTCCTCCCTTTTAAAAAGGGAACCCCTTCCCTCTTCTCTACACACCATTTTGGGCCTTGATGCTCGTCCAAAACCTGCCCATTTTCTTCTACACATCCCTAGAAAAATTATTGTGGTTCTGTTCCTCTCAAAAGGCCAACTCTACTTCCATAAGAGGAATCTTAAAGGAGGTACGTCGAAGAAGAGGTATTCTCTTCTTCCGATTCTCTCAAGTATCTTTCTTCTTCTACTTCTTCTTCTCTAGTTTTCTCATTATAAAGTAATAACATATGTATTAATTATATACTGATATGTTATTATAAATATGAAACAACCCTTTTTCATCTTCTATCCATCCTACGGAAAACAAAATCACCGCGCGTGTGTACGTACGGAATACAGTCTCCTCGTCGTGGTGTAATCTGTTTTCAACCACCACCTTACATGGATGGGTATAATGGTGTAAATAAATAAGTATATATGATTATTGTAAAGTGATATTTATTCATAAATATTATACATACACTTAAATACAATTCCACAATCATGGGAATGGTATCATCACTCGTGCATATGTACGGACTACCGTCTCCACGACGCGATGAGATTCATTCTCCATGTTAACCATTCGTGAATGATTATAAATTATATATAATGAATAATAATGAAATATATGACATAATAATTATAATGGATTTATGTATATATAAATATGTATTTCATCTACTTAATTCCATTCAATTCAATAAGGAAACGAAAACACCGTTCATGCGTACGTATGGCCTACCGTCTCCTAGAACGGTGTATTTCATTCCATTTATCGATCTATCATATATATATGTATATTATGAATATATATTATATATAAATCATTTTTTACATTCTAGAATTAATTAAATCATTATATATGTAATAATATAAAGAAAAAAAAGTAGAAACACCTACAATAAATGAAACGATTTTACCCAAATCGCTGATTTTACATCGAAATTACAAAAGAATGGGCAATATAAAGTCATAAGTAAACTATATATGATATCATAACAATGAATATGATTCTGTAATAATTAAGTGACATTATTTAAATCATTATACCATAGTTTAGGATACATACGAAGCATATCAGACATAAGGTAAGGGATAATTTTTCAATCTCATTTTTATTCAAGATTGCTTATACGTAAGTATTTACTGAGGTTATATTTTTCATCAATGCCCATAAAAGGTTTTTCATAAAGTTTTTATTATTATTCCATGTAAGTTTAATCTCATATTTACCACTCTTTGACATTTTGTTTTTGTTATGGAAGGAAGCTTTCTTTTGGTTACCGTACGGGGAACTTTTTGACTTTTCCGAAAAAAGTACGAGGAGAATGTTTTTTTAAATTTATACGGCATGAACAGATTTTTGTGGTTTCATAACAACATATTTTAAAGAATCATACTCTACAAGATTTCATAAATATTTTCAACAAAATCCTTTTCTTTTAAAATTACATTGTATTTTGTGAAAAGGAAATGATTTTTAAGAAGAAAGGATCTTTTCCTTAAGAATTCTTTTCAAGTGTTTTATCAAAACCATTTTCCATTTAAGATGACATTATTCCATATGCATATGTTTCAAGTATAATGTCTCTTTGATTTACATGATTTTACTTATCTTATGATGAAATGATATACATTTGTTTTATATGGATTATGTTATGATGGAATGATGTTTATGAATCCCATTTTATTCGTTGGGTTATTATGAATGATTTATGTTTATGTTGTGGCACAAGTAAGAATGATTTCATTATGAGATGGGTGGGACCTATATCTCCCTCCAATGAATTGGGTAAAGATTTATATCTCATGATATAGACATGGCTGGAATGGTATGTTAATCTGGTTCAGTGATATAGGACTGGAATGAGGAGTGAACTCGATTCAGAAAGAGACTTTGTCCACTAAGATGGTCGTGGCAGCAATGCCTTGGCTACTATGGAAATCATATCATGTTCTTAATGGTTGCGACAATCAAATGTTTTATTCCCATGGTATTTTATCATGATTTATGTTCCTTTATGATATATGCCTTACATACTTCCAATATTTATTTTTTTTCTCAAGATTTTGATGTTTAGATTTTATGTTCAAGATTTCGCATTCAAATGTTTATGGATTGTTTTATGTTCTCTATGTTTACCCTTACAGAGAATTTGAGCTCACCATTTTTATGTTTTCTTTTCCCCAGGACATAAAGAAAGGTTTTAGGTAAGAAAACCAAAAGGGTAATATCTTTATGGGAGATGTTGAAGATCTTTCACCATAATTAGAATATTATGTTTCGAGTTTCTAAAGACACTAAACTATTACGATCCATGAGTTTAGGTTTTTGTTAGGTATTAATTATTCCGAAAAAGTAATGTAATGTCCATGTATATCAAGCGTCGGGTCTATACAGATAATTTCTATACCTGATCCTTCACATGTACTAAACTCATAAGTCATACTGTCAGATAAGGATATTTCTTATTAAGAATAACTGATAGAGATTCTGGATCATAGCGAGAATGTTCTAAGAATGAAGACCACTCAATTGGTTAATTTTTTATGGTGGAACCACCTATTTGAGGAAGAATCTTGGGAACTTGAGGATTGATGAGGGTGATCTAACATCATCTATTTGCTTCTAATTGACGAATTTTGAGGAAAAAATTTAGTTTAAGGTGTATAGAATGTAAGACCCGTATGTTTTTATGAAATAGTTTCTTTAAATAATTTTAATTCCTCAGTAAATTGAATTGCACACAATCATGTGTTTAAACGCCCTCATGATTCACTTAGTATAAAATGACCGTTACAGCCTAGAAATTCGGTTAGCATTAAAAAGTATATCTAACTTATGAAAATGTGTTCTGAATTCATTGGCTACACATTAATTATGAAAAATATTAATCAAATATATATTATTTTTTATAAATGATTTACTATTAGAAATTAAATTATTAAGATATATATTTTATATACCAAATAATATATTTTTTATATTCATATAACAGATATTTTAGTCACAATGTATGAATAAACCCTATTTTATGTATAAAACCCTATATTTTCCAAAAGGGTAATTTTATACCTTTGAATGGAGAACCCAATTTATATAATGATTTTGACACATTAATAATTTTTATTATTATTAAATAATCATTTTCATAGGATATGGAATATAAAAATTTACAATGGATGAAAATTTAATATTTTTCCGATGACATTCAAATTTAAAAGAATAGTAAAAATACACTAAATTTTAATTGAGAACAAAATTTTCTATTAAAATAATTTATATGGTTAAATCATAATATTGAATGGTTTAAATTATAAATATAATATTTTATTATTATTCAATATAATGTATGTGATAAAAATTAATTTTACATTGAACTCATATGTAAAAACATTTCAATCTTTTTGAATGTTTTAGCTTATAAAACTCGTTCTCTCTTTCAAACAATGGGATTAATTTTAATTAATTACTGAAACTTATTTGTTGTAAATTTTGAAAAATAATTCTATATATGGAATAAGTAGGTATAAATTATGTTAGTATATTTTTTTGGGTATTATTAATAATAACTTCGGTAATTTTTATTAATACGGTAAAAGGGTAAAACATGTAAATTAGGGGAAGAATATTATTATTAAACTTGCCCAAAACTTGTTGAAATATTATTTTATGAGATATGGATGAAAAATAAATCCCTTGTGGGAATTTTTTTCCCATTTTAATCCACATTGGTGGAATTTTAACACTTAGAAGTTTTAATTTAATGTTAAAGAAAATATGTTATAAACAGATATCTTTTTTCTAAAACAATTTTAATATGAGGCAATATCAATTATTTATTCTACTATAAATATTAATATAGAAGATAATAATATTTCCTATATCATGGTAATTTATATATAATTTTTTGACAATATATAATTTAATTTAATTATGATACAATGATGTTGCAGTGATTTCATTATCTATTAAGGAATCAAATAAATGTTATTATAAATATGAAAATAAATTTTATTTGGAATAATTTATGTCATTCACAATTTTTCTATGTTAGTAAAACATGCTAAAAGACTCTTCAATTGTTTTTTTGAAGATATCTGTCTATTTATATTTTATTTAAATTTTATAAAAGGAATATTGTACAAAATTTAAATAATGGTTGTTTTATAGAAATAGTAACTTATTAAATTACTTAAACACCTCAAAAATATTTTAAATTAGGAAAGTGACAATGATAATGTATAAAATTTAATTATGTGTCCATTTATGGGAGATATCCCCCATATAAGTAAAATCTATAGCCTCTTAATAATTAAAATGGTGTTAAAACAATTAAAAATAAGAGGAAATAATTATGACTAAATCGAAAAGAAAAGGATATAAATAAAATAAATACATGTATAAAAATTAATTTATTGGTGTATTTATAACTATATTCATCTTATATTTTATATATTTCAAATTGGAAAAATTTTTATTTAAAAGATAATTTATATTAATTTAATATTTTATGAATTTCCAAGGGTACCCCTCACACCTATTATAAAAGGCTACCTCCTCCCTCACCACTTTGTTAAGTCAATAAGTTTCCATATGACTTTTTCTATTCCATTATGTTTTTGAAAATCACAAACCCATTTTCCTTATGGAAAATTTACCCATATCTATGAATTATATTAAAAAGGATAATTTTCATTCTCCATGAAAAGTTTTATCCTTAAACATGTTTTCCATTATATTATCCATCATTTTCTTAAATAAAGATTAAGAATTTTTTTCTTATGGAAAAATTGGGATCCTCACCTAACATATAAACCTACTGTTTATAAATCCATGAAATCCTTGAAATTTAGAATTAGAATTCTCAGAAATTCAGACATTGAATTCTATGAAATTCTGACTCTAAATTATCTTAAATTCAGACTCAAGATTCTCTGAAATTTAGAATACAAATTTTATGAAATTAAGAATCCAAATTCATCGAAATTCCGACTTAAATTTCCCTAAAATTATGACTCTGAATTCTATAAAATTCAGACTATGAATTCTCTAAAATTCATAACCCAAATCCTTAGTAATTTATACACTTAATTCATTGAAATTCAAACTGCAAACTCCTCATAATTTGGACTCTAAAATCTTTATAATTCATAAGTCGAAGTCCTCAAAATTTAGACTTTGAATTGATCATAATTCAGATGATAAATTCCTAAAAATTAAAACTCCAAATTACTCATAATTCAAACTCTTAATTCCAATAAATTCAAACTCTGAATATAAATATTTCTATAATTCGATTGCTCATATTTTTATACTACAATTTTGAAATTTACAAGATTTTTATTATTCATATTTTTAATGCTACATTACAGTCCAATCAAATTGTTTGAATTTTATCAAATCCAAGTTTCATAAAAATGATACTTTTCCTCTTTATATATTATTATTTCTTATGAATTATTATGTTTCTCAGGATTTTCATACTTGAAATGTTGTTGTACTATCAATTTCAAACTAATCGTTGGATAAGACACACGTGTATAGGTCCCTCTGAGATTTAAGGGAAAATATGACCATTAGAGGGGAGAGGTGACCATTGGAATCCTTACATGTAAATAGAATCTCATTTGAATGAGATTAAAATAAATCTATCCAGATATTACATGTTGTGATGCTATGAAGTGATTTATAGAGAAATAAACTCTCATTCCAGGTTCGATTTGTGAACATCATTTTCAGTGGTGAACATCTTGTTCAAACATTCTTAATGTGACTTCGATTGTTGCTGAGTACAATCAAGGACTTATAGGGATAGGAAGTCATAGGTGATGACTACCTTAATGTTAGAGGAATTATGGGGATATGAAGATAGTGGTGCTAACTACCCTAATGTTGGATGGATTTTAGGGATAGTAGTACATACTTCGATATTTTTATCGTGGGATTAACCTTGTGTGGGTAAGAGAAACATTCTTGAAAGTATAAATCAATGGACCATTATAATAATTTTATGGATACCTTTCTATTTAAGATAAATGATTTCCTACTTGTTTACCTTCTTTGTTATAACTTTTATTTCTAATATATTTTGTAAAAGAAATAAATAATACATTTCCTATACTTTCTTGTACTTATAATTACTCTAATAAATATCAATCTATATGGTTTAAGGTATAATATTTATTTAAGATAAACATGCATAATTTTACTTATGTTTAACTTGTTTAACATTAGTTTTCTTATAATTAGACATGGTCCCTTCCAATTAACCCTTTCAGCTAGAACCAAAGAGAGTTTGTGAATTTACATTGTTTAAATTTGATAAACATGGATATCTTTAAGGTTATAAGAGAATGTTATTAAACATATAATTACCTCCCCCACATGTTATTGAGGATCTACATCTATATTTTGATCATACAATTTGTATTAGAGGTGTTATTTGAAGTACTTATACTTACAGATATGTTTTCTTGGTCAATATTTTTGTTTCTCAGTTTTCCTTTTTCAACTATACTTGTTCATGTTTTTCTTATAGATTTTTTATATAAATATTATACTAACATGGATTGTGAAAATGAATTTTTTTTATTTTCTTAATGAATTGTAAGAATAAACGTTTATTCTATTAACATCCTTAATCCTACCAGACAACCAATCATTGATGGGATTGATTTTTATTTCTAGAGATATAGGATGATGTCTTTTGTTATCAACACAAGTTTTGATAATTCTGATATTCTTTGTAGGGACTAAAATATTACTGATAAAGAAATCAGAACCTTTACAAACCAAGAAAAACAAGAATATCAACTAAACAACAAGGTATGCAATACTCTTTTATGTTACATGACCAGAAATATCTACAGTTTAATATCATCATGTGAAGCATCTAATAGTATTTGGATGAAACTTTATGTTACACATTTTGGAACATCTAAACTGAAAGAGAAAATATGTGATTTATTAAGAGATTAATATCATGAATTTTTTTCCTTATGGAGATCCTATTTCCAATGTGAAATAATGATTTTTGACCATAGTCAAGAGTCTTCAATCTGTGAAAGATAAAGGTCATGATGATGAAGTTCTTATGGACAATATAATTGATATAATGATTAATGGTTGGGAATCCAAAAGGATTGTTTTTGAGGATAACATGAAAGTATCTAACATTACTCTTGATGAGTTATTTAGGCATATTCAACAACATGAAACAAGGATGAAGAGAGATGTTGATTTCAACATGAAAATGAATGGTAATGGAAGTGTTGTATTCACTACTACATCTAAATCCATGACTCCAGAATGGGTAACTATATATAAATCTAAGAAAGTTTTTGTTATATCTGATTAAAGTGAAATTGATCAGTCTGAGAATTAATTATCCAATATCACTCTATGGATTAAAAAGATTGTGGGAAGGAATTTTTTTTAGTATAGGTATAAAAAGAAAGATAGAAAGGACAAGAATGATTCTGAAGTAACTTGTTATGAATGAAAAAAGTTTATCATATCAGACCAGATTTACCTATGCTTAAGAGAAAAGATATAAAGAAAAGGAATTATTAAAGGAACAAGAATAAGTACTACAAATCTATGGCTAAGAATATCTTGAAATCTAATAACCCCTAGAGTTCCAGTGGTCGTGATTCTTTATATGAATCTTTAGAATATAAATCCCCAAGTCCGAAGAATATTAGTCTTGTAGCCATATAACATATTGAAATTAATTTTATTATGGCTAATGTACACTATACTTAATCCTTAGCCAATATTCCCTTAAATGTTGATTCTACTGATGAAGAATATTATGAGTCTTCATATGAAGAATCTTCCTCATGAGAAGATAATACATTAACTTCATTTGAAAAAAGATTCCTGATTTCATATATTACATGAAAATGAGAATTTTATGATAAAAAAGATGTTAGAGAATGAAAATTATAAAATTTCATTTTTAGAAAAATAAATATCAGATCATTCCAAGGATCATGAAAAAACTCCTGGATTTTGAAACTATTTCTAAAAAATTCAAGGAATTTTATTATGAGAAGGATATGCTTTAAAAGGATTTTGAAAATGTTATTTCTATGAAAAACAATTATAGAATAACTCATGTTCTAAGACTATTTACTTTGGGGATAACAATTTAGTCATTAGATTAATATCTGAAATATTTTCCTTAATGAAACTTTTATCAAATTTCACTTCTCAAAAGAATGAATTTGATATAAATTTATTCGAAAATTCCACCTATTAAGAATAGTTCTGGATTTGGTTATACTCAATCAAAACCTATTATGGGTAATAACTATTTTGTTCCCTAAAGTGCTCCTTTTTTTACAAAGTGTCAATCTGGCAAACATTAGGAGAAAATTTTTCTTTATATAAAACCCAATCCTTTGGATTTCATAAGCCTTATTTTTCCTAAATGTAGATACCTAAGATTTCAATTTTTGAAATTTAATGATCCAATAATGTCTCGATTCTGAAATTATATCTTTCTATTTTCCTGAAAATAATGAAAGTACCAAAAAAATGGTACCTGGATATTTGATGTTTCAGACACATTACTGGTAACAAAAATCTATGAATATATTATCAAGATGAAAGGAATAAATGTATCTTTCAGAGATAATTATCAAGGAGAAATTTTTGGTATAGGTCACATTGTTATTATTATAAATTCATTAATTTAAAATGTTTTATTTGATAATGGTCGTAATAAAAACCTTATAAGCATAAACCAATTATGTGATGAAGGTTACCTTGTGAATTTTAGGAATGATAAATTCTTATTACACAATTCCAAGGAAAAGTTTTTTCTCTCTTCCCATAGCCAATATAATGTTTACACACTTAACAGAGATGACCTTAGGATCCATGATCTATGTTACCTTAGTGAAATGGATGATAAATCTTGGTTATGGAATAAAATAATAGAGGACTGTAACCATAGGAACTTATGAAAACTCTCAAGGAATAGACATTTTAAAGAACTACCGAGTTTAGGTTTGATTTTTTAAATGTTTTTTATCCTTGTAAATATAGATATAAATATAAGTCAAGATTTAAATCAATTTTTGAAGTCTCAACTTCTGATGCATTATTACTCGTAAATATGGATCTTTTCGGTCCAACAAAAACTGGATGTATTATAGGAAAAATCTGTGTATTTGTTTTAGTTGATGATTACACTATAATTACATGGGTCTATTTTCTTTTAGATAATTATGAATCCCATGGTTATTTAAAATATATTTCATCCAATGTTAATAATGAGAAACACCTTCCATTAATAACTATATATAGTGATCATGGGGGAGAATTTCTAAACTCATATTTCAAAACATTTTTTAGTGTGAAAGGAATTACTCATAGATTTTCATACCTAAGAACTCCTCATCAAATTGGTTTTATTAAATGAAGAAATCGAATTCTTAGAGAAATAACAAGAACCTTGTTTAGATAATATTCTATTGATAAAAAATTTTGGGATTAAGCTGTTAGTACTATTTATTATTATATAAATCGAGTTTTAATCAATCCTCTTCATAATAAAACACCGTATGAATTGTGGACTAGTCTAAAACCTAATGTTTCTTACTTCAAAGTGTTGGGATGCAAAGTATTCATCTTGAAGACTAATGATAAATTACAAAAATTCACACCCAAATATGTTGAAGGAATCTTCCTAGCCTACCCCACTTCTTCCAAGGCTTATATATTTTTTAATAAAACTTCATGTACTGTTGAAGAAATAGTGGATGTTAAATTTGATGAAACTGATCCTTTTTTTTATACAACCCCAACCTATATCCTCTGATGTGTTTTAAAAAAACTGATTATCAACCTTTGAAGGAAAAATATTCTAAAAAGAAATATATTAAGGAAAATGTTTCTGAAGTATTTTCCTAAGAAGATTATCTACCCTATGGTGATGACCTAGTTTTAAAAAACCCAAGTAAGTTGTTTCTTTCGAATCATACTAATCATAGTCTCATTAGTGATATAAATCAACCCGTAAGGACTAGAAGTTCTTTAGAAATGAGGTAGAACATATATAAATTCTTTCCCAACTATAACAAAAAAGAACTGATGAATCTTTAGGCGATGATGATTGGATTATATTTATGGAAGATGATCTAAATTAATTTTAAAGGAAAAAATTTTGGACCTTATTCGAAAGACCTGTGTAAACTTCTGTAAATAGAGTAAACTGAGTCTTAAAAAATAAAAGTGATTAAAATGGAATCATTGTATGAAATAAATCAAGATTAGTTTCTAAATTCTATAATCAAAAAGAAGGAATAGACTATGAAGAAACCTAAACTCTAATAGCTAGACTTGAATATATTTATAATCTAATTTCCTTTGAAGCATTATTGAATTTAAAACTTTTTCAAATGGATTTGAAGTGTGATTTTATTGGTCAATTTGTTCAAAAGGAGGTTTATGTTGAAAAAAATCCATGGTTTGAAGAAAAAAAACATCCTTAACATATTTTTAAAGGTAAAAAAGCTTTATATGGGCTTAAATAAGCCCCTAGATCCTGGTATGATTGAATTACATTATTTTTGTTAAAAATCGATTATGTTAAGGGTAATGATGATCCATCCCCTTTTATAAATGAAGATAAGAAAAAAAAATTATTGTTCAAATTTATGTTGATGACATTATATTGGGATCAACTCACCAATCATTAATTAATTGATTTTCAAATCTCATGAAATTAGATTTTGAAATGAGTATGATGAGTGAGTTAACATTTATCCTTGGTTTTCAAATTTCCCAAAAACCAAAAAGAACTTATATATGTCAACATAATTATATTAAATATATTATTATGATATATGGATATGACAACACTAAATGTATATGTACTCAAATCGGCACCTCAACTTCTATTGATCTTGATGAATTTGGGAAACTAGTAGATCAAACATATTTTAGAGGTATGATAGGAAGTTTGTTATACATATTAACTAGTTATCCAAAATTAATGTTTTTGGTATGTTTATTTGAAATATATCAGTCTAATCCAAAGTAATCTCATTTAAAAGTAGTGAAAACTTTTTTTTCTATTTAAAGGGAACCATAGATTTAAGAATTTTTTATTATTTTGGAAATGATTTTGTTTTAAAACGTTTTTTGGATGATGATTTATGTGGATGTATAATGGATGAGAAAATTGCGTCTAGAAAATTCCATTTATTAAGAGATTAATTTGTTTCTTGGTCATGTATGAAGCAACACCCAGTATAACTTTCCACTACTAAAGCAGAATATGTATCGGCTTGAAGTTGTTGTGCTTATGTGTTGTAGATGAAACACACATTCACAGACTATGGAAGTGCTTTACCAAAACAATGTTATTTTTTGATAATACTATTTCCATTTCCCTAAGAAAAACCATTTCACATCACTCTCATGAAAAGCACAAAGACAATATGAATCACTTTATTAGGGATCACATACACAAAGGATATATCATTCTTCAATTTTTCCAAACACAAGATCATCTTGATGAATGTTTTAAAAAATCATAACCCTTTGATAGATTTTAATACATTAAAAAAAGTTTGGAATTATAACCATAAGGTAATAATTCATATTATTTTTTTGTTAAATCCTACATATTAACATTATGTTATTCCTTTTCATAGGGGGGGTACATTTGTTTATTCATAAAAAAATTTACTAACTTTTATTTCATAGCCTAAATTTTTTTCTTTCCTTAATAATTTTTTATGAATAATCATTTTTCCCATTCCCTAATAACATTTTCAGAATTTTTGTCCTTACTAAAATTTCTCATTTTTTTTTCTTAATATAATTTTCTAGATCCTAATTTTTTTAATAAAATTTTTCAGAACCTAAAATTTATATTCCATAATAAATTTTTTGGAGTCTTATTTTTTCAAGAAGACAAATATCAATTCTGAAATTTTTATCTATGGAATCAAGAATAAATGTTTCCTTACTTGAATCTTCGTAATTGCTACATTTTTACTTCTTAGTATTTCTATATAGATTTAAGAAAAATTATATAGGATTAACATTATATAAATCCAATTTTTCCATTAATCCTCAAAATATTAGAAACTTAAAATCCTTCTTCGACATTGATATCAAACATTAGATCAGATCAATCTTATGTCAACCATTGGATAGTTTTGGCATTTCGAACCATCACAATGAATTCCATATAAAGGCCCCCCTTATCTGTGTCCCACATAGGTTCACTATGTCTTTTTTGTCGAAGCTCTACTGCCCTACAAATCAATCATTTAGTTTTCTATATTTACTTCATAATGAATGTCTCTTGTAGTTTTCAGTCAAAATCATATGGCCTCATGAAAGGAAATAAATTATTGGATAATTTATAAGGAAATGTTAGTATATTAAAATTTATTTCTAAAATATGATTCTCTTATTTCAAAAGTAATAAATAAGAATAGTTGGGAAAGCCATTTCTTTCCTAACCAAAGAATCAGGATCCGGTTTATCCAAACCACCTCACATATTTTTAAGATTAAGTATGTTTTTATGAAAGTCGATGGAAAAAGATTTCCACTAAGAGCTATGGGAAGACCTATTTGTTATACTTTAACATGGCTGAAAATGTTATCGGTATCCCTTGTGAAGGTGAAGTAATTTTTTTCTCTCAGAAGCTAGAATAAAATGAAGGAAGTATTGAGATGGAAAAAATAAATTGGGTGCCTTGAACTCAAGGGAGTCATGTACTCTAAGATAAATCATCTTACATCCATCTTCATATTTTTATCTTTAAAGATGGAAAGATTTTTTATTCGGAGAATGGGAGATTAGGATTCCTTTAAGAAGTGTGACCTTTTCATGATGGACTTTTTGGTAAATCTGAGAAAGTTAAACCTTATCAAGTATATCCTTCTGACCATCAGTAATATCATGAATGGAACCCTCAAGTCTAAAATATGTATATATCCAATGATCTTGTCGAAGATCATCGTTCTTTGTTTAGAATCATTTAAAATTCCTTGCACTTAAAAATCATCAAATTTATAGAATATTTTATTGAGTGATTCCACAATTATGAGAATGAAAACTGGTTTCACTATCAAGTCATGAGATTTATATGATCTTTTTGAAAGTGAAATTAAAACATTAATAATGAAATGGGAAGTATGTGAAACATCCACGAAAACACTGAATTATAGAAAGAAAAATGAACATGATCCGAATGAAAAAGAAACCACTCAAAAAACCTAGTCAGTTATACCTATGATAAAAAAGAAAATGAAATTTTCTAATGAAGTGGAATCCAAATGGAGGGAACAGAAGATAAAGAATAAGAAAAGGAAGAATGATGATGCTAGTTTTGGTTTGAAACCTAATGGTGCCAAGGCCATAAAGATTTAGGCATCAGAAGATCTTGAGAATAAAAATAAAGAGAAAAAGATGATGATGATGTTTCCAGAAGCCAAAATTGTTCAATAAATGCATAGAGATACAGAGAAGGAATCTGAACAGGTCTATGTACTAGAATCATTCCTTCAAGAGTCATTTCCATTAGAAACTCTGAGAATGAAAATTTTAATTTGAGAACCTATTGCGGAAGAATAAGTAGTTTATAATGAAGAAGAAGAAGAAGAGGAATAGGAAAATGAAGATGTAATAAAAATTTTGGAGTAATATCATGTGAAGGAAAGTCCTTCCGACAAGATGTCGATTAGAACATCCATGGTTTAATCAACCAAAAAAATTTCACAAAGAGAAAGTTGATAATTCATAAGATGAGGTTGATAAACCTACTGATTATAAAATCAGAAATAATAATTTAATTCATCTTAAATATATTAGGGAAGGTGATGAGAAATATGATGTTGATTTTGATAAGATAATCCTATTCTCTGATAGCAAGCATTTGTCTCCAAGTGATGATAAGGTTATTTCTTTCGTTCGGAAAATAAAATAGGTGGTTGTTGATTCTCCCAGAAAAAATGTAGTTTTCAAATATAAGAAATATATTGTTGGAACATTCAATAGGAAAGATGAATAGATACATAAGTGTTCCTCACCATAAAGGGAATTTACTTCCTGATATTCATCTTCCCTAGGTTAATATGTTGTTTTTCAATCAAAGAAAAATCTAGTGAACACTGTTTTTTATTTCCATGTATTGATTCAAGAATTCATTTTCTTTAACATTAATTCAATCGTAAGACTTATTTGATAAATATTATCATGGAAAAGATTATCAATATTCTGGTAGAGTTGACGACTTTTCATATCTGTTATGATACTCATAGGAGATCATGAAAGGAAATAACCAAATGGTCTAAGTCAGTAATTTGTTATCAGAAAATTATAGATGATTTCCATTACACTATAAAATATCCATTTGATCAGTCAGATGAAACTTTGAAGAACCTTATATAAAATCATTTAGAGATGTTGAATCAAGGGAAAGAAACCCATATTCTGGAGGAAAAATACCTGAATGGAATGTTCAATTCATTTGCTTTAAATTTGAAAAGGGAAATAGAACTAAGGGATGAGTTGGAAGAAAAATTCAAAAAGAAAGAAGATAAGGTTATGTATCAATATGATTTTATTATTTCCCAACAAGAAATAATAAAAGATCTCAATTAGAGGAATCAAGATCATGATCAGTCGATCAAGAAATTTGAGGATGATCACAAAGAGCTAAATAAGTTGAAGGCAACTGTGATAAAACTGGTGCTGAAGGAAATGAAGGATGAATGATTTTTCATAAAATATGATCGTTTGTTGTATTCTCCTTTTAAATTTTTCCAATAATAATGGAAATATTTTTACATTCATTGTTTTGTCTAGTGTATTTTTTAACCATTCAGGTACATTTTTCTCGATTCCCTCAATTCCTTTTGGAAAATCACAAATGGGGAGAAAAGAATGATCAAAATTATATTAACAAGGTAATACCCAAAGTAAGGGGGTGTATACTTAAAGAATATTTTCTTAATCTAGAAAAATTAACTTCTCTATGATAGAAAAGAATAAGAACCTGTGGTATTTTAAGAACTAAGGGTGAGTCAGTTATATTCATAATGGGAAAAAATTAAAAGGATATAATTATTTCTTTTAAAGTTAAAAAATTAAATACCTTATTCCATATATTATTTTCCAAAATAGTTTTTTTTATTACCAAAAAAGGGGGTATTTTCATGTCAATAAGATTCCTTATGACTTTTCCCATTCCATTATGTTTTGAAAATCGCAAACACATTTTATTTAATGTTTATTTATCCTTATCTATGAATTATTTTCTTATGTATAATTTCATTTCCCTAAGAAAATTTTTATCCTTCCCCTAATTTTTGGTTGTCTTATCTAACTTTTCTTAGACCATGATTAACCATTTTCTCTTAATCCAAAATATAGATCCTTACCTAACTTTGAAACCTACAGTTTCTAAAACTCCAAATTCAATGAAAATTAGACACTGAATTTCCTGAAATTAAGACTCTGAATGTTGTGAAATTCAGACTTCGAATTCTCTAAAATTCAGAATATGTATTCTCTAAAATTAGGACTCCAAATTACATAGAACTCATACTCTGAATTCCTCATAATTCACACAACTAATTACTTATAATTTAAAATCCAAATTCCTCAAAATTCAGACATTGAATTCCTCATAATTCGGAATATGAAATCCTTAGAATTCAGACTCCAAATTACTCATAATTCAAACTCCAAATTCCATAGAATTCAGTCTCATAATAATAATTTTTTCATAATCCCATTTCATAAATTTTAAGAATCTGATTTCTAAATTTAATGGATTTAGATTATTCATATTTGTAACATTACATTACGTTACTAAATTATTGCTTCATTTTTATTGGATCTTAGTTTCTAAATAATAATTTTTTCCCATATATTTTATTGTTTCTAATGCATGATAATGTTTCTCAACAATTTATTACATGAAATGATGTCATAAAATCTTCTTCAAACTAACCATTGGCTAAGTGACATATGTAAAGGTCCATACAAGATATAAGGAAAAATATGACCATTGGAGGAGGGAGATGACTGTTTGGATCCTTTCCTATAAACAAGATCTCAATTTAATTATCTTAGTATACATTGATTAAGATATTACATGCAGTGATGTTGTGAAGTGATTTCTATAGAGTGAAAATTTCATGCCTTGTCCAACTTTTGAAAAAAAATTCATCCATGAACAACTTGTTCAATCTTTCTTAGTGTGACTCCAATTTTTTTTGAGTAAAATTGAGGACTTCTGGGGGTTGGAATATAGAGGTTCCAACTATCTTAATGCTTGGGGACTTCCTGGGATAGAAAGAGAGAAGTGTAGACTACCTTAATGTTCTAGGTCTTTCATGGATAGAAGGACATACTTGGATATTCTTATCGAGGGCTTACCCTTGTTTGGGTAAGATATACTTTCTTGAAAGTATAAATCAAGAAACATGTCTCCATGGTTGTTGGATACCCTTCTCTTTGGGATAAAATATTTCCTACTTGTTTACTTACTTTGTTACATGTTTTATTTCCACTGTATTTTTTTTAATAAAAGAAAGTATAATTTTCTTATACTTTCTTTTACATAATATTAGTTAGATAAATAATGTTCTATATGATTTAACATAGAAACATTCTTTAAGATGAACATTCATACATTTTCTTATATTTAATGTGTTTAAGATTAGGTTTCTTAAAATTGGATCTAGGCCATTCCAATTATCCCTTTGAGATAGAACCAAACTGTGTTTGTGAATTTATTTTGTTTAACATTTATGAACATATATTTTCTTAAGGTTAAAAGAGAATGATTTTAAACATACAATTCACCCCCTCTTGTAATTGAATAACTACAGCTATATATTGATCATAAAATAATGAATTAAATTTGAGCTTTCATGATCGACCATCCCCTTCCCTTTTTCTTATCAACCTTACTATTTAATTTCAAAAGGTTATTTATTATATTCAAAGAAGAACTCTAGTTCTCTAAGAAGAGATTTATAGGAATCACGTCGAGGAAGAGGAAATCATTTCTACTGATTCTTTCATACTGTTTTCTTCTACTACTTCATCTTCATTTAGTTTTCATTATAAATGAATAAAATTAGTATCAATAATATACTGATATTTTATTATAATTATAAAACAATCATATTCCATCTTCTACCCATACTACTAAAAATGAAACCACCCGACATGTGTATATACGGATTACCGTCTCCTTGTCGTCGTGTAATATATTTTTCACCAACTCATTAATTGGATGGGTATAATGATAGAAATAATAAATATATATTATTATTTTAACATGATACTAATTATGAATTATTATACACCACCCACTTCAATACCACTCAACAATTATTGGAATTATATCGTTGCTCATGTGTACGTATCGCCTACCGTCTCCACGATGTGATGTTATTAATTTTACATGATCCTCATTAAAGAATGATTATATAAATGTAAAAAATGAATAATTATGGTTTATATTATGTTAATATCATTTTTAATGATATAAATACGGCATAAGAATGAGAATCGGAACTTATTTGAAAAAACATGCATAAGAACCTAAAGTTGTTAATATCTGAATAAAGAGAGACAATGGAATGTTACTAACAAAATGATGATAATATGATCATATATGATATCATAGAAATTAATATGATACTATAATGAGTAAATTAAATAATTTAAATCATTATATACTATTTTTAGATACATATTGATGATATCAGACCTAAAGTAAGGGATAATTTTGAAAGCTCATTATTATCTGAGAATGTTTATTCGTAAGTATTTAATAGGGTATATTTATCATCCACATCAATTTTCCATAATTATGTAAGACTATTTATATTCTTATATATTTGTTAATGTTAATTATACTAATTCGTGAATTCTTAATAAACGTTATGAAAATAAATTTTTTTCAATATTCGATACAAGGTCATTTTTGACTTTTCTGGAAAAAGTATGAGGAGAATGTTTTTCTATCTGATAATGCATGAATGGGTTATTACTCTTTCATGATGCCTAATTTCCATGAGGAATCCCTTAGTCCTTTTCAAGGTTATTTTAAACCAAATTCTTTCGTTTTCAAATTTTATGGTTACTTGATAAAACAAAATGATTTTGAATAAAAAAGGATATTTTCCTCAAGAATTAATTTCAGCTGTTATATCAAAACAATTTTCCGTATATGATGAAATTGTTTAAATAGGTTTATGTTTATATTATTACTATGATTTGGTTGTGTTTTTGATGGAATTATATTTTGTTAAATAATTTTTTTACAAGTATTATGATATGATAGAATGATGTTTAAGAAACCCATTTTATACCTTGGGTTTTTCTATGATGAATGATTTATGTATTTGTGGAACATGTATGAATTATTTTAATTCTAAGATGGGTGGGACCTATAACTCCCTCCAATTCATTGGGTAAAGATTTGTATCTCATGATATAGATATTAATGGAATGGAATATAAAATCAGTTCAGTAATACATGGCTAGAACGGAAAGTAATACCTATCCAGTAATGGTATTTTTTCGCTATGATGGTAACAATGAGTCTTGACTAAATATGAAATTATTTTCTATACTTATGTGTTTTCCAGAAAATATCATGTATTATGTTATCATTTTTGGGATTACATTTATTGCTTTTTATGAACTTTGATGATTTATCCAATGGAATGATATCACGATCTTGCATATAAAGGATATGTTTTTCAAATGTGATGTTCTATTTTCTTATGATTATGATATGATTGATATCTCAATTTTTTACCCTTACTAATCATTTGAGATCACCCTTTGAAATGTTTCTTTTCCCCATGTCATGTAGAGGGGTATTATGTACAATATGTAAATAATGGGTCTACTTATGATAAAATTAATGGGATACAATGAAGATGTCTTATGAACCGGTTTTTTAGGTTTTATAGTTTCTCAAAACATTATACATATTTGATCCTAATGTGGATTTGTTTTATTTTGTAATGAATACTATTCAAATTTGAAGTAATATAAATATATTTAATGTATGGATAACTATATTGAATAAGGTCACAATGGGGGATGATATGATGAAGGTATTGTGATAAATCTACTATACTAAAATTATAACAAGATAATTAATTATAATAATTAGAATTGATAATCTAATTTTGAAATTAGTCGAGTCCTATTTAATATTTTTGAGGGATATGATTATTCATTAATTGAATAATATATTTAATTCCAAGAATTTAATAGATGAAATCAACATATTATAGATTATATGTTAATATTTTTTGAGATAATGGATCGTCAAAAAATATAACCAAATCATTTTAATTCCTCACCATAAATTGTTTCCTAAATTTATTGACGAGAGCCATGTTTAGATTCCACGTGAACTTTTTCTGATTTTAGGAAATATAAAATATATTTTTATACACATATGCATGAAATCCACAAGTATTTGAGGGGATCAAAAAATTAAAAAACTTTTTGAAAAATGGTTTTTTTAATAAGGGATTTTAGCTTACAATTTAGGTGAATATCTCATTCATTGATCCCCGAGATTATGTTAGGTGGACATTAAAATCAATATTGGGACAGAAGGATTCATTGGGGAAAGGTAGTATGGTTTGTTGACGGACGATTGGCCATCAGAAGAATATAAGTTACATCCCAAAGGTGTTGAAGATGATATATATTTGCACATGCATAGATATGATCAGGTAGCACTTGCACGTAGGTGATTTTGATTTTGATTGAGGAATATAAGGGATCACTTAATTTTGTAATCAATCATGAATATTGATTCTTTCTAAGGAAATACAATTAAAAAAAATAATTATATAGTGAATAATTAATTGAATGTTCAACTAACACAACACCATACATTTTTATTGAATAATAACAATGTATAATTATACTATAATATTAATACATTGGTCCCATGATACACATTTAATATTATGTATTCTTGTTTGAATCTTACATAGGGGTGGATGAGTCGAGTTAACTCTTATATGGTCATTAGGAAATAGTATTAATCTGATGAAATTGATGATTATTCTAACAATTATGGGAATGGAAACATTTAATCATTTGTGGGAATTTGATTGTATAGGCTCTCAATATCCAATGAATAGCTCATATAGTTTCTCATATGAAAGAAAAGCATCTAACATTTTAATTTCATGTAGTATGTCCCATTTCTATAACTAATCACACTCAAGCCTCAACGATTATATTTTAATTTTATAAAGTCATGGGAATGTGATTTAATTATACATTATTTATTGATTTCACATTTATTCATCCCTAGAATCAAAATTAATTCATACCCATAAAAAAATAAATTTTTAAAAAATTAGTCTATGTATTATCCAATATTTATTCTAATATGGTTAAATAAATTACGATCTAAAATTAAATTCCTTTCTATATTAAATTTATTAATTAATATAATCTATAAAATTTTTATAATTCCTTAATATTTATTAAAATTTAGGAATATAATACACAGAATTCAGTAAAATTTTAGGAATAATTTCTTATGATATGAGATGAAAATAAATCTCCTAGCATAAATAAGATTGTAAGACTTAATTATCTCTACAAAAAACACACTATATTTTTATCATTCATGCACCAAAAAATATATCTAATATCTAACCATACAACTCATGGAGTAACATCTTCCACAGTGCATCCAATATAGTGGGTTCAACCCTCTTATGGTTAAAAAATTCAACTTTCTTCTCCTCGCCAACTTGATCCCCACATGAACGGTGGAAAAAATACTTCTCTATAAGATAAAAATGGGATAACATAATCCTATAAATAATTATTTCCTTTAAAATGAGTTATTATTCATTTGATGATTTCCCATAATAAACCAAATATAAGTAGAGGCACAATCCAGCATATTGCCTCTCCTATGTGACAGCCACATAATCATTTCCATCATTCATAGAAATCCTTTTATTATTACGGTCCACAAACAAGATCAAAATGGACCATAGACTTGTTTTCCCCTATCAGGATATCTTGATACATCATATGGTATGATTTACTATTGTAGTTTTCACCTATTCCCAAATCATGTAACTGACTCCCAAATCTAGTTTCTAGCCTAACTCACATCCATAT
The DNA here is from genome assembly GCA_963277665.1 of Viscum album. Classification (NCBI taxonomy): domain Eukaryota; kingdom Viridiplantae; phylum Streptophyta; class Magnoliopsida; order Santalales; family Viscaceae; genus Viscum; species Viscum album. The sequence goes on along the minus strand of OY728167.1, from coordinate 619,431,953 downwards.
ATATGATATAACGTTTCTAGGAACTACCCCTATTAGGAACTCCACTAGTGCCTATAGTAAATATGAGTGTAAACCGTGAATCCCGCCTCTATGAATCCATGAATTTGAAACTCAAACTAAGGGTATAATCACAAATAAATTCAAGGAATTACCCATATAATCCTATGAAAATTAGATATTCCACATATCAATTCCATATAATATAAAACAACCCAAATAAATAATGAATGTAAATTTTACACATAAATAAGGCCGTTAAAAATTTAAAATATCAAAATTAAACTCCTATGACATCAACCACAACACAGATTACAGCCTCCATGAACTAGTATTCTCTATCCCAATCACCAAATCCACTATTTAAAACTCATCAAATATATTTATATATATATCATTGTGATAATATTAGTAAAATATATTGGTTCCTTTAAAAAGACTTGTGTGAAAATATCGAAATTGTTTAATAATTCCTTAATAACCAAACCCCATTGAATATTTACACTTATACAATGTAGACTATCATAAAATATCCCCAATTCTGACTCATACAATAAAACATCCAGGTATAGTTATATTGTTTGAAAAGATTAAATGTCAATAAGGTACCCCCACAACTATATCCCCTGATAAAGTCACTCTCACACCCTAACCACAAACACCCTCTATATGATATAATTATTTTTAACAATATAATAACATATATACATATCATAACCACATACCACAAAATAATATCACGTCACAACCACACGTAACATCCTAATAGTGGTATGTTATTATTAACAAGATGGACATTAACCTCATTACTTCCTCCTACCATGAGCAACCCACCCCATGCATCAACTCAACAACTACATAACCAAGTTATCCAACATAAATAGAGATATTTATATATAATCATAAATATAATATTATATATATATATATTCCTACCAAGAACTATCTCGTCATATACTATGTTTAAAGGGATGGTCTGAGAAGTGGGACCAGTCAGAAATCCACCCCCTATAAAATTATGATGTTAGATCAATCACCCATATTCCACATTCTTATATTGTCATTAGTTATTTTAACTGAATCAAGTTGTGGTATAATTGAAATATCAAGAAAATATAAGATGTAGAATATTTATAATTATACATAACAAAAGCATTCATTCCAAATTGTCATATTTATCACCCAAAATATCCAATGCAACAATTGAAACACTTAATAAATAATATTTCCATGAAAATGAAACCAAGTTACTCTATCTTACCTTGTAGTATATAAAAAATTATTATTATAGTTTTCTGATTTACTATATCCATCCACATTTTAGTATTGATTTATGTTTATTTTGAAAACATTCATTAAACTACTTTTCACTTTATCCATTTCATTACACATAATTCACATTCAGTGTAGAGAATTCCATTTATTAGAAATAGTTATTCTACTCCTAATGGGTATTCATTTATCAATATATAATTTGTCAATTCAATCTTCCGTAATGCTAAATCAATTTATTATACATTTCTAAATAATGCCACATTTACAAGTCAAGTGGAAACCATTACAAATCAACTATAAATTAAAACAAATTATCAATTTCATTTTAAATTTATTCAAATCATAGTCCATGAATCTAATAGATAGACATTGACCCATAATAATGAAACCCATTACATCATAAGTATCCTTTCAATTCTTGTCAATAGATATCATAACTACACCACCTCTTTATCACCATTAGTGAAACCACCCATTTCTCACAATAACATTAAATACTATTTTTAAATAAACCAGACATCATCCCATAATTAAATATAACAAAAAATCATTACATTTTCATTAAAATAAATCCAAAAAAAATTCAATTTCAACTGTAAGAACAAAAGGAACTAAGTTATATTTAATAGAAATTAATGGAAAATATAATAACAATTCACACCAAAAAACCTCTTGATAAAAATTAATCTATATTAGCTCGGAATCTCGAATTCAAACTAGAACACAAAATAAATAGATTTCTAAAAATATAATTATTTTAGGAAATTACATGATTATCCAATTAGAAAATTTGATTCTATCATATCAATAGAATCATGTATTATCAATCTAAATATCAATAATCAATCAAATTAATGTCATTTATAATAATAATATTTGAAACATTAGTGACATGTGGAAAATCCATTATATTACTGTAATTTTGTTAGTATATTCATTTATATTTATTAGGTTATCATATAATATTTTTCCCATTAAATAAGAATAATAATAATTCCATAGATAAATTTAAATAAGAATAAGAAACATCAAAATCCCCCAACTAATCCAAAGAATCAAAAATTAATTTCATATAAACAAGGGAAGGAATGGTTTCATCTCCATAAATATAGAACGAAGACTCTCAACAATAAATAACCACCTAATTTACATTAGAAACATTCCACAAGAACACTTGTACATGAATCCAAATTTTTTTCTCCACTATTTAACAATTAAGACAAAAATAATGAGAAAAGAATGAAAAATAATAAGTTAATCATATTGAGTCATAAATAAATTGATCCCTTAAATACGAGGGTTAAATCCAACAAATTCATATTTAAATTTATCTAAATACACAACTATGATATCATAGGGTTCAACAGAGTTATGAGATATATTGAAAACACAAAGGAGCCCGTAATATTTATAATCACTATAAGGGAATAATTAATCAAAATTTTGTTGATCCCCTCAAACTAAAATCACCCTTGATCTAGATATAGACAAATATATCTCCCAAAATATCTATGTAAAACATAATTAAAACTGATACACTTAATTAATGTTAGGTCATTAGCAATGTGATTGTGATGAAATAAATGGGCACCAATGTGATTAAAATTTTATCAACAACCTTCCCTCCTCACAATTAATACATATGAAACCAATTTATGGTGTAATGAATGAAACCAGATAGAAATATATGTTATATAGGTAGTAATAAAAAAATGGAAACCATGATCATCATAGTGAAATTTGTATGATAATTCTATAATAACTAATCTTATATGATTTTTCCAAAAAAGATTCATTGTGATTCCTGAAATACATAAGAATATTACTAAAACAACACAAGAACAACAAGAGGCATACAAAATGATCAAAGTGAAACAAAATTCTCAGAATATTAAAACCTTATTATTCATGAAATATTAAATCATGATGTGATGTTAAATATGAGTAACTCATAGACCATCACACCCCAACACGTAACAGCCTGAATTTTTAGTGAGTAATGTTTTCTTTTGATTTCATTCAAATGCTATTTTTGTTTTATATCTTTTTGTATACCCTAGTGAACAAGACCATAGGCCGATTGTTTTTTTCTAGTTAGGATTATTAATGTGGGATGATTACCAATTGCATTCCAAATACAACGTTTTTTATTAATAGACAACATGTCCTTATAATAAACAATGTGTGATGATTTTCGAAGACACCTTACTCATTGTGTGCTAGTTATTAGCATGATGGGAAAACCCAACTATTTACAATATGACTATAAAACAAAAATTGTCAATTCATTATATGGTTTCTGTTAAATAAACATCATGTAGATATATTGGATTGGTTTTTTAATAGTTCATGGGACCCTTAATTTTTATACAGCCCCTTTCTTCTCACTCAATAAATGCGCCTTAGATATATCCTCAATCTCCATAATGGATTTGAATATGTTCCACCACATGAGATCATTTTTCTTCATCTTTTTTCATGTTTTATCCAAAATGGTAACCTTCACATTATTGTTCCTTCCATCCCAAATATATCTATGAATAGTTTATTCTATTTTGGCGTGGACTCATATACCCGATTTTATGAGTTTTCATTTATTCTCATAATTTTGTAGGTTCAATCATGATTTAAGGGATGATATTAGATAAGTAGGGTAATATAATATTATGGTATGTTTTTTTTCCAATTCTCATAATATATTTTCATATTTTATCATTCGATGTTGTGGTGCCCACCAAATTTTCCTACTGATGCATCCAAACATTTGAATAAATTTAAATAATGATCACCAATGCTTAAAATGTTTTTGGTTAACCATGAATAAACATAATGGGGAAATTTAATTGATACGAGGAACCTCTATAAGTGTCCCCATCATAAAGTATTGTATCTTTATTCCTTAGAATGAAATTTCATTCCATTTATCTTGGATATGATAATATATATTGGAGAGGATAGGCCATGAGTTTCTCCATTCTTCCTTATGCCATATCTTTTATCAGATAAAATGAATGTGTTTTTCAACTTAATTTATGTATTTTTAATTAAATTCAATGATAGATATTATTATTCTTTGATGCTCAATCATTGATTCAAATTAATATGAGGGTGATACAAGGGTATCAACATAAGGATTCATTGGATGTACTCATAGAGATTTATATTTAGAACATCAAACATGTATTATTGATTCAATGGATATAGTTTTCCTCTTGATATGATGTCTGGGACATGTTCAGAAAGCATATCACTTTCCTACCCCTAGGTGATGCCCATTAGCATGGAGAGTTACCGTGGGTGGGCTCAATGAGTGAGATGGTTTGACCACTCCATGAGTAATACTTGTTCCTTTATGTTGTATACATGGGATGTGATCTACTGTTATTGTATTTAAACCATCACAAGAGTTATACATTGGATTCTACATATGAATCTCATTGTATAGACACTTATGAATATGTATATTTATAGTGCTCCTAGAGAAAAACATGGGTTCCACTTTATATATTTCATTGTATGGGAGTACGATTACATATATTAAATGGTAAAGATTCCCTGTACTAAAAATATGAATTTTAGTTATAAATCTCTGCAGTTGACCATCAAGCCAGAAAAGATTCTTATCTTTGAGCTATGTTAGAATTTCCTCTTAGATTAAAAATTAGTTTATGTTTCCATATATGTATTCCAAGAGGTATATGATACACACCCATATAGTATTTGTATAGGATGGTCATGGTTTAGAGATACTCGACTTAGGATGAAGCAGGTAGTGTTGGTCGGGGGTCCCATGAGGAACCCAATCCAATTTTCTTATTTATTTTTTATTGCTTTACCATTTACCTACACATTGCTCATTTTATAATTACATGATTGATATTGGTTGAAACCATTCATTGTGTAATTCTATGATTATATCATACACTATTTGGTCCATCTCTGATAACCGAACATAATTTATTACTGTAGGTATAGAGAAAGGGAATAGGATTGTTTTGATTATTTATTTTCAATACTATCCTAGAATATAGGAGTAGAAGAGAATGCCATATATTTTTATACTATTGGAGGTGTTTGTTTGAATATTTTGTATTTTTTAGTATTTTATATATTCTAGTTACAATGTATCTCATGTACTTCCCTTTTTATATTGCATCATGGCTTGATTAATAAATTTTTTATCTGAAGCTAATTTAGAACCTTCCTATTGGTAATATTTGATTACTTATAATTATTTACTAATAATTATTTTTTTCTATTTCCACAACATATCAATATTATCCACTGATATGGTACACTTTGTTCATAATGGAATATTATCCCCACAGACACACCCCAGGGCCTTGATTCTGTCACATCATATGGTGTATGGGAAGGAATTCTTGAGGTCATGTGGCCATCTAGTTTGCGGCACTATTATGTGGCTTCTGGTTCAGGACACTGTAATGTTGTATCATAGGATTCCATTTTTTCCTTTTCATTAATATTTTTGTATCAAACATGAGACTAGGAATACATCAGAAATTGTTAATGAACCCATTCATATGACTGGTTATCCTATATATAGGGGAAACCCAAATTACAAGGAATATAAAATTTCTATTTTGGTTTTCACCAGTTATTAGTGTAATGATTTCACCATTGGATGAAACACATGTTTATTATTATTATTATTATTATTACCATTATCATTATTGAAATTTTTCCATGGACTGATACAATAAAGAGATATCATCTCCTGCATGACTATATGAACATGACGATTATCATGACTTGACTTTTTCCATTTCGTATAGGTATATTTCATAGTTTTATTTTCGAAATATCTTATGAATTTAATGTGTGGATTTATTATTAAATATTGAAATGTGATAAAATTTATTATAAAGATAAAATAATAGGATTAATTAAAGTGTATCAACAAATCTATACATTGTTTTCTCATATTGATTTATTATGGAACCATAATAAAAATATTATTCCATGTTTGAGCCAAGAACCAATAGTTACATTAGATAAAATATTATTTGACTTCATTTCTTGAATTATAATTTAAAATATTGGAACATGTACTTATATAAATTTCAAAACAGTGTCCATTCAATGAAATAATTATACATCAATTGTTACATTAGGATATTAGATATAAATTGTAGGTCGTAGTTATGTGACATAAAAATTGAAAATTCTAAAGGTTTTATGCCTCTTTAAATTCTGAATGGAAACACATATAACATGATTGTGATATACATATATACTTGTAGAAATGTATGAACATAAAAAAAATTAAAATCATAAATGAAATGGTTACCTCAAAATGGATATTCCATTTTAAAAGTAAATTATATTTTTTGATATACCATTACATTGGAAATCCATATCATGGAACCTCAACTATTTTCTATAAGGCTTTTAACCTTTCACAAACATAGTAGTGGGTATTATGTAGAGTCTCTTGGGACTTATATGACCATTATTATCACTTACACATAGATTTTGGAGTAGGAATAGTGGTGTGACTCATTTATATGAATTTTTTGTACCTTTATTTTCATATAATCATGATCCTATATATTTCTAATGATCATATATGAGGCATGTATTTAGAAATTTTACATCTATTCGACGACAATGTCCTCAATTTTTACAGTATGTGGGTGGAAAAGACCATTCTCTTGAGGTGGTGGGACATGAGCCACAAGTATTATCTCCTATATATCCACTATAGGAATTTTCTATTAGTCCTACCCTAGGTGTTGATGCTCATTTTTGAGAGATATTATTGTGTTTCGTGCTTATGTATAGAGAGATAGATGAAATTCTTCTTCTATGGTAGAATTGAAAATGGAAATCTAGATGCAGCATCCTCCAACCTTCTTTGGGGATAGAGGTCCTCAGGATATAATGTCATGGATGAATTCCAAGTTATAAATATTTCATTATCTTGAGACTCCTTAATAGTGGATGTTCAATATCACAACCTATAGGTTTCATTATTATTCTGTGTGATACTGAAATGTCATCTCTCATATGGATAATCATAAGGGTATTGTCTGGGTGGAAATCCAGATTGGTTTTAAGAATAATTTTTTTCATAAATGGTGAGAGTGGTCCATGATATAGTGTTTGAATGCATAAAATAGGGCATTATGTTTGTAATGGTGTATTATTCTCTTTAACATGAGATTAATATTTTTTACTGACAATGATCGATGATTATTTAATTTCTATGATATGGTTTGAATATGGGTTTGTGTAGGCTATCTTTTAGAGGTTCAATGTATTCAATAGGACCACTAATTTAGAGATAGTGAATTGTGAGCCTATAAAAGAGTATAACAAGATGAAAGTTAGTTGTGTGGGTGAAGAATGTTTACTGTTGAGGCATATGGTAAATTAAACTTTTGGTAGGAAATATTACATTGAATGTTCTCGTAGTAGAAGAACCAACCAGATGAAAAATACTAAAGGCTATGTTTTGTGTAATACGTGTGGTAGGGTTAGCTATAAAAATCACCTGTTTATGGGGGAAAACATTGATTCCTAAAGTTGCGGCAGGATGGGTCACCCTCTATGTTTTAGTAATATTTTCTTTCTATTACCCAATGATAACAGATATATATTGACAACACATTATGGTATGGGATTAGTAGATCCACATATGATTTTTAGATGATATAAAAACAACTGATTAGGATTAGGAGGTTCTTGTTGTCCAGGTAGTAATGCTCTAAATCTTCAATTCATGTATATAGGGCACAACTAGGTTAGTTAGGATGCATATCACAACCATAAATCATGATACATATATTCAATGCATCCTACTCCGTAGGATAATAGTCCATGGGCTTCTACATAATGATATACTATTCATGATTCCTCTAAATTATTTTTCCTTTTTTTGATACAGATTCATCATAACAATTCATTTCATTATAAATTATTGAATTTCTGGATATAGAGATGGAAAAATTATGTGGAATGCTAAATCTCAACACACTATTAGTGGATAGTTATGATAGTGTATGCTAGTTAAGGAATATACCTCTTGAGGTTGGAATATATCTTTTCCACTGGATTTTTTTCACCAATATTAAAATATTCAACGTCATTCATGGGATGAACTGGTTTATAAAATACCACAACCATGAAAACTGTTCTTGTCAATGGGTGCCTCATACATCACCCAAAGATAGTACTTTTGTTAACATAGTTTAATGGATTGTCCAAGCTCATGAAGATGGACCTAAAAATCATTGGATAGCTAGAGTGATAGCCTAGAAATTTAGTTTCTTTATGAGTGATCATGGAATCCATCATATGGAAAATCCTTATGGTGGGGACCATTTCATGGACTTCATCCACGATTTATTTTATGGGTTAAACCCTATGATAGAGGTCGATTTAAATATTGATCTATTTATAAGGGAAACACCAATGGTAATTCCTCCATACATGGTGGAACCTTCTATGATATAGGTAATCAAGAATTAGTTAGAATATTTTTTAGGTAAATATTTTATATGACCTTGTACTTCACCTTGCAGTTCATGTGTCCCTTTTTACAATAATTTGGATGGTACCCTCTAGTTTATCATGGATTAAGGATTCTTGAACAATATTATGGTTAATAATCTTGATCCAATGCCTCGTATAGTTAACCTCTTTGACTAGATCTGAGGATCAATGATTTTCTCTATGATTGATTTGAGGTTGGGATACCATAAGGTTCATGTTATACCGTATGATATACCAAATGAAATGTCCTTGAGTATATACATCTGGTATAAGTTTCTTTATTTGTTATTAGACCTTAAAAATGGTCCATCAATCTTTATAAATTTTATGAAGGATTCATTCAACCCATCTCAGAATCATTTTGTAGAATTTGTGGAAAACATCTTGTGAATTATCATACAAATATTGACCATGTCAAGCCTCATGAGACCGTGATGAATATGTTGAGAGAGAACTACCTATAAGATAATCTCACTAAATACCACTATTATAATGATAATTTTCAATTAATAGGTTATATAATATCATAGGAAGGAGTGTCAATTGACCCCAATAAAGTGAGATTTTGTTTCCACAGTGAAACCCACAAATGTTATTAATCTACACAGCTTCATGAGGTTGGAAGGTTATTTTATGCATTTTATTCAGAAATATTCACTCTTGGAAGTTACTTTCATGGGATTGAATATGAAGGGTGATCACATTTTATGGTCAGAAATATGTGAGTCGGCCATTTATGATCAAAAAGGGATGTTGAAATCAGTGCCAATAATGATTCTTCCACTATCATGTAAAATCTATACGGTGTATTGAGATGTTTTTGGAAGTAGTGTATGAGTATTTATAATTTTCGGAGATAAATTGTATAATATGAATCCCTCTGGTTGATACATAAAGAGTATAATTACCCTATTCATGGCCTCTTGATTTCGACCATGGTTCTTGTTTTACCCTTTTGGAGCCATTATCTATTGGGAGAATAGATCACCATTTACACATACCACAAAGTCTCAAATAAATTTCCACACATCGTGATTTGGTTCTCATGGAGTGAATGTGGGTTAAAAACATATAGTATTTTGAAATTGAACATTCTTATTCACATAAAATGGGATGTGAATATGATAATTCCTTATGCCAAAAGACTCAGTGACATGATGTCTAGGGGACCAGTAGTAAATGGTAGTTGATGGATTTTTTTTATAAGAAGCACCATCAGGTTGAAGGAAAATATTGGTATCATTTTAATATGATTTTGAATTGACATCCACCCTTAAGGAATTTTTAAGGATTATAAAACTTTAATATCCTGAAATATTATTCCAAAGGGAATGTTTTGTAGGTTATGACCCACAACCTAGTTGTAATATTGATATGGACGACATCTTTACATCCATGGACATATTTTGGTTATTTTGTAAATATGGGAAGAATTAATGTTGGAATGTCATTACACTTTTTGGATATTAAACATTGGGATTACAAAGATGTTCCAATACATACTATTTCAGAATTGGTTGACTTGTATGGAGAGGAAAATTATAGTTTTTATCACCTGGTGGTCCAACTGTCAATAAGTATAGGTTGAGCACCATTGGCTTTCTATACTATTATAGCCTCTATCCATTCATGGGTAGAAATGGGAAGAAATCATTATGGATTTTCATGCAGGTTTATCATGTTACCTTATAGAGATTAATGTAGTATGTTTATTAATTGATATATTCATCATGGTCTCATTGATACTACCTATCCATGAATCATTATCAAAATACTAGTTCGTGATTTTTATTTTCAATGAGATTGTGAGTCTTCATGTTGTTCCATATTCATTCATATCATACATGGATTATTGGTTTACGTCAGGGTTCAGGAAAGGATTTTTGAATGAAATGGGTATGAATGTGCTTCTATGTACAATTTATCACCACCAAACTAACGGTCGTTCCGAGCACTTGATATGGGTTTAAGAGGACATAATCATCGCTTGTGATTTTCTCAGAGGTTCTTGGAAGACAAACATACATCTCATTGAATTTTACTATAATAATAGTTTTCATGAATCAATTCATATGGATCTTTAGGATTCCCTATATGGTATGTCAATTCGATCAACCAAGTACTATGTTGAACCAAGTCGGGTGGAACTACCGGTTCCTCATATTGTTCTTGAGACTTCTTCATAGGTACATCTGATTCAAAAGTGTGTGAGTATATATCAATCCAAATAGATATCTTATATTAATCATCAATACCAACTTCTAGATTTTAAGTTTGGAAAATGTGTATTTCTATGATTTTCACCTTAATTGGGTCATAGATGGATTCATAGATAGTGAAATCTATAAAATAATTGTGTTTTTTCTCTCGAGTGTCATGGTAGTTGGACTAGAATTCAATCTGTTATTTTTACCTCACAGGTTACAATCCATTCTTGACGACTTCCATATAATACAATTACTCCATAATCAGTCTGACCTGTTTCATTTGTTTGATCATGATGATACTGAGATTCATGTAGGTGGGTCCTTTGAGAAGAATTATGTATATATAATTGATCAAATAATAAAGGCACTTCGAGTTATGATAGTTACACTAGTATAGGTTCCATAGTAGAAAATATGTGTTCCAGATGATACTTGGGAGAGTTATGCTAACATAAATTCTTAGTGGATATAATATTTCATAGATTATGCTTTCTTTCATTCAGAAGCATGACTTAGGGAAGAGTGTTTTTAGAGAGTGTAGGTTATAACATCCCATATTTTTAGTGAGGAATATTTTCTTTTTATTTTTTTCAGACCCCCCCAAGGTGTTTTATTTCTTACACTAGACCATGGTGATGGGTCCTTTAAGATGTCATTCATTTTAGGTGAGAATGATTTCAGAGGGATGGATCCATACTATAGGCCAAATACACATGGTATAATCGTCTTTCCATACCCCTTACACATCAATAACATATTTTTGGGGATGGTATAAACCAAATAATTACATTATATATATAATACACTTTATGAAATCATTACACGATCTGTATTAAATACACATTTAAAAAATATCATGGTTTTTTATTTTAAAAGTGGTAGGGTCTATTATTTTTGATAGAGAACTATTTTTTGTTGCAGTAATAGTGAATCCAATCTATCATTGTGCTCCACCAAGGCCTTGAATACATTCATCTATTTCAGATCAATTTTCTTTATTGTCGGAAAAATTAAAATTTTAAGGGAAATTTACTCATTCTTCTTCCTTTCATTCATCATTTATCTATCAAAATTATATTTTTTTTCTTAGAAAACATTCAATATATTCTGGGTTCTCATATATATTTTTTATTTCTCACAAGGTAAATTACATGATAATAAGAATACTACAGGATTACAGTAGGTGGTCTAGTAATTTTCCATAAAATTCTTTTTCTATTTTCGATTGAACCATTATTATATTTTTTGAACTTCTCCAATTATTCATTCAAATAGTTAAATAAAATAAATTAATTGATCACCCATGCTTATTATGATTCTAGCTAACTGTGAAAGAATTCTATGGGATGATTTCTTTGATACGTTCCAACCTAATGGGTGTTCCCTTCTTAAAGGCTTAAATCCTTATGCATTAGAAAAATAATAATTCCATTTATCATTGACAAGTGACTTTATAAAAATTTAAAGATAGTCTTTATGTTTTTGACACTATTCTTGAATCGAAACCATGATTAACTTAAATTGGATGAATGGTCCAACATGATAAATGTTCTTTGAATAAAATTCCTTGAAAAATGGTATGAGTACAATATAGCTAAATCAGGCCATAATATAATGACGAGGGTTATACAAGGGCCCATACATAATGTTGTCTGGGATGTTCACATCATGATTTATAATTAGAGTTATGAATAATTCATTATTAATCTGGGAACAATACTTGGATTCTAGATAGGGTTCCTTGATTGTCTTACCCAGTGGATCACTTACCTAACCATAAGTGATACCAGTTCCCTAGAGAGTCACATTAGATGGGCTTTGTGGGAGAGATGATTATACCATTCCATGAGAGATACATGGTCAATTTTTGTTATTCATGTGATGGTCTATGAGGTTTATGTCTTTAAACCATGCTAAGATTGAAGCACAGAATCTCACTTATGGATCTCATTGGAAGGAATCTTACATTAATGGGTTTTTTCATCGTGTTATATGTGGGTTCCTCTTAACATATCAATTTGGATGGGCGTAGTTTTTTATGCATTAAATTATAATGATGGATTTTATTAAAATCATGATTTCCAATTATTAATAACATTTCCTATCCACAAATCCTAAGAAAATTTCTAGGTCGAACCTTGTTACACAAGACTCTTGTTACCTTCTATTTCAAAAATTCATTCTATGTCGTTTATGATATATAAAAATATTATATTGGTAATGGTTGTATTCAGTTAAGGAATATCCCACTAAGGATAAAGTGTTGAGTATTGGTTGGGGTCAAATCTGGAACCTGATATGATGTGGTTATTTATTTATTTATTTCTTTACCTTTTACCAAAAACTTCTCATTTTATGTCCACATACATGATAAATTTAGAAACCATTGGAGGTTTCCTATTGAGTTTATCTCACACCTTTGTTGGGCCACATATGGTTCTTGATCATACTTTATAACTTTTGGTTCATGAAATGAGGATTTTTTTGTCTTTTTTTATTTTTTACACATTGTTGTATTTTCCTATACCCATCTATCCCATAAAATTCCCTCATTTTATATAATAATCACATGATAACAATTTTTTTATCTAATAATGATTTATCTTCCACCTGTTGGTTATATTGGACAATTTATTATTATTCTATAGAAGGTTTTATATTTCAGTTTCTATTACTTACCATTTATTATTACCCATTATGATATACTCAATTCATTGGGGAATATCCTCTCTATGGAAAACCATTATGACCTATATTCTAGTAAAATGACTTCGATGTATTGCGAGGTGTGGTTGAGGTTATGCGGACAACCGGCTTGGGGTTCCATTTTGTGGCTTCTCATCCATGATGATACACAACCAAAACACAACATAAGACAGCCATTAATATACTAAAAAAGTGTTGTATTGAGACCTCACAACCCCACCCATTCCACAATGAACTAAAACACAACAAAACCTTCTCATACAATCAATTTTTTATGGAAAAAATTTCATTTTTGAATATGGATTATCTTTTATAGTAAAACCTTAATATTTCAAATTCAATACATATGTTAATGTTACCCACTTTATAGTTTCTATTGATAAAATCTATGGAAACTGGAAATAATGATGTCCAAATTATTCAAGAGATATTGTTTTTGGTAATTTTATAATATTAAATAATTTTTATGTCAATATTAAATTTATAAATGAATAATTTGATGTAATATATTTTAAATATATATTAAATTTTTATTTTAATAACTTATTTTAAAATGTCAAATATCAATCAAAAAATATATTATATGTTTATTAATAGTAAAGAAAGATTTTTAGTGGTCATAATATGTTATATATAATAAAAAATGAATTTTGAACAATTAATGCAATATAAAAAAATATATTTACACATATTTATATATTTATTTCCAAAGAATACATTATATATTTCCAACCAATACGTAAATATTAGGATATATGAAAATTTAAATAAATGTAAAAAGGTTATATAAATAAATAAATTTATAAATATTTTGATATAATTATTTTACATTGATATAATCACAAAAATACTGTTCATGATGTCATTAATAGAAATTTCATTAAAAAATGGTTAGAATTTTATTTTTAGTCATATATAAGTCCAATATTTCTGGAATTGGTCAATAATTATCTTTATATTGACTATATTGACATAAAATATCTCTCTCCTCAGAGTATAATGGGATCCTCTCACCATCAAGAAATATCACATCCAATATTCTACCAATTAACCAAAATATTAACGTATCCATCTTATTACACCTCATTAGTTATTTTATAATCTTTGGGAAAAGGATGATATGTGCCATAAAAGAATTATTCAATCATATTAGATGTGACCTTCAATTAATTAATAACACCACCTTTCTCACCACTACATTTTCCAACTTGTATTTCCCAATTCTGGTTTCATATTTAACCTTACTAAAAAAATTGATTAATAATCATACATAATATAAATTTTAAATTCACTAGAATCAACCTTCATTCATGAGAGGGGGGATTAATCAGTGTTACCTTTATCTTAATTTCATTTTACCACTAAATATCCCACTTTAAAACATCAAAGCGATATTATCTATTAGGATAAAGATGCATCAACATTTTATTACCCCACAAATATTACCATGTAAAAATAAATAATGAAAACAAGATATCATAAAGTAATATTTTTTTAAGGATCATTCTTAGTTTGGATGACTACATCCTTATTCTGTTCAGTCCAGGTCCGAGAAATATATATACACCCATATAATAAAGTGAATAAATGGGCTGTATCCTAAATAATATCCTTAGTTTCCCAATATCTTATCATTTTCCTTAATATTTCATTATTCTCGTTCTCTCCATTTTATAATGTCAGTATAGATAATTTATAAAAAATATTCAATATACTCTAGGAAGTCACCACATCTATTGATGACATATTATTTAAAATTCTCAAAATCCAAAAAATTACTTCATAAACTATATAAAATAAAGTTTCATCATTCATGATTTATATTAGTCGATATATATGTCCAAATAGTTTTCCTTACTCATTCTATGTTCTTAAATCCCAAACCCACCAAAATATTAATGATTCTTGACATAGATGATGAACTATAGTTGCACCTATTGGTCTCTTTATCATCCCTTTAATTTTTCCATCTTAATAAAAATCAACTATATCTCATGATATGCTATATAATAATAATATTATTATTTATAATTCTATAATTGTTTTTTTATTCAATAAATTTTATGACAATGAGTTTGTAGTAGAATAACCATTGTCTATATCCTTCAACGTCATTATCAAAATAGATGTCCTTTAGAATCAAAACTGTGTCATCTAAAAATATAAAATTCTATATAAATTATTTTCACTCTTCAATACACATGATATATTAAAGAAAAATAGTTTTTTATGTTTTTTAACTCTAACTAATCACCTTTTAAAATATACCTAATATTATTCTTTACATAAAATAAATTTTATTCCGATATTTTAAATTTTTAAATAGACACTATAAATAATGTGTGGTGATCATCTAGATTAAATAGTTTTAAAAAACCACCCATCTTAATTTATGAAGGTAAAAACTCTCAATAAATCCCCCTTCATTAACACCATCATTGTTTTCAAATATTAATATTTAAAAGACTATAATAATATAGTACTGTTATTGTCAATCATTTCCAAAAAAATTATTGTCCATGAAATCCATTTGAAGTATATCATGATTAGAGAATGGAGTCTTGAATTAGAATTGTTAAGGCATGTCATTCATTTAATGTTTGGAACCATTCATAAATGAAAACCTTCATTATTTATGAATTATCATATTTTTATGGACTGAATCAATGATTAAACAATGCATCATGATATTTTAATACAAAAATTATATCATCAATATTGTCATATTTAATTTCAATTAGATTTATTAATTATGTAAATATCATATTTTTCATAATTCTAATGTTATTATATATCATGGGAATGAGTTATCTATCATTGGAAAGAACCCTATATTTCACATTGGGTATAAAGATATATGTAATTTAATTTGATTTCATCATTGAGTGTCTTTATGTACCATTGGAATCAATATTACATAACATATTGAGTCTCAAATATTTTCCAATTTTCTATCTTCTTCTAACATATTACCTATAAATTTCTAAATTGATAAAATTTATATGTAATGTAATACATAATTATATATATTAGAATATTTTTAACTTTTATAATTTATTACACATTTGTTTAATGGATTGTTTTAGTTATTTATAGTAATTCATGTTATGATCATTAGTTGTTAAAAAACATACTTATATTAATTTATGAAATAGTCAATTTTCTATACAAGCTACTATAGTTTCTCTTACACATACCATTTGGGTTTAAATTTTTTTTATTATTTTACACCAACATATAAAGTTGATTTAACATAACATAATGATCTTAAAATAAATTTTAATCTTTATCTATGTCTTTATATTTTACTCTTATGTATTTGTTATACTTGTGGAATTACTTTTACATATCATAATATATACCTTATCATATCACAATTAGTTCAGGAATTCACATAAAGACTCTTCATAGTCTAAGTGAAAAATACATATTGTCTATGATAGATTTATGTATTCAATTCCTTTCTAAAATTACCTTTCCAAATAAAAATTTCAGAATATATTTAAATTAGTTTAAATACCATTAGGAATTCTCATATAATATGTATTCACAAAATATAATTATTTTAAACATAACTGAATTTTAGAATCTATCATTATTCATCAAATTATTTTAAAAAAATCCTAAATATTCTTGTTGTATATTTATTTTCATCATGTTTATTCCCATGAATATTCATTAGATTAAATATTCTATATTCACAAAAAGATTTATCATTCATTCATTAAATATATATTCTTTTTTGAATACAATATACATTATTCTTACTAATGTGTGGATGGATTCTCATACTTATTACCACATCTGATCTATAACTTAAAAGCAAAATGATATTTTTAGTAGTATTCTTCTCATTAACAAAAAATATATTATGAAAATTTATTCTAACATCCCTTATTCCTTATCATTAACTCTTTACATGATTATATAAATAATTATTATATTTTTTACTTGAATCCTATTTTGAAAAATGTATCCCTTTTTATTATAATGGGAATTATCATCTTCATCCCAATTTCCAATATATTGATTGATATTCCTTATCATTGTTATTGGCTAGTAGATTCAATATAAGTGAAATTTATAAACTCCATTTTTCAATACACATTATTCATTCAAAATTTTTCTATTCCTATATCACCCAAAACATATTGATAATAATATTATTCCTTAAAAAATATAGTCATCACAAACCTTTAGACTCTTTAGTATCCCCTATAGATTAACTTTTGTGACACATAAATGTCTTATTTAAATCATTATCAATATGTCCTCTATAATTCTCCTTTTTCTCCCCAAGTTTTAAATAAATTAAAACATTCAATATAGAGGGAATGTAAATCTTATCACATAATTTATTCTCTTTGAAAACCTCATATTTCCCCCTTTCCAAAAATAAAACCTAATTCATTTGAGAAAATGGTGCATCACATTTCTCTATTGAATGTGTTAAAAACTAAAAATATCTAACACTATATGAGAATAGTTAGTGAATAAAAGTTGATTTATTTATGAATACATCATTGTTATCTGAAAAACTATCAACCATCTCAGGTTTGTATGAGATTATATTCAGATTTATCAAGAATTCCATATTTACAAGCAATAGTTAACCCATTGATACTTTTGGTCTTCATAGATTATACTTCATGAATATATTTAGATACCACAAGAAGTGTTTTAAGGAAAAAAATATGATACTAGTTAAATTATTTTATTTATCGATATATCTACATACTACATAGATATCAAAATATCAACTATGGTCTCCCTTTAATACATCAACTTCAATTTCAGGTGTAATTAATTTCAAAAAATGAGAATATTGTTGAAATGCTATTCTCATTAGACACAGATAAAATTATTTTATAGTTTCCTCCCAACCAAACTAGACCATTCATTCTATACCCATATATATGATAAATATTCATGCATAAATTTATGAGTTATGATCCTTGAACCATGATACGTTAATTTTTATATTTTTCTTTTCAACTAATTACTTATATTAATACAAACATTCATTTTATCAGTCAGTTCATGTTATATGTTTTTGTATAGAATTCACCTTATTTAGAAATTTATATTATTATGTTATGATAATCTTATTGTAATTTGACCCAAAACTGAAATGCATACATATTTGACACAAATTAAAAAAATATATAGTGTTGTAGTATTTCTAGAAAATCCCTTGAAATTTGATAACATTATGTGAGTTTACTTTTTCACTTTAGCATAATAACTAACATGTTATTCTTACATTCTTTCTTCAATACTCCAATTAGTATTGAAAGATGATTTTATATTCTTCAATCCTATTAATTTATTTATTTATTCTTCCAATTAGTATCAAATTAGTCTTCATGGATAAGTTTTTCATATACATTTCAAGGGCACTGAATTTTTCACCAGTGTTCCTTCTAAGAAACATATCCTTCTATTTATCATTAGATTGATATTAACTTTTACTGGATTTTCTTTCCCCCATCAACACTAATTTTTATTTATTGTTTGAAATTTTCTATGGTGGGTCCTATGCTTCAATAATATATGTAATTTGTTTTAAATATTTGTTACAGAATCTTTTTAATAATTAATGTGTTTTTTATGAACAAAATGTTTCTAATTTTTATAACCCAAGGTAAAATTCAATTTATTTCTTTCCATCTTTTGATTCTATGGAACTCATATATGAAAATAATGAGGAATATTTTATATTAACATGCACTAAAATTCATATGTAATATGACTACTTTTATTTCAAATACAACATATTTTTCATGATGTTAATGTTTTTTCATAATGGATATATTTACCTTCTTTTTTTAATATTTCCACACCTTGGTTGTATTAATTATATATTTAGAAATTCTCATCCATTTTAAATGTATCTTATTATTTAAATAAATTGAAATATTGTGATATAAATAATTTACAATTTATAAAAATCATTTAATATGTGAAAGTTATCCATAAAATCATATTTTCTACCATTATGTTGTCATATTCACAATTTGTTGGACATGATATTTTTGGACAAAATAACCACTCATATTATAATAAATTGTTGATCGTCATCTCATGTAATTGTTTACATACATTCATTAAATAATTATTAGTTTAACAAAACATTTACTCCCCCATATATGGCGTGAATTAATTTAGAAACACTTACTAGTAGTTGAAATGTCATTGGTAAAATCCAAAATTTACTTTAAAAAGTATACATTTCTGAATGATATTTTATTGGATTAATAAAAAAATTATCTCAAACCCTTATATATATAATATATATTTATTTTATCACATGAATCATATATATATAATTATGTGTTATAATTTACTGTCTCTCAACTATTTGAAAGGAAAAAACTTCTATCAATTTCATATTTATTAATTTAAATTTAATATCAAGACACATCATGTTATGTGATTTATTTTTATATTCAATATTATTCATTATTTCATTATAGATAAATTTTAATATTTGTAATATAATCATCATTAATCACTTCCATCTCATATATAAATATTTTTATGTCCTTATTTCTATTTTATTTTATCTCTAGTTGTGAATTATAGACATTAATTATATATAATTTAAAATTTCTTCAACATGTGGTACATTCCTTAAATTTTTTTAAAATTAAAATTCTCATAAATTATTTTATCAAAAAAAATATAAACTGTGCTGTATTTTTCATTATGGAAAAATAAATAATGTTCACTATATTCTACATATTTGATGACTTTTTTTATTTTATCCCCATATTTATTCATTGATTATTCCATATTGTTAGCTTTTAACTCCAACTATGATTTATCATCACGTGTCCCATTGTAAATCAATCATATTTATATATAGTATGATCAATAAGGATTATTTTAAAATATTCATAATTCGAGAATAAAAATAAATAAAATATTCCATTATATACATACTCTTCATATAATTATCAATATTCATCAAGAGGATAAATAAAATCGAATTATATAGATTTACTTCCACTCTTACTCCCTTCTATTTGTTGTGAATAATTTTTCCTTATTCATAGATAATGAAATTCTTGTATTATTTTCCACTTTATTCTACATATCTTTTATGGTTATAACAGAAACCTATAGATTATGGTGGATATTAATTGGAAATTTAATTTCTATATGATGAAAATATGAATCTTATTCTAATATATACTTTATATATATCTACTTAATGATAATTAATGAAAATAGATTAAATTAGAGGAAACCTATATTAGTTCTAATACAATTTCAAATGACCCAATAGGTTATTGAATTGACTAAAAATTAACTTTTTATTATAGAAAAAACTTTTAATGAAAAAAATGAGAAACCAAGTTCATGAACTAAAGAAAATAATGGAACCATTAAAAGAAAAAATTATGCCTATTAGATTTCATACCCTACATAATTTCCCTGAAATAATGCTTACCTGATAATCATGATCATCCTTTAAAAGGTCTTCAAACTGGTATTCCATCTTGTCCAATGACTGAATGTACTCTACTTCACTGATCTTCCCAACATTGAATCCCTTTATCAATATCAGATCATGATTATCAATCTAGTTACTATGCTGCTTGTTGGTAACCACCCTGAATGGCCTTCTCATAATTTTGATAGCTTCCTATTTAATAGCATGAATTGTCAAAATAGATTCAACCATGTATTCTTATGAGTGCATAAGAAAATCCACATAAGGATCTCTGACCACAGTAGGCTCCCTCTTTTGACCAAAATAATCCTTGGGGGATGTGTGGAACACTGTCCGTCAGTTTTTCTTTCAATTTGATAGATGGTATAGTATCCCATGGTAGTGAAAATAATGGATAATTCTTTCTCTCTTTCTGAATAACCCAGTATCTGTTAACTTATCTCAGACATGAAATCTTATCTCCTTGAAATTAATCTTCTATATCACATGATAAATTCTCAAAATCCTCATCACTAGACTCAGCCTCGGGCCCCCCTAATTATCAATTGAAGACGTAATTGGGTTAATTTCAACCTCCACAACAATATTTTCATTCAACAACCCTTCAAATCTATTTTCCTTCATAATAGTAGCCACCCCATCACACTGGAGCAAATTAAAACCAAATGATTCACCCTTCCATGGTGTCTTATAAGCCTTATCCAAACAATTTTCATTACTACCAGTCCCTGAGTGCACTTCCTTGTCATATGAAGCTTCCATGGGAGTTATGGAGCCTCCTCCATCCACCATGTGTGGGTCCACAAAAATGAGACCACTATCAGGCCACACCTCCCCCACAATAGGAACATGTTTCCCCAAATGAGAGTTGAGAGGTGTTTGGGGTATTCCCATATCATTAATGTAGTTATTAAGATGTTATCCACCAAAGGATTCACTTAATGTGATCCATACTTTATATACAATGTTGATTTTGACACAGTGCCAACTCCCACCAACATGTTTCCACAGGAGCTTGCCTCACCACTAGACACTGGTTTCTTACAAATTTCCACACCCATATTCATGGTGAGAATCATATACCCTCTTCGGTAGTATGTGGGTGAATGATCCATATTCTTATAGACTGCACATAAATCAGACCATGATTCTTATACCACATGCTTCTTGTAGTGGCTGTAAAATTTCCATAGTTGAGTGGGTGGAGTCCACAAAAAATTTTATGGTGTTATAATAGGTTTAAAAAAATATAGACACCACCTACTAGATTATGGGGTACCACCATGTAATTACATGAACATCTCAATTTTACATTTAACTCCTTAATAGGTGAATATTTACTACATAACATAATGATCCACACTATAATCTTAATGGACTACTGTATTTAGATAAATGGATACATAATGAACTCGTTCATAAGTGAAAAATATGATCTCCTACTATATTATTTATAATTAGAAAAGATCATAGATATACCATACTTAATAAATTTTTTGTGACATGGTGAATGGAAATATATTTAAGGGTGGGGTCAGATTCTATATAAGGGTAAATAATGGATATATCAATATAATATCTGCATATGGATATGAGAACATGAAAATAACTTTTGATCACCATACCCAACATATAATTGATAAAAAACATGAGTCATAAAAAATCATTGTACTTAATATTACATGAACCCTAAATAAATCAAATAATATAATCAATGATATCAGAACATTGGGAAGTGATGATGATTTAGGATATACACCTTATCTTATAACATATTGAACATGTATAAATTTAAACTGGACCACTCATTATGTTGTGTACCTGAAACCATTGCCTCACATAAAACTATGGACATGAAATCTAGGATTATGTATAAACTTGTGGAAATGAAATATAATACATAGGAAAAATCATTATCTCAAGATTTAGCAATCATTACCCATTACATTATATGTAGATATATGTGTAACATCCCATTATATCCTTTCTTGTATTTTCCTTCTCAATGATCATTTTCCCTCTTTGGATATGTTTATCTTGGGACTCCTATAGATATGGATAATTTATTAGTTAAGATGACCAAATGTTGAGGGATGTATGTTTGTCTAAATTAATGGATTCTTGTAATAAATATTACATCCCTAGCCGAGAATCCACTAAAACCAGTGCCCTTAATTGGGTCATCACATGACCTCAGGTGCACCTGCCTGTATGATAGAGGCTTCCAACTAGCAGTGTCAATCTAAATAGAAACATGGGGTGACTATACTTGATTATTAGAGTGAATCAAGAATATAAATAATATAAATATTATAAATAACCAACATAAATGAAAAATGGAAACTATACATCATAAACAACTACTATCCAATTTTACATGCTCAAATAAAATCTAGTCAATACACTACATGTGAGGTAGTAATACGAATAAAAATCCAAAAATCAATAATGATAATAGATCATGAGATTGGACCCAATCCCTAGCCCAATCCTAAAGACCCATGTTCCAAACAAAGAACCCATGTAAGAACTAAACACTGGGTCCCTGTCCTGAACATATAACAGAAAAAAGATGCATCTTATCGGGTACCAAAGTTCTATGGAAGCTCAAGCAGGGTGTTAGTACAAATCAGTAGGCCACAACCAAAAGAATCTATGAAATAACCAGTCCATATAATAGTTTATGAAAATAATCAAGTGCAGAAAGTAAACAAAAAAACAAAGAAATAATTTAAAGTAATTATATAGTATACATTTTTTCCATTAAGTTCCCTTGAGTAAACTAATCAATAAAACTAACTAGGGTAAAACATAGAGTCTATTCCAAGGAACAATGGGATACACAAACTATTAACCATAAGGGAATAAACTAATCACTAAATTTCACATACCCATTAGTTAACAATATTAACATGATCATTCTCAACTTTTTTTATTATAGTATGGGAATTTAAATTACTACATTACGGCCTAAAACAGTCAATTTCCATACATAAGGGATTATGTCAAGTTCCCTATGTCACTAGGGAAAAACATTTCACGAAAAAATACATCATGCATATATTGTAGCCTCAATATAGGTAGTATCATCGAACACAAATGGTAGGGGAATAGAGCATCAGTCCCCATTTCTAACCCACACATTATAGGGGTGGGGATTATCCCATCATTATAACATGACTCATGGGTATATATCCTCACATACAATAACCAACACTACCAAGACATGTGTACATGATTATTTGAACTATTTACTACATATAACATTTCACAAACCTTTTTCAATCAATAAAAATAACGTTCACATTTCATATTTAATTTAATACATAAATAATCTTCATTCCCTAACACATTAACATGTTAACCTTTTATATTTCAACACCCATTAACCCAGTTTCCTTATAAAAAACACTCTTATTACATTTTTTTCAATTAAACACAATTATCCTTGATCTCTTTTACAAACTATTTCACATTTATGAACACAAACCGTAACTATTAAAAACATATATTATTATGCCTCAAACCCCAATATACTATGTCATAAAATATGCACATTCAATCATTTACTTCATTTCATTACCATGTAAACATTCTAACATAATCCTCCTAGTTCATATCTTACTAGCTAGTTGATAAATTCTGTGACTATGGTCTCAACAAACCATTGAGACCACATCACTATAAAGACAACACAATTAAAAATATATACATGAAATAATATTTAATCCACCTTTTAAAATATGGGCATTCCTCTTTGAAAACTAAAACATTCCCTAGGGCCATCATTTCCGTTTTAACTATCCAAAATAAACATTAATCATTTGTTACAAAATGGAAAACATTCCATATTTTAAAACATCATGTCAAATCTATTTTGAAAATCACTTTTTGAACACATTGAGAAAATTACCTCCTTTAAAAACATTTATCACTTTCAAAAATAATTTCCATCAATAAATCTATAATCAGACCAAACCCCCAAACATACCGTCAAACCCACTTCAAAAAATCTAAGGCATTTTAAAAATGAAACTTATAATTTTTTCAATTAAGCCATTAAAACTACCCACATTCCAATTACATTTTTATTACCCATTCTCTCTTATAATACTGATATCTCTGGGTTTACCAAATTTGTTCCCTCTTTACAATGGTATAACATACCCCTTAGGTATCCCAATGTTCAATATCACTCACCTATGGACCCAACATGGTCTATGAAGTATTTTTCACGTCAATATATGGACCAAATAAAATTCCACAACCATTGGAGAAGAAACACTACAAGGTGGAACATTTCCCCAACCACATACACATATATAACATCAAGAATGTCGAGAAAGTCATAAAGACCACCTACCTCATGTTTGAAGATGATTACAAGCCCAAACACATCCCTTGATTTGAACTGAAACACCATTTAAATCTACAATATGTAATCTACTATAAAATTGAGTTTTTTAGTAATTTGCAAGGATATGACAGAATATCTACACCCTATTCCAAAAAATCTAGAAAATGTGAGTGTTAGACTCACCTAGATCATTGATTCTCACCCGAACTCACTCCAAACTCCTATGAATTTAAGGAGATTCACCAATTGGAAGTCTTTTAGGGGTTTAGTTATTACCTAAGGTGTTGTAGACGAATAAGGGATAATATATTGTTACGAACCTTATATCCCAAGAAAGAAAAATTATAAATTTCTACCTTTTAATGTATTCATGGGATGACTGCATGATTATCCAAATCATCCCACAACAATGTGGATCCCTCCAGCAAAGATAGGCCAAGAATCATGGTATAGTTGTGTATCCCACATGTTGTGGAAAACCATGTAGCAAGTGTGCAATATCCTCTATTGGAATGGGATCCCAAGCCACACGGTTTCCTGGGCTAGGCACATGGTTTACACTAATTGTGCCCCATCCATGAACTATGCATTATTTTTCCTCTTTTCCCATCCATTCATTTCCCACACCAGTAGAACACTCCTAAAATTCCTCATAAACTTTGTACAAACTTCATTAATAATAAAAATTCTGTTTAACCATAATATTAATCAAGGACCTACATTTAAAAAATTAGGGATCTTACAACCTCCCAAATTTTTAACAGCTATTCCTCAAGTCTTACCTCCTAGAATTACAGAGTCTTAAAGACCAAAATGTTAGACCATGGCCCACCAATTAAGCTAAACCTCCCATGTTTCTCATAGAATTCAGCAACTTCGTAATAATGCTCAGACCATGTAAATATTCTTAACCCAAAAAAAAATTCACCACCGTGATCCAAAATTGCAATGTAATACCCCTTGATGAAACCTTCACTTCAACCCACCATTAGGATAAACATGAACAAGATAATGTTCTAGTTAATGATGATGTAACATCGCATGGAATGATTCCAAATGGGATTATATTTCCCGGGGAGAACCAACTGGGAAACTCTTGTTCCTATCCTCTCCACAATTCGTGGACCGTATTACTAGTTTCCATGTCTCCCTAATCATTTAAAGATATAATGGTAACACAATCCTAACATCATTGAAGGAAGAATCCCAATTTTAACCACATCTTGTGAGTTACCCTGGTTCATGAATCGAGGCCCAATAGCCTCAGTTAATTTTCATACATCTAAAAATCACAACCCAAACATACTCTTCATCTTTAGGTACTCAACCATCCAACATTTGAGCCAACGCCTAATACCAAAAATGATACACCAATATGGATCCCTCCGGAGTCCATCCAACTCAAACCTCCAGTTCTGTCATTGACGTACTACTTGCTGGATGTGGGGCTTCCTACCATATACTTTATCCTATCACCACCATTTTTCCAGTAGTGTACACTTCCACAGTTGAAAAAAGAAGGAAAAAACTAAAATTGAATATTGTAACTTACCCAACATGATTTACACCTCACTGTGACCAAAAATCCAAGAGAACAACATCTGAATTTAGTATCTAATTTTTCATCGAAACCACATGTATTGTATACATCCACTGTACATACTCATTTAACTGTAACTTGGATATTCCTCAAGGATCGTTCTCATTAGAAAAATGAGATTATCTATAAAATGTTAACTAGAAGTTCCTTAAATACCACCACATCCATTAATGTTTCCCCACTAAGTTAATCAATCCCATGTTGAATCACTATTTGGATGCCCAACTTTAACTCTTGGTATATCGTCATGTTACTAGGAAACAACACCTTTTCACTGAAATCATACCATCATCATCATCACGGACCTACTAAATTCATCCATATTGTATGTGTAAACTCCACCATCATATAATTTAATACTCTTTAATAGTTATCATAATCTAAAACACCCCTCAACATATCATTGACATGGCCTCTCCAATTCCCTATAGAACTTTCCTATGCCCAAATACATAACTCAAGTTGATCGACCATCACATCATTGACCATCCTAGTTTTTTAAAAATGCAACCGAACATGCACCTCATAGGTTTCTCAATGGTATCTCGATGCCACCACATTCAATTCATAGTTTTATCCAAAAATCCTTGAATTAACATAATGATCCACACATTATGAGTGTCTTTGTTACTGCATTCTTCAAGAAACATTAACCTATGTGCCTCATTCACAATCACTAAATGAACCACAACACATTTTTTTGTTGTCCTTCATTTCTCAGAAAAAAACACTAATTTATACCCATTTTTAGCTTATGGTAAAGGAAATCATTGAATTTTCCAACATATAGTCCATACTGAGGACCTCACCCGTAACCGGCTGATGTTGTACTGTCCAGCACACGAGTCCACATATGACTCCCCATGATCATTACCTTAAATATGTTCCATATCCCATAAAAACTAACTCATGACACTAAGTGTTAATCTGGATCCTTTTCAGCACATTCGGGATGATGTAAAGATATTGTACATGATCATTTCTAGTGAAATTACCCTGGGAACTCATCAATTTACACCACCAAAAACTATAAATCACTCGTGTCACCCACCACTATGGGGACACCTTAATCTCCAAAGGTCTCAGGATTCCCTACTCACCAATATCTTATCATCACTAAAACACCACAACTCAAATGGAATTTCCAAAGAAACTCAATGACACCTCATAACCATCTTCAATTAGGTTGTGACCCTGTATTACTTTTAAATGCATTTTCATAACCCTACTTTAGTTCTTCTTGCACGTTCCCACTTATCATAAGTGATAAGCAACGATCCATTAAATTGGTCCAATTCCAACCATTTTCTCACACTTCCAGGTCCTCTCTACTTTGATTCCATGGAAAGAACGTGCACTTACATAAAACCTACCAAGGAACATTCCCAAACAACATCGTGCATCTCTAACACATTACCATCACATGGTACTCTATAGAATAATTGATGTCATGAACACTCCTTCAACTATACCAAAAACCTGACTCCAGATCACATGACAGATACATCACCGAATATGGTCCCAAACATCCTCTCACACAATTAATAATATCATATGATCCACTGGCCTCATCATACCTAGTTCATTCTCAACATCTCACCTAAAAACTAAACTACTCCAACAAATAGCCAAACTGCATTTCCACTCTCACCCTAGATGTCCTCCAAAACAAAATCACACATGCACACATTGAACACCATTTCCTTTTCCTCCATAGACTTTATTTTCATTCCGTGCGTAACTCCATAAAAAACTCCATTCACAAGTCTACAAATGACCATTCCCTTCACAACCACTCTTACAACCATACTAAAGTACCCAACTTCTTCACTGAAAAAATTCCAAGTCATTACAATTACCTTTTACCAAAACCTCATGGAACCCACTATGATTTGATTTCACCTATGAAGAAACAACATGATCTTCACATTGAAATATACAGGAAAAACTGGGAGACCTCCCTTCGAATTACCCAATATTTTTGAAGATAGTCAACTCACACCCACAGCTCAATCTGCATATTCCAAATCAATTAACTTTTCAACTTAGCTCTATATGTTAATCATGCACAATGGAACAATATCCATGTTCCCCATAAAACGTCTGAAATGTCTACCTATTTTGTACACACCAAAAACCACAGACACCTATAATAACCTCTCTCACATGTCATCCCCAGTATACAAATGATACCAACTCTCCAAACTAGAGACACACCATGAAAAGGTTACTGGATCATTCTAATCTATACATTCCAACCCAAAAATTATCATATACTCATGGTAGACATCCTAACCCAATTCTAAATAGACCACCTATAATGCACCAAGAATCCATTTACATAGTTTCCATACCCAATATGCACACACGCATGCACTAGCACCATGGCTTGAACACACATTATAGGGTCCAAAACAGAACTTACAAGGTTTAAATCCTAGGGTCACCATATTCACATTACACATAATAGTTTCAAAACTTCATGGTAACAACCTAACCAATGACGAGGCAAGAAACATCCCATTAATTTTCACACACAAACCATCATGTCATCACATCCCATATCCCAAGGTCTCAAAACTAGGGCATTCTCACTGCCCCAGACAACTATACAAAGGGTCAACAACCAACAGAAGGTATAACCACAACTGGGGTCCATAAAAGTTCAATTTTTTTCTCATTTACCTAATTACATATAATTTATCATTTAAAACCACGATTTCAAATTTAAAAAATTTTACTTTTCAAAATCGAAGCACTAACTCTTTCAAAAACATTATCATTAGCCCATCATTTTAACAATTCCAACTTTATTCAAAATAAAAGTTCAAAACATTTTCCTTTTTCCCAAAAAATGACATAAATTTCTCAAACCTCTTTTTAACACACTTTTCAACACCCATCATTTCATTCTACTTAAATTTTTATACTGATTTTTTATCATCATTTCATTCACAAGTCAATCATAGGAAACATACAAATGGACTATTTATCCAATGTTCCTAGAATGATGCTTGAACTCAAACATCATACCATAATATGAATGTCCATTAGATAAAACCTTGTAAGGTACATATATCTATCCATGTATTCAACATAAGGTTGAAATATAAACCAACTTTAAATGCACAAAACATAACATCATTTCCCACCCTTGGAAAATTGGGTTTTCCCTTGTATGTGGGGATGGAAGAACATAGAAATAATCTCATTACCATACCTCAAAATGATCCTGATCTCCGATATACCATGCCCAAATACTGATATAAAAGGCAACCTTATCGTATACCACTTTGTTACATCCCCAAAAAAGAAGGTAATAAAACAGGTTCCTCGGGTTGTTTAATCACATGACCTCAAGAGCTCAATTGTGTATTCATGAGGCTACATACTAGCAGGGCATGTTTAAATAGAAACAAGGGGAGAATATACTCACAAATCATAGTTAATCCTGAATATAATTAAAATAAATAGATAAAATAACCAATAAAAATAGTAAATGGACATTATACAATAAAACGAAAAAGTAACCAAGTTCGTACTGTCTAATAAAATCTAGTGAAAACACTACATGCCAAGAATACATAAAAATAAAATTCATAAAATCAAAACAACCAAAATATCTCGATCATATACCTGAGTGCCAACTCCGTCCTAACCACCCATGATCCAACAAGAAATCCCATTCATTAATCAGATGATAGGTCATTTTCAGGGAATTTTCATAGAAACTTGTATCCTCTACTTGAGTACCCTAGTCTTTTGGAATCCCTAGAAGGGTGTGAGTACAAATCATTATCCCACCACCAATGGTGTCTAAGAAATAACCAGTCTGTATAATAGTGTATGAGAATAATAAATTTAATTAAGTAAAAATTCAATAATGCTATCATTTTAGTAATTATATAATATCCATTTATCCATTAAGTTATCTAGATTCATCAAATCAACAAAACATAACCAGGTCACACTTGGAGTCTAGTCTAAGGAACAAGGGGTTACACGCACTTTTAATCACAATGGGTGTTCACTAATCTAATACTATCACACACATTTTATTAAAAATATTCACTTGATCATTGTCATCATTTTACCCCTGTTTTAAGGATTTACATTACTACACTACTACATATGTTGGTCAATTACCATGAATACAGTATTAAGTCAAGATCCCTATCTAAATAGTGATCCAAATTTCATAAACAATTATACCACACATACCTTTGAGCCTCATTCTTGATATGATCATCGAAGTCAACCATCAGTGCTATTGTTCCTTAGTACCCTTCCCCGACCTGTACATTTTTTGGGTGGGGATTTAGAACATAGCCTAACTCAAACCATGGGGCATAGATCCTTAAGTATAATACCAACACTTACAAGATTTATGAAAATTATTTTTTAGATCATTTACCACATATAACATTCCATAATCCATTCTCAATGAATACACATAACATTCACACTTTATATTTCATTATACACATAATTAATCTTCATGCCCCAAACCATTAACACAATAACCATTTACATTTCATAACCCATTAAATAAATTCACTTATACCAAACACTCCCGTATTCCATGTTTTCAATTAAATACTGTTAACATTAATATATTTTGGAAACTAGTTCACATTTAGAAACAAAAACTATAACTATTAAAGAGACATATTATTAATCCTAACACCCCCTTATTATATATCATCAACTATGAACATTCAATAATTTAGTTCGTTTTATATCAATTTAAACATTCCAAAATAATCATTATTTTTACAATATCAGTAGCTCATCGATCAAATCAATGAATATTGTCCCAAAATAAATTTAAGACCACATCATGGGAAAAAAATTCAAATCCTAACATGATATCATCATTAATCCACCCTATAAAACATGGGACTTCTTCTTTGAGAACTCAAAAACTACTTAAGGATTTTGGTTCCATTTCAACAATCCAAAATAACCATTAAAGTATTTTGACAAAAGGAAAATAGTTAACTCATTTCAAACATCATCTTAAATATATTTAGAAGATACCTTTTTGAATAAACTTGTGGTCAGCACCTCCTTTGAAAAAATTTCTCACTGTCAAACATCATTTTCCCTCAATAAATCTATTTTTTGAGTGAAAGCCCCAAAATATAAAATCAAAACCATTTCAAAACCAGATAAGAATTAAAAAAATTCTTCTTATAATCATTTTAATTAACCCATTAAACATACCACATTCTAATTAAATTTTTTACTACCCATTCCCTCTCACAATACCCCTATATCTTGGTTTACAAATTTAGTTAACCATTTACAGGGTTCTGGATTAACCCATAAGAGTCCCTACATTCAACTTCAGTTAGATAAAGACCCAAAGTAGTCTGGGAAGGGTTTCATACCTCAATATAAGTCCCAAATCACATTCGAAAAACAAAGGAAAATTAATGAATAATGGAAGCAAATTGGTACAACCACATACACATTTAGAACATCAAGACAGTGTGAAAAGGCATAAAGAGCATGTACATCATGCTCAAATATGATTACTATCACAAACAAATCCTATGATTCAAAAATAAAACACCTATAAAATCCTCAACATGTAATAAAATGCCAAAAGCTAGGTTTTTAGTGCTTTGGAATGAGATAATAGACTCTACAATCCCTAATATGGAAAATAGAGAAAATAATAGTGTTAGAATCACCTGTATCTTCAATTCACCCCAAAAGAACTCCAAACAACTATTAATCAAGTGAGAATAACATATTGGAAGTATTTTTGGGTTTGTTTAATCACCCAAGTTGTTGGGGATGAATAGGGGGATAACTTCGATAGAAATCTTAAAACCCATTATGGAAAAACATTAAATTCTCACTTTTTTTGGGCCACATGATTTTATATCACCATTATTGAAACCATTCTCCAACTGTTTGGATCCCTCTATCCAATAGGGAAAAAGTTTCATGATTTTTTCATGGAACATGCACGTTTTGAAAAGCCATGATGTAATTATGCACTAGCCTCTATCATAATGGCTTCCCACCCCACATAGTTACTTGGGCTCAGTGAATGGTTTACACTAACTATGTTCCAACCCCACGGTACGCATTGTTTGGCCTCTTTTCTCCTCCTCTCATGAAACACAACCACAAAACACTCGCAATACTCCTCATACACTCAAATACCAATTCATTAACCATTAAAAGTTAGTTTAACCCGAATTTTAAATAAGTATGTTGCTTCATGAAATTCCATGACCTTATCGTAAACATGTATGGATTTCTTGGTTTATCCCCATGTTTTTAGAAATCAAGAGTTTTTAGGCCTTTTTGTATTTTTTAGGGGAAATACACACTGTGTAATGTGGTTACATGATCTCTAGTGGCTATAGAGATATTTTTTTGATTCTATCATACAATCTGAGATGAAACAAACCATGTATTTGGTTCATGGAATTTAATGAATAAAAAGTTAGTTTTTTTTAAAAAATGCAACACAATTTTCGGCATGATTTATTTTTATGGATTAAATGATGTGTAGTGGGATTACTCATCGTGTATGTCACATGGGTTTTACTTTAAGGGTGTTGTATGTGTGATTTATTTTTTAATTCATCAGCAGGATTTTATCTCCCCACTTAGATACTCTGAAGGATGTTGTTGGTGACCTTTTCTCAATAAAAATGACATGGTTTTATGGTTTATCTCCATTGTGCTTGGGTAGTGTCTTTGTATGTGAGTAATAAAATTTTTTATATGTATAATTTTATTATGGAAGAATCGTTGAATTGAGTTATTGGATATGTTGATAGGTGAGGATGATATCTCTTTTTTTCTTCTAGCTCTATCATTAGACCATCCTTCATAGGCATTACCTTGAATTTGTTATGGTGTGGAATGTGAGTTCATTGAGTTATGTCCTGATCTATCATCATTGATGACCCTTTTTCAAAATTGATTTAATTATGAGATATGTATATTGATTCTACTACTTCTGTTGGCATCATGTATTCTTTTTTATTTGTTCAATTCATTATGGTAATGTACGAACCGTGTATTAGGTAGATCATTTCATCTCAATCATATGTTGGGTCAACTACAATTCTCTAGTCTTTATAAATTGGCTTATAATTTAAGTGGCATAATTTATTGGTTTATTTTTATTGGTGGAAAATTGGTTATTGATAAAATATGTTTTTCCATTGTTTTAGTAAAATGAAAATGTATTTTAAATTCATTTTTAAATTCATTTATAAAATAGTTTTTATTGAAATGTTTTTATGAATTGATTTAGGGAAAAATCATATTGGAATCCTTAGTTACATAGGTGGAAGTATAATGAATATGCCACAGCCATTGATATTGTAAGGGGGTTCACCTACTCCTTAGTTCTATTGTTAAAGGGATTTGATAAACACTATAATGATGTTCATATTCTTTGGGAGTCCTCTACATCCTTGATTTAATGAACATATCTACGAGATTGATGTGAACTATATTATCTATGTTGGGAGAATGATTTTTCTGGTTATCTTAACCAAGTTCTCTCTTTTTAATGACATTACCTATTATTTTTGTTGTATATTTTGTGTTATAATTCCATTTGTTAGATAAGATATTTCATGTATGTTTTTTATTTAGAAATTTATTTTATGATACACTCATAAGAAATTCCTGTAAACCTTTTTCATGTCTCTATCAGGAAATGTGATAAAATTATTATTAATTGTTTTCCAATGATTTTGAAAAAATAAAAAAAAATTAGAATCATTTTTTTAATAAATTTGAGAATATTAAGATTATTGTATATGGACATGTCATGGAACACTATGGTGGAATTCTACTTACACTAATATTACACCCTATGAACCCCTTTTGTAGTGAATAGACCATTGTATATATTTCAATCTAGGGAATGGAATTGTGCTGCGGTGAGGTAGGGAGGTTTTTTATTCATTTTTTCTATGCAGTTGGTGGTGATATAATGGGAGTTTTCCCCCACTATCACATGGAGTTGTTTGTTTCTAGTTTAGTAATTCAATGATGATTATATTTTTTACTTTAGGATGTTCAAACTATATTAGGTTGAAACAATTTTATCTATCTCCATTCAGTAATAGAATATATGTATCTCATCCACTGTTTCACTATATTATATATGTATATATTTGATATCATTTATTTAGGTTAGGAAAAATAGTTCCAAATGGTTTGTTTATTCAGGGGTTTTAGTCTCTATACTCTGGGGATTAGGAATTACATTTTGGTATGTGGTATTATAGGTTTGTACATGTTTGAGAGGGTATTTTGGTTGGGTTATTCATAGTTTGGTATCAGAGACATAGGCTATTTCCGAAGATTCCTTCTATTGGGATGTTTAGAAGTATGGAAATAGGATTTTAATGAATTTAGTTGCATGTGTTTTGTGTGTGATTAGACATTTAACACCCAATTATTTCATTGTAAGTTATCTTTTTCAAAGTAATTCAATAGCTTGCATTACACACAACAACGAGTTCGAGCGCAGAACAACTTACCAAACTAGCCGTTAAAAAATAAGTTATGAATATTATTAACTAAATTTTTAATTTATATACACCATATAATTTTAACATCCATATTATGTGTTTATTAGATATAATATAAGAACAAATTCAATTTTTCAAATAAAACATCTAATTTTCAAAAAATGAAATTTTAAACCCTTTTAATGGAGAACCCTTTTTGAATCCAACACGTGAAACTTATATATATATATATATATATATATTAAATTTGACAAAATAAACTTCTTCTGTAGAATAGGGGCATAGAAATCTAGTTTTTATAAATTTTCAGAGCTTTTCTGATAACTTTCATATTTTGATGAATAGAGAAAAATACTAAATTTTAAATGAAAACAACTTTTTTAGTCAAAATAATATATATTGATAAATTATACATTTGAATGGTTTTGAAGTATAATTAGATTATATTTTTAACATTTCATACAATTTTGTTCATTGGATGTGATTTTACATTTAAATTGGACATAAACTCATATCAATATTTTGAAATTTGTTACTTCTAAAAAACCCGCTTTCTAGTTTTGACAGTGGGAATAATTTTTAAATTATTTAATACAACTTCTATGTTTTGAATTTGGTAAAATATAATTAATTTTGTAATTTGTAATATTAAAATTATCTTCGGGTGAATTTTTGGGATTTTTTCTAAAAACATTAAATTTTTGATAAATAGTAAAAACACTGCATTATTGTTTAAAGATGATTTTTTATTCCAATAAAAAATTTTATTTTTAATTTATTATAATGTCAAAATAGATACATAATACATATATTTGACTGATTTAATTTATTAATGTCATTGTTAATAAGATTATATATATATAAGTTTATTGAACTTTTTACTGCCTTTTACCCATCTTCTAGGCACTTTTGTAAATTTTCATAAAACATAATTTTACTTCTTCAATTAATTTAAATTTAAAAATTTTAAAGGTATGTTTTACATAAGTTGATAAAATGTGGTTCCATTGGATGAATAATTTTTTTAATAGTAACTTTTATATTTTATTTACCACGGTTAAAAGTAAATAGAGTAATTAAAGGTAAAAATGATATTATAATTACCCTAACACATGTCCTAATTTTTTTTTATAAGTGTATTTAGACCAGAATAAACCTTAGGAAAAAAATATGATCCTTTTATATCCTCTTATATTAGATTAATACATTTATGATATTTTATTTAATGAATAGTTAAAAGTATTAAATTCAAACCTTTATAACTAAAACATTTTTAATATAGGGTTACGCATATAATAAATTTCACTAAAATATTAATTAGAAATCTAAACTTATTTACTACATCATGGTATTTTATTTATAATTTTTAGACATTAAATAATTATATTAATTTATGACACAATAATGATGCAGTAATTATGTTATTAATGAATAATTAAACTAATTGATGTTATAAATATTAAAATATATGTAAATTGAAAAATTTGATTCCATAAATGAATTTTCTAGGATAATATGACATTTTAGGTTTGATTAAATGTGTTTTTTGCGAAGAAATAATATTTTTATGACTTTCAAAAAAACCAAATACTAAATAGTGTCAAAATTGACATAAATGACTTTTTAAAACAAATACTAATTTATTAAATTATACAATAGTCTTAAA
Source organism: Viscum album (assembly GCA_963277665.1). NCBI lineage: Eukaryota > Viridiplantae > Streptophyta > Magnoliopsida > Santalales > Viscaceae > Viscum > Viscum album. The sequence goes on along the minus strand of OY728167.1, from coordinate 619,394,646 downwards.
AATCTAAGCATTGGCCAAAGGACTTATAAATTGATATATATGTCATCAAGTAACCACTTGAGGTTATATTGGCATTTTATAGTATATTTATTGAGAATTTAAATATAAAAATACAAGAATAGATGTTAAATGTTAAACTATTTAGCTAAGAGTTAAATATAAAAGATAAGGTTAATGTGTGATCTAAACTTTTCTAAAACCTATTGGTTGAGAGGTTTCAGACCCATCCCAACCTTTTCCTTGAAATAAATGAATTTGGAGCTATTATAAATCGAAAATTATTTTACAATAAAATAATATTTTAATCTTTTCCTAAAGTGACCCTCACCTCTGTTATAAAAGGGTACTTCCTCTTATTTTAATGTCACACCTCCAAAGCCTTTTGGATTAGCCAAAATATGCTCAAATATCCTCATAAAAACCCTCAAATCAACCTAGATTCTTTATTTGGATCACAATGTGAACCTAAGGAGCCATTTTGTGCAAATCAATATGAATAACTGAATAAGAGGTAATTACTTCATCGCCTCTTCCAAAGTTCTTTTCTTCTTCCACTCTATCTTTCATTGTAGTTTCCATAATAAAATAATAACTCCAGTTCCATATACGTACTGAGATTTTATTTTAAAAATGTTACATCCATATTTTTTATTCTATTCATTATATTAATGAAAAAGTCACGATATGTGCTTACGTACGGCTTACAATATCTGCATCGTGGATAGTTTGTTATTCAACACTTCATTATTTGGATGAGTATAATAATGATTATAACCAATGTAAATAATAAATATATCGTGTTAATTATTTTCTATATATATATTATACCATCCAATTAAAAATGATTTCACCACTAATAGAATGATATTTTCGCTCGTGCATACGTACGTCTTACTATCTCCATGACGTGATGGGATTTCATTTCCCATCGTAACCATTCAAGAATAAATTTCATTCAATGAATAAAAAATTTGTTTAATAACTTAATATTATTATGGATATGAATCAAACACATCTGATCCATAACAAACATGACTTACGTAATAAAACACATGTTGAAAACGTTTCAGTTAACACACAAAACAATGATACTACTAAAATATAATTTACAAGTCAATATTAGAAGATCATATATGCTATCTATGTGGTTATTTTATAATTTAATAACAATTATTTCACAATTATAAAGGATTTTAACCTACCCTTGACAAAGGAAAATTACATGTTAAGGTGTTTTCATCCCCCATTTATTCCTGTGAGATTCATGCTATATTTGCCACAATTTCTTTTTGTGTGGTGTATGTACTCCCCATGATTGTATTATTTGTGTATTAAACTTTAATATATGGGTATTTACATCATTATTTAATGATCCTTATTTCATGGGGTGTATCTTTCGTATGTTACAAAATCTATAAGGGAATTTCTAATTTCAATTTCCACTCATTGGGTTTTACGCACATGTAATTGATTATTTTACTCAAGATTATTTGTGAAAACACTATTTATTTATTTATTTAGTAATTTTCACTCCCCTTTTTTTAGATATGCTTTTGATTCACATATTCAATCTAATGATAAATTCTCAATTCATTGATATGAAATTGATAATGGTAATCTTAACTCAATTTCTATTCATTGAGTTAAACACCCAAGTCATTGGTTTTGTTTTTAAAAGAATATGTTTGAATGTCCTTTGATTAATTTACACTAAATATTAAATAATATTGTGTTTATTTATATTTTTCACACATAATCATTTAATTTATTAATCATTAATCTAAGGATATGGTCTTTATAAGGGATTTCATCTCAATTTACATTCCATTGAGACTTCATTATTGTTATGCGCCAATTAAAATTTATATGGTGTATAAACTATCCTTTGAAATATTATATCATGAATTCAATTATTATCAAGATATTATAATTTTTTTTATTATTTTTATTCTTCAATTGTTAGTATTTAAGCATCTTTCATTTGGTTAGGAAAACTTTAACTAAAATATCGTTTTAAGTGTTTTAAATATTTATTCATCTAAATATTTACCATTAATGTCCATGTTTTAAAAATAGTTTTAAGAATTTATTTATATGGAAATTAATGTTTAAAAATTAATTTTCTTTTCAAAAGTTTCAAAGTGGTATGGGGTAGTTTGATTCAAAAATCTCTTTTAAATGACTTCTTTGATAACTAGTGCGAATTTTACATGTTTTTAAGACAATGGGATATTTCTCTCAAATATTTTTACTGATTATTTCCATCTATATCAATACCATTCATTTTATTTTATTCTTGATTGAGTTTGATTTCATATAATAAAATCTTCTATATTTTATTGAATGAGTTATGTTTTACTGTGGATGTGCTATTTTTATACCATTCATGGTTTGTGGTAAGTGTATTGACATTTCATATACTAGTTTTAATATGAATGTTTCAATTATGTTTCCCAATTTTGATATGAGGAATGTTTTTGACATAGTAAGTGACAGACAGGGCCTATTATAGCCCCTCGATGCATCTATAGGTCTCATGAGACAAACTAGTGTCTTGGAACCAGGCCTTGACAAAATTATTATTTTGTAGTCTTGGCATGAGTCCTTCTGTAACATCCATATTAAGTAATTAATAATATATATTCTTATTTATGTCTATTTATAAATTATATAGTGTTTTAGAGGCTTAAAATGAGAATAAATACAATCTTAAGCATGGAATACACTAATATTTTTAAAAGATTGTTTTACTACCTTTTGATGGAAAACAATTTTTAAATAAAACTTTTTACAATTTTATAAGCTCTATTTGTCAAAATAATCATATTATTTATGATTGGGACATTGAAATTTAAATTGGATAATTTTTTGGTATTTTTCTGACAATGATCATTTTTTAATGAATAGTGAAAAATACTGCATTTTACATCAAAACTGCTTTTTCATATAATTTAATTATATGGATAGATTATCTTTTTAATTTGCATTAATGTGTAAATAGAATATATTTTTACAATTTAATACAATGGTGGTAATTGGGATTAATTTCTCTTTTAAATTGGACATAAACAATTGTCAATCTTTTGATAGAAATTGTTTCAAAACAACCCGCTATTTGTTTTGACAACGAGGATCATTTTTAAATTAATTATTGCAATTTATGTTTTTGGAATTTGGTAAAATTGATTCCATATTTGGAATCATAAGGTCCAAATTATGTAATTAAGACTCTTTTGCTTTTGGACTTTGTGAATAGTAACAACGGTAATTATCGTTAATTAACTTGATTAATTAGTAATTGGGTAGTTAAGGATTATAAAACAATATCTTAATAATAAAAAATGACACCAACATGTGTCTTAATACTACTGGTTGTGTAATGTACGTCCATGGGATTCCTTGTGCCAAACTTGGGGACCCCATGGAATCACCTTTGTGTGATAAGGACTTTTTATCTTTTTATTTTTAATGAAAGTAAATATAACAAAGAATGTATCACCTGAGTAAAAAAATTTAATTTTGTCTAAATAAATGATCTATTGGACTATAAATATTTATTGGAATGTTGAAAATATTTCCTACATCATAGTATATTTTTTATAATTTTTAGACATTAAATATATTAAATTATTTATGACATCATGATGATGCAGTGATTACCTCATTAATGAATGATTTAAATAAAATGAAAAGATACTGTAAAATATAAGAAATACACTTGTCAAAGACCTATTGGATGAGTATACTTAGAACACTTATCACCTTATCCTCGAAATAAATTAATGTGGGACCATTAAAATCCGAAAAGTCACATTTTATACCTTTCCAAGAGTGCCTTTCCTCTCCTTTTATAAAAGGCCCCCACATCTACCTCCTTACCCACACCACTCAAGATTTTGGCTCGGCCAAGATCTGCTCATTTTGTCTCTCTACATCCCTCTACTAATCCTAGAAGCCATACCTTATGAATAAAGCTCTTCAAGAAACCCTTTTGGTTCCTTCCAAGAGGAGTTACCCGATTCAAAGTTAAAGTCTTCTCTATTGCTCTTTTGTTTTACATTGCTTCTCCAACCCCCTAAAATAATTTTATTATTTTCTTTTGTAACAACACCAGTATCTTCAATATAATAGGATGTTTGTACAATAATAATTAGACCTAAACTTACACAAAAATACATCTAATGGTTAAATAACATACTATTTCTCTGGATGGTGAACTTCTGCCTCACGAAACGATGATTATTGAATATTATTTTAACACCTTTAAAGGTGGCCATTATGATGTCACTATATTTATATGTGATATATAATATGTTTATGTTTTACTTAAGATTCTGTATTTCTCATTTATGTCATACCTTTATGGTTTCCCTTATGAGTATACACGATATCTTCATTTTAAGAACTGTGGACTACCGCCCCCTCAAAGTGATTTGATTCGTTAATACCTTATGTGGGACGTATAAAGGACAGATTTAATGATATTATATATGTTATTATAATGGAATTATAATGTATCTTTATTTCATTATGAATTCATTCAATTAAATAATAAATAGAAACGAAAGTAGTGTTCACGCGTACGTACGGCTTACCGTTTCCATGAACGGTGCATTTCATTTCTTACCTCTAAATGTAATGTAATATTATAAATGCATGTATATACTAGATATATATGATATATATGATATCTAAATCATGAATATAATTCTGGATATAATTGATATTTTACCCCCTGAACAACTTGTAATTATAAAGAGTTTATGTTTGACTCATGTACCAATGATCGACAAAACGACCATTATTAACATAAATAATTACATAGTTTTCATAACATGGTAATAAGTGATTTAAAAGGAATACTGAACTTTAAATAGGTTTTTAATAAAGTAGAAATTAACTCATGTTTATTATTCAGGAGGTTAAAGAACGATCGAGTCATGTCGGACCCGAGGAATGGGACTTCGTCTCAATCTCCATTCATTGAGGCATATTTTGTTTTATACGCAACTTTCTTTTATATGGTGTATAAAACCCTTTTTTACTTTTACTTTTATTCAAAAGGAATCTTTTTATATGAAGTGTTTTACTAAATGAAAAAATGATTTTTTTTCTTACGTATGCGGCAAGAATGACTTCTCCGCCGCCGTGACCATTATTTGAGTTTCGGCTTCCTCTACAAGCCATATATTTTTTAAAAATGAAAAATAAATACCATGTTTTACTTTTCATTTATTTTGGTATTGAAAATGGTTTTCATAATGTTTTTATATCGATGTATTCTATTGATATCTTGTGATTGAAATGTGGAAATGTTATGTTTACTTTATGCATGTTTTATGTGATACGATTATGTTATGGTTCTTGGGAACAGTTATGAAGATGGGTGGTTCCGTGATAATCTAAGGGCAGGTTAGCCTGATATAGCTCTCCAATTCATTGGGTAATGCGAAGGAGTTAAAAGTTAAGGTTTCTCCAAAGATATTTAGGGAATATACTATGATGAGTATTCCAAATGAAACCATGATGGTTACTCCCTACGTAGGAATGTTATGAATGCCTCAAGTTATGTTTATGTCTTATGATTTCTATGATTTATTCATAATTTGATGAGGTATGTTAAAATGATTATATTTTATGAGTAAATTATGGTCTCATACATGGACTAATGTTTTAATTTCGTACTTTTATATCCCTTAATGAGATTTTTATGCTCATCCCAAGTTATTTGAAATGTTTTTCACAGGTCAAGGGAAAGGTACATGATGTGATGACAGGGTCAAGGAAGTGTCAATAAAGAATCCATGTTTTATTTTAAATATGTTTCTGTTGATGGGAAAGATGAGTACTATCTTTTATGTAACCACTTTGTTTAAATGTGGAATGTAATGCATGAATTATGATATAATTCTCTAAAACACTAAACCTGAAAAGATCCTCAACTTGTATTCTTGAAGTAACTCTAGATTAATTAATGTTTAAGGCTGGGTCCTTATAGTTGGTATCAGAGGTAGGTTTAGATAACTATTAGAGTTATAATTCTATTAAATAATTATCCTAATTTTTTTATGGTCAAATTGAAATGATATACCATTTTACGATTACCATGTTGCTTCATCTAAGACATGTTTGTTCAGAATGGTTTTCCTCATAGGAAACTGGGAAGTAGTTCTAGGATGGCATACAGAAGGAAATAACCTTCTGAATCAGCATCCTGAGATGGTCAGAATTGGAACTGAAAAGTTTGTTGCAGTAATGGCGCGGTTGACTCAAGTGAGAAATGGTGGCAGTATCCATGCACGAGATCAGCCAGATCAACCGCATAGGAACATGTCAGTGGTGGAACATTTAATGAGGCAACATCCCCCATCATTATAAGGATAATCTGACCCGGTTCTACCTAAAGTGTGGATTAATGCACTGGAGAATATTTTTGATTTCATGGGGTGTTCAGACAATCAAAAGGTTAGTCTTTCTATTTACCGTTTGGAGGGTGAAGCATATCAGTGGTGGTCGATGGTTAAAAATATCAGGGACGCTGATAAGATTGATGCTCTCGGCTAGGATGAATTCAAAGGTATGTTTCTTGAGAAGTATTTTCCTTAGGTTGTTCGACATAGGATGGAAAAAAAATTCGTTAAATTGAGGCAAGAGGAAGACCCAGTGGCTTTTTATGAAGAGAGGTTCACTCGATTGGTAAGGTATGATCCATATTTTTTCTGAGACCTTGATAGTAAAATCAATCGTTTTTACTCAGGATTAAAGCCAAAATATTGAAGGGATTTAGCTTCTCGTGAGTTCAAGAGTTATGAAATGCTTGTTCTATGTGCTGAGAAGGTGGAAATGGAGTTTGTCGATGATCAGGTGTTCTATAAAAAACAGTAGAAAAAGAGACCGATGTGGCAGGAAAAAGGAAATAATTCTTCCAAAAGGTCGACGGTAAGAAAACTAAGTTTCAAGTTTGTGATAAATGTGGTAATAGGCATGCTGGGGAATGTCTTCTGAATTATGGAAACTGCTACCGATGTGGTAAGATGGGACATAAGGCTCGTGATTGCACTTAGAAAGATAAGGGTGATGGTAAGACCAAATTTGATTTACAGTTAGTGAAATGTTTTATGTGCAATGAGATGGGTCATTATGCAAAAGAGTGTACGACAAAGAGCTCGAGGGATGGGAATCAGTTAAACTACAAGCTGAAAGGGGTAGTGAAATCCTCTGCAACTACTTCCGCAGATTTCGGGCCATCAAATGAAGTTGTATCGGGTACTTTTTTTTTCAGAATATGCCAGTGTGTTGTTTGATTCGGGGTCTACACATTCTTTCATCTCTGAAAAATTTTCCAGTAAAATGGGAATACCATCTCAAGAAATTACTCCTAAACTTGTGGTAAAAACACATGGGAGAAATGTTGAGGCAAAAAGAATTTATAAGAATCTTCCTATCCTTATCCGTTGAAAGAACCTACTTGAAAACCTTATTGTTTTGCCTCTATAAGAGTTTGATATTATCCTAGATATGGATTAGCTCTCTATTTACCATGCTAATATTGACTGTAGATCTAAAGAAGTTTCTTTTCCGAAAGGCTTTCAGTTTGTGTACAAGAGTGAACCCTTACTGTTGATAACATATCAAGAGGTTGAGAAACATGTAAAAGATGGAAATAAATGTTACCTTGCACATATTTTTGAAAAAAAGGAACTGTTCAGATTAATGATGTGCCAGTGGTAAATGAGTATCCTGATGTTTTTCTTGATGAGTTCCCTGGAATAATACCAGATCGGGAAGATGAATTTACTATTGACTTAGTTCCCAATGTTAATCCAATTTCAAAACTCCCTTATCGAATGGCTCAAATTGAACTTTTAGAGTTGAAGGAGAAATTGCAAGATTTATTAGAGAAAGGTTTCATTCGACCTAGCACATCACCATGGGGTGATCCTGTTTTATTTGATAAAAATAAATATGTTTCAATGAGACTTTTCATTGATTATAGAGCCTTGAATAACATCATTGTTAAGAACAAATATCATTTTCCTCATATCGATGATTTGTTTGATCAGCTCCAGGGAGCTTAGTGTTTTTCAAAGATTGACCTGAGATCGGGGTACCATCAGTTGAAGGTAAAGGAAGCAGATATTCCGAAGACCGCGTTTCGTACAATATATGGCCATTATGAAATTTTATTAATGCCTTTCGGGCTAACTAGTGCACCTGCTGTATTCATGGACATAATGATTAGAATTTTTCATGAGTTCATGGATAAGTTTGTGGTTGTTTTCATTGATGATATTTTTTTGTTTTCTAAAAGTAAAGAGGATAATGAAAGAAATTTAAGGGTTATTTTGAAAACCTTAAAGGAAAATAAATTTTATGGTAAATTCAGCAAGTGTAAGTTCTGGTTGAAACAAATTTCATTCCTTTTCCACATTGTTTCTAATGATGGGATAACTGTTGATTGTAACGCCCCGACCCCAGCTACCCAGAGTCGGTGCATTATTACATAACATTGGCATGATCACAAGAAAGATCAAATCCCGAAAGACCGATTAGTTTAGTAGCCTTGGGAACACTAGATATATTCATAAGTTTTACATTACATCACAAAATGAAAAACTACTACAACAACATAATGTTTCCAACGTCCACACTATAAACCCATAATATCCCTGCAAGTCAATCATAATTTACTTCTTCACTACCTGGGAAAAATAAAACATAAAAAAAGGGGTGAGCTCAAATGCCCAGTAAGGATAACAATATAGCGGAACATTCAAAATAAGCATAAACATTTAAGGCAATGAATTACTAAAACAAAAGCCTTTTAAAATTGAACTTCAACATAGTATGGCAAAAGTAAAATGAAATAATGCCATTTACTTGTTCACATGGATATTATACTAATCGAATAATCACTTGCAATATCAATAACCACTTTCATAATGTTGGAATGCATAATGCCAGACTATCATAACCACATAGCCAAGGCCTCGTGCCAAGACTACAAATAAGATTTTGTCAAGGCCTTGTGCCAAGACACTAGTTTGTCTCATGAGACCTACCGATGCATCGAGGAGCTATAGCGGGCTCCACCCGTCACTTATTAAGTCCAATGCATTCCCATATGAAAAGGTTTAAACATAACATAAACATTCGTATTAAAACTAGCATACGAAATGTCAATAATTTCACCATAAACTATGAATGGTATAAAAATAGAACATCCACAGTCAAACATATCACAAAACCTTCAATACAATATAGAAGTTTTGTATCATAATAAATCAACTTCGAATAATCTTAAAATCCATCAAAGGATGTTGACATAGATGAAATCAAAATTCTTTTTAAAGAAGTATCTCCTTTTATTTTGAAATCATTTAAGATCCATATAAAATAAAACATTTTCTTTGAAAATATTCTTATAAGTTTGTATGGAAAGCTTCGACAATTTTATAACGGCGGAAAATAACCGCACCCGCCGTATAAGTTAAAAAAAACATTCTTACCTCAATTCTGTCGAAAAGGTTAAAAAGGACCTTGTTTTGAAAACGACGGAAAGATTCCTTTATAAACCTCTTATAAAAATTCAAACAAGGGTATAAATGACTTTAACCCATATTCTTGTAAATAGTAAAAATGTTTTGAAATACATTTTGAAGAAACATGGATGTGGATGATAACGAGATCCCAGTAGATTATTACGTATAAACAACCTCGGATAAAGAAGAGATTGTGAAATAACCCTTACCTTGTACTTTTCCTTTGTTGGGGTAGGTTAACCTCCTGTATAATGGTGAAATAATTGTTATTAAATTATACAAGAATCATATACATTAATATGATATCATATATGATCTTTTAACATTGCTTTATTAATAATATCTTAGTATTATCGTCGTTTCGGGTGATAATCGATTCGTTATTCTTAAATGTTTGGTTACGTAAGACATGTTTGTAATGGATAGATTATATCTTATTCATAATCAGAATGATATTAACATTATTTTTAACCCTAAAATGAGAATAATACTTGAATGGATATGATGGAGAATGAATCTTATCGCGTTCGTGGAGACGGTAGTCCGTACGTATGCACGAGCGACAATATCATTCTTTTGATATTAAAATAATATATAAATGGATGGTATATCATATATACAGAATCATTAATATGTTATATTTATTATTTACATGAGTTACACATCATTATTATACCCATCCAAATAATAATATATTGAATAACAATTACACCACGACGTGGAGACGGTAAGCCGTACGTACGCACGTATGGTGACATGTTATTCAAAGGGTGGATAGAATACTGAATATGGTTGTACCATATTTATAATAACATCACAGTATATAAATGATACTGGAGTCATTATTTTAGAATGGTAACAACAAAGGAAGAAGAAGTGGAAGAAGAAATGAACTTGGAAAAGGGGTGGTGAAAACATTACCTCTTCTTCGGGTTCTTCCTTTTGATTTGATCAAAAGGGCTCCTTAGGTTGGCTTTCTGATCAAACTAAGGCCCCTAGGTTGTAGTGAGGGATGTTGGGAGAGTATTTGGTTAGAGTTTGGCCGAACCAAAAGGCTTTAGAGGTGTGAAGAAATGAGAAGGAGGAGTGCCCTTTTATAAGAGGGGTGAGGGGCACCTTTGGAAAAGCTAGAAATATTAATTTATAATAAATTCATATTCGGTTTCTAATGGCTCCAAAGTTGACTATTCAAAGGTTAAGGTGGGGATAGGTCTAAAACCACTCAACCAATAGAATTTAGACAGGTTTGGGTACTTATATTAACCTTATCTTTAAGTATTAACTCTAAGTTAATTAGTTTCACTTTTACAATGTCTCTTTGTATTTTTATATAATATGGTTAATAAACTTACTATATACATCCAAGCGACCCCCAAGTGGTCCATTAATGATTAACCTATCATAATATAAGTCTCTTGGACGAACCTTAGATTTTTATGAATTTAATATCAATTAATAATATAATATTTGTTTTAAGAACTCTTTTATGTCAATTTTGACACTATTCAATAGTTGATTTTTTTGAAACTCCTAACAGATTGATTACTTATAAAAAAGTCAATTAAATCAATCCTAATATATCATATTATCATATAAAATTAGTTTAATTCATTAAAAGTTTCATATTATAATTATTTGGGTATTTATAATATCAATTATTTTAATTTTTCACTATTATAGTAATTACTGCATCATCATTGTGTCATAAATAAAATAAATTATTCAATGTCTAAAAATTATAAATAAAATATCATTATGTAGGAAATCTTTTTAGCTTTCTAATTAATATTTATAATCTAAAATCCAACATGTATAACCCTATGTAAAAATTGTTCTTCTAAAATATGTAAGCTTATGCCATTTTTATTTTTATTTTAACTTTATTAATATAATGTGTCCCTACCACATACAAGTGGCTCCAAGGGGTCCCCAAATTGACCCAAGGATGCTCATGGTCGGGTATGTGTCCACAAATAATGTTAGGACACGTTTTAGGGTAACTTTGTATTATTATAATATTATTTTTTTAACCCTTATTTACCGGATTTACCCTTTAACCATGGTAAATAAAATATTTACCGCAGTAATTATTCAAAATGTGTAAAAATAAAAGTTACCTATTTACATAATTTGGACATCCTGATTCCAAATATGGAATCCATTTTCCTAAATTCAAAACACAGAAGTGGCAGAAATTAATTTAAAATTAATTCCCGCTGTCAAAACAAAAAGCGTGTTTTTTAAGAGATAATAATTATCAAAAGATTGACACTTGTTTATGTTCGGTTTAATTGTAAAATTATGTACAATGACCAACATTATATTAAATGGTAAAAATATATTCTAAATATACTTTAAAACCACTCAAAATCACAATTTATCACTATTAATTATTTTGATTAAAAAAGTTGTTTTTAATTAAAATTTAGAAATTTTCACTATTCATCAAAATATGAAAGTTATCCGAAATGTACCAAAATTTCACCCTAGGCTAAATTTGATATTCCGAATCTAAAAATGAAGTCCATTTTGAAATATTGAATATATATGATTTCAAAAAGTAGGTATTACTATTCACAACGGCTAGTTTAATTAGTTGTGGTGTGTGTTAGAACTCGAGGTTGCGTACAACACACGCTATCGCATTATTCGAAGGGAAACGTACCATAGAAGCTTGGGGTGTTACATTCTCCCCTCCTTCAAATAATTGCGTCCTCGCAATTTCTAGGGTATTACTACATAAAAAGACTTGGGTGGTTCTTCATCATAAGTTCCTCGGGTTCCCACGTTGCCTCTTCCATCTTATGATTTCTCCACAAAACTTTTACCAGACGCGTCGTCCGGTTTCTCAGCACTTGTTCTCTTGTATCAAGAATCCTGACGGGCTCTTCACAATAAGACAGATCGGGTTCCAGTTCTAATTCCTCATAGGTGAGTACATGCGTTGGGTCAGGCATGTATTTTCTCAACAGAGATACGTGGAACACATCGTGAACTTTGGAGAGACTTGGCGGCATTGCCAATCGGTAAGCTACAGCCCCAATTCGTTCTTGAATTTCGAAAGGTCCGATGTACCTGGGACTCAATTTACCTTTCTTACCAAAACGTATGACTCCCTTCCACGGAGATACCTTTAGGAAAACATGATCACCGACTTGAAATTCCAAATCCTTCCTTCGATTATCGGCATAGCTCTTCTGCCTACTTTGAGCTGCTTTGATGTGATTTTGGATTACCTTCACCTTTTCCACCGTTTCCTCCACCAGTTCTGGGCCTACAATTTTTCTTTCACCAACGTCATCCCAACAGGTTGGTGTACGACATCTCTTTCCGTATAACGCTTCATATGGTGCCATCTGAATACTCGAATGGAAGCTATTGTTATAGGAAAATTCTACTAGTGGTAAATATTGATCCCACATACCCTGAAAATCAAGTGAGCAAGATCTCAACATGTCTTCTAAGGTCTGAATAGTCCGTTCTGATTGTCCGTCTGTCTGAGGGTGGTAAGCAGTGCTCAAATGAAGTTCAGTATCCAGGGATTTCTGAAGACTTTTCCAAAATCTTGAAGTAAAACGGGGATCACGATCAGAAACAATTGATAGGGGTACTCCATGAAGTCTCACAACTTCATTAATGTATAGTCTTGCTAGACGTTCCAGGGGTAGATCTTCTCTTATAGCAAGAAAATGTGCTGACATGGTAAGACGATCAACAATAACCCATATTGCATCGTTCCTTCTAGGAGTCTTTGGTAGCCCCATGACAAAGTCCATTTTATATTGTCCCATTTCCACTCCGGTATGGGAAGAGGTTGCATGACTCCTCCAGGCTGTTGCCTTCCAGCTTTCACTTGTTGACAAACCATACATCTTGACACAAAATCAGCAATATCCCTCTTCATGTTGTCCCACCAAAAATGTTCCTTCAAATCTCTATACATTTTGGTGCTCCCAGGGTGTATAGAGAAATTGGAACTATGAGCATCATCCAGCAATTCCCTTTTTAGATCAGGTATATTGGGAACACAAAGTCTCTTCCCGAATTTCAAAATTCCACCTTCATACGCAAAGTCTCTCAATCTCCCATCATTCACAGCTTTAATCTTCTTTTGGAATTCTTCATCATCAGTCTGAGAACTCTTAATCCTTTCTAGTAAAGATGGTTTGGCAACCATTTGAAAAAGCATTGATGTTTCACCTTCCCTGGTTATTCCCATGTCCATCTTCACTAGCTCCATGAAAATTGGATCCCTTTCAATTCTCATATTGTTCAAAACTCCATGGTCTTTTCTACTCAAAGCATCTGCCACCTTGTTTGCCTTCCCTGGGTGGTAGTGTATCGTACAATCATAATCCTTGAGTAATTCAAGCCATCTCCTTTGCCTCATGTTGAGTTCTTTTTGTGAGAAAATATACTTCAAACTCTTGTGATCAGTATAAATCTCACATTTTTCACCATAGAGGTAGTGCCTCCATATTTTCAAAGCAAAGATCACTGCTGCTAACTCGAGATCATGAGTAGGATAGTTTTGTTCATGAATTTTCAACTGTCGTGATGCATAGGCAATAACTCTATCATTCTGCATAAGGACACAGCCAAGTCCTTTCTTTGATGCATCACTATAAATAACGAACCCATCATTCCCCGATGGTAGAGTCAATATAGGAGCATTGACTAATCTTCTCTTCAGTTCTTCGAAACATTCTTCACACTCTTTTGTCCAAACAAATTTAACCCCTTTACGTGTGAGCTTCGTTAATGGGTTAGCCAATTGGGCAAAATTCTGGACGAAACGTCGATAATAACCTGCCAAACCAATAAAACTACGTACCTCGGTTATACTCGTAGGTGCTGGCCATTCTTGGATTGCCTTGGTCTTAGAAGGATCAACAGAGATTCCATATTTAGAGACAATATGGCCAAGAAAAGAAATCTCCTGAAGCCAGAATTCACACTTGCTAAACTTTCCATATAATTCATGCCTCCTCAGAGTCTTCAAGATAATGCGCAAGTGATTTTCATGATCTTCGTAGGTTTTGGAGTATACCAAGATATCATCAATAAATACCACCACAAATTCATCGAGATACTCCTTGAAAACTCTATTCATCAGATCCATGAATACAGAGGGTGCATTAGTCAATCCAAACGGCATTACAGTAAACTCGTAATGCCCGTACCTGGTTCGAAATGCTGTCTTCGGAATGTCTTCCTTCTTTACACACAACTGATGGTATCCAGATCGAAGGTCAATCTTTGAAAAGTATCGAGCTCCATGCAGTTGGTCAAATAAATCATCAATACGAGGTAGGGGATACTTGTTCTTTATCATTATAGCATTGATCTCCCTGTAGTCGATACATAACCTCATAGATTCATCTTTCTTTTTAACAAAAAGAACATGGGCTCCCCATGGAGAAACACTAGGGCGAATAAATCCCTTATTACTCAATTCCTCTAGTTGTTTCTTTAGTTCGACTAGCTCTACAGTGGCCATTCTATAAGGGGTCTTCGATATAGGCCTTGATCCAGGAATCAAATCAATGGAAAACTCAACTTCTCGTTCTGGAGGATGTCCAGGTAAATCTTCCGGAAATACATCTACAAATTCTTTCACAACAGGTACATCCTCTATTTGAAAATTCCTTTCCTCACCGACAGTTATTTCATTCTCATCCTCCCCAATAATTGAATTAAGTTGAGCTACTGGGGGTGGATCTAAATAAGAATTATGTGGTGACGATTCTGCTCTAAAAATAAGGTTCTCCTTATCATTATCATCAAGAATCGTAACCTCTTTCTTCTTACAATAAATCTTCACATCATAGTCCGAAAGCCAGTCCATACCGAGGATTATATCAAACTCAATCATAGGTATGACGATGAGGTCAGCAGATAAAGAAAATTTATGTGCTCTAATGGGGACTGATTCACAAAACTTTGTTGCAACGATACTTCCCTTAGG
This sequence comes from Viscum album, assembly GCA_963277665.1. Lineage (NCBI taxonomy): Eukaryota > Viridiplantae > Streptophyta > Magnoliopsida > Santalales > Viscaceae > Viscum > Viscum album. The sequence continues at coordinate 619,379,136 of OY728167.1, read as the reverse complement.
AGTTTTAACTGACAACTCCCTTATTAAATCAAATTGGAAATATCTAATTTTCTTAGCAAACTGGGAAGATATGAAACAATGCGATGATCCATAATCAAATAATGCATTTGCTAAACTTGAGGAAACCATTAAATTACCTGCCACCACATCTTTCGGAGCTTCTACCTCAGCAGTAGTGATAGCATAAGCCTGGCCTTGATCCCTTGGCCTTTTCTGAGGTAAGTTATCCTGACGCTTAGGACATGCATTTGCATAATGCCCCATCTCCCTGCAATTGTAGCACTGAACGTTGGTAGATTCCTTCTTCCCCTTGTAATCATGAGCTTGGTGGCCTTTTTCACCACACTTGTAACAGACTCCCATTCCCTTCAAGCAAGTACCAGGATGTTTCTTCCCGCATTTACCACAAGATGGATATTCAACCTTTCCTTTCTTCCCCTTATTTCCATTCCCAGATTGATCAGCAGGTCTCTTCTTCTCTTGCTTTGCTTTAAAGTCATAAGACTTAGAGAATTCCTTTTCGGTCTTGATAGCACATGAGACAATGTCTTCGTACGATGAAAAGGATTGTGAGACTAATGCTCGACGGAGAAATGGTTTTAACCCATCAAAGAAACGATCAATCTTACTTCTTGGGTTGCGAATATAATCACCAGCGTACCTCGCTAACCTTGTAAAGTTAGCCTCATACTTTGTGACATTCTCATCCTCCTTTTGTCTCAGACTCAGAAATTGTCTTTCCATATCTGCTCGATGGTCGCGAGGAAAGTATTTTTCTAAAAACAGATCTTTGAACTCCCTCCATTCCATATTTGATACTTCATCATCTTCCTTCGTATTTTGAATCAATGACCACCATTGATCAGCATCTCCAGTGAGGCGGTAAACTGCCATGATAACTTTTTCCCTTTCACTGCTCCCCAAAGCCTGGAATATTTTCTCTAGGGAAAATATCCATTGCTCAGCTACTAAGGGATTTGTATTCCCATTGAACGTTGGTGGTTGTTGTCTCATGAATCGATCTAACATTGATCCTCCACGCTGCGGATCAGGGTGCTCCATACGGGTAAGGTTATTATTCATAACCTGAGTAAGTTGTCCCAGTATGGTGATTAGTTGATCAGCACCAGTTGCATCACCAGCCCCACTATAATTATCTTGAGCAGGAGGGCAATCCCTACATGGAGTGCGTGCATTGATACGGTTTCCATTTCTTCCACTAGGCGCCATTTCTAAACAATGGCATAAACTAGATCAGTTTATGAATCAAAATACATAATCCCATACTTATAAAACACTTAACATAAATTGAACTATCTATGGATATAATCCATAATCATAAATATGTTTTCTTTGAGGAAGTATATACTCATAAACCCTTCATAATGATTTGTAAAGAAAGTGAGAGTTATCCTAAGCATATCCCCCGGGAGTGTCGTAACCAAGAGTGCAGCAAGGCCCGTTGTCGTGCACCAGTTCCCGTTCGAGTCTAGCTCAAAGCGGTGTTTTCGGGTTTTACCCCTAGGTACATCTGTGCCAGAGCCGCCTCTACCTGCTCGTATCCAGACAGGGATGTATTGCTCGGAAAACTCACAAAGTCTCTACAATACCAAAATTCTAGGAAGTTCTTCTATACTAATCCTCAAAGTTCATCTTAGGTCTACGTGCTCTAATCAGAGTTTATCTAAATCTAGCTTCCAAGGTTTGTACTAAACTTCCTCTGATACCAACTGTAACGCTCCGACCCCAGCTACCCAGAGTCGGTGCATTATTACATAACATTGGCATGATCACAAGAAAGATCAAATCCCGAAATACCGATTAGTTTAGTAGCCTTGGGAACACTAGATATATTCATAAGTTTTACATTACATCATAAAATGAAAAACTACTACAACAACATAATGTTTCCAACGTCCACACTATAAACCCATAATATCCCTGCAAGTCAATCATAATTTACTTCTTCACTACCTGGGAAAAATAAAACATAAAAAAAGGGGTGAGCTCAAATGCCCAGTAAGGATAACAATATAGCGGAACATTCAAAATAAGCATAAACATTTAAGGCAATGAATTACTAAAACAAAAGCCTTTTAAAATTGAACTTCAACATAGTATGGAAAAAGTAAAATGAAATAATGCCATTTACTTGTTCACATGGATATTCTACTAATCGAATAATCACATGCAATATCAATAACCACTTTCATAATGTTGGAATGCATAATGCCAGACTATCATAACCACATAGCCAAGGCCTCGTGCCAAGACTACAAATAAGATTTTGTCAAGGCCTTGTGCCAAGACACTAGTTTGTCTCATGAGACCTACCGATGCATCAAGGAGCTATAGCGGGCTCCACCCGTCACTTATTAAGTCCAATGCATTCCCATATGAAAAGGTTTAAACATAACATAAACATTCGTATTAAAACTAGCATACGAAATGTCAATAATTTCACCATAAACTATGAATGGTATAAAAATAGCACATCCACAGTCAAACATATCACAAAACCTTCAATACAATATATAAGTTTTGTATCATAATAAATCAACTTCGAATAATCTTAAAATCCATCAAAGGATGTTGACATAGATGAAATCAAAATTCTTTTTGAAGAAGTATCTCCTTTTATTTTGAAATCATTTAAGATCCATATAAAATAAAAAATTTTCTTTGAAAATATTCTTATAAGCTTGTATGGAAAGCTTCGACGATTTTATAACGGCGGAAAATAACCGCACCCGCCGTATAAGTTAAAAAAAACATTCTTACCTCAATTCTGTCGAAAAGGTTAAAAAGGACCTTGTTTTGAAAACGACGGAAAGATTCCTTTATAAACCTCTTATAAAAAGTCAAACAAGGGTATAAATGACTTTAACCCATATTCTTGTAAATTGTAAAAATGTTTTGAAATACATTTTGAAGAAACATGGATGTGGATGATAACGAGATCCCAGTAGATTATTACGTATAAACAACCTCGGATAAAGAAGAGATTGTGAAATAACCCTTACCTTGTACTTTTCCTTTGTTGGGGTAGGTTAACCTCCTGTATAATGGTGAAATAATTGTTATTAAATTATACAAGAATCATATACATTAATATGATATCATATATGATCTTTTAACATTGCTTTATTAATAATATCTTAGTATTATCGTCGTTTCGGGTGATAATCGATTCGTTCTTCCTAAATGTTTGGTTACGTAAGACATGTTTGTAATGGATAGATTATATCTTATTCATAATCAGAATGATATTAAAATTATTTTTAACCCTAAAATGAGAATAATACTTGAATGGATATGATGGAGAATGAATCTTATCGCGTTCGTGGAGACGGTAGTCCGTACGTATGCACGAGCGACAATATCATTCTTTTGATATTAAAATAATATATAAATGGATGGTATATCATATATACAGAATCATTAATATGTTATATTTATTATTTACATGAGTTACACATCATTATTATACCCATCCAAATAATAATATATTGAATAACAATTACACCACGACGTGGAGACGGTAAGCCGTACGTACGCACGTATGGTGACATGTTATTCAAAGGGTGGATAGAATACTGAATATGGTTGTACCATATTTATAATAACATCACAGTATATAAATGATACTGGAGTCATTATTTTAGAATGGTAACAACAAAGGAAGAAGAAGTGGAAGAAGAAATGAACTTGGAAAAGGGGTGGTGAAAACATTACCTCTTCTTCGGGTTCTTCCTTTTGATTTGATCAAAAGGGCTCCTTAGGTTGGCTTTCTGATCAAACTAAGGCCCCTAGGTTGTAGTGAGGGATGTTGGGAGAGTATTTGGTTAGAGTTTGGCCGAACCAAAAGGCTTTAGAGGTGTGAAGAAATGAGAAGGAGGAGTGCCCTTTTATAAGAGGGGTGAGGGGCACCTTTGGAAAAGCTAGAAATATTAATTTATAATAAATTCATATTCGGTTTCTAATGGCTCCAAAGTTGACTATTCAAAGGTTAAGGTGGGGATAGGTCTAAAACCACTCAACCAATAGAATTTAGACAGGTTTGGGTACTTATATTAACCTTATCTTTAAGTATTAACTCTAAGTTAATTAGTTTCACTTTTACAATGTCTCTTTGTATTTTTATATAATATGGTTAATAAACTTACTATATACATCCAAGCGACCCCCAAGTGGTCCATTAATGATTAACCTATCATAATATAAGTCTCTTGGACGAACCTTAGATTTTTATGAATTTAATATCAATTAATAATATAATATTTGTTTTAAGAACTCTTTTATGTCAATTTTGACACTATTCAATAGTTGATTTTTTTGAAACTCCTAACAGATTGATTACTTCTAACAAAGTCAATTAAATCAATCCTAATATATCATATTATCATATAAAATTAGTTTAATTCATTAAAAGTTTCATATTATAATTATTTGGGTATTTATAATATCAATTATTTTAATTGTTCACTATTATAGTAATTACTGCATCATCATTGTGTCATAAATAAAATAAATTATTCAATGTCTAAAAATTATAAATAAAATATCATTATGTAGGAAATCTTTTTAGCTTTCTAATGAATATTTATAATCTAAAATCCAACATGTATAACCCTATGTAAAAATTGTTCTTCTAAAATATGTAAGCTTATGCCATTTTTATTTTTATTTTAACTTTATTAATATAATGTGTCCCTACCACATACAAGTGGCTCCAAGGGGTCCCCAAATTGACCCAAGGATGCTCATGGTCGGGTATGTGTCCACCAATAATGTTAGGACACGTTTTAGGGTAACTTTGTATTATTATAATATTATTTTTTTAACCCTTATTTACCGGATTTACCCTTTAACCATGGTAAATAAAATATTTACCGCAGTAATTATTCAAAATGTGTAAAAATAAAAGTTACCTATTTACATAATTTGGACATCCTGATTCCAAATATGGAATCCATTTTCCTAAATTCAAAACACAGAAGTGGCAGAAATTAATTTAAAATTAATTCCCGCTGTCAAAACAAAAAGCGTGTTTTTTAAGAGATAATAATTATCAAAAGATTGACACTTGTTTATGTTCGGTTTAATTGTAAAATTATGTCCAATGACCAACATTATATTAAATGGTAAAAATATATTCTAAATATACTTTAAAACCACTCAAAATCACAATTTATCACTATTAATTATTTTGATTAAAAAAGTTGTTTTTAATTAAAATTTAGAAATTTTCACTATTCATCAAAATATGAAAGTTATCCGAAATGTACCAAAATTTCACCCTAGGCTAAATTTGATATTCCGAATCTAAAAATGAAGTCCATTTTGAAATATTGAATATATATGATTTCAAAAAGTAGGTATTACTATTCACAACGGCTAGTTTAATTAGTTGTGGTGTGTGTTAGAACTCGAGGTTGCGTACAACACACGCTATCGCATTATTCGAAGGGAAACGTACCATAGAAGCTTGGGGTGTTACATTGATCCTGAAAAAACAAAGGTTGTTGAAGAATGACCAAGACCCACAAATGTTACTAAGATTCGTAGTTTACTGGGTTTGGATGGCTATTACCGAAGGTTTGTTAGAAAATTTTCATGGTTATCTAATCCAATTACTAAGCTAACTCAGAAGGGTGTTAAGTTTATCTGGACAAAAGAATGTGATGATTGTTTTCAGGAACTGAAAAGAAGATTTGTGAATGCTCCAGTTTTGGAACTACCTTCCATGAATGGGGAGTTTGTTATCTACAGTGATGCTTCATTGAAAGGACTTGGTTGCATCCTAATGCAGAATGATCAGGTAATTGCTTATGCTTCACGACAGTTGAAAACTCATGAGGTAAATTACCCTACACATGATTTGGAATTAGCTGCTGTTGTTTTCGCTTTAAAATTTTGGAGGTATCATTTGTATGGAGTAAAGTGTGAAATATATACTGATCACAAAAGTTTAAAGTATATATTCACTCAGAAAGAATTGAACATGAGACAGATGAGATGGCTAGAATTAATCAAGTATTATGATTGTAAAATTCATTACCATCTGGTAAATGCAAATAAAGTGGCTGATGCTTTGAGTCAAAAAAGTAATGCTTCGTTAACAATGTTGTGTTTGGAATATGATACTTTGGTTACGGATTTGGTGAACTTTGTCATAGAAGTTGTTGGTGCATGATGTAATTCTATTTTGTTACAAGTATCAGTGAAATCTTCTCTATCAGACACAATTAAGAAAGCGCAGAAGCAAGACAGTGAGTTGTAGAAAAAGGTAGAGCTGGTTCAGTAGTGTAAGTTGACTGAATTCAACATTGATAATGATTGTGTTTTGAGATTTGGGAAGAGATTGTCTGTTCCGTGTGATTCACAGTTGAAGACAGAGGTGTTATGTGAAGCTCATAGTTCTCCGTTTTCAGTTCATCCAGGAAGTACTAAGATATATAGATATCTTCGCGAGTTTTACAGGTGGGAGGGAATGAAAAGTGATATTTCTGATTTTACTTTGAATGGTTTGACTTGTCAATAGGTTAAAGTAGAGCGAGAGTTACCAAAAGGGATGCTTCAGCCTTTACCAGTACCAGAGTGGAAATGGGAGAATATATCCCTGGATTTCATTGTGGGATTTCCGAAGACACCTCGAGGTAATAATGCAATATGGGTTATTGTTGATCACCTGACTAAATCTACTCATTTCCTTGTTATACAAGATACTTTTTCCCTAGATCAACATTCCCGTTTGTATCTTAAAGAGACAGTTAGATTACATAGAGTTCCTCTCTCCATTGTATCTGACCATGATCCCATGTTCACTTCTAACTTTTGGAAAGGCCTTTAGAAGTCGTTGGGTACTGAATTAAATTTTAGTACAAATTTTCATCCTCAATCATATGGGTAGTCAGAACGAACAATTCAGACTTTGGAAGATATGCTACGTGCTTGTTCGATGGATTATCATGGAATTTGGGACCAACATATTTCTTTGGTTGAGTTTTCTTATAATAACAGTTTTCATTTCAGTATACAGATAGCACCATTTGAGGCATTATATGGGAAGCGGTGTCGAACTCCACCTTTCTGGGATGAAGTGGGTGAAAGGAAGTTGATCGGACCAGAATTTGTAGAATAGTTGGCAGAAAAAGTTCAGATGATACAGAAACACATGAGAACAGCTCAGAGTAGGCAGAAGAGTTATTCGGACAACAGGAGAAAGGATCTCTCTTTTGAGGTAGGTGATCACGTTTTTCTCAATGTGTCACCCTGGAAAAGTGTGATGCAATTTGGTTAGAAAGGAAATCTGAGTCCAAGGTTCATTGGACCATATGAAATTCTGGAGAGAGTTGGATCAGCTGCATACCGAGTGGCTTTACCTCCGTGTTTATCTCAGGTACACAATGTTTTTCATGTTTCAACGTAAAGGAAGTACATGCTAGATCCATCTCATGTTTTGAGTCCAGAGGTATTTCAGCTGGAAAAGAATCTATCTTATGAGGAACAACTGATCCAGATTCATGACCATTGGTAGAAAGTGTTGCGGAATAATGTGATTCATCAGGTAAAGGTTTTGTGGAAAAACCACACGAGTGAAGAGGCAAAATGGGAATCTGAAAATGCAATGAGAGATAAATACCCCCACTTATTCGATAAGTAAATAAATTACAGGGATGCAATTTTATAAAGGGGGGATGGATGTAACATCCCATTTAAGTAATGAATACTAGATATTCTTATCTATGTCCATTTATTAATTAGATAGTGTTTTAGAGGCTTAAAATGAGAATAAATCCAATCTTAAGCATGTAAGACACAAATATTTTTAAAAGATTGTTTTACTGCCCTTTGATGGAAAACCATTTTTAAATCAAACTATTGAAAAATTTATAAGCTATATTTGTCAAAAGAAACATATTATTTATGATTGGGACATTGAAATTTACATTGGATAATTTTTTGGTATTTTTCCGACAATGTTCATTTTTTAATGAATAGTGAAAAATACTGCATTTTACATCAAAACTAATTTTTCATATAATTTAATTATATGGTTATATTATATTTTTAATTTGTTTTAAAGTGTAAATAGAATATATTTTTACCATTCAATCCAATACTGTTAATTTGGATTAATTTTACTTTGAAATTGGACATAAACGATTGTCAAACTTTTGAGAGAAATTATTTCAAAAAACCCGCTATTTGTTTTGACAACGGGAATCATTTTTAAATTAATTATTTCAATTTTTGTGTTTGGAATTTGGTAAAATTGATTCCATATTTGGAATCATAAGGTTCAAATTATGTAATTAATACTCTTTTTTTGACTTTGTGAATAGTAACAATGGAAATTATCGTTAATTATCTTGATCAATTAGTAATCGGGTAGTAAAGGATAATAAAATAATATCATAATAATACAAAATGACCCCAAAATGTGTCCTAATACTACTAATTGTGTCATGGACGACCATGTGATTCCTTGTTCCAATCTTGGGGACCCCATGGAATCACTTTTGTGTGATAAGGACTTTTTATATTTTTATTTTTAAAGAATGTAAATATAACAAAGAATGTATCACCTAAGTAAATCATTTTTAATATTGTCCACATAAATGATATATTGGACTATAAATATTAATTGGAAATCTAAAAAGAGTTCCTACATCATAGTATTTTTTTATAATTTTTAGACCTTAAATAAATTAAATTATTTATGACATCATGATGATGCAGTGATTACCTCATTAATGAACGATTTATATAAAATGAAAAGATACTGTAAAATATAAGACTTAAACTTCTCAAAGACCTATTATATGAGTATATATCGAACCCTTATCACCTTATCCTCGAAATAAATCAATGTGGGACCTATAAAATCTGAAACGCATTTGAAAATAAAGTAACATTTTATACTTTCCCAAGAGTGCACCTCCTCTCCTCTTATAAAATGCCCCCACCTCTACCTCCTTACCCACACTTCTCAAGCCTTTGGCTCGGCCACGCTCTGCTCATTTTGACTTTCCACATCCCTCTCCTAATCCTAGAATCCTTACCTTTTCAGAAATATCTTCAAGAAACCCTTTTGGTTCAAACCAAGAGGAGTTACCCAATTCAAAGGTAAAGTCTTCTCTAATGCTCTTTTGTTTTATTTTTCTTCTCCAACCCCCTAAACTATTTTTATTCATTTCTTTTGTAACAAAACCAGTATATTCAATATAATAGTATTTTATTATATGATGTATTCGAGCAACACTTACCCACAAATACATCTAATGGCTAAAGAACATACTGTTTCTATGAATGGTGAATTTCTGCCTCACGAAATGATGATTGTTCAATATTCATTTAACACCTTTAAAGGTGGGAATTATGATGTCACTATATTTATATATGATATATAATATGTTTATTTTTTACTTAAGCTTCTGTATTTCTCATTTATTGCATACCATTATGGTTTCCATTATGGGTATATGTGATATCTTCATTTTAGGAAGTGCGGACTACCGCCCCCTCAAAGTGATTTGATTCATTAATACCTTATGTGGGACGTATAAAGGATAGAGTTAAGGATATTATATATGATATTATACTGGAATTATAATATATCTTTATGTCATAAATATTTCATTCCATTAAATATGAAATAGAAATGAACGTAGCGTTCATGCGTACGTACGGCTTACCATCTCCATCAACAGTGCTTTTCATTTATTACCTCTAAATGTTATGTAAAATTATAAATTCATGTATATAATGGATATATATGATATATATTATATCTAAATCATGAATATAATTCTAGATATAATGGATATTTTACCCAATGAACAACTTGTAATTATAAAGAGTTTATTTTCGACTCACGTACCAATGATCGACAAAACGACCATTATTAACTTAAATAATTACATAGTGTTCATAACTTGGTAATAAGTGATATAAAAGGAATAATGAACTTGAAGAAGTTTCTTAAGCAAGTAGAAATCAACTCCAGTTTATTATTCAGGAGGTTAAAGAATGATCGAGTCAAGTCATACCCGAGGTATGGGACTTTGTCTCAATCTCCATTCATTGAGGCATATTTTGTTTTATACGCAAAATTCATTTATACGGTGTATAAACACCTTTTTTACATTTACTTTTATTAAAAAGGAATATTTTTATACGAAGTGTTTTACTAAATGAAAAAATGAATGTTTTTGTCTTACGTATGCGGCAACAATGAATTCTCTGCCATCATGAACATTATTTGAGTTTCGGATTCCTCTACAAGCCATAAATTTTTTAAAAATGAAAAGATAAATACCATGTTTCACTTTTCCTTTGTTTTGGTATTGAAAATGGTATTCATAATGTTTTTATATCGATGTTTTGTATTGATATCTTGTGATTGAAATATAGAAATGTTATGTTTCCTTTATGCATGTTTTATGTGATACGATTATGTTATGGTTCTTGGGAATTGTTATAAAGACAGGTGGTTATGTGATAAACTAATGGCGGGTGAGCCCGATATAGCTCTCCAATGAATTGGGTAACGTGAATGAGTTAAACTTTAAGGTTTATCCGAAGAAATTTAGGGAATATACTGTGATGGGTATTCCAAATGTAACCACGAGGGTTACTCCCTACGTAAGAATGTTATGAATGCCTCAAGTAACCTTTACGTCTTATGATTTCTACGATTTATTCATGATTTGACGAGGTATGTTAAATTACTTATGTTTTATGAGTAAAGTATGATTTCATACATGGACTAATGTTTTCATTTCGTACTTTTATATCCCTTATTTGAGCTTTTTATGCTCATCCAATGTTTTTGAAATGTTTTTCACAGGTCAAGGGAAAGGTACATGATATGATGATAGGGTCAAGGAAGTGTCAAGAAAGAATCCATGTTTTATTTTAAATATGTTTCCAATGATGGGAAAAATGAGTACTGTCTTTTATGTAACCACTTTGTTTAAATGTGGAATATAATGCATGTTTTATGATTTAATTCTCTAAAACTCTAAACATGAAAAGATCCTCAACGTGTATTCTTGAAGTAATTCAAGATTAAGTAATGTTTAAGGATGGGGCCTTATACCTTGACTATGTGGTTATGATGTATGGTATTATGCATTCCATCATTATGAAATTATCTATTGATATTGCATGTGATTATTAGATTAGTAGAATATCCATGTGAATAAGAAAATGGAATTATTTGATTTATCTTTTCCATATTATGCTGGGGTTTATGTTTACAAGTCTTGTGTTTTAGGCTTATACATTTCCTTAAATGTTTTTGCTTATTTATTCTAGGTTGTGCTATATTATTATCCTTACTGAGCTTCTAAGATCACCCCTTTCTTATGTTTTATTTTTTCAAAGATGTGAAGAAGTATATTAGGATTAACCTACAGGAATATACTAAGGGATATGAGTGTGTTCAAAAGGGGACACAACGATGTTGTTGTTTTTTATTTCATAATATAATGTAAAACTTATGTATGTATCTAGTACTTCCAATGCTACTAAACTAATATTTCTTTTGAGACTATATCTCTTTGGATCATTCCAATGTTATGTAATAATCCATAGACTTCAGGTAACTAGGGTTGGTGCATTACAGTTGGCATCAAATGAAGTTATGTATAAACATTGGAAAATAGATTAAGAAAAACTCTGATTAGAATACATTACCTTAAGATATAAATTGAGGATTAGTATAGAAGAAATCCCTAGAATTTTGATAATGTATAGATTTTTTTAATTTTCGAATCAATACATCCATTCTTGGATACAAGCAGGATGAGGTGGCTCTAGAATAGATTTATCAAGGGTTAAAACATGAAAAAACCTCTTTGAGCTAGATTCAAACATGAACTGGTGCATGACAACGGGCCTTGCTGCACTCTTGGTTACGACACTCCCGGGGTATATGCTTAGGCTAATTCACAATTTCATTAGAAACTAATTTGAAGGATTTTAATATAATATGAGAATAAAAAACATGGGTTAATACTAAGGTGTTTTAGATTAAAAATAAGGTTTCATGATATTATCAAAATGATTTTATGACTATTTTTACTCACACTACGCTTTATGGTTTTAGTCGATGGCTGGATTCTAGGGAATTCATAGTTACATTGAACATGATGTACACCGTGAGCATGATGGTGGAAATGAGAAACTAAATGGAATTTTCATAGTTGTAAAATATATCATGTTCATACAAAAGAATAATTCGAAAAATATAATCAGCCACATATACATTAACCAACTACCAAACTCAATAAAGAATAGAATGTCATAGAATGATAAGATCTCCAGCAGTAAAGGCCACGGAGAAAAGAAATCTCAATTTATATCATGCAGGAAATGTGGAAGGTGACACCTAGGAAAGTGTCTCAATAGAATAAATAAATTCTTTATGTGTGGGAAAGAATAACATAAAGTAGAGAATTTCCATGAAAAAATGAAGAGTTTTATTTGAAGAAAATAAAAATTATCCTAAGAATCCATTTATAGTAATTTTCCATAAATTTTTAGGACCTGGGAATTACCCGAATCAATGCCCAATTCTATATGATAACCACAAGGTCAAGGAAGAACATATGTGGAAATAAATGGATGGAGAAATGTTTATAAGTATTAATTATCATTTTTGATGGGAATACATTGGAAGACATTTATCTTGTATGTGTAACCCTGTAGTTTGTTATGTGAAAATTATATTTGAGAAATAATTATCACTTCTTTTATAGATATAGTTATAAAGAACCATTATGGTTTATATTATCCTTTAATTTGAGTCAATTACAGTTATTGAGATGAAACTATGAGGTATGTTATAACATTTGTGGTTAAATTATGTTATGTTTCTTTGGAGTAATTTATCTAATTTTGGAAATATAGTTTTTGAAAAAGGACAACACACATACCGTGTGACAAACCGTCACATCGGACAAAGCTGTGGGAATCAAACCCACAATAAAAGTGCAATTGGGATTTATCGCCTACCACTAGAATACGTGATGTTCCTTGTTAGTGTGACTAATTGTTTTTACTTAAACGATTTTATTGATCAATAATAATTTGATTTGGGGTCTTATGTTTTATCAAATGGAAATCCTTTGTATGGGAAAATGATTTGGTGATAAAGGGATAAATGTTATTTTGGAAGACATTCACTCTATTGGGAACACTATATGCTTATAGAAAATATAATTCTATGGGATATCATTTGAGGAGTAATGGTGGATTTTTATTTTGGGAGAATCTATGTTTTTTATAGAGATTCAGGTATTTAATGGAAATGATTATCCTATCATAGAGAATATGTGATTCGGTTTATTACACTTAAGTGTGAGACTTTAAGAGTAGTTTATGTTATTTAGAGATAAATGTTATGATTTATTATGAAAGACTATGTTATTAAATTCTTTTTAATTTTGGGTTTCAATATTAGTTTGGATAATATTGACGTATTTTAAGGACAATTTTTTATTTAATGTTCTTTATTGAACTTTGGGTATTGTTTGTTTAATCTTGGAAATTAAGATTAGTATTTATTTCTATAAAGGATTATCTATTTTGGGGATCATCTAATCTTGTAATAAAAATTTTGTTTTTGGATAATCTCCGAAGACATGGGAAATATATAGTTCATACTTTATGGATTATGTGATTCTCTAGAAGTTGATACTAGCGCTTCAGGTGTGACCAATGCATATTGAATACTCATCGTTTGGGGAAAAGATGAGTTAGTGGTATAAATTTATTAAAGGATGAAATTATACATGAAAAGTAAGTATATATCTTTATGTTCTTAGTAAATATGGTAAATAAATTACTCAACTTTATGAAATGGAACTTAATACAAAAAAATGTTGTCTGTTTACTTTTCCTACTGGGAAACTAATGATCGTTTAACCAATCAGAAGTATGTGGTTTTCTTGTTGTTAACTTTTTCCTGATCATGTTTTCTATCACTCTCCACTAGAACTATACCCTTAATTTATCTTCCATATCCATGTTTTACTACAGGGAATCCATGTATGGGTTATCTTGGATGGCCTTTATACTTCTCATTCTTTTTTAATGTGATAGTTTTATTGACTCTTTTTCTGATTTGGGACATTCAATGATGTTCCAAAGCCCAATTTTAAAATTGTGAGCATGCAATTTCCTCAAGGTGGGAAGAATGTAACACCTCAAGATTTCATAGTAAGTTATTTTCTTTAAAATAATTCAATAGCTTGCGTTACACTCAACAATGAGTTCGAGCACACCACGACTTACCAAACTAGCTATCCAAAAAGTGGTTAGGAATATTACTAACTGTATTTTGAATTATATATAATCTATATAATTTTAAAATCCATATTCTGTGTATCTTATACATAATATAAAAATAAATTCAATTTTTTAGATAAAAAATGTATTTTTCAAAAAATGCAATTTTAATGCCTTTTAATAGAGAACCCGTTTTAAAACCAATATTTAAAACTTTTATATATTAAATTTGAAAAACTAAATTTATTATTTAGAAGAGGGACATAAAAATTTAGTTTGGATAAATTTTCAGTGATTTTTTGATAGCTTTTATACTTTATGAATAGTTAAAAATACTAAATTTGAATTGTAAAAAACTTTTTTAAACATAATAATTTATAACGTTAAAACATACATTTGAAATGGTTTTGAAGTATAATTAGATTATATTTTTATCATTTCATCCAATGTTGGTTATTTGAAGTAATTTTACATTTAAATTGGACATAAACACATATCAATTTTTTGATAGTTTTTAGTTCTCAAAAACCCATTTTATGGTTTTGACAACGAGAATTTTTTTTAAAATTATTAATAAAAATAAAATGTTTTTAATTTGGTACAATTGTAATTATTTTTGATATTGGAATATAAAAATTATCTTTGGGGGATATTTTGGTGTTTTTCCTAAAAACATTCAATTTTTTATGAATAGTTAAAAACACTATGTTATTGTTTAAACCGACATATTATATAATTAATTATTTTTAATTTGAATTTTTTTAATGTCAAAATAGATACATAATACATATATTATTCCAACTTAATTAATTTATTTCATTTTATAATAAGATTAGATATATAAAATTTTGTTGAACTTTTTACCGTCATTTACCCATCTTCTAGGAAAATTTGCAAATTTGCATAAAACATAATTTTACCACTTCTTTGGATTGAATTTTAAAAATAAAAAAGTCAAGGTTTCCATTAGTAAGTAAAATTTGGTTCAATAGGATGAAAAAAATGGTTAATAGTAAATTTTGAATTTTATTTACCACGGGTAAAAGTAAATAGGGTAATTAAAGGTAAAAATGATATTATAATTACCCTAACATAAGTCATAATTCTTTTGGATAAGTGTATTTTGAAAAAAATAATCCTTAGGAAAAAATATGATCCTTTGTTATCCACTTTTATTATATTAGGACATTTATTATATTTTATTTAACGAAGAGTTAAAATTTTAAATTCGTCATTTAAAAAGTAAATCATTTTTAATATAGGGATACACATAAGGTAAATTAGAATATAAATATTATTTAGAAATATAATAATATTTAATACATCATGTTATTTTATTTATAATTTTTCGACATTAAATAATTAAATTTATTTATAACACAATTATGATGTAGTAATTACCTTATCAATGAAAGATTAAAATAATTGATGTTATAAATATTCAAATAAATGAAAATTGAAACTTTTTATTCCATCCACTAATTTTTTAGGTTAATATGACATTTTAGGGTTGATTAAATTTATTTTTTTCTAAGTAATAACATTTTTATGACTATCACAAAAACCAAATACAAAATAGTGTAAAAATTGACATAAATGAGTTTTTAAAACAAATACAATTTTATTAAATTGTATAATAGTCAAAAATATATAAGCATCGTCCAAAGGACTTATATAATGATAGATATGTCATTAATTAACTAAATCAGGTTCTCTTGAAGTTTTATAGTAAGTTTATTAACCAATTAATATAAAAATACAACAAGACATTCTAAATGTTAAAATATATATGTAAGAGTTAAATCTAAATGATAAGGTTAATATGGTGACCTAAAATGTATAAAACCTATTGGTTGAGAGTTTTTTCACCCATCCCCACCTTATACTATAAATAAATCTATTTTGAGCTATTAGAAACCGAAAATTATTTTATTATAAAATAATATTTTAAGCTTTTCCTAAAGTGACCCTCACCTCTCTTATAAAAGGGTACATCCACTTCTCTTAATTTCCCTCCTACAAAGCCTTTTGGATCATCCAACATCGGCACAAATATCCTCCCAAATACCCTCAATTCGACATAGAGGCAATACTTTGAGCAGAAATCCAACCTATCGATACCTTTTGATCAAATTAAAATGATGAACTCGAAGAAGAGGTAATTACATCATCACATCTTTCAAAGTTATTTTCTTCTTCCACTTCCTCTTTATATTTCGTTTCCAAACTAAAATAATAAATACAGTACCTTATATATAATGATATGTTATTATAAATATGGTACAACCATATTCATTATTATATCCATCCTATTAATGAAAAAGTAACCATATGTGCGTACGTACAACTTACCGTCCCCACGTCATGGTGTAGTTTGTTATTCAACACATCATTATTTGGATGGCTATAATAATGAGCATAACTGATGTAAATAATAAATATAAAATTTTAATGATTCATTATATATAATATACCATCCAATTACATACCATTTCACCACTAATAGATTGATATTGTCACTTGTACGTACATACAGCTTGCCGTCTCCACGAAGCAATGATATTTCATTCCCCATCGTAACAATTCAAGAATAATTTTCATTTAATGATTAAAACTATGGTTTAAGATCATAATATAATTCTTTATATGAATGAAATAAATCCTATCCATAACATACATGACTTACGTAACAAAACAAAAAATGTAAAATGAATCAGTTAACACCCAAAACAATGACACTACTGCAATGTCATTAACAATGCAATATTAGAAATCATATATGATATCTATGTGGTTCTTTTATAATTTAATAACAATTATATCTCCATTATAAATGAGGTTAAAATAACCTCGACTAAGTAAAATTACAAGGTAAGGGTTTTCATCTCACTTTTATTCACGTGAGATTCATGCTATATTTTCCACAATTTTATTTTGCGTGCTGTATGTACTACCCATGATTGTATTCCTCATTTAATAAACATTAATTTATGGGTATTTACATAATCATTTTATGATCCTTCTTTCATGGGGTGTATGTTTCGTACGTTACCAAATCAGTAAGGGAATTTCTAATTTCAATTTCCACTCATTTTGTTTTTACGAACACTTCATTTATTGTTTTACTTTAAGATTAAGTGAGAAATATCTATCTATTTATTTATGTTGTAATTTACTCTCCCATTTTTGTGGATATACTTTTGATACACATAATCACTCCAATGATAAATTCTCAAGTCATTGATATGAAATTGATAAGGGTAATCCGAACTCAATTTCTATTTATTGAGTTAAACATCCAAGTCATTGGTATTGTTTTTTCAAGAATATGTGTGAATATGCTCTGATTGATTTACACTGAATATCCAATCATATTGGGTGTATTTATAATTTTCACAAATAATTATTTCCTTGATTTATCCTTAATCTAAGGATGCTGTCTTTAAAAAGGATTTCATGTCAATTTACATTCCATTGAGACTTCTTTGTTGCTATGTGCCAATTATATTTTATATGGTGTATATACTGTCATTTGACATATTATGTCATTAATACCTTTAATCTCATGATATTATAATGTTTTTATTAATTTTATTCATCAATTGTTAGTATTTAAGCGTCTTTTATTTGTTTAGGAACTACATAACTAACATATCATTTTCAGTGTTTTATTGATTTATTCTTCTAGATATTTATAATTAATTTCTATGTTTTAAATATATTTTTAAGGAATTATTTATATAGAAATGAAGGTTTTAAAATTAATATTCCTTCCAAAAATTTCAATTAGGTATGGGACAGTTTGATTCAAAAATATCCTCTAAATGACTTCTTTGATAAATAGTGCTCCATTTAAATGTTTTCAAGAATAGGGGATATTTCTCTCAAATAGTTTTACTGATTATTTTTATCTATGTAAATACCCTTAATTGTATTTTATTCTTGATTGAGATTGATTTATTATAATAAAATCTTCCACATTGTATTGAATGAGTTATGTTTGACTGTGGATGTGATATTTTTATACCATTCATGGTTTGTGGTTAAATCATTGACATTTCATATACTAGTTTTAATACGAATGTTTAGATTGTGTTTTACCATTTTCATATTGGGAATGCAATGGACTTAGTAAGTGATGGGTGGGGTCTTCTATAGCCCCTTGATGCCTCGGTAGGTCTCATGGGACAAACTAGTGTCTTGGAACAAGTCCTTGACAGATTTTTTATTTTGTTATCTTGGTACAAGGCCTTGAATATGTGGTTATGATTTCCAAAATTATGAATTCCATCATTATGAAATTACCTATTGATATTTAATTTGATTATTCAACTAGTAAAATATCCTTGTGAAAAAGTATATGGAATTATTTGATTTATCTTTTCCATATTATTCTGGAGTTTATGTTTAAAAGGCCTGTGTTTTAGTCTTATACATTGCCTTAAATATTTATGCTTATTTATGATAGTTTTTGCTATATTGTTATCCTTACTGAGCATCTGAGATCACCCATTTCTTATGTTTTCTTTTTCCGAAGATGTGAAGAATTATATTAAGATTAACCTGCAAGAATAGGCTAAGGGATATGAGTTTGTTCAAAAGGGGACACAGTGTTGTTTTTTTATTTCATATTGTAATGTAAAACTTATTTATGTAACTAGTGATTCCAAGGCTACTAGACTAATTGGTCTTTCGAGACTTCATCACTTGTGATCATTCCAATGTTATGTAATAATGAACCGATTCTGCGTAACTAGGGTTGATGCATTACAAGACAACACTTATCATTACAAGACTCAAGATACCTTGGGATGTTGGGATGTGTGTCTCCTATTTTGAGTTCATGATATTAGTAACAATTTTTTATTATTTATTTCTATTATAATCTTATATGATACTATTATTTTATATTTTCTCATATTTATGTGTAATGTTTTATGCCTCTGAGGTTTCTTCCATGGGCTCCCCAAGAAGGTAAAGATGATGCTCTTAATTGGAGTACTCATGTTCATCATAATCTTATCGATTCTATCATGTGGGCAGTTCTTGCTATTGGGAATAATATACCTCATACACAGGAAATAGTTGTTGTGTTACCACCAGGAGCTAAATATGATATGGATCAATCATGGGAGTTTATGAATGGGAATCCACTATCCTTTATGTGTACGTATGAAACTAAAGAGGTGGAGGGTATGCTTTAAAAGATCATTTGGATCTTAAAACATAATGATTCACCAAAGAGTATCCTGGTGAAGTGTGTGTTGTTCATACATGAGGGTCCTAGAAAGCGATGGTGGGATTCCATTATAAAAGTAGGTAGGAAAGTGGTCTTATAATGGGATGGTTTAATGACACTTTTATTCCATCAGTTTTTTCCAAAGTTAATGGTGATGGAGAAGTCTCTAGAGTTCTCCCATTCTATTAGGGAGAGCATTTGGCATTGAAGTACATAAATAAGTTTTACAATAAGGTTTATTTTTCACCCAAGCTAGTAAAAATACCTGGGAAAATCATAGATGTACATGTAGGGTTTTCAACTATATACCTAATCATTGGAATATGTGATGAAGATATAAACTTATGTGGATACAAAAGATAAATCTATGATTTCCAATATGAATATAACATGCTTGGTTGGGTATTATTCCATTCTATTCCAACTAATGGAGGCTTTGGTGGTGTACATGGGAAAAAGAGGAAGTGGTAAGATCATTACAAGAGTTTCAAAGGTAGTTCTCAAAATTCAATCTCCTCTTCATTGTCTGATATAGCAAGTATTGTGCCTATGAAAAACACTTAGTGTGTCAAGGTCAGAAACAGCCAAATTTCTTGTCCCTTTCCTAAAAAGACGTAATATTTGTATAGACATTAAGTTCATCGACAATACTTCTTCCGTGCTATTACTACACCTCAATATGGTTAGGTGTTGTTGTAAATAATGGATAGTGGGTAAGAGTTAGATTCCTCAATATTTACAAGGCTCCATCCATAGGCCTATAGAGTAAATCACCATCACATTGTAGATGAGATTATAGTGGTGGTATATTAAGGTTTAGAATTAGTTAGTTGTAAAATCACTATTGAATCATCAGTAGAGGTTTATTTACTAGATTAGGGTTCTCGAAAATCATTTATATATTGATGATTTTTATAAATTATGAAAAATAAAATGATACTCATTTCCTTTGTTATGGAGTTAGAGACACATCTTGGGAAATGTAATGTGCATGGTTTTTAGTGTACTTTTTATTCAATAGTGGTATCACTTGTAATGTTAGTCTATGGTTTTCTTGTTCTTGATCTCAATTTTAAAGAGGTCATTATTGGGATGGATTGGATTGTTTCACATTGTGACGAGTTTGATTTTTATTATTGTCTTGACTCGTGTCTTGATGTCGATGGGAGCTCATAGGTGTTCTAGGTAGAGTTGGATCTGAGGTCTCATCATGAAGAACCCTCCTACCTAGATCTCAAGTGTTTGATGCCTACTATTGTAGTTGATCTGGATGATGTTTTTTTGCAGTAAATCTTCCCTAGTTTTTCACAATTTTCCAATTTTTTTCTATGGAACGTTTATAGTCTTCCTCTAGAGATATAAGTAGAGTGTAAGATTGAATTGGTTCTAAAAACAGAACCTATTTTGATACATTCATAATTAATGGAACCAATGGAGATGGAATATAGCAAGATTTTTTTGGATCAACAAATTGAAAATTGTTTTGTTCCCTTTATGTTTCTCCTTTGGAACACCTAGTGCACTTTCCCATGAAGGGAGGAAAATCAATATGATCATTTGGGAACTATAAGATGTTTAAATTTGTGGTAGGTAATAATAATTATTATTATAATTATGTGGATAATTTGTTTTATTAGTAAAATGGGTAAAAGATTTTTTTAAGATTGACCATCGTTCATGTTGTCACCGGCTCCAAGTTTGGGAGTTTGATATACTGAATTCTGTTTTCCAATGATTATATGGAAATTAAAAAAAAATCTAGTGGAAAGCGTGGATTGACACTAAAATATTTATTAATTTGAGGAATAATATATTCCATGAGTCTATAGACTCTTTTTTTTATTATTCCATAATGATATTTTGGATTATTTAGATCTAATCACGTGAAATATCACCATTTGAGTTTTGTTATGGAAATGACGAGGAGTTATCATTTGTAGGGAAATCATTCAAAATGAAATTTCTAGATCCATGTTCTGAAATTTTTGATACATGTATTTTCTAAAAACATATTATCAATTGAACGTGGGAATGTAATGGCTTTATTTCCATGGGAAGAAGAAAAAATGTCATTAAGATCCAGAGATTCCATGGAATTTATAGATATTATATACAGTTCTTAAACAATTTATCAGTGTTCTCTTCACCATTGACATTTATTACCAGGAATGACATAAATTAACTCGTGATACAATGTGTCGGTCTACCTTCAATGTGATTAAATTAATTTTTTATTCGTTTAAAATTCTAATATTATCGCGGCCTAATACAGATTATGTGGATTTTTTCATTCTTCTGGAACTCATATGGATTATATACTAATGTAATATGGTAAGGTAGGGTGTTCAATATGAAATCAACATCAAAAGATGTAAATAATTACCCCACACATGATATATCAGTTTACATAGATATTAATTCCATTATGGGTTAGCAAGAATATCCTTTTCTGTAGAGGTTGATAGCATTTACTGAACAAAATAGTTTGGGAAATATATTTTCCCAGAAAGACATTAATCTTGGATAGAGTTTGAGGGTGGAATACCTTTAAATGGATGACAAAGATATCTCCTACTCCTTGGGAAAGGGAAATTTAATATCATATTCTATCCACATAAATACACCATATAAGGGTGTTTTGGAATTGATTGAATAGTGGAAAATGGTTGGGATATTTTCTCAGTGTCGGCAAGATGCCCAATAGGATGTTTCATTTATTATTCCTACAAGTGTTCAATTATCACCTTTTCCTTGGGATAATTATATATATCTGGTATTGGGATGAAGAGTTTTTAGGTATTCGAGTCAACCATTATGGTGGGGATACCGTTTCAAGTTAGTTTCTCTCTTTAGATAGTATTCTCTATTTTGGTGAACAGTTTTTCAGCCATGAATATATGAGGATCTCGGTTTTTGTATTATCATGGTACTTTATGGACCGTTCCCCTAGGAACCATGAATATGTATTATGACAAGATATGATGGTTTTGGTTTTCAGGTATGAAGTGTGAAATTACTTTTTATGTGTACTAATGTTACACCCTCTAACAGATAAAGGTAGAACATCTGAATCCCACTAGCTATCTCCATCCTCATCCAATGTCATATAAAAAATGGAATATGGTATCTATGGATTTTTTTTGTATTAACATGGAACTACAGGGAAAGGATTTCTTACTTGGTTTCTATTTATCTATTGACAACGACAGCTCGTTTTATTCCTATCACAGACACCACTAACGTATAATATCAAGGAAATCTATTTGTGTATGATATTTTTAGGTAACATTGAGTTCCTTTTTGTTTTTTTAAGATAGGGATTAAATATTTAATTTACATGATGGAGGATTAGTCAAGAGGTGATGGGGAATCTAGTCAAGTTGATTATAACTTACCATCCACAGACATAAGGTCAGATGGAGTATGTTATTCAGATTAGGGAGGATATGCATCTGTGCCATTCTCTTGGATTATTGTGGACAATAGAATGGTAATCTAATAATTGTTGATTTTTCATATAAAAATTTATATAAGTCATCAATCATAATGGTTCCCATTTAGGATTTCTATGGATTCCCATGACAATCACCACATTGATGGATATAGGTGTGTGAACTATGTTTAGTGGTACCTAGACATGTTCTGTAGACATATGTGAGGATTCAAGAGATACATAGGATTCTGTTATAGTGATGATTAAAAAACATATTATGTTTATTAATGGATTCTTCCTTTTGAGGTTTCCATAGGTGACCATGTATTCTTGAAATTATCTCCTCGTTCTGGTTTCTGTCATCTAAGAATGTAGGGAATGTTTGATACCATATATGTTAGATCGTTTGAGGTCACTAAATATATTGGGAAGTTTCCTTATTGGTTATCTTTTTAAGTCATGTTTTTGGGAATTCATGAATTTTTTTCACATATCTCATGTTAGGAAAACCATCTCAACCCCCCTCACATTCTTATTGGGGAAGATATTGAGTAAGACTTGGATGTTAATATTCTAGAGCATCAGGTAGAGATCATTGAAACTCAAGTGAATCTATTTAATAGAAAATTTATTCCATTATTTATATTTTTTTGAAGGACAGATCATAATCTAATGAGAAATGGGAGCGTGAATCATTTATGAGAGAGTAGTGGACTAACCTATTTCGTAAAAAATATTCTTCCACGTGAATTTTAAAGTATGGAATGTATTTTTCTGGGGTAGTTTGTAACATCCTATTATTGTCGATTTGGTATTTCCCTTAACTTAATTCATTTTTACACATTTATTGGGTGTGTCTTGGGACTCTTGAGGATGGAGAGCATTTTATGGTGAAATTAAATAATTTTTTTTGGATGAATTGATTTTTGAATTAACGGGATCTAGGTATAAATGTGTAACATATTTGTTGGATTCTCCCTATGTTCAGAGAATTCAATATTTTTTTCAACTAATTATGTAGTCTTATAGGAATATACACACCATATAATGTTTTTACATGACATTTAATGGATGTGAGGTACATTATGTAATTTCAGTATATAGATTAAGTATAATTCATGCTATGTATTTGGTTCGTGACTTGTAATTGTAAAAGTCAGTTTTTGTCAAAAGGATACATATTTGTTGATATACATTTGTTTCGTGGGTGACATGATGTGTTAGGAGATTATATACAGTGAACTTATATGGTTTTGTTCTTTTAGGGTGTCATAGAAGTGATTTATTTATTTCATTATTACATATGATTATGGTTCTAGACGTAGAGGCCCTTTGAAGAAAATGTTGGGACCTCTTCTATATCTGAACTGAATTGTTCCATATTTTACATTTATTGTTCTTAGGTTTAATCTTTCTATGTGAGTAATCCACTTATTTCTTAGTTTCCATAAATCCATTTAGTTTCCTTTCATAAAATTATTGGATCATTTGATCTGTGGTTATGATTTCTCATGTATAACTCTAGATAAGTCATGAGATCAAACATTGGAGGCATACATTTGTGTTAGATTTTTTTCGGAATGTGTTTTCATTTAATAATTCCATGATCTATCATATTCAAAATCTGTTTTATGAATTTAAATTGGTTCTAAGATGTGAAAATTGATTATAGGGCATTTGATGTCATTGTATGTTATTTCTTTTTTGGTAGATTATGTTGTGTGCATGTACAACCTGAGTTTGAGGTAGGTGGTTCTGTCTCTAGCCTATGTAGGATAGACTTAATTTCATTCGATTTCATAAATTTTTTTATAAAACATTTGGAATTATTTTCTGAATTATTTGTGGGTGTGGAAAATGGATTTTTAATAAAATATGGGTTTCCCTGTTTTATGGAAAATTGAAATGGAATTTTGAAGCATAATTTAAATTATTTCTATTTTTTCATAGAATTATTATGATGAATTAGTTTGGATAATGAAGAACATAGGTGGGATTGGGTACTTATGATGAAGGTTTATTAATAGTACACATCCAATGATACCGTGTGGAGGCTCAATAATTAGGTTTTATCATGCAACTTAGGCATATTGTTCTATGGAAGTGTTATAAAAAATATGGAGGTTCACTTTATAGTGTGTTCCACTACTCCTTAGATTTGATGCATATGTCTAGGGGAATGAGGTTTGCATGATTTTATATGTTATGGGTATGGGTTTCATAGATATGATTACCTGGTGTGTTCCATGCAATGATGTTACATGTGCATTAGCTTATACCATTTTATTTGTACTTCCATGGGATTGATATGATATGTGATATGTTCTTTATTTTGATTTTAGTATATATGTTTTCAATCATGTATATGAAATTATTTTAAACTATTTCACATGGATTTAATTTGAAAAGTGGTAAAGGGGGAAATAAAACGTTTTTATATAGTTTTAATATAAATATATTAAATAGCTTATGATTTCTTATTTTTCTTAATGTTGATCATGTTCAGATGATTGTATAGAAACATCTTATGGAACATCATAGTTGGATTCTATTATGAATGTTAGATCAAACCCTAAGAATGCCTTCAGTGAATAATAGATCATTTTATGTCTTTAGATATAGAAAAGGAAAGACGCCACAATGATGTTGTGACGTTTTCTATCAGCTAATTCTAGTAGTTAGTGGTGGGATGCTGGGAGTTTTCCCCCTCAATCCCATGGAGTAGTTGGTTTCCTACTATGTCTCCCATTGATGAATGTATTTTTACTTTAAGATGTTTTTACTACTTTGGGTTGTATTATTTTTAGAAATCTTCATTAAATTATGGAATTCATGTATATATTCTATTTTTTCACTCTATCATATAAGTATATATTCCACTTTGTATCTTTTGGTATTGGAAAATGATTCCTTTCAGTAGTTTTTTGATGCCTGAGTGCTAGTCGTCATCCCATAAGGATCGATAACTCCCATTGGGTATATGGAAAGTTATGTTGGGTACCATTTTGAGATGTTTTTTGGGTCAGGTTCACCACCATATAGGCCACCCATCCTTGGTTATATCATGACAGCCATCCTTGGATATAATGTAACCACTGACCTTGGTCAAAACGTGTGCACCGTACATTATTATTATATATCGACCTTCCCTGTTTATAATATAACCACCATCACGTAATGGAATACAATAATATGTATAGTCTATGATCATAAAAAATACAACATATCTATAACCATGAAATGGGATTGTATATATATATATATATATTTAATCAAGGCATAACCCATGGAAAAAATGAATGTTTTATAAAAATTTCATCATTTCTTCATAGCATAACCCACGGAAAAAGGGACATGTTTTGTAAAAATGTTCTCTACAAAAACAAAAACCATATTTTGAAATAATAAGGATGGTTTAATTTTGTTATTACCCCTTGTATGGAATTTTTAACTTCAATGGACATTATATTAGATGGAAAATGATTTTAAAATACAACATGGAATATTTGATGAGAAAATTATCATTTCCAATTATAAAATCACTTTATAGAAACTATAATTTCACATAAAATTTTGTAAACTAAATTCACTGAAAAAATAGTTGGAAAATTATATTGAAATCTTTAAAACCTTTAGTGGTCTTGGTGTTGAAATATATTACTCATGTTGTACATGTTAAAGCAACGATTCCATTCACATTTATTAGGACAATTAAAAAGTATATTATTTTGAAAATAAAAAAAAATTGATTCTGTTTAATAATGTTTATAAAATGTCATAAATTTGATAAATTTAATTTAATAAATCTAGTTAGAATAATAAAATAATTCTTTATATTTTATTTAGAAAATATGGAAAAGGGGGAAAATAATTTTCATCTGAAGAGATAAATGAAATCAATATTCCATTAAAATATTATTTTGGACTCATGTGTACATATAAGAATGAAAAAAATGAGAATAAGTATTTTTATAAAATTTAAATAGAATAAAAAAACCATTATTTTATTTGGGAGAGATTATATTATTTAATCATCAGAATTATAATAAAAATTAATCCGAATAAATAATGATATTTTAATATAAAACCCATACAATATTAGTACAATTTGAATCGTGGGTCACATTAAATAATAATATCAAAAGAAACTATAAATATCAATAATATAAGTATATTAATTATATTCTATGTTAAATGGTTAGTGTATTCCAAAAAAATTTAAATGAGTACTGAATATGATATATGTCTCCATGAATTAAAAATGAGATTATAAATTCCACTCCCCAAGTTTCAAATTCATTTGTATAAAATAAAAACTCTGGAATAATAAATTTAGGTTTCATATAAATATATTCTATAACCATACTAATATTTAACATATCATATATTATTTCTATATGACCAATTATTTCCATTTTAGTTATAATTTCATGTTAATATCGCATTTTTTGGTAATAAGTACATGGTTTTTCATGGTTGTTTTTGTTTGGATTTATTTTCCTTTAACATTGATCATGTTTAGATAATATTAATATCATTAACCATGATATCAATATTTTATATATTCATTATTTCTGTATTTGTTTTCATGTATAAATGTTTTAAATAGAAAATGAATTACGCCATTCATGGAGATGTAGGCTTTATGTATGCATGAAAGTCGATTCAATTTTCTTTACTGATAAAATGAAAAGAAAATAAATAATACAGATCGCTTCCATTGTAATTATTTTTTCTTATATATTTCATAGGTTCAATAAATTTTCCTTATTACCTTTCATAAAATGCATATGTTAAAAATGAATGAAATAACATTGTGAGTTGGTAGTCTGTCATACGTATATGAAATGATAACGTATTCTCACAAAAATGAAACTAATAAGGTATATGTGATATTATAATTTGAGAGTCATTAAAATAATATGAATAAAATATTTTTAATTAAAATCCATCATTATATCCTTTCTTGAGAGGCTTTGTTTGAAAATTAATTACATCAGTTCGGGAGGTGGTAGTCTTCTATACACACGATCAATGAATTCAATTCCCATTTTAAGGAGGAAGAGAAATATATAGGTAATAAAATAATAAATATAATATATAATTATGTAACATATAATAGTTTTATTACATTGTAATCTTTATGCGATGAAAAACGGTGGTATGGTATGATATAAAATGAAAGAACATTGGTAAGACAATTAGATTTTCTTAGGAAGTCCTCCTCAGGATCCCTAATTAAGGACACGAGATGGGATTGTTGGGAATCTAAGTTGGTCTAAAATGTTTCTTAGAATGTTTTTATGATATTTTGGTAGATTTTTGTCAATTATAAAGTCTTAATATGTGTGAATAACTGAGGGTAGGATGTTATATTTTATAAATTAAGATGAGTGGCGTTTTTATAAATACCTAAAACTATTCAATAATGTTAAAACAATATCACCTTAAGTGCTTCCAAAAATTGAAAATAAAGGATTTTAGTGATTTTATGGGTTATCCAAAACTCTAAAAATATATATATAACTGTTTTATTCATTTTATTCCTTATAATTTATGTTTATATAATTGTAGCATTTCAGTTTTCTCCTTGGAGAAATGTTTTTTATTTATTTACATAAGTTAATTGAACATTTAATATAAAAATAAAAATATATTTATTATCTAATATGAAACTACAGATTATAAATATTATTTCTAATTTTTTAGATAAATACCTTTTGTCTGAGTAAACATACTTTTATCACCAGAGCATTTAAAGTGCAGAACCGTTTTTAACCTTAATCCCAAAAATTATATTTTATTGTCCTCATTATTCAAAATGAAAAAAATTTATGATAACATTATTATATAATATTTTTAATAATTTTTAGAATATTTATTCAATTTAAAAAAATTTAATGAATTTTTAGGATTTAATTTAAATTTAAACTCGTAGAATAAATGAAAAAGTGTTTTTTCAAAATAAAAATTTTCATATGTATAATATTATTTAATATAAAAATTCAAAATCAAATTGATTAAAATGTTGTAAATTTCATTAATGAATATATATATCAACTTATTTTACTTTTATACCCATCTTAAAAAAAATAGAGCTCGAAAATTCATCAACTGAAAAGGAATTTTATAATAAAAATCATTATTCTTTTACTATTTAATGAAAAATTATTCATTAAAATTTTACAAAAACTCAATCAATGATATTTTTTAAATATTGATCTTATGAATGATGTATATTTTTTTAAATTAATATTCTTAAATAAAAAAAAATATTATTAATTCTTCCATAAAGTATGGAAATTTTTTAGAAAATTATATTTTCAAAACATATAAAGACATTAATAAAATTTGTATACTATTTATGAATATGATTTATTTTTATAATATCATAATAATTATTTAATAAATTTTTTATTCATATTAATACTAAAAATATTAATATATATCTTATAAAAATCATGAACATTTATAATATTAATAATATATTGTTATTCATTAGAACGTGGTGTTTCATGTAACAAAATATATCAAAAAAATGAAATTTATTTAAAAATATATTTCATATAAAATATGGTTTTACATTATAACCCCTGTTAAAATTAATTAATCCTTCAAAATTCATTCTGCTAAAAAGGAAAATGGGGATACTACTGTCTCATCAAATCCTCAATTTACAAAATTGCTTCTTTAAATTAGTGGTTTCCCCAAAAAAGCATTTTCTAAGTTTGGGTATCTTTCCATAGAACATTCTCTCTATGATCGAGAATATCCCCATGATGTTTCTCATAATAATAATTATTCGTTATTTGTATGAAATTTTATTTCAATAGATGTGCTAGAAAAAATTATATACTGACTAAGGAGATATGTATAGAACACATCCTAAACCTTATTGAGGTTTGGTGTAACTATTAAGCGATAAGATTTGGTCCTGATGCTATCATGAATTTCATTGGGACAAACAAAATGAGGGAACAGTTTTCAATTATTTATAAATGTCATTACCTTATTCCATGGTGAAATTCAAGGAAATATTTTTTCCCCAACATCAAATTCCAGTCATTTCCAATTATTGTTAACAAAATTGGTCTAATAATATTATGTTTTCCTTATGTGTTACTGAATACCTCTAAAATTCACTACTATTTCATCAACATGAACAAAAATTATTTTATTCTATACTCTAAATTCATCCCAGTACAATGGATTTAAATATTTTAGTCCATATAAGGCTTCATAAGGATCCATCAGAATTATTGAGTAAAAGTTATTGTCATATGAAAAATAAACCAGTGGAAGGTATTGATCCCAACCATATTTGATATACGTAGAAAAAGGTCTGAATATATAATCTACGGTTATAATTTCTCTCTCCATATAATAATTTTTCTAAGGATGATATGTTGTTGAAAAACATAACACTATTTTCAATGTTTTTTAGATAAATTTCAAGAATATTTAGGTAAAATTTAGATCCCAATCATATTCAATGGATTGTGGTACTCCATGAAAACTTACCACTTCTTTAATTTGTATCCCAAAATGTTGACCCAATGATAAATCTTCTTGGATTAAAATGTGTCTTGAAGAACTGTTTATCATATTAAACTAAAAACCATATATATTTATTCGTTTAAGATGTTTTCGGGAGTCCAATGTAAAATTACAGGGTGTAATTTTCCCATTTTAATTTTAGTAAGCATAATGGTTGAAGAACCCCCTTAGATTTTTTCCAATCACACTTAATATGTTGACATCTCACGCACCGAGTCACATATTCAACAATATCTGATATTATTCCATATTAACATAAATAATATTTCAGATCCATATATATCATTATGCTTCGATGATGAATAGATAATGTAGAAAAATGAGCGAGTATAATAACTTGCTATATTAATTTTTTATCGATGGAACACATATATGGTTCCTAAACCATACCATTCCATCATAATCAATGTTAAACTCATTAATATTTCTCATATTTTTCTTTAGCAAGAAATCTTTTATGTGTGCCTCTTTAATAATGGCATAGAGAGATGGTTAAATACTCGTTTTTTGAGAGTTTTGATTTATTCCCTCCCTTAAATGTTTCATGAAACATATTTTTTTATGCCATTAATATTGAATCCCTTGTGATACACATCATTAATAACTTTTTATTATCATTTTAACTCAAATAATCATCCATCATGTTCTATTTTCACTAGTGGTAATGTATTGGGCAATTGTGATCATTAATCAGCTCTAACAATCTCCTCTGGAAGATGTTTAACCCCTTCTGTGTGAATATAATATTTAAATGTTTTCAATCAATATATATATATATATATATATCACACTTTTCTACATAATAATAGTTAATCCATATCATTAATAAAAAAATTCATAGCTAAATCCAAATAATCGGTTGGGTCATTTTTGTCATGAACCATCAATAATCATGACATATAAGCTATAAATATATCATAATTCCTAATAATTCATACAAATACCATAATGGATGCATAAAAATAAATTAAAAACACTTATCCACTTTAGGATAATATTCCCCTATATGTTCTAACTAATCCTCTCTTCAGTTCCTTGAAATATGCCACACACTCAATCATAGAGAGGAACATGGATTGATTCTAAGTCTACATAGTGAATGGAATAGTTAATCATGATAAAATTTCCACAAAAGTTGATAAAATCTAACTAAACCATGAATACAACATATCTCACATAACATGGGGTTTTTAGGAAAACGTTCAATAGCTTCAGTATTTGATGGATCTATCGATATACCCTCATATGAGATTATTTTACACAAATAATGAAACTTCTTGTTCATAAAATTCTCAGACATTATTTTTTTTCATACATATTATACTTTCATAGGGCCATTAATACAATCCTCAATTGAACTTCACATTCATAATTTCTATCTAAATATATATGGCATTTATTTACGAGGACTTCCACAAATCAATCAAGGTTATCTCTAAAGACTCTATTAATTAAAGCAATGGAGACAATGATATCACTATTAAGTCCAAATGGAATAAAATAATAATCAATGTGTCTAAACCGTGTACTAAATTCTATATTGGATATATCAATCATACCTATAAATTTTTGATATTCATATTGAACATAAATCATGTAAAATTTTGATCTCAATGTAGTTGATAAAACAATTCCTCAAAATGGTGTAGCCAATTCTTTTTATTGATTTTGATATTGATTAGTTCCTATTAGTCTATGTAGAGTCTTATTGATCCATATTTATTATTAACATGAAATAAATGTGAACCCCATAATGACACACATGGACAAAAATACATTTCCATGATCATCTTGTGGTTGCTTCATCCATTAATGAAACCCAATTAGGTCCATTATATAGGGAGTCTTTGAAATACGTTTGGAACATAGTATGAGCTCAATTGAGTACTCCAATTTATGAATCAGTGAGATACAATAAAATAATTGTGAAAATATATCAAGAAAATACTATAAAATAGGAAAATCATTATAGTTGAGTTTCTCCCCAACTATCTACGATAAACACCCCATTTCAATATTAATCAAGGACCATAAAATTGGAGGAATTTACCTTGGATTTTAATATTTATCATAGCACTGGTAGATGATCATATCTTAGGTTGGAATATCAAACGTTACTTACATTATTTGGAAATTGAAATCTGATTTATGCATATGAAGCCAATGAAGCCCTTAAATATCATCAAATTAAACCAATGGGATATGAACATGTTTTTTAGGGAGTATATTCTCATAAACATCAATTGGATAAGAATAATTTACATGATCTATGATCATAATAAAATTATCTTTATTAATAAAATGGAAACATAAATTCATTGTGGAGGTATTGTGATACCCATATAAAATTCTATAAATATAAATGAGTGGTGAGATCCATAATCATATAAAAAATTAATAGTTCTAGAGTGGATTAGAAGTGTACCTTTAAACAAATAATTATCATATCCCACGTTGATAGTTTTGATTTAATGAGATTCCCATTTTTCATTGGTCCTAGTAGGCTATTGACCCAAATCATCAAAAAAATCTACATTCAAGAATAGGTTGGACCAATGGCTATACACCATGAATATGAAGCATTAGACAATGGGTGGTTCATCTGTTTCTATCTTACATTCATCTATTGTATCAATATCTCTTTTCACCATATTTCAATATTCAATGGCTATATAACCCGGCTTACCACATTTAAAACACTTCCAATTACCACAAAATAAATTACCATGTTGATCATTCCCACATTTCATGCATCTATGTGATTGGAATTTTATTCTACCATGTTATTTATTCAAGTAATCATTTGACAAAATATTCCTTTACATATAATACCATGGGAATGATGGGAATATCTTCATTCCATTTCTAACCTGAGTGAGCATTAATTGGTTTTATTATAGAAACTATTGTCTATTATATCTAATTGTTTTAATATACATGGATTAAAGCCACCAAATAATAGATCAATTTTCAATTATTGAAAATGATTAGACCTAAATTTTACATCACATGTCTTGTAAAAATAGCTTCATAATTAAAGGATAATTAGTCAATACTATATTTGAGTTTAATAGACTCTTTATCCATCCATTTTAATAAAACACTATAGAAGTACTTAAAAAAATATCTTAAGACCTTACATTAAATTAAATTAAATTATTCATGTTTCCTCATATTATTTATATTATTCCACCAATGATTTTCATTTCCATCAAAATTATTGACATAAAAGTTACTTTTCTATTATCCAATCATTATTTAATTGAAAATACAATTTTAATGGTAACAATCCATTTCATAGAAACAAGCTGTCTAAGGAACTATTATTGAAATTTGGATTTCTCCTCATGATGGAATGTATTTAATTTTTATCCATGCCTTTGTCACTAGTATGTTTAGTATAATTTAGAGCATGAGATAGTTGTGTGAGTATAGTAATGAGAATTTTCATTCATCCTCATATAGAATTTATTTTCCATGGGGGATATCAATTAATTATTTATCTCATTCAGTAATAAAATGGTTCCTTAGGGTTAAATCCATTTAATTATAT
The DNA here is from genome assembly GCA_963277665.1 of Viscum album. Lineage (NCBI taxonomy): Eukaryota > Viridiplantae > Streptophyta > Magnoliopsida > Santalales > Viscaceae > Viscum > Viscum album. The sequence goes on along the minus strand of OY728167.1, from coordinate 619,345,053 downwards.
CAAATAGTATACTATATACGACAACAATTATAGTTTGAACTTCCTAGTCATGAAAATCATTTAACAGATGTTTCAATAATGACACTTTCTATAAAATATATAAAATGTTTTTATAACCTACTCCAATCATGGTCATAATAACTTAAAATCCTCCATGATTGTTCAAAATGGAATTGTGAATTCCCAAAGGATTTCAAATAAAAGTGTCAAAATGGGTTTTCTACAAGGATTAATTTCAAGCACTGTTTAACGACCACATCCATATCAATGCACCCTTTTTAGATTTATTTCCCCTATGTAAAACTTTTCCATAGCCACATCAACATGTAACATTTCTTTAAGTGTTCTTTTATAGGAAAATAACACTGCATTCATTACCATAACATATGTTTTTATCCTATACATAATATTACACTAATGGTTCTCATGAAATATATGTCTTCCTTATTTCTAAATGATAACAAAATATTTTCTTTCATACAAACTATAATGTTTTAGAATACGATAATTATTTATTTTTAAAAAAAAATTGTATCATATTCTATATTTTATATTACAATAAACAATTATTTTATCTTCCATGTCAGAAAACACTGAGTATATCTTACATTACATAGAATAACGAGTTCAAAGAAAATTGAAATATTACTAAAATATTATTAAATAATATTATATTTATCACTTAGATTTTGGAATGCCAACAAATATTTGGATTAACAAAATTATTAATATATATCTTCTAAATATGTATATAGAAATAATTCATTATTAAAAATTTTTGTAAAAATTGAAATAAAATGAATTCCAGAAAAATGGAAATATGTTTTTGAAAAACAATTATATAAAAAAACACGCATTACCTAATTAAATTAATAAAAACCTGCCTAGTTAAGTATTATAATGATATGTATATAGTATATAATCCATTATATGAGTATCATTCATATTTTATATTTTATAGACAATATATTTGAATAAATAAAATTTGATTCATAAGAACTATAATTCTAAAAAACAATATTTCACCTTTTTCGCATTTATTTTAAAAACAATTTTCATAATTTAAAAAAAATGAAAAAATAATTTTTATTTTTTAAATCAGAATAAAAAAATTATCTTAGGGTGTACTTTTTATAATATTATAAAATGATAATTGTTTTGATAAATAGTCAAAAATACTGAATTTTAGTTATAAACAACATTTTTGTTTAAATAAATTATAACGAAAAAAAATATTTATAATTGATTTCAAATTTAAATTAGTACAATAATATATATATTAATCCAATTCATTTCACTATAATATTTTTTTTATGAATTTTTACATAAAGTTTTTTAAAAAAATTTTACTTTTCTCTTAGAAAATATTATTTTTTATTACATATGTGAGATTAATTTGAAATAAAAAAATTATTCTTCTATGAATTTATTATAAAAATAATGAATTAAATATTTAAAATCAATTTAATTTATGTTATATAATAATAAAAAAAATATTTTGGGAATAATTTATTAGTGAAAATATTAAAAATTAATTATAATAGTAAAGGTAAAAATGGGCAGACTTGGGGTCAAACTAAAAATATATGCACTAAAATTACATAAAAACATTTATGAAATATATTTAATTTCCATATATCAACCAAATGTTGTCCCAGTCTCGATAATACTTCATATTATATCCTTTAGGTATATAAAAAAATGGGTATTCATTTTTATTTCAAAAAACAAAAAGTGCTCCTCCCACCTCACTTATAAAAGGCCACCCTAATCATATATTGTCCACAAGTTAAATTATTTTTATCCAACCTAAATATTCCCAAAAAACATACCATGATCCCTCATCACATCCTAGAGGGATTAGTTTTTTTATAAATCCATTTTATAGTGGCTTTTCACTATAACCTAATATGATACATGACGAAGATATAACGTTCTTCAACAAGCGTTTTTATTTTATTTCTTCATGTGCCTCTAAAATTATTATTAAACCATGATTATATAATAATATCAGTATCATTAATATAATATTATTTTTTTCAATTTAAATTTAATTACCTATAACAATATTTACTTCAATAAAATTGTTTATTAGATGGTTGTTATTCTATACCATGAACTACTGCCTCGTGAACCGATGTCATTCGTTTCCCCTTACCACCTCTCAACGATGGGTATGATGATAGAAAAAAAGTATATATATGGTATTTATATCAAAATTATACCTATGTATTAATTATACCATAATCATATATTTTTTATTTCAATTATGTAGGGGATATTATTTCATAACTCATGTGTATGACGTCCTACCACCTCACGAAGTGATGTGACATTTTTTCAGTAACACTTTACATGAAAGATAATATGGATAAATTTAATATATTTATGTTATATACATGAAATAATTATGATATTAATGACATATTTTTTATTTTTGAAATTTAATATATAATTTTTATTATTATCTATTCACTCAATGAAAAATGGTAATGTCGTTCATGTACGTGTGGACTACCACATTCATAAAGATAAGGGACTTTATATTCATCACCAAACCACATGGATTATATTTATAAGTATATTTAAAAAAATGGTATATATTATATTATTATTTTTCTAGAATGATACAATATTTTTTACCTCCTTTCCATTATGATAATTGAAATATGGAAATGTTACCCATGTGTATGTATGACATAACCTCTCTAGGGTCATAATATACATCACTTTTCAAAAAATATGTACATGACTAGTTGTAAAATAATAATTGCATTAAAATTTTGTTATTTATTAAAATATTATTGTATTGGATATGACATAATCATCATCAAATTAAGAAGACCGAAAAAACATGTTCGAGAAAGAAAGTGGTTATTACCCAAAACATGATTTTTTTTATTGAATTTTTAATAAAAGGGTAATAATAAGAAATATTTAAATCATATATATTATGATATATGAACGATATTTTATTTAATTTAATTATAATGAAATTATATTTATTATATAGGAGGTTTGAATGAGTGTGAAGCAGTCGAGATTTAACGTAAGGGATTTCGGTTTCACATTAAATTTTTAGTGTGAGACATGCCATATTCAACAGGAGTTACGTTTATATGTTTTATATAATCCACCCTAATATATTTTATAAAGATACTACATAAAATATTTTTCATTCAGGCATCCATTTCATCATCTACGATTCATGGCGATTACAGCTAAAAAGTTACAAAATCGATAAGGGATTTTCATTTCAGTTTTCCTTCTATGATATATATGATAATATAATGAGCACAAATTCTTATAAAAGGTTTATATAAACCCCATTGAAATATAAAATTATATATTTATTTATCTATAATATAATTTAATTTATATTTAATGATATTTCATCATGGGTCTTCTGTTTGAAATTTACCAATGTGGTAAATATTTAATTTTATAATCTCATTGTTTATTGATATCTTTTATGATTGTGGATATAATGATATAATTTTATTATCCATATCTCTAAAGTACCTTTTGAATTTTATTTTCCATGGTTTATATCATGAGAATAAATTTTTTTCCCTTACTTTTCCTCTCAATATCTACTCAACAGTTCAAAAATAATTTTATTAATAAAAATATACTTTTCATTCGAAAAATTTTTTTCTTACAAAACCATGTTTTCTGAAAAAGGTTTAATTTTTTTATAATTTAATTGAAAATATTTATTAAGTGAATTGTTACACATGTTAAATTTTTTTGAAAATGATTTAATTGGAATCATTATTCCATTTTCAAAAATAATGAACATTTCGTTTTTAATGAAAATGTTAAAATAATCCTTTTTTGTGACATGAATGGAATTTCACACTATTATGACCATTATAATATTATAAGACTAAACTAAACAATTTCAATTTTATATACAATGGAATGGATTTTTCATTTTTTTATGTTTTAATAAGTTTATTAAAAAATTAATGATATTTTTATGAAGAAATTGTTTAGAAAATTTCTAATGCATCCATTATATGATTTCAAGTTATTTAAATATTAAAATGGTTCAAAAATGTTTAATTTCAGTAAAATTGATTATAAAAGAAAATTTATCTTCATTATGAAACATTCCATGGTATTTATCATTTGAAATCATTTTTTATCTAAGATGGTTTATATTTATGTATGATATTCTTTACTAAGGATACGAACTAAGGATAAGTTTCCTATTCTTTCTTGTAATGTTTTATGATGAAAAAGTGTTGGGACAACATATATCCCTTACATGTGTTATAAAATTAAAAAAATTTCTTAAAAGTCATTTCTTTTTCCATGGTTTATCCTTTTATGAGATTAGGAAATTCTCATGAATCTTTTCTCTTTTATATAGTTTATGATATATTGAAATTTTTATGGATCACATTATTATCCATGGTTTTTATATTATGAATTTTTATGGTCACATGGCTCATAAATGTGTGGATTATGTTTTTTGTGGGGCCTATATCTCCCTCCAGTGCTTTGGGTGATGTTTATTATTATATGATCTCAAAAGTGTACAAAAGAGGTTATCCCAAGCCAAAAAGAGTGTAAAATTGTGAATATCCCAAGATCGAAAGATGGTACATGAGATTTCACCCCAAGCCTGAAGCAAGTAGATGAGTGGTTATCCCAAAACTAATATGTTAGTAATATCTTCATTGGTAGCCTATAAATAAGATTTTATATTATTTTGTTTAGTCCAAAAATATATTTCTTATTTAAATTATATGATCTCATGGATCATGTTCTTTGATTTCATTATGATTGATATCTTATAAACTGTCAATCTTTATCCCATTAATCAGTATTATGACATTTACTATACAATGTATTTTTTAATATGATATTCTCATTTTCTAGTCTTATTCTAATGTTATTTTTACATAATTAACATTTTTACCATTATTGAGCACATGATATCACACTTTATTATGGTTTCTTTCCACAGGTTGTTATGAAATTTTGTATGTAGGGTATTTTTTGGATGATAGATATAGGGGGATATTTGTATGGGGTTTGTTGAATATATTTCTCAAAATTAGATTACTTGTACCATGTCTCAAAAGACACTAAAATATTAAGGTCCTTAGTTGTATCTTTCATAATGAATAAAATATTCATCTAATAAGATGTAACATCTATGTTCATAAATCCTAGATTTTATAGTTTCTATTTGAGGATAGGTTTCTAAATCATTAGAAAATAGGGTGTGAAATAATTATTGATATCCCTATGGTTTCTTCGATGAATGTTTCTAGGGATTTCAGTGAATAAATCTATAGATTATATAATGTTTAGGGAAATGTCATGGAATTTTTATAAAGTAGAGAGAAGAGATTTCCATAAAATTACATCACTTTCCGGATACTAGAATTGGATGTGGCTATGCCATAGAGGTACCAAGTTGTAATTACTCCAGAAAGGTTAGAATGTTCTGGACTCGATAGTCACATTGTTCATGAAAATGGTCCATCTTTAAATCCTTGTTTCATTTACCTGGGGTATATATTATAGAAATTGAAAAACATTGTTACAACCCATCATGAAGTATTTAAAGAGATAATGACTATTTATAACAATGATTATGTCATTGGTGACATTAATTTAAAATATGGTTTCACGATTTAGACACCCTATATGTTATTTTTCGGGATTATATGCTTCCCCCCCACGATTAGTGTTTCTTAGTGTATGATATAATTTTTCTCTAATGGATGGAACTAGAAGGAACCATGTAATTAATGAGTGGTTTGGAAAATGAAATGATCATCCTCTTAAGAAATAAAATGTTATCAGTGATGGAATGAAAAATATTTTTCCCAGACCAATTTGTTTTCTAGATATGAATAATTGTCTATTTTAAAATAATTATATTATGGAACAACATTTTATTGATTCCTTTATGTGGAAACATCCAACTTCTATCAGTGGGTCTTTTTAATCACTAGTATCTAAGAAAAATAATAACACCACATAAAATTTATTTTCTATCCTCTAGTATTCTATGAAATAGAAATACATATTTCAATCTACCATTTAGAAGGTTATGTAGTCCAATGGTGCACTCATCTCAAGAATACAAGGCAATAAGATGAAATTGAATCAATGCATTTGGATGAGTTCAATAAATTATTTTTTAAAAAGTACATTCATTGTATTCTTCATATGAATATGGAGAAAGTGTTAGTTATGATAAAAAAGTACGATGAATAATTTGTTACATGTGGGGAAAATTTTACAATGATCATGATGTAAACTTATTGTATTATCATGAAACCTGAATTTATGGTTTATTTATTCATCATTTGCTTGAAACCATGTCTCTGAAGGGAGTTACCCATAAAATTCTATAGGAGATATGAAGATACTATTTGAAGTTCCATCTAGGATCAAATATTGGATGGTGATATATATCAATATCATGGTATTGATAAGAAGAGAATAATGAAATGCAAAGGAAACTAATAAATCAATAGGGAGTATGAGAAAATCTTTACACTATGATCAATGTGTGTGAATAAAAGAGATTCAAACAATATTATGGGATCAAGAAATTGTTTTCAGTGTGGAAGGGAATGTCATTGGGAATTTTATTACTGATTTGATGTGAAGAAGATATGAAATTATGTGAGTAGAGTGAAAGATATAATGAATTCACCACCCACACACTACTATTTCAAATGAAATATATATGGTGATTATGAAAATCAATTACACAATCCAACTACTACTAATCATGATATGACACAAAAAACTCTAAGGAAAATGAAAAAATGGATGTCTTATAAAATCACAATGGTTGAAGTAAATCTTGGTAATTAGGTGACATTATTCCTCATATTATTTTTTTGGAATTTATTGTTTTATTTTGTTTGAATAATCCCTATGAAAATGTTATTTTTCATCCTTTAGTTAAATTTCATCTGATTGTCTCCCTCTAAATGAATTTTTGAATAAGAAAGTCACATTTGATATTATATCTATACAAGGATGAAACCTTGATTCCAAATTTAAATATTACTGGATAAGATAAGAAAATATTTAAGGAATAAAAGGTTAATTATCTTTTGAAATCAATTAGGTCTTAGTTAAGATAAACATATGAGTTATGGATACCATTATGTGTTCATGATATTAGGATTGATCATAATTAAAATCCCTTTTGATGTTTTATGTGTGGGGATTCTACCGAGATTAAGGATATTTTTGGAGAAATTTATGGAAATGAAACCCTTTGGAATTTCATATAGTGAAAAATATTTTTTATGAGGAATTACATTAACCTTTGTGGGCATATGACTAATGGTACCGGTATACTTTATCATTAATATTATCTTTGATGTTGAGAAAAATATGGGTTATTGCTATTAAAATTATGAAGTTAGACCAATTATTTCCTATCATAGATGAATTCCATTTGGGTCCTTTTTCAACTACATACATTAATGATTTGTTTAGGTTTCATAGAGTACCACCTTTAATTGAATTTTATCATAATATGGATTTTTCCTCATTTTTTGTTGACTTTAGCAATATCTTGATATTTAGTTGTGATTCATCTCTTAGTTCCATCCTTAGTCAGATGGCCATTTTGAGTGTATAATTAAAAACCTTGAGGATATTCTGAGATGTTGTTATAGGGTTTAAATTGTAACACCCCAGGTAAATAAAGAATATGACATTTTTATATTTATCCATATTTATGAATAAAATATTAATATTACTTTCAAGGGGATGTTATGATCGATGGCGTACCCAACACGCAACAACGAGTTTCTTGGGAATCTTACGTTGCACTCTAATAATAAAATAATATTATTTTAAATAGTAGTTAACGCCTAGCTGTTGTAATGGCGGGAATGAATAGAACTAACTACAAAATGATTATATATGTTTTTCAAATATTTTTACTCTTTACAATAAATGTTAGAGGATTAAAAATGCGAATGAATCCAATTTTTAAGCATAAACATTCTAATATTCATTAAAAGGTCGATTAACCGCCTTTGGATGGAGAACCTCTTTTAAATCCACTTTTTAACAATTTTATGTGTTATATTTGACAAAATAAAATTATTCTTTAGAATCGAGACATTGGAATTTACTTTGTGTAAATTTTTGGTATCATTCTGAAAAAGTTCATTTTTAATGAATAGTGAAAAATGAAGTATTTTAATTCAAAACCTCTTTTTAATATAATTTATTTATATGGTTAGATTATCTTTTTAGTTTTTTTAAAGTAAAATTGGAATATATTTTTACCATTTAATCCAATATTGGTCATTGGAATTAAATTCACTTTGAAATCAGACTAAAACTACTGTCAATCTTTTGATACTTATTGTTTCATAAAAACCCACTATTTGCTCTAACAGCGGGAATTAATTATTAAATTAATTAATGCAACTTATATGTTTTGAATTTTTTAAAATATACTTCATTTTTGAATTTGGAATATCAAATATAGCTTAGGGTGATGTTCTGGTATTTTTCTGAAAAACATCAATTTTTGATGAATAGTGAAACCACTAAGTGGTACTTATAAAAAACTGATTTTCCATTTAAATAAAATTTTACCACCACTGTGTTTTTAATTTAAAAAATCTGACATACATGGTTGTCATTAAGAATGAAAATGTGGTTCAATGGAATTAGAATATTTTGTTTGGTGAATAGTAACTTTTACGTTTTTAATCGCGATTAGAGGTAATTAGTATAGTTTAAGGTAAATATAATGTTTTAATAATATGAAATGACCAAGAAACATGTCCTACCCACATTGTATGAGTCATGTCCGACCAATACAATCCATGGGTCATCTTGGGGACCCCATGGAGCCACTTTGGTTGGAAAATGACATAAATACCTTTTTATTTAATGTTAAAGTAAAAATGACACAAACATGAGATGTTTTACTAAAACAATTTTTACATGAGGTTATACAAGTCATATTTTTGACTATAAATAGTAATTGGAAAGCTAAAAAGATTTCCTATATCATGATATTTTTTTATAATTTTTAGATATTAAATAAATAAAATTATTTATGACATCATAATGATGGAGCGATTACCTCATTAATAAAGGATTTAAATAAAATGAAAAGATAATATAACATATATGACATAAACATGTACAAAACCTATTGTATTGGTGGATTTAGAAACTTTATCAACTTATCCTAGAATTATATCAATTTGGGACCTTTTAAATCCGAAACGCATTTTCAAATAAAGTAACATTTCTTTACTTTCCAAGAGTGCCCCTCCTCTCCTCTTATAAAAGGCCCCCACCTCTACCTCCTTACCCACACATCCAAAACCTTTGGCTCAGACAAACCCTTCTCATTTTGCCTCTCCACATCCCTATATTACTCCTAGAATCTTCACTTTGAGCAGAAGTCTTCCCAAGGAAACCATTGAGCTCAAATCAAATAGAGTTACCCGATTTTAAGGTAATGTCTTCACTTGTGTTCTTTTGTTTTATTTTGCTTCTCCAACCCCCTAAACTCTTTTTATTCATTTATTTTGTAACAAATACAGTATCTTCAATATACTAATATGTTGTTATAATAATCATTAGAGCTACACTTACACACACCTACAACAAATGTTTAATGAACATTCTGTTTCTGTGGATGGTGAATTTCTGCCTCACGAAACGATGATTGTTCAACACTCATATAACACCTTAAAAGGTTGCCATTAAGATGTCACTATATTTATATATGATATATAATATGTTTATGTTTTACTTAAGCTTGTTTATTTTTCTTTTGTGGCATACCGTTATGGTTTCTATTGTGGGTAAACATGATAATTTCATTTTAGAAAGTGCGGACTACCGCCCCCTCAATGTGATTTGATTCGTTAATGCCATATGTGGGATGTATAAAGGATGTATTTAAAGTTATTATATATGATGTATGTTACATATAAATGATGAATATAATTATGGAATTAAAATATACAAACCCCTAATTTAGTTTTAATTCCATTAATATGACATAGAAATGAAAGTAGCGTGCATGCATACGTACGGCTTACTGTCTCCATGAACGGTGCATTTCATTTCTTACCTCTAAATGATTATGTAATATTATAAATACATTTATATTCTGGATATATATTATATATATGATATCCAAATCATGAAAATAATTCTGGATATAATGAACCCTTGACCACATGAACAACATGTAATTGTATGTAGTCCACTTTCGACTTAAGAACCAAATATCGACAAAACAAACGTTATTTACTTAAATGATTACATAATGTTTATAACATGGAAATAAGTGATATAAAAGGAATAATTAACATTAAAAAGGTTCTTAAGCAAGTATAAATTAACTCAAGTTTATTATTGAGGACGTTAATGAACGATCGAGTCAAGTCGGACCCGAGGTAAGGGATCCTACTCCTCTCTTTCTTTTTAAGTACACTCTTTTATGTCATTCCTTTTAAGCTCATCTTTCTTATGATTGCGATGTTATTTTATATTAATCCTAATTTACTTATTATTTTCATATGATGAGAGACCCTATTTTATCTCATCAATCCATTTTGGAAGTTTTGAGTGGTGCCGTTAGGCTGCCGAATTTTCGTAAGAGATCTAACCTCTCTCTTTCTTTTTAAGTACTCTCCTTTATGTCACTTCTTTTAAGCTCCACTTTGTTATGATGGGGGGATGTTTTTTTATATTCCTCTTGATGTAAATTTTATTTTAATATTATGAGAGACCCTATTTGATCTCATAAATCCATTTTTGTATGTTTTAAGTGGCGCTGTTAGGCTGCCGAGCTTTCGTAAGGGCTTTTTCATCTCACTTTTATTCCCGTGAGATTTATGCTACACTTGCCACCATTTCCTTTGAGTGGTGTATGTACTGCCCATTATTATACTCCTTTTTTAATTTAATTCCATTAATGGGTATTTACATATTCATTTTATGACACTTCTTCAATGGGGTGTACGTTTTGAATATAACCCATGTCGGTAAGGGAACCTTTCACACTCCTCTTTTTAAAAGACTTCTTTTGTTATGTCTTTTAATTCACATAATATTACGTTGGGATATGTTCTTATATATCCTTATTGATGTAAATTTTATGTCCAAGTGATGAGATACCCTTTTTATCTCTCATCAACTCATTTTCTGAATTTTGAAGTGACGCCATTAGGCTGTCGAATTTTACCAAAGGAACTTTTTAACCCAATTTCGATTTCTTTGGATTCAACTTGTAGTTATTGAATATGTCATCCGTTGAATATGTTTGGATGAACTTTTATTGATTTACACTTAATATACACTTATATTGGGTGTATTTATATTTTTCACACATAATTTTGAGATTGATTTATCCTTAATTTAAGGATACCTTCTTTATAAGGGATTCCATCACATTTTACATTTCTATTGAGACATCATTGTTGTTATGAAACAATTCACTCTTATATGGTGTATATACTGTCTATTGGAATATTATATAATGAATTCATTTATTCTCATGATATTATAAAGTTCTGATTAAATGTTATTCCTCAAGTATTGTATTTAAGTGTCTCTAATTTTGGTAAAAACCCTTTAACCAAAATATCTCTTTAAATGATTTAATGATTTTTTATTATTAATATCCATGTTTTCAAAATGGTTATAAGGATTTATATGGATATTAATGGTTTAAAATGTTAAAATCTTCAAGGTGTAATGGGAAACTTTGATTAAAAAATCTCTTTATTAAATGTTTTAAATTGTTTTGAAAATTGTTTTTTTAATGGATTCATTATTTCAAAATCCTAAAATGTTATATTTTGATTGAAATATGGAAATGTTATGTTTCCTTTATTCATGTTTTATGTGTTAAGTTTATGTTATGGTTCTTTGGGCATTGTTATGAAAATGGGTGGTTCCGTGATAAACTAAGGGCGGGTGAGCCCGATATAGCTCTCCAATGCATTGGGTAACACGAAGGAGTGAAACATTAAGGTTTCTCTGAAGAGATTTAGGGAATATACTGTGGTGGGTATTCCAAACGGAACCAAGAGGGTTAATCCCTACGTAAGAATGTTATGAATGCCCCAAGTTACCTTTTATGTCTTATGATTTCTATGATTTATTCATGATTTGATGAGGTATGTTAAAGTGCCTATGTTTTATGGCTAAAGTATGATTTCATTCTTATGTATATATGAAATCATGTTTCCTTTCCATATTTTTTATAACCCTTACTGAGCTTTTTATGCTCATCCCATGTTTTTTGAAATGTTTTTCACAGTTCAAGGGAAAGGTACATGATATGATGATAGTGTCAAGGAAATGTGAAGAAAGAATCCATGTTTTATTTTAAATATGTTTCCGTTGATGGGAAAAAAATGAATACTATCTTTATGTAACCACTTTGATTAAATGTGGAATGTAATGAATGTTTTATGATATAATTCTCTAAAACTCTAAACCTAAAAAGATCCTCAATGTGTAATCTTGTAATAACTCAAGATTAAGTAAGGTTTAAGGCTGGGGCCTTATAGTTGGTATCAAAGTTCGTTTTAGATAACTTTAGATGATAGGGTATCCTCTAAGCATAAGTGACATTACCACAATGGTTAGGATTTCAGAAAGAGTCCTAGTTTTAGATAAATTGAATAAGTAAGTATATCTTGGTGGTTATATTACTCATTTGTACATGATGGTTTTGTTGATATAATCACACTGATATTTCTATTTTTAGTGAATGGATGGATCTAGCAGGCACCAAAGTGACAATAGGTTAGAAGGAAACTGTGGTGGTTCTCTGATTAAGAGACTAGATTAAATGGGGTATTCAATGACGAAACTCGTGGTTGTTCTAAACCAACTATCAAGGACTCATGATCATCCACTCGAACCTTGATATGTTCTATAAGGCATCATGTACTGGATGACCAATCGATGTGGAAGTTCAGGTAATAATTATAAAGGTAACCATTAGGGTTTATATGATCCTTACTTTTGAGGTAATTATGTGTAACTATATGTTATGATGGAAGTGAAAGGCATGGGATAAAATTGAGGTTAAATTATGTTATGGTTATTTTTGATGATTTTATCTATTTTTGGGGAATGATTTGAGAATTTTATAGTTTGGAAAAAGGACAACACGTAGACTGTGTGACAACCCGTCGCATCGGACAAAGCTACGGGAATCGAACCCACAACCAAAGTGCGAATGGTATTTATCGCCTACCACTGGACTATGTGAAGTCCCTGGTTAGTTTGAATAATTATTTTTAGTTATATTATTTTAGGAATCAAGAGTAACTTTATTTTGGGTTATATATGGAAATGATTAAACTATCATGGAGGATATGTGATTAGGTTAATTACTTTTCAATATGAGAATTTAAGAGCAACTGATGTTATTTGGAGATAGAAGTTAATTTGTACCTTAGAAGACTGTGTGATTAAATCCTTCAAATATTTGGGTTTCAATATTAGTTTGTTTTACTATGAAGAATTTTATGGACAATTGATTATCTAATGGTCCTCGTTGAACTTTGGGTTTTCTTGGACAAATTTTGGAGATTAAGAATATATTTTCTTTTTATAAAGGTTTATCCTTTTCTGGATTATCTGATCTTGTACTAAACTTTTGGGTTTTGGTTTTGGTTAATGTCTAAAGACATGGGAAGTATATAGTTCTCTTTTGTGGATTAGGTGATTCTCTAGATGTTTATTATAGTACTCTTAATGTGAACAAGTCTTCCTAAATACTCGTCTTTTGCAGAAAATATGAGTTTGTGTAAGGAATCTAATAAAAGTTGAAAGTCAACATGATAAGTGATTATGTTTCCTTATGAATAAATTCCTCAATAAAAATTAACTTAAAACAAAAATGTTGTCTATTAACTTTTCCTACAGGGGAATTGAATACCGTTTAACCCATCAAAAGTTTGTGATTTTCTTGTGGTCAACTTTCTCCTAAACATGTTTTCTATCACTCTCCATCAGAACATGGCCCTATGTTTTCTCCTCCATGTCCATGTTTTCCTACATAGAATCCTAGTATGGGTTAACTTGGGTGACCTCTGTACTTATCTTTCATTATTTTAAAGTGACTGTTTTACCGACTATTGTTCTGATGTGGGACTTTCAAGGATGTTTCCAAGCTCAATTTTAAAATTGCAAGGACGCAATTCCGAAAAGGGTGGAAAGATGTAACACCCCAGGTAAATAAAGAATATGACATTTTTATATTTATCCATATTTTTGAATAAAATATTAATATCACTTTAAAGGGGATGCTATGCTCGATGGCGTACCCAACACGCAACAACAGGTTTTTTGGGAATCTTACGTTGCAGTCTAATAATAAAATAATATTATTTTAAATAGTACTTAACACCTAGCCGTTGTAATGGCGGGAATTAACAGAACTAACTACAAAATTATTATATATGTTTGTCAAATATTTTTACTATTTACAATAAATGTTAGAGGATTAAAAATGCGAATGAATCCAATTTTTAAGCATAAACATTCTAATATTCATTAAAAGGTCGATTAACCGCCTCTGGATAGAGAACCTCTTTTAAATCCAATTTTTAACAATTTTATGTGTTATATTTGACAAAATAAAATTCTTCTTTATAATAGAGACATCAAAATTTACTTTGTGTAAATTTTTGGTATCATTCTGAAAAAGTTCATTTTTTTAATGAATAGTGAAAATGTTGTATTTTAATTCAAAACCTCTTTTTAATCAAATTTATTTATATGATTATATTATCATTTGAATTTTTTTTAAGTAATATTAGAATATATTTTTACTATTCAATCCAATAGTGGTCATTGGAATTAATTTGACTTTGAAATCGGACTTAAACTAGTGTCAATCTTTTGATACTTATTGTTTCATAAAACCACGCTATTTGCTCTGACAGCGGGAAATAATTATTAAATTAATTAATGAAACTTATATGTTTTGAATTTTGTAAAATAGACTTCATTTTTGAATTTGGAATATCAAATATAGCTTAGGGTGATGTTTTGGTATTTTTCCGAAAAACATCAATTTTTTATGAATAGTGAAATCACTAAGTGGTACTTATAAAAAACTGATTTTCCGTTTAAATGAAATTTTACCACCTCTGTGTTTTTAGTTTCAAAAATCTGACATAAATGGTTGTCATTAAGAGGTAAAATGTGGGTCAATGGAATAAAAATATTTTTTTGGTGAATAGTAACTTTTAAGTTTTTAATCGCGATTAGAGGTAATTAGTGTAGTTTAAGGTAAAGATAATGTTTTAATAATATGAAATGACCTAGAAACAAGTCCTACTCTCATTGGATGAGTCATGGCCGACCAAGAAAATCCATGGTTCAACTTGGGGACCTCATGAAGCCACTTTGGTTGGAAAATGACATAAATACCTTTTTATATAATGATAAAGTAAAAATGACACAAACATGATATGTTTTACTAAACCAATTTTTACATGGGGTTATACAAGTAAGAATTTTGACTATAAATAGTCATTGGAAATCTAAAACGATTTCATACATCATGATATTAGTTTTATAATTTTTAGACATTAAATAAATAAAATTATTTATGACATCATAATGATGCAGCGATTACCTCATTAATAAAGGATTTAAATAAAAGAAAATAAAATGTAAACTCTATGACCTACACATGTAAAAACCTATTGGATTGGTGTATTTCCAAACCTTATCACCTTATCCAAGAATTATATCAATTTGGAACCTTTTAAATCCGAAACTCATTTTCAAATAAAATAACATTTCTTTACTTTCCAAGAGTGCCTCTCCTCTCCTCTTATAAAAGGCACCCACCTCTACCTCCTTACCCACACTTCCAATGTCTTTGGCTCGGCCAACCCCTACTCATTTTGCCTCTCCACATCCCTATATTACTCCTAGAAGCCTCACATTGAGCAGAAGTCTTCCCATGGAAGCCTTTGAGCTCAAATCAAAAAGAGTTACCCGATTTTAAGGTTATGTCTTCACTTGTGTTCTTTTGTTTTATTTTGCTTCTCCAACCCCTAAACTCTTTTTATTCATTTCCTTTGTAACAAATCCAGTATCTTCAATATACTAGGATGTTTTTATAAGAATAATTAGAGCTACAATTACAAGCACCTACATCAAATGGTTAAAAAAACATATTGTTTTTGTGGATGGCGAATTTCTGCCTCATGAAACGATGATTGTTCAACACTCATATAACACCTTAAAAGGTGGCCATTAAGATGTCACTATATTTATATATGATATATAATATGTTTATATTTTACTTAATCTTATGTAATTTTATTTTTTGGCATAACTTTATGGTTTCCATTGTGGGTAAACATGATAATTTCATTTTAGGAAGTGCGGACTACCGCCCCCTCAAAGTGATTTGATTCGTTAATGCCATATGTGGGATGTATAAAGGATGTATTTGAAGTTATTATATATGTTTTATGTTACATAAAAATGATTAATATAATTCTGGAATTAAAATATACATACCTCTCTTTTAGTTTTAATTCTATTAATATGACATAGAAATGAAAGTAGCGTTCATGCGTACGTACGGCTTACCGTCTCCATGAACGGTGCATTTCATTTCATACCTCTAAATGAGTATGTATTATTATAAATACATGTATATTATAGAAAAATATGATATATATTATATCCAATTCATGATTATCATTTTGGATATAATGAACCCTTGACCAAACGAACAACATGTAATTGTAAGAAGTTCACATTCGATTTAAGAACCAAATATCGACAAAACAAACGTTATTAACATAAATGATTACATAATGTTTATAACATGGAAATAAGAGATATAAAAGGAATAATGAACTTGAAAAAGGTTCTTAATCAAGTAGAAATTAACTCAAGTTTATTATTCAGGACGTTAAAGAACGATTGAGTCAAGTCGGACCCGAGGTAAGGGATCCTAATCCTCTCTTTCTTTTTAAGTACACTCTTTTATGTCATTCCTTTTAAGCTCATATTTATTATGATTGGGATGTTATTTTATATTAATCCTACTTTATGTCTTATGTTCATATGATTAGAGACCCTATTTTATCTCATCAATCCATTTTGATGTTTTGAGTGGCGTCGTTATGCTGCCGAATTTTCGCAAGAGATCTAACCTCTCTCTTTATTTTTAAGTACTCTCCTTTATGTCACTTCTTTTAAGCTCCTCTTTGTTATGATGGGGGGATGTTTTTTATGTTCCTATTGCTTTAAATTTTATTTTAATATGATGAGAGACCCTATTTTATCTAATCAATCCATTTTTGGCTGTTTTAAGTGGCGCCGTTAGGCTGCCGAGTTTTCGTAAGGGATTTTTCATCTCACTTTTATTCCCGTGAGATTTATGCTACACTTTCCACCATTTCTTTTGAGTGTTGTATGTACTTCCCATTATTATACTCCTTTTTTAATGTAATTACATTTATTGGTATTTACATATTCCTTGTATGCCACTTTTTCAATGGGGTGTACGTTTCGAAAGTTACCCAAGTCGGTAAGGGAACCTTTCACCATCCTCTTTTTAAAAAAGTTTTTTTGTTATGTCTTTTAATTCACATAATATTATGTTGGGATATGTTCTTATATATCCTTTTTGATGTAAATTTTATGTCCATGTGATGATATACCCTTTTTATCTCTCATCAACTCATTTTCTGAATTTTGAAGTGACGCCGTTAGGCTGTCGAATTTTACCAAGGGAACTTTTTAACACAATTTCAATTTCTTTGGGTTCAACATGTAGTTATTGAATTTGTCATCCTTTGAATATTTATGAATGACCTTTTATTGTTTTAAACTTAATATCAACTTATATTGGGTGTATTTATATTTGTCACACATAATTCATAGATTGATTTATCCTTAATTAAAGGATACCTTCTTTATAAGGGATTTCATCACATTTTACATTTCTATTGAGACTTCATTGTTGTTATGCACCAATTCACTCTTATATGGTGTATATACTGTCCATTGGAATATTATATCATGAATTCATTTATTCTCATGATATTATAACGTTATGATTAAATTTTATTCCTCACGTATTGTATTTTAGTGTCTCTAATTTTGGTAAAAACCCTTTAACCAAAATATCGCTTTTAAATGTTTTAATGATTTGTTATTATTAATATCCATGTTTTCAAAATGGTTATAAGGATTTATATGGATATTAATGGTTTAAAATGTTAAAATCTTCAAGTAGGTATGGGACACTTTGATTCAAAAATCTCTTTATTAAATGTTTTAAATGGTTTTGAAAATTATTTTTTTAATGGATTCATTATTTCAAAATCCTAAAATGTTATATTTTGATTGAAATGTGGAAATGTTATGTTTCCTTTATGCATGTTTTATGTGATACATTTATTTTATGGTTCTTGGGTATTATTATGAAAACATGTGGTTCTGTGATAAACTACGGGCGGGTGAGCCCGATATAGCTCTCCAAGGCATTAGGTAACACGAAGGAGTGAAACATTAAGGTTTCTCCGAAGAGATTTAGGGAATATACTGTGGTGGGTATTCCAAACGTCACCAAGAGGGTTACTCCCTATGTAAAAATGTTATGAATGCCTCATGTTACCTTTTATGTCTTATGATTTCTATGATTTATTCATGATTTGATTAGGTATGTTAAAGTGCCTATGTTTTATGGGTAAAGTATGATTTCATTCTTATGTATATATGAACTCATGTTTCCTTTCAATATTTTTTATAACCCTTAAGGAGATTTTTATGCTCATCCCATGTTTTTGAAATGTTTTTCACATGTCAAGGGAAAGGTACATGATATGATGATAGTGTCAAGGAAGTGTCAAGAAAGAATCCATGTTTTATTTTAAATATGTTTCCGTTGATGGGAAAAAATGAATACTATCTTTATGTAACCACTTTGTTTAAATGTGGAATGTAATGAAAGTTTTATGATCTAATTCTCTAAAACTCTAAACCTGAAAAGATCCTTAATGTGTAATCTTGTAATAACTCAAGATTAAGTAAGGTTTAAGGCTGGGGCGTTATATAAATTGTGTTTGGGATCAACACCATAAACATGATAATTTTTCTTATCAAAATATATTTTAATAAAGCATTGAGATGGATCCTTATGATTCCCTTTATGGGGTGAGGTATATAACTCCATTTTAATTGAAAGAGGATGAATAAAATGTGATATTCAGACATGATAATGGTGATGATATGGATGATATTGTTAGATACATTCAACAACATGTATGAAAATACCAATGTTAAATTACTTTTTATGAAGATAATCATTGACATGATTTAGAATTTGATGTTGGTAAGATGATCTTTCTCCAAGGAACAATTAAAAGAAAAATATTCCACATGTATATTGGTCCGATAAATATTTGATCATATTTTTAAAATAACTTATCTTTTATCCCTTCCAAAAAACTCTCACTAGTTCACAATGTGTTCCATGTATCACTCATGAGGTTGTAAAAACCTAATCCATCACATGTACTAAACTCTGAATTCGTACCACTAATTCATGATATTTATTCTAAGGGAAAACCTGTATAGATTCTGGATAAAATATAGAATGCTAGGTGAAATAAGACAGCTCACCTAGTATGTTTTTGAGGTTAAATGAGTAACTTTCAAAATCTATAGATGAACATGAAGATATAATTTGGTTTAATTATCCAATGTTGTTGGTACCATTGTAGAAAGTTTGAGGAAGAAATTCATTTTATTTTGGTTCGAATGTAACACCATGAGTTTTTTTGAAAATTTTAATGTAATTTGAATATTTTATATATTTTTTATTACTCCAAAAATTAATTTTATCATCTATGACACAAAACACGATGTTTAGATTTTATTACACACAACTCTGATTTTTAGAGAAACACAAATTATTATTTTAATGTAATTATATAATAGGATAGTTATCACCAAGACATTGGAATGGTGAGTACGAATTGTATTAGATAAATTATTAAATTATATGGACAACACATCTATATACAATTAATTATTTGGTGAAAAATTATTTTAAAAAGAAAATGAAAACTATTTGGAAATAATGGAATTCTGTTTCCAAAAATATATTTTTATGAAAAAACACATTTTACTAGAATAAATTAAAACACAATATTGGAGAATGATATATATTATATTTATATAATATATATTGAATAAAACCATTATAATTTATATTATGTGTTGTATAGACTAGAGATAAGAATAAAACCAATTTTAATTTTAAATAATGTATTTTTCTAAAAATCATTTTTGCTTTCACTTTTACACAATAATTCTAAAAATAATATTGGAAATACATAAAAATTTTATTGGAAAATTTTATCTTTATTATCGAAATAATTATTTCAAAATTATCTTATAAATAATTTTATTATATTTTCATAAAAGACTAATTATTTATGTATAATTAAAAATAGTTAATTTTAATTTAAAACTTCTCTTTATTTAAAATTTTATAAGGATAAATTATATTTTAATTTCATTTTAAAGTAATATTATCTCAATTACATATCTATTGATCTAGTTTTGTTCATTATAATCAGCTTCATGATAAAATATGATATAACAACCTTTTAAACGTATGAACATTTTCTCTTTGACAACCCTATTTCTCATCGCCTCTAGGGGATTATTTTTAAATCCGAATACGTCACTTTTGTGAATCAAATTTAGAAAAATTTATTATTTATTTTGAATAATAATTATTTATATTATTTAATATGTTCTAATTAATTTTTTCCTAAAATAAATTGTAAAACAATAAAAATTTAATTACTATGGTTAACGTAAAAATGGGTTTACATGGGATTTAACTAAAAAGATAATTGTTCAAATGGGATAAAATCTTGTCAAAAATATATATTATTAAAATATTTAGACCCTGTGATGTCTAGGGATCTAGAATACTGAATTTTTTTATCCATTTATTTTGAGAAAAATAGGATACCAATTTTTATTTTTAATAAATACATGTGTACCAGTAACCTCAATTCTGAAATGCCACCCTCTATCGTCTATACTTCACACTACCAAACCAATTTCAATCATCCAAGAACATCCCATATAACCTCCCAACAACCCGAATATAATCCTAAAATACTTTTTATAGTTATTTTTCTATCCTTGGTGGTATTTTTGTGAGATCCTAAAAAGGTTACCCAATGAAGAGGTAACATTATTTCATAATTGTTTTTCTTTTTTTTCTTACTCATTATCCAAAAATTATAATTAAACCATGTTAAAATATTATAACTTTATATTCCGTATAATTTCACTTTTTAATGGTATGAACTAGAATAGTCTATACATCACAAAAATGTATCAATAATTCATTGTTTTTGGGTACGCAGAACAACTGCCTCTTTAACCAATGCCATTCTTTTTTTACATTACCACATGTCACCATTTGGTATGATTATAGAGATATATATAAAATTAATAAGCCAATAATTCATATAATATAATTTTAAAATATATTACATTTTCAATTTCCTTTTCATTTGGGATAATAAAATGTCGATCCTTTGTACGGTAGACCACCTCGTTACAAAGTGATGTAATTCATTTTCACTAATAATTTACATCAGGGACAATACATATAAATTTAATGAATATATGTGATATATATGACTTTATTATTATATTACTGACATTTTTTTAAAATTTTAAATGATTTTATATAATTTTTTTTAAATCAATGAAAGATGATCATTGAGAAAAGGAAACGTTACTCATACGTACGTACGACCTACTGTCTCCATGATCATAACATGCATCATTTCTCAAAACCTTATTTTATGAAAGGTATTGAAATTATAATTGATTTATAAATGATATAAAATTTTTTTATTCTATATATTATGGAACTATTACCAATGTTTTAGTACCATAAATAATAAATCAAAACATATAAGAAAAACAAAGCAGTTATTACATGGAATGTGATTTTATCATTGAATTGCTAATAAAAATATAATAAAAGGACATAAGTTAATAATATATGGTATTATATATATAATTTTGGTTATAAAAGAGATTTATAATAAAATTATAATAATTATAAATGAGGTTCTAATTAGTATGATGTATGTCGGTACTTAGGGTAAGGGAATTTTTTTAACGTTTATTATTCTTTGAGGCAAATTCCATCTTCATCATGTGATTCCTTTATATGATTTATAAAATTCCAATTAATTTATATTATTAATCACTTATATAATGTTAATTTAATTTACATATACATTTTAGGATCAAAATTTTATTGGTTTTACCATAGAAATGTTTAAAAACTCGTAAGGGGGTTTGTCTTAATTTTTCATCTTCGATAAATATAGTTTTTCAATGAATATATCTTCCTATAATATGGATATATACAGTCACATTGACATTTAATATCATGAATTTTTTAATCCTTGTGATATTTTATGTATTATTTAATGATATCCCATCATGGAATTTTTTTTTTCAAAGTTACCAAAGTGGTAATGATTTTATGTTGTAATATCATCATGTATAGGGATAGTTAATGATTATGATTCTAATAATAGATTGTTATGATTCACCTATAAAATAGAACATGATTTTTCATCCTCTATTTATTTCATTCAAATGAATTTTTTATATCTATTTTCCTCTCTTCATGTATTCATGATTTCGAAAATAATATTTTAGAAAAAATAATCTTTTATTTTGAAAACCCTTTTTCTTCCCAGATCATGTTTTCTTAAAAAAATCTAAAAAATGTAATTTAATTTTTTTAATAATTTATAATATAACATTTTACACATGTTATAATTTTTTCAATTTATTTTTAATAATAATATTCATGTCATTTTCAAAAAAAAATACATGTTGTTTTTTATCGAAAATTTGAAATCAATATTTTTATGGCATGAATTGAATTTCCTACCACCATTTCCATTATTTTCATTTAGTATTATTTTATATATTTTCGAGGAAATTTTTAATGGTAAGTATGTATAAAATTAATTTTGTTTTGAAATTTTTATTCAAGGATGAAAAGATATTTTCCTTAATTAATATTTTTTAATAATTTTTAATGAATCAATAATTAGCTTTGATATTTATTTTCAAGGAAAATGATTTCAAAATTGATTAATATCCTAAAAGGTATTTTTCAAAAAAAATTATCTTCCTTAAGAGACATTCCAATTCACTTATTTGTCAAAATAATTTTGCATCTATAATAACATCCTTTGATGAAACATTTGATACAATAGGTATATAATCCAAGGAGCCCATTCTTAATTTTTTTATGAATGGTTTATAACAAAAATATGTTTAAAAATATTGTATATCTTACATGGGTTATACAATGGAAGTATTCTTACAAAACCAATTTCATTCTCCATGAATTTTGATACGATGACATGAGAATATTAATATGAAACCATTCTATTTTACATAGGTTATGATGTGATGATATGTTTATAAAACCCATTTCATTCTCAGGTTATGATATGATGATCATTATATGATCTAGTGGAACATAAAAGTTTGTGTTGAGTGATGATTGGGACCTATAACTCATTCTAATTAATTCGATAGTGATTAATGTCATATGTGGTCAAATGGTATATAAGAGGTTATCTGATGAGAGAAAGGGGGTACATGAGAGCTTATCCCACTCCCAGAATTGGGTACACAGGCGATCATCCCATTCCCCAATCATAAATTAGGATTATTATCCAAATCCTAACATGGAGTGAAATTATTTATAGGTAGCTTTGAAAAAATATTTTATATTCTTATGAGTAAAAAAAATTATGTATTTTTTCAATGTTATTCTATCATGGATCATGTTCATTTATTTCCATATGATTCATTTCTTATGAATTTTCTATCATTATACTAGGACTACATATTAAGACCATTGATCTGCATATTATGGTTATAAAATGTTATACTCATGTTTTCATACCCTTATTCTCATTTTATGATTACATATTCCCTCACTTACCCTTACATAAGAGCTGATCTCACACATCCTTATATTTCCATTCCCTAGGTTATGAAGAATGGTTTTATATAGGGTATGTTTTTGAAGAGTACTAAAGGGGGAGATCTTTTTTGGAGATAATTAATACCATTATAAAAATTAGAGTTCTATGCACTTAGTCACTAATGAAATCCAACTATTATGGTCCTCATGTATGTGTTTTATAAGGTATTCAATATTTATATGAGAAGATGAAATATTTATTCATGTAATGCAATGGTTATTATATAATGTCCTAAACATAATATATATATATATATATATATATTACATATTAATAGGTTAATATTCATTATATAATAAAACAATATTTTCTATAATTGTATAATTATAGTTCTACTACAAACATAGAAACAAAAACAACTGGTTCATAGGTAAACTAAATCATCTCCCACTATTATCTTTTTAATTAGAACAATTCAAAGATATATCATACTTAATAACTTTCTTCATAACCTTTGGAAATGAAACATAATAATGGGTGATAACAGATCTTATGTAAGGGTAATCCAGGGAGATTTAAATATTACATGAGAACTAGGGTATGAGAAATGATAATAACATATGAAAAAAAATACAATAAAGATCGTAAATAATTCACATCAGTCATGACATAAATCATGGATGTTCATAAGACATGAATCATTAAGGAATCAAATAACATAATAAATTTGAACATAGTATTTTCAAAATTCAAAAATTTTGGTTACAAATGTATGCTTTTATCATTTCTAACATTTAGAAATATAAATAGGTTCACTCAATACATTAAGGACATGAAAACATGTCCTCATATAAAAAAAATATACTTGAAATCCTGGTCCATGAATAAAAATGTTAACATAAAATCGGTTCCACACATAAAAGTATTGTATAATGTGTTATCAATCATTACCCAATACATTAGGGGGGGATATCAGTCTCACCCATCCTTGAATATAACATGACCATTGTCCTTATTTATAATATCACCATTTTCCAAGGATATAATGTAACCCCATTATTTTATATAATTTAACAACCATATCATAATAGAAACCATAAATGCGTGTCCTTAAATATCCTAAATAATTAATCATGTCAGAACCCATGAATAGTGATGGGTTTCATAAATATTTAATCTTGGAATCACTCATAGAAATTAAATGGGTTTCAAAAATGTTTTATCTATTAATCATATATCAACCTATGGAAAAAGGATATGGTTTTGTAAAAATATTTTCATCATAAATATAAAGAATTTGGAGAAAAAATAAAGATGGTATAATTTTATTATATATCCATTAAATCTTATCTAACATCAATGGGTGTCATTTTATATGGAAAGTTAATTTGAAAGATCATTTGGATCAAATCCTAAGGAAAATAACCAGTCCACATTCAAAACCACATTTTAAAAATCGCAAGTCACATCAAATTGTGGATATCTATTTCACTAAAAACATACATGAAAACATATATGTTATTTTTAAAACATCGATTGGTCATGAGGGTTGAAAATATTGATCATTTCATATTCATTCAAATAAATATTCCTATCACATTTTTGGTAAAATAAAAAATTACCTTATCTAAAAAAACAAATGAAGACTCCTATAAAACAATTTATTAAAAATTAAGACTTTATTAAAAGTGAATTTCAAAATTCCATTAATAATATTAAAAATATATATAATATTTTCAAAAACCATGTAAATTGAAGAAAAAAATTGAAGATTGAAATGATATATGTTTTATTTAAAAACAATATTTGAGATTATTGAGTAATTATAGGTAATAATATTAAAATAGAACATATATTTTAATGAAAATT
Organism: Viscum album; assembly: GCA_963277665.1. NCBI lineage: Eukaryota > Viridiplantae > Streptophyta > Magnoliopsida > Santalales > Viscaceae > Viscum > Viscum album. Next base: position 619,319,134 of record OY728167.1, on the reverse strand, counting down.
AGAGGATAATAAAATCCATGATGTTCTTGAGAGATTGATCAATGGATTTCATCATAAAAATAATAGTAATATAATATTCAGATAAACAATCATATTTTATCATTAACCCATTACAACTTAAAAAACAGTAATATTAGAATCCCCATAAAATAATAACATCAAATAAAAATTAAAATATATTAAATACCATAATATTAATCATATAACATATCAATGGGGCATTATATACCCGACATAAAATAAACAAGTGGTTAATTTGGCATATGTCTCCCACAATTAAAAGAAAGATTTTTCCTTTACCCCAAGTCTAAGTATCTTCCGTACACATTCAACAATTCTATATAATAAATATATCGTTATTATAAATATTTTAAAGAAATGTATTCATATTTATCATATCATCTATGATTTACCGATGAACCTTTATTACGCATTTATTAATAAACCCCTATCAAAATCATGTCACAGCTATCAACATCATCATTTTTCGTGTAAGATATAATTTTTTTATATTTGGTCATTTTAAATTGATCATGGTTTTATATCCTATATATTTTTATCTAGGATATAAATATAATATACATACCTTCACAAGGAGGTAGTGAACCAAATACACAAGTTTCCTTAACGTATTCCATTGGAATGTAATGTAAGAATTTATATGTGAAATAATAATCTATGTAGTTTTATTTTTTTAATTAATATCATATATTTAATTTAAATTCTTAATTATATCCTTTCAGGTAAGGAGGTGATGGAAAATGAATTACATCCGGCCATGAGGTGGTAGTCTGCCGAAGACATGACAAACAGTATTGATACACCTTTGATTGAATAGTTTATTAATAATGTTTATTACATAAAAATAATAAACTAAAAAAATATATGGTAGATACATTTGTTATTATGTTTGAATTATTATGTCATGAATGAAGGTGTTATGAGAATAAGTAAAAGGAATGAGCTTAGTGAAGTCAATTACCTTCTCTTAGAGAAACATCATTTTGATCTCTTATTAATCAGCTTATGATTGGAATTTTGGGAAGAGTTTCTCCACTAGAACATGGATAACAATTTTTATGATTTTTTATTTTAAGTTTTGGTCAAGGAAAGGGGATTAATAGTTACAAATAAGTGAGGGGAGGAAGGTCTATATTATAATTTAGCAGTTTCATTTATGTAAATACAAAAAAAAAATCAATAATTGCAATTCACTGTCACCCTAAGTGAATACAATATTTATAAATAAATTATTTGATAAAATATATGTTTTATCCAAACCTCAAAGAAAAAAATACATTTTTAAATAGTTTTTTCCTTATTCATTATGTTTACATAATTTTACTATTTTAGATTTCACGCTAGTAATTGTTCTTTTATATATTTACCTAGGTGATTTATCCCTTAACCCATAAAAATGAGCCTAAATAGATAATATTGAACCAATTATTTGAAATATTAATTCATATTTACAATTTAAAACCACATGTTTATTGAAATTTATATTTAACACAGGCCCATGTAACATGCCAAAAACAAATTAACCACAATCATTGTAAGTAATTTATTTATCATTAATAATTTTTATAAAAAAATTGCATGAAATTAATTTATAATATTAATTGCTATTATTATCAATATTGAATACATTTTACACAAATAAATTTATACAATTTGAAAGATTTAATTTCTTACTAATCGTGTAGATTTGACGAGAAACATTTTTCCTCACTGAAAATATTAACAAGGATAAAATATTTTCATATAAAAATTAAAAATAAAATTTATTCCAATCACTTAAATTGGATAAATAAATATATTAATGAACTAATTGTAACATTAAAAAAATCTTAACATAAAATTTTATTGTAATTTTTTTTACAAAAATGATGTTTTAAAAAAATGAGCATTTTTTACTATCAATAGAAATTTTATTCTTTGAATAAAATTATAAAACATTCACCCAATGTTTTCATTGGCCTGTATATTTCAAAATAAGTACATTATTTTTCCACATAAATTTATATGTTTTTAAAAATAAATTTTATTATTATATCATTAAAATAAATAAAACCATTTTTTGATTAAATAGTAATTTTGAAACATATAAAGGCATTATTAAAAAATAAAACGGTTTTTTGTAAATAAGATTTACTTTTCTAAAATGATATAACTAATTTTAAAAATGTATACATTCCTATTGATACATACATATTTTAATTCTTGGTTAAAATATTCATGTTTAAATAATAATATTAATAGAATATTATGGTTTGTTAACACATGGTGTTTCTTACAATGCATTATGTGTTAGAAAAAATATTTCATCAAAAAAATATTTCATAAAAAATTTAAATGTCACACATTGTTTTCCTGGTGGTATTCAATAAACACATACCATTCTTCTCTAGATATCATCAATCTATAGGCTGCTAACCATCCTTTTGGGATGCCACAAACGAATGGGTGTTGCCCACCAGCTCACTAGTGGAAGCTAGATGAATGTGCCAAATATTCGCCCCTATGGAATTTAAATTAAAATCATTTTCAACTTATTTAAAACACACAAATAAATATATCATCTATTTCATACAAGGATTCTCCGCCCATGATTCTTGAGTTCTCCCATTCATCCCACCATAGATTCTCAACATTTGATCAATATGGTGACGCTATATTGATATGTTTTCTATATGACTACAATGAATTAATATTATTCCTTGAGAGATGCCCATATATCCTATATGGATCTATATTTTATATACATATCTAATGAAGCATTATTCCCTCCTTTTTATATAAGATATAGATCTAGTATTTCCATGAAATCCCCTTGAATAGTTTGATATTTTTTTTGAATAATTGACTTTTTGGTGCATGTTATCAAATATTGATCATATTGAGTGCTTATTCATATTGAAATATTGTCAGTTTATCAATGTTGATTGAGTAAAAAATGGTTTGATTAGATATTAAATGAGTAATTCATTATCCATTTACTAATTGACATATGATCCTATGAATTATCATCCTTTTCTTAGACAGATCTTAGATGTATTTTTATTTATGGACTCAGTGTGGTATGTGATTCGTAAATTAACTTTCATAGCATGGAATAATTTCATGTATATTTACTACAACAATACATTTATGAAGCATTACCCATTATTGGTATCATTGGCATGTGAACTAGTTTTCCATGGATGTGAAACGTGTTTTAGGAATTGATCATTGGATGAATAATAGAGTATTTTTTTCAACGATCACGAGGAAGAATTATCCATACCATCTGGAGATTTAGAAAAGTCATGTTTAATTGACATTTTTCATGAGATAGAATATATTTATTTCCCATTCATGATAGTTTTTTCATGTGTCTGTGTAGCTCATGAGAACCATATATGTTGTTTGATTCAATGAGTTTATGAAAGTATCTTTTTAATATTTTTTTTATTTTAACACAAGTAGTTGTATAATGGTACTGATAATCATCATTCCATGTTTTATTCTGCCTTTGTATTCTCTGCCCTATTATGTCAATTTACAGTGATTTATTATGTAATGTATTTGTTACTCGGAAAAAGTGGAATGATGGGGTATGGATTTCCCATAGAGTGGAATATGCATAAAATGTGATGATAACAAATATGGACTCCTATTGGGAAAAAGAATTATTACCCTATGGTCTGAACAAAAACATAATTCCTGGAGGATATCGAGTAACTTGTTCATAGTTAGCCTTGTGGCATGATCAAAAAATTAATTCCTTTATGATTCCTAGTAATATGATTTCAATTGATATTGTGGTCTAACAAGAAACTTGATGAATTATAGATAATAGAAAACGTGCTTATTGGCCATGAGGAAAGTTCTATATCAATTTCCCCACCTTTTGATTATTATTTTATCATGCAGATTATGTAGGTATGGTAGGGGATCATTCTTTGTTTCATATTACCTAAGTGATCAGCATGTGATTTTTTATAATTTTTTATTTATTTATTACTATCATAGAATAATGATTTATTAATTATGGACACATTTTAACTACTTTTTATTGATGTCCTATATGGTTTTATCACTCACAAATTTCACTAGATTCTAAATGAAGTTTCAACCACCGTGATTCTATATACAGGTATTTTAATGGGTCCCACAAAAGAATGTTGATTTGTGGATAGTGGAGTTTATAGTTGTACTAGGATAGAGACCAAAGGATTTCACCATTTTTTATTTTATAAATCTATGTATACCTTTAAATACTCAATATGGGATTACCTCCTTGGGGGGGGGGTATTAATCTCTTAGTATAACAATCATTCTATTTTTTTTATATTATGATACATAAACATTGATATCTATACTTCATGTATATATTTAATGGTGTTTTATATTAAGTATTTTTTAAAAAATAATTGATATTCTTGAAATTATCTCAACTGTTTAAAATCTGTTTTGATTTTTGGATGGACACAAACAATTATTGGAAAAGTAACAAAAATGGGTAAAAATTTAGGTGACCTGCATCCTAACACTATAAAATAAGAAGGCTACCCACCATGTAGTATGTATATGGGAAAAAACTAATTGTTGAATGTGATGAATTGGAAAAAAACATATATTTGGGTGATGAAAATGGGAATTTCAATTTTTTTAAACATTACAAATAGGAAAAAATTACATGATGTGAAACTCCAAAAAATTTACTAAAATGTGAAAAAATAAGCCATGAATTTATTAATGGGGGTTTCTTCCCCCCTACATTACACATTGTGAAATTTTTTCAAGCTAAGGAATAGTTGGTTATAGCCAAAATCTAGAATATATTGTAGATTTCATGATGAGAAAAATTTGGAAGATATATTCCAACTATAGAATCATTATAGGCCATATAAATAAAAAGAAAAATGAGTCCTAATCACTTGAGTTTTCTAAAAAATAGGTTTCTGAGGAGAATCTATCGGGAGAATTTGGAGACCAAATACTAGCACGAGAAGTTGCGAAACTTCAATGTCATCCACCCCTTTCTCTCTAGTTTTCTTTATTCTTTACATTATTTTGTTCAATCACTCTTACTCTCTCAATATTAGGTTGAGGTGGTAAAATGTTGTATTGTGGTATGTTTATGTAGCTAAACAGAGAAGGTGCCATTTAGTATATTTTTTTAAATGATTTTACTTTTTTAGTGAATATATTTATCCAATTATAATCACATTAATTGTTTTAACATGGCCATTGATTATTGATTCTGAATGACTATTTAAAATTAAATAATTTGATCCTGGAATTCAGGCATGACCAATGTTTCATTCAGGGAAACCATGTTTTAATATGGTATAAAGACAGACATGATATTTTCAAACCATAAACTATAGAAAAAGGGAAATGAGGGATTTCTATTGTGAGGTAGGGATTCCATGACCATTGGATCCACCTTATCCTGAGTCAAATACCAAAAATGGACTAAGTAGATTATTTTTTTAAAATCAAAATCCTCCTAATCCATGAAACTAAAAAACCTCACCACTGCTGTCAAATCTGATTTCAGACTGATCAATCTCCTTCTATTTTGATTCATTATTTCTATAAATAAGTATCCAAACCAATATCTATTCTTCACACACTTACATTAATAAATAAATAATACATTTTTCTATTAAAATGTAGGGTCTCTGATTTTTTCCTTGTATTATTTTTAAATATTAAATGGAATTATTATGAGACAAGGATCTGTGAAGGCGTGCAATTCCGAGGCCTGAGGTGCCTGGAATAAATGTTTGAAATATTTTTTAGACATTAAATAGAATGTGCGAGATTTTATCCTGAAAAAGTGAAATAACATTTAAATAGGTGCCCTGATTAAAAATCTGAGGGCACTGTTCCGTTCATAGCCACGACTTTACCTTAGGCGGGGCCTAACATTGATCGTCGCTGGTTGGCCGCAAAATTTAGTTTTTGATATTTTAAAGGAAATAAAATAAATTAATATTTTGGTTATTTTTGAATTTTTTGTTAACATCGAAACCGAATTCCTCCCCTTTTAATACCTTCTTATTGAATGTTCACAGTGTTAGCTGCATAAACCTGCGAATTGAGGATCTTCCATTACATCTTTGAAGGAGAACCCATTGGCAGACAATGAGAATGTGATAGATCTACTTATCTCAGATTCGATGAACCTCACCAACGAACGTGACATGGAAATCTTTCATCAACCGAATCAAGGTAGGGGTTTTGTTTCTTTGAGTTGTTTCCATATTCTTGGATTAAACAATGAATGTGGTTCAACCCATAAACAGGTTGACCCGAAGATCATGAGTTCTTGAGAGATGGTGTTTTTTATTTCTTTTGGGGTTTTGATTAGGATTTGGTTTCAATTATATTTTTTTAATTGTCATTTTGATTCACATGTTAAACCTATTAACGGGATTAGATGGACACTATGATTAATGAAGAAGGAGGTGTGTCCTATTTTTTTATTGAATTTATTCCCCCTTCACCCCACATTCTTCATGTTCATCGTTGGGTGAAGAAAAAAGGATCATTTCTATTATTTATCATAATAAAATGATCCCAAATCGGAGATCTAACATCGCAAATGTCAAGCGAAGGTGCGACGATAATGAACGACGATGAATCGGCTCGGATTGTGGAGGATCATTCTTTGAGCCTTCATCATGCTAGTGGATCGAGACAAGTTTTCGAGTCAAATAGGAGGACCAGTAACAATGGATATGGATTTAAGCCGTCAGAGTGATATCAACCTTGGAGTTTCGCATCAATAAGACAACTTGATTAAAGAAAGATCGATTCCTCGAGGCGCCTAGTGAAGAACGGTGATTTTTTGAAAAATTCAAAGAATAAAACTTGTTCTTCATTGAACATGCAATGTGGGATCGACATTGGAGGTGTCTAGGGTTTCATCACTACACACAAAGAAGAACAAGACATGCCTCTGGAGAGACACAACATGTGGGACCCACCCAGCGGTGGCTGGACTTCTGTGGGATGGGAAGAACTAACATAGCATGAGACCATAGTCACACAGCGTGTGGGTCCCAATGCGGACTAGGCGTGTATCTCAGAAGATCCATGGAAATGGGGTGGATTACATGCCTTGTACTCCACCACACAGTCGAATGTGTGGACCACCCCGTGTACCAGTACACGGTCTGGGACACATGGGTTGATGCCGTGTACGGGCACATGGCCAGCGTACACAAATTCTTCCCCGGATTGTAGAACATGGAATATCGAACTCTTACATGTAATTTATACCTTTTTCTACACAATAAGCCTTACGACATGGGTCATTGTACATAGGAAGTACTTGGGGTCCAAGGTCATGGTGTGTGACCCTTCTACACTCTGTGTACTTCTCTCTACATAGCTTGATCCTCTTGCCCACTGTTCCATGAAAAATTTTCATTTGGGTTATTTCCCCTTTTATCATTCCCTTAAAGGTAAGGTATCATTCCCATCCATAGGAGTATTATCCCTTCATCAGGACTTTCCGAGATAAAGTCGTGTATCCCTCCGAGAGGCCCGGAGCAAGATCCTCTATCCATTTGTGGCCCTAGGTACAGTTAGGTATCGATGTGACTAATCCTATAAGAAACTGATCCTCTATATAACAGGTGAATCTGAATGAGTCACGGTATCCAAAAGGACCTCGTACTGATCCCCATCTAAGTATCATGATATTTTCCCACTAAGGTGCGTGTTCTCCCAAAATGAGTGTCTCTGTTCTCCCTTAAGATCTATCATTGCATCTAACTCTTTCATGGATTTTCTCAAAGAAATGTACTTCTCATACGGACATCAACAAAGCTATCAGGCTCATGTAGTGAGTTCTCTAAGATGAGTTCTTTTTGGAATATTTGAACAGAATCCCTATCATGAGTATGCAGTCGTCTGACTTGTCTCTAGACTACAGGTCTAGGTTTCAAGTATATCCAGATCTGTTTCTCATACTATAGGTTCAGAAGACACATACTTTGTAGAGATGACTGTATCGTTACATTGTGTATTTCGTTGTGGTTTTTGGGGTTATCTACTGATTGTTGTTATACACACCCTTGCAAAAGATTTTCCTGCACTTGTCATGTCTTGTGAAGAGGAGGAGCCGTTTGACATAGTACATGGAAGACCAGGTTCGGACCGAGCTTTCTAATTTCCTTATAGGCTTAGGTGTTCCTACGGTTACAAGATGTAGTCTCATTACCTCCTTGTGCTTACAGGTTAGAATTTTTAGTTGTAGACTCTTTCTTTTTGTGGGCTTGTATTCTGGACCAGTTTACTTTCTGCACGTAATTTCCATTGTACTCTGTTTGTTCGGTATAGTTGTATGCATGAATTTTGTTCCTAAGTGGGTTTTACTTTTCATCATTTTTGTCTTGGAGATTTGTGCATGTGTACATGTAATTAGATGGATGCATGTGTACATATACTTAGATGGATGGTTTGTTCCCGATGTCACATGTGTAACCAGTATATAGAGGATGTCAATCATATTTTTCTGTCTTGTGCTATAGATGCGGCTCTATGGGATTATGTTCTTGATATTTTTTGTTGCAGTTGGTTTTTTTATTCTATTAGCTCTCATTTGCAGCATTTTGTTGACATTGATTCTTCTCAACAAATCAAGAATCTCTTTTTGGATGTTGTTGCTAATCTTATTCATGTGATCAGGTATGATTGGAATAATTTCATTTTTAATAGCTTATCATATAATCTTAATGTAGGTAGTTCTTTGATTCTCATTTCCATTCGGGAAGCTACCTCGATCCAGAAAGCGTATTGGGATAATTCTATTGGGGACTTTGAGATCCGGCATCATCTTCAGATCACTCGTATTTACAGACAGCCTCAGCGTACCTTTGAGGTCTTCTCGCAGGCACTGTTTCCTAGATGGATCAAGGTTATTGTCGATTTTGAATCTAAGGTCAACCTGGGTCCAGCTGGTTGTGGTTCTATCTTTAGGGATTACCTTGGCATATGTCAAGGTTTCTTCTTTGGAGGTTGTGGTAGGGCCTCAGATCTGGGAGATGAAATAATGGGAGTTATCTATGTGGTTGATTTTGTCAAGCATAATGGATGGAACAATATCTGGATTGAAAGTGACTCAACCACTATTGTTCAAGCTATTTGGCAGGGGGTGGTGAATCTTGCCTGGCTGCTCACCTTTCTTTGGATAAATTATCTTTCATTTCTCTAGGATATTAACTACATTTCCACTCATAGGTTTCGTGAAGAAAACATGATTATTGATGGTCTTTCCCACAAGGATGTCAATATGGACATTACATAGCAGGATGATTTGCCTGGTGATTTGATCCCCTTCTTTGGGAATGATTGTACTAATATTCCTTCTATTAGACTCATGTAACTTGTTTCTTTCTTTTTAAATTAATTATGCCTTATTCTTTGACTGAGGCACCACCCTAATTTAAAAAAATGTGTACAGGTACATAGTAAATGCCTCCTATGTCATTAATATGCCTACTCGGTTCTAATCACCAGCCCCTAGCCTATTGGAGGCAGGTTTGGGGAGTCACAGAGTGGGCCCCAAAGGGAAGGGCCGTGACATAAAATCCCACATAAAGTATCTCAAAATCTCTATGGGTTGGACCTAATAATGGAATAATACTATATTTTAATTAATTATGTTAAAAAAATAGTTTTCATAAAATTTTAATATTTATTAAGCCCAAACAGATGTAACAGCACCCATTTGGCCTATCAAAATAGGCACGGTTTGTGGGGCGAGTTATATTTTAATTTTTGGGTATTTAATTTTGATTTGGTTACTTTGTATTTATTAATTTATTTATACTGGGAATTTTTTAATGCAATTGTCATGTTGAATTCTTTTTAGAACAACTATAACAATATGTCATAGAGAAATGACATCAAGCTGTTCAAATCCTTTTCTGAACCAACCTAGTGTTAAAATTCACTTCAACCAAGGAATTAATTGAATGAAATAAAGATATTGGAGGAGTTTTACAATTTGATTTGGGGTTTTGTATAGTCAAAAACTATTGGTGAACATCATATACCACATTTAAACCTAGAATCCAAGTTTCCCCATTGATTAAAAACACTTTGAGAGAAATCAAATAATTATCCCAATGTTCTCAAATAACTTGAAATTCATGGAACCACAACATGATTATATAAATGCACATATCAGAATCTTCCTCAAGCTCTGAGACACATTCCAATTCAAAAATTATTCATGTGAGGTATTGGGCCTCCATAGTTTATAACATTCTTTATGCAAGTGAGATTGGGATTGGATCTAAAGCCTTCCTTCACATTCAATCACTACGTGGGGTGAACTGGCCTTGAATTTCCTCACATGTTTCTTCCTAAATTCTAAATATATGTAAATCAAGGTAAAAAATCTAATTATTTTTAATTTTATGATGTTTCACCCTATACTATATGAGAACATTATAAAAATGTGACTTATAAATTCCCCTATCATGTTATAGACATTTGGAGGCTTCTATGAAATTGGTTTAATGGTCTATCATGGTGAAATTGATAAATTAATGATGCTGCAGATAGATGATAAATGGATAATAACTATCCTAAATAAAGATACATCTTAGAGCATTATGTATAGAGAAATAGTGCCTTGTTGAAAGCATATGGGGCACAACAATTTGGAATTAAAATGGCCAACAACAACGACTGGATGGTGGTGTAGATTCAATAGTTGGCCATGAAGATTGACTTGGTGATGGACAATTATAAAAACCCCAATAATACATTTATGGAAGAAGAAATTTATTCTAATTAAAATCATTATAATCAATTTCATGTTTTTAATTCGTAACAACAACAAGCTAATGGGTATCAACGAAGAGAAAAAGGATACTAACAAAAAAATAGCCCAAACCGTCGAGCCAGGTCCATTCATTGGATGAGAGTCTAGAAACATTTGTTAGCATGAAATTAAATATAATAAATAGTAGGATGAATCAACAAACCAAAATGAAATTTTTTGAAATATGCAACATCAAATATGACAAATCAAAAAATTACATACAGGGATTCCAAGAGGAGGGATAACCCAATGAATCCAAATTCATTCATGTGATGGTTTGTAATTTATTTCCTTAAATTGTACAAAAATCTGTCCAGGTAATCTTACTCGATGAATGAGATGAAATAATGAAAAAAAATTAACTGATGGGAATGTGTAAGGAACAAGTATATGAATAAGAACCAATAAAAATTCATGTTGAGACTTCCATATCTAAAATGAATTTCACATGTGAAGATCGATAGTCTAAAAAATATTTTTTATGCAAACTATTTATAAATTTACATATTACTATTACTTTTATGGAGGCTCAAACGAAAATTTTATCTGAAGAAATTGTATTTAATGTGATAATAACTAGAAAGATGAAGTTGTAGGAATTGGAACCATTTGACATACATTTCCGTGATCAGTAGTGGTATGAGGGGACCTTGATAAGAAGAACTATGATCGAGTTATATTTTTGATTCCCATTTTTTCATAGCTAATATATTTTTTAAAATATTGGTCTCACATAGATATGAGTTTCAATATCATTCCATAAACAGCATTAAATATTATGTGACTTGAAGTAATGAATCACACCATATATAGGATCATGGTGGATGATTCAACTGTGAAATAACACTGAGGGTTCATCGAACATATTATAATCAATGTCAAAAAATTCTATAATCCATTCATATTCATATTACTAGATATAGAAGAGGAGAGGAATACACTATTTTTTGGGAGACTATTTTTATCCACTAGGAATGCACTGATCTATTTTCAATGTAGAGAAATTTGATCAAGGTTTTTTTTGAACAAGAATGTTTATATTTTCATCAACAAATGGTGAACTGTGATTTAAGGGATGGCAATGAAATCATAAAAGAAAAAATACTTGATGTTCAAAAATTATCTGAAGTTATTGTTATGAATATGATAACTGTTATTGTGAAAATATCATGGATAAAATAAAAATATTATAATGTATAAAGAGAATATAAAGGATTGTTTTGATGAAATCATAGGGGAAACCAATTACAGTGCATTTCCTAGAGGATAAATGTTATATATGGAACAAAAAAAATCAGTTCTTTATGATTGAGGATGAAATGAAGGACCAAGTAAATTAAAATAATTAAATTAATGTCATTAGAAGATTCATCTTGTTTACAGAAGAACGTCATCTGTCATTCAACGTGGACATAACACAACTGACACCATCAATGGATCATAACTGGGTAAGTAGATTTCAATAGTCTTTCACCTGTTCTAATGTTGAAAAAGGTATGTTTGAGCTATTTATGTTATAAAAAGTGATTCTGGGAGGAAACCCAAGTATTTAGTATTTAAAATATTTTCTAATTTTAGAGGTGTGCATGTAGTAACCCCAAATTCACAAAACATTCATTGATTATGGAATGTTGTATTACCTATTTATTTTTAATTTATAGGACCTTCATGATCCTTATAAGATGGAAGAATAAGGACTCACCTAACGGAGTTGTAGGACTAATACATGTAGTGAATCAGGATGAAGAAGAACCTTTATACCAACATCAAAACACCATTAAAATGTGGATTATGTGTTTAAATTATGTATTTTTCATTCTATTCCCCGTATTTTGATGTATTTGAGCTATAAACATCCAATTACATTCCCCTATTTCATTATTTTTTACTCAATTGAACTAGGAGATATTAAATGACTAGGATAATTTACATGCCATGATTTTTAAATTTCATTATCAAAAATTTTAATTGAGAAAATGAGGAAAATATTTGGTAGAGATAAGAACATGGATTCATATTTATAATGTCAAGATTTAATGATATTGGTCGATCATTTTAAATGAATTTTTTTGATATGTCCATGCTATGATTTTTTTTTAGATTTTCATTAACTAATTTAACTATTAATATTCAATTACCTGAGTAGTTGTTGAAAACCTTCTTCTCATTCATTAGACATATAATGAGCCTAATTGTTTATATTAATTATATTATATTTTACTTGAGAAACTTAGGAATGATTACATATAAAACAATATCAATGTATTTTCCTAGAAATAATTGTACATAATTGAAAATTAATATGATTGATTAACATTTTTAGCCTTTATCCATTGGCTTACCTTACATTAATCCATTTTAGTGTCTATAGAAGTCATGATCATTCTTATTAGGGATGATCCATTTTACAAGTCCATTTTATCCATTCCAATCACCCTTTAATTATTTTTGAATTATTGAAAAAACTAATAGTGGGGATACTATGACTGGTGGAAGAGATGGACATTTCATTATGGGTATGTGGGGTTGATTTTTATGCAATTTTAGGATGGAAAAATCATTGTATTTATTTCACCCCATTGTGAAAAAATAGATAAATGTGTTTTTTCTTAGTAAATTCCAAAAACATCAGTTTTGGATCTATTATTTTATTATAACTATTAAAAATAGTTTCATGAGGATTTCCTTTGGTGTTGGGCGGTGTTTGTGATATTTTTCTCACGATCAACATTCGAAAGAAAAAAAATGAAAAAATAGACAATAATAATAATGTATATATGGAATACATATGATGTTTCTATTAATTCATTTAATTTCATTATAATCTTGTTTAGATATACATGTGATAGGGGAGTCATTCATCAACTAGTTATTTATTTTCATGATAAATACCTTAGTGATAAACACCTTTTAGCCATAATTTTTACCTCATATACCTACCTCCATAAGCCTTAGAGTCATTCAATCTAAAATGTTGATGCATTTATGATTATTTGTGGGTTTGTAACTATATTTTAAATAATTTATATGTCATTCTAGCCAATGTTATGTTAAATGATCTTGAGGTATGTGCTGATCCTGAAAAAAAATATTACCTATATAATGTGAAGAAATATTCAATGATTTTTAAATTGAAAATGGAAGGTATATTCATAATGTATTAAAAAATAAAAATGGTTGAATGAAAAGTTCTAACTATTTGAAAAAATAAAAATAAAAATAATGCATTTAATTGTTTCATTGAAAAGTGAGGCATCAATGATTTTTTTAGGTGTGATTCTTGAATATTTTTATCCCATTTGATCAATTTCTTCTGTTGAAATTAAATTTAAATCATGGTAAGGTGAACATTAATTGTAGTATGTTGATATTATATCCATGAGTACAAGTTTTAATTTAGCTATGGGGTGTTTTATATGTGAATTCATACATATTGTTTATTGTGTTCCAATGCACTGAATTTTGTACTATAATTTATATTGTTTCCTATATATAAAATATTTAACAAATTATATGATTTATGGAAGTATACAAGAAATAATTGGTCATGGTATAGAAAAGTGGGATATATGAGGAGTCTGGAGAAAAAAATAGGAATATAATATGGCCAACCACAACGGAGGATGCCAATCGAAAACTACCGTGTGTTAGAAGTGAATAAATTGAATGAATCATATATTTTGAGAGTGGAAACTAGATATTCACATCATGTAAACATTATACGATTTGAAAACATTTCATGATTTATCACTCGAATTATTTTACAGAACATGAAAATAAACTGGGAATTTATTCATGGGGTGTTCTTCCCCTACACATTAAAATTTGTGACAACATTACACAGTTTTAAATAGGGTGATGGGGCTAAAATACGTTAGATAAATCATATATCAACTCAAAGTTACTTTGGTTGATATATTATTATTGAAGAATAATTATGGGATATGTTAATGGAAAACTAAATGAAGTCTTATCCCTTTGATGTTCTATAAGTAGGTATCTATGATACTGCCAACAAGGGGTTATCGAGACCAATGTCTAGGGAAAGAAGTTGCAATGGTACAGGTTTGTCCACCACTTCCTCTCCATTTTTATGTATGATTTCCTTTTCTTTCTTTCTTCCCTATTATAATCTCGTCCATGTGATGAGGGGGTAAATCCTTCCATATTCTAGGGTAATATAGCAGAAGGGGGTGGGTTTTGTTGGATTTATTTATTTTTATTCATGTATTTTTTTATTGAAATATATTTCTGTTATTCCAATCACTTTATTTTCTAATTATATGGAAAAATTTTAATTATATATGAATGAAATTTTAAAATTTCAATACTGGTTAGCCTGAATTTAGGAATGCCTGTTTTCAGATTCATAGAAACTAGGATTATATATTGTATCGATACAATATTGATTTAGTAGAACCCAAAAAAATGTACCAAGGGAAGCATGGTATTTCCACATTGAGGAGGGGATAAGATGACCATTGGATCCACCTCATCCTAACTCTAACACCAATCATTGAATAATTAGTTTATTTTCTAAAAACTCAATTTCACATATTCCATAAAAATACAAAACACCATCATCCCTTTCAAGGTTAATTTCATGGAAAAAAATATTCATCTCCTTTGATTTCGTCATTCATGAAACAGATTAAAAAACTAGTATTTTTTCTTCACCCTCATTCATTAATTAATATAATAAATATTTCTATTTTTAAAGTCGAAATTATACTGAATCATCATCATTGTGGGTTCGATTGTGAACATTCGTAATACTATATTTTAATTAATTACAATACACAGTTTCAGTTTTTATACAAATTTTATTTTTATTAAAACTTTAGTGAAATATTGACTCCCTAATGGCTTATCATATATCTATAAGATATTATGATTTTTAGTTTTAGTTTTTTATATTGTTTGTATATTTTTACTGAGGGTGTATTCTCCCAACTAATGGTGTTTGGAAACATAATACATTCAGGTGGCTTCTTTCAAATGGGGAGGCACACATGAGGTCAGGTGGCTCTCCATTTCATACATGTTTATTCAAGTCATAGTATTACAATATAGTATCAAAGTATAATTTCAATTGATATCATTTTTGGATAAACTATGACATATTATAAAGGATATATGATTTGTGTGAATCACATATGGTAGTTTCCATGTCCCTTGCCATCCCATGCATAGTGTACCTCAGATTTATAATTGAAGGGTTTACTATTTTAATTTTGCGGGGTTTGGGTGTATTCATGGATCATGAGAGTCCAATTGGGACCATAATATATATATATATATATTGTGTTACTCCCAAGATTCCACAGTACGTTTCCCTTTGAATAATCCAATAGCTAGCATTGTATGCAACTTCGAGATTCTAACACACCACAACCAATCAAACTAGCCGTTATGAATAGTAATACCCAATTTTTAAAATTTTATAAATCGTATCTTTCAAAATGGTCTTCATTTTTGGATTCAGAAAATAGAAATTATCTTAGCGTGAATTTTTGTTATTTTTCTGAAAATGTTCAATTTTTTGATGAATAGTGAAAAACAATGCGTTATCGGTTAAAACCGACTTTTTATTTAAATATTTATTTATTTTATTTAAATTTATTTTACTTTGAAATAGATTCAAAATACCTATATAAATTAAATGTAATTAATTTGATTCATTTTATATTAGGTTTAGATATATAAAAAGTTTATTGAACTTTTACCGTCTTTTACCCACCTCCTGGGCGCTTTTGCAAATTTTCATAAAATTTATTTTACCGCTTCTGTGAGAGGAATTTTAGAAATCTAAGAGACATGATTGATATTAGTAAGTAAAATGTGGTTCAATAAGATAAAAATAATTCTGGTGAATAGTAACTTTTAACTTTTATTTAACACGTTTAGAAGTAAATAGGGTAATTAAAGGTAAAAATGACATTAATATTAACAAATGTCATAATTCTATTGGATAATTTTAATTAGACCAAAAAAAATATTAGGAAAAAAAATATTATCCTTTAGGTCCACTTGGATTAGAAGAGGACATTTTTTTAAAGAATAGTTAAAAGAGTTTATGTCAATGTTTAATAACTAAAACATTTTTAATATAGGGTTATACATAAGATAAATTCGATTATAAATATTCATTAGTAAGATAAAAGGATTTCATACATAATGGTATTTTATTTAAAAAAATTAGAAATTATATAATTTAATTTATTTATAAAACAATGATGATGCAGTAATTATATTATTAATGAAAGATTGAAATAATTGATATTATAAATATCCATATAATTATGTTTGATATTTTTAATGAATTAAACTAATTTTATAGGTTACTATGACATATTTTTATTGATTAAATGAGTTTTTTTCGAAGTAATAATGTTGTTACGAATTTCACAAAATCAAAATACCAAATAGTGTCAAAAGTGACATAAAAGAGTTTTTAAAACAAATATTATATTATTAACTGATATACTATTCCTAAAAATCAATGGTTCGGCCAAAGGACTTAAAATATTTTTATATCTGTCATTAATGAACCACTTGAGGATCTATTGGAAGTTTATAGTATGTTTATTAACCATATAATATAAAAATACCAAGAGACGTGGTAAATGTAAAACTAATTAACTAAGAGTTAAATCTAAATGATAAGGTTAATATATTGATCCAAACCTGTCTAAAACCTATTGGTTGAGTGGTTCTCTACCCATACCCACCTTAGAATTTAAATAATTTATTTTCTATCCATTATAAACCGAATATTAATTTACTATAAAATAATATTTCTATCTATTCCTAAGGTGCCCATCACCCCTCTTATAAAAGGGCACTCCCCCTTCTCTATAATTAACACCCTCAATTCCATTTGGTCCGGCCAAACCCTACAAAAATACCCTATCAACTGTCCTCTTTTCATTCTAGAGGCCCTCCTTTAGTCAGAAAGCCAACCTAAGGAGCCCTTTTGATCAAATCAAAAGGAAGAACCCGAAGAAGAGGTAAATATTTCATCAACTCTTTCAAGTTCTTTTCTTCTTACACATGTTATTTTTTTGTTATTTCTATTATAAAATAATTAATTTAGTATCTTATATATACTAAGATGTTATTATAAATATTTTACAACCATATTAATTATTCTATCCATCCTTTGAATGACATGTCACCATACGTACGTACGTACGGCTTACCGTCTCCACGTCGTGGTGTAATTGTTATTCAATACATTATTATTTGGATGAGTATAATAATGACATGTAATTGATATAAATAAAAAATATAACATGATAATGATTCTGTATATATGATATACCGTTCAATTATATATTATTTAAATATCAGAAAAATGATATTGTCGCTCGGGCGTAAGTACGGATTACCATCTCCATGAATGTGATGATATTCATTCCCCATCATATCCATTCGAGACTAATTTTCATTATATTATTAAAAATATTGTTTAAATACTTAATATCATTATGAGTATCAATAATATACATCCTATCCATAACAAACATTACTTATGTAAAAAATAATATAAATGAAAATTAATCAGTTAACACCTGAAATGACGATAATACTAAGATATTATTAACGAAGCAATGTTAAAAAATCATATATGATATCATATTAATATATATGATTCTTGTATAATTTAATAAAAATTATTTCACCATTATATAGGAGGTTAACCTACCCTCAACCATGGAAAAGTACAAGGTAAGGGTTAATTCTACAATCTCTTCATTATCCGAGGTTGTTCATATATAATTATCTACTCGGACCACTTTATCATCCACATCCTTGTTTCATAAAAATGTCTTTCAAAACATTTTTATTATTTAATAGAAAATTATTTAAAGTCATTTATAACCTTATTTGACCTTATATGTTTTTGAAAGGAATATTTCAGTTTTTTTACAGAAAAATTACTTGTTGACCTTTTCAACATATTTATGGTAAGAATGTTTTTTTAACATATATGGCGGGTGCAGATATTTTCTGCCATTATAACATATTCAAAGCTTACCTTAAGAGATTATAAGAATATCTTCAAAATAAATTTTTTCATTAAAATTATGTGACTCTTAAATGATTTCAAAATAGAAAGAGATAGTTCTCTAAAAATGATTTAATTTCATCTATGTCAACATCCTTTGATGGATTTTAAGATTTTTTGAAGTTGATTTATTTTGATATAAAACTTCCTTATGGTATTGAAGGTTTTGTGATATGATTGAATGTGGATGTGTTATTTCATACCATTCATTGTTTATGGATAAAGAATTTATATTTCGTATGACAGTTTTAATAGGAATTTTTATGTTATGTTTAAACCTTTTCATACGAGGAATGCATTGGACATAGTAAGTGACGGGTGTTGCTCGCTATAGCTACTCGATACATAGGTGGGCCTCATGAGAAAAAATAGTGTCTTGGAACAAGGCCTTGAAAAAATATTGTTTGTAGTCTTGGTACAAGGGCAAGACTATGTGGTTATGAAGTCTGGCATTATGAATTTCCTCATTATGAAAGTGGCTAATGATATTGCATGTGATTATTCTACTAGTATAATATCCATGTGAGTAAGTGAATGTAATTATTTTGATTTATATTTTCCATATTGAGATAAAGTTTTTGTTGAAAAGGATTTTTTTAGTTTTATACATTGCCTTAAATGTTTATTATTATTTATGAACGTTTCCTCTATATTGTTATCATTACTGAGCATCTGATCTCACCCATTTCTATGTTTGATTTTTCCCAGGATGCGAAAAAGTATATTGTGACAGACCTTCAGAGATTGTCTATGGGATCTCTGTGTTTTCTATGGAAACATTGTTGATGTAGTTTTCCATTTTATCGTGTAATATAAACCATATGAATGTATCTAGTACTTCCAAGGCTACTAAACTAATCGGTCTTTCGAGACCTAATCTTTTGTGATCATGAAAATGATATGTAATAATGCACAAACAATGGGATTATAGGGTTGGGCGTTACAGTTGGTATTTGAGAAAGTTTATTATTAAACCTTGGAAGCTTGATATAGATAAAATCTGATTAGAGCACATAGCCATAAGATAGACATTGAGGATTGTTATAGAAGAATATCCTAGAATTTTGGTATTGTTGAGATTTTGGGAGATTTCCAAGCAATACATCCATGTATGGATATGTGCAGGTAGAGGTGGCTCTGGCAGAGATGTACCTAGGGGTAAAACCCAAAAACACTACTTTGAGCAAGACTAGAACAGGAACTGGTGCACGACAACAGGCCTTGTTGCACTCTTGGTTACGACACTCCTGGGGGATATTCTTAGGATAATTCCCATTTTATTTGAAAACCATTATGAAGGGTTTATGAGTATATACTTTCTCAAAGAAAACATTTTTATGATTATGGATTATATCCATAAACTGTTCAATTTATGTTATGTGTTTTACAAGTACAGAATTATGTATTTCGATTCGTAAACTAATCTAGTTGATACCATTGTTTAGAAATGGCACCTAGTGGAAGGAATGGAAACCGTATCAATTCATTCACTCCAAGTAGTGATTTCCCTCATGCTCAACATAATTATAGTAGAGCTGGTGATACAACTGGTGCTGATTAACTTATCATTATATTGGGACAAATCACTCAGGTTATGAATAATAACCTTACTCATATGGATCACCCTGATCCGCAGCGTGGAGGAACAATGTTAGATCGCTTCATGAGGAAAAAACCACCAACATTTAATGGGCGTACAAATCCATTGGTAGATGAGAAATGGATAATTTCCCTACAGAATATATTTCAGGATTTAGGGAGTAGTGAAAGGGAAAACGTTGTCATGGTAGTTTATCGCCTCACTAGAGATACTGATCATTGGTGGTCATTTATTCAAAACACAAAGGAGGATAATGAAGTATCAAGAATGGAATGGAGGGAGTTTAAATATATTTTCTTAGAAAAATACTTTCCTCATGACCAAGGAGCGGATATGGAAAGATAATTTCTCAGTCTGTGGAAAAAGAAGGATAAGAATGTTAGAAAAGTATGAGGCTAACTTTACAAGGATAGAAAGGCATGCTGTACATTATATATGTAACCCAAAAAGTAAGATTGACCATTTCGTTGATGGGTTAAGCCCATTTCTCCATTGAGAATTAGTATCACAATCCTCATCATCGTGCGAAGATATAGTCTCGTGTGGTATCAAGAAAGAAAAGTAATTCTCTAAATCTTTTTACAATATAGTAAAGAAAGAGAATAAGGGAATGGTGGAGCAAGATACAGATAAAGGGAAAAAGGGAAAGTAGTATTTTCCATGATGTGATAATTTTGGGATGAATCACCATGGAATATGCCCAAAGGGAATGGGATTTTTTACAGGTGTGGGGAAAAAGGCCACCAAGCTTGTGATTGCAAGGGGAAGAAAGAGGTTGTCAATGTTGAATGATATAATTCTAGAGAAATGGTTCATTATACAAATGAATGTCCTATGTGTCAGGGAAACCTGCCTTAATAAGGCCAAGGGATCAAGGCCATGCTTATTCTGTTACTACAGTTCAAGTGGATTAATTAATGTATTTGTGTTTTTGGACTCAAGGATTATATTCTAGTTATAAGAATAATGTGATATATATATGTATTGTACTGTAGTAATTTTTTTCATTAAGGTTTTAATATTATTAAGGTAATCATATTTTCAGTATGTGACAATAATAGAAACTTTACTTTTTTGTGGAATCTGATGTTACAATTGATTTTGGAATTTAGATACCTTTTATAGAGATTCTGGAAAGAGGTATTTTGGATAACTATAAAGGTTGGAATGGATTAAGTTGAACATTGGATAGTATTTTTTAAGGTTAATACCTTTATTATTGTTATTTTTTGAATATTATATTATTATAGTTTTAGGAAAAGGACAACCTGCAGGTCGAGCAAAAACCCATCGCGTCGGACAAAGATGTAGGAATCAAACCGTCAACTATAGTGAAAAAAGCTTTTATTACATACCACTAGCCTACAGTAAGTCCCTGGTTATTAAAAAATATTTTTCTTCATTTAAATGGTAATATTTGAAAACTTATACGATTAGTATAAATATAATATTTTTGAGTTATGATATCTTTTAGAGTGAAAGATGAGTTTGTGGTAGAAATTAGTTTACGGATGAAACTCTACTTATTAAGGGTATATATATATATTTCAATTATTAAATGAATAAATTAATTCATAAACTTTAGATAATGGATATTAAAACCAAAAATGTGTTATCCGAATAACTTATGTTTTTTTTGAACTATTGATATTTTAAATCATCATAGATTGATGGCTTTAATGCTCTCAATTTTACACTTGTTTGTGATTGATGACCTCAATCACTCTTTATAAATATTTACGGTTCTCCTATAATTACGTGTCTAAAATTTCCACCAATGTTATACTATTAAAAACCCTTATTTGGTGGTGACATTCTCATTTCCCTTTCCGTCTTATTAAAAGTAAATTTTATTAACCCTATTTCAGATGTGGGTTTTTCACAAAGGTATTTTCTATTTAAATACTTTTATTTTTAATGAATAATTTCAAATTTCAAGGACACAATTTATTGAATGAGGGAAGAATGTAACACCCCAAGATTCAATGGTACGTTTCCCTTTAGATAATGCAATAGCATGCATTATACACAACTTCGAGATTCTAACACACCACGAACAATCAAATAAGAATTTATGAATAGTAATATCCTCTTTTCGAAATATTATAAATCTTATATTTCAAAATGGTCTTCATTTTTGGATTTAGAATATCGAAATTAGGTTAGGGTGAATTTTTTGTATTTTTCTGAAAATATTCAATTTTGGATAAATAGTGAAAAACACTACGTTATCGGTTAAAAACGAATTTTTATTTAAATAATTATTTATTTTATTTACATTTATTTTAATTCCAAACAGATACATGATTCATATATAAGTTCAATTTAATTCATTTGAGTCATTTTATAATAGGTTTAGATATAAAAAAATTGTATTGAACTTTTACCGTTTTTACACACCTCCTATGAGATTTTGCAAATCTGCATAAAACATAATTTTACTGCTTCTATGAGTGGAATTTTGAAAATCCAAGAGCCACGATTGATATTAGAAAGTAAAATTTGGTAGAAGAAGATAAAAATAATTTATGGTGAATAGTAATTTTTGACTTTTGTTTTTCACGGTTAAAAGTAAATAGGGTAATTAAAGGAACAATTAAAATTAATATTACCCTAACACATGTCCTAATTCTATTGTATAAGTGTAATTCGACCAAAAACAACCTTAGGAATAAAATATGATCCATTATGTCCAATTGTATTAGATTAGGAAATTTTTTATTGTTTTATTTAAAGAAGAGTTAAAAGAGTTAAAATCAAAGTTTAATAACTAAAACATTTTTAATATAGTGTTATACATAAGATAAATTCCATTATAAATATAAATTATAAAGATAAAGAGATTTACTACGTAATGTTATTTTATTTATAATTTTTAGACATTAAATAATTTAATTTATTTATGACACAATGAGGAAGTAGTAGTTACATTATTAATGAATGATTGAAATAATTGATATTATAAATATACAAGCAATTATAATTTGAAATTTTTAATGAATTACACTAATTTTATAGTTAAATATAAAATGCAAGGGTTGATTAAGTGATTTTTTTTCGAATTAATAATATTGTGATGAATTTAACAAAAAAAATACCAAATAGTGTCATAATTGACATATAAGAGTCTAAAACAAATATTAAATTATTAATTGGTATTCTTTTCCAAAAAATATATGGTTCAACCAAAGGCCTTAGATATTATTATATATGTCATTAATGAACCCCTTGAGGTTCTTTTGGATGTTTATTGTATGTTTATTAACCATATAATATAAAAATATAAAGAGACATGGGTAATGTCAAACTAATTAACTAAGAGTTAAATCTAAAAGATAAGGTTAATATAGTAACCCAAACCTGTCTAAAACCTATTGGTTGAGTGGTTTTCGACCCATCTTCACCTTATCCTTTAAATAATTTATATATCAGCCATTATAAACCGAATATTAATTTAATATAAAATAAAATTTCTAGCTTTTCCTAAGGTGCCCCTCACCCCTCTTATAAAAGGGCACTACCCCTTCTATCTAATTCACACCTTAAAACCATTTTTCTCGGCCAAACCCTGACCAAATACCCTATAAACTGTCCTCCCTTCATCCTAGAGGCCATCCAATTGTCAAAAATCCATCCTAAGGTGCCCTTTTGATCAAATAAAAAGGAAGAACCGGAAGAAGAGGTAAATATTTCATCACCTCTTTCATGTTCTATTCTTCTTCCACTTATTCATTATTTGTTATTTAAATTCTAAAATAATAAATCCAGTATATTGTATATAATCTTATTTTATTATAAATATTTTACAACAATACTAATTATTCTATCCATCCTTTGAATGGAATTTCATCTTACGTGCTTACGTACAACTTACCGTCTCCACGTCGAGGTGTAATTGTTATTCAAGACATTAATATTTGGATGGGTATAATAATGTGGTGTAATTAATGTAAATAATAAATAAAACATGATAATGATTCTCTATATATGATATAACATCGAATTATATGTTATTTTAATTTCAAAATAATGATATTGTCGCTCGTGCGTACATACGGATTACCGTCTCCACGAAGGCGATGAGATTCATTCCGCATCGTATCCATTCAAGAATAAATTTCATTAGATGATTAAAACTAATTTTTAAATAAATAATATCATTATGAATATTAATAAGATAAATCCTATCCATAACAAACATTACTTTAGTAACAAAGCATATAAAGGAAAACGAATCAGTTAACACCCGAAACGATGATAACACTAAGATATTATTAACAAATCAATGTTAAAGGATCATATATGATATCATATTAATTTATATGATTCTTGAATAATTTAATAAAAATTATTTCAACCTTATACAGGATTTTAACCTACCCTCGGCCATGTAAAAGTATAAGGTAAGGGTTAATTCTACAATCTCTTAATTATCTAAGGTTGTTCTTATATAATTATCTAGTGGGACCTCTTTATCATCCACATCCGTGTTTCATAAAAATGTCTTTCAAAACATTTTTATTATTTAATAGAAAATTTTTTAAATTCATTTATACCCTTATTTGACCTTATACATTTTGAAAGGAATCTTTTCTTCATTTTCCAAACAGGGTACTCTTTGACCTCTCTATAAATTTAAGGTAAGAATGTTTTTTTAACTTATATGGAGGGTGCGGTTATTTTCCACCATTATAACATCGTCAAAGATTCCCTTACAAGATTATAAGAATATATTCAAATTAAATGTTTTATTTA
The DNA here is from genome assembly GCA_963277665.1 of Viscum album. Classification (NCBI taxonomy): domain Eukaryota; kingdom Viridiplantae; phylum Streptophyta; class Magnoliopsida; order Santalales; family Viscaceae; genus Viscum; species Viscum album. Next base: position 619,293,871 of record OY728167.1, on the reverse strand, counting down.
TAATTATGTGACTCTTAAATGATTTCAAAATATAAATAAATATTTTTCTAAAATGATTTTAATTACATCTATGTCAACAACCATTGGTGGATTTTATGTTTGTTTGAATATGATTTATTATGATACAAAACTTCTATATTTTATTAAAGTTTTTTTGATATGTTTGACTATGGATGGGTTATTTCATACCATTCATGGTTTATGGATAATTTATTGACATTCTGTATGCTAGTTTTAATACTAATATTTATGTTATGTTTAAACATTTTCATTTGAGGAATGAATTGGACTTAGTAAGTGATGGATGGAGCTCGCTATAGCTCCTCAATGCATTGGTAGGTCTCATGAGACAAATTGGTGACTTGGAGCAAGGCCTTGAAAAAATCTTATTTGCAGTCTTGGCACAGGGCCTTGACTATGTGGTTATGAAGTCTAGAATTATGCATTTCATCATTATAAAATTGGCTATTGATATTACATGTGATTATTCGACTAGTAGAATATCTATGTGAGTATGTGAATGGAATTATTTTGATTTATATTTTCCATATTGAGATGAAGTTTATGTTGAATAGGATTTTGTTTTATTTTTATACATTTCCTTAAATGTTTATGCTTATTTATGAATGTTTCCGCTATATTGTTATCCTTACTGAGCATCTGAGCTCACTCCTTTCTATGTTTTATTTTTTGCAGGATGCGAAGAAGTATATTGTAACAGAACTACAGGGATAGTCTATGGGATCTCACTGTTGTTATAGTTTTCCTTTTTATTATGTAATGTAAACCTTATTAATGTATCTAGTACTTCCAAGGCTAATAAACTAATCGGTCTTTCGAGACATGATCTTTTGTGATCATGCCAATGATACGTAATAATGAACCGACTCTAGGCTTATGGGGTCTGGGCGTTACATATTGTCTGTTCTATATTAGTTCTTTATTTAAATTCCATTATTTTCTATTTATATTCGAGATATAACAATATTCATTATTGTGTGATATATCAATGTTCTCTATATAGAGGATATATCTATTTTAACATTAATTAGATAAACATGAGCATGATTTGAGGTTGGTTATATATATGATTGAGACTAACGTATATTTTATGTTAACATTTGGTAGTTCTATGAAGGATATATGTTTGGTTACGTTTATTCTCTTAGGTGAATATTTTTTTTGATCCCACAGTCTATTTGGCATGCATCATATTGGATTGCAAGGATTAAATATTAATTTTTCATTTAAAAAAAATGAAAACATGGAGACCCTTGAATTCTCTTAGTGAGGATGGCGTGGTAGTTAGAAAATATGTTTTACTAAAGAATTCACCTTAGTATTCTACCCCATCTTATTGAGTAGTTTATTCTTTGGAGCCACTACCTCATAGAGTCATTCATATAGAAATTATTCTTGGTAGAGGAGTATAGATGACCCTAGTTCACTACCCACATAAATACAAGGACCATATTTTTTAATTCTTTCTAGAAATTTGAGGGCCCATTACTTTACTGTATTAGTTATATAATATTGGAGGTATTTTCGACAAATTTTGGAGACCAGATGACTAAATTGTCAAACTATTGTCGATTATTCTTCAGGGTTATTAAATCCATGGGGGATAACATAGGTCAAGATGGAATATGTGGCGATCTTTCATGGGATTCCTTTAAGAACTACTTAGTTGGGGAATTACCTCTAGATATTCGGAAACAAGATTATTCCCATAAATTTTTATAGATTCTATTAGTATCCATGATCATTTCTTCATACTCTTCTCATTTCAAAATATTGCCTCTTTATTCTACATACTTGGAAATAAATTATTTATAGAAGTCTACGAAGATCAATATTTTTCTTCATTATTCTATTATTATCTATGTTTAGTTTTTGTGCCTAATTATATACTAGTCGTATCTTTGGATGTCTATGAAGAATTAGAATGACATGGAGGAGTATCAAATAATTAGTATTATTCCACATTTTAGAACTCAGTTGGGTTGAACATATATGGTGGTGGAGAGTGTCTCTTATGTACGTAGGAAGATAAAAACTATGGATATAAAAGAGTGTGGGGAGGATTTTATATTACTTTTTAGTGCTTCAATACTGGGATTTGCAAACATTATCGTAGGATCAATAGAGCAACTCATAGAAACTATCATTAGTGTGAAAAGGAAGGGAACCTATAAAATTTATCCTACAATGATTCATGTATAACATTACAAATGGGTGAATTCTTGGTATACACTATGAATCATTAATATAGATGAGTTCCCCAGTAGTAGGTTCAATCATTGAGGAATCTGTTGATTCATGCATCTCCTTATTAGGTCCATGGAGGTGAATAAGGATGCGTTTATATAGTGCATAAATCTCCAAATGATGGTGGAGAGGGATCATATAATGTGAACATATAGATCTGGTCACTTCTACAATATCAATTAATAAATATCATATTGGTGATTCCCACTACATTATATTGGAAAAATTTATTCTCCATCATAACTAACCAATCAAGTTATATTGTCCATTTCATTCCTTTAATACAACATTTGTTACGAAATAGGACAATCATTAGTGATTCTCAATGATTCTTATACTGGATACTATTTTTAGACATATATGATAATTTAAGATTTTGGAGATGATGTGCTTCTATGTGACTATTGGAATTTACTAGATGATAATTTTTTTAACACATAATGATTCCTATCAGATATATATTTCTTTTAAAACCCCTAAGAAGAGATGTGAATGACGACTAGTGAGTAAAATTTTGGTGGATGTTGAGTGGGTTCATACACGAGCCATTATGAGATGATTACAACATAGAATGCAAAAAAATCAGTGTTTCTATGGATATTTGTTATCCCCATAATTTGTTTCACCATTTATGGATCTCTACTAGTGTTTCACCCATAATGAATTCACATGATCTCATTGATAGTTGATTTGAGGTCAACATTGTATTCATGCATGGCGAGAACCCCATTTTGATACCCCATTGTTAAATAGAACTAGATGATTTGAAGGATTCCAATGTATAGACTGATGAATTTCAATTGAAGGGTTTTATTAGTCCATTTATGTCACTATGGGGTGAACATATTCTATTTTACATTAAGGTGGATGGTAGTAACTGGTTAATTATAGATTAATATGAGATGAATTACCTAAATATAAATAATTTTCATCGTTTTCTAAGGATATAATGTTACATTGGTAAAATCATTGGCATCCACTTGAACTTCATTATCGATCATAAATTAGGAAATCAACAGTTTTTGGTAATGTTGGAGGAAATTATGAAGATAATGATTAGGAATAGACATGGGATATATGAGTAACTGGTGATGCCCATAAGAAAAAAGAATTCACCAACATTTTACATGGTATACATAAATAAAATCATCCACCCATAGCATTACTAATTCGATGTGGTGTTAACTGATGATATCCTTATTTAATCACTTACCCTATACCAGAATTCCAGACATATTGTGATACTATTTATTAAAAATAATGCATATTGGCATTATTCCAATCTATTGAAGTGTAAAATTTGGATATAAAATGGGAAATTATTGGGTAATTTTGTTTCTATGATAGTAATATCAGAAAATTCATAGAAAATAGGATCAATAATATTATAGACACATCACTTATACATGTCTGTAATCAGGATCATTCAGGGTTTAGTGGGGTACTATTTGTGTTTTTTCTATTAATTCCCCAATTTATATGCTCCTATGATTACACTAACAATTTCATGTGTGTTGTTATAGTAGAATGACTAGTACACAGGGTTTTGTATGAGTATAAGATATGGTTGATAATAAATAATATATTTATTATTTTTGAGAAAAATCTGGGTAATCTATATATCATGATGCAATAGGATTTGGATTGGGGAAAATATTGGTAATGAGTGATCATTTTGTAGCTTACAGGTTACATCAGTAGTGAAACCATGAGAGGAACTATCCCAACAATTCCATAGAGATGGTAGGTGTGGTCCAAAAGTTGATGTGATGGTAAAACACTCTCTTTGGTGAATATTTTATTATCTTTAAGTACCACATGATCCTCTACTCAATGTTCTCATTTAGGGATGTTAACAATAGGATTAAATGATCGATATAGTTCCTATAGATAATATACTAGGAAATGGAAATTCCACCATGTAAAGGTAACATAATTTTATATTTTCTATACTATAAGATGAAATTATTTTAGGAGTATAATAAATATTCCATAAAGGAATAATAACACATGATGATCTTTTTTTACTAGAAGAGGATTGAAGAATTCAATGAACAGGTAATAATGACATGTTCCCTCATAGTAGTAACATCATTTTTTTAGACTCTGTTAAATCTAATAAAGAATTTGATATGGAGTGTGCTTTGATGTAGGTATATATGGATATTTGTGACTTGATACCTCTGTGGTCATTGAATAGTAATAATGTTAGCTTATTACATTCAATAATTTTATTCCAAACATCTATCACGTAGTAAATGATGATATATTTACATGCCTAAAAATAGAGGTTCATTATATAGTGAAATAATGTACAATGAAATTGTGAAATAGTCTTGGTTGTTATGGATAAAGAGGGATAATTCTATATTATTTTCCTGATTCCATAAAAGTGAGATGATTAATTTTAATCACCAACATAATATAAGTTTTCTCTATCCACCACTCATGCCTATTTGTAAGCGAGATGAAATAATTGTGTACTTTTAATTGGGTTAGCCAACACATCAGGGAGCCATGACATGTTTTAGGATATTATTGACCAACTAATGAATGTTTCTCATTTCATATAAATTAGTGAGAATCACTATATATATGAGACTGGGAAGACATATTTCTATAAGAATATATGATATCATGGGGTTCCATTGACAATTTTATATGTCAAAGACACTAATTTTAAATCATCGGTTTGGAAGGGTTTTTAGAAAGCTATTTGGACTTAGTTGAGATTTATAATATTGTAGAATCCTCAGAAAGAAAGACTGTTAAAGCCACTGATTCATTTATTTGGGGATATTCTTATGTCCTATCTTTTTGAGTTTAGAGGAGATGAGTATGAAAAACTAGAATTGGTAGAGTTATCAAAAAATAAAAGGATTAAATTGAAAAGGAATCTTATGATGCTATTTATAGTAGGTAGTTTCATTGACTGTATTATTGGAATAAGGTTGATGAAAAATAGTGGTGGGGTCTTATATTGTACATGTGACATCTAAGAGAGTTTGGTTGATTAAAAATTGTTTGATCACTTCTCAAAGTAGATTTATGCCTTATTACAATAAAATTAGTATACCTTTATAATTTGATTTACATTATTAGTGTTTTTTAAGAGTGACACCTCAAATAATCTTTTATAGTTTGAAAAACATGTGAAGCTATTACAGTGATATGTCAGATGAATTAAATTATAATAAGAGTTAGATGTTATCCATAAATAAAAGCCTATATTATTTCATAAAAACTAGATTAAAAAATTCCGATGGAAGTATTTTTTAAATATTATATTTTCAAGAGAGAGAAAAAATCATAAGGTAAAACATAATGCCGGAAAATATTGAAAGTGGTGAAACCTTAAGATATAATCCCAAAAGAAAAAAAATGGAATATTAAGAAGAAATTGAAAATGTATATATAAGTATGTTATTATTTGATTCACATTATCAATGTTGTAGATATTTTCCATGAGAGATAAATCGTACCATTTTTGGAACCTGGAACAATGGTGTAGGTTTAAAATTCCTTATATAGGTCTCAGTAACCTCATTATCTTTCTATTTCAACAATGTTAAAAATTACCACAATTTAGGAATTAATATAATTTTTACCTCCACATGAACTATATAGGCCTCCCCTAAATTCCCCATTATGATTTCGGATGACTGCTCTAATGGTAGATGTCCATGTATTTCATCGTGAAACCCTATCCATTTTACTTTTACTCTATTTATAGAATAGATGAATCCAAATTACATATATCATTCTAGGAGGTCAGAAATTCCAAATGGTGATAACAATCATAAGATCCATTATATCATGAATTGAATTTTTTTTGTGGCCATTTTTATTTTTTTCATACTTTTCACATTACCCATAAATTTAAACAATATCGGATTGAAAATTTTATAGTTCATTATCATGTATGTTTTTAAGGACTATATTATATTAATAAAATTATCATAGGCCAAACACATAAGGTTTTAATGATACATAGAATGAGAAATCATAAAGATATAATTGAGGTGATACTATAGGATGGTTGTCCAAATAATCATTACTTCATAAATTTCTGATAAAATATTCCATAGAACTATTGCTGTAATCAAAATCATTAAAAAATCGTTAATAACTTCCCTATTCTGATTACAAAAAACAAACATATAGATTAATGAAATTTTAGTAGATTGATATATGGAGTCTACTAGAATCTTGGAGTTCAATGTCCTCTATATGAGGTTGAATATAGAAATAGATATCAAGTTTCAATTCATTATTCCCACCTTTATGTTCACATTACCATGTAAAGAAGCAATATATTTGAGTTTAGAAGTGAGTATTCCATTGGATATCAGTCCCTATAAGAGAATTTCATCACTATTGATGAAGTTTTTCTTCGATACCACTTCCTTGATTTTAGTAGGAAGCATATCTAGTGGATTATATTTTTTCTCCTTAATAGACATGGTTTTATCCAATGATGAATCATGGTAATTTAAGAGTTCAAAAAGTTGTTTAATTGTCTAATTTCCAAAACAAATTATGGATTAATTGATATTAAGTATGGGAGTGTGCTTTAATGTTGTAAAAGGAGTTCTTGATTGAATTCCAAATTGATGAATCCATATTATTTAATTTTCAACATTTAACCCTACTCAAACTAAGAAACTCTAACTTCTCATCGATAATAATCCAAATAGACATATCAGTTAGAGATCGATTAAATTTTAATTTTTTTAATACTATGTATTCCATGATAAATCAATTGAAAACATTTCTTATAGGGGATATTAATGTTCAATATCTGAATGATTCCCAAATCTAGAAAGTATTTTCAATAGATATATTGAAACTCACAATAAGGGGGGCATGCTGTTTATAAAAAATGATTGAAACAAATTCAAGAAATTGAATGCTTATATAAGATAGATCATAGAATCTATGAATAGAAAATTATCTTTCTAGTAGTCTAATTGGTTTCTAATCAGATATACAATATTGCTGAAAATCCGCACATTATTTTTCTCCAAAACATTGGTACACTAGCAAAAAAATAAAGGTAACATACCTTCTCTAATTCCATGATCATTGATAATGTTAACATTACTACAAGTATGAATATTCATTCTAATGAATATGATTTATTTTTATAGCTGATATCCAATCATATAAAAATTTCATAATGAAAAAGGCACATCCTTTATGTATTATATTTTATCATTTCACCATGAATGAAGTGTATTATATCATTAGTATATAATAAGTAGATGGAAGCATCATGTAATCTTGAAGCTATGATTGGTTTCATATTTTCATTATCAACCCAAATGAGTGGATTTAATCATAGATAACCATCAAACATGTTGAAATAGTTGGATGAAATGGGATCACATTTTTTGAAACCTCCAGAGAATGAAATTTAACCCTCGTGAGATCCATTAATAGAGACTAAAATATTTGATGAACAACCAGTGAAGATTTTAGATCGGAGAAAGATATAACATCAAGGTAATATGGACCCACATATTTTAATTATAGGGAACTAGAGATAGATCTAAGTTACATATTACTGATAGGTCGATGGTCAGGATCAATGGCCAATATTGTTTAAGTAGAATAAATATAGGTACTTCTTGAGGATGAGAAGTCATTAGAGGTCTATACTTGTAACATCATCACAAAATACTAGGTATGAGATTTAATAACACTATTAAATTAACGTTATAACTATTGTTTCATCTGTTATTTGGGTGTTTTAGAGGATAGTTTTAGTATAGGATGATTGGGACTCAATGGATGGATGGATTTGTAGAGTTATGCTTTTATGATGGAAAAACATTGGCCACATGGTAGCTGGTGGACTCTACTATCTAGTTAGTGGGGATATATTGGGTTTTTAGAAAACTACAGACACCACTAAATAGCTAGTGGGTGCCAATGGATAGTTAATGGTTGTATTTGAATCCAAGTAGTTCTTTTATTCAAACTTGCTACCTAGTGGATCATTTTTGAATGTCCAATGAATATTTTCCATATATTTTTAAGTCAAATTTTTCCCCTATGATAATACAAAAAATATGACCCTGGCATTATATTTCAATCATGGTACTTCCTCTCTTGATTCTTGAGAACCCCCTCCCCACTTCCTTTCATCAATCCTTATATTTTCACCATTAGATCAATCTGGTGATTCTAGATCAGTATTATTTATATTCATAATAAATAATTTCCACTTATTCTTTATGATATGTGAGTTTATATATGAAAGATATTTCTTTTCCATGAAGATCTGAAGAAGAACTATTCCCTCCTTCATAGACCAGTGTGAGATCTACAATTTTAGTGACATCCATTCGACCATAGATATATCTCTTATGAATTTTACTAATTTTCCTAAATTTAATCATAGATCAAACTCATTGTGAAATTATTCATCTTGAATGTCATATTGGATCTCTATTCTGATGATAGAATGATGGCGGATTGATTCATTTTTGACTAAACATAACATTATTTTTTAATCTGATATGGAATTTATGATCTGTTAATTATTTTATAACATAATTGGTTAATTGGTATATTATTCAATTATATTTTCAATACTAGTTCCATTGAAAGACTTTGTAATGTATTTGATCATACAAATACCCTTATTAGCAATGAGACTTACTGTTTATCATTCCTAAAAATATTCATTGATGAAATAGAACCCTTTATAGGAATCATTTATGTGAAAACGTTTTTTTTCATTGGTGCAGATTGTGTTTGCGGCTTTGATCATTGGATAAATATTAGATTACTTCAACAATATGATTCATGTATAATGTTCCATTCTATTTAGGACCTATGTATAAAATTCTCGACTTCATATAATTTTTATGATGGCATATCATTATTTATAATTTGTGATAGTAATCTCATGTGTGTCTACCCCATGAGACCCACATATGATCTTTGATTCCTTATGTGTTATAAAGTAACTTGTAATCCATGTTGTATTTGATTACATGTACTTTTATTCTGATTTTATATGTATATATGTTTCTCTAGAGAGGTGAGCATGAGGTCATGTATGTCACTCGCTTAGACCCTATGGCTTAGATTAGGGTGATGAAAATCTTCTTTACCTCTTTCTTAAACATGATATTCAGTGATTTTTCTTTAGAATATTTTACAAATTATTTGTGCTGACATTTTACTTTTACGAAATTTAACTCTAAATAAATAAGTGAATTCCAGAAATATTAAATTTCAATAACATATATTTCAGAGACAATTTAATTTTTAACCTATGATGTCTGTTATGATTATTATGTATCATATTACTTACTCTCACATATTGATGCCTTTCAAAATTGTATATTCCGAGTTATTGTAGTCACACTAATGTATATAGGTGGATTTTTTCATTTTCCAATTCATATTCCTTGGATCACAGTATTACACTTATATATAGTAGGGACCTTCCAACATGTTTCCATCATAATCTAAAATATAATTTTAAGCTCATATATTGTATAGACTCATAATGTAACATTTATATTAATGTTTAACCAATTTTACATTCCAGAGTGGGTTTTAAGTCACTGTAAAATATTCATTACATATGATCATTATGACACTTATGTGTTTCCACTGAAAATTTTAAATATTCCATACCTCCGTGAAATTTCAGTTCCAACCCAAATTTACTAAACATCTTTAAATCATCTCAAAATAACATCAAGAATTCTTATTAAATATCAATCCCCTACAAAACATCTCAAGAATTATTAATTTACATTATGGATTCATTGAACATTCACAAACTTTTCAGATCGATTAAAATGGAATACTGAATCATATAATAATCTCCTTGAGAATTTATTTGAATCATCTCTTCCACTATAATTCCTACTTAAAAGTTAAATTTTTATATATATCATCTATAATATTTATTTTTTTGAATACATTAGCCATTATGCTTAATAATCCTTGGATGAATCCTCATATATCAAGTAAGGTCTTATCATTAACATCATATATTTAATAGGTTTTCATTATCCAACATTTATTACTCATAAATCTATTATAGACTATTCTTATTCCTTCCATTATCATTATTTGATGATTCAATAAATTATTAACTCAATTATAAATAGATTTTTATCTTCTTTATACCAAAAAATATATATGGTGTCCTATAATTTGATACAAAGATATAGTATCTTATTAAATGAATATTCATTACATAACATTATTATCCATGCTATAACCATAATGGTTTATTATATTTTGATTCTTTGATTAATAAATAACATTTATATAAATGATATACATCATATCACATTATGTTATTCATAATTAGAACCTTTCATAGAGATGAATTATTTAAAATATTTCTTCATTTCCAGATGAAATGGAAACATAATATAGGGTGAAATCATATTCTATGTAATGGTGAAAAAGGATAATTTCAATGATTATTTAATAGTAATGGGAGAATATGGTTATGTGAATATGATAATAACATTATAAAACCATACCCAAAATTTCATAGATCATAAAAAAATTCAAGTAATAAAACATGGTAAATCATATGTCATGATTCATAAAGGGATTAAAAAAATGATCTCTGAGAGTATTCCCTTGGAATACTTCATCTCTTTATTTCATTCAAATGTGTTTATAAAATAATTTTTTTCAAGAGTAACTCCAAATAATATCACTATCTATTGGTTTAACTCTAATTTTCATCATATCCATAGTCATGGATCACTCCCAAGACTTTCATCACTGATAGAGTCCCTTAGAGAAATGTGTTCTCTTATCATTCCAGTACTTATAATCTCAAAAAATATCCATATTTTCCCCATGAATTGGAGGTATATATAATTAAAAGACCTAAAAAATAAAAAAATCATATAAACGAGTTCCAAAATATAAAAAACATTAATCATATCATCATATCATAACCCATGGATTGTAAATGTGAATCATAAAAAATTCATCATTACATCACAGTATAATCCATTGAAAGTTAATATATTTCATCTTCCCCTCATAATTATAGTCATTAACCAACCATATATATAATAATTCTAATATCATTTTATAATATATTTAGTATTGTATAGTTATCAAAAAGTATGTTATCATAGATTATAAATTCCATTCAAGGATTAGTGTAATATTTCATGAGGAAAATAAAATTTTAATTTTTAAATAAATTATTTCAACATAATGAAATAAAAAAATATTAATGGAAAATAATTTAAGTGAAATAAACTATTGAATCATATCATGGATGATTCAATTCATTGAGAGGTTATAATGGTAGGAAATTCTATTCCCATGGGGTATATGAAAATAAATATTCCTCTCTCATTTTTGGTAAAATTTCAATATGAAATCCATGGGTATAAAAAATTATATTCCATTAATAAAAATTAATTAAAATTAAAAAATGAGTTGAAATTTCATTAAAAATTACATGGAGAATAATAATAAATATTTGAAGACATTTTAAAAAAACATGGACATGGAATAAAATGATTCTCAAAAAAATTGAAATAAAGTGTGTTTTCATTAATATATTTTCCAGGTCATTTTAACTAGAAATGTGATGAGAATTATACAATTACATAAATTAAAATTAAAATAAAAAATGTTTTCAAAATAAAATAGGTTTATTAAATAATTATTATATAATTTCTTCAATAAAAATTTAGTGGTAGAAAATCCATATTAAAATGAGAATGAAACTTAAATCCCCTACCTCATGTTTTTTATTTCATAATATTTGTTCAAAACCCCTTTATATTTAATTTATATTTCCTAAAATATACTCCATATCCATACTCATATATATATCTGACCATGTATTATCACTCAATTTTGGAAAATTATTTATTAAAATAAATATTCTGGGTGATAAAAACTTCATATTTCATATATGTTTGAGTTTAGAAACCTTAGTTATTTTAATTTGATAATTTTTTCATAATATATAGAATATTAATCATACCAATATTTTCATATGTAATAATTATATTATCTTTTAAATATACTCATATAAATTGGTGATGTAAAATTAATTACATCACTTTATGGAGATGGGTGATCATACATATGCACGAGTGGTGCTTCTATTTTTCTATTTATGTAAGAAATGAGAATTAAATAATAATTTAACATTTTTGAACAAAAATATTATCTTAAATATATTATATATTCCTTATATCCAACTATAAATAAATAATGTGAATCCTTGAATAAAAAATCCATCATGTAGTACCCCTGGTTTCGGGTATGTATCCCTTGCTTGACACTCTGAGGGAGAAGGGGACTCATATATTTTCGATGATTACACATTCCACATGAATCACCAAGGACAGAAAGTATTTATGGTGGCGAATTTTTATCATCTTGCTACCATTATCAGGTATGTTTTCTCCTCTCTCTATGTATCTTATTTTCTTAAAATCCTTATAGGTGATTTTATAGACTTTTTGTATGTTGCGGAGCCGGTACACGTCGTGTACCAGAAGTACACATCGTTTACTAGTTAAAGGTTTCATTTCATGAATGTGGAGATCACGTTGTGAGTAGGTACACATCGTGTACCTAAGTTACATGTTGTGTAGGGTTTAAATATCTTATTTTTAACCTGAGGCGACAATTTTTTCGGCGTAACATGTCCATTGTAAACTACATGTCGTGACCAAGGGGTACACACCGTTAACCATCTCGTGCCAAATTTAAAGTAATTTGTTTGGTAGTTTCACTCAATTTATTCATTCTATATCTAGTTTCTCTTGATCCTAGAGTACTTCTAGGTGATTTTCAGAGGCTCCCATCCTCAAGGATCGATCTGATCGGATATTCGGGTAAGTGTTCTTCCCATTTTTTCTCCCATAATTGTAAAATATACTTTGATCTACATCTTCTGTCCTCTTGGTTTTTCATATATACAATGATTATTGTTAGATATAGGTTTTTCAGTGCCAAATAAATTGAGTTTTGGATTTTTTTTAATAATATCAGATATCTAAGACCATTTATGTGGAGAATAAACGCAGTTTTTGTGACCGTTCTATGTCCAATGTCTAGTTTCGTCAAAAAATTCAAGGTAGGTGGATTCAATCTCTACTCTTGTTTCTATAATTAATTGTATCAGTTTCAAACTGATTATATTTATTGAATTTTATTTCGAAATTGGTGTGCAAATCTAGGGATAAATCTTCTTTAGTGTTGATTTATGGTTTTGATAGAATTGTGTACTTTATGTGAATTATTTGGAAAATTTGATTAGCATCTTGATTATAAAATGGTAATCTTCAAATATAGTTTTTCTATAAATATTGAAACATTTTTTTGGAAAATGTTTTTCAATAAAAATTTAGTTTTATTGAAATGTATCAAAGGAAAAAAGGGTTTTCTATAAAAGGGATATTTTATTGAAATGTTATTTTCATTGTTTTTTGGAATACATGGTGTGACTGATCATATTCCATTTCTGAGGTTGGATGGAAATATGACCTAGTTCGTAGTGCCAATGTTGAAATGGAACATTGAATATAATTACCTTGAGATGACTTGGCATATCAATGAGAAACTGCTCATTACTATAGAACTGGAATAATAGAGCATGAATGTTTGATTGTATGTATGTGCGGAATGGTTTTGGTAGGAAAAAATATATTTTGAAAAGGTTTTAACGATTTATTAGTATTTTGATTGAATTATGACTTTCTAGAAATTTTTTGTGATATCACTTTTGTATATTTGGTTGCAACGGTATTTAGAACTTGTGTCTATTTAGTTATAAATTATTTTGATAAAATGTTTTATATAAACAATTTAATATAAATTTTCCTAACTCTTCTATCCTAGGGGTATGAGTTGGGAGGTCATTGGGGAAAACCTAATTAGTATTATACTCATCCATAATTTGGCACGTTGGTTCTTTTGTAGATGTTATCTTCAGAGACAGGGGAAAAGGTAATGTATCACACGTTTTTTGCAACACCTCATGATTCTTGGGTTGCTTGGTGATTGGGGAGAATAGAGGTTGTGGAGCATGGAGTCTTTTGTTCACCATGGAGACATTGGTTGTTTACCACTATGTACTTTGTTAGTTTCTTTGCCATATATTTTTGTGAACTCTGAACTTGTTTTAATATGAATAATGTGGTTGAATTTTGATGCATTGTTCAACAATCATTTTGTGAGTTTTTTGGATACGGTTTGTTGTGTTTTTGGTTTATTATTAAAGGGTAAATCATCCCCCAATTTCTTTGAAACCCTTCATCATTTATTGCCAACCTTTGGAATCTTGGTGATTCCACTTAAGTCTTTGTAATTATTTTTTGTACTCTCAAGATAATGGGAATAAACATGTCATTACAAATTATATCATCTTGGTCCTTCCTTTGTAGTATAAATGGTATCATCTTGTTCGTTCATATTATAACAAGTAGTCTTCAGTTTCTACCTCTTCGAGTTGAAATTATTTCTTTTCATTTCCTTGGGTTGTGATCTTAGAAAGTAGTAGGATTGTCATAACATGAAATTTATAGAACTAAAAGACATAGATAACATGTTTATGAAGAACATAATGATTCCATGGAATTGGGGGGAAATGTGTTTTGGAGACACATCTTGGATTGTTAAATCTCATTTTCGTGGGTATAGATATTGATACAATCATGCCATGCATTAGATGAATGACTTCCACTTAGAGTTCATAGATCATTTTGGAGTAATGATTTATGTTTTGAAAATGTTTTTATTTTAGAAAAAGGTTGAAATGGTTTTTTCAAAGAAACGATTTTGACAAAGGAAAGCTTTATGGAATTTTGAAAATTGTTTGATATCCCAAATAAATAATTATTTTTTAAAAAAAATTTGAATGTGAAATGTTTTTTTCAAAAATAAAATTGTGATATTTGATGTGATAGAATTTGAAATGATAATCCATCAGTTTCTAGAGAGTGAGACTTACTAAGTTTTTTTTTTGTTTAGAAAATGGAACACGTTATGTGTTATAGAAACCAACCAGATGAAGGTGTGGAGAATTTGGTTGCATAGGAACCATAGGGGAACCAAGAGATGGTTCATATTATATTCCAATAATTTCAAACTATGGATATGAGGAACTGGCGGGATGATCCATGACATGTGGATCCTTCAATCTAATTCCTGAAGCTGAATCCACCCATCTTCGGGGGTGATTCAGAATTAGAAAAGGAGGAGGTGTGGTTAAGCAGGATGAATCATATCTTTGATTTAATTGGTACACCAGCGGATCTCAATGTCATGATTTCAAAAAACATGCCTAAGTACCTTTCACGCTTGTGGTGGGACCTAGCAGTG
The DNA here is from genome assembly GCA_963277665.1 of Viscum album. NCBI lineage: Eukaryota > Viridiplantae > Streptophyta > Magnoliopsida > Santalales > Viscaceae > Viscum > Viscum album. Next base: position 619,278,250 of record OY728167.1, on the reverse strand, counting down.
CAGGTTAAACTGAATCAAGGCCTATCTTGGGAGGATTTTGAGGAATTTTTCTACAAACAATTATATCCTCAAACATTCAAGAACCAAAGAATGATAGTGTTATTTATCCTGAAGAAGGATAATCTCTCTGTTCAGAGATGGTGAACAGAGTGGTTGTGGCTGAGTGATACATATCAGGAGCTATGGGAGGAGGAAGTATGATAATCCCTATTGGAAATGGTGGAAACTCCAATGGTGGGAGCAAGAAAAAGAGAGACACATATTTCCTAGGTGGAAGAAGGAATTAGAATTAGATAGTTGGATCAATAAATCTTCATCCACAACCAAAGTACAAAGCGGGATCCAACCAATTTGGTTAATTTTACCACATCAAGTGAGATTGAATGGTAAAATCAAGGGAATCTCATAATTGAAATAGGATGGGACATCATAAGTGATTTTTTCATGGTGCTCCAAAGTCAGGTTCTCAAGCCACTTCCCAGGTGTCGCAAGTATCATATGATTTGACTTGTAAAGGAATGAAGGATAGGACTTGTAATAGAGTAGATGAAGCCATGATGATTCTCAGCACACTGTGACTCCTAAACAAGGGAAATCTCAGAAAGATAACAAGGAAAATAGTGCAACAAAAATGAAATTTTTTGGAGATAAAAAGATGTTTGTGGATTATCAGGATGGACCATCTTAGTGATAGCTTTGATTATTTCAAATTCTCCCCATATAAATGTGTTTTTTGATACTGGTTCATAACAATCCTTCATTTATTCTCATAATGTTGACTTTCTATGCCTAAAACTTGATATGATGCCTTCTGTGATAAAACGGAAAACTCATCTCGAGGAAAGAGAATGTTCAGACTTTATGTGTAGAGAATGTTTTATGATGGAAGATGGATATGAACTTAAGTGGGTCGTCTCAGTGTTATAGATGTATTCCTATGATGTAATCAAATGTATGGATCGGTTGACGATGTCCAAGGCTGACATCAACTGTTATAGAAGAATGGTTAGTTTCACCTCTAAAGATGGCATCAAGAATCTCTTCATAGGATGGAGGGTTGTAAAGAAAGGTACAACAAGATTGTTGGGACCAACAGTGGGAATGATCTCTTCTTAGTTTTTAGAGTTGACTTTGGAATCAATGGAAGAGATCAAGGAAGATATTTTTCCAATATTTGTGGAAGAATTTCTAAATTTATTTCCCAAGAACTTCTCAAGGTTACCACCTCAATGGGATGTGAAGTTTTCGATTGATCTACTTCCAGGGACCATTCTTATTTCACTTCCATATTATTGGATGATAAAAATAGAGTTAAAGGACTTGAAAGTGTACTTGGAAGAGCTAGAAAGAAAAGGTTTCATTTGACCAAGTATGTCTCTATGGGTAGCACTAGTCTTGTTCTTCAATAAATCAGATGGAACTATTTATCTATCTATTGATTATCAAAAGTTTAACAAAATTTTGATAAAGAATTGATATCCACTACACTTTATATATGATATGTTAAATAAATTGAGGGGATCTCAGTGGTTCTCAAATATTAACTTGTGATCAGGGTATCATCAATTGCACATTACGAAAGAAGACATTCCAAATACAGCTTCCAGAACCAGATATGGCCACTAAAAATATGTAGTTATTCTTTTCAGTCTAATGAATGCACCATAGGTCTTCATGGATTGGATAAATCAGATATTTTAGAGATATATGGACTCTTTTTGTGGTTTTTGGGGACTACATATTGGTGTATTCAAAGACAAGGGCTGAGAATAAGGAACACCTGGAAAAAGTGTTACAAAACATGAGAGATAATCGTTTTTATGAAATATTATCAATGTGTTATTTTGGGATATAGGAGGTACGCTTTCATGGCTGTGTAATTTCAGAAATGGGTGTTTTGGTGGATCCTAAAAATATAGAAGCTGTGATTTCACGAAAACCACAAATGAATGTATTTTAGATCCAAATTTTTCATGGCCTATATAACTACAATTGACGGTTTTTGTGTTTCATCTAATGGCTAGCCTCACCATTTACAACTTTAACAAAGAATAATTCTTCATTACAATGGACAGAAAAATTCCAAAAGTGTTTCTAGGAGATGAATGTTTGTCTTTCATCGTCACCTATCATGATTTTTCTAGAACTAGGATAGGGTTATGTGGTATAATTTGATGCTTCAATATCGGGTTTGGGTTGTGTTATCATTAAAGGAGACCATTTTGTGGCTTATGGTACACGGCAGTTGAGTGTGCATGAGAATAATTACCCATTACATGACTTAGAGCCCACTGCGTTCATCAATTTTTTGAATACATGGAGACATTATCTCTTTGGTGAGAAATTCATTGTGTTTACAGATCATAAATTCATGAAACACAATTTCTCATAGCGAGATTTGAATCTAAGGAAAAGGATATGGATATAGTAACACCATATTTTTGAATTTGAAGTAATGTATACACCAGTAAAAAGATATTTTGTGGCTGATGCATTAAGAAAAAATTCATATGCTTAGTTGGTGAAGGAAGCATCTTATGAATGGCAGTTGATCTCAGTGATAGCTGATATGCATTTAGAAAGTGATGTACAAGGTGATGTTTTTATTTTATTTTAATCTATTATTGTTCTAGATTTAGTATATTTGGTCAAAGAGGCAAAAGAATCTGATGCGGAATGCCTGGTTATGAGTTCAGAACTCAATGGTGGGGAGATCATTGGGGGTTAGGAACTTGATGAGAGTTTGGTTTTTTTTCAGAGATCAAATGGTTGTAACTATGGATTTCCAGGAACAATATCTTCATTCATACCACCATTCAATATGTGTTGTAAATCTTAGTAAACATTATATGTTTAAATCATTAATGGTTTAATTTTGGTGGAGAATCATAAAAGGGAAGGTGGCAGAGTCTCTCTCACAGTGCTTAACTTGTTATAAGGTTCAAGAAAAGCATCAGATACCAGCAGATATATTGCATTATTTACCAATTCTAGTGTGGAAATGGGAGGATATAACTATGGATATTGTTACAGGTCTCCCATGAACGGTTAGGAAACACGATTTCATAGCGGTGATAGTGGATCGATATACCAATTCAGATCATTTCATCACTATTAACAAAAATAATATGGTGGAGGATATTTAAAAAATCTATATCCAAGAATTAGTAAAGAGATATGGAATACCCATGTCAATATTCTCAGACAGAAATATGAGGTTAACATATTGGTTTTAGAAATCATTATAGAACTCCCTTGGGACACTGTTGACTATGAGCACCACATATCATCCTCAGACATATGGCCATTCCAAAAGGATGATACAGACCCTAGAAGAAATGTTTTTGGCTTGTATAATGGATATTAGTTTCTCATGAGAGAATCATTTTCCCTTATTGGTGTTCTCATATAATAAAAATCTCTCATGACTCGATTCATATCGATCCATTTAATGCTTTATATGGGATCCCTTTTAGTTCTCCACTGTGATGGGTGTAAACATGCGAAACATCACTAGTCATGTCGTGCAAAGTCCAAGAAACAACGGAGAATATTCAGTTCATTGGTAAGAGGATGGAGACGGCATAAAGTTGTCATAAATCTTTTAAAGATCATCATCGATGGCAAATTTCATTTTCTGTGATTGATAATGTGTTCTTGAGGATCTCTATAAGTCCTGTAAATTGACATTTTGGGAATCTTGGTATATTATCTTAGAGAGATATTGGCCCATTTGAGATACTAGAAATGGTCAGGAAGGTGGAATATCGGTAGGCATTACCACTAGTGTTCAGTTTTGTGAATAATGTCTTCCATGTATCCCAATTGAAAATGTATCACCCTGATCCTAACCCGGTGATCAGATGAGATCACATTGTCCTAGAGTCGGATGCTTTGTTGGTACATATCGCAGTGCAGATTATGGATAGGCAAGAGAAAGTCTTGTGTGGAAAAAGCATTAGTCTAGTGTGGGTTTTATGGCAGCATGGTTAGATTCAGGAAGAGACGAGGGAAATTTAGAAGTAAATGAAATAGAAATTTCTATAAATATTTTATGGTTGAAATTTTTTTCAACATTATGAGGATGGAAATACTAAAGCTGGGGATAATTGAGTACACTCATTTTTTGGTACAAAACCCTTACTTAACGCTACGAGGAAGCAATGGCTTCCACATTTTCTAAGGATTACATCTTCCTCATGAATTTTTTAGGATGGAAATTATTTATGGTGGGGAGTCTGTAACATCTCTCTACGTTGATTGGATAAGTTTCCCCCTCTCTATAAGCTTCTATTTGGTTAAAATCTTTTGAGGTGGTTTCATGAACATTCTGCAGGTTGCGGAGAAGGTAAACATCGTGTAACTGAAGTACGCACTGTGTACTGACTGTTGGTTTCATGTCATTAATAGTAAAATCATTTTGTGAGTGGGTACTAATCTTTTACCTGATGTAAATTCCATGTAGTGTTTATGTATCATATTTTTATCACAAGGCTTGTGTTTTTCAGCATAACATGTCCAGTGTGGACTACATGTCGTGACCAAGGGGTACGTGTCGTGACTCAGCTTGTTCCCAAGTTAAAGCCTCATGTTTGGTAGTTTTTCTCATTCCATTCTCTCCATAACATGTTTTACTGTACTTTAGATTACATATAGGTGATTTTAATAGGCTCCCCTTCTTCAGGACCGATCAAATCGATTCTCTAGGTAAGTGTGCATCCCAGTTCTTCTCTCATCATTTTAGATCTAAATAGATACAATTATCATATCCTCATAGTATCTCATATAAACACCCATTATGGGTATATATTGGTTTTTGGATTCCATATAATTTGATTTTTGGGTTTTTTTATAGGAGAATATATAAATATAAGGCCATGTTTTGGAGAATTAACCTGGTTTTTGTTGGAATTCATTGTCTGTTGTCAAGTTTCATAAAATCTATTGAGGTGGGTGGATTCACTCTAAACTCATCTTGATAGAATTGATTTTATTAGTTTTAAATGAATTTAATTTCGTGAATTTGATTACAAAAAAGGATTGCAAATCATTGAATAAATCTTCATTAGTGATGAGTTATGGTTTTGATGGAATTGTGTACATTTGGTGAATTATTGTTAAAAGATGTTTAGATTCATGATTTTAGAATTGTTATTTTAAAATATGGGTTTTTCAGAAATATTGGAATGATTTTTTGGGAACAATTTTTCAATAAAAATGTTGTTTTATTGAAATGTATTGAATGGAAAAAGGGTTTTCAATAAAATGGTGATTTTATTGAAATGGTTTTGGCATGGTTTTTGGACATACATAGTGTGTGTGATCATATTTAATTTTTAGGTATTGGTTAGAATATGAGCATCTTCTTGGTGAAAAAGGTGTAATTTCACATGGAATAAAATTACGTTGCGATGACATGGTAGGTCGATTAGAAACCTCTCATTAATATGGAACATTCATACTGAATTATGAATGACTAATAGTATGAATGTGTGGAATGGCTTGTGTATATCAAAGGATATTTTGAGATGGTTTTAAATATTTTTTTAGTATTTATATTGAATGATAACTTTTTGGAAAATTAATTTTGATATAACGTGTGTACTTTTTTTAAACAGTTTTTGGAACTTATTTATATTTAGTTATAATGTGTTTTGAAATGTTGTTTTATATAAACCACATTATGTAAATGTTTATAACTCTTATATCCTAGTGGAATGACTAGGGATTTAATTTGAGAAAGCCTAAAAAAATTTATTCTCACCCATTCTTTGGAACTTTGGTGATTGTCCAGCTTCTATCTTCTGAGATAGTTGAAAAGGTAACGTATCACACATTTTTAGCACCATGATGTGATTATTGGGTTGTTTAGTGATTGTGGATAATGGAACTTGTGGATCATGGAGTATTCTAGTCACCTCAGGGACTTTGGTGGTTTACAGCTATTTATTCTGATAGTTTCTCTATCTTATGTTGATGTGCACACTAAAATAATTTAAATATTAATAAAACTGTTGAATTTTCTTTCATTATTCATGCATTATTTAGTGTGTTGTTTGGATACGGTTTTTTCAGATAATGGATTTATTCTTAAAGGATAAATTATCCCCCACATTATTTCAAACTTTTTGAAATTTAGTATCATACATTGGCATCTTGGGGGTGTCACATAAGACATAGTAATGATTCGTTTCATTCTCAAGCCAATGGGAAAAATCGTCTCATTAAACAGCGCTTCATGGAGCTTGTAGTACAAATGAATACATAATAAATGTTTTTATTTCCCATATTATTGAAAGGAGTTTGATAATGGTTGTCAGATATTAATAATAAAATATATGTTTATTTTTTAGAGTGATCATTTTATATTTGATATAATTTTTTTAATGGATGTATAAGAAAAAAATGTTGGAGGTACTAGGTTATGACTTATACCGATTATTTAAGAAACCTCCTTTGTAAAACACCTTATGTAATGGAAGGATGGTATTGTTTAAATAAAATATTCCATAATAATGAAAGAATTAAGATAAGAGGTTATTAGGGTTGGGATTTATTATGATATAGTTCTAAAACATTGTGAAAAAATGAGGGGAGTGGGAGCCTATATATATGTGATAGAAAGGACACATTATGAATTATAAAAAAACATTTTCGTATAATATATATTCTAACCATGTAAAATGGATCCAATTAACCCCAAATTAAAAAATAAGAAGTGTTATGGTTGAAATAAATTTGAACAGTCATATTTGGAGTGGTTTGGTATGCGGTTTGAGCCATATAACTTAGCTAAGACACATTAGACACATTTTATTATTAATCGTGATATCATCACATTTTAACAATATAACTTAGTTATATGACCAAAAATATTTTTGACTTTTAAAAAAAATATGTTCACGATTATTTTAAATATGGAATCCATTTTATTAGATTATATTTTTTTGGTGGTAGATATTTATTTTCATATAACAGTACAAAAAGCATTACAAACACTTCTTAAGAAAATTTCATATGTTGAATCCAAAAAAATTATACAATTTATCAAATATAATTTTAAAATGTTCCATCAAATTAATATAATATCTACACATAAAATGTTATAAAAAGAGTGTTTTATGAAAATATATTTCAAAAGCATAAAATTAATTTACTAAAAATTGAATAATTATTTATTATTAATTAATAAAAATATTTTAATTATTTAAAACTATTATAAATATTGTTTTTAATTTATTATTCGTATACATATCACCAATCTGAATGGCTATTATATAATAGTCACATTAACATAACACTATTTTTATAGTACATCACAATTTTCTTATGTCTCAATGTTGAGGGTTAATAAATCATTCAAGTGTTTAAAATTTTTAAGAATGATATTTCTTAAATACTCGATGTTATAATATACCCCAATATATTAATTTCTCCCATGAAATTATATTACTCTAAAAAAATCAACTAATGATACTTATGCATCGTTATATCATGGGGATCCCACATACCATTTTTAAATTTATTTGTCTTCAAAAAAATTAACCATATGAGTATCAATATTTTAAAACGCATTCTCTCTATGATCCCAAATCACTACATATTTTTCTCATAATGGACTTCATTCACCAATGGTATGACCACGTATTCTAGTACACGAGAAAGATCAGGTATGTACTTAGATGAGATACATGGAACACATCATTAAATTTACAGAGGTTCAGTGGAAGCGCCAATAGATAATCAACCATCCCTACTTGATCAAGAATCTCAAAGGGGCCAGGAAACCTAGGGATCTTGTTACCCTATATTTAAAATATCATAAAATTATTTCATTGAAAATTTATTTGTAATAGAATCTCAAAAACATCGAATTCTAGATTTCACCATCTATTGTTGGAAAAACATTTCTACTAACTCTGAGTTTACATGATGTTTTATTGTATGGTTTTTATATTCACATCCCCTACCTCAACATTATCAGGTCTCAATAGTTTTTTTCCTCAAAATTAATCTATGTAAGTTGGAGTATGAGTCTTCCTTCCATACAGGGTTTCATAAAGATCAAACTAAATAATCAACTGAAATTTATTTTTATAATAGAATTTGACAAGAGGAAGGAGTTGATCCCAACCACCATTGAAATACATAATATAGGATTTGAATATATCCTATAGTGTTTGAATATTAATCTTAGAATGAACTTATAACTAAGGATGATAATCAATTCCTAAACACATCTCTTTATGTAGATCTTACTAAATAATTCACTAAAACATTACGGTAATCCTCAGATCTCCGTAATATACAACAGAGAGTGGTATTACATAGAATCCAACCAGTTATAACAAGAATACCTAGTGATTATGATCAAGTGGGAGATAATATACTTTGTAAATTTAGTTTTAGGAATTCATAATGTGATCGACTATAACCCAAACACTATGATATCCTGTATAATTTTTTGTGAGTTTGATGATAGAATCCATGGTTATCCTTTCCCATTTAAATTTTCTTGTGGGTAATGGTTGTAACATGCACATAGAATTATATCTAATTGACATAACATTATGAAACTCCAAAAACTATGATACATACTTAATAATATACCACTTTTTGTTTTCTATAATGTCCCATAATTTTAGCAATGAAATATTTTTTCCTATGAATATGTAATTAAAATAATAAATCAGACATAGAACCCAATAAAAAATTATTATCATGAATTTGGAATGATAAATTAGTTATCAAATATGAAAATATTAATTCAGAATATTATAGTGGGACAATATATATAAAATAAGAAAACTAGAATAAGAAAATTTAGATCTGCTTGATCCACTAAAATGAACTCACCCATGAAAAAAAGCTGAATAAATAAAACATACTTTTAATAATATAATATTAACTTTAAAGATAAAATTATATATAACAATGAAATTTTTTTACTGAATTTATAATGGATAAAGTATGAGGTGTTTGTATAAATTAAGGAAACTAAATTGATTAAATAGTAAGAATACTATTTTAATATTAATCTGATCATTAGGAATAGTAGTCTGGTTGTTAGAATAGTAAGCTCACCTAATAAATTATAAATAAAATATAGGAACCCTGTATATGAAAATATGATATATTTATATCATTGTATAATTAAATAAATGTATTAAAAATGATTAAATATGTGTTCATATTTTTTGTAAGAAATAAATGTATATTTACTATTTTATAAATAATATAAATATGTGAAAACAAATTTCCATGAAATAGATTCATAAATTAATATTATGTTTTATTATAAATATATGATAATTTTATGTTCCCTTAATTAATTTTTAAATGGGTCAAAAAATCATTTATAATATTTAAATCAATATTTTTTTTGAATAAATGATTATTATATTTAAAAATGGAATTTCACTTATCCAGAACAACGTTTTCACACAATTTAGTCCATTTATGAAATATAAACATCAGAAAAAAAATTATGGATATTTTTTTGGATTTTTCTAAAATAAATAATTTTTTAATATTGAAATACAGTTATATTTTGTATTTAACATTATAATAATTTTTGAGTCATGGATGATGTTATAATGATTTAAGAAACCATGGATTTAACTCCCCTAAACCATATATTGTATTTAGTCATAGGAATCAACACTATTGATAGTCCTTTTCCAACAAAATAAAATAATTAATATTATAATAAAAAACTCTCCTCTCCTCATGTATAAATACCATCCCTCACCAACCATTATCCTCACAAATTCTAAGCCATGTATCTTGTCAATATTCTACCCAATTCCACAACTAAAATTCTTCCCCACATCCAACATCTATGGGTATAACTAAAAAACTAAACCCAATTTTGTTATTGTGGTTCTCAAGGAGAGAACATTCAAGTGGTAAAATTTCCATTCACTGGGTTTTTATTTATTTTCGTTTCTTATCATACCCTCACCTCCCCTATCTGATGAATTATGATAAGTCCAGTATCTTATATATACTATAATTATATTTTTCTAATATAATTTTCATCATTTAATCTATTCAATTCTCATTTTATTCTAAAAATGACAATATCATCCGTGATTTGTCATTTCATCGCCATCAAGGAAGATGGGTTTTTATTTTCCAATAGTTCCTTCAAGGATAGTCATAAAAAAAATTATTATAATTAAAATGAATATTAATATATATATTATTACTATTTCCATGTTATGGAACTAATATATAAACATAATATTCAATTAAATAAGACTACTTCTTGATGAACATAAAACCCCTAAAAACTAACTAAAAATTAGTATTAATTATTTTTCAAATGAATCATCCTCATACGAGAAAACCAAATGTGTTATTGAACCAATTAAATATTTTGAAGTGTATAAATACCATATAATTTCACTTTTGTAGTATTATTCCTATTTTATAGGAACATTGAAAATTTTACAAAAGAGAACCGGTAACGAAATTATGAAATGAATACTCACAGAATGATGAAATTGATCTCTATAACTCATTCAAATGGTCATAAATAAAAATAAAAAAATTATAATAAATGGAATAAATATATTATAGTTTTTTTATTTAGTAATTAATGTATTTATTATTATTATCCATGATTTTATGTTCAAGTGTAGAACACATTAGTACATTAGGTAAGGGATCACTCTGAATCTCCAAATTACCATTGGGTTAGTATTTCTAGATGTTTTAACCAATGTAATTCTGAATTAATCTTATAAGACAATAAAATATTCATTGTCTATATACAAAAATTATTTATGTATCTCAATTCATATTTCTATGATTGTGAATTTTATAATATAAAATTTTCCATTCTCAATTCTTATAAATAACAAAACCCTATTAAAGGGGACCTTTCTATCTCTTACCCCTTCTCATGTACACTCCATAATATATTTTAAACTACCATTATTTTTCTAAAATAACTATTTTTTCATTAAAAATTATCATAGTCAATTTATAGTTATATATAAACAAATATTCATTTTTCCTCTTTAATGACTCTAATATTTTCCCAAATACCACAATAAAGATGATCATTTCAAAATTTTATAAACACTGTTGTTCATGTATTCACATAAGTTGGAAAATATTATTCATGGTATATTATTTTTATGAATGTATAGAAATGATTTAATCCCTTCATTCATAGAAACAAATATGACACACCCTTTGGTTATGCCTTATAAATAGGTTACGATACTCATTTGATTCCATGGGAAACCCTTATGTTTATTCTTTATATTTGATAATTCATGTTTCACACATATGCATGAACATGTTATGATATGTGTTACCATATATAACACAAAATAATTATATATTTTTTACTATCACGAGTCCTAATATATGGGATTAGAGAGTAAACCTAATCCACTATGGGATTGTTCCACCATGTGATATCATCTTGGAAGTCAGCTCTGACTCCTTTTTATGTCATTTTATTTATTGCATCCATATTCCAATATTTACATGATCATATAATTAAATTTTCTCTATTATACGCGCCTACATTTTTATTCATTTCCCATGTGTATTTTGTTATAATGTTATTCCTTTGAATCATGTGTTATGTGTCTTTTATATTCATAATAGCTACTATTATTTTTAGCTCTTCCCATTTTCCTTTGTATTTCACAAGATATCCTATTAAAATCTTTGATATCAAAGGAATTTAAGAGCCCATTATGGAAGATTAATATTGCATTTTTTTATTTAAGTTCCAAGATTTTAATTTTATGCATTTTTTCTTCCAATGACACCAGAAATTGTGATCCTTTGTTTTTTCATAAATAAATATACTTATTATCAAGTAATATCATGTGAAAAAGGCAAGGTAACTATATTTGGAATTAGAGAACGGTATAATTTTTTGTGGGGATTAAGAATAGAATACTTTAACTAAAACCTTTGGGATCATGATGCAGCCATTAATAACAAATATTATAGCATTGGGAATTAGTAGTTAGGGTATAATTTTCATTGTTTCTTTTTTTGTATTATCACTCTATATATATTACCTCTCCCAAATTTTATTTCATTTAGTTTCTATAGTTAAGGGTTGGATGTAGGAGAACCCATTCCAAAATAAAATCTGATAGGAAATGCAAGGATTTCCCTTATGAGATTCCAAACCAGATGTAAACAGGATACCAGTTCGTCAAGAGAATTCGTGAAAAAATAGATCAAATTATGAATAATAAAATGAATATGGTGGAACAACATTCTCATCTTACATAATATAATGTTTCTTTTTATTCGTTTATGAAATAATGGCTGCATAACTTTAGAGGATATTATGATCCCCACATCATCGAACAATATATAAACCCCATAGAGATGATATTCAATAATATCCAATTATTAGAGGAAAATAATGTCATAATTGTGGTCTATCATTTTGAGGGGGGAGATGATCAATGGGGGACACTAATAAAAAATACAATGTCCTGAGAGGAAATTGAATCCATGGATTGAAAATGATTCATGACAATATTTTTCAATAAATTGTTTCCCAGAACTCTCTATCATAAGGTGAAGATGGAGTTCCTTGGTCTAATGAAGAAGAATGAAAAATACATTGGCGTGTATGAGGAAAAAATTAAAATGGATTATAGATATGCTTATGTCATTTTAGTTAACACTAAAAATGGTGGATAGATTCATTGGTGGATTAATTATGAGTCTATGAAAATATTTGGGATTTTGAGACTTTTGTAGCAATGAGGAGACTATCCAATGTACCATAAAGGTTTTTATATATATTGGTGACACTTAGTGGTCTCAATCTCTAAGATATAAAAAATGAATATATAGTTTTATATGTGAGTATCGATTGATAAATCCCACGAAGGGATGAAGAACCAAAAACATGCATTTTAAAAGTGTAGAAGAATATTCAAGTGAACTGTTAGATAGGAACAATGATATGATTCAATGCTAGAAGAGAGGGGCTTCAGGATAATTTTTTTCTGACAATATATGAATAAAAACACTAATATAGAAAATGAAATGAAGTTTCAGATTAGCATTCCATCTTTTATGAAGTAATTCAACGTCATTTAATTTTTTAATAATGAGATCCAATTCCCTATTTCGGGGGTTTTTAGAGGAAATAAAAAAAATTATCCATGGAAACACGGAAGGTCTTATTATATCTCTTCTACAGTGGTGGATCATGAAAATTATGTGTTGAAATGTACACTAGATATTCATTCCAAAAAATCAAATATACTATTTGATTTTGGTTCTATGTATTAATCACTAATACAAATAGGGCTTTTAATATCACTAAAGATAGCCTTTAACAGGGATGAAAAGCACTATTAATCATGGTGATGATAATGGGGGTCCCCTTTATCAGCTCTCAAAATAGCACTGATAAAGGGGGGGCTTTATTAGCTCTAACAAAGCATTGATAAAGGTCCCCCTTTATCAGCTCTTTCTTAGCGCTAATAAATGACCATCTTTATCAGCGCTTTTTTTAGCGCAGAGAAAGTTTCCCATTATCAACACTATTATTAGCGCTGATAAATGGATAATATATCAGTGCTAAAAATAGAGCTGATAAATACCACCTTTATCAGCACTATTTTAGCTCTAATATATTAGACATTTATCAGCGCTTAATTAGCACTAATAAAGGCCAAATTGCATGTGCAAATGCAGCACTCTCACAACACCTTCACACCTGAGACACCACCTGCACACACAACCCAAACAACACATACACACAAAGCATAGAAGAAAAAAAATGATATATACATTTACATGAAATCATGAATACAACAAATATTTAAAAACATTAATGTTTCATCCTTTTTGAATCTATGATCCGCTCTAAAAAACTATCTTCTATGGTATTAGATTCCGAAAAAAGCATTAGAACTCAGGAAAACGATTTCACCTATATATGAACAAAAATATTATGTTAGTAATAAAATAATGAAATAAATTAAACATTAATATGAATGAATACATTATAAAAATGTGAATTGTTACCTGTTACAACCTTTACATGTCCATATTCCCTTGGATTGAATTAATATTTTAGAAGAGGCTCAACATGATTCATTGACTTATAAATATTGTTTTTTTAATATTACATGGATAAGAAAAGAAGAAGATTTAATTTAAACGACAACATTGAATCCAGATGGTTTCGTTTATTGACAATAAAAAAGGGAGGAATCTCCACATGATATAAAATATGAAACATACATGACGATGTATTCAATTTCATAGGAGTATTCAATTTTAGAATAAATTATAACATTTCCCTAGTGATACCACCATCCTAGATATGTTATAAACCTAATAGTTACATATATCAGGAGCCTCTAAGAGTGTACTCTCCCTTGCCAGGTCAAAGGGAATGAGAGCTAGCGCGTCCGCATCAGACATTGGGTCCAACCCTTCTAGGACCCTAACCACTTATGCCTCTCTAAGAACCTCGTACAATATCTAAGGTCCCGTTGAAGTTATGGAAGGAATTTATTTCCCATTTTTAGAGAGGTCCTGATTAGAACATACATAAGTAGATAGGCCATTATCATACCGGTTCACTTTTCTCTTGATCTCCTAGTTCGTTAGTGTGATCATCCAACCCCCCCCCCCCCTCCTCGAGACATCCCCCCTTAGATAGTCCCCTGCCTACCCAGGGACACCCCCCTCCCACCACTCCACCTGTAGCCCCCTCCCTCCTCCTGCACAACCCCCCTCCCCTTGTATCCCCCTCTCTTTCCCTGGACAACCCCCCTTCCCTCCTCCTGGATAGACCCCCCCCTCTCCTGGACAGCACCCCTCCCCTCCTGGACACCCCGTTCTTCCAGGACAGCCCCCCTCCCTTCCCTCCCCAAGATAGCCCCCTAGATAGCCCCCTTTCTACCCCTGGTCACCCCCTCCCTCCTCCTAGACAACCCCCTCCCTTCCTTTGCAGCCCCTCCCTTTCCCCGGACAGCCCGCTTCCCACCACATGGACAGCCCCTCCCCTCCTAGATAGGCCCCCTCTCCTCCTAGAAATCTCCCCCCTCCACTTATGGACACCCCCTCCTTCCTGGAACCCCCTGCCCTCTACTCCTCGAGACAGCCCCCCTAGACAGATCAAAAACATATTGTTCTGCAATTCTATAGTGAAATTGAACCTGCAAAAACCAAATGCTATCTTTGGACAATGAAATAAAATCACCTTCAATATATCCATGAAAATAGTGACAGTAATAATAAAAGATTTTAGTGGGAATGAACAAATGAACATATTGTCATAAAAACCTTTTCTTTTACAAAAAGAGTAAGAAAACCTTGAAACTTTCAGAATTAAACCATTGTAACCAAAATAGAATCTCTCATGTTGCACCATCAGCGGTGGGATAAAGAGTAGCTAAGGTGGGGACATGAGTTAATGGAGTAAGATTAATACTGAAAACACGCCACTAACATTCTGAGCAGCATGGAGAAAGTGCCGCAACAAGAGGGGGAGTGACTTAAATTGGCGATGAGAATGACTGATACGTAGGAAAAGGAAGACGATCGGTTGATGTAGGCTACGGAGGAGACTGACACATACATTCGGAGGTGGAAAAAGGGAGATGAATGGGAGAGATGCAATCAGGATTCCAGTCGCATATTTTTCGGCAAATGCGACTGAAACTGAGAAAGAGGAGTCATCAACACTTTGTTTGCCATGGGACCATGTGCGTCAGTCGGAAAGTATGGTGAAACTGGAAAAGCACGCATCTGAACTCAAAGAAACTATGACATAAAATTCTTGGTCAATAGTGACCATGGAGGATACAACATGGAGGTGAGAACAACACAGATAACGCGATCACAGTCGCATGTGATGGGATCCAAGTTTCCCAAGGAACTGAAAAAGCATTGTTCAATTGAAGGGAATTGAGGAGATGGGACACATCAGTGGAAATATGCAAGAACATATACATAAAAGATGTTTGCAATACCATTCAGACTGCAGGTGATTATGAATCAGTGCTGATTAATCTAGTGGTACCATCTTACGTTCTTGTTCAAAGGAAAAACCCCATTGATTGAACCACACCGTCACTCTTGAGATATTGAACTGCAATAGCTTCTTATTTTAGGAACCTGGGAGAATATTTTTGAAAAACCTGGAACATAATTCATGGATTCTACAGCCTACATCTGAGTGAATTTCAGTAGTAACTTTTTTGAATTTAGTCATGTCTTTGATGGACTAAATTAAGATATTAAAGTCTATTTAAATGAAACATGGTGATCATGTTAATGGATCAAACCAACCTTTTATCATGTTTTATGATCTACCTTGATTCTCTGATTAACATCAATGCCCCCTCCCTATCCCTGGACAACACCCCCTCCCACCTCTCCACCTATAGCCCCCTCCCTCCTCCTGGATAACCCCCTCCCTCCCCTCACATCCCCACTCCCTTTCCCTTGGCAAACACCTTCCCACCCCCTGGATAGCCCCTCCCCTCCTGGACAACCCCCTTCCCTCCTAGACACCCCCTCCACTCCTGGACACCCCCTCCCTCCCCTCCTTGAGATAGCCCCCCGGGACAGCCCCCCCTACCCCTAGAACCCCCCTCCCACCACTCCACCTGCAGCCCCTACCTCCTCCTAGACAACCCCCTCCATCCCCTAGAAGCCCCTCCCATTCATTGGGCAGCCCCATTCCCACCCCCTAGATAGCCCCCTCCCCTCCTGGACACCCCCACCACTCTTGGACACCTCCCACCCACCCTCCAACCTAGACTCCCCTTCCCTCTTAGACACCACTCCCTTCTAGTTCTTTAGTGTATACCCATTAATGACCATATTTATGAAACTATATTTTAATCATCTATTTGATAATGGAATAACTCTTATTTATACAACATCATTCACTAATATGAATTATAAAATCATATTTATTTTGAAGAGATACCGTTTAACAAATCAAGGAAAAACGCCAAACAAAAATTATATTGGAGGAATAGGAACGAAATTTCACATAACATTATCAAAAATATAATTTAAAAAAACATAAAAGAATAACATAGAGATTCTATGATAGAACCGATGGATGCCAATCCTATGGAAAGTGGGATAAGGGATATATATATATATATGTAGCGGGGATTCATCTTCTGGAATTCAATTTCTGGTAAAAAACATCTCATTCTGTAGATTTCATCCACATTCCAGGATTGAGGTTCAAAATTGATTTAGTAGAGTTTCCTCACAACTATTCTAGATCAGAAATTATTCCTTCCATCAAACTCATATATCATCAGAAATTTTTCTAGCAGATGTATTCCACTACAACGTTGGTGGAGAGGAAAAGTGTGTTTCTTATAAATCTAATGTGAGAAAGGTAAATGATGCATATGTTTGGTATTTATGACATTAAATAAGATATATTGGGCCTCAAATTGAACTGTAATATAATTACTGGTCCTTTACATTGGCTTGGAATATGTTTGGTTGGTTGGAACTTGTGATGCCTCACTACAGACCCACTTCAGGCTACTCTAGAAGTGATCTACCCAATGTATAATATCAGTATATAATGGAATTGAATGGATCTATATCTAGACACCCCCTCCATTCTAGACACGCCCCTCCCTCCCCTCCTAAACACCCCACTCATGACACCCCCTCCCTTTTGGACACCCCCACTCTTGGACACCCCCTGGAAAGCTCCCCCCCACCCCCTCCCTCCTGGACACCCCCACCCACCCTCACACATGGACACCCCCTACCTCCTGGACACACCCCCTCCTGGACACCCCCCCCACTCCTAGAAACCCCCTCCCTCCTAGACACCCCCACCCACATATAAGGGAAACTAATTAGATAATGGAAAATCCAAGATATTGGTTCCCATTAAGCTTTTAAGATGCACGTGATTGGACTAAATGACTATGCATTGGTCAACTTTCACACTATCGACCATTGTAGTCAAATGAGTTATGCTTTACTAGAAAGGAAAATAATTTCTAAAACCATTCTTCGTAAAATAAGGGTATAAAACATAATAATGGGTGATCATATATGCTCAATAAGTGTAAAAAAGGGAGATATCAATGATCATATATGGATAATATAAGTAGTAGGAATTAACCTTCATCCTATTTGTGTACAATCTTCCATCATGTATGCTTTCCATTCATTTCTAAACACATCTATATCATCTTGTGAATATGATTTTTTGTGACAGTCATGGTAGTACTGTAAAAATATAAATACACAAAGTATTAATAAATATTTTAAATGAACTCGTAATTATTTTCAAAAAAAACCTCGTCAAGGATGCTACTTTGTTGATGAAATAGGATCTCTTTCATAAATTTACAAACATAATAACCACAATCCTTTCCGTTTGTTTGTTTTGGACACTGAAGTAACATTGAAAAAAATAATTAATTTGTTTCGATATATGTTTGGATAGTATAATGTTATTATATATACCAGGATACTTTTCTAGTGGTAGATCTTGTAGGCATTATTATCCTTAGGCCTTGGATTAATTCCATGAAGTAGACAACATTAATCCACCACCCTTTCATAACCGAATCCTCATTAAAAGATAATATAAATTATATAAATAGATGTTTAGTTTTAAAATGTTGGATCTAGTGTATTAAAAATTAACAAACTCCATCATGAGTGGTCAGTTTGTTGCATATTCATGCATTGAATCCAGAAAATAAATCTTTGGAGTATCCAAATTGACTGCAATCAGTATCAAATGCTACCTAAAAACAAAAAAAGGAATAAGTAATGAATGAAATAAAAATATAGTTTATATGATTAAATTGTAGAGTTTTAAACCTACATTGTTGGAATTAAATAGAGTATATCATCCATAATTTAGTTTTCAAATGATTTGAGCAATTATGACATTATTGCATCCTCTTTATCAGAATCTATTTCCCGTTTTGAGGAGGTGATATGAGGACTGATGAGTAAAAAAGATTTTTCCAGGGGAAATTCCTTAATTTTTTTTCATATATATATGCCTGTGAAAAATTTGAAAGGTATTAAGTTATAATTATCAGATTATATCAGCTTTTGTATAATCAAATCATGAAAACATACATTATGTATACATTTAGAACTGAGGTACCTAACCATTCATACATGATTATTTCATTTACATTTTCAGCGCTAATGAAATCTATTTCTTTATCTCCGTAATTTTTTTTCAAAATCAACTGTGTGAGAATTCTTGTCTATCAACTTTGTATCCCAATGTACCTGAAATGATATTAACTGTGGATATAGAACGGGCGGGGTGAATGTCCTCTTAGTAGAATGTTTCAATCAGTTGGATGATCCTTGAAATAGCTTTGAGATGATATTTCATTTCACCCCCTTCTCTTTATCATTTTATAATAACATTCATCAGTTCAGACCTTTTTTCATTAAATTTTAATTTTCCAGCTTGAAAAATAAATTGGAAATGAATACCTCCTTGTCGACATGTTTTTTTACAAGAATTTTCGGCCATGCAATGAATGTTTCAACCACTTTTTCAACCATATGAATTTAGTCATCTTCATTTGGAACATCTATCTCGGAACTCAGCACATTAGACACATTAATTGACACTCTGACATGATATGTTGGAAGTTTTCTGTTATGTAGCATGTCTTTCTGCGTATTGAACACCGTAGCCCTCGCTACAAGGCGATAGGTGGGAGTTGATAGATATAAATCACAATCATTTTCACCCTATAGAATTTTAGTACAGAAAAGGTATTAGTGCCTATGTGATTCACATTTCAGAAAAACTGTTATTAAAGCATTTATTAACTCAGCTACGTTAGGTTTTTTTAGGGTAATGGCTCCCTTCAAAGCTGGTGGGGGTGGGGTGTGATTGTCACGCACAGGTTGTTGTTGAGTGGTTTCTTCTCTTTTCCTCTCCCCCATCAAAATATCTATCATCTCTCTATGGTATTTTAATTCTTCTTGAAAAATAGATAATTTTTCTTACATCTTTTAAATTTTTTAATTTTTATCCTTCGCTTGTTTTTTTATAATATGTTCGCGGTGTCACCACAAAACCCGCACCTCTAACGCAGCTATACTATTTTGGCTTATTTGAGACTGTTGAATGTATGTTTGCATTGGGTGTAGGAGTTGTTGATTCCTATGACTATGTCAGATAGAAAATATAGAAAATATGTAGTCATTGTTATGTAATAGAGATTTAAATAAAATGAAATTTATATTATGTCACACATATACATGTTTCCCACAGTTATTGTGTGTTTTCATCTATCAATATCCCCTCGTTATTTACATGAGCCTCCTTCCATATCACATGACGTGGGAAGGATATGGCATTCAATATTGAATCATCATCCTGCATATAAATAGAGAAACCTGGTTATGTTGTTGTTTTATGTCACATAAAATTAGTACGGTAGATTTAAAAGATGTACCAATTTTTTCTGAAATGATGTGTACCTCATCCATGCTTTACGGTAAGGGTGCACTGGTTTTGTTGCGTGTTGTTTTTTTCAGAACTCAGTTGTTGTTTCCTTAATAAATAACTATCAATCAATGTGATGAGTACAAGAATCATCAAACAACATATTACCCCACACAATTTACCTGAAAAGGTTTCTCCCCATGACAGCTACTAAACACATCTCACACTCTTTGGGATATCAAGTGTGCATAAATAGGAAGTTGGTGCGGCGTGATTTTCCCTTCAGAATCATTAAGAAGATATTTCGTTAAAATTGTGCGGAAACCACTATGAATCATTCCTGCAACTCTTAATACATATTCCTTGTGCGAGTAATCTACTATAAACGCACTTTACAATGGATGATAAAGAGTAATTCAATGTTTTAGTATTTTATTTTATTTTAATAAATTAAAAAATGATAACATAATGTTTGTAAAAACCCATAAATTTCAAGGGAAATTTTTTTTCATTAATTTCTTTGGGATTTTACGAGTACGCAGTTTTTGACAGCACCTGATTCCGAGGATCGGAGTGCCCAGAATCAATTTCCAAAGATTAGCTCAGGTACGTTCAGTGATCAAACTAGCGGGTTTTTATATCTTTTGAACTGGAGCTTGGAATCGAAATCAGAGGGCACCGATGAAACCGCAGCGACAGTATTTGCTTAAGAGGACCTTTCCCGAAGGTGAATTTTCTCGGGAGGAGTTGTTAAAAATTGAGGATTACATGTGGAGTAAATAAAATTATGGTAAAATTTTATTTTCTTTAACTAATGGTTATATACTACATGGGGTAGTTGGGGTGGGACCCACAAGCCCCTAACTACCCATTCTAGGATATTTGTGAGGTGGGGCCCACACGAGCCCCACCCCTTCACCTTCCTTTAACTCACTAACTCCCCCTTTATGTGAGTAACACCTCCCTCTTACCCTCATTAAGCTTTCCGACATAAAACCCCATTTAATTAGACACATCAAGTTTAATTAATTAAGTGAGCTTGTTTTTGAATTTTTTTAATTTGAAATGCATGCTATTCTTTAATAAAATCAGGGGAGTCTCATTTTATTTGGGGGTTGGCTCGTTGTGTTGACTATTGGAGGAGAGAGCTCAAGTTCCTCTGGGAGAACTTCATTCTTCCCGTAATGAATGTCTCCAATTCAACGAAGGAAGCCAAATCCACGAAGGACGACGACGCACCTCGTTTTTCTTTATTCTATGACAAAAGGGGGAGAAGTCGCTTCCTCCTTGGACGCTCTCCATTGATGTCTACGGAACCTCATCCCGTAACATCGTTTTTCGCGACGCCCGTCGTTCGACAACTTTTGTTGAGGTAGGGGTTTTTCTTCGATCATGTTTTTATTTATCAATCTTTGTCGATTAAAATATAACCGCTTGTTATCGTTATAACGGGAGGAGATCAGACCGCACAGACATGGCCGAACCTCCTCCCCTTTTTCTTCTTGGTCTTCGTGGATCATTGCGGTGAAGGCAGCGCGGTGCTGTTGCACCGCGCGGGAACGAGGAGGACCGCGACCGGAGCGGGCCGCGGCAGAGGTGTGCGGCGCTGTCATGCCACGCCGGAGAAGCTGAAGGCCGTGGCCAAGAGTGGGTCGCGGTAGAGGGGCATGGCACCATAATTCCCAATCGGCTGAGGAAGAGCTGTGGCCTTAGGCCGCGGCGGTTCAGTAGGAGGCGGCCGGGCTCGGCCGGCCGCCGGTAGAATAGGAGGCGGGACCCCCTGCGGGTCCCGCAGAAGCTCTCACCGGCCAGTAATTTATGGTCGGCCGTTTATGAATAAAGAGGGGGGGCATAACCCAAGGTTTTTCCTAGGGCGGACCCCACCATAATGGGGGTCGTCGTTTCAATAACAAAGGGGGGTCGCGCACCCCCTTCACACCCCGCGGCTGGCTCCGTGTCAGGCCGCACCCAGCCGCGTGTCGGGCCACACCCTGCTGCGGGCTGGGCCGCCCCCAACTGGGCCGGACCCAAACCCGGGTCGGGTAGACCCAGTTCGGGCCGACCCAGGGGGTATTGGGCTGGGTCGGACCGGGCTCAAATCCCTTATTTTCAGGCAGTTTCATTCAAATGCCCATATCATGGGCTACGGACCTCCGATCAATGCACCGCCTATTGCGTTGAGATCCTTGGATAGATACGGTCGTTTCGGTATATTACACTCAAGGTTTCTGAGAACTTTTGGTATGGTTGGGTTGGTTCGAACACGAAACCAATCGGACCCTCGGAGCCGAAACGCTTATAACCTGGGCTCTCGACAGCCGATTGATGTGTCGTCAACTTTGTTGGATTCCTCTTTGTGATATGGTTCTTTTAGATTACTCAGCTCGAGGTTTGGATTCAGATGGAGTATAGTCAGGTTGGTTTGAGATTAAAAATCAATAGGGCACCTGGGACGGAAAAGCCATTATCTCTCAGACAGTGCGTCTGATTGACGCACTTTCTGTTGCGTTGAGTTCCTATTGACGAGACAGAACATTGTGATAAATCAACTCCGGACTTCATGATATTATATGTATCGACCCATTGGCTTGTGGAGCGGACCCTCCCGGAATCGAGCGTGTTGTGGGCGGGAATCCTAGAGCTGACTGCGACTGCGACGATGATGGCGACTATACTTGGAACCTACGTGGGTTCGGTAGCGAGGACGACTGTACTTGGATCCTCTGTGGGTTCAGCAGCGATGAATACTATACCTGGATCCTACGTGGGTTCGGTAGCAATGGTTACTGTACTTGGATCTTACGTGGGTTCGGTAGCGATGACATTTGTACTTGGATCCTACGTGGGTTTGGTAGAGGAGATGATTCAGAAGCTACATCAATCATCTCCACCCCTCTTCGTGAATAGTATACCTGTGTGAGCTTAATCTTGAATTTTAATCATTATCTTCGATATGATTGACTTTCTTTCTTGTGTGGTTTGGGTTGTGCTTTCCTGTGTGGATAGGGTTGTACTTTCCTATGTGGACTGGGTTGAACTTGGCTCGGATTTTGGATCCGAACTGGAATTGATGAATTAGGTATATGTATGGGCATATACCTATGTAGTGTTGGTTGATACTTCGTATTTGTATCTTTCCTTTGTGGTTTATCTATTTTTGATTTTGGGAGGCCTTCAGGGGTCTCGGGGTCCCTACTGAGTATCGTATACTCACCCCTGCACGGGCTATGCCCGCACTATGTTGTATTGGTTGCAGACCACGGACATCGCTGATCGTGGTTGAGGCCTGGGGAGCGGGATGGTATACGGTGGTGGACTATCAAGTAGGACATACACGTAGTGGACTTCTAGACTCGAGGAGCCGACAAGACTATTTGTAATCACCATTTAGGTGGGAGTTCCGGAGAAAGTATTGGTGGTTGCTGCTCTACTTTTCAACTATTGTAATTTCTTTTCCCAGTTGTACTATACATTCAGTTGGGTTTGTATATTGGCCCATTTACTTTCCATCACTTACCTTTTTACTCAGTTTACTTACTGTTTACATTAGCTTGTGTACTCTATGGTATTTGTTTTTGTATATAAAGGCAATGCCTTCCCTTTTAACGAGATTTACGCCTTTGATGCTAGTCGCCAGCCGCTGGCCTATGGAAGGAGGGCTTGGGGTAGTCACGGCATGGGCCCCAAGGACGGGTCATGAAAAATTGGTATTAGAGGAGTCCGTTCTATCACAGAACTCGGGAATCTGATAAATTATTCTATGTGAATCAATAGTGTTAAAGGTATTGAGTGAAGTTATCAGTCCAGGGAGTCCAGTTTTGGTTCTCCGGCCAACGTATCCATACACCTGGTTCCTGAAATCTAATTTCCGACTCAGTGCACGAAAACAGTGATCGCATGCGTGTTTCAATGTTTTTTTGTGATTACTTTGTGTCAGCTTACCAGGTATACTGTATTGTCCATGGTGCACCTGTTTATTTTCAGGATGGCCCCACGATGGCAGCCAGCTAGGGTTTCAAGCTTTGTGCGAGATGGAAGCCCACCGAGCGACGAGGCCTCGGTGTAGGGCCACATTACAGCAGAGGCACCGGTGGTACCTCTCCCGCCGAGCCAACGATGCCACCAGCCCCAACAGCTGAGAGTGCACGTCCCCTGAGTTCACTGCATGAGTTTCAGTGTCAGAGACTGCCGAGGTTCCAAGGAGAGATAGACCCTCAGGCAGCCGAGGTATTCTGGAGGCTGTTGTTTGAGTTTTCAGATTGGTAGAAACACTAGCAGATCTTATGGTGATCCTTGCGGCGAGTATCCTGCACGCGTGAGCAGGTAGATGGTGGGGACTTATGCTCTAGGTGCACGACGAGGCATCTATTCATTGGATGGAATTCGAGAGCCTCTTCTCCACGGAGTTCATTCCTACCACCCTCTGTGCGGTGCACATTCAGGAGCTACTACAGCTGCGGCAGGACAGCATGACAGTACCCCAGTACTCGGTGAGATTAACTGATCTTTCGCGCTACTCCACGGACATGGTACGAGACCCATTCTTCAGGGCCCGGACCTTCGAGCAAGGACTGAGGCATGATATCAGGGCTTCAGTGATGTCTCTTAGAATACCGACGCAGGTAGGAGTTCTGGAGCGATCCCTACTTGTGGAGAGCTTCCTTGCGGAGCCTACACCAGCAACGAGTCCTACTGCATGGGGACATGTAGCGGAGTCTTCTGCAGCTGGCAGTTGACGGATCTCACAGGGGTCCAGGCTGACTAGACCATTAGGTGGGAGACCTCAGGATACTGGTTCGGAGGTGCAGGGTACATGTAGCAGAGCTAGTAATATGAGAGGTAGACAGTGCTATGCATGCGGCGGGCAGGGCCACATGGCTCAAGAATACTCGACCCGCTATGCAGAGGAGCAGCAGACGGTTGAGGGACCACCCAGGAAGAGGCAGAGGTTCGACCGTGGTGGTCCATAGGGAGCAGGAAGACGAGGTATGGGAGTTGGCTGAGCAGCAGGTGGTGGAGGACGCTTCAGGGCTCTACCAACACCACCACCAGGACGTCCACCCCGACCATAGGGACCTGGCGGGCAGAGGCAGGCTCAGCTTCAGGCAGTGGAGGCCTACAACCATTGATCACCTGATATGATTTGAGGTACTATCTATTTCTACTTCACCCTTACTATAGTTCTTATAGACACAGGAGTGAGTCATTGTTTCATTGTCTCTGCCCTTGTTCGAAGCTCGAAGATTCCTACGAAGCCATTGGCTCGATCCTTATGACTAAAGAATCCTACGGGAGGAGACTCGACGATTACACACTGATTTCGGTAGTGTGAGCTTACTCTTTGAGGTGAGAGCTTCGGTTGGGATCTTCTTGTAGTGGCGTCAAGGCCTTATAGTGCCATCTTGGGAATGGATTGGTTATCTACGGTCCATGCTCAGATCGACTGTAATATGGGAAAGGTGCGGTGTGTCCGCACCGATGGGATAAGATTTACACTCACCAGCGAGAAGGGAGTCTTTGCATCGCAGGATGGACTCACGCAGAAGAGAGGACAGCCGATCACTCTTCAGTTGGCTAGTCTCATCCTAGGAGCAGTTTATGTGCGGAGTCCGAGTCTTCCTGTTGTGGTGGAACAATATGCAGACGTTTTTCTTGATGACATTCCAGGACTCCCTCCTCGTAGAGAGGTAGACTTCTACATTGACCTGTACGCCGGGACATCACCGATATCTACTCCAGCATATCGGATGGATCCCACCGAGATTCGTGAGCTGCGAGTATAACTGGAGGATTTATAGGGTAAGGGATTCATTTGATGCAGTGTTTCACCCTGGGTTTCACCAATTCGGTTCGCCAAGAAGGAGGACGAGAGCTTGCAACTGTGTGTCGATTATCGTCTCCTGAACCAGGTGACTGTGAAGAACAAGTATTTTCTTCCGAGGATTGACGACCTCTTCGATCAGCTCAAGGGAGCACGATGGTTCTCGAAGATAGACCTCAGGTCAGGCTATCATCAGCTCGGAGTTCGAGATGAGGATGTGCATAAGGCAACCTTCAGGTGTCGGTAAGGGAACTAAAAGTTCTTGGTTATGCCATTTGATGTAACCAACTCTCCAGCAGTGTTCATGAGTCTCATGAATATGATATTCCAGCCTTACCACAATAGATTTGTTATAGTCTTCATCGACGAAATATTGATTTTCTCGACTACGGAGGAAGAGCACGCCTACCACTTGCGGGTTGTACTGGATACACTCCGAGAGCACCCGCTTTATGGTAAGCTCTCGAAGTTCCAGTTTTGGATTCGAGAGGTCCACTTCTTAGGGAACGTCATCTCTGAGGCAGGAGTTTCAGTGGATCCTATAATGATCGAGGCTGTGCTAGCTTGGGAGCCACCCAGGAGCGTGATAGAGGTGAGGAGTTTCCTAGGTCTGGCTGGGTAATATCGGAGATTTGTGCCAGACTTCTCCAAAGTCGCATCACCACTTTCAGATTTGACGAAGAAGGGGATACCCTTCGTGTGGTCAGATAGATGTCAGCAGAGCTTCCGGGAGCTGAGATAGAGATTCACTAGTGCACCCATCTTGAGGATACCGGTGGAGGGAGTAGGGTACGTTGTTTACTGCGATGTATCAGGGACCAGAATCTGGAGTGTCCTGATGCAAGAGCGGGTAGTGATCGCTTATGGTTCACGAAAGTTGAGTTAACATGAGAAGAACTATGCTGCCCATGACCTGGAGTTGGCAGCAGTGGTCTTCAACTTGAAGATGTGGCAGCACTATCTAATGGAAGAGCGCTTTACAACCTACTCAGACTACCAGAGTCTCAGGTAAATCTTCTTGAAGAATGACATGAACCTGAGACAATGTTGATGGCTTGATTTCCTTCAGGACTATGACTTTGAGATATTCTATACTCCTGGGAAGGGGAATCTAGTAGCGGATGCTCTCAACAGGAGGTCAGACATCCAGATACTTGGAGGGGAGACAGATTAGTTATCCACTTTATAGATATCCTTCATGGATAAAGATGGAGCATCCTTTCTTCAGTCACTCACAGTCACACCTCCACTACATCAGTGGGTCAGAGAGGCGCAACGTGGGGACGTTGACTGTGAGACGCGACGTGCACAGATATCCTTAGGACAAGCACCTGATGGATTATTTGTAGGAGGATAGCATTTCATCCTTTTCAAGGGACGTTCCATGGTACCAGCTACTTTATAGGAGGAGGTGCTGATGGAGTTTCACACTTCCCCTTTGGTGGTACATCCTTGATTAGCGAAGATGTACCAGGATCTCAGACGATAGCACTAGTGGTCAGGTATAATGAAGGTTGTGGAAGAGTTTGTTTCATGATGCCACACCTGACAGCAGGTGACGGTGGAGCACCAAGTACCAGTAGGCTTGGTACATCCCGTAGAGGTCCCGGAGTGGAAGAGGGATGGGATATCTATGGATTTCGTGACTGGGATTCCACGTAATTTCAGAGGACACGACTCCATCTGGGTGATCGTAGACCGACTCACCATGTCGTCCCACTTCTTACCCATCAGAGAGCATGGCTCAGTGGAGAGCATGAGATGCCTCTACATTCAGGAGATCGTACGTCTTCAGGGTGTTCCATTGACTATCATATCCGATCGAGATGATCGCTTCAATTACCAACTTTGGAAGGGGTTGCAGGAGGCATTTGGGTTACAGCTATGCCTGAGCACCACCTTTCACCCACAGACGGATGGCCAGACGGAGGGGACCATTCAAACTCTCCAGGACATGCTCCGTGCATGTGTCCATGAATTTGGTCGCAGGTGGGAGGATCACCTACCCTTGGTGGAGATTGCGTACAACAACAGCTACCACTCCACCATCAGGATGGAACCATACAAGGCATTGTACGACCAACCATGTAGATCACCTCTGTGTTGTACAGACCATGGGGAGTCAGCACTTGTAAGACCAGATATGGTCCAGGCCACAACGGAGAAGGTTCATATCATCCAGGAGCGGATGAGGACGTCTCAGAGCCGACAGAAGTCCTATGATGAAAGGAGGCGGAGACCACTAGGGTTCGAGGATGGCGACCATATTTTCTTACGGGTCTCACCTCGGTGTGGATTACGGAGATTTGGCCGGGGCAGCAAGTTATATATGTGCTTCATCGGACTATTCCAGTTTCTCAGCAGGATAGGCGAGGTGGCTTATCGCCTGACACTTCCACCTCAGTTGCACCGGGTGCACGGCGTCTTCCATGTATCCTAGCTGAGGAGGAACGTGCACGAACCGATGCATATGATTGATCACGGGGAGCTGGATATCGATGACGGGACAAAATTTGTGGAGGTCCTGGTGGAGATCGAGGATCGACATGAGTGGGACCTACGTGGATGGTCGATTCTTCTAGTGCGCATCAGGTGGCAGCACGGGAACCTCCAAGAGAGCACATGGGAGCGGGAGGATCAGATGTGTGCACAGTACCCTCTTTTGTTTCCCTAGTTGGTGATGTCTCTTTACGGGGACGTAAATCTCTGAGGTGGGAGTAATGTAAAGACCCGTAAATTTCAAGGAAAATTTTTTGTCTTAATTTCTTTTGGATTTTACGAGTTCGCAGTTTCAGACGGCACCTGATTTCAAGGCCAGGAGTTCCCAGAATAAATTTCTAAAGTTTACCTCGGGTACGTTCAGTGAACAAATGAGCAGTTATTTCTATCTTTTGAACCGGTGCTCGGAATCAAAATCTGAGGGCACAGATGAAACCTCAATGGTGGTATTTCTTTAAG
Source organism: Viscum album (assembly GCA_963277665.1). Lineage (NCBI taxonomy): Eukaryota > Viridiplantae > Streptophyta > Magnoliopsida > Santalales > Viscaceae > Viscum > Viscum album. The sequence goes on along the minus strand of OY728167.1, from coordinate 619,249,019 downwards.
AGGACCTTTCCCGAAGGTGAGTTTTCTCAGGAGTAGTTGTTAAAAATTGAGGATTAAATGTGAAGTAAATAAAATTGTGGTACAATTTTAAATTCTTTAACTAATAGTTATATCCTACATGGGGTAGTTGGGGTGGGACTCACAAGACCCTAACTACCCATGTTAGGATATTTGTGAGGTGGGGCCCACACGAGCCCCACCCCTTCACATTCCTTTAACTCCCTAACTCCCCCTTTATGTGAGTAACTCCTCCATCTCATCCTCATTAAGCTTGCCAACTTAACAATCCATTTAATTAGACAACTCAAGTTTAATTAATTATGTGAGCATGTTTTTGAATTTTTTAATTTCAAATGAATTCCATTATTTAATAAAATAAGGGGAGTCTTATTTTTTTGGGGGTTTGCTCGTTGTGTTGAGGATTGTAGGGGAGAGCTCAAGTTCCTTTGGGAGAACATCAATCTTCCCGCGAAGAATGTCTCCACTTCAACGAAGAACGCCAAATCCACGAAGGACGATGACGTGCCTCCTTTTCCTTTTCTCCGTGACAAAAAGGGGAGATCCCACTTCCCCCTTGGAAGCTCTCCGTTGAGGTATACAGAACCTCACCCCACGACGCCGTTTTCCGCGACGCCCGTCGTTCGACAAATTCTGTTGAGGTAGGGGTTTTTCTTTGATCAAGTTTTTCTTTATCAATATTCAGGGATTAAAATATGACTGCTTGTTATCGTTATAACGGGAGGAGATCGGACCGCACAAACACGGCCGAACCTCCTCCCCTTTTTCTTCTTGGCCTTCGTGGATCATTGCGGCGAAGGTGGCACGGTGTCGTTGCACCGCACGGGAATGGGGAGGACCGCGACCGGAGCGGGCCGCGGCAGAGGTTCGTGGCGCCGTTGCACCACGCCAGAGAAGCCGAAGGCCGCAGCCAGGAGCAGGCCGCAGCGGAAGGGTGCGGTGCCATCACGCCATGCCAGAATGTCAAGTGGTCCGTGACCTAGTCAAGCCGTGGCGGAGGGGCGCGGCACCATCGGGCCGCGCCGGCCGAGGAAGAGCCACGATGGTTCAGCAGGAGGTGGTCGGCCTCGGCCGGCCCCTGGTACATCAAGAGTTGGGACCCCTCGTGGGTCCCATGGAAGCTCTCACCGGCAGGCCATTATGGTCGGTCGTTTCTGAATAAACGAGGGGAAGTAACCACCGGTTTCGCCTAGGGCGGACCCCACCAGAAGGAGGGCTTCCATTTCAAAAACAAAAGGGGGCCACCCCCCACCCCTTCCCAACCCACGGACGGCTTCGAGTTGGTTCGTAGTTCGTGCCCCCCCTTAACACCCCATGGCCGACTCCGAGTCGTGCCGTAGGCCGTGCCCAGCCGTGGGTCGGGCCGCGCCCAGCGGTGGGCCAGGCCTCGCCCAACAGTTGGCCGGGCCGCGCCGACAAGGCTAGTTCATTCTGGCCGCGCCCAACTAGGCCAGACCCAGACCTAGGTCGAGTCGACCCGGTTCGAGGCGACCCCGGGGGTATTGCGCCGGGTCGGACCGGGCCCAAACCCCCTATTTTCAGGCAATTTTTTTTTCAAACGCCCATATTTTGGGCTATGGAATTATGATAGACACACCGTCTAATGAGTTGGAATCCTTGGATCGAGACTGCGGTTGCAGTATATTACACTCAAGGATTCAAGGAACTTTGGGTATGGCCGGGTTGGATCGAACTCGAAACCAACGGGGCCCTCGGAGCATAAACCCTTATAACTTGAGCTCCGGACCTCTGAATGACGTGTCGTCAACTTTGTTGGATTCCTCTTAGTGAGGCGTTTCTTTTGGATTACTCCTCTCGAGGTTTGGATGTAGATGGAGTACGGTCGGGTTGGTTTTAACTTAAAAATCAACCGGGCCCCTGGGACAGAAAAGCCATTATCTCTCAGACTGGGCGTCCAATTGATGCGTCGTCTGTTGCATTGAGTTCTTATTGATGAGATGGAACATTGTGATACATCAACTCCGGACTTCGTGAAAGTTGATGTATCGACCCCATGGCTCGTGGAGTGGACCCTCCCGAAATCGAACGTGCTGTGTGCGGGAATCCTAGAGCTGGCTGCGACTCCGACAACAATGGCGACTGTACTTGGATCCTACATGGGTTCGGCAGTGAGGACGTCTGTACTTGGATCCTTCATGGGTTCGGCGGCGATGATGACTGTACATGGATCCTATGTGGGTTCGGCAGCGATGGTTACTATATTTGGATCCTACATTGGTTCAGCAGTGACGACATCTATACTTGGATCCTACGTGGGTTCGGTAGAGGTGATGATTCAGAGGCTACATCAATCATCTCCACCCCTCTTCATGAATAGAATAACTATGTGAGCTGAGTCTTGAATTTCAATCATTATCTTCGATATTATTGACTTGCTTTCCTGTGTGGATTGGGTTGTTCTTTCCTGTGTGGATTGGGTAGTACTTTCCTATGTGGATTGGGTAGAACTTGGGATCAGAAGTTGGATCCGAACTGGACTTGATGACTTAGGTATATGTATGGTCATATACCTAAGTAGTGTTGTTTGATACTTCGTATTTTTATCTTGACATTGTGTTTTATCCTTTTTGGATTCTGGGAGGCGTTCGGGGGTCTCGGGGTCCCTATTGAGTATCGTATACTCACCCCTGCACGGGCTATGCCCGAACAACGTTGTGTTGGTTGCAGAAGACAGACAACATTCATCATGATTGAGGCCTGAGGAGCAGGACAGTATACAGTGGTGGACTATCAGGTGGGACATACACGGAGTGGATGACCGGACTCGAGGAGCTGATCAGACTATCTGTACTCACCCTTCAGGTGGGAGTTCTGGAGGACGTCTTGGTGGTTGCTTCTCTACTTTTTAGCTATTGTGATTTCTTTTCTAAGTTGTATTGTACTTTTATTTGGGTTTGTATACTGACCCATTTACTTTCCATCACTTACTTTTGTACTCAGTTTACTTAGTGTCACTTTAGCTTGTGTACTATGTGGTGCTTGTTTTCGTATATAAATTCAATGCCTTCCCTTTTATTAGGATTTACGCCTTTGGTGTTGGTCGCCAGCCCCTGGCCTATGGAAGGCATGCTTGGGGTAGTCATGGCACGGGCCCCGAGGAAGGGTCCTGACAATGCTACCATAATCTCTTCCCACATTAGTGTCTTAAGCCCAGTGACAACATGGTTCCATGACTGTACATCAATCGGCATGGGTTGTCGAGTGACGATTCCAATGTATCTACTAATGATGGCTTTGTTGGGGTTAACATGATGGCCTCACTTATTCCGTACCACCTCAAATTTGATTCCTTTTGCGTTTTCCTTAAGGATTTGGGATAACATTGTCGAACTATGGCGCTCTGGTTTATTTTGTGATGTCGATGATTCATTTCCTACCATTATCTCAGAAGTATCATCATTATGTTCTTCATGAGTTCTAGCATCAACACTGGGACCGACAACAATAGGTTGAGAAACTTGTTGTACCTCAGCATTGGGACCAGCAACAACAGGTTGAGAAACCTGTTGTTGCTCTGCACTGGGACCACCTACAGCTGGTTTTGAGACCTTTTGTTCCTCGAGATTGGGTGCATCAGCAAGTTTAGAAGCCATTATCTGAGGAAGTGGATTAACATTTAATTTAGATTACATAAAATCAGCAGCTAACAGATAATAACATAATGTTACACAATGTATATTACAATAAACAAATAACCTGATTAATATACTCTCTTTTTTTAAAGGCTGAAGATATTTGAACCCTCTATCGACTATGTAAATCCCTTCATTGTGGTATCCTCTGACATACAAAACACCTTCTACATTGGGACCACTGTGAAATGATTTTGAAGTCCCTATAAAAGGTTCATCCCCCATTGAACATTCAACTTACCCTATAGTTTTTTTGGTCGATAACAGAACAATTGACTAATTTCGGTTTGTGGGGTCCGGAACATAAAATAATTGTGCTTCCTGTGATTCCATTATAATTGGTTCATCGTTCTCCCCTTCTTTACTGAAATAAACTTTCACGAATCCTAATTCATCTATTTTAACATCACTCCTATTATCAGCCCACTTGCATTGAAAAATTGGCACTTTTAATTTCATATAATCCAACACCCATATTTGTTTGATGATGCTAGAGTATGACATCTTCCCATAAATTGGATTTCTATCCTTAACACCGGAAACATGCATCACTTCATCCACATGTGTAACCCCACTATTCTACATGGTATTGTCTTTATCATCTTCATTATTATATAATGTATAACCATTAATGTAACACCCCAAGATTTCATAGTGTGTTATTTCTTCAAAATAATTCAATAACTTGCACTAAACGCAACACTGAGTTCAATCACACCATGACTTACCAAAAAAAGCCATTCAAAAGAGGTTATGAATAGTATTAACTAAATTTTAAACTTTATATAATCCTTATAATTTTAGAATCCATATTATGAGTTTCTTAGACATAATGCATGAACAGATTCATTTTCAGTATTTCACTTTTATCAACTTTTAATTGTGAAACCTTTTTAAATAAAATATTTTAAACTTTTTAACAAAATGGGGACATCAAAAAAATTTAAAATGAAACATCCCAAGCTTCCATGGTATGCTTTCCTTTGAATAATGCAACGGCGTGCATTGTACGCAACTTCGAGATTCTAACACACCACAACCAATCAAACTAGCCGTTATGAATAGTAATACCTTCCTTTTAAAATTTTAGAAATTTTATCTCTCAAAATGGACTTCATTTTTGGATTCATAGTATCGAATTTATCCTAAGGTGAAATTTTGGTACTTTTCGGATAACTTTCATATTTTGATGAATAGTGAAAATTACTAAATTTTAATTAAAAACAACTTTTTAATCAAAATAATTAATAGTGATAAATTATGGATTTGAGTGGTTTTAAAGTATATTTAAAATATATTTTTACCATTTAATATAATGTTGGTCATTGGACATAATTTTACAATTAAACCGGACATAAACAAGTGCCAATCTTTTGATAGTTATTATCTCTTAAAAACACGCTTTTTGTTTTGACAGCGAGAATTAATTTTAAATTAATTTCTGCCACTTATGTGTTTTGAATTTAGAAAAATGGATTAAATATTTGGAATCAGGATTTTCAAATTGTTTAAATAGGTAACTTTTCTTTTTAGACATTTTGAATAATTATTGCGGTAAATATTTTATTTACCATGGTTAAGGGTAAATCCGGTAAATAAGGGTTAACAAATAATATTATAATAATACAAAATTACCCTAAAACGTGTCCTAGCCTTATTGGTTCATACATGTTCGACAATAGGCATATTTGGGTCGATTTTGGGACCCCATGGTGCCACTTGTAGGTGATAAGGACACTTTATTTTAATTAAGTTAAAATGAATACAAAAATGACACAAGCATATATCTTTTAGAAAAACAATTTTTACATAGGGTTATATATGTTGGATTTTAGACTATAAAATATTCATTAGAAATATAAAAAGATTTCCTACATAATTATATTTTATTTATAATTTTTAGACATTAAATAATTTAATTTATTTATGACACAATGATGATGCAGTAATTACCATAATAGTGAAAATTTAAAATAATTGATATTTTAAATACCGAAATAAATATAATTTGAGACTTTTAATGAATTAAACTAATTTTCTAGGATATTATGGCATATAATTATGGAGTTAATTTACTTTGTTCGAAGTAATAATTCTTTTATGAGTTTCATAAAAATCAACTATTGAATAGTGTCAAAATTGACATAAAAGAGTTTTTAAAACAAATATTATATTATTAATTGATATTACATTCCTAAAAATCTAAGGTTCGGACAAGAGACTTACATCATGATATTTGTATCATTAATGGACCACTTGGGAGTAGCTTGGATGTATATAGTATGTTTATTAACCATATTATATAAAAATACAAAGAGACATTGTAAAAGTGAAACTAATTAACTAAGAGTTAATACTTAAAGATAAGGTTAATATAATGACCAAACCTGTCTAAATTCTATTGGTTGAATTTTTTTCGACCCATCCCCACCTTAAAATATAAATAATCAACTTTGGAGCCATTACAAACCGAATAAGAATTTATTATAAATTAATATTTCTAGCTTTTCCAAAGGTGCCCCTCACCCCCCTTATAAAAGGTCACTCCTCCTTCTCATTTCTTCACACCTTCAAAACCTTTTGGTTCGGCCAAAATCTGCTCAACTACTGTACCAAATTCCCTCACTACAACCTAGAGGCCTTAGTTTGATCAGAAAGCCAACTTAATGTGCCCTTTTGATCAAATGAAATGGAAGAACCCGAAGAAGAGGTAATGATTTCACCACCCTTTTCCAAGTTCCCTTCTTCTTCCACTTCTTCTTTCATCGTTATTACCATTATAATAACTCTAGTATCATATATATACTGTGATGTTATTATAAATATGGTACAACCATATTCAGTATTCTATCCACCCTTTGAATAACATGTCACCATACGTGCGTACGCACGGCTTACCGTCTCCACGTCGTGGTGTAATTGTTATTCAATATATTATTATTTGGATGGGTATAATAATGATGTGTAACTCATGTAAATAATAAATATAACATGTTAATTATTCTGTATATATGATATACCATCTATTAATATGTTATTTTAATATCAAAATAATGATATTGTGGTTCGTGCGTACGTACGGACTACCGTCTCCACGAACGCGATGAGATTCATTCTCCATCGTATCCATTCAAATATAATTCTCATTTGATGATTAATAATAGTATCTAAGGACATGATATCATTATGTATATGATTAATATACAACCTATCCATGACAAACATGGCTTACGTAACAAAACATATAAAGGAAACGAGTAAATTAACGCCCGAAACAACGATAATACTAAGATATTATTAACAAATCAATGTTAAAAGATCATATATGATATCATATTAATGTATATGATTCTTGTATAATTTAATAACAATTATTTCACCATTATACAGGAGGTTAACCTACCCCAACCAAGGAAAAGTACAAGGTAAGGTTTATTTCACAATCTCTTCATTATCCGAGGTTGTTTATACGTAATAATCTACTGGGATCTCTTTATCATCCACATCCATGTTTCTTAAAAATTTATTTCAAAACATTTTTACTATTTAAAAGAATATGGGTTAAAGTAATTTATACCCTTATTCGACTTTTTATAAGAGTTTTATAAAGTAATCTTTCCGTCGTTTTCCAAACAAGGTGCTTTTAACCTTTTCGACAGAATTAAGGTAAGAATGTTTTTTTTAACTTATACAACGGGTGCGGTTATTTTCCTCCATTATTAAATCATCAAAGCTTCCCTTAAAAGCTTATAAGAATATTTTCAAATTGAATGTGTTATTTTATAATTATTTTACTTTTAAAATGATTTCAAAAAAAGAGATATTTCTCTAAAATAGTCTTAATTTAATCTATGTCAACATCCTTTGATGGATTTTAAGATTATTTGAAGTTGATTTATTATGATACAAAACATCCATATTTTATTGAAGGTTTTGTGATATTTTTGATTGTGGATAAGTTATTCTTATGTCACTCATGGTTTTTGTTTAAAGTATTGACATTTCATAAGTTTTGTGAAATACGAATGTTTATGTTATATTTCAACCATTCATTCAGATGAATGTGTTAGACAAGTATGTTCCGGGTTGGGGACCGGTAAAAGTGAGCCCTCTGGGTTGGGGACCGGTAAAAGTACGCCCTCCGGTTTGGTCTCCGTTTATTAGAGGAAATCCGGGTTGGTGTCTGGTTATTAGAGGCACTCCGGGTTGGTGTCCGGTTATTAGAGGCACTCCGGGTTGGGTTCCGGTTACAGTTAGCCCCTAGGTCTTGGGATGAGGCCTTGACAAAGAAATTAAAGTTCAGCATTATGCATTCCATCATTATGAAAGTGGTTATTGATATTTCATGTGATCATTCTATTAGTAGAATATCCATGTGAATAAGTAAATGGCATTATTTCATTTTACTTTTTCCATACAATGTTGAAGTTCAAGTTTAAAAGTCTTTTGTTTTAGTTATACATTTCCTTAAATGTTTATTCTTATTTATGAAAGTTTCCGATATATTGTTATCCTTACTGGGCATTTGAGCTCACCCCTTTTCTATGTTTTATTTTTTCCTAGGATGTGAAGAAGTAAGTTATGAATGACCTGCAGGGATAGTATGTGGGGATATGAGTGTGGAATATGGATACTATGTTGTTGTTGTAGTTTTTTACTTTATTATGTAATGTAAAACTTCATTAATATATCTAGTGTTTCCAAGGATACTAAACCAATCGGTCTTTCGAGATTTGATCTTTCTTGTGATCATGCCAATGTTATGTATTAATGCACCGACTATGGGTAACTGGGGTCGGGGCATTACAGTTGGTATCAGAGGAGGTTTAGTACAAACCTTGGAAGCGAGATTTAGATAAACTATGATTAGAGAACATAGATTTAAGAAGAATTTTGAGGATTAGTATAGAAGAACTTCCTAGAATTTTGGTATTGTGGAGATTTTGTGAGTTTTCCGAGCAATACATCCCTGTCTGGATATGAGCAGGTAGAGGCGGCGCTGTAACAAATGTACCTAGGGGTAAAACCTGAAAACACCGATTTGAGCTAGACTCGAACGGGAACTGGTGCATGACAACGGGCCTTGCTGCACTCTTGGTTACGACACTCCCGGGGGATATGCTTAGGATAACTCTCATTTTCTTTAAAAATCATTATGAAGGTTTTTTGAGTATATACTTACTCAAAGGAGACATTTTTATGATTATGGATAATATCCATAAACTATTTAATTTATGTTATGTGTTTTACAAGTTTGGGATTAGGTATTGTTATTCATAAACTAATCTAATGTATGCCATTGTTTAGAAATGGTGCCCAGTAGAAGGAATGAGAACTCTAGCAATGCACATGATACAAAGAGAAAGAAGGATCATATATTTCATGGTCTTAAGCTAGAATTTATAAGAGAAATAGTCTCGCATGTATTATCATCATATGAAGAAATAATATCATGTGTTGATTAGATATGTAAAGAGTTTACTGAGTCCTATGGCTTTGAAGGGAAGCAAGAGAAGAAAAGGATGGAAGAGAGAAAGATGGATAAAGGGAAGAGGGAATAGAAGAATTTTCCCATATGTGATAACTGTGGGAAGAATCACCTTGGAACTTGTCTGAAAGGAATGGGGGTTTGTTATAAGTGTGGAGGAAAAGGGCACAAAGTACGTGACTGAAAGGGTAAGAAAATGGTTTCAAATGTACAATGCTTCATTTGCAAGGATTTTGGAAACTACGCAAACCTATGTCCCAGTCATCAAACCATGACCCAAATGATGCTATTGGATAATAATCATGTTATGATACTACCACAGATGAAGTGGAATGATTTTAGTTCTTATGTTGATTATGTCAATTGAGTGTTGTATCAACAATGTACTAGTTATAATAATTATGGAGTATATAAGGATTGTACTGCAGTACTATTTCATTAAGGACTTGAGATTGTGTGGAACAAAGAAAAGTGACTCAATAGCAGGATAAATTTTTGGAAAATATATGCTTGAGAGAATGATAAACCATAATATAGTTCTGATACCGAGGTAGTGATTTTGGAATAATACATGATTGTTTTGGATAAATTATATTGGATATTCTTGACTACCTTGAAACTGATTAATGATTTGTATATTCCATCATTGTTGGGGTTTAAAATATTTTTGGATTGATGAAGTATATCCAGCATTCTATATGGAATAAGGGACCATGAATTTAATCAATAAGGAATATGGTAATTCCGGATGTTTCAGTGTATTAAAAGAATACATGATGAAGGTATTCATATGCTATTACGGGGTAAAAAGGATCTACATTATTTTTACCTTCTTTATAAATGTTGGACTGTGAGTTTGGACAGAAGTATTTTGGATAGTTCTAGTTTGGATTATTTAGGATTTTCATAAAAGGACAACCCGGAGGTCGGGCGGCAACCCGTCGCGTCTGGAAAGGCCGCGAGACTTGAACCCGCAACCGAAGGGCGACAAGGGTGTATCACCTACCACTGGCCCACAGATGTCCTGGATTAAATAATGTAGTTTTTTTACAAAGATCTGGTAGATGATTTATAAATTCATTTATTTTGGAACCCTGTACGAATAGTATAAATAGAAATTTTTTTACGTTCTATTATCTTTTAGAGTGAAAGATGAGTTTGTGGTAGAAATTTATTAATTGATAAAACTCTAATTATAAAGTATGTATATCTCCTTATGATCTTATCTAATCTCATAAATAAATTCCTCAACATTAATAAAAGGAACTTAGAAAAAAAAATTGTCCTAGATGGTACCTTAAATCATCACTAATTTATGGCATTGAGATTGTTGGCCTTTTCATAGCCATGTTCTCTACCACTCTCCATCAGATAATTGATGGTTAGATTTCTCTTCCATATCCATATTTTCCAACATGGAACCCTAGTATGTGTTATTTTCGGTAATCTTCATACTTTCCACTCTTTATTTTAAATAGAGGCCTCATTAATTCTTTTTTCGATATGGGATTTCAACTAAGATATTTTGAAATGTCAAAAATGTGTTATCCCAATACCCTATGTTTTGTTGAACCGATGGTATTTCAAATCATCATAGATTGATGACTTTAAGGACCTCAATTTTATACTTGTTTGTGATTGATGACCTCAATCACTACCTATAAATATTTAGGTTTTTCATCCAATTATATGTCTCTAATTTCCACCAATGTTCTCCTAATCTAGATCATAATTTGGTGGTGGCCCTTTCATTTCTCTTTTCCCCTTTTTAAGACTAAATTTTAGTAACCAAATTTCCGATGTGGGTTTTCCCACAAATATATTTTCTATTTTCAACCTATTATTTTCGAAGAACAATTTCAAATTGCGAGGACGCAATTTATTGAAGGAGGGGAGAATGTAACACCCCAAGATTTCATAGTGTGTTATTTCTTCAAAAAAATTCAATAACTTGCACTACACGCAACACCGAGTTCAATCACACCATGACTTACCAAAAAAAGCCATTCAAATGAGGTTATGAATAGTATTAACTAAATTTTAAACTTTATATAATCCTTATAATTTTAGAATCCATATTATGAGTTTCTTAGACATAATGCAAGAACAGATTCATTTTCAGTATTGCACTTTTATCAACTTTTAATAGTGAAACCTTTTAAATAAAATATTTTAACCTTTTTGACTAAATGGGGACATCAAAAAATTTAAAATGAAACATCCCAAGCTTCCACCGTACGCTTTCCTTTGAATAATGCAACGGCGTGCATTGTACGCAACTTCGAGATTCTAACACACGACAACCAATCAAACTAGCCGTTATGAATAGTAATACCTACCTTTTAAAATTTTATAAATTTTACCTCTCAAAATGGACTTCATTTTTGGATTCAGAGTATCGAATTTAGCCTATGGTGAAATTTTGGTACTTTTCGGATAACTTTCATATTTTGATGAATAGTGAAAATTACTAAATTTTAATTAAAAACAACTTTTTTAATCAAAATAATTAATAGTGATAAATTATGGATTTGAGTGGTTTTAAAGTATATTTAGACTAGATTTTTACCATTTAATATAATTTTGGTCATTGGACATAATTTTACAATTAAACCGGACATAAACAAGTGCCAATCTTTTGATAGTTATTATCTCTTAAAAACACCCTTTTTATTTTGACAGCGGGAATTAATTTTAAATTAATTTCTGCTACTTATGAGTTTTGAATTTAGAAAAATAGATTCCATATTTGGAATCAGGATGTTCAAATTGTGTAAATAGGTAACTTTTATTTTTAGACATTTTGAATAATTACTGCGGTAAATATTTTATTTACCATGGTTAAGGGTAAATCCGGTAAATAAGGGTTAAAAAATAATATTATAATAATACTAAATTACCCTAAAACGTGTCCTAGCCTTATTGGTTGATACATGTTATACCATAGGCATCATTGGGTCGATTTTGGGACCCCATGGTGCCACTTGTAGGTGATAGGGACACATTATTTTAATTAAGTTAAAATGAATACAAAAATGACACAAGCATATATCTTTTAGCAAAACAATTTTTACATAGGGTTATATATGTTGGATTTTAGACTATAAATATTCATTAGAAAGATAAAAATAGTTAATACATAAATATAGTTTATTAATAATTATTAGACATTAAATAATTTAATTTATTTATGACACAATGATGATGCAGTAATTACCATAATAGTGAAAATTTAAAATAATTGATATTTTAAATACCTAAATAAATATAATTTGAGACTTTTAATGAATTACACTAATTTTCTAGGATAATAAGGCATATAAGGATGGAGTTAATTGACTTTTTTAGAAGTAATCATTCTGTTATGAGTTTCACAAAAATAAACTATTGAATAGTGTCAAAATTGACATAAAAGAGTTTTTAAAAAAATATTATATTATTAATTGATATTAAATTCTTAAAAATCTAAGGTTCGGCCAAGAGACTTATATCATGATTTGTGTATCATTAATGGCCCACTTGGGAGTGTATTGGATGTATATAGTATGTTTATTAACCATATTATATAAAAATACAAAGAGACATTGTAAAAGTGAAACTAATTAACTAAGAGTTAATACTTAAAGATAAGGTTAATATAATGACCCAAACCTGTCTAAATTCTATTGGTTGAGTTTTTTTCGACCCATATTAACCTTAACATTTAAATAATAAACTTTGGAGCCATTAGAAACCTAATATGAATTTATTATAAATTAATATTTCTAGTTTTTCCAAAGGTTCCCCTCACCACTCTTATAAAAGGGCACTCCTCCTTATCATTTCTTCACACCATAAAAGACTTTTGGTTCGGCCAAACTCTGCACAAATACTCTCCCAAATTCCCTCACTACAACCTAGAGGCCTTAGTTTCATCAGAAATCCAACCTATGGAGCCCTTTTGATCAAATCAAAAGGAAGAACACGAAGAAGAGGTAATGATTTCACCACCCTTTTCCAAGTTCCCTTCTTCTTCCACTTCTTCGTTGTTCGTTATTACCCTTATAATAACTCCAGTATAATATATATACTATGATGTTATTATAAATATGGTATATCCATATCAGTATTCTATCCACCCATTGAATAACATGTCACCATACGTGGGTACGTACGGCTTACCGTCTCCACGTCGTGGTGTAATTGTTATTCAATATATTATTATTTGGATGGGTATAATAATGATGTGTAACTCATGTAAATAATAAATATAACATGTTAATTATTATTTATATATGATATACCATCCATTAATATATTATTTTAATATAAAAATAATGATATTGTGGCTCGTGCGTACGTATGGACTACCGTCTCCACGAACGCGATGAGATTCATTGTCCATCGTATCCATTCAAATATAATTCTAATTTGATGATTAATAATAGTATCTAAGGACTTGATATCATTCTGTATATGATTAAGATACACCCTATCCATGAAAAACATGGCTTACGTAACATAACATATAAAGGAAAACGAGTAACTTAACAACCGAAACAACGATAATACTAAGATATTATTAACAAATAAATGTTAAAAGATCATATATGATATCATATTAATGTATATGATTCTTGTATAATTTAATAACAATTATTTCACCATTATATAGGAGGTTAACCTACCTCAACCAAGGAAAAGTACAAGGTAAGGGTTATTTCACAATCTCTTCATTATCTGAGGTTGTTTATACGTAATAATCTACTCGGATCTCTTTATCATCCACATTCATGTTTCCTAAAAATGTATTTCAAAACATTTTTACTATTTAAAAGAATATGGGTTAAAGTAATTTATACCCTTGTTTGAATTTTTATAAGAGTTTTATAAAGGAATCATTCCGTCATTTTCCAAACAAGGTGCTTTTAACCTTTTCAACAGAATTAGGGTAAGAATGTTTTTTTAACTTACACGACGGGTGCGGTTATTTTCTGCCATTATTAAATCATCGAAGCTTCCCTTACAAGCTCATAAGAATATTTTCAAATTGAATGTATTATTTTATAATTATGTTACTTTTAAAATGATTTCAAGAAAAGTGATATTTCTCTAAAATATTCTTGATTTAATCTATTTCAACATCCTTTGATGGATTTTAAGCTTATTTGAAGTTGATTTATTATGATACAAAACATCCATATTTTATTGAAGGTTTTGTGATATTTTTGATTGTGGATAAGTTATTCTTATGTCACTCATGGTTTTTGTTTAAATTATTGTCATTTCATAAGTTATTTGTAATCCGAATGTTTATGTTATATTTCAACCTTTCATTCAGATGAATGTGTTAGACAAGTATGTTCCGAGTTGGGGACCGGTAAAAGTATGCACTCCAGGTTGGGGACCGGTAAAAGTAAGCCCTCCAGTTTGGTCTCCAATGATTAGAGGAACTCCGGGTTGGTGTCCGGTTATTAGAGGCACTCCGGGATGGTGTCCGGTTATTAGAGGCACTCCGGGTTGGGTTTCAGTTACAGTTAGCCCCAAGGTCTTGGGAAGAGGCCTTGATAAAGAAATTAAAGTTCATCATTATGCATTCCATCATTATGCGAGTGGTTATTGATATTGCATGTGATTATTCAATTAGTAGTATATCCATGTGAATAAGTAAATGGCATTATTTCATTTTACTTTTCCCATACTATGTTGAAGTTCAAGTTTAAAAGGATTTTGTTTTAGTTATACATTGCCCTAAATGTTTATTCTTATTTATGAAAGATTCCGCTATATTGTTATCCTTACTGGGCATTTGAGCTCACCCCTTTTCTATGTTTTATTTTTTCCCAGGATGTGAAGAAGTAAGTTATGAATGACCTGCAGGGATAGTATGTGGGGATATGAGTGTGGAATATGGAGACTATGTTGTTGTAGTAGTTTTTCACTTTATGATGTATTGTAAAACTTCATGAATATATCTAGTGTTTCCAAGGCTACTAAACCAATCGGTCTTTCGAGATTTGATCTTTCTTGTGATCATGCCAATGTTATGTAATAATGCACCGACTATGGGTAATTGGGGTCGGGGCGTTACAATTAACGACATAAGCACTGTAAGATAATTCATACAAACTTGATCCTCCACCTAGTCATCGAAGTCGTTCTGAAATTGAGTCTAGATTGTCATCTAACTGCTTAACAATATGATCCTAAAACCATCTTATAAACTATCAATTATGTTTTTCTGATATCCATTTTTCATCCATAGCAGGATTCAAATGCCTATGAATTTCTTTGTGGGTTTGAACATATGGGTCAACGTCGAAACTATTATGCAAAACATAAAGGTGAGCCTGCTCCCGATCTGTAATATTGATTGTGACAACATCTCTTCCAGAAATTTCTTCACCCTTAAGCCGCCCAGTGTGATGAGATTTTAGTAGGCCAATGTTTTCCACACCAAATAGGTATTCGGTATAGAATTTGACGGCTTCCTCACCAATATATTTCTCCGCAATACAGCCTTATGGTCGACTTCGATTTTGACATACCCTTTCAAAATCTTCATATACTGTTCAATGGGGTACATCCATCTATAATGTATAAGACAACATATTCAAATCTCTCTTACAAAATGGACCATAAAATGAACCACCATATCGAAAAATGTCGACGGGAAGAACATTTCGAATTCACATAATATGACGGCAATTTCTCTTTCCATAGTTGGCAATTTCGTCAGGTCTATAACATTACTGAATAGAGATTTGAAGAAGAAACAATGATTCTTTAATGTATGGGAAACATTCTTAGGAAAAATGCAACGTAAAGCTATAGGAATTATATCTTGCATCAAAACATGGCAGTCATGTGATTTTAGACCCTTTAATTTTAAAACACTCATTGACACGATGTTCGTGATATTTGAGGAATACCCCACTAGAACCTTTATATCATTCATGAATTTGAAAAACTAATATCTCTCCTGCCAAGAAAGAGTGTACGAATTAGGAGGAAGAAATTTTCATTTTTCATCCTTCACTCGTGCCAACTCTTCTCGTATTCCCATCTCAACCATTTCCAATCTAGCCTTAATTCCATCCTTTGTTTTGGCGGGTGCATTTAGCAATGTGTCGATGACACTATCCCCTACATTTTTTTCAACATGCAAAACATCATTAAAATTTATAACATATAGACAATTCTAGTATGGTAATTCAAAAAAACCTGATCTCTTTTTCCAAACGATTTTCGTAAGTATTTTCGAAAATGTTTTACCAAAATTAGTGTCCAAATATTTTACATTCTCAAACAATTGATCACTTGTTAGTGGAGATGGTGTTGTACATTCTTCTGAACATCTATCAAATGATGTCATCCAAGATCGGTACTTATCTCGTCGGGGTTGAAATCTCTGATAAAATGGAAACACGATTTTCGATGATGCTTCAACCTAATTGACTGTGTACCTTGTTTGCAAATGACACACCCTTGAGTTCCTTTATTGATATATCTTGAAAATTTTACATATGAAAGAAAGTCATTTATCATCCCATCAAACATGGATTTAAAGGTGAAATATTTATATTTGTAAGCATCATAAAATGTAGCACCTGAATCCCACAATATTTTCAAATCCACAATCAATAGAGCCAAATAAACATCAATATCATTACCCGGTTGTTTTGGTCCTGATATATGCAAAGATAACATGATTTATTATTGTTTCATGCATAACCATGGTGGTAAGTTATACTTTACAAACATAACCGACCATGTACTGTGACTGCTGCTTTGAAAACCAAAAGGATTCGACCCATCTGTAGATAACGCCAGACGAAGGATTCTCGGCTCCATTCCAAATTCAGGATAATCATGATCAATTATCTTCCACTGAGGAGAGTCTGTCGGGTGACATAGTTTCCCATATTTAATTATTGTATCTGTATGCCATGTCAATTGTCCTGCAGTCTCCTCACTTCCATATTGGTGCCTAAACCATGGAATGATTGTAAAGTACCATATAACTTCTTGTAGGACTGGAATCATCTTCCTTGTATCGAGAAGAACCACACTTTGGGAATTATTTTAGTTATATTTGGTCCTTGCGAAACAATATACAGTCATTTAGGCAGGCGTGTATTATTTCGAAGATCATACCCATCGATCGTAGCATTCGTTTGGAATCGTATGTTTGGCTTGGGAGCTCATTATCTTCTAGGAGCATGTCATTCAAGAGAGCAAGTAGTTCCATAAAACTGGCGTCACTCCACCCCTTTCCTATTTTCAAATTATATAGCTTCAGTATGGTTGACAATGTTGTATATTTACTTCCTCCAACATACAATGAAAGTTTTCCACAACTCTTTAACTTCTCAAACAATTTTGGGAAATCACAAAGTTCCTCTTCAACTATCCTTGTCATTTCATCAATACAATATCCATCATCATTCACATATGTAATCACATCCTCCAAACGATCGTCTTCATTGTTCACAATTGTAATCATATTAGATGATCCATAAAATGATGTGTTATCTGAGCCACTACATACATTAGTTTTTTCCCTATGTTTATTCCAACATGAATAATTTAGATCTATTACATGATAGATCAGGTGTTCTTCTAACTACCCTGGACTAATTTGTCTTGAATAACAGCAGCATAAACACGGACAAAGTATTTCAGATGGGTCATATTCATGATCTTTGGAAAACATGATAAACTCTTTCATGCCATCTTCGTACTCTTTTGTCAACCGATTGGAATTCATCCATTCTTTATTCATATTCATCTTCTGGGTATTTTGTACTGTTAGTCTTCAGGTTTTCAAATATTTACATGCACAACTACAACACGTGATCAAAGGAAAAAAGGCGTCATTGGATCAGAAAACAAGTCGGAACCAAGCCTAGAGTTCAACAAAGATAGAGCAATGGCAGGGGAAGATCAAAATCAAATGCTACAAAGATATCAACAGTTTTGAACTCTCCTTGACTTTGGGTGCCTATCAAACACAGGATTGCAAGTGAGCATCCTAGAACCCCCCGTTGCAGCAAACCACATAAAAATATAACTTAAAATCATCTCGATGATCACAAACACTATGAAATTCAATGTACTTCCACATAAAGATCCAAACAATCTTATTTGACTAGGGTGTCCATAAAATGTCTCATAGAGTCCTCTAGTGAAGTGGTTTTCTAGGATTTCATGGAATTGCACTAGTAAAAAAGTGGTGGTGCCATTGAAACGGGTAAAGTGTGGATTGATATTCAATGGTTGATGAAATACAACATGGAAAATAAATGGCATATAAATCATTCCAACAACCACAGCAACATATAAACACACAATCATTCTCTCAATCACAACCCCATACAAACCAAACAATCACAATTTTAGATTTTACAAAGCATCACTTATTAACGTTTTTTTGTTAATTCAGGGATTATTACAGAATATTTATTATTTTGGGGCATTAATTCATAATTCAAGTATACATAAATTACCGATTTTTATATTCAAAATTTGTAGAGGAACCAACCAACATGTAATTCATTTAGTGTGAAAACAAGGACCACAAACATACATGATTTTCAGCGGGGCATTTAGCCCATAAATTTTACATTATAACCATCAATATCAAACAGTAATAACATGAAAACAATAAGAAACCAATGATTAATAGGAGAAAACTCACCACGAAGGTGTCGTTCAGCGCATGGAAGAGGTGCGCTCGAGGCAGAGGAGAGGCGTGCAGTAGAGGATATTTCCAACTGAAAAGAAAACATGAGCTGAGAACTCATATTTTATACCTATCCAAAATAGGTCAATTGAGAATTAAAAATGGTAAATTTTTGGTTAAACATCATTTAAACCGATATATGATGATCCATGAAACCCATCCATTCAAGGGCGCAATTTTTTCACTAAACACATCATCAGGTTCATGGTGATACCCACGACGGTCCTAATCCAAATTTCTTCCCACCATCATAAACGCCTATTGTAACACATCATCAAGTGGTCCAAAAACCCACTTGGTGTGGTTTAAAACTATCCAAACCAAATAACATATGAAAAAAACCCCCAAATTCTAGTACTAGATGTCATATTTTATTCCAATGATAATCAAACAAGTCTCTGTTGCTTATGAACAAGTCCCTAACACGCTGACTTTCCCTCAAAAAGACCCATTCATACCTCAAAAAGAACATGTAATGCCCAATAATATGTAACCATTTCCCTCTATTTTATACATCATGTAATCTCAGGAAAAACACTACCACTGCATTTTTACACATGATTCAATCCTTGAATCATGTGAAGAAATAGGTTCACCCCCTAAATAATGCGATGAATTGGTTTCAACCGCAAAATCACATAATAAATCATGGTTTACCTCATGAATCACCTTTGTATCACATCAATATTATCCTGATAATTATGTAAACATATAAAATTTATCTAGTAAATCATTTAAAATCTAAATATCGTCTTTATGTGGGACCAAATAAATCAGATTTTCCAACTCAACGACATACAAATTCCATATCAACCATACAATAACCAGTCCCATTATACTGAAGACCCTTATAACATGAGGGTCATACCTCCATAGTGAATTATCCATTTATTATAATAGATATTTAATATATGTGATCATATTTATCATACCTAATATCTAACCTGAAATATCAAGTGCCACATATTTCCCGATCACTAAAATCTTATACCGATCACCCATTGAAATTCATCTAAAATGAATGTCACACCCTCAACAACCATTGGTTCACTCCCCACTACATTTTTACCTTTTACCACTTATTGAGAATCACCTCCACATGATCTACCACCAAATGTATGTTTCTTCCACTGATCCATCACCATTCATCCAAAAAACACCTGTCTAGGATTAACTCTTGGATCAAACATGACACTATATTTGATCTATTTTTGACGTATCCTCCACAATATAGATTGAAATTTTCTATTTCATCCAAAACCCCATGAAATTGTGTCTAAAATAATTTCTCCAAATCCATGGGACCTCAGATCACACTTTCCATCACATCAACATAAAATTTAAATGGGTACCATGCATAACCGGCGTGTACCATTCTCACCTCATCCAATATAATGGATGTACTATATTGTACAACCTGATCAAATTAAATGACTCATTATCCCACAAGTTGAACACCATTTTGTTATAATAAAATAACATCTCCATGAGATACTCTAATTAACACGATCTATAAACTTACTGATGTACACCCCATGCAACCTCATAATCCAGTCTCCAGAACAGTGATAAAAACCCTTGTTATAAAAATAATGCATGTCTAGACAGGTGTAAATCTCTATGATACCCTGAATTATCACCCGACATGGACTAACCAGATTCTTGTCTCATCTATATTAGTCTCACATGCCTAAACCCATGACCATGCTCCATGGTAAGTCAGTCATCAAAATAATGAAGCTCCATGCTACTTTCCAACAAGATAAACATTCATAAAATTTTCATGAAAACTGCACTAACGCCTTTCAACCGATATCATCTCAAAATAACATGTGTCCATACATAATCTAATAGCAACTCCAATGAGAAACACATCAAAAAAAAAAGGAATAGGTCTAGGAATCACAGCAATCTTACCCTCGAAACAAACCTTGATACAAAAAACATTGACACTCAAGGTGCCCTTCTCAAAAATATTCAATGGAATCCTATGCCTATATAATCTCAAGTCAATGAAATTACTCATACCTTCCACATTCCCAATGTCAAATCCATCACCAAGGCATATATCTCATACATGGTATGACACCACTTATGTAATGTCTCAGATTTTTCCAAATATTATTTCAATCATATATGGGAATTATTTCGAGACTAGGATCTGAGGCGGCATGCAGTTCCGAGGCCCGGTGAGCCCGGAACAAAGGTTTGAATTTTATTAAATAATTAAATAATGTGTGCATATGGTTTTCCTGAAAAAGTGGAATATCTCTTGAACGGGTGATCAGAATAGAAATCTGAGGGCACCGTTGCATTCAGAGCAGTGAGTTTCCCTTAGGCGATACCTAACATTGGCTGGCGCAGGTCTGTGGTGAAATCTAGTTTTTGGACGTAACCGTAATAAGATATTTAATAAAAATATTTTTTTAAATCTTTCTATTGAAAAATATTTTAATATTAAAATAGATATTTTGCAGGGGATCAGGGTTATAGATCTCATAACCTTGAATTTCCCCTGGAGACTCTAGTAAGCTCTAGAAAAAATCCCCAACGCTGCGACAACATTCATGGTGTGTTTCGCTGGAGACAACAATGCGGTGACCGGATCTTCATCAATGAATGCTACGGATCCAGGTAGGACGTTTTTATTTTGGTTTCCTTTCCCTGTTCTTGATTAATATGATGAACGCGGACTAATCCACCAGCAGATTAGCCCGTGGATCAATCGTATTTTCGGGATTGGATTTTACCGGGATTTTGGGGATTGATTATTGATGGTTATTTTGGTTAATTTTAGCCTTCTAATGGTGAAGAACAAGGATCAACATGAACATCGATCGAGGTTCGTCCCTCTTGATTTTTTGTGTATTTCATCCCCGATTCCTCGCATTCTTTGTGTGTGTTCTACACGTTCTTCACGGAGATATGAATGATGGATAGTTGTGAATCTGTTGTGTGATGAAATGATTCCAAAATGAAGAGCAGTGATCGGGACAACCCCACGGAGGTGCGACTGTGGTGGCGATGGATGGATTGTAGCGGATTAGAGGATATCGTTCTTCAAACAATTTCTGCACGGGTGACCGGAATCGGATTTCAGAGACCATCGAAGGCCTGAAACCCATGGATTCGGCATCACGATGATGAGGTGACCTGAGATCTCGAGTTTCATGGAAAACATATGAAATATCATGAATCCGGAGGTTCGACCGAGGCCTGAGGAAGAAGGAAGCGTTCTGGAGAAATCCTGACTACACGACATGTAGTATGGGCAATCTGGCATGTGTTTGTCAGAGGACCACCTGGCATGTTCTCCGGGAGTACACGGACAAAGGTTGGGTACAAAGACACTGAAACGGCATGTATACCCTTCCCCAAACAGGCCCGGCTAGATACACGAGATACCCCTTGTACTGGTACATGTGCAGGGCGATACGGGTTGAGGCCGTGTATGGGCACATGGACAACGTACACAGAGCGATCCTCGGACACAGCGTGTAATCCTTTTATACTCCGTGTAGTTAATTTTTATATGACAATCCTTAAGACATAGGGCGTTTTACACAGGCAGTACCCAGATTCAATGAACACGACGTGTTACTCTACTACATGTAGTGTAACCTGTTTTACAGTGCTTGCGCCAATTTTATTCTGTGACTTGGTCTAGTTTCCTTAGGGTTCATACCCTTGGTCTTTCCCTTGAATATTTCTGGTATCATTTCCTACGTATAGGAGTATGATCCCTTAAGAAGGAATTGTTGAATAGAGTTGTTGGAATCCCCTCTGTGAGGCTTAGAGTGGGATCCTCTATTCCTTCCTAGTACCCTAAGTAGAGTTCTTGGTATTGACGTGACCTACTCTACTCGGGCACCGATCCTCTACTTAGCAGATTAGTTCAGACTGAGTTGTTGGAATCACCCCATAGCTACTGGTTGTGATCCTCATATGAATATTGTATTTCTTATGTAACTGTGGAGCGAGTTATCCTCGAATGAGTGCTTCATATCTCTCTCTTCAGACCTAGGAGTGTGTTCTCCCAGTTACGTGCTTAGTGGAATCATTGAGATGGATCTTAGTGGTGGTTTCACGATAGTCGATCGTGTATGAGTATATCTGGATATTGTTGTTATATTTTCTATAGACATGTACTTTTTATAGATGAATGTATCATTCCTTTGTTGTATTTTCCCTTGTTGTATTCCTTTGGGGTTTCGGGGTGTCCTATTGGGTATTGTTATACTCACCCCTGCACGGGCTTTTCTAGCACATGTCTTGTCTTGTGCAGACGAGCGAGCCTTTGACAGGATTCTTGGTGGACCAGGAACGGACGGTGATCAGTGAGATCAGGCAGGCCGAGGTGTTTTCCTACGGCTACGGATTGCAGTCCCAGTACCTTTCTTTACAGGTTGGAGTTTGTTGCAGACATTCTTTTGGTGGTCTTGTACTTTTGGCCCATGGTTTTACATTACTGTACCTTACTTCCCTGTTGTACTCCGTTGGATGAGATTTTTAGTGTATGCATGCATTTCATTTTTTAATAGTTTTTCCCTTCCATCTTTGTGGGCTTGGATATGTGTGTGTGTGTACAGGTTTATAAGAAATTCCTCCCATGTTAGTAACATGCCTACTCATTGCTAGTCATCAGTCCCTGGCCTATTGGAGGTGGGATTCTGGGGTTGGGGCACGGGCCCCATTGGGACGAGTCGTGACAGAGTGGTATCAGAGGTGGTAAGTTCTACATGGGGACTCAGAGCCTGTGAGTTGTTTTGGGGAAACAATGTTAAGTGTTTCAAGTTTTTCTTTCAAGCCAGGGACCCCAGTGTTGGTATGGGTGGCCGATGTATCCATACACCAGGACTATAATAACTTGATTTTTGACTCAGAACATGAGAACACTAGTTTCAGGGGAAAATAATTGTACATGCATCATATAGAAATGTGTTGTGTTTTCCATGACCTTCTCGACTCAGCTCTTCAGATATACACACTGATTGGGATACATCTTGTTCAATTAAAGGATGCCTCTGTGATGCGCACCCGCTAGGATCCAGAAGCTCGATCAAGAGGATGACCCCCTCAATGGTGAAGCTTCGATACAGGGACTAGATCCCCCAGTTTTAACATCGGGTGGTGTTCCAGCTATTCCACCACCTTTGGAGCGGTGTTTAGTGTCTGTTGTACCAGAAGAGGAGGAGCGCAGGCTGAGTGCACTTCAAGAGTTTCAGAGAAAAAGATCTCTCAGGTTTCAAGGTGAGCCTGACCCTCAGGAAACAGAGGACTGGCTTGAGGCGGTGGCCAGAGCCTTCCATTTGGTCTGGACACCAGCAAACCAGATTGTGATCCTGGCAGCGAGCCTTCTGCAGCACTCGGCAGGGCGATGGTGGAGTTTGGTTATCCAGACACACCGAGAGGCGACTCTTGCGTGGTTGGAGTTTGAGCATCTCTTTATAGATGATTTTTCACCGGTTACCCTGAGAGAAGTACGTATACATGAGCTTCTTTAGGTTCAGTAGGGAACCGTGATGGTGGCTGACTATTAACTGAGGTATACCGACCTCTCACGGTACTTGATGGATATGGTTAGGGATCAGTACTTTAGAGCTCGGAATTTTGAGAGGGTATTGCATAGAGACATCCGATCTAGCATCATCCCTATGAGAATTCCTAATTATGTTGGGGTGCTCTAGCTGGCATTGGTGGTCGAGAGATTCTTGGTAGAGAAGAGAAAACCAGAAGCTATCAGTAGTGAGCGAGTTGGAGTAGAGACCTCGACAACAGGGATCCGATGTCAGGGACCCATGCATGGGAGATGTTTCCAAAGGACATTCTACGATAGGGGATCTTCCGCAATGGGTTCGCAGGGCACATCCAGCCATCCTCGAGAGAGGTGATGGTACTCATGTGATGGAAGGGGACATCTCGCTCGAGATTGTCCGACCAGCCATACTACTGACATGGGAGCAGTGGATGGACCACCAAGGCAGAGGCAACGTGTGAAGCAGACAGACCCGTAGTGCGGAGGACATGGTAGAAGAGCAGGGAGAGCAGGTGGAGGTGGTCGGCGTTTTGAACCATTACCACCACCACCCCCAGGAGGCCCACCCCAGGCTCAGGGATCTGGTGGACAGAGGTAGGGACAGCTGTAGGCAGCATAGGCTCTAGAATGATTAGAGGTACAATCTGTGTCTTTTCTACATTGTTTGTCGTACTAATTGAAACATGTTATATTCTTTATTTTCTAGCTTCTTAGCTTGTTTGAGACCTTGAGATTCCATTTGAGTGGTTGATTTCACCCTTAAATTTAGAAACACCGATGAGAGAAGATTCAGAGATCACACACCTTTTCAGACAGTGTGACATGTGTAACGCCCCGACCCCAGTTACCCAGAGTCGGTGCATTACTTCATAACATTGGCATGATCACGAAAGATCATGTCTCAAAATATCGATTAGTTTATTAGCCTTGGAAACACTAGATACGTTCATATGTCTTACATTACATCATTAAGTAAAAAAAAAACTACAAAAACATCTTGTCTTCATATCCCCACATACTACCCCTGCAGGTCATTCATAATATACTTCTTCACATCCTGGAAAAATTAAAACATTGAAAGTGGTGAGCTCAGATGCTCAGTAAGGGTAACAATATAGTGGAAGCTTTCATAAATAAACATTAACATTTAAGGCAATGTATAATTAAAATGCAAGACTTTTTAAACTTGAACTTCAGCATAATATGGCAAAAATAAAATTAAACAATGCCATTTACTTACTCACATGGATATTCTACTAGTCGAATAATCACATGCAATATCAATAACCACTTTCATAATGATGGAATGCATAATTGCAGACTATCATAACCACGTAGCCAAGGCCTCGTGCCATGACCACCAATAAGATTTTGTCAAGGCCTCGTGCCAAGACACTAGTTTGTCTCATGAGACCTACCGATGCATCGAGGAGCTATAGCGGGCTCCACCCGTCACTTATTAAGTCCAATGCATTCCTCGTATGAATAGGTTTAAACATATTATAAACCATAACATAATCGTATCACATAAAACATGCATAAAGGAAACATAACATTTACACTTTTAAATCACAAGATATCAATAAAACACATTGATATAATAAAAACACTTTCAAAACTATTTTCAATACCAAAATAAATGAAAAGTAAAACATGGTATTTATTTTTATTTTAAAAAAAAGATAAGGCTTGTAGAGGAAGCCGAAACTCAAATAATGGTCACGGAGGCGGAGAAGTCGTTGTCGCCGCATACGTACAAAAAACATTCCTTTTGTCATTTAGTAAAAACACTTCGTATAAAAAGATTCCTTTTGAATAAAATTAAAAGTCAAAGGGGTTTATACACCGTATAAAGGAAAGTTGTGTATAAAACCAAATATGCCTCAATGAAAGGATATTGAGACGAAGACCCTTGAAAAGATCATTTTTTTAAATAAAGTAGATCTATTATGGGTATTCAGTATACGTAAACATAAATAAAGTACAAATACAAGATAGTACATGATAATATCATGACATAATTTTAAAGTAGGAGATTAACCCAAAGAATAGAAATTGGGTTAAGAAGTTCCCTTATATCGTGTCCGAATTCACTCGACCGTTCTTTGATCTCCTGAATAATAAACTAGAGTTAATTTATAATGTCTTAAGAACCTTTTTCAAGTTTATTATTCATTTTATATCACTTATTACAATGTTATGAACATTATGTAATTTTTTATGTTAATAACGGTCGTTTTGACGATCTTAGGTACTTGAGTCAAAAATAAACTTCTTATAATTACAATTTGTTCATGTGGAGATATATCCATTATTTCCAGAATTATATTCATGATATTGATATCATATATCTCATATATATCCAGTATATACATGCATTTATAATATTCCATAACATTTAGAGTAAGAAATGAAATGCATCGTTCATGGAGACGGTAAGCCGTACGTACGCATGAACGCTACATTCATTTCTATTTCATATTTAATGGAATTAAGTTATAATTATATAAAGGTATAATAAAATTCCAGTATAATATAATGTATTATACCATTTATTCCATCCTTTGTACATCCCACATATGGCATTAACGATTCAAATCACTTTGAGGGGGCGGTAGTCCGCACTTCCTAAAATGAAATTATCACGTTTACCCATAATGGAAATCATAAAGTATGAAACAAATGAGAAATAAATAAGCATAAGGAAAACATAAACAAAATATATATATCATATATGAAAATAGTGTCATCAAAATGGCCACCATTAGAGGTGTTAAAAGAATATTGAACAATCATCGTTTCGTGAGGCAGAAATTCGCCATCCACAGAAACAGTATATTCTTTAACCATTAGATGTAAGTGTGTGTAAGTGTAGATAGAATAATTCTTATAACAACATCCTAGTATATTGAGGATACTTGTGTTTTTACAAAAGAAATGAATAAAAAGAGTTTTGGGGGTTGGAGAAGCAAAATAAAACAAAACAACATTAGAGAATACATTACATTAAAATCGGGTAACTCTTTTTTATTTGAGACAAAGGCTTCCTTGGGAAGAATTATGCCCAAAGTTAGTCTTCTAGGAGTAAGGGAGGGAAGTTGGGAGAGTATTTGGGCAGAGTTTGGCCGAGCCAAAAGGCTTTGAAAGTGTGAGTAAGGTGGTAGTGGTGGGGGCCTTTTATAAGTGGAGAGGAGGGGCACTCTTGGAAAGTATTAAAATGTTACATTATTATATAATGCTTTTCGGATTCTAAAGGTCTCACACTTATATAATTCGAGTCTAAGATGATAAGGGTTCTAAATATTCTCATCCAATAGGCTTTGGACAAGTGTGATGCTTAGATTTTACATTATCTTTTAATTTTATTTAAATCTTTAATTAATGAGGTAATCGCTGCATCATCATGGTGTCATAAATAATTTAATTTATTTAATGTCTAAAAATTATAAAAAAATATCACGATGTAGGAAATCTTTTTATCTTTCTAATTAATATTTATAGTCAAAAATATGACTTTTATAACCCCATTTAAAAAAATATTTAGTAAAACAACTTATGTTTGTGACATTTTTATTTTAACTTTAAATAAAAGTAATTTTTGTCATTTTCCTACCAAAGTGGCTCCATGGGGTCCCCAAGTTGACTCATGGATTGTCTTGGTCGTCCATGACACATAACATTGGGGTATGACAAGTGTAAAGGTCATTTCATATTTTTATAATACCATTTTTACCTTAAATTTCACTAATTACCTTTAATCGTGATTAATTAAACTTAAAAGTTACTATTCACCAAAAAATTATTTTCATCCCATTGAACCACATTTTACTTCCTAATGACAACCATGTATTTCGAATTTTTGAAAATCAAATCACAAAAGTGGTAATGTTTCATTTAAACTAAAAATCAGTTTTTTAACTACCACTTAGTGGTTTCACTATTCATCAAAAATTGACGTTTTTCAGAACAATGCCAAAATTTCACCCTAAGCTATAATTGATATTCCAAATCCAAAAAATATGTCTATTTTACAAAATTCCAAAAATATAAGTTGAATTAATTGATTTTATAATTAATTCCCATTGTCACAACAAATAGCGTGTTTTTAAGAAACAATATATATCAAAAGATTGACAATTGTTTATGTCCAATTTCAAAGTGGAATTAATTATAATGAACACCATTGGATAAAATGGTAAAAATATATTCTAATTATACTTTAAAACCACTCAATAGTATAATTTAACACTATAAATTATTTTGATCAAAAAATTTGTTTTACGTATTTTTCACTATTCATAAAAAAATGGAAGTTCTCAGAAAATTACAAAAAATTCAACTTTGGATAATTTCGATATTACGAATACAAAAATGAAGTCCATATTGAAATATAAGATATACATATTTTGAAAAAGTGTGTAATACTATTCGTAACGGCTACTTTGATTAGTTGTGGTGTGTGTTAGAACTCGAACTTGCGTACAACACACACTACTGTATTATTCAAAGGGAAGTATACCGTGGAAGCTTGGGGTGTTACATTCTCCCCTCCTTTAGAAAATTTCATCCTCGCAATTTGAAAATGTTCTTCGAAAATAAAAGGTTGAAAATAGAAAATACCTTTTTGGAAAACCCACATCAGAAATAGGGTTAATAAGAATATAACATTAAAAGAAAGAAAGAG
Organism: Viscum album; assembly: GCA_963277665.1. NCBI lineage: Eukaryota > Viridiplantae > Streptophyta > Magnoliopsida > Santalales > Viscaceae > Viscum > Viscum album. The sequence goes on along the minus strand of OY728167.1, from coordinate 619,219,916 downwards.
AAGTACAAAGGTCACCCGAGATAGCCCATACTAGGATTCTATGAAAATATGGATATGGAGGAGAAAAAAACCATCAAGGTCTGATGGAGAGTTGTAGAAAAAAAGATTAGGAGAAAGTTAACCATAAGAAAATCACAAACTTGTGATTGGTTAAACGGTCATTGAATCCCCAGTTGGAAAAGTTAACCGACAATGTTTTTTGTTTTAAGTAACCTTTCATAAAGTTGAGGAATTTATTTAAGAGATTTACTAAGAATGTAAGGAAATATACTTACTAGTCATGTAGGATTTCATTCTTTAATAAATTTTTACCACGAACCCATCTTTCACTCTAAAAGGTAATGGATTTCAAAAATATTATATTTATCCTAATCGTACAAAGTTCAAAAGATTAACACAGACCATTTAAATTAGGAAAACTATTTTGTAATAACCAGGGACATCCTGTAGGCTAGTGGTAGGTAATAAAGGCCTATCCCACTATGGTTGTGGGTTCAATTCGTGCAGCTTTGTCGGACATGACGGGTTATGCCCCACCCTACAGGTTGTCCTTTTCCTAAAACTATAGTATTATAATATTCCAAAAATAATATTCAGAAATGTTTTAACCTTAAACAATACTACCCATGGTTCAACTTAATCCATTCCAACCTTAATAGTTATCCAAAACACCTCTGTCCAGACTTTCTCTAAAAGGTCTCTAAATTTCAAAATCAATTGTAACATCAGATTCCCCAAACAAATTAATGTTTCTCTTTTTGTCACATACTAAAAATATGATTACCTTCATCATATTAAAACCTTACTGAAACAACAAGTACTGCAGTACTATCCTTATATATCACATTATTCTTATAACCAGAATATAATCCTTGATTCCAAAAACACAAATATATTAATCATTCAACTTCATCTGTAGCAACAACATAAGCTTGGACTTGATCCCTTGGACTTTTCCGAGGTAAGTTTCCTTGGTGCTTAGGAAAATCATTTGCATAATGCCCCATTTACCTACAATTGAAGCATTCAACATTGATAGCCTCTTTCTTTCCCTTGCAATCACGATCCTGGTGACCTTTTTCTCCACATTTATAACAAACTCAAATTCCTTTTAGGCAGGTACCGGGGTGGTTCTTCCCACAATTATTGCATAATGGAAAATCATTCTTTCCCTTTTTCCCTTTATCTGTCTCTTGTTCCACCATTCTCTTCTTCTATTGCTTTACTTTATTGTCATAAGATTTAGAGAATTCCTTTTCTGTCTTGATAGAACACACGACTATATCTTCGTACGTTGAGAAATATTGTGATACTAGTGCTCGACGGAGAAACGGTTTTAACCTATCAAAGAAACGATCAATCTTACTTATTGGGTTACATATATAATCTGCAGCATACCTCGCTAACCTTGTAAAGTTGGCCTCATACTTTGTGACATTCTCATCCATATTTTGTCTCAGACTCAGAAATTGCCTTTCCATATATGCCTGATGGTCAAGAGGAAAGTATTTTTCTAAGAAAAGCTCGTTGAACTCCCTCCATTCCATATTCAATACGTCATCATCTTCCTTTGTGTTTTGGATTAGCGACCACCACTGATCGGCATCTCCAGTGAGGCGGTAGACTTCCATGACAACCTTCTCCCTTTCGCTACTCCCCAAGGCATGGAATATTTTTTTAAGGAGTTTATCCATTTCTCAGCTACTAATGGATTTGTACCCCCATTAAATGTTGGTGGTTGTTGCCTCATGAAGTGGTCTAACATTGATCCTCCACGTTGCGGATCAGGGTGCTCCATACGAGTAAGGTTATTATTCATAACCTGAGTGACTTGTCCCGGTATGGTAATAAGTTGATCAGCACCAGTTGTATCTCTATATCCATAATAATTATCTTGAGTAGGAGGTAAATCCCTACATGGAGTGCGTGCATTGATACGGTTTCCATTCCTTCCATTAGGTGCCATTTCTAAACAATGGCATAAACTAGATTAGTTTATGAATCTAAATACATAATTCCATACTTATAAAATACTTAACATAAACTGAACTATTTATGGATATAATCCATAATCATAAAAAAAATTTCATTGAGGAAGTATATACTCATAACCCTTCATAGTGGTTTGTAAAGAAAATGAGAATTATCCTAAGCATATCCCACGGGAGTGTCGTAACCAAGAGTACAACAATGCCCGTTGTCTTGCACTAGTTCCCGTTCGAGTTTAGCAAAAAGAGGTGTTTTTGGGATTTACCCCTAGGTACATCTATGCCAGAGCCAACTCTACCTGCTCGTATCTAGACAGGGATGTATTGCTCGGAAAACTCACAAAATCTCTATAATACAAAAATTCTAGGAAGTTCTTCTATATTAATCCTCAAAGTCTATCTTTGGGCTATGTGCTCTAATCAGAGTTTATCTAAATCTAGCTTCCAAGGTTAGTACTAAACTGCCTCTGATACCAACTATAATGCCCCGACCCCAGCTACCCAGAGTCGGTGCGTTACTTCGTAACATTGGCATGATCATGAAAGATCAAGTCTCAAAAGGCCGACTAATATAGTAGCCTTGGAAACAATAGATACATTCATAAGTCTTACATTACATCATTAAGTAAAACAAAACTACAAAAACATCTTGTCTTCATATCCCCTCATACTACCCCTGCAGGTCATTCATAATATACTTCTTCACATCCTGGAAAAATTAAAACATTGAAAGGGGTGAGCTCAGATGCTTAGTAAGGTTAACTATATAGCGGAAGCTTTCATAAATAAACATTAACATTTAAGGCAATGTATAACTAAAACACAAGCTTTTTTAAACTTGAACTTCAGCATAATATGGCAAAAATAAAATTAAATAATTCCATTTACTTACTCACATGGATATTATCCTAGTCGAATAATCAGATGCAATATCAATAACCACTTTCATAATGATGGAATGCATAATGCCAGACTATCATAACCACGTAGCCAAGGCCTCGTGCTATGACCATATATAAGATTTTCTCAAGGCCTCGTGCCAAGACAGTAGTTTGTCTCACGAGACCTACCGATGCATCGAGGAGCTATAGCTGGCTCCACCAGTCACTTATTAAGTCCAATGCATTCCTCATATGAACAGGTTTAAACATATCATAAACCATAACATAATCGTATCACATAAAACATTCATAAAGAAAACATAAAATTTACAAATTTCAATCACAAGATATAAATACAACACATTGATATAATAAAAAAACTTTCAAAACTATTTTCAATACCAAAATAAAAGAAAAGTAAAACATGGTATTTATTTTTCTTTTTTTTAAAAGGAATGGCTTGTAGGGGAAACCGAAACTCAAATAATGGTCACGGCGGGGGAGAAGTCGTTGTTTCCACACACGTACAAAAAAAATTAATTTTGTCGTTTAGTAAAAACACTTCGTATAAAAAGATTCATTTGAATAAAATTAAAAGTCAAATGGGTTTATACACCGTATAAAGGAAAGTTGTGTATAAAACCAAATATGCCTCAATGAAAAGATATTGAGACGAAGACCCTTACAAAGATCATTTTTTTTAAATAAAGTAGATCAATTATGTGTACTCACTATAAGTACACATAAATAAAGTACAAATACAAGATAGTACATAATAATATCATGACATAATTTGAAAGTAGGAGATTAACCCCAAGAATAGAAATTGGGTTAAGAAGTTCCCTTACCTCATGTCCGAATTCACTCGACCATTCTTTGATCTCCTGAATAATAAACTAGAGTTAATTTATAATTTCATTAGAACCTTTTTCAATTTTATTATTCATTTTATATCACTTATTACCATGTTATGAACATTATGTAATTATTTATGTTAATAACGGTCGTTTTGACGATCTTAGGTACTTGAGTCAAAAATAAACTTCTTATAATTACAAGTTGTTCATGTGGTGATATATCCATTATATCCAGAATTATATTCATGATAATGATATCATATATCTCATATATATCCAGTATATACATGAATTTATAATATTCCATAACGTTTAGAGGTAAGAAATGAAATGCACCGTTCATGGAGATGGTAAGCCGTACGTACGCATGAATACTACGTTCATTTCTATTTCATATTTAATGGAATGAAGTTATAATTATATAAAGTTATAATATAATTCCAGTATAATATAATGTATAATACCATTTACTCCATCCTTTATAAATCCCACATATGGCATTAACGATTCAAATCACTTTGAGGGGGCGGTAGTCCGCACTTCCTAAAATGAAATTATCGCGTTTACCCATAATGGAAATCATAAAGTATGAAACAAATGAGAAATAAAGAAGCATATGGAAAACATAAACATAATATATATATCATATATGAAAACAGTGTCATAAAAATGGCCACCATTAGAGGTGTTAAAAGAATATTGTACAATCATCGTTTCGTGAGGCAGAAACTCACCATCCATAGAAACAGTATGTTCTTTAACCATTAGATGTAAGTGTGTGTAAGTGTAGCTAGAATAATTCTTATAAAAACATCCTAGTATATTGAGGATACTGGTGTTGTTACAAATGAAATGAATAAAAAGAGTTTTGGGGGTTGGAGAAGCAAAATAAAACAAAACAACATTAGAGAAGACATTACCTTAAAATCGGATAACTCTTTTTGATTTGAGCCAAAGGCTTCCTTGGGAAGAATTCTGCCCAAAGTGAGGCTTCTATGAGTAAGGGAGGGATGTTGTGTAACACCCCAAGCTTCTAAGGTACGCTTCTCTTTGAATAATGCGATAGCGTGTGTTCTACGCAACACCGAGTTCTAACAACCAATCAAACTAGCCGTTATGAATAGTAATACCTACTTTTTAAAATTATATATATTTTATATTTCAAAATGGACTTCATTTTTGGATTCGGAATATCTAATTTAGCCTAAGGTGAAATTTTGGTACTTTTCGGATAACTTTCATATTTTGATGAATAGTGAAAATTAATAAATTTTAATTAAAAACAACTTTTTTAATCAAAATAATTAATAGTGATAAATTATGAATTTTAGTAGTTTTAAAGTATATTTAGAATAAATTTATTCCATTTAATATAATGTTGGTCATTGGACATAATTTTACAATTAAACCAAACATAAACAAGTGTCAATCTTTTGATAGTTATTATCTCTTAAAACACGCTTTTTGTTTTGACAGCGGGAATTAATTTTAAATTAATTTCTGCCACTTCTATGTTTAGAATTTAAGAAAATGGATTCCATATTTGCAATCAGGATGTTCAAATTGTGTAAATAGGTAACTTTTATTTTTAGACATTTTGAATAATTACTGCGGTAAATATTTTATTTACCATGGTTAAGGGTAAATCCGGTAAATAAGGGTTAAAAAAATAATATTATAATAATACTAAATTACCCTAAAACGTGTCTTAACCCTATTGGTTGATACATGGTCGACCATGGGAATCTTTGGGTCGATTTTGGGACCCCATGGATCCACATGTAAGTGATAATGACACTTTATTTTTATTAAGTCAAAATGAATACAAAAATGACACAAGCATATATCTTTTAGAAAAACAATTGTTACATAGGGTTATATAAGTTGGATTTTAGATTATAAATATTCATTAGAAAGATAAAACGATTTCCTACATAATGATATTTTATTTAAAATTTTTAGACATTATATAATTTATTTTATTTATGACACAATGATGATGCAGTAATTACTATAATAGTGAAAAATTAAAATAATTGATATTATAAATACCCAAAAAAATATAATATGAAACTTTTAATGAATTAAAATAATTTTCTAGGATAATATGATATATTAGGATTGATTTAATTGACTTTTTTCGAATTAATCAATCTGTTATGTGTTTCACAAAAATCAACTATTGAATAGTGTCAAAATTGACATAAAAGAGTTCTTAAAACAAATATTATATTATTAATTGATATTAAATTCCTAAAAATCTAATGTTCGGCCAAGAGACTTATATAAGGATAGGTTCATCATTAATGGACCACTTGGGGGTCTCTTGGATGTATATAGTAAGTTTATTAACCATATTATATAAAAATACAAAGAGACATTGTAAAAGTGAAACTAATTAACTTAGAGTTAATACTTAAAGATAAGGTTAATATAAGTACTCAAACCTGTCTAAATTCTATTGGTTGAGTGGTTTTCGACCTATACCCACCTTATCCTTTGAATAGTCAACTTTGGAGCCATTGGAAACCGAATATGAATTTATTATAAATAAATATTTCTAGCTTTTCCAAAGGTGCCCCTCACCCCTCTTATAAAAGGGCACTCATCCTTCTCATTTCTTCACACCTTCAAAGCCTTCTGGTTCTGCCAGACTCTACCCAAATACTCTCCCAGCATCCCTCAATACAACCTAGTGGCCTTAGTTTGATCAGAAAGCCAACCTAAGGAGCCCTTTTGATAAAATCAAAAGGAAGAACCCGAAGAAGAGGTAATGATTTCACCACCATTTTCTAAGTTCCTTTCTTCTTCCACTTCCTCTTTCTTTGTTCTTACCGTTCTAAAATAATAACTACAGTATCTTACATATACTGTGATGTTATTATAAATATGGTACAACCATATTCAGTATTCTATCCACCCTTTGAATAACATGTCACCATACGTGCGTACGTACGGCTTACCGTCTCCACGTCGTGGTGTAATTGTTACTCAATATATTATTATTTGGATGGGTATAATAATGATGTGTAACTAATGTAAATAATAAATATAACATGTTAATGATTCTGTATATATGATATACCATCCATTTATATATTATTTTAATATCAAAAGAATGATATTGTCGCTCGTGCGTACGTACGGACTACCGTCTCCACGAACGCGATGAGATTCATTCTCCATCGTATCCATTCAAGTATAATTATCATTTGATGATTTAAAAATGATGTTTAAGGACTTGATATAATTCTGGATATGAATAATATACAACCTATCCTTTACAAACATGTCTTACGTAACAAAACATATAAAAGAAAACAAGTAAGTTAACACCCGATATAATGATAATACTAAGATATTATTATCAAATCAATATTAAAAGATCATATATGATATCATATTAATGTATATGATTCTTGTATAATTTAATAACAATTATTTCACCATTATACAGGAGGTTAACCTACCCCAACCAAGGAAAAGTACAAGGTAAGGGTTATTTCAAAATCTCTTCATTATCCGAGGTTGTTTATATGTAATAATCTACTGGGATCTCTTTATCATCCACATCCATGTTTCTTAAAAATGTATTTCAAAACATTTTTACTATTTACTAGAATATGAGTTAAAGTCATTTATACCCTTTTTGACTTTTATAAGTGGTTTATAAAGGAATATTTCTGTCGTTTTCAAAACAAGGTCCCTTTTTAACCTTTTCGACAGAATTAAGGTAAGAATGTTTTTTTTAACTTATACGGCGGGTGTGGCTAATTTCCGCCGTTATAAAATCTTCAAAACTTCCCTTACAAGCTTATAAGAATATTTTCAAAGAAAATGTTTTATTTTATATGGATCTTAAATGATTTCAAAATAAAAAGAGATATTTCTTTAAAGAGAATTTTGATTTCATCTATGTCAACATTCTTTGATGGATTTTACGCTTATTTGAAGTTGATTTATTGTAATACAAAGATTCTATATTGTATTGAAGGTTTTGTGATATGTTTGACTGTGGATGTGCTATTTTTATACCATTCATAGTTTATGGTGAAATTATTGACATTTCGTATGCTAGTTTTAATATGAATGTTTATGTTATATTTAAACCTTTTCATATGGGAATGCATTGGACTTAGTAAGTGACGGGTGGAGCCCGCTATAGCTCCTCGATGCATCGGTAGGTCTCATGAGACAAACTAGTGTCTTGGCACAAGGCCTTGACAAAATCTTATTTGTAGTCTTGGCATGAGGCCTTGACTATGTGGTTATGATAGTCTGGCATTATGCATTCCAACATTATGAAAGTGGTTATTGATTTTTGCATGTGATTATTCGATTTGTAGAATATCCATGTGAATAAGTAAATGGAATTATTTAATTTTACTTTTTCCATACTATGTTGAAGTTAAAGTTTAAAAGGATTTTGTTCTAGTAATGCATTGCCTTAAATGTTTATTCTTATTTATGAAAGTTTCCGCTATATTGTTATCCTTACTGGGCATTTGAGCTCACCCCTTTTCTATGTTTTATTTTTCCCAGGATGTGAAGAAGTAAGTTATGAATGACCTGCAGGGATTTTATGAGGGGTTAATAGTGTGGATTGTGGAAACATTATGTTGTTGTATTAGTTTTTCATTTTATGATGTAATGTAAAACTTATGAATATATCTAGTGTTTCCAAGGCTCCTAAACCAATCGGTCTTTCGAGATTTGATCTTTCTTGTGATCATGCCAATGTTATGTAATAATGCACCGACTCTGGGTAACTGGGGTCGGGGCGTTACAGTTGGTATCAGAGGAAGTTTATTACAAACCTTGGAAGCTAGATTTAGATAAACTCTGATTAGAGCACGTAGACCTAAGATGAACTTTGAGGATTAGTATAAAAGAAATTCCGAGAATTTTGGTATTGTAGAGATTTTGTGAGTTTTCCGAGCAATACATCCCTGTCTGGATACGAGCAGGTAGAGGCGGCTCTGGCACAGATGTACCTAGGGGTAAAACCCGAAAACACCGCTTTGAGATAGACTCGAACGGGAACTGGTGCACAACAACGGGCCTTGCTGCACTCTTGGTTACGACACTCCCGGGGGATATGCTTAGGATAATTCTCATTTTCTTTACAAACCATTATGAAGGGTTTATGAGTATATACATCCTCAAAGGAGACATTTTTATGGATTATATCCATAAATAGTACAATTTATGTTAAGTGTTTTATAAGTATGGGATTATGTATTTTGATTCATAAACTGATCTAGTTTATGCCATTGTTTAGAAATGGCGCCTAGTGGAAGAAATGGAAACCGTATGAATGCACGCACTCCATGTAGGGATTGCCCTCCTGCTCAATATAATTATAGTGGGGCTGGTGATGCAACTGATGCCGATCAGCTAATCACCATACTGGGACAACTTACTCAGGTTATGAATAATAACCTTACCCGTATGGAGCACCCTGATCCGCAGCGTGGAGGATCAATGTTAGATCGATTCATGAGGCAACAACCACCAACTTTCAATGGGAGTACAAATCCCTTAGTAGCTGAGCAATGGATATTTTCCCTAGAGAAGATATTTCAGGCTTTGGGGAGTAATGAAAGGGAAAAGGTTATCATGGCAGTTTACCGCCTCACTGGAGATGCTGATCAATGGTGGTCATTGAATCAAAACATGAAGGAAGATGATGAAGTATCAAATATGGAATGGAGGGAGTTCAAAGATCTGTTTTTAGAAAAATACTTTCCTCGCGACCATCGAGCAGATATGGAAAGGCAATTTTTGAGTCTGAGACAAAAGGAGGATGATAATGTCACAAAGTATGAGGCTAACTTTACAAGGTTAGCGAGGTATGCTGGAGATTTTATTTGCAACCCATGAAGTAAGATTGATCGTTTCTTTGATGGGTTAAAACCATTTCTCTGTCGAACATTAGTCTCACAATCCTTTTCATCGTACGAAGACATTGTCTCATGTGCTATCAAGACCGAAAAGGAATTCTCTAAGTCTTATGTCTTTAAAGCAAAGCAAGAGAAGAAGAGACCTGCTGATCAATCTGGGAATGGAAATAAGGGGAAGAAGGGAAAGGTTGAATATCCATCTTGTGGTAAATGCGGGAAGAAACATCCTGGTACTTGCTTGAAGGGAATGGGAGTCTGTTATAAGTGTGGTGAAAAAGGCCACCAAGCTCATGATTGCAAGGGGAAGAAGGAAGCTACCAACGTTCAGTGCTCCAATTGCAGGGAGATGGGGCATTATGCAAATGCATGTCCTAAGCGTCAGGAGAACTTACCTCAGAAAAGGCCAAGGGATCAAGGCCAGGCTTATGCTATCACTACTGCTGAGGTAGAAGCTCCGAAAGACGTGGTGGCAGGTAATTTAATGGTTTCCTCAAGTTTAGCAAATGCATTATTTGATTCTGGATCATCGCATTGTTTCATATCTTCCCAGTTTGCTAAGAAAAATAGATATTTCCAATTTGATTTAATAAGGGAGTTGTCAGTTAAAACTCCTAAGGGAAGTATCGTTGCAACAAAGTTTTGTGAATCAGTCCCCATTAGAGCACATAAATTTTCATTATCTGCTGATGTCATCGTCATACCTATGATTGAGTTTGATATAATCCTCGGTATGGACTGGCTTTCAGACTATGATGCGAATATTTATTGTAAGAAGAAAGAGGTTACGATTCTTGATGATAATGATAAGGAACACCTTATTTTTAGAGCAGAATCGTCACCACCTAATTCTTATTTAGATCCACCCCCAGTAGCTCAACATAATTCAATTATTGGGGAGGAAGAGAATGAAATAACTATCGGTGAGGAAATGAATGTTCAAATAGAGGATGTACCTGTTGTGAAAGAATTTGTAGATGTATTTTCGGAAGATTTACCTGGACATCCTCCAGAACGAGAAGTTGAGTTTTCCATTGATTTGATTCTTGGATCAAGGCCTATATCGAAGACCCCTTATAGAATGGCCACTGTAGAGTTAGTCGAACTAAAGAAACAACTAGAGGAATTGAGTAATAAGGGATTTATTCGCCCTAGTGTTTCTCCATGGGGAGCCCCTGTTCTTTTTGTTAAAAAGAAAGATGGATCTATGAGGTTATGTATCGACTACAGGGAGATCAATGCTATAACGATAAAGAACAAGTATCCCCTACCTCGTATTGATGATTTATTTGACCAACTGCATGGAGCTCAATACTTTTCAAAGATTGACCTTCGATCTGGATACCATCAGTTGTGTGTGAAGAAGGAAGACATTCCGAAGACAGCGTTTCGAACCAGGTACGGGCATTACGAGTTTACTGTAATGCCGTTTGGATTGACTAATGCACCCTCTGTATTCATGGATCTGATGAATAGAGTTTTCAAGGAGTATCTTGATGAATTTGTGGTGGTATTTATTGATGATATCTTGGTATACTCCAAAACCTACGAAGATCATGAAAATCACTTGCGCATTATCTTGAAGACTCTGAGGAGGCATGAATTATATGGGAAGTTTAGCAAGTGTGAATTCTGGCTTCAGGAGATTTCTTTTCTTGGCCATATTGTCTCTAAAGATGGAATCTCTATTGATCCTTCTAAGACCAAGACAATCCAAGAATGGCCAGCACCTACGAGTATAACTGAGGTACGCAGTTTTATTGGTTTGGCAGGTTATTATCGACGTTTCGTCCAGAATTTTGCCCGATTGGATAACCCATTAACGAAGCTCACACGTAAAGGGGTTAAATTTGTTTGGACAAAAGAGTGTGAAGAATGTTTTGAAGAACTGAAGAGAAGATTATTCAATGCTCCTATATTGACTCTACCATCGGGGAATGATGGGTTCGTTATTTATAGTGATGCATCAAAGAAAGGACTTGGTTGTGTCCTTATGCAGAATGATAGAGTTATTGCCTATGCATCACGATAGTTGAAAATTCATGAACAAAACTATCCTACTCATAATCTCGAGTTAGCAGCTGTAATCTTTGCTTTGAAGATATGGATGCACTACCTCTATGGTGAAAAATGTGAGATTTATACTGATCACAAGAGTTTGAAGTATATTTTCTCACAAAAAGAACTCAACATGAGGCAAAGGAGATGGCTTGAATTACTCAAGGATTATGATTGCACGATACACTACCACCCGGGGAAAGCAAACAAAGTAGCAGATGCTTTGAGAAGAAAAGACCATAGAGTTTTGAACATGATGAGAATTGAAAGGGATCCAATTTTCATGGATCTAGTGAAGATGGACATGGGAATAACCAGGGAAGGTGAAACATCAATGCTTTTTCAAATGGTTGCCAAACCATCTTTACTAGAAAGTATTAAGAGTTCTCAGACCGATGATGAAGAATTCCAAAAGAAGATTAATGTTGTGATTGATGGGAGATTGAGAGACTTTGTGTATAAAGATGGAATTTTGAAATTCGGGAAGAGACTTTGTGTTCCCGATATACCTGATCTAAAAAGGGAATTGCTGGATGATGCTCATAGTTCCAATTTCTCTATACACCCTGGGAGCACCAAAATGTATAGAGATTTGAAGGAACATTTTTGGTGGGACAACATGAAGAGGGAGATTGCTGATTTTGTGTCAAGATGTATGGTTTGTCAACAAGTCAAAGCTGGAAGGAAACAGCCTGGAGGAGTCATGCAACCTCTTCCCATACCGGAGTCGAAATGGGACAATTTTACGATGGACTTTGTCATGGGGCTACCAAAGACTCCTAGAAGGAACGATGCAATTTGGGTTATTGTTGATCGTCTTACCAAGTCAGCACATTTTCTTGCTATAAGAGAAGATCTACCCCTGGAATGTCTAGCAAGACTATATATTAATGAAGTTGTGAGACTTCATGGGGTACCCTTATCGATTGTTTCTGATCGTGATCCCCGTTTTACTTCAAGATTTTGGAAAAGTCTTCAGAAATCCCTGGATACTGAACTTAATTTGAGCACTGCTTACCACCCTCAGACAGACAGACAATCAGAACGGAATATTCAGACCTTAGAAGACATGTTGAGATCTTGCTCACTTGATTTTCAGGGTATGTGGGATCAATATTTACCACTGGTAGAATTTTTCTATAACAATAGCTTCCATTCGAGTATTCAAATGGCACCATATGAAGCGTTATACGGAAAGAGATGTCGTACACCAACCTGTTGGGATGACGTTGGTGAAAGAAAACTTGTAGGCCCAGAACTAGTGGAGGAAACGGTGGAAAAGGTGAAAGTAATCCAAAATCACATCAAAGCAGCTCAAAGTAGGCAGAAGAGCTATGCCGATAATCGAAGGAAGGATTTGGAATTTCAAGTCGGTGATCATGTTTTCCTGAAGGTATCTCCATGGAAGGGAGTCATACGTTTTGGTAAGAAAGGTAAATTGATCCCCAGGTACATCGGACCTTTCGAAATTCTAGAACGAATTGGGGTTGTAGCTTACCGATTGGCAATGCCGCCAAGTCTCTCCAAAGTTCACGATGTGTTCCACGTATCTCTGTTGAGGAAATACATGCCTGATCCAATGCATGTACTCACCTATGAGTAATTAGAACTGGAACCCGATCTTTCCTATTGCGAAGAGCCCGTCAGGATTCTTGATACGAGAGAACAAGTACTGAGAAACTGGACGACGCGTCTGGAAAAAGTTTTGTGGAGAAACCATAAGATGGAAGAGGCAACGTGGGAACCCGAGGAACTTATGATGAAGAAACACCCGAGTCTTTTCATGTGATAAGTATTCCAGAAATTTCGAGGACGAAATTATTTGAAGGAGGGGAGAATGTAACACCCCAAGCTTCTACGGTACGCTTCTCTTTGAATAATGCGATAGCGTGTGTTGTACGCAACACCGAGTTCTAACAACCAATCAAACTAGCCGTTATGAATAGTAATATCTACTTTTTAAAATTATATATATTTTATATTTCAAAATGGACTTCATTTTTGGATTCGGAATATCTAATTTAGCCTAAGGTGAAATTTTGGTACTTTTCGGATAACTTTCATATTTTCATGAATAGTGAAAATTACTAAATTTTAATTAAAAACAACTTTTTTAATCAAAATAATTAATAGTGATAAATTATGAATTTTAGTAGTTTTAAATTATATTTATAATATATTTTTACCATTTAATATAATGTTGGTCATTGGACATAATTTTACAATTAAACCAAACATAAACAAGTGTCAATCTTTTGATAGGTATTATCTCTTAAAACACGCTTTTTGTTTTGACAGCGGGAATTAATTTTAAATTAATTTCTGCCACTTATGTGTTTAGAATTTAGGAAAATGGATTCCATATTTGGAATCAGGATGTTAAAATTGTGTAAATAGGTAACTTTTATTTTTAGACATTTTGAATAATTAATGCGGTAAATATTTTATTTACCATGGTTAAGGGTAAATCCGGTAAATAAGGGTTAAACAAATAATATTATAATAATACTAAATTACCCTAAAACATGTCTTAACCCTATTGGTTGATACATGGTCGACCATTGGCATCTTTGGGTCGATTTTGGGACCCCATGGATCCACTTGTAAGTGATAATGACACTTTATTTTAATTAAGTCAAAATGAATAAAAAAATGACACAAGCATGTATCTTTTAGCAAAACAATTGTTACGTAGGGTTATATAAGTTGGATTTTAGATTATAAATATTCATTAGAAAGAGAAAAATATTTCCTACATAATTATATTTTATTTATAATTTTTAGACATTAAATAATTTATTTTATTTATGACACAATGATAATTCAGTAATTACTATAATAGTGAAAAATTAAAATAATTGATATTATAAATACCCAAAAAAATATAATATGAAACTTTTAATGAATTAAACTAATTTTCTAGGATAATATGATATATTAGGATTGATTTAATTGAATTTGTTCGAAGTAATCAATCTGTTATGAGTTTCACAAAAATCAACTATTGAATAGTGTCAAAATTGACATAAAAGAGTTCTTAAAACAAATATTATATTATTAATTGATATTAAATTCCTAAAAATCTAAGGATCGGCCAAGAGACTTATATAAGGATAGGTTAATCATTAATGGACCACTTGGGGGTATCTTGGATGTATATAGTTAGTTTATTAACCATATTATATAAAAATACAAAGAGACATTGTAAAAGTGAAACTAATTAACTTAGAGTTAATACTTAAAGATAAGGTTAATATAAGTACCCAAACCTGTCTAAATTATATTGGTTGAGTGGTTTTCGACCTATCCCCACCTTAGCCTTTTAATAGTAAACTTTGGAGCCATTGGAAACCGAATATGAATTTATTATAAATAAATATTTCTAGCTTTTCCAAAGGTTCCCCTCACCCCTCTTATAAAAGGGCACTCCTCCTTCTCATTTCTTCACACCTTCAAAGCCTTTTGGTTCGGCAAAACTCTTCCCAAATACTCTCCCAACATCCCTCAATACATCCTAGAGGCCTTAGTTTGATCATAAAGCCATCCTAAGGAGCCATTTTGATCAAATCAAAAGGAAGAACCCGAAGAAGAGGTAATAATTTCACCACCCTTTTCTAAGTTCCTTTCTTCTTCCACTTCCTCTTTCTTTGTTCTTACCGTTATAAAATAATAAATCCCGTATCTTACATATACTGTGATGTTATTATAAATATGGTACAACCATATTCAGTATTCTATCCACCCTTTGAATAACATGTCACCATACGTGCGTACGTACGGCTTACCGTCTCCACGTCGTGGTGTAATTGTTATTCAATATATTATTATTTGGATGGGTATAATAATGATGTGTAACTCATGTAAATAATAAATATAACATGTTAATGATTCTTTATATATGATATACCATCCATTTATATATTATTTTAATATCAAAAGAATGATATTGTCGCTCGTGTGTACGTACGAACTACCGTCTCCACGAACGCGATGAGATTCATTCTCCATCGTATCCATTCAAGTATAATTATCATTTGATGATTTAAAAATGATGTTTAAGGACTTGATATCATTCTGGATATGAATAATATACAACCTATCCTTTACAAACATGTCTTACGTAACAAAACATATAAAAGAAAACAAGTAAGTTAACACCCGATATAATGATAATACTAAGATATTATTATCAAATCAATATTAAAAGATCATATATGATATCATATTAATGTATATGATTCTTGTATAATTTAATAACAATTATTTCACCATTATACAGGAGGTTAACCTACCCCAACCAAGGAAAAGTACAAGGTAAGGGTTATTTCACAATCTCTTCATTATCCGAGGTTGTTTATATGTAATAATCTACTGGGATCTCTTTATCATCCACATCCATGTTTCTTAAAAATGTATTTCAAAACATTTTTACTATTTACTAGAATATGAGTTAAAGTCATTTATACCCTTTTTGACTTTTATATGTGGTTTATAAAGGAATCTTTCCGTCGTTTTCAAAACAAGGTCCCTTTTTAACCTTTTCGACAGAATTAAGGTAAGAATGTTTTTTTAACTTATACGGCGGGTGCGGCTAATTTCCGCCGTTATAAAATCTTCAAAACTTCCCTTACAAGCTTATAAGAATATTTTCAAAGAAAATTTTTTATTTTATATGGATCTTAAATGATTTCAAAATAAAAAGAGATATTTCTTTAAAAAGAATTTTGATTTCATCTATGTCAACATCCTTTGATGGATTTTACGCTTATTTGAAGTTGATTTATTGTAATACAAAGCTTCTATATTGTATTGAAGGTTTTGTGATATGTTTGACTGTGGATGTGATATTTTTATACCATTCATAGTTTATGGTGAAATTATTGACATTTCGTATGATAGTTTTAATACGAATGTTTATGTTATGTTTAAAACTTTTCATATGGGAATGCATTGGACTTAGTAAGTGACGGGTGGAGCCCGCTATAGCTCCTCGATGCATCGGTAGGTATCATGAGACAAACTAGTGTCTTGGCACAAGGCCTTGACAAAATCTTATTTGTAGTCTTGGCACGAGGCCTTGACTATGTGGTTATGATAGTCTGGCATTATGCATTCCAACATTATGAAAGTGGTTATTGATTTTTGCATGTGATTATTCGATTAGTAGAATATCCATGTGAATAAGTAAATGGCATTATTTCATTTTACTTTTTCCATACTATGTTGAAGTTAAAGTTTAAAAGGCTTTTGTTTTAGTAATGCATTGCCTTAAATGTTTATTCTTATTTATGAAAGCTTCCGCTATATTTTTATCCTTACTGGGCATTTGAGCTCACCCCTTTTCTATGTTTTATTTTTCCCAGGATGTGAAGAAGTAAGTTATGAATGACCTGCAGGGATTTTATGAGGGGTTAATAGTGTGGATTGTGGAAACATTATGTTTTTGTATTAGTTTTTCATTTTATGATGTAATGTAAAACTTATGAATATATCTAGTGTTTCCAAGGCTACTAAACCAATCGGTCTTTCGAGATTTGATCTTTCTTGTAATCATGCCAATGTTATGTAATAATGCACCGACTCTGGGTAACTGGGGTCGGGGCGTTACAAGTTGGGAGAGTATTTGGGCAGAGTTTGGCTGAGCCAAAAGGCTTTGAAAATGTGAGTAAGGTGGTAGTGGTGGGGGCCTTTTATAAGTGGAGAGGAGGGGCACTCTTGGAATGTAATAAAATGTTACTTTATTATACAATGCTTTTCGGATTGTAAATGTCCCACACTTATATAATTCGAGGATAAGGTGATAAGGGTTCTAAATATTCTCATCCAATAGGCTTTGGACAACTGTGATGCTTATATTTTACATTATCTTTTCATTTTATTTAAATTGTTAATTAATGAGGTAATCGCTGGATCATCATGGTGTCATAAATAATTTAATTTATTTAATGTCTAAAAATTATAAAAAAATATCATGATGTGGGAAATCGTTTTAGCTTTCTAATGAATATTTATAGTAAAAAATATGACTTGTATAACCCCATTTTAAAATTGTTTTAGTAAAACAACTTATGTTTGTGACATTTTTATTTTAACTTTAAATAAAAGTAATTTATGTCATTTTCCTACCAAAGTGGCTCCATGGGGTCCCCAAGTTGACCCATGGAATGTCTTGGTCGGCCATGACAAATCCAATAGGTGTAGGAGAAGTTTAAAGGTCCTTTCATATTTTTATAATACCATTTTTACCTTAAATTTCACTAATTACCTTTAATCGTGATTAATTAAACTTAAAAGTTACTATTCACCAAAAAATTATTTTCATCCCATTGAACCAAATTTCACTTCCTAATTACAACAATGTATGTTGGATTTTTGAAAATCAAATCACAGAAGTGGTAAATTTTCATTTAAACGAAAAATCAGTTTTTTAACTACCACTTAGTGGTTTCACTATTCATCAAAAATTGAAGTTTTTCAGAACAATGCCAAAATTTCACCCTAAGCTATAATGGATATTACGAATCCCAAAATGATGTATATTTTAAAAAATTAAAAACATATAAGTTTCATTAATTAATTTTATAATTAATTCCCGCTATCACAACAAATAGCGCGTTTTTAAGAAATAATATATATCAAAAGATTGACAATTGTTTATGTCCAATTTCAAAGTGAAATTAATTCTAATGAAAACCATTGGGTAAAATGGTAAAAATATATTATAATTATACTTTAAAACCACTAAATAGTATAATTTATCACTATAAATTATTTTGATCAAAAAAGTTGTTTTTAGTATTTTTCACTATTCATAAAAAAATGGAAGTTCTCCGAAAATTACAAAAAATTCAACTTAGGATAATTTCGATATTACGAATACAAAAATGCAGTCCATATTAAAATATAAGATTTCCGTAATTTTAAAAAGTGGGTAATACTATTCGTAACGGCTAAATTGATTAGTTGTGGTGTGTGTTAGAACTCGAAGTTGCGTACAACACACGCTGCTGTATTATTCAAAGAGAATTGTACCGTGGAAGCTTGGGGTGTTACAACCTGAACCTTGGAGATGAGAGTTTTGTTTGGAACCTCTTGGTGGTAGCATCGAGGCCTCACAATGTAATTCATGGTATGGATGGGCTATCCACATTTCATACCCAGATTGATTGTTTTAGGCGAACTGTGTAGTGTGTCCGCAGTGATGGAACGACGTTCTCCTTCGCCGGTGAAAAGGAGACCCATGTAGCACAGGATGGACTCATGCGTAGGAAGGTACATCCAATTTCACATCAGTTGGCTAGCCTATCCCTTGGCAAAGCAAATGTTACGAGTTTCCAGTTTCCAGCATTAGTGGATAAGTACAAGGACGTCTTTCTGAAGGATATTCCTGGACTACCTCCCCATCAGGAGATAGATTTCTACATTAAGTTGCAACACGGGATGACACTGATATCAGCACCAGCATATCGGATGGCTCCTATAGAGCATCGTGAGATCCGTTGTTTCACCCTAAGCGACCCAAGTGTTGTTTTCCAAGAAAGCAGACATGATATTGAGGCTGTGTGTGGATTACCGGTGCTTGAATCTGGTGACCGTGAGGAATGGGTATCCACTACCGAGGATTAATGAACTATTTGACCAGTTAATAGGGGCACGATGGTTCTCGAAGGTTGATCTACGATGAGGTTATCACCATTTGCGAGTACGGGATGAGGATATACTGAAGAAGGATTTCAGATGTCTCTACAGTCAATATTAGTACGTAGCGATTCCCTTCAGTGTGATGAAATCCCCCTCAGTGTTTATGGGACTCATGAACTGGATCTTTCAGCCCTATCCGGATCGGTTCGTGGTGGTATTCATTGATGATATCCTTGTGTACTTTGCGTACGAGGAGGTGCACACGAGGCACCTAAGGATGGTTCTAGACACACTCAGAGAGCACCAGTTGTAAGGGAATCTCTCGAAGTGTCAATTCTGGATATAGGACATCCACTTTCTAGGACACTTTATCTTAGAAGATGGAGTAGTAGTGGACCCAACCCAGGTAGAGGCAGTGTTAGCATGGGAGCCACCCCGGAGCATGACAGAGGACTCGAGTGTCTTTGGGATGGCGGGCTACTATCAGAGATTCATTCCTGATTTTCCCAAAATTTCCACAGCCATGATAGATTTGACCCTAAAGGGACAACCTTTCCTATGGACGGAGACATGCCAGCAGGATTTTCAGTAGTAGAGACAAATTATGATGACCGCCCTCATCATGAGACTACCAGAAGAGGGTGTCGAGTACATAGTGTTCTACGACGCATCAGGAACCGGGCTTGGTTGTGTCCTGATTCAGAGACAAGCAGTGATTTCCTATGGCTCACGTCAGTTGAGGCCAAATGAGAAGAACTATGAACCCCATGATCCTGAGTTGGTAGCGGTAGTCTTCACATTGATTATGTGGCGGCACTACCTTATGGAATAGCAGTTTATCGTCTACTATGATCACAAGAGCCTCAGATATATCTTTTCACAGAAGGATCTAAATTTGAGACAAAGGCGGTGGCTTGAGTTCCTCTAGGATTACGACTTTGAGATCGTTTATACTCCTGGGAAGGGGAACGTTGTGGCAGATGCTCTCAGCAGGAAATCTAGTTCATAGTTGCTGGGTGAGGCGACGATGCAGTTGGTCTCTTTACAGATATCCTTTGTGGATATAGATGCGGGATCTTACCTTCAGTTCATGGTTGTTACCCCTCCACTCTTACAGCGAGTCAGTGAATCACATCTCGAGGATGGTAGCTGTGAGACTCTACATGCTCAGATATCCGCGGGTGATGCTGCTGATGGATATTCAAAAGGTGGGGAGAATGTTGTTATTTTCAGAGGGATTACAGTAGTACTAGTGAAATTGTGGGAGGAGGTTCTATGGGAGTTCCATACACCTCTTTTGGTGGTGCATCCAAGCATGGAAAAGATGTACCAGGACCTCTGACATTAGTTCTGGTGGCCAGGAATGATGAAGAGTGTAGCATATTTTGTTTCTCGGTGCCTTACTTGTCAGCAAGTAAAGGCTGAGCATCAGGTTCCAGTAGGTTTGGATCAGCCCCTTGAGGTGTCAGAGTGGAAGTGGGATGGGATATCTTTGGACTTCGTGATGGGTTTACCACATACATCCAGGGGAAACGATGCCATCTGGGTGATCGTTGACTAACTCATCAAGTCACACCACTTCCTAGCCATACGGGAGCAGAGTTCATTAGAGAGCTTGGGACGCCTCTACGTGCAAGAGACCGTTCGACATCATGCAGTTCCATGAACGATCATCTCAGATCATGATGCTTGTTTCACATCCCGTTTGTGGAAGGGACTGTAAGAATATTTTGGGACTCAGTTACGCTTGAGCATAGCGTTTCATCCCTAGACTGATGGTCAGATAGACCGAACCATCCATGTTCTAGAGGATATGCTAAGAGCATGCATACATGACTTCGGTCATAGCTAGTTGGATCACCCACCACTAGTGGAGTTTTCTTATAACAACAATTATCATTCCACTATTGGTATGTAACCATTCGAGGCTTTGTACGGGCGACCTTGTAGGTCACCACATTGTGGGACTCACCTAGGAGAGTCAGCACTCATGGTCCCAGAGATGCTGCGAGATACTATAGAGAAGGTGCAGGTCATCTATAAGCTGATGAAGACTGCACAGAGTTGTCAGAAGTCTTATGCCGACAGGAGACGGAGGCCCTTGGAGTTCTAGGAGGGAGACCATGTGTTCATTCAGGTCTCACCTCGATGGGGATTGTAGAGATTTGGCTGAGGCGGGAAGCTAAATCCGAGGTTCATCAGACCTTTTTAGATTCTGAGTATAGTTGGCGAGGTGGAGTACCACTTGGCTCTACCTCCCCAGATGGGCTGAGTAGACAACGTCTTCCATGTGTCGCAGCTACGGAGGTACATGAATGATCCATCACACATTATCGACTGGGGGAAAGTTGGACATTGATGATGGAGTGGCCTTTGCATAGTACCCTGTAGAGATCAAGGATAGGTAGGAGAAGATCCTTCGTGGGCAAGTTATTCCCTTAGTGTGTGTCTGGTGGCAGCATGGGAATCTCCAGGAGAGAATGTCAGAGCGGGAGACTCAGATTCGTGTATAGTACCCACATCTTTTTTAGTAGCCTTTGTTTTGTATTTTTTGGGGATGTAAAGCCCTAAGGTGGGGAGGATGTAATGTATCGCATTTTTCTGTATATTATTTCAATCTTATATGGGAATTAATTATAGACCAGGCTCCGAGACGGCATGCAGTTCCGATTCATGGTGAGCCCAGAACAAATTTTTGAATTTAATTATATAATTAAATAATGTGCACGTATGTTTTTCCTAAAAAAATTCCAATAACTATTTAACGGGTGCTCGGATCAGAAATATGAGGGCACTGCTGCATTCAGAGCAGCGATTTTCCCTTTGGCGAGATCTAATATCGGTTGGAGTAGGTCGGTGGTGAAATCTAGTTTTTGAACATAACCATAATAAATTATTTGCTAAAAATATTTTATTAAATATTTCTGCAGTGAAATCTTTTCATTTTTAAATAGTGATTTTGCAGGGGATCTGGGTTACAGATCTCATAACCCTAAATTTCCACTGGAGGCTCTGGAAATCTCTGGAGGAAATCACCAACGCGGCGCCGACATTCTTGATGAGTTTCGCTAGCATCGACAACGCAGTGACCAGATCTTCTCCAACGAACACCAAGGATCTAGGTAGGATGTTTTGATTTTGGTTTCATTTCCCCGTTGTTGATTCCTACGATGAACGTGTACTAATCCATGAACAGATTAGCCCACCGATCAATTGTATTTTCAGGATGGGCTTTTTGCGAGGATTTTCGAGATTGATTTTTGGGGGTTATTTTGGTTTCATTTAGCCTTGTAACGGTGATGAACCAAGATCGACACGAACATCGATCGAGGTTCGTCCCTCTCGATTTGTTGTGCCTTTCTTCCCCGATTTCTCGCATTCTTCATGTGCGTTCTACGCGTTCTTCATGAAGGTATGAACGATGGATTGTTGTGCATCTGTTGTGTGAGGAAACGATCCTAAACTGAAGATCTGGCATCGGGACAACCCCACGGAGGTGTGAATGTGGTGTTGATGGACGGATCGGAGTGGATTAAAAGATATAGTTCTTCGAACTATTTCCCCACGGGTGACCAGAATTGGATTTCGGAGCCGATCGAAGGCCAGAAACCCATGGATTCGGCATCATGATGATGAGATGACATGAGATATCGAGTTTTGAGGCAAAAATATGACATATCACAAATCCAGAGGTTTGGCCAAGGCGTGAGGAAGAACGCATTGTTCTGGAGAAATCCCAACTACATGGCATGTAGTATGGGCCACACCACATGTCTTCATCGGAGGACCACCTGGCGTGTACTCAGAGAGTACACAGACATGGGTTGGGTACACAGCCACGGACACGAAGTGTATACCCTTCACCGAACAGGCCCGACCAGATACATGGGATACCCCGTGTATTGGTAAATGGGCAGGGCGACACGGGTTGAGGCCGTGTGCGGGCACATGGCCAGCGTACACAGAGTGAATCCCAGAAACTCAGACACAGTGTGTAATCCTTCTACACACCATGTAGTTACATTTTATACGACAAGCCTTAACACATGGTCCTTTTTACATGGGTAGTATCAGAAGTCAAGGAACATGACATGTGACTCTACTACACGTCGCGTAACCTGTTTTACAGGGCTTGAGCCAGTTGTCTTCTGTGGCTTGGACTAGTTTCCTTAGGGTTCGTACCCTTGGTCTTTCCCCTGAAGTTTCCGGGTATCATTTCATACGTACAGGAGTATGATCTCTTCAGCAGGACTTCCTAAATAGAGTGGTTGGAATCCCCTCTATGAGACTTAGAGACGAATCCTCTATTCCTTCTTGGTACCCTAGGTAGAGTTCTTGGTATCGACGTGACCTACTTTAACTAGGCGCCAATACTCTTCTTAGCGGATTAGTTTAGACTGAGTTGTTGGAATCACCCCATAGTTACTGGTTGTGATCCTCATCTGAATATCGTATTTCATAAGTACTTGTGGGGTGTGTTCTCCCAGAACGAGTCCTTCATATCTCCCTCTTCTGACCTAGGAGTGTGATCTCCCTATTACGTGCTTAGTGGAATCTTCGAGAGGGATCATAGTGGTGGTTTTGCGATAGTTGATCGTGTATGAGTATATTTGGAAATTCTTGTTATATTTTATGTAGACATATACTTTGTAGAGCTGACTATATCATTCCATTGTGGTATTTTCCCTTGTTGTTTTCCTTTGTGGTTTCAGTGTGTCCTATTATGTATTGTTATACTCACCCTTGCATGGGCTTTTCCCGCACGTGTTGTTTCTTGTGAAAATAGGCGATCTTTTGACATGATTCTAGGTGGGCAAGGACCGGACGGTGCTCAGTGAGATCAGGCAGGCCGAGGCGTGTTCCTACGGCTACAGATTGCAGTCCTAGTACCTTTATTTACATGTTAGACTTTGTTGCAGACTATCTTTTGGTGGGATTGTACTTTTGGCCCATGGTTTTACATTACTATAATTTACATCCTTGTCTTACTTTGTTGGTTGGGATTTTTAGTGTATGCATGCATTTCCCTTTTTAGTAGTTTTTCCATTTCAGCTTTGCGGGCTTGGAGATGTGTGTGCGTGTGTGTGTGCAGGTTTATAGGAAATGCCTCCCATAATAGAAAAATTCCTACTCGGTGCTAGTCACCAACCCCTAGCCTATTGGAGGCGGGATTGGGGGGTTGAAGAACGATCCCCATTGGGATGGGTCGTGACAACCTATTCTAATCACAACTCAAAGCATATACCTTTACATCCTATTTCTAATGAATTCACAAGACTAGGCTAACCCCTAACATATTTTACATTCATAAAACTCATTTAATATTGTCCATAATATCCAAAAAACTAACAACCTGATACATAAATCAAAGTATTAATCTCTTATTATATAACATTACGGGTTACCAAGTAGGAGGGATCGCGGCAGAAGCAATGGCGGCGGAGGC
This sequence comes from Viscum album, assembly GCA_963277665.1. Taxonomy (NCBI): domain Eukaryota; kingdom Viridiplantae; phylum Streptophyta; class Magnoliopsida; order Santalales; family Viscaceae; genus Viscum; species Viscum album. The sequence goes on along the minus strand of OY728167.1, from coordinate 619,195,145 downwards.
AGCAGTGGCAGAGGTAGCGACGACGGAGGCAGCGGCGGCGGAGGCAGCGGCTATGAAGGTAGCGGTGGTAGAGTAAGCTGCATGGGATGCAGCAGCGGAGGATGCAGTGATGGCGGAGGCAGCGGCGACAGAGGAAGGGGCGGTGGAGGCAGCTCCGGAGGAGCCATCCGGGATTGAGGCAGCCGCGGAGGAGGCATCAGCGGCGGAGGCAGCGGCGACGGAGGCAGCGATTAAATAGGAGGATAATGGTCACGAAGGAGGAGGAAAACCCAGTGGTGGCCGAGGAGGAGGAGGAGGAGGAGGAGGAGGAGAGGATGCAGTGTAAAAGGGGTTGGGTTCAGATTCAGTGAAATCTTGAACATGTGTGAGAGAGGAGGGGCATGTTAGGGTTCTTAAATAAAAACCACTGGAACCATTATCAGCGCTCGTTAAAAGCGCTGATAAAGGGATGTTTTATCAGCGGAAAATTAATAGTTCTGATAAAACATACCTTTATCAGTGCTTTTTTAGTGCTAATAAATAATTATTTTATAAATGTATAATTTTAATAATTTATTAATATTCTTATATATTTTTTTAAAATGAAATATAAGATAAATATATATATATTTATTAATAATTATAACAAAAAGATTATATTTTTATAAATATTGGTATATATTTGTTAATGTATACAAAAGAAGTTATTTTTATTATAAATATTATAATTCTATATAAATTAATAATAATAAAATTTATCACCACTAATAATAGCGCTGATAAATGTTCCCTTTATCAGTGCAAAAAAATCACTGATCAAGGGTACACCTTTATGAGTGCTTATTTCAGCGCTGATAAAGGTTAGCTTTATTAGAGATTTATCTAGCATTGATAAAGGCAAACCCCTTTATCAGCACTTTCTGTTTAGCACTGATAAATGGAAGTTCTTCCCTTGCCCTGTTTTGTGCTAGTGAATTCATATATTGAATGGTTTGTTGAACTATACTAGGACTACATAAAATTATAGTCCTTGAGTTATCTGTGAAAATAATGAGTGGGTAAATTGTTGCATCTAACATAAATACTCCTCCATAGTCAATGTTTCTGGTTTGAACCTCCCATCAAATTTCATATTACTTCCTTTGGTGGAGTTTAATGACATATTGGGTAGTGATTGTCCATATTTCTATAGTTTCAACATCCACTATCAAGAAAGGAAAACCACTCATCACATCTTGAGGAATACTCCAATTCTGTAAAGGTATAAGGGGTAGGAAGACTGTAATTCATAATCATCATATCAATTTTTGTATATTATTTCCCTATAGGAAATAATTTTTATATTAGTTGATTGAGACAATAGAGGATCATACTAGAACACATTCCCATTATGAGGGAATCTATTGATGTGTTCCCGAAAGAATTGACTAGCCTTCCTCCTGATCAAGAGGTTGGGTTCTCTGTATAACTTATACCATGTTCTCTGTATTTATCAAATAATCACTACATGGTGGTAACCATTGAGTTGAAATAACTGATGTAGGTAAAAGGGAATCTAGACAATGGCCTAAAAATAATGAGTGCATCACTAAAGGGGTGAACCAGTCCTCCTTATCATGAAGAAGGTTGGAACAATGCACCACTAAATAGATTATCATGTACTCAAAAAATCATGATAAAGAACAAGAATCCCCTACCATGGATAGATGATTTTTTCTATTAACTATGTGGTTCCAAAAATTTCTCTAAGGTGGTTCTCTGGCTAGGATATCACCAATTAATGGAGAGGTTGTAAGATATTCCAATGAGTGTATTTGGATTGAGTTATGGACACTATGAGTTTATATCGATTCCCTTCAGACTCACTAATTCTCCATACTTTTTCATAGACTTAATGTACAGATACTTCATAGATTTCCTAAAAAACAGGTGGTAGTAATTATATGTTCTATTTTGATATACTCCCATAGAAAGCAGGAACATGAAGAGAATATGAATACTATGATAAATACATTGCGAGGGAAGAAAATAATTGAAATATACAGTAATGTGAGTTATTGGTTGGGGATTTATCATTCGGTGGACATTTTATCACCACTAATGAAATTTTATTAGAACCTTATAAAAAATGTTAATTAAGGAGTCACCTAGGATATAATATTTAATTGAGAACCCTAGTTTACATTCTCTATATTGGTTTTACTAATGATTTGTGAATAACATATCCTGATTTTCAAAACCACTAAACAAGAAGACTCGGAAAAAAGTAATGTTTGATAGACCTAGTGAATTTTATGGCTTATTCAAAGAGTTGAAAAAGAGGATTATCACTAAACTATTACTTACACTAACAACATTTTTTGAACAATTGATCTTATATAGTGATTCTTCAATGAAGGGAATATGATTTTTAATGATGGAAAATTATAAAGTGATAGCCTAGAAATCAAGGTATTTGGAAGTTAATGAGAACAAATATCCCATATATGATATGTATTAAGTTAATATGATATTTGTGTTGAACATTTAAAGGAATCGTCTACATGGGTAGAAGTGAGGGGTTTATATTGATCATATCAGAATCAAATATAGTTTCACATAGATGAAGCATAATATTAACCATCAAATATAGTTAGATAATATCAAGGATTATAACTTCTAAATCCACTATCATCCTGTAAAGTTAATAACGTTTCAAATTACCAATATTGAAAGGATCTTGAACATTACTAATGTTGATAATTGTGTAGGGTCCAAACTTTTTAGACATACAGAGGTTCGAAATGGGAATCATAAAGGATGGTACCTCATAAATTCCTCTAAAATTATTTCAAGACCATCCCATTAAAGAAGATAAATGATTCTCAAATAGATGATGCGGATATTGAGAAGTAGGTGTATGAAATTATAAAAGGTATATCCTCATAGTGGAAAATTGATGAGGAAGGGGTTGTAAGATGTGAGTAATGACTTTGTTACCATCAAATCCATAGATAATAAAATATATTTTTATTGATTCAAATAGTTAATCCTTCTTCATCCGCGCAACAAAACAAATATATATATATCAAGATCTCTGAGAGAACTATATGTGGTACAATATGAAGAAGGAGATCCATGAATATAAATCATTGTGTCATGTATTCTAGAAAGTGAATCATGAAAGTAAATAATGATGAGAAATTATGTAACCATGCCCATACCAACATGTAAATGGTAAAACATGACCATGGAATTTTTTAGTATTCATCCGAAGATATCCAAAGTAAATATTTATATATGTGTAGGTGTGGGATTCCTTAAAAAGACGTCTCAATTTATTGAAATTCAAGAAAATTTATCAATTGATCAACATACATGGGTAACATTAGAGATGTGGTATATCATCATGGATTCCCATTGTTGATTATGTCTATATAGATCTGATTTTTACCACCATTTATTATGAAAGGATCTAACATGATTTAAATACAGAATTGAACTTTAGTACATCTTATCTATGACAACCTTGCTTTTATTACAAACTTAAACATGATTTATTACATAAAACATCACTTGATTCAACAAATAAGATCGAGAGGTTTAGTGTCTTTGGGGATTAGGATCATTGCATAAAACTTAAAACATGAAATACAACATCTTTATTGAAAAATTCCTTTATATGACCACTACATTCCCTCATACTTAGCATTTCATGGGATAACCTGAGGACATGCATAAGAAAAGGGTGACCTATAAAGCCCAGTAAGGGAGTACACATGGAATGACATGAGGAGTAAAATAAATATTAGACCATAGGAATATCAATAGAGCATAAGAGAAACATGAACATAAAGGCAAGATAAAGCATGATAATCATTACATGGAAATGTGGCAACAACACTTAACATTGAATTAGCATGAGCCAAGGATCATTGCACATGGAGCATGAGTAAATCCTCACTGCGCATATATCACGAGTAAACCCTCATTGCACTTAAATTAGCATGACTCAACACTCATTGCACATGACTTATCATGATACTATACTTTTCCAAATTCATTAGAGTGCTATAAGGGTGCACCCTTCTTAAACATTTCATTTCATGCATAAGTGTGCCACATGGATCATAAAACATGGATTTATAAAACATAATCATTTATTCCATGATAAAGGAATGTGGAATTCATACAAAAAACTTTTTAATCAATAAGTAAATGTTCATAAAGTTGAATACCCTTGATGGATAAATGGGCATGTTATCCACTACACAATGGCATTGGCTTTGAAAATCGGTGCGATTTCGGCAGCATAACGGCGTGACATAAGAATTCATAAAAATGGTTGATGAGAGAGAAAGGGTTTTCTAATCATATTTACATGTAATGGACAGTAAGGAGGTCATATAGATACATGTACCAACAATTGTAATGGAATTTAGATTCATGATACAAAATTATTTCTTGAATGTAAATGAGGAGAGAGGAGTTCCTTTCGGAATTTTGGCATAGTAACGGGTGTACATGGGAGGAATTTAATGAGAGAGAAAGGGGTATCCCATAATTAAAACATAAGGAGGGAAGTATGAGGGGGGTGGGAAACCATACCCCAGAATTTATAATTGAAATTAAAAGGAGATAACAATATGAATAAAATTGGACAAAAATGAGAATGGAAGAAAAAAACCCTTACTTGGAAGTGTGGTTCCAAAGGATAGAGAGAGGCTTGTAAGAGGAGTCTTGGGAGCTTGGGGTACCTTGGGAGGATTATAAAGAGAGTTGGGCAGAGGTTGGATGAACTTCAAAGGCATTGAGTGAGGAGGAAGTGGGAGCTTGGGTGGGTTTATATAGGAAAGGTGAGGGAATTCATTATTATTTAGGTTTGGGACACCTTATATTAAATTAATCAAAACCACAATCCATCCCATGGTTTTTGGCCATGGTTCTTGGAAAAGGTAAGAGGAAAAAAATATTTTATAAGGCCAAAGTTCTAACTTCTTAAAATAATATGGTTGCTTATGTGGAGGTGAGTCACACTCCCATGGAAATTAATTTAAAAAGGAATGTTGTTTAATAAGTCTTGAGGGGTCCATTAATGCTTTGAAAAGTAAGTCAAACAAACCCAAAATCACATTATTTTCATGGTAAAACATATATTGGATGAAAGTAAATCTTATAGTATTTTATTACATCACTATTTGGTCATTATGTTGTCATAAAACACATTATATATTTAAATGGTATTTAATTTTTACCCAAAAATTTGACTGTCTTAGAAAATAATGAAAAATTAACTGTTGGATAATTTCGATGTCCTGATTGCATAAATAACATTTATTTTTTCTAAATAATTTTTTAAATATGTTAATTTTCATTTTTAAAATAAAAACCGCATTTTTTAGAAAATTCTCGGGTTTGTACAGAAATGGCTTTCAAACCTTAATAAAAATTATAATTGCATTCATAAAATTATAAGATCATTTATATTTAATAATAATTAATTTAATAAAACAAATAATATTTTATTAAAATATTATTTAATTAAAAAATCCATTAATTTAGTAATATAAATTTCTTAATTAAATAATAATTAAAAACACTATTTGTACATTAAAAACTATTTACAATGTCTCAAAAAATGAAAAGGATGTATATTCATTATTATATAAAAAAATAATATACATGAACATAGTACTAGAAATTCGTTACATAACCCCTTAAAACAGCCGCATAAGACCTAAGGGTAAGGTGTGCGATAGTGACAGACTCTTGGGGTGGCTCAGCTAACATTGCTTGAGTGGTAATCTCTATCAACTGCCATTTTTCCCATAGACGGTCCCATTGGATCTTGAAATGGTGAAGCTCTGCTTGGGCTTGGTCAAGAGTGAAGCCCGTGTATGCCACCACTTTTCCGAGCCCCAACAAATGGGCTTCGTACGGAGCAACTCTTCTGGATGAGGCCATCACATCTTTTGTCTGAGTAAATTGGATTTGTTAAACCCCTATATTTATACTAATCATGTGATGGCTATATTAGCAATGGTCAAAATTCTTAACATAAAACCCAAGAAGTTGACATTTTATAAAAACATAAAGAGTCATTTAACTAGATTAATAGGGATTTTCCATTAATGAATCTATGGGTCGTTACAATATTCCCCCCTTAAGAAATTTCGCACTTGAAATTTTCCTTTTCCCACACTAAAACAGACGTGGGTAAATTAGTTTCATTATTTACACTGATTCCCAAGTCACTTTTTCAAACATGTGGTTTCTCCACAACACCTTAGCGAGGGGAATTGCCTTATTTTGTAGAACGTTTTCTCTACAATCTAAGATCCACATTGGTGGCTCCTCATAAGAAATATCATCTTTCAATTGTACCACCTCAGAAGAGAGTACATGTGAAGGGTCCGATATGTAATTCCTTAAGAGGGGTAAATGAAAGAAATCATGTACTTTGGCCATGGTAGGTGGAAGTGCTAGTCGATAGGCCACAACCCCAAAACGATCAAGAATCTCGAAGGGGCCGATGTACCTTGGACTTAACTTCCATTTCTTTCCAAACCTCATGACCTTATTCCATGGAGATATGCGTAGAAAAACCATGTCTCCAACTTTAATCTCAAGGTCTCATCGACGATTATCTGAATAACTCTTATGTTGACTCTGGGTGCCTTGATATGCTGCTGAATGGTTTTCACCTTCTCCACCATTTCCTCGACCATTTCCGGTCCAAGCAGCTTACGTTCACCGACCTCATCCTAACATGCCGGTGTTCTGCACCTTTTCCCATACAAGGCCTTATATGGTGTCGTTTGGATGCTTGAGTGGAAACTATTGTTATAAGAGAACTAAACCAGAGGAATATGTTGATCCCATATTCCTTTAAAGACCATTGAGCATGCTCTCAACATGTCCTAAAGTGTTTGTATTGTCCGCTTGGATTAGCCATCAGTTTGAGGATGATAGGCCATACAGAAGTTCAGTTCAGTATTCAGAGCATGTTGAAGACTCTTCCAAAACATAGAGGTGAATCTTGGATCTCAGTCAGACACAATTGATAGTGGTACACCATGCAACCTTACCACTTCCCTGATATATATCCGTTCCAGTTTATCCAATGTGAAATCCTCCCGAATAGCAATGACGTGTGCAGTATTTGTAAGACGATCAACAACAACCCAGATTGCATTGTTTCCTTTGGATGTCCTTGGAAGTCCGGTGACAAAGTCCGTGGTGATGTTCTCCCATTTCCATTCTAGTATGGGAAATGGTTACATCATCCCCATAGACTTCTGCCTCTCTGCCTTCACTTACTGACACACCAGGAACTTTGATGTATATTCGGTGATCTCCTTCTTCATATTATCCCACCAAAATTTTTCACGAAGATCTCGATACATCTTTGTGCTCCCTGGGTGAATAGAGAAAATTCGAACTATGTGCATCATCCAAATTTTCCTTCTTCAGCTCCGGACATGATGGAACACATAGTCCTTTTCCAAACCACACAATTCCTTCTTCATTAAAATTAAACTCCGAGGATTTCCCCTTTTTGATAGCTTCCATTTTTTCTTGAATTCCCACATCATTATTTTGAGCATCCTTTAACCTTTCCAAAAGAGACAGTTGAGCAATCATTTGTGAAAGGATTGATGATGTTCCATTCACTATGATTCCCATGTCCATCTTCATCAAGTCTAAAAATATTGGATCCTTCTCTATTCTCATCATTGATAGAATCGCTGGATCTTTCTACTTAGGGCATCTGTCGCCTTGTTCGCTTTCCCAGGGTGGTAATGTATTGAACAGTCATAATCCTTGATGAGCTCTATCCATCTTCTCTGGCGCATATTAAGCTCTTTCTGTGTGATTATGTATTTAAGACTCTTGTGTTTAGTATATATCTCAAATTTCTCTCCATAGAGACAACGATGCCAGATTTTCAAGGCAAATATCACAGCCGCCAACTCCAGATCTTGCGTTGGATAGTTTCGCTCATGGATTTTCAACTGCCTTGAGGCATAAGATATCACTTTATCATTCTGCATTAGTACACATCCTAAGCCCTTCTTCGAAGCATCACTGAATACCACAAAAAGATTCCCACTTGTGGGTAAAGTGAGAATGGGCGCAGTGATAAGCCTCCTTTTTAACTCCTTGAAGCTTTCTTCGCATTCATCACTTCAAGAAAACTTTACTCCCTTCGGAGTTTTCTTGGTAAGAGGGTTGGAAAATCGTGAGAAATTACTCACAAATCGTCGATAATATCAAGCTAACCCCAAGAATCTATGGGTATCCGTTACCGATGTTGGCCTCGGCCAACCCTCAATTGCATCTATTTTGGAGGGATCCACAGATATCCCATTGCTTGTGATGATATGGCCCAAGAATGAGACCTCCTTCAATAAGAACTCAAACTTGCTATACTTTGTATAGATCTTATCCTTGCGCAATGTCTCTAGTACAGTTCTTAAATGCTCCTCATGATCCTCCTTGGTTTTGGAGTATATTAGAATATCATCTATAAAAACTGCCACGAATTTATCGAGGTAATCTCTAAAGACTCTATTCATTAAGTCCATGATGATTTCTGGAGTATTGGTGAGTTTGAAAGGTATTACTATGAATTCATAGTGCCCGTATCTTGTGCGAAAAGAAATCTTGGGGATATCTTCCTTCTTCACCCTTACATGATAATATACTAACCACAAGTCCACCTTGGAGAAGTATTGTGCTCCATGCAGCTGATCAAACATGTCATCGATCCGTGGAAGAGGATACTTGTTCTTTATCGTGATTTTGTTAAGTTCACGATAATCGATGCAAATCCACATTGACCCATCCTTCTTCTTGACGAAGAGGACTGGTGCACCCCATGGAGAAGCACTTGGGCGTATAAACCCTTTATCCAGATTCTCCTATAGTTGTTTCTTATACTCTTCAAGATCTAAAACAACCATTCTATATGGAGTCTTGGATATTGGTAAATCCCCTGGTATAAGTTCAATTGAGAACACAACATCTCTTCTAGGAGGAAGACCATGCAGTTCCTCGGGAAACACTTCCATGAATTCCCTCACCATAGGCATTTCTTCATGGATTGTTTCTTCCTTGGACTCAATCATCTGAGCCAGATGCGCGTGGTCATAGGGCAGTAATATCCATGCTTGATATGATGGAGCTAAAGGATATTCATCTTCTTCCAGACACATGTAAAGAATAGGGGGTCGATTCTCCATATAGAGTGTGATTTCCCTCTCCCGACAATTTATGTTGGCTCTATATATGGAAAGCCAATCCATGTCAAGAATTGCATCAAATTCCACCAGAGGGCGCATGATGAAGTTCGCCGAGAAATTCAATCCACAAATTAAAATAGGGGAGGACTTATATTCATGGGATGCAATGATTGCCCCATTTTCCATACTCACTGACATCTTCACTTCCATGATTTGTGGTGGTGCTGGGATTATTCTACTACACTTTCTAGATATAAAAGAATGCATAGAACATAAATCAAAAGGTACGTTCCCTATTCTTGAATGAATAACAAGCGTACCTGTCACCACTTCATTTTCGGGGTTCGCTTCGGCAGAAGTGATGGCAAAATCTCTTCCTTTCTTCCTTGGAGGTTGTTGGTTGCCTCTAAAAACCCTTGGATTAGGGAAATGATTTGCAAAATGCCCCGGTTATTTGCATTTGTATCATTGAACAACGCGTTGAGGTTCTAACGAAGCGTTCCTCTCATCTATCTCAGCCGCGAGTGTTTCTTGCTGACAGTTAATAGCTAGGTGCCCTTCACTTCCACACCTGAAGCATTTCCTCGCCCCCTTAAGGCGATTTCAGGGTGCTTCTTTCCATACTTTTGGCAAGTGGGGTGTTGGATATTCTTAACACCATTGGATTTATCCACCGGACCACCAGCATTGAATTCCAGCTTATGCTTCTTGTCCCCATGATACCCCTGTGATTCCCCGATCTCGATTTTGACCATGAGGGCACATCGGAAAATTTCCTCATAGTTGTCGAAGTCATGGATCACTAATGATCTCCGCAGGCTAGGCTTCATCCCACCAAATAAGTGGTCAAAATTGCATTCGGGGGTAACAAAAAAGCCAGAAGCGTATCGTGCAAGCCTTGTGAAGTTTTCCTCATATGCTCCAACCGATTATTCATCTTCTTTCTTGAGGGAGAGGAAGTCCCCCTCCATCTTAAGAAGGAGGGTGTACGAAAAATATTTATCAAAAAACATCTTCCAGAAATCCATCCATTCCAATGCCTCGATCTTCTCCTCAGGCTTCGTATTTTTGATCAACATCCACCATTTATCAGCTTCACCCACTAAACGATAAGCAGCCAGGAGAACCTTCTCTTGTTTAGAACATTGAAGGATGGAGAAGATCTTTTCAATGGAGTTGATACATAGTTCAGCGATCGTGGGATCGGATGATCCACTAAAAGTAGGAGGCCTTTGTCTCATGAAGATCTCGATAGCGACTTGTTCTTTCTTAGGGGGGGTTGAACACTCCTCTTGACTTGTGTTTCTATTCAAAACATGAGTTAGCTGAGAGAGAAGAATGACAATGTTCGCTATTCCCGCTCCCATTGGATTTGGCATCTCATTAGTATAGTCATCACACTAATCTTTACAATGGTTGTTAGCCCAAGTCCTCCTATTACTGGCCATTGGCTGGAATGAAAGTAAAGATAGGGGTAACACATAAAGGGTAATCCAAAGACAAAATTTTATGACTTATAAATAAACTTTTATTTCCTTAACTCATGAGTCTATAGGCTTCAATCAAAGATTTTCATGATCTACTTTCTAACATATATTCTTAGGGGCATTTTTTTAATTCCCTTAATAAGGGTTCATACTAATCTTTTCAATTTATCAAAACATATCCCCCGGGAGTGTAGTAACCAAGAGTGTAGCAAGGCCCATTGTCGTTCACCAGTTCCCGTTCGAGTCTAGCTCAAAGCGGTGTTTTTGGGTTTTACCCCTAGGATACATCTGTGCCAGAGCCGCCTCTACCTGCTCGTATCCAGATAGGGATGTATTTCCTTAATAACCCACTTACTCAATACTCATCAAAACCTAGGAATATATTTATTGTACTTAGTCTTGTATCTAAGGCTTTACTAGTGTTTTCTAATCCTAATCCATAAAATAACAAAACCTATCCTCTCATACCAACTATGACAACCCTGCTTTTATTACAAACATAAACATTATTTATTACATAAAACTTCACTTGATACAACAAAGAAGATCGAGAAGTTTAGGGTCTTTGGGGATTAGGATCATCACATAAAACATAAAACATGAAATACAACATCTTCATTGAAAACTTCCTTTACATGACCACTACATTCCCTCATACTTAGCATTGCATGGGATAACCTGAGGACATGCATAAGAAAAGGGTGAGCTATAAAGCCCAGTAAAGGTGTACACATGGAAAAACATGAGGAGTACAATACATGTTATACAATAGGCATATCAATAGTGCATAAGATAAACTTGATCATAAAGGAATGATAAAGCATGATAATCATTACATGGAAATGTGGCACCAACACATAACATTGAATTAGCATGAGCCAAGGCTCATTGCACATGGAGCATGAGTAAATCCTCATTGAACATAAAGCACGAGTAAACCATCATTGCACTTGAATTAGCATGAGTCAACACTCATTGCACATGACGTATCATGATACTATACTTTACCCAATGCATTTCAGCGCTATAAGGGCACACCCTTCTTAAACATTTCATTTCATGCATAAGTGTTCCACATGGATCATAAAACATGGATTCATAAAACATAATCATTTATTTCATGATAAAGGAATGTGGGAATCATACATGAAACTTTGTAATCAATAATCAAATGTTCATAAAGGTGAATACACTTGAAGGAGAAATCGGCATAGTATCCACTACACAATGACATTGGCTTCGAAAATCGGTGCGATTTTGGCAGCATAACGGCGTCACATAAGAATTCATAAAAATGGTTGATGAGAGAAAAAGGGGTTACTCATCATATTTACATGTAATGGACAGTAAGGAGGTCATATATATACATTTCCGAACAATTTTAATGGAATTTAGATTCATGATACAAAATTATTGCTTGAATGTAAATGAGGAGAGAGAAGTTCCTTTCGGAATTTCGGCATAGTAACGGGTGTACATGAGAGGAATTTAATGAGAGAGAAAGGGGTCTCCCAGCATTAAAACATAAATAGGGAAGTATGATGGAGGTGAGAAACCATACCCCAGCATTTATAATTGAAATTAAAAGGACATAACAATATGAATAAAATTTGACAAAAATGAGAATGGAAGAAAAAACCCTTACTTGGAAGTGTGATTCCAAAGGCGAGAGAGAGGCTTGTGAGAGGATTCTTGGGAGCTTGGGGCACCTTGTGAGGATTCTATAGAGATTTTTTCAGAGGTTGGACGAACTTCAAAGGCTTTGATTGAGGAGGATGTGGTAGCCCGGGTGGGGTTATATAGGGAAGGTGAGGGAATTCTTTATTATTTAGGTTTGGGACCCCTTATTTTAAATTAATCCAAACCAAAAACCAACCCATGGTTTTTGCCCATGGTTTTTGGAAAAGGGAAGAGTAAAACAATATTTTATAAGTAGAAAGTTCGAACATCTTAAAATAATAAGGTTGCTTATGTGGAGGTGAGTCACACTCCCATGGAAATTAATTTAAAAAGGCAAGGTGTTTAATAAGTCTTGAGGGGTCCATTAATGATTTTAAAAGTAAGTAAAAAAACCCAAACTCACATTCTTTTAATGGTAAAACATATATTGGGCGAACATAAAACTTTTAGTATTTTATTACATCACTATTGGGTCATTATGATGTCATAAAACACATTATATATTTAAACGGTATTTAATTTTTACCCCAAAATTTGGCTATCTCAGAAAATTATGAAAAATTAACCATTGGATAATTTTGATGTCCTGATTCCAGAAATAACATTTATTTTATCTAAATAATTTTCTAAATATGTTAATTTACACATTTAAAATAAAAAACGTCATTTATCAAAAATTCATGGGTTTTGATAGAAATGGCTTTCAAACCTTAATAAAAATTATAATTTCATTCATAAAATTATAAGATCATTTATATTTAATAAAAATTAATTTAATAATAAAAATAATATTTTATTAAAATATTATTTAATTCAAAAATCCATTAATTTAATAACATAAATTTATTAATTAAAGAATAATTAAAAAAACTATTTGTACTTTAAAAACTATTTACAATATCTCAAAAATGACATGGAGGTATATTCATTATTATATACAAAAATAATATACATGAACATAATACTAGTGATTTGTTACATAACCCCTAAAAACAGCCGCATAAGACCTAAGGGTAAGGTGTGCGATGGTGACAGACTCTTGGGGTGGCTCAGCTAACATTGCTCGAGTGGTAATCTGTATCAACTTCCATTTTTCGCGTATACGGTCCTGTTCGAGCTTGAAATGGTGAAGCTCAGCTTGGGAATGGTCAAGAGCAAAGCCCAAGGATGCCACCTCTTTTCCGAGCTCCGAAAAATGGGCTTCGTACGGAGCAATTCTACTGGACGAGGCCATCGGTTCATTTGTCTGAGTAAATTGGATTGTTAAAGACCTATATTTAAACTAATGATGTGATGGCTATATTAGAAATGGTCAAAATTCATGACATAAAACCCAAGAAGTTGACATTTTATATAAACATAAAGAGACATTTAACTAGATCAAGAAGGATTTTCAATTAATGAAACTCTGGGTCGTTACATTATCACCAACAACTTGTTTCCAAAACTAAGTGGACTATTTATAAACTGGTGGAAATGTTGGGAGAATGATCAATGGACTTCAAACAAGGATAAAACCAACTTATACCTATTGATGAGTTCACATAAAATCATTTTATCAACTAAAGAATACAAATTTCTCCATATGAATTCCATTATGGAAAGTGATATAGAACATCTTCGTGCTAGGATAATATTGGTGAACATAAGATTTTGGGAAGTGAAATGGTCAAGGACATATTATGAAATATGTAGACCATCCGCCAGAATATTAAGGCTACCCAATGTAAATATAATAGCTATGTAGATAATCTTTGACGAGTCTTGGAGTATGAGGTTGGTGATGACTAATTCCTCCTCATATCTTTGTGGAAGTGTGTCATGATATTTTTTAAGAAATGAAAGTTAATTCCATGGTACATAGGCCCCTTTGAAACTATTGACCATGTTGGATATGTGTCCAGTCAATGAGAACTTCCAAAAAACATGCCTCAAGTACATGTTTTATTCCATGTGTCCCTGTTGAGAAAATACACACCAGATCCCTCACATGTACTAAATTTAGAGTTTATACATCTAGAAATTGATATAACTTATGGGGATATTATGGTAAAGTGCTTGGACGGTTGAAATAAAGTTCTATGTAATAAGATAACTCACTGGGTCAATGTACTATGGAGGAACCATAAATATGAAGAGGTGTCTTGGGAGCCAAAAGAATTGGTGAAGGAATGATAAAACTCATATTATCACCTTAGTATGTAAAACCTATTTTTGGGGGTGAAATTTCATAAAGTGGGAAAAATGTAACATCCTATAATTTTTCCAATTTAATTTCCATCATATAATTATGTCATAAAACATTCAACACATAGAAAATCCATTAAAATTTTCAATCTAAAAAATGTAGAATGATACATTATTGATCAAATCAACCACTAATAATTCTGAGTATTCCAGTTGTACAAAACAATGAAAATACGATAATAAGAATGATTAAATATATATTTGCTCGATCCAATAAAATGACCTCACTCATAAACAATGACATAGAAAAAATAGTAAGTTTTAAAAATATAATATAAATTTTTAAGATGAAATTATAAATTACATAGAGAGAAAAAATAAGTGAATAAATAATGGAATATATAACAGGTATTTCTAGAAATTATGGAACCTATACTGATTAAATAGTAACCTAGCAATTTGAATAGTAATTTGAACGTTAGGAATAATAATATGGCAATTTGAATAGTAACCACATCTAGAGTGCATAAATAAAATTTATCAATCATAAAAATGAAAATATTGTATATTAATATCATGGTTAAGTAAATAAGTGTTAAAAAATTATAGTCTAAGTGTTGGTATTTTTTTAAGACGGAATTACTTATTTATCCTTTTATATTTAATATACTTATTTGAAATAAATTTTCTTATATATAATATTCAGGATTTAAAATTTTGTTGTATAATAAATAAAATATATTTTTTGTGACCATATTTAATAATTCAATGGTTCAAAAATTCATTTAAAATATTAAAATCATCATTTTTTAAAAAATGAATATTTTATCTAGAAATTAAATTTATGGTATTTAAAAAATTCATAAAAATCATTATATTTTTTAAGTATGAATGTTTTAAAGTGGTTAGGGTGATTTTTTTCAATTTTTCAAATATTATTGAATTGTTGGTAAATAGTGAAACACTCTAATTTTTGTTAATTAACCTTATTAGAATTTTTTTTATGGATGATGTAATAATGATGTAAGAACCAACTAGTTTGAACAATAAATAACCATTTATGTAATGCCCCGACCCCAGAAGCCTAGATTCAGTGCATTATTACAGAACATTGGCATGATGACAAAAGATCAAGTCTCGAAAGACTGATTAGTTTAGTAGCCTTGGAAGTACTAGATACATTTATAAGGTTTACATTACATCATAAAATGAAAAACTACGAACAAATTGTTTTCATAAACCACACTCATATCCCCTCAATCTATCCCTGCAGGTAAGTCATAAAATATCTCTTCACATCCTGGGAAAAATAAAACATAGAAAGGGGTGAGCTCAGATGCTCAGTAAGGATAACAATATACTGGAAACATTCATAAATAAGCCTAAACATTTAAGGCAATGTATAAACAAAAAAAATCCTTTTAAACATGAACTTAAGAATACTATGGAAAAAAATTAAATGAAATAATTCCAATTACTTATTCACTTGGATATTCTACTAGTCGAATAATCACATGCAATATCAATAACCACTTTCATAATGATGGAATGCATAATTCCAGACTATCATAACCACATAGTCAAGGCCCCGTGCCAATACTACAAATAAGATTTTGTCAAGGCCTTGTTCCAAGACACTAGTTTGTCTCATGAGACCTACCAATGCATTACTATGTCCAATGCATTCTTCATATGAAAATTTTGAAACATAACATAAACATTCGTATTGAAACTAGCATACAAAATGTCAATACTTTATCCAAAAACCATGAATGGTATAAAAATAGAACATCCACAGTAAAACATAAATCATTCAATACAATAAGGATGATTGTATTGTAACAGATTAAACTCAATTGAGAATAATGATGGATATTGACAAAGATGAAAATAATCATCAAAACCATTTGAGGGAAATATCCCCGTTTTTCATGAAAACATTTAAAAGTCACATTATTTGTCATGTAGCCATTTAAAAATAAATTTTTGAATCAAAGTGTCCCATACCACTTTGAAAAATGTAAAAGGAGTTTTAATTTTAAAACTTTAATGTCTATATAAATAAATCTTTAACACCATTTTTAAAACATGGACATCAATGGAAAAGATTTAGAATAATAAATCATTAAAACATTTAAAATGATATTTTAGTTAGAGTTCCTAACAAAAAGAGAGTCACTTGAATAAAAATAATTGAGGTAACCAAAAAATTATAATATCATGATAATAAAGGGATTCCTGATATACTATGTCAAACCACATTATATACACTATATAAAAGTGATTTGGTTTATAACAACAAAGGATTCTCAATGGAATGTAAATTTAGATGAAATCTCTCATAAATGTCGTATCCTTAGGTTAGGGATAAATCAACGACATAATTATGTGTGAAAAATAAAAATACACTCAATATGATTGTAGATTCATTGTAAAACAATCAAAGTACATTCACATATATTCTTGTAAAAACAACACCAATGAATTGGATGTTTATCTCAACAAATCGAGATTGAGTAAAAATTACTCTTATCAAGTTCATACCGATGACATGAGAATTTATCAATGGAGTGATTATATTTATCAAAAGTATATCCAAAGAAATTGTAGTGGAAATTATGACATAATCAAATGAATAGTGATTCGATACATAATCTTGGAGTAAAATAATCAATGAAGTATGCCTAAAGCCGAATGAGTTGAAATTGAAATTTCAAATTCCCTTATCGATTTGGTAACGTATGAAACATACACCCATGAAAGAAGTATCATGAAATTATGATGTAAATATAAATAAATTAAATTATATTACAAAATGAATTCAATCATGGGAAGTACAAACACCACATGAAATAAATAATTGGTGAACAATGGAAATCTCACATAATTAAAAGTGAGATAAGAAACCCTTTTCTTTTTATCTTTTACTCGGTCGAGGGTAGGTTAATATCCTGTATAATGGTGAAATAATTTTTATTTAATTATAAAAGAATCATATACATTAATATTATATCATATATGATCTTTTAACATTGATTTGTTAATAATATCTTAGTATTATCATCATTTGGGTGTTGACGGATTCATTTTACTTTATATTATTTGTTATGTGAGACATATTTTTTAATAATTGGATGTATATTATTCATATTCATAATGATATCATATCTATAAACATTATTTTTTACCGTAAAATGAAATTTAGTCCTTAATGGATACGATGGGGAATGAATCTCATCGTGTTCGTGGAGACGGTAGTTCGTACGTACGCACGAGCGACAATATCATTCTTTTGATATTAAAATAATATGTAATTTGATGTTATATAATATATAAATAATAATTATCATGTTATATTTATTATTTAAATTAATTACACATCATTATTATACCCATCCAAAAAATAATATATTGAATAACAATTACACCACGACATGCAGACGATAATCCATACGTACGCACGTATGGTGACATGTCATTCAAAGTATGGATAGAATACTGAATATGGTTGTACCATATTTATAATAACATAACAGTATATATAATATACTGGAGTTATTATTTTATAATTTAAATAACAACTAAAGAAGAAGTTGAAGAAGAAAGGAACTTGAAAGAGGGTGGTGAAAACATTACCTCTTCTTCAGGTTCTTCCTTTTGATTTGATCAAAAGGGCTCCAAAGGTTGGCTTTCTGATCAAAATAAGGCCTCTAGGTTGAAGTGAGGGAAGTTGGGAGGATATTTGGGCAGGTTTTGGACGAGCCAAATGGCTTTTAAGGTGTGAATTAGACAAAAGGGGGAGTGTCTTTTTATAAGAGGGGTGAAGGGCACCTTAGGAAAAGCTTGAAATATTATTTTATAATAAATTCATATTAGGTTTCTAATGGATCAAAAGTGGATTATTTAATGTTAAGGTGGGGAGGGGTGAAATTCTTTCAACAAATATATTTTAGATAGGTTTGGGTCACTATATTAACCTTATCATTTATATTTAACTCTTAGTTAAATCGTTTGACATTTTCCATGTCTCTTTGTATTTTTATATTATATAGTTAATAAACTTACTATATACCTCCATGAGACCTAAAAGTGGTCCATTAATGATACACCTATCATTATATAAGTAACTTTGACGATCCTTAGATTTTTAGAAGTATAATATCAATTAATAATATAATAATTTTTTTAAAAACACTTTTATGTCATTTTTGACACTATTGGGTATTTTGTTTTTGATAAATTCATGACATCATTATTACTTAGAAAACAATTTATATAACCAATCATAATATGTCATATTAACCTAGAAAATTATTTTAATTCCTCAAAATTCTGAAATAACATTTATTTTGATATTTATAATATCCGTTATTTTAATATTTCATTAATAAGGTAATTACTACATCACCATTGTGTCATATATAAATAAAATTATATAATGTATAAAAATTATGAATAAAATACCATTATTTAGCAAATCTTTTTATCTTTCTAATTAATATTTATAATCTAAATTATCATATTTATATCCATATATTAAAAATGTATTAGTTTTTCAACATTGATTTTATCTCTTTTAACTCTTCTTTGAATTAAATAATAATAAATGTCCTAATCTAATCCAAGTCATCCTAAATGATAATATTTTATTCCTAAGGTTGTTTTTGGTCGATATACACTTGTCCAATAGAATTAGGACATGCGTTACGGTAATATTAATATCATTGTTACCCTTAATTACCCTATATACTTTTAACAGTGGTAAATAAAAGTAAACAGTTACTATTCACCAAAAATTATTTTCATCTCATTGAACTACAATTTACTCCTTGATATTAACCGTGTCTCTTGTATTTTCGAAATTTCACTCACAGAAGCGGTAAAATTATGTTTTATGTGAATTTCTAAATTCTCCTAGGAGGTGGGTAAAAGACGGTGAAAAGTTCAATAAAAGTTTTATATATCTAAAATTATTCTAAACTAACTCCAATGAATTACATTTAACATATATAGGTAATATGTATCTATTTTTACCTTAATAAAATTTAAATAAAATAAATAATTATTTAAATAAAAATTCTGTTTTAAACTATAACTCACTGTTTCTTCACTATTCATGAGAAATTAATTTTTTTCTGAAAAATACCAAAAAATCACCCTAATATAATTTCAATATTCCAAATACAAAAATAAAGTCCATTTGGAAAGATTAAATTTATAAAATTTCAAAAAGTGTGTATCACTATTCATAACGGTTAGTTTGATTGGTTGTGGTGTGTGTTAGAACTCGAAGTTGCATACAACACACTCTAATGTATTATTCAAAGTGAAGCGTACCGTGGAAGATTGGGGTGTTACATTCTACCCTCCTTCAAATAATTTCGTCCTCGAAATTTTTAAAATTGGGCTTGGGAATATAATGTAAGGTCCCACATCATAACAAGAGTCAACAAAAGTATCACCTTAAAAGAAAGAAAATAATACAAAGGTCCCCCAATATAACTAATACTAGGATTCCATATTGGACAAAATGGATATGGAAGATAAACTAAGTGTCAAGTTCTGATGGAGAGGGATAGAAAACATGATCATGATAATGTTAACAACAAGAAAGACACAAACTTGTGATGGGAAAAATTGTCATTAGTTTCCTAGTAGGAAAAGTATACAGACAACATTTTTTTAAGTTACATTACATAAATATGAGGAATTAATTTATGAGATTGAATTAGAAAATAATAAGATATACATAATTTTTAAGTATAGTTTCATTCTTTAATAAATTTCCTCCACAAACTGATTTTATTTAAAAGAATAGTATTCAAGAAGACCCGATCACAATAGAAGAGCTAGAAGAAACATCTATAGAATAACATGATCCACATAGGATAAACTATATATTTAACTTGTCTTTATAGATTAATAAAAACCAAAATGGTTATTATAAGATCTGATGATCCCCCAAAAGGATATTCCATTAGAGAAAAAACACTAATCATAATTTCTAAAATTAAACCAACAATACCCCAAAGTTAAATAAATAAAATTCAATAATCAATTTTCCTTAAAATCCTTCAATATAATTCAAACTAATATTGAAACCCAAAACATTGAATAATTTGGTTATGTAGGCTTCCATGATAAATTGTATATACAAATGACTTCAACTAATCTTAAATTCACATACTTAAAATTAATTAACATAATCACATATTCTCTATTATAGGTTAATCATTTCCATAAATAAACCAAACCACGCTAAATCCAAAATATAAAAATAGATAAAATTCCACCATTACTCCTCAAATGAAATCCCATAGTATTCTACATTCCTTGGGAATATAGTGTTCCCAACAAAGCGAACATCTTCCAAAATAACATTTATCACTTAATCACTAAATCATTTTCTTATAATAAGGGTATTCATTCGATAAGACATAATATTCCAAATCAAATTATTATTGATCAATAAAATCATTAAACTAAAAATAATTAGTCACACTAACCTGGGACAACACGTAGTCCAGTGGTAGGCGATAAATCTTAATCGCACTTTGGTTGTGGGTTCGATTCCCACAGCTTTTTCCGACACGACGGGTTGTCACACGGTGTACGTGTAGTCCTTTTTCAAAAACTATATTTTAAAATATTACCAAAATGAGATAAATTCCTCAAAATAAACATAACATAATTTAACCACAAATGTTATCTCATACCTTGAATTTTGATCCCAAAATATAATAACCTGTAATTTTCTCGAACCCAATGATCATATAAAACCAAATGGTTATTTATAACTATATCCGCAGGAGAAAATATAATTTTTCCTCAAATATCATTTTGACATGATAAATTTCCGGGTTTCACATATAAGAGAAAATTCATCCAAAGTAATATCATCAAAAAAGAGCACTAATACCTTTAAACATTTTTACATTCATTTATTTCCACATAGGTTCTTCCTTGACAAAGAGGATATCCTATAGAATAGGGCAGTGACTTGGGTGATGGAACGTTACCTTACATTTACGACAAATGACCACAATTGGAATATTGGGACCATTTTTATTTTCTTCCATATTACTCTTCATTTTTCATCGGCAATTCTTCACTTTATGTCCTTCCTTCCCAGATGTAAAGAATTTCTTTGTTCCATTGAGACACTTTCCTGGGTGTCTCCTTACAAATTTCATTCATGATGGATATTGAGGATTCTTTTCTCCATAGTCTCCACTGCTGGAGCTCTTATCACTCATCAACTTTCTCTTCTTTGTTGAGTCTGGGAGTTTGTTATTATATATTTTTGATCATATTATTGGAAAATTGATTTGGCATGAACACGATATCTTTTACACCTACCAATATTCCATTTTTTTGCTCATTTCCACCACCATTCCCACCCTGTAATCATTCTCAAAATTACTATGACATCCTTGGAATCCAGCCATTGACTAAAACCAAAAAGAATTGTGTGAGTAAGAGTAGTCATTATATCATCTATAGAATATCATGACACCATATTTTCAATTTGAAACACCATATGATTAACCAAGGTCATTTATTTTTATCTTATATTAAAATCCTTTAAATCGGTTTGTAATGAAAATGTAAATTATCCTATGCATATCCCCTGGGAGTTTCATAACCAAGAGTGCAGCAAGGACCGTGGTTGTGCACCAGTTCCCATTCGAGTCAATCTCAAAGCGGTGTTTTCGGGTTTTACCCCTAGGTACATCTGTGCCAGAGATGCCTCTACCTGCTCGTATCCAAACAAGGATTTATTGCTTGGTAAACTCACAAAATCACTACAATACCATCATTTTAGTATGGTCCTCTATACTAATCCTCAAATTCTATCTTAGGGTTATGGCCTCTAATCAGAGTTTATCTAAATCTAGTTTCCAAGGTTTGTAATAAACTTCTTCTGATACCAACTGTAATGTCCCGAACCCAAAAGCCCAGAGTCGGTGCATTATTCCATAACATTGGCATGATCACAAGAGATCAAGTCTCGAAATACATATTAGTTTAGTAGCCTTGTAAGTACTGGATACATTTATAAGATTTAATTTACATAATAAAATGAAAAACTGCGACAAAATTGTTTTCATAGACCACACTCATATCCCCTCAGACTATCCCTATAGGTAAGTCATAAAATACTTCTTCACATCCTGGAAAAAATAAAACATAGAAAGGGGTGAGCTCAGATGCTCAGTAAGGATAACAACATAGAGGAAACTTTCATAAATAAGCATAAGCATTTAAGGAAATGTATAACTAAAACATAATCTTTTTAAACATGAGGTTCAGCATACTCGGGAAAAAATAAAATAAATAATGCCAGTTAATTATTCACATGGATATTCTACTAGTCGATTAATAACATT
The DNA here is from genome assembly GCA_963277665.1 of Viscum album. NCBI lineage: Eukaryota > Viridiplantae > Streptophyta > Magnoliopsida > Santalales > Viscaceae > Viscum > Viscum album. Next base: position 619,172,198 of record OY728167.1, on the reverse strand, counting down.
CAATATCAATAATCACTTTAATAATGATTGAATGCATAATTATAGATTATCATAACAACATAGTCAACGCCTCGTGCCAAGACTACAAATAAGATTTTGTCAAGACCTTGTACCAAGACACTAATTTGTCGCATGAGACCTACCGATGCATCGAGGAGTTATAGCGGGCTCCACCCGTCACTTACTAAGTCCAATGCATTCATCATATGAAAATTTTGAAACATGACATAAACATTCGTATTGAAACTAGCATACGAAATGTCCATACATTAACCACAAACCATGAATGGTATAAAAATAGCACATCCACAGTCAAACGTAACTCATTCAATATAATATGGAAGATTTTATTGTAACAGATTAACCTCAACTGAGAATAATTAAGGATATTGACATAGATGAAAATAATCATCAAAACTATTTGAGGGAAATATCCCCCTTTTCTTGGAAACATTTAAAAGTCACAAAATATGTCAAGAAGCCATTTAAAAATAAATTTTTGAATCAAAGTGTCCCATACCACTTTTAAAATTTTAAAATTAGTTTTAATTTTAAAACATTAATGTCCGTATAAATAAATCATTAAAACCATTTTTAAAACATGGACATTAATGAGAAATATTTAGAATAATAAATCATTAAAACATTTAAAATGATATTTTAGTTAGAGTTCCTAACCAAAAGATAGACACTTGAATAAAAATAAATGAGGTATCCAAAAAATTATAATATCATGAGAATAAATGGTTTCATGATATACTATTTCAAAGCACATTATATACACTATATAAAATTGATTAGGTTTATAACAACAAAGGATTCTCAATGGAATGTAAATTGAGATGAAATCTCCCATAAATGTTGTATCCTTAGGTTAGGGATAAATCAACGACATAATTATGTGTGAAAAATATAAATAAACACAATATTATTGGATATTCAGTGTAAAACAATCAATGTACATTCACACATATTCTTGTAAAAACAACACAAATGAATTGGATGTTTAACACAACAAATCGATATTGAGTAAAAATTTCTCTTATCAAGTTCATACAGATGACTTGAGAATTTATCAATGGAGAGATTATGTGTATCAAAAGTATATCCACAGAAAGGGGAGTGGAAATTATGACATAATCAAATGAATAGTGATTCCACACACAATCATGGAGTAAAATAATCAATGATGTATGCGTAAAGGCAAATGAGTGAAATTGAAATTTCAAATTCCCGTATAGATTTGGTAACTTACGAAACATACAACCATGAAAGAAGTATCATACAATGATGAAGTAAATATCCATAAATTAAAGTATATTACATAGTGAATACAATCATGGGCAGTACAAACACCACATGCAATAAATAGGTGGTGAACAATGGAAATCTCATGAAATTAAAAGTGAGATAAGAAACCCCATACTTTGTACTATTTCCTTGGTCAGGGGTAGGTTAATATCCTGTATAATGGTGAAATAATTTTTATTTAATTATACAAGAATCATATACATTAATATGATATCATGTATTATCATTTAACATTGATTTTTTAATAATATCTTAGTATTATTGTCGTTTGGGCGTTAACAGATTCATTTTACATTATATTATTTGTTATGTGAGCCATATCTGTTATGAATGGAATGTATAATTCTCATATACAGAATAATATCATGTCTCTAAACATTATTTATAATCATCAAATAAAATTTATTCTTGAATGGATACGATGGAGAATGAATCTCATCGCGTTCGTGGAGACGGTAGTTCGTACGTATGCACAAGCGATAATATCATTCTTTTGATATTAAAATAAAATATAATTGGAGGATATATCATATATATATAATAATTATCATTTTATATTTATTATTTACATGAATTACACATCATTATTATACCCATCCAAATAATAATATATTGAATAACAATTACACCACGACCTGGATACTGTAATACGTACCTACGCACGTATGATGACATGTCATTGAAAGGATGGATAGAATATTGAATATGGTTGTACCATATTTATAATAACATCAATGTATATAGAAAATACTGGAGTTTTTATTTTAGAATGTAAATAACAATGAAATAAGAAGTTGAAGAAGAAAGGAACTTGAAAGAGGGTGGTGAAAACGTTACCTCTTCTTCGGGTTCTTCCATTTTATTTGATCAAAAGGGATCCATAGGATGGTTTTTTGATCAAAATAAGGCCTCTAGGTTAAAGTTAGGGAAGTTGGGAGGATATTTGGTCTGGGTTTGGCCGATCAAAATGGCTTTGATGGTGTGAATTAGAGAAAAGCTGGAGTGCCCTTTTATAAGAGGGGTGATGGGCACCTTAGGAAAACCTTGAAATATTATTTTATAATAAATTAATATTCGGTTTGTAATGGCTAAAAAGTGAATTATTTAAAGGTAAAGGTGGGGAAGAGTTGAAATACTTTCAACCAATCTATTTTAGACAGGTTTGGGTCACTATATTAACCTTATCATTTATATTTAACTTTTAGTTAAATAGTTTGACATTTACCATGTCTCTTTGTATTTTTATATTATATAGTTAATAAACTTACTATATACCTCCAAGAGACCCCTAAGTGGTACATTAATGATACACCTATCATTATATAAGTCCTTTTGTTGATCCCTATATTTTTAGAAATAGAAGATCAATTAATAATATAATATTTATTTTAAAAACTCTTTTATGACAATTTTGAAAGTATTGGGTATTTTGTTTTTGGTAATTTCATGACAGCATTATTACTTGGAATTTTTTTTATAACCAATCCTAATATATCATAGTTTCTTGAAAATTAGTTTAATTCATAAAAAGTCTCAAATTACATTTATTTTGATATTTATAATATCAAGTATTTTAATATTTCATTAATTAGGTAATTACTGTATCACCATTGTGTAGTACATAAATAAAATTATATAATCTATAAAAATTTTAAATAAAATACCATTATTTAGGAAAAAATTTTATATTTCTAATGAATATTTATAATCTAATTTGTCTTATGTATAATTCTATATTAAAAATGTTTTAATTATTAAACATTGATTTTATCTCTTTTAACACTTCATTGAATTAAATAATAATAAATGTCCTAATCTAATATAAGTGGTCCCAAATGATAATATTTTATTCCTAAGGTTATTTTTGGTCGAGATACACTTGTCCAATAGAATTAGGACATGCGTTAGGGTAATATTAATATCATTTTTTTCCTTAATTACCCTATTAACTTTTAATCATGGAAAATAAAAGTGAAACGTTACTATTCACCAAAAATTATTAAATCTCATTGAACCACATTTTACTCCTTGATATTAACCGTGTCTCTCAAATTTTCAAAATTCCACTCACCGAAGTGGTAAAAATAAGTTTTATGTGAATTTCCAAATTCTCCTAGGAGGTGGGTAAAAGACAGTGAAAAGTTCAATAAAATTTTTATATATCTAAAATTATTCTAAACTAACTCCAATGAATTACATTGATCCTATATAGGTATTATGTATCTATTTTAAACTTAATTAATTTTAAATAAAATAAATAATTATTTAAATAAAAATTCGGTTTAAAACTATATCATAGTGTTTTTTCAATATTCATCAAAAATTAAATGTTTTCTGAAAAATACCAAAAAACACCCTAATATAATTTTGATATTCCGAATGTAAAAATGAAGTCCATTTTCAAATATAAAAATTAAATAATTTTAAAAAGTGGTTATTACTATTCATTATGGTTAGTTTGATTGGTTGCCGTGTGCGTAAGAACTCGAAGTTGCGTACAACACATGCTACTGTATTATTCAAAGAGAAGCGTTCCATGGAAGCTTGGGGTGTCAAAATTTATTATATTTTTCCATTAGGATAAAAAATTTGATATTCATGGGGAAAAATTACCAAATAATGAATATTATAATTAAAACCACCCCTCTCCCTTATAAATACCAACCCTCACCACCCTTTCTCATCAAACATTATAATCCTTTTATCAAGTTAATATTTATTGCAATTCACATCCCAAGTCTCTTCCCTATGTCCAATAGCTATTGGTCCTAATAAAAAAACAAACCCATGTTACGTAAGGAGTATCTCATGGAGACAACATTCAAGAGGTAAAATTCTCAATCCTTCTCTTTAAATTTATTCTCTTTTCTCATCCTCCCCTCAAATATCCTATCCAAAAATAAATGCTAACTCATGTATCCTATATATAATATAATTTTTATTTTTTATAATGAATATCCATCATCAAATATATTTTTCTCTTTTTTTATTCAAAATAATTAAACATCATCTCTGATATGTCTGTTCCTTACCTGTGTGGATGATGACTTTTCATTTTCCATTACCACCTTCATCGATCCAAATAAACCATTATTATGGTTAAAAAATTTATTATATATATATTAAATTATTTTCCCTTTTTATGGAACAAATATATGACCATAATATTCAATATAAAGAAACTTTTTTTTTCATGATAAAAAAATTCAAAATTAACTAAACAATTATCGTTAATGTTTTATCAAATGCATCATCCTCATAGTAGGATATGAAATGATATATAGAGTAAATTAAAAATTTATAAGTTTATAAATACCATATATTTTATCTTGTTGTTTACACTTATCATTTTAAAAGAACTTCCATAAATTTACAAAGGAAAACCAACAATGAAACCATGAAACGAATTCTTTTAGAATAAGGAAATTGAACTCTATAACTCATTGAAATTTTGACAAATAAACTAAATAATATTATCATAAATAAAATAAATATAAAAGAGGTTATAAATTATTTAATAAATAAATATAATTTTATTATCTCAAACATTAATTTCATTTACGGAATTCTTTCAGACATATGGTAAAGGATCTTGAAAACCATCCAAATTTCATATCGGCTACCCATTCTCCCTCATTTATCCAATCTAATTATTTGTTCACCTTATATAATTCAATACGATTATATTTGTATTATCCAATGTTATTTATGTATTTGAATTCATCTTTCACTGATGTGAAATCATATGATTTAAAAGGTTACCTTATTATTTTTTTGATAAACAAACCTGATTAAAGGGACATTTTTCTTTTCATACCCATTCTCGAGTACTCAAATTAATCTTTTGAAGACATCATTATTTTTCAAAAATAAATAAATTGTTCATAAAAATATATTTTAGTTTATTTCAGGTTTTATACACAAATTTATTATTTTTCCTATATAAGGACTCTATAATATTTTTTATTAAACTACACTAAAGTGGTTTGTATAAATAGCTTATTATAATTTGATTTTTAGGAATACACTTCAACAAGTAGTCAGTAATGGAAACAGATAATGCTATCGAATCCTCAATGGCATGGAAGGTATGAATTTATATGAGATATAATATTTATAGATGGATAACTAGTTTTAAAATATTATAAATATTAAATTAATAAATATTTATTATTTTCCAAGTTAAATAAAAATAATAAAAAAGACATTATATTGGTTCACAATGTGGTAGTTTACAGTATAGATGAATAATGTTATTTTTTTTCCAATCGGTTGTAATGTAATAATATATATTTAGTGTTATAATTAAAAATTATAAAAAATTTATAAATATATTATACACATGTTAAATCAATCATTACATCTAACGTTGAGAGGCAGTGATGGAAAATATATTTATATTGGTTTGAAAATATGTCGTCCCTCATACAAATGATCAAGTTGTTCATGTCCCATTTAATGGAATAAGTTATGGATATTGGATATTCTATTAAAAAAATAATATGTCATTATATGGGAGTTGATGTTTTTGATATATTATCATAATTGAAGAATAATTTATTAATTTTGGGTTGAAATATAATTAAAATTCATGTTTAGGGACTGAAACTCTTCCTCAATGAGCCCATTTATATTTATTTAAAAACCCTTTATATAAGGGATATCTAATCAAATTAATCCCTATAGGATGTGGTTATTGATTTAAGGAAAATAGTTTTATATAAAGTCTCTTTACCAAATGGGTTTTATGTATATTTATGGGAGGAGTTGGGTTTTCTTTTATAAGTTGGGGAGATGGAAAACATGGTATTTTTGAAAAAAATAAAGAGTAACAACATTTTTTACTTTAAAAGATGTCCCAGGATGGTTTTATATCTCTCTTTATAGGTTATAATTTCATTATATGTTTATAAAATGAGTTTTCTATACATTTATAATTCATTTTAATACATATATTTTTAGTTTGACCACCTCGTAAATGAGTTTTAACCCTAATAATGTAAAATAAAATTTACCTTTTTACTATTAATTACTACAAAAATTCAAGTTGAAAATAATTTATAATAAAAATTTATTTTATTCAAATATGTAATACATATTTACAAATTCAATTTAAAAAATTGGCACAATGATATTTAAAATTAAACCCCAAGACAAATCGATAAAATGATTTTTCTAATGAAAACCTACAAACGGCTCAAAACATTTTATATCATAACTAATGATTAAATTCATTAAAATAAAATAAAATATAAAAAAATAAATAATATTTTACTAATTTTTCTCTAAAACTATATTATTTTTAATTTATATTTGTAAATAATATAAAACAAAAGCTAGTTATCAATTAAATTCTATATTTTTTCACTATTCACCAAAAAATAAATATTTTTAAAAAATTATAAAAACAAAAACAAAATATAAATTTTACCTATAGATATTAAGAGTTATATATTTTCCCAAAATAATGTTTTTAAAATTGGAAGGAGAAATATTTTTAACTTATTTGAAAATAGCCTGACTAAACAAAATTTTTAAAAAAAATAATTTTTTTAGAAAACAATACTTTTTCTATCAAATGATTCATAATTTATTTATAATCAATAGATCATAAATGAACTTATTTTATACACGTGTAAACTATATAATTAAAAAACATTTATCCTCATTCATCTATACAAATTTAACAGCTACGTTCTAATGGTAATGATTCAATAATAATATGTTAATAGAATATCATGTTTCAGTTAAACAATGCATTGTTTTATTTTAATGTCAATGAATAGATTATATTATATTATAAATAAATATAACATAATGTTTTCGGGTTTTCAATTGTCTTATATGTTTACTGTTGTGTCTCATGTAATCTTTTAATTGTTATTTTCCACTTTTAAAATATTATGGTGTTAAAAATGACCTCTTTGTATATAAAATGATTAATATTTTATAGATGAATAACTTTTTAATTATTTTTAGGATTATATTGATATAGATTACTAAATTTTACAGTCTAGTGAATTTATGGGAAAATTACAAGATAAATTATTTTTATAGGACATCTGATACATATTACATAATTAAATTATCCCATGTCAAGCTCAGCATTGATGTAAAAAAATTTCAATTTGGTCTTTGAATTTATAGGGAGATATTTAAGGTAAATTATGAGATGAATATGTAATATATCATAGTAATATGACAACAGATAAGGCATTATTTTAATATAAAAAAATAATATATTTTTTGGTAGGCATAGTTTAATTTTTTGTTAAACTCTTATTTATCATAAATGAGATATTTGACATAATTATATTTTCTCAAAGGGGGGGGGGTGGGGTTAGATAATGGAATTCTATTTGTTTCAATCTCATTAAGACATTAATTTGTTTTATATGTTGGGAAAATAAATATCTAATTTAATTAATTAATTTTTTTATTTTAAACACTGGAAAAATTATAGAACCCCAAGCATTACACACATAGTCATACATAATTTTAAATAAATATTCAATACATATCATTATTATTCCCACATTAAAACTACAAATTGTTACTTTATTTGATAAATATATACCTAATCATAATATATCATGAATTATCTTCAATATATCCCTCAATTTTCTACTCATATATAATAGTTCGTAGTCATAGCCTATATAAAACCTTTTATCACAACGTTGGGAATGGAAACATTAGATAAGGTGATACAAGATACTCTTTTTGGGTAAACATGTTAGATATAAATTAGTGATAATATATAATAATAACCTAGTCATAAGGGTGTGAGAACATGATGATAACATTTGAATATCATTCCTAATGATTTGTAGATCATTATCATGACATATGACCTTGAAAAATCATAATAAATTAATCATAAAATATTGAGAGATCATGATCCATGAGTAAATAATATAATAATAAGATGTCATAGAGATCATCATAAAATGCGTGGAATGTTATTATCATTGAAATCATATGTCAACGCTACCCACTAATACATTCATCGCCTCTTAGGATTGGGATAATCATCCATATCACTTCATTATGCTTGGGATAACCCTTAATATACCCTATATTAGGATTGGTATAACCATGAGTGTACCATGAGCTCCCCTAATTTAATCATTTACTAATTAACTAGAAGTATATAATGGACCCAATAATCACCAAATCATAATGAATTCATATATATTCCACAATACCATCAAAACATTTATATGTTCTTCCTAGCATACCTATTCGAGGTGAAAATTGGATTCATCAGTATCTCATATATATAATCATAAACCATCCATTAGAGGAATAAAAATATAATAATTGGATCATATACACATTTTAGAATATGTAACATCAATGGATGTTGTTATAGATTTGAATACCATTAAATAATCAATGGAATATTTCAATAGTATAATACCCTTTATATTTTTTAAATTAATTATTTACAATTAAAAAAATTCTAAATGATTTGTAAAAATATTATAATTAAAAATAACCATTGTATCATTTAAACTATTCATTATGGAAAATTATTTTCATGATGATGGGAAAATATATTTGGTATGTATATATTAAAACAAATATTCAATTCAATATTTTGGTAAAACTATCCACATTTGTAAATCCACTAGAATATTTCATTTAAATTATTATTTATAAATTCATATATTGGTAAAAATGAATTTTATTATTAACTGGGTTGTAGTGAGAAAAATATTGAAAACATTTTAATGAAATTACTGACATGGATGAAAAATATTTCCGGCAGAATTGAAATAAAGTTTGTTTTTTCCTTAAAAATATTAATTCAGACTATTGAGTACATACAGGGAGAAAAATGAATAGAAAGGTATTATTATTTAAAAAAATACAAGGAGAAGAAAATAAAAAAGATTTATATGAGACATAACATATAATTTCATCATCAGAAATTTAAGGACAATCAATCCAATTAAATAGTGATATTGTATCATAAACACATTACCATAATTCATTCTTACTTCATAAGTGCACTAACATCCTATATAATATATTATAATTTTCTATAAATCTAAAAAATAACCATAATCATACTTATAAAACCATTAATGGTTTGAATATAACATCATGTAATTTATTCATTAATTAATAATTATTAAGATCACTATTTCATGGGATAAGAGTTTAGTTTTTCATATAATTTTATATTCCGTTATTATAATCCTTTTATATCGATCAGGGTTCCATAATCTCCATAATTTTATTCATCATATAAATATAATAAATATTTTATTATATGTAGAATTATAACAATTGTTAATTTATTGGGTAATAAAAATGAATTACGCCACTCATGGAGATGGTTGTCTATAGGTATGCATGATCACCGTTTTCATATTTTTTAATAAATAAAATAATAAGAGATAAATAATAAATTCTGATTATTGAATCATAACTGTATAATAAATATCTAATATATTTATTAAATAAAATATTATAGCCATCAATGCGTGTTGGTAATGGAAAATAAATTTTTTAACTATCTGAGGGTAGAAGTTCACATGTAATAACAAATACCGCTATAATTCCCCATTTTAAGGAACAGTGGCGAAATTTCATTATCACATAATATTAATAACAACTCACTATATTTATAATACTTGACTAATTAATATTGGATGTATTTTATAAATTTATTATTAGTAGATGTAGAAATAAACATTGGAATAGTTAGCAAAGGTAATTTCCTATTCATTAAGAGATCTCATTTGGCTTACAAATGAGACCTTATTAGGATGGTCTTTGAATAAAACCAAGTTCTAAAAAATTAAATAATGTAGTCTAGGATTATATTATTTTAGGGCTTGGATAATATATAAGTCACAATGTTTTTGAAAAATTGACCAGAGGAGGTGCACTTTTATATGTTAGGATACGCCACACACGAAATAACATAAATGTTATAAAAATAATTGATCCAATTCTCAAATAAAAATAATCCAAATTGAAATGAATTATATATAAATTTGGATATATTCTCAATATAATAATATTCGTTGTTTTTGGTGTGATTTGATATTTTATTATTTTTTAACACCCTCTTGCTAAACTTGTTTTAACTGTAATCATTTTAAAAAAATATTTTATTTCACATTTATTATGACAAAAAATGAAAGGGTACGATTTTTAAAAAATTTATTATTCATCGAAATACAAAATATTTTTTTAAAACATAATTTCCATACTCTTTAGTAATTAGTTTTAAATTATTTGTGAAAAAATGAAATGAAACCCGTCTTTTAGAAAACTGTATTTTTAAACATAAAAATGGAATTATTATTATTCAATTCATAGGAAAAACTGTTAAATTAATTTTTATTTAAATTATTGTTTATATAATATACAAATTTCATTATAAAATTTCTTCTATAGGGATTTATGTATTTTATTATGTTAAAAACACGTAGTCTCTATATAAATATTTTTTTGAAAAACAATTACTTTTACCAAAAATGGATATTATTTTCATTTATAATAAATATATAACTGATGAAATAATTTTATACTTTTTTAGGATTTAGTTTTCATATTTTAGTTAGTATCATTCATAACCTCCAATTAAATGATATGTTTTTAAAATTTATAATATATCATTCTCCAATTAGACTCATGGTGGCATATAAAGCATGATATAAATTACCTCATATTTATTTTGAAATAATATACATAAAATCACATGGGGTAACATCTTAAGTCCACTAAAATGAATTTATCCCATAAAATTCAATTAATCCAATAATATAATACAGGGATAAACAACCCATTAGTCTTATTTTTTCTCATCCTTATATTAATGGCATAGCAAGGACATTGATACGTAGTCTACATTATATCCCTTCATTTTATCCCCCAGAAAGGCTACTTATGTTCTCAATACATATTCATAGTTGTAGTAAGAATCATAATGATTATTTATGAGCATCAACAAGATGATCCTTCATCAATTTTTGGATAATATATATGGATAATATATTCCTCAAACTTATCATTTCATCATAACCAATAATATTCTTAATAGAACTTATCACCTTTTGTTTTAACTCAAAATATTTTTTTGGTACCTCTTTAATAGTAAAATTGAGAGGATATTGATTTCAAATTTTAGAAAGATAACATTTCTCCACTTACATAATGACTTTAAATTTATTATTTTAAACATACATAATGTTGGAACTTTTTTAACCATTTTCATAAATAATATAGGATCATATTTTTGGCTTAAATAATATGCCGCATTTTTTCTTCCCCTATGTACTAATTTAATGAGAATTCATAATCCTTATTAAAATCCATCCGTATTCTATAGAACATATTAAAATTATTCAGTGTGAATATATATTATAATTTTTTTTATTAGAATATATATTTAACTACGTTCTCCATAATGGTAATTCACAAATGTCATTAAGGATGGGATTAATACTTCTAATTACATTTAATGGGTTGTATAATAATACTAATAATCCATTAATTAAAGAGAGGTAAAAGCTACCACTATTTTATTGTCATTAATATCACTTCATTTACAATTATTTGATACATAACTCAATATAACAAACCCTATTCCATTTTAGGGTAATGTGAGTACATGGGAACTGAAAAAACTTTTCTTCACATATATTAAATGTTCATTACATTTATTAGTCCAAAATAACATTAATACATTCCATGTTCATATAGATAATTTATTATATTTTAATGAAAAATTATTTTAAAAGTGTTGATAATATATTGTAAATATAGGAAAACAAAGTGTCTTAGTCATAGTGGTTCATTAGGTATTAATTTTAATGACTTTTATCTTTCAAGGATCTACTAATAAACCCATTCTTGTGATCTAATTTTCTAAAAATGATACTCTCTATAACCTCAATTCATGCTTTTTAAATTTGGAATATTTCTTACCCTTTCTCAGGATCATCAAAAAAATTCTCCTGTGAGCATCATGCTCTTCCTTTCTATTTGAGTATATAAAAATATAACTTTTTAAGAATACCATAAAATGACAGATAAAATAACTACATACTATATTCATAACATATATAAGGATAATGGGGGTATTATTAAGTCTAAATGAAACCACTACAAATTTATTTTTTACATAACTCTTATGAATTGATATCTTCTGTATGTCATCATTTTTGACAATCAATTGATAATATCAAGAATGAAGTTCAATGTTTTATAATAATAGAGATATTCATAATTGATCAAAAATCATCAATATGAGGAACTAGATACCTACTATTGATCCTGATCTTCTTATTTTCTCGATAATCAATGAAGAGTCTCATAGATTTCTCATTATTCTCAACAAAAAAGAACAGGTGCACCCTATTGTGGTGCACTAGTATAAATTAATAATTTATTTTAATTATTATTGATGTTTTTCTTCAATTAATGAAACTCAATTTGGGACATTCATTATAGAGTACATCTATTTAATATACAACTATATATCAGTTCAATTGAAACCTCTACTTCAAAATTTGAAGGAAATCAGAGAAACACTTCTATATGGTCATAAAAAAGTCCCATATAGTAGACATATCTTCAATGTTTACATTCTTCCCAATAATATGAGATAAATTCCACTTTATAATAAGAATAATGTTACATAAAACTGATTTAATTTACAATTAATTCTTGAATTCATCCTTAGAAGAATAAATTATAATAATTACCTTTGAAATATGGAATGTGAATTTCTTTACTAGGATGATTTTACGAGCACTATATAAAATGATCCAATTCATTCCAAAAATCGCATCAAATTTAACAAGAGGGAGAACCACCTTATTTTTAGGATTGAAATTCCTGCAAATAAAAATAGGAGAATAACTACATACATACAATAATATCATAACAACATTAAGATTTTTCACTTCTATTTCAACATTTAATCATTGAAGTGGTAGTGTGATTTCATTAAAAAAAACATAAAACATAAAATAGTGGGTAGAAGATGAATCAAATAAGACATTATCAATTCTATAGAGGAAGTGAGGTGTACCTTTAATGATTTAATTCCTGAAACCCACATATACATTAGTTATCTTATAAGGTATACCATTATCTAAATGAATTAGATATTGAATATTTTGATCATTATAATTTACCCTCAATTTCATTAACCGATTAGAGAAATATATATACTCCTAGAATTTTCATCATTGGAGTTTATGATGGTTATTCTTGGTGCTTCATTTCTATTTTCATTGTCAGTTCATGTCTTCACATCACATTGAAAATGTATATTATAATCATTATCCCTTACAAAAAGAATGAATTTATAAGTCCCATTACGAAAACATACTCTATATTATTTCCACAATTCAGGAATATTGGATGACTCATACTCTTCCATCCATGAATTTTATTAATTTAAATTTTATTGGATACTCTAATAATTGTTTTATAAAAACCAAGTGATTTATCAGTGATTCTAATCACCATTTATAAATTGAGATCACATATAACAAAATGTTCATTATTAATAAAGACTCTTATAGACCATTCCATTCAGATTCTAGGTTTTATGAAACCAATTAATCGATCAATCATACATATTTTTAAATAATTATAGTTTATTTTTACCTCACAAATCTTGTATAATTTTCATTATAAGTACTAATGGATTCATAATCCATCTAATATTTCTCATGTAATTCCTTCAACAATTTCATAGAATGGAAAAAAAGATAGTACTAATTGGAAAATAGAATTGTAACCTCATCCAACTCAATAGAGTCAATTTTTTCATGTTGTATTATGTTATTGACATGATTACACCATTGATATACATCATTAAAATAATTATTAAAACCTTACCAAACTATTTCTTTCTTCGATCATATGTGAATTGGAAATATCCTTTCATTGGTACTGATCTATTGCACTACAATTTGTAAATAGTTGGTGCCACTAATAGTATGTTTATCTTGACTCCAAAAGGACACAACAATATATTAGTCACCCATTTGCACATTTGGAATCTATTCATGATTTATTTATTGTGAAATTTATTCAATCATAAGAATAATATTCATCATTCCAAATGCAATAATATTTTGTTTCATAGGATGATAATAATTTATTTTCTATTATATTTTTCATTAACATCATTTCTTGATGTTTCTAATATTAAATAATATTTAAAATTGTTGTGGGAGAAAGAAAATTATTTTCAATAATTTTATAGGCATGATGATTCCTATATTAGATGTATGAATCATGAAATATTATTTTCATTTGATGAAATATTTTCTTTAACATATGTCATATATGACCATTATCTATAGAATTCGTTTATAATGGATATAAAACAATTGAATTAACCTAGGAAAATATCCAAAGAGTATCCATAATGTTGTGTATACTTGGGCCCACTCATCTTCAACTATTGATGAATGAATTAATACCCAAACATCTCATTTCAGAATTCTCATCACTGGCTTCTTATATTCCCTAGTTTCACCTATATTCTAGTATCATGATAGTGATTTATTTTCTAATAATACCAAAGAAAATATGAATTATCAATTATTTAGGATGTTTCAAATACATTGAATTATATATGGTTTTTTCAATAATGTTCACTAATCGTAATCTCAATAAAATATAAACCATTCTTTGATACCAACTGATGAGACACAATAATTTCATACAAAAATATTACATAATATTATAATAATATTCTATATATTTATTGAAAATAAACTCCAATTAATTGAAAAGGATTTGTGTCTTTTAATACTAGATACATCATCATCTTATTTCATGAAATATTTTCAACATCTGCTGAAAAATTTTCATCACATATCAAACATATTATTCGTGCACATTCTAAAACAATTCATTATACCCTTTATAAAGGAAATGTAAAATATAGTGATCTTATTTTTTCAATATTGGTAATAATTGGGGATATCAATAAATTAATGTATATAATCATATCATGTTCATAAGGTTGTGAGAAAATGAGCTTATCATTTTAAAATAATACCCAAATATTCATATATCATAATCAGGACATAATGCTTTTGATGATAAAAATACATAAATAATAATGGAATCAGAGATCACGATCCATGAGATAATAATATAATAATAAGAACATGTCATATAGTGTGGAATATAATATGATTCAAAATTTTAATCACAAATTTTTTGTTTTAGTGGTACCCACCAAGACACTCATCACATGTTAGGCTTGGTCTAACCACCCATGTACCTCCTTGAGGTTTGGGAAATCGTCTCAGGTATCCACTATTGGGAATGGGATAAACAACCATATTCCAATTATACTAATGAAAAATAGTAAACAAAAAAATCAGTATATGGATAAAATATACCCACCTATCACATAATCATAATCTATTTATATGTATTCCACAAGATCATGAAATCATTTAACATATCTTCATAGATTATCCAAAAGGAAAGAAAATTACATTCATTAATATCTTATCTTTACTGTCATAAAAAATGAATAAAATTAATAATGATATTAAACATTATTATATCCCCATTAATGTATAACTATCATCATTTGATGTTGTGAGAGGTGAATTTACCTTTAACAGATCAGTATAAATTTTCTTAAGGAAAATAAAATTTGAAATTTGAAAATTGTTATTTAAAATAGTAAAATCAAAATATAGTGTGAGAATAATGAATTAAAAAAATATAACATTAATCAATAATTTTAGTATAGTAACATTATTCTTCAATCATTTTAAGGAAAATATACACTTGGGAGAAAGTGAATCATGATCGAATTGAAAAACAATGTTTGATTTCTTAGAAAATATTTTATCAACTTTTGAGAACACAGAGAGAGAATAATGTATTCAAAAAATATATTAAATCCAAATAAAATATGTATAATACAATACTTGGGACATCTGAGTTATTGATATTATAATTTCATCATGAGAAATTAATGAATAAACCATCTATGTAAATAGTGATATTTTAAATTAAAACTCTTACTCCATATATGAAATACAATTTATGAACTTTAACCTATTATATAATAAATTTAATTTTCTTATATATAATTAAACCCCATATTAATACCTATAATACAATTCATAATTTATTTATAACATCTTATCACTCATTCAATAATAATTCATTATTCAAATCATTATAATGGGTGGAAACTGTTTCATTTTTCATTAATGTTTCAATTCGACTATTATGGTAATTTAATATTAATCATGGTTTAATTACATCAAAACAATAATTAATTGTATAAATATAATATATATTAATTATATACCTATTTATAAACATTCATAATTGGTATATGTTGAAATATGAATTAGACAATTCAAATAGACGTTGATCTGTAATTACTCATGAAGTTATGTTCATTATCTGAGAAAAATAAGGAAAGAAAGATAAATGATATATTACTCCATAATCATTAGTATATCAAAAATATATTAAATAAATCATTATATAATACATTATAAGGCGGCAGTGGATAATAAATCATATCATTGTGCAAAGGGGTAGTCTAAATATAAACATGAGCGATACATTCATTTAATATTTTCTCGAAATGGAGTAAGTATTGAATGTCTCATAATCATTATAACATCTTAGTGTATATTTTATACTAGATTAATTATGTTATAATTCATAAAATATATTAATATTTAGTATAATAAGAAATAAACAATGAATGATTTGATATATGTGATTACATCTTCATTGATAGATATCCTTTGGCTTACACATTAATCATTCAAATGATAGTCACACAGAAAGGATATGATCTCAAGAAGTAAGGGCGTGATTCTATGAATAAAATATTGTATATATTTAATTATTAATATGTTTCAATGAATAATTTTGGAGAAGAGGTTCTATTTTGTATGTGAGTAAGGGACACACTTGGTATTACATTAAATATTTAAATATAAATAATGTATTTATTTGTTAAAATGATTCATAATGGACATGGTATTTAGGAAAAAAAGAGTACAAAGTATTAATATCATCATAAAATAATATATAGAAAAATTTTGGTCCATTTTATAACTTATCATTTTGTTTAACACTAGTTAACCCATTTTTACACTAAAAAGGGTAACAAATTCTTACTATTTTATTATTCAGTATGACCAAAAATGAAATGAAAAATTTAATAAATCAAAATATTCAGATTGAGAATATTTTATACTTTTTTAAAAATTAATTTCTATAATTGGGGGAAATATATTCATTAACAAATGTTTAAAATATTGGAAACTTTTTAGAAAAATGTGATTTAATTTAGGAACCTAGATTTATTCTTATTTCATCTATAGTAAAAAACCATAAAATAAGTTTAAACATTTTATTGAATATCAATTATTTATATTTCACTAAAATCATTCATAAATATTGATTACATTGATTTATTAAGATACAAATAGATTGTGTCTATAACAAAAATTTTGATGAAAAACAACTCTATTTGTTTTGAAATTATTTTATTAAAAATTTTAATCAATTGATGAGAAATGATGTAGTTTTATTCATGTATAGACTATAATTTCAATAATTTTGTTAGTATTATACCTTAACACATATGAAATATATATATTTTCAATGTTATAATATATCATGGTTAATTTATACAATGTGGAGAATGTAATGAAAGCAATCAAATACCTGAAATTTATTTTAATGGAATACATATAAATTCTTATGGAGTTATAAAGGACATAAATTATTTTCCTATTTAAACCCAGTTATTGATTTTCAACAGGGTTTTCAAATTTCAACAACATGAATCCTATAGATGATGAGGGTAGATGATCTTTTTCATGATGAATATAAAGGATTTGGGATTTGTGATTGTATCTAAAGTGATGTCAAAGAACATAACATGATACAATAGAAATGGAATAAATTTGATGATGATTCTCTATTGGGGTGTGGATTAATTTTCTATATTTTATTCACATTCATTAATTTAGTTATTGGTTTTAAATTCCTATCATAATTCATTCTTACCTATTTTTTTAATAGTTTTATCTATAATTTATAGATGTTTTTATCAACCTTTAGAAATTCTTGAGAAACAAATCATGTTTAAATTTTTACTGAATTGCATGTGATGATTCTTTATTATTCCCCATGTAGTTTCCCCCCTTCAGATCCTCTATTTTGTCTTACATCATGATATAATTTAATAGGTTTTTCGAGATGATGGTATTGACAAAAGTCACTGATATTCATTTCCATATATCATGTGATTAACAATCATTTCCAAGTGTCATTCTAAATTTTTTCAAGTCCATACAATGAATATAATGGAAAGTGGATGATGTTTTGAACAAAAATTTTTTATCTAACATTAATGTTATAGTGTAGTGGAGTTTCAAGTGTAATGATTTTGTGTCTAGTCTGTGGGAAATATGAATGATGAAGGATTTGACCTCATTAAAGAAAACGAATAGTCCTTGTTTTTGATAAGATAGGGATTATTGTTGCTCATGGTGATAAAAATTGTGGGAAAATAAATATTGGATGGATCTAGTTTTGGGTGAAGAAAACCCATCTATCAAGAATATAGTGTGACATAACACTTCTGGGGTTTTTTGAGGAGAACCAACTAGGATTTTTTATGTTGTTAAATATCACACACTATGTTAAATAAACCACACATAGGTTATCCATTAGTTGACTATTGTGGGGTATATAAAGATTACATTAAACATTGACTATTTATACTTAAATCCATATGTATTAGTTAAACATAACTTTTAACCTTGGTGTTATAGGCTTTATCTCCACTTAGGATACACAATTAGTTCCTTAATGATTTGAAATAATATTTACCATACTGAAATACAAGGTTTAGATATTCCTTAAACTCTAGGTGGTGAGAAAATGTTTGGGATGATGATTGATTGGTGTTTACACTCCTTATAAAACAATAATATAATTTTATTCATTTTTCTTGGCCAAGTGGATCATCATATACCATTTCATTGAACTCATATTTGAACATGTTATTAGCCAATTCCATTTTGTCCCCATGTAGATTTTTATTTTGGAGACCATTTAACATCCATATTGGGAATGGAGTTATGAAATAAATTTATTAACCTTAACTTTCAAGATATTTATATTCATTTTACACATTGTAATTATAGTTATATTGGTGTAGGTTACCCCACGTTAATGTTTTCATCAAAAAACCTGTATTACCCAAATCCATTATGTATATTATGTCAATATATATCCACTAACTAATGGGGGATGGACTTCCCTTTCTATTGAGTCAGTATCCCACATATAATAGCTCAAGTAGGGTTTCCCCCCCATAAAATTTACTCCCCCTAATCATTATGGATCTATTTGTTACCTTATATTCCCCTACTCAAGATGAGGTGAGTTTTCTAGAGTTTTCCAGTCATAGATAGGTCTGAAGCGATTTTCAATATTACTATTCATTTCAATGGGTTTTAGATCCACAAATGTAACTCATGTTATATATAATGAGTATTTTTATAGTGATAACTTCAAATATGGTTTAATATTGCTAGGATATAGTGGTTAGTACTCTATCAACTGCCATGCTTCATTGTGTAATGATCGAGGTACCCTACTTGGTTTCTAGTGGTGATGTGAGAACCCGAATGACTGATTATATTAAGATATATGGAAATTCATAACATATAAGGAACTGTTATGTTTCTAATGAGGTCTGACACACAATTAGACTATTTAATTGTGAATCATTAGTACAAAAATACAACTGGTTTCCATTTTTATTTAACTCCTTGGTATTTTAGTAGATACAATTGTGTTTTCCATGAATTCATCAGTCACCGAGTCATCTATCATTTATAATTCTCATGTCATATCTAGGATACCATCATTCATATATTAGGATTTGAGATAACTCAATTATTTATCTGTACATAATGGTTTTAACTCATTCTCCAATGTGTGATGTACATGCCCCCTTAAAATCCAAATACAAACACATGTTTTCTATATGAGGAATATGAAAAGATTTAGACATAGTTTGGTTTGGTTTGGGTATAGCATAGAATATTTATAGGTGAAACACAATTATTCTTGAAAATGAATGCATTAATTCAATTAATGGTGGTTTTTACTCTTTTATGTGGTATTTGACACATCTAGATCCTATTATAGAAGTACATAATTTGTGGAGGAATATTTTTGGGATTAATTGTACAATATCTCATCGAATTTTATATTTCAATTCTATTTAAATTTTGGGATATAATAGAAATTGTTTTCATATGAATTAATTATATTTTCTTCTATTGATTAGGATTTTTTTCCATGTTATAGATGTATTATGTTGAGGAAATGTTCTTGTTTTGTGATTTTATTGGATAATGCCAAATGTTTCGTGATATTTTCCAACATGGTGCTAGTCACCTACACATAGCCTATTCCAAGATCGATATGGAAGGATATATCAACATACTACCATCCTAGGTGGGGTCCCAGGGGGTTGTGTCAGGTTATAGTGGAATCAAAATAGGTCAATCATAGGAATGTTGTTTGCAGTTATATAAGATCTTGTCTTTTTAAGGTATATTTCTCTCAAATTTATTTTTGTTTGAACCCTAATGGAGAAGTCTTTTTCATAGATAAGAACACTTTTTTTTGGATAAAATAACTAATATTTTGGGGATTTATTCTTGTTTGAATTAACATATTCCATGTAAAATTGGGATATGTTTTAGAAATGGTTTGGTGGAGAGTTGAGAGGCATTAATTGGAAAATGGAATGAAACCGAAATTAAGAACATTTATATGGCATGTAAGGGTATTTTTTGACATGTAAATGTTCAATTTTTTAATAAAATAATTTTTAGGTGACGTATGTATTAGTGGAAAACATTAAAAAGAATTATATGACATGTAACTAGATTACACAAACTGATGATGTCCAACATGCTGTTTTAAACATGATTTCTGTATGTATTCTCAATTGGTTTCGGCTATAGATCTCTTCCTTTGACCATATGATCCTTTTCATGATTTTAGAGGCTCCTGGATAGATTATAATGTTTACAAAACCATGTTCTTGGTGAATCAAAAGGAAAATTGAAGATCTCCACCACCCTAGTATGTTCTTTATTCTCGTTTAGATCTACAACTATAATCTTCTCCTCTATATAGTTAAAATAGGATGTTAAACTACTGTTTTATCTAGATCATGGTGTAATATTTTTAGAACTAGATTTTTTATCATAGATTTAGGATTTGGATCTACATTTTGTTCTTCTTTATATCTTGGATTGATCTGCTTCAAATTGGGCATTCTTCAACTTGTGATCCTCTGTCAAAAAATTTATCCAGGTGGTCTAAGGTTCAATTCTCATAGACTTGATTCTTTATTTCATTCATGAAAATTCATATAATTGATAGATTTTCCAATAAATTTTATTTAATAATGTATTTTATTTTTTATTGAATTAATTAATTATAGAATTATGAAATTGTGGGATTTGGGGATAATTTACCATGAAAATTTGTTGTGTGATATTGATGTTATGAATCAGATAACTATTTGGAGAATAATTTATTGAATGTTGAAATTGTGAAAGTATTAATTAATTAATGTATTATCTAATGGGTGGTTGAGACATATGTGTAATATAATTTTCTTACCAATAATGTATTATTACATTGTGAATGGTAACATGGAAATTATTCCAAATATTATGAATGGTAACATGCTCATTCAACTATGTTTTATCAAATGGTGTATGATAACATGGGCATTCTGACAAATATTATGAATGTTAACAATCTCATTCAACTATTTATTATTAAAAAGTTAATGGTAACATGGGAATTTGACTATATACTATGAATGGTAACATGACCATTCAATTATGTATTATTAAATAGTGAATGGAAACATTGAAATTAGGAAAAATATTACAAATGGTAACATGATCATTCAAATATGTATTATTAAATACTTAATAGTAAAATAGAAATTCATCTAATTATTGTGAATGGTAACATGCTCATTAAATTATGTGTTTATAAAAGGTGAGTGATAACATAGACATTCAACAAAGAAATAATGAATGCTAACATGGCCATTCAAATGTGTGAATTAATGAATGATAACATGGTAATTCATTTGGGAAAATAATAATGTTAACATGGTAATTTAGACATGGATATCCCATGGGGATATTTGAGTCTTCAGCATGGGCCAAAGAAGGGGTTGAGATATAATTATCCACAAGAACCCAATGTTTTTGTGGTTAAATAAATATTAATTCATAATGTGATATATATTTAATTATGAATTCAAATTATTTATCTATAGAACTACATAAATTATTATATTATTATATA
The DNA here is from genome assembly GCA_963277665.1 of Viscum album. NCBI lineage: Eukaryota > Viridiplantae > Streptophyta > Magnoliopsida > Santalales > Viscaceae > Viscum > Viscum album. The sequence continues at coordinate 619,149,473 of OY728167.1, read as the reverse complement.
TTATATTAGATATTGTTGGTGGTGGACTACTGAGTTTTACTCATAACCTATTCGGGCTTCCTGATTTATACCTTAATAGACTTTGTTGTTTCATGATAGGTTAAGGTAAAAGGCCATGTGTTAGATGGATAGTTTTGGGATAGAGCTTGGATGAGGGAACCTGATATGGTTCAGTATCCTCTTGGGAGTTTTTGGTGTCCTTATTTTCTATTTTAATTTTAGAGACTTTATACATACTATGGTATAAAATGGGTTTTCTTTAACTATATATTTTATTTTCCATCTGTGATTACTATGTTATATGGTCATTGTTTATTGTTATACACACTACTTATGCTATTGTTTATTATTTCATATGGTGTATTACTCTAATAAAATATGGAATAGTATCCCCATGAATGACATATCTGACACTCTTCTAGTCAGTATCCTCTAGCATAAGGGGAGGTGCGCTTGAGGTCATCTGTCTGACCATCTTGGGGAACCGCTCTGTGGAACCTATACCGGGATGTTACAAAATGGTATCAGAGCCCAATTTGTTTTCTTTTTTCATTTTTCATACTATTTGGGTAAAATAATATAGGATACTAGGAAGGTTGAGACCATGGTAATGATCTTTTTATGGTAAATGAAAACCCATGTATAGGGGAAACACATGTACTTAGGGTGGGATTATTGTTAGTGTTGTTCGTAATTACATTTGGATATTATTTCAACTTGAGTGATGCACTTGTTTGGTGTTGTTATTTTTTAAACATTTTCTACAAAGATGAATTATGGATTAGAATTTCATGAGGGTTGACTATTCATTCATCCTTCTAGGCAATCAGGACTATTCTATGACATCAACCATTTTAGGCACACATAGAAAGATGAGTTTTGGGTAAGTTTTTGAACTTGAGTAGTTTTCATGGATTGTGAAATTGGATGGAATATAGTTTCTAATATGAAATAATAAATGTTAAAATAATTCAATAATACCAATAAATGGGTGTCTAATTGAGAAAATTGTACAATGAGAATGTTTTTACCCATTTTACTAAGGCATAGGTGTATGATGGTTAAGGGTTGTGATAACGCCTCAGTTTTGACAGTGTGGTGAGATTTATGGTAAATACATGTTTTGTTCTATTTTTTTCCCTTATGAAACTATGATATAGTAGTTTTGTGGTTGTGTTTTGTGTCTGTAATTGTAGAAATATTCCTCCATAATGAAGCTTGTTGAGAGGATGACCAGAAGACATGTTAGAAGACAATCCACTAGAGGTGGAACCTGAGGAATCGACACTACTAGGTGAGGAAGCAAGGGAGAAGTTCCGAGAGAACTTCTATCACTTAATGCAATTCATGGAAGGCGGAATAGGGTGGGTTGTGAAATGAATGAATAAATTAAAAACATACTTCATGTTAAATCACCCTCCGACATTCACTAGAGAGGTTGGACATGAAGAATTTGAGTTCTGGGTTGAGTCTATCAAGATAATACATGAACATTTTGAGACTCCAATTGAAAATTAGGAAATTGTTCCACATATATTCTAAAATGATTATTGTAGAACTTGTGGGATATTCAAGAATGGACTCGATAGGTTCAGGTTATGTTGCGGAGGAACTTCTTGGAGAGGTTCTTATAGCAATAAAAAACAGAGATGCTGAGGTAGGATAAAGATGTATAGATCATGTGGTTGACTTAGTGAATCATTCCCATGATGTATTATATTGGAATCATTGTATACCTATAAAACATTTCTCTAGCATTGATGGGATATGAAACAACTATGATGAGATTATTCTAGGATGGGCATAATTTTCACATTATGTCCATAGTTATCTTTTTCGGTTAATTAATTTTACTGATGTAGTGGATCAGGATCTCATAACTAAGGGGAACCAGATGGAGGTTTTTAGATTTGGATAGAAAGATGCTACATGAACATCCGGAGGTGAAACATTCGAGAGCAAGAAACACCATTATTAAAAATTTAGTTAGGTCAGTGTAAAGAAGAGTACACATATTGGATGTTTAGTTGAATAGGACCTTACGGGAGTGATCTTTTATCGGTGTCGTAGGCTGGGGAATTATCGTAGAGATTACCCTTATCCACCTGTAGTGTGCCTTCCCTAGGGCATGATGGGACATCTGTAGATGTTTTGTAGGATGTCAAGAAAAACGGTCAGTGAGGGTGCAACTAGACAGGGTCAAAGTGTGGGAAGGTAATCGTCAAGACCATATCAATATTTCAGTTGTAGTTCTACTGGATAAGGCAGTAGAAGTATAGGATAAGCATATTCTGGTCAAGATCACCCACATTAGTAGTGTGGTGTGACTCAAGGGAGTTAGACACCATCATAATGATGAATGGTAGGACAACTACTTGTAGTGTATCCTACACCTATGGATAGTGAGGCTGGACTATCCATAATGTGAGGTGATACTCCTGTACATTCTACATCAACTAGTTCCTTGTTTGATACTGGTTCCTGTCATTCTAATAATTTTACAAATCTTGTTAATGGTTTGGGATTCAGAATGGAGATTCATAGTGGGGTAATGACAATAGATAAACTACTGGAAGTATGGTCTAGAGTCATCTATTTATTTAATGAAAGTTCTCTTGAAATCAGGGAATATCATTTTCTATGATGCCTCTATATTCCTGACATGTTAATATTTGACCTAATTATATGTATGGACATTTTAGTAACATAGCGACCCCACATAGATTTTTACGGAAGGAGTGCAACTTTTAAATCCACTAAGGGTGACCATTATATTCACCCTCGGGTGGGTTTTCGAAGCGGGATGAGAAGATCCTATTACTCAGAATCTAAGAGAGCTCACAACCCTAGTTTCTAGTTTATTTCTGGATGATGGATGAGTAAAACATGATATCATTACACCAATAGTATAATAGTTTCATGATTTTTTTTCTAAATACTTCTCATGACTTCCACCAATTATTGATGTGGAATTCACTATTGAGCTCATTTCCGGGGTTGATCCCATATATATTCCACAATACATAATGGCACTAACAGAGCTTCAAGGGCTCCAAACATAGCTAGAGGAATTAGAGGATAAGGTATTTATGCACCCAAGAATGCCGCCTTGGCAATCACTAGTGCAGTTTTCCAGGTAGGCTTATGGGAGTTTGAACTTGTGTGTTGATTACCAAACTATGAATTAGATGATGGTAATGAACCAGTATCCTCTCCCACATATCAAAGATATGTTTGACTTGTTAAAATGATCTTTTATGTTATCAAAAATCTACTTGAGGTCAGGTTATCATCAGCTAAGATTTTAAAAATATGATATACCGAGTAATGTTTTTAATAACATGTATCGCCTATATGAATTCATCATCATGTTATTTGGGTTGAAAAATTCACAAGTTGTGTTTATGGCCATCATAAACATAATCTTCCATCCGTACTTGGATCAGTTTGTGGTAGTGTTTGTGGATGAAATTTTGGTGCCCTACAAGACTCATGATTATCATGTACAAAATCATGACATCATCCTTAATACAATGAGAAAGAACCAGATATACACCAAGCTATCTATGTACCAGTTTAGGATTGGTCATGTACACATCTTTGGACACATCATCTCAGAGGAAGGTGTGTTAGTGGACCCATATAAGGTTCATGCAATGGTTTCTTGGAAGCAATCCTAGAACGTGTTTGATATCCATAGATTCTAGGGTTTGCAAGATATTTTTGGACATTCATCAAGGACTTTTACCATTTTGTAGTACCACTTTCAATCCTGACCAATAAGGAGGTAATGTTTCAATAGTAGAAATATTGAGATAATTCCTTCTAGGAGTTAAAGAATCGCATTAAATGGGAACTGATATTGATCTTACCAGAGGTAGGATTGGAGTATATGGTGTATTTTGATGCTTCTGTAATTGAACTCATAGTAGTTTCAATGCAATGAGAATTATTTGTGAAAAATGTAATCTTTCAATTTTGAATATATGTCCGGAAAATGAAATAATGTTGCTGAGTCATTATGCAGGAAAACTCAAAATTAGATAGTCAGGATTCAAGTGATTAGTTTTATATTATTTCTTGACTAGCGGAGATGTAAGTGGTGGTTTAGGTGAACTATGAAAAAGTGAATCAATTATTAGTTGTAGTGGGGTCTACACTTTTCATATGTATCCTAGATAGGAAATATGTGGATATAGAATTTTTATATTTGAAGAAAAGGTTGATGGTGGGGAGTCACCTTCATATTGGATCATAGATGAAAATGAGATAATATATGTTAGGATTATGGCTTTTATGCCTACGATCATGCAAGAGGAGTTCATGTAGTAATTTTATTCATTGAAGTGGGTGGTACCTCAAGGTGTGACCAACCATTAAGTGACCTATGATGATAGTTTTTTGGCTGAGCATGAAAAAGGGGAATGTAGGGTATGTGAAACAATGCTACACCTATCAGCAGGTGAAGACAGAGCATCAACAAACTGGTGGTTATCATCAGCCATTACCCATTCCTAAATGGGAGTGAGATTATGTGACAATGGACCATTCGGTGGGTATCCTGAAGAAACCAAGGAAGAATGATTTTATCTTAGTTGTAGTGGATCTATTGAATAAATTAGCACATTTTGTGACCATACATGAGTCTTTCATAGTAGAGAAGTTGGGAATTTTTTATATTCAACAGATGGTCCTTCGGCATGGGGTTTAATGGACTATAATTTCAAATCACAAATAACATTTTGATACATGGTTCTGTAAGGTCTTTCAAAAATCTCTTAATACATAGGTATTTTTAAATTAAGATTACCATCCACAGACATATTGGAAGTCCAACAGTACTATATAGGTAGTAGACTATTTGTTTCAGGCGTGTTTTCTTTACATCAGAGGATCTTGGAAGAAGAACTCAGCTTGATTTGAGCTTTCCAATAACAAAAATTTTTATACAACTATAAAGATGGAACCACATAAGGATCTTTATGGTATTCTATATAAATCACCATTATGCTAGATATAGGACAGGTAGTTTGATTAGCTAGGACTAAGTCTCGTGTAGGCAATGTCAGAGAAAGTTCATCTAATTTGGAAATGTATGGCTACCGCTAAGAGTAGTAAGGAGTCATATGTTGATATACAGAGACTACCCATAGAGTTTATAGTAGGTGATAATGTATTCTTTCATTTGATTCCTAGTTTGGTCCACTTTAAGATATAGAGGCAGGGAATGATGGGACCCGGGTTCGTTAGACCATTTGAGGTATTTGAGAGAATCAGTTTGGGGGCCTACTGATTGGATCTTCCATATAAATATAGCTCTATGAATTATGTCTTCCATGTATCATAATCTTCATTAGTTTCATCCAGAACCTCCTCAGGTGATTGAGGTGGAGTACGTTGATCTTGAGATACATGTGTCCTTTAACGAGCATACAATGTGTGTGTTGGATCATAGTAATGAAGTGTTTTGGTAAAATATTGTACCTATAGATTATGTATTGTGGAAACATAGGAGTGAACACGGGGATAATTGGGAAATATGAGAAGATATGTGTGCTTAGTGGCCCAATCTTTTTTACTCGGAATTATAGAGTTTTATAGAAGTGAAACTCGAGGAAGATCTATTATAAGGTTAGGATATTGTAAGATCTCATCCTTTTTAGGTACTTTTCTCTCTATTTTATTTACATTTAAACCATAATGGACAATTATTGTTCAGAGATAAGGATCCTATTTTGGGGTAAATGACTTAATGTTTGAGGATCAATTCTTGTTTGAATTAATAGATTCCATTTATAAATGGGTAATGTGTTAAAAATGAGTCCATGGTTATTTGAGAGGCTTTAAAGTGAAAATGTGTTGAAATGAAACAAAATAACATTTAAACAACATTTAAGTATATCACATGTCATGTAATTGTTCATGGGTTTAATAAAAAAAATATGAGGTGACAGATTTTTCATTTGAAACCTTTAAAAAGACTTACATGATGTGTAATTGGATTACATGCCATATAAATTCTTAACCTACTATTTTAAACATGTTGTAAAGCTAAATTCTAAATTTTGTTAGCTACTACTCTCCTCCGTAGACCATAGGATCCTTTACATGATTTTAGAGGTTCTCGGATAGATTTTATTATTTCTAGACCTCCATTCTTAGCGAATAAAAATGTATATTGATGATCTGCACCACCCAGGTATGTAATTTCTTCTCATTTATATTTATAACACTCATTCAGTCCTTTTTGGATAAAGAGGGATTTTTTCTCAATGTTGGATCTTGATCTAGATCTATTACTGTTAGAATAATATTCTTCTGATCATGTATTTAGGATTTGGATCTAAATCTCGTTCTTTATTGCATCCTTGATTGATTTGTTCAAATTTGGGATTCTAATATGGGTGAGAGTTTGTTAGAAAATTGAGTTTGGGGGCCTAATGTTCAGATACCATTGTCGTGATTATGATTTCTTTCATGAATTTTTTTAGGATTTATATATTTTTCTAGGAATCCTATTGCCCAATGGAATTAATTACATTAGTGAAATAATTTGTTATATCTAATTACCAATATGACAGGTACATCTTTTAACATTGTCATGGTTTCTTGTTTTCGTTGAATGGGTAGGGTTGATTATGAATTTGGATGATACCTATAATGGTGAAGTCATAGATTTGTGGGACTCATAGCTTTAACTGTCCATTTTATGTTGGTTTTCGAAGGGTTACATGTCATGTAACAAGGTTACACATCGTGTAATGGTTCAACATATCTGTCATGAAGGGTCCTCTCTATGAAGTTTAAATGATGTGATGAGTAGTTACACATCATGAGTAAACTAAAGTCTAGTTTTAAACTTGGAGTGTCAGCTATTAATTCAGGGCAACGTGTTTTTTTGGAAGACACAGAAATTAATTTATCGTGATGTGTTTTGGGATTACCCATCGTGTAATACCCCAAAAATAGTTTTTAAACAATAATCATGACTGGTCTATTATTTTTGGACCCTCTCTAGCTTTATATCCCCTTACCTAAATCCATACACATGAGATCTTGCACCTATACAACTCTTTTGGATCCTATTCTATGGTGTTCGAACACTATTCTGATTAGGATATTATTCCCATGTAAGCTTTCTCCCTTATTCATTGTCTTTATCTCATTATCCTCCTTCAATATTTTAGTACATCTTCCTAAAATTGATGGATCTATGATATGTGATGTTAGATCTTTTATCTTTTTTGTGTTTCGCGGTCTTCTACACCTTCGTTCTCATTGACGAGTGTCATTATAATTGTTGGGTTTCAGAAAAAGGAAGGTTCTTCTTTCCCAATTAGCTAAATTTATTACCATTTAATTACTTGATTTATTTTAATCGTTAATTTAAATTCAACTACTCAATCGTTCTTTCAATTGTTTTGATAAAATCAAATTCCATTTAATTGGGATATATTCAATGGTTTTTTAATAAGAATTTAAAAAACCACAATTACTTTGAACTGGGTTGTGTTTATGGAAATTATTTGAATTAAATTGAATAGTTTAAATTAGTGTTTTGATGGAAAAAAAATCAATTTAATTGTTGAATCTTTTTTTTAAATGAACATTTAAATAATATAATTTCTTTTTGATGGATTTCAAACTAGTAAAAATGGATTAAAATTTTATGATAGAAACCCAGTGATTTTATCTTTTAATGATGCATGTTTTTTTATTAAAACTATTTTTGGTTTTAAATGAAATATTTTCATTGAAATGGATGACTGAGATTTATTTGTATTTTGACAAGTCTTAAAATAAATTTCCCATCAATGATTGTGTATTAACACAAGTAATCCTTAGGTAGATGGTGAGTTATTTAGACAAGCTCTATTATATTACAATGTTCTAAAACATACATGGAGCAGGTCACATCCCCAATGAGATAGTGATGAGTCGACTTTGGGAAATGTTAGTGGGACATGTGTATACACATTTTTTTGAGATCCCCTATAGATTGTGGTGTCCTATAGCCTGAAACATGATAATTATTTAGAAAATGACCATGTTTCTCACCTGTTTTATATATGAGATAGAAATGTATGAAAACTTTTTTTAAATTGATACTAATTCATGCTAGATTTACATAAATTGTTTTATGTTACTATTTTATTTTGGCTATGATTTTAGAGATATTCCATCACTTGTAAAATAAATCAGGTGCTTAATGTATTTTCTATCATTTGATCTGTGTAGTAAGATTTGTTTATATATGATTTAAATTTCAAAACTATTTTTCATTAAAATTTTAATCATTTATTTTGTTAATATATTATTGGAATATATTATGGAATCTGTGATGAAACCCTACTGGGATTTTTATCTCACACCCTTCTTATGACTTCAGGTGTTTGTAGATTAACTTCTTTTAGGTTGGAGAAAATGAAAAGAATATATTGGAGGTGGATCCAGATGTTGATCCATTGACTTGGTTAGTTATATACATAGGGACTTTTGTTTTTTTGGTCCATTTTGGAACTTGGGTTATAGTAAATTTCCCTTGTTTATTACTTTTTTACTTTTGGTACATTATTCATAGTGTTGTTTCTATTGTTATGAAAACTGTCTCATTTCTATTTACTCCTGCATTGCTAGTGGAAAAAATAACTCCCACATTAATGTTGTATGATTCTAGGTTCTAGTAATAAACCAATGGGGATTGGGAATTCTCTTTGGTCTATGTCAGGGTTGGCTTGATTATCGAGTTACCATGGTACTCAGGTTAGTTTGTGAAAAATTGGTGTCAAAATCAGGATGAGCTTTTGTCTTGATGTCAATATGAATTTGTGAAACATTTTTGGGACTTTGGAGGTAGTTACAATTAATTTCAAGGATACCTCTTACTAAAATGAACCTTATGTTAATTGGGGTGGATAGGTAATTACGTCACATGGATTAGTTCTAGTTTTTAACTTACTTTGATTTCAATAGAGGGGAATCCAAATCTGGATGTTCTGTTTGTTGGGAATAATTTCCCTTGTTAATCAATTTGAGTGTTAATATGATGTATTATTTTTTTCCCACAATTTTTGTATAGAATCATGCCTCTGAAAATAGGTGTGAATAAAATCCATGAATAGACTTCTAATGATCCTCTGCAAGTGAATCATGTTGTGGACCTAGATCTCGTTGAAGTGATTATGTGCATTGTCCAGGCTCTGGGGTACTCACCACCTCCAATATCCATTCAGGCCCTAGTTGTGGATCCTTAGTGGGATATTCTTAGAAATAATTCTCAACTTTTCCACCATAAGAATCCACAACTTTTAAAAGGTTCCAGTGATCCTCAACATGATAAGGATTGGTTGGTAATGATATAATGTTACTTTAAATTCTGAGAGACACCGGACGTTATCAATGTGAACTCTACCACCATCATGTTGGAAGGGCCGACCATCATATGGTGGGAAATAATAGTGATGAAAAAGAAGCATTAGTAACTACTGTGTAAATACTATAGGGATATTTTCACTAACTAGTTCTATCCAAAGTCAATGATGTTATACAAGGCTAGGTATTTTTTCAAACATGACTGGGTTGATAAAACTGTGACTAAGTATTCCAATATCTTTTTTAAGCTAGTATATATTGAACCTAAGTTTATATATAATGAATTTACAAAGGATCAATGGTTTAACTTGGGACTTTGATCAGATATCTATTCAACTGTTTTCTTGCAAAATTTCTCCACTTATGCTGAAGTGCTAGATAGGGTGATGATGGTACATATGGACATCATTAGGAAGTCAGGTCTAATGTTAGTTCCCTTTTTCACATTTTCAGCATTATTTATTTCAAGGTAAAGTGGAAGTGTGATGATTCTTACAATAATATCCCATTATAGGGTCATTCTAGACCTCCTATAACATCATGGGAAAGTCGTTTGATATGATATTATTTTTGAAATCTGGGACATTCTAAGAGGGTTTTCAATGAGGCACCCAAGCAATGTATCTCATGCGAATGTTCAAGGAACTTATAGATATTATTAAATAAAATTTCTACTCTGTATAGAGGAATATAATCATCATATCCTTCTAAAACCATGGTGCAATCAGATGATTCACATATAAATGCGTTTCAGCCACATGCATCTAAAACGAAGCTAATTCACACATTGGAAGAGTCTCTAGATGATGCAGAGACAAGTACAACAACTGTGAGAGGTACCATCACTATAGGTTCATCATTTTTGATTACTCTATTCGATTATTGTGACTCTCAGTAATTTATTTAAACCTTTTTCGTTATTTAGTATAATATTCTTTTTTAGATTTTATCTTGTGTAATGGGTATTACTACACCCCATTGTATGAAGAGAGATTAGGGTCTCCATATCCCAACCAGTGTCTTCCCTCTATCATATTTCGAGTTGTCTTGGAGTTTTCTGGTTCTCGATAAGAAATCACTTGATGTCATATTCAGGATGGATTGGTTCACTACCAATAAATCCTAGATTGATCATGATCTTCGGTGGGTCTATGTTACTACAACCAGTGGTGTGTCTCTTTTAATTTCAAGGATAACGGTACCCAAGGTCGATTAGATCCAAAACATATTATATAGATATAGGGAAAGTAATATCAGTTCATTATATTGATCTATATTGGGAATATTTTAGTGGTGATATCCCTCTAGTTTTCGTCGAGTTTCCCGAAATGTTTGCTTCTGAAATCTCCAGTTTTCCATTGGTATGGGAGGTTTAGTTTTCTGTTTACATTATTCCTTATACACATATAGATTTTCATTACTCTTAAAGCATGGAACCAGAAAAGAAAATAGGTGAAGTCCTAGTTGGACGATCATCTTGAGAATGGATTTATACACCCAAGTGTGTCACCTTGGGTGGAACCTGTTCTATTTTCCAATATGTGTGATTATTCTCTTCACCTATGTGTTGATTATTGGATACTCAATGGAGTTATGGAAAATAAAATATATATAATGACATGGATTGATGAACTGTTTGATCGGTCATATGGGGTGAAGTGGTTTTTAAAGATCCAATTTTTATCAGGTTACCATCAGTTGAGGATAAAAGAACCTGACATTCAAAATAAAATCAGTCGGATTAGGTGTGAAATTATGAGTACCTTTTTATGCCATTTGGTACAAAAAATGCTTGAAAAGTTTTCTTGGATTTGAGGAGCATGATTTTCCCTGGATCTATGGATACCTTTGTGGAAGTTTGTATGGATGAAATCTTATTTTACTCTAAATTAGAGGAGGAGCATGTGCATCATTTGAGAAAAATTTTGAGTCTACTAAGAAATCACTGACTATATAGAAATATTTGGATTTGTGATTTCTAGATTCTGGAAGTGAAAATTTTAGGACACGTTTTGTCAAAATAAGTAATATCCTTTTATCTTCATAATGTAAAGGTTGTCATGACATAATAGAAACCACATAATTTCTATGATATTTTGAACTTATTGGGTTTATCCGGATATCACCCTTGTATTGTGAAGGGATTCTCAATGATGGATTCTCCGATGACTTCTCTACCTTGTAATTGGGTGATGTTTTCTTGGGATGATAGATGTCAGAATTATTTTGTTGAGATGAAATGTATTTTTACTATTAAACCGATGATGACTCTTCTAGAGGTCAATCATAGCTATCTAGAATTTTTTGATGCATTGGGTTTAGGCATGGGTTGTGTTCTTATGAAGGGAAATCATGTAGCTTATTATGGATCTCTTCTTATAAGGCCACATGAGATGAATTATCCTACCCATGACCTTGAACATGTAGCTTTGATCCACACACATATGATTTGGCGACATTATATTTTTGGAAAAACAATTTACCGTATTTTCACTCCATAAAATCTTGAGTTATATCATCTCCCAAAAAATAAGAATCACTGCCAGAGGCATTGATAAGAATACCTATTTTAATTTTATTTCGACATTTCCTACACCTGAGAAAAAGAATTTTCATTGCAGATGTGTTGAGAAGGAAACATCAGACCCAGGTAGTGGGAGAATATTTGAAAGATTTAAATTTTTTGAATTTATTTTCACAGTTTCATATTGTCGTCCATGAATCAAGGGAAGAAGTTTCTTTTCCCAGTGTTCAGTTATAATCCACTCTTGTCAAGATTATTTTTCTGGATCAATAGCTTGATAATGAATTCCATTGAATTAGAGACTATCTATATGGTGGGGACATAGTTTCCCATTAGTGTTTCTCTAATGATGGTGTTCTATTATATAAGAATGGATTTGTTGTTCTGTTTTTTACAAAGAAAGATCTGATGGGGGATTGTCATAATTCCTAATGGGCTTTTCACCTAGGGATCAGAAATATGTTCTACGACATGCGACGGTAGTTTTGGTGGCTAGGGATGAGATCGGTAATTTCTAAGTTGGTCTCTCATTTCTATACATGATATAAAGTTATAGTCGAGCATCTAAATCCTTTGGGTCTACATCATCCACTTCGTGTCCCTAATTATATGTGGGATGAGATCTCAATGGACATTGTGGTTGGGCTAACACATACCTCTATAAAGAATAATGAGATATGGGTTGTGATTGATAGGCTAACCATGTCTGCTCACTTCATACCCATTAATTATGCAACCAATATTGATGAGTTTGGGAATCGCTCTGTGAAATAGATTTTCTTTTTTCATAGAGTTCTATATACTACAATCTCTGATAGGGATCTTCGATTCACTTCTTTCTTTTGGAGAGGCCTTTAGGTGGACCTGGAAGCTCATGTATATTTTACCATGACCTACCATCCATAGTCGGATGTCTAGACAAAGATAGATATACATATTCATGAGGATACACTTCACACATATATTCTTGAATTCTATGGGGCTTGGGATGAAAACATGGAGATAAGTGAGTTTTCCAATAACAATAGTCACCAGTCATCAATCATAATGGATCCTTTTGAGGCCTTGTATAGTTTCCCTTGTAAATCTCTGTTGTGTTGGTTAGAGATTTGTGAATGTTCCATGGTTTGACCAATCTTGGTGCAAGCGATGATAATAAACATTCAGTCAATTCATCAGATAATTTAAAATCCCAAATCCAATATAAGTATTTTTTTACCGTTACCATATAGCTTTGGATTTCTCAATTGGTGACTAGGTGTTCTTGAATGTTTCACCCTGATTGGTTCATCGATTGATTGGGGGTAAAGGGATGCTTTCTCATAATTTTGTGGGTATTTTAAAGGTTAATGAGAAGGTGGGGTAAGTTTAATACCATTTAGAACATCCACCATGGCTAACATCGATAAATAATATGTTCAATGTATCTTAGTTTAGAATGTATCTCTCTAATCCATCTCATGTTTTGAGATCGAGTGATCTGGAGATTGAACATGATTTGTCATTGAATTAACGGCCTGTTAAGATAGTTGGTTTAGGGACCAAAGTACTTTGAGGGAAGATGATACGTTTGGTTTGTGTGCTATGACATCATGGTTGTGATTGTCATGATATGTGGGAATGTTAGGCACTGATCCGAGAGCAATGGCCTCAGCTTCTTTCCACATAAGTGACTTTACAGGCTTTCTTGGGACAAAAGTTTTAATGGTGGGGAGGTTGTAACTTCCCGTAACAAATATGAAAAGTACGTCATTATCCTTGCAATGGTTTTTATTTTTTTGTTAATAGGGTAGGGTTGAGTATTAGTTGGGAGGATACCTATAATTGTAAATAAATAGATTTTTTGGAATTTGATCTTTAACCAATATTTTTATGCAGGATGCCAGAAGGTTACACCTTTTGTGACGATATTACATATCATATAATGGTTATGTGTATATTCCATGAAGGGTTCATGATGTGGATGGAAAACAAAGTGATGAGTAGTTACACATCGTGAGTAAACTAATGATTAGTTTTAAACTCAGAGCATTGGATTTTAATTTGGGGAGATTCATTTTTCAGTAGTTAAAGAAATCAACTATTTCACGATGTGCATTGGGATTAGACATCGTTTAATACCCTGATTGTGGGTCTTAAACAGGTAGCATAAAAGGCCTATTATTTTTTCCCTCTCTAGTTTCATCTCCATCGACCCAAATCCTTTCCTAGGAAATCATGGAGATCTCCAAACCTTCTGGATCCTCTCATTTGGTGTTTTAATGGTTTTTCTTTTGAGGTGTGATTACAAGGTAAGATTTCTACCTTTTTTATATCCTTTAACTCTTTATACTCTTTCAATATTTTACTAGATAATCCTATAATTTATGGATATTGTTTCTGGTATTCTAGATCATGTTTCTAGTTTGAATTTTGAGGTCTTCTAAACCTTCATTTTTATTGATGGATGTTATTGAGAGTGTTGGCTTTCATATAAAGGTAGGTTGATCCATCATAATTATCCAAATTGATTTCCCTGATTTTTGTGATTTATTTCAATTTTTTATTTAGTATAAACTACTGAAACATGATTTCAATTAATTTTATAAAATAAAATTCATGTGAATTGATATATTTTCAATGGTTTTGGCAAGAGAATTTTGAAAACCCCATATTCAATTGAATTGGGATGTTTTTATGGAAATTTTTGGATTTAAAATGTAAAAATTAAATTGATGTTTTTATGAATATGATTTCAATTGAATTATTGAATTTAATTATGGAAATGAATTGTGAAATAAAGTAATTTGTTTTGGATGGATTTAAATCATGTAAAAATGGATTAAAATCATTGATAGAAACCTGGTGGTTTTATCTTGTTAAAGATTCATGTTTTTTGATTAAAACTTGTTTTGGTTATAAATGGAAAATTGGAATTGAAAAGAGGAATATGATTTAATTTTATTTTAATCAGTATTAAAATAAATTTACCATATTTGATTGTATAGGAACACATGTGAGGCTTAGGTAGAAGGGGGGTTATTTTTACACACTCTACACTATTACAATTTTCTAACACATACATGTAGTGGTCCACATACCCATTGGGATGGTGAAAATTCTCCTTTTTCCATTGTTAGGGGGAATGTGTATACACATTTTGGTGATATCACATGGAGAGTGTGGAGTCCTATAGAATGAAACTTTCAAACTTATTTTGGAGATGACCATGTTGTTATCCTATTTTATATTTTGGATATAAATGTATGTTAATTTTATTTAAACTTCTTTACATTCCATTCAGATTTACATAAATTCTTTTATTTAACTATTTTATTTAAGACATTGTTTTTGAGATATTTCGTCACTTGTAAAATAAAGCATGTGCTTAAAGTATTTTTACATCATTTGAACTATGTATCATGATTTTTTAAATGTACTCTAAAATGATAAAGCTATTTGTATTTAAAAATTTTACAATTTCTTTGGTTAATCTATTAATTTAATCTATTATGGAATCTATAGTGAGACCATACTAGGATTTTTAGCTCACACCATACTTGTGTTGTCGAGTGTTTGTAGATTATCCTTTTTCCAGGTTCGACAAAAGGGAAAGGAACTCTTAGAGGAGGATCTAGCTATTTAGTAGGGGAATTTGTGAGTTGTGTCCTTAGGGATTTGGGTTGTTTTCATCTATTTTTGTACTTGTTTTTTAGTATACTGGGCTTGATTTTTCCTTGATGAGTTCTGGTACATTACCCCCTATAGAATTTATTTTGTTATGAATACTCTCTCTTTTCTTTTTTTTAATTATGTATTGTTAGTGGAAAAAATTGTTCCCACTTTCATGTTGTATGATACTTGGTTACAGTCACCGACTTGTGGGGATTGAGAATTCCCTTTATGCTATTTCATGTACGGTTTTTTTATCGGGTTATGAGGGTACCCAGGTTGGTTCATTACATAATGAATTATAGAATTTTAAAATTATGGTGCTCGGGGGTAATTAAATATTGAAATTGATTGTGTGATACTAATGTTATGAATCTGATAATTAATTGGTGAATTAATTATTGAATGTCGAAATTCTGAAAGGATTAATTAATTATTGAATTAATTAACGGGTGGTTGACATATATGTGTAATATAGTGTTATTGTATATTATATATTATTAATGGTTAATGGTATGATATTCATTAAGAAAAATATAATCAATAGTAACATGCTAATTCAATTATGTATTATTAAATGGTGAATGGTGACATAGAAAATTTGGATAAATGTTATGAATGGTAACACACTCATTCAATTATGTATTACAAAATAGTGAATGGTTTTAATGCCCGAACCCAAGAAGCCCGCAGCCAGTGTGATGTTTTAATATATTGGAATGATTACAAATACTCATGTCTTGAAGGACATATTAGTTTAATAATCTTGGAAAATATATTACATATATGAATTTTACATCATAATTTCTAACATAAAACCTATCATAGATATTTTTTTGAGAATGAAATTATTCCCCTAGCTTAACCCTTACTATCGAAAACATATCCTTGCATCCTGGGAAAATAAAACAAAACAAATGGGTGATCTATGATATCAGTAATGATAAACAATATCGCGGAAGCTATCAAAAATAAACACAAACTTGTAAGGAATGGTAGAAAACTAAAACAACATCCTTATAAAACATAATCTTCAGCGTAATATGACATTAATAGATCAAATAATTCCATTTAAACATTCACATTGATATTCCAATATTCGTATAATCACATGTAAAATCAATCACTATTCTCATAATGAGGGAATACATCATGCGGGACATATTATGTAGAGACCCAAATATTGACGTACATGGACATTACATTGCTTTTGCGTAATACTTAGTACATAACAAAAACACACACACAAGGATCGTAATAGTTTAGTGTCTTTGGAAACTTGGAAAATAATCTTCTAATCATGGTGAAAGATCTTCAACATCTCCCATAAAGATCTTCCTTTTTTTACCTAAAACCTTTCTTTATATCCTGGGGAAAATAAAACATAAAAGGGTGAGCTCAAATGCTCAGTAAGGTTAAAAAAAAGAAATATCAATCACATCATATTCATAAGAACATAACATCTTGGAAATCTTAACCTGCAAAAGAGAGCATAATTTCATAACATGGGATAAATCATAGTAGTGAAATGAAATCCCAATAATCATAACTTAAAACATGAAACTTTGTGGAATACATACATAATCATAGAGAATCATATCTTATTAGTCAAGACTCATTTCCAAGACTATCTTAGTGGACAAAGTCCATTTCTGAACCGAGTCACCTTTGTTTCAGTCCTGTTTCACTGAACCAGTATAACCTACCGTTCCAGCCATGCCAATCTAATGATATATAAAATCTTTACCCAATGCATTGGAGGGAGATATAGGTCCCACCCATCTCACAAAGATACCATTCTTATGCGTTCCACAAAATCATAAACCATACATCATTGCATAACCCATGTAATAAAAATGGGAATCTTAAACATCATGAAATCATAAAACAATTCATATACGATAAAGGAATTCATAAAAATAATTCCACCACAACATAATAAAATCAGTGTAACAATAGGGATAAAAACAGAACCCTTTATTATCTTAGATGGAAAATAATTTTGATAAAACACTTGAACATCATTCTTGAGGAAAATATCCTTTCTGCTTCAAAAACAATTTTCCTTTCTCAACATGTCGTACAATTCTAAACATAAAGAAGTTGATTAAAAATAAACTTGAAAACTTGTAAAGGAAGCTTCTTGGAAATAATGTTTTGAAAATCCATTCATGCCGTATAAGATAAAAAAAACATTCTTCTCGTACTTTTGTCGGAAAAGTCAAAAAGTACCTCGTATGAAAAACGACAAAAGATTCCTTTCTTATCTTTTACTAAAAACTCACCAAAGGGTAAAATTGGACTTAAAAAATTTTAGGTGGATGGAAATAATATTACATATTGAAGAAACATGGATGTGGATGATAAAATACACCCCAGTAAATACAAAAGTATAAACAATCTCGGATAAAAATGAGATTGTGATATTTCCCTTACCTTAGGTCCGATTTGCTTCGTAAGTGTCCGAACCTCCTGTATAATGATTTAAATAATGTCATTGACTTATTAAAGAATCATATTCATTGTTATGATATCATATATGTTTCACTTATGACTTTATATTACCCTTCTTTTGTAAATTCCATGTTAAAGAGTGTTTTGGGTAAAATCGTTTCATTTATCGTCCGTGTTTTGACTTGAAATTATTCATATGATTACTTAGACCATGATTACTTAATTTCAGAATATAAAAAATGATTTATATATAATATATATTCATAATATACATATATATAATAAATCAGTAAATGGAAAGAAATACATCGTTCATGTAGACGGTAGGTCGTACGTACGCATGAACGTTGCTTTCGTTTCCTTATTGAGTTGAATGGAATTAAGTAGATGAAAAACATATATATACACATAAATCCAGTATCATTATTATGTCATATATTTCATGATTACTTATTATATATACTTTATAGTCATTCATGAATGGTTAATCATTGAGAATAAATCTCATCGCGTCGTGGAGACGGTATTCCGTATGTACGCACGAGCGATGATATCGTTCCCGTGATCGTGGAATTGTATTGAAGTGTATGTATACTATTTCAGAATCAATATCACTTTAATTTACTCATATATAGTTATTAGTTACACCATTATACCCATCCAAGTAAGGTGGTGGTGGAAAAAAGTTTTCACCACGGTGTGGAGACGGTATTCCGTACGTACGCACGTGCGGTGATTTCGTTTTCCGTAGGATGGATAGATGCTGAAATAGGGTTGTTTCATACTTATAATAACATATCAGTATATTATTGATACTGATGTTATTACTTCATAATGAAACAACCTAATAAGAATAAGTGGAAGAAGAAATAAAGGTGAAAGAATCAGTAACGAAAATTACCTCTTCTTTGAAGCACCTCTTTGAGACCTCCTCTTAGGGTACTAAAATTGGTCTTTGAGGAAGGACAGAACCTCTAGGTTGTTGCTAGGGAAGTGGAGAAGAGAATTTGGAAGAGTTTGGCCGATCTTGAAGGCTCAATGTGGTGTGATTAAGAGAGGGAGGGGGTTCCCTTTTATAAGGGAGGAGAGGGGCAGCTTTGGAATAACAAAAAATATTATTTTATTATAAAGCCAAATTCGTTTTTAAATAGCTCCCATTTGATTTATTTCGAAGCTAAAGTGGGGATGGGTCGCTATCCTCTCATCCAATAGAATTTTGACATGTTTATTTCACTATTTTAACCTTATCATTTAGTTTTATCTTTAAGTTAGATAATTTTACTTTTACCATGTCTTTTTGTGTTCTTATACTATAAGGTTAATAAATTTACTATAAGAAGCCAAAAGAACCCCATGTTGTTTATTATTAATATATATAACCTTATCTAAGTCATTTGGACGAACCATAGATTTTTAGGAATAAAATAACAATTAATAATATAATATTTGTTTTAAAAACTATTTTTTGTCAATTTTGACACTATTTAGTAATTGATTTTTGTGAAAATCATAACAGAATTATTAGTTCGAAAAATGTTAATTAAACCAATACTAACATGCAATATTAACCTAGGAAATTAGTGGAATTCATAAAAAGTCATAAATTACATTTATTTTGGTATTTATAACATCAATTATGTCAATATTTCATTAATAAGATAATTATTGCATCATCATTGTGTCATAAATAAATTAAATTATTTAATGTCTAAAAATTAAAAATAAAATACAATTATGTAGGAAATATTTTTATATTTCTAATGAATATTTATAGTCTAATTTATCTTATTATAACCCTATATTAAAAACGATATACTTATTAAACATTGATTTTAACTATTTTAACCCTTCTTTAAATAAATTAATAATAAATGTCCTAATCTAATCCAAGTGGGCCTAAATGGTCATATTTTATTCCTAAGGTTTTTTCTGGTCGAATTACACTTATTCAATAGAATTAAGACATGTGTTAGGGTAATAATAATATCATTTTTACCCTTAATTACCCTATTTACTTTTAACCGTGGTAAATAAAAGTAAAAAGTTACTATTCACCAAAAATTATTTTCATCTCATTGAACCACATTTTACTTACTGACATCAACCGTGTCTCTCGGATTTTTGAAATTCCACTCACAGAAGCGGTAAAATTAAGTTTTATGAAAAATTCAGTTTTTTAACTCCCACTTAGCGGTTTTGACTATTCATCAAAAAAATGAAAGTTTCCAGAAAAATACAAAAAATTAGTCCTAAGCTATATTTGATATTATGAATTCAAAAATTATTTCTATTTTATCAGATTCAAAACATATCAGTTACATTAACTAATTTTAAAATTAATTTCCGTCGTCAAAATAAATAGCGCGTTCTTAAGAGATAATAACTATCAAAAGATTGACACTTGTTTATAACTGGTTTAAATGTGAAATTACATCCAATGAAAAAAATTGTATTAAATTGTAAAAATATATTATAAATATACTTTAAAACCACTCAAATTAATAATTTATCACTATTAATTATTTTGATTGAAAAAGTTGTTTTTAATTAAAATTTAGTAATTTTCACTATTCATCAAAATATGAAAGTTATCCGAAAATTACCAAAATTTCACCCTAAGCTAATTTTGATATTCCGAATCAAAAAATGATGTCCATTTTGAAAAATAAAATTTTCAAAAATTTTAAAAAGTTGTTATTACTATTCATAATGGCTAGTTTTAATAATATTTTAATAGCATATCGTTGTTTAGTGAAACTCGGTATTGCGTACTACACACGCTATCGAGGAAGGTCGCGATTGCATGTAATGCAAGGCAAGTCAATGATGCGTGATGTGAAAGCTCCTTTTGGTGTAGCGTACAACACAAGACATTAATGAAAAGAATATTTTTCATTAAATCTCAGGGTGTTACATTCTACCCCCCTTAAAATGAATTTCGCCCTCGAAATTCGTCAGGGTTATAAATGGTTTACTACTTGAAAGTTTCTTTAATAGAAACCCACATCATAAAAAGGAATACCAAAACCAATCTTTAAAAACAAAAGTATGAAACGTAACTGTTACCGAAATAAACTAATCACTGGGTTTCCACATAGGTGAAAATATGGATATGGAAGAGAAATCTAATCATCATGTTCTGATGGAGAGTGGTAGAGAACATGGCTATGGAAAAGCCAGCAATCACAAAGCCATAAATTTGTGATGATCTAGGGTACCATCTGATTCATCAGATATAAGGGCACTAGGACAACATTTTTGGTTTTCAAGATCATTTCCCTAAAGTTGAAGAATTTGAATTAGAATAAATACTTATATTATTTTGATACAATCTCCCAGTTGTTCGTGCCTTGAACAATTTCCACTTCATCTCTTAAATAAATGAAGTTGAATTTGTTATTCGTGAAGTGTTAGCAGATCATGTGATAGAATGATGGGTCATTCCATCTGTCTCAAACAAAAGGTTAGCAAAAGTTATTAAATATACATAAGTTGATCTATAGTGAGATTAATCATATATGGTTCCTAAAATGGACTTATAATTCATATATCATACTTCTTAATATAATAAAACTAGTTTCTATTAAACAGGGACTTCCTGTAGGCCAGTGGTAGGCGATAATGGCTAGTTGCACTTCGGTTGTGGGTTCGATTCCCACAGCCTTGTCCGAAGCGATGGGCTGTCGCACGTCCTGCATGTTTTCCTTTTTCTAAAACTATATTACTATAACATCCCATCAATAATATCGAAAAAACTTCTATCCTTAAACAATAATAACTTATGTCCAACATAATCCATTCCAATCTTTAGGATTATCCATAATACTTCAGTCCAAGCTCATAGTATAAAGAAAATGATTACTTGAAATGTCACATAACAATCACGTGAATGCCATCATTTATCCCCCATATATCATAAGATATATCTTGTTGGTCAAATTATAAACATTTTAATTTATTAATCATGTATTCTCTTGAAGAATGAATACCCATTGAACCTTATTGAAAACATGAATGCAGTCAAAAGTTAACTCTTTCCACATACCAAAATCCAAAAATTCTATATACTCAAACCATGATATAACCATCTCCTTATATCAGTCATGAGCTCATGAATACTATCAAACATTTAATTTTCTCCTTATCCCTTCATTATGCGCATATCATCTACATTCCAAAAATATCTGAATATCCTTTCATGGATACTGGTACCATTAATCATACACTTTCAAAACTCAAGGAAAGACAACTGTGTAACAATCCATAGATGTCTCTTTATTCCATAGTACCATGAGATTACTTATACAACATTACACATGATAAACATGTCATCATTCCACTACATTCTTAAACCATTGACCAAGCTTCAACAATTCTTTCATCTCACATATCATTTGTAGTCTCTTCATCATCATCAACATAAATACTACCCATACGACCATACTGATTCTCTTCAGGAGACTTTCCCTTAGGGAATTATTTTGCATAATGCCCGTACATTCCACATTTACAACATTTAACCATTGTTGATGTCGTAGCAATACCATTATCCTCATCCCTGGTGTTAACAGAACCTTTTCCTTTTCACTTACTGGTTTTGTGTCCTTCTTTTCCACACCCAAAGCATCTTCCAGTTCCTTTGAAACATTCTCCTTGATGCCTCTTCCCACATGATTTGCATAGGGAAAATTGAACTTTCTTTCCTATATGATCATCATGAAACTCCATCTTTCTCTTATTAGCCGAGTTAGGAAACTTACCAAATTTTTTTACTTTATTGATCATTTTATGAGATTGCTGATTCGGCATAATAATGATGTTTGGACTTCCAAATCCCATTTCATTTGGTTTCTCATGAAGAATGTCATTCCATTTTCCATCATATCCTCCATTATCGTGAATCATCTTGTTTCCATCCATTTTCTAAAACCCAAAAAGAATAGTGTGAGAGGAAAAAATCATAATAAAGGGGGATTAACTTCAATATCTAACATATTTGGTTTAATCTAATATCGTTACCATAGTTCTAGGACTATATCTTATACGTATACTTATCCTTAGGGACATCCCTAGACATACCTTATAAATATCTCTAGGGATCTCACTAACGTTTTCGCATCCTAGTTTCCAAAGGTTGACTAAACCTTTCCTCTGATACCAACTGTAGAGACCCGAAGCTTAACGTACATGGACATTACATTACTTTTGCGGAATACTTAGTACATAAAAAACACACACACACAAGGATCGTACTAGTTTAGTGTCTTTGGAAACTTGGAATATAATATTCTCATCGTGGAGAAAGATCTTCAACATATCCCATAAATATCTTCCTTTTATTTTCCTAAAACTTTTCTTTATATCCTGGGGAAAAGAAAACATAAAAGGGTGAGCTCAAATGCTCAGTAAGGGTAATAAAATGAAATATCAATCAGATCATATTCATAAGAACATAACATTTTGGAAATCTTAACCTGCAAAAGAGAGCATAATTTCATAACATGGGATAAATCATAGTAGTGAAATGAAACCCCAATAATCATAACGTAAAACATGAAACTTTGTGGAATACACACATAATCATAGAGAATCATATCTTATTAGTCAAGACTCATTTCCAAGACTATCTTAGTGGACAAAGTCCATTTCTGAACCGAGTCACCCTTGTTTCAGTCCTGTTTCACTGAACCAGTATAACCTACCGTTCCAGACATGTCTATCTCATGAGATATAAAATCATTACCCAATGCATTGGAGGGAGATATAGGTCCCACCCATCTCATAATGATACCATTCTTATGTGTTCCACAAAATCATAAACCATACATCATTGCATAACCCATGTAATAAAAATGGGAATCTTAAACATCATGACATCATAAAACAATTCATATACGATAAAGGATTTCATAAAAATAATTCCATCACAACATAATAAAATCATTTAAATAATAGGGATAAAAACAGAACCCTTTATTATCTTAGATGGAAAATAATTTTGATAAAACACTTGAACTTTATTCTTGAGGAAAATATCCTTTCCGATTCAAAAACACTTTTCCTTTCTTAACATGTCATACAATTCTAAACTAAAAGAAGTTGATTAAAAATAAACTTGAAAACTTTTAATTGAAGCTTCTTGGAAAAAATGTTTTAAAAATCCATCCATGCCGTATAAGTTAAAAAAACATTCATCTCGTACTTTTGTCGGAAAAGTCAAAAGTACCTCGTATGAAAAAGGACAAAAGATTCCTTTCATATCTTTTACTAAAAACTCACCGAAGGGTAAAATTGGACTTAAACTATTGTATGTGGATGGAAATAATATTACATATTGAGGAAACATGGATGGGGAATATAAAATACACCCCAGTAAATACCAAAGTATAAACAATCTTGGATAAAAATGAGATTGTGATATTTCCCTTACCTTAGGTCTGGTTTGCTTAGTAAGTGTCCGAACCTCCTGTATAATGATTTAAATAATGTCATTGACTTATTACAGAATCATATTCATTGTTATGATATCATATATGGTTCACTTATGACTTTATATTAACCGTTATTCTGTAAATTCCATGTTAAAGAGTGTTTTGGGTAAAATCGTTTCATTTGTCGTCCGTGTTTTGACTTGTAATTATTCATATGATTACATAGATCATGATTAATTAATTTCAGAATATAAAACATGATTTATATATAATATATATTCATAATATACATATATATAATAAATCAGTAAATGGAAAGAAATACACCGTTCATGGAGACGGTAGGCCGTACGTACGCATGAATGCTGTTTTCGTTTCCTTATTGAGTTGAATGGAATTAAGAAGATGAAATACATATATATACACATAAATATAGTATCATTATTATGTCATATATTTCATGATTACTTATTATATATACTTTATAATCATTCATGAATGGTTAATCATTGAGAATGAATCTCATCGCGTCGTGGAGACGGTATTCCGTACGTACGCACGAGCGATGATATCGTTCCCATGATCGTGGAATTGTATTGAAGTGTATGTATACTATTTCAGAATCAATATCACTTTAAATTAATCATATATAGTTATTATTTACACCATTATACCCATCCAAGTAATGTGGTGGTGGAAAATAGATTTCACCATGGCGTGGAGACGGTATTCCGTACGTACGCAGCGCGGTGATTTCGTTTTCCGTAGGATAGATAGATAGTGAAATAGGGGTTTTTCATACTTATAATAACATATCAGTATATTATTTATATTGATGTTATTACTTTATAATGAAACAACCTAAGAAGAAGAAGTGGAAGAAGAAATAAAGGTGAAAGAATCGGTAACGGAAATTACCTTTTCTTTGAAGCGCCTCTTTGAGACCTCCTCTTAGGGCAGTAAAATTGGTCTTTGAGGAAGTCCAGAACCTCTAGGATGTTGATAGGGAAGTGGAGAAGAGAATTTGGCAGATGATGGCCGATCTTGAACGCTCAATGTGGTGTGAGGAAGAGATGGAGGGGGTGCCCTTTTATAAGGGAGGAGAGGGGCAGCTTTGGAATAACTAAAAATATTATTTTATTATAAAGCCATATTTGGTTTTAAATAGCTCCAAATTGATTTATTTCGAATCTAAGGTGGGGATGGGTCTAAATCCTCTCATCCAATAGAATTTGGACACGTTTAGTTCTCTATTTTATCCTTATCATTTAGTTTTAACTTTAAGTTAGATAATTTTACTTTTACCGTGTCTTTTTGTGTTCATATACTATAAGGTTAATAAACTTACTATAAGAAGCCAAACGAACCCCATGTTGGTTATTATTAATATATATGACCTTATCTAAGTCATTGGGCCTAGCCTTAGATTTTTAGGAATAAAATAACAATTAATAATATAATATTTGATTTAAAAACTATTTTATGTCAATTTTGACATTATTTAGTAATTTATTTTTGTGAAACTCATAACAGAATTATTAGTTCGAAAACTGTTATTTAAACCAATACTAACATGTCATATTAACCTAGAAAATTAGTGGAATTCATAAAAAGTCACAAATTACATTTATTGTGGTATTTATAACATCAATTATGTCAATATTTCATTAATAAGATAATTACTGCATCATCATTGTGTCATAAATAAATTAAATTATTTAATGTCTAAAAATTAAAAATAAATTACCATTATGTAGGAAATATTTTTATATTTCTAATGAATAATTATAGTCGAATTTATCTTATGTATAACCCTATATTAAAAATGATATACTTATTAAACATTGATTTTAACTATTTTAACCATTCTTTAAATAAATTAATAATAAATGTCCTAATCTAATCCAAGTGGGCCTAAATGGTCATATTTTATTCCTAAGGTTGTTTTTTGTCGAATTACACTTATCCAATAGAATTAGGACTTGTTTTAGGGTAATAATAATATCATTTTTACCCTTAATTACCCTATTTACTTTTAACCGTGGTAAATAAAAGTAAAAAGTTAATATTCACCAAAAATATTTTCATCTCATTGAACAACATTTTACTTAATGACATCAACCGTGTCTATTGGATTTTTGAAATTCCACTCACAGAAGCGGTAAAATTATGTTTTAAGAAAAATTCAGTTATTTAACTACCACTTAGTGGTTTCACTATTCATCAAAAAAATGAAAGTTTCCAGAAAAATACAAAAAATTAGTCCTAAGATATATTTGATATTATGAATTCAAAAATGATGTCTATTTTATCAAATTCAAAACATATCAGTTACATTAACTAATTTAAAAATAAATTCCCATCGTCAAAATAAATAGCATGTTTTTATGAGATAATAATTATCAAAAGATTGACACTTGTTTATAACTGGTTTAAATGTGAAATGACATCCAATAACCAACATTGTATTAAATTGTAAAAATATATTCTAAATATACTTTAAAACCCTGAAATTAATAATTTATCACTATTAATTATTTCGATTGAAAAAGTTGCTTTTAATTAAAATTTAGTAATTTTCACTATTCATCAAAATATTAAAGTTATCCGAAAATTACCAAAATTTCACCCTAAGCTAATTTCGATATTCCGAATCCAAAAATGAAGTCCATTTTGAAAAATAAAATTTTCAAAAATTTTAAAAAATGGTTTTTACTATTCATAACGGCTAGTTTTAAAAATATTTTAATAGCATATCGTTGTTTAGTTAAACTCGGTATTGCGTACTACACATGCTATCGAGGAAGGTCGTGATTGCATGTAATGCAAGGCAAGTCAATTATGCGTGTTGTGCAAGCTCCTTTTGGTGTAGCGTACAACACAAGACATTAATGAAAAGAATATTTTTCATAAAATCTCGGGGTGTTACATATTAAACATATCGCCATGGCTTTGACCAATAGAGTATAGTGAATTTGGTATGAAATTATCCAAAACCCAAACATAATTGTCTCATGAGAATACCGATGCATCGAGGGTCTATAGAGGTCCCTAAACGATACTTAAAAAAGTCCAATGAATTTTTATTATGAAAGTGTTAAAACATAACAAACATAAGCATTCATATTAAAACTAGAATGCGAAATATCAATACTTTAACCATAAACTATAAATGGTATAAAAATAGCACATCCAAAATAAAACATATCATAAAACTTCAATAAAATATGTAGTATTATGTCATAATATATTAACCTTAATTAAGTATAAAATACAATAATGGATGATGACATCGATGAAAACGATCTTACAAAATCATTAATTTTTCTTACTAATATCCCTTTTTTAATTTAAATAATTATAAAGCCTGCATAAATTTAAAATAAAAAATTTCCTTTTAAAATAACCTAATAAGATTTTAAGGGAAGCTTAAAGATGTTAAGGTGTCATAAAAGAAGAAAATAGCTCCTCGCATAGTATAATTTAAAAAACATTCTTTCCTAAATTTGTAGAAATGGTCATATAGTACCTCATTTGGAAAATGACAGAAAGATTCGTTTTAAAAAATTTATAAATTATCAAACATAGGTATAAATGAATTTCAATAATAGTCTAGGAATATAAATATTCATTTTAAATACATTTCTAGGAAACATGGATGTAGATGATAAATATTTCCTAGTATATACTTATGTATAAACAATCTCGGATAATAATGAGATTACAAAATAAACTATTACATGAGGTCTGATAATCTCTATGTGTGTATGAAAATCCTTTATAATATTTTTGAACAAGTTATTTACTTATATTGGAATCATAATAACATTTATGATATCATAAATGATTATTTTATGACTTTATATTTCTATTTTATTAGCATTTCTAAGTTAATGCAACATTTCCGATAATAATAGATTTGTTTATCATACATGTTTTGAATTTTTATTCTTGATAATATTACATAGATCAGGATTTAAATACTTTAATAATGTATAATATTATTTTCATATCATATATATTCATAATATAAATATATATGATAGATAGATATATGAAATGGAATTCACCGTTCATAGAGACCGTAGGCCATACGTACGCATGATAGTTGTCTCTATTTTCATATCCTCTAGATGTAAGTGAATGATATATATATATATATATATATTATTTTACTAGCCTTATTATGTAATATATTTTATAATTATTCATAATATATATTTTATAATCATTCTTGGATGGTGGACATGGAAGATGAGTCTAATCGCGTAGTGGAGATGGTAAGCCGTACATACACATGAGCGACGATATCATTTCCTTATTGGATAAATGATATAAATGTGGATGGTATATTATTTATAAAGAATTATAATCATGTAATATTCATTATTAATGTCTATTATATTCATCATTATACCCATCCAAATAATGTAATGTGGAATAACAAATTACATCACGGCGTGGAGAGGGTAAGCCATGCGTACGCAAGAATGGTGATATTATTATTTTTTGGATGGATAAAATGATGAATATAGATTTACCATGATTATAATAAAATATAATTATATGTATAATATTGTATTTATTGATTTGGTATGGAAACAACATAGAAAGAGAAAGTAGAAGAATAAAATAATTTTGAAAAAAGGGATAAAATGATTACATCTTCGTCGGTTGTCTCATTTTGATTTGCACAAGATGACTCCTTAAGTTTTTTTATGCCCAAAGTGTGGATATAGAATAAGGTGAGGGAATTTTTGAGGAGATTTTATTGTGGTTTTGCTGATCCAAATGACTTTTGAGGTGTGAATAAAAGAGAAGGAGAAATGCCCTTTTATAAGAGAGGTTATGGGAACTTTAGGAAAATCCTAAAATATTAATTTATGATAAATTTATTTTCGGTTTCTAATGAATCAAAAGTGAATTATTTATAGCTTAAGATGAGTATGGGTCTAAATAATCTAAAACAATTGGTATTAGACATCTTTAGGTCCTAAATTTAACCTTATCTTTTGTATTTAACCCTTAGTTAAAAACATTAACTCTTACCATGTCTTCTTGTATTTTCATAATATATGGTAAATATATTTACTATAAAATGAAAAGAGAACATAAATTGGATTATTAATTGAAATTTAAACAATATATAAGTCATTTTGCAGAATATTATTTTTCAGGACTATTATATCATTTAATAAAATAGTATTTTTTTTAAAACCCATTTATGTCAATTTTGACCCTATTTAGTAATTGATTTTTTTATGGAATTAATAACATGATTCCTTAAAAAAGGAATTAAATCAAATATAATATATAATAATAATCCATAAAATTCGTGTATGGCATAAAAAATTCATATTACATTTATTTTAATATTTATAATATCATTTATCTGATTTCTTCATTAATAAAGAAACAACTACATCATTATTGTGTCATAAATAAATTTATTTATATAATGTAAAAAAATTACAAATAAAAATACATGATGTGGTAAATTTTTTTAGATTTCTTAGTACTATTTATTTATTAATATTTCACTCATATACCTATAATTAGAATTGTTTTAGTAATAAGATACATGTTTATGTTATATTTCCCTTTACATTAAATTAATTATTATAACATTTCATTTTCACACCCAAGTGAATCCATGGGATCCTATAATTGACCTAAGGATTACCATGGTTTTCCATATATCATACAATAGGATTAGGACATTTATTAATGTGGTTTTTTATTATTATAATATAATCTTTTACCCTTATTTACCTGATTTACCCTTTAACCATGGAAAATAAAAATAATTACTCAACATACTATTCCTAATATCAAAAAACAAAAGGAATCTATTTAAACAATTTATACCTTCTTATTACAAATATTGAATCCATTTTTTGAAATTTGAAACAATTAATTGGTAGAATTTAATTTAAAATTAATACTCGTTGTCAAAACCATTAAGTTGGTTTTTAAGAAATAAATTCTATCAAAATATTTACATGTATTTATGTACTATTTCAATGTAAAATTGCTTAAAATTTACATAATTGGATTAAATAATATAAATATAATATTATTGTACATTAAATTTACAAAAACTTATAATTAAACACTATATATTATTTCTATTAAAAAACAGTTTTTAATTAAAATTTAGTATTTCTCATTATTCATCAAAATATGAATGTTATGAGAAAAGTACCAAAAATTTATCCAAATTAAATTTTATGTCTCTCTTATAATGAAAACCCTATTTCTTCAAATTGAATCTATAAAAGTGTCAAATAATATATTTTAAAAGGATTCTCTATTAAAATGAGGGAAAACTATATTTTTTGCAAAATACTTCTTTTATCTGAAAAATTGAATTTGTCCTTATATTCTGTCTAAGAAACACATAAGATGAATGTTAAAATTATTTTGAATATATAAAAGTCAAAATTTTGTTAATATTATTCATAACCGTTTTTAAATGGCTATTTTGATAGGTCATAGTATGCTTGAACTTGGTTTTGGTTGTAGAGAAAACTATTGAATTATAAGAAGAAGTGTATCATGAAATATTATGGTGTTACATTATCCACTCCTTCAATAACCTAAATCCTCACAGTTTAAAATCTGGATTTAATATTAGGGGTTTGATATTTCAAAATATCTTAGTTGAAATACAACATCAAAAAATGGATTAAAGAGACAACTATTTTAAAATAAATAAATGCCAGTATGAAGGTTACTGAAAATAACACATACTAGGGTTCCATATAAGAAATCATGGACATGAAAGAAAAATCTAACCATCATTTTCTGGTGAATAGTGATATAAGAAATGTTTACGAGAAACATAGAAATATGAAAGCCATAAATCTGTGATAATCCAAGGGACCATTTGATTCATCACAAAAGAATGTAATAGGAAAGCATTTTTGTTTTTCAAGATCCTTTCGCTAATGTTAATGAACATGAGAAGAAATACATACTTTATTTTAGTACAATCCCACCATTGGTCATGCCTTGATCAATTTCCACTTCATCAGTTATTCAAGGAAATAATGTTGTATTTTTCATTCCTGAAGTGTTGAAATATCATGTGATCCATAAATAGAATGATATGTCATTCCATCTGTCTCAAAAAAAGTGTTAGCATTGGTTATCACATATTCATTGGTCCACCTATCGGGATATAATACATTAATCTAAGAAACATCTTGTAAATTATAACTTATACTACCCATAAATTTATAACCTTAGAATCCTTCCAAAAACTAAAAATCTACATCTTTAGAAAGAGGTGAACCAAATCGTCTTAGCATTAATCTCCCATATCTCATAGGGAAGTTCTTGGTTGTCACATTTCAAACATGTGAACACCTTCATCATGTATTCTCATGAGTCACAGTGACAACTTGAATAATCATAGATCCTTATTGAAGACATGCATGATTTATTTTTCTAAAACACAGTGTTTTATTCCTTAAGTCACAAAAATTTGTACACTTCATCCATGATATCATAACCCTATTGTCAAAAAATAAATAATTTGTTCTCAAGAAACTAGAATCACACAATTTACTTATTCAAATCCAATATATATTTATCCAAACATAATTATAAATACATAATGAACATATTAAGGGTTATCTTTACCTTAATCATATGTTCTCCAAATATAATATTACCCTTAAATCAATTTTCATGTCCACTATAACTATTCAACATATTCATGAAAATACTTAGCGAAAAAACATAAATTGAATACTCATTATAGCATTCATCATTCATAATTTTTGAATCTAAATACATAAATACATCAATAATTCAAATTTACTTATAGGCATGGAATACGTCTTTCCTTTTTGTAGAGGTATATTCTTATGTATGGGCATTGAGTTAGGGAATGACCAGGATTTCCATAGATGATACATCAAACTTCAGAGAAATTGGTCACTCAATGACCCTGTTTCTTGTAGAGATAACATCTTCCCCTCTATTTGAGGTATTCCTCAAGGTTATTCTTCCCTTCCTCTAGACTCACAGAAAGTCGAATCTTTTTTCCTCTACGATTATTAATATTTTAACACTTGTAAAATTTCATCTTCCTCTTACGCATTGTTCTAGGAAAGTCTTCAAATATCACATTATTAATCTTATATCGTGATAATTGATTTGGTATAATCACAATATCTTTATCTCCATTTATTATCTAATATTGTTGCTCAAAATCACCAAATTTTTCATCTAACTCAATGCTAATGCAATTTCATATGGTTTCCTACATTATCTAAGACCATAAAGCACTGGTGAGAAACACATCTCATTGAAGAAACCCACATAATCAAGGGTAGGTAATTTCAATCTATATCATCTTAGGTATAATTCTAGGTTATTTTTAATCCTTACAAAATCATAGGGGGTTCCTCTACACTTATCCGCAATGTCTATCATAGGGTTATAATCTCTAATCTATGATTTCTAAATCTATTTACGAGGTTGTTTCTAAACTTTCTTTGATACCAACTATAATTCCATGACCCCAAAATCTCGGAGCCGGTGCATTATTTTAATACATTAAAATGATTACCAGGAATAATGTCCCAAAGTACTGATCAGTTTAGAAGTCTGGGAAAATAGATTACATAAATGAACTTTACATCAAAATTTCTAACATAAAACATAGTATATATAATCCTGTGAGAACGCCATTATTCTCCTAGCTTAACCCTATATAACAAAAACACTTCTTGGCATCCAGGGAGAATAAAACATAATAAGGGGGCGAGCTTAAATACTCATTAAAGATAAATAATATAGTGGAAGCTATCAGAAATAAACATAAGCTTTTAATCAAAGGTACAAAACTAAAACACAATCCTTTTAAAACATTATCTTCAACATAATAT
Organism: Viscum album; assembly: GCA_963277665.1. Taxonomy (NCBI): domain Eukaryota; kingdom Viridiplantae; phylum Streptophyta; class Magnoliopsida; order Santalales; family Viscaceae; genus Viscum; species Viscum album. The sequence goes on along the minus strand of OY728167.1, from coordinate 619,116,141 downwards.
GTAAATAATAAATCAAATAATTCGATTTAAACATTCACATGGATATTCTACAAGTCGAATAATCACATATAAAATCAATAAATAATCTCATAATTAGGGAATGCATAATGTAGGAGATCTTAAACATACCATCAAGGATTCAGCCAAGACACCATACCAAATTAGGTATGAAATTATCCAACAGAAAAACATAATTTTCTCATGAGAATACTGATGCATCGAGGGGATATATCATCCCCACATGACCCTTATAATTTCAAATAATTCCACCTATTAAAGGGGGAAAACATAACCAACATAAGAATTCATACCAAAACTAGCATACAAAATATATATACCTTAACCATAAACTATGAATGGTATCAAAATAGAACATCCATGGTCAAACATATCTAAAACATTCAATGAAATATAGAATATTGTATCATAATATATTTACCTTAATTGAGTATAAAATAAAACAAAGGATTTTGACATAGATGAAAGTGATCTAACAAAATCATTACAAACACTTTTAGTAATATCCCTTTTATACTTTGAAATCATTTGAAAGGCTACATAATTATAAAAGAAAAAAATTACATTCAAAATGACCTAGTAATAATATAAGGGATGATTCAAAATGTTAAGGTGTCATAATGGTGGAAAATAGTCGCTCGTGCCATATAAGATAAAAAAAACTCTTTCCCTAATTTTTTGAAATGGTAATATAGTACCTCATTTGGAAAACAAGAAAAATATTCCTTTAAAACATTTTATAAAAAGTAAAACATGGGTATAAATGAATATAAATAATAGTGTAGGAATAAAAATATTATTCTGAAATACATGTATATGAAACATGGATGGGGATGATAAATATTTTAGAGTATATACTTATGTATAAACAAACTCATATAATAATTTGATTGAAAAATTAACCCTTACCATAGGTCTGCTACTCATTGTATGAATATGAAACTCATTTATGATTTTTTAAAACTTATTATTAACTTATATCATAATCCTAATAACATTTATGATATCATATATGATTCTTTTATGACTTTAGATTACCTGTTAATTAATAATTCTATGTCAATGCAATATTTCAGGTAATAATCGATTTTTTTGTCATTCGTGTTTTGACTTTTTATTCCTGGTCATATTAAAAGATCATGATTTAATTACTTTAATAATTTATAATATGATTTAAATATCATATATATGATAGATAGATATATAAAATGAAATACACTGTTCCTGGAGATGGTAGGTCGTACGTACGAATGAACGTTGTTTCTGTTTTCTTGTCGTATGGAAGTAAGTGAATGACATATATATATATATATATATATATATATTTATTATTACTATTAAAATATCCTTATTATTTCATATATTTCATAATTTATCATAATATATATATTTTTTATAATAATTTTTGGACGGTGGAAACAGAAGATGAGTCTCATCGCATCGTGGAGACGGTAAGCCATATGTACGCACGAGCAGCAATATAATTTCCCTATTGGTTAAATGACACGTAACTGAATTGTATATTAATTAAAAATATTAATAATAATGTAACATAAATTATTTATTACTACTATACTCATCATTATACCCATCCAAATAATGTAATGTGGAAAAACAAATTACCCCACAGTGTAGAGAAAGTAAGTCGTACGTATGCATGCATGGTGATATTATTATTCGTATGATGGATAAAATGATTAGTATAGTTTTTCAATTATTATAATAAAATCTTAGTATATGTATGATACTTTATTATTTACTTTGGTATATAAACAAAATATAAAGAACAATTAGATGAAAAAATAATTTTGAAAGAAGGGATAAAACGATTACCTCTTATTTGGGTGTCTCCTTTTGATTTTTAAAAAAGGTCTCCTAAAGTTGATTTTATTCTAATAGGGTGGAAAATATGATAATTTTATGAAAGTTGTGTGGAGATTTTAGTAGGTTTTTGTTGATCCAAATGTATTTGGATGTGTGAATAAAATTGAAGGAGAAGATCCCTTTTATAAGAGTGGTGATTGGAACTTTGGGAAAAGCATGAAATACTAATTTATTATAAATTTATTTTCGGTTTCTAATTGCTAAAAATTGTGTTATTTATAGGTTAATATTAGGATGGATCTAAATCCTCTCAACCAATATGTTTTATACAAGTGTTGTTAATGAATTTAACCTTATCATTTATTTTTTACCCTAAGTTAAAAACCTTAACTCTTACCTTGTCTTCTTGTATTTTCATAATGTATGGTTAAAATTGTTACTATAAAATCCACGAGAAGCAAAAGATGATCATTAATGACATTTTTAACATTATATAATTCAGTTTGATGAATATTAGATTTTTAGGACTATTATATCATTTAATAAAAGAGTATTTGTTTTAAAAACTCATTTATGTCCATATTGATAGTCTTTAGTAATTTATTTTTGTTCAAGTCCTAAAAAATTGATTACTTCAAACCAAATATATTACCTAAAATATAATATTTCATAATCATTCATAAAATTCTTGGATGGCATAAAACATTCAAATTAATTTTATTTTAATATTTATAATATCATTTGTTTGATTCCTTCGTTCATAAGGCAAGCACTACATCATGATTTTGTCATAAATAAATGTAATTATTTAATATAAAAAAATACCATGATGTATAAAATATTTTAATATTCTTATATAATATTTATATTTATATAGATCAATTATATAACTCAAATTAAATTTTTTTTAGTAATAAGATATTTTTTATGTTATATTTACCTTTACTTTTAATTAATTATTATAACATGCCATTTTCACACTAAGTGGCTCCACGGGGTCCTAAAATTGACAACATTATACTCATGGTATGCCATATATTATAAAATTATTTTCCATTTAATATGGTCCCAAACACATTTATATAAATGATAAGATGTGGTTGGGTCTAAAAACTCTCAACCAAGTGGTTTTAGACAATTATAGGTCAAAAAATTAACCTTATCTTTTAGACTTAACCCTTAGATAAAAAGATTAACTCTTACCACATCTTTCTGAATTTTCACAAGATATGGTTACTATAGTTACTATAAAATTCAAAGAGATCCATAATTGGATGATTAATGAAAATTTTAACATTATATAAGTTATTTTTCTTAATCTTATATTTTTAGGACTACTATATAATTTAATAAAATAGTATTTGTTTTAAAAAAGAATTCATGTTAATTTTAACACTATAATGTAACTGATTTTTAATGTCATAAAAACATGATTACTTTGAACCAAAGGCATTAAATGAAAGATAATATATCAATATCAACCAAAAAAATTTGTGGATGACATCAAAATAATAAAATTATCTTTATTTTAATATTTTAATATCAATATTTTGATTCCTTTACTAACGATGCAATCAATACATTATCATTGTGTCATTATTAAATTTATTTATTTAATATATAAAAATTATAAATAAAATATCATGATATAGAAAAAAAAATTATTTTTCTAATGACTATTTATAGTCAAAAATATCATTTATATAACCCCATATAAAAATTGTTTTATTAAAATATTCATGTTTATGTTATTTTTCTCTTTACATTAAAATAATTATTATAAATTGTCATTATCAGTCCCAGGTGGATCCATGGGGTCCCAAAATATACCCAAGTATGTACTTGGTTAGAAATATCTCATCCAATAGGATTATGAATTGTGTTAGGATAATTTTATATTATTATAATATTATTTTGTACCCTTATTTACCAGATTTACCCTCTAAACATGGTAAATAAAATAATTATTGAAGTTACTTTTCATAATGACCCAAAAAAGGTAACTATTTACACAATTAGTTCCTTTTGATTTCAGTTATAGAATATATTTTTTCAAATTCAAAATACATAATATGCATTAATTAATTTAAAATTAATTCTCGTTGTCAAAACCAAAAAGTGGGTTTTTAAGAAGTAATAACTATCAAAATATTGACAAGAGTTTATTTGTAATTTAAAAGTGAAATTACATAAAATGACCATAATTGGATTAAATTATAAAAATATAATCCAATTAGACATTAATACTAATTAAATGTACAATTTAAATCTATAGATAAATTAGATTAAAACATAGTTTTGAATTAAAATGCAATATTTTTCACTATTAATTAAAAATGATCTTTATTAGAAACAAAATCGTCCAAAGTAAAATTTTATGTCCCAAGTCTAAATAATTATTTTACTTTTTGAAATAGAACATATAAAAGTGAGAAAAAAATATATTTAACAAGGGTTATCCATTAACAGGCGATAAAACTGCATTTTTAGAGAAGCACTTCTTTTATTTGAAAAATTGAATTTGTTCTTATATCATATCTAGGAAACATATAAGATGAATTTTAAACATTACATTTATATATAAAATATATTTTTCATTAAATAAAAATCCACAATGTGTGATATGATTTTATAAACATAGTTATTCTCTTTTAAATAGGATTTCATAAGAACATACCATGTATATTCAATTGGTTTTTATTTCCATTTATATTAAATTTATTATACAATGAATCATTATTTAAACATGTGTAAAAAATATTTAAAAATTCAGTTGATATTATTCATTCCTTCCATTTCAAAGGATATGTGTTAAATACCATTTAAAATTTTAATAATTAATGTATTGTTTTTTGACACAACTCAATGTTGTGTGAAATGTAAGATTTTAAAGAAACTCGTTATTGTGTGTCCAGTACGATATCTGAAAAATAATCCACATTAACATAAAATTAATATCTTATTTATAATTATTAATAGATATGAAAAGGTGTTATTATATAAATACATGGGTCGTTACATCATTCCCCCATTTTAGAAATTTTATACTCGCAATTTTAAAATTATTCTCATAAACTTCATTGATATCCCCACATATGAAAAAGAGTCAATAAAAATACCACTTTAATTGAACGAAATATGAGTACAAAGGTCACCTGAGAAAACACATAATAGGATTCCATCGATTAAAACATAGATATGGAAGAAAAACCGGCCATCATGTTCTAATAGAGAGTGATAGAGAACACGATCTAGAGAAAGTCAACTACCAAAAAAACCATAAACATGTAATGGGTTAAACAATATTTTATTCCCTATTAGGAAAAATAAATTGAAAATATTATTTTGTTTTAAGTTACTTTTCATAAATTTGAGGAATATATTTATGAGATTGAAAATTAAAATAAGTAAATATACATACTTTTCAAGTAGAATTTAATCCTTTAATAAATTTCTACCATAAATTCATATTTTCTCAAAAGGATAAGAATTCAAGATGATTTGGTCACACCTGAAGAGCTAGAATCAGCTTCTGGATAATCCCATAATCCACAAAATATGATCTATATATTTACCCTATATATAGACATTAATCAAAACCAAAATGGTTAGTACGAGATCAGATAATCAAAAAAAATGATAATCCTTTATAAAAAGAAATACTACTCTTAATCTCCAAAATTAAACAAACAGTACCCAATGTTAAACAAGGAAAATTCAATACAAAATTGTCCTTAAAATTACTCAATATAATCCAAACTTATACTGAATCCCAAAACTAAAAGGAATTTGATCAAATATTCTTCCATGATAAATCTTAACATTTATCTCCAAATAACATCGACTACTCTTATAGTCTCATACAAAAATGTAATGAACCTAATCATATATTATCCATGATAGGTTAATCATTTACATAAAATACCCCAAATCACCATATGTACATAATAAAAAAATAGATGAAATTCAACCATTAATCCTCAAATTAAATACTGTAGTATTATATTTTTCTTAGGTAATAGTGTTCCCAAAAGAGAGAACATCTTATAAAGTAACATTTATCACTTAATCACCAAATCATTTTCCCATACTAAGTATATCCATTTGATAAAACATAATCTCCAAAAACTAACTTATTCTTGATCCATAGAATCATTTAACTAAAAATAACAAGTCATACTAACCAGGGACTTCACGTAGTCCTTGTGTAGGTGATAAATCTAAGTCGCACATTGGTTCTGAGATCGATTCTCACAGCTATGTCCGACGCGACGGGTTGTCACACGGTATGCGTGTTTTCATTTTTAAAAAATAGTATAATTCTAATAACATTGAAAAAATGAGATAAAATCCTAAAAAATAACCATAACATATTTTAACCTCAATGGTTATCTCATAACTCACATTTTTCATCGCAAAAATTAATAACCCATAATTTCTATAAAGGTTATTATCTCTAAAAATACCGTTAATCACCTTGAAATTTCATAACATAAGCCTAAAAAGGAGTTTCTATGTCATTGAACTTATAATATAACTTAAAAATTTAAACCCATGATGATAACCCTAACCCTTAAGAAATTATCATAATCTCTAATGTTGTCTAAACCGACCTTTGATACAAACTATAATGCCCCAGCCTTAAAAACTACATAATCGTGAGTTAAATCGAGAATTAAAATTGAGTATCTTTTTAGGTATAGAGTTTTATAGTATTAAGAAATAAATATTACATAACATCTCAAAATTATGATGGTAGACTCTTCTACTCAATACCATCTTTTTTCTGAATAATAAAACTTCTTAAATAATATAAGAATTATTTTCTTGATAAATATCTTCTTGAATTCCACGTTTATCTTACACTTCCTTATTCCCAGTAAAAAACATTTCAAAAACATGGGATGATCATATAAATCTCACTAAGGGATATAAAATAATGAAAAGAAACATTAGTCCATGAATACATACAAATCAATAAAATCATACTTTTTAATCATAAAACATACATCATTCAACATACCTCATGAAATAAACAGATTTATGAATAACATGTCGAAATATTAAATCAATAAGATAACTTGTGGTATCCATAACATACATACATTGTAGCTTTCATTGCTACATAGGGAGTTATGTTTGGAATACCCATAATAGTATATTCCTTAATTCTATTAGGAGAAACATAAAAATTTATCTTTGTCACGTTACCCAATGCATTGGAGATATATCATGGGCTCACCTGCCCTTAGTTTATCACAGAACCACCCATATGCATAATCAATTCCCAAGAACCATAACATAATCAAAACACATAAAAAATTATAAATGAAAGATAATATTTCCACATTGTGATCACAATATATCATTTTATGTTATTGACATAATAAATGATTTCTCAAAACCATTTCCAATACCAAAATACATAAAAAGATTATATGGTATTTATTCTCCTTTTAAAAACATTGTGTCTTTTTAGGGAAGCCAAATATCAAATAATGCATGTGGATGTGAAAATGTCATTGTCACCACGTACGTTAAAAAGAAACATTATTTTTTTTTCATTTATAAAAGTGATTTATAGAAAAAGAATCCTTTTGAAAAACATTGAACTAAATTAATAGAAAAATTGTATAATTATAAACTATATAAAATATGGTGGTGTACTACATCAAAATATGACTCTATGAAAGGAGGTTAAGATGAAGTCCCTTACAAACACAATTTCTTAAATGAAATAGATAGATTGTGTGTATTGCCAATAAGTAAAAATAATTAATTTACAAATAAAATATATGAAATCAAAATTTATTTATTACATAATAGCAGGAAAAAATTAAAAAGTACAAGATTAACTCAAAAATGGAAATTGGGTTAAGAAGTTCCCTTACGAAAATTCGACAGCCTAACAACATCAATTAAAAATTCAGAAAATGAGATTATGAGAGAGAGAAGGGTATCTCAACACATGGAAATAAAATTTACATCAATAAGTTTATATCAGAACATATAACAACATAATAATATGTAAATAATAAATACATAAGATTAAATAAGTATTTGACTAAAAGAGGAGGGTGAAAGGTTCCCTTACCTTGAGTTCGGCATGTCTTCTTCATTCATTATCTCCCTAAATAAAAAACATAAATTAATTTATAATTTCATAAAAAACATTTTCATGATTATTTTACTTTTATATCACTTATTACCTTTTTATAACAATCATATAATTGTTCACTTTCATATGAGTTGTTTTGTTGATGTTCGGTACATAAATCAAATATTAACATGTTAAAATTAAATTTTTTCATGTAGTCAGAAGTCCATTATCTCCAAAATATTATTAGTGATTTGAATATCATATATGTCTAGTGTGTATATATATTTATTATAGTCCATAACATTTGGAGATAAGAAATTAAATGCACTGTTCATGGAGACGCTAAGACGTATGTACGAATGAATGCTACTTTCATTTATTTTTCATATTTAATGTACTGAAAAATAAATGATACAGAGTTATATTATAATTATATTATAATATCATATTTTATAGACATTATATAAGTTCATTAACACCATCATTTATACATTCAGTGTATGGAATGAACGATTCATATCACTTTGAGGGGTGGTCGTCTGCACTTCCTCAAATGAAATTATCGTATTTACACATTATGGAAAGCATAAAGGTATGATGTAAATGAAAAATAAAAACTCGTAGATACAATATAAATATAAAATATATCATTTATAAATAAATTTCTGTCATAATTTCCATCAAGATATGTGGTAGGGGAAAATTGAACAATCATCGTTTCGTTAGGAAATTGTTCATCGTACACAGAAACACTATGATTATATCCATTAGATGGAGGTGTATGTAATTTTAGTTAGAATAAATCTTATAAAAACATTATAATATAATAAGGATACTGGTTTTTCTATGTTATGAATGAATAATAAGATCATAGGGAATGGATAAGGAAAATAAAAGAATAAAACTTGAGAGAAGATGTTACCTCTAAATCGGGTAACATATTTTGATTTGAGCCAAAAGGATTTATTTAATTGACTTATACACAAGGTAATGATTATATGGGGAAGTTACGAATTTTTTTATCTTATTTTATCTTAATTTTTATGAACAAATGGGGTTGAGATGTGTGATTATGTGTGTATAGTTGATGCCCTTTTATAAGACGGAGGAGGGGCACTTTAGGAATGTTTTGATGTATTATTTTATTATAAAGTTATTTTCTTTTTCAAATGGTTCCAAACCCATTTATTTAATATATAATATGATTTTGGGTCTATAAAATCTAAAAAAAAGGTTTTAGACAATTTTAGGTCACAAAAGTAACCTTATGTTTTAGCTTTAACCCTTAGTTAAAACATTAACTCTTACCATGTCTTCATTCATTTTCACAATATATGGTTACTATAATTTGAATAAAATTCCAAGAGAACCATAATTGGATCTCTAATGAAATATTTAACATTATATATGTTATTTGGATGAATATTATATTTTTAGGACTATTATTTCATTTAATAAAATAGTATTGGTTTTAAAAACACATTTTTGTCCATTTTGATACTATAAAGTAATTGATTTATGTTAAATTCATAAGAACCTGATTCCTTCAATAACAATGAATTAAAATAAATATTATATGTCAATATCATGCATAAAATTAATTTATGAAATAAAAATCATCGAAATATATTTATTTTAATATTTATAATATCATTTATTTGAATCCTTTATTAATAAAGAAATCAATGTATCATCATTGTTTTATAATTAAATCGATTTATTTAATGTATAAAAATATTAAATAAAATATCATGATTTATTAAAAAAAATTTCTTTCTAATTACTATTTATAGTGTAATATATCAGTTATATAACCCCATATAGACATTGTTTTATTAAAAGATACATGTTTATGTTATTTTTCACTTTACTTAAAATTAATTATTATAAAGTGTCATTATCACTCCTAAGAGGATCCATGGGGTCCCAAAATCAAACCAAGGAGGACCTTGGTCTGAAATATCTTATCCAGTAGGATTTGGACTTCTGTTAGGGTAATTTTATATTATTATAATATTATTTTTTACCCTTAATTAACAGTTTTAACCTTTAACCAAGCTAAATAAAATAATTACTGAAGATACTATTCAAAATTTCCAAAAATAAAAGGTAAATATTAACACAATCTGGACCTCATTATTCCAAATATGGAATCTATTTTTCTAAATTCGAAGCACAGAATTATTGGTAATTAATTTAAAATTACTTCCAGTAGTCAAAACAAAAAAAATGGGTTTTTAAGAAGTGATAAATATCAAAAGATTTACTTGTGTTTATATATAATTTAAATTTGAAATTACTTAAAATGAACATAATTGGATTAAATGATAAAAAGATAATCCAATTTAAATTTAAAACCGATTAAAATTACATTCTAACTATATAAATAAATTAGTTTAAAAGATAGTTTTGAATTAAAATGCAATATTTTTCATTATTCAGTAAAAACAGTATTTTATCAGATAGATACCAAAATTTCATCCAAAGTTAATTTTGATGTCCTTTTTATAAAGAAGAATTTTATTTTTTCAAATATAACATATAAAAGTGACAAACACTATATTTAAAATTTGTTCTCCATCAAAAGGTAGTAAAAATAAATTTTTACAAAAATACTTATTTTATTCGAAAAAATGAATTTATTCATATATCATATCTAGAAAACATATAATATTATTTTAAAAAATTACATTGAATATATAACATATATGTTTCATTAAATAAATATCCATAAATAGTGATATGATTTTATAAACAAAATTATTCTCTTTTAAATTGGTTTTCATAAAAACATATCCTTTATATTCAATTTTTTTTTATTTCCATTTATACAAAATTTGGTAACAAATGAATCATTATTTAAACATGTATAAAATAAATTTCAATATTTAGGTTATATTATTCATTCTCACCATACAAACGACTATGCGTTAACTACTATTTAAAATAATAATAATTATTTTATTACTTTTTTTAACAACTCAATGTTGTGTGAAACGTAATATTTTGGAAAAACTCATCGTTGCGTGTGGAGTACGCTGTCTTAAAAAGATTCATCTTTAATGTAAAATAAATATATTATTCATAAATATTAATAGATATTCAAAAAATTTATTCTATAAATACCTAGGTTGTTACAATACCATTGGATGATGTATTGTTTTCCACAAACTCTGATAACCTGATAGTCAACCTCGATCCCAAGAAAACAATTCCAAGATATATCCAATATTATTTTGTACAACATTTAGTAGTTTACAATGAATTTTTATTTCCTTGTTCCAACTCAACTATTTATTCTTTAATCACATTGTACTAATCATTCCAATGAAGGATGATACCTTAGAATTATTATATCGTGTGTTTACATCGGTTTTTATTTATACTTTTTCTTGTAATTGAAACAATCTAATTCAAATTTTTTTGGGATTTGGTGTTTTTTTAGATATTCAGTTTAGGGATATATATTACATTTTATATTTTATAACATATCTTTCATTTTATCAGAGTGAATTTTTTTTATATTGAATATTATTTTTTTGTTACTAAGTGAGATAATCAAAAAAATTGAGATATAGTGATCATTTATATGTTGAGGGAGGGATAACTCCTCCAGTGATAAAAGAATATTTTTAGTTTGGTATTATACCTAAATGTATAGTGGATTAGTTTCTATTTAGTATTATACATGTCATATAATTCAAGCACTAATGCCTTGGTTATATTTCTTTTATTAATAACCCTATATAGAACCATGATATGTTTGGGCATGATAATAATTATATTAGAAATAATGTTATACGACATAAATATCATTTATGGTATTTGAGAACTTTTTAAATTGTGGAATTTTATAATAGATATCGTTTTTATTTGTAAACAAGAGAGTGTGTGTCAGAGTATGCTTCCAGGACCAAGGGATTATAAAGGTATTAATCTAAGAATAATTTATGATGGAAACATTTTATCTATAAGGTTTTAGTGGATACACAATGGGAATTGATTTTGGGAAGTGATTATTCTTATCTAAAACATAACCTGTGTCATAGTCTTCCAAAATATAATTGGGAAATTGGTAATTCATGGTCTAAATACAACCTAGATGTTCATAGAGGATATAATTTCACTTAAATATATAAATGGGATTTCCAGTTGTTGAACTCATTATTAGTTTTATTTATGAGTTTTGGAATTATCATATATGTTAAGGGTCTTTAAAATTTATAAAAATATTATTATCAATGGTATGGGTGGTTAGAGTGTACAAGGATTCAATATATGCATGAAACATATTCCCTAATTATATTTCTACATTGATTCGTGATTTTTTGTGGATATGTTGTCGTATAAGATGTGAGATGTTATAAAAAGAGGGTGTCAATGATCTAGGGATAATTGGTGTGATATAGAGTATGAAATATATATTTTCTTCATAGACCATCATATTGGTTAATGTATGTGTAAGAAAATAATTACACACCCTATGTTAAATTCATATAGATTCGAATAGAAGTTCATTCCATATATTGGATGAAAATAGAATACCCACTAACAGTGTCTACACTACACTCACCTATTTTGGTGAAGTTAAGTAATGACATAGGAAGGAAGAGTCCATTTTAGATACTCCCGCATTGTTGATGAGTAGAATGTTGGTATCCTAATTATTATGAATTAGTTGGAAACAATGGTTAGGTTATGGTATTGGATTTCTTATTGATGATGAGGTTTCTATCAAAAATAGTTGAAAGAACCAACCTGTGTGGAAAGTAGGGAAAAAATTGAGTAGAAATTTGAAATTCATATCATAATATGAGAATGTATTTTTTTCACTATATACATACAAAATAAAATATATTCAAGGTAATTTTAAGGAATACATTCATTATCTTGAAGTCTGACTCAAAGTTAATCCTTAAATAGAAGATGTTATACAACCCATCCTCTATTTCAAGACGACTAATAGGATTGGGTGTTTTAGTGTATTGAAAAAATTCTCCCTTGGAGATGATAAATTGGAGGACCCTATCATGAATTCAGGATCATGTTGTGAGGGACTTGAATAGGCATAGTTTATTTAGAAAACATGAAGATGAGAATATTTCATATGAGGGAATTACTATTTTCCATTAGAAACCTAGTCGTCAGAACTTCCTTGAAAATGATATCAGGTCCAGGTATTTTTAATGGTGTTTTTTCCCATATTAAAATAATTATTTATTATTTGGAGAGGTATATTTTTCTTAAATTAGTTAATTAGTATGGACAACACAAATTTTTTCATGTACAGGATAATATGAGGGTATTTTAGAGATAGTTGTCATGTGTAACCACATTTTCTCATATGATGAGATTGATGTTTTTTCTTAATGTTGGGGAGATTCCTACCCACATCAAAAGGTATATAGTGTAATATATTAAATGATGTATTGAATGATTTGATTGAAATTCTAAATATAGACTACTAAAGGGAATCATAGTCCTTTATATGGAATTAACAGTTGATTGGTGTGATTATACCCATCTCATGGAAAACAAATTTGATGATTGATGATATTTTTTCATTTGTTTATGTTTTTCCCTTGAATTTTTTTTAATACGTGTTGGGTATAAAAAATTTGGGTTCTCTGAATAGTCAAGACTAACTTCATATGGTTATTATAGGTTGTTCCATCCGATGAGAAATGATGAGATGTTGGGAAGTTAGATTAGGTTGCAGATTTATTTGATGTGGTCATAAATATCATTCATTATAATGAAATTACCAACAAAGTAGTTCATATTCAATAGTAGTGAAAAGATTCCATTTGAAATAATATTATAGATAGGTATTTTTCACGTATTCTTATGATGATGTTTGAAAGGTCAATGATACTTTCATGAAACAATGTAGGAGTATTCGGTGTAGATATTTATTTGTAGAAGTTGGTATATGTTCCAATATATCTTTTTTAAAACATTCTTTTGTGTGTCTTCAGATGATGAAAATATTTACTAAAGTATGAGATAAATTTTGGGATACATCATTGATGGATTTATTCCTCATGATGATTATCTGTAATGAAATTTGATAGTCTTGATTTAGTATATCATACTACAGTAGTCCATTATGGCATACCCTTCATAGATAAAGGTTGGAGGGTTATGGATTTTTATCATCCCTTATGGTAGGATGACAATATTATAAATAGTGTTTTTTAATATAGAGGTATAGAAATTCTTACCTATGGTGGATGTGTGATTTTAAATTTTTATTATTTAATTATTCATAAGATCCAATTCATTAAGTAATGATATTTGATATTTACCTTCCTATATAGTTTTATACCACCGTATTTATGATCATGAAGACTTACAGTCAAAGGATAAGGATTCAATGGTGGGTTTTTTCTTCAATGGTATCTTCTTGGGAGCTCCACTAAACTATAAACATTAAGAAAATTACATTACTTAATGGAAATTTTTATGGTGGGGAAGTTTTAATGTCCATGGAAATATAAATGATTTTTTTATGAAAAAAATTATATAATATTATATATAATTAATCACATTCAAAAAAGAGAGTCAACTGCAATAATTTATTTCATTAATGGAGATCATTAAATTATTCAGTAAATATTAAATTTAAAATTACAAATAAAAAATTAAAAAATATCCATGTGAAAACTATTACCAACCCTATATACTAAAATTATCTTCCCCACAATTTACACTATATATATGAAATAAAATATTTATAAACTAATCGATTTCATAGAAATTGAAAATATAATAAATTTGGTGGAATTATAGTGAATAATATATGATATATTGATTATTTATTTTAAGTGGTAATGTCATATTTTCAATAGTAATATGACCATTGGAATATTAATGTGACTATTTAAACATTAATTTTACCATTTTTAGAAACAAACTAACTGTTATGAATATTTATACAAAATTTTGAATAGTAATGTGGCCATAAAATGACTAAATTTAATACAAATAATATTTATATATAGTAATTTGATAAAATATACATATTATAGTTCAGTAAAATTAAAAACAACATTAAAAACTCAATGAATGTATACACAATTATTTAAATAAATTATATTTTAATTTATCTTTTAATTTTATTTATTAAAAAATAAAAATATCCCATTTTAGAGTATACTTTTGTAAAAAATATTATTATTTTAATAATAATGACATATAAATTATATGACTGTTTTTTTGGTAATTATGAGAAATACTAAAATTTTTAGGTGAATATTAACAATATAGTTTTTGATAACTATTATGTTGTAAATTACATCATTCATTGTGTGATGAAGACATAATCAACTCTGGAAGTATTTTATTGCCCAAAAAAGTATTTATTTTCATTAATGTGTAATTTAATTCAATTAACAATGTTTCCAAATAAAAAAATCATTTTCCAAATTAGAAAATCTAATGTAATTCATGAAATTATTTTTTATTATTTTCCTACATCACTATATTATTAATCTAATAATTTTAAAATTTAATGTGTTTGAAATTCAAAATATCATGTTATATTATAAAAATAATTTCGAAATAATATAAAATATTACTATAGAATGATTTACCTTGTATATAATAATTTAGTTGACATTTTATCCTTAAAGTAACCCTCCCCCATGTATAAATATCTTTTCCCCCCTCTATTGGAAAACCACTTATGTTCCACATACCAAAGCCATTGATCTAGTAAATTCACATACATGAATCCCCTTAAAATCCTTATTGGTGTTTTAGAGCCACTAAAATCAATGAACTAATTGATTTGTGTTCCTTATAAAAGAATAAACACCGAGAGGATTGTAGTTTTCATGAACATCACTTATCATTTTTCATCTTCTATTCCTATTTATATCTATTCCATTTAAAAAAATATTCAAGAATAATTGAGTAGTATGTTAACAATATATTAATTATTATAACATGATTTAAAAATTATATATGTTCCTTTATTATTAATATTTTG
Source organism: Viscum album (assembly GCA_963277665.1). Taxonomy (NCBI): domain Eukaryota; kingdom Viridiplantae; phylum Streptophyta; class Magnoliopsida; order Santalales; family Viscaceae; genus Viscum; species Viscum album. The sequence goes on along the minus strand of OY728167.1, from coordinate 619,100,206 downwards.
GAATTAATTTTACTTATTTATAACTTTCCTTGATCAATAATAGAGAAAATGAATCAAGATGCATTATTTTTTAAAAAATTTGGTATCAAAATGTTTCACATTAAATGAATGGATTCACGGAATAAAATATAGTAACTAAAATTGATGAAGAGTGTAAAAAATCACTTATATTTAAATTTTTAATTAAAACTTTGATTTATTATCCATGTGTTGAAAAAGTGACAATATATAGCAAGATTTAGGATAATGGGATTTTCAAACTCAACTCTTCATTTTAGGTTATCCTATTTCAAATTATTTTTAGTAAGGATTTTCAACTAATAAACTTAAATTTTCATTTCACAATACGCTATGTTACTATATATTGATATATATGTTTTATTACATTTTCTAAATGAATTAGAATACATTTCTAACGAATTTTTAAAAGGAATTTATTTCTCCAAAACATATCACGGACACAACATGAGTTGTTTATTATCCACCCAAAAATGATTATATTTTATGCCATTTTTTTTACAATATTAATTTTAAAACCCTAATTTGTATTCATGAATTATACATAATGAATTATATATGAAAACCATTCCTTTAAATGTGTGTATTTAATGTTTATGATTGATGTATTCTCCCTTTATAAGTGGTACACAAGATTATGATCATGTTATGACGTGAAATGTGTGTCTAGAATTATACATCCATCCTGTTCATTGGGTAATATGATATATCTCATGAGATAATATATATTATGCATGGACAAGATCCTTTTTTTATTCACAATTAGGATGCTATTATTTATGTAGATATGTTATCCAGGGATATGATATTATATTTTTTCACAACTATGTGTATAATTTTACCACTATTCTAGGATGTTTAATTATTACGAATATTTTACATTCCTTGAATTTATAAAATATGTTCTTTATGAAAATGAAAAATATACTATGATTATAATATTTTGATGTTTATTATGATCAACCATGAACTATTGATTTATATCCATTACTCCAACCCATTTTATTCCTCCACCCATGATATTCCTCCACATACTAGGGTTTTGGCTCACTCATTTTATTGATGTATATCATCAGGTGATTCGATGCACTAAAGAGATTGTGAGTTCTAGTATGATAATAAAAAAGTATTTAAATAGCAATTTGGTATTATTAGGTACAAGTGATATACGTTCCAAATTTACACAATATAAAAATTCTTATGATAAATTATTATATAACTATTATGTGGTTTATCTAAAAAGTGATGTAATAGTTAGGTAAAAAATATTTTGATTTTTGTAGTTAGCATATGATAATAATATAGTTAATTTGTGGATTATGACTAGAAAACATTAGATAAATATATATGGAAAAGACTATGAAGAGTTAAATATCCTATGTTTTGTTGGTGTATATGAGTGTGCAATTTCCAGGAAATAAAATCCCTATAAAGAAACTACAAGTAGATCTTTCTTGAATATTATTGTACCTTTCTATAATAACCCTTATAATGGATGATTGGATATGAATAGTCTTGTCTCCTAGTGTAAACTAAAGGGAAATTTTTGTCCATATGATTTTACACTCCCAACAGATATTTATCTATTCATCAGAAAGACTATACACACCATTTTAAATGATATAGATCTAAATTTGTTCCTTATTTTAATTCTATGAAATGATTAAAGAATGTGATCTGGTATGAATCATTACATAAAATGTATAAACAAAAGATTCATGTAAGATGTGAATTTAAAATTAAAATTTTCATAATAATAAATAATTTATTCCTTATTTTTGTACATATAATTTTTTTAAACAAGTTATATTTTAGAAAATGGTGGGAACTAGCAGAAACGAGACAAACAAAATTTTCAAGGTACAATAAAACAGTATTAAAAATAAATTCTCAATGAAATTGAAAGTGTGGTTCAATACTATATAGGTATTCTAACAAAGTTGACTTCTGCTGCATAAATAACCTAAACCAAGTTGAAAATCGTTTTCCATTGAATAAGGAGAAATCAATAATTGATTACATTATGATTAAGTGCACACCGAAGTTTATCAATCCTCCAAATATAGTAGTCATGGGGATGTGGTTTATATCAATTGAGATGATTTTTTAGTTCCATTGTATTATGATAAGGAGAAATAATTTAGTAATGTCAATCATTTATATAGTTAAGATAGTCAATGGTGGGTGTCGACAATGTTTTCTAAGAAAAAGGATAAAATTAATGAAATTGAGTTGGATGTGTTTAATAAGTTATTTCTTATCAAGTATTTTCTATAAAATATTTGAAAAATTAATCACATGGAATTCATAGGGAATAATAAAAAGGATAATGAATCTATAATGAAATATGAGTAAACATTCATAAGGACTACAAGAAACACCTCGAGTATGTTTATTAATAATTATAGTAAAATAGATATATTATTTAATTGTTTAAGGAAAAATCTTCAGAAAGTTGTAGATATCAATTCATTTTGGAATTCTGAAGAAGTCATTCAATGTTCTCTTAATGAAGAGATGCAGTTTGTAGAATGATCCCATATATATTGAGATTAGAAAAAATGAACGGAACTTAAACTTAGTGGATCAAATTATAATGGAGTAAAGATGATCCAAACACCCACATGTCAATAATTTGGGAATAAACATCAGGATAATTACCTCAATATGATATGGAAAGGATTCATGTTTTAGAGAGGGAAACCAAGATCATAAATGTCAAAGAGACATTAATTGTCATCCAATGTAATGGTAAAATGTAATAAACCTCACAATACACTACCCCGTGAATTATTAATCTAATTTGAGTAAGTGAATAATGAAAATATATGAAATAAACAAAGGATCATGAATGGTAATCAACATAAATAGCCTCCAAAGATGAAGAAGAAAGGGAATTATTGTTTCATCACTATTGAGGATATGGAAATGAAAATAAAGTCATACATGGTACACTTAAAATTCATAGTAGAAATGGGAAATATTTAATTTGATTCACTTTATACATATTTGATAATTCATTTAATGTATGATATAAATATATAATGGAATTTTATTAAAGAATAAGAGAAAACAATACATGAAAAAATACAAACAAGAAACACCAAACAACCATATTGTTTGGTTATGGTGAAAGAGATCAAAAACCTAAGAACCAAGAAATTCACATTGAAATAAGGTGGGCACTAGATGTCAAGCAGAAGATTCTGCAAAAGGAAGTCTGCAACATAAGGCATCAGGTACTTAGAAACACCCTCTGTAAACGCATGAGCTTTGTGAGTGGTGAAAAAAGCATCATTCACAAAGACTTTCTCCAAATGAAGCCAACTTCTTTGCAGACAATTCAGTCTGCTCCAGGTCAGCACTCCATAAATGATGCCCTGAAAAAAAAACTGCATGGGGATCTCATGCAATCAAAATGAGGAAGAATCTTGTAGAATTCCAATTGCAGAAATTCACAACGATCAACAGAACACACAGGAGGCCCCATCCGAGACAAAAACCGAAATACAATCCAATAGATACATCTTGAAAACTGGTTCAGAGATTAACAGAGAACTGTAGGCATGCCACATCATTTCAGAATTTGGGAAGACCACTAAAACATACCAGAATTTGGGAAGGCCACTGCAACTGAATGCAGCACAAGAGGCTCTACTTCCAACATGTAGAAAAAGAAACAAGCCTCTCCAAATAAGAAAAAAAGAATAAAACTAAAAACAAACAGACCCCAAATAGAAAGGCAGGACACACGGATGAAAATTCCATTCAAAACAGCCACATACAAGGATAAGAGATAACTTAAAAAAGTCTAAAAATGCGAGACTTGTCACGGTATTTTTTAAGAAAAGGAAGGAGATCATCAAGAACATGATCATTCCAAACAAAATCAACTCCATTAACACCTTTATTAGCCAGTCCATCAGCAATAGAATTGGGTTCCCTATAAATATGGGTGATAATATGATTCAAAGAAAAAAGAGTCTCCAAACAATTAATCCAACGATTAGTAAGCTTCTAGGACAAGTGATGAAGACCCATCCTTATGGCAGAAACAAAAACAGAAGAATCACTCTCAATCCATAAATTATCCCAACCACGCTTCACAGCTTGATCGACATCAATGATAATGCCAAGAATTTCAGCCTCAAGTGAAGAGGCAAAGCCACAAGAACCATGAAAACAACCAAGGACATCCCCCTTATGATTCCTGAAAATAGCACTATAACCAGAATGCCCCGGATTACCCCTATAAGCACAATCTGAATATTCTTTTAACCAACCAAAAAGAGGTTCCTTTCAGAGAACTTCTAAAGTACCATGTGGATGCTCGAAATTACCCTTAACACCTATCCTGTTCAGAACAGACAAATCAAGAACCGAGTTGAAGCAAAAATGCCTCTTTGGAATATCAAAATTATGCATAGCACCAAGAATAGGTGATTAAACCCCACTTACCGAGAAGGTTAATCTATCATGAATCATCTTGTTCCAAGAAAACCAAATAACATGAAGGAGTTCAGAAGCATCGACTCTAAAAAGATCCAACAATTGGGGAGAGAGCGAAATAGAAAAGAATCCATGAAAGAAATGATGAATTGAAGACATATTAGGCATGGGGATTTCAAAGATATCAAAAACATACTTCCACATTTAAGAGGCATTGATACAACTAATAAACAAATGATCAATATCTTCCCTATGTTGATGGAAAAACACAAAAAAAGAGCAGAGAGAGATGCCACATTTCTAAAGGAAACAATCAGTAGGAAGCTTCCCATGAGCCAGTCTCCAGGAAAAAGATGACCGAGAGGGCCTAATTAAGATTCTATGAAGATCCCTCATCCATTTACACCCTATATTGCAAGAAAGAGAATGACAAAAAAAATTAAAAGTCAACATTCCATTTATAGCAAGTTCCTAATCCTAAAAATCCTCTCTGTTAGAGAAACATTAACTATTGATAATAGTAACAATATGATTAGGGATACCCCCATATTATCAAGCTGATATTTAATCGTATCATACATATCAACATTAAAATCATCATTCATCAAGGAATCAGCTAAAGGACATCCAGTGCAATTGGCCTTCCAAAAGGATAAAGATGAGTTCTTTGAAATAAGACATCCAGTATGAGAGTCAATGGAAGAAAATATGGATTTAAAAGTAGGACAAACAGAAGAATCTAGATAATTAAAAACTCCATTCCTGAGCCTTTCCCTGAATTTATAATGGGGAATGTCCAGAGACTCAGAATTACAATTGACAAGCCTCCAAATGAACGAAGCCTGTAAAGAATCATTAAACACCTCATGATTTTTAATACCAAGACCCACATCATCATAGGGTTTACAACAATTATTCCAAGAGATAGTAACTAATTTTCTCTTAAAAATATTACCTCTATGAATAAAATTCTTAATGGAAACATTTATGCTCTTAATAAGAGAGATCGACCACTTATAAACCATGAAAGAATAAACAAACTTAGAAATGATCACAACTCTAACCAAGCAAACCCGACCTGCCAGGGTAAGGGACTTACCCTTCCATATAGCAAGATGTCACCTGATTTTACATATAATATCAGAAAAATAACAAGCTTTAGGCCTCCCCCAAAACATAGGAACACCCAAATATGTAAAGGGAAATACACCTTCATGAGTACCCAAATCCCTGATAATTATAATCTTCCTAGAAATAGGAAAATTCCTACCAAAATAAACAAAGGAATTATTCCAACTAATCTCTTGCCCAGAGAATTTTTCATAATGAAAAAGGGAAAGCTTAATATTTTTAATATTTATCTTATCCCCTTTAGTGAAAAGAATAATATCATCAGCATACAACAAGTGAGTGGGAGAAACAAAACCTCTACCAGCACTAATAGAATGCAGTTTCCCATTTCCAGCCATAATATAAATTAATCTACTAAGATAATCCTCCACAATGGAAAAAATAATGGCTGAGAGAGGGTCACCTTGTCTGACACCTCCAGAACAAGCAAAGAAGCCCTCAGGGGAGCCATTAACAAGGACAGAGATATGAGACGACTCAAAAATGGTTTCAACCCAATTAATGAAAACATCATCAAAACCAAAAAAACAAAGAACCTTATAAATGAAATTCTAATTTATAGTGACAAAAACATTCCTAACGTCCATCTTGAGAGAAATATTACCATCCTTTGTGGATTTCGTAAGAAGGTTTGCACATTCCAATGTAGTAATAAGACAATCTGGAATAGACCTACCCTAAATAATGCCAAACTGATTAGGAGAAACAATCTTACGGGAAATAGAGTACAACCTTGTAGCAAAGATTTTCCAAATATTTTTAAAAATTGTATTGATCATAGCAACAGGTCTAAACAAATGTCTCTCACTAGCATTCTCAGTCTTTGGAATGAGGGTAAGGAATTGAGCATTCAGGTCCTGATTAAGTGATCCACCATTAAAAAAACGAGTAACCAACCTGCACACATCATCATGAATGACATCCCAGTATGTCTAAAAGAAAAAATTCCCAAAACCATCTGGACCCGGGGATCTATCATACTTTAGACTAAAGGTCACATCCTGGATTTCAATGTCCAAAGGTATGGATGTAAGAATGGTATTATCCTATTGATTAACAAGAGTCGGAATAATACTCTCCACTAGATCATCAAGAGGGACATGACCAGAAAAGAGATCATTAAAATAAGTAACAACATGCTCAGAAAGATCCCTTATGTTGTCTAACACATTATTCACATTTCTATCCAAAGAGAGAGGCCTTGAGACTTTCCTAATTCTCTGTAATGAATTGAAAATTTTAGAATTTCTATCCCCATCTCTCAACCAATTAGCCTTAAAATTATCTCTTTACAAAGCATCTTTGAGATTCAACAAATTATTAACCTTGAAAACCAACTAAGGCTCACCCAAAACATCATTAGAGATGTTATTTGAAGAATTATTCTCCTGAATTTGTTGAATATAATTCTTAAGAGAGGAAATTTTACACTCAAGGGAACTGAAATGATATTTACTCTAGAATTTCAAATTTTTTTAAGGAGTTTGTGCTTGATGGCGCCAGAAAAATCATTGGACCTACCATTCCAAGCATTCCATGTTTGTTTGAAAATAGTACTATATTCAGGATGATTAAACAATGCCTTAAAAAATCTAAAAGGCAAAAGAGGTTTGGGATCCTTACTCACAAGGTCAACCAAAATAGGATGATGATCAGAGTTGATTATTGAAAGAGTCATACAAGAAATAGAACCCCAGAAATCAAGACAATCATCATTGAAAAAATCCCTATCAATTCTACTAGCAACAAATCTATCCAAAACATTCATGTACCAAGTATACTTACCCCCACCAAGATTAACTTCAATCAACCCTTTATTATCAATACAGGCTTTGAAATCTTTCGAAGAGATGACATTAGTCATGGCTCCAATATTCTCATCAGAATTCATGATGGCATTAAAGTCACCAAGATTAGACCACTGACCAGAGATCAAAGATTTGAGTGACCCAATATCCATCTATAAATTCCTACGACCCTGATAACAGTTATGGGCATAAATAAAAGAGCAGAAATGTTGGAACCCTTGAAGAAACAAGGAGCATGTGATATGCTGATCAGTATTAGAAATTAGGAAAATATGAGATAATGAACAATGAGCCAAAACCCATACCCTTTTAATATCCGATGAGGATCTATTGGATTCCAAAAAATGAAAACCAAGGTTTTCAAAATTGGAAATATTAGGAGAAAAAACTCTTTTGGGTTTAGAAAAACCAATAAAAAGGGGACTATGTTTTAGAATGAAAAGCCTAAAAGACCTCATGGTATCATTATTGGCCAAACCCTAAAAATTCCAGAAAAGATGCTTCATTTAAAACTAAGACCGAGATGATTTCCCCCCTTTTTGACCCCCACATTTACCTGTTTTCTAGACTTAGGAGGCCTTCCAGCCTTTCTCTTAGTACTAGAGACCCCTTGTATAAGATCAATTATATCCAGATTGCTAATGGTTCCATTTCCATTTTTAACATCATCTGTAAGGATGTCAAATGGACCACTGGATAAAACCAGAACACCCATATCCTACACTATCACATTACCAACAGGAACCTCAATATCCTCAACTAGTGCAGCAGTACCACCAGAAGAAAAAGGGGCCCCGATCACCTCTTCTGAAGTAGCAGAATATGTCTTGAAAGAAATAGTTTCCACTCCATTTATAGCAAAATATGCAATAGGAGGAGCAGGATCACCAGCCACCAAAACTGGGGAAGTGACGGGTGCAATAACAGGATCAATAAAGACCTGGGAAATCCCAGAATTCTCACTATCCTGAAAAAAACCACAAGCGCACAAATATTATCCACTGATTCCGAAAACCTAACCAGGTCATAAATATTATAGGATATATTTTGATCCAAAATGTGATCCTATATGCACGTGAATCCACCATATTTATCCATTTCCTCACCAATATTAGCGAGAGGACTAGGAATATCAGGAATCCTACATTGGTCAACATCTTCAGAGATATCTTCCCAAGATTTATTTGATGTAACTATAACTCTGGAGGGACCAAGTATATCCTTTGAGGGACCCTCCTTTTCCAAAAATATCTTCTTATTCTTTTATTGTGATTAACCTCCTTCCAATCCTTCTCTTTGGGAACCTCATTAACTTTCTTTTCAAGCATCCTACAGTTCACCACAGAATGACCAAAAATCTTTCAAACCTCAAAAAAATAAGGATCACATTCATATTCTACCTTAACATCAATCATATTACCATTAGCAATCAAAGTGACATTATCCGGTCTTTTATTTTCCAGGTTAACATCAACCAAAATTCTAGAAAAATAACCAATATCCCCCTCAAAAGTTTTCTGATCCAATATAACAATAGTGCCAACACATGAGGCTAGGTCATTAAGGATCATAGGATGCCAGTACATCCAATTCAACCCATGATGTCTGATCTAGATCTGGGAATTAGTTTTCTTAAGGTTAAGGGGATTAAAATTAACATCCCATTTGGATAATCTCAAAACACCAGGTTTGAGATGACGATTTCCAAAATCCCAAGACTTATTAAAATCATCCCCTAATTGAAATATGAGATGAAACCTCCCCCCAATAGGAATAAATTTCCAATTACTAAAACCCCAAGAATGAGAAATTCTATTTTAAGATCAACATAAAACCAGGATTTATCACCCTTGGAATAAATAACGTGACCAATAATTGAAAACGTACAAATATCAATGTGTTGCTACAAAGCCTCCGGATCCTCTACTACATAAAAACCACCATTCTCAAGTCTGGTAATGTTAGAGGAACGAGACATACCTCTATTTCTCATAACAGAAGAACCGGAAAGGACTTCAGCAAAAGAAACACCTTTATTTCTCGTCCTAGATAAATCTATAGGATTCAATGAAAAACCAAGACACTTAGATAAGAGTCGGTCATCCTTGAAAGCAAACTCCCAATTATAGGTCACAAATCAACTATCATGAAATAGAATCATCTTTATGTATTCTTAACCATATCTTGATCCTATATAAAGGCATAGAATTTCATGAACCACTTTTTGAAAATCCATATGTGGCATGTGTTTGATGCCTAAAGAATAATCATATCGTGAATAATAGAAATTTCAAATTAAAACAAATTCCTTTAGTAAATTATCTTTTTAAGGTCATATATGGATGATTTTATTGTAAGAGTTACCCAACCTTCCCCCCATATCATGAGGTGGAGTCCTCAATAATTATTTTACTCAGATTCACTCTTATCTCGAAATTCCAATGTTGGATGGCGTTGATTGAACTAGAGGACTTAAAGGATATGTTAAATGAATAATCGAGTATAGAGCTCATATTCCCCAGTTCATTGAATTGTGGTTCAATGGTGTGTTTTTTAATAATAATAATTGTTCAATGTTTCTATTTATCGATTACTAGGAAATCAACAAGATCACTATAATTAAATAGTTCCCCTAAAAAGGATTGATGAATTTTTCGATAGAATATGACGTTCTTAGTACCTCTAATGTGTGGGTCATCATTATATATATCAAAAACTAGAGGTAATGAATGAATATATTAATAATAAATAAATTCATACATGTTATAAACTCAATGAGATTATAGTGATACACATTGATCATAATAGTGACCCTACAATATTCATGGATATTATTAACAATGTCTTTAGATATCATATTGTGAAATTTATAGTATTACTTATTGATGAAAATTATTATTTACTCAATGATCATGGAAAAGTATTATGAGAATATTATTATTGTCCTAATGTAATTATGAAAGGATAACATGTAGGATGTCTTGAAAAAAGTTTGAATTTTGGATGTAGCACGTCAAAATATCAGGGAACATGATCAAATGAGAGGAAATTTATGTGGATTATTCCATGACATTGGTAGTTGATGAATTTAATAGATCATAAACTTTATTTGGAAGTATTTAGTTACATGAATTATATGGGTAATAAAAATGTTCATTTTGAAAAATCTGACTATAGTCTATCCATCCAACTTTTTTAACATAGAAATATGTTATGCATGTCTGGATGGAAGAATGTGTATAAATATTTATGGATATCATGATGAAGATATTAACTACACCTATACCCACACTACCATCAAGGGGAGAATTCGTTGTCTTATGAAAATTTATATTCATATATTTATTCTTCAAAAAAATCAACGGTTCTATACTCATGTATAATTATATATTAATTGAAAATGCCTCATAAATTTTAATGATATACGAGAAGCACTACCCAAAAAATTATCTAGTGATATCATCTATGATCTATAATTTTATGATTTGATATCAGTACCTGTATGGTTATAATATTGGAATATATTAATACAACAGTCTAAGTCAAATATTCACTCTAAAATGGATAAAAACAGATTCAATGAATATGGTTATAGATGATAATGGACTAATATTTCTCAATTGAATACTATCATGGAATGGAAAACATGGTAGACATTTCTCTTAGAAAAAAGAACATACAACTCAATCCATAAAACATATTGAGAAATCCTTTTATTCATAGATATGAAAAAAATGAGGAAAATGGAATTCATGATGGTCGAGTATATATCCCGCCATTCTGAAATGATTTATTGACCATCCAACCATGATAAGATCAATGATATATATAGTAATAATATATATCTATAAAAATTAACTATATAGTAAAGGATGAAAGATTGAAGAATTAAATATCAATGAAGATAGTGTTATTCAGTTTTGAACATGAATATCCATTATTTTATCACATGAGATATAGAAAGAGATATTTGATAATGTATATATCTAATCCTTCTATATCCATCCTAAACATTATATGTTGTAACATGACCTTCAAGAGAACTTTATTTAGGAAAAAAATAAAAGGATATTATCAAATACACATCAATGTTCTTGGTATGTTAAAATGTTAATGAAGATTGAAAAATTTCCATGTGGATTTTGCTTCCATTTTCTATAAACAAGTTGATATGGGAGAGGATCATAATTGACTTTGGAATAAATGGGATATAGGATCTATCAGATTAACTCACAAAGACTTCCGAATATATTTTTATTTAGTAAGATTTCTCAATTGATCATCCTACTAAGATATATTTAATGGAATAAGTGAGGTTGTATGGTGAATCATTTTTGATAATATATAACTTCTATAAAAGGTTAAATTCTAGTTTATGTGGAATTTTCCACCATTCTTTGAATACCAAATTGAATTTCAATATGAACTATCACTGCAAATAGTTTGATAAACTAAAAGGACAATTCAATAACACAATGACATGCTGAGAGCCTGATCAATTGAATTTAATGTAGCATGGTATCAATGCCTCCAATTAGTTTAGTTCTCATAAAGTAAAAAAATCTACTTGAGTAAACATATGGATCCATTTTAATATCTATATGGGATGCGATGGATAAATCATAATGGTTGGGATGATGTTTTTGAACAATGTCTATATAGAATCAATCTCTTTTAGGATATGAAAGATAATTTTCAATTCCTAAATCATATATAAAATCATCTTATATTTTAAAAAATAGATATACTAAAATTTGTCGAAGGGGATTTGGGTATGAAGTTATATATAATGTTAACCTATAAATAACACAATGGAAGAGATTCATGGATTTTTAAAAGAACAACATGATTATCACTAGGTACGTTGGAACCACTGAGATCCCTGATCTCTTATTATTATTGATATTAACAGATATCACATAATTCAATCAAGTATCATGTTCATGTTGTGTTCTACATATATATCAGGAGTATGTAAATACATGATCTTACACATATATTGAATATAGATGTCGTAAAACTAGAGAATGATCCCTCGTATGAGGATACCCTGATGAAGATGATTTTCTATATAAAATTTTTTCTATGGAATAAGATAACTCACTTTTTAAAAGTTGTGTGGATGAATCTTAAATCTAAAGAGGAAAGATAGGAATACAAAGATATGATTAAATAGAAGTACCCTCGTCTATTCTCAATTGTGAATATGAATTTAAATTCTGGGGATGAAATTTATAAATGGGGAATAATGTAATTATAGAGACTATATAAATGATATTGATTTAATTAAAAATGTTTTCATATAATATATAGAATTATAAAAAACATAGAGAAATGAAAAACACATTATTTCATTGATGGAAAGGGTTACATTAGTCAGTAATAAAACACCAAAAAATATAACATATTATCTTGTGAAAATTATATTAAATAGAAAATATATAATGGAAAAACAAATATCCATCCAATATTCTAGAATTATTTCCTCTGTGAACTACACTATGGAAGATAAATAAAAAATTAGTGAACCAATAAAAATATTATCAAAAAAATATAGATCCATTATAGGAAGTATATTAAATAATGATGACTTGATAATTATAAAATTGAAATTTAAAAAATTAATATTTTAAATTTAAAGACCCTATTGTCAAGACCGATTTTTTGTGAGTGAGTCTAGAGTCAAAAGTATTCAAATAGATTAAAGTGTTTTAGTTTTTTCACCTTTATTTTTTATTAAACATATAAATTCGGATTGTGATGTATTTTTTGGCCCAAATATTTTTTAATTATATTAAAATATATTACATAATGACAAAATTGATACTATTTAAATGTTTAAATTTGTTATAATAAGTTATTCAATATTTTATCCTCAAAATAACCATCCCTGAGGTTTAACATACCCCTAAAACCCCCTTGAAACCCCATTTACCTTCTAAATACCAAATCCAAAGATCTGCACCAATCATAATTATTATCTCCCTTACAATATTGAGGTATATTCATAATAAATTCACTTATAATAATTAAAGGAATTTAATGTCATGGAAAAGAAGAAATAATTAAAATATTGTAAGCTCCCATATAGTTCTCTTCTCATTTCCCCTTATTTATATAAGTTTCACTATTCCATTAAAAATTATCCAAATATTAATTAAGAAGTATGTTATCATTATATTAATGAATTTAACCTTCTATAATGATTTTTTAATGTATTTGTATTTAATACTTCTCTTCCATCATCTTTTATCAATTTCATATTAATGGTCAGTCACTCACCAATGAGGATGTTTCCAAATCCATTCTCATAACCACTTTTATAGATTATTGTAATAAATTATTTATGATATAGAAATTTATAAAAATATTGATTTTATTATTTTGAAATTATTTTTAGTTATATATAAATTACATTGAACAGAAATAGGGATATCAATGTATGATAGACTAGTTTAAAAAAATATTATAAAAAAAATTTCACCTATAACAATTGGAATAAAGGAATATAATACAATTATTATAATTAATAAAAATTGAAAAAATGGTTATATTTCACATATGGTTCCAAGTTTTAATATACTATTTTTTTAACCTATAGGCGTGAAAATGATGAAATACAGTGGGATTTAATGTATGTGTTTTCTCATACCCAACCCTTCAATTGGGGTTATCTAATAAATCATAGTGTTTTCATCATATATATTTTAATAATATCCATAAAATGGCCATTGCTAAAACATCCTTAATGTTTATGGGATATATATGTTTTTTATTATCAAAATGATTTCTAATACAATTTAAAACCTATAAAAAAATGTTTATATCCTAAAAACAAATAACTGTATCCTCTTGAGTTGTTCTATATCCACATGATAATGTTGATTTTTTATGAAAAAAATATGGTTTATATTATTCACATGGGAATAAAATAGGTTATTTAAAAAATTATTTATTAAAGTGACTTTATGAAACAGATTATTTTTGATGAGTTTATTTCAGGACGTTGAATAATACATGTTTTCTTTCAAAGTGGTATGCATGATTATTTCTATTTCTTGAACTTATGGGTGGGACTGTAATTATTTATCCATCCAATATATTGGGTACTCTGATATATCGAAATTGATCATATATATTATCTTTAAAAATGATTCTATAATTTTTCACAACTATGATGTTATAGTTTTTGGACAATATAATACATATAAACATAATGCAAGAATTTTTCAAAAAAAATTTGTGGTATTTAACCACTATATTATGATGTTTTATTATAATTCATAAGCTATATTCCATTCCATTATCAAATGATTCCCATGGGATTATTACCATGACCATATTCTTATGATATGATGATGTTGATTATTCTCACCCATGTACAATTGATTCATGTACCTTGTTCCTCCCATTTTAATCATCCCCTTATAGAGAATTTATCTCACTACATCTTTTGGTGTATATCATATTGCGATTACATGAAATAAGGGTAATATAAGAGATATAATGTGTACTGACCCAACTCTAGTATCCGAGTGTTTATTGTTAGTGCATTACATTAGTTCTTAATATAATAAATCAATTCCCATTGTGTTTAATAGGTTGGTAGTATTGAATAAAATATAAACATACATGTACATCATGTTATATATGAAAGCATAAAATAAATCATATAATTTTATTCAAAACTCCATTCTCAACTTTGAATACCCATTCATATTGGTCATAATACACTTCCAGGTGTCTTAGGGAAATGAAATAGAAGAAACGAGTGAGATTTAATACTCATGAAATGAATTATTATAGTGGAATATATCATAAACAAATAAGGATTAATCACTGTGGAAATTTTATTAACTGAAACACATTCCATTTAATAAATAATAAGAACATGAAGCATAATATGTAAGGAATAAATATTTTTTCAAATAATTTTATATTAATATGACATGATCTTGAATGATATCCATGGATATTCTAACTAATTGATAAATCAAATAGAAAATAATAAAATATCTAATAAATAGGAAATTTCAAATGTAGGATATCATCATCATATCGTCAGTGAATTTTTACTAGACATATTAAATAAATGGGTAAGGACACGTCCAAATACCCAACCATATTAGTCTCACAAGACATGCCCCTACATCATGGGGCTATAGTGGACCTATTCTATCACATTCTATCTCCAATGAATTACTCATATGAAATAGTATAAACATAATCATTATAAACACTCATATTAATGACCTTGAATACAAAAATTATTAATTTCACTAATAAATAACATACTCAACATAATATTTTGTTTTAGAAAACTAGAATATGCATATTAATATTCTCTCTAATAAATTAACATAATCATAAACCATTCATTATACTGTTATTAGGGGTATAAAATAGATTATCCCAATAAAACTGATCATTAACTATCAAAATAATTAATAATTATGGTTTCATTACAACATATTCACAACGTATCATAAGATAATTTTTTTTTGATGTTGATGAATATAAATAAAAAAAATGCCATTAAAAACATTTTTGAGGAAAATATTCTTTTATCATCTAATAACTAAAACATTCCATAATATTATGAAAGAAAATTCTTTTAAAATAATATTTTAAATATGTAATTAAAACTTCAAAATGACAACTGATCATGATGGAGGGAAATGTTGTACATTTTAAGAATTTTAACATAAGTATTCCTTTTTATTTTATTTTGTAAAATAAATACATGTGTAATAATTTCTTTAATAATTAAATTTTAAATTAAAACATAACTACTAAAAATATTTTTAGAAAACATATATTTAGGAGATAAATTATTTTCAACATAAGAGAAAAATAAATCCATCTTTTTATCAAAAAAAATTATGAATAATTATATGTCCCAAATAGACAGATATTTTACTATTACATGAAAATTACAAGAATAAATATAAGAAAATAATTTTAATTTTTCTATTGGTATATATATATATATATTTATTTCATCATCAATATCATAATTAGAAATGATCCAAATAAATTGTGAGATTATAATCATAAAACCATTACCAATATGGTATCATTGTAATTGTATGCCCCATTAAATAAATAAATTCAAATGAATCTTTAAAAAACATAAATATAATATATATTCATGATATAAAATATCAAATCAGTTGTAAATACATCAATATAAATAAATAAATGATTAATAAAGAATGTGTCTCATGAATGTAGAAGTGAGATGGGAAACCATTACCATTGGTCTGATATCCTTCATAGACATCCATAATTATGATATATAAATACATTTTTTGATAAGACTATTAAATTTTAAAAATAATATTTTTCATAACATATATAATTTATCTATAATATTTTATGACATGTTAATTAAAAAATATTTGTTAAAATCACTTTTCAATTGATAACTGTTTCATTTTGGAGGTATGTTTTGGTTTGGAATTTTTTTCCATTTTCTTCCATCATGGTTCCATAATTAATATATTGTTAAAAATGATATATATAATATATATAATCATTGTATAAGTATTTATAATAGTTTAAAAATTTTAAAATGATAAAATGAGTTACATCATCCATGGATCTGTTAGGTCTTACGTACGCATAAACATTGTTATTATTTTTCCAACATATGATCATAAGAATAGTAAATAATATTTCTCCATTATATAAAAAAATATACAATATTTCATTTATATACATTAAATATATCCTTATTACAATCCATATAAAAATATAATGATAAATAGTTCATATCGGTACATGGAGAAGGTAGTCTACATGTTTGCACGATATACAGATTGGAAGGTCAGATGGAATATGTGATATAATAATTAAATATTTATATTAATTTAATTAATATCTTATAAATATGTTAAATATATCATTAAATTATGGAATTTTTATGTATTACGGATACTAAATATTATTTTTTTCACGAGGTGGTAATACATCATACACACAATCCACAGTTTCATTTTCAATTTGATGGAAGAGGAGATGGATATTGGTTTTTCTAGTATTGTAATAACATATCATTATATAGTAGTCACTGGTAGTATTTTTCACATAGATATTGATAATATTTTATAGATTCAAATGAATAAATAAAATGAAAACATATGACTGATAACTTTACATCATCTTCATAATCCTTCCATAGGATTATACATATAGGATTTCTATATTGGATT
This sequence comes from Viscum album, assembly GCA_963277665.1. Classification (NCBI taxonomy): domain Eukaryota; kingdom Viridiplantae; phylum Streptophyta; class Magnoliopsida; order Santalales; family Viscaceae; genus Viscum; species Viscum album. The sequence goes on along the minus strand of OY728167.1, from coordinate 619,082,586 downwards.
TATTAACAAAAAAATACCTCTGAGAAATATGGAGGTATATAAACAATATATTTTTCCTTGTATTGACTAATCCAAAATCACTTTGTAATGTGAATATGATAGGATAGGGTGTGGCCTTTTTCATGCACATGATGGGAAAAATATAAAACAAAATTAATAGATAAAATGATAACCATATTAATAAATTTCTAAAAAACAAAATAATAGATAATTATATATCCCTTTATGATATAAGGTCTATATATTGAAATTTAATAGGAATTATATATGCTGTTATTTTATTTTAAGGAATATTTTCTTAGTTCAATCGCTAAATAAACCATTTTTAGGCATACCCAAGGAAACTTATTTATTTTTTATTTTATGTTCAGAATGAAAAAAATAAATTTTTTCTATATTATATAATATTAATTTTTTATATTCTAAATATATAATCCATTTTTTGACATTAAATTCAGATAAATATTATAATTTAATTTAATATTAATCACACAGATGCAAAGAAAAAGTGGTTTTTATGAAATGTTTTTATATTTGTAGAGAGTATTACTATAAAATTTATAAAGAAATATCGTTAAATTTCTTATAATATATTTATTTTAATATAATTATACTAATTTTACTTTTTAAAAACTTTATATGAAAATTTACCTTCTCAAATCTTCAAATAAAAAAACATTTTTCAATAAAAATTAGTATTTTCCAATTTTATTGTAAATATTAATACTTTCAGAAAAATATAAAAAATTATGAATAAGATAATTCTTACATGAAAAAATAAAAATTAATTTAATTTTGAAAAAAATTATTATAAAATTTTTAATGGTTAATTATGACTCATGTGCGCAAACTGTGATGAAACTGACATTTAGTAAAATAATGTTTTTAAGAAAAACATTTCATTTCCTTTAAAATGGGGTTTTATTCATTTAAAATAAAATGATAACAATTGAATATATTTACTTCATGCGAAAAACATCTAATTTTCATATTTTTAATATTCCATATTCATACCCACCAATTTAATTGCTAAGTTATAACGTTAAGCGGTTCAATTTGACTTAGAGTTGTGTGTATTGGGAGTTATCAAAGAGGATAAAATAAAATAAATATTTTTCATTGATCATATCAAATATATTTTCCATTTCACGTTTGTTATCAAATATATTTTACTCATTTTATAATATTTAGGTGTCATATTACGCTGACCTTCAATAAATTGTTTCCTCACAATTTGAACTTGATCTCGATAATCAAAAGTTCATCATTTGGAAAATCATTACTTGAAATCTAACATAATAAGAATTTTCAATAAAACATCCACTTTATAACATATAAAATGAAATATAATGTCTGTATATAATAACTTATAACATGGTTTCCATGTATGAAAACAATATTGGTATGTAAAAATATTAACATGGATGAAAAGTGTAAATATTTATAAAGAGTGATATAGATCATTGATCATAAGAAAGTGAATGAAAAAGGGAATGTTTAAAATAAAAAAAAACCATCACATAAATTATGAGATAAAAGAATATTTTTTAATTAGATATGAATTTAATAATATATCATTTTTAAACAACCTTTTCCCTAGAATTTAGTGATTTTTTTAATATCAAAATATTGAACACCAGAAAATATACTTATAAGTTCCCCATTTGGTAACTTTTTTATCTAGTTACAAAAAATTTATTACTCCATTAAATGAATATACATTCATTTTTTTCTCTTCATGCACTAAAATTGATATTTAATGGATCAGAAGATCCAATAAAGAGTGAGAAGTCCATCCATATTCATATAATATTTTACCACTACAAATGGTATAATCACAAATTATCAAATTTAATTAATGAAACTAAAAAGATCAATATTAACCCTAACATATCATCATAATCCATTTTATATGAATTTATAAATCAAATCATTTTAGTAAAAAATAACATTAACTGGAAAAATCACTTAGGAATATTGGAAAGAGCATCACAATTTTCAGTTGTTAGTTGTGGGTTCATGCTCTTCAACCATGCCAAATTTGATGGGTTGTGATACAACATGTGGGTTGTCTCCCAACATCTGGGTTTACAATTTTCAAAAACAAAATAAATAATAATCCAATAATTTATCCAAAAAAATTATGGATATGCTAAAAAAATAACATTGGCTAGAAAATACAATTTTAACAGGTAGGGTTTTTTATACAACTTATTATTTTCGTGATATTTAAATAAATAATTTATTATTATTACCTTAATATGAATGATCATATTGACTCTTAATATCATCAAAAACATTAATATTATATCATAAAATGTAATGTAAGTATTCCTTATGAAACATATTTACTAAATCATATTTTAAAGAATTGGGTGGTAGTTCCATAAATTTATACAAATGTTTCAGTAATATTTCTAAACTCAAACGACATAAAGCATGAAAAATGTGTGTTTTTGGACATTGAACTTCTAATAAACCTTAAACTCATAAACCCATGATGTTACCCATATATTTTATGTAAATAATACATGATGACATATATGACTAAAAAATTCACAAAATCCAAATTTGTTTCATTGTTTATAAAACCAAAATACCATTAGTATAAATAAATATTCAAAATTAATAAACAATTGAAATACCAAATAACATTAATCATTAAAATATTGATATATTAATAGTATAATATAGACCTTTATCACTTATCTTCTCTAGAGTTACATACCGTTATCAATTCGGCATAGCGTTTATATAGTTACCTATCTCAATAATGTTGAAACATTCAACATTAGAGGTTTCTCTCTATCCCTTGCATCCACCCACTTTATGGCCCTTAGATTAATAAATGAAGAAAACTACAATTACCAATATGAATTTACTTGGGTGTTTCATTCCATAATTATCACTTGTGGTAAAATCCATTGTTCCCATATTCCGCTAATCTATTTTTTTCCTTTAATCTCTTTATCTTCTCAGGATTCACTTCAAATCCATCTGAAATGGTGAATTGTTTACCTGTCTAGATATCTCATGATACTATGTCCCCAATGGTGATATGGTATTAGAGACTAGCACCCATTGATAAAATATCTTAAATCCATTAAAATAGTCAATCCTACACTTTGGATTACATAATTTGTCAGAAACATTCCTTGATAACCCTTTAATTGTATTTTTATACATAGAATCATTATCCCCTATAATATTCAAAAAATCCAAAATTATCTATCCATATCTGGTTTTTTCCAATGAGTAAAATAGATTATCTAGAAGAGTACCTCAAAATATATCTACCTCGTGTTTCTTACTTCTACATAAAACATTGTGTTTTAATCAATGAACCCTATTGATTCACATCCATGGAAAGAAATTAAACTACCAAGACCACATTATCCCTTTTATTTCTCCCCAATGTGATAAATATATTCTATAATGAAATTATCCAATAATCATATAAAAATGGATTTTAATCACATTTGAAAATTCATATTTCTAATACTTGATGTCAAATAACATTGTTATACCACATGGAAGATAAATATTTTTTTCTATTTGGAAAAACTTATTAGATAAAACTTCTAAAAAATTCTGCAATACCCAAACAATTTGATCATATCAAAATCTATATCTAGCTCCAACATCATTAATTTACATAGAACAATAATTCAAACATATATTACATTCATTAACCTTTTTTCCATTCCTTCTAAATTAAAGAATTTATAAATTATAAAATATATAATATTAGTTCATAAATGTATGAGTAAATATATATTGTTTCAAAACTAGTGTCAATCATAACATAAATTGAAAATTTTCAGCATAGCTTATCTCATCATAATAAACTTCGTATATTTGGTTATATTATAAATTCCAAAAAATACATTCAAATAATTTGAAATGGGTAGAATATATTGTTTGAATTAGGCCAAGAATATCCCTTGGGAGTTTCAAATTAGGGTTATATTAAGGATCATTGACTTACAATAGGAGACCATTGAATCAATTCCTAATACACCCTTTTTAGAGTTATTACCCCTAAATAAAACAATTCCAAAAACATGCCCTTATATAATATCTATACAGGGATGTATTTTTAGGAATTCCAAATAATATTTATCTTACCAAAACAATATAATCATATCCTATAGTAAGACTTATCCTTATTGTATGCAATAGGTTTTGGTAAAAAAATGCATGTTTTCCAAAATATAGTTCCCTAAGTTTCAACTATTCATTCTATGTTACCAAAATTAATGACCCTAACCCTAGTATCCTAGATTTAATGGTTAATTTATTACATTGGTACTTGATAAATGTGTTAATGAGCTAAAGGTCCAAATAGTTTTGTAGTCTTTAAAATGGAGATACATACTATAGTTTCACATTAAATTTGAAAACATAAAATAAAACATTGAATTTTCATTAATAACACCATTATTACCATTTAATATCCTTCCATATCAATTGTAATACAATTCCTAGAATCCTAGGGAATGAAAACAGAAGAAATGGGTTTTCTATACTGATCGGTAAGTGAATGTGTACAATGGAATCTATTATAATGAAATAATAAATAATTAATATATAATTAGAGAGAACATAAACACATTCATTTTTAACAATATCATTCACATGAAGACAAATATTATAGGAATAAATGGTGAAAAATAATTACATAAAATTAATTACAGCATCTTGAATCTTATCTATAGATATTCTAAACAATCTAATAATCACATTGATAAAAAATAACTATTCTCATAATGAGGATAGGCATTATTTGAAATATCATCAATATATCATCAAGGAATTATGCCAAGATGCGTTAAATAAAAGGTTATGTCCTCAACCAAATAACCCCAAAAGTTTGTATCATGTAACATAATGATGCATAAAGCGCATATATTGGGTGTCCCCCATCACATACTAAGTCCATTGAATTATTCCTATGAAAAAAGAAACACAATCCATGTCAGCATTCTTATTGAATAACTAAAAAAATAAATTCTAATAATTTAACCAGTTAATAAAAAAAATATAAATACTGGTATTTAAAAAAATATGAATATTAACACTTTCCCCAGTTAAGAAACATCACCATAAAACATTAGAGTACTATACTAAATGGTATCAAATAGTACATCCCAATCATATTGATCATAAATAATATATTCAATTTTCAAGGATGATATCATTAAAACATATTTCAAATGGATCACAATGTAGAAAGAGATTTTTGAAAAATACAATAAAAATACAATTTATAACATTCATGAAAAAAATATCCTTCTCAATTTGAAAAATAATAAAAAAAATAAAACATTAAAAAATATTAATAAATATATTTTATTTTAAAATAATCCTATAAATATTTAAATGAAGCATCAAAATTTTGGGTCATCATTTTAGTATGGAAATTGCATACATGTTGATAAGTTATGACAATGATCATTTTCCTACTTTCTAAAAAAAGAAAAAGTACCTTGTTTAGAAATTGATATGAAAGTTCTATTTTTTTCAAAAAAAAAAATCCATCCATGCTTAAAATATTCATTAATAAATTAATTTTAGAATGTTAAAAATATATTTAAAAAAATTATTGAATATATGGATGTGAAATAATAAGAATTTTCCACTGAAGTGAGAAATAAAATTGAATTTTCACAATTAAATTATCACAATCATTTTAGTTATCAAAGATAATAAAATGATATTATTTAGTGAAATGTTCTTGAATAACGAGATGCAAATAAATTTCATGTGTTTTTTAGAGTTTGATTATAATGCTTCATCATAAGACATATAATCCTAAAAAATACAGTTAATTGATGATACTTTAATAATAAAAATTGAAAAACATTGGTATCTTTTTAATATTAAGCCCAACAGAAGAAATAAAATAAAATTACTTTTTAAATACCATTAATATAATGAGAATATTTTTATAACATTATATTGGGAAGAAAAATTGAGATGAGAATCCATTATATCATGTTTGATTTCATGAATACATTTTCTTACCTCATATAAAATAAATTTTAAATTATTATAAAAATAAAATAGAAGGATAATAATATATTTTATACCATATATGATATACATATAATATTTTATTACGAGTTTATTTATATTTATTTTTTAAAATAACTATTTATGGTGATAAATACTTTCATTTTCATGCATTTTATAGTTTGGTAATTTTAATCCATTTTCCTTAATACCGGTTCTATCATTTCTATAATGTTAAAAAGATATAAATATCATATATAATTATCTTTTATGAATTTATAATATTCCAAAAAATTGAAATGGTAAAATGAGTTACACCATTCATTGAGATGATTGGTCAGGCATATGCATGAACACTATTTCTATTTTAAAACGGATAAAACATATGAAAGGTAAATAATATTTCACCCTTCCAAGAAAATTATTTTATAAAATAGGTTAATTAATTTAATTAAATATATATTTATTAATATCTATGTCAGAATAAATAGAAAAACTTTTCACATGTTCATATCACAACTAGAATTAGAGGTATTTGCGATGAGATCCCGTCGCAAAGAGTCTTTTACGATGGGGCTCTATCGTAAATAGCTTGTTGTAGAAAACAGAATCTCATATTCATTTTTTTGCGACAACCCATGGCAAAAAATAGCTTCTGTGATGGGAATGTTTCCCGTCACAAAAAACCTTTCGATTATATACATTATATATCAATAATCCTTTTGCGGCCGGCCTGCCGCAAATACTAATTGCGACTGGCCCGTCACCTCGTCACATATACTAATGTTAAAAATTATATTTAGCTTACTTGCGACAGGGTCCCGTCGCAAAAGGCGTTGTGGCAAATAGTAAACGTAATAATAAAATTAATCAAATTGTGATTAATGAAAAAATAATAATATTATTATTAAAATAAAAAAACAAAAAAAATTATTATTAGTAAAATAAACATACATTAAAAAATATAATACTAAAAAATATATTTATTAAAATTATGATTAATAAAACATTAATATTAATATTAATAAAATAATAAAATAATAAAAAATTATTATAATTCTCAATGTTTACAAAAACTATATAAAAAATTCATAGCACCAATATGAAAGACATAAACTGTAAATAGTTCATATTATTACAAATATTGGATATGCATACGTAGAAGCATATTTTTCACAATGCCTTGAGTCGGTGAAAGTTGAAAGGAGAAGAGTCATCGAGCAAATGGAGTGTCGTCAATCCACTGGAAATTGTGTCAAGTTATTACCAGTTATTACAAATTATTACAATTGATTTTCTTTCTAATTGTTCATATTTATTTCTAATTGTTCTTAATTATTACTAATTATTCCCATTTATTACTAATTATTCCTAGTTATTACTAATTATTCCTATTTATTACTAATTATTCCTATTTATTACTAACAATTCCGATTTATTACTAACTATTCCTATTTATTCCTAACTATTCCTATTTATTAATAATTATCAGTATTTATTACTAATTATTCCTCTTTATTATTATTTATTCCTCTTTATTACTATTTATTCCTATTTAGCAGTATTTATTACTAATTATTACTAATTATAATAATTATTACTAATTATTACTAAATATTACTAATTATTCCTAATTGTAGCTATTTGTTTCTAATTATTCCTAATTATTGCTATTTATTGCTAATTATTCCTAATTATTCTTAATTATTGCTATTTGTTGATAATTATTCCTAATTATTGCTAATTATTCCAAATTATTTCTATTTAATGTTAATTATTTCTATTTATTGCTAATTATTCAAATTTATTGCAAATTGTTCTTATTTATTACTAAAAACTATTAATTATTTGTATTTATTCATATTTATTCCAATTTATTACTAATTATTCCAATTTATTTTTAATTATTCCCATTTATTACTAATTTTTACTAATTATTCATAGTGATTACTAATTTTTTCTAATTATTCCTAATTAATACAATTTATTACTAATTATTACTATTTATTACTATTTATTACTAATTGTTCTTATTTATTACTAATTGTTCCTATTTATTGCTAATTGTACCTAATTATTCATATTTATTTCTAATTAACTCTAATTATTGATAATTAGTTCTAATTACTCCTTATTATTGCTAATTATTCTTAATTATTTCTAATTATTCCTAATTATTTCTAATTATTCCTAATTATTACTAATTATTATTAATTATTACTAATTATTCTTATTTCATACTAATTATTCCTATTTATTACTTATTATTACTAATTATTACTAATTATTACTAATTATTACTAATTAATACTAATTATTACTAATTGCTAATAATTATTCATATTTATTAATAAATATTCATATTTATTACTAATTATTAGAAATTATACATAATTATTACTAATTATTCATAATTATTGCTAATTATTCCTATTTATTTCTAATTATTCCTATTTATTCATATTTATTACTAATTATTCCTAATTATTCCTATTTGTTACCAATTATTCCTATTTATTCCTAATTATTGCTAATTATTGGTAATTGTTACTGATTATTCATATTTATTACTAATTGTTCCTATTAATTATTACTAATTATTACTAATTATTACAATTTATTTATAATTGTTAATAATTATTAAGAATTAATATTAATAATTCTATTTTATTATTACAGATAAATATAGATAACAAAACAACTTAAATCTAATTTAATTACAACTAATCAACACAAATTAAAATTATCATAAAAAATGAAATAATTATTAAATTAAATTAAATATAAATACCTTTTAACTTGATCTCTTATTGATGTAAACAACTTCACAACATATCATAAAAAAACTGAATCAGAGAACTTCTCACTCTAAAAATATAGTTTAGAAAGAGAGACAGTAAGTAAGAAATGAGAGTAGAAGAATGAAGAATGGAGGGGGTATATATAGTTTAGATTACTTGCGATGGGGCTATTTGTGATGGAAATACCGATGCAAAAGGTACTTTTGTGATGGGGCTCGTCGCAAAAAACATCGCCCACATTAATTGTAGGTGTTGTTTGAAAGGGTATTTGCGACGGGTCCCGTCGCAAAAAGTGACCTACCGACATATCTTTTGCGACGGGCAACATCCCATCGCAAAAACCCAATTACCGCCGCCGATATTTGCGACAGGTCTCATCACAAATACTCTTCGACCCACACACTATATTCGACGGGGGGCCCCTATCGCAAATAACCTATCGCGCGCAAAACGTCTTGCGACGGGATCCGATATCTCGTCGCAAATAACCATTCTCACGCTTTGGGGCGCTAGCCATGCCAAACCACACAATATTTTTGGTGACGGGATCCGATAACCCGTCGCCATTAACTTCTTAATTGGGACGGGGAGAACTGCCAATCGCCAATAACCTCTATGATGGACTTTTTTGCAGCGGGCTAAATTCCCGTTGCAAAAAACCCTCGCAAAAACGTGTTTTTCCCGTAGTGTATAGAGGTGGTAGTCCACATGTACATATGAGTGACGTTATTGTCTTCCAAAAGATTGGAATGTGATAAGGTATATATTATTATTTTTATTATAGAAGCATTGTAATTTCAGAAATATCATATATATCTATATATATATTTGTTTGTTTGTGAGTGTCCATAAAATCCACCATTATATCGAGCTATGGGAGGTGGTGATGGAAAATGATTTACATCAGTTATTGCGGTGGTAGTTCATTGTACACATAATTGGTAGTTTCATATCTCATTCTATGGAAAAGGAGATGGATCAAGGTTATACCATTAACAAAATAACATATTTTTATATGGTGGATCACATTTTTAATAATCTAGCCTGGTTGAAAATATTTTATGGAGTTAGAAGAAGTAAGATGAGAAATACTTGTTAATAACATTACCTCTTATTTAAGAATATATATTTTTGTATATACCTAGTGGTTTTAGAAATTCTATTTCTGATCATTACAAGGGATATAACTTTTCAGGAAGGATTTAGAGAATCAATTTGGATAGGTATTTTATGAAAAAAAGGGATTTAAGAGTGTGAATAAGACAGCAATGTGGTTTCCATTTATATTTATAGGAGAGAACAAAGATGGAAATTTTCAAAATGAATAGTGATACCCACATATTTAACATGACCAAAGCCTATAAAATATCTCATTTTCAAAAAAAATGAAATGGGGATGAAATAAGGCCTCAAAATAGGAATTATTCATGTTGGTAGGTCATTTTAACCCTTACCTTCTTACTTTTACACCTAGTAAACAAATGAATACCATAACCTTGGTAACAAATTTTTTATTTTGTTACAATTAATTTTGAAACAAATAAAATAACATTGTTATATAATAATATTTTTTAGGATTCCAACAATGGAATCAATTTTTCAAAATCCAATTCATAGGGGTGACATAATTTAATTTAAAATTAATCTTTTAGACGTGGTGAAAATGTGGCCTTCCAATGAAATAAATTCTTATGTATATAAAATTATAACATATAAATTCAATATGATACTCATTAAAATGACCTATTTAGAAATTATTATAACATTTTTCAACTAAAGTTTCGTTTTAAACAAATTTAATTCCAAATTGAAATCTTAAATGCAATAAATAAAAAAGGAATTTTTAATCAATTCCTTTTATTTTCCACTATTCTTTGAAAAAATAGTTTCAAGAAATTATAAAAATAAAACTATTAGATAATTTAGAAATTAGGATTTCAAAAATGATGTTATATTTTTAAAATAAAAATTATTTATTTTTTAAAAATTAATTTCAAAAAATGTGTGGAATGGAAGAAAAAATAACATTTGATAAGAATACTATTTTTTATAAAAACATTTATTTTAATTTTAAATGATTTTTCTTAATATTTATAATTAATTTATAACCATTTAACTTTTATAATAGATTTTAATACAATATAAATTTAATAATTTAATTATTCATATTCATACCCTCTAATTTAATTTCTTGTTTATAACTATATGTGTTTCATTTCTACTTTTGGTTAAATATGCCAAAATCTATCAAAGAAATTAAATTTATGGAAAATATTTCATGGATCATTATTTCATGATTTGTTATGTCACATATTCTATCAAAATCAATGTTCTTATCCTAAAATGTATGTTCCTTACATTTTTAGGATAAAGAATAATGATCAGACTTATATTTATTTTTTATATTTTACAACTTATGTATGGGATAATTTTTCAACAAAATTTAATATTTGGATCCTAGATTGTTTCCAAATTATTTTTTGTCTTAAATATGATGTCATAATCATAGAAGAACATCAAGAGTCATTATACAGGATGAGATAATCTATATTTCTATTTATTGGACATTACCCAATTTGTTTATGAGTTTTTCAATGTATTATGACCTCCCTAGTGGTAAAATGTTAAATTTATGTTAGTATATGAACTAAGAATAAATTTTTAATTCATTAATTTATATTTTTTAGCATGTTTATACATAGGTGAGTATTTGTGAACTTATTTACACCTTCAGATTTATGGGTTATTTTATACTTATTATATATATAAATAATTTTTTTGAAGTCTCTCTCTGATGGTTAATTCGTATTTCTAAATTTTTTAATATATAAGTATATGTGAAAGATGCATTTTGAGATGAATATTTGAGAGAAAATATATATTAAAACACTATGGATCCTTGAAAAAATATATAATAAAAATATTATATTATATTTCATCATTGGACATTTAATTTTGATGAACTACTTATATATATTAAATTAAAACTCAAATTGGAAAATAAAGACCAATATTATTCTCTGTAAGCGGTGTTTACCCTGATAATGAAGTCATTTTGGTTAATATTTTGACCCTTATTAGTTTTCTATGAAATTTGAATTAAAAATAAATTTCATGTATTTATATTTTTGGTTAATTAAATTAGAAACATTATCTATGATCCTATATACATCTTGTTTTTTTACCTAAGGTTATCCGTTGATAGTGACATAAACCCTTGATATAAGGGTGAAATATATTGTTTCATGTGGTAAAAACAAGTCATAGAATCGATATTTCATTCTACTAAGTTATTGACATAAGAATTCAAGGGATGAAATAATAGAATTTAAGTGATGACAATTATCGATTGAGGATGGCATTAGTTTTAGGGATTATTATCAATTTCATAACATTGAATAAAATTAATTAATTTCATTGATTATTCCTTGTCACTAACTTTTTTTCTTTTTTTAAAAACATTAATTCATGCTGTTATTAAAAATAATAAATTCCTCATACAGAGGGTCACCAAGATGTTTCTCTCATATTCAGGTTGTGGATTTCCCATAGGGAACCAACCGTTGATTCATGTGCTTCACACAAGGGTTTCTAATTAATAACAATTGTAAGGTATTCATAGTAACCACTATTATTCATTTACCTATTAGTTTGAAATGGATATTTCCCATAGACGATCATATGGGTTTTAGGTTTTACCATTGAATAAATAGAAAGGTTGGGGGGATGATTTTTGACACTGATGGTGTTGAATCATGGAAATACAGTGTCGATGTGAGGGAGGTTTGGGTGAGATCAGTTCGTGAAGATTGTTTTGGAAAATGTGTGATGTGGGATTTAAAACATTGAAGGACACTTGGCATTCAAGGTTTACATTTTAAGTCATGTATATGTTCTTGGGGGTGTTTTAATATGATTTTAGAATATATAGCTGATGGATTTTGTTTTTGGGTGAAGAAACCCCATTTCCATGATGAGTTGTTCTAAATAACACATGTTGGGTGTTTCAAAATTGTAGTGAGTGTGATTTTTTATGGTGTTAAATAAAATATTTCCTATTCTTTAACTAACATTGTATGTGGCTTAACCCATAATGAATATATTCTCTATCCATACACATTGTAATATACATGGAGTACACACCTAGGAGGTTGTTTGGGCTTACATGCCATGTGGTATAGAACCATTTATGATTTTACCCCAATAGAATAAATTTTCATCTCTTATTAAATATACATTGAATACCATGTTTGATTAACAAGACAGATTCCACACATGTTCACTCTATGATGTGAATATTTATTCACCATATAGTGGGACATTGAAAGGGAATTTAATTGAAGAGGGGATACATTCTAGGTACTTATATAATTATACACCATGTACTTTTCCATAATTAATGGTTCTTCATATATCTTTGCTCAAGACTAATATTTTGGTATTATTTTAATCTATTCTATGCTTTTTTCCAATAAAAAGTGATTTTGGTCTCTTATTTGAAATTATATGTGAGACTTTGGATGATGTCAGCATTTTATTCATATTAAATATATATTGAAATTAATGGGGTTCATGAAAAATCATTATAGTGATATTAGGGTTGGTATGCCCATGACTGAGGTTTCATCCACTAAATAAAGGGTCCCCAAATAACTTAATACATATAGTTCCAGTATTCCCACACCCATATATGATGTGTGTTTCCTCAAGCTGCAGAGTTGGTGTCTTTTTTCTATGATCTCATGTAAGGTGTGCATCCTCCACTTGGGTTTGAATAACCATAAAAACTATAAATAAATTAATGAGGAATTATTCCCCCATTAAAAATTTGGAATTTTATATGGGTTTACATTACATGTAATGGTCCAAAAATGGTGTGAGTATTCCTCCCAGCCACCACAGGTGACAGATCATATCTATCATTTCGTGGAAGACGACGTGTGATTTCTAATAGGGAAAGGCAAAAAACTGATCAATGGTATGTTGTATATGGATTATTGAGATAAATACTCCCCTGAATGGGGACCATGAATGTATGATGACTGTCCTCCCCTTCATGGTGTACAAATGTTATGTTGCAATAAAACAATTTTCAGTATATGCTTTTTCAAGATTGATGACATATTAGGAATCCATTAGATGGATTCATGGTACAGTGCACGGTATGGTTATCAACTATAGACTCTTCAATAATATGTTCTTCATTGGTTTCCCATGATACATGGCTCCCATGTATTGGATTTATGACAATTGTGACATCCTTTTATCTAGATTAATTTTAGTTATAGAGAAAATATTGTCTCTTGTTTTCATTAATGGTTACTCTTATTCATTTCTGGGGATTTAAGATCACTAATTGGTTTTTCTTTCATTGTGGAATTTAGGGTAACGTATAGGGTATATTTAAACTCATTATTATATAGATCATGTCTGTATATGTGTTGGGTTTATGTAGATAAATCATTTACTCATGTATGATCCAGTTAGACTTGAAAATGGAATGTCTTCTTCGGAGCCAAATTCTGTTGACTCTTAGAGTTGAATTGAGAAATTATATGGATCTTAGTAGATTGTTTTGAGGTTATTATTTTAGGTTTACACATCATGATCCAGGAAAAATTCTAGAATAGTGTATCTTTCTAGTTCCTGATGGTTTAGATAATTATCATAGTTATCATTTCCCACGTATTTAACTTTTAGTGGGTTCAAATACATGTTCTATCATTCATTAATTTAATATAGTTCTATATTTTACTATTCATATTTATAGGAATTTTTAATTTCTGTTTCATGTATATGTGCATGTTGTAGGATTTTATAGGCTAAGGCCACACATTTTCTGATATATTCATATTTGGTTTTAGTCAATAACCCCTTGTCTTTTGGGGTAGGTCTTATTGTGGAACTCTCAGCTCACATTTAAATAGGTGTTCCCTATTGGGAATGATCCTGCTAAACTCTCATATCATATTTTTATGTAGGATACCTCTACCATCATAGTATGTTATGATTATTTGTCTATCACATACAAATTTAGAAAATATATAAAACTCTAGTATGCATCCCATTGTAATTGTTCCATTCCTTTTGTTCAGGATTCATTGAGACAATAATCTTCATTTTCATTGAATATATTTAATTTATTTAATGATATCATATTTGACTATATAATTATTTATACTATATCATATTCATCAATTTTCAATTTTACTATTTTATGTTAATATAGTGTACTGATTTTTTTTCTCATCAACTACCTTATCACCGTGATAAGATCATACTTTATTGTTAATTAATATTTTTCCCATTGAATATTAACCTTCCTTGTGTAATTTTATGAGAAAATATTTTGTAAAATGATGATGTAAAAACAATTTATAGTATTCCTTAATAAATTCATTTAAAGACCCTGACCATAGGAGCCTAGAGTTGTGTGTATTGGGAGTTATCAAAGAGGATAAAATTAAATAAATATTTCTCATTGATCTTCTAATAGATATTTTCCATTTCAGCTATGTTATCTAATATAGTGTACTCATTTTATAATATCTAGGTGTTATATTACCCTTCCCATCACTAAATTTCTTCCTCACAATTTGAACTTGATCTCGATAGTCAAAGGTTCATCATTAAAAAATTCATTACTTGAAATCTAACATAATAAGAATTTTCAATAAAACAACCACATGATTCCATATAAAATTAAATTTAATGTCCATATATAATAACTTATTTCTAGGTTTCCATGTATGAAAAAATATATTTGGATGAAAAAAATTGACATGGATGAAAAGTGTAACTAATTATAAAGAGTGATTGAGATCATTGGTCATAAGAAAGAGAATGAAAAAGGGAATCTTAAAAATAAAAAAATAGTACATCAATGATGAGATAAAAAAAATTTATTAATTATATATGAATTTAATAAGATATCATTTTTTTCAACAACATTCTTCCTAGAATCGAGTGATTATTTTTCTATAAAAATATTGAAAAACAGAAAATATACTTATAACTTCACCATTTAGTTACTTTTTTATCTATTTACACAACATTTTTTACTCCATTAAATTAATATACAAGATGATTTTTTTTTCTTGACTCACTAAAATTAACATTCAATGGATCAAAAGATCCAATAATGAGTGACAAGTCCATCCCTAAGCATCTGATTTTTTAGCACTTCAAATGGTATAATCACAAATTATGAAATGTAATTCATGAACCTATAAACCACAACAGTAACCATAAAAGATCAGTATAATCATTTGTATAATAATTTATAAATAAAATAATTTTAGTAAAAAAATAATATTAACTGGAAAATCACTTCAGACATTGGAAAGACCTTCACAATTTTCAGTTGTTAGTTGTGGGTTCATGCCCATTAATCCATGCCAAATTTGATGGGTTATCACCCAACATGTGTGTTGTCACCCAACACGTGGGATTGCCATTTTCAAAATCAATATAAATAAAAATCCTATAATTTTTTCAAAAAAATTATCTATATCCTCAAAAAATAACATCGGTTAAAATAGAAAAATTTAATCATAAGGGATTTCTATCCCACTTATTATTTTCAATATATTTGAAAAAATAAAATATTATTATTGCCTTAATATGAATGATCATATTTAATCTTAATATTATCAAAAAATAATTTATTATATCATCAAAATGTAATGTAATTATTTTTTAAGAAACATAGTCACTAAATCATATTATAATAAATTGGGTGATAGTTCCATTAATTTGTACAAATATTTCAATAATATTTATAAAATCAAATGACATAAAGCATGAAAAATGGCTGTTTTAGATATTGAACTTGTGATAAACCTTAAACTTATAAACCCATGATGTTAACCATAAATCTTATCTTAATAATATATAATGACATATATGACTCAAAAATTAACAAAATCCAAATTTGTTTCATGATTTATATAACCAAAATAATATTTTTATAAATACATATACAACATTAAAAAAGAATGAAAATACACAATAACATTAATCATTAAACTTTGGCTGTATTAATAGCATAATATTAAACATTATCAGTTCTCTTATTTGGAGTTATATACCATTATCAATTGGGGATATCAATTATATAGTTACCTATCTCAATAATGTTGAAACATTGAAAATTATAGGTTTCTATCTATCCCTTGCATCCACCAACTTCATGTCCCTTACATCTAAAAATGAAGAAAACTCCCATTCTCATTTTGAAAATACACAGGTGTTTCCTTCCATAATTATCATATGTGGTAAAATCCATTGTTCCCCTATTCCTCTTATCTATTTTTTTTCCTTTACTCTCTCTGTATTCTCCAGATTCACTTCAAATCAATATGAAATGGAGAATTTCTTCTCTTTCTGGATATCTCATGATACTATGTTTCCACTGGTGATAAGGTTTTGGATAATAGAACCCTTAAATAGAATATATTAAATCCATTAAAAAGGTCAATCCTACACTTTGGATTACATAATTAGTCAAAAACATTCCTATATAACCCTATAATTTTATTTCTATACATAGAATCATTCTCCCCTATATTATTCACAGAATAAAAAATTATCCCTCTATACTTGGTTGTTTTCAATGGGGAAAATATATTTTCTAGAAGAGTACTTAAAAATATATCTACTCCATGTTTCCTATTTCTACTTAATCCTTTGTGTTTTATTCAATGAACACTATTGATTCACATCCATGTAACGAAAATAAACTATAAAGACCACCTTATCTATTTCATTAATCCCCAATGTCAGAAATATATTCTATAATAATTTTATCCAATGCATAGATAAAAATGTATTTTAATCACATTTGACAATGAATATTTCTAATACGTGATGTCGACTAACATTGTTATACCACATCTGGGATCAATAATTTTATTCATTTGGGAGAACTTATTAGATATAACATCTAACAAATTCTGAAAAACCATAACAATTTGATCATCTCAAACTATGGATCTAGCTCAAACATGATTAATTTACACAGAACAAAAATACATACATATATTGTGTTCATTAACATTGTTTCTATTCCTTCCTCTATGAAGATTTTATGAAATATTAAATATATGATATTTGATAATTAATCTATGAATCATTATGTATTGTTTGAAAACTAGTGACATACATAATATAGATTGGAAAATTTCATCATATCATATCTTATCATAATAAACTTTCTATATTTGTTTATATTATAAATTACTAAAAATACTTTCAAATACAATGAAATGGGTTGATTAGATTGTTTGAATTAGGCCAGGAATATCCATTGGGAGTTTAAAATTCTGTGTACATTAAGGATTATTGAATAACATTAGGAGACCACCGGGTCAATTCCTAATACACCCTTCTCAGAGTTATTACCCCTATATAAAACAATTCCAAAACCTTTTCCATTGGCATTATCCATATAGGGATTTATTTATAGGAAATCCACATAATATCTACCTCATGAAAATAATAGAATCATATCCTATAGTTAGACTTATCCTTATTATATGTAATATGTTTTTGTTATAAAATCTATGTTTTCAAAAATATATTTCCCCAGGTTTCTACTATACATTCTATGATACCAAAATCGAAGTCCCTAACCGTAGTATCCTAGATTTAATGGTTACATTATTTCATTGGCACTTGATGCAATTTTTCATGTGCTGAATGTACGAATAGTATTATAGTCGTCAAAATGTAGATACATACTGTAGTTTCACATTAAATTTGAAAACATTAAATAAAACATAGAATTTTTATTGATAACACCATTATTATCTTTTAATATCCTTTTATATCAATCATAATACACTTCTTAGAATCCTAAGGAGACAAAACATAAGAAATGGGTTTTCTATAATGACCATTAAGTGTATGTGTTCAATGGAATATATCATAAATATATAAGAAACAATCAATATATAATTGTAGAGAACATAAACAAATGATATTTTATCAATATCATCACATGAAGACCGATATTACAGGAATAAATGGTGATCTAATAATTACATTGAATTAATTATAGCAAGTTGAATCTTATCTATGGATATTCTAAATAATTGAACAATCATATGGACATAAATAACTATTCTCGTAATGAGGAAAGGCATAATTTCAATCATCATCACCATATCATCAAATAATTATGAGAATACATGTTATATAAATGGTTATGGACTCAACCAAATACCCCATCATGTTTGTATCATGTGACATAATGATGAATAGAGGGGATATGTTGGGTGTCACCCATCACATACTAAGTCCATTAAATTATTCCTCTAAAAAAAGATACACAATCCATGTAGAAATTGTTATTTAATATCTAAAATAAACAAATTCTAATAATTTAACCAATTAATAAAAAAAATACAGGCATTAAAAAAATATGCATATTAATACATTCCCCAGTCAAGAAACATAATCATAAAACAGTAGAGTATTATACTAAATTGTACCAATAAGTACATCCTAGTAAGACTGATCATAAACAATATAGTGAAACAATTAGGATCATATCATTAAAACATATTTCAAACTAATTACATTATAGAAAGATACTTTTTTAAAAAATAGAATAAAAATAAAATTTAAAACATTCATGAGAAAACTATCATTCTAAATTTGAAAAATAATATAAAAAGTAAAACATTCCAAAATATTAATAAACAAATTTTATTTTAAAATAAACCTAGAAATATCTAAATAATGCTTCAAAATTTTGAGTCATCATGTCAGTATGGAAACTATATACATGCTAATAAGTTAAGACAATGATCATTTTCCCATTTTCTATAAAAGTAAAAAAGTAGCTTGTTTAGAAATTTATAGGAAGATTCTATTTTATTCTAAAATAATCCATCCTTAGTTAAAAATTTCATTAAAAAATTAATTTTTTAATGTTAAATATATATTTTCATATAATTATTTAATACATGGATATGAAATAATAGTACTTTTTCACTAAAGAGATAAATAAAGTTGAATTTTCTTAAAGAAGTTTTCCCATTAATTTTAATTATCAAAGATAATAAAATTATATTATTTCAAGAAATGATCCTGAATAACTAGAGGCAAATAAATTTCATGAGTTGTTTGAGAGTTTGATTATAAGGCTTCATCATAGGATATAGAATCCTAAAAAATACAGTTAATTGATGATACTGTAATAGTAAATCCCTTACAACATTGGAATATTTTTAATCGTAAGGCCAATAAAATAAATAAAATCAAATGTTCGTTTAAATACCATTAATATAATGATAATAAGTATATAACATCTTAATAGTGATGAAAAATTGAGATGAGAATCCATTACATCATGTCGGATTTCCTTAATACATTTTCATTCCGAGTATATAATAAATTTTAAATTATTATACAAAAAATATAGAAGGATAATAATATATTTTATAAAATATATGATATACATATGTAATTTTATGACTACTTTTTTCAAATTTATTTATTAAAATCATTGTTTATAGAGATAATTTCTATCATTTTCATGCATACTATGGTTTGGTTATTTCAATCCATTTTCCTTGATATTGGTGCCTTTATTTCTAAAATGTTAAAAAGATATAAATTTCTTATATAATCATCATATATGAATTTATAATATTCCAAAAAAATAGAAATTGTAAAATGTGTTACACCATTCATTGAGACTATTGGACATGCATATTCACGAACACTATTTATATTTTCCAATAGATATAGCATATGAAAGGTAAATAATACTTCACCCTTCTAATAAAATTATTTTATAAAATATGTAATTTATTTTAATTGAATATATATTTATTACTATCC
The DNA here is from genome assembly GCA_963277665.1 of Viscum album. NCBI lineage: Eukaryota > Viridiplantae > Streptophyta > Magnoliopsida > Santalales > Viscaceae > Viscum > Viscum album. Next base: position 619,061,920 of record OY728167.1, on the reverse strand, counting down.
ATGCCAGAATAAATTGAAAAACATTTCACATTGTCATATAGAGGTGGTAGTCCACATGTACACATGAGTGACATTATTGTCTTCCAAAAGATTGAAATGTGAGAAGGTATATGTGGAATATTTATTATATAAGCATTGTAATGTCAAAAATATCATATATATTTGTATATCTATCATTGTATGTGTGATTCTTTGTTAAATCCACCATTATATCCAGCCGTGAGAGGTGGTGGTGGAAAACAATTTACATCGTCTCTTGAGGAGAAAGTTTATTGTACACATAATTATAGTTTCATATCTCATTTGATGGAAAAGGAGATGGATCTAGGTTATACTATTAACAAAATAAAATCTTTTTATATAGTTGATAACATTTTTAGCATTCTATCATGGTTGAAAAATATTTGATGGAGTTGGAAGATGTAAAATGAGAAATAATTTTTGATATCATTACCTCTTATTAATGAATACATATTTTTGTTTATATCTAATGGTTTTATAAATTGGATTTATGGTCATTAAAATCGATATAGGTTTTTAGGATGTATTTAAAGAAGAAATTTTTATAGGGATTCTATAATCAAAAAGGATTTAGGAGTGTGAATAAGAGAGGAGTGTGGTGGTCATTTATATTTATAGGAGAGAAAAAAGATGTAATTTATCAAAATTAATAGTGATACCCACATATTTAAAATGAAAAAGCCTATAAAATATCTTATTTTCAGAAAAATATCATATAGGGAAGAAATATGCCCAGAAAATAGGAATTATTCAAGTTGGTAGGTCATTTTAAACCTTACCTTCTTACTTTACCCCTTAGTAAACCAATGATAACCATAACCATGGAAACTAATTTTTTATTTCCTTACAATTAGTTATGAAACAAATAACATACCATTGTTATATAATAATATTTTTTAGGATTCTAACAATGAATTCAATTTTTAAAAATTCAATTCATAGGGGTGACATAATTTAATTTAAAATTTATCTTTTAGAAGTGATGAAAATGTGCCTTTCCAAAGAAACATTTTCTTATATATATAACATTATAAGATCTAAATTCAATATTATATTAGTTACAATGACATATGTAGAAATTATTAAAATATATTTCAAATAAATTTTCATTTTAAACAAATTTAATTCCAAATTGTACTGATAAATGAATTGAAAAAAGAATTTTTAATCAAAACCTCTTATTTTCCACTACTCTTCGAAAAAATATTTTCAAAAAATTAAAAAAACATAACTCTTATATAATTTAGAAATATGATTTCAAAAATTATTTTATATTTTTAAAATAAATATTTTTAATATTGTACAAATTAATTTCAAAAACTGTGTGGAATGAATTAAAAAATAACATTTTAGAAGAATATTATTTTTTATAAAAACATTTATTTTTATTTTAAATTATTGTTATTATTATTTATAACCAAATTATAAACATTTAACTTATATAATATATTTTAATACCATAAAAATTTAATAATTTAATTATTCATATTCATACCCTCTAATTTAATTTCTTGTTTATAACTATATGTGTGCCATTTCGTCTTTTGATTAAATATGCCAAAAGATATCAAGAGATTAAATTTACGGAAAAATATTTCATGGATTATTAATCCATGATTTTTCATGTAACATATTCTATGAAAACAAATGTTATTATTCTAATATTTCAGTTCGTTTCATTATGAAGATAAAGAATAATTATTAGAATGATGTTTATTTATATTTTACAAGTTATATATGGGATAATTTTTTTAAGATATTAAATATTTGGATCCTGGATTGTTTATATATTATGTTTTCATATTAAATATGATGGAATAGTCATAGAATAAAATCAAGTGTAATTACATAGTATGAGATAATATATATTTTTATTTATTGCACTCTGCTCAATTTGTTTTTGAGTTTTTCAATGTATTATGACCTCCTTAGTGGTAAAATGTTAAATTTATGTTATTATATGAACTCAGAATAAAATTTTAATACATTAATTTATATTATTTATTATGTTTTATACATAGGTGATTCTTTGGGAATTTTTTTATAACTTCAATTTTACGGGTTATTTAATACTTATTATATATATAAATAATTTTCTGAATTCTATCTGTGATGGTTAATTCTTATTTCTAAATTTTTTAATATATTAGTATCTATGAAAGATGCATATTGAGATGAATATTTAAGAGAACATATATATTAAAACACTATGGATTGTGGAAAAAATATATAATAAAAATATTATATTATTGTTCACCCTTGGACATTTAATTCATATGAACTACTTATACATATTAAATTAAAACTCATTATGGAAAAAAAAGACAATTATTATTCTATGTAAGAAGATTTTACCCCATGAATGATGTAATTTTGGTTAACATTAGGACCCTTATGAGTTTTATGTGAAAGATGGATTAAAAATAAATTTCATTTATTTATATTTGTTGGTTTATTATAAACCTTATGTATGATCCTATATACATCATGTTTTTTGTTGTATCTAGGGTTATCCATTAACAGTGCATGAACAATTGAGATAAGGGTGAAATATATAGTTTCGGGTGGTAAAACAATAATGGAATCAATATTTCTTCTACTATGTTCTTAACATATAAATTTTATGGATGCGATAATAGAATTTATGTTATGATAATTATCAATTAAGGGTGGGATTATTTTCAGGTATTATTTTGTTTTTCTTCACATTAAAAAAATTTAATTTGTTTCAATTATTCTTCCTTGTCACTAAATGTTTTATTGGGTTTTTATAATCTTTAATTCATGTTGTTATTAAACATAATAAATTCTTCATGCAGAGGATCACCATGATGATTCTCTCATATTCAGGTTGTAGATTCCCCACAGGGAACCAACCGTTTATTCATGTTCTACACACAAGGATTTTTGATTGATAACAATTGTATGATATTCACAGTAACCACTATTATTCATTTACCATTTAGTATGAAATGAATATTCACCGTAGATGATCACATGGGTTGTAAGTTTGACCATGAAATAAATAGAAGGGTAAGGGGGTGATTTTTGACACATATGGACTGGAATCATTGAAATACATTGTCGATGTGAAGGATTTTTGGGTGAGATTAGTTCATGAAGATTGTTTTGGAAAAAGTTTGATGTGGGATTTGACACATTTAAGGACACTCGGTGGTCAAGGTTTACATTTTAACTCATGGATATGTGGTTGGAGGTGTTTTGATATGATTATAGAATATATATATCTGATGGATTTTGTTTCTGGGTGAGGAAACCCCATTTATTGATGTGTGGTTCTAAATAACAGATGTAGTTTGTTTCAAAATTGTGGTGACTATGATTTTTTATGGAGTTACATAAAAAATTTCATGTTCCATAACTAACATTTTATGTGGGTTAACCGACAATGAATATATCCTCTAGCCAACCATAATGGAATATACATGGAGTACGCACCCAGGAGGTTATTTGTCCTTACATGCCTTGTGGTATATGATAATTTATGAATTCCCCCCAATAGAATAAATTTTTGATTCCTATATATATAGATTGACTACCTTGTTTGATTCACATGCCTAATACCACACCTGTTCACTCTATGATGTGAAGATTTTTTCTCCATATAGTGAGACATCAAAAGGGTATTTAATTGATGATGGGATACATTATAGGTACTTATATAATTATACACCATGTACTTTTCCATAATTAATGGGTCTTAAAATATCTCTACTCAAGACTTGTATTTGGGTATTATTGTAATCTATTCCGTGATTTTTTTATAAAAAGTGACTGTGGTCTCTTATTTGAAATTATATGTCAGACATAGGGTGATGTTAGAATTTTGATCATATTAAATATATATATAATTTAATGGGGTTCAAGAAAAATCATTATAGAGATATTAGGGTTCGTATCCCCGTGACTGAGGTTTCATCCATTGATGAAATTGTGCCGAAATAACTTAATTCATATAGGTCTAGTTTTCCCACATCCATATATGATGTTTGTTTCCTCTAGCTGTAGGGTTGGTGTCTTCATTTCCATAAGCTCATGTAAGGTTTGCATCCTCCACTTGGGTTTCAATCACCTTAAAATCTATAGATAAATTAGTGATGAAATATTTCCCCCTTATAAATATGGAAATTTATATAGGTTTACATATATGTAATGTTCCAAAAAGGGTGTGAGTATTCCTCCCAGCTGCCATGGGTGAAAGATCACCTTTATCCTTTTGTGCAAGACCACATGTGATTTCTAATAGGGAAATACATAAACCCGATCAGTGGTATACTCTATATGGATTACTGAGGTCAATACTCCCCTAAATGGGGAGAATGCATGTATGATGAGTGTCCTCCCCTTCATGGAAGACAAATTTTATGTTGCAATAAAAACAATTTCCAGCATGTGTATATTCAATATTAATGACATCTTGGGATCCCATAGGATGGATTCATGGTGCTGTGAAATGTGTGGTTATCAACTGTAGACTCTTCAATAATATGTTCATTATTGGATTCCCATGATACATGTCTCTGATGTATTGGAATTGAGTTAATTGGGACATCCATTAATCTCAATTAATTTTAGTTATAGATAAAATATGAATTCTTGTTTTCATTACAGGTCACTCTTATTCATACATGTGGAATTAATCTCACTAATTGGGTTGTCATTTATTGTTAGATTTAGCGAATCTGATAGGTAATATTTAAACTCATTATTATATAGATAATTTTCATATATTTTTTGGTTTTATATAGATAAATCATTTATTAAAATATGATCTAGTTAAACTTTAAAATGGAAGGTCTTCTTCATATCCAAATCTTGATGACTCTTAGAGTTGAATTGAGGAATTATATGGATCTTAGTAGATTATTTTTCTGTCAGTATTTGAGACGTACACATAATTATCCATGAAAAAATCTAGCATTGTGTATCTTCTGAGTTCCTTATGGTTTTCAGAGTTATCATTGTTATTGTTCCCTTGTATTTAACTTTTAGTGGGTTTGAATACATGTTCTATCAATCATACATTTAATTCAGTTCTATGGGTTACTATTCATATTTATTGGGATATCTAATTTATATTTCATGTATATGTGCATGTTATATGATTTTATAGGCTAAGGCCTCCTATTTTTTGATATATTCATATTTGGTTTTAGTCAACAAACCCTTGTATTTTTGGGTAGGTATTATTGTGGAACTCTCAGATCACCTTTGGAACAGGTGGTCCCTTTTGGGAATGATCCTGCTAAACTCTCTTATCATGTTTTTTATGTACCATACCACTTCTATCATAGTCTGTGATGATAATTTGGATATCAAATCAATATTCAGATAATAGATAAAACTCAAGAATGCATCCCACTGTAATTGTTCCATTCCTTTTGTTCATGATTCATTGAGGCAATACTTTTCATTTTCATTGAATATATTTAATTTATGAAATTATATCATATTTAACTAGATAATTATTGATAATATATCATATTCATCGATTTTCAATTTTACTATTTTATGTTTATATAGTGTACTGATTTGTTTCTCATCAGCTACCATATTACCATAATAAGATATTAATTTAGAGTCAATTAATATTTTTCCATTGAATACTAAACTTTATAAGGTAATTTTATGAGAAACTATTTTGGAAAATGATTATTTGAAAACTATTTATAGTATTCCTTGAATAATTCCATTGAAGACCCTCATCTTAGGAGGCCAGAGTTGGTGGTTACATTATTACATAACTGGTTGATAAAAGAGAACACATTCCAAATGAATGACTAGCTTAGTAGAATTGGGAAACTAGAAACATATTATAAATTAAAATTACATTTGAAAACATATATTATATCATATAATTTTCTCTGAGAAAACCATTATTCCCCTTTTCATATCACTGTTTATCAATCATAATACACATCATGGAATCAAGGGGAAATGAAACATAAGAAAATGGTGATATCTAAATCATAGTTCAGGTGTGCATTCAAACAAATATATCAATAAAAAATTTCTCATAATAAATATAGAAATAAGAATAACTAAAACACATGAAATTTAGTCATTAAATTGAACATTAATAATAATATGGCAGGAGTAAATTTTTATCAAACAATTCCATATAAATAATCACATGAGGTTGAAATATTTCAATGAAAATTATAACTAATTGAATAATTACATCAAAATCAATATCTGATCTCATATTGAGGTAATTAGAAATTAAAAAAATAAAAAATATTCCATCAATGCCTTTTGACCTGACATTATACCAATATGGGTAAGGAATCAGCAAAATACCCAAGATAGTTTTTCTTATGATACCTATCGATTCATTAAGGGGCTATATAGGGCCCCACCAATCAAATTAAAATCCAAATTCAATCCTTATATGAAATAGGTGAAACATAATCAATGCAAACAACCACATTTAAATTATAGAATATTAAATATTAATAATTTATCCATAGAATAAACATAATAAACATAAAAATTATAAATTATAAAACTACCATAAAAATGTTAATAAGTTCCCTAATCAATAAAAATATTCATAAATATCGAACGTACTATTGAGAATGGTATAAAAATAGTATATCATAGTAAATTATTCATAAAACATATAGATAAGTAATAATGATGTTATCATTTCAAAATTTTACAAATGGAACACAAGGTAAATTGAGGGCACTACCATTGATGAATAAAATTACCATTAAATACATTCTCGGTGAAAATAAACTATTCAATTTGGATTTACAATTTAAAAAATAAAATTACAACTGATATTCAGGAAAATTTTTCCTTAAATAAACATTCTAAACATGTAAATGTAGATTCAAAATAAATAAGGGGCATGATGTTTGGAAATTCATTTCATTATAAGATAGTTAAAAAAGATTCCTTTCTAATTTTCTATGAAAACTCTAAAAAATACCAGATTTGGAAAATGAATGGAAATTTCATTTCAAAATAAATTTTTAAAAATCCAAACATGGGTTATTTTGTTAATAAATAATTTGTAGAAATATAAAAAATTATTATTTTTTTCAGAAAACATGAATATGGTAGAAAATCAATATTCAATCGAAGATAAATATAAATTCATATTTTCTTATAATGAATTTATTAGTCATTTTATGTTAAAAATAGATTAAAATTGTAATAATATTTTAAAATTTACTAAATAACCAGGGGATAGTAATATAGATTGAGCTTAAAATATATATATCAAACAATTAACCTAAGGGAGACTTAAACATATGGAATCACAATATATATGGAGATTGTGAAATAAACCCTTACCACTTTGTAACCTCAGATATAAGCCCCGTGAATAAAATAAGATAAAATAAATTATTAAATACACTAAATATAAATTAATTATTGATATAAAATATTAATGGGTTAGTATATACAACATAAAAAAAACATTAGTGAATGTGGAAAATGTCTCACATAAGTAAATGTTAGATGAGAAAGCTTTAACTCAGGTCTGATTTCCATCGTACAAGTTTATACCTAATGCATACTATATATCATTTTATTAAAAATCTATAAAAAACATAATCATATATTTAATATCATATATTATTTCAATATAAACATTTATTAATCATTTATTGTCAATTATATGTTTAAATAATAGTTTTGGGTCATAAGTTCTTCATGTTTCATATATGTTTTGGATTGATAATTTTAGTCCTTTTATAATTGTGGTCATTTAATTTATATACTGTTAACCATAAGACATATATCATATATAATCATTATTTAAGTATTTATAATATTCCATAAAATTTATATATGTAAAGATGAGTTACATCATTCATAGAGATGGTAGGTCGTACATAAGCATGAACGTTGTTTATATTTTTTTCATTACATTAAATTTAAAAATTGTAAATACAATTTAAACATTAATAATCATTAAGATATAAAATATTTTATTTATATTCATTTAATATATCCTTATTTACATCCATTTAAAAATTAAATGAAAAACATTTCACATCACTTTGTGGTGATGGTAGTCAACACATACACATGAGTGATATAATTATATTAAAATGATAAGAAGGTATATGTGATTTATAATTCAAAATGTATTGTAATGTAATTAAAACTATATAAATAATTTAATGAATCATTATATCAGTATTTATATTTGGTGTGGGAAAAAAAATACATCAATTCATGAGGTTGTATTTGGGCATTCACATGATCGGCAATTTCATTTCCAATTTAATGGGAGATGAGATTGGTAAAAATATTAAATTAACATAATAATAAGATAGAATATGTGAGATAAAAGTTTTATTATTTTATAATATATGTATAATATTCTATGGATATATAGAATAAGTAAAATTAAAATGGATAGTCAATAACATTACCACATTTTTGAACAACCTCTTTAGGGTTACACCAAAATCATTACAAGATTAGCTTTCTAATCAATGATGGAATCTAGATTGTGATTAGGGTTGAAAATAATTTATTTTGGATGGTATTAGAGTATATAAAACAATTTTGGACTATATATTGTGGAGGAGAGGGGGTGTCCATTTTTAAATGGGGGAGAGGGCATACATTGAATTTTTTAAAATAAAAATCAATTCAAACTTTTTTCAAATTCAACAAGACTCAAAAATGGGTCATCCCCAAACATTTGATTCATTAACATAGATATTTTTCAAATAATTATTAATTGAACAATATATTAGTCTATTTTATGGGATATATTTTTAGTATAACCCCAGGAAATCTCTTTTTAACTTTAATTGTGATAAATAAATTTTACTATTTTTACTATTAATAATGAATATAATAGTTTCCATTATTTTATAATATAAATTATTCTATTTAAAATCTGGAAATCCATTTTTTCAAATTCAATTCACAATGGTTGTAAAAATTAATTTAAAAAAATCCCCTAGATGTGATAAAAAATAAATTCTCAATTAAAAGTTTTAAATGTATAAAATGCATTAATATGATAATAACTTATAAAATGATTAAAATGACATAAATTTTATTTATTATAATAAAATTGAACCAAATTTACATTTTAAATAATTTTTAATAAGAATTGATTATCTTAAATCTTTTAAATAAAATATCTTTTTTAGTAAGAACTATAAATTTTCTGTAATTTTAGAAAAAACAATATTTTAAAATTTTTATTGAAAAATTTACTCTATGATATTTTGATGATATTATTTATAAATGATTTTTATTTTTTTGAATATTTTTTATAAAATTGTTATGAATTAATTCTAATGTATGTATGAAAATAATGATAAAACATTTATTTAGAAAAATATATTTTATCATAAAAGCATTTAGTTTACTTTCAAATGATGTTTATTTTCATTTAGAAATAGATGATTACCAGAAAATTTAATATATATATATATAAACCATATAATTTTACTAATGTAGTTATTCATATTAATGTCCACTAATTTAGTATAAAATATATAATGGTATATGGTTAATTTAGAATTAGGGTTGTGTGTTTCTCTAGCTATTGAAGAAGTTAAATTTAAAGAAATATATTTTGTGGATCATTAAGAATGAGGTTCCATGACTCATACAATATTTAAAAAAATTATAATATATTAATATCTCAGGGAGAAAAATTCTCATGCCTTGAATAATTGTTTCCTATCAATTTCAAAATGATCTCTCGAATCACATTCTATTTTTCTAAAAATAAAATCCATTAAAAATCCACATCGCAAGAAAGGATAATGAAACATTCTACTGATAATCAAGAATGGGAAGTACAATGGACATCTAGAATAACACATAACTAGGTATTTCACGTACAAAATATTATTGTGATGTGAATATATGGACTCAGAATAAAATAGTAAATAATATTGGGGAGCAATAAAGATCATTGAACACATGAAATTGAATAGTTAAGGTAAATTTACAGACTAAAATACCAAAATTATATGATGAGTTAAAGTACCATTGATTCATATAGGTGGTAAATAGAATAAAATCATTGTTTCATGATCCTTTACCTAGACATGGGGGATTATTTTATTTTCATGAAAGATAATAAAATAAAATATACTTACAATTTTATCATTTTTTCTAACTTAGATCAGTTTATACTTCATGTATTACTCCATGAAATGTATATTGAAGATGAGTTTTATTACATCTAAATCGCAAAAAATAACTTTTAATAGATCATATGATCCATAATATAGTGACTCGACTTTCTATACACCAATTAATATATATCATATCTAGAATGGTAAGCATGAGTAATCTAATATAATAAATTATTCAATAAACTTCAAGAGAACCCAAAAATTTCCACATAATCCATTCCATAAGTATTTATCCACCATATAATTTATGTAAAAGAAATTTCATATTAATCTGAATATAACATTGACTATTGGCATGTGATTCATCCTTTTCAGCCTTTATTAAATTTATTACCGATATGGCCTTATCAGATGTGATAGTTTGTCACCATGTGTATGGGTTGTAACTTCTAGACCCCAATCTACTAGAACCGGGGCTCCGATATGATTCACTACACGACCTCAAGATAATATCCATGTATACCAGAGACTACTAACTATAGTGTAATGGATCTTGTGGGGTGATTATACACTATTTCCAAAAGTAAATCAATAGAGGAAAACAATATAAATAATAACAAAGTAAATATAACCATACACCAAGAATCATATAACATATTCCCCAAATTGGGTACATACCCCAATCCACCATAACAAGTGTACCTTGTCATGAGTGTATATTGTGACAAAGGAGAATGTGGGAAAAAGACACTAATGTCCACCCCCAATATGAGTCATATCATAAATTATGGTCCCCACATCCATTCTCCAACCCGACCACCATATCATCCATATAAAATTGGGTATTTTTTCTTATACTTACCTGTATCCATGTAGTATTCTCAGGTACCCCAAAATTTATCTGAGCTGTGTGCGAATATAACTCATTAGGTCACGACCAATGGTGTCTATAATTATAGCAATTGAAGTAAAGTTTTTTGTAGATATTCTATGAACAATAAAAAAAATATTTAAAAATCATTTTTTATGTTTACAATTATTCATTAGACTCATGGATATTAGTTTCTAAAGGGACAACTAACTACGAGCCCTACTATGGACTATGATTGGGGTTTAATCCATACCTAATGCTTTCAAAACATAACATCACATGGTAATTAATTTATAACTCCAATTTAACAATGTACCATAAACATTCAATCTAGGAACCATTCAAAGAACCATACAATAGATATTTAGATAATTAGACTAGGATTTTAAACAATACAATGCGTCAGTAGAGAGCACAGCTTTATTCTAGCCTAACCTAAGGGAGAGGGGCCTCATTCCAACATCCTTACTATACTATTTATTATTCATTACAAGGGTCATTATCCATTACCATTTTAAGAAATAATGAAAAAAGTATGACCATATTCATTTATTAGAATGAAAATATTTATTTGATTAAAATCATTACTTAAATCCATAATTAGATCATTTAACCATTTAAACAAAATTCTGACTATTTTCAACCCTTGAAAACTGTTTACCCACATAGATATTCATATGTAACCATTTTTCAAATTTAACAATTACATGCAATAATTCATCTAACTTCAAAAATTTATTCATCAAAATCCCTTATTTCATATTAATATCCTAAACATAATTAATTTTTTTTAATATCCAAAACCCATAAATCCATCAAATCCATTGGAGTTCAAAACCAATGAGTGACCATAGTCCCGGTCGAATCAACATCAACAAATCCAGAAGGGATCATGAGGGGTTCAACAAACTATTTACAACCCCATTTTATCATTTCATACCATGGATTTTAATGCACAACACAATGATATGAAGTCAAATCTATATAAACATAAAATAAACATCAAAACCATGGGATATTAATGTGAACCAACTATCTCATGTTCTTAGAAAAGATATCTCTCAACCTTATCCATTTATTTGAACTCGAAAAACTTTCAAATACAAAATAATTATTTTTCTATAAAAATATGGTTAAGAGGCTTCAGAAGGATCATTAACATTATTCAATAACTATTCTATAGAATCTATGATAGAGGGTTAGTTTACTCACTAAGAGTTTGGATTCACTACATAAAGTGCTTAAAATGGCTTGAAATCTAAGTAGAATGATCCTTGGAAGATGGTATAGCTCCTCCTTTGTAAGTCATGCTTTAGTAGGTGGATGAAGGACAAACATTGATTAAGAACTCAAAAATCATGATAGGGAAAAAATGGAAGATATCCTCCTTTAATGAGAAACAAGGTTTGGTCGCATGGTTGGACATACCATTATAAACCGTACTCCACCCTCTATCCACAATGGTGCATGTGTTTCATGGTCTCTTATTGAGCTAGCACAGTTTTCAAAACTATTTAGAGGATTTGTTTTTAACTGTGTCCAATGACTCCTATTTTCAGGTTCCTCTTGCACAATTTTCTACTATGAACCCTCCATATACAAGATAAACAGTTAAAAAACATGGTTATTACTAAATGTGTTCCAACTATGCTGCCAACATTGAATATCCCCATTTTCCCTTTTTCATGTACCTAACCCCTAATATACCATTGAGTTTAATCATATTCATAGATAACATTTCATTAACAATATAAAGGGTGTTAACTCAAAATGTAATCAAATATATACCTCCTTAAGTTTTTTTATCTTACAACCTCCCAACCATAAAATATCACATTCTTGAGATTCACTCTAACATATCAATAAGCCTCTAAGGTAAAATGTTTGGGCCACTATGCACACATATCTATCTCCCTCTCCCATGATCCCACCTAGACATGACCATTTTTCCATTCCACATGGACTAAATTCATGGTCTTACATTGAAGATACTTCTCACTACTATCTCCAATACTAACCGGATGCTTCTCAAAGGATTCATTAGAATCTATCTAAACTGCATAACAATCTATCACATGAGAAGGTCATGGATGTACTCCTGAAGTTGTGGCTAATAAAAAACAATATGAATAACAATATACAATCGTGGAATATCTTTTCATTAGGTTGTATGTCATATCCTCTTGATAACTTCATATGACCCCATCCATTATGGTGTGATGATTACCTCTTTCTAAATCCAATGGTGACTCAATCTCATCACCACCCATAGGAATACAAGGTCACCCACTACAAAATAAAGAGGTCAATAATGTTAATTATTCTAAGAACTACCTCTACATTGTTCCACACCCATATGATTCTAAACCATCAAAAATTACTCTAATGTCACCAAGATGAGACTTGAAAAAAAACACCGATTCTCCTACTTCCATCCAACATGATGATAATCAATATTGAATATCAAATAGCTTCTCATGTAGTTTTATATGAATAATTTCCTAATAAATAAAATTGTAGTTGAAATCGATGTGCCCTATGTGTCTCTCTCAAGGCCCACCAATATCAACGATGCATGCCCCAAATATGTCCTCTAACACATGGATAATATGATTTATCTATAATTATGTCTATTGGAGGAAATATTTACTCATATACTAATGGGTAACAAGTTCCTTATATAACCCCTTCCCAAATCATGATGTAAAACGAGGATCATGATCTAAAACACTACTATGGGAAAAATAGTTCCAACATAATTTCTCTCAAATGTAAAATTAACCTAACTTATCAATGTTGAATGTATCTAGAATCAGAAATAAATGAGATACTATGTTTAACCTATTTTCAATACCCCAATTTACACAATTCTTCTGAGTAATTCTAATAATTACCAAAAAAATCCATAGTAATTTCATCCCAAATACATTCCAGAATAGGAAATTACTAAAATAAATCACTGCACCTACGTTGCTTGGCCTTCACCTACTAATAGGTGTAGAATCATGCCACAAAACCTGAAATAACATTTTTATTCATGGCCACCAATACAGTCTCTGATGATGTTGAAACATCATGATCAAACCAAGGTTGAACACCATCATCAATGAATGAAACATACTCATAATATCTTCCCACGTATAATTGGTAATAGAAATATGAAAATTAATATGAATAACCTCATCAACATAAATTTTACAACTGGTTGGTGGCTAACCACCTTAAATAAATATCTCTTAATTTTATAAATTGTAAATCCTCATATTATATTATCTTAACACGGTTCTGAAGAGATGGATCAACAGTCATGGACATGTGTTTCATCTTCACATGGTTCTACTAAACACCTATATGAATATCTACAAACGATTCCTTAATTTTCCACTCATAAATAGACTCATCAAAGTAACTGAATCAACTTATTTTGAATAAATTCACAAGAAACAATGTTTCTATTTCCCGATAAATAAGTTTACACAAAGGCAAAAAGATGATTACACAACACCCATATCTATTAATAATTATTTATGTCACACTTGGAAAATATGGACAAACTATTCTTATGGTTAGTAAAAACAATAGTATTCTAAAACAATAATAATTCCACTATCACTCAAATGTATAAAATGTTGTGGAAAACTCAATATCATGTGAAGGATAGTTCAGTTCATGTTTCCTCAATGTATGTGATCCATATTTCATGACTTGATCTCTAATTATCAACACTTTCCCAAGTCCAACCCAAATGAACCACAAGAAATTTATACCCCTTACATGTATCAGGTAAGATCAACATTTGTGCATTTTTCAAACTTTTCATTATCTAATGACATGAATTTTCACATGCTTCAATCCCATCATACATTATAACCAATATGGTGAAACTCAAAATCAGTTCTTCCAATTGTGAGTATTATTTTATAAAATGGTGGTAATATCTTTCCAAACCAAAAAATCATCGAATATCAAAAAAAATTATCAGGATGCTCCCATGAAGCAAATTCTTGAATGTTACATGGGTCTACTGAAACAAAGTCTTTAAAGATATTGTGACCTAAGAAATGTACCTTTTCAATCTAGAAATGACACTTTAAGAAATTACTGTATATTATATTATCTATCTATTTACCAATGAATATGTTAAGATGATGGGGATGATCGTTATGAGTGTGGGAGTAGACTAATAATTAATCTAGAAAAACTAAGACACAACAATCTAGTGTACATGCAAATGATTCTTTTCATTAAATCTATAACCATAATAAGGTAAATCTGTTAACCTGAACGACATTATGAAAAAATAATATCAAGAATTCGTACTTATCAAACCAGTCTACAATATATCATATTGTCTCACCCTCAAATAATGATACACTGGACTCATATAAATCATTGAGAACACACCAGCAACCTATTTTTATTCAAAGAGATCAATGTTATGCATGAAAGGTTATTAGTTCATTAATATCATCTTATTCAACATCCAATAATTGACATCGAACTTCAGCATTCCATATTCATTCTTAGAAAACTAGACTAGTGTACCCAATGATGACATACTCAAAAGGATATACTCATTATTATCCAATTCATCCAACTAAGTATTAGTTTACTGGAGTATTTTTGGTACAATTCTAACTGGGGGAATATGAATGGGATCATCTCAATGAATTATATCAATAATGACCAACACCTCTATCACATATGGAATACCTAATAAGTCCTCAAGAAACATGTCCTAAAATAAAAATACAACTGGGGAATAAATTATTATCCACATCATCGTAATCTAGAAATTTTTTTGAAACCTGGGATGTGATCCCATTGAATTCCTAAAGAATTGGCCCTACATGACAAACAAGGATATCCCATTCCCCTGGGTGAAGAGAAGTGGAATATTTAGCAGATGTGAAAACAAATCTCCAGTAGTGACAAGCATGGGAGGCCTAGCCTGAAACCAACCAGTTTATCCTAGTATCTGGTTAAAAAAATAAAATCTCATAAATAAACAAGTCCTAAAGAATATGGTACCCACCATCATCAAGGGAAAACTCCTCTCATTGTAAGATATTTTCTACTCATACTCATATGTGTCAATTTCCATAACTCCAAACATATATTTCACCGATAGACCCAAATAATTAACAAAATAAAATTATAAAAAATATGTACCTGATACAAAATAATACATTATATATTGTAGAATCTATAACAATTGTACATCTAGTAGTCGATGTTCTAGCCATTCCATCACCATGTATAGGATGAACTGTAAATATATTACATGTCCCTCTACACAAAGATCCAGTTTGGCATCCATGTGCCACTATACCATGTTGATACAATCTATCTATTACTGATGTACAATATCATCCACTCCTATCAGTACAGAAAGTAGAATACTAACTATCTTCCATGAATGGGGTTGTAGAACCCCTTCCAACAGTCTGCATCAATCTTCATCCTCTATCATTATCCTCGTACCGAGGGTTCATATTGTACCTATCCCATGCTACCACATGCTCATATCTTGATGGGTGGTTCAGGAGACTGACCACACATGTGTCTTGTCCTATCATACTAATATAAGAGCACATGATAATTAACATTATAGGTTGAACCTCTCTCCTAACTTCTTTTTTTAAAAACCATCCTAAAGAATTTTCTCAAACTTATGCATCATACTATAGGAATTTGTTCCACTAGAACATTAAGATAAAACCACATATTATTAAATATAATCATTTTTTAGTTTCCCTTCAGAAATTAGGGCACTATACACCACCATATAAAACCAATTTAGATGGAATATATTCCCCTTGAAATTTCTCACACAATTGTTCCATAATAAAAACATATCTACATTTTTGCCTCATCACATACCAATTCATCGAAAATGTATTTCAACATAGTGTAGAGGCCATTATAAATCATCAAGATGATTATCCGTTGAGTAAGAGTCTTAATTTATGAAACCCCATATGGTATCAATGTATCTAGATTGAAATATTTAATAAAGATTCCAAGAAATCCTTTTAAATAATACAATCTTCTTACTTATATTGAACCAAAATATTCCACAAAACCTTTTCCCATCCTCAAATAATATATGATATCATCATGATCCTCATCTCATGGGGATACTCTAAGTAAACCAAAATTTTCTAGATTAACACTATCTAGAACTCTATAGCATTAGGTCTACCCTCTCCAGTAAATGACAGAGGGTTCCAGAGATGAAATTATATCTTCTAATCAAACATATTTGATGCTTACAGCCCCAAGAATCACTCCATAAACTACATAAAATGTGTCAATATTTAACATAAATTCCCTTACAATTATTGATTAGAATTAACAAAGGATCATATCTCGCTACATGGGGGAATTCTCTATGATTTCCTATAGACTTCCAATCAATAAACATTTTCGTGATGGATTACCTCTATCATTCCAATCACATGTCTAAAAACATATAACATAACGTTCCCACCATTACAAAAAAATGCTATATCATGTAGTCATAATAAATGACACCATGAACATAATCAAAATGGTTGAAATCACCACACCATCGCAACCCTCAACCATCACTATCAAAAGATATGGTCAACAAAAGGTAAATCATACCTTCATATACACTAAACATTCATTAAAAACTCTTTTAACCATTTTACATTAAATTCATAAATAATTACAATTTATGCACTCTTTTTATCATTTCAATAAATAATTCACAATTAAAATCATTTCCAACTCTTTATTAGGAACTATTCTAACCATTTAATTAATAACACCATTCATATTAAAATCTTTGAACCATTTTAAGTGTGAAAAAATTCATTAAAACCCCAATAGATACAAAATGGATTTTTAAAATCACAAAAACCAACCAAAACAATATTTTTATGATTTTCTATCATAATTTATG
Organism: Viscum album; assembly: GCA_963277665.1. Taxonomy (NCBI): domain Eukaryota; kingdom Viridiplantae; phylum Streptophyta; class Magnoliopsida; order Santalales; family Viscaceae; genus Viscum; species Viscum album. Next base: position 619,044,003 of record OY728167.1, on the reverse strand, counting down.
TCACATATATCCAAATTTTTCTAAAATTATTCATGCATACAAAAATATTAATTCCATACCAGTACACAAGTAATGTCATGGAAAATAATTACATCACACCACATGTGGGTCAAACAAAGTGAAATAACATAAAACTATAAAAAGTGAACGTGAAGAAAAATAATCCAAATTGGGGAATTTACAGTTTCCCCCACACATGGGTTAGCTACTCCCAAACATGATCTAATTAAAAAGGCCCGAAACAACTTATTCTTCCATACACAATTCCAAAATTATAAAATAACATAAAAGAAAACACAGTTTTATATAACTTTGTAATGTCCTGGCCTAGGACCAACTATAACTACTGCCCCAAAATGATTTTCCACATGATATCAAGATCACATACCATATTCTAGAGGATCACTACTACATACTTGGGTCTAATAGATCTTATAGGGTGAATATACCCATTTATCATATTAAACAACAACAAGAATCAAAATAAATTATTTCCATTTAAAAATAATCAACAACCTTGAATCAAATAATCAATTCCACAAACTGGGTATGTAAAACAATATTTTACCATAAATATAACTTATTATTAGATTATAATGTTCCAAACTAAAATATTAAATATGAAAGTATTGGAAATCCCTATAATAGATATTCATAGATAGTCTAGTCTCCACATTCATGCTCCATCCTAACCGCTATATTATCCATCTAACATGGGGATTTTTCCATTATCCCTACCTCTATGAATAAAATTTGATGAGGTACCTAACATAGTCTTGAGAAGGGTGTCAATATTACTCAATTGTCTTTCGAAAAAGTTTCCTACAGTTATATCCATCCAAAAAAAATTTGGTCAAATGTTCCCATAATAAACTAAAATACTTCAAAATGGTCAAGATTCCACTTAATAATTATTCAGTCAACTCTTACCCATCAGGTTCCACATGGACACCCAAATATTAATCCCACATCGGCCTTTAATAGGGGTCTAATCCATACACAAAGGGTTCAAAAATTCACAGCACACGAGCATTCAATTATAAATACAATTTAACAATTTGTCTTGGAGCTTCAGTATTGGTTCCCACCTCATGTATATACCATAACATATTACTGTGTAAATATATCATATTAGATAATACAATATGTTAGCAGATCTTAGAGATTATGTCTAGCCCACCCAAAGAGAGGGGATCCTCATACCAACATCCCTACCATATCATTTATCATTCAATACATGGTTCATCATCTATGGAATTTCCAACTAATAATGAAAATAAGGGTGAAACATTCATTTATCAAATTAGAAAGGTTTATCGCATTGAACCCTTTACTCAACTCCATAAATTCTTCATATCATTATTTAGGCACAAATATTTCCATTGGTAACCCAATCAAACCATTTCACCTCATGGACATGACTCTAAAATATTTTATCACATTTACCCATTATATTCTATAGCTCTACTATTTTATATAATATAATCCAAACAAAACCTTTTTTAATGATAGATTGAATAAAAAATTACAATTGGTTTAATATCTTTATTGAGTAAATTGACAATATTCATGGGAGTACCACTCCACATGAGTGACCATAGGCCCATCCTAATCAAAATCAATGAATCCTACTAGGTTATTATGGGGTTCCAGACATCATTTACATACATGTTTTATTACTTCATACCAATGATTAAAATAAAGAACAAAATTGTTTAAAGATACATACACATACTCATATATTAAATATCATTTCTATGGGATATATCATATAGTACATATACCTCATGTTCCTAGACAAGACCTCTCTCAACCTTAGGCCATGATTCAAAAATAGAGAACCTTTAATGATCAAACAAAGAATCATATAGAAAGTAATGTTTTTGGTGCATCAAAAGGTGAATAAAATTTATAAAAGTCCTCTAGAAAATAGACGAATTGTGGGTTGTAAAATTACCCATATCATTGATTCATGACCATTGGTGATTGAAATAACTCAAAATTGAGGGAGAATAATATTAAAATGATGTGAGAGATTGTGATAATTCACACAAGAATATGGAGGTATAAGGTGAAGAAAAATTTGGGTATAACTAATAAATCAAGAGAGGTAAAAATGGGAAATTTGCCCTTTTAAAAACGATCATGGGTTTTCTACAAGATAATCCAAACCATGCACTAACCATGCACCAAAATCATTCCAATAGGAAACCTAGATCGTCTAGTCTCATAGGGTGCCCATATATGTTTCCAAAGCATATAGAGGCTATTCATTTGACTCTATCAAAATTCACACAGTTTTTAGGCTCTCCTTGCATAGTTTTCCAATAATGTAGTCTCCCTATACAAACAACATGGAAAAAGTTCTTGGTTAGTACTAACTAAGAACAAACCATATTCCTTACACAATATTTCCACTTTTTTTCTTTTTACATTTCATGATCTTCTAGGACACCCCATAATCTCCTCTTACTATCATGAAACATTTTCTCAACCATATAATGGACATATTTAAAAATATAAATAAAGAAATAAATCCTTTAAAGGAAAGTGTCAAACAAGATTTTGAATTTTATTAAACCATATTAATATAATTTCAATAATGATCCCAACTGTATGATGGATATCCTATAAAATAACATTAGTCTTCAAATCACTTATTATCCACAAGGGTTTCTATACAACATAATTTTTGTGAATTAAATAAACATAATTTACTATTATTACCATAACATAAAATATCATATAGATTCTAAAGGTTTTCATTACCTTTAATATTAAGTCCACAAAATGGAAGGGGCTTCTTCCTAAAATATTTTTTTCCAAAAAAATATAATAAAAAAATTGGTTTATTTGAAAATAAGTGTATATAATGGAATCCATATTTATGATAATCTCTCATCACATAAACCCAAAAAAAGTGGTTTTTTAATACATCGAACATATTGTTAACCTTAAACTCATAAACCCATGATGGAATCCATAACACTTATGTTAAAAAAACATAGATACATATATAATTCCACAATTTATATAATCCATATAGGATTCATCATTCCTAAATACAAAATACAATTGGTAAAAATACATATAAAACAAAATTATTTAATCAAAGTTGAGAAGACCTTTAATCATTAAACTTTTTCAATATTAATAGAATAATATTAACCAAAACCATTATCTTATTCTAAGGTATATTCCCTTCATTTATTGAGAATTTGTTTTTGTAAATCAAAATCGTTTTAATGCTAAAACATAAACAATTATAGGTTTCTTAATTTCCACTTAATTAACATGACTAATGGAATTTATCACCACATTTGATGAAAGTTTCAATTACCTTTATATCACAACCCGTCCCCTAGGGCCCACATCGTGACTACCCCAAGCCCTCCTTCCATAGGCCAGAGGCTTGCGACTAGAACCAAAGGTGTAAATCCCTAAAACTGGGAAGGAATTGCCTTTATAAAATGTAAACACACGTAACTAGAGTACAAGTGGAAGTAAAAACTAAGTAAAATCTGTATAAAAAGTATACAGAATGTAAAGGGGGCCAGAATACAAGCCCAACTATAAAGTAAAAATACAACTGAAAACAAGTACAACTGAAAAAGGGAAAAATAGCTGAAAGGTGAAAGCAGCTCATGGATTGTCCTCTAGGGTTCCTACCTTAAGGGTAGGTACATATGGCCTCCTCATCACTCCACGTCCGTCAGATTCCACCATGTGCCGATATGACGTAAGGTCCTCCTCCGGGTACTGTCCAGCTCTAGTGCTCTCGGCCTCTTTCAGTGATGTCCATCGTCTGCAACCAACACAACGAGGTGTGATCATAGCCCGTGCAGCGATGAGTATAGCAATACTCAGTAGGGACCCCAAGACCATCAAGGTCTCACAAAATCCAACAAGGATAATTCAAAAAGTATTATTTCAACAGATATCCATTATTTAGGTATATTCCCATACATATACGTATAATATCAAATAACCCATCTCAATTATGAGGAAAACCCAAAAGTCATTGACTCATCTCAAAATAGTATTTTTATTATTGAAACCACGACTGCTGGAGAACTCCTCCTCTATCGAGAACAGTGGACATGTGATGAAACCAAGGCACTTATCACTAACCTTAGACTGCTGAGTTACTTTTCATGTCATGTACCGTGGGTATGCTACCAACTACCAGGCGCTCCTCCGTTATGGGTCTGCCGCAAACTACCAGGTGCTCCCCCTAATAGCCTGCAGAGGTACTCCTCTTATCGAGTATCATAGGTCTGCCACCAACTACCAGGTGATCCTCCACTATGGGTATGCCGCCAACTACCAGGCACTCCCCACTGGGCTAGTCGAATCACTCCGAGTTAAATCGGTCAAGCAGTCGTCAGGTCTATCAGCTACTAGGTCTCCACACTCTATCTGGTCATCACCGGAAAGATCTGCTCCATGAGCTACTGGTCGATACTCCAAGTGTCATGAAGTCTGACATATAAATATCTCAAAGGACTTCCGGGTCGTAGCAGTCTCAATGCAACAGATGGAAAGTCAATCGGACGCCCGGTCTGTGAGTTATTAGCATTTTAGTTCTAGGGTCCCGGTTGGATTTTTGTACGAACCAACTTGACCATGACTCAACTTTAACCCGAACTCCAGTAGGGTATACTCAAATGCACAGCTATGATCCATGAAAACTGGTGCTGTTGACAGTTCAAACGGACGTATGGTGCCAAAGATATGGCCCAAGAAGGTAACGGGTCAGTAATGGGCCCAGGTCTAGTCGGACCCGGTCAGCCCGACTCGGCCCAACCCGGTCTGGGCCGACCCGGTCTGGGTCGACCTGGTCAGACTCGCTGGGTCTGACCCATCCCATTGGGTAGGTCAACCTGCTAAGTTTTGACCCGGTCCGCTGGGCCCGACCTAGCAGACCATGAGGGCTCTTCGGCCCGGTAGTCGCCACGTAGGAGGCTCGGTGACTCGTCCCGGGAGACCGGACCGGTTCGGCCAGCGACACCGCGGGGGGATGCCACGGGTCGGCTCGGGAGTCCGGTGGCCTAGAGGCCAGTAGGTAGGCCACGCGGGGCTTGGGTAGGCTGGCTGGTCACCTGGCAGGGCGCGGCAGGCCGCAGGGGCACTGGGCAGGCCGCAGTAGGGTGTGTGGGCGCCGAGCAGGCCGCCGGTGGGGCGCAGGGGCGCCGAGCAGGTCGCCGGTTGGGCGTTGGGAAGTGCGATGGGCTGCGGGCAGGGTGCTGGTGGGGCCGAGCAGCCGACTGGGGGTGCGGGCAGTGTGTCGGTAGTGCGCCGGCATCCCGTCGGTAGCGGGAACAGCGTGTCGGCGGGGCGCAGGTAAGGCGTCGGGGATACGGGCAGCGCGCCAGGTCACCGAGAAGTAGTGTGGGGGTTCCGGGCAGTATCCCGGGGGCACTGGGCAGCGGGGTATGGTGCGTCGGTGCGCTGAAACCATGGGGGGGTGGCGGTGCGCAGAGGTCGCGGGGCGTGGCGTTGGGCAGACATTGCGGGCAGTGCGGCCTTTGATCGCCATCTTCGTCTTTGTCACTGCGTGTACCGCATCCGTCGTCATCAATAAAGAACAAGCAAAGGGGAGAGGGTTGGGTCGTGTTCGTGCATCCCAAGCCCTCCTTGTTAATGCGATAGCATTTGGAAATGAAGTGCTCAAAAAATGATGAAGAATGGAGGTTTAAACTCGAACATAAATTAACTCAATAATCCCCCTACCTCACTTGTCGTTCCTCATTGACGAAGTCATGGGAAGTGGGAGTTGTTCTGTTGACGTCAGAAAGGAATAATCTGAGGATGACATCGGCATTCTTCATGGATGACGCTTCCCTTTCCTTATTCCGGTATAAGAAGGAAGAAGACGTCTGGGGAGGAAATTGAAGAAGAAATCCGACATTATTCGCGTTCTTCGTTGGGAGGAGCATTCTTCATTGGGATAATTTTAATCCTCCCAAGCTCTCAAGTTCTATAGAAGAAGAATGCCCAAAAAATAATAATAGGTTGTCTTATTATTTTATTATTGTCATGAAAATTCAAAAAGGAGAAAGAAACTCACCTTAATAAATTCACATGCATCGGTGAAATTAATTGGTACGTGCGTGGGCACAATTAATTGATACGTGCATTGGCATAATTAATTGGAAAGTGCATTGGAAAAATTAATTGTGTGGAGGAGGCCAAAGGATCTCCCTCATTAATGAGGGAGAGTGGAGAGGTTTCATCCTCCACCATTAATATGGGTCGGGTGGTCCCCCACCCTATCATTTAATTAAGAGGTTATACGTGGGTGGTCCAAACATCGTAACCTCTCGTGGGAGGTTATGTTCTGGTGGGACCCACCACCATAACCTCTCATGGGAGGATAGGGTGTGGTGGTCCCACCCCCAACATCCAATGGGAGGTTCCAACTAACTGCACACACAACACATGGCAGCTTAAAAATAAAATAATGTGTTGTAATTTATTTTATTTTCTTTTTATAATAAGCCAAAAACTAACTGTTTGTCCCGCTTATCTGCTTTTGAGGTGACAGTCTTCTTTAGAGAATACCGGCACTGCGAGTTCAATAGCACCCTCAGATTTCAATTCTGAGAAATAGTTAAAAAGTTATAAAAACTGGCTTGTAAATTTATTGAACATACCCAAACAAAACATCAGAAATTGATTCTGGGCACACCGGGCCTCGGAATCAATCGCCGTCATTTTTCACAGACTCGTAAAATTCCAAAGTATTTAACAAAAAACATTCCATGGAAATTACGGGTCTTCACATTCTCCCCACCTCAGGTATTTATGTCCATGTATGCTACAAATCAAACTAAGGGAACAAATTGGGGTACTGAGCATGCATCTGAGCCTCTCGCTTCCTTGTGCTCTCCTGGAAGTTCCTGTGCTGCCAGCGATTGTGCACCAGAGGTATAGACCGTCCATGTAGGAACCACTCCTATAGATCCCCAATATCCACTGGAACCTCCATGAAAGTCTCCCTGTCATTGATGTTCAGCTCCCCATGGTCGATCATGTGATAAGGGTCGTGCACGTATCTCCTCAGCCGAGATACGTGGAAGACGTCGTGAACCCGGTGTAACTAAGGTAGAAGTGCTCAGCGGTAAGCCTCCTCGCCTACTATGTTGAGGACCTGGAAAGTCTGATTAATCTCATAGATAGCTTGCCTCCTCGGCCAAATTTCTATAGACCTCGTCGAGGTGAGACCCATAGGAAGACATGGTATCCATCCTCGAACTCCAGAGGTCTCCATCTCTTGTTAGTATACGACTTTTGTCTGCTCTTTGTAGTCTTAATCCGCTCCTGGATGATCTGCACCTTTTCCGTGGTAGCCTGTACCATCTCTAGTCCCACTAGTGCTGACTTCCCTGGGATTTTCCAGCATATTGGCGATATGCAATTTCATCCATACAAAGCCACAAAAGGTGCCATACTGATGGTGGAGTGATAGCAGTTTTTTTAGGAAAACTACACCAAAGTCAAGTGATCCTCCTAGCTGCGACCGAAGTCGAGGAAACATGCACGGAGCATGTCCTTGAGGGTCTGAATGGTCGTCTTGGTCTGACCATCTCTCTGAGGATGGAAGGTGGTGCTCAGACGTAGCTATGTCCCGAAAGCCTCTTACAATCCCTTCCATAGCCGGGAAGTGAAGCACGCATCATGATCATAGACAATAGAATAAGGTAATCCATGTAACCACATAATATCCTTCACGTAGTGGCATCCCACGATCTCTATTGTGCCTTACTCTCTGATCGGTAGGAAGTGGGCTGACTTGGTGAGTCGATCAAAAATCACCCAAATCGAGTCATGGCTCCTGGATGTATGTGGAAGACCTGTCAAGAAGTCCATGGATATCCCATCCCACTTCCACTCCGGGACCTCTAAGGGATGAACCAAGCCTGCTAGTACCTAGTGCTCTGCCTTCACTTGCAAATAAGTGAGGAACCATGAGACAAACTCTGCTACCGCCTTCTTCATACCTAGCCACTAGTGCTATCGTTGAAGGTCCAGGTATATCTTTGACATTCCTAGATGTACCTCTAGAGGGGAAGTGTGAAACTCCCTCAAAACATCCTCTTGAAGTGCAACTGCTACCACGGTACATCCTCTAAAGAGGATGACGTGCACCCCAACTTCAAAAAATCCATTAGGTGCCTACACTGTGGATATCTGGGCACATCGCATCTCACAATCAAGGTCCCCATGATGCGCCTCCCTAACTCGTTGAAGAAGTGGGAGAGTGACTGTAAGAGACGGTAGATAGGCTGCTCCATCTCTATCCACAATGGATATCTATAAGGCATCCAGGTGATATGTCGCCGCTCATAGAAGCTGAATTCCAGTTCTCCGGCTGAGCACATCCGCAACAATGTCCCCCTTCCCTGGATTATAGACTATCTCGAAGTCAAAGTTCTGGAGGAACTCATGCCATCGCCACTATCTCAGGTTCAGGTCCTTATGAGAGAAGATGTACATGAGACTCTTGTGATCGGAGTACATGGTAAAAAATTCTCCCATAAGATAGTGCCGCCACATCTTCAAGGCGAAGACCACTGCTGCTAAATCCAGGTCAGCGGCAGTGTAGTTCTGCTCGTGTTGTCCCAGTTTCCAAGAACCATATGATAAAATTGCTCGCTCCTGTATCAGGACACACTCGAGTCCAGTCCATGATGATCTTACTAAACTATGTACCCTATGCCTTCCTCCAGAAGCCTCAATATGGAGGAACTAGTTAGCCTCTTCCTCGGCTCCTGAAAGCTCTGCTAGCATCTCTCTGACCGCACGAAGGGTTTCCCCTTATTCGTTAAGGCTGATAGAGGAACTGCAACTCTAGAGAAGTCTGGAATGAATGTCTGGTAGTATCCAGCCAAACCCAAGAAACTTTGTACCTCCATCACACCTCTGGGTGGCTCCCAATCAAGTACTACCTCGATCATATCTAGATCCACTGCAACTCCAGCCTCTGAGATTACATGTCCCAAGTAGTGAACCTCTCAAATCCAGAATTGGCACTTTGAGAGCATACCATAAAACTGGTGCTCTCAGAGTGTATCCAGTACTACCTGCAAATGGTAGTCACGCTCCTCCTCTATAGTCAAGTAGGTCAAAATTTCTTCAATTAAGCCCATTACAAAGCGATCAAGGTAAGGCTGGAAGATCCTATTCATGATACACATGAACACTGCTGGAACATTGGTTACACTGAAGGGCATAAACAATAACTCATAGTGGCTATAACGACATCTGATGGTCGTCTTCTACACATATTCATCTCGAAGTCTGAGCTGGTGATAGCCTGGTCTGAGGTCTTTCTTCGAGAACTATCGTTCTCCCTTGAGCTGATCGAAGAGGTCGTCAATTCTTGGAAGTGGGTACCTATTCTTCATGGTCACCTGGTTCAGGCGACAGTAGTCGACACAAAGACGCAAGCTCCCATTTTCCTTCTTGGCGAATAGAATCGGGGCTGCCCAGGGAGAAACCCTAGTCCAGATGAATCATTTTCCCTGCATGTCCTCCAGCTGTACCCGTAGCTCACGAAGCTCCGCGGGAGACATCCGATAAGCTGGAGTAGATATCGGTGTCACGACCCGCCCTCGGGGTCCGTGCCGTGACTACCCCAAGCCCGCCTTCCATAGGCCAGGGGCTGGCGACTAGCACCAAGGCGTAATTCCCGGTAAAAGGGAAGGCATTGCCTTTGAAAAGTAAACACACACCACAGAGTAAACAAGCGGAAAGTAAACACTAAGCAAACAGAGTACGACTGAAAGTGCGGAAAAGTAAATGGGCCAGAATACAAACCCAAACTGAAAGTAAAGTACAACTCAAAAAGGGAAAAACAGCAACTGAAAAGTAAATCCGCTACTCCGAGCTGTCCACTGGAAATCCCACCTGAAGGGTGGGTACAGGTAGCTCTTCTGCTCCACGGGTCCCGCCGTCTGCTCCGTGCACGTCCCGCCCAGTGGTCCACCTCCGGGTACCGTCCCGCTCTGCAAGCCTCAGCTAAGGTCAACGCTGTCCGTCGTCTGCAACCAACACAACGAAGTGCGGGCGAAGCCCGTGCAGGGGTGAGTATAAGCTACTCAGTAGGGACCCCGAGACCCCTGAAGGTCTCTCAAAATCCACAAAGGATAAACCACGAAGCAAAGTACAAACACGAAGTAACAACTGACACAGGTTAGGTATATGCCCATACATATACCTAAGTCATCAATTAAAATACACTCCAACCTCCGAGCCCAAGTACAACTCAGTCCACGCAGGAAAGTATACGTATTCCACATAGGAAAGCAAAATATAATCCACACAGGATTGCACAACACAATCCACACAGGAAAACAACAGGATTCAGCTCACACAGGTATACTTCTTCAAGGACGATAAAGATGATCACTGATCCATCTAAGTCGTCGGACCCACGAAGGATCGATAGGTAACTAACCCCCGCAGAAGACCCACACAGGATCGGGCTCACACAGAACCTGTAGGCGCTGGCTCACACAGAACCGCTGAGCGCAAGGACCCACACAGGATCGGGCTCACACAGAACCTGTAGCACTGATCCACGTAGGATCGCTGAGTGCTGTAGTCGTCGTCGTCAAATCCACACAGGATCTCTGTACTGTCGTCGTCAAATCCACACAGGATCTCTGTACTGTCGTCGTCAAATCCACACAGGATCTCTGTACTGTCGTCGTCAAATCCACACAGGATCTCTGTACTGTCGTCGTCAAATCCACACAGGATCTCTGTACTGTCGTCGTCAAATCCACACAGGATCTCTGTACTGTCGTCGTCAAATCCACACAGGATCTCTGTACTGTCGTCGTCAAATCCACACAGGATCTCTGTACTGTCGTCGTCGCAGTCACAGTAGCAGTCGTAGCAGTAGAACAGTCGCAGCCAGCACTAGGGTTCCCGCACACAGCAAGCTCGTACGGAGGGTCCGCTCCACGAGCCGAGAGGCTGATACATCAACTGTCACGAAGACCGAAGTTGATGTATCCAAAAGTTCCGTATCGTCAAAAGGAACTCAACGCAACGGACGGCGCGTCGATCGGACGCCCGGTCTGAGAGTTATTGGCATTTTCGTCTCCGGGGCCCGGTTGGTTTTTAAGGCAAAACCAACCCGACCGTACTCCACCTGCGTCCAAACCTCGGGCGGAGTATGCCAAAAGATCCGTCTCACTAAGAGGAACACTACGCGACTGACGGCACGTCAATCGGACGTCCGTAGCTCAAGATATGAGCGTTTCCGCTCCGAAGGCCCGGTTGGTTTCGTGAACGAACCAACCCGGCCGAACTCAAAGTAAACCGAAACCTTGAGTGCGATATACCGAAACGACCGTCTCGATCCAAGGATCGCGTTGCCGCAGACGGTTCGTCATTCGGAGGTCCGAGGCTCAAGTTATAAGCCAAGAACCGAATCTGGTCCGAAACGGGGGGTCCGGGTCCGGGCCGACCCAGCCCGACCCCCCCCTCTGGTCGGCGCGGCGGCCGGCGGCGGCGGACGGCGGCGGCGGACGGCGGCGGACGGCGGCGGCGGCTGGCCGCGTGGCGGCGGCGGCGGGCCGCATGGCGGCGGCGGCGGCTGGCCGCGTGGCGGCGGCGGCGGGCCGCGGGGCGGCGGCGGGCCGCGTGGCGGCGGCGGGCCGCGTGGCGGCGGCGGGCCGCGTGGCGGCGGCGGCGGGCCGCGCGGCGGCGGCGTGCCGCGCTGGCGGCGGGGTGCCGCGGCGCACGCGGGAGGCACGCGGGGGCTAAGCCCCGCGTTTCACAAAAACGGCACGGCTTTAAGCCGTGCCTTGAATTAAAAACGGCCCCCGCAGATGGGGGCCGGCTGGACAAAAACCGGGGGGGCTTTGCCCCCCCCCTCCTTTAATGAACCGCCCCCCCCCCCCCCCTCATTAAGAGGGGGGTCTTGAAGGACCGGCCGGGGGTTTAATCCCCCGGTTTTTATGACATCCGGCCGGCCCGCTGGCCGGCCGGTTTTTACCAACGGGACCGGAATTTCCGGTCCCGCCCTCGACTCCCGACGCCGGCGGCCCGGCCGCCGGTCTTTCCTTCCGCCGCGGACCGGAACCGGCCGCGGTCTCCTCGTCTCACCGCGGCCCGGAACCGGCCGCGGTGTTCGTCGTCCGGCACGGTGCGACGGCACCGCACCCCTTTCGCCGTGCCATGAATCCTCCCAACGCGGCGCGACGGCGTCGCGTTCTTGAAAACTCTCCTCGGCGTAGCGCGACGGCGTTGCGGAAAGAAAAAGGCATGTTCATCCGCGTGGTGCGACGGCACCACGCCACTTGTTTCCACCCGCAAGAATAAAACGAGAACTAAGGAGGGGGGGTTCGGCCGTGTTCATGCGGTCCGACCCCCCTCACGTTAAATAATAACATAACTAAGAATATCCAAAAGCCTCACGTTTAGTCATGCTAAAATCCATGATTCAAGAATGGAATAAAAATAATCAATAAAAAACATCCCCTACCTCGGGTTTGAGATTCAAAGAATCTTCTACGTTCCGCGGAAGACGGCGTCGCGGAAGTCGGGCGTCGCGGTCGTCGTTCGTCAAATCCGTTGACGAAGAATTACGTCCGATGCGACACGTTGTTGTCGGATCTTCGTTTGCCGACGAAGAAGGCCCGAGGAGGATGCGGCGTTCCCTCTTGTTGACACCGAGGACGAAGAAGAGAGGCGTCGTTCTTCGTCGGAGTTTGAGCGTTCTTCGTCAAGATGAACGTTCTTCGTCAAGAAGAAGAAGGTGGAGGAGGAGCTCTCAAAAGCTCTCAAGGGAACAAACGACAACCCTTAAACAAATAAGATTGCATCTTATTTTATTAACACACAACTCAAAAGAATTTCAAATGTTTGAAATTCAAAAGAGTTTAACTCCCCAAAATTAAATTAAGTAACTTAAGACAATAAAGAGGGGGTTAAAGGAGTTGGGAGGATTTGAAAAGAAAAGGGGGTTCGTGTGGGCCCCACCACACTTAATCCTCCCAAGGGAGGTTAAGTGGGTGTGGGTCCCACTTCCAACCTCTTTTGATAGGTTTTAAAATAAGTTAAAATAAATTTGTCTTACACAAATTTTATTTAACTTAACTGAAAACCCCAAAACGAAACTTTCAACCCGCAACAAACGCAACTCCCGAAAAGGTCTCTTTAAGCGAATATCGGCGCTGCGAGTTCATCGGTTCCCTCGGATTTCAATTCCGAGCACCGGATCAAAAGTTAGGAATTCCCGCTCGTTCGTTCACTGAACGTACCCGAGCCCAAACTTCGGAAATTAATTCCGGGCACTCCGGGCCTCGGAATCAGGTGCCGTCTGAAACCGCGCTCTTGTAAAATTCTAAAGAAAATTAAGAAAAAAATTTCCTTGAATTTTACGGGTCTTTACAATCGGTGTCGTCCCAGGGTATATGTCAATGTAGAAGTCCACCTCGCTACGAGGAGGTAGTATTGGGACATCATCAGAGAAAACCTTCACGTATTGGTCCACCGCTGTAGGATAAGTCGGACTCTCCACATATACTACTCCGAGTGTATGGCAAGACAACTAGTGAGTGATCAGTTGCACCCTCCTCAGAGTAAGTCTGTCCTGCACTGAAAAGGTTCCCCTCTTGCTGGTGAAGGTGAACCTGGTCCCATCCATGCGGACACACCACACTTAGTGCCTAATACAGTCAATTTGAGAATGGACTGTAGATAACCAATCCATACCCATGATGATGCCGTAAGGCCTTGACGCCGCTACGAGGAGATCCCAGCCAAAGTTCTTGCCTACTAGAGTAAGCTCACACTACCAGCACCAGTGTGTAATCATCGAGTCTTCTCCCTTAGGAGTCTCTAGATGTAAGGATGGAGCCAACAACACCGTCAGAATATCTATGCTTCGAACGAGGTCAGTGGAAATGAAAAAGTGACTGGCACCTGTGTCTATAAGAACTGAAGCAAAGGTGGAATAGACATAGACAGTACCTCATATCACCTCTGGAGAACCATGGTCATATTCTTCAGCTACCTGAAGCTGAGATCTCCCATTTCCACCTGCTCCCAACGGTCGGCGTGGACCTCCTGGTGGTGGAGGCAGTGGTACCTCGAAACGTCGTCCACCGCTAGATGCAAGTCCATATCCTCAACCATGTCATCCTGCTCCCTACGGACCACCTCGATCGAAGCTCTGCCTTTGCATGGGTGGTCCCACAACTAACAAATGATCGTTTGTACAGCGGGTCGGACAGTCACATGCCATGTGACCCCATCCGCCGCATGAGTAACACTACCCAGTCCTGGCAGGTCTATCTCCACCCCGGGTGCCTCGCACATACGATCCTGAGTCATTCGGTCGACCTCGTGTAGGTCGGGTCCTCTTAGACCTATGCGTCATCTGTCTACTACCATCTGCAGAAGACTCCAGTGTGTGTCGACTAGTGGTGGGTCTCGCTGCTGGAGACTACTCAGTATGGAAACTCACCACTAGGAGGGCTCGCTTCAACACCCGCATCTGTGTCGGGATGTTGTGGGAGATAACTGAAGCTCTAATCTCTTGCATGATCCCCTGCTCGAAGGTTCGGGCCCTGAAGAATGGGTCCCACACCATATCGGTGGAGTAGCATGAGAGGTTGATGAACCTCGCTGAGAACTGAGCTACACTCATGATGCCCTGTTGTAGATGTAGTAGCTCCTATATCTGCACCACTCTAAGGGTGGCTAGTACAGACTCCGCCCGAAACCGGATCTCGAAATCTGTCCATAGAAGTATCACCTCATCATGGACCTGGAGTATCAGACACCACTATCTGCCAATTTTTTCTTGAAGGATGATGGAAAAAAGGATCACTATGATGTTGGGTGGTGTCCCTACCAGTCTGATGACTCTCACCATAGCCTCCAATCAATCCTTAGCTACCTACGGGTCCACCTCTCCCCAGAACCTGGGTGGCCTATGGCGCTGGAACTCATGCAGCGCGCTCAACCGGTGTGCACTCTCTGCTGATGGGGCTGGTGGAATCGGTGTCCCAACGGGAAGTAGTACCACTAGTGCCTCCTCTAGTGCCTCAATTGGAAGAGTTCCATGTATTGAGGCCTCATCGCTCGCTAGGTTATCAGTACGTAAAACTATCAGGGATCTCGCTGGTCTTCCACATGGAGGAATCCTGAACGAAACAGATGTGACATGATCAAATGATTATACCTTGTGAGCTGACCTGGTTGAGCTGACTTAAAGAATACTTTTGAAACACACAAGCAATCATTGTTTTCATGCACTAAGTAGGAAATCAGTAGTCAGGGTCCTGGTGTATGGATACATCGTCCGCCGCACCATCACTGGACTCCCTGAAGTTAATACCACACTCGGTACCCTTAAAACAATTGCTTCATAGAAAAGAAATATTAGAGTCCTAAGTTCTGCGGTAGAACCTGCCTATGATACCACTTTGTCACAACCTATCCCTCGGGGCCCATATCGTGACTACCCCAAGCCCACCTTCTAGAGGACAGGGGCTGGCGACTAGAACCAAATGTGTAAATCCATAAAACTGGGAAGGCAGTGCTTTTATAAATCGTAAACACACACAACTAGAGTACAAGAGGAAGAAAACACTAAGTAAAATCTGTATAACAAGTGCACTAAAAGTAATGGGGGCCAGAATACAAGACCTACTGTAAAGTAAAAATACAACTGAAAACAAGTACAACTGAAAACGGGACAAACAACTGAAAGGTGAAAGCAGCTCATGGATCATCCTCTGGGGTTCTTACCTGATGGGAAGGTATAGATGGCCTCCTCAGCACTACACTTTCTCAGATTCTACTATGTGTCGATACGTCGTAAGGTCCTCCTCTGGGTATTGTCCAGTCCGGGTGCTCTCGGCCTCCGTCAGTGCCGTCTTCCGTCTGCAACCAACACAACAAGGTGCGGGCATAGCCCGTGCATGGGTGAGTATAACGATACACTGTAGGGACCCCAAGACCCTCAAGGTCTCCAAAAATCCAACAAATATGAACCGAAAAATATGATTTTAACCAATAACCATTACATAGTTATATTCCCATACATATACCTATGTTATCAAGTAACCCATCTCAATCATTAGAAAACACAAAATAGAATGACTCAGCTCAAATCAGGATTTTATTATCGAAACCACAGCTGTTGGACAACTCCTCCACTATCGAGTACAGTGGGAATGTCAGGACACCAAGGAACTTCTCACTAACCTTAGACTGCTGAGGCGCACCTCCTGTCGTGTACCGCGGGTCTTCTTCCAACTACCAGGCATTCCTCCACTATTGGTCTACTGCCAACTACTAGGCTCTCCCCCTAATACCCTGTAGAGGTACTCCTCCTATCGAGTACTGCGGGTCTGCCGCCAACTACCAGGCGCTCCCCACTGGGAAAGTCGAATCACTCCGAGTCGAATCGGTCATGTAGTCGTCAGGTCTGTCAGCTACTAGGTCTATGCACTCTATCTACTCATCACCAGAAGGATATGCTAAACGAGTTACTGTTCGGTACTCCAAGTGTCATCAATTCTCATGTAGAAATATCTCAAAGGACCACCACGTCATAGGGGTATTAACCCATCATACAGCGCGTCAATCAAACGCCATGTCTATGAGTTATTAGCATTTTAGTCCCGGGGGCTTGGTTGTATTTGTGTACGAACCAACCTGACCGTGACTCAACTATACCTCGAACTCTAGTTTGGTATACTCAAAGGGACGACTATGCTACTAGAATATTGGCACCTAGGACGGTTCTTCAAATAGACGTCTGGTGCCAATGACATGACCAAAGAAGGTAATGGGTCAGTAATGGGCCTGGGTCCGGTCCGACCCGTTCGGACCGACTTGGCCCAACCCGGTCTGGGCCGACCCGGTCTGGGTGGACTCGGTCAGACTAGCTGGGCATGACCCGGACCATTGGGTGGGTGAGCCCGCTATGTTTTGACCCGGTCCGCTCGGCCAGGCCCAGCGGACCGCAAGGGCTGTTCGGCCCTATAGTCTCCATGTAGGCGGCTCGGTGACTCGGCCCGGGAGATCGGGCTGGTTCGGCCAGCGACACCGCAGGGGACGCCGCGGGTTAGCTCGGGAGGCTAGTGGCCAGGAGGAAATTAGGCAGGCCGTGTGGGGCACATGCAGGTAGGCTGTTCACCAGGCAGGGCGCGGGGGCTCCGGTTAGGCCGCGGTAGGGCACGGGGGCGCCCTGCATGCTGTTGGCAAGGCACGGCAGCGTCGGGCAGAACGCTTGCCGGGCGCGGGGCACCGGGCAGGCCACCAGCAAGGCACGGGGCACCGGGCAGGGTGCCGAGCTGCACGCTGGGGTGCGGGCAGGGCCGGTCAGCGCGCCGGGGGCACGGGCAGTGCGCCGGGGAGCAGCGCGGGGGTGCCTGGCAGCAGCGCAGGGGCACCGATCAGCGGTGCGGGGGCACAGGGCTGCTGGGCGGGGTGCAGTGGTGCATAGAAGCCACGGGGTGAAGCGGTGCGTGGAGGTCGTGGGTAGCGTGGCCTTTGATCGTCGTCTTCTTCATCGTCGCCACCTGTACCGCCTCCTTCATCATCAATCAAGAACAATCAAAGGGGAGAGGGTCAGGCCATGTTCGTGCGACCTGATCCCTCCTCGTTATGGAGATAGCATTTGAAAACGAACTACTCAACAAACGAAGAAGAACATAGGTTTAAACTCATACATAAATAAACTCAAAAATCCCCCTACATAACTTGTCATTCATTGTTGACGAAGTCGTAGGAAGCGGGCGTCGTTATGTTGATTTCAGAAAACAAGAAGTCGAGGATGACGTCCAAAATCTTCATGGATGACGCTTCCCTTTCCTTGTTCTGGTAGAATAAGGAACAAGACGTCTGAGGAAGAAGTCAAAGAAGAAATCTGGCATTCTTCAAGTTCTTCTTTGGGAGGAGCGTTCTTCGTTGGGAGAATTTTAATCCTCCCAAGCTCTCAAGTTCCACCAAAGGAGAATGCCAACAATATAATGATAGGTTGTCTTATTATTTTATTATTGGCACCCAAATTCAAAAAGGAGGAAAAAATCTCCTTAATAAATTCACAAGTGTCGTCAAAATTAATTGGGACACGTGTTGGCACAATTAATTGGCACACGCGTTGGCACAATTAATTGCCACGCGAATTGGCACAATTAATTGTGTGGAGGAGGTCAAAGGATCTCCCTCATTAATGAGGGAGAGTGGAGAGGTTTCATCCTCCACCATTAATAGGGTTCGGGTGGTCCCCACCCATATCATTTAATTGAGAGGTTATGCTCGGGTGGTCCCCACATCATAAGCTCTCGCAGGAGGTTATGATCGGGTGGGACCCACCACCATAACCTCTCATGGGAGGTTTGGGTGTGGCAATCCCACCCCCAACTTCCAATGGGAGGTTCCAACTAACCGCACACACAACACATGGCAGCTTAAAAATAAAATAATGTGTTGTACTTTATTTTATTATTTTTTATAAAAATACAAAAACTAACTTTTATTCCCGCTCATCTGTCGTTGAGATGAAAGTCTTCTTAAGAGAATATATGCGCTGCATGTTCAACGGTGCCCTCATATTTCCATTCCGAGTAGCGGTTCAAAAGTTATAAAAACATGCTCGTATGTTTACTGAACATACCAGAACAAAAATTTAGAAATTGATTCCGGGAACACCGTTCCTCTCAATCAAGTGGCGTATTTTTCACAGACTCGTAAAATTCCCATGTATTTAAGAAAAAAATTCCACGGAATTTCCGAGTCTATACACTTTAATCTTGTACTAGTGTGTCCATTTCCACAATTATTATATGTGTAGAAATTATCAATTCCCTTCTTTCACTTATCAATAATTTTCTCTACCATCCTATTAATCTCTCACACCCCTTCAATGAAATATGATTTTGAGAATTCATTCACTTTCTTGATAACAAATTATTCTATTTCCTTATAGGAATAGATGGTTTGGGTGACTCGTTCACTATGAATGGTTGGATTTTAAAGATAAAATAATCAACCAATAGTCCCCTTTTGATTAAATATATTGAATTCATCATTACCTAATAAACTTGTAACCTTATCTTCATACATTGAATCATTTTCCTCTTCCTTTTCTCTCAGAGTATTGAATTATCTATCGATTTCTACTAGTTTATCATGAGTAAAATGATTTCCCAAACATGTACCATAATATACATCCACTCAATGTTTTCAATTTATTACTCAAACATGGTTTTTTGAATTAATGACCATAATTTATCTTCATACCCAAATATATGATAAACTGAAATGAAAACCTTTTCCATTTTAGTACTCACCAAAATGATAAATATCATCTCTTATGAAAATATTCATTTCTAATCTAAAAATGTATTTGATTTACAATTATAGAATTTAGCTTTCTAATTCATGAAGTAATATTACTTTGTTACACCACAACGTGGATCAGTAGATCACTATATATATGAATGGTTTATAGAAATTACATGAGTCAGCTTCCCCAATATCATTATAATTTGATCTTCTCCACCTATAGCTTATGATCTTGGTTCATTAACTTTCCCAAATGGGAAATCCCAATATGGATGACATGCGTAGAAATGGTTCTCAATCCTTTCACTGTAATAAATTTTGAAACAGTGTCATATACTATAATATGTCATATTTATAAGGACCCAACCTTAAACATTACATATTCTTGATTTAATTCATTAATTTTAAATTATTTCACATTGAGGATATTTTCTTGGTTTATAGATTTATCGAATTAAAAAATAACTCATATATAAAAACTCAAATATTATAATGTATACACCTGTACTAACTATCTATTTTTTCATAAAACAAAAACATTTAAAAAGAAACTTGGTTTTGTTTGATGTTTAATCATCATAACTTTTCCTTGATCACATCCTTGACACTATTCCCCTTTAAATCTGATAAAAAGATTTCAAAACATGGGATTATAGTAAAACTCTCAGTAAGGGATACACAAAGAGGCAAAACTATTAGTCTTATGAAAACATGTGAACCATGAATACATTATAATAAATTAATACTTTTCTCCTTCAAGAAGTAAAAAATAGTGTTAACTGAATCTAATCTCATTGATTACCCTTTTTATAATAAAAATATCACCATAAAACCAATAAATATCACATAAATAATATATAAAGATAACCTGGGACATAATCATACATAAATAGAATAACTATATGGTCAACTTCCACACATATCACTTAATAGAATATCTATACAGCCTAATTCCTTAACCAATGCATTGGAGGCTATAACATAAACAACACTCGTTGGATTATAATGGAACCACCCTTATTTGATTTATCATGTATCCCACCATCTTTTTATTATCACATAACAACCCATGAAATGACCAAGCACCATTATATAATCATACAACATACAAGATTTCAATTATCAACTTTTGACATGTAAAATTTCAATTGCAATCGCTAGAAATAATTTCTAGATATTGAAATAGTCAATCCTTTATTCAAACCATTTTCAATAAAAATTACCCCAAAAAGGTAATAAATGATTTATTATCCCTTTAAAAACCTTAATTCTTATAGAGTAATCAGAATATCAAATAACGGATATGGAGATAGTGTAGTCATTTTCACTGCATATGTAAAAAAACATCCCATTTGTCATTTTGTAAAGCAAGTAAAACTCTTCATATAAAAATATTCCTTTTAAAAACCAGTGAATGAAATTAAAAATAGCCATAATTTTTTTTATATAATCCTTTCATATCCATATAAATAAATATATAAATTAGTATTATGAATAAAATATGTTATAATTAAATCCTTAATCGTTCAAGGTATCCCATACAAATTTGAACATTTAAATCATAAACTCCAAGAATTAATAAATTTTAAAAAAATTAAATAACATTAGTTTGGATAAAATAGGGATATTCAATGTCATATTTTCTGTATATACACCAAATAAAAGAATAATGATGCATATTATCAAGAAATTCCTCAATGAAAAAAGATTGGGATGAAGTCCCCTAGCTTAAGCCTCATTCGTTACATGTGTTCTTTATCTTCCTTAGTAAAAAATTAAGTTTATTTACACATGTTGTAGAACCATTTCAATGTTTATTATTCATTTTATATCACTTATTACAATTTTATAATAATTACATAATTATTTAAGTTCATATCTAATGTTATGTTGATATTTGGTACTTGAGTTGAAAATGGAGTTGGTATGATGTCAATAGTCCATGTGGTCATTAGTCCATAATCTCAAGAATAAAAAACATGATATAAATATCCTATATATTAATTATATAACTATTTATAATTATCTTTTAATATAAACTAATGACATAATTAATGGAACCGGTAATCCGTACATACGCATGAATGAGGTTTCATTTTTCATGTCGTATTGAAAGAACGAAATGAAATGAAATGTATATAAATATATATAAAATAATTATGGTATAATTAATATTTATTTTATATCATATATTCTTACTTAAACAATATTTAATACATTCCATGTGATGTTTTAACTAATAACATCATTTGGAGTAGGGGTAGTCTACAAGTCCTGAAACGATGTTATAGTATAACCATAATATAGAAAGCATGAAGGTATGTTTAATAAAAAATTTATAGAATATTAAATAGGTTATAATATAAATATTAAATTATTATTTTACATGAACAATATTTTTAATACAATCCATGTATCTGGTAAAGGAAAAAATAACCAAACCATTATTCATTGAGGCGATTAACTGACATATATTTGACAACAATTTCGTTTCTTTGAATAAGATGAAGTGAGAAATGCAATCGATATAATATATTCTATTAGAAACATAAATATACATTAACTAAATTATTTTTGAGTTATAATTCATTGATTTATGTATTATGTGACGATAATGTAGAAAAATAAAATAAATTAAGGGAGGTACTTTGATAAAATTACCTCTTGAATATCCACTCCTTGAAAAACCTTCGATGACATTGGATTTGGTCTTTTGGTGATACAAGCAGAAAATGGATATGAAGAGACTGATTAATAGAGTTTTTTATATATTTTAGGATCCAAAATTCTTTTTGGATCGAAATATGGAGGTGAGGGTCATTATTTATACTGTGGAGAGTTGCATTCATGGGATTAATTTATTGATTAATTTGTATTAAAAGATAACCATATCGAAGTGGAATTACATTCCACAAATTTGGATTATAATTAATATTATATAGTCTTGTTAAGGTTGATACACTACTCAAAAATACTTTAAATTTTGCCGTTTTTATATATTTTAAGCTTTTACTTTTAATTTTAACCCTTTTCAAAAGATAGTTTTTAGTACGGTAAATTTTTTTTACCATGGTAAATTTTTTATAACTAATAATTAAATTGACCGTACAACCTAATTCTGAAAATATGATTCCAAATATGGAATCCATTTTACCTAATTAAATTCAAAGAAATGGGAAAACTATAAAATTAAATTAATTCAAAAGACAAAAGTAAAAATAGGCTTTTTAATGTGAAACGTTCAAAAGATTGAAATGTTATTGTATCAAATTTCAATTTTAAATTTATTAATATGAAAAAAATTGTATTATATTATAACAAAATAATATAAATATACTTTGAAACCTATAAAAATTATCTTATAACAATTTAATAAATTAGATGAAAAAGCTGTTTTTGAATTAAAACACAATTTTTTTCACTATACATTAAAATATGAATTTTAAAATAAAAACCACAAAAGATTATCCAAAATAAATTTTGATGCCCCTATTCAAGATAATATTTTTATTTTATCAACTATAACATATAAAATTTCCAAAAACTATATTTTAAATGGGTTCTCTATCAAAAGGTGGAAAACTACATTTTCTTAAAAAATAATTCTTTTATCCAAAAAATGAATTTGTTCTTATATTATATCTAAAAAATATATAAAATGAATTATAATCATTAAATCTAACATATTTAATATATATTTCATTAATAAAATCCATAAAGTCTGATTTTATTATTTTTTATATTTGATTAATTTTTTATTTAGTTTTTCATAAAAACTTATCCTTTATATTCAATTGGTTTTTATTTAATTTCATAATTAATTTGGTTACCAATAAATCGAAATATAAACACATGAAAAAAAATATTTCCTAATCTATTTGATTCTTTTAATTCCCACCATTATAATGGCTATATGATAAATAACATATTAAAAAATAATATTATGTTTTTCATTTATGCTAAATGGGTGGTATCATGTTTTTTATCCAACATAGTGTTTCCTTTTAAAAACATAGGATGCTAAATTCTCCCACCATATGTAAATTTCATCATCAAAATTTTAATTTGGGGTTGGTGACTAGGGTATAAATTTTCAAAATACCTTTGTTATAATCTTCCACCTAAAAAAGGATTGACAAAACTTCACTTTAAAATAATGAAAGGAAATTACAATGGTCACATGAGAAAAAACGTACTAGGGTTCCATGTAGGAAAACATAGATATGGAATATAAAAATAACGATCATGTTCTGATAGATAATTATAGAAAAAATTTTTAGGAAAATGTTAACAATCACAGAGCTGTAAATTTTTTATGGGTTAAACAGTTTTTGACTTTATAGTAAGAAAAGTAAATAGAAAAAATTTTTGTTTTAAGATCAGTTTCATGAATTTATGGAATTCATTTTTGATATTGAATAAGAATATTAGGAAACATACTTACTTGTTAAGTAGGGTTTCATCATTTAATCAATTTCCACTACAATGTATTTTTTTCTCCAAATGAAGAGTATTTGATGTGCTTTTTTCACGGCTAAAACACTAGAATAATCCTTTAGAGAATAAAATAATACAAAAAAGATTAATTTTCTATTCATACTATATTTTAACATTAATGAAAATCAACATGGTTTTCATCGGAATAGATAATTCCCCAAACCAAAAAAACCATTTTATGATGAAAAACTACTTTTGATCCCCAAAAATCAAAAGTAGGACCCAATGTTCACCATACAACATTTGATAAATAATTTTCCTTATAATTACTCAAAATAATATAAACTAAGATTGAATCCCAAAAATTAGATGGATTTGAAAACATAGTATTCAAAGATAAATTTTAACATTTATATCCAAATAAGGTCAATCACTCTTAATGTCTCATAAAAAATGAAATTTCCAAAATCAAATATTTTACAAGATAGGTTAATAATTTTTAAGAAATAACCGTAATATTCATATGTCCAATGAAAAATTCAATGATTCATACTCAACTAAAATCCCATAGTATTATATCCTCTTTAGGCTTATAGGGTTCCCAAAATAGTGAAAGTCTTCCAAAATGACATTTATCCTCAAATTTGAAAAGAATTCTGTAATTCCAAGGATATACATTTTATTAAACATATTTTCACAAAATAAACTCATTCATTTTCCATCAAATCATTTTACCAAATTGAAAAGGTCATACTAACCAGGGACTTCACATTTGGAAATGGAAAATGATACACCCTTCTGGACCTTCTATTGTGGGTTCGATTTCTACAACCTTACCATATGAAATGGGTTGTCACCCATCCTTTAGATTGTATTTTTTCTAAAACTATATATTTCCAATAACATTCCCAAAAAGAGATGAAATACTCAAAAATTACTATAACATATTTTATTCTCAAACTTTATCTCATGCAATTAATTTCACATCTCAGAATTTAATATCCCATAAATACCTCAAAATCAATTATTATATAAACCCTAAAGGTTATTCATACCATTATTATTATTTTCACACAAGAAATGATAATTCTAGCTCAAATATAATTTTCACATAAAAAACTTCCAGGTTACACATACTATAAAAATTCTTCCCATGTAGTCCCATCATCAAAAGAGCATTTATACTTTTAGAAATTACATCATATATAGATCTAGCATAACACTCAAATCCATTATATGAGGATGTATTAATAAATAATAATTATTCATGATCCCCTAACCATACTTTTCCATCATATAATTTATTAATTATTTCCTTTCATAAGTTATTTTTAGTTTCCTCATATTTAATTTAAATGGAATTTGGCATTGTTAAACATATATTTATATGGACCTACTTATCCCATTCTCAAACCATCATTATAGGAAATATATTTGAATAATGTCCAAAATCTCCAAATTTAAAACATTCAATTGATAACTTGGATGTAACATATTTCCCTTTCCTTGAGTGAACTGAATTCTTCCTTTTTTCTTGGTAGGTTATTGCATTATGACCTTCAATACCACATCTATATTACATTCCCATCCCTATAAAAATATTAGTAGTTTTTTTTTGTTTCACATCATTTCCACGTATTTTGAAGAATATTCATACCAATATGATCATTATTACCTAAAAATACATTGGGATTTGGTTCTCTGATATATGATGCATCAGAAAAATCACCACGGTTCAAGTGGTTAATCATTACTCTCGATATTTGGTTTGGAATAACCATGAAAATTTTCATTACAGATCTCATTTGATTTGATTTCTTATTCATAGAACAACCAAATTTTCCTTCACATCCATTGTTACTTTGGTACTTACTACATCCAGATGTTTACTAAAATTGAAATGGCCAATATCAGTAAATCAATAAAATCATCATATACTATACTATGAATAAGATAAACACTATGATATACATATTAATGTTATCTAAAACTCATTAAATTTATATAAAATATTTGTCACACTTTGTGTTATGCTAACCATTTTTGTTATAATTAACTTCTAACTTATGCTTAAATATCAACCTAACCTCTAAAATTTCATAACCCATCCTTTGATATAAAGGTAACATGGGACATAATGCTATATAACAACTCAAATATTACAAAGTAAACATGTTTACTCACTATACATTATTTCAAAATATTATAATAAAACCCATAAAAACATATAAATATCACATAATGGTATCTTGGGACATAATCATACTTAAATTTAATAGCTATACGGCTGACTTCCGCACATATCACTATATAGAATAGCCATAAAACTGACGTCCATAACCAATGCATTGGAGGTTATAACGTTACCACCCTTCCATGGATTATTAGGGAACCACCCATATTTTGTTTATCACATAAGGAATCATTCTTAGTTAATCATGTAACCGCCGGCCAAATTTCCATGTTCCATTATATTATCGTAAAACATGATAGATTTAAATTATAAGCATTTCACTAAAAAAATTCATTTCTAATCACAAGAAATAATTTCAAGATATTGAAATAGTCAATCCATTTCAAAACCTTTTAGAATAATAAAATACCCAAAAATGTAAGAATTTATTTCATTTACTTTTCAAAACATTGAGGATCTTATAGGAATCCAAAAATTAAATAACGGTTACAATGACATAGTAGTCATTTTCACTGCATACATGAAAAAACCTTGCCTTTTTCATTTTGTAACGAAAGTAAAAATATTTTTATAAAAGTATTTCTTTTGAAAACCATTTAATTAAGTTAAAAATAGACATAAAATTACCTTTATAATCCATTTATATCAATATAAATAAATATGTAAATTATTATCATGAAGACAAGATTTGATAATTAAATCTTTAAACGTTCACGGTGTACCACACCAATTTAATCATTTAAATATTAAACACCAAGAACTAATACACTCAAAAAAAGATTAAATAACATTAGTATGGATCAAATAGGGATACTAAATGTTATAGTGTTTTTATATACAACTAATAAAATAATAAAGGTTTATATTATCAAGAAATTCCTTAATGATAGATGATTGAGACGAAATCCCTTACCCCGAGTCTGGTTTGTTGCGATTTTTCTTTATGTTCCTGAAAAATATACATTGTTTAATTTTTACAGGATTTATAACATTTTATAAGTTTTATTATTTATTTTATATCACTTATTAACATGTTATAACAATTACATAATTATTTATGTTAATGTCGGAGGTTTTTTCAATATTCGATACATGAGATGAAAACGAACCTGGTATGATTTCAATAGTCCATGTGGTCAAAATTACATCATCTATATAAAATAATAAATTATATAAATATATTATATATTCATTATTTAGGTATTAATAATTATCATTGATGATAAACTAAAAACACTATTAATGGAGATGGTAGGCCGTATGTACGCATGAACGATATTTTTGTTTTCCTTGTCATGTTGAAAGAACAAAATTAAATGAAATATATATACATATATATAATATAATTATGGTAGAATTAATATTTCATTAATATAATGTATTCTTACTAAATAAATCCTTATTAAATTACATGAGATGTGTGAACAAATCACATCATTTTGAGTAGGCAGTAGTCCATAGTCCCCAAACAAAGTTATCTTATAACCACAATATGGAAAGCATGAAAGTATGTTTACTAAAACATTACAAGAATATTCAATAGATTATAAAATAATTATTGAGATATTATTTATCTTGATTAATGGTTTTAAGACCATCCATGATGTCAATAAAGGAAAAATGAACTTAAACTTATTGAGAGAGGCGATTAACCGACATATATTGGACATCAATCGTGTTTCACTGAATAAGATAATGTTGGAAATGAAATGGATATGAGATATTACATTATAAATTTAAAAATACATTATTCAAATTATTATGGTTTTATCAATCAGTTTTTTATGAAGAAGGTGAGGATAATGTAGAAAAATAAAAGAGATTAACAGAGGAACATAGAGTTACCTCTTGGATATCCCCTCCATGAAAGACCATTCAGGACCTTAGATTTGGTATTTTTGTGAGACCAGAAGCACTGGTACATGGTGATAATGAGTAGGAGAGGTTTTGGTAGATATTTTAGGATCTAATAGTCTTTTTGGGTCGAAATTGTGCGTTGAGGGTATTTACATACACTTGAGGGGAGGTGGGTTCAGGTTATTAATTTATTGATTATTTTATATTAAAAGCTATCCATATAGAGGTGGCTGTAAATTCCACAACAATAAAATGTAATTAATTTTTTATAGGATTTTTATTTTTGATAAACACCTCAACCATCCTTTAAAATTTGTAGTTTTTAGGTATGTTATGATTTTGAAATTTAATTTTAACCCATGTCAAAATTTAAATTTTACTACAATTAATAATTTTTTTACCATGGTAAATATTTAACACCTAAAAATGAAATTGACCGTAAAACATGAAATTGAAATTATTATTCCAAATATATAATCCATTTTACCACATTAAATTCACATAATTGGGAAAAATATATTTAAATTTAACTTTGTAGATGAAAATAAAAATAAGGTTTTTAATGTGAAAGGTTCAAAAGATTGGAATTATTTTATATCCAATATGGATTTGAAATTAATTCCAAAGACCAAAATTGAATTAAATGATAAAAACATAATATAAATATATTTTAAAACCTATTAAAATTATCTTCTAGCAATTGAAATAAATTATATGAAAAATTAGTTCTGAATTAAAACACGGTATTTTTTACTATAAATTAAAATATGAATTTTATCAAAAATATACCAAAACATTATCAAAACAAAATTTTGATTACCAAATTAAAAATAATAAGATTATATTGTCTAATAAAACATATAAAAGTGTTAAAAGTTATATTTTAAATGCGTCCACCATCAAAGGGTGGAAAAACTACATTTTTTAAAAAAATTCTTCTTTTGTCCAAAAAATTGAATTTCTTATTATATCGTGTATAGAAAAAATATAAGATGAATTTTAAAAATTAAATTGATGATATTAAATATATATTTCATTAATAAAATACATCAAGAGTTATTTTATTAACTTATTAACTTAGATATTTTCATTTACATAGATTTCATAAAAAACATACTTTATATTCAATTGGTTTTTACTTAATTTCATAATTGCATTGGTAACCATTGAGTAATTATATAAACATGTTTAAAAAATATTTTCATAATCAAGTCAATCATTTTCACTCCCACCATTCAAATGTCTGTAAAATAAATAGAATATTAAATAATAATATTAACTGGTTCATTTAAGATAAATGTTGTGTATCATGCATGCTATCAAACATATGTTTTCATTTTAAATACTAGGGATATTTCATTCTCCCCCTATTTTGGAAATCGCACCATCTCAATTTGGACTGTTGATTTTTAACTAAGGTATGAATTTTAAAAATACCTTTATTTCAATCCCCTTCTAGAAAAAGGATTAACAAAAATTCTATTTT
The DNA here is from genome assembly GCA_963277665.1 of Viscum album. Classification (NCBI taxonomy): domain Eukaryota; kingdom Viridiplantae; phylum Streptophyta; class Magnoliopsida; order Santalales; family Viscaceae; genus Viscum; species Viscum album. The sequence goes on along the minus strand of OY728167.1, from coordinate 619,014,703 downwards.
AATATAAAGAACAGAAAGTACGAAGGTCGCCTGAGATAACATGTACAAAAGTTTCATGTAGAAAAATATGGATATGGAAGAGAAAAATAATGATGAGGTTCTGATAGATAATTATAGAAAAAAATTTATGAAAAAGTTAAAAGTCACAATGCTATAAGTTTTTTATGGGATAAACGGTATTTGAATTCATAGTGTTAAAAGTAAAAAAAAAACGTTTTTTAGATCCTTTTCATAATGTTATGGAATTAATTTACTATTATGACTAAGAACATAAGGAAACATTCTTACATTTCATGTAGGGATTCATCCTTTAATCAATTTCCACCAAAAACTCATCTTTTTCTCCAAATTATGACTATTCAAGATGAATTTTTTTTTCACAACTAGAATACTAGAATCAACTTCTAGAAAATTACATAATCGACAAAATATTACATATTTATTCATAGTATCTTAAATCAATAAACAAAACCAAAATTTTTAGGATAAGATCAGATAATTCCCGCAAAAGAAGAAACCGTTGTATAACGAAAAATTACTTTTAATCTCCAAAATTCAAAACTAGTACCAAAAGTTCACTGTAGATAGTTAAAGAAATAATTGTCGTTAAACTCACTCGAAATAAACCAAACTATGATTGAAACCCAAAATATTGAAGGATTTCATGACATAGTATTCCAAGATAAATATTATCAGTTATCTCTAAATAATATCAATACTTCAAAATGTCTCATACCAAAAATTTAATTTCCAAAATCACATAATATCCAAGATATGTCAATCATTTCCATAAATAACCAAAATCACTATTATTCCACAATAAAATACAAACATTACTCCTCAAATAAAATCCCATAGTATTCTTCTTTCCTAAGGCATAAAGGGTTCCAAAAATAGTGAACATATTCCAAAATGACATTTATCACTTAATTCGCAATGAATTTTCTAATTCCATATATATCAATTTGAGAAAACATAAGTTACCAAAACTAACTTCTTCTTACTCCATCAACTGATTTAACTATATATAAAATGTCATACAAACCAAGGACATTACATATACAAGTGGAAGGAAATATACCATTGTCACCCTTTTTTGTGGGTTCAATTCCCATAGCCCTCCCAGATGCGATGGGTTTCACCCATCATGTGGGCTGTGCTTTTTATATAACTATATAATTATTAAAAAATTCCAAAAATGAGATAAAATCCTCAAAAATAACCATAACATATTTTAATCTCATAGTTTATCTCATGCCTTTAATTTTTCATCTCAAAATGTTATATCCCATAATTATCTCCAAATCAATGATCATATAAACCCGAAAGGTTATTCATACCACTATAAGAATGTTCACACAAGAAAAGATAATTCTTACTCAAATAAAATTTTCACATAACAAACATTTTGGTTACACATAATATAAAATTTCCTCCAATGTATTCACATCATCAGAATAGAATTAATAATTTAAAACATTTCATCATCCATAGTTCTAACAAAACTCTCAAATTCTCTATATAAAGACCTCTTAATCAATAATAATTCTTCATGTTCCCCTACCAATAGTTTTACATCTTTTTATTCGAAACACCTTTCCTTACATAGGTCATTTTTAGTTTACTCAAATTCAAAGGGAATGGCATTAGGTATTTGTAAACATATATTTTAACGTCATTTCTAATAAAATTCTTATACCTTATTCATTGGAAATCTATTTTCATAATTACCATACTCTCCACATTTAAAACATTTAATTTAAAACATGTAAATAAAAATTTTCCATTTCTTAGAGTAAAATAAATGCTTTCTATTTCCTTTTTAGGTTATTACTATATGACTTTCATTACCGTATCTATAACACCTTCTCATAGATTTAATAAAATTTCCTAAGTGTTTCATTCCATATCCTTGACACATATGATGAAGAATATTCTTATCTTTATGATCCTTATTATGTGAAATTCCAGTGGTATTCATTTCTATAATATATGATGCATCATAAAAATCACTAAGGTTAATTTTTTTAATCATTACTCCTGATAGTTGGTTTAGAATAACCATGAGAGTTCTCATCACAACACATGTTTTATACAGTTTATTATTTAGGGAACTACCACCTTTTACTTCCTATCTATTATTACATTCATGCCTTCTAGATCCATCCATTTTGAAAAACCAAAATGGTCGGTGTTATTATATCAAAAAAATCATCGTATATTATCTTATGAGGAAGATAAACACTATGATTTACTTATTGATGATATCTCAAACCCATTAAATTTATATAAAATAACTATGATTTTTTTTATTATGCTAACCATTGTGGTTATATTTTACTTGTAAATTATGATTAAATATTTTGTTATGTCAATAAGTTCTCTTATGACTTTTCCATTACATTATGTTTTTAAAATAAAAAAAACACATTCATTAGGAAAATTATCCTTCAATAAGAATTATTTTCATAAGAACAATTTTCATTCTCTAAGGAAATATATTTTCTTAACCCTTAAATTTTCTTTCCTATGTTATTCTTAATGATCTTTATCTAAGAATAACCTTTTTTCCATAATACCAAGTTACCTTTTGAGTAATCAGATTTGTATCAAAACCTCATAACCATAGAATTTCGTAGAGACTGAGTATCCCTGTTTTTAGACTTCAAATTCTATGAAATTCAGACTACGAATTCTCTATAATTCAAACTCTAAATTATTATAAATTCAGACTCCAAATTATCTAATACTCAAACTCGAAATTATCTTAAATTTAGACTCTAAATTCTATTAAATTCATACTCCAAATTCTCTGAAATTCAGACTCTGAATTATATAAAATTCAAACTCTAAATTCTATGAAATACAGAATCCGAATTATCTAAATTCAGACTCTGAAATATTTGAAATTAAGAATCTGAATTCATCTATCATTTCTTTATTCCAATCATCATCACTTAAAGATTCAACGGTTCATCTTAAATTACTTTAATCCAATCATCATCAACTAAAGCATCAGTAGTGCTTTCAGGTTTTAATTTTGAATGAAATTATAGATTATCTACTTCATTCATTAATGAACTTCTAGTCCTTATAGATTGATTTACATCACTATTGATACTATCATTAGGATGATTCTTAAGAAACAACTAGTTTTTTATTTTAAAATGTGTTAATCAACATAAGATAAAAATATTTTGGGGGTAAATAAATTAGAAACATTTTATTTAGTATTTTCCTTATTAGAATATTCTTCACTCAATGGTTGATATTAATTTTTTTTAAAACACGTCCAAAAGTATAGGTTGGGGTTGTTTAAAAAAGGTTCAATTTCATAAAATTTATCATGTACTATTTATTCAATAGTTAAAGAATTTTTGTTAAAAACTCTATATGCCTTAGAAGTAGTGGAATAACATAAGAAAATACCATATTCCAATTTTGGTGTGAATTTGTGTAATTTTTAATTAGTATTCAAGGTGATTTCGTTGCATCCAAATACTTTGAAGTAAGAAACATTAGATTTTTAACCATTCCAAATCTCATAAGGTGTTTATTAAGAAAAAGTCTTATCAAAACTCGATTTATAGACTAACAAGCAGTAATAAGAGCTGCATCCCAAAAGTGATTTGTAATTGAATATTCACTCAACATGGTTTTAGTTATCTCTTAAAGAATTAGCTTTCTTATTTCAATAATACCATTTTTTTGAGGAGTTCTTGGAGCTAAATTTTTTTGAGTAATTCCTTTATTACTACAAAATGTTTCAAAATATGAATATTTATATTCTCCCACATGACCACAATAAAATTTAATAAATTGAATGCTTTCTCAATTTTAACATTGGCTAAAAGATATTTAAAGTAAGAAAACGATTCAGATTTTATTTCTACAAATTAGACCCAAGTAAATATATTGTAATCGTCAACTAAAACAAATACGTAGTATTTTTCTCTAATAATTACAGTTTTGGTTGGACCGAAAAAATAAATATTCACTAGTTGTATTTCATGAGAAGTTGAGACTTCACTAATTAATTTAGAGATTGAACTATGTTGCTTTCCATATTGACAAGGATCAAATACTTTTTAAGAATCAAATCAAAGCTCGGGTAGATCCTTAACAAGTCTTTTCATTGAGAATATGATTAGGTAACTAAGGTTATAGTATCCTAGTATTCTATTCTATAACCAAGATTGATCTTCCATTGCACTAAGACAAGGTAAGTATTGGCTCCTAAGGTCATTTATGTTATGTGGGTAGACATTCTCTTGCCTATGGGTAGAAAGAATAAAATATTCCTTGGAGTTCTGTAGTAGTTATTTATAATTACTAAAATTCATAAGGTAACCTTCATAACATAATTGACTTATTCTTGTAAGGTTTTTCTTAATACCTTTAATAAATAAAACATTTGAAATTAATGATTTTATTAGAAGAAAAATGTTACTTATATCAATAATTTCTCCTTGAGAATTATCTATATATGTTACGTTTCCACAGGTCATCTTGATAATCCATTCAAAGAAGTTTTTTTACCAGTCATGTGCCAGGAACATCCACTATCTGTGTACCATGTATTGTGATTAATACTTCATTTGTTTTCCAAAAAAATAAAATAATTAGACATTTTTAATCCATAATTATTTGGATCTAGAAATATTAGAAAGTAAAATCTTAGGTATCCACATTTTCTTAGAAAAGTAAGATTTATGAAAAGTTAAGGATTGTGTTTTATTAAAAAAAAAATTTCCCAATGTCCACCATATTGACACTTAGTGAAAAAATTAGAAATTTGGGAAAAAACTAATTGTGAGTAAAAACTAGTTTTGAATGAGAATAATAAAATCTAAAACTGTAATGTCCCGGACCTCTCCGGCCCTTTCCTTTGTCAAAAAGAAGGTCACGAAGTGTTCTGGAGGGTAAAATAGAAATTTCCACAATTTCCAGAATTTTTAAACTACACGCCGTGTAGTTTGAGTACACGCTGTGTACCCCCTTTCCAGGTATACCCCGTGTTGCAGGCCGTGTCCTTGCTGTGTGAAATAATGGGTGCACGCCGTGTTCCCAGTTCTACACGTCGTGTAGTCTGTCCCCACGTATGTGTTGCCTGTCAATGGCCGTGTACCGTGTTGGAGCAGTGTCCTTACCATGTGAAATAAATGAGTACACGCCGTGTGTCTAAACTACATGACGTGTAGTCCTTCCCCGCGTATGTGTTACCCTCGAACCGTGTGTTGACCAGTCAACAACCGCAGAGCCGTGTTGGAAGCCGCGTGGAGACCGTGTGAATTAACCGAGTACACGCCGTGTACCCTAAAGTACACGCTGTGTACTGTTCCTTTTCTTGCCTATAAAAGGAGGGGTCCCCTCCTCCTTTCAACTCACCCCTCTCCTCCCTTTTCCCTCTGAGCAGAGTTCTCCTAAGAGTATCGAAGGCTCTTTCTTCCATAACTTCTTCATCCGAGCTCCGATTTATGATCTGTTAGTAGCAACGGGATCGTGACGACGAGGCGGAACATCCGAGCCTGGATCCGTTGTCTTCCCTTTGGCCTTTCTTTTCCAACATCCACCCGAGGAGGTTTTTTCGGGACCCGACAGAGGTGACAGACGCCGACGGACTTCTTCTAAAGTTGATCCGGGGGAGCGCTGTGATCAGACCTATTGAGGTAGGGATCTTACCATTGTTTGTCTAATTTTTGCATCATGCGGGGTGGGTATCCGCTTGTTTTCATGAGAAACAATTGAACCATTAAATGTAGATAATAACTGGTTAAAGAACGGGGTTGGGATGTTTGTGATTGTTGTTACCTTATATCATGTGGTATTTTGTTATGAATTGAATGAGCTTCTACATACTGAAAATCACGGTTGCTGGGGGCCTTTGCTTACGCAATTAAATGTTTCCCTCTCCTTCTAGATTTTATTATGGGTGGAAACCATGTGGAATGTGGAAATTGGTTAATCACATAAATTTGGCTGTTTAAAATCTGGAACCCTTGTGTGATCACCCCAGTTAAACAAAATAGAATAATGAACATGTGGGTGTTGGTTTGGATACGTGGCATGTGATGGGGGGTGTTTTTTGGGTTTTTGTGGTTTGGGTGAGCAGTGGGGCTGCGGTTGCCTTGGTTATGGGTTGGTGTGAATGCTATGATGGTGATGGGCAGTGGGGATGCGATAAATTGTATTAAAGGGATAATGATGTACGGTACGGTTTTGGTTATGGTGGTTGGCAGCGGGGCTGCAGGGCTAGGTTTAAATGTGAACGGGCTATGGGTTGTGAATATTAAATTAAAGTGGAAGAGTTAATAAATGGTGGGGCGTGGTAATGGAACAGAGTTAATAATCAAGGGGGTTGGTTGGTGGATAAGAAGGGCTTGGTTGTGTTGCTTGTGTTTTCCTAACTTGATTTGTGGATGGTAGGGATATGTTTTACGAACGATCGATGTGGTTGGTTTTGGATTGTTTCCCAGTAGTTAAGGAACTAAATAATCTAATTCTGTTGAAATGTGAAAACCTTAATGGGGTTGGGGTTGCTTGTTGTATGCATGCTTCGTAGTAGCAGTGCCGAGGCACGTTCTTAGTTTCTCTATTTAGAAGCCATATGTCGGGCTGTGTTGTTGGTATATATATATATATCTGTATCTTTTGTGTTTTATCGCACCCCACCCATGTTGAGCACTTAGTGCCGAACACTCCCATTTCATGGGAGAGGGTGTTTTTCCCTTAGTTACTAGTTCCTTCCTGCTCCTGCTCCCCTAGGCTGTGATGGCATGAGGCGACCTTACACCTAAGACACTTCAGGTAGGTTTCGATTGGGGTGGATTTAGCCCAAGACTCTTCGGGAAGGTTCTACTGTTTCCCAAGAATCTTCGGGATGAGGCCCAGGTGTGTGCGGGTGGGATAGGTGGTTGTGAGGCCCAGGTGTGTGCAGGCAGGATTGGTGGTTGTGAGGCCCAGGTGTGTGAGGGCGGGATACGTGGTTGTGAGGCCCAGGTATGTGTGGGCGAGATAGGTGGTTGTGAGGCCCAGGTGTGTGCGGGCGGGATAGGTGGTTGTGAGACCCAGGTGTGTGCGGGTGGGATACGTGGTGGTGAGGCCCAGGTGTGTGCGGGCGGGGAGAGTGTGGCAGCGTCAGGACGTTCGTCGTTAGTAAGAGCAGCTAACTAATGGGAACTAGTGCGGGGTACCCAATACTCTAGTTTATTATATATTACTACCAGTTGTGCTTGTGTTTTGGTGAGTGTGGATGGTGAGGTTGTGTGGATAGAATTCCTTTCTAGGTTTCTTCTGTTGTTCTCACGGGGCATTAGGATGTCTCCCCACATGTGCATGAGATCTTTAGGTTTCCCTACTGAGTATACTTGTATGCTCACCCGACGTTTGCTTTCAGGATTCCAGGAGGACTACCAGGTCCGTGCGGGACACTACTAGTCAGACAGTTGGAGTTGTTGTAGTTTCTGTTATCTTGTTTTCTTTTGGTATTATACTTTGAGCTTTCTTGTACTTTTACCTTGTTATAAAATTGTTAAAACATGCATGTGGGCTTGGTTTGGGGTTATTTCTATACACTTTTTCATTTTCCATTTTAGTGGTTGACTTTTCCTATTTCCCGACCCTAAATAAATAAAAAGGGTAATGCCTCCCATACTTGTGAAAACTCATAGCCTTGGTGCTAGTCGCCACCCCGGGGCCTACTGGAGGCGGGACTTTGGGGGAAATTATCTCCCTTTCACCATTTCCACCTCAGGAGGGGCATCTTTGGTGGGAGGTGGTCCTGACAGAATGGTATCATAGGGAGGTTGAGAGATAGGATGGAGTCTAGAGTTAGGAATAGTGAGGATTTCATGGGATGGTAGGGTGAAAATGTTAGTCAATATTGGTGTGTGACATAGGCCAGGGAATACTGGCTAGGACATGGGATTTTAGGGCCCCCTGTGATCCGATGCAAGGAATATGAGCCTACCGAATGACCAAGTGATACTAAATTGATTGCAGGGTAGAGATCCTAGGGAAGGTACATGCATCATAATGATTGTGTTTTACTTGATTTGGATTTTCTAGGAAAGAAATTGAAATAAAATGATAAAATAAAACCTTGAGTTTTCCTTACTACTTGGGATTAGGCGATCCTTGTTTACCGTACAGCTATGGCACCAGGACGTCGTCCCCGGGTGGCTCAGATGGCCGAGGCCCAGCAGATTAAAGCGGTCGTTCAGCTGAGGATTGACCGAGAGGAGGAAGATAGCCAGTGGAAGAAGACTCTCCGTTCTTTCCAGAGGTAGACCCTCAAGAATTACGAGGGTAGTAATTCGGATACGGAGACGGAGGGGTGGCTTGAGGAGCTAGGGATCACTTTTACCTTGATCCGTGCTCCGAGGGAGTACTGGGTTCCCCTAGCAGTCAGTCAGCTGAGAGGCACAGCACGACAGTGGTGGATGCTCTACCTCGGAGAGAGGATAAAGGCAGAGGTTCCATGCGATGTCATAGAGAAGGAATTCCGAGAGGAATTCCTTTCTTCCATGATCAAGGTGGAGAAGCAGCAGGAGTTACTCTCCCTTCATCAGGGGAGTATGTCAGTACGAGAGCTGGGGATCATGTTCAAGGATCTCCTGCACTTTGCATCGGATATCTTTCCGGATGAGGAGTCTCGGGCGAGAAGTTTGGAGGAGGCGATCCGTCCATCGCTCCAGTATACTGTCACCCCCTTCACCCTTCCGACGTACTTGGCGGTACAGAAGATGTCAGAGTTTGTAGAGAGGATGCACTAGCTGGGAGGTGCACCCCGAGGGGGGAACCAGCCAGGTTCGTCGAAGGGGGAGGCAGTCAGCAGTAGGCCTCCTGTGACAGGACCTTCCAGTTTCAGGCTGGTCGGGAGCAGGCCCCAGCAGTTCCAGTTCAAATATTCGGGTCATCGTCCCTTTTTCACGATCCCAGGACCGAAGTGTTTTTCTTGTGGAGTTTTCGGGCACGTCCAGAGTCAGTGCCCGACCCATGCTCAGTAGGGTGGAGGGGCACAGGTTCAACGCCCACCTCAGCAGCACCAGTCACAGGAAAGAACCTTCCAGTAGCAACAGGCTCTAGTCCCTCTAAGGGGAGATGGAGCAGGTGGTGGCCAGCCACATGGAGTTCCTCAAGGATTCCAACCGGGGCGTGGTCAAGGAGGAAGACATCAACAGAGAGGCAGAGGAGCTGGGTGCGGATATTTACATGCATTAGAGGCAACACCTCTAGATGGACCAGGGATCGATAGAGAAGTGTTTGGGTTTTCTTGAATGATATCCTTTATGTTTTTTTGGGAGCATTACACTCCATTGTTGGAACAATTTTGCTCATTCATTGGGCCCGGACCTTGTTTTTGTGAGTTTTTAATGCTATGTTGTTTCCCGCTTTTCTTTAAATGTATGTGAAGAGCCTTATCATGTGGGGAGGGGAAGACCTAATCCTTAATCGAGACGCATTAAGGTTGATGCGATTAAACCCGTGCAGGCGAGTCAGTGCCGCCTAAAGTCGATAATATCTCGACATAGGAGAAGGAATTCTTCCTCAAACAACATGTTCGGCCAGTGTGTTGGTTTTGTGGTGTTGGGCATAGTGTGAGTTAATGAATCCTATTGTATGAACATGGGAAGAACCAATTCTTAATCGAGACGCATTAATGAAGATGCGATTAAACCCGTGCAGGTGAGTAAGTGCCGCCTAAAGCGGATAATATCCCGAAATAGGAGAAGTAATTCCTAACACATATGATTAGGGTTGGTGGTCGGGTTCCTGTTATAAGGAGAACCCTAAGAGGTATTTTTTTGAGTTTCCTCTGGGTTGGTTTTGAATTCTCAGGGATGAGAATTTTTTAAGAGGTATCTGTTGTAATGGTCCGTACCTCTCCGGCCCTTTCCTTTGTCAAAAATAAGGTCAGGAAGTGTTCTGGATGGTAAAAGAGACTTTTTCACATTTTCCAGAATTTTGAAACTACACGCCGTGTAGTTTGAGTACACGCCGTGTACCCCCTTTCCGGGTATACCCCGTATTGCAGGCCGTGTCCTTGCTGTGTGAAATAATGGGTGCATGCCGTGTTCCCAGTTCTACATGGTGTGTAGTCCGCCCCCACGTACACATTACCAGTCAATGGTCGTGTACCGTGTTGGAGCCGTGTCCTTACCGTATGAAATAAATGAGTACATGTCGTGTGTCTAAACTACAGGCCGTGTAGTCCTTCCCCGCGTATGTGTTACCCTCAAACCGTGTGTTCACCAGTAAACGGCCGTGGAGCCGTGTTGGAAGTCGTGTGGAGACCGTGTGAATTAACCGAGTACATGTCGTGTACCCTAAAGTACACGCCGTGTACTTTTCCTTTTCTCGCCTGTAAAAGGAGGGGTCCCCTCCTCCTTTCAACTCACCCCTTTCCTCTCTTTTCCCTCTGAGCAGAGTTCTCCCAGGAGACTCGAAGGCTCTTTCTTCCATATCTTCTTCGTCCGAGCTCCAATTTACGATCCGTCAGCGGCCACGAGATCGTGACGATGAGGCAGAACTTCCGAGCCTGAATCTGTTGTCTTACCTTCAGCATTTCCTTTCCGACTTCCACCCGAGGAGGTTTTTCCGGGACCCAACAGAGGTGACGGACGTCGACGGACTTCTTCTAAAGTTGATCCAGGGGAGTGCTGTGATCAGAACCTGTTGAGGTAGGGATCCTAACTTCATCTCTCTAATTTGTGCATCATGCGTGGTGGGTATCCGCTTGTTTTCATGAGAAACAGTTGAACCATTAAATGAAGATAATAACTGGTTAAATAATGGTGTTGGGATGTTTGTGATTGCTCTTACCTTATATCATGTGATATTATGTTATGAATTGAATGAGCTTCTACATACTGAAAATCACTGTTGTTGGGGACCTTTGCTTACGCAATTAAATGTTTCCCTCTCCTTCTGGATTTTCTTATGGGTGGAAACCTTGTGGAATTTGGAAATTGGTTAATCACGTAAAGTTGGCTGTTTAAAATCTGTAACCCTTGTGGGATCACCCCGGTTAAACAAAATGGAATAATGAACATGTGGGTGTTGGTTTGTATATGTGGAATGTGATGGGGGTGTTTTGTGGGTTGTTGTGGTTTGGGTGAGCAGCGGGGCTGCGGTTGGCTTGGTTATGGGTCAGTGTGAATACTATGATCGTGATGGGCAGCGGGGATGTGATAAACAGTATTAAAGGGATAATGATGTTCAGTACGGTTGTGGTTATGGTGGTTGGCAGCGGGGCTGCAGGGCTGGGTTTAAATGTGAACGGGCTGTGGGTTGTGAATATTAAATTAAAGTGGAAGCGTTAATAAATGGTGGGGCATGGTAATGGAACAGAGTTAATAATCAACGGGGTTGGTTGGTTGATAAGAAGGACTTGGTTGTGTTTCTTGTGTTTTCCTAACTTGATTTGTGGATGGCAGGGATGTGTTTTACGAACGATCGATGTGGTTTGTTGTGGATAGTTTCCTAGTAGTTATGGAACTAAATAATCTAATTCTGCAGAAATGTGAAAACCTAAATGGGGTTGGGGTTGCTTGTTGTATGCATGCTTCGTAGTAGCGGTGATGAGGCACCTACTCAGTTTCTCTGTTTAGAAGCCATAGGTTGGACTGTGTGGTTGGTATATATATATCTGTATCTTTTGTGTTTTATCGCACCCCACCCATGTTGAGCACTTAGTGTCGAACACTCCCATTTCATGGGAGAGGGTGTTTTCCCTTAGTTACTAGCTCTTTCCTACTCCCTCTCCCATAGGATGTGATGGCTTGAGGCGACCTTACACCTAAGACTCTTCAGGTAGGTTTCGATTGGGCTGTCTTTAGCCCAAGACTCTTCGGGCAGGTTCTACTGTTTCCCAAGAATCTTCGGGATGAGGCACAGGTGTGTGCGGGCGGGATACGTGGTTGTGAGGCCCAGGTGTGTGCGGGCGGGATACGTGGTTGTGTGGCCCAGGTGTGTGTGGGCGAGATACGTGGTTGTGAGGCCCAGGTGTGTGCGGGCGGGATATGTGGTTGTGAGGCCCAGGTGTGTGCGGGCGGGATACGTGGTTGTGAGGCCCAAGTGTGTACGGGCGGGATACATGGTGGTGAGGCCTAGGTGTGTGCGGGCGGGGAGAGTTTGGTTGTGCCAGGACGTTCGTCGTTAGGAATAGCAGCTAACTAAACGGAACTTGTGCAGGGTACCCAATACTCTTTTTTCTTATATACTACTACCTGTTGTGCTTGTGTTTTGGTGAGTGTGGCTGGTGAGGTTTGGTGGATAGAATTCCTTGCTAGGTTTCTTCTGTTGTTCTCACGGGGCATTAGGATGTCTCCCCACTTGTGCACGAGAGCTTTAGGTTTCCCTACTGAGTATACTTGTATGCTCACCCTACGTTTACTTTCAGGTTTCCAGGACTACCAGGGTCGTGCGGGACCCTACTAGTCGGACAGTTGGAGTTGTTGCAGTTCATGTTCTCTTGTTTTCTTTTGGTATTGTACTTTGAGCTTTCTTGTACTTGTACCTTGTTATAAAATTGTTAAAAAATGCTTGTGGTCTTGGTTTGGGGTTATTTCTATACACTTGTTCTTTTTCCTTTTTAGTGGTTGACTTGTCCTATTTCCCGATCCTAAATAAATAAAAAGGGTAATGCCTCCCATATTGTGGAAACTCACACCCTTGGTGCTAGTCGCCACCCCGAGGCCTACTGGAGGCGGCACTCAGGGGTCATTATCTCCCTTTAACCATTTCCAGCTCAGGAGGGGCATCTTTGGTGGGAGGGGGTCATGATAAAAATTATTCCTTAGAGGATGAATTTTTGAATACATTTTATCAAATTCTTTCCTTCCAAAAGTGAAATTTGATAAATGTTTATTTAAGGAAAATATTTCATATTTCAGTATGATGACTAAATTCTTATCCTCATAGTCATTAATCATTGAATTTAAGTTAGTCACTAAATCATTTTTCATAGAAATAACATTTTCAAGATCCTTATAAATTTTATCCTCCTCGGGATTAATTTCCTTACTCTTTTGAGAAATATTATCAGAATTAAGAGTTTTTTTATCAAGATATTTAGAAGGATCTGATAATACATTTTTTAAAAAATAAAATATAGAATTTAATTTCCCTAATTTTTTTTTTATTCAATTATAAATATAAAGTAATTTAGAAAATCTAGGTATTTAAGCAAATGAAGGTAAGGTATTATCTTCCGATGAGAAAGCTTTTTCTTCCAAAGATTTATAAATTTATTCCTTATGATAATTAGCATTTAAATAAATATTGGTTAAAGATGCTTCATTATGTACCTTAGCCATAAGAAAATGATATTCAATAGAAATTATGTATAATAGACCAATAATCTTCAATCCAAAAAATTCAATATTCATTGATTCATTAGAAGAATCATCACCACTAGCACTCTAGGTGTGATTAGATTTGAATACATTCTTATACTTATACATGTATTACTTCTTCATGTTTCATTCTAAAAACCTATCCTTTATTTCTTTCCTTTTGATCATAGGATATTCTGGTCTGATATAGCCTACTCTCTTGTATTCATAACAAGTCACTTCTAAATATTTCTTATCCTTTCTGTCTTTATTTTTGTATCTGTAATGGAAATATTTCTTTCCCACAATGTTGTCCATCCATTGATAATGATTGGAAAGTTGATTTTCAGAACGGTCACTATCACCTGATTCAATTATAACAATATCTTTCAAAGATTTTTATCTATTAACTCTTTCAATATTCTTGTATTTCATTAGATTTGGTATAGTAGTGAAAGAAACATTTGTATTACCATTATTTTTCTTATTGATCTCTGCATCGCTCCTCATTTTAGTTTCATTCTCTAAAAGTGTTCTTAATTACTCATCCAGAGTGATGTTTTAATCTTTACTATTCTCATTAATCACTATTCTTTTAGATTCCCATTGATTGGGAATAATATCAATTATCTTATCCATAATAACCTCATCATCAAGTCCTTTTCACCCATATACTGATGGTTTTTGTCTATAGTCATAAACCTTTGTTGAACTTTGCATATAGGTTCTTTGTAAGGAAATATAAAACATGATATTTAGCTATATTCATAGCTCTTCTTATTTCAATGACCTTAGATGTTCCAAAATGAGTAACTACTAATTTCTTCCAGATGCTATTGGAAACATCACATGATGAAATCTCGATATAGATGATTCTGGTCATAGAACATAATAAAGTATTGCGTACTATAATGTTTACATGATACACATGCTTTTCATGACTAGTGAATTGTCTGATTTCTTTGTCTGGAAGCTTGTAGTCACCAGTAAGCATAACAAAGTTATTAATACTATTATTGATAATTAAATTCTTCATCCTATCTCTCTAGTATTCATAATAATTTCCATCAATGATTGGGGGATTGGTAGGATTTAGATTCTCTATATATCTTACCATTATTCATGTCATTCTATTAGAAAATACAAAAGAACTTTTCCAAAAAAATTGATTTTTAGAAAATGTTTATAAAAAAGGTAAACATTAAGAAAAATATGAACAAATAATGTTATGCATGAAAATATCAGTATGAAAAATTATATGTAAGTATAAGTATTTTAGAGATGTTATCTCATACTAGTTGTAGGATTGAAATGTTGATGTAGATTGATTAATTACAAGAGGGGTGAATTATAGGTTTAAAAACATTCATTTTTATCGTTATGAAAATATATGTTTTAAAAAACAAGATGGATTCTAAAATACTCTTTAGTTGTAACTAAGAAACTTACTTTTGTAGGATCTGATAAGATGGATCTGATAAAGACAATTAAGATAAGTTTACTTACGGAAAGATTATACCATAAATCATATATAATATTGTTTATATTAAAATATCTAAGTATAAGAAATTATAAGAAAGTCATACTTTATTTCATTAAAAAATGAAATGTAATTAAAATATGTAACAAAAAAAAGACTAGTTTAAGAAATCATTTAACTGAAATAAAGGTCCCCTAATTTATGATTTCAAGGAAGTATGTCTTACATAGACCATGGTATGACCTTGATACAAAGATATGGCTCTATGATTCTATCCCTATAAGTCCTAAAAATGTAAGGTGATCAGTACCTATCTCTTCATATCCTCATAATCCCTTGATTGATCAGAAAATTTAAGAATCACACTATGTAGGTTGACAAAGTTGTTCGCAGTTGAACAAGTTGTTCACGACATTCGCACAAGGTGGGTTTGAGTAGAGATCTCTCAGAGTGTCACATCATTCTAAAATTCAATAGCTCTCATAGAAAACTCCATCACATATCTCATTCAAATGGATGGGTATTTATAGGCATAGATTCCAATGGTCGACTTCCTCCTCCAAATGTCATATTTTTCCTTAAATTTCAGAGGGACTTATTCTTGTGTGAATCAGCCAATGGTTAGTTAAAAACATACTGTATGACATCGTTTTAGGTAAGAAAACTGGGAAACATTTTCGTTATTAAAAAACATTAACATTATTAGGATCCGATAAGATGAAATTTTACTCTATGGTAATGGTAACTATACTAAAATAATTTAACCATATTCCTACGATTTTGAAAATTGGAGTGTAGAAATGTAAACAATAATATTCTAAGAAAATTGAGAATTAGTGTCTAAATTCTGATGAATTAAGAATCTCATTTCTAAAGAAATAAGAGTCTAATTTCAGAAAATGTGAGATTCTGATTTCAGAAGAAATCAGAGTCTAATTTTAGAAGAAATCGGTGTCTCATTTCAGAAGAAACCAGAGTTTGATTTTAGATGATATTGGATTCTGATTTCAAAAGAAACCGGAGTCTGATTTCAGAAGAAAGTGACGTATGATTTTAGAGGAAATCAGAGTGTGATTTTATAATAAATTGTGTATGGTTTCTGAAGAAATGTGTGTCTAATTTTAGAAGAAAATATATTTTGATTTAATGAGAAATCATTGACTGATTTCATGAGAAATCATAGTTTGATTTTTGGAGAAATCATATTCTAATTTCAAGAGAAATCAGAGTCTTATTTCCAGAGAAATCAGATTCACAATTCTAGGGAAATAATATTCTATAAAGAAATAAGGTTCTTGGTTAGATAATGATCCCATTTTTGGTTTAGTAAAAAAATGGTTAGACTTGGATTAAGAAAATATTAGGTAAGTTATTGATGATCATAGTTTAAGGAAAATAGTTATTCATAGTGAATGAAAATATTCCATATGTAATGTTTCTCATATAAAGATAAATATTCATAAGAAAATGTGTTTGTGATTCTGAAAATAGAAAGAAATGGAAAATTCATAAAGACACTTATTGACTCAACATGATCTTGGGTGCACCACTTGCCTCTAGTAGAGAATTCCTACAACAATATCTATCACTCTACCTTTGGAAAGGAACCATTAGAGGCTTTGTGCATAAGGTCGTTTCTTTCACTCATGTGTTGGAAAATGTTTGGGGAAGAATCCCTTCTTGGACCAGAGGTGGTGAAAAGCACAAAAGAGACGTTTCAACTTATACATTAGAGGATGAAGGCGGATCGGGACAAGAATAATTCATATGATGATCACAGGATGAGGCCTTTGGATTTTGAGGTCGGAGGCCATGTTGTTTTATGAAGGTTTCTCCTCGATGTGGGTAGTGGACCTTTGGCAGAGGGAGTAATATTTCTCCCATGTTCATTAGAAATTTCAAGGTGTTCGGAATAGTTAGATCGTTGGAATATCAGCTTTCTTTTCAACCGCTTTTGGAGAGGATCCAAAAATTCTTTAATGACTCCCATATCCAACGCTATCTACATGATGACTCCCACATCGTTGGATGGGGAGTGTTGGATATCGTGGACAATGTGATGTTCATGGAGTGGCCTGTAGACATCTAGGACCATCGTGAGAATGGGATTCATGGATGGTCCATTTCTTTTGTTCATGTGTTCTGGGACATGAAAGACTTGAGGATAGTACATGGGAGTATGAGGCATAATTGCTTTCCTAGTACCCAGAGCTATTCATATTTCCTCTCTTGTGTTTTTACTTTGTTATTTTCATATAATGTAATGCTTGACCTCGTTTGTTGTGAGATGAGTTGTTTACATATTCTCTAAATGTGTGTGAAATGTCCCGATTGTGGGTAGGGGGAGCCCTAGATCCCTAATCAGGATGCATTAATGCAGAACTGGTTAAACCTATTCAGTGAGACAGTGCCTCCCAATGTGGATAATATCTTGAATTGGATGCAGAAACTCCCTAATCCATGCGTCTCAAAAGTGTGGCCATTTTTGTTTGTGTGGTTTTTTTGGGGATGTGGGGCCATATTGTTTTTACAGATATCGAAGATATAGATGTCAAGGAGGAGGGTATTTTGACCCTGAGAAGTATCTTAGGAGGTGGTTTTTCATACCCCTCTTTTTCTGTGTTTGGTTTTTATTATTAGGGAGGATAATAATTTGAGAGTTATCTTATGTAATAACCCAGATTTCCACAAGCCTTCCCTTTGCGAAAATCTAGTGTTTGGGGTGTTTAGGAGAGGGTTGGACAAAAATACAGTTTTGAACTATCGGCATCGGTGAGTCAGGGGAGTCGGCATCAGTGATTTTGGGGCATCGACATCGGTGATTTTTGGTCTTCAACATCAGTGTGTTAGGGGCATCAGTATCGGTGAGTCAAAGGCATCGACATCGGTTAGTTAGGGAATCCATTATAGGGAATCAGTGATAGGGAATCGGTGAGTTGGGGCATCGATGAGCTAGGTCATCGGTGAGTCGTGGAATCGGTCGCTCAACATTGGTGGATCAGTGTTGGTAGGTCTTGTCGGTAGATCACCCATTAGTGGCTAATCATAGGTGACCCATTTATAGTTTTTCTAGTTTTCCCCAATTTTTCTTGTATCACCCATCTTACATCTTATTTGACATGAACTGATTTTAAATCCTTGTTTGGGATGTTTTAAGGTCATTTAATTGGTTGTTAACTATATGTTTAATATCTTAACTCTTCATGGGCATTGAGCTACTCAAACTGCGTGATCACGACCACTATCCCACGTTAATGGATTTCGAAACCGATTTCCTTTAATATTGGATTTGTCTCTTCAAAGCCGGTATATCCCCTTCCCAGTGTGGTTTTTGTTTCCTCTTGCTACACCTAAAGTCTTCTTCCCTCAACAAGTCATGTGGTTGTATTTGAGACCGCTTATTCTTCGTGTTTATGGAGTTTCCTCATGCTCGTGCGATCCGCTATTCTTGGCGGAAAGAGGACATTTGGTCGCCTGTTGTTTCAATTAGTATTTTTCTACCTCCCTTTAATTTTGAATCATGAAATGTGGGTGTAATAATGATTCCTTATGAAGAACGGGTGAATATTTTTCATAAAATGAGTAATAAATAAGAAGGTAATATGTTCAAAAGATAATAGGGGTCAATGAAATAATGGTATGGGAGTGGTTTGATGTATGGTTGCCTAATTTATTATGTTATCACTGATTCTTTTATGGTTTTTTGTGGATCTATGCCTTCTGAAAATCGTGGTCCTTGGTGGTATTTGCATGCGCAATAGTGATATCCTATTTTTTGTTGTGATGCTTGATAAATGGATGTAACATGAAATCTACTTAATGACATATACAAGGATAATTTAAATGGATTCCCTATGATCAATCCTGTTGTGTGATCATCCCTGTTATTTTAAATTTGAATTAAATAACCCCTCTAGATAAACATGTGTATGCTTTGATTAATGGTGTGACCAGGTGCTGTGATTGGTTGGTTATGTGAGAAGGGTGTGGTATGTACATGCAGTGGTGTTGTGGTGTAATGGTTGTTTTTGTGGTCCTTATGTGTGGGGTTGTATAGGGGGGATGTTGGTATCCTAGTTTGTGAGACTGGTTGATTATGGAATGGATGGACTTGTAGGAAGTGGTACTGTCTTTCTTATGTTGTGGTCATCGAATGACATTGGGATGTAGGATTTTGGTGTTGTCAAAACATATTATGAAATGGGACTACATCTAGGTAATCTTTGGGAAATGGTGATGCATGATTGGGTTTTATCGTGACTTCATGTTTATATGTGTTTTGGGTGTGGCATTGCTATACAACAAGGTTTCATGTCCTAGTTGTGATAGCAGGATTTATGTGGTTTAACATTGAAGAATGATAATTGGAAATGGTTGAATGGGTGTCTAGGAAGAACGGAGGTGTGCAGTGTGACTTTGGGATGGTTGTTCTCCATTGTTTTTATGAATGGATGTAAAAATAAAAATGATTTACCTCAGTATGTATTAACTTGTTCAATATTTTTAGTACCAGAGAACAAAGTGAGTTGGTTTCTATGTTTTCAGTTAATAAGGATCTTCACCTACTAATATGGTTATAGATGTTGTGCTTGGTAGTTTCCAGGAGTAGTACTGGAAAAAAATAAAGTGAAATCCTTAATTTATAAATGGAAAGCAGTTAAATGAAAAAGTTGTTGGGTTATGCATAGGACGTGGCTATTTGTGTGGATTTTCATATAAGGGTAGCAGAAAAAGTGGTTTTGGTGGCTTGGTTGTTTGTTTTGGGGACCCATAGGTTGGGATGAGTGTTTGATTACTTATATGTATAAATTATAATTATTTTTGTTTACTATATTCACCCCACCCGGATTGAGCACCATGTTCCAAACCCCCAATTTCATGGGGGTGGGTGTCTTTCCCAACATCCCAGTGGGAGGATGGATGGATGGTTATTGACTTTCATCCTCATACCCTCTTCCAGTTCTTACCGCTCGAGCATATCCAGGAAGCCTGTAATGGTTCAAGGTATACCATGTCCCCAGATCCTTCGGGAAGGTTTTTTATGAACAAGGGGATCAGGTGTTTGCATGCTAGGTTTTATTTCCCAAGTGTCTTTGCGATGAGGCCCATGTGTCTTCAGGCATGATGTACGGTGTGTTTGTGGCCTAGGTATTTTTCGGTGGGATTTGTGTGTGGATTGAGGCCCAAGATTGTGTGTCCAGGTTATGGTAGTTGGACTGTGTTTGGAAGAGTGGTAGGGTGAATACATTATCCATTAGGAATGATCAGTTAACCAGTGGGAAAGTGGTGTGGGGTACCCAAATGTCAATGTTCAATACTACTACTTTAAATGACTTTCATTATTTAGTGAGTGTGCTTCGATGAGGCTGGGCTGGTTAGTAGTCCTTAGTAGGAGGTTTTGAGGTTCTGATGTTTTTCTCACAGGGGAATTAGTATGTTCCCCCACTTGTGAAAAAGTGGACTTAGTTTTCCAACTGGGTATACCTGTATACTAACCCTACATCTGTAAACCTATTTTCTGGTTTCTAGGAGGACTTTGAGGACCATACTTGACATTACTAGCTCAAGCGTCATGATAGTTATTGTCTTGATGTTTAGCCATTTTATATTTCTTTTTTATTTGGTTATTTATTTATACATTTGTCATGTTTTACATTTAAGTCATGGATGTGTTGGATTTTGGTTTCATTTTTTTTAAATTCTTGGTGTTGTTTGGGATTTTTACCTTCATATCTCTTGATCCAATTTTCATTAAAAAAGGTAAAGCATGCCATTTTTTGAGATTTTATACCCTTGGTGATAGTCACCACTTTGAGGCCTGTTGAAGGGGGGTCTCGGGGGTCATTATATCTCATTCATAATGATGGAGGAAGGTTATGTCACTTTGTTACCCCTTCCCTCATCTTGAATAAGGCATTTCGTGACAATGAGAAATAAATATAGTACTAAAATGATTTTCTTCCTATGCTAAATAAATTTTTTGAAAAAAGTGAATATATTACAATTCATATTTTATATAATAATATTGGTAATAAAATGTATGGATATACATTTATTTCATGTCTATATTTCATGAGACCTTTATATCAAAATTAAAACTAATGTTTTTATATAGGTATATCATTTTATAAAATTCCGTATTAAAAAACTAATTATTGTTTTAATTGAATCAATGACCCCTGGGATCATGAAAAAATGATGTCTTTTGACCTATATGATGTTTATTATGAAAATTTATATTATGGGAGTTTTATTTAAATGGATATATTTGTCAGTGGAAGAGGATGCAAGTTGGATGTGATTAGTGATATTCGAGTTTTTTTTATTAGTCACATAGGAATGAAATTAAGAATTATATTAATTATGATATGTTATATGTGGTGAATAATTTGATGATGTTTGGAATTGTATGGAAGAGGTTTTATGTAAATGATAGATATTTAGATCTGTTTGAATGAATTTATGAAAAAATATTTCTAAAATGGTCATACCTATTACAATATGTGTTTGTATAATATAATAGGTTTGGTGAGTAATAAATAAAAACATTGTAACTAGAAGGATCAAAATAATTACCAATATTCCATTCAATTTAATTTTTAGTTTCTTTTAGAGAAATAAATGATTGATATACATTCCCATATCAATTAAAGTGTTTAAAGTGATGTTCAAAATTTTATTTATTGATTTGGTTATTTAATATGAAATTTTTTCATGATATTTTATGTGATTTTTGGTATGATTCAATGTTCTATAGGTGATTTTGGGGTTCAAGTAAGTTGGAAGGATGTGTAAATTTGTCCGTTTTTTGTAAAATATATTGAGTACTAGGTTCAGGATCCCCACATATTAAATCGTTAGAATAGTGGAGGGGAACCAGGGGGTGTGATTAGGTTGTCTCTGAAACTATATCAGGTGCCCAATAGGTCCACACTGGGGAATTTGGGGGATTAAACCTGAAGAACTTTTTACCTTTTTAGTATTCATCATTTAACTAAATATTTCATTTATTCTTGAGATCTCCCCCATGGTCTCCCCTGCAGAATATGTTTTACCTCTTATTTAAAACTAATTCATGGTTTCATTATGGGTGATTTTCCATGTGATTCGATGTTAATATTTATCCTCTCTCCACATATTATCTCTTAATACCATTTTTTATAACTTTTACACAACAATTTTTTTAATAGGAATTTACAGTAATGAATGGTGGAATTATTCTAAAATTATGTGGTTTATTATATTCTTGGATTAATTAATCTCCCATGAGATTTTTATTGTTTTTAATTTATATTTTTTTTGGATGTTGATTGAGGTGATTTTTATTATATGTTGTTTGTGATTTTGTTGTGAAAGTTAAGGTGGTTTTTGGTAGTATTTTTTGGGTATTTTTGTGAATTCATTATAATTGATTTTATATTTTGATCACATGGTCTCCCATTGGGTATTTCTTATTTATTTTTAATGGGAGTTGATTAATTGTGTTCAATTGGTTGTATAATTATATTATATATTTTTTGGCTTCTTAGTTGTGATTTTTAATAATTGGTAATCCACTCCAAGATATTTGAATGTAGTGAAAACCCTCCATGTGATTAATGACTTAGACCTGGTTGCCTCTTTTTGTACATACAATTATTATTAAATCTTCAAATATATTTTGGAAATATAAATAGAACAAATTAAATTCTATTTTGGTAAAAATTTTAGATATTTTGTATAATTTCATATATCAATCATGGTTGGCTATGTATTTTCATCGTGTTTTTATTGTCTATTTTATCCTTAAAATTTATGGTTAATTTCATTTAAAACATCCTTTAAATACTAATGTTTATTTTGAAATTGGAATTTATATTCCAATGTTGTGTTATACTATTGTACCATAATGGGATTAAGTTTCATGAACTATATTTATAAATTAAATAATATCAATATAATAAAAATATGTTGGTTCGTTAAAAAACATCCCTCAGGAAAAAAATTTAGATTTGCTTCTCCATTGGAATAATACTTCATTGATTGATTTATAATAGATAATGTTTAAATTAGTGGGTTGAGGTTATTTCATGTAATGGGACTCACAATTTCCCACATGAACAATAATTATATATAAGTTAATGAAACACAATTAATAGTTTTATTTGATAATGATATAATGACTAGGTAGAATATATGAGAATATTTGAATTAACATGAAATTATTAATGAATTAATGTAATTAATTATTTTTAATCAAGATAAAAATAATTATTTTCATAAGATTTGGTGAATAATATTGATTTAAGAAAAATTTATCTTTCGTTAAATGTATTAATT
This sequence comes from Viscum album, assembly GCA_963277665.1. Taxonomy (NCBI): domain Eukaryota; kingdom Viridiplantae; phylum Streptophyta; class Magnoliopsida; order Santalales; family Viscaceae; genus Viscum; species Viscum album. The sequence goes on along the minus strand of OY728167.1, from coordinate 618,991,567 downwards.
TGGAATGGGTTTTCAATAATATTTTTTTCATAAAATCTGTTATAAAGTTGGATCAATGCATATTTTATAGAAAACGCAACACTAATACTTAATAACTTTTTAATAAATAAGTATTTTAAAAGTTTTGATCAAGTTTTATTTAAGAAATTTGGTTTCATGCATTCATTTTATCATATGTTCTTATGAGTTAGTAAATCTATACCTCAAAAATTCCATATAAAGTGTATTTTTCTTTGAAAACAAATTTTATGTTTAATCGTGTTATGTCCTAAAGTATATTGGAATGAAATCCATAAAAACAATAATATTTATCCATACTATTTGTGAATAATGATCTTTTCGAAAAATTTTATTTTTATTAATAGTTATATCATGCCCGATTAATTTCATGCACTACTACAATTGTGATATTATTAGTGACTCATAGGGTTGTTCTTAGCCTATCTAGAACTGTTAAAGTGATATTTCAAGATAAAACCCTTACCTCATTTGGATTACACCTTATTCATTGAATGATTGGTCTAAGGAGAATTCCATAGGATCCAAGATAAAAAGGATAAAACTAACATAGTTTTGGGGAAAGGTGTGATTTTTTCAGAAGGCTCGAATTTTAATATAATTATTCAGTGGGGTTTCATTTTATATGTGAGAGGTCTCATGTGTAATTACGAAAAATATTTAAATAATATTAAGTCATATTCTAGTGAATGTGGAACAAAATAGACACATCCTCAATGATAATATAATATGTGATATATCTTAATAAAATATGAATTGGTTATGTTCATCTAGAATTCTCAATATTTTCACTTAGTTTTACCACCGTGGTGACCCTTTTTAAACCCCGTGAGTACTAAAAAAATTACTATTTTTATTATTAGTTCCGAGAAAAAACAATATGGACACATTAACGAATATGGAAATGCTTATTTCAAATATGTAATAATTTTTATCAAATTTAATTTCTAGAAGATTCATCAATTAATTTTAAAATAATCATAAAAAACTCCACAAATACCCATATTTATAAAAATGATTTTTTATGTTAAAAAATATAATTTACCTTAATTCCATATTTAGTAAAAACTATCCACTGAATGTTAAAATATTTAATTTTATATATAATCTATAAATTTAATTAAAATAATTAATCAATATATTCTTATTTAATTTTTTATATCAATAATACCATGCATAATAAAAAAAATTTAAGAAAAATAACCTTTTTAACATAAAATTATTTTATCTTCAATCCTATCCATTAGAAAACTAATGTATAGATGATGATTCATAAATTACCAATATATTTCCTTAAAATAACATTTAAATATTGATCAATTTTTTATTTAATATTTATCTTCATAACAACACGAAATATAAATTTCTTTATAAAATTATTTCAATTTATCAAGAAATTATTTTGTTAAAAATACAATGCTTCAAAAAAATTTATCATTTACATTGTTTTTATTCTTATGTTACAAAAACGATGATTATTTATTTTAAAACATAATTCGTGTTTAGTATTATTTATTTTTTAATATATATTAATGTAACTATATTAAAAAATATATTTTAATACCCATATATTTTATTCACACCTTGTAATTTACTGTTATTCTATGATATCCTCTAATGTTTCCCCACTATTTTACTCTAAAAAATAAAGGATTTTTCTGAGAAAATCATAAGTTATTTTTTTATTTTAGGATGGTAATATTTTAATTCCATATCTATGTTATAAAAATTATATTTTTGATGACCTTTTATTAAAATTTATTATTTAATAAGGTTATTTAATCGATTTGAGTTTATTTACCCAATTATAAAAAGAATCCTTTAAATTATTTCTAAATTGGTCATTTTTTACTCTAGAAAATTGATAAAATTTATTTCTATCATTTACCAATTGACCAAAATTTCATGTCATCGTAGATAATATTTTTAAAAACTAGTGACCTAATAAATGAAAACTATGTTTGATTGTGTATTGAAATTACCACACGGAACTTGAATGGCCCTTGAAATATATAGTCGTTATAACCAAGATGTTAAATTGAAGGGTCTGATTAATATTAACTACTTTATGATAGATATATAAATTAATTTCCTAATAAATATAAAATATTGATATATTTTTATTAAAAAGTCAATAGTTTTTTAGTAATATAATTTGGTCCATCAAAAATATGTTTTACTTAAAAAGTATATTCATTTATTTTAAAAAAAAATGTTATATTTTTTTAAAAAAAATTGATAAATTAATTTTTTTTAAATTGATATATCAAAATTGACATTGGGAGAAATTTTGGTATTTTTCGGTAAATATTTAGTATTTAGTTAATAGTGAAAAGTGATGATATTTCTATAAATGTCTTTTATTCTCAATCTAATAAGAAATATAAAACTCCCATAATGTTGTAAATATGGTTTAAAGTAACATAAGTATTATAAATTTTGAATTAATACACATAATTTCTTTAATAATATATATATTTTATTTACGTATAAATTTATTTTGGGGGTTTAAAACTGGGTTTTGAGAAAACGATTTTAAAATAAATAATGTTTTTCTATTTTATTTAGTTAAGATAATTGATCAAAATGATGGTTTAAAATGATAAATATATATATATTATAAATCAATAAATATTAATTTAAATTCATAAAATAAATTTTATTAGTGATGTTGTTAGTATAATATAATATGTCCCATTAAATATTAAATTCTTGAAAACGTCTTTTTCATTTCATCTCTCTGTTTAATTTTAAATTATCATATTCCACTTCTTGGAATTTAATTTGATAAAATGGTCTCTATATTATAGATAATAAAAATTTATATTTTCTAAAAAGTTTTATTTAATTTTTAACCGTCATTAATAGTAAATACCATGAAAATAAATAACCATGTTTAATGTTGAAAAGGGTTTTTAGGGGGATAAACTAAAATGATAAGTGTTAAAATGACTTATAAATTTCCTAAAACCTATTTTAATGACATATAGTGACCCTATAATGTATAGAGTAATAATAATGATACATTTTTTATCCTTTTTTAATGTGAAAAAACATGGATAACACATTTTCTTTTGATAAATTATAACTGTTCCACTCACCTAACATATAATAGGCCACCCACTCTCATATATTCCTAACACCATAAAACCCTTCTATATCAATTATTTCTGAACCAAATTAATTCAAATAATCAATAATATAATCCTTGAATAATTGTTTTTCAACAATACATCATGTACTACTTTAGTTATAACCCTAAATAAGTAGTCCAAGAAGGGGAAAAATATGATACTATACAGTTTTGTTTTATTTCATCTTCCAACACATTGAAATATTTTTCAACTAATCTAATATAATTAAAAATATCTAATATATGTAAAAAATATTTTATTAATTAAATAGTATAAATGCATCTCATAATATATCAATATGGAAATTAAATAATCATTCTCATATATAGTGGTATACTGCCTCGTGAACTGATTTTATTCATTTTCCATTATCAATATTAACATATGGCATTAAATATGGATTTAAAGTCTATAAATGATATTTTTAACATATTTATAAATTTAAATTATAATATAAAAATATATTTATTACTTTCTATTATTTTTCTATACAATAATATTGCTTATTTGTATGTCGAACTACCCCTTCGTGAAGTGATGTGATAAGTTTTCCACAGACTCTTTACATGGAAGTTAATAATGATAATATTAATTAATATATTTGATATAAATGAATTGAGAGTTATATTCATTACTTATTTATCATTGTGAATTGTTAATATTTAATTTTTCTTATCATGTAGAATGATCATAACTGTAACACCCCCAGATTTCAAAGTACGTTACTTCTTCAAAGTAATTCAATAACTTTCACTACGTGCAACATCGAGTTCAAGTGCACCACGACTTACCAAACTAGATGTTAAGAAGTGGTTATGAATAATATTAACTTAATTTTGATATTTATACAATCCTTATAATTTTATAATCCTTATTATGAGTTTTTTAGACTTAATGTAAGAAAAAAATCATTTTTTCGAATAAAAGTAGTATTTTTTAAAAAATGAAATTTTACCGCCTTTTAATGGAGAAACTTTTTTAAATACAATATGTTAAACTTTTATATAATCAATTTGACAAAATAAACTTATTCTTTAGATTCACGACATAAAAATTTAGTTTCAATAAATTTTTGGTGTTTTTCTGATAACTTAAATATTTGGGTGAATAGTGAGAATACTATATTTTAACTGAAAACAACTTTTTTAATCAAAATAATTTATATTGTTAAATTATAAATTTTAATGGTTTTTAATTATAATGATATTATATTTTTACCATTTAATAAAATTATGATCATTTAATATAATTTCACTTTGAAATTGGACATAAACAAGTGTCAATCTTTTGATAGTTATTATTTCTTAAAAACACGCTTTTTGTTTTGACAGCAGGAATTATTGTTAAATTAAATTATGTCACTTCTATGTTTTTAATTTAGAAAAAATAATTCCATATTTATAATCAGGAGGTCAAATTTGTGTAAATAGGTAACTTTTATTTTTAGACATTTTGAATAATTACTTCGGTAAATATTTTATTTACCATGGTTAAATGGTTAATCCGGTAAATTAGGGTACAAAATAATATTATAAGGAAATTAAATAACCCCAAAACGTGTCTTAACCATATCTGTTGATACATGTCCGACCATGGGAATCATTGGGTCACTTTTGGGACCCCATAGAGCCACTTGTATGTGATAATGATACTTTATATTAATTAAGTTAAAGTAAGTACAAAAATGACATAAGCATATATAAAAGTTTACATAGGGTTATATGTGTTATCTCTTAAATTGTGAATATTAATTACAAATACAAAAATATTTCCTACATAATGGTATTTTATTTATAATTTTTAGATATTTAATAATTATATTTATTTATGATACAATGATGATGTAGTATTTCCATTATTTATGAAAGAATCAAATAAATGGTAATATAAATGTTAAAATAAATATAATTTTAATATTTTGATGACATAAAATAATTTTATAGGTTAATATGACATGTTAGGATTTATTAAATAAATTTATTTCTAACTAATAAAGTTTTTGGGACTTTAAAAATACAATTATTAAATCTTGTCAAAATTTAAATAAATTAGTTTTTAATAATATTATTATATTATAAATTTATATAATGGTACTAAAAATCTAAGGATCTTCCAAAAGACTTATATAATAATATATATGACATTAATTTACCAATTGGGGTTCTATTGTAATTTTATAGTAATTTTATTAACCATATAATATAAAAATACAAAGAGACATGGTAAATGTCAAACTATTTAACTAAGAGTTAAATCTAAATGTTAAGGATAATATAGTGACTCAAACCTGTCTAAAACCTATTGGTTGATTGTTTTTATACCAATACCCACCCTATCCTTTAAATAATTTATTTTTTAGCCCTTATAAATAAAAAATTATTTTATTATAAAATAATATTTCTAGTTTTTCTTAAGGTGCCCCTCACCCCTCTTATAAAAGGGCACTCACCCTTCTCTCTAATTCACACCTTCAAAGCTATTTGGATCAGCCAACTCCTACCTAAATACTCTCTCAACTGTCCTCTATTCATCTTAGATTCCTTCATTTATTCATAAATCCAACCTATGGAGCCCTTTTGATCAAATAAAAAGGAAGAACCCGAAGAAGAGGTAAATATTTCTTCACCTCTTTCAAGTTCCTTTCTCCTTCCACTTCCTCTTTCTTTGTTGTTTCCATTATAAAATAATAACTCTAGTATATTCTATATATTGTGATGTTATTATAAATATGGAACAACATTATTCATTATTCTATCCATCCTATGAATGATAATGTCACCATGCGTGCTTACGTACGACTTACCGTCTCCACGTCGTGGTGTGATTTATTATTCAACACTATTATTTGGATGGATATAATGATGAGTAATATGTATATAAGTAAGGAAAATAAAATTCTAATGACTCTGTAACATTAATTTACCATCCAATTCAACACCTTTAAGGAAATTATATTGTCGCTCGTGCATACATATGGATTATCATCTCAACGACCTGATGAGAATCATTTCCACATTCACCATTCATCGACGATTATAAAAATATATATTAATAATATGTATGTAATATATGACATAATAATGCTACTGGAGATATATATATTTATATATATATATATATTTATATACTTACATATATCTTATTCACTAACTTCTGTTCAATACTATATGAAAACAGAAACAACGTTTATGCGTACGTACGACCTACCGTCTCCATAAATGGTGTTTTACATTTCATATATATAACTATTATAAATATTTATATTCTAAATATATATGATATAGGATTCAAGGTTTATATACTGGATTTTTTTAAATCAGGACCAAAATGATATGGTCAAGAATAACAAGTTAAAATATGTACGACAAAGAAAGTAATTATTACCCAAAATGTTAATTTGACATAAAAATCATTATTAAATGGGTAGTATAACATCATAAAGGACTCATGTATGATATAATAAATATTAATATGTTCCTGGTATAAAATAATAATATACAATGTTCATCATACAGGAGGATAAATGTACCCTCGACCAAAGGAAAGTGCAAGGTAAGTGGTTTCATTTCTCACTTTTAATTCTGGGAGATTTCCATTGTTCACCATTTATTTTTTTGAATGTGGTGTATTGTGTACTGCCATTTGATATATATATTATCATGATTCACTTTATATTCGTGATATTCTATGAATCATTTGGTGGTTATCGACTATTGTTCATATGACATGATAGATTACAAAGAGGTAAGGTTTAATTCCTCAATCTCATTATTATTCGAGATTGTTTATGGGTAAGTATTTAATGGGAAATTATTATCAACCATATCAATTTTTCATAAAAATGATTTGAAAATGAATATTTTAGGTATTTTTTAATGGTACTCTTTATGAAGATCATAATTTTAAATGTTTTGATGATTTATCTTTCTAAACCCTTTTAATCAATGTACATGTTTACAAAATGATTTTAAGGATTTATTTATATAGACATGAATGTTTTGAAATGATAATTCTTTTCAAATTTTTCAAATTGGTCTGGGACACTTTGATTCAAAAATATATTTTAAATTACTTCCTTTATAAATTGTTATACTTTTAAACGATTTCATGAAAAATGGGTGTTTCTCTAAAAGCATTTTACTAATCATTTTCGTCTATGTCAACATCCTTTGATAGATTTTAAACTTGTTTGAAGTTGATTTATTATATTATAATTTCCATATTATATTGATTGAGTTATGTAATGTTTTACTATGAATGTGATATTTTTATACCATTCATGGTTTATGGTTAATTTATTTACATTTCGTATGCTAGTTTTAATACGAATGTTTATGATATGTTTCAACATTTTCATATGGGGAATGTAGTGGACTTAGTAAGTGACGGGTGGAGCCTTCTATAGCTCCTCGATGCATTGGTAGGTATCATGAGACAAACTAGTGTCTTGTTACAAGGCCTTGACAAAACAAAATTGTAGTCTTGGCTTGAGGCCTTGACTATATGGAAATGATGTCCGACATTAGGCATTCCTTCATTATGAAATTAGTTATTACATGTGATTATTCGAGTTTTATAATTTCCATGTGCATGTTAATATGGTAATTTTTTATTTATATTTTCCATATTATGTTCAAGTTTATGTTTAAAAGTCTGCTTTTTTATTAAACATCTTTCCTTAATAGTTTATAGATTCCGCTAATTTATTTACCCTTACTGAGCATATAAGCTCACCCCATTCTTATGTTTTATTTTCCTAGGATTTCGAAGAAGTGTATTATGATTGATGTGTAGGGTTAAAATAAATAGAATAATTGATATATTGAATAACCATATTTTTTGTATTTTATGTTTGAAATTGTAATGGGATGTTCATGTATGTAATCTATTTTCCAAGACTTCTAAACTGATTAGTCCTGGAGGAGTTCAGTCCTTGTAATCATTCCAATGTATTAAAATAATTCACCAACTTTGGGTAACTGGGTTTGGGGCATATAGTTTGTATCATAAGAAGTTTAGTACGAACCTTAGAAACTAGATATTGAAAAACTCTGATTAGAGAACACGGCCCTAAGATAGACATTGAGGATTAGTATTGAAGAACTTCCTAGAATTTTGGTATTGTATATATTTTGTGAGTTTTCCAAGAAATAAATTCCTATCTGGATACGATCTGGTAGAGGCGGCTCTGGCACAAATGTACCAAAGGGTAAAACCCGAAAACACCACATTGACCTAGACTCGAATGGGAACTAGTGCACGACAATGGTCCTTGCTACACTCTTGGTTACGACACCCCCGGGGGATATTCTTAGGATAATTCGCATTTTCATTACAGCTCATTATGAAGGATTTAGGAGTAAATACTTCCTCAATGAAATTTTTTTATGATTATGGATTATATCCATAAACGGTTCAATTTATATTAGGTATTTTATGAGTTTGGAACTATGAATTATGATTCATAAACTGACCTAATGTATTCCACTGTTCAAAAATGGCGCCATGTTGAAGGAATGAGAAATCCAGCAATACGTATGATCTAAAGAGTAAGAAGGATCATATCTTTCATGGTATTAAGCCAAAATTTAAAAGGGAAATATTCTTCCACGTATTCTCATCATATGAAGAAATAGTATCATGTGTTAATAATATAATTAAATAATTCTCTGAGTCTTATAGATTTGAAGGGAAGCAAGCGAAGAAAATTTTTGAAGAGAGAAAGATAGATAAAGGGAAGAAGGAAAAGAAGGATTTTCCCATATGAGATAACTGTGGAAATAATCACGTTAGTAAATTCTTGAATGGAATTTGAGTTTTTTATATGTGTGGAGAAAAAGGACAGCATGTACGTGATTTCATGGTTAAGAAAGAGGTTTCAAATGTATAATTATTTATCTGCAAGGATTTGGGACACTACGTGAATCAATGTCCCAATCATCAGAGTATGCCGCAAATGATGCTATTGGATGATAATCAAGTTATGATACTACCACAGATGAAGAGGAAGTACTGGTGTTCTTATGTTTTTATTAAATAATTATGTCATTTTAGTGTTGTATTGATGATGTACCCGTTATATGAATTATGTAAATAAATAAGGATTGTACTTCAGTACAATTTCATTGAGGATTTATGATTATATGGTACTATGAAAAGTGACCCAACATCAAGTTAAACTTTTTTTGAAAATACATGGTTGATGTAAAATTAATCCTTAATATGGTCCTGATACTGGGGTAGTACTTTTGGAATAAGAGGTGGTTGATTTGGATAAATTGTATTTGATATTCTTGACTACCTTGGAACTGATTAATGGTTTTTTTATTTCATCATTGTTGGAATAATAAAAAAATTTGGATATAAGGACTATATGAAGTGTTCTATAAGGAATAAGGGAGCATGAATGTAATCAATATGGTTTTATAGTTATTCAGGGTGTTGTCTTGTTTTAAAAGAATACATGATAAAGGTATTCACATGTTATTATGTGAAAAAAGGATCTATATTATGTTTAACTTCTTAATCAATTATGGACTGAGAGTTAGGACAAAAGTATTTGGGATAAATCTAAAGGTTGGAATGGATTATATGTGACATTGGGTACTATTTTTATGGTTATTTTTGTATATTTATAAAAATGACAACACGCATACCGTGTGACAACCCGTCGCGTCGGACAATGCTGCAGGAATCGAACCCACAACCATAGTGAGATTGGGATTTATCACCTACCTCTGGACTACATGATGTCCTGGGAGTTTATACTGTAGTTTTTTTAAAACTTCAGATACATGAATTATAAATTTATTTTTTTGGAACCCTATACACTTAGGATAAGTAGAATATTTTTATGTTCTATTATCTTTTAGAGTGAGAGATGAGTTTGTGGTAGAAATTGGTTAAGGGATGTAACTCTACATGTAAAGTATATATATATATATATATATATATATTATCTTATTATATGAAGGAATTAATCCTTATTCTTTAGGGAAGGGATCATAAAACCAAAAATGTGATATACTAATACCTTATGTTTTGATGAACCGGTGGTATTTTAAATCATCATATATTGATGGGTTCGAGGCCCTCAATTTTACATTTGTTTCTGATTGACGACCTCAATCACTCCCTATAAAATATTTATGTTTTCCCTACAATTATGTGTCTCTAATTTCCACAAATTTTCACTTAATTGAAATCATAATTTGGTGGTGACCCTTTCATTTCCCTTTCCCTCTTATTAAGACTAAATTTTATTAACCCAATTTATAATGTGGGTTTTCCACCAAGGTATTTCCTATTTTCAACCTTTTATTTTCAAAGAACAATTTCAAATTGAGAGGACATAATTTATAGAAGGATGGGAGAATGTAACACCCCAATATTTCATAGTACGTTATTTCTTCAAAATAAATCAATAACATTCACTACACGCAACATCGAGTTCAGGTGCACCGTGACTTAAAAAACTAGCTGTTCAACAGCATTTATGAATAATATTAACATAATTTTGAACTTTATATAATCCTTATAATTTTTTAATCCATATTATGAGTTTCTTATACATAATGTAAGAAAAATGTCATTTTTTTTAATAAAAGTAGTATTCTTCAAAATATGCAATTTTGCCGCTTTTTAATGGTGAACCCTTTTTAAATCCAATATTTGAAACTTTTATATATTAAATTTGACAAAATAATATTCTTCTTTAGAATCAAGAAATTAAAATTTGGTTTCAATAATTTTTTGGTGTTTTTCTGATAACTTTAATATTTGGGTGAATAGTGAAAATACTATATTTTAACCGAAAACAACTTTTTTAATCAAAATAATTTATAGTGTTAAAGTATACATTTTAATGGTTTTGAAGTATAATTATAATATATTTTTACAGTTTAATCCAATGTTGATCATTTTATGTAATTTCATTTTGAAATTGGACATAAACAAGTGTCAATCTTTTGATTTTTATTATTTCTTAAAAACACGCTTTTTGTTTTGACAACGGGAATTAATTTTAAATTAAATTCTGCCAGTTTTCTATTTTGAATTTAGAAAAATGGATTCCATATTTAGAATCAAGAGTTCCAAATTGTATAAATAATTAACTATTATTTTTAGACATTTTGAATAATTACTTCTCTAAATATTTTATTTACCATGGTTAAAGGGTAAATCCGATAAATCAGGTTAAAAAATAATATTATAATAATATTAAATTACCCCAACACATGTCCTAACCCTATTGGCGGATACATGTCTGACCATGGGCATCATTGGGTCGAGTATGGGACCCCATGGAGCCATATGAATGTGATAATGACACTTTATATTTATTAAGTAAAAGTAAATACAAAAATGACATAAGAATATATCTTTTAATAAATAATTTTCACATAGGGTTATACATGTTATCTCTTAGACTATAAATATTAATTAGAAATATAATAATATTTCTTACATAATTGTATCTTATTTATAATTTTTAGACATAGAATAATTAAATTTATTTATGACACAATGATGAGGCAATATTTCCCTTATTTATGAAAGAATCAAATAAATGGTATTATAAATGTTAAAATAAATATAATTTGAATGTTTTGATTCCATCCACTAATTTTATAGGTTACTAGGACATTTCAGGATTTATTAAATAAATTTATTTCTAATAAATAAAGTTTTTAGGACTTTAACAAAAAACCAATTATTAAATAGTTTTGAAATTGACAAAAATTAGTTTTTAAAGAAAATATTATATTATTATCTTATATAATGGTCCTAAAAATCAAAGTCTAGGCCAAAGGACTTATTTAATAATATATATGACATTAATTAACCAATTGGGGTTCTATTTTCATTTTATAGTATGTTTATTAACCATATAATATAAAAATACAAAAGTGACGTGGTAAATGTCAAACTCTATAACTAAGAGATAAATCTAAAAGATAAGGATAATATAGTGACACAAACTTATCTAAAACCTATTGGTTTAGTGGGTTTCTACCCATACCAACATTATACTTGAAATAATTCATTTTGGATCCATTGGAAACTGAATATTATTTTATTATAATATAATATTTCGAGCATTTCCTAAGGTGCCTCTCACCCCTCTTATAAAAGGGCACTCTCCCTTCTATCTAATTCACACCTTAAAAGCCTTTTGGCTCGCCCAAACACTTCTAAAATACCCTCTAATGTTACTTCCGTTAATTATAGATGCCTTACTTAAGTCAGAAATCCATCCTAAGGACCCATTTTGATCAAATCAAAAGGATGAACCTGAAGAGGAGGTAAATATTTCATCACGTCTTTCACGTTCCTTTCTTCTTACACTTCATATGTCTTTGTTGATTCCACTATAAAATAATAAATCCAGTATCTTCTATATAATTTTGTGTGATTATAAATATTTAACAACCATATTCATTATTCTATCCATCCTATTAATGATAATGTCACCGTGTGTGCGTACGTACAGCTTACCGTCTCCACATCGTGGTGTAATTTGTTATTCAACACTATGTTATTTGGTTGGATATAATGATGAGTAATATGTATATATTAATTAAAATAACATACCAATGTCTATGTAAAATTAATGTACCATCCAATTCCACACCTTCAATGGAATGATATTGTCGCTCATGCGTACGTATGGATTACTGTCTCCACAACGCGATGGGATTCATTTCCACATTCACCATTCATCGACGATTAAAAAAAATATTATTAATATGTTTGTAATATTTTACTTAATAATTCTACTTTACTTATATATATTTATATATTTATATTTATATACTTACATATATCTTATTCACTTACTTCCATTCAATACTATATTAAAATAGAAACGACGTTTATGCGTACGTACGACCTACCGTCTCCATAAACGGTGTTTTCAATTTCATATCTCTATCTATAATAAAATTTAAATTATAAATATATATGATATATGAATCAAGTTTTATATTCTGAAAGTATTTAAATCAAGACCTAAATGATAAGGTCAAGAGTGACAAGTTAAAATATATACGATAAAGAAAGAGATTATTACCCGAAATATCAATTTGACATAAAAATAATTATTAAATGGGTAGTATAAAGTCATAATTGAATCATGTAAGATATGATAAATAATAATATGGTCCTGTTATAATATAATAACATACAATGGTCATTATACATGAGGTTAAACATACCCTCGACTAAAGGAAAGTGCACGGTAAGGGGTTTCTAATCACACTTTTAATTCCGTGAGATTTCCATTGTTCAACACTGATTTTTTTGAATGTGGTGTATTGTGTACTGCCATTTGATATATATTCTCATGATTCTCTTTATATTCATGATACTATATGATTCATTTGGTGGTTATCGACTATTGTTCATATGACTCAATTGATTACAACGATGTAAGGGTTAATTCCTCAATCTCATTATAATCTGAGATTGTTTATGTGTAAGTATTTATTGGGACATTTTTATCATCCATCTCCATTTTTCATAAAAATTATTTCAAAATTAATATTTTAAGTATTTTTGAAAGGTACTCTTTATCAGGATCATAATTTTAAATGTTTTAATGATTTATCTTTCTAAACCCTTAAAATTAATTTCCATGTTTAAAAAATGATTTTAAGGATTTATTTATATGGACATGAATGTTTTGAAATGATAGTTCTTTGAAAAAGTTTCAAACTAGTATGGGACAATTTGATTCAAAAATCTCTTTTAAATGACTTCATTTATAATTTTTAATCCTTTTAAACAATTTCATAAAAAATGGGTATTTCTCTCCAATCATTTTACTGATCATTTTCATCTAAGTCAACATCCTTTGATGGATTTTAAACTTTGTTGAAGTTGATTTATTATGATATAATCATCCATATTATATATAATGAGTTATGCTATGTTTGACTGTGAATGTGTTATTTTTATACCATTCATGGTTTATGGTTAATGTATTAACATTTCGTATGCTAGTTTTAATATGAATGTTTATGTTATGTTTCGACATTTTCATAGGAGGAATGATGTGGACTTAGTAAGTGATAGGTGGATCCCGCTATAGCTCCTTAATGCATCGGTAGATCTCATGAGACAAACTAGTGTCTTGGAACAAGGCCTTGACAAAAATTTTATTTGTAGTCTTGGCACAAGGCCTTGAATATGTGGTAATGATGTCCGGAGTTAGGCATTCCGTCATTATGAAATTTGTTATTACATGTGATTGTTCAGCTAGTAGAATATCCATGTGCATGTTAATATGGTAATGTTTGATTTATTTTTTCCATATTATGTTCATTTTTATGTTTAAAAGGCTTTTGTTTTTATTACACATCGTTACATAATAGTTTATAGCTTCTACTAATTTATTTACCCTTACTGAGCATCTGAGCTCACCCCTTTCTTATGTTTTATTTTCCAAGAATTTCCAAGAACTGTATTATGATTGATATTCAGGGTTAATCTAAATGGAATGCTATAGATATTGAAGAACCATCTATATTGTATTTTATGTTTGAAATTGTAATGGGAATTTAATGTTTCTAATCTATTTTCCAAGACTGATAAACATATCGGTCCTTTAGGACTTGATTCCTTGTAATCTTGCAAATGTATTAAAATAATACATCGACTCTGTGTAACTGAGGTCGGGGTGTTACAATAATGTCATTCATTTACGTGTAGATTACAACCTCCGCAAAGCGATGTAATTTTTTTATCAATACAAAAGAAAATATATATATATATATATCTAATTTTATCAGAATAAATAATATGGTATTTATTATATTATGATTAGTTTGGATTGATAAAACAATATATAACTTCCTTCCATAATGGTAATTGAATAATGGAAACTGTACTCATGTGTACATACGACTAACCATCTCCATGATCATAACATATTTTACTATTCATGGGAACTATTCTTAAATACGTTCAAAAGTATAATTTAAGAATAAGCATGATAATAATTTCTTGATTATTATTATGGATATATTTAAACAAGGACCTATTTTACCACGATCAAATCATCAAATCTGTTTTAAAGTAATGAACCAATCATCATAAAAACAGTCGACGTGGGCTTAAGTTATTATGTATTTGAATATTAAATTATATAAAAATAAAATGAATAATTTTACATTAAGGTATTTAAACTATAATTTATTCTTAAGAAATAAAATTATTGATATAAGATTTTTATATGGGAGTTAATGGGAATGTATGAGAAGTCTAGACTTGAGGTAAGGGATTTGCTTAAATCATTTTCCTTCTCCGAGACACATTCCACATGCACCACCAATTTGATTCATGTTTTATATGTATTTACCTTTAATGAATTTTATGATAATCATTGTGAAAATTATTTGGTTTTACCAATCCATTTGAGGACCTATTTTAAATGTGGTTTATGGTTCAACATTACCAAAGTGGTAATGGATTTTTGCCTCAATTTTCCATTATAATGATATATGTTTTCTTCAACATGTATATTCTTTTATGAGGTTCATATACATCCAAATTGACGTGAAATATCATGAATTTAATAAATATAATTATAATTATATTTGATTTAATTGTATTCATTCTTGTTCTTCATTATTAAATATTTCCAAAGTGGTAATGGCTTTATGATACACTCTCATAATTTATTAGGTTTGTTTATATTTATGCTTTTGATGATGAAATATTATGCTCCATCTATCTATAAAGTCATTAATTTTCTTATACTCTGGTGATTTCAAGATAATACTAGTGTTACTTCCATTTTTCTTCTCTTAATGTACTCAATATTACAAATGAATAATGAATATTTATTTATCTCTTCGATCGAGAATCATTTTTATACCAACAAAAAATTTCTTAAATTCTTTTTCATATTTATTTTTAACTTCATAAAATTGTTTTTTATTTTTATTTAAAAATTATATTTTTTTAATGGAATCATCTTATATTTTTTCAAAAAAATGCATCTTTGGATTTTACTAAAACATTGAAAGGGTTTTTTTTAATTTGTATGACATGAACTTAAATTACCTCTTTAATGACTATTATTTTATTTGAAGATTATTTAATATGATCTAATGTATATCATCAATGATAATTATAGTTAGAATTTTTTATGTTTTGAAATTATTTTTTATATAGGAAGGGACATCTACTTTCCGAGATTTTTTAAATTTTTTATGATTCATTTATATATTTTAAATTTTATTTTCAATGAAAGTTATTTTCAAAAAATAATTATTGATTTTTAGTTTTATAAAGTGATTATCAATGAAATGTTGTTTTCCTTATGAAATATTTCATGTGATCCTTTAATATCAAATTCCATCAACAGTGACATAATTGGTGTTACATGTCTTTTTCTAGTGATATGATCAAAAGATATGATTCTTATTCTTTTTATTGATGGTCTATGTTTATGACGAAAATATGATTATAAAATCTTTTCTTTTAAATGAGTTAATCTTGTGTCTATAATATTATTATGGAACATATTTCATTTCCACATGTTACTAATTTTTCTGTGAGATTATTATGGAACCCTTTTCTCATCCAATAGTCAATCCTGTTTTAAATAGATTGAAATGGAACCCATTTATATTCCATTGGTTAATTATTTTTCTAATAGAATGTTATGTAACCCACTTGTATTCCATGGTTTGATCATGTTTCAATGTGATCACTATGGAACCCTTTTCATTTCCATGGATTAATATTATTTTGATTATATTTTTATAGATCTTTTGCCTTTTCCACTGGTTAATCATTTTTAAAAATGATTGATATGGAACCCATTCAATTTAAAGGGGTTAAAAATTAATCCATGCTGTTGTTATAGAACCCAATTATTTTCCGTGGGTTAATAATGATTCAAATAGAGAGTTACGAGACATTTCTATCAATGGGTTAATGTTATTTCAAATATATTTTTATGGAACACATTTATTTTCCATTGGTTAATCATGTTATCAAAGGAATAATTATTATTTTTATGATTTTTATTATGAAATTATATCTCAATTTTCATTATATATATTTTTGTTATTAGAATTTTCTTGTATGATGGGTGCACCTAGAAAGTGTCGGTTGTTCCTGTTATAGCTTATATAATGGATACACAAATATAGTGTTAAAATTAATTTGATAATGATTATATTCCCCAAATAAACATATTAGATGTATACCAAATTGTTATTCCATTTTTAAGGGTTTTTAAGGGTTTAATAAAAATGTTGTTCGAAAATAATAATACATTTTATCAACGTTCTCTATAGGTTTTTAATATTTGTTATGATCAAGATTGATATCACATGGATCTTCATTATTGAATCGGATGAATCATTACGTTATTAAAACCATATGATATGTTTTAACATTAGATTATCCAAGTATTGATAGCTATAAATATTATTTTGTACACTCATTAACTTTTATTTTGTTATCATACCCTTATTATTGTCACATTATCCATCAGGACATTAAATTGATAATTCTTATGTTTACCCATATGGTAAACTTTATCTCAACCTTCAATTGTTTCATTTCTCCCTGGTCATAACAATTGATATTGAACAAATTATTTCTAGATGTGGTTCATATAGATTATGATGATGAAAAAATTAGGAATATTTAATGATTAGTATAGATGGAGATGATATTAATTTTTATGAACGAGTTAATTATGAATCCATGGTGTGAATAGATTTTCATTATTATACAAAACTATAAACACAAAAATTCCTTGAATATATAATTGTTTCAAAATTTCACTTTTTCTACTGTATATTTTTTATGGAAAAAATTGGGTCACCTTCATCATTACCAAAGCATGAAATGTAATTTTCAGGTGTTTACCCCAAGATTAGATGGTGCTAGATCCAGTATTTTGTTGTTTCTATCATGGGATAAGATTAGATAACTTTTTATGTTAAGTTTTTATACAGATATTTTATCTTAATATTTATGGATTCCCTCATAGTTTTATATGAAAAATAAGGAATATATGTTCAATTTATTAAAAACCCCATTGATTCTTTATGTGATGAGATCTTAAAGTGATTACTAAACATTATGTGATTTTTTATTTTGTAAAATGTTATGCATTGATTTATTTTTATGTGATACATTCCTTTACATTTTTATGTTATAAGTATTTGTTTATTGATAATATTTAGGGTTTACGTGACCTTTTATATTTCTGTTATATTTTTTTGATATTAAAGATAAATGTGTTATTGAAAAGAGATTTGGAGAATAAGTGATTATGTTTATTTCTAAAGGAGATAGGAAACTTTTTATGATTTTAAGATGAAATTTATGAGATAAACAAAGAGGATAAAATTATATCTAATTTTGAAGATATTAATTTTATTTTGTTAATAGTGTAATGAAATTATTTATATTCAAATGTTCATGTTACTGTTGAATTTTCAGGATTTATGTATCATATGAATGATTATTCATTTCTGGAAATATATTCTATGTGGTCAACATTTTGTTTTTTGTGTTATTTATAAATATAGAAGCAACATATTTATATATCTTTAATGGATATGTGGTCATTAAAAGTTTATTTTATTTCTCCAAAATGAAATAATAATCTTGATTTCATATCATTAAGAAAAAAGTGATGATATTGTGGTAGAAATTGAAAAAATTATTAAATTTTACTCATTATTTAATTATATTTACTTTTGATTTTAGTAAATATTCTAATGGAATTCCTAAACCCTGGTAAATGGATATTGGAAAAAAACATGATATTAAAATCATTTATTTTCATATCAATGGCCTTTTTCAACCCTCATTGGTTTACAGTGTTGAGGTCCTCATCATTTTATTGATCATTCACATTCTTCTGATAAATGATCTCCATCACTCTCTATCATTATTTAGACATTACGCTTCTCTACCATGTTCAAATATTCACTCCCTATCTAAGTTCTCCAGTTTAGAAATAAAATATGTGTTATTCCATATTACCTTTTCACTTCTCCTACACTTTAATCAAGATGGTTTTTTCATGACACTTTTTATAATATCGGTTTACAACACATGTATTTTAAAATTTAAAAAATTTTATTATCAAGATAAAGTAAAAATTGTATGTATGATATTTATTAATGGGGAGAGGATGTAACTTCCTATGATTTTAGAAAATAAATCTATTCTTGGTACTGTATTCAACATTAAACATTGATCACAATCGACCAATGAAATGTATAACTATTATATCCACATCATTAAATTGGTTTGAATAAATAGTATTAAATACCATTGGAAATATATAAATTCCCAACTCAATATATATCAGTAATAAATTTTTATACAAAATCAATTTATTTTTATAAATGAAATTTTACTCTACATAAATATGATTTCTTCAAAAAATGATATTAATTTCTTTTCATGAAATAATAATATTATTAATTTAAGTATATATTAGAAAAATTATTAGATAAAATGAAATTAATTATTTAAAGTATCATATCAAAGTTAACATAGGGTGATATTTTATGGATTTTTTTAGAAATAATGATTTTTTAGGGAATTTTGAAAATACATACTTTTCTAAAAATTTAAATTATTTTTGAAAAACTAATAAATTTAGAAGTCCCATAATATTTCTAATATAATTTAAATTTAAAAAAATTAATTTTTAATGCACTATATTTTTTGGAATCATATTTTTAGTGGATTTTAGTATAAGTTTATTTTTCAGATAAAAATTGTGGTTTTCTAAAAACATTTTTAAAATGAATAATTTTTATACATTTTAATTAGATAAGATAATCCATATTGGGTATTCTTATAAATAATATTTTTATACTAAAAATAAATAAATAAAAAAATTAATTTTAAAAAAATTTATTATTAGCCATAGTACTAATATAAAATCATATTTTCCTTGAAAAATACACATCTTGAAAACCCACTTTTTTATCAAGTATGTTGGTTTAATTTTAAATTTCAAATTTAAAATTATATAAATTAAATTTCATACAATTAATTTTTTATCTTTAGTAATAATAATTTATATTATATAATAATTTAAACTTAATTTTATACTATAATTAATTTTGAAAACAGTAAAAATAATTTACCGTAGTTAAGGTGAAAACTGGACTACTAGGGGTTAAACTAAATTTAAAATGGTAAAAATGACCTAAAAATTTTATAAAAACTATTTTACAATAATATTTTTACACTGAATTTTTTGTTTGAGGATAATAATCCATTTTAGATCATTTTGGCATGTGAGAATCATTGTTATCTTTCATACCCAAATATTTTGTGGAGTTTTTTTAAATCATTTTAATATTTTAATATTTCATTTTATTTCATGAATTAATTAATTTAGTTTGTCTTCTGTTATATAAAATACCATGTTAATGTTTTTAAATGTGAAACACTTATATTTTCTTGTTGTACACACAACATTGAGTTAGTTTTTGGTACATGCAAGACTGAGTTTTATCCACTTTTAAGGGAACACCTTTTTTAAACTAATATATGAAAAAATGTTGAATTTTATTTATAAAAGTAAAATTAATTTTTTTATTGATAATGTTAAAATTATATTATGGTAAATTTTTTGGATTTTTCTGAGAAACATCATTTTTTATGACTACTGAAAAATACTGTATTTTAGTTTTAATCAGCATATTAATTTAAATAATTAATAATTATAAATTTTATTATAATTTTGATTATTATGTCAAAATAGATCAACTATACATATATTAATCCAATTTAGGTCATTGGAATCATTATTAATTTTAAATTAGCTATAAAAATCCTTTTGAACATTTGAACGATTTTAATTTAAAAACCAGCTTTCTCACCACCTCTATGGGATTAGAGTTAAACATATTTTTCCAACATATTAGATTTGAATTTTTGAATATAGACATACAGTGTTGTAATAATTTTAACATTTTTTTTCTAAAACTATCAACTTAATTTTTTTATCGGATGTTTTAGTGAATGTAATTAAAATTAATTATGGTGATTAGGGAAAAATTAAGCTTAATAAATTACTAAAACTTAATATTATGGACTAAAATGACATTGAATGTCATGACCCATCCCAGTGGTGCCCGCAACGTGACTCCCCAAGCCCGCATCCAATAGGCCAGGGGCTGGTGACTAGCACCGAGTATGTATATTACTAACATGGGAGGCATTGCCTATGTACCAGTACACATGCACGAATCTCCAAGCCCACAATGCTGAAATGTAAAAAACACTAAGGAACAAAATGTATGCATACAACTAATCCCAACCAACAGAGTTTGATGGAAAGTAATGTACTGAAAGTAAACTAGGCCAGAAAACAAGCACACCAAAAACAACAAGAGTCTGAAAACAATAAAGTCCAACCTGTAAGCACAAAGATGTACTGGGACTTCTGCTTGTAGCCATAAGAACACCCCGGCCTATAGGGAACTCAAAAATCTTGTTCCTGTCCTAGTCCTCCCTTGAATCTGTCAAAAGGCTACTCATCTGCACAAGACAGATATGTGCGGGCAAAGCCAGTGCAGGGGTGAGTATACTAATACTCAGTATGAGACCCTGAAAACCACAAAGCAATACATGAAGTAAAGGTAAAATCATCTCTACACACTATATGTCTATAGAACATATATCAAGAGAAACACAATTCAGCTATACTCAAATCCCTACCCCATAGTCTAGGGACAAGTTATGCAACAGCATACCCCCGCTAGGGATTCAGTTTGAAGATTCCACGAAGCACTCATCTGGGAGAACTCACTCCAAATGTTTAATTTCTTTGATGTCATCCATCCGAGAAGTACTATTCATCAGGAAAATCCATGAGAGATAGATACACGCATTCATAGAGAACACACTCCTGAGTGGTAAAATATCACGATACACAGATGACGATCCCTGCCAGGGCCTTGTAGGATACCGAAAATCATCTGGATTCACATGATAGGTCAAGGATTGGTGCCCTATGGAAGTAGCCACATCGATAACTCACTCTACCTAGGGTCAATACTGGATAGAGGATCTCGCTCCGGGCCTCCCGAAGGGATACCTGACTCTATCTCAGAAATTCCTGGTGGAGGTATCATACTCCTGTAGAAGGAAATGATACATGACCTTCATGGGAATGAGAAAACGGAGCACTAACCCAAATGAAACATGTCCAAGATATGGTGGACAAGAAGTTCATTCCATGTTCTGAAAAGTAAAGGGCGTGTAGAAGTGTCACACGCCGTGTCTTCTGACAGCAGGTATTGCCCGTATACAACAAACTATGTCGCAAGTCTGGTCATGTAGAGAAGTGAGTACACGAAATGTAGTATAGATCACATGTCGTGTCTGAGTAACTAGGGTTGTATCCATGTACATGGTCATGTGACAGTACACGGCTCTATCCCATTTGTTCATTCCCGTGAAATTGGTACACAGGGTAACCCATGCAGGCGGCCCGGTCTGGCCGTGTGGTAGAGTACACGACCATGTACTCCATCCTTTGTCTGTGTATCACTCGTGATACACACCGAGTATCGCGTAAGGACCTACACACCATGTTCTTCAAAGAACATGCCGTTTCGTCGATTCATGTATCCTGGAACCCTAGCCTCCGCTGACCAGGTCCCACACGGTGTGTTCTTCAGAATACACGTCATTTTCTTTAGAAAATTCTAGAAATGATGCGCGTCGCCACCGCGCCCCGGTTTCTCCTTCGGTATTTGATCTGGCCATTTTCTCACAACAAGACTCCAGATATGAGGTTGCCCTACCATTCCATCAATGTTTCGGGATGTTTGGGGGGTTCGATTGGCCTCGAAAACCTTTTTCTATCATCGGTGCAAAGAACTTTCGAAGTATGATTACTACCGAACTGTGTCGATTCATCTGCCTCCATCACCATCGCACCTCTTCTAGGATGTCACGATGTCGGATCTCTAACTTTGGATGGTTGAATTTCGAAATGGGTGCACGATGATCTGTTGTTGGTCACCCCACGAAGAATGCGAAGAATAGAGGAAGAAAACCAATAAACCAAATTGATGAACGAACCTCCACCATCGTTCGTCACAGCGTTGATCTGATACCCTTAGAAGGATTAAATATGGATAATCAAACGATAAAAAAACAACTAGCATATAAATTCCCAAATCAACCCCCGAATGAAATAGAAATTAATAACCCTCCCACAAGAACACACATTCTGCAGATCAACCTGATCGTTGGTTGATCTGCGATCATTGTTTAATCCAAGAATAGGGAAATGAAGAATCGAAATAACAACCCCTAACTTGATTGTCGACGAAGAGGGAGATCATTCATCAGTCGGGATTTGATCTCATTGTGCAACGATCCACACGTCGTCGTTCATCGTCATCCGTAAAAAATCCTCCATGGTTGGCTTCTCATCTAAGTGCCAGAGGCTTCTAGGGGGAATCTCCACGATTACTAACCTAAACCTGGCCACCTGCTTATTTAAATAAAATAAGCATCTTTATGTTATGGAAATATTTTAAAATATAATAAATTATTATATTATTATATTTCTTCTAAAATGTTTCTTTTAAAACGCCCAAAAACTAACTTTTGCTGCTGACCTGTTCCGGTCAAAATTAGGCCCCAGCTAAAGTAATGTTTCTACTCTGAAAGCAATGGTTCCCTCATATTTATGGTCCAGGAACCCGTTTAAAAGTTATTCCACTTTTTCAGTAAAACTACTTGCGTGCGCTATTTAAAGGATTAATTTATTATAAACATTTATTTCGGGCACTCTGGGCCTCGGAATCACACACTGTTGAAAACCTTAGTCTCCCAATAATTCCATATAATATTTAAAAATAATACATAGAAAATCTGATACATTACGTTCTCCCCACCTTGGGGCTTTAAGTCCCTGAAAATCCAAAAAAAGGCTATTCAAAAAGATGTGGGTACTGGGCACGGATCTGAGCCTCCTGCTCCCATGTGATCTCCTGAATATTCCCTTGCTACCACCAGACATTCACCAAAGGAATCAATCACCCACAAAGGATCCTCTTATGCCGATCCTTGATCTCCACCGGGTACTCAGCAAAGGTCAATCCATCCTCGATGTCCAGCTCACCACAGTCGATGACGTGAGATGGATAATGCACATAACTCTTCAGCTGCAACACATGGAATACATCATGATCCCGATGCAACTATGGTAGTAGATTTTGATGGTACTCTACCTCACCAACTCTACGCAGTATGTGAAAAGATATGATGAACCTCGGAGATATCTTGTCGCGCTACTGGAAAATTGACTTATACCCACGGTTTAAAACCTTGGGTATAGCCCCCAAAACCATGGGTATAGGCTATACCCACGGTTTTGTGAACCGTGGGCAACAAAGGCGTCACGATAGGTCCCAAGCCTATACCCACAGTTTTCCAACCATCGGTATAGCTTTTTTTTCATACTGTAAAATCCCCATACCCATTTCCACACTGTCAACAGCTTTACCAACGGTTTTAAAACTGTGGGTATTAATTATACAAAAAAACAACCAGCATGTGTTAATCCTGCGACCTAGGAGACCTGCGCCTTTCATCCGACGCGTCTCCCCACTAACCTATGACACTTTTGTTTATGTATGTCACTATTTTGTTAAATATGTTAATTAATTGCGTATCAGGAAAAAAAGATTTTTGCGGGTTTCGATCCCCGACCATTCTCCAGAAATTAGTCATGACTAACCAACCAATCTATACAACTTTGCCTTAAATAAGGCTAAATTTAGTTTAATATATTAATATATCTCACTATATATGAAAAAAAACACTCTGTGGGATTCGAGCCTTGGATCGCAGTAAGTAACAAAGATATCCTCACCAACTGGCCTACAGATTTTATTTGTTACAATATTTTTATCTCTTTAATATATTAATTTAAACATTGGGTATAGGAGGGAAAACCTTGGGTATAGGTTTTCCCACAAAATATTATTTGTTTCCCGCGTATTTTTTTCCCTCCAAAGCTATACCCACGGTTTTGTAAAACTGTGGGTATATGTCTTCGAAAAAAACCTTATTCCCACGGTTTTTATAAAACCGTTTGTATATACTTTTAAAGAAACACCTATACCCACAGTTTTGGAAAACTGTGGGTATAGGTCCTCAAAAAAATCAATACCTACAGTTTTTTCCAAAACCGTGGGTAGAGGTGACCTATACCCATAGTTTTTATAAACTATGGGAATAGGTCCGTATATTGTACATATACCCACAGTTTTCCAAAACCGTGGGAATAAGGCACACCTATTCCCATGGTTTTCAAAAGACTGTGGGTAAAGGTATATTTTCCAGTAGTGTCACCCTGGCCAAATCTATGTAACCCTTGTCAAGGTGAGACATAAATAAAGACATGGTCTCCCTCCTCGAACTCCAGAGGTCTCCTTTATCTATTAGCAAAAGACTTCTGTCGGCTCTTTGCAGTCTGCATCCCCTCTAGGATGATATTCACCTTCTCGGTGGTAGCTCGAACCAACTTTGGACCCATGAGTACTGACTCTCTGGGGTCATCCCAACAAAGCGGTGACTGAAAGAGTCTCCCATATAAATCCTCAAACGACGCCATACCAATGGTGGAACGGTATCTGTTGTTGTACGCAAACTCCACTAGTGGTAGGTAGTCCTCCCAACTACAACCAAATTCCAAGATATTGGCACGAAATATATCCTCCAAGACCTGAATGGTTTTCTCCATCTGACCATCTGTTTGGGGATGGAATGCTGTGCTCAAGCATAGTTGAGTCGCAAAAGCCCCCTGCAATCCCTTCAAAAATCGGGATGGGAAACGAGCATCTCGATCCAAGACTATTTTTTAATGGACGCCATGTAGCTGATCTACCTCCTGCACGTAGAGGTGTCCCAAGGTCACTACAAAACTTTGCTCCCTAATATCTAGGAAGTGGGCTGACATGGTGAGTCGGTCGACGATCAGCCAGATGGAATCATTACCCTTGGACATCCATGGTAATCATGTCACGAAGTCCATTGATATTCCATCCCACTTAAACTATGGGAAGGTAGCATACCGATTGGCGCTTCCACTGAATCTCTCTCATGTTCACGATGTGTTCCATGTATCTCTCCTGAGAAAGTACATACCCAATCCTTCACATGTACTCAACTTAGAAGTTGTACCACTGGAATAAGATCTTTCTTATGAAGAACAGCCCATAGAGATTCTCGATCGTAGTGAAAAAGTCCAACGGAACAAGACCACTCGCTTGGTGAAAGTTTTATGGAGGAACCAGCAATTATAAGAAGCTACATGGGAGCTTGAGGATATGATGAGGGAGAGGTATCCTCATCTGTTTGTTACAAGTGACGAATTTCGAGGGAGAAATTCATTTTAAGGGGGGTAGAATGTAACACCCTAGACTTTTATAAGAAATATTTTGTTATTATTTTATATAAATCATCAAAGGAATCATTAATTACACACAACACTAGCTTGGCTTGCTCTACACACAATTGCGACCTTCCTTGATAGCTTGCGTCGTACGCAATACCGAGTTTCACTAAAAATCAATATGCTATTAAAATATTATTAAAACTAGCCGTTATGAATAGTAATAACAAATTTTTGAAATTTTTTAAATTTTATTTTTCAAATTGGACTTCATTTTTGGATTTGGAATATCGAAATTAGCCTAGGCTGAAATGTTGGTATTTTTCTGGAAACTTTCAATTTTTAATGAATAGTGAAAACACTGGGTTACTATTTAAAAACCGACTTTTTATTTAAATAATTATTTATTTTATTTAAATTTATTTTAGGTCAAAATTGATACATAATACCTATATAAGGTCAATTTAATTCATTGGAGTAATTTTATAATAATTTTAGATATATAAAAATTTTATTGAACTTCTCACCGTCTTTTACCCACCTCATTAGAGAATTTGAAAATTAACATAAAACATAATTTTACTGCTTCTGTGAGTGGAATTTCAAAAATTCGAGAGACACGGTTAATATCAAGGACTACAATATGGTTCAATGAGATGAAAATAATTTTTGGTGAATAGTAACTTTTTACTTTTATTTACAACAGATAAAAGTAAATAGGGTAATTAAGGGTAAAAATTATATTATTATTACCCTAACACATGTTCTAATTCTATTGTATAAGTGTAATTCGACCAAAAACAACCTTACGAATAAAATATTTCCATTTAGGCCCACTTGGATTAGATTAGGACATTTATTATTAATTTATTTAAAGAAGGGTTAAAATAGTTAAAATCAAAGTTTAATAACTAAATAATTTTTAATATAGGCTTATACATAACATAAATTGGACTATAAATATTCATTATAAATATAAAACTATTTCCTACTTAATGTTTTTTTATTTTTAATTATTAGACATTAAATAATTTAATTTATTTTTGACCCAAACATGATGCAGTATTTATATTATTAATGAAATACTGACATAATTGATGTTATAAATACCCAAATAAATATAATTTGAGACTTTTTATGAATTAAAATAATTTTCTAGGTTAATATGACATGTTAGTATTGATTTAATTAGATTTTTTAACTAATAATTCTGTTATGATTTTTACAAAAATCAATTATTAAATAGTGTCAAAATTGACATAAAATAGTTTTTAGAAAAAATATTATATTATTAATTGTTATTTTATTCTTAAAAATCTAAGGTTCGGCCAAATGACTTATATAAGGTTATATATATTAATAATAAACAACATAGGGTTCTTTTGGCTAGTTATTGTAAGTTTATTAACCTTATAGTGTAAGAACACAAAAAGACACGGTAAAAGTAAAATTATATAACTTAAAGTTAAATCTAAATGAAAAGGTTAAAATAGTAAACTAAACTTGTCCAAATTCTATTTTATGAGATTATTTATACCCATACCCACCTTAGCTTCGAAATGAATTAATTTGGAACTATTTAAAAGAGAATATGGCTTTATAATAAAATAATATTTTTAGTTTTTCCAAAGGTGCCCCTCTCCTCCCTTATAAAAGGGCACCTCCTCCCTCTCTTCCTCACACCACTTTGAGCCTTCATGCTCGAACAACCCCTGAAACTTTATCCTCTCCACTTCCCTAGAAACATCCTAGAGGTCCTGGTCTTCTTCAAATAAAAATTTTAGTGCCCTAAAAGGAGGTCTCAAAGAAGCGCTTCAAAGAAGAAGTAATGTCCGTTACCGATTCATTCAACATTATTTCTTCTTCCACTTATTATTATTTAGTTGTTTAACTATTAATTAATAACATCAGTATCACTCATATACTGATATGTTATTATAAGTATGAAACAACCCTATTTCACCATCTGTCCATCCTACGGAAAATGAAATCACCGCGCGTGCGTACGTACGGAATACCGTCTCCACGCCGTGGTGTAATCTATTTTCCACTACCACATTACTTGGATGGGTATAATGGTTTAAATAATGAATATATATGATTATTTTAAAGTAATATTGATTATTAAATTGTATACATACACTCCAATACAATTCCATGATCATGGGAACGATATCATCGCTCGTGCATACGTACGGAATACCGTCTCCACAATGTGATGCAACTCGTTCTACATGATTTTCATTGAATAATGATTAGATAAATGAATTGAGTGAATAAATATGATATATATTACACTAATAATATTCAGGAAATGAGGTATCTATAACCTAAAAAGAAGAATAAGAATTTATTCGACAAAACACACATAAGAACAAAAAGTAATAAACACCCGAATAACAAGTAGCAATGAAATATTACTAATAATAAGCTAATAATATGACCATATATGATATCATAACAATGATTATGATTCTGGAATAATTCAATGTCATTATTTAAATCATTATACAGGAGGCTCGGACACTTACGAAGAAAATTAGACCTAAGGTAAGGGAAATATCACAATCTCATTTTTATCTGAGATTGTTTATAATTTGGAATTTACTTGGGTGTATTTTATCATCCACATCCATGTTTCCTCAATATTTAATATTATTTCCATCCACCTACAATTGTTTAAATCCAATTTTACCCTTCATTGAGTTTTTAGTAAATATATATTAAAGGAATTTTTTGTCATTTTTCGTACGAGGTACTTTTTGACTTTTCCAACAAAAGTATGAGAAGAATGTTTATTTAACTTATACGAAATGAATGTGTTTTTAAAACAATATTTCCAAGAATCTTCCTTTACATGTTTTCATGTTTATTTTTAATCAACTTCTTTTAGTTTTGAATTGTATGACATGTTAAGAAAGGAAAAGTGTTTTTGAAGTAGAAAGGATATTCTCCTAAAGAATGGAGTTCAAGTGTTTTATCAAAATTATTTTCCATCTAAGATAATAAAGGGTTTTGTTTCTATCACTATTATTACATTTATTTGATTATGTTGTGATGGAATTATTTTTATTAATTCCTTTATCTTATATGAATTTTTTTATGATTTTACGATGTTTATGAATCCCATTTTTATTACATGGGTTATGCAATGATGTATGGTTTATGATTTTGTGGCACACATAATAATGGTATCATTATGGGATGGGTGGGACCTATATCTCCCTCCAATTAATTGGGTAAAGATTTTATATCTCATGATATAGACATGGCTGGAACGGCAGGTTAAACCGGTTCAGTGAAACAGGACTGAAACGAGGAATGAACTCGGTTAAGAAATGGACTTTTTCCACTAGGATAGTCTTGGACATGAGTCTTGACTAATAAGAAATGATTCTCGATGATTATGTGTGTATGCCACAATGCTTCATGTTTTAAGTTATTATAATTGTGATTACATTTCACTACCATGATTTATCCCATGTTTTGAAATTATGATCTCTTTTGTAGGGTAAGATTTCCAAAATGTTATGTTCTTAGGAATATGATGTGATTGATATTTCTATTGTATACCCTTACTGAGCATTTGAGCTCACCCTTTTGTAGGTTTCTTTCCCCATGTAAGGAAGAAGGTTATTAAGTAAGATATGCCAAAAGGGACTATATATATGATGAAATAAATGGGAGACAGTGTAGACGCTTTGTGAACCGGTTGTTTATGTTTCCCCGTTTCTAAAGACACTATACCTATAAGGTCCTTTCATGGTTTTTTTATATGTTGTAATAAGTGTGCTTCAATATTGAAGTACTAACAATGTATGTAATGTGTGGGTCATTATAGATGGTATCAGAGGAAGGGTATTGTCAACCATTGGAAGCTAGGATGTGTAACCCTTAGTAAGAACCCTAAAGATAAGTCTAAGCATAGAACACGATCATAGTGTTTTAAAAATGGCCACGGACAACTTATGATAAGACCTTAAGTGTGAAATTTTATTCTTGATTATGTGGTTTTCCTATTATAATTATTTTTGCTCGCACTATTCTTCTTGGATTTAGTCAATTTATGGAACCCAAATGAACCATGTTAATGCAGAATGTGATGGGAAATGCAATGATTGTTCCCCTGAGCAACCAAACGTTATGGTAACTGGAATGAAAAATCTTGTATCCATGCTCACACAACTTCCTCAAGCTATGAATCATGCAGGACATCAAAATGAGCAAAAGAAGGAGCAACATTCTGTTGAATCCTTCATGAGACAGCGTCCACCTTCATTCAACAGGTCTAGAGATCCATTAGTTGCTGAATAATGGATCAGTACTACTGAAAAGATATTTTCAGTTCTTCAATGTTCTGAACATGATAAGGTCATATTAGCGGTATATCGTTTGGAAGGACATGATGATCAATGGTGGAATCTTATCAAGAATACGAAGCAAAGAGATGAAATTGAGTCTGTGGAATGGGACGAGTTCAAGAACATATTTTTCAATAAGTACTTCCCTCGTATTCTTCGAACAAAGATGAAGAAGGAGTTTCTTGAACTAAAGCAAAAGGATGATGAATTTGTTGGTACCTATGAAGAAAATTTTACAAGACTTTCAAGGTACACTTCTGGTATTATTATCCAACCTGAGAGTAAGATCGATCGATTCTTTAGTGGCTAAAAACCAAGTCTTCGAAGGGCATTAGCCATTAGGGACTTCATTAGCAAGGAGGAAATCGTTCGATGTGCTCTCAATGTTTAGATGGAGATTGGTGTAACCCATCAGTCATTTGGGTTTGATAAGAAGAGGAAAATGGAATTCAAAGGAAAATTTAAAGAGCACACTGAAAAGAATATTAGCTTTTCTTTATGCTCAAAGTGTGGAAATAAACATGGAGGGAGTTGTCTTAAAGGGACAAGTAAATGTTTCAAATGTGGAAAGGAAGGTCATCGGGAATTTGAATGCTGCAATGATGGGAAGAAGATGTCTAATGATGCAAACAAAGGAAGGGACACACAGAATGAACCTACTACACTTCAATGTTACAATTGCAAGGAAATGGGGCATTATGCAAATCAATGCCCTAATCCAAGGTTTGTTGATGATGATCGACGTCAACAAACTCTTAAGGCTAAAGACAAAGGAAAGTCACATGAAATTTCTATCAGCAATGTGGAGTACGATAACAAAGTGGTGAAAGGTACACATACCATCCACTCTAAAGTAGCTAATGTTTATTTGATTCTGGATCCACCCACTCCTTTATTTGTGAAGAATTTTCTAAGGGTATCACTTTATTACCTCAACAATTAGATGTTGAGTTAGCTGTGACAACCCCTAATGGCACAATATTCGCATCAAAAGTTTATAATTCTTCTCCGATTGAAGTTTGTGGGAAAGTGATTCCTGCAAATCTTGTTATCCTCCCTATAGTGGAATTTGAGGTGATTCTTGGCATGGATTGGCTTTCTCTAAATGGAGCTCATATCAATTTCCAAATAAGGGAAGTCACATTTCATATTGCAGATCAATCTTTGATTGTCTATCGATGCAAAGATGAACATAACCTTCCAGTGGAAATTTCTTCCATCTTATGGGTCTTGATTCCACTAAATGAAGGTTATTTATCTCAAATGGTTGCTGAGAAACTCACGATTAAGAATATACCCATTATACGAGAGTTTTATGATGTCTTTCCGGAGGAATTTCCGGGTCTTCCACCAAATCGTGAAGTTGAGTTTTCAATTGAACTTGTACTGGGTGCCTTCCCTATTTCAAAGATAGCTTATAGAATGGACCCAATTGAGTTGCAGGAATTGATGAAGCAACCCAAAGTGAATCTTGATAAGGGGTTCATACACCCTAGTGTGTCACCTTGGGGAGCACCTGTTCTGTTTGCTAAGAAGAAAGATGGATCAATGAGACTCTGCATTGATTATCGAGAACTTAACAAGATCACTATCAAGAACAAATATCCTCTCCCACGCATTGATGACTTATTTGACCAACTACGCGGATCTCAATACTTTTCCAAGATTGATTTCGTTCAGGGTATCATCAATTAAGGGTCAAAAGAGAGAATATACCAAAGACGACTTTCCGTACAAGGTATGGACACTATGAATTTATAGTGATGCCATTTGGTCTTACTAATTCCCCTGCTATCTTCATGGATCTGATGAATAGAGTATTTAGAGACTATCTTGATCAGTTTGTGGTAGTCTTTATAGATGATATTCTTGTATATTCAAAGAGCAATAAAGAACATGAAGATCACTTGATAATTATATTAAAGACCCTGAGAAAGGAGAATCTTTATGCAAAATTTACCAAGTGTGAATTTTGGCTTCAAAAAGTTTCATTTTTGGGTCATATAATCTCAAAAGAGGGGATATCTGTGGATCCAGCCAAAACAGAGGTTATCGAAAGATGGTCGAGACCAACAACAGTAACCGAGATCTGAAGTTTTCTTGGTTTGGCTGGATATTATTGATGTTTTGTGAAAGAGTTTTCACGATTATCTAATCCACTCACCAGGTTGACTCGGAAAGGAGTTAAGTTTGTTTAGATGGAGGAATGTGAAGAGAATTTCATGGAGTTGAAAAGAAGGTTATCTGGTGCACCTGTTCTCATACTTCCTTGTAGTGGAGAAAGGTTTGTGATCTATAGTGATGAATCCAAGAAGGGATTGGGGTGTGTTCTTATGCAAAATGATATGGTGATAGCTTATGCCTCACGACAGTTGAAAATCCATGAGAAAAATTACCCAAGTCATGATTTGGAGTTAGCTGCGGTAATCTTTGTGTTAAAGATTTGGAGGCATTATCTTTATGGAGAA
Organism: Viscum album; assembly: GCA_963277665.1. Lineage (NCBI taxonomy): Eukaryota > Viridiplantae > Streptophyta > Magnoliopsida > Santalales > Viscaceae > Viscum > Viscum album. The sequence continues at coordinate 618,958,164 of OY728167.1, read as the reverse complement.
AGGTGTGACATTTATACTGATCATAAAAGTTTAAAGTATATTTTCACACAAAAGGAGATGAATATGCTCCAAAGAAGATGGTTGGAGATGATTAAGGATTACGACTGATCAATTCATTTCCACCCTAGGAAAGAAAACAAGGTGTCAGATGCATTAAGTCGACAAGACCATGCCAGTTTATCCCTGATGAGGATCACAAAAGATCCAATATTTATGGATTTACAAAGGATGGATCTTGGAATTATAATGAAAGAGGAAAAATCGTATCTTTCTCAAATGAATGTTCAACCATATATACATGTTAAGATTAAAGAGGCACCGAAAGAAGATGTAGAGTTACAAGAGAAGGTGAGAAATGTTCCTGAATTCAACCTTGACTTTGATGGGATAATAATGTTCAGGAATCGGGTTTGTGTTCCTCCCATCCCCGAATTAAAGAAGGAGCTGATGGATGAGGCTCATAGTTCTTCATTCTCTATTAATCCTGGAAGCACGAAGATGTATAGGTGCCTGGAAGTGTACTTCTAGTTGGATGGAATGAAAAGAGATGTTGCTGAATATGTCTCTCGATGCTTGGTTTGTCAGCAAGTTAAAGCTGAGAGACAGAAGTCTAAGGGGATGTTACAACCATTACCCATACCCGAATGGAAATGGGAAAACATCACTATGGACTTTTTCATAGGACTTCCTAAAACATCCAATGGAAATAATGCTATCTGGGTCATAGTTGATCGTCTTACAAAGTCTACACACTTCATTTCTATTAGAGAGGATTTCTCTCTGGATCATCTTGTGAGGATATATGTAAAATAAGTGGTACAATTTCATAGAGTACCACTTTCTATTATATATGATCGGGATCCGAGGTTTACCTCAAAGTTCTGGAGAAGTCTTCGGTATACTCTGGATACAGTGTTGAGTTTCAGCACTGCTTATCATCCTCAAACAGACGGTTAGTCTGAGAGGAAAATTCAAACTCTAGAAGATATGTTGAGAGCATTCTCTATGGATTTAAAAGGTGGTTGGGATCAACACCTAACTTTGGTGGAATTTTCTTATAATAATAGCTTTCGCTCCTGTATTCAGATGGATCCTTAAGAAGCTCTCTATGGAAAGAAATGCAGGACTCCAACTTGCTGGGATGAAGTTGGGGAAAGAAAGCTATTAGGACCTGATCTTGTTGATGAGATGCCAGAAAAGGTGTGATCTATTCAACAACTCATAAGAGTAGCTCAGATTCGACAAAAATGTTATGCCAACAACTGAAGAAAAGACTTTGAGTTTGAAGTGGGTGATAAAGTATTCTTATGAATATCTCCTTGGAAGAGAGTAATGAGATTTGGAAATAAGGGAAAGCTGAGCCCTAGGTATATCGGTCTTTCGAAATACTGGATCATGTTGGGAAGGTAGCTTACCGATTGGTACTTCCACCGAATCTCTCTCAAGTTCACGATGTGTTCCATGTATCTCTCCTGAGAAAGAACATACTTGATCCTTCACATGTACTCAGCTCAGAAGTTGTACCGCTGGAACAAGATCTTTCTTATGAAGAACAGCCGATTGAGATTCTCGATCATAGTGAAAAAGTCCTACGGAACAAGACCACTCACTTAGTGAAAGGTTTATGGAGGAACCACCAATTATAAGAAGCTACATGGGAGATTGAGGATATAATGAGGGAGAGGTATCCTCATCTGTTTGTTACAAGTGACGAATTTTGAGGGCGAAATTCATTTTAAGGGGGGTAGAATGTAACACCCGAGAGTTCTATAAGAAATATTTTGTTTTTATTTTATATAAATCATCAAAGGAATCTTTCACTACACACAACACTAGCTTGGCTTTCTTTACATGCAATCGCGACCTTCCTTGATAGCTTGCGTCGTACGCAATACCAAGTTTCACTAAACAACGATATGCTATTAAAATATTATTAAAACTAGCCGTTATGAATAGTAATAACCACTTTTTGAAAATTTTTAAATTTTATTTTTCAAAATTCACTTCATTTTTGGATTCGTAACATCGAAATTAGCCTAGGGTGAAATTTTGGTATTTTTCTAGAAACTTTCAATTTTTGATGAACAGTGAAAACACTGGGTTACTATTTAAAAACCGACTTTTTATTTAAATAATTATTTATTTTAATTAAATTTATATTAGGTAAAAATTGACACATAATACCTATATAAGTTCAATGTAATTCATTGGAGTAATTTTATAATAATTTTAGACATACAAATTTTTTTTTGAACTTTTCACTGTCTTTTACCCACTTTCTAGGAGAATTTTCATATTTACATAAAACTTAATTTTACCGCTTCTGTGAGTGAAATTTCGAAAATCCAAAAGACACAGTTAATATCGAGGACTAAAATGTGGTTCAATGAGATGAAAATAATTTTTGGTGAATAGTAACTTTTTACTTTTGTTTACCACGGTTAAATGTAAATATGGTAATTAAGGGTAAAAATGATATTATTATTACCCTAACACATGTCCTAATTCTATTGGATAAGTGTAATTCGACAAAAACCAACCTTAGGAATAAAATATGACCATTTAGGCCCACATGGATTAGATTAGGACATTTATTATTAATATATTTAAAGAAGGGTTAAAATAGTTAAAATCAATGTTTAATAAGTAAATAATTTTTAATATAGGGTTATACATAAGTTAAATTTGACTATAAATATTTAATAAAAAGATAAAATTATTTCCTACATAATGGTATTTTATTTGTAATTTTTAGACATTAAATAATTTAATTTACTTATAACACAAAGATGATGCAGTGATTGTCTTATTAATGAAATATTGACATAATTGATGTTATAAATACTGAAATAAATGTAATTTGAGACTTTTTATGATTTACAATAATTTTATAGGTTAATATGACATGTTAGTATTGATTTAATTAAATTTTTTCTAACAAATAATTCTGTTATGAGTTTTAAAAAAATCATTTACTAAATAGTGTCAAAATTGACATAAAATAGTTTTTAAAAAACATATTATATTATTAATTGTTATTTTATTCCTAAAAATCTAAGGTTCATCCAAATGACTTATATAAGGTTATATATATTAATAATAAACAACTTGGGGTTCGTTTGGCTTGTTACATTATGTTTATTAACCTTATAGTGTAAAAACACAAAAAGACACGGTAGAAGTAAATTTATCTAACTTAAAGTTAAATGTAAATGATAAGGTTAAAATAGTAAACTAAACTTGTCCAAATTTATTTGAATGAGATTATTTCGACCCAGAACCACCTTATCTTCGAAATAAATCAATTTTGATCTATTTAAAACCGAATATGGCTTTATAATAAAATAATATTTTTTGTTTTTCCAAAGGTTCCCATCTCCTCCCTTATAAAAGGGCACCTCCTCCCTCTCTTCCTCACACCATGTTGAGCCTTCAAGATCGGCCAAAACCTGCCAATTTCTCCTCTTCACTCCCCTAGAATCATCCTAGAGGTCCTGGTGTTCTTTAATGACCAATTTTAGCGCCCTAAAAGGAGGTCTCAAAGAAGTGCTTCAAAGAAGAGGTAATGTCTGTTACCTATTCTTTCAACTTTATTTCTTCTACCTATTCTTCTTCTTTAGTTCTTTAGTTATGAATTAATAACATAATTATCACTCATATACTGATATGTTATTATAAGTATGAAACAACCCTATTTCACCATCTATCCATCCTACGGAAAAAGAAATCACCGCACGTGCGTACGTACAGAATACCGTCTCCACGCCGTGGTGTAATCTATTTTCCACCGCCACCTTACTTGGATGGGTATAATGGTGTAAATAATGAATAGATATGATTATTGTATATTGATATTTATTCTGAAATAGTATACATACACTCCAATACAATTCCACGATCATGGGAACGATATCATTGCTCATGTGTACGTACGGAATACCGCCTCCATGATGTGATGTGACTCGTTCTACATGATTTTCATTGAATAATGATTACATAAATGAATTGAGTGAATAAATATGATATATATTACACTAATATAATTCCAGAAATGAGGTATCTATAACCTAAAAAGAAGAATAATAATTTATTCGACAAAACACGAATAAGAATAAAAAGTAATAAACACTCGAATAACAAGTAGCAATTAAACATTACTAATAATAAGCTAAGAATATGACCATATATGATATCATAACAATGAGTATGATTATGGAATAAGTCAATGACATTATTTAAATCATTATACAGGAGGTTCAGACACTTACGAAGAAAATCAGACCTAAGGTAAGGGAAATATCACAATCTCATTTTTATCCGAGATTGTTTATACTTTGGAATTTACTGGGGTGTATTTTATAATCCACATCCATGTTTCCTCAATATTTAATATTATTTCAATCCACCTACAATTGTTTAAATCCAATTTTACCCTTTGGTTAGTTTTTAGTAAAATATATGAAAGGAATATTTTGTCTTTTTTCGTACGAGGTACTTTTTGACTTTTCCGACAAAAGTACAAGAAGAATGTTTTTTTAAATTATACGGACTGAATGGATTTTTAAAACATTATTTCCAAGAAGCTTCCTTTACAAGTTTTCATGTTTATTGTTAATCAACTTCTTTTAGTTTAGAATTGTATGACATGTTAAGAAAGAAAAAGTTTTTTTGAAGTAGAAAAGATATTATCCTCAAGAATGGAGTTCAAGTGTTTTATCAAAATTAATTTCCATATAAGATAATAAAGGGTTATGTTTCTATACCTATTACTAAATTGATTTGATTATGTTGTGATGGAATTATTTTTATGAATTCCTTTATCTTATATGAATTGTTTTGATGATGTCACGATGATTAAGAATCCCATTTTTATTACATGGGTTATGCTATGCTATATGGTTTATGATTTTGAGGTACAAATTAGAATGGTATCATTATGAGATGGGTGGGACCTATATCTCCATCCAATGAATTGGGTAAAGATTTTATATCTCATGAGATAGACATGGCTGGAACGGCAGGTTAAACCGGTTCAGTGAAACAGGACTGAAACGAGGAATGAACTCGGTTCAAAAATGGACTTTGTCCACTAACATAGTCTTTGAAATGAGTCTTGACTGATACGAAATTATTATCTATGATTATGTGTGTATTACATAAAGCTTCATGTTTTAAGTTATGATTATTGTGATTAGATTTCACTACCATGATTTATCCCATGTTATGAAATTATGATCTCTTTTATTGGGTAAGATTTCAAAAATGTTATGTTCTTATGAATATGATGTTATTGATATTTTGTTTTACCCTTACTGAGCATTTGAGATCACCCTTTTGTATGTTTTCTTTCCCCAGGTCAGGAATAAGTTTATTAAGTAATATATGCCAAAAGGGACTATAGATATGATGAAATAAATGGGAGACAGTGTAGACGCTTTATGAACCAGTTGTTTTTGTTTCCCAGTTTCTAAAGACACTATACCTATACGGTCCTTTAATGGTTTTGTTATATGTTGTAGTAAGTGTACTACAATTTTGAAGTACAAACAATGTATATAAAGTATGGGTCATTGTAGTTGGTATCATAGGAAAGGTATAGCCAACCTTTGGAAACTAGGATGTGAAATCCTTAGTAAGAACCCTAAGGATAAGTCTAAGCATAGAACATGATCTTAGTGTTTTAAAAATGGTCATGAAAAACCTATGATAAGACCTTAAGTGTGAACTTTTATTCTTGATTATGTGGTTTTCCTATTATAATTAGTGTTGCTCACACTATTCTTCTTGTTTTTAGTCAACGGCTAGAACCCGAAGGAACCGTGTTAATTCGGAATGCGACAGGAAATGCAATGATAGTCCCCCCTGAGCAACCAAACGTTATGGGAACTGGAATGAAAAATCTTATAGCCATGCTCACACAAATTTTTCAAGCTATGAATCATGCAGGACTTCCAAACGAGCAAGGGAAGGAGGAACATTCTATTGAATCCTTCATGAGGCAGCGTCCACCTTCATTCAGTGGGTCTACTGATCCATTAGTTGCTGAACAATGGATAAATACTACTGAAAATATATTTTTAGTTTTTCAATGATCTGAATATGATAAGGTCATCTTAGCAGTATATCGTTTGGAAGGCGATGATGATTAATGGTGGAATCTTTTCAAGAATACGAGGCAAAGAGATGAAATTGATTCCATGGAATGGGACGAGTTCAAGAACTTATTTTCCAATAAGTATTTCCCTCGTATTCTTCTAACAGATATAGAGAAGGAGTTTCTTGAACTAAAGCAAAAGGATGATGAATCTGTTGGTACCTATGAAGAAAATTTTACAAGACATGCAAGGTACGCTTCTGGTATTATTATTCAACCTGAGAGTAAGATCAATCGATTCTTTAGTGGCTTAAAACCAAGTCTTCGAAGGGCGTTAGCCATAAGGGACTTCAATAGCTACGAGGAAATCGTTCAATGTGCTCTCAAAGTTGATATGGAGATTGGAGTAACCCATCAGTCATATGGGATTGATAAGAAGAGGAAAATGTAATTCAACGGAAAATATAAAGAGCACACTAAAAAGAAGATGAGCTTTCCTTTATGCTCATAGTGTGGAAAAAAACATGGAGGGAGTTGTCTTAAAGGGACAAGTAAATGTTTCAAATGTGGAAAGGAAGGTCATCAGGAATTTGAATGCCGTAATGATGGGAAGAAGATGTCTAATGATGCAAACAAAGGAAGGGACACACAGAATGAACCAACTACACTTCATTGTTACAAGTGGAAGGAAATGGGGCATTATTCAAATCAATGCCCTAATCCAAGGGTTGTTGATGATGATCGGCGTCAACAAACACTTAAGGCTGAAGACAAAAGAATGTCACATGCAATTTCTATCAGTAATGTGGAGTACGACAACAAAGTGGTGAATGGTACACTTACCATCCACTCTAAAGTAGCAAATTATTTATTTGATTCTGGATCCACCCACTCCATTATTTCTGTAGAATTTTCTAAGGGTATCACCGTATTACCTCAACAATTAGATTTTGAGTTAGTTGTGACAACCCATAATGGCACAACAGTCGCATCAAAAGTTTATAATTCTTCTCCGATTGAAGTTTGTGGTAAAGTGCTTCCTGCAAATCTTGTGATCCTCCCTATAGTGGAATTTGATGTGATTCTTGGCATGTATTGGCTTTCTCTATATGGAGCTCATATCAACTGCCAAAGAAGGGAAGTCACATTTCGTATTCCAGATCATTCTTTGATCGTCTATCGATGCAAGTATGAACATAACCTTCCAGTGGAAATTTCTTCCGTCTTATGGGTCTTGATTCCACTAAATGAAGGTTATTTATCTCAAATGGTTGGTAAGAAACTCACGATTAAGAATATTCCCATTGTACGGGAGTTTGATGATGTCTTTCCGGACGAATTTCTGGGTCTTCCACCAAATTGTGATGTGGAGTTTTCAATAGAACTCGTACCGGGTGCTTTACCTATTTCAAAGACAGCATATAGAATGGCCCCAGTTGAGTTGCAAGAATTGAAGAAGAAACTCCAAGAGAATCTTGATAAGGGGTTCATACGCCCTAGTGCGTCACCTTGGGGAGCACATGTTCTGTTTTTTAAGAAGAAAGATTGATCAATTAGACTCTGTATTGATTATCGAGAACTTATCAAGATCACTATCAAGAACGAATATCCTCTCCCGCACATTTATGACTTATTTGACCAACTACGTGGAGCTCAATACTTTTTCCAAGAATTATTTCGTTCAGGGTATCATCAATTAAGGTTCAAAAGTGAGGATATAACAATGACGGCTTTCCGTACAAGGTATGGACACTATGAATTTATAGTGATGCCATTTGGTCTTACTAATTCCCCTGCTATCTTTATGGATCTGATGAATAGAGTCTTTAGAGACTATCTGGATCAGTTTGTGGTAGACTTTATAGATGATATTCTTGTATATTCAAAGAGAAAGGACGAACATGAAGATCACATGAGAATTATAATGAAGACACTGAGAAAGGAGAATCTTTATTCCAAATTTACCAAGTGTGAATTTTGGATTCAAAAAGTTTCATTTTTGGGTCACATAATCTCAAAATAGGGGATATCTTTGGATCCAGCAAAAATAGAGGTTATCGAAATACGGTCGAGACCAACAACAGTAACTGAGATCCGAAGTTTTCTTGGTTTGGATGGATATTATCGACGTTTTGTGAATGATTTTTCACGATATCTAATCCACTCACCAGGTTGGCTTGGAAAGGATTTAAGTTTGTTTGGACGGAGGAATGTGAAGAGAATATCAAGGAGTTGAAAAGAAGGTTATCCAGTGCACCTGTGCTCACACTACCTTGTAGTGCAGAAAGTTTTGTAATCTACAGTGACGTATCCAAGAAGGGATTGGGGTCTGTTCTTCTAAAAAATTATATGGTGATAGCTTATGCCTCACAACAGTTGAAAATCCATGTGCAAAATTACCCAACTCATGAATTGGAGTTAGATGTGGTAATCTTTGCATTAATGATTTGGAGGTATTATGTTTATGGAGAAAGGTGGGAAATTTATACTGATCATAAAAGTTTAGAGTATATTTTCACACAAAAGGAGCTGAATATGTGCCAAAGAAGATGGTTGGAGCTGATTAAGGATTATGACTGCTCAATTCATTACCACCATGGGAAAGCAAACAAGGTGTCAGATGCATTAAGTCGACAAGACCATTCCATTTTATCCATGACGAGGATCATAAAAGATATAATATTTATGGATTTACAAAGGATGGATCTTGGAAATATAACGAAAGGGGAAAAATTGTATCTTTCTCAAATTAATGTTCAACCATATATACATGTTAAGATTAAAGAGGCACATAAAGAAGATGTAGAGTTACAAAAGAAGGTGAGAAATGTTCCTGAATTCAACCTTGATTGTGATGGGATAATAAAGTTCAGGAATTAGTTTTGTGTTCCTCCCATCCCCGAATTAAAGAAGGATCTTCTAGATGAGGCTCATAGTTCATCATTATCTATTCATCCTGGAAGCAGGAAGAAGTATATAGACCTGAAGGAGTACTTCTGGTGGGATGGAATGAAAAGAGATGTTGCTCAATATGTCTCTCGATTCTTGGTTTTTTAGAAAGTTAAAGCTGAGAGACAGAAGTTTAAGGGGATATTACAACCATTACCCATACTTGAATAAAAATGGGAAAACATCACTATGTACTTTGTCATAGGACTTCCTAAAACATCCAAAGGCAATAATGTTATTTGGGTCATAGTTGATCGTCTTACAATGTCTGCACACTTCATTGCTATTAGATAGGATTTCACTCTAGATCAGCTTGCCAGGATATATGTAAAGGAAGTGGTATGATTTAATGGAGTACCACTTTCTATTGTATCTGATTGGGATCCGAGGTTTACCTCAATGTTCTGGAGAAGTCGACAGCATACTCTGGATAGAGAGTTGAGATTCAGCACTGCTTATCATCCTCAGACAGACGGTCAGTCTGAGAGGACCACTACTGGAAAATAGAGCTATACCCACGGTTTTGCAAAAAACCGTGGGTATAGGGTACCTCTATACCCACGGTTTTCAAAACCGTGGGTATAGGTCACCTATACCCACGGTTTTAGAGAACCGTGGGTATAGGTCACCTATACCCACGGTTTTGTCAAAACCGTGGGTATAGCTTAATTTTGAAGACCAATACCCACGGTTTTCCAAACCGTGGGTAGAAATACATTTTTTTTAAGACATATACCCACGGTTTGGCCCAAACCGTGGGTATAGAGATTGTTCGGATAACCTATACCCACGGTTCTTTAAAACCGTGGGCATTGGGGTAAACTTTTTTGAAGACCTATACCCACGGTTCTAAAGAACCGTGGGTATAGCTTTCCGCCATAAGGCGGGAAAAGAAAATTAGGCGGGAGCACCAAAAAAATTTGGCGGGGAAATATTTTTTCACGGCTTATATTAATATATTTATAAACAAAAATATAAATTAACCAAATAGTTTCAGAGCTCGGTTGGTCCGTTCGGTAGTGACGTTGGCGAGTTTTGTATACTGATTCTGTGTTCGAATCTCGCCGCGGTTTTTTTTTAATTTAACATTGTATATTAATATATATAGAAAGACATATACTAAAAACACGAATAAAAAATATAGCCTAGTTGGTCCTTCCCCGTTTCGCTGCCGCGGGAAATACGGGTTCGAAACCCAGTGGGTGCAGACGCGAAACACGCGTATGTTTTTATAAAATTAAAATATTAAATATTAGTATATATATATTTATATATATATAACTTCATATAAAAGTGGTGGCGTAGTTGGTCTGATTGGGTGGCCCGTTTGTGTGCTGCTGCGCGAGACAGGGGTTCAAAACCTGCGGAATACATTTTTTAAAGACTATAAATCCCCACGGTTTGAGAACCGTGGGGTCAAATTCGTGCCAGCGTGGCCATGCACTTGCCACGCTGTGACTATCCTATTCCCACAGTTTCTGAAAACCGTGGGTATAGCCCGAACCCCCTATCCCGACGCCGTTCCAGCCCACGGTTCCCAAAACCGTGGGTATAGCCTATACCCACGGTTTTGGGGGCTATACCCACGGTTTTGAACCGTGGGTATAGGCAAGTTTTCCAGTAGTGGACAATTCAAACTGTAGAAGATATGTTGAGAATTTGATCTATGGATTTCAAAGGTGGTTGGGATCAACACCTACCTTTGGTGGAATTTTCTTATAATAATAGCTTTCACTCCAGTATTCAGATGGCTCCTTATGAAGCTCTCTATGGAAATACATGCAGGACTCCAACTCGCTGGGATGAAGTTGGGGAAAGAAAGCTATTAGGACTTGATCTTGTTGATGAGATGGCAAAAAAGGTCCGATCTATTCAACAACACATAAGAGAAGCTCAGATTCGACAAAAAAGATATGCCGAAAACCGAAGAAAAGACTTAGAGTTTGAAGTGGGTGATAAAGTATTCTTACGAATATCTCCTTGGAAGAGAGTAATGATATTTGGAAAGAAGGGAAAGCTGAGCCCTTGGTATATCAGTCCATTCGAAATACCAGATCATGTTGGGAAGGTAGCTTACCGATTGAAGCTTCCACCGAATCTCTCTCAAGTTCACGATGTGTTCCATGCATCTCTTTTGAGAAAGTACATACCTGATCCTTCAAATGTACTCAGCTCAGATGTTGTACTGCTGGAACAAGATCTTTCTTATGAAGAACAGCCGATAGAGATTCTCGATCATACTGAAAAATTCTTATAGAACAAGACCACTCGCTTGGTGAAAGTTTTATAGAGGAACCACCAATTAGAAGAATCTACATGGGAGCTTGAGGATATGATGAGGGAGAGGTATCCTCATCTTTTTGTTACAAGTGATGAATTTCGAGGGAAAAATTCATTTTAAGGGGGGTATAATGTAACACCCGAGACTTTTATAAGAAATATTTTGTTTTTATTTTATATAAATAATCAATGTAATCTTTCACTACACACAACACTAGCTTGGCTTGCTTTACACGCAATCATGACCTTCCTTGATAGCTTGCATCGTACGCAATACAGAGTTTCACTAAACAACGATATGTTATTAAAATATTATTAAAACTAGCCGTTATGAATAGTATTAAGCACTTTTTGAAATTTTTTAAATTTTATTTTTCAAAATGGACTCCATTTTTGGATTCGGAATATCGAAATTAGCCTAGGGTGAAATTTTGGTATTTTTCTGGAAACATTCAATTTTTGATGAATAGTGAAAACACTAGGTTACTATTTAAAACCCAACTTTTTATTTAAATAATTTTTTATTTTATTTAAATTTATTTGAGGTCAAAATTTTTACATAATACCTATATAAGTTCAATGTAATTCATTGGAGTAAATCTATAATAATTTTAGATATATAAAAATTTTATTGAATTTTTCACCGTCTTTTACCCACCTCCTAGTAGAATTTACAAATTTACATAAAACTTAATTTTACTGCTTCTCTGAGTGGAATTTCAAAAATCCGAGAGACACGGTTAATATCGAGTACTAAAATTTGGTTCAATGAGATAAAAATAATTTTTGGTGAATATTAACTTTTTACATATATTTACCACGGTTAAATGTAAACAGGGTAATTAAGGATAAAAATGATATTATTATTACCCTAACACATGTCAAAATTCTATTGGATAAGTATAATTCGACCGAAAACAACCTTAGGAATAAAATATGACCATTTATGCCCACTTGGATTAGATTAGGACATTTATTATTAATTTATTTAAAGAAGGGTTAAAATAGTTAAAATCAAATTTTAATAAGTAAATAATTTTTAATATAGGGTTATACAAAAGATAAATTAGACTATAAATATTCATTAGAAATATAAAATGATTTCCTACATAATGGTATTTTATTTGTAATTTTTAGACATCAAATAAGTTAATTTAATTATGACACAAAGATGGTGCAGTAATTATCTTATTAATGAAATATTAAAATAATTCATGTTATAAATACCCAAATAAATGTAATTTGAGTATTTTAATGATTTACACTAATTTTATAGGTTAATATGACACGTTATTATTGATTTAATTAACTTTTTTATAACTAAAAATTCTGTTATAATTTTTACAAAAATCAATTACTAAATAGTGTCAAAATTGACATAAAATAGTTTTTAAAGCAAATAGTATATTATTAATTGTTATTTTATTCCTAAAAATCTAAGGATCGTCCAAATGACTTATATAAGGTTATATATATTAATAATAAATAACTTGGGGTTTTTTTGGGTTGTTATAGTATGTTTATTAACCATATAGTGTAAGAACACAAAAAGACACGGTAAAATTAAAATTATCTAACTTAAAGTTAAATCTAAATGATAAGGTAAAATTATTAAACTAAACTTGTCCAAATTCTATTATATGAGATTATTTCGACCCATCCCCACATTAGCTTAGAAATAAATCAATTTGGAGCAATTTAAAACCGAATATGGCTTTATAAGAAAATAATATTTTTAGTTTTTCCAAAGGTGCCCATCTCCTCCCTTATAAAAGGGCACCTCCTCCCTCTCTTCCTCACACCATGTTGATCCTTCAATTTCGGTCAAACCCTAAGAATTTCTCCTCTTAAATTCCATAGAAACATCCTAGAGGTCCTGGTCTTCTTAAAATACCAATTTTAGTGCCTTAAAAAGAGGTCTCAAAGAAGCACTTCAAAGAAGAGGTAATGTTCGTTACCGATTCTTTCAACTTTATTTCTTCTTCCACTTCTTCTTCATTAGTTCTTTTATTATGAATTAATAACATAATTATCACTCGTATACTTATATATTATTATAAGTATGAAAAAACCCTATTTCACCATCTATCCTTCCTACGGAAAATGAAATCACCGCGCGTGCGTACGTACAGAATACCGTCTCCACGCTGTGGTGTAATCTATTTTCCCCCACCACCTTACTTGGATGGGTATAATGGTGTAAAAAATGAATAGATATTATTATTGTAAAGTGATATTGATTCTGAAATATTATACATACACTCCAATACAATTCCACAATCATGGGAATGATATCATCACTCGTGCGTACGTACGGAATACCGTCTCCACGATGTGATGTGACTCGTTCTACATGATTTTCATTGCATAATGATTACATAAATGAATTGAGTGAATAAATATGATATATATTACACTAATACCATTATGTAAATGAATTATCTATAACCTAAAAAGAAGAATAATAATTTATTCGACAAAACACACATAAGAACAAAAAGTAATAAACACCTGAATAACAAGTAGCAATGAAATATTACTAATAATATGATTAGAATATGACCATATATGGTATCATAACAATGAGTATGATTCTGGAATAATTCAATGACATTATTTAAATCATTATACAGGAGGTTCGGACACTTACGAAGCAAATTGGACCTAAAGTATGAGAAATATCACAATCTCATTTTTATCCGAGAAGGTTTATACTTTGGAATGTACTGGGGTGTATTTTATCATCCACATCCATGATTCATCAATATGTAATATTATTTCCATCCACCTACAATTTTATAAATCCAATTGTTCCCTTTGGTGAGTTTTTAGTAAAATATATGAAAGGAATCTTCTGTCATTTTTCGTACGAGGTACTTTTTGACTTTTCCGAAAAAAGTACGAGAATAATGTTTTTTTACTTATACGACATGAATGGATTTTTAAAACATTATTTCCATGAAGCTTCATTTACAAGTTTTCATGTTTATTTTTAATCAACATGTTTTAGTTTATAATTGTATGACATGTGAAGAAAGGAAAATTGTTTTTGAAGTAGAAAGAATATTTTCCTCAAGAATGGAGTTCAAGTGTTTTATCAAAATTATTTTCCATCTAAGAAAATAAAGGGTTCTGTTTCTGTCCCTATTATTACATTGATTTGACTATGTTGTGATGGAATTATTTTGATTAATTCCTTTATCTTATATGAATTGTTTTATGATGTCACGATGTTTAAAAATCCCATTTTTATTACATGGGTTATGCTATGATGTATGGTTTATGATTTTGTGGAACACATAAGAATGGTGTCATTATGAGATGTGTGGGACCTATATCTCCCTCCAATTAATTGGGAAAAGATTTTATATCTCATGAGATAGACATGGCTGGAACATCAGGTTAAACCGGTTCAGTGAAACAGGACTGAAACGAGGAATGAACTCAGTTCATAAATGGACATTGTCCACTAAGATAGTCTTGGAAATGAGTCTTGACTAATAAGAAATTATTATCTATGATTATGTGTGTATGCCACAAAGCTTCATGTTTTATGTTATGATTATTGTGATTACATTTCACAACCATGATTTATCCCTTGTTATGAAATTATGATCTCTTCTGCAGGGTAAATATCCAAAATGTTATGTTCTTATGAATACGATGTGATTGATAATTCATTTGTTTACCCATACTGAGCATTTGTGCTCACCCTTTTGTATGATTTCTTTCCCTAGGTCAGGAAGAAGTTTATTAAGTAAGATATGCCAAAAGGGACTATATATATGATGAAATAAATGGGAGACAGTATAGACACTTTATGAACTAGTTGTTTATGTTTCCCAGTTTCTAAAGAAACTATACCGATACAATCCATTCATGGTTTTGTTATATGTTGTAATAAGTGTAATTAAGTTTGGAAGTACTAACAATGTATGTAAAGTACGGGTTGTTATAGAATTGGTCCATGTATGGGTGGAAGATCCAGTTCATCAATCCCATGAACACTGTGGGGGTCTTTGTCATGCAGGCATCACCATGTACTCATATTGACCAAAGTGGCATCTGAATTCCATCTTCGGTATATCATCATCCCATACTTGTAACTGGTGATAAGATGATCGAAGGTCAACCTTCGAGAACCACTATTCCATCTTAGCTAATAAAATAGGTCATCGATCCTAGGAAGTGGATAATTATTCTTCGCTGTCACCTGGTTTAGGCACCGGTAATCCATGTAAATCCTCAAACTCTTGTATGCCTTTTTGGAAAACAAAACCGGGTCCGCCTAGGATGAAATGATGGGTCTTTTGAAAACCTTTCTCTAAAACTCTTCCAATTTCACCCTCATCTCGCAAAGCTCTATGGGAGTCATCTAATATGTTGGTGAGGAAATCAGTGTCATCCTGGGGTGTAAGTCAATGCATAAGTCAATTTCACGGTAGGGAGGTTATCCTGGATCATATTTGGGAAATACATCCTCATACTCCGCCACTACTGCTAGAAAATTGGGATCTTATAACATCTACTACTCTGAGGGAAAGGCTAGCCAACTCATGAGTGATCAGCTACACCCTCTTATGCATGAGCCCAATCTATGCTGCGTG
This sequence comes from Viscum album, assembly GCA_963277665.1. NCBI lineage: Eukaryota > Viridiplantae > Streptophyta > Magnoliopsida > Santalales > Viscaceae > Viscum > Viscum album. The sequence goes on along the minus strand of OY728167.1, from coordinate 618,942,234 downwards.
GGTCTTCTTTTCTCTGACAAAGGAAAACCTCATCCCATCACTGCGTACACACCACACTCTTCACCTAAAGCAGTAAATCTTGTAATGGATCTAAGATAATCAATCCATACTGAGAATGACGTCATAATTACTCGACGCTACCACAAAGAGGTTCCAACCGAAACACTCACCTCCAAGGGTAAGATCACACTATCTGCAAAGGTTCATGAGCATCGAGTCTCCTCTCATAGGTGTCTCTAAGCATTAGGATCGAGTCAACTGATCTACCGAAATCTCAAGGATTCACAAAACACATGTGGTGAGGAAGAAATGACTGGAAATTGTGTCTATAAGTACGAAATCTAAGGTATAGAAGACACAGATTGTACATCGGATATTCCCTAGAGTCCTTGGGTCGTACGGCTCGACCACATGCAGTTGTCCCCACCCCTATCCCCCAGCTCCCTAAGCCTATTGCGGACCTCATGGGGGTGGTGGAAGAAGTAAAACAAAGTGTCTTCCAAAACCTTTAGCTCTCCCTACTCCTCTGCCACATCTGTCGCCCGGCGGGTCTGTCTACTCCACTCTCTGCCTCTACCTCGGTGGTCCTTCAACCGCCTCCCTATTAGCAGATCGATGGGTCAAACAGTCTCTAGCGAGATGTCCCATATCGTCACACGAGTAGCACCGACTCTCCATAGGTTGACTGGATCCATCGTGAGAGCAATGGACCCTCGATCCATGGTCCTTGGTCCTCCTATGACGTATCCCACGTCCTGATCCCTGTGTCCGACATTGGCTCCCTGCTACCGAGGACTCCACACCCGTCTGCCTAATACTAACTGTCATTGGGTTTCTCTACTCTACCAAGAATCTCTCGATCACCAAGGCCTGCTTGAGAACTCTAACATAAGTAGAAATTCATAGAGGCCCGACACTAGCTCGGATGTCCGGTTGTAGACCTCGCTCTAAGGTCATAGATCTAATGTACTAATCCCTGACCGTATCCATCGAGTACTGGGAAAGGTTGGTGAACCTTGATGAATATTTATCTACCGTGAAACTGCCCTTATGGAGATGAAGAAGCTCCTGGATGCGCACTTCTCTCAACATAAGCAGAGAGCAGTAATCCCTAAAGATTTGCTCAAAATTTGTCCATGAATGAGTCTCCTCGTCATGAGTCTGTGTGGTCAGACTCCACCATCGTCCTACCGATCCCTAAAGAAGGATCTCTCGTAGGATCACCATTTTGTCCACTAGCGTCTTCACTATACGGAAAACTCTAGTCACCGCCTCAAGCCAGTCCTCATCCGCTTGAGGGTCGAGATCTCCTGGGAACCTTATGGGTCTCTATCTCTGGAACTCATGGAGCGCGCTCAGCCTGCGTCCTCGTCGGTCGGTACTGCAAGTACCACAGGTTTCTCCATTGGTTTTTGTATAGTCGGTGCCCCACTTGGAGGCAACACCCGGGGAACTGGTCCCTATATCGAAGCCTCGTCATTGAGGGGGTCATCCTCGTGATTGTACTACTGAATCCTAGTGGGTATGCATCGCGAAGGAATCCTGTAAGGAAAATTATGTACCACGGTCATGAGTATATCTAGATAGCTGACACAAAGGACTTGGAAAACAAAACCCATTCCTATATGATGCATGTACCATTATTTTACTTTCTCGCAACTAGTGTTTTCATGTACCGACTCGAAAAGAAGTTAATCAGAGTCCTGGTGTATGGATACATCAGCCGCCCACACCAACATTAGAGTCTCTATCCTGAAATCTGAGCTCTAAACACTTAACATTATTGCCCCAATCCCATATCAAAGACTCTTGGTCCATGGGTAGAACTGACCACCTCTGATACCACTATGTCATGACCCGTCCCAGTGGGGTCCACAGCGCGACTCCCCATGCCCACCTCCAATAGGCCAGGGGCTGGTGACTAGCACCATGTACGCATATTACTAACATGGGAGGCATTGCCTATGTACAGGTACACACACATACATCTCCAAGCCAATAGTGCTAAAATGTAAAAAAACACTAAGGAACAAAATGAATGCATACAACGAATCACAACCAATAGAGTATGACATAAAGTAATGTATTGAATGTAAACTGGGCCAGAATACAATCCCACCAACAACAATAAGAGTCTGAAAAATAAAATGTCCAACCTGTAAGCACAAAGAGGTACTGGGACTGCTGGTCATACCTGTTGCAACACCCCGGCCTATAGGGAACTCAAAAAGTTCAGTCCTGTCCTGGTCTGCCCTGGACTCTGTCAAAAGGCTGCTCATCTGCACAATACAAAACATGTGTTGGAAAAGCCTGTGTAGGGGTGAGTATAACAATACTTAGTAGGCGACCTCAAAAACCACCAAGAAATACATGATGTAATGGTATAGTCATCTATACATAGTATATGTCTATAGAACATATAGTAAGAGAAACATAATCCACATATACTCAAATAAAAAACTCGTAGTCTAGGGAAAAGTTACGCAACAACATACCCCCGATAGAGATTCAGTTCGATGATTCCACGAAGCACTCGTCTGGGAGAACTCATTCAACAAGTCTGATAGATTTGATTTCATCCCTCTGATAAGTACTATTCCTCATGAAAATCCATGAGAGATAGATACACTCATTTTGAGAGAACACACTCTTGAGTGGGAAAATATCTCGATACATAGATGAGGATCACCGCTAGGGCATTGGCAGATACCGCGACTCATCTGGATTCACCTACTTGGTAGAGGATTGGTTCCTGGTAGAAGTAGTCACGTCGATACCTGACTCTACCTAGGTTCAAGAATGGAAAGAGAATCATGATCTGGGTCTCTTGGTGGGATACCTTACTCTATCTCGGAAAGTACTACTGAATGGATCATACTCTTGTAGAAGGAAATGATACCGGACCTTTAGGGGAATGAGAAAAAGGGGAACTAACCAAAACGAAACATGTCCAAGATACAGTAGACAAGAAGATCAAGCCATGTTCTGAAAAGTGCACTGAGTGTAGAAGCATCACACGCCGTGTCTTCTGACCCCGGGTACTACCCATGTACAATGGCTTGTGTCGCTAGGCTGGTCGTATAGAGAAGTGAGTACACGACGTGTAGGACAGATCAAACGCCATGTCCGAGTAACTAGGGTTGGCTCTGTGTATGTGGTCATGTGCCCGTACATGGATTTATCCCATTTGTTCCATCCCGTGTAACCGGTACACAGGGTAACCTGTGCATCCAGCTTGGTCTGGTCGTGTGGTGGAGTACACGATTGTGTACTCCATATCATGTTTGTGTATTTCCCGTGATACACGCCGAGTCCCGCGTAAGGACACACACGCTCTGTTCTTATGAGAACACGCCGTGTCATTGCTTCATGTATCACAGAACCCTAGATTCCACTGATCCAGTCCCACACATCGTGTTCTTCGGGATACACGCTGTGTTCTTTGCAAAATTACATAAACGACGACCATCGCCGCTGTGACCCAATTTATACTATGGTCTTTGATTCGGCCATCCGCTCGCAACGAAACTCCATATCTGAGGACTCCCTACCGTTCAATCAATGTTTCGGGAGGTTTCGTAGGTTCTATCGGCCCCAAAAACTTGTTATGATCATCCGTGTGAAGAACGGTCGAAGAACGATTACTCCCGAACAGTGTTGATTCATCCTCCACCATCATCGTCGCACCTCCTCTAGGTTTCCACAATGTAGGATCTCTAACCTGGGATCATTTCTTTGAGAAATAGGTGTGCAATGATCTATTGTTCATCGCCCCGTGAAGAAAACGAAGAATGTGATGAAAAGGGGAAGAAATCCAATAAACCAAATTGAGGAACGAACCTCCATCATCGTTCATCATGGCGTTGATCCGCTCCCGTTAGAAGGATTAAACATGGAGAATCAAATGATAAACTCACAACTAACATATCAATTTCTGAATCAAATCATGAAAGAAATGGAAATTAATAAACCTCCCGCAACAACGCATGATCCGCAGATCAACCTGTTCGTTGGTTGATCCGCGTTCCTCATTTAATCCAAGAATGGGGAAAAGAAGAATCAAAATAACAACCCCTACCTTTATCGTCTATGAAGATAGAGATCAGACATCAGTCAGGATTCGATCTCGCTGTGTAACGATCCACACGTCGTCCTTCATCGATGTCCGTCAAAAATCCTCCATGGATGGATCTTCTCAAAAGTGCTAGAGGATTCTAGGGGGAATCTCCAGGGTTATGAGCCTATCCCTAGGATCCTGCTTATTTAAAGAAAATAAGTGTCATTTCATTATGGAAACATTTTAAAATAAAATAAATTATTAATTTATTTTATTTCTTCTAAAATATTTCCCTTAAAACGCCCAAAAACTATCTTTTGCAGCCGACCAGCGTCGGTCGATGTTATACCCCGCCTAAGGTAATGTCACTGCTCTGAACGTAACGGTACCCTCAGATTTCAGATCCATGTACTCATTTTAATGTTATTCCACCTCTTTCTGTAAAACCGCTCACGCACGCTATTTAAAGGTTTAATTTATTTCAAGAAATTATTCCAGGCACTATGTGCCTCAGAATCGCACACCGTCGAAAATCCTGGTCTTATAATAATTTAATATAATATTTAAAAATAATATATGGAAAATCCTAGACATTACATGAAAAAATATATAAAGGAAATATAAGGACAACTATTATAATAAATCACCTATTGTATTTATAATTATGGGTTATTGTGATATTATAAAACAGAAGTGACCTATACAATATGTTAAGTAAGGAAAAAATAAAAAAAAAGTAACTTTCATTAATTTTAATATTTAAAAAACTTGAGATATGTAAAAAATAATATTTTAGGTTATAAATAAAATTTTTAGAGATAAATGGGTTTTTAAAAAAAATATAATTTATCATTAATTTTTATTGATTCATTAGTTACATAAATTGTTTATGAAATTCCTCCGTTTTCATTATTTAGTTAACAATTAACGGAAATAAATGAAACTATAAAAAATTAATTGGGAAGTGAATTGATTGAATTATTGTCTCCAATTATTTTTTTATGGATATTTAGGGTAAAAAGTATATAAACTTAATTCATTTGAATTCCAATATTTATTTAATAGTTTTAAATTATAATTAAATAAATAATGTCAAAATTGACATTTATTAAATTTTAAAATAAATGAAATTTTTTTAAATTATTTGAAATAAAAATAAATACTATATTCTTCCAAGTGATTTTTATGTGTCCATAAATATTAAATATTGTATATTAATGGAACAATTTATCTATGGAAATGAACATATAGACGCATATATTACAAAAATAGTTTTAGCACAGTCTTGGTTTAATTAGTGTTTTTTCACATTACATGCGCTTGTTTTAAAATTAATTTCCAAAACACGTGATATTTTATTTTTGTAAATTATGTATCATATTTATAATTAAGTGGATATAAATTTTCAATGTATTCTAACTTTATGTTATTATTAATGGTTAATCTACATAGGTTTGAAAACTGTTTTCTTTATTAAAAACCAAAATGATAAAATTGGGAAAACATAGAGTTAAGGAACTAAATTGTTAAAATGCACATAAATTTTGGGGGTGGTGGTTTTTATCGATCATTATTACCCTATAATACATTATTTTTTCATTTTAGAGTCACATTATATAAGTTATACCTCCCATTAATGAATTATTTTTGGAATTTACAAGAGTGTCACATCTCTTTCACTATAAAAAGGTAATGAAATGTCCCACTTACTCTCACATATCAAACCACATAGGATCCAGAAATATCTTCCCAGTATATTTAAAAACATCCATTAATTCCAACCTGAATCCTACATTTAGGTAGAATGAAAAACCACAAATCCCTTTGGTGAAAACCAAAATGAGATACCAAAAGAAGAGGTAACATGCTTCCTCAAGCTCCTTTTTCATTTTTTCATTCTCCACCCCCTCCACTATCCTTAGTGAATTTTTATACAACCACAAAAGTATAAAAAATATACAGGTTTGTATTAATTATAAATTCTCTACCTAATATTACACACACTTCCATCTAATGGGTAACAAACAAAATATTATTGTGTACGGTGAACTACAAATTCCCAAAATGATGATTGTTTGTTCTTCCTTTACCGCCTCTCATTTGGTAATTATGATGGGAACAATATTTAAATATTACAAATATGATATATTTTATTTCATTTTTCTTATTTAATTATTTTACACTGAATGTCTTTATAAATTCAATTTTTTATAAATACGATAATTTTTTTTCAGTTAGTGTGGATTACAGCGCCCTCAAAGTGATGTCATTCATTCACACAATACATGGAATGTATTAAGGATGGTTTTAGTGAAATTATATGATATATATATAATTATAATGATACTATCATGATATTATATACATATTTATTTTTATGGTATTTAATTTCATTCTTTCATCATGATAATAAAAAAGGAAACAATGTTCATGTGTATGTACGGCCTACCGTCTCAAGGAATAGTGTATTCCATTTCAAAAATAAATATTCTATAGATTTTTATAGTAAAATTATAATGATTATATATGATATTAATATAATTAAATACATTATGGAAGTCATGATATAAATATAAGGACCAATGATATAACAAATTAAGATACATCTGATGAACAAAGCAGATATTACCAGAAGTGAAACCTTAACATAGAATAGATAACAAGAGGGTAATATAATATAATAATCAAACCATATATGGTATTATATATAATAATATTTTTCTATGATAGACTTATAATGTTATATTTATTATACATTATGTTTTTATGAGTACAACGATAGTCAATACACAAGGTAAGGGAATTTTATCTCAATTTTTTTTGTGAGATACATGCTTTATTAACCACCCATTCATTTTTTGTGGTGTATATACATCACATGGATTAATTATATGATTCATATATTTAAATATATTTTTATTTAAATATCCATTTTATGATATTTCTTTTTGGAGTTTTATGTATCAAAATTTACCAAAATGGTAAATTGATTTTGTCTCACTTTTCCTTCTTTGAGTCACATTCCATGTTATGCACATATATTTTTCAATGTAGTGTATTTATGCCCTTGACTTGTTAAATAATCAATATCCTTCTTTTAATGATATGTTAAGCTTAATTTAATGTTATTATTTCAATTTCATTATGATTTTAGTTACCAAATTAGAAACAGTTTATAGGTGCTATCCCACCATTTATCGAGACTATTTGTGATTATGATCCCATAGCTGTTCTATTATGATCTATATCTTAATAAACCACAAGATATTTATTACACTATGTTTATACATTATAAATACAAGTAATCGTACAATTTATGCACTCTTTGGTACATAAAATGACAATAAAACTAGTTTTTAAATAGTCTAATTGTACATGTCTCTTTGCTTAGAAATCAGTGTTCCTTCAATACCATGTTTTATAAGAGGTTTCCAAAAATATTCTATTATTATACTACTATAATTAAAATACATTTTTAATTATGTTTTACCTTTTGAAAAATTGAAAGGAAATTTATTTTCATTTTTCAATTGAGGAACTTTTCTGGAAAAAATTTGTTGCAAATGGAATATTTGGCATGTGTAGATTTAACCCACCACCATAAATATCATTCCCTTGAATCTTACTTTACAAGATTAAAATATTATTTTTTAAAATATATTTTTTTCTAATATTTAAGGAATTAATTTTGATATTTTTTTAAATAAAATGTTTATCAAAATGTTTATAAGCATTCTTTATGTGTGTTCAATGTTTTTTTCGAAGAAATGGATTTCCAAATATTTATAATAATTTTTTATACATTTAAAAGTATTCATTATGTTTTTCAATATTATCGACCTTTATTTATCAGTTTTAAAATTATTTTCAATGAAATGGTTTTCAAAACGTTTTCATGATTTCATTATAAGTTATCATGATGTTTTCCAATGAAAATGTATTCAAAGAGTTTTTAAAGCTTCTTTTATAAAATACCATGTTAATTTTCTTGAAAATTGAATTAAATGGGTTTCATTTTAAACAAATTTACAAATAATAAAGGATATTTTTCTCAAGAAGTATTTTTGAGATAATTTAAAATTATTTCCCTTCTAAGATGAAATACATTGGTATAACTAATGAATTTACGGGGAAATAATTTAATGTTTCCATTCATATTCATTCTATGAATGGTTTTTCATTTGATGGTATGATATCTGTGAGAACCAATTTATCATTAACAGGTTATATGTTTATGAAACATGTTTTTATTCAACATGTTTTATTATTATAAATATTTTTTTCAATTTAATTGGTTATTCTATGATAAATTATTCTGAAACCCACTTCCTTCAATGAGTTATTATAGGATTAAATTATTAGGAGGCCTACATATTTTATATAGGTTATGATATGATTAAATTTTTATGATACTCATTTAATTTCATTGGTTATTATTTTATATTTATAAAACCCATATTTTGTCATGGTTAATGATATAATGAATAGTTTTTTATCTTGTGGAACAAGTATGTATGATTTCATTATCATATGGGTGGGACATATATCTCCATAAAATGAACTGTGTAAGGATAAATGTTTTATTAGATCAAAGGGTACATGAGAGGGAATCACAATCCAAAAAAACAAGATTTTACATGGGAGGTAACCCCAAGACAAATACAAGAGGATATACTGGAGGACACCCCAAGCCCAAAACAAGAGGGTACACGATTTGATATCACATGCTCGAAATAAGAGGGTGCATTGGAGGACACCCCAATCTCGAAACAAGAGGGTACATGGAATTTCGTCCCATTCCAGAAGAAGTTACATGGGTTATTATTCCAAGAATAACTTGTTACCAAGGTATTTGCATGCATCATTGGGACAAGGTTTTTATATGATTATGGTATTTCCAAAATTCCATGTATTATTCTTATATTATTATTTCATGGATAATGTTCGTTATTTCATTATAATTCATTTTTTATGAAAAACAAATATATTTTCCATGATTCATGTTTCTGATTTTTGATCTGCAGGGTATGGTTGTCTAATGATCTTGATGATGTTCTCATACCATAATATTCTTGGTATGCTTACTCATTTCTTATTTCACCCTTACTGAGAATTTGAGCTCACCAATTACTTATGTTAACCTTCCCTAGATTATGAATATTGGGATTTAATTAGAAATACTATGGGGGAAGATATTTGTGGGAAACATTGATGATATTTCAAATAGTTATATGTTTTTTGTTCCAAGTTTACAAATTCACTAATCTAATATGGTTTTTGAGAATCTATTTCTTTTGATTTTTTAGGTATTCGACAAAAGTTATGTAATTTTTTATACATTATGATTGGGTTGTATTCATGTTATTACATAATATTTTTAGTTATTCTTTGGAAACCAAAATTATAATACATTAGTGAGACACTCATAACATTTTCAATGATATGTCTTGGTATGTCCCTAAGGATATCTATAAGGATAAGTTAATGTTTAATAAATCATCCTATAATTTTGGTAAAACATAGAGTGAGTGATTTACTTGAAACACATTCATGTATAGATACTACAAGTGGACATGGTTCTGGAATAGTTGTATATAAGATTAACAACTCCAACAAGGTGTGTTGAGCCTGACTTAGTGTAACCTGGTACATAACAATAGGCCTTACTGCGCATTTGGTTTGACACTTCCAGGGGATGTGCTTGAGAAATTTAAAAACACAATCTGAACTATCATGAATTATTTTAATATAAGATGACTATGAATTATCTAAGATAAACATATGGTGTTGTCGATTAAAAAGTAAGTTTCATGATTTAGACATCCTATATGTAATTTTTCATGATTATGTGGCCTTCTTATATGATATGTGTTTCTCAACCTATGATTTCTTGTTTTATTCGATGAAGAGAACATAATGGAACATGGTTAACATTTAATATTTTAAATTATTAATGTATGTGAATTATGAAAATTAATTTCCAAGTGGAAATATAAATAAATATAATCTAGAATGTGGTTTGGGTATTGGTTATACTTCTAAAGATAAAGAGACTGCAAATGACATGTGAAAGGTTTGTGATGTTCTTCTAGTATTTATTACATTTAAAATAAGACGCATCATTATATTGAGTTTGAATAACCTTATGACCTGATTCATATTTCATATTCTTGTAATGTGGTATTAAAAAATACATTTATGAAGACTTAGTAATGTTTTAAGAATAAAGTTGGATGAATGTCATATTTATGTTTCGTAATTAAATGATTATGTTATCTAAATAATGATATATATAAGTATTTCAAGTATAAGTTTTAATTAATGATGGAAATGGATATGTTGAATGGTTATGAATACATAGAGAAGTGATATTTTGATTAAGGTAAGTTAACCATTAATGTGATAAAGATACTGAGAAAATTGTGTTTACCTTGGATAAATAGATGATTTTTTTGGATAAATTAAAATGTATAGCACTAATTACCCTAGATATGATTACTAATTTGTTGAAAAAGTGGTCTATTTCATCATGGATAGAGTTTAAAACATCATAGATTTAAGGAATACATCAATTAACCTTTGGAAAAAGGAAAAATTCATGTTTTTTTAAATTACTTTTGTAAATTCAAGTTATTACCATATTTCGACATAATATACGACGAGGGTATTTACATGTATGAAATTTGAAAACTCATATCTACTTTGTGATATTTTGGGGATCAATGATTAATTGATTTAGTGTAATTATTTCTAAATTTTTGGATTTTATCATTCAAAATGGTTATATGTTTGACCATTTATGGAATGCTTTAGATATTATTTAGATAAAGTTAATGGAATTCAAGCATTATCTCACCACATGAGAATTTATGTATATTGGATAACCATTTATAACAACCATGTGTTGATGGTAACTGAAGAGATATGGGATGAGTTATCATGGATCTCATGATCTATTAGTACATCAGGAATGAAAAATTATCCATATTTTTTTTGCTATGACTTAAAGTGGTAATCTATCAACCCACAGAGAAAGGGTGAATTGTGAAAATGAAATTTAATAAAATCATGTAAGTTTTTTTTCTTTTGAAATTTATTCAACGTTAGGAGAAAAGATCTATCAACCAAAAATTAAATCCTAGTACCATATTTTCCAATGAATAAAACGGTCACTTAGATAATCATAGATTTATGGATTTGTGATTGTTAAATTTCACTTTACTAAGATCTCTATCACTGTCCTCCAAAACATGATAATTTAATTTATCTTCCATGTCAATGTTTTCACTTTCCACCTATGTTTTCCAATGTGAAAACCCATATATGTGTTTCTATGGGTAATAGTTATGGTTCCAAATTTTTTTAAATATATTTTTAGTATTATTGTTTATTATTTGGTTATAAATTAATGTAACGTTGAAGTATTAAACCATTGATAACCAAGAAAAAGTTTCAAGGTAGAAATTAATTTTAAGTGGGGTGTAATGTAACACACCGAGATATTGGGATTTTTTAAATTAATTTATTCATTTTTATATTTCTAATTTTTTAGGAAACACTAAATTTAGTTTTCCTTGCCTTAAATGAAACATTATGATAATCTTTTGTTGCACGAAATGCACATATATTCTTATGTACATGCAGCACTATGTTTTTTTTCAGTACACACAAGAGCTAGTTTTATAAACTTTTAATGGGGAACCTTTTTTTAAAAAAATGTTGTTTATAAATTTTATTTTTAAAAATAAATTTTATTTTTGAATTAGAAATTTCAAAATTATATTAGGGTGTATTTTTTTGGAATTTCTTTAGAAAAGTCAATTTTTTTAAGAATAGTGCAAAGTATTTTATTTAGGTAAAACCACATCTTCGTTTAAATAATTATTATTTCTAAATTATATTTTAAATTGGTTTCTAAATTAAAAATATATCAATTATACATATATTAATCCAGTGTAGGTCATTGGAATCATTTTTATATTTAAACTAGTTATAAAAAAATTAATGATCTTTTGAACATTTTTACATTAAAAACTTAGTTTATCTCCGCGTATGTGGGGTTAACATTAATCATATTTTTCCAACTTCTTTGATGTTAATTTTGAAAAATGTACATACTAGTTTTTAATAGGTATAATATTTTTTGTCTCATAATATAAAAATAATTTTTGACAAAAATATTAGTGAGGCTGATTAAAATTAACTAATGTAAAAATTTTCTTAGTAAGGTACTAAAACATAATCTTATGGACCAAATTGACATGGAAACATGCCCAATGGACATTGGATTCCAATAATTCAAACATATACCCTATTTATTTGATGGTTATGAGTTATTTTGATATTATTATATATAAGTTCCCTATATAAATGTGTTGTTTTTATCATTATAATTTATATTTATCATTTATAGATGATTTATATACATAAAATTCATATCAAAATCCAATTTAGTTATTATTTAGATAATAATTACCTAAAATAAATTATACTATAAATATTAATAGTTAGGTAAATTGATTGAATTATTTTCTCACATAATTTTTGTAGTTGAATTTATCATTTTATGGTACTGTAAAGTTAATATATTTAAATTCCAATACTTTCTTGATATTTAAAAATTAAAATTAAATAAATAATTTCAAAATTGGAATTAATGTAGTTTTATAATAAATGATATTTTATTAAATGATTTCAAATTAAAAAAAATCCTATATTCTAAAAGGTAGTTTTTAAGTGTTAATATATATTAAATAAGTTCTATTAGTGGACTAATTGGTATTTTATAATTACCATGATGACCCATAGATTATAAAAACATTTTTTCCTGGTTTGGGTTTAAGCATTTGTTTTGCACGTCACAGGGGCATGTTTTAAAATTAACTACCAAAAAACAATAAATTATTATTTTTTAAATAATTTATCATATTTATAATTAAGTGTATCTATATTTTCAAAATAATTACACTTTAATTTAGTCTTAATGGTTAATTTACATAGGTTATAAAAATAGTGTCTTAAATAAAAGCCAAAATGATAAAATTTGGGAAACATAGAAATTAAGTAACTAAATTATTAAAATGTATAAATTTTTGTTTGTTGGATGATTTTCATGACCACGATTACACTTTAGTACATTAGTTTTTCATTTTTTAGGCACATTAGGTAATTTATAAGTCCCATTAATGAATACCTTTTAGTATTTACAAGAGTGTCACTTTTCTTACACTATAAATAGGCATGCACTCTCCTACTCCCTCAATCCTCTCAAATCTTCTAGGATCGAAAAATATCTGACCAATTAACTTCCCAACATTCCTTCCTTCCTCCTTGAATAATCCATTTGGTAACAAAGAAATCAAAGGAATACCCTTGTTGATAACAAAAAGGGGTTACCCAAATAACAGTTAGCACCCTTCTTTAAGATACTTTATCTTATTTTCATTCTCCACCCCGCCAATGATATTATTACATGATTATACGACAACATCAGTATCCTAAATATATTGACATGTTTTTCTTTCAAATTTTCTTATATACACAAACAATAAAATATATCTAATGGGTAATGAACATACTATTTATATTTATGGCGAACTAACGTCCCACAAAATGCAGATTATTTGTTCTTCCTTTAGAACTTCTCATGGTGGGAATTCTGATGGACATGAAATTTATATATGATATATATGATATATAATATATATTTATTCTAATTTAATTAATTTACAATACATATCTTTATAATTTAAATTATTTTAAAATATGCTAATTTTGTTTGAGGATGTATGGCCTACCGCCCCCTCAAAGAAATGTGATTCATTCACACACTACATGGAATTTATTATTGATAGTTTTGGAGAAATTATATGCTATATATAACATGATAGTGTTAATTTAATTTTATTATATACATATAAACATATATGTCATTTTATTTCATTCTTTCAATACAACAATAAAAAAGGAAACCACTTTCCATTGTACGTAATTCCTACCATCTCAACAAACGATGTATTCCATTTCATACATATATATTCTATAGATTATTATAATAAATTATAATGAAGATAAATAATATTTATATCATGTTTATATTATTTAAATAATTATATATTTATAAGGACCAAATATAAAAACATTTAGACATGTGCGAAGAACAAAGCGGATATTACCCGAAGTGAAAGCTTAACATATAATTGTTAATAAGAGGGTAATATAATACCCTAATGAAACTATATATTGTATTATATATATGAATGAGGTTTTGAGATATATTTAAAATAAACTTATATTTATTATACAGGATGCATGAATGAGTATGGAAAGAGTCAATACACAAGGTAAAGGAATTTCATCTCACTTTTTATTTTTGTGAGATACATGGTTTATTCACCACCCATTTCTTTTATATGTTGTGTATACTAAAAATGGTTGAATTCTATTATTTCTAAAATTAAATTTATTATTATTTATGTATCCATTTTATAATGTTTATTTCACGAGGTCTATGTTTTTAAAGTCACCAAATCAGTAAAGTGATTTTGACTCAATTTTCCTTCTTTGGGTCATATTCCATGATATGAACCTAGATTATTAAAGGTGGTGTATATAATACCTTTGACATGTTATATAATGAATATAAATATTTTAATCATATGTTAAGATTAATTTAATTTCATTCTTTCATTTTCTTATTAACTAATTTTATCAAATTGCCAACATTTTACATTTTCAATATCACAATTTATTGATATTGTTTATGATTATGCTACCATTTATGAAATCATATTGTCCATATGTCTATAAATGTCATGTGTTTTATTATCCTCTGGTAATATTTTTTACATCAATTTAATGGTACCATTTTTCCACTCTTTGGTACATAATATGATCAAAAAAGTTGTTTTAAGAAATTCCAACAGTACCACTTTCTTAAGTTGGAAATATGTGTTCCTTCAATAAGATGTTTTCTAAAATATTTCAAAATAAATTATACTATTCTACAATGATCTTTAGAATAAATATTTAACCATGTTTTAACTTTTTAAAAAAAAATAGTTTTTGATGAAGTATCTTGTTGTTTTCCAATCGATGCATTTTTTTAAACTTTTTACTATGTAGAAGGAATGTTCGGCATGTATGGATTTAAAAAACCTTTAGGATTTCTTATATGTTTCCATGTTTATTTAAAATAAAATTGTTTTCATATTGTTTTATGTTAAAAAAAACTTTTCCCAAATAAGAAAAGTCTATTTTTCTCAAGACTTTTAAGTAAGATATTTAAAAATTATTTCCATTCATAGATGATATCTGTTTGTGTTACTCATTACTTTTTGGGGAAATGATTCAGTGTTTCAATTCATATTATTTCTATAAATGGATTTTGTTTTTATGGAATGATGTTTATGAAAAAAAATCATTCACGTGTTCTATTTTTGTGAAACCCTTTCCTCATCTTGGGGTTATATACTTATAAAACTCATTTCTCATCAATGGGTTATTCCATGATAAATTCTTCTGAAAAACTCTTTCCTTTCAAGGGTTATTATACAATGAAATGATTATGAAACCTATATATTTTAAATTGGTTATGATATTATTAAATGTTTGTGAAACCCATTTCATTTCATGTGTTATGATTTTATATTTAAATCATATCTCATTTCATGGATCACGATATAACAAATGTTCTATTATCCAGTGGAACATGTATGAATGATTTTATTATGAGAATGGTGGGTCAAATATGTCCATACAAGGAATCGGGTAATGATAAATGTTTTATGACCTCTAAGGAAACACGATATGGTATCCTAATCCTAATAAAATAAGGTTCATGGGAGGAATACTAAGAACAAATAAAGAGGATGCATGGGGGGATATCCCAATCTCAAACCAAGAGGGTACATGGGAGGACATCCAAAGCCTGAAATAAGATGGTACATGGAAGGTCATCCCATTCCCAATGTAGTTACACATATGATTATCCCAACCCTAACATGTTATGAAGGTCTTCGTAGGCATCCTTAACATGGGGTTTTTATTTGATTATATTTCTTCCATAATTCCATGTCTTATTTTTATATTATGATTTCAAGGATATGATATTTATTTACTTACCATTGATGTCTTGTGGATTGAAAATATCTTTTCCATGATTCATGATTATGATTTTATATATGAAGAGTATGATCTTCTAATGATCATGACATGTTCCCATACCCTTTTGTGTGTGATTTGATTATGCATTTCCTTTATTCACCCTTACTATGAATTTGAGCTCACCCAGTTCATATGTTTTCCTTCCATGAGTAATGATGAATGGTTTTTAAGTAGATATAATAATGGGAAATATCAAGGTGGGGAACATTGAGGATACGTCAATGAGCTAGAAGATTTTTGTTCCATGTTTCCAAAGGAACTAAACTAATACGGTCTTCGGGAATATTGTTTGGTAATTTCTTATGTATTCAACGATATTTATTTAATTTCTATATATTTTATGACTAGGTTGGTATATTATAATTTAATCATTTTAAAAATTACAAGTTTTCCACTCACCTCACTTATAAAAGGTAAATCCATCTCCTTTTTTCTTCACATTATCAAACCCTTTTGTTCTGGAAAAAATCAAATCAATTCACCACATAGTTTTCCCCCACACCCTTATAATAGAATCATTGGTAGGTTCATAAATCTATTCAAGAATAATTTTGGTGTAACCATAAAGATTCGGGCTAAGAAGATGTAAAATTCCTAACGTTATATTTTTTATTTTATTTCATCATCCACCCCCTTAACATCATCATAAAATATGATAATATGATATAAAAAAAATAGCATTTATACATAGTTGTTATTATATTAATTATATAAATTAAATTTGTCTCCCCTTCTATAAAATTGTAAATTAAATCATCATTCATGTGTACGGTGGACTATAACTTAATGAATTGATGTCAGTCATTTTCCATTATGACCTCTCCCAGATTTTTTGAAAGAATGATATAAAGTTTAAAAATGATATTTGGATCATATTTATAAATCATCACATATGATACCAAAAACCCCATATTACATTCAATTATATTGGGGATAAAATAACACCGCACTTGTGTACGATAGACTACCACCCGTCGAAGTGATGTGATTCGATTTTCACTGACACATTACACGGACGGTAATAAAGATTATGATAATTAATAAATGTGATATAAATTACATAATAATTATTTTAATGAAATATTTATCATTAAAAATGAAATAAAATATTACATTATTTCTAATACAAAAAAAAATTATAACGTTGTTTGTGTTCATGTGGTCTATTACCTCCAGGAAGCTGTGCGATTTTTTTTTCACCACCTCACTTGAATGATAGATATGTATTAAAAAAATTAATATCTTAATTTCAATATTATTAACATTATGTACAATAAATATAACTAATACCTTCATTACATTATGATAATTGAAATATTTTATTGTTTATCAAGTGTAGGTATGACCTACCATCTCCATGATCACAACGCAATTTATTTTTCTTAACCATTTTTCATGATTGTCCATAATTTATAAATAATTATGACTCTAATTTTATGATTATTATTTTTGTATGACGATAACATGTCACATTGTTTCACAACAAACTCCATGGTGTTGTTTTAGAACAATAAACAAAACATCCTCAAATAAATTGATGTTGACTTTACTCAACAGGTATTTGAATATGTCATTAAAAAAATAAAATAATTGTTTTATGTTTAAGATATTAAAGCCAGATTTGTTTTTTAAGAAATGAAATAATTTATATTATAATTATTACATGATATGAAGGAAATGTAATGAATTTATGGACATAAGGTAAGGGTTTTCTACCTCACATTTTTTCTTCCCTTAGACACATTGCAGATTCACCGTGTATTTCATTTATCTGGACTACATATTACCCATGTATTTATATTATGATTCCTGTAAATCAAATATTTGGAATTTCATATCAATTTTAGGATCCCTATTTCATGGGGATTTTGGTTCAAATGATACACAAAATTTGTAATTCCCTGAACCAAGTTACCCTAATTCGGTGCATTGCAACATAACATTGGAATGATACAAGGAATCATGTCCCGAAAGAATGATCAGTTTAATAGCCTTGGTATTACTGGATACATATATAAGTTTTACATTACATCATGAAATAAAAAAACATTGTGTCCCCTTTGAACACACTCGTATCCTTAGGCCTATCCCTGCAGGTTAATCATATTGTACTTCTTTATATCATGGGAAAAATAAATCATAAGAAATGGGTGAGCTCAGATGATCAGTAAGGATAACAATATAGCGGAAACTTTCATAAATAAGCATAAAAATTTAAGGTAATGTATAAGACTAAAACAAAATCCTTTTAAAACATAAACTTCAGTATAATATGGAAAATCAAAATAATTCCATTTACTTATTCATGTGAATATTCAACAAGTCAAATAATCAAATGTAATATCAATAGATAATTTCATAATGATGGAATTCATAATGTCGGACATCATAACCGCAGAGTCATGGACTCGTGCCAAGAATACAAATAAGATTTGTTCAGGGCCTTGTGCCAAGTCACTAGTTTGTCTCAGGATATCTACTGATGCATTGAGGAGATATAGAGAGCTCTACCCTTCACTTTATAAGTCCAATTCATTCCTCATGTGAAATGTTTGAAACATAATCTACACATTCGTATTAAAATTAGTACATGATATTTCAAAATTTTAACCACAAACCATGAATGGTATAAAAATAGAACATCCACAATCAAACATAACTCATTCAATATAATATGGAAGATTTTATTATAATAAATTAACCTCAATTGAGAATAATTAAGGATATTTACATATATAAACATATTAATTAAAACTATTTGAGAGAAATATCCCCATTTTCATGAAAACTTTTAAAATTCTCGCTATTTATCAAGAATACGTTAAAAATAGATTTTTGAATCAATGTGTCCCATAGCAATTTGAATCTTATAAAAGTAATTTGAATTTTAAAACATTAATGTCCATATAAATAAATCATCAAAACCGTTTTTAAAACATGGACATTAATGAGAATGATTTAGATGAATAAATCATTAAAACATTTAAAATGATATTTTAGTTAGACTTCCTAATCAAATGAGAGATGATTTAATATAAATAATTGAGGTAATAAAAACATTATAATATCATGAGAAAAAGAAATTCATGATATACTATGTCAAAGTATAGTATATACAACATATAAAAGTGAATTGGCGCAAAACAACAACGAGGTCTCAATGGAATGTAAATTGAGATAAGATCCCTTAAAAATACTGTATCCATAGGTTAAGGATAAATCAATGACATAATTATGTTTGAAAAATATAAATACACTCAATATGATTGGATATTTATTATAAATCAATCAGAGGAAATTCACACATATTCTTGTAAAAACAACACCAATAACATCGATATTTAACTCAATGAATAGAAATTGAGTTAAAACTACTCTTATCAAGTTCATATCAATGAATTGAGAATTTATCTATGTGTATCAAAATTATATCCACAAAACTGGGAGTGTAAATTTCTACATAAGTAAATAAATAGTAATTTCACACATAATCTTGGAGTAAAATAATCAATGAAGTTTTCATAAAACCCAATGAGTGGAAATTGAAATTTGAAATTCCCTTACCGATTTGGTACCTTACAAAACATATACACCATGAAAGAAGGATCATACAATGATGATGTAAATACCCATAAATTAATGTATATTACACAAAAAATACAATCATGGGCAGTACGTACACTGCGAAAAAGGTAATAATGGAAAAATATAGCATGAATCTCACAGGAATAAAAGTGAGATAAAAACCCTTTACCTTGTACTTTTACTTATTAGAGGGTAGGTTAACCTCATGTATAGTGGTGAAATAATTTTTATTAAATTATAAAATAACCACATACATAAATATGATATCATATATGATATTCTAATATTGCTTTGTTAATGATATTTCACTAGAATCATTGTTTTGGGTGTTAACGGATTCGTTTTCCATAATATGTTTTAATACGTAAGTCATATTTGTTATGTATAGGATATATTTCATTTATATCCATTCTGATATTATGTTCTTA
This sequence comes from Viscum album, assembly GCA_963277665.1. Taxonomy (NCBI): domain Eukaryota; kingdom Viridiplantae; phylum Streptophyta; class Magnoliopsida; order Santalales; family Viscaceae; genus Viscum; species Viscum album. The sequence continues at coordinate 618,921,999 of OY728167.1, read as the reverse complement.
AACAATATTTTCTAATCATAAAAAATTATTCTTTAATGGTTACGATGGGAAATGAATCTCATCGCGTTTGTGGAGACGGTAATCCATACGTACGCACGAGCGACAATACCATTCTATTGATGGTGAAATCATATTTAATTGGATGGTTACTAATATATAAAGAGTAATAAACAATTTATTTTTATTATTTAAATAAATTATACTAATTATTATACCCCTCCAAATAATTTTGTGTTGAATAACAAACTACACCACGATGTGGAGACGGTAAGCCGTACGTACGCACGTATGGTGACTTTGTCATTCATAGGATGGATAGAAAAATGAATATGGTAGTACCATATTTATAATAACATCATAGTATGTATAAGGTAGTGTATTTATTATTTTTGTGTGGAAACAATAAGGAAAGAGGAAGTGGATGAATAAAAGAACATTGAAAGAGGTGATGAAATAATTACCTCTTATTCAGGTGTTTCCTTCTGATTTGATCAAAAGGGATCCTTAGGATGAATTTCTCATCCAAGTAAGGACTCTAGGTTAAAGTGAGGGTTTATGGTGGTTTATTTTAGCTAGTTTTGGCCGATCGAAATGGCTTTGGAGGTGTGATTTTGAGAGAAGGGGAAGTACCCTTTTATAAGAGAGGTAAGGGTCACTTTAGGAAAAGCATGAAATATTATTTTATTATAAAATAAATTTCGGTTTATAATGGTTTCAAATGGATTTATTTAGATTCAAAGGTGGGTATGGGTCGAAATTATTTCAACAAATTGGTTTTATAAAATTTCAGGTCACCATATTAAGATTATCTTTTAGATTTAACTCTTACTTAAATAGTTTGACTTTAACCACGTCTTCATGTATTCATACACTATATGGTTAATAAAAATACTATAACCGAGAAATAGAACCTAGAGTGGTTAATTAATGATATATATATCATTATTTATGTCCTTTGGATGAACCATATATTTTTAGGAGTATTATATCATTTAATAAAATTGTATTTGTTTTAAAAACTCATTTATATCAGTTTTGACAAAATTTAGTAATTGATTTTTTGAAGTCCTAAATACTTTATTACATAGAATAAAATTCATTTAATCAACCCTAAATTTTTATATTAACCTATTAAATTTTTGGAATTCATCAAAAGTCTCAATTTACATTTATTTGGATATTTATAATATCAATTATTTTAATCATTCATTAATAAGGTCATTACTGCATCATCATTGTGTCATAAATAAATTTAATTATTTAATGTATAAAATTTTTAAATAAAATATAATTATGTAGTAAATAGTCTTAAATTTCTGACGAATATTTATAATAGATTTATCTTATGTATAATCTTATATTAAAAATGTTTTAGTTATGAAAATTTGAATGAAACACTTTTAACTCTTCTTTAAATAAAATAAGAATAAATTTCCTAATCTAATCGAAGTGGATCAAAAAGGATCATATTTTATTCCTAAGGTTTATTTAGGTCTAAATAGACTTATACAATAGAATTAGGACATGTTTTAGGGTAATTATAATATAATTTTTACCTTTAATTACCCTATATACTTTTAACCTTGGTAAATTAATGTTAAAAGTTACTATTCACCAAATATTATTTTCATCTTATTGAACCACATTTTACTTACAAATGTCAACCGTGTCTCTTAGATCTTGGAAATTCAATTCATAGAATTGGTAAAATTATGTTTTACGAAAATTTGTAAATGTGCCTAGAAGGTGGGTAAAAGACGGTAAAAAGTTTATTAAAATTTTATATATCCAATCTTATTATAAAATGAAGCCAATTAATTACATTTGACTAATATAGGTATTATCTATATATTTTTACTTAAAATAATTTTAAATAAAATAAGTTATTATTTAAATAAAAATTCGGTTTTAAACAAAAAACGCAGTGTTTTCACTATTCATCAAAAGATGAAAGTTATCAGAAAAATGCCAAAAATTTGTCCAAACTAAATTTTTACATCCCGATTCTAAAGAAGAATTTAATTTCATCATATTGAGTATATAAATGTGTAAATAATTGGATTTAGACAGGGTTCTCCATTAAAAGGCGGAAAAACTGCATTTTTTTTAAAAATACCACTTTTATCTGAAAAATTGAATTTGTCCACATATTATTTCTAATAAACATAAAATAAGAATGTTAAAAATATATGGGATACATATAAAATTCAAAATGTGGTTATTACTATTCATAACTGCTTTCTAAACGGCTAGTTTGATAGGTTGTGGTGCGCTAGAACTCGGTGTTGCATACATCGCACGCTATTGTCCTCAATATCATTTTTAAACACTTTTAAAGGGAAGTGAGAACCCTTGAAGCAGTACAAATTAAGCCTCAAAAGATATGAAATTTTTTTTGAATAACAATTTGATCTGATTAGAATCAAACACCCTAATCATTATCTAGGGATGCTTGGGGCATTACATTCTTCCCTCCTTAAATAAATTGCATCCTCGCAATTTTAAATTGTTCTTAGTAAATAAATGGTTAAAAAATATAAAATACCATTGTGGATAACACACATCAGAAACAGGGTTTATAAAATTTAGTCTTAATAAGAAGGAAAGGGAAATGAAAAAGTCATCACCAAATTGGGATTTTGAATAGGAGAACATTGGTGGAAATTATAATTGGAGGGAAAACGTAAATATTTATAGGGAGTGATTGAGGTCATTAATCACAAATAGGTGAATAGAAAATTGAGAGCCTCATGGTCATACATATATGATGAATAACGTAAGGTATTAGGATAACACATTTTTTGGTTTAAGATCATTTCCCTATGGTTTAAGAATTAATTTTTTCATAGAATAATAAGAAATAAAAACACTTCATAAGTAGAATTCCATCTTTTAACTACTTTCTACCACAAACTCATCTTTCACTGCAAACGATGAGTAATCAAGATGACTTGGTCACACCTGATTCGCTAGAATCAACTTATAGAGAATCAAATAATCCAAAAATGAAAAACTATATATTTCCCTTGACTTAAGAGAATAACCAAACCCAAAATGGTTAGTACAATATCTGGTGATCCCCAGAAAGGATAATCCTTTAGAGAAAGAAATGAAAATTTTAATTTCTAAAATTAATCCAATAACACACAATGTTTAATAAATACCATTCAATAAAAATTTTTCCTTAAAATCATTAAATATAATCCAAACTAATATTGAATGCCAAAACTTAGAAGAATTTGATTACGTAGTCTTCCACGTTAAGTTGTATCTCCAAATAATATCAAATACTCTTAAAGTCACATACATAAAAGTAATTAACCTAATCACATATTTTCTATGATATGTTAATCATTTCCATAAATTACCCAAATCGGTATAAATCTACAATAAAATGATAGATAAAAATCCACCGTTACTACTTAAATGAAATCCAATAGTATTCTATTTTCCATAGGCATATAGGGTTCCCAACAGAGCGAACGTCTTCCAAAATAACATTTATCCCTTAGTCAAAAAATCATTCTCATACACTAAGGATATAAATTTGATAAAAAATATGATCCAAAGTCAAATTATTATGGATCAATATAATCATTTAACAAAAAATAATTAGTCACACTAACTAGGGACTTCACGTAGTCTAGTGGTAGGTGATAAATTCCAGCCACACTTTGGTTGTGGGTTCAATTCTCATAGCCTTGTCCGATGCAGCAGGTTGTCACACGATATTCATGTTTTCCATTTTCAAAAACTATATGTTATAACATTCCCAAAATGAGATAAATTCCTCAAAATATCCATAACATAATTTAACCACAAATGTTATCGCACACCTCACATTTTCATCCTAAAAATTAATAACATGTAATTGACCCAAATTTAAGGATCATATAAACCCAAATGGTTATTTATAACTATATCGAAAAAAGAAAATATAATTCTTCATCGAATAGATTTTTCACATAACAAACTATAGGGTTACACATATAAGAGATAAGACTTCGAAATTAATATCATAAACAATGATCACTAATACTTTTCAACATCTTTCCTTCCATTTATTTCCACATAGGTTCTTCCTTGAACAAGAGGTAATCCTATAGAATAGGGCATTGACTCAGGAAATTCCCATGTCCCCTACATTTACAAAAAAAGAATGTAAATGGATTCTTGGGGTCATTTTTATTTTCTTCCATAGTACCTTTAATGTTTCCTCAGAAATTCTTTACTTCATGTCCTTATTTCCCACACATAAAGCATTTATTTATTCCATTGAGACACTTTCCTGGGTTTTTCCTTCCACATTTCCTGAATTATGGAAATTGAGCTTTCTTTTCTCCATGCTCTCCACTTTTGGAGCGCTTATCATTCACCGTATTTCTCTTCTTTGTTGAGTCCGGGAGTAGGTTAATATATATGTTATTTGTCATATTTTTGGAGAACTAATTCTGCATGAACACAATGTCTTTTACTACTATAAACATTCCATTTTGTTGCTCATTTCCACCACCATTCCCACCTTGTACATCATGTTCAGTGTTACTATGACTTCCTTGGAATCCATCCATTGACTAAAACCAGAAATCATTGTGTGATTAACAGTTGTAATAAAATCATTTATAGAATATCATGACACCATATTTTCAATCTAAAACACCTTATGATTAACCAAGGTTATTTATTCTCATCTTATATTAAAATCCTTCAAAACAGTTTGTAAATAAAATGTGAATTATCCTAATCATATCCCCTAGGAGTGTCGTAACCAAGAGTGCAGCAAGTCCCGTTGTCATGTACCAGTTCATGTTCGAGTCTTTCTCAAAGTGGAGTTTTCAGGTTTTACCCATAGGTATATCTATCCCAGAGCCGCCTCTACCTACTTGTATCTAGACGGGGACTTATTTCTTGGAAAACCCACATAATGTTTACATTACCAAAATTTTTGGATGTTCTTCTATACTAATACCCAAAGTCTATCTTAGGGTAATGTTCTCTAATTATAGTTTTTCTAAATCTATTTTCCATGGTTTGTAATATTCTTATTTTGATACCAACTATAATGCCCCGACCCCAGTTACCCAGATTCGGTTCATTATTACATAACATTGGCATGATACAAGGAATCATGTCCTGAAAGACCGATCATATTAGTAGCCATTGTAGTAATAGATACATACATAATTTTTACATTACATCATGAAAAAAAGTGTGTCCCCTTTGAACACACTCATATCCTTCACCCTATCCCTATAGGTTAATCATAATATACTTCTTCACATCCTGGGAATAAGAAATCAAAAGGGGTGAGCTCAGATGCTCTGTAAGGATAACAATATAGAAGAAACATTCATAAATAAGAATAAACATTTATGACAATGTATAAGACTAAATCAAAAACCTATTAAAACATAAACTTTAGCACAATATGGAAAATAAAAATAATTCCATTTACATATTCACATGAATATTATACTAGTCTAATAATCACATGTAATATCAATATCTAATTTCGTAATGATGGAATGCATAATTTCGGACATTATAACCCGATAGTCAAGGCCCTCTGCCAAAACTACAAATAAGATTTTGTCAAAGCCTTGTGCCAAGACACTAGTTCATTCCTCATATGAAGAGGTTGAAACATAATCTAAACATTCGTATTAAAACTATCATACAAAATGTCAATATTTTAACCACAAACCATTAATGAAATAAAAAAAGTACATCCACAGTCAAACGAAACTCATTAAATACAATATAGAAGTTTGTATTATAATAAATTAAACTCAATTGAGAATAATTATGGATATTTACATATATGAAAATAATCATTAAAACTATCTTAGAGTAATATCTCATTTTTCTTGAAAACAATTAAAAGTCTCACTATTTATCAAGAAGCTGTTTAAAATAGATGTTTGAATCAAATATTCCCATACCTCATTGAAAAATTTAAAAGTAATTTTAATTTTAAAAAATTAATTTACATATAAATGAATCCTTAAGACCATCTTTAAAATTTTGACATTAATGAGAATGATTTAGAAGAATCAATATTTAAAACATTTAAATAATATTTTAGTTAGAGTTCCCAACCAAAGGAGAGATGCTTGAATAAAAATAACTGAGGTAATCAAAACAATATAATATCATGATAATAAAGGGATTCATGATATACTCTATCAAAGTACTATATATACACCATATAAAAGTAGATTAGCACATAACAACAAAGAAGTCTCAATGGAATGTAAATTGAGATGAAATCCCTTATATAGATTGTGTCCTTAGGTTAAGGATAAATCAATGACATAATTATGTGTGACAAATATAAATACACTCAATATTATTTTATTTTTTGTGTAAATCAATTAGAGGAAATTTACAAAAATTCTTGTAAAAACAACACCAATGACATCGATGTTTAACTCAATGAATAGAAATTGAGTTAAAATAACTCTTATCAAGTTCATATCGATGACTTAAGAATTTATCAGTGTGTATCAAAAGTATATCCACACAAATGGAAGTGTAAATTACTAAATAAGTTAATAAATAGTGATTTCACACATAATCTTTGAGTAAAATAATCAATGAAGTCTGTGTAAAACCAAATGAGTTGAAATTGAAATTTGAAATTCCCGTACCGATTGGGTAACTTATTAAACATACACCCCATGAAAGAAGGATCATAAAATGATGATGTAAATACCCATAAATTATATTATATTACACAAAGAATACAATCATGGGAAGTATATACACCACACAAAAGGTAATAGTGAAAAAATATTTCTTGAATCTCACAGAAATAAAAGTGAGATGAAAACCCCTTACCTTGTACTTTTCCATAGTAGTGTGTAGGTTTACCTCCTGTATAGTTGTGAAATAATGGTTATTAAATTATAAAATAACCACATACATAAATATGATATCATATATAATCTTCTAATATGTTTTTTTAATGATATTTTAGTGTATCATTGTTTTGGGTGTTAACTGATTTTTTTCCTTAATATGTTTTGTTACATAAGACATGATTTTTCTGGATAAGATGTATTTTATTCGTATCCATAATTATATTAATTTCTTAAACATTATTTTCTAATCATAAAATGAAATTTATTCTTGAATGGTTATGATGTGGTATTAATCTCATCGCGTTCGTGGAGACGGTGATCCGTACGTACGCACGAGCGACAATACCATTCTATTGATGGTGAAATAATATGTAATTGGATGGTATTTAATATATAAAGAATAATTAACATTTTATATTTATTATTTAAATCTATTATACTCATTATTATACTCATCCAAATAATTAACTGTTGAATAACAAACTACACCACGACGTGGAGATGGTAAGCCGTATGTACGCACGTATGGTGACTTTGTCGTTCATAGGATAGATAGAATTATTAATATTGTTGTACCATATTTATAATAACATTAAATAATGTAGAAGATACTGGATTTATTATTTTGGTATGGAATACCAAATAAATAGTATGTGGAAGAAGAAAAGTACAATGAAAGAGGTGATGATATAATTACGTCTTATTCAGGTGCTTCCTTTTGATTTGATCAAAAGGGGACCTTAGGTTCAATTTCTGATCAAATTAAGGCATCTGGGTTTAAGTGAGAGTATTTGGGAGGATATTTGAGTAGGGGTTGGCTGATCCAAATGGATTTGGAGGTGTGATTCTGAGAGAAGGTGAAGTGCCCTTTTATAAGAGAGGTGAGGGTCACTTTAGGAAAAGTATGAAATGTTATTTTATTATAAAATAATTTTCAGCTTATAATGGTTAAAATTGATTTATTCTAATGATAAGGTGGGTATGGGTATAAATTATCTCAACCAATTTGTTTTAGACAAGTGTAGGTTTGCATATTAACTTTATCATTCATATATAACTCTTAGTTAAATAGTTTGACTTTTACCATGTCTTCTTGTATTCTTACACTATATGGTTAATAAACACACTATAAGCTACCAAAATAAGCTCAAGTGGTTCATTAATGATATATATATCATTATATAAGTCTTTTGGATAAACCTTATATTTTTAGGAGTATTATATCATTTAATAAAATAGTGTTTGTTTTATTAACTCATTTATGTCAATTTTGACACTATTTAGTAACTGATTTTTGCTAAAGTCCAAAAAACATGATTACATAGAATAAAATTTCTTTAATCAACCCTAACATGTCCTATTAACCTATTAAATTAGTTTATTTCATCAAAAGTATCAATTTACCTTTACTGGGATATTTATAATATCAATTATTTTAATCTTTCATTAATAAGGTAATTGTTGTATCATCATTGTGTCATAGATAAATTTAATTGTTGAATATATAAATATTATAAATAAATTATAATTATATACGAAATATTATTATCTTTCTAATGAATATTTATATTATAATTTATCTTATTTAGTATCCTAAATTAGAAATATTTTATTTATGAAAATTTGAATTTAACACTTTTAACTCTTCATTAAATAAAATAACAATAAATATCCTAATCTAATTCAAGTGGATAAAAAAGGATCATATTTTATTCCAACGGTTTATTTAGGTCGAAATAAACTTATCCAATATAATTAGGATATGTTTTAAGATAATTATAATAACATTTTTACCATTAATTACCCTATTTACTTTTAACCGTGGTAAATAAAAGTCCAAAGTTACTATTCACCAAAAATTATTTTCATCTTATTTAACAACATATTACTTACTGATGTCAACTGTGTCTCTTGGATTTTTTCAATTCAATTAACATAAGCGGTAAAATTACGTTTTATGAAAATTTGTAAATGTGTCTAGAAGGTGCGTAAAAAACGTTAAAAAGTTCAATAAAATTTTATATATCCAATCTTATTATAAAATGACGCCATTGAATTACATTGGATTAACATAGGTATTATGTATATATTTTGACATAAAATAAATTTAAATAAAATAAATAATTATTTAAATAAAAAATTCAGTTTTAAACAAAAACACATTGTCTTTCACTATTCATCAAAAATTGAAAGTTATCAGAAAAAACAAAAAATTAATCCATACTAAATTATTATGTCCCGCTTCAAAAGAAGAATTTAATCTCATCATATTGAATATATAAAAGTGTCATGTATTGGATTTATAAAGGGTTATCCATTAAAATGTATAAAAACATCATTTTTTAAAAAAAAACTTCTTTTATCTGAAAAATTGAATTTGTTCCTATATTATGTAAAAGAAACACAAAAGATAAATGTTAAAATTATATTGGATATATATAAAATTACAAATTTGGTTATTAATATTCATAACCGCTTTCTAAACGTCTAGTTTGATAGGTCGTGGTGCGCTTGAACTCGGCATTGCATATATCGCACACTATTGTATTATTCAAAGAAAAGCATACCGTGGAAGCTTGGGTGATACAAAATTAATGTGATTTTTGTCTAAATTTTACTTCATTGATACAAACACTACGGGAAAAATGGGTATTTGCGACGGGTTATTTGCGACGGGGAAAAATCCCGTCGCTAAAAGCCCCGTTAAAAACTTATTTGCGACGGGGGTATTTGCCCGTCGCAAATATGTAGCCTTTTGCGACGAGATTGCTTTCCCCGTCGCAAAAGAACTGGTGCGTTTGCGCGCCAAATCGCGGGAAACATATTTGCGACGGGCGGTTATTGCCCGTTGCAAATAACCGGCGGCAGTAAAAGGTATTTGCGACGGGCATATTCCCCCGTCGCAAATAGTATGTCTGCAGGTGGTTATTTGCGATGGGTCCCGTCACAAATAACTATTTAACCGTTGACTGTAATAAATGATGGCTAAGGTATTTGCGACGGGCACCGTCGCAAATAATATTATTTGTGACGGGTAGCCCGTCGCAAATGGACCCGTCGCAAATAATCTAACCTATAAATACCCCCATCCGTTATTTTCAATTCATTCTCAAACTTCATCTTCTTCTTCTCTCAAAATTCTAGTTCTAGAGTTGAGCGTTTCTCAAGTTTAGTTTTTTTCTTCGGAGTTGATTTTGAAGTTTTCAAGAACGATCAGAGATCAACCTCAGATCAATTTTTCAGGTATTTATATTCAATTTAATTTAATATTTATTTTAAATTTTTTATTAGTTTCAATTATTATTAATTAGTTGTAATTTAATTATGTTTACATTATTTTGTTACTTAATAAATTTAAATTATTAGTATAGTTCATAGTTAATGGTAATTAGGAATAATTAATAATAATTTTTAATAATTAAGAATAAATATTAATAATTAGTAATAAATACCAATAATTAGGAATAATAACATTATTACATTATTAGTATATTTTATTATTAATATTAAAATAATATAATTTTTTCTATTATTTATACAATTCTCTTTTCATCTGTGTGTTTTCTGTCTCCATATGTATTATTTGTATGTGGAGACAGAAAACACACAGATGAAAGGAGAATTTTATATAATATAGAAAATTATATTATTTTAATATTAATAATAAAATATACTAATAATGTAATAATGTTATTATTCTTAATTATTGGTAATTATTCATATAATTAGTAATAATTAGTAATATTTAAAAATAATTAGCAATAATTAGGAATAATTACCAATAATTAGGAATAATTATCAATAATTAGCAATAATTGCCAATAATTAGGAATAATTACCTATAATTACCAATAATTACCGATAATTACCGATAATTAGTAATAATGAGTAATAATTAGGAATAATTTGTAATAATTACCCATAATTAGTAATAATTACCAATAGTTACCCATAATTACCGATAATTAGGAATAATTAGTAATAATTAGGAATAATTTTTAATAATTACCAATAATTAGTAATAATTACCAATAATTACCCATAATTACCGATAATTACCAATAATTAGAAATAATTACCAATAATTAGGAATAATTAAAAATAATTAGAAATAATTACCAATAATTAGTAATAATTACCAATAATTACCAATAATTACCAGTAAATAGAAATAAATAGTAATAATTAGTAATAATTAGGAATAATTACCAATAATTAGTAATAATTAGTAATAATTACTAATAATTAGTAATAATTAGTAATAATTAGTAATAATTACCAATAATTAGTAATAATTAGTAATAATTAGTAATAATTAGTAATAATTAGTAATAATTGCCAATAATTAGTAATAATTACCAATAATTAGTAATAATTAACAATAATTAGTAATAATTAGTAATAATTAGTAATAATTACCAATAATTAGTAATAATTAACAATAATTAGTAATAATTAGTAATAATTACTAATAATTAGTAATAATTAACATTAATTAGTAATAATTACCAATAATTAGTAATAATTATCAATAATCAGTAATAATTACTAATAATTACCAATAATTAGTAATAATTACTAATAATTACTAATAATTAATAATAATTAATAATAATTAGCAATAATTAGCAATAATTACCGATAATTACCAATAATTAGTAATAATTAGTACTAATTACCATTAATTAGTAATAATTACTAATAATTACAATTAATTAGTAATAATTACCAATAATTACCAATAATTAGTAATAATTAATAATAATTACCAATAATTAGCAATAATTACCGCTAATTACCAATAATTAGTAATAATTAGTACTAATTACCAATAATTAGTAATAATTACTAATAATTACCATTAATTAGTAATAATTAGTAATAATTAGTAATAATTACCAATAATTAGTAATAATTACAAATAATTATTAATAATTACCAAAAATTAGTAATAATTAACAATAATTAGTAATAATTAATAATAAATAGTAATAATTAACAATAAATAGTATTAATTAGTAACAATTACTAATAATTAGTAACAATTAGTATTAATTGTTAATAATTAACAATAATTACTAATAATTAACAATAATTAGTAATAATTAACAATAATTAGTAATAATTACCAATAATTAGTAATAATTACCAATAATTAGTAATAATTACCAATAATTAGTAATAATTACCAATAATTAGTAATAATTATTAATAATTACCAATAATTAGTAATAATTACCAATAATTACCAATAATTAGTAATAATTAGTAATAATTAAAAATAATTTCCAATAATTAGTAATAATTAGGAATAATTACCAATAATTAGTAATAATTACCAATAATTAGTAATAATTAGTAATAATTAACAATAATTAGTAATAATTGACAATAATTAGTAATAATTCACAATAATTAGTAATAATTACCAATAATTAGTAATAATTACCAATAATTAGTAATAATTAGGAATAATTAGTATTAATTAGTATTAATTAGTAATAATTAACAATAATTAGTAATAATTAACAATAATTAGTAATAATTAATAAAAATTAGTAATAATTAACAATAATTAGTAATAATTACCAATAATTAGTAATAATTACCAATAATTAGTAATAATTACCAATAATTAGTAATAATTAGTAATAATTAGTAATAATTACCAATAATTAGTAATAATTACCAATAATTAGTAATAATTACCAATAATTAGTAATAATTACCAATAATTAGTAATAATTAGTAATAATTACCAATAATTAGTAATAATTAGTAATAATTGTCAATAATTAGTAATAATTATCAATAATTATTAATAATTACCAATATTTAGTAATAATTACCAATAATTAGTAATAATTACCAATAATTAGTAATAATTACCAATAATTAGTAATAATTACCAATAATTAGTAATAATTACAAATAATTACTAATAACTACCAATAATTAGGAATAATTACCAATAATTACCAATAATTACTGGTAAATAGTAATAATTAGTAATAATTAGTAATAATTAGGAATAATTACCAATAAATAGTAATAATTTCCAATAATTAGTAATAATTAGTGATAGTTAGTAATAATTACTAATAATTACCAATAATTAGTATTAATTACCAATAATTAGTAATAATTACCAATAATTAGTAATAATTAGTAATAATTAGTAATAATTACAAATAATTAGTAATATTCACCAATAATATTAGTATTATGAAAATAAAAAAAAATTATATAATATTAAAATTATCAATATTTGTAACAGGTTTTGTTTTATTCTCAACATATTTATTTCTTAAATGGTCAATTTTTAGGTCTATCTCAATAAAAAGTTTGCTTCAGTCGTGTATGATGTAAACTCTATAATTATCCTAGCTTGAGTGTTTTTTCTAACAAATTATTCAAAACCAGTAATGCTTTTATATTTTATAGAAAAATATGGAACAACGAGGTCGTCAACAATAATTATTAGGTGACCGCATATGGATAAATCAACGTAGAAATCCAAACATTTCTGGTTTAAATCCAGTATATGTAGAGGGCGTGGAGACTTTTTTATCATTTGCGGCATCAAATCCAGAATTTGTTTCAGAAGGCAAAATAAAATGCCCTTGCAGAAAATGTGCATTGAGAACGTTTGACATGTTTGACAAAGTGGAGGAACATCTCTGGCGTTTTGGTTTTCAACCATATTATGTTTTTTGGTATCAACACGGTGAACGCAGTTCCAGAGCAGGTGATACCAACTTGATTCTGGATCCATCCCGGTTTCTAGATTTAGTACATGATGTTGCAGGTTCATCTGTTCAACATACAGAAACTCTGGCTAATATAGCTTCAACTCCTGAGTTGGCACCGTCTGAATTTTATGAGTTGTTGAGGTCTGCTAAGGATGCATTATATCCTGGCTGCAATATGAGAAAATTAGAAGCATTTGCAAAATTTATTACTATCAAATCAGATAACAGAATGTCAAACACCTGTTTTGACCAGATATTTTCTTTGCTTAAAACACTGTTACCCGAAGGAAATTTTTTTCCTGCAAATTACTATTAGAGTAAGAGGCTGGTTCGAAATTTGGGACTTACTTGTCATAAGATTCATGCATGTTCAAATGACTGCATTTTATATTCTGGGGAAAATGAGTCGTTGGATAGTTGTCCCACACGTGGGCAAGTGAGATATAAAGAAGGACAACACGGGAAGTCTGGTTTGATTCCTGTAAAACAGTTGAGATATTTTCTGCTTACATCTCGATTTCAGCGTTTATTCATGTCTAAGAATACTGCGACAATGATGTCATGGAATAAAGAGAATATTTCAACCGATAAAATCTTGAATCATCCAGCTGATGGTGATTCATGGAAACGTTTTGATAGAGTGCATCCATCCTTTTCTTTAGAAGTTATAAATGTTCGACTGGGCCTTTCCACTGATGGTTTCTGTCCGTTTGGATCTTATGGTAGTCAATATTCAAGTTGGCCTATTTTAACTCCGTACAATTTACCTCCATGGATGTTGATGAAGGAGCCATATATCTTTTTGAATTTACTAATTCCAGGACATCTGAAGAAAAATATTGATGTTTATTTGAAACCATTGATTGATGAATTAAATTTATTGTGGATTACTGGTGTCAGTACATATGATGTTGCAATGAAACAGAATTTCATACTGAGAGCAGCATTGATGTGGAAAATTAGTGACTTCACGGCTTATGGGATGTTATCTGGCTGGAGTACACATGGTCAGAAATCATGTCCTTAATGTATGGGAGAGAACAAAGAATTAATGCTCATTCATGGAAAGAAACCTTGTTATTTTGACTGTCATCGAAGATTTCTTCCAGCTGATCATCCTTTTCACAGAAACAGATCTCATTTCAGAAAAGGAAAAGTTGAAAGAGATAGATCTCCAAAAATGTTATCAAGTTCAGAGTTAAAATCAGTTTTATTTTCATTACCTCCCATCTCTTTTGGTCCCACAATAAACCAACAGAAAATTTATGGTTTTGGGAAAGAACACAATTGGATTAAACATAGAATATTTTGGGATTTTCCATATTGGTCTGATTTGTTGGTCTGACACATGTTAGATTTCATGCATATTCAGAAGAACTATTTTGATAATTTGTTTCATACAGTTTTGGATACGCCAGGAAATAGCAAAGACAATGTAGATGCACGTTTAGATCTTGCCCAAATTTGCAGGCGTTCAGAATTGGAACTGTTTGAGAATGTCAGAACAGAAAGGTTATTGAAACCAAAAGAAGCTTATACACTGTCTAAAGAAAACCGTTTATTATTTTGTCAGTGGATTGAATATTTGAGACTTCCAGATGACTGTGCTTCCAATTTGGGTATATGTGTAAAGAATTGTCATATTACTGGATTAAAAATCCATGATTGTCATGTTATAATGGAAAGACTTCTACCCATTGGATTAAGAGGTCTGTTGAATTCTGTGATTTGGTATTCCGTAATAGACATGTCTTATTTTTTTCGGAAATTTGTGCGGCTACAGCAGATTATGATGCTCTAGGCAAACTTGAAAAAGATGTTGTTGTAATTATATGTAAACTAGAAAAAATATTTCTGCCGTCTTTCTTCGACTCAATGGAAAATTTGATGTTACATTTTCCATATGTAGCCAAATGTGGAGGTCTAGTACAGTTTCGATGGATGTACCCATTTGAAAGATGCATGCCAAAATTGAAAAGAAAAGTAAGTAATAAAGCATCTTTTGAAGGATCTATTGTAGAAGCTTATTTGCAAGAGGAAATATCTTTTTTCTACTCCCATTATTTTGAATCTGAGTATCCTTCAAAACACAACCGAATGGGACGGAACGAGAGGAATATTGATGAAATCGACAATCAATTATCTGTTTTTAACCAGCCAGAGCTTGGTTTTGGTGGAGTTTGTGAACGCTGGCTTTCAGATGATGAACATCATAGAGCTCATACATATGTTCTGCTCAAATGTGAAGAGATGACATCAGTTGTACTGTAAGTGTTTATATCACTTATTCTATCATTTATGTTATAGTAAATAACTTTGGTTTTTATAGGTTGTATGATAATCATATCAAGAAACAAATTCCACAAATTACAGCAGCTGCTCTCGAAGAACGTCGACTAAAAAATTTCTCTCAGTGGTTTCAAAAACTGGTAACATAAATTCTTTATCTTTTAGCAACTCATTCAATGTATAGTTTAATATATTGATAATTATTTCACAAATTTTCAGGTGTCTCGACATGCTGCTAAAATTGAAAAACGGCTGTGCGTATTGAGTAACCCCCCTTCCAAACTTGTTAAAACTTATAATGCATATGTGGTGAATGGATTTCGATTTCACACACATGCGTATGCGGAATCGAAAAAAATTGAACAGTGGAGTTAGTTTGAGAGGATCTCATCATCGAGAAAATGAAGTTGACTTCTATGGCATATTTGATGAAATCATTGAACTCTGTTATCTTGGAAGACATTACATAACCGTGTTCAAATGTCTGTGGTTGGATACAGAGAGAGGCGTGCGTGTTCATCCGACTCATGGAATCATCGATATTAAATTTAAAAGTGTTCTCACAGTAAATGAACCATTCTTATTGGCTCAACAGGCACATCAAGTTTATTACACAAAGTACTGTGCTACATCAAGTGACTTGACTGATTGGTGGAGTGTAATAAAAATCAAAGTTCGAGACAATCAGTTTAGTCAAAGTGAATGTTCTTTCACTGATGTGCAATGAATTGAAGTTTTTCAAGAGAGTACTCAAAATCAATCTTTTTTACAAAGAGACATGAGTATCGATGACGACACCCCACATTTAAGAGTCGGTGATGACGATGATGTTAATGATGTCACATATGAATTTGAAATGGTAAGAGATGAAACAACTGTAACTCGAATGGATATCGATGATGTTGAGGAGAAATATGAAGATGACATTGACATATATGAAGATGATGATGAAGATGAACACTGATAGAATTCCATGGTATTTATATACAATCATAATATGTATATATGTATATATAATAGTAATTATCAATTATTTGCTAACAACATTAACATTTTCTATTTCAGATGGACGACGCCACATTTCGTGAGTTGGCAGATGCTGACCCATCTTTCGATGCGGATGAGTTGCTGGCAGATGACCCTCAACCTGCAGGCGCTCCAGGGAGTACGTGGAGGGGGCGTGGTCTTGCACGATTGATGATTCCTTACCCCGTCCCCAAGCGACGTCCACGTCTTGGGTTTGATCCACGCACATAGAGGTGTGATAACCTGTGTGATAACCAGTGGATTTGACTAAGATTTCATTAATCTATTCACATAATAAATGTTTATTATTTTTACAGTTTTCCGCATATAGCAGTCGGACAGGGCAGTGCTATTTTGAGCAACTATTTCTCTCAGCCGTGGACCACATGGGAGCAGATTCCCATTGATGTGCAGCAGACCATGTTCGGCCATTGGTTGGTACGTACGTAAATAAATAATTTTTATTTTGAAAATTATTTCATTTCTAACTTGATATTTTGATTTATTTGTAGGGTTTATGGTATCCGATCGAGGATACCATGCGTGATGCCATCCACAAGGCATGGGAGGTGGCCATGCGTGATCACCTTCGTCATTTTTTGCACAATTTAAGAAAAGCTTCCATGAAGAAAGAAGGGGTGTCAGATTTTGACGAGTCATGTGGAGCACACCGACCAGAGTACATTTCATCCCATGTATGGGATGGATTATGTGCGCACTGGTTGAGTGGTGCCTTTCAGAGGAGATCATCGGTGGGGAGGCAGAATCGGGGGAGACAGGAGGTGACTAATCGAGCTGGGAGTCATTCTTTCAGTACTCATAGACAGCATCTGGTACGTACATTATTTATAAATATTTTATATAACTATAAATATTAACAGTTTATTTTTTATTCTTATAGGCTGTCGAGCACTCTGATATTACGGAGTACGACGTATATCGGAGGATGTATAGTGATCCTACTACTGGGGAGCTCAGAGGTGATCGTCAGCATCACATCGTGGTTAGTATTATTTGTTTTCAAGTTTAAAAATTAACTGCATATAATATATTCACAATTTTAATTTTAAATTGCAACTACAAGAGTCATATAAGGCCGCATCGTCATAGGCCCGGCCTGAGAGTCAGGCCAAGTCATCAGATCAGACCACTGGCCGTTAGTTTGATGAGGCGGCATGGTTGCAGGCCACCCAGTATGCCTTCGAGAAGGGACGGGTAGTTGGTATCAACTCTCGACTGACTCTCGGAGATTATTATGGCAGTGCTGCAATGTCGGCGTCCAGCTCGAGAGGAGCTCATGCATCTTCTTCTGCTACACAGTATGAGGATCAGTTGTGATCTCAGACTGCACTGATAGAGAGTCTCCAACAGGAGCAGGAGCAGATGCGTCAGCAGAATGATGAGGAGCGTCGACGCCAGCAGCAGTTGTACGAGGAGCAGACGAGTCGGTGGCAGCAGCAGCATCAGGAGCAGATGGAGTACATGCACCGACTCACTCATGCTTTAGGGATGGATTTTCCTCCACCACTATCTACAGATCCCCCCTCCCCCTCCCCCCTACTTTAGATTAGAGTTTGTTTTTATGATATAAAATTTGTGAAATCAAAATATGATTTTTTTCTATTCATAGTTTATGTCTCATTATAAAATATTAATAATATTATATTTTGAAATAACAATATTAATATGAATAATAATATTATTTATATTTTATAATATTAAATTATATATATATATATTAAAATTTTATAATATTATAATTTAATTATATTTTTTTTGTAATACTTGAATTATTTTAATATTTGAATGTAAAATAATTCTATTATTTTTATATTAATTAAAATAACTTATTAATATTTTTTTATTTATCAATTATAATTCTAATATTATTATATTAATTAAATCATTTATTAATATTCTATTATTTTTTATTTTTGAATTATATTTCTATTATTATTATATTAATTAAAATAATTTATTAATAATTTATTATTTTTATTTGAGAATTATAATTACATTATGATATTAATTAAAATCATTTATTAATATTTTATTATTTTTTATTTTTGAATTATTATTGGATTATTATTATATTAATTAAAATAATTTATTAATAATTTATTTATTTTTATTTTTTTATAGTATTTGCGACGAGATACTATTCCCGCCGCAAATAGTATTATTATTATATGCGTTAAAATAATTTATTGATAGTTTTTTTATTTTTTTTAAATAGTTTTTGCGATGGGTCCCGTCGCAAAAACTATTTGCGGCGGGCCCGTCGCAACAAGTACTTGCGACGGGCCCGTCGCAACAAGTACTTGCGACGGGGCCCATCCCCATTACTATTTGAAAAGTTTTTACAAATATACGGAGTACTATTTGCGACGGGAAAAATCTTCGTCGCAAAAAAAAGGCTTTAGCGACGGGCCCGCCGCAAATAATTGTTGTTGTGACACCGTTTTCAGCAACGGGCCATTTGCGACGGCACCCCGTCGCAAAAAGCCATTTGTGACGGGATCCTGTCGCAAATGACCCGTCGCAAATACCATTTTTTCTAGTAGTGAAATGATATGTTATGTACCCAAATTATTTTATGAGGTGTGTATAAAACCCATTTTTAGTGAACCATAATGAATTTAATTATTGTCATGATATATTATGTTTTATTTAATTTGATTACATCGTGGTTATTATTATTCAATGTCACCAAAGCGGTAATTGTTTTGTGATAAAACCTCATCGTTTTTCATAATTAGTTCTTTTTATGCTTTCGATGATGAAATATTATGATCCATATATATATAAACTTGTGAAATTTATTCTAATTTGTTTATTTCACAAAAATTAGATGTTTTCCATTAATTTTCCTATATATATATATTGAAGATCTCATCAGAATATTTTTATGAGAAAAGTTTCTTTACTTATCTCTTTGATTGAAAAGAATTTTTCATCGAAAACATTGATGTTTAAATTTTTTTAATTTTTTTCAAAACTATTAAAATGATCTATAATGGAATTTTTTTAAAAAAATTTACATTCTAAATAATTTTTTTGAGTAGATTATTTTTCCAATATTCTTAAAAATTCCAATTTTTATTTTACAAAAAATTTGAATGGATTTATTATTTTAACACGTATGAAAAGAATATAATTTCACAATATTATGACCTTTATCTTATATGAATCATAACTTTTAATTTTTCATTTTTATTTTCAATGAAAATTATTTTTACATTTTGTAACGTTTTAATATTTTTTCATTAATGAGGGAAGGATATTTTCCCCTAAGAAATGTTGAAAAATGATTCTTTACGTTTCTAATATAAGTTATCACATTAATTCCAATGAAAATGATCTGAAAATTATTTTATGAATGATTAGTTTTAAGATGTTATTTTCAATGAAAATATATTTTACATATTAAATTGTCCAATTGATATTTCAAAATAAATTTCCATTAAATATGGAATTCTTTGATGTTACTTATGATTTTACTAGGGATATGATCATGTATTCCATTATTATTATTTATCCTGATGGTGTATTTTTATGATGAAAAGGTGTTTGTTATCCCAGTCATATTTCATGGGTTATTCATTTTACAAATATATTTTTAGGGAACTTGTTTCCTTTCCATAGGTTAATCCTGATTCAAAGATATTGTTAGGAAACCCATTTCAATTCCATGGGTTAACCATGTCTAAATGGGATTTTTATAGAAATTGTTTATTTTTCATGGTTTATTTTTGTTGCAAAGATATTGTTATAGAACTTGTTTCTTTTCTATGGGTTAATCATGATTCAATGATATTTTTATGGAATCCATATCATTTCAAGGACTAAATCATGTGTCAATGATATTTTCATGGAACCCAATCCTTTTCCCTAGGTTAAAATTCTTTCCATGAAATTGAAATGGAAACCATTTGTTTTCAATGGATTAAATTTTTTTTAAAGATATAATTAGAGAATAATTTTCTTTTCAATGGGTCAACCATGTTTCAATGAGATTAATATGGAACCCATTTCTTTTCTAAGGCTTAATTATGTCTCAAATAGATCATTATGGAACCTATGTATTTTCTATGGGTTAATCAACATATGAATAGAATAATGATATTTTATGAGTTTTATGATGAAATATATTCTATATGTACTTTATTCATGTTTTGGTTCTTGGAAATTTCTTATAGAATGGGTTTAGTTAAATAGAACATGGTGAGCTCATTATATAATATCTTATGGGTGATCCAAGAATGTATCCAATTCATTTTTTAATGATTATGATCTCAAAATAATATATATTTTTAAATATTACATATGGTTATTCCAATTGTATGGGGTTGTTAGGGGTTAAAGGGTTATGATTTTTTAAGATATTAATACATTTTATCAATGCTCACAATGGGTATATAATATTTCTTATAATCAAGAGAGATAACCCACATCTCATGATTATTGATTATAATTAATCATGATCTTTTTAATGAATTATTCCATGTTTTTATGTTTTATTATCATGTTATTTATGATTATGAATATTATTTTTTATACAAATTCACATTGATTCCATAATAATACCCTTATTCTTTAATTATGACCCCTTATTACATTCAATTGCTAATGATTATGTTTACCCTCGTTACGTTTTTTTCCCTACAATTATTATGTTCCATTTTCCATAATTTATAAATATTGTGGGTTAACATATTATGTATTGATTTTTTCTCTAATGGATCATGATAATGTCATAATGTGGAATATGAAATGATGGGTAAATTGTGAGGTGATGTTCATATTTATGAACTATTTGTCTATGAATCCATGATATTAAGAGTTTTTTCTAATTATTTAGAACTCTAAAAAAATTCTATTGAGTGTTTTAGGGATCAAAAAATTAATGTTTACATTTTATGGTATGGATGGAGATAATTTGGTCACCTTCATCGGTCTCAGATACTGATATGTAATGATCATGTTTTTAAAACTGGATCTAGTAGTGCATGTTTTGGAATAGTATATAAATTTTTATCATCTTAAATTAATATTTCTAAATGGGGTTTTAAATTAAATATTAATCCCATTAATCTTTGAATTTGTATTTTATATTTATTTCAAAAAATAAAGGGATGTTGTTTTTTACATGAAAACAATTATTAAATTTTTGTTAATATTTTTATCTTACACTATAACTTTTTCTTACATAAACATCATTTCTATATAGGATTCCATTATAGTTAATTATTTTACATATAATTTTTTGAAAACCTCATTTAAATCCATTGAAAAGATTTTTGGAATACATTTTTATCTTTTTTTCAATACATTAAGAAATGATTTAATAATGTTCTTATAATATATACTAATCTATTTTATCCTCTAATTTCTAAAATATGGAAAATTTCTTAAAAAATGTAATTTATAATGGACTTATGGCCTCTTTTGATCCATTAATGAATTATAGTTTATACCATATTTTATTTCCTTCAATTATTCTATGTTCAGTCCCATTCTTGTGATAATTTTGGTAGTCACTCTACATCATTACACATTCCTTATATATGTACTTCATAATCAATTTTTAATATCATGGAAAAACACTTAAATATTTATACTAAATTGATATTTTACTATCAACATACCATTTCTATATATGGTATTAGATAATGAAATCTTATAATGAAAGTTTTTTCACTGACTGTGGAAATGTTAATTTTTTTATCCTGGATTTAATGCACATATTTATTGATTTACAAAGAATATTGATTGTATATTTTATTATTTATTATATACATTAGTAATGAATTAATCTCATGTATGTGGTAGTAGGGACACATGTATTGATAATACCTTGGTTGATCGACAATTCGCATGAGATAGAAAGATGGATATATTAGTTTGGAGTTTGTTTTATAACAACCCAAATATTAAAATATCTTCTCACAAGGTCATGATAGTAGGATTAATGATTTCTTGTCATGTTTTCTTGATATAAGGATTGTGAATGTATAGAATTATACATTTCATTCATTTATAATACAATTATTAATATCCACATTATTTATATATTGAAATTACCCAATTTTGTATTTCGAGCTGAAGATGTTAATTGTGTGACCTGATTTTTTATTATGCACCCTACTGTACTGATTATACCTGAGAGATTAATGTTGAAATAATTATTAATTAGCATATTTTATAGACTTTTATATTGTTTCTATATCCAAAAGATATGAATAAAAAATTCTAGAAGGATTTTCATGGATGTAATAATGTTTTTATAATTGTATTTTTAATATTTCCAATGTAATATGTATGTCATATATGTATCTAGTCTGATGAAATTAGATAATTGTTCAATCCATGGTGATGTATTCCCCTGTATCATATACCAATATAATAAATACATACTTTATATATGCTATTGGAGTTTGAGTTATTACACCTTAATCACTAAATGTTTAATATATCCCAAAATCCCATGGATTCCCACATAGGTTTGTTCAACACCAAAATGGAATTAACATCCTCAGGAGAAACCACCAATAATAAACAATCATCTAGGCATTGATATGATGTGTCAACCCATAATGGATTTCAATAAATCACTTAAACAAAGAACAGTATAATAATAATTAGATAATCTTGAATAAAAATATCTAAATAATTATTTATCAAAAAACTATTGTCATGTTGAATAGAATTCCACAAACAAATTACATATAAAAACACAATATATTATTTCGCCACATCAAATAACATAACCCTCTATCATGTGTTACAAATAATTACACAAATTATATAAATTGCATGTGAACCCAACATGCCATGTATAATTCATGGTGACAAGCCACTTGCCACTCAACACCAAGAGAAACACGATAAATAATGATCTCAAATAACCCCATAATAATTGAAAAAATATCCCAATTATATTTTGGAATCCATGAATTGAAATATCACAACCCTTTTAACATATAATTCACACTAGAATCATATTTAAGGATTTAACTCTTTACATACATCATATTATTTGACACATTTCTATTTTGAACAACAGATCTATAAATAGTATGAAAAATGAAATGAATATATAATATCATTTTTCAACAACCACCCTAGAATTTCCTAAACTGAATTCTATTCTAGGTTGGAAAATGACATTACGTTCACCACCCTATATACCAAAGGATTCATACTAGAGAATATAGTCATTGATTAATGTCAGGGAGCCTATACTCTTAATATTAATGTAATAAATCCTAAAAATAAACTATTTTTGTTGAACAATAATTAGAGTATACATGCATTGAATTATATCCAATGAAAAACATAACAAAAATTATATAACAATGATATGACCAACTATCAATGTAGATAAATAATCAAGCATCTCCAAAGATCCCCCACTAGGAGAACCATATATATAAATGTAATATCCCCATCTATGATGCCACTCAATAGTGCTTCAAGCACAATTAGCCACATGAACTAACGTGCATCTCCCCAAATAGTTGAGGCTATTGACTAGTAGTGGGGGCCTGGGAGTGACTGTGCGAGACTATTTCTTCATCACCAGAGTATAACAAATTTGAATATCAACACCAGGTAATAGAGGAAGTAGTATAATAGTCAAATAATTGATAGCAGTATGATAGATAATAATAATAAAATAATGATATTATACAATAGTGATGATGCATATATTTAAAAAGCATCCAAAATAGGTACATAACAGTACAATACAATAAATATTCGAAAATAAAAAATACAAAAAATTCATATATCCAAATAACATCACAAGTCTCAGCTGAGTCACATTCTCCCCATCTCATCATCATGGTACAAAATAATGAATCAAACCAAGGGCGATATCCCTAGTTCTTATCTGCTTCAAAATAGTCTGTCCAGAAACCCATCAGTGGCCCGAATATGGTATGAGAGACGTTCCTTGAAAGTAACCTCCCAAATATCAATACATGTCTTGGTTGTGTAATATTAGAAATTATGTAGTGTTCATGTAAATAAGTGAACAATAAATAAATGAAAACATCACATGGAATGTGAACAACTAACAGTTAATAGTAAAATAGACTCTGAATGATCCCTACAAAAGATATTCAAGATCCACAAACAATGAAGCTACAAGAAATTCATAAAAACATATATGGCCTTGTCATTTATCCACACATGTCACGTTAAACAAGGCCATGTCGTATAATCGGAAGTGTCAGCACATCCACAGTTGAGTCATTCAAACAGGAATATCATATTTATCATGGTTGTGTTTTATAATTAATGTGTCAGACCATGAAGGGTCAGATCCAAGGAGTAGATGGCCATGAAATCCTCATCAACTCCCAAGAGCTTCTTGATGGAAAACTGGTTAGGTGGTTATTTGAGTCCAAGGGTCATTCCATGACAAACAAGGCCAATAGGAGTACAAGTAATCCAGATCAAAGGGGTAGTGAGGCCCATAGTATCCCACAGAATCAAGACCTAGGAATCATACTCAATCCAAGGAATCCACTACCATGTTCGAGGTCTAAGGAGTAACATCCAAGTCATCTAAATGGAATCAAGACCCTCGGTTTACCGACCAAGGAATCTACTAGCATTTCATATACATATCAAATCATTCGTCAATAGATTCTCTTACCATTGAACAGTATGAGTATTCCCACTCATCATACAAAATTCGTAATAAAAGGAAACTAGTGAGTATACCCACTCATTTTTAAAACATAAACAAAAACATTTCATGATTTTAACACTCATATATACAATTTATAATATATCCATTTAAGAAATCCATATTTTATATATGCCTTTAATCAAATTTGTTGACAAGAAATGGAGGAAACTCGTATCACATTCAATAAATTCAATCCATTTGACTTATTAATAAGCTTCCTCTAACTAATAAAGCATAAACTCACCCCATGGGTGTTTTAACTGGGCATGAGTGATGTGACTTCATATGGAACACCACCATGGGTTTCCTTTTGGTAGGGAAACAGCCTATGAAAATTATCATGGAAGCTAAAGGGAATCCCTAATAGGTTCTAATTCAATATATTTAATTTATCATATCAATTTTGGGGTTACACCGGAATGTCTGGTGGGACTCACAACAGATGATAACCCTATAAAGAACTAATACTAATGGAAAAAATTTAGACCACCTTTCGTAGCTCTGTTATACAGTTCTCATATAGTATTGGCTGCTGATTCGACTTACATCGGGATAAATTTGATGAACATAAGAGGAAAATATATTTATGTGAAATTATCTTGCACCTAAGTAGCATGATAAATATCCACGAGAATGAAGAATGACTAAAAAGGAATCAAGTACTTACCGATGAAGATCCACTACGGGAAAAATATTGCTTTTGCGACGGTCTATTTGCGACGAGATTAATTCTCATCGCAAAAAGTCCATCCCAGAGGTTATTTGCGATGGGTGGTTCTTCCCGTCGCAAATAACTTCTTATTTGCGATGGGATCCCGTTGCAAAAAGTATTGTGCAGTTTGGCACGGGGTGCCCACCAAAGCACGGGAAAGTTATTTATGATGGGATTTCGGATCCCGTCCCAAAAAGTAATGCGCGGTTTGGCGCATGTTGCGTGTCAATGTGCGGAAAAGGTTATTTGCAACGGGGGGGGGGGGGGGGGTCCCCCATTGCAAATAGTGTGTGGGTCGGAGGGTATTTGCGACGGGACCCGTCGCAAATAGCGGCGGTGGTAAATGAGTTTTTGCGACAGGATGTTGTCTAGTCATAAAAGGTGTGTCAGCAGGTCACTTTTAGTGACGGCGCCCGTCGCAAATACCCTTTTAACCACCGACAGCAATTAATGCGGACGAAGGTATTTGCAACGGGCCCCGTCACAAAAAGATCCTTTTGTGACGGTAATCCCGTCACAAATAGACCTATTGC
This sequence comes from Viscum album, assembly GCA_963277665.1. NCBI lineage: Eukaryota > Viridiplantae > Streptophyta > Magnoliopsida > Santalales > Viscaceae > Viscum > Viscum album. The sequence goes on along the minus strand of OY728167.1, from coordinate 618,895,123 downwards.
AACTAATCTCGCCTATATATACCCCCCTCCATTTTTCTTTCATCTCCCCACATTTCTCACATTCTCTCTCTCTTTAAACTCTATTTTTAGAGTGAAAAGTTCTCGGACTTGGTTTTTTTACGGAGAAGTTGTGAAGTTTCTTACATCAATAAGAGATCAAGTTTAAAGGTATTTATATTTTATTTTATTTAATATTTATTTCATTTTTAATGTTATTTTTAAATATTTTTGATTAGTTTTAATTAAATTGGATTTAAATTGTTTTGTTATCAATATTTATTTGTAAAAATAAATTGAAATTTTTAATACTAATTCTTAATAATTAGTATCAATTACGAATAAATAAGAATAATTAGTAATAATTACTAATAATTAGTAATAAATAGGAATAAGTAGGAATAAATAGTAATAAATAGTAATAAGTAGGAATAATTAGTAACAAATAGTAATAAATTGGAATAATTTGTAATAATTAGGAATAATTCGTAATAATTAGTAATAATTATTAATAAATAGGAATAAATAGGAATAATTAGTAATAAAGAGTAATAAATAGTACTAAATAAGAATAATTAGTAATAATACGGAATAATTAGGCACAATTAGGCATAATTAGGCATAATTAGTAATAATTTGGAATAATTAGTAATAATTAGTAGTAAATAGGAATAATTAGTAATAAATAGGAGTATTTTGTATTAAATAGGAATAATTAGTAATAAATAGAATAATTAGTAATAAATAAGAATAATTAGGAATAATTTGGAATAATTAGAAATAATTTGTAATAAATTAGAATAATTAATAACAAATAGGAATAATTAGTAATAAATAGGTACAATTAGTAATAAATATAAATAATTAGTAATAATTAGTAATAAATAGGAATAATAAGTAATAGATTTGAATAATTAGTAATAAATATGAATAATTAGTAATAAATAGTAATGATTAGGAATAATTAGGAATAATTAGGAATAATTAGTAATAATTATGAATAATTAGTAATAATTAGTAATAAATATGAATAATTAGTAATAAATATGAATAATTAGTAATAAATAGGTATAATTAGTAATAGTTAGTAATAATTAGTAATAATTAGTAGTAATTAGTAATAAATATGAATAAATACGAATAAATATGAATAATTAGTAATAAATATGAATAAATTTTAATAATTAGTAATAAATAGTAATAATTAGGAATAATTAGTAATAATTAGTAATAAATAGCATTAATTAGTAATAAATAGTAATAAATAGGGACAATTAGTAATAAATAGTAATAAATAGAAATAAATATGAATAGTTAGGAATAAATATGAATAAACATGAATAATTAGTAATAAATAGGAATATAAATAGTAAGAATTAGTAATAAATATGAATAATCAGGAATAATTAGGAATCAATAGGAATAAATAGGAATAATTAGTAATAATTAGTAATACGTATGAATAAATAGGAATAAATATAAATAATTAGGAATAATTAGGAATAACTAAAAATAATTTGGAATAATTTTGAATAATTTGGAATAATTAGTAATAATTAGGAAAAATATGAATAAAAAGTAATAAATAAGAATAAATAAAAATAAATAGGCATAAATAGGTATAAATAGGCATAACTAGTAATAACTAGTAATAGCTAGTAATAAATAATAATAATTAGTAACAAATATGAAGAATTATGAAGAATTATGAAAAATTAAGAAGAATTAAGAACAATTAAGAACAATTAACAACAATTAGTAACAATTAGCAACAATCAGCAACAATTAGAAACAATTAGAAATAAATAGGAACAATTAGGAACAATTAGGTGCAATTAGAAACAATTAGAAATAAATAGGAAGAATTAGGAAGAAATTAAATTGTAATAAATTGTAATAACTTGTAATAACTTGGCACAATTTCCAGTGGATTGAAGGCACTCATTTTGCTCGATGAATCTTCTCCTTTCTACATTCACTGAATCAAAACATTATGAGAAGTACGATTCTACATGTGTATATCCATTCTCATATTCACTAGTTTGATTATGAATTTGTTGGACCACATTTTTCATAATGTGTTCAGGCAGTGACAGTTGCAAGAAGATGATTCATCGACAAAAGGGGGCTCTATTGTCCGAGGGATCATTTACTTTCATCTATCTCACACTCAAATCACAATGAAGAATCTTCTCAGAGGTATGCTTATTCATACTCATATGCACGAGAATTAATAAGCGTACCTCTGAGTAGATTCATCATTGTGATTTCAGTGTGAGAAAGATGCAAGTAAATGAGTCATCAGAAAAAAGTGTAGTCGTCAATCAACTAGAAATTGTGTCACCCAAATTTAATGGTAATTATTAATAAGTAGTTGTAATTATTTATATTTTTTTTTCAGATAGTGTTTTTATAATTTCAAATTATTCAATAACAATGATGATTTTATATTTTGTTGAAAAATATTGAACAAAGAAATCGACATCAGTCATTATTAGATGATCACGCTTGGATAAATCAGCCCAGAAATCTAAATGGTTTTGGTTTAAATCCTGTATATATTAAGGGTGCGGAAGCAGTTTTTTCATTTGCATAATATAAACCAGAATATCTTTCAAAAGGAACAATAAAGTGACCTTGTAAAAACTATTCTCTGATAATGTTTGACACATTTGACAAGGTTGTGGGATATATCTTGTGGTTTGGTTTTCAACTAGATTATTTTTTTTGGTATCAACACGGTGAATGAAATTCTAGAGAAGATACTAATTACTTTATTTCGGAACCATCACAGTTTCAAAATTTAGTACATGATGTTGTAGTTCCATCTGTTCAACAAACTGAAACTCAAGATGCTATTGATTTAACTCCTGAGTTGGCACCATCCAAATTTTATGAACTGTTGAGGTCTGCTGAGGATGCATTATATCGTGGTTTCAAGATAAGAAAAATAGAATAGATTGCAAAATTTATGGCTATTAAATTAGATAATTCAATGTGAAACAACTATTTTGATCAAATATTTTCTTTGGTTAAAATACTATTACCTAAAGGAATTGTGTTGCCTGCAAATTACTATGAGCGCAAGAGGCTGGTTTGTAATTTGGGCCTTAGTTGTCAGAAGATTCATGCATTTAAAACTGATTGCATCTTATATTTTGGTGAAAATGATTCTTTGGATAGTTGTCCCACATGTGGATAATCGAGATATAAAGAAGCTCGACCATGGAAGTCTGGAACAATTCCAATAAAATAGTTGAGATATTTCCCCCTTACACACAGGTTGTAGTGTTTATTTATGTCTTAGAACACAACCTCAATGATGTCATGGCACAAAACCAAGATTTCAACTGTTAAAAGATTTAATCATCCATCTGATGGTAATTTTTGGAACCATTTTGACCATCTTCATCCATCTTTTTCTTTAGAAGCACGAAATGTGCGATTGGGTCTTTCTACTGACGGTTTCTGTCCATTTGGTTCTTATGGTAGTTAGTATTCATGTTGGCCTATCTTTATAACTCCATAAAATTTACTTCGATTTATGTTGATGAAGGATACCTATATATTTTTGAGCTTATTAATCCCAGGACATCTGAAAAAGAATAATGATGTTCATTTGAAACCATTGATTGATGAGTTAAATTCATTGTGGAATGATGGTATTAGTATATATGATGTTGCTGCAAAACAAAATTTCGTATTAAAATCTGCATTTATGTGGATGATTGGTGACTTTCCGGCATATGGTATGTTATCTGGCTGGAGTACACATGGTCTGAAATCATATCCTTACTGTATGAAAGAAAATAAAGCCTTTATGCTCGTCAATGGAAAAAAACCATGCTATTCTGACTATCACCGTAGATTTCTTCCAACATATCACCCTTTTCGAAGGATCAAATCTCATTTTAGAAAAGGTACAATTGAAAGGGACGAACCTCCAAAAATGATCTAAGGTAAAGAGTTAAAATCAGTTGTATTTTCATTACCTCCCATAACATTTGGGCTAACATTAAACCAACAGAAAATTCATGTCTTTGGGAAATAACATAATTGTATAAAACAAATAATTATTTGGGATCTTCCATATTGGTCTGATTTTTTGGTCCGCCACATGTTGGATGTCATGTATATTGAGAAGAACTATTTTTATAATTTATTTCATAGAGTTTTGGATACACCATGTAAGACCAAAGATACTGTAAAGGCACGATTAGATCTTACCCAAATTTGATGGCGACCAGAACTTGAACTATTTTAAAATGTTAGATCACAGAGGTTAATGAAACCAAAATCATCTTATACACTATCAAAAGAGAGTCTCTTATTATTTTGTTAGTGGATTACAGATATTAGACTTCCAGATGGCTATGCTTCCAATTTGGGCATATGTGTTAATAATGGTTAAATTACCGGATTAAAAAGTCATGATTATCATGTTATAATGGAAATACTTATGCCGATTGGATTCAGAGGTTTGTTGAATTATATTATTTGGGATTCGATTATAGACATATTATTTTTTTTCAAGACATTTGTGCAGTGACAACAGACTACGATTCAGTATGTAAACTGGAAAATATTTTGCAGTAATTATATGTAAACTAGATAAAATATTTCTGGCAGCTTTCTTTGACTCAATGGAACATCTGATATTAAATTTTCCACATGAAGATAAATGTGGAGGTCCAATACAGTCTTTATGGATATACCCAGTCAAGAGATGCATGCATAAATTGAAGAAAAAATTATGTAACAAAGCATTAGTTTAAGGCTCAATTGATGAAGCTTATTTCCAAGAGGAAATTTCATTTTTTTGCTCTTATAATTTTGAATCTCTATATCCCTCAAAAGGCAATCACATGGGATGAAGTGATGGGAATGTTAATGGAGAAATGGATAATCAATTATTAGTTTTTAATCAGCCAAATCATCGTTTCGTTGGAATTCATGAACGATGGCTTGAAGATGATGAACATCACAAGGCTAATACATATGTTCTGCAAAACTGTGAAGAAATGACATCATTTGTACTGTGAGTGCTTCTATCACTTATTCTATAATTTATGTTACAATATGTAAAAATATTTTTTTGTAGGTTATATGATAATCATATCAAGAAAAAACATCCACAAATTACAGTAGCTGATCTTGAAAAACACAGACAAAAAAAATTTCTCAATGGTTTCAAAAAGTGGTAACATAAATAATTGATGGTTTAATATCAATTCCGTTTATTATTTATTATATTGATAATTGTTTTACAAATTTTCAGGTGTCTCAATATACTAATAAAATTGATAAGAGACTGTGTATATTGAGTAACCCACCAACCAAAATGGTAAAATATTATAATTCATATGTGGTGAATGGTTTTCATTTCATACAAGTGCATATGGGGAATCAAAAAAACAATGAAATTTGAAGTTTTATTGAGAGGATCTCATTACAGAGAAACTAATTTTGACTTTTATGTGATTCTGGATGAAATTATTGAGTTGTGTTATCTAGGAAAGAATTACATAATGATGTTTAAATGTCAGTTGTTGGATAATGAGAGAGGCTTGTGTGTTTATCCGACTCATGAAATCATTGATATTAAATATAAAAGTATTCTTACAGTAAATGAACCATTTTTAATGGCTCAATAGAGACATAAAATTTATTCCGCAAAGTAGTGTGCTACTTCAAGATATTTGAGTGATTGGTGGAGCATAATAAAAATTAAATCTCTGGAAAATCAGTTTAGTCAATCTTAATGTGGTTCCACTATAGAGGAAGGAATTGAAATTTTTCAGGAGACTTCCCAAAATCCATCTTTTTTACAAAGAGACGTGAATATCGATGATGAAACTCCACAATTAATGATCGATGATGACGAAGATGTTAATGATGTTACAAATTAATTTGAAATGACAAGAGATGATGAAATTGAAACTCATATGGATATTGATGATTTTGAGGAGGAAGGTAAAGACATTGACATTGGAAGCTATAGAGATGAGGATGAAGATGGAAATTGACATGGTTAAATGATGGTTATAATCATAGCTAATATATATATATAATAGTTATTTTCAACTATCTACTAACAACAGTTATTTTGTATTTCAGATGGACCCTGATCTATATCGCGAGTTGCAGGAGGCTGAACTACCATTGGATGAAATGGATTTTGGATCATCTGACCCTTAGCCTATTGAAGGTTCATGGGGAATTCATAGGGGGCACGGTCTTGCGCGACTGAGGATTTTTGGCCCTATCCCCAGGCGACGTTCACGTCTTGGCTTCGATCCATGCACACTGAGGTACAATAAACTGTATATTTTAGTTATATTTCATTAATTTATTTATATATATACTAATTGTTTGATTATTTATTCCTTTTTCACAGTTTTACACATGTAGCTATTAGACAGGGGAGCGCTATCTTGCAAAATTATTTTTCTCAGCCATAGACCACATGGGAACAGATTCTCGTTGATGTGAGGCAAGACATGTTCAATCGTTGGCTGGTACGTAAATAAATAATATATATTTTCAAATTTATTTTATTAATAACTTGATATTATAAATTATTTATAGGTTTTATGGTATCCCATCGATGATAGCATGTGTGACACTATCCACACATCATGGAAGGTGTCTATGCATGACTGTTTCCGCCACTTTTTGTACAATTTTATAAGAACAACCATTAAGAAAGTAAGAGAGACAGAATTTGATGAGTTTTGTAGAGCCCACCAACCAGAGTACATTTAATATCACGTTTGGGATGTATTATGCTTACACTGGCTGGGTGGTAGATTTCATAGGAAATCTTCATTGGGACGGCAGAACCGAGGGAGACAGGAGGTGACGCATCGAGCTCGTAGTCATACATTAAGTACGCATAGAGAGAATCTGGTAAGTATATTTTTTAAATATTAAATATAAAATTAAATATAAATAGTTTATTTCATATATCTGTAGGCAGTCGAGCATCCCGATATTACGGATTTTGATGTTTATCGGAGGATGTACAGTGATCTAGCCACTTTAGAGATTAGAGGTGATCTCCAATGTTGGATTGTCGTCAGTAATAATTTTTCAGTTTGAAAATTAACTGCATATAATATTTTCACAGTTTTAATTCCAAATTGGAATTGAAGGAGTCATATGAGGCTGCGACCTCTCAGACAGAGGCTGAGAGTCAGGATGAGACAACGAAGCAGACCAGTGCCCACCATTTCAATGAGGCGGTATTGATGCAGGAAACTTAGTATGGCTTTGAGAAGGGTCGAGTAGTTGGTATCATCTCTCATTTAACTCCTTGTACTTATTATGGTACGACTGCGATGTCGGTGTCCGTCTCGTGAGGTGCTCATGGAGAGGAATCATCTTCTGCCTCACAATATCTGGAGTAGTTGCGAACTCAGGCTGAACTCATAGAGAGTTTTTAGAAGAAGCATGAAGAGATGTGTTGGTGATAGCAGTAGCAGCAACAGCACGCGGAGGAGATGCGTTGATGGGAGCAGCAGCAGCAGCAGTATCACGAGTAGATGGAGTACATGCATCGTCTGACTCATAGTTTAGGGATGGAGTTTCCTCAACCATCTCCTACAGCTCCTCCACCTCCTCCAGAAGACAACCCCCCATTGATTTTTTTGTTATGTTAAAAACATTTGAAATCAAGATTTGTAGTGATATGAACTATTTACAGTTTTTGTCTTTTATATTTGTGCAAATATTGCATATTTTTTTAATATTTTATTATTTATTATTAGTATTATATTTTCTAAATTTTTTTATTTTACTTATAATAATAATATTTTATCATTTTTTTATATTTTATTCTAAATATTGAGAATTTTAAAATTTTATTATTTTTTATTATTTTAATAATATTAATATTTATTTTTTAATAATCATAATTTTATTAAATATAAATTTTTAGTATTATTTTTTTTAATGTTTGATTATTTTACTAATAGTCATTTTTTTATTTTTTTATTTTAATAATATTAATATAATTTTTTCATTAATCAAAATTTTATTATTTTTTATATTATGTTTAGTATTTGCGATGGGAGGACGGGCCCGTCACAAATACTAATTGCAACGGGCCCGCCGCAAAATGTTTATATATATATATATAATGTATAAAATCGGGCCTTTATTTGCTACGGGGAACATACCCATCGCAAATACTATTTGCGACGGGCCCATTGCAAAAGGATTATTGATATATAATGTATATAATCGGAATATTTTTTTGCGATGAAAAACTTTCTCATTGCAAAAACTATTTTTTCCGACGAGCCCGTCGCTAAAAAATGTATTTGCGATGTCATTTTCTACCACAAGTTATTTGTGACCGGATCCCGTCGCAAATCGCCCATTGCAAAAACCTCTAATTCCAGTACTGATCAAATTGGATGATCGATTATTAAATCATATATCGGATAGAGAGGATACCTCAAATATAGGAATAGTCACTCAAGGAGGCTTTAAAATGGAGCCACTATTATTTGGGTGATAAAATGAGATTCTAGTTATGAAAGATAATTTATTTAGTGTAATTTTTGTAAATTTAACAAAAAACATAGGGGTGCACAGTTTGGGAACATATTTTGACAAACTATGGACCCAACTTGCATGGTTAACTATATTAATGACGGACCCACATCATTCCCATTAATGATTTGATGAACTGTGTAGAAACTGTGAAAAACCCTAATGACAAAATTGTAGAGGACAACACGAGGACATTCAGGATAAATCGCAAGGTTTGGCCTAACTGTGCGACCTTCTTACACTCACAGACATGGCACCACATGGTTTATTATTCCATGGGGCCTTCCCTACATGATTTTGGGTAACCATGTAGTATGAAATTTTAAACTTAATAGTTGGGATCTGGGATCTAAAAAATTCATAGACACCCTGGAAACACCCGTTATCAAATTGGGTATTCACATATAGACATAATTCAACATTTAAAATAAATGAAAAAGGTTCTATACCTTGTATGAAAAATAGGGTTCTTATAATCTTCCCCCCTTAAATCAATTCATCCCAAAATTTTCCTCTCAAGGGGGGTCAATAGTTTTATGAGAACATCTCTGACCACTAAACATGTAGGTCGGACTCCCACTCCCGAGTCTCATCACGTGAATGGTCATTCTTCTATTGCATCCAAACTAGAGGAACTAACCTACCTCAAAGAACATTCATGATTCTATCAATGATAGGCTACCATCCTGTCCGTACCTAGAATCTAAAATAGAAAAACATATCATAGTGGAAGCATACCTTGTATCATAATTTTCCTATGTACTAGCCTCGGTGAAAAATGTAAAACGACCTGATCCCCCCCCCCCCTCGAACTCTAGAGGTCATCTGCCTTGATCTACACAAGATTTCTGTAGAGACTGTGCAATAGCCATCCACATCAGAATCAACAGGACCTACTAAGAAGTCTCAAGTGTGTATCAATGTCCCTATAAAGATACCTCACCGTCCTTTAACTAGAATAGGGGTATTCAACATAACCTACCATACAACACATCATAATGTGCTATTAGTATAGTATCCTAATAATTGTTGTGTTAGGATTAGTCAACCAGTGGTATGTGTGACTTAATCATCATTAAATTGATGAGAATTTTAAAAAATTTATATTTACAATAAACTATTGTATTGTGGTTTGTATGGTTAAACCTAGGGGAAGGTAAAAAAAATTGTTCATGTGACCACAATATTTCTGAACATGTCCTACTATAAAGAGTGGGTAATTTTTACACCTTTTTAATTTTTTATTATTTTCATGAAATCAATAATGATGGAAAATGTTTTTTTAATTACTATATGATGTGGATAAATTTGTAGAGAAAAAGAAAACAATATAAATGATGGCCAAAAGGCATGATAAATTTTTAGAAATACTGTCAAGAAAAATTATTGGGAATTCTAATACCACTTGTAAAAAGGATAGACTCTTCACAAAATTTGATTGAGAACACACCTCACAAAATGATTGAAAAACCTCCATTTCGATTTTATTGAAAAAAAAATGAATTTTGAATATTAGATTTCGCCACTCCAAGATCATCAACTATGATGAAATTTAATGAAATGTCAATTGGAATAAAACTCATCATAAAATGACAATATTAATGAAATTAATGTTAGAAAAATGAAATCAAAAAAAATCTCATGGATTGATCATGATGTTTTTAAATTTAAATTGTTGAGGTGTGAACAATTTAAATGAAAATTAGAATCAATCTCACCGATCGATTCGGATTTCATAGAAGTGTAGAGTGAAGAAGTTGGGGAATTAAATCAATAGATTTTTGAATTCCCGAGCTAAGAAATTTAGCCTGGAATCATATTAATTTGATGAAAATTCTATTATAATTACAAATATAAAGAAAATGAATAAAAAATAAGAAAGAAAAGATACACCTCAAGAAAGAATTCGTGCTACTAAATATCTACTCCGAGTTACTCCCTTTCTTTTATATATTAGATGGATGATGTGTGATAGGAAATAATGAGATTCCCATCCCCTATGATGCTTCCATCATTGATTTAAATCTTATGTCGTAACCCCCTTTGGTCCCCAATTATAAAAAACCTCTTACACTAACTCTACATCTGCTAGTGCTCATTCAGTAACATGAAAAAACCTCTTTTAGAAACCTTAAATTACATGGTTTAGGCAAACCTAAATGTCATTCGGACTGGGTTCTGTGCAGCGAAAAAAAAATTAATATATTACATAATGTTATTATAATGTTTTAAATTTTATATATAATTATTTAATTATATAATTAATATTACAATTATTATATTAATATTAATATTAATATTTATTAATTAATTATATTTATTTTAATAATTATTTGTTAAATTATTTAATTTCATATTAATATTAAATATTTGTATTTTATTTTATTTAAAATATTAATTATTTATCATTATTAATTAAATTATTTTTTTTAACATTTTTATTGTTAATTTTTTATAACTTAGTAAAAGATAATCAAATTTATTATAATTTAATGAATATTAAATTGATTTTTTATGTTATTAAATTTGTAATTATATTATTATTAATTGTTGTTAATTTATTAAACAAGTATATTAATTATTATAATTAGATTCTTAAAAATATATAATTATAAATATATATATTTTATAATTATTTATTCTATTAAGTTATAATTTAAATTATATTTTTATTCATCTTAATAATAATTAATTTTTTTTAATATTATTAATTTTTTATTTTAATTAATTAATTTCTTAAATTTTTTATTTTTCTCCATTACTCCTAGCATGAGGGGGGCTTCTTTATCAAGTGGAGGCACTGCCTCAACTCCACCATGACAGTGGCATCTCATTCTCCCAAAAACGGGCGGCGGTAGTGAAATCCACAACCGACGTCTTGAACTGGTGAGGGTGCCTCTTCAGGCGATGACTGGTGGAACCATCAAGAGACAGAGGCAGCTATGGTAGGCGACGACATATCAACCAAGTTTGGCATGAGTGTTCATGGCAGTGCAGCATAGTGGCGCCTCTTCTATTCTCGGACTCACTTTATACGCATTCAGGGGTGGTGGCTTCAACCAGCTATTGCAACCGGTTTCTCCTTCACCCCAAAGGCCTAGAATTTATTCATTGATGAAACATAGTGGAAGGAACAGTAGGGTGGTAAAGGGAGGATGACATTGTCGTGTTCATTTGTGTCACGAAAGAAGTTAAATCGATTTTCGTTTCAGGTGTATTTCAGATATGGTTTAGAATTGGGATCTCATACTTCATGGGTTGATGTATTTTGATTTATCTGCTTCCTCTCGGTCGATATATAGAGGTTTGGTTCAATAGGTATGGTTTTGTGCATGGTGATGGAAGAGAAATAGTAGTCAGTGGTATGGCATTAGGAAGTAGTGACTGGAGAGATACCATTGGATTCTGAAGGTGGCAGTGTAAAGAGTTTGGCTGAGAGTGTCTCATAGGATGTGTGGTGACTCATTGTTGTTTTTCTCTCAGCTGTGATTCGAGGGGATGAATGCTACGGGTGGAAGAGAAATGGTGATTGGGAGGCACAATTATAGGTGGTCAATGGGGGACCAAAAGTCCCCCCTAACACCAAAGGACCATTCATAGTTCTGTGAACAGTATTTCATTGTTCAGAACACTAGGCCGGGTCCTTCTTGAGTATTAGGGGGGACTTTTGGTCCCCCATTGTCATTCCACCTAGTTATTTTTAGGAAAAGGTAAAAAACAGCAGTGTGGAATGTTCACTCTATGGTGGTGAATCTTGATATTTTGGCTATGGATGGAGAAGTGATGATGTTATTGTGGGTTGTTTATTTCAGTGTTGTTTCTAGTGACTTATTTGTCAAGCTGTATAGAAATCAAAATAAAAGATAAAGATTAATTAAAAACTATAAAATATTTAAAAACTAAACAAAATAATACTTGAATTAATAAATACATAAAACAATTGGGAAATTAATAAATTCAAAATTGATTAATTTATTTTAAAACACTCCAAAAAATAACTAATGGTTGTCTCAATAGATTAGAGAAATTAAATAAATTATTGCTGAATTTATTAATTTAATTAAAGCAAGAAATTTATTGGATTTTAATTAATAATGGAAAGGAAGTTAATTACATAAATTTATAATTAATGTTAATTTATAATAAGAATACAAAATCAACGATTTTATAATTAAATTAAGTATTATGTAAATTAAATAATGGATTAATTATTAAATAATTAAACAAAATAACAAAAATATTATAAGTAGAATGAAATCATACAAATTTAATAAATAATGAAATAAATTATAATACAATAGTTGATTTAAAAAATTAAAACAAAAAATTAAATATAAAAAATGATTAAATAAAAAATTTAATAAAAAAATAAAAAATTGAAATTATTTAACAAAAACACCATAAATAATTAATTAAATGATTAAAATCATAATGAAAAGTTGTTGAAAATAAGTACAATTTAAGTCCACGTCAAATTCCCGAACACCTATTTATTGTTTTTCCTCTATCAATTCCATACTTTTATTCTTTTGTAATAAAAATGAGGTTTTTTACATAAAACTCAAAATGAAGCTTGTTAATAAGATTAAAATCAATAGGATCGAAAACATTACATGGGGATTTTCAAAAGGAAAATTAAAATGAAATCATTCCCAATTTCAAATACATTCTAGGGGATCAAGTATAAAATATTCATCTTCTTCTGAGGATGTCATGCCTCAAATATGTGGTCATATATTGACTTACATCAATTCAAATTCATGTTCAAAAAACAAAGAGTTACACACAGTTAAATAAAAGTGTGAATAAGATTATAACAAAAAAACCACCTAATAAGATTTTCTCTTAGGTTCGAAACCAATATTTATATTATTTTTTGGAATCCATTTATTCATACAATTTAAATGATTTTCATATAATTCAATTTTCCCCTTCTTCATCTAGAGTTCAAAATTTAAGTCACATTAATGAAATCATTTTTGATAACTATGAACATTATTATTTCCTTTTTTAATTTTACCCAACCATGTAATTTGTTCAAAAAACAAGGCATATGAACTAATTTAATTTGTAAAGATGTCTTAGTCACAAACACAGTGCCCAGTGTCTGAGAGGTTCTATGTGGGTTCCAATTTGCCCATTTTATTCTAGTTTCAAATGAATTATATGACTACCATTTTAGTTTGATGAAAAAGAAGAGTACATTTTAAATTAAATAAAAATGAGTCACCAAGAATCAAGTACAAACATCTAGTATCCTATTGTTATGATCCTAACTTCTACATAAATCTTATATCAATCTCATTATGAGTTCCTTAAAATAATATTCATAAAATAAGTAATAAGAATCAGTCAATAATCATTCAGCCTAAAAAATTTCAAATTCAGTGTAACCCTCAGAAACCAAAATGTATTATTCAAAATGCATGATTCATTTTATGTATAGAATAAATTCTACAAAAAAATCAGATTATGAATGAAATTAATTTTTTTGACTATTTTATAAAAAAATTATTTTTAAAGGGATGAGTAATGTGAAGTGATTACATTAAAGTAAAGACTATTTTAGAATAAGTACACCTCCTCAACAATACATAAAACTCACCTTTTTCAACAATGTTGAATTCCAAGGTAGAGAAATACAATATGATTTTCAATGATCAGAACAAATTTTCAATTAAACTATTTAATTACATGTTCAAGGGTCACAATGAAATTCACAAATTATGTGTTTTCCATTATAAAAATTTTATAACAGAAACACATGAATTATCAATAATCCACTGAAAATAAATTTTCAATTATGTTCAAAATAGTAGCATGTAAAACATTAGAGTGAAGTGAAAAAGGTTTGATAATGTTATGAAATTTGATTCAAAATATTTTCAACAGCATCCTGAAAGTTTATCCTTACAACCAACAAAAAAAATAAAACCTCTCAAAAGAAGAAAACGAGCTCAGTATCCCCCCCCCAATTAAATTCACACAGTATGAAATTTTAAATGCATTATAGTAAAAATTATAAATAATACAACACATGCAACACAAAATTCTTGTAACATTGCAATATGTAGTAAAGTCGAAGCAAGCCATCAACAGATCTCCTCCACTTCCAAACAAATGATTTACTATTGTGGTTACTCACCACTAGTAGTGGAATGATGACTTGTTTTTTTTTGTTTTTTATATGTAATATGGAAGTGTAGAAATATGGTGCATAATAAATAAGGAACTTGTTAAATTTTAACAATTTATGATCCACTAGTGGCTTCTTGTATTTTAAAAAAAAGGGGGGTAATGCTCCTCTAGTGACACTAGAAACTGTTGTATGGTAATATAGATGTAAATGTATATGAGATGGCACAATACAATGGGGGGGGGGTAAATTGTAGGTTCAAAAACATTGTATTTAAACACTTAATATATAACTTAGTTAAAGAGGTATAAAACCAATAAAATTCACAACCAGTACAAATGACCATACGGGTCTTGGATCCGATAGATATGAAATGATACGATACAATATGTTATAAAAACTATTTTATTTGAAACCAATACAATGATTAGAGTAACACCAATTTAATTTATTCTACCATATAGTGTGTAGACTCACTTAATAAAATATGTAAGTAATGTATCTTAATTAAAACAATTACATTAGAAAATAATAATAACAGAAATTGGAAACAAATTGATTCCCTTTCTATTACAGAATTAAAGCAGAAAAAATGTATTAAAATTCATTTATCCCATAGAGTAGGGTATCCTTTCACCTAGGATAAAACGTCTCTCTTACCACCACCTTGGTAAACCCTCAATAAGATGATCAGTACATCTATCTTTATATCTCTGGAAGCCCTCAATTAAGAAGATAATCGGCACCTATGACTTTCATATGCTTGAAATCCCTAGATACAATGATCAGTATCACTATATTCCTATCCCCAAAATCCCTCGAACGTTATCACACTGATCAGATGCACAAAGAAAAACAATGCACTTATTGAAATACAAGAATTGGGAACAAGTTGTTCACATGTTGTATCTTCAAGGATTTTCGCACGAAGTAGGAGAGAAGTCACATCGTCTCTCTCTAGAACTTGTCAGATCCAAAATTTGGTCACTCTGGTTCGAATGACCTTTTATTTATAGTCCTTAGGATTCAATGGTCATAATTCCTTCAATAGTCATATTTCTCCGCAAAATTTGGAGGGACTTGGACAACTTACATTACAACAGTAAAAAAAGAACAGAATGCACGACATCATTTTGATAGGTATATAACTAACCCAACAACATCATTTCGGTTATAAAACAATAAGTATATAAGTATGAAATTATTATTAGGATTAAATATAATTAAAATCATGTATACAGTATTAGAGTGAAATATGAGTGTAATGATTTACATGAGTAAGATACATAACTTGGTTATGATGTATATAATGATTATGATTCATATCATGGTTATGATACATAAAGCAGTTACGATGCTTAACATGGATAAGATTCATATCATGTTTACAATTCAAAAAGTGATTACGATTCATTTTTTGGTTACGATTATCATCGTGGTTATGATGCACAAAGTTACTATGATTCATAAACTGGTTACGATGCTCGGTTACAATGCATAATAACAATACAATACTTAACATGGTTATGATTCATGATTATGATACATAATATGAATGAGATTCATAAACTAGTTATGATTCACATGGTTACAATAACATCATATGTGGTTACGATTTTAAAATAGTTTATGTTATTATGATGAGAAACATTATATGTTATTACGATTGAAAAAAAACAACATATGATTAAAATGTAGATCAACAACATGTGGGGTTATGATGGAAAACAAAATCTATGATTATGATTGTATTTGATTACGATATATGTGATTACAATGAGAATACAACATATAAAATGAGAAGTAATTTGTGATTTACAAAACAAAAAGATCAATGGGGAATTTGAAACATGCTTTGACTGAACAATCTCCCCCTTTTTGGAAAGCAGAAAAAAAGTAAACAATAAAGGATTATGTCCCCCTGAGTTTAGTAACTCTTCTGAATATAATGGTGATTACAACTAATTCCACCATAGGTTTAAAAAATCACTAGGGATCATATTATCTTTTCTTTTACATTTGATTTCTCTCCCTTAATAAGATATTCATCAATTTCACCTTTACCAAACAATTCTTTCCCTTTGAGTTTTTCAAAAATAATAAAGGAAAACATTCATTTCTTATAAATGGTTAGAAAAAGAGAGTATAAAAAAATATACATTACATTGAATGAAATAATTTTATATTACAACAACTTTTAAAAAAATAATTCTCTTCCCATTTGTTTTTTCAAGAGGATGAACATCCAAAGATTCATATTCTTGAATTCATTTCTATCCTCCAACAATTTATCAATGACTTCTTGTTGAGCCTTCAACTTTACATCCTATTCCGAAATAATAATTTTTTCTTCTGAAGTCTTTCTTCATGATGCTGATTGAATGCTTCTTGATATTTGAGCCTAGCTTCCAGGGTGTTGAAATCATCCATTATGACTCTGTATGCCTTCTCAAAAATTAAAACTCTATTTAAGAGTGAAACAACGTCATTACAGTTGGAGTTCGTGGACTAGAACCAACTACATTGTACTTTATTAATTAATAAATACCTTATCACATCTTGATTGTTCTACTACGTGACAATTCATGTGATAATGTCCTAAGGATAGTTGTTGCATTAAAGGGTCATAGCGGATCCCTGCTATGCTGTGAACCCAGAAGTTCCATAACACTGTTCTTGAATATATGTTCTATGGCTAGATGATGTTATTTGAGGTACATAAATAATACAGGCCATTAGTGGTGAGGACTCATAATACATTGAGGCACTTTCTCATGGTGGGCACCCTTGGTAATATCAAGGAGGATATTATGAGAACGAGACCCGACCGTAGAAAATCCACATTTCATAGTGTAATTGGATGTTCCTATCTGTGGACATGTGTATTGGTCCATAGACTGTATGATTATTATTAATGGGTATTACAACTCGCACACTTAGATGTATTGATGAAAACTGTGACGACACACTGTTCGCAGTGAGGTCGGCTATGTTGGCTGCGTCACAAGTAATACTGCATTAATATATAATGCGAGAAATGATTTATCCCTTCTGTTCAATTACAGAAGTAGATATCCCAGTCTCTTTGATGTAATTGATATAGCCCAAATAAATACATGTCTAGGGTGAGGAATGGGAAAGTTTAATTCTAGTAATTCAAATAAATAATAATCGAGCACATGGGTTGATGGCACTAGCATGAAACCCGCTTGATTTGAGATATCGTGACAAAGGGATTACATTACATGGTAAGCGTTCATAGGAGGTGACATGTTATTACGGCATTAAATTATTTCTCTATGGGTGCATTGGCGTGTTTCTAGACACTAACCTAGGAAATTATGTAGATTCCACTTAATTCCACTGAGAAAGAAGCCTATAGGGTCACACACTAAGTGTGTCCATGTATCTCAGTTAAATATTAATTTAAATAGTTGAATAAATTTTTTTTGTTATTGTGGTTTAATAATTATTCAAGAATTCCTGATCGCATTTATTTCGAAACTAGTTTTTCGAGAGAATATATTGTGGGTGAAATAATATTTTTTTTATTAGCGATTAATGCAGTTACATTTATTTAAGAAATAAATAACCATTACTCAAGGTCTAATAAATATGGTGGAGGAAATAAATAAAATGGAAAAATAAAAGTACACGCCGTGTATATTAATATACACACACTGTGTAGTTTTTATTTTTAGGATTTGTGAGAAATAATATTATTTATTTAATTAAATACAATTAGTTTTAATTCACTGGGTGCATGTCAAGTAATAATAATAAGTCAACTGTTATTATGAGACATGGGGTAGTACTAGGAATTAAATTAAATGATTAAATGCATTCAGGTAATTAATTCATTTTATTATTCTCTTTAAAATAAATCCTAATTACATTATTGTCATTTGGCCTAGCCATTTTTTGTTTTGCACAACGGATTTGGAAAAACTCTCAAGCCAAGAGAGACATCCTTTTCCACCAACAATGCTCTCAAGTTGCGAGAGTGAAATCCACCTCTACTGGATCAAGGTGATCGAAGGAGGACATCGCAAGCATAGGTTGTTCTGCGCTAGCACACAGAGATCCCTTTGGCGATGTCTAGAGATACATGGCACACATGTGGATCACCTCTAGAGGAATCCTACACTTGGATTCTACAACGCAACAATGGATCACATCAGATCGTGACTGGAGACATAAACTAAGAATGAATTCCAACAAGGTAATTCTTGTCAATTAATTAAATTAATTATAACCAACATATGATGATTCTATCTCTATGGTTTCGGGACTCCATCTTTCTTTTCCGTTCTTTGTTCTATTCCAACGATATGGCATTTTATTATCGTGAATGATCTCAGATTGAACGCTGTTTAATGTTAAAATTAAAGTTGGGAAAACCCACCAACATGCTTCCGCTGCACCTGGAACCTTTATGTGGTATCAGAGGGGTCATATCATTGATTATAATTATTTAGTTTTTTCATTGGTGATTTACCCATTTAATAATTTAGTTGTTTCAATTCATGTTAATCATTCTTGAAAATCTGAATCTCGAGATCTGTTCATCCTCTCACGTTTCTCATTCACCTTCAAGAAACGAATTTTTCATTTAATTTTCTTTAAAATAAAAAAGAGGATCTCATCCAGAGTTTCCATACATTCGAGGCCGTACAACATTAGAATACATGGAATGTATTTGTACGTACATGCCATGTAGTCTTGGTACCAATTCATCGGTCTGGTCTGCCAAATCAGGCAATGTATTGGATCCTATCGAAGCCATTTATGACACTGTGTGTTGACTAGGAACAAGTGGCACACAGTTTACAGATTACATGTCGTGTGGTCCACTGAACACGATGTGTTGTCCCTTCAGGTTAGGGTTGGACCATGTACCCCGTACACGACTTTCCTAGATAGAAACCATGTAAAGAGAAAACTACACGGCATGTTTCCCACTGAACACGCTGTGTACTCCAGAAATTTCTGAAGAAAAACTAAATTCCATGTCCCTGGGCATGTACTTCGGATAGACGGTGAATAAAAGTACATGCCGTGTAGTCAGAACTACATGTTGTGTATTCATCCAAATTTGGAAGATTTATTAAAATTTATTATTATATTATACAATCCCTTGAGACGTGTACCATAGTGCAGACGTAAAACTGAGTCACAACACGTGATATCTTTTTTATATATATGTGTTTAATTTAACAATCTATGTAATGTTCGTTTTACTCATTGGGTAGTTATGAATGAGAATTCACCAGGTTGCCTCTAAGGTACAAGTTACGTACAAATATAATTTTAAATGAATTTATTTGTTTATAATTATGATGGATGATAATCTCAAGGAAATTCATAAAAAGGGTTTAAGATAAAAAGATTGACTAATTAAAGACAATTAATTGATTCGAGCGTGATTTATCTTAAACAAGAAGGATTAAATAATTTAATGCTAGTTTTATTTATGCGTAAATATAGTTGCATGTATGGATAATCATGAACTAGACCAAGTATTTTTTATGTGAATGGTTTATTTTAATTTATTTGTTTAAATTAATTTTTTTGGTATGCAAGCCTTCTCCTCATTAATATGTTGGGCTTGCGGCCCCAAAGTTTTTTTAAGTAAAACCCCTTTTACCCCTCACCTGTGTGTGAGATAAATGCATATGTAATGGATGGATCTCCCAAGTTAGTGGAGGCGGCTCAAGTCATGAGCCAAGGTGAAACCAATCCAAGGAGATACAAAGGTGGACAAGTGGAATGCTGTAAACACAAACCCAAAATGATCAAGGTGTTTCTCCCCTAGGTCATGGGTTAGTTTATCAAACACTATATAAACTAACAATTAGAACAATCTCATGATCATAAAATTTATTTTATTTCTGTCAGTTGCATGGTTTATTTATTTTGGTTGTGTTGTCACGATCTCACAATTAATGAGTTAAAAAATCATGCAAGATAGAACAAAAATAAGTCCGGCTTATGCGTAAATATTCTCATAGATATGGTTAATCACTTAATTATACCCCACGTAAAGAAATATTAAGATGGTACAACCTTCCATACTCTTAGTTAGAATCGAACCATAGTTCAAAGTGCTTGACCAACCCTAGTTGGGGTGCTTTCATTATCAAGGAATTAAAATTCAAGGATTTGGGTTAACATGACTTGGTTTAGATCAAGGGTTGACTGCCACAGTAATACTTGGTGTGTCCAAGATGAAAAGGTTTAGGAAATCCAAAATAAAAGGATTTTGGGATTGGGGAGTCCACTCAGTAGAACAAGGAGCTGCGAGTTAATGTAGTTGACATTTGGAATGCTATATAAAACCCTTTATGTTCCTTGACCAACCCTATTTTGTGTAATGAGATGAGAAATATGGATCCTTGACACTATAATATTCTGACAACAGAATATTCCGAAATCAATGGTGAGGGCTATTGGATTTCGATAAAATAGTGGGAGACTAATAAGTATTAATTTATTTATTTGTCTCGGTTTTATAATAAATTACTAAACCTTTTTTCATCTTAATTTGTAGAACCAAAAATAAAAATGACTTCAAATATATCATTGCGAACAATTATTGAGAAGGAAAACCTTCTCACCGGCACCAATTTCCCAGAGTGGCAATGATCTTTACGCGTCATCCTTCACCACGAAAAGAAAACTGTATGTGCTGGAAGAGCTAATTCTAGTTGCGCCTAGAAAGGAGGCCAGTGATGAAGAAATATCTCTCTATGCAAAACATATGGATGATTCCATAGATGTACAATGTTTAATGTTATCAGCCATGTCTAATGATCTCTTGAAGCAACATGAAAACATAGACACGTATAGCATGATGTATCGCATTAAGGATCTCTACCAAGAGAAGGCGAGACAAGAGAGATATGAGATCTCCAATGCTTTGTTTACAACTATAATTGGAGAGTCTGTTCTAGCTGGGCCCCATGTAGTCAAGCTTATTGGCTACATTGAACGTCTTGACATCTTAGAGATTAAATTCCCAGATGAGTGGTGTATAGATCTCATCCTATCATCACTACCCGAGACCTTCTCTTGCTTCATTGTCAACTACAACATGAGAAACAAATAGAAGAGTCTATAAGAACTTCTAACCTTAATTCTCCAGGTATATAAGGACATGGGGTGTGACAAAGCAGCAGTCCTTACGGTGAATAAGAAATGGAAGGACAAGGCAAAGGGGCCAAAGACATATAAATAGTCTGAAGCCCCCAAGCAACATCTCACCAAGAAGGGGAAGATAGAGAGGCAGTGCAAGGAACGGGAGGCAGTGTGTTTTGCATGTGGCAAGAAAGGCCATTATTAGAGGAACTGCACCCAGAAGCATGGGGATGCTAAAGATGAATTTCATATCGAGTGTAATATTTCTATTTCTACACATTGGGTATTTGATAGAACTTGTGGGGATCACATCTGTATTCAATTGTAGGAACCAATTATATTTAGAAAGATTTCCAGAGGAGAGGTGGATCATCGAGCTACCAATGGCGGAAGGCTGGCGGCGTTGGCTATTGGCGATTACCACCTCTCATTGCCAACTGTGATGAATATGGTTTTACAAAACTATTATTATGTTCCTAGTGTCACCAAGAACATAATTTATATATCTTATTTGGATATAGATGGATTTATTTTCAAATTTGGAAATAAGGGTTGTCTATTTTATAATAACAATGTATGACATGATAGGGAACATTTAAATAATGGTTTGTATGTATTAAATTATGAAAACCAAGTGTTGGAAATTGATAATGAAACAAACTCACATGACTCATACATCACCCAGTTGTTGAATCACCGTCTCATTCATGTAAATTAGAAGAACATTAAAATGATCTTACAAGATGGATATTTAGACTCTATTGAGTTAAAATGACTTGATAGATGTCACACTTGTTTACAAGGTAAAATGACCAAGCTGCCTTTCTGTGGATTGGGTGAAAGGGCTATAATGCTTCTAGGATTAGTACACACATATGTATATGGACCATTTTCAGTAGAAGCTAGAGGTGGAAATTCTTACTTCATTACTTTTACTGATGATTTAAGTAGATATGGATATGTATACTTAATGAGTTATATGTCAGAGTCCTTAGTGAAATTTAAGGAATTCAAGAATGAAGTAGAGAATCAGCTTTGTAAGAAGATAAAGAAACTTCGATCAGATCAAGGTGGAGAATATATGAACGAAGAGTTCATAAAACTTCTACGGGAGTTTGGGATTCTATCTTAGCTCCCTCATCCTTATACACCACAGTGGAATGGTGTTAGTGAAAGGAGCAACCACACCTTGTGGGAAATGGTGAGGTCGATGATGAGTCATGAAAATCTTCCATTATCATTTTGGGAATATTCATTACAAACTGCAGCATACATATTAAACTGAGTACCAACTAAGGAGGAAAATGGAATTCCCTCCGAGTTATGGAATGGAAAGAAACCCATTTTTTCACATACACGTTTATGGGGATGCATGGATTTTGTTAAGGCCTTCTCAGGAAACAAACTAGTACCACGAGGCAGTATGTGTATCTTTATAGGATATCCCAAGGAATAAATTATATTACCTCAATAACCCACAAGAAAAAAAGCGACTATCGCCAGACAAGACATCTTTCTTGAGAGAGATCACATCCTCAAAAAGGATAGTGGGAGAAATATTGACTTCGATGAAGTTGTTTCTCAAGATACACAAGAGTTGGTACAAGAACAAGTTCCACAGGTCCCCATAGAAGATGTTCCAGAAACACAAGTACTGCGTAGGAGCTCAAGAAAGATAAAGGAACCAGAGAGATTTGGTTTCCTAGTATCCGAGGATGGTGAATCATTATTGTTGGACAATGATGAACCTCTCTCCTATAAGGAAGCGGTAGAAAGCTAAGAAGCTGCAAGATGGATAAAAGCTATGAATTCAGAGATGGATTCCATTTATCCGAAGAACATCTGGGTTTTGGTCAATGATCAAGTTTATGTAAATCCTAGTGTATGAAAAAGGTTATTCAAGAGAAAAATGGAACTGAAAGGTCATGTTAGCACCTATAAAGCAAGGCTAGTGGATAAAGGATTCAAACAATGTCAAGGAATGGACTATGATGAAACCTTCTCGCCTGTTTCTAGGTTTAAATCCATAGAAATCATACTTGACATAGTAGCTTACCATGACCACTAGATTTGGAAAATGGATGTCAAAATAGCATTTCTTAACGAGAACCTTCAGGAAGATGTCTATATGACACAACCAGAAGGGTTTGTGATAGTAGGATATTCCAAACAGGTTTGCAAGTTGCATAAATCCATTTATGGATTAAAGAACGAATCTAGGTTGAGGAACATTCTATTTGCTGAATCCATAAAGGAATTTGGCTTCATTAAGAATGAATGTGAGCCATGAGTTTATAAGCGGTTTAATGTGAATGCTGTCAATATCCTATTAGTATATGTTGATGACATATTGCTTATTGGAAACAATATTCCAGTCTTACAGTTAGTTAAGGACCGGTTGAACAAGTGTTTCTACATGAAGGACTTGGGTGAATTAGCCTACATTCTAGGGATCAATATCATTCATGATAGATCCAAGAGGATACTTAGACTTGGTCAAGGTACATACATTGACCAAATAATAAAGAGATTTAGTATAGAAAAATCCAAGAGGGGGTTGGTTTCTGTGTCACATGGCCTACATATTTTTATGAAAATGTGTCCTCAGACCCAACAAGAGAAAGATAGAATGAGTAAGATCTCATACGATTCGGCTATAGGATCGATCATGTATTCTATGTTATGTACCTGGCTTGATGATCCATATACTCTGAGCATGGTAGGAAGATATCAAGCAGATCCAGGAGAATGACATTGGACTGCTGTTAATACTATCCTTAGGTATCTTAGAAGAACTAAGGATATGTTCTTGGTGTATGGAGGAGATGTGGAGCTTTTCATCAGAGGGTATGCTGATGCTGGTTTTTAGTCAGATTAGAACGATCTGAAGTCGCAAGATGGATATGTTTTCTATCCCAATGGAGGAGCTGTGAGCTGGAAGAGTTCAAAGCAGCCAGTTGTTGTCGATTCTACAACAGAGTATGAATATATAATAGCTTTTTATGCATCCAAGGAAGCCGTCTGGATTCGAAAAATTGTGCAGGAGATTGAATTGTTTCCTAGCAGTAAAGATCCTATCACGTTGTATTATAATAATACATTAGCGGTGACTCTTGCAAATGAACCAAGGTCACGTCAACAGACAAATCACATACTCTGGAAGTATCACCTCTTGAGGGATTTCTATCAAAGGGGTGAAGTTGTAGTGAGGAAAGTGTCCATGGAAGAAACGTGGCGGAACCCATGACTAAAGGCATATCTCAACATAAGCATGAATATCATGTTAGAGCTAGAGGGTTAAAGTTATTAGCAGTTGACTCTAGTCCAAGTGGGAGTCTGTTGGAGTTGGTGGCCTATAACCAACTACATTGTACTTTGTTCATTAATAAATTCCTTATCACACCTTTATTGTTCTTCTGCATGACAATTCATGTGATAATGTCCTAAGGATAGTTGTTGCATTTAAGGGTCATAGCAGATCCCTACTATGATGAGAACCCGGATGTTCCATAAAACTATTCTTGAACATGTGTTTTGTAGCCAGATGATGTTATTTGAGAGACACAAATAATATAGGACATTAAGGTTAATGACTCATAAAAAATTGAGGCACCTTCTCATGGTTTTCGCACTTGGTAATATCCAAGAAGAAATTATGAGAATGAGACCTGCGAGAAGGAAATCCACATTTCATAGTGTCATTGGATGTTCGTATTTGCGGACGTGTTTATTGGTCCTTAGTCTTCAATATTTTTATTAATGCATATTACAACTCGCACACTTAGATGTATGGACAAAAAATGTGATGACACACTGTTCGTAGTGAGGTAGGATATGTTGGGTGCGTCACGAGTAATTCTTCATTAATAGATAATGCGAGAAAGGATTTGTCCCTTCTGTTCCATATCAAAAGTAGATATCTCAGGCCCTTTGATGGAATTTATATAGCCTAAATAAATCCATGGCCATGGTGAGGAATGGGAAAGTTCAATTCTAGGAAGTCAATGAATTAATAATCAAGCACATGGGTTGATGGCACTAGCATGAAACCTGCTTGATTAGAGATGTCGTGACAAAGGGATTAAATTACAAGGTAAGCGTTTGTAGGAGGTGACATGTCCTTGTAGAGTTAACATCTTTCTCTATGGGTGCCTTGGCGTGTTTCTAGATGCTAACCTTGGACTCTAGGTAGGCTCCGCCTAATGACACTGAGAAAGAATCCTAGAGGGTCACACACTAAGTGTGTCCATGTATCTAAGTTAAATATTAATCTAACAAGTTGAATAAATATTATTCCCGACTATAGTTTAATAATTATTCAATGATGCCCGATCTCATTTATTTCGACTCTAGTTATTTGAGAGAATATATTGTGGGTGAAATAATATTTATTTATTAACGAGTAATGCAGTTACATTTATTTTAGAAATAAATAGCCATTACTCAAGGTCTAATAAATATGGTGGAGGAAATAAATATAATGGAAAAATAAAAGTACACACCATGTATATTAATATATACAAGATGTGTAGTTTTATTTTCAGGATTTGTGAGAAATAATAATATTTATTTAATTAAATAATATTAGGTGTAATTCACTGGGCGCATGTCAAGTAATAATAATAATTCAACTGTTATTATTAGACATGGGGAATTACTAAGAATTAAATTAAATGATTAAATGCTTTCGGGTAATTAATTCATTTTATTATTCTATGTATTATAAGTCTTAATAACATTATTATCATTTGTCCTAGCCATTGTTTTGTGTTGTGAAGAACAGATTTGGAAAAACTCTCCCCCATGAGAGAATTCATTTTCCACCAAGAATGCTCTCAAGCTGCGAGAGCAAGATCCACCTCCACCAAATCAAGGTTATCGAAGGCAGGCATCGCAAGACAAGGTTCTACCATACTAGAACCTAGAGATCCCTTCAGCGACGTCCATAGATACATGATGCACATGTTGATCACCACTAGAGGAATCCTACACTTGGATTCTACGATGCAACGATGGATCACATCGGATCGTGACCGGAGACATCAATGAAGAAATAATTCCTTCAAGGTAATTATTGTTAATTAATTAAATTAATTATAAACAACATATGATGATCTTGTCTCTATGGTTCTGGGACTCCCTCATTCTTTTTTGTTCTTCGTTCTATTCCGAAGGTCGGACATTTATTATCGTGAAAGATCTTGGATTGAACATTGTTTACCATTAAAATTAATGTTGCAAAAACCCACCAACACACTTTCGCTATGCCCGAAACCCTTAATTACAACCATCTTCCAATTTTGCCTTATTATTTTCAGTCTCTTATGAATCTATTTCTTTTGAGGTACTTGGTCTTTGAAATAATTCAAGAAATTTATTAAAATTAGAAACCAGCTTTTGATAAAACGAATTGAGATCATTTACCCTCTTCACTAATTATTCATGATTGACTACATGATACTTCATATTATCATCAACATTGTATGACTAGTTCAAAACCTTATTACAAGCCTTACTATGCCAAGTAGCATGTTCCTTGAATATCTATAAATCTGCCTTATGATTCAGAGACATGTCCATAAAAGTCATGATAGATTCCATTCTATCATTATTAGCATATGGAAGGATTTATTACCTGGCTTCAATTTTTGTAATGAATGGTATCATATTTTCAAATCTATTAAAAGATTATTCAATGTATTGAATTCCTTCAAGGTGATTGTATTTTTAGAATCAATATCTTTTATGTATTCTGGGAGATCAACAAAATTAGTTTCAGTGCTGACACAAGCAGCTGGAGGATTACTATTTTTATCATATTCTTCTTCCTCTTATTTATCCGAAATCTGAATGACATTCTTGGAAGAAACCTTTTGAGAGACTCTTTTTTATGGTTATAGATCTGGATAAGGAAAATTAAAGGATGAAAATTCTGACAAATCCGTTGATTTATTTCTCTTATTTTCATCCTCTTCCTCTTCTAATTCTTATTCTTCTTGACCTTTTTCTTCTTCCCCTTGTTATTATTTTTCTTCTTCTTCTCTGGATTCTTGAATGGGACTCTATGTAGCTGATTGTTCAGTTTTCTTTATCTCCTTTCCTTTCACTACTTGTTCCGATTGAGTCTAAACATGTGGCTCCCTTATTACAATTCTATTTTTTTTCTTACTCAGATATTTTGATAAGACTATAAATATCTATAGATTGTTAATTTCTATTATTCCTTTTCTTTTTTCCTTTCTAGTTCTTTTAAAGTCTCTTCTGATCTTATTTTCAGGTCTAAGGATTCAGCTGGATCCAAACCAAATTAAGGACCCCCTCCTTTCTTTTCATCCTTTTTCTTCCTCCACGTAGCCACAACCTCAAATAAAACCTTTTTTTTATTTGATGTCTTTAGAATTGTAGTATTAACTACCTTAATTTTGATTGATGTTGAATTGGATGGAATATAAGGTTTATCACTACCATCAACTACTTCTTTCCATTTTTCAGCTTCCAGATCATTCTCAAACTTTTTGGAGTTACGATTGAATCGTGACTTAAGTCTCCTTATCGTATCCTTATAAATTAGGGGATCCTTGAAGGATGTCAGATATGACTTGATTGATACACTACATAAACTCAATAATTATTTCAAATATGTACTCAAGATTGTGGGAAATGTGATTAGTTGATATTTTTTGGCACCAAATTTGAGCTTCTTAATCATCAAGAAAATGAATCCCATTAGATTGAACTTCCTCATACTCACCAAATATTCAAGTACATAAGCATATGAAACATTTAATGTTTCCTTATCTCCCTTTCTCGAAACTACAAAGCCTTACATCCAGAGGGATAAGAGTCTATTATCTCCTGATAAATGACTTAACTTTCTACCAGACTCCAGAATTCCAAAAGCAGATTCTTCAGCTTTACTCTCATCGAAATCCCCATCAGGTTTTGATAGTTTATGGGAAGGACAAAGGGAATCACCCATAGATGGAACTCCTAGAAATTTAGATTCTTTTTATGGAGGTTTTTAACTTATTATAATAAATCATAAAGGAAATCATTAGACTGTTGTCTATCTGTATTATTTTAGAAAATTGAAACACCTCATCATTGAAGAAAAAATCATGATCTGAATTCGGTCTTTCAACACAAATGGATTCCCACCCTGGGAAACTTATTATCCTTTTCAAAGATGAATCAAATGTTTCATAAAAGTCTCAATAGAATAATCTTTCTCCTTAAAAGGTAAGGAATGAAAAATATTTTGGGGAAATTTTCTTTAGAGATGAAGCAGTTGAGTTAGACATGAAAGACTATCTCAATACCTGAATATTTTACTCGTTACAAAGCTGAGTAGATCTATGATTACGAAAACTGAGGTAAAATCTGATTATGAATCTTTCTGAGTATTTATAGAGCATCAAAAGTTCGAAGAAATTCAAAGGAGTTCAATGTGGGATGGTTAGGGAGGGGTACTTTAAAAAAATAAATTAATGGTCATTATTAGATCTAAAATATCCAATGGTCGAGAATGATTTCAAACTCTAGAGGTTTTCTTTAAAAAACCATATTCAAAATGAATCTGATTGTGATTTAAAATAAATATATGAAAAACAACTATTTGAATGAACAAAATATGGTTTTATAAATTTTACCTTTCAGAGTAATAGGATAGATGTATTGGTTTCGGTATATTGTGCTTATGATAAAAATACAAAAAATATAGAAAAGAATATGAGACTGATTACAGTTCTAAAATTTATAAGATGAAATTAATCTGGTAATGATAATATAGTGTCGATAGAATACTCTAACACTGATAATCTATTACTGATAAGATAATCCAATACTGATAATCTAGAACCATTAAAATAATCTAATGCTGATAATTTAGTATCGATAAAATAAGAAACCGATAACGATAAAATAGTTAAACATGAAACTAATATAAATTTAAAACTATTAAAAGTCAAACCGATTAAAAGTGAAACCGAACAAAAGTAAAACATATAAAAGTAAAAATGATAAAATTGAAACCAATAAAAGATGCAAAATAGAAAAATGTATGTAAAACAGATAAAAGCAAATCCCATAAATGATGTAAAACTGATAAAGGTATGTAAAACTGATAAATGTGAAACCTATAAATGATGAAAAACTGATAAAGGTATGTAAAACTGAAAAAAGTGAAACCGATAAAATTTAAACTGATAAAAGTGTTAAACCGATAAAAGTGAAACTGATAAAAGTGTGTATAATCCCCTTTGAGATGGAGTAACATAATAAAAGGTGATGTCTTAAACAAGAAAAAAATGTGAATTATTACCTTAGAGATATCATTACCATTTTCTGTTTAATGTATTCAAATCTATCAGATGATAAAATTTTTGTGAAAATATCAGCAAGTTTCCCTTGCATTCCGATGAATATTAAAATAATATCTCCATTTTGTGTGTGATCTCTAAGAATGTGAAACCTAATATCTATGTGTTTTTCTGGTGAGTGATGTGAAGGGTTTTTACTAAGAGTAATTATAGTAGTATAATCACATAGTATTTGAGTTTTTATAAAACTCATTCCATAGTCAGTGAGTGTGTGCTTCATACACAACACTTGAGCACAAAAACATCCAGCTACTACATATTCAGCTTTAGTAGTGGTAAGTGATACTGAATTTTTTTTCATTACCAAGAAACTAATTAATCTCCTAAGAAATGATATGTTCTGATGGTAATTTTTCTATCCATTACACAACCACCAAATATAGCATCTTATTTTTTTTTAAAAAATAGTCCCAAATCCATAGTTCCTTTAAGTAGATATTTTTTGTTTACTAATTTTAAATGATATTACTTTGGATTAGATTGATATCATTCACATAAGCATAATGCAAACATTAAGTCTGTGCAAATAGATATTAAGTACAACAAACTTCATATCATACCTCTAATATATGTTTGATCTATTGGTTTTTCAACTTCATCAAGATCAATTGTATTTGAGGTACCGAATAGAGTGCTTATTCTTTTAGTGTTGTCATATCATACTTTTTACGTAAATATTTGATATACTTATGTTGGTATATATAGGTTCCTTCTAGTTTTTGAGGGATTTTAAAACCAAAAATATAATGTTAACTCACCCATCATGCTCATTTCAAACTCAGATTTCATAAGATCAGCAAAATAATTAGTTAAGGATTTCTGAGTTCATCCGAATATGATGTCATCAACATATATTTGAACAATAAAAATGTTTTTGTTTTTCATTTTTATTAAAATAGTTGGATCTAAAGTATATTTTGTATAATTTTTTTGTAAAATAAATATTGTGAGTCTTTCATACCAATCTCTAGGGGCTTTATTACGTCCATATAAGGATTTGGTAATTTTAAAAACATGATTAGGATTTTTGGATCAACAATACTAGGAGGTTGTTTTTCAAAAACGTCATCTTATACAAAACCATTAATAAAATCACAATTTACTACCATTTGAAAATTTTTGAAATTGATGTATACTGAAAAGGCTAATAGAACATGAATAAATGCATGCCTAGATAATAGAGAATAGGTTTCTTCATAGTATATTCACCCTTGTTGATTATATCCTTTAATAACATGTCTTGATTTATTTCGTACAATGACTCTATTTTCATCACACTTGTTTCTGAAAACAAATTTTACACAAATTATAGTTGTTTATTTAGTTATTTCACCCAATGTCCAGACTTATTACTTTCAAATTCATTTATTTCATCTTGAATCTCTTTAATCCAATCTTTATCATATAAGGACTCATTTAGAGTTTCAGGTTAAAACTGAGATAGAAAAGCAATATGTTCTATTTCATTTATCAATGAATTTAAATTCCTTACTGGTTGATTTACATCACCAATAATATTATCACTGGGATTATTCCTAAGAAACAATTGATTTTTGTGTTGTAAAACCTATTGAACAACATAAGATAGAGTGATTTTTGGTGAAAATATTTCAGAAAGATTTTTTTAATTATTTCCCTTTTTAGAAGTGGTTTCAATCAAAGTTTGATAATTAGTTTGTAAAAACATATCTGTTGATGTAGGTAGGGGTTGTTTAAAAACAAAAGGATCTAATTCATCAAATTTCACATTCACTATTTCTTCAAAACTACAAGACTTTTTTTATAAAAACATTATAGGCCTTAGAAGTTGTGTAATAACCTAGAATCGTTCCTTTATCAGATTATCTGTAGTATTCAATATGAATACCTTGCATCCAAATACTCTAAAGTAAGAAACTTTAGGTTTTTTCCCGTCCACAATTCAGAAGGTGTTTTATTAATAAAAGGTTTAGTTAAAACTAAATTAATATTTTAACATGAATTACATAAAATTTAATCCTATAAATTTTTAGCAATTGAGTATTCAATCAACATAGATATTGTCATTTCTTGAAGAAAACAATTTCTTCTTTCGACAAAACCATTTTTCTGAGAGATTCTTAGAGCTCAGAAGCTATGAGTAATACCTTTCTTAGAAAAAAAAGTTCTAAAATATGAATTTTGATATTCTCCACCATGATCACTTCGAATACTTACCAGTGGTATATTTTTCTCATTTTTAACTTGGGATAAAAATGTTTTTAAATAGAAAAATGCTTCATATTTCCTTTCTAAAAAATAGATCCATGTAAATCTGGTGTATTCATCAACTAAAAAAATACATATTATTTTCCTCCAATACTTCCATTTTTTGTAGGACTGAAAAGATCCATGTGCACTGACTGTAATGAATTAGATTTTGAAACATCATTAATTAATTTAAAGGTAGTTTTCTGTTTCTTACCATATTGACAAGGGTCATAGACTTTTGCAGAATCATTCCTATGATCCGGTAGATCCTTACAAAGTCTCTTCTTTGAGAGTTTACAAAGGTTCATAAGGTTACAGTTTTCTAATATTCCATTCCATAACCAATATTGACCTTCCATTTCACTTAAGAAAGGTAATTCTTAGATCCAAAGGTCATCTATGTTATGTATGTTAATGTTCTCATGCCTATAGGAATAGATAATGAAGCCATCCTTGGAATTATGAACTAAACATTTATCATTATGAAAATTCACAAGGAAACATCATCACATAATTGATTTATACTTATAAGGTTGTCCTTAATACCTTTAACAAACAAAACATTTGAAATTAAAACTTTTCCTAAAAGAACAATATTACTTATACCAATGATCCTTCCTTGAGTATTATCTCCATGGGTCACTCTTCCACCTTTCATTTCAATAATATTTTCACTGAAATATTTGTTTCCAGTCATATGTTTTGAAAAACCACTATCCATGCATCAAATGTACTTGTTGTTGGGACAATTTTTGTTTTTCCTAAAAAAGAAAGAATTTGTTTTTTAGAACCCAAACTTGTTTGGATCCAAAAATGTTAGATAAAAGAATTTTAGGAAACCAAATTTGTTTCTCCAAATGATTTTTATGAAATACTAAATATTGAGTTTTATTAAGGGAAAAATTCATTTCCCATTGTCCACAAAAATAACATTTAGTGTTGAATGGGGCAATTTAGGGAACAAAATAGTTATGACTAAAAATCTCTTTCGAAAGAGTATATCCATTTTCCAAAATATTCCTTGTAGGACATATTTGAGAATACATTTTATCAAAATATTTACTTCCAATAGTTAAATTTTATAAAATATTATTAGAATAAAAAATTTCATATTTTGGTTTAATGAATACATTTTCATTCAATGAAGAAATTTTTTTGGAATTGTTTTTTGTTTCAAATTTGTTTTCTCTAAAACAAGTTTTTCAATGTTTTTAGAATGTTTATCCTTCTATGAATTTACTTCCATAATTTTTTTTGAAATATTTTAAAAATCAAGAGTTTTCTTATAGAGATCCTTGGAAATATATGATATTTAATTTGTAAAGATCATTATTATATAATTTTCATTATCATCATTTTTATTGAGTTTAGAAATCTTATTCCCAAGAAATTTAGAAAATCTGGATACTTCTTTAAAATAATGTAAATTATCCTCTACTGATGAAGAATCTTCATCCTAAGGGTAAGAATATTTCTCATCAAGGTAATTGTAAATTAAAGATAAATTTGTAAGGGATTATACATTATGTACCTCTGCCATGAGAAAATGATTTTCAATAGGTATCCTGGTATAATTCATATATTCTTCTGAATAGAAGATTCATATTCTGATGTTTTTTCTGATGAATCACCATCACTTACACTCGAAGTATATATTTTTTTAAAATGTTTTCTTTTTCATAGACTTGTAATATGTTTTCTTATTTCTTTCATAATGAATATCCTTCCTATCTTTTCTTTTAAGAAAATGAAAATCTAGTCTAATGTGACATGCTCTTTTACATTCATAAAAAGTTACTTATGATACTTTCTTGCCATTTATATATATTTTTTGAATCTATAATGAAATTATTTCTTTCTCATAATCTTGATCATTATTTGAGAATTATTGGATTAATCATTCTCTGAATGTTCACTTTCTCTAGATTATGATAAAACAAAAATTTCTTAGCTTTAGATCTTGTTATCTATTCTAGTGTCTTGGATTTAGATGTAGTCGTAATGGATAGACTTCCATTTCTATTATTTTTCTTATTAAAATATGCATCTATTTTCATTCTTCTATAGTGTTGTAAGAGAGTACCAAATAATTCATCAAGTGTGATTTGAGTAACTTTCATGTTCTCATGAATAGCTATCCTTTTTTATTCCCACTCATTGGGCATTATATAAATTATATTTTCCAACAGCACTTCATCAACAAGAAATTTTTCTCCCATGGATTTAATACTATTGACAGTGGTCATAAATATTTGTTTAAACTTGCATACTGGTTCTCCATAAAAAAAATGATATTCAGCTCAGAGCATGGCTATTCTTGTTTTTATTACTTTAGATATAGCAAAATGTGTGACTTAAAATTTATTCTAGATATAGTAGGATGCTTCACATGATGATATATGAGTATATATATACTTGTTCTTAGAACATATATAACAATGTTTTTTGTACCTTCTAATTCAGTTGATATTCAAGTTTCTCTTGGTTGGTGATGGTTCACACTTCCTTTTATAGAATGTCTTAAAACAAGTGTATTTGAATCAAATAAAATTATCACTGTAATTAAAATATAATTGATTCTACCATAAAATATATATATTCTATTAATACAATATTTAATGAACGTATTGTAATTAAAACAATTACAATAGAAAATAATTATAAAATAAAGATGAAAGAAATTGACTCAATTTATATTATAGAATTCAGTGGAAAAACAAATGTATTGAAATTATTTTATCCCAAATAGTAGGGTATCCTTTCACGTAGGATAAAAGGTATATATTACCACCTCCTTGGTAATCCCTCAATATGGTGACTGGCACGTCTATCATCCTATTCCTAGAATCGCTCGATTAAGAAGGTAATCAACACCTCTATCTTTCAAATGCTTGAGATCCCTCTTTACGATGATCGATATCACCGTCTTCATATCCTCGAAATCCCTCAATCATTATCATAGTGATTAGATGCACAAATGAAGACAAATAACTTATTGAAATACATGAAATTGGAACAAGACATTCACATCTTGTATCTTTATGGATTTTCACACGAATCAAGAGAGAAGTCTCATCGTATCTCTCTAGATATTTTAAGATCCAAAATTCTTTCACTCTGGTTTAAATGAACTCTTATTTATAGGGCTCTAATTTCAGTAGTCATATTTCATCCAATAGTCATATTTCTCCAGTAAATTCAGAGGGACTTGGAGTCCTGACTTTACAATGGAAAAAAAAACAGAATGCATGACATCATTTTGATTGGTATATATGTAACCCAACAACATCGTTTTGGTTAGAAAAAAATATGTACCTAAGTATGAAAGATTGAGTAAGTTAAAATATAATGAAAATCGTGTAGATGGTATTGGAGTAAAATATGAGTGCAATGCATTACATGAGTATGATAGAAAACATTGTTATGATGTATTTCGTGATTACGATGCATATCGAGGTTACGATACATGACACAATTACGATGCTTAACATGGATAAGATTCATATCGTGGTTACGATTCATAAGGTGAGTAGAATTCATTTTGGGGTTACAATTCACATCATTGTTATGAATCATAAAGTGACTATGTTGTATAACCTAGATACAATGCATGGTTACGATGCATAATTACGATACAATACTTAACCCGGTACCGATTCATGATTATCATACATAATATGAATACGATACATAAACTAGTTATGATGCACGTGGTTATGAAAACATCATATGTGGTTCCAATTGTAAAAAAATTTATGTGGTTATGATGAGAAACAATATATGTGATTACTATTGAAAAACAAACGACATATGATTACAATTTAGATCAACAGTATGCGTGGTTACGATGGAAAAAATATCTATGATTACGATTATACGTGATTATGATATATGTGATTACAATGAGAATACAACATAT
The DNA here is from genome assembly GCA_963277665.1 of Viscum album. Lineage (NCBI taxonomy): Eukaryota > Viridiplantae > Streptophyta > Magnoliopsida > Santalales > Viscaceae > Viscum > Viscum album. The sequence goes on along the minus strand of OY728167.1, from coordinate 618,858,768 downwards.
AAAACAAGAATTAATTTGTGATTTAAGAAATAAAAATATCAATGGGAAAGTCAACACATGTTTTGACTCAATAGAAAAGTATCATACTTATCAAAGAACACAAAATAGTAAGACTAATAAAATGAATCAAGTAGAAAATGAAAAAATGATAGAGAAAGAAGCAGTTTATTCAAAACAAAAGAACTAATAAATACCATGGGCTGACTCCCATGAAGTACTGAATTTTTAGTCTTCAGTTAGAAATTATTGGTAATCAGTTCTCAAGCACAGCGATGGAATCCAATCCCTTTGTCTTCCCTTCAAAATAAAATTTTACTCTTTGACATTTAAAAATATTTGGCTTCTTTTCATCTCCAGCAATCACAACATCTCCATTTTTCAACACTATTACTATAGTAAAGGGTCTGTGCCACTTAGATTACAGTTTACCAGGAAGGATCTTAAGTCTATAATAAAAGATATGTACCTTCTTTCCAAGATTAAATTGACTATTTTGAATAAACAGATCATGAGAAACATTAGACCTCTTTTTTATATCCTAGAGTTATCATATGACTATCTCCTTATATCATCCAGATCACTCATCTCAGGAATTGTTTTGAATATATCACAAATAAAATAAAAATTTAAAGCTTTTACATACTAAAATGATTTTTTTATGGAACTCCACAGGCAACTGAAATCATTTCCCAAATAATAGTTGGTATAGATACATACCATCTGGAGTCTGGAAATCTGTTTTATAGGCCCCAAAAACGTCATCTAATTTGAGAGACCATCCATTCCTACAATTTTACACTTTTTTATCTAGAATATATTTAGCCACCCTATTAGATATTTCAATATATCAACTAAATTAGGATGGTAGGTTGTTCGAGTCCTATGCTTTCATCCATATTTTTCATTAATTTCATAAATTTTTAGTTTTTAAAGTGAGTTCCACTATCAGTTAGATGGTTTTTGGAACACCAAACTTTGAAAAGATGTTCTTTTTGAAAAATTTTATAACACTATCTTCTTTATTTTTGGGATGAGATATTGCTTCAACCAACTTACATACATAATCAATAGAAAATAAGTTATACTCATTCTGATGAGGTGATGAATATGAACTCCTAAATTCTAAGCCCCAAACATCAAATATTTTTACTTCAAAAATACCATTCTAATGTAAATACTTTTTTATTCCATCATTTCCTAACCTATGGAATCTATCACAACCAATTACATAACGCTAAGAATACTTGATGAATGTAGGAAAATAAAATCTATCCTGAATATCTTTTTGAGAACACCTTTATCCACCATGATTTCATCCCTATGGCAAGGAGTAACTACTCTGTAGTATTGGAAGTATCTCCTCTTCTGTAACACACCATCTTAAAATCCCATAATCACATATCATAAATAGAAAATGGTCAACCAAAATATAGTACTTATGTTTTGAATTTAATTTCATTCTTTGGTTATTTGAAAGGTCCTTAGGAATGAGATTTTCTGCCAAAAAATTGAAAAATTCTGCAAACCAAGAAGAATATATAGTGGAAACATTTAGAACCTTCTCACCAGGAAATTAATAATTTTTATACATTGGATCTTTATACTGGGTATTAGGAAGCCTATAAAGGTGTTATGTAACTAAATTAAAATCTCCCTTCATATCTCTAATCCCCATATCAAATTCATGTAACAATAGGGCTAAATTAATAATTATATGTTTAGTCGTCTTCTTAGAATACACAAATATTAAGACAGAATGATCGGTGAAGATAATGAATTTGGAACCTAATAGGTATTGCCTAAATTTTTATGGAGGAAGAACAATAGCTAAGAGTTCCATTTCAGTAGTGGTGTAATTACTTTGTTTCTCATCTAACATTATTCATGTATAATAGACCACATGAAACTTCTTATCTCTCAGGTGTCTTAGGATAGCTCCAACACCCATGTCACGCGAATCACACAATAGTACATATGGATTTTTCCAATCAAGTGTAGTAATGATTGGTGATGAGGATAGTTTTTCCATTAATATATTTAATTACTCAACACATTTTTTATCAAAGAGGAATGTGGAATCCTTTAAAATAAGGTAAGACACGAACGTAATGATTTTTTAGAAGTATTTTATAAATATCCTATAAAATAGGCATTCCCTGAGAAGCTTCTAACACCCTTATCATTTCTAGGAGGGGTAAATTTTTGAATAACTTCTATCTCTGTGACGTTAACCTCCAAACCCATCTTTGACATCTTATGTCCCAACACTATTCCATCAGTGGCCATGAGCTAGAAATTTTCCATGTTATGAACTAGGTTGGTCTCTGAACAACATTCCGACACTGACACCGAATTTTCCAGAAAAGTCTAAAATGTTATAAAAAATGGATAAATCATCCATGAAAACCTCAATTATACTCTTAATAATATAAAATAAGTTAGCCATCATACATATTTTAATGGTAGCTTGTGCACCACATATTCCAAAGGGAATTTGTCGATAGGAAAATATCCCAAATGGGCATGAGAATGTCATTTTCTTATAATACTCTAGAGCTACTAGAATCTGGTTGTAACTATAATAACTATTGAGAAAATAGAAAAAATCATTCCCTCTAAGCCATTCGATTACTCTCTTGAAACCTTGGACATGACCACCACTACCTTGCCTTATTTGACCAACACTACTCCAGTACCCCACCTAACACAACGCTATGAAACACTCCCCTGGACATAGTGTCAGAGTTAACCACTACCACTCACATCTAAAGGGAAGTTACAAAAAAAAAATGTATGTGGCCCATCCTATTACAAGCTTAGCACTCTACTAGGTCACGATCGCACTGATTCATCATTTGGCCCCACCTGCCACATTGATTACAAAAAACCGAGATACCTATACTCCCAACCTGGCTGGTACTTATCTCACAATAGCCTCAAAACGTCGCGATCAGATACTTGATGTGGAACTATAGGTTCTAAAGATGATACCACTCTACTTTGTGCCACATATTTCCTTTAGTTTCTAATCTATATTCATCACACAATTCATAATTTTTGTTATACAAGTCATTATGAAAAAATTTACCTATGATCTGATAGCATTCCAAAGACCTTCCTCAATGTGTCTCACTCTCGGTAGCTCATCAATAAGTTATGTTGGCATAGAATGATGTAACTCTGTAAAGTGTGAAAATTACTCCAGAATATTCATCACACCATACACTATATGATTTAATTCACAAGACCTATCCGCCCGTAGTGTTTTAGGGAAAATGTAGTCATCGAACATGGATTGGAAATCATCCCAACCCATATCTCGCAGTCTTTCAGCTTGGTTTAGAACATCCCTCCAGTGCTTTTTTGGACCACATAACATATATTTTCTGATCTTAACAATCATCTTAGGATTTTTCTATAGATTATCAATGATTGGTAGTGTATTATCTATCCACATCTTAGAAACCTATAGACCACCATCCTCTAAAAACACGGTGGGATGCTTTAACTGGAACACCCACATTCGCACAACCATAGACAAGGAAGGATGTGGTGATCCATAAAATTTCTTCATGAAGAAATAAAACCCCACACAGAACTCTGTCTCAACACCTTTCTTCGGAACAATAGTCGTTTATTAAGCTAGCACTAAAGGAGGAACCATAAGAAGCCCATAAACCACCACCTTTAGATTGTGGCTAGTGCCCACCACATGGCATACGACTAGAGGTGTTCATGGTGTAATTATTATATAATTCTAATCACCTGCCACCAAAATGAACAATATAAATTTTCATTGATCTAAATTTTAGGAAAAATCTCCTAAAACCATGTCATACCACACAACCTACTCCTATATCCAATACTATAAAAAGAATATTAAAAAACACCAGAAGAAACACTGCCTCTTTCGCACTCATAAGCTGGGTCAAGGTCAAGTTTCTATATATCATTTCAATTTTACATTTCAATTAATATTCACTTTAATTTAATATCAGTAATTCATTTATTTCAATGGATTATCCAATGGTTAACCATGTTCCAATCACGGATGAACCATAACACATCATGAACCATATTATAGTTCCCATATAACCCATACCATATCACATTCACATTAAATGATTGAAATAAAAGGCGTATCACCTTCAATCCCATAAGAGTCCATACTCTTTAGGAATTGATATATGGCATCACTTTCCCCATCCACTTCTCAAAACAATCACAATAGCATGAACATATATCATAATAATTATCACAATAGCAAGCAACAAGTAATTCAACATAAATGGAATGGAATAATTCATGGAATGTGATTCCTTTAATGTTATTATATGATCCATGAGATGTAATATCTTTATTTCATCATGTCAAAAAAACATAACCCATAATCATATCAATAATCGCATCACATTTCAAGTGCCTTGCCCAATGGTGGAATCAAATCAATTATAATAGTCAAAATCCAAAAAACAACAATTTCTATTTGAGGGAATTTGAATTTTATTAGTACACGGGTTAGCTACACAGAAGAGAAATTATTGAAAAATTCCATTACCTTCCTAAACTTTTCTATTATCACCAAATAATAAATGAGAAAATGAAAGTCTTGGATACCACTTTGTGATGACCTTGTTATGGATTCCACTAAACAAGTCTTCGTGCTCGGTTTCCCACATGGCCTCAAGTGCATCTCCCCAAAAACCAGAGGTTTTCAAATAGTATTGAGGGAGTGTGTGGGTTGGTTGGGAGAGTGTTCCCTCATCACTATAGTGAAACACAGTGGAATGTCATGTACAGTCAATAAATGAACCAGTTTTAAATTTAGACAATAGATAAACATCATGATCAATTATGATAAAAAAAATTATTATCATATACCATGATGATAATACATGTCTGTATAAAGAAGAAAAAATAGGTACCTAGTAGTACAATACAATACATGTATGAAAGTTTTAAAAATAATAAAATTTGAAATATGTAAATACCATAAGGATCCTCAGATTAGTCTTATGTAGCCCTTCTCCAAAGCATGGTAACGAATCAATAATGGAATTGATGGAGCATTACCAAGTCCCTACCTGCATCCAAATAGTGTGTTTAGGTACCCAACAGATGCCCGAACAGGGTGTGACGAAAAAATACCCATTTTCAACCACCATATTTTCTATATAAGTCTTAGGAATACAATATAGAAAGCTAATTAGTGTGAAATCATATAGTTGAGCAGTAAATAAATGAAATGTTTTCATGGTATATGTATAACAAATAGGAAGCAATGAAATTGACTCTCAATACTTCTTAAAAAAAATCATTACGCTCCTCTAACAATGAATCAACAAGAATTTCATAAATGAATAATATGGGATTTGAATTCATCCACACATGTCACATCACTCTTTGCCTTTTCATATATCATATAGTTTCAAAACATAAAATTTTGATCCCTTCAACCAAGAATATCATATTTCTCATGGAAGTGCCATATAATCAATGTGTCAGACCACAATGGGCCTATACAATGTGTAGAAGAACAAGCCACCCTCGTCTAGTCCTCGGATAATCTCGATGAAAAATATGTTAGGCACTAGTTGGATTCCATGGTTCATTTCATACCGAACATATCCTATGTGAGTCCAAGAAACCCTGATCCAAGGGGTAGAAAGGCACAAGGAATCCCATAAAATCAAGACCCAAGGAGCATACTCATTCCAACTCATCCACTACTACGTTCAAGATCCATTGGGTAACATCCAAGGCATATAAATAGAATCAATACCTGAGGTGTACTGACAAAGGCATCAACTAAAATTTCAAATACAACTCAAGTCATTCATCAATCAATTCTTTTACCATTGCACACCATGAGTATAACAACTCTTCATAAAAAATTCACATTCCATAGAAAGAAATGTATACCTAGCCATTTATCAAAACAAAAAAAAACACATTTCATGTGTTTACCCACTCATATATACAATTTCAAATATATCCATTTATGAAATTAATGTTTTATATAAGCATTTAATCCAAACAATTATCATGAAAATGAATAAACACGTCTCATATTCAACAAATTCAGTCCATTTTATCTATTAATAAGCCTCCTATTACCAGGATAGAATCAACTCACCCAATTGGTTGTTCAAAAAGTCATCAAAAAATTGATTAAATATGGAACACCATCATGGGTGTCTTTTTTCTTGGGAAACAACCTTCAAAAATCATCCTAAATTATAAAGGGAATCCCGAATAGCTTCCATTTAAATTTATTAAATTTATCATTTTAATTTTGGGGATTGTGTTGGAATGTAAAACATGTGGTACAATTTCTTCTATGCTTATTAAGAAAAAATATCAATGGAAAAAATATATACCACCTATTATAGCTCCGTAGTAGAATGTTCGTCTAGTAGCGGATCCTAATTCGACTCAGATTGGGATAAATTTAATGAACAGATGAAGAACCTATATATAGTGATATTTAGAATACACCTAAATAGAAAAACTGATATCGAGAAGAACACATAACGAAAAAAAAATAATTGAGTACATATAGATGTTTAACCAATGAGGTGAGTGGTGCTTGAATCATATATCAGACGTATAGGATAACTCAAATAAAATAATAGTCACCCAATGAGGATTCAAAATGGATCCTTTCTTGTGAAGAAGAGGAAATGGGTGTTTAGGTTAGAAAATGATTTTAATATGTGGAATTTTTTATATTTACCCAAAACATTGCGCTACAATGTTTGAGTTAATGTTTTGGAATGTTATTCACCAACCATGCATGGTTAGTAGTAGGATAGTGGGGACTACACGGTTTCCCCACATAGTTTGACTAAACATGTGGAAACTATGAAAAAAATACACAATAAATATTACAGAGGTTTCCAAATGGTCATCTATCCCAAATTTCATAGTTTTTCCTAACATTGCATCATTCCCCCACTCTATGACTCAGCAATGTAGGTTTTATCAAACCATGTGTCTTACCCTTCACGGGTTGAACTAACTGTGTGCGAGGCTGTTGGAAACAAAAAATCTAGGTTCTTATCTTTAAATAATCAATGGACACCCCTGAAACACCCATGATCAAATCGGGATACTCATATTAGGTCCTAAATAAAAATTTGAAATGAATGAAAAATGATATGTACCTCAAACAAAAAATCATGTTCTTACAATAAATAAACAAATAATAAATAAACAAGTTGATTGACAACCAATATTGATCATCCCCTCAACCCCATATCTAAATTCTATTGTACGACACCAGCTTAACTCACTATATAACCTATGATCAACATTATATCAGACATGAGGCCTGAACATGAACTTTTGTTCCCATATAATGTGTGAGTAATACATATTAGTATGGTATGACATGTTCTATAAAAATATGAAATCTTATAAATGTGTATTCATGATGGGAAAATAAATAAGTTTCATATTCACTATAATAATACATATAATGTTATCATGTACGAAATAGGATACCAAGAAAGACAAAAATACCTAGCTTAGACAATGTGGAGGAAATAAGTTGTCTCCCATATATCTATGGTTATATAATATTTCTTAGAGGAAAGGTCTATAATAAATTATTAACTACTATCCTTGGACTCAAGGTAGGTCCTTTTATGGAATATGAATCTTATATATCATCTCATTCTATAACCATATCATTGAAAGTGTGGAATCATACCTTATCACACCCTATAGAAAATTCCATAACTATCTCACTTGTAGACATTCCTAATCCCACATCACAAAATATATCTCTTATAACAATTCTCCAACTTAACCTGTGGTATGTTCAAATGTTAAATAACACATTTAATACCACCACACACAAACTAAGAGTGAGGTATCATACGCCATTACATAGAATATCACATACCACCACCCTATCCTTGAGTCTGAGGTCTCATATTAATCTTTGGAATCTTCCCTCTCACATGGGTTAAGCCTCATTTTAAAACCTGTCCAACACCATCTTACTATGGGTAGGGAGTCATATCTAGTCTCATAAAATATAACATGTTCTAAAAGAATCATATTAAGGCCTTGTTTCATTTTTAATACATGAACTTCTGTATCAAAAAACATAAATATCATTGGTTTCTACTCACTGTCATGAATATATATATAAATGAAGTAAGAAAAAACTATACCTTATCACCTAGAAATAAAAAAAACCCATACCTTGTTCACCAATAAAGGATAAAAAACTTAAATAAAATATATTTATTTCCTTCACAAATCACCATGTACAACCTAACCTCTTCAGAAAACCTAATCATCCCAAGCCCTTGACAAAATGATTTTCTTTTCCAAATCGGCCAACTCATCTATCTTACTCATGGAAGGAATTGATTTTATTTTTTATCCCAGATGTAGTATCTACATACTTATTCTAGCCTGTATATAGTACCCAAAGGTAATTTCATATCCTAAATTCATACATGGGACTATACTTGTGTGGTTATAACATGTTCCCCTTTTAATTTTGACCAAAATATCTTAGTCACAATCCCTATGGCCCATGACAAGATCGTTCCCAAAATGCCTCTTGAAAAGTAATTGTCCTGTTTTAAATTCAAATTTTCTAACCCACACCAATATAAAAAATCAAATATCCAATCAGATTGAAATCAATTAGTAATATATACGAATCAGTCCTGATAACATAATATTAATTCTCAAATAACATATCATTAACACCTCTTAAACATTGTCTACATACCACCTTGAGAGGATTCTCCCAACCATAAGTGGGGAATAAGACCATATCAACCATAATATCTAGGTATATTCCCCATATTCCTTCAGTTTCATACTTATTTATTTCATCCATTGATATTTATAACTCATCCTACCCTCAAGACCAATATTGGTCCACTTATATTCTCAAATGACATATTTCACCCTTGGTGGAAATCCACTAATTGATTCTAAGTCACTCATCATGCTATATTGAACTATAATTGGGAATAATGATCATAAAATTACATACAAAAATATTATATCTTATTAAAATATTATTTAAAACACATCATTTCAATATATTCCAAAATAATATTGATTTAGTGTCTTTGTAATCAAGGATATGTAAAAAACTATAAAATAATAGATCTACATCATATCAAACTAGGTTCTTCACATTTACATCCATTATTAAATATATCATATATGAACCAATTCATCATATACCTTGGAAAATGAAACATAATATAGGGTGATATGAGATTCTCAGTATGGATATGTATTAGATATATCAAAAAATAACTTATTATTCGGTAATCATTAACATAAGGGTATAATAATATGATCTTAGCATTTAAAAATATTATTCAAAAAGTTATAGATCATAATCATGATTCAGGGAATAAAATATATTAGTTCATAAGACATGAATAATAAATGAATCAAATAACAAGAGACATTATAGAAGACCATTTAAATTATAGGGTTGTGTAATTTTTTGCATAATCAAAATCATAGATGTCTCATGTCATTGATACCTACTAGGTAATTCATCACATGTTATGATTTCACTAAAACATTTATACCTTATTTGGATTTTAGGATAACCTCTAACATACCCTTGTTCGGATTGGAAAAATCGTTAATGTATCATTTGACCTTATATAACTATAATTATTACCCTTTTAAATGAATGGAAATTACATAACAACCTGTATCATAATAATAATCCATTAAAATATATTTGGTATAAAGAGAATATCATTAATAATTTAATCATAACATAACCCATGAAAAAATGGGATTCATCAATTATTCATCTTCATAATCCTAAACCATCAATAGATATTATTTGGATGGATACATAATATCATATATATAGTGAATCATATGCAACATTAATGGATGTTATCTTTGTTGAATAATTAAATTAAAATATGATTTCAATATTTCATAAGGAAAATTAATTTTTTTTGAAATCACATATTTAAAATATAAATTTTTATTAAATATAAACAAACACATTTTCAAAAAAAATAACAATGGAAACTTATAAACGATGCTTCAATGTAATGATCTTTTATGATTGGTGAAAATTACTTCATGCGGTGTACAATAATACAAAGATTATATTACAACCTTTGGAAAAAAAGTACCTCATTTAGAAATAGAAATAATTATTCATTTAAAAATATTTATGAAACATAAATCATGGATAAATATTGACTTTAATAAATATTTTGTGAATGGTGAAAATATAAATGCTTTTTTGAAAGGAAAATTGGAATATTGATGAATTTATTCACAGATAAATTGAACACAATGTTAATTTTCATAGAAAATATTTTTTAGAATATTAATTACTTAGGGAGAGGATAATCGAAGGGAAGCCTACGTGTTTGAGAAATAACCTGATGAGAAGAAATGGAATATGATATGCGAGAGATATATCATATAATATTATAATTCGGAAATTAATCATAAAATATCATTGTAAAATTTCACATTATAAAATAACACCCTTACCTCATGTAAGACATTCTTCGTTAGTGCTGAAAACAACTTCTATTTCAGAGACCTCATTCGGATTAAACCTTAAACATTGAAATATTTTTCATATGAGAAAAAAAGTATATTTTGGATGATGGAATGAAATATATGAAGGTTATGGGGAAGGTATTGGTCAAGATATTAGTCTTAATGTTTTTGAATATGGGAGGTGATGAGGGGCCTCTTTATATGTGAGTGAGTGGACACACATAGAATTACATAAATGATTTAAATAATATAAAGTCATTCACTTATTAATTTTTCAAAAACTCGAAAAGGATTTCAGTGAAAGGTAAAATAGGTTTTATATATCATCATCCTAAAATAATTATACATGTTTATGTGGAATTGGTACCTTTATCTCTTAGTGTATATCCATTTGTAATGAAATATTAACACTAATTGTAGTAAAAAATTGTATCTATTTTTATAATTCATTTAGACCAAGATTAATGTTTATTTATAAAAAAAAATCAAAATTAAGAAAAAAATATTGGATAAATTTTATTAAATGAAATTTTATAATTAGAAAATAATAATTTTAAATAAAGCATGAAAACCGAAATGGAAACCAAATTTTATAAAAATGAATTTTAAGCAAAAAACTTAATTTTATTTCAATCCATTGATAGTAAAAAATTTCAAATTGGTGTTTAAATTTTTTATTGAATATATAATATATAATTTTAATTCAATAAATTAATCCAATTTTTTTTATTTAATATGGTTTCTATAAAAACAAATTACTCTAACAAGAACATTTTTATGAAAAATTTATCTTTTTAACATTTTCAACATTTTATATTATTCCCAAACCATTGGATAACTAATTAATGGAAAAATATTTATAAATTAAAATTAATTTAAATTAAATTAAAACTTTATATTTTTAAAAATATTTTTTCTAATGAAAAATAAAAACATGCAGAAAAATACAATTCCTTTTGACAAAATTGTCAATTAATCATGAAATTGTTATATTAAAATTGTAAATATTTTTTCATTACCATTAATCAATAAATATTATCTCTCGTAAAATATTATATATATATTTCATAATTTTGATAATTATATTTATAACCATCAATCAAATGTGTAGGTAATAAAGGTATACGATACCATAGGATCATTTATACTCAGGGTTTCTTGTAAAGAAAGATATCAAATACATCATTTTTAGTTCAATTTAAATACAAATAAAAAATATGATGAGACATTATAGCCCACCATAAAATTAATTTTACCCTATATATTTCAAAAATATAAAACCAAAAAAATAATGAAATTCCTATATCATCGCATCCATGAGTTATACTGTAGCTTCCCGAATTTCATATTCCTCCATATATCTTTAACGAGGTAAATAGTCTAGTTTCATTGTACTTTATATCTATGATCCATTATTTATACTATTTTTTTAACATAGATTATTTCATGGTCTAGGGGTATAATCTTCATGTTTGTTAAATATGAAGGATCATATATGTAAATCATTAAAAGTGATACATGTATCACATTATGAAGTTCATAGTGGTTCGGTGCAATCACCATGTGATTAGTAATCACCCCGATTGGATCCTGAACCTAAAATGATATATATATATATATATATATATGTCTCTTCTTTAACATCAGTATAAATATCATAACCTTTATCCATGGATAAATTCAATGAAATACATTATCCCCAACATAGAATTCAATATCTCTTGATTGGTTTTCAACATAACACATTGGATGACTCCGAGATTCATTGATGTATAGTTGAATGATATTAACCATCAATTCCATTTACATAGTTATCATAGGTACTAATATCATTATGTATCCAAATTAAACACTACACATTAGAGATTTAAAATTACATCCCTAGAGGGAATCATAAGGAGCCACATTAATGGTAGAGAAAACAATATTGTGAATCGATAATTTGAAATGAGGAATGTGATGATCTCTACCACCATTGGAATCTAGAGAAAATGGTATTATAATATCATCCTGGTATTGAATGGTTCTCCTAAACATGATATATTTATGAGGATGATAGAAAATACTATGTCATAAATCCATATGAAGAGAATTTTGAGGTACTATTCCAGAAATTATATGTATACCCTGGATCACAATTATATACAATAAAATGAGGCATTCAATGAATCCTTAAAACTTCCTTATTTCATCATAAGGAAATATGATCAAAAGATAAATATAATTTAATAGAAGTGAAATGTACTAAATTAATATGGATCTTGAATTTACCCCAAATAGAAATATGGTCTTTATATGTTTTGGGGGTTATAATGAGAAATTACATTGTGATGTATTCCAATTTCCATTATATTATGGGTAATGGTTATAACATAAACATATAATTTTGACTCCCAAACATAAGTTTCCAGGATACTACTCAGCAAGATAGTTCCTTTACAATGTCCATGTTTATTTTTCCCTCTCGAAATACTCATTTTGTTATATATAAATTCTTATAAATTATATGATAAATAGAGAATGATGAACTACAAGCTTATTCCAATAGAATTTTTTTTATAATTGGTATATATGAGAAATATAATAAGTTCCATAAACTTCTCATTAAATAATAATAATGTTTGAACTCTGGAACATTTCTCACTATTATTTTCATATCAACATATTCTTTATGTGTTTATTTAATATTAAAATGTATATATGATGAAACACTCATTTAAGCATTATGTGATTTCACCCATTACACCAATATTTCAACATCCATCTTTTCAAAATCTATAATAATTAGATTTTTTTGTCATCAACATAGATATTCTATGTAATGACCCTATATATATATATCCCTTATAGATATATAAGTGTAGTATATAAGGTAATATAGATGATCATAACTAACATCACATTATCAATAATTTTTTACACAATATAATTTTGTATATATTTCAGTCAATAATTTTATGTATCAAAAAAATTATTTTTATTGGGTTTTAAGTAGTTGTATATAAAAACAATTTTTATTACATTGATAAATTATATATAATAAAATGAATTCCATTATGGGATTCATCATGTGGAAATTACTATTGAATTAATTTTTCTTAATTTTATAAAATCTAACACCCCAAGAATTTACAATACTTTCAGTTTAGAATAAATTTTAGTTTTTTTATTAAATTCTTTATATGCAACACCATGTTAATCTTATGATTCACACAAAATTGTGTTATCTTGCATTACACAGAAAATTGAGTTTTAACACCGTTTAATGGCAAACCTATTTTTTTTAAAATGAAACTATTATAAATTTTATTTTTCAAAAAAAATATCATTTTCTAAGTTATAATTTCAAAATTATATTTGGGAGAATCTTGGTTATTTTTATGAGAAATTTTAGTTTTTGATTAATAGTGAAAAATACTGAATTTTATTTAAAAACAGCATTTTCATGAAAAAAATTATTATTGATAAATTATATTTTAAATTTTATTTAATGTAAAAATAGATCAATTATATATATTAGTGTAATATAATTTGTTGGAATAATTTATATATTTAATTTATATATACCGACTTGTGGAAATTTTGATCATTTCCACATTAAAACCTCACTTTCTCACCATATCTGGGGGATTAGATTTAATCTTAAATTTTTCAATTCTATGAATAAAATTTAAAAAAACAATCATAATCGATTGTAATAATTATGATTTTTATTTTCCAATAAGATAAAAGTAACTTTTGATAGAATATTGTTGTAATTGATTACAATTATATACATCTTTTGAGGTAAAATTATGCAAAACAAGGGACTATACAATAAACATAAGGCCCAAAATGACCAAAAAATATATCCCAACTCCATTGGATGACAATAGATAGACCATATCACTTATTTTTACAATTTTAAGATTTATTGTGATACTATTTCAATAGAGTGACCCATATAATAAGTTATGTAAAAAAAGGAACCATCCTTATCTTGACCATTTTGATGATTTTGATAAGGGACGAGGATACATAGTTTCATTTATAAAAATTATTTTAAAAGGTAAATAGTTTGGTTTATAAGGTTAATTTAACATTAATATTTATAGATGAAATAATTATATTAAATTATAAACAAACTCTATCAAATAGATTATTTAGTCAATATTTAAATAAGTTAAATGATGCTAAAAAGTAAAAGTAAAGTAATTTTAAGGATTATTGTATTCCATTGTTTTCATAGATTAATATATCATGTTAAAATTATGTGAAAAAAATATATTTTAAATCAATTTTTTAAAAACAATTTAAATTAAAACTAAATATATAATGTCAAAATTGACATTAGTTTTATTTTACCATAAATCATATTTTGTTAAATGATTTAAAATTAATAAAAATAATACCTTTTTCAAGTGATTTTAAAGTGTTAATAAATAAAAAATATGGTCCATTCATGGACCAATTAATTTTTTATAATTAAAATATTTACACATAGATTGTAAAAACAATATTATCCTAGTCATGGTTAAAGAAGTGTTTTTCTGAATTACATGCAGTTGGTTTAAAATTAATTTTCAATCTAGTAGGGTTTTTTATTTTGTAAATTAGATTTCATATTTATAATTAGTTTGATCTATATTTTTTAATAAATATAACTAAAATTTATTATTTATGGTTAAGATACTTAGGTTACAAAACTATTTACTTTAGTAGAAACAAAAATATTAAATTGGGGGAATCATAGATGATAATGGACAAAAATATAAAAATGAACTTATTTTTTTGGTTATTTTTATTGACCATGATTCCAATTTAATTCATTATTTTTCCATTTATGATTAACATATGGTAATGGAGACCTCCCATTAATGTTTAGGTTTTCGTATTTACAGGAATGCCACTCCTCCACCACTATAAAAAGGCATTCAATCTTCCCCTTTCTCACACATGTCAAGCCACATTGGACCATCCATAATCATCCCAAATAGTCCCCCAAAACCACTCCCCTAAACATGTAAGACTGAAATTTTTCAAAAAACAAAATGAGAAAGACCTTTTTTTGGAAACCCAAAGGAGTTACCCAAAAAATATGTACCATTATTCAATATGAATTTATGTTTTATTCATTTGTACACACCTCCATTTATTATTATTTCATAGTTATATAATAACACCAATATCCAAAATATAATGATAGTTTTTTATGTTAATTTTTCAGACTTCATATACACACACTTCCATCTAATGTTTAACGGAAATACCATTTTTAATAGTGAATTACCATCTCACAAAATGATGTCGTTTGTTTTTCATTTACCAACTCTCATAGTTGGTAATTATGATAGAAACCCCATATATATATGATATATGTAATATTTATGTCTTATTAATACTTTTGGAATTATAATATAACACATAACTTCAAAAATTCTATTTTTTCGAAATATGATAACACTGTTTCTGGAAGTTTAGACCACATCCCCTCAAAGTAATGTGATTTTTTCACACTAAACATGGTACAAATAAAGTATAGTTTTAATGAAAATATATATCATAAATGATATATATATTATATTCATGACATAATTATCTATATCTAAATATAATTTATCATTTTATTTTTTACACTTTTCACACACTAAAATGCGATGACGTCGGTCGTGGATGTGTGGGTGTCCGCCTCCTTGACACGAAGTGTTTCATTTTACATAAAAAAATTATATATACAAGTATATATGATTAGTTAAGTTGATATAAATTATATAACGATCATTATATAATGATATAATGTTACCTACCTTATTTCCATAATGATCATTGAAAATGATGAATGTTACTCTTTCTTACGTATGACCTACCATCTCCATGATTATAATGTTCGTTCATTTTTCATAACCATCTTCCGTAAATTTTTTTAAATGATTAATTAATTTTTAAATATGATAATTATTTCATGATTATTATTCTAGTTTTTTTATATAATTACCCCTTCGACCATAGTTGACCTATCAAAATTACTTTGGCACATGAGCCGAATTTGGGCAAAAATACCTAATAAAAACTTAACTGTTTTTTAGTTGTATACAACATGGTAATAAGCAAAGTCAAAGAATAAATAAACATGAAAAATGATCAGAAATTTTTAATAATTAACCAAAGAATATTATTCAGGAATATAATTCCATACATGACATGGGAGACTCAAGGTAAGGGATTTCATCCCAATTTACATTCCATTGAGACTTATTTGTTTTTATTCACCGATTAACTTTTATATGTTGTATATACTACCCCATTACATGTTATATAAGGAATATACTTATAATAATGATATTATAAATATTATTTAATTTTCTCCCTAATGTGGATTATTATTCGAATGTTTTAATGTGTTATGGGACACTTTGGATGGTTTAAATATTATTTTCCTTAGAAGTTTTTTAATGACATTTCAATGATATTTTCATTCATCAGTATCTAAAACCCATTTTATGACTTATATTCAACTGGTGAATTGTTGATAAATCATTAATATTTATTCGATATAGATATTTTATGATACGAAACATTGTTTATTAATTAAAATTTTCATTCAAAATATAACAAATGCTTTGAAAAAGTTAGACACTACAGGGTCTCGATCATAGATTTTCACTTAGTGCATCAATAGTATCCTTGGAATAAATTTATTTTTAAAAAACCCATTAATTTTTATTCCAATTAGGATAGTCTTGTATTATATGGGTTTGAGACTGGTTAATGTATGGTCCTCGATGAATTTATAGTTTCATGTGATGAATTATTTGGCCAAATTAGATGTGATTGCACCCAATATGCTAAACTATCTTATGAAAGGTCTTAACCGTAAATATACCATGTAACTAAGAAACATGGAATCCAATAATTAAGAATTTACATCAATCATATTCAGTTATAATTTATCCATTAGATTATTGAATTGACATTGTATATGGATGTATTTCATTATCAATTTAATGATTAAACGGAATGTGTTTCATATATTAACCTTTCTCTATTGATTTTACCTTATCAAGTTATTTTTATGGAATGTGTTCTCAGTTATTTACCTTTCCATGTTGACTTATTCTTATTGATTTATTATTTGTTCCATTGTACTCACCCTAACTGAGCATCTGAGGTCACCCTTATAATTTTTTACTTCCCTAGGATATGTAGAGGAATCCTTTAAATGAGTTTCAAGGATGATGAGATTTTGTTTTTGATATTAATTATTTATTTTCAAAATTTTATATGTGTATCATGTACATAATATTATTTTCCAAAACTTCATAACTGCTCAAACCCTTAGGAATTTATGATTGTATTTATTCAAATGTAATGAAGTAATTCATATACTCAAGGATTATAGGGTTTGGGTGGAAGAATTTCCATCAGAGAAAGTTTGTCAGTAACCATGAAAACTAGATTTAAAAAACATTTATAAGGGAACATGACCCAAATATATATATTGAGGATATGTATATATATTCATCCCAAAGAAACCATGTTTATGATAATGAGATTAGATACACATAAATTTTTAAATTAATTTAAAATATTTTCCTATTTTTGGGATTATACATTATGGTTTTTAATGAAATGATCTATCATAGTGTATTTCATCATTTACAAATGGGCCCTAGAAGATTGAATTTGAACCTCATCGATTCACACCTTCCAATGTGTTATAAGGATCATATCTTTTATGGTATTACGCCTATCATTCAAAAAAAATTATTCCCCAAGAATTCTCATCATTTGAGTACATAGAATCATGTAATAATGATATGGGTAAAGAGTATTCCTAATCATAAGACATAAAATGACTGAAATAAAAGGAGAGTATGGAAGGTAATAAAAAGTATAAAAGGAACAATAGAATGAAGTATTTTCCCACATCTGATAATTATAAAAAAGAAACATCCCTCATACATTGATGAAGGTAATGTGAGTTTGTTATTAGTGTGGAAAAAAGGGCCACCATGTTTGTGATTATAAGGGAATGAAATAAAAATAAAATAGTCAAGGCTTCAACAACAAGGATATAGACACTACACAAATCAATGTCCTATGAATCAAAATTATATACCATAAAAGAGTCTAATGGGTTATAGTCATGATAAGACTACCACCACAGATGAAGAGGAATGATTAATTTGATTATGTTTGGATTAAATAATTTTGTCATTTGAAATTTTATAAAGGATATACATGTTATAAGTATTACAAAATATATGAGGATTTTATAATAGTATATTTTTGAAATGGATTTGAGACCATATGCATAATGGTACAAAGAAAATTGATTCTATATAAAGTAATAATTCATGAAAAAACATACAGTTGAGGGAAATATAACCATTAAAGTGATCCAAATGTTACAGAATTGATGTTTGGATAAAGAAATGAGTGGTTTGGATAACCTATGATATATAATTACTGACTACCATGGAATAGAGTAATGATTTTTTGAAAAAGTGGTTTATGATATCATTGATGAAGTAAACCTCATTTTTTTATTTAAGGAATAAATACTATAATCTATTTTCTATTTAAGGAATAAGAAAAATGCAAGTTCACAATATGGTTTAATGTTAATTCAATTTATTAGCAGATTCACATGTTTGGTACGTGATGATTAAAATCCACTTCATGTTATTTGATATGTTAGCCTTGGAAATTCATTGAACTTCTTTATAAAGTGTTGGATCATAATATTTTACAAAAAAGTTCCATTTATGGTTCAATTTTATCTTTTGATGAGGTTTTAGAGCATAACTTATTTATTCACCACATGATGCATCATGTGATAATAAATGAAGTAGAAGTACGTCAAGGCAAAAACAACGGATAATATGAATTTATTAAATAGAAATGTTTATTTAATTACATGTATATTGAGTGAAAGAATTACTCAACTATAAGAAAATTGGACTTTAAACAAAACATTTGTCCCATTATCATCATTTTTTATGATATCAATGTAATTTTTCTGAAATTTGGATTAAGGGTTTGTGGTCATCAACTTTTATTTTAACATTCTATCTATCACACTCCATTGGAACTTGATAGTCATATTTCTCTTCTATATCAATGTTTTTAATAATTTTATTATATTCAAAAGAATAGTTTTGTGGAGACCATTGCATTTCATTTTTTCTATTAATAATAATATGTGATATTGACCCTTTGTATGAATTTTTTTTCAACAAGGGTTTATTTTTAAAATATGATCCCCTCGATTATCTAGATCACGAATAAATTGTAAGGAGGCAATAAAATTGTGGTTGGGGGAATGTAACACCTCAAAATGTTAAACTACATTTATTATATAATAAATATAAGTTTTTTCCTTATTTATTTATATGAAAATCCATTATAATCATAAACTACACACAACAATTAGTTCGCTTGAATTGCACACAAGACATAGTTTAACCGCCTTTTCATGGAACACCAATTTTAAACATTTATAAATTTTAATTTTCAAAGGAAAATTCTTTTTTCAATTTGGTATTCCAAAATTTGATTGGGGTTAATTTTTTGTATTTTTCGTAGAAGTTTTATATTTTGATGAATAGTGATAAATACAACATTTTAATTGAAAACTTATTTTTTTTAAAATAAATTTTGATGGAAAATTAAATTTAATAATTATATTAAAGTAAAAAAAGAAAAAAATTCATATTTAAAAAAAATGTTAATTGGAATATTTTTAATTTTTAATTTAGTTAAAAATACTTACTAATGTTTTGATCAGTTTCCCTTTACAATCCTGCTTTCCTATTATGACTATGGGATTACCTTTAAAATTAATTTTTCCACTTCTCTGAAATGAATTTTGAAAAAGGAAAATACATGGTCGTAATTGGTATTGTATTTATATTCTAATAAGATAAATTTAATTTTTGACCAGAAATATTAGTGAATGAGATTAAAATTAATTATAGTGATTAAGTAAAAATTAATCATAGTATGGTCTAAATCTTAAACATAAAGGCTAAAATGACCTAGAAACATTACAAAATCCCATTATATGTTAATAGTTAGACCATATCCCCTCGTTTTAAAAATATTATGAGTTATTGGGATAAAAATTCATGAGATTGACTCGTATATTATGTTAATTAATGAAAATGAAAAAAAGGTAAATCACTTAACTTTAACATTAATAATTCTTTAGAGTACAGAGGAAACACGATTTTTTCTATTAAACAAATTATTTTAAATTTAAATAAGTTTTTTTAGAAAATATACCTATTCATGGTGAGCCAACCAATAGAAGAAGACATTTCCATGAATGATGAAGAAGAACTCAATAGATCCCCTCTCTTTGTTTTGATGATGGGGGTCATGAACAACATGCAGGTGATTATTAATTGTTGAAACTAGGGGACGATTTTGTGGTGTGTGAGGGAATTTAACAGCCACTACAACATGGTTCTTGAAAAAATGAGGGAGATATGGAAAGACCAGATGAGAAGTAGGAAATGGGAGAAGAAGTATCTTGTGGTTAACAATGACAGGTTCATCAGAAAGATATTCCTCCATGGTGATTCTATGATCCTTGTTCTTGTAAATATGAAGTGAAAATTGAGGCTAGGAAAACATTTTGCAGATAGAATCTAATTTCTTTATGATGTGGTCAAAGAAGTTCTATGTGTGCACTCAGCACATGTGTTTTATTCAATTTATAAGAAAATTTTATGAAAAAGGGAATTTTATGCGTTCCTATTTTTTAAAATTAAAATTAAATAAATAATTTTAGAATTTACATCAATGTCAATTATCAATAAATGGAATTTTATAAAATTATTTAAAATTAATTATATATATATATATATATATATATTATTTCATGTTATTTTAAAACATTAATAAATAAAAACTATTTCTCATTCATGCACATATTGATCTTTTATAATCAACATATTTACCCATAGATATTAAACACATTTTTAGCATAGTCTGAGTTAATGTAGTGCTTTTGCACATTACATGTTCTCGGTTTAAAATTAATTTCCAACAAAATATGTAATTTTTTTTTAAAATTTAATATCATATTAATAATTTAGTCAATAAATATTACCTCATAAATATTTCTATTATTATTAATTATTAATTTACTTAGATTAGAAAAATAGTTACTATAATAAAAACCAAAATGATAAAATTGGTGGAAACTTGGACGTTATTGAAAAAAATTAAAAAAATAAACATATTTTTGGGTGGTGGAGATTTGTCTCGACCATAAAACCTCTTTAATACATTATTCATATTTTTTAGGAACTTGCAGAAGAGATACCTCCTAATAATGTATTTCATTTTTTTTTACAAGAAACCTAGTCCTCCCTAACTATAAATGGAATTCACTCTTCCCCTTCCTCATATATATCAATACACATTGTCTCATCTAAAATAAGCCCAAATAATATCCCAACACACCATATATAAATATTGTAGCCTCATCTTATAACAAAATCAAGCCAAGGAATCCCTTTGGTTCAATCAAATAGGACTTAACCAAAAAAGAGATAACATTATTTAATTTGAATTTTGGTATTATTTTTTTCTCCACCCATAAATTACTTATTATTTAATAATTATATCATAACACCAGTATCCTGATATATATTAATATTTTTTAGGTTATTTTCTACCTAAAAATAAAAAATCATCCATCAAATGGGTAACAAACATAGCGTTTCAATGTATTGAAAATTTCGACCTCAAAAAACGGTGTCGTACATTTTTACTTAATAACTTATGATAGATGGGAATCGTGGTGTAAATCGTGAATATTTTTGATATATGTGATTTTTTTGTATTAATATTTATGGAAATTGTATATAACACTTACCATCATTCTTTTTTATTTTCTAAATATGATAACAACATTTTTGGAAGTGTGGACCACGGCCTCCTAAAAGCGATGTGATTCACTAATACTATACATGGAGCATATAAATGATGGTTATCATAAACATATATAACATAAATACCATATATATTAAATTAATCATATAATGAAATTTATAGAAAAATAATATCTCATTTTCTTTATTACCATTTTCACACAATAAAAAGTTATAACGTTGGTTTTGAACGCGTGAATTATATCCTCCTCAACACGATGTAATTACTTTTACATCACAATAATTATGTATATATGTATATATGATTAAATAAAATTTTAATAGTGATATAATTATTATTCAAAAAAGATATAATGTTACTTAACTTTTTTCCATAACGATCATTGAAAAATGGGAATGTCACCCGTGCGTATTTACGACCTACCATCTCCCTGATTGTAACATTTGTTTTTTTCATATTAATAATCCTTAATTGTTTTTAAAAAGAATAATTAATTTATAAATATGATAAATATTTAATTATAATCATTATAGATATGTTTATATAATGTCATATTTGACCATATTTAGCCTACCAAATTATTTTTTGACACATGATCCAAATTTAAGAGAAACATCTGAGGTAAATTAATTATTTAAGTGTTATATACAACAAAATAATAAGTGATGTTAATGTAATAGTAAACATGAAAAATGTTATAAATCATGTAAATAATTAACATTGGCATATTATTTCTAAATATAAATACACACATGACAAGTAGGACTTATGTTAAGGGATTTTATCTCAATTTAAATTCATTTAAGATATTTTTTTTATTGAAGAACAATTCACATATATATGGTGTATATACTTCCCCTTGACATGTTATATCTTTAATCCCATTAGTCTCAGGATATTTTAATTATAATTTAATTTTTATTATTTCAAGGGGATTATGGTTCAATTTTTTCAATGTGGTTTGGGTCATTTTGGAATGATTAAATATTAATTTCCTCAAGAATATTTTAATGATATTTCAATGGTATTTCTATTCATCAATGCTAGCAACCCTAGTTGTTACTTATCTTACAATGGGGAATTATTGATAAATATACATTATTTATTCAATATTTATATTTTATGGTAATTGAAAATTATTATTAATTAAATTGATTATTCATTATTTGAGGAATGATTTGGAGATGTACGACACCGGTGTGCCCTAGTTATAGATACCACCTCGATGAATATGTAGTCTCGTGGGAAAAATAAATCAGAGAAAAACCATTCAGATTTTATTCCAAGTATAATAGGATGGTATAATATAGGTTGGGGACTAGTTA
This sequence comes from Viscum album, assembly GCA_963277665.1. Classification (NCBI taxonomy): domain Eukaryota; kingdom Viridiplantae; phylum Streptophyta; class Magnoliopsida; order Santalales; family Viscaceae; genus Viscum; species Viscum album. The sequence continues at coordinate 618,835,024 of OY728167.1, read as the reverse complement.
ACGTAATCCCCTTGATGAATAAGTGGTATTATGATATGAATAAATTTTCAAATTAGATGTGTTTATACAAAATATGCTAAAATGTCTTGATAATAAAGTAAGCATGTACCAGGGAAAAATGGTGTCTACTAATTAAGAATATACCTCTTTTAGATTTAGTTATTATTTATCTCTAATATTATTATTTAACATTATCTATGGATGTATTTCCTTCTCTTCTTAATGATTAAATGGAATGTGATTCGGTTACTAACCCTTCCATTTAGATTTTTTACTTATCATGTTTTTTGAATGGCATGTGTTCTTAGTTATTTAAAATTCTATGTTGTGTTCTACTTATTGAATCAATATTTCTTCCGTTGTTCTCACCCTTATAGAGTATATGATATCACCCATATTATGTTTCCTTTTCCCATGTTATGAAGTGTAATCCTTTGAAATATTTTCAAGGATGATGTGGTTTTATTTTTGTTATTATTTATATATTTTCCTAGTGTAATAATGGGATCATGTATGTAATATTTTTTACCAAAAATGTTAAAATTTTCCATCACATGGGATTTTAATCTTGTATATATGATAACATGATTAAATAATTCAGGAAATTTGGTCTTCAGGTGTCAGGGAATTACATAAAAAAGATTATTATTAGGGTGTATAGTGAAAATAATTGTTTCTAACAATATGTAAATTATATTATGATATTTTCATTAAATAATCATTATAATGAAATTTATAGACAATGAAGATATATTTATACAGTAAAATTTATACATTCTAAAATATTAGTATGAAAATTGAAATAATATGATGATAATAGTTGATATTAAATTTATTTTGGTCAAATAAAATTGATTTTCATCCATAATTTAAATTTAAATTTTTTTTGTAATTTTTTTTCTTATTTTAAAATCGACTTAATCTTTTTATATTTAAAAAAAATTGGACAAAAATTAATAGTATTACCCCACAAATAAATTTTATTCTTAAAATTAACTATTTCTATGTAATGGTTTTGACACATGTTCTGTGTTAAAACTAAAATTAATTTCCCAGGTATACATAAATATTATTTTATTTAATTATTTCCATAATTTACATTATAATGTTAAAATTATTAAATGATTTCTATTTTAACATTTTATACTAAAATAAGTTATCTAGGGTGAATGTGGTGTCACTACTATAATGGTAAACTAGGCTAAAATATGTTTACCATAGTAAAAATGGGTAAAAATATGGGAATAAAAAGATGATTTTGGTTGGTGGATGGGTAATTAAGCACATATCTTTCAAAAAACTATTATTGATCATTTTTTGACCCTTTATGATTGAATAATGGACTAAAATTATTGAAAAGTAAAGACATTTTACCAAAAAAATCACTCTCTTAAGTTATGAAAGGTGTTCGCCTCATACACATTTCTCCATCTGTTCCAAATATTTTCTTGCACCAAAAAAACCATACTATCTCCTAAAAACATTCACATTTCACTCCAAATCATATTTTAATCAAAATACTATCATAAGGAGGAATAAGATATTACCCAAGCGAGAACATCCAAGGGAGAGGAATTCAAGCATATGTGGATAACTTATTTAAACTCAAGTTAAGGGATCTGCCACACAACCCTTATTATTTACATGTTATATGTTCTCTTTATATTTATCCCATTGAAACAATCTCTTTCTCATGAACTTATACTATTTTTGTAAATATGACTCTTACAAATATACCTAGTTAAGTACCCTTTTCATTGCAAAATTAAAAATGTTTTGATTTACCTTGAAAATTCATACATTTAATAACCTTGATTTACATGTAAATTCATATTTATTGATTCATGTCATGAATCCACCACATAAAATTATTTTAAACCATTAATATCTTCTACAATCCCCCATTATTTTATAGAGAACCATATTGGAATGATTTGGTTATATGGAAAACAATATGATATTTCATTCAATAGAATTATTCTTTACATATTTCATAAATTATATCCAATAGAGTTTATTATTATTATTTATTCATCGATTATTTCTCACAGATTTTCTATAATTGAACTCCATTTTCAAGACCTATTATACTACATCAATTTTTAATGTCAAAAAGAATTTAGTTCCATTTTATCTAGGGAATCCTTATTATTTAGCCTTATGTTCTGCCTTTAAAGTGAATTATATTACCCATTTACTTCTCATGGGTATGATCATACATATGAATTATGAATGATTTATTTTCCACATTTTGGACACATATGTAATATTTCCAAACTAGAATGGATGGTTCAATAATTATTTCACCCCCTTAAGAATTGTGTAATGTCTCCATTTCATGAGATACAATGTATAGTCCACTGCAGTCTATATTAAAAACACTATGTTATGTGATTGGTGAGAATGGAATTGTATATCCCTCTACTGAATTTGGTAAAACAATATAACAAATGAGATATTGTGTTTGATTATAGGGAGTTCACTTAAATTCACTAGGGGTCTTTTTATACTATGTTGTGATTAACTTTGGAGTGAACATTTTCTTATTATTATAATGTAACATCTTAGCTTACAAAAACAAACTCCATGATTCCATGGTTTTTTATTGCGTTTCCTTATACCATGTTTCAATTATTGGTACTAATCTCTTAATGATATCATGTTATGGAACTTGAGACTCATGATATATTTCTTTCTTGTTTATTCCCTTTATGGGGTTTCTAGCTCACCCTTTTTCATATTTATTTAGCCCAGGTAATTTTAGTTTTAAATTATCCATGGGAGTTCTGAGATCTATATAAAGTATTAAATAGAGATTATGTTTTTATGTTTAAGATGTTGTATTTATGTATCTAATAATCTAACATAATAATACTTCTAGTTGAAAATATGAATGGTGTATGCATTATCCATTCATGAATTTCAAGTGTATAGTTTTATTATAATTATAAACATTCATTCATATAATTTAGGTTTGGTAGAACTATACAAACACCACTATAAAACAAGGTGGTTATGTTATCATTGATAACCACCAATGCAGTTATTCTTGAATCACAAGTACATAACTATTCATTAGTCAATATCAATGTGATAAACTTTAAAAAAACATTATCATTATCCATTTTGTGAAATATAATTCCATAATAGGAATATACTAGATGTATTTATATAGATCACACAATATCTGGTCAGGGAAGGAAATCTCCTTTCAATTCCCAAATTATCCTTAGAATCCATACATCTGTAAGAAGGAAGACAAATATAACTTGGAATATTCATCACCATAATATATATTGATTCCTTTTAAATAGTAATATCTTGCTCAAATTAAAAAAAAATTATAGATAGAAACTAGAATACATCCCCACTATAATGTAATTTACAGATGCCTTCCTTAAAGAGTTTCCAAGAATTATTTTTCATCAAGAGGTTGATTTCTCAATTCAACAGATTTCTGGATCTCTTCTAATATAAAATATTCCATATATATTTGACTATATTAAAGTAGATTATTTTAAAAAGAAAATATATCATTATATAGAAAATATTTTCATTCACCATATTTCTTCACGATGGGGTGTCCTTATTCTCTTTATTAAAAAGTTGGATGGCATGAAATATCTATATTCAGATTATACTAAACCAAAAAAGATCACAATAAAGAAAAATTATCCAATTCCATGGATTCGTGGCTAATTAATCTAGTTATATAGAGGTATATACTTCAATAAGGGGGAAAATGATTTGGATATGATCTATTTAAGGAGAAAGAGGAGGTGATTATTAAGACTACCTTTTATATTAGGTACACATATTTCGAGTACATATTAGTTCCATTCTGATTAAAGAATGTTATATTGGTCATTGTAGACTTAATGTACATAGTTTTAGATATTACCACAAAAATTTTATTTTATCCTTTATACATGATATTCTTATATATTAAAAATGTAATGAAGTAGATGAAAAACATTTAAATATAGTGAAGAAGACATTAAAGAAGGATATGTTATATGGAAAATTTAGTGTTGGAGTCCTCATATATTAATCAAGTTTTAATGATCACAAATCCTATTCAACCTTGTTAATACTGTGTAAATTATCTCATATTATTGTGAATCATTGTTTAGTACCCTTATGATTTTAGTAGAGCCATTCAATATATTAATTGGTATACAATCAGTTTAGTTACTATATACTATCTTTGATTTACTTTTATAATATTTTATTTGAAAAATGATTAAGTATAATCCATTCTATGATCATCATTGATTAAATATGGATAATGTTATCTGGATAAGTTTGAGACACCATGAGTCTACCACCGGTTATGTTTTTTTTTTGGAAAATTGAACCAGAAACTGTGAATGAGACATTGTGACATCCATACACCATGACATCTAGACACCATCAACAAGCAGACACCATGAACAAGAATATACTATGAACAAGCAGACAATGTGATCAACGATACTTCATGACAATGAGACACCGTGAACAAGAAGGCACTGTGAACAAGGAGACACTATGAAAAAGCAGACATCGTGACCACAAGACACTATGAACAATCCAGACACTGTGTTAAGGAGAAACCGTTTCCATCACATACTATGACACCATTTACTAATCTACCTTTTCATTTTTTATTTAATCTCTAACATTCATATTTGAAGATTATAATTGCACTGACATAATTAATTCTTCTTTTTAGACATGTCACCTGATAGTACGAGGTATGAGGTGCTGAATCCATGAAACCTTTTGGCTCCAACACATGCACTCCAAGATAAAATAGTAGTGTGGCTTAGAAACTAGTGTGTGTAGAATACACATGAAATATAAACAAGCAGGTGTGAGCATGAAACTGAATAACACACTTAGAGAAATTTTTGATGAAAGTATTATCACATGAAACTCGACACTACTGAAGAACACACAAAGAATACATGAATCACATAATTGAGGACATCTTCGCACTTTCAAACATCATTAAGAACACATGACAATATTTCTATCTTGCAACACCTTTTTTACCATATGAGGACTTGATTTATGAATCTACTTCATCCGAGAAGTCTAGAGCTGCAAAGACTAACACTCAGAGCACTTCTAAACCTATCTCAATATTTCTTCTATGTTTTGTATCATTTTATTAGCATTCATGTAGTGTGTGTATTTGTATAACAACACAAATTGTCTCCTGAATTAAACTGAAGGATACAAGATATCCCTACTCAAACATCTTTTTACACTAGTGTATACCCACGAATAAGCGTGGAAGAGGTCCCTATGTGGCCTGATAACTTGTACCCATGAAGAATTGTGGAAGAGGTCCATATGTGACCTGAACAGTCCTGTGTACTATTTTAAACCCAGATCTTGGGTGTGGATCAGTTTTATTTTTATAAACAACTTGGTGGAATGTGATCACCATGGGGAGTGGATTAGGTCTCTACTTGAGACTGAACCACTTGTTTTATATCCGCTGTGCGGTTTAATTTAGTTTTTCCCAATTTTTCTATTTAATTCAGAATTCACTAAATTCACTTTGATAGTTAATCATGGAAATAATTTATCATTGTATTTCCATAGTATAATAGCTTCAAAAGTAATATTAATAACTAATATTAAGATTACTGAGAAATAATCAATCTTCAAAGAAGTCATTTAAACAATCAAACTCTTATAATTGTACAACCTTGATTAACTGGGCTGTATTTAACTTTTGGGGAAACCTTTTAAGAATTCTATTTAACTAGAAAATTTTATAGAAACTCAATTCACCCCTCCATCTTGTGTAATTTACCCCAACCAACACTTGGTGTCAAAGGATATTTATTAGGATTCTGTTTAACCTTATTGAACTGTGATTATAGTTATGCTTTAAAGATATGTAAATATCTATTAATTATAAATTTCTAGCTCTATCAAAGTAGTTATTTATTATGGATTATAGATTTTAAGGTGCTGCAACCAACAGACAACCATTCATTAATAGAACCAACTATGATCAATGGATAATTGAAATGAAAATGTGTTTAGAAAGTATGGGTTTTAAAATTTGGTCTTACTTTACAGATGAATATAAGATTCCTGATACTAATAGAATCACATGGAATGAACCTACCCAAACTGCCTACAATAACAATTAAAAATCCATGAATGATTTACATTGCCCTTTAGGAGATAAAAAATTCCATAGAATCTCTTCTTGTAAAACTGCCCCAGAAATCTGTGATACTTTTTTTGGTTCACATGAAATAACTTCCAGTGTGAAAGAAATGAGACTTAATACTTAAACTATTAAATATGACAACTTTAAAATGAAAATTTATGAGCATATATCTGACATGTATCTTAGGTTCAATGATATTTTCAACACAATGATTTCTCTTGGAAGAGAAGCCACTACCAAGGAACATATCATGAGAATTCATAGATGTCTACCTGATAGATGGAGAGGAACCTCTGTCTCTATTAGAGAGTCATGCGACATCAGCAAGATACATGTAAAAGAACTCATTGGGAAACTGATGATGTATGAAGAAGTGTTTAAGGTCATCATGGAAGAGGAGTATGAACTAAAAAATGAAATTTGTTGCATTAAAGACCACCACCTATAAACATAAAGACAAAGGGAAATTGGAAGATTCAGTAGAAAGTTCTAGTAGTGAACAATCACCACCTCATAGTAATGCGGATATGGATCAATTAGCCAGAATATTTAAAATATTTTATAAGAAGAATAACTTTTTCAGAAATCCTAACTTAAATGGAAGGTATGACCATAAAGTAAGTTGGAAGAATGATTGGAAAAGAAGTGACAAGACTGATGAAATTGTCTTCCATGAATGTAAGCGCAAAGGACATATCAAGGCGGACTGTCCAAATCTCAAGTAAAAAAAAGATATATTAGGACAAGGACAGAAAAAGGAAATGAATGTAGCCTAGAGTGCTCTTGAGGATAGTTCAAGCGACTCAGAAACATCACATGATGAACAGGAAAACAAATCCAATATGTGTTTTATGACAAACACATCTGAGGTAACACTGAACTCACCTGTACATAATTCAATATATTTTGGAGATGAGAGTGACTCTGAAAACATGACTAATGAAGAAATGTTTTAATACTATAACATGTTGAATAAACCTGAAAATAACTAAAAGAAAAATATAAATATTCGATGAAACATATAGCTCTTACTGTGACGGCTAAATCTGAACTAACAACTAAAAAAGAGAAAAATTCTCAAGTGCTCGAAGAGAACAATGAATAAAAAATGAGTAATGATCAATTGAAAAGGGATCCTGAAAAGTTTAACAATGGGAAAAATACTCTTACTCAAATTCTAGGTAAAAAGATTACCCCTAAGTATAATACTGGCATTGGTTATCAACCTAGAAAAAAAAATCTTGAAAAAAAAACATTGTTTCTAACTCTATGACACATAGTGTTACTCCTTGTTCTGGATACAAATCAAAAAGTTCATGTTATGACACACTTTTTTCTCTTTCAAGTTTTTCTAGGGCGAATAATGTTTATTTTTCAAATACATTACATAAAGCTTATAAAAAACCTATGAGGCATATATGGGTTCTTAAAGAACTTCTCACTAAAATTACTGGACCCAAACAAGTATGGGTACCAAAATCTATTTTTGCTTAATCTTTTGGTAGGAATGTTTCTTAAAGAGTTCCTGTAAAGGTGTATGGTACATGTAAGGTGGGTGTTCAAGACACATGACATGAGACTATTCATGCTTAAAGAACCTAATAAAGATATATGGAGGACATGCCACATTTGGTGACAATCCCAATGGAATGATTATTGACCTCATCCAAATCGGTAACTCTAACTCAGTTTTAATTTTCAAAGTACTATTTGTTGATGGTTTTAAATATAATCTTCTTAGTATCTAACAATTATGGGATGATGGATTTCATGTTAGATTTGAAAATGATTATTTCAATATCTTTAATTTTAAAGATGAATTAGTGTTCTCTAAATTAAGAAATGAAAATATTTATTTTGTTAACATAGATTCTTTAGTTTCTCAAAATGCTTCATGATTTTGTGTATTTAATAAAGAGTCCTGGCTTTGTCATAGGAGACTAGGACACTGTAATATTCACTCCCTTAGAATTATAACTAGAAAAATCTTAGTTAAATACTTACCCAAACATGGGTTTCTAGATGAAAAAGTGTATAACCCCTGTCAAAAGGTAAAACAACATAAAATTTCCTTCAAAACAAATAAATAAGTGTCAACTTCTCAACCACTCTAACTGGTTCACATGGATTTGTTTGGACCATATAGAGTTTTTATTTTAATTGATAAGCACTATGTTTATGTTCTGGTAGATGAATTTTCTAGATATACTTGAACCTTCTTTCTGGCTCACAAAACTGAAGCCTTCTCTTATTTTAATAAATATGCTGAGTCTGTGGAAGATATTAGTGGTATTAGAATTAAACCCCTAAGAATTGATCATGGCTGTGAGTTTGAAAATCAATAGTTTTAATCCTTTTGTTCACAAAATTACTATAGTCATAATTTCTCTTCCCCTAGAAGAACTCAATAAAATATATTTTTAAAAAGAAGAAATAGAATCCTACAAGATATTTCTTGAACAATTCTAAGTGAATATGACCTACATATTTATTTTTGGGCTGAATCTGTCAATATAGTATGATACATAATCAATAGAGTATTGATTAGACATGTTCATAAGAAGACACTTTATGAGTTATTGAACAATCGAAAACCCAAAGTTTGTTACTTCAAAGTTTCTGTTTCCAATGTCTATATCCTTAATACTAAGGAAAATCGTTACAAATTTTCATCCAAGAGTGATGAAGGTATCTTTTTAGGATATTATATGTCAATTAAAGCCTATTGAGTGTTCAATAAAAGAACTAAATGTATGAAAGAATCTATCCATCTCAAATTTGATGAAACAGATCTACATGAGGCTAAAACCATTCTAGATAACCTGGAGGATGATGTATCAAATATGAACATTAATCCAAAATCCTCAAACTATTCTGTGAAAGAATCTGTGAAAACTTCCAGTTATGGAAATTCTTTAGAATCAAGTCAAAATGAACCTAAACCTATTGATGATCCTGAACCTGTTGATGAACCTAAAATCACCAGTCCTTCATTTTCTAGAGCTGTTAGAACTCTTAAGAACCATCCTCTAGATGCTATTGTAGGAGACCTAGAAAAAGGAACTCAAACTAGAGTTCTCTTAGAAATCAGGTTGAACATCAAGTCTTATTGTCCCAATATGAACCTAAATACACTAATGATTCTATCAATGATGAATTTTGGGTGATTTCTATACAAGAAGAACTTAATTAATTTGAAAGGAACAATTTTTGGAAAATTGTTGAAAGACTCAGGGACACATTCACCATAGGCACTAAATGGGTGTTTAGAAATAAGGTAGATGAAGCTGGTAATATAGTTAAAAATATGACTAGATTGGTTTCACAAGGCTATATTCAATAATAAAGAATTGACTATGAGAAGACCTTTGCACCAGTAGCTTGAATTGAAGCCATCATAATCCTGCTTTCTTATGCTGCACATCTGAATATCAAACTTTATCAAATGGATGTTAAAATTGAATTCTTAAATCGGTATATAGCTGAGGATGTCTTTGTTGAACAACCCCGAGTTTTAAAAATCACAACTTTCCAAATAATATTTTTAAATTATCAAAATATTTATATGTTTTAAAACAAGATCCAAGAGCTTGGTATGATAAGCTGAGTACTTTTATCATTTACAAAGGTTCTATGAAAGGAATAGTTGATCCTACCCTTTTTATAAAACGAATTTACAATGATGTTTTCGTTATTCAAATCTTTGTAGATGAAATTATCTTTGGATCTTTATGAAATTCTTTATGTGTTTATTTTTAAAAATAATGAAAAATTAATTTTAATTGAGATTAATTGGTGACTAAAATTATTTCTTGGATTTCAAATCTTTCAAAATAATAATGGTATTTTTTTAACTCAAAGTAAATATACTATAGTTCTTATAAAACTTTTGGGATTGGATAGTACTAGAAGTAGTTAATCTACCATGAGTACCACTTTTAAGTTGGATCTTGATGAAGATGGAAAATCTGTTGATCAAACCATTTATAGAGGAATGATTGAAAGTTTACATTGCTTAAATACTGGTCAAACTGAAATTATGTTTACTGTGTGTATGTGTTCTTATTTTCAAGAAAATACTAAAGAATATCATTTAAATGTTGTAAATAAAATTTTCAAATACCTCAAGCATACACCCAATCTAGTACTATTCTATCTTAGAGGACAATAATTTGTATCAGTTAGTTATTCTGATGCTGGCTATGGTTGATGTAAGTTAGATATAAAAAGTTTCTCTAGAACATGTCAATTTTTAGTCAATTCACTAGTATCATGGTGTAGTAAGAAACAAATTTATGTTGCATTATCTACTGTAGAAGCTGGATATATAGCTGATGGTAGTTGTTGTGAACAAATTTTTTGGATGAAACATACATTACTAGATTATAGATATCAATTCAGGAATATACCTATAAACTGTGACAACAGAAGTGCTATTAATATCTCAAAAAATCCTGTTTCACATTCCATTACAAATCATATTGATGTAAGACGTCAATTTTTGAGAGATCATTATCAAAAAGGTGATATCACATTGGAATTCATTAGTATGGAGTATCAGCTTGCTGATATATTCACCAAACCATTAAATTATGAAAGAATAAACTACATCATACATGAATGAGTCATGATAAATCTTAGGTAAATGTCTTACTGTATCATTTCTTACTATGTAATGTCTTACTTTTTCATATCTTACTGTGTTATATCTTACTATTTCATGTTTACGATGACACAGTTAGTGTTTCATGATTACTATCTGACAGCAGTCATTGTCTCACCGTAAAGACCAGATATGGTCTCACCGTAATGTTCCTTCACTGTCTCATAGTAAAGAACTGATATGGTCTCACCATAAAGATTCATTGTGGGTTTTATTTACAAATTAAAAACCATATCGCGGTAATTATTCACTCCACCTTTTTACTTTCCCGTGCTTTTGTTTTTGTGACGATTGGTATTACTAAATGATAAAATAAAGGATGTTTCACTTGTTCTTCACTCAATATTTAATCTATTCACTCAATTTGTAAACCTTCATCAACCCTGCAACCCTTCTCTTTCTCGAACCTTCGTTTAATGCCTAGGATGATAAGCCCTTCATCGTCGACTCTTGAGAAATGTAGCTCAACGAAGAAGAAGATCACACCTAAGCTAGCACTCGAAGGTCCTCTAAATCTGAATCTGGTGAACCCAGTAGTAGTACCTAAGAAAGAGATATGCACCAAGTGGATTATATCAAGTAAGTCTCTGGTTTTGAAATTTCTAAAAGAGCAAGGCCGGTTAGAATTGTTTTTTAAGGAAGATAGACCTATCTACTCTAAGATAGTGGCCCAATTTTATCAGTATGTTCAGTTCTCTTTTGATTCTGATGATGGATATACTCTAAGAAGTTGGATAAATGGAAAAATATGCACATTATTTCCGAAGTTATGTGATGCATTCCTTGGGACACCTCATGAACGAATCTGTGGGTACAATCAGAGAGGACCTCCACCTTCTAGTGAATTCTTTATTTTGAAAGATGCTTTGAAATGATTAACTGGAATTGGCACAAAGAGGAGATCCATTGCTGCTGAACTGGATGGAGAATCTAAACTTCTGTTTAAGTTCATTCAGAACTTGATGATCCCTAGAAAAGGTGATTTTTCTATACTAAAATATCTTGATGTGTTTTTGATTTATCTTATGAAAAATGTACACAAGATAAACCCATGTAAGTATGTCATACACCATATGTGTGAGATGATCAAGACCAAATCCAAGTCAACCACCCAATTCTATTCTTGGATTATCTCAACCATGCTTCATGCCAAAGGATTGGTTGGACTGGATGAAGAATCTATCAAGTATTAGGAATTTTTCCTTTCAAAATTCATTATCAAGAGGAAGAAAATCAATTAGAATCTTTGGAAAAAGGCATGGGTGGATGACAATGATAGGATATATTAAAAGATAAATCTAGTGGAACATCCCTCAAGACGTAAATATAGTTCTGATCTTGGTTTAGAACCAGATGAAGTTATTGAGTGTTCTGAAGAAGAAGAAGAAGAAGAGGTTGTTGTGCCTCCCAGGGAGACTATTTCCGACAAGACAATACTCCTTCTCCTCATATATTACTTGAAGAAGAAGTTCCTGCTCCTAAAGATGTTGCTAATATGGAAGATTAACCCGAAGATGAAACTGAATCTGTTTCTAAAGAAACAAAAAATAATACTTTGGAAGAATTTATAGAAGAAGAATTACCTGTTATGCAAGAATCTGATCTTGAGGAATTCCCAGTGGAAAACTCTGTTCCTGAAGTAATTCCTTCAGCTGATGAAAGGCCAGAGAAAGCTTTCCAGTTGGCTAGACTAGAAATGGGTGAGGAACTATGAGATGAATTCGTGGAAATAGATCATGACACTAGGCCTCTTAGTCCTAAGAATGATGCAACTATTTAGGGGGGGAACCCACAAATCTAGAATCTGTTGAGGTACCAAATCTAGTAGATCCAAGCCCTGTAGACTCTTGGTATAAGTTCCCTAGTTTTTATAATGTTACCGAATCTCAAGAAGTCTTATTAGAAAATCATGTTCTATCTAAAATGTTACAATTGAAATATGTCTCTAATATTTCCCCTGAAAAACAACCTGAGACCGTCTCATTCCCTATCTCAACACCTTCACCAGAATAACCAACCATGGTTCATAAAGATCATCTGAAAGAATTTGGAACAACCCTTTTGGCTGGAGTTGAAAAACTCTCGAATACCCAACCAGCTCCTGTAACAAATATAAGTGAGAGAGAAGCCTCACTATTTTTGGAAAAATTTATTTGGAAGATTCAACCCAAAATGATTCATGAAATTAAGGAATTTAGAGTTGAAAATAGACTGCTTAGTGAAGATGTGAGGAGTCTAAGAGGTATGATTGAAGACATATAGAGAGTGATGAATTCAAGATCCAAGCATGCTTCTCATCCAATTGAGACTGTTGTTTCTCAAACCCAATAGGATATTGCTTCTCTGATTCAACTTCTTTTAGATTCATTAGCTGAGAAAGTGGCTGAATGAAACAAACAAACAGTGAATGATATGCGTGATCTTGTTGTTGGTCCTAAAAAGAAAACTAATGAGTATAAGGGGTGCCTTATAAAAGTACTGAATCAACTGAAATCTCTTACCTCATATATCACTTCTTCTAAATCCTCTGGTTAATCATATCAACCATCCTTATATAGTGATCTGTTTAGAACAGTGATCAAAGAATAACTTTAGAATGTGCTTAGTGGTTTCAATAAAGATTCTCTCTCTGAAGTCAACAAGAACAATGACAAAGTTCTAAATATAGTCCAAATCCATTCAAAACATTCTAATGATGCTAAGAAGAAACTTCCAATAAAGTGGATTTCTACTTCAACCTAATCTTCTCAAAGTCTGATATGACCAATCATTTCAAGTATCTTGTGGACAACAAGAAGATTCCTCCTATTACTCAAGCCTTCAAGACTCAAGTCCAAAATCTCACAGAGTTCACTTGTATATTGGACATGTTTATGGAGAACAATGATGATTTTGAGAAATCCATGCAGTATGGTAGATAGATCATTACTAACTTTATCATGCTTCTGAGGCCCTATCTTCATGAACAGAGTACTTCCATAGTTTCTCCTACGGCTGTACCTATTAGATCTGATTTTCCGACATTCACCTCTACCCAAGAACCCACTTCTATGTCTATCATTCAGGACCTGAGTCAGATCAGGCCTATAATTCTGGAATAAAAATTACCTTGGTCTTCAACTACTCGAAAATTATCCCCTTGTGTCTTTGAATGTCTTCTTTTACCCTCTCTATCAACCAGCTCACTCCCTTCCTCTACCTTAACCTCTGCTCCTATGGCTTCCTCTTCTAATCCTACTACTAAGGGAAAAGAGAAGACTAGACAGTGAAGAAGAACAATGACTACACTCTTTTGATAGGAATGATGATGCGTCTATTTTTCTCTCTACTATTTGTATGAACCCTTTTTTTTCTAATGAAATGTTCTCTTTTCTTGTCTTTTCTTCTTCACTCTTTTTGATAATCCCAAAAGGGGGAGAGAACTATATCTGTTAGAAATTTATATATGTTATGCACTTCGGGAATCTGTAGTTGGAAAAAATATACACTTTAAATATATATGATTTGTGATCATCAAAAAGGGGGAGATTGTTGGACACCTCATATATTAATCAATTTTTAATGATCAAAAATCCAATTCAACTTTGTTAATCCTAAGTAAATTATCTCAAATTATTGTTTATTATTGTTTAGTATCCTTATGCTTTAAGTAGATCTATTCAAGATCTTAATTTTTATACAAGAAATTTAATTACAGTATACTATCTTTGTTTTAATTTTATAATAATTTATTTGAAAAATTATTAAGTATAATCCATTCTATGATCATAATTTCTTAAGTATGAATACAGTTATCTGCCTAAGTCTGAGACATCGTGAGTCTGCCCCCGGTTATGTTTTACTCGAAAAGTGAACCAGACACCGTGAATAAGACACCATGACATCCAGACACCGTGAACAAGAAGACACTGTGAACAAGAAGACACTGTGAAAAAGCAGACACCGTGATCAACAAGATACCGTGACCATGAGACACCTTGAACCAGAAGATACGGTGAACAATCAGACACCGTGACCACAAGACACCGTGAAAAATCCAGACACCGTGTGAAGGAGACACCGTTTTTCCATGACATACTGTGACACCGTTTCCTAATCTACTTTGACATTTTTGATTTAATATCTAACGGTAATATTTGAATATTTCAAATGCACTGACATAATTAATGATTCTTTGAATACATGTCACCTGACAGTACGAGGTAGAAGGTGCAGAATCCATGCAACCTGTCGGCTCCAACACATGGACTCCAAGATAAAATAGCAGTGTGGCCCAAAAACAAGTGTGTGTAGAATACACATGAAAGAGAAACAAGCGGGAATGATCACAACAACAAAGAAGACACTTAGAGCAATTTTTGAAGAAAGGATTATCACATTAAACTCGACACTACTGAAGAACACATGAAGCATAATTTAATCCCAGAATCGAGGACATCTGCACACTGTCAAACCTCAAGAAGAACAAAAGACAATATTGTTGTCTTGAGAAACTCTATTTACCATACAAGGACTTGATTTCTGCTTCTGCTTCATCACAGAAGTCGAGAGCTACAAAGAATAACAATCAGAGAACTTCTAAACCTATCTCAATATTTCTGCTCTGTTGTGTATCATTTTATTAGCTTTTGGGTATTGTGTGTATCTGTATAACAACACACTCTGTCTCCATCATTAAACTGAAGGAAACAAGATATCCTTACCCAAACATCTTTTTACACTTTTTTATACCCATGGATAATAGTGAAATAGGTTCCTGTGTAGCCTGATAACCTGTACCCTTGAATAACTATGGAAGAGGTCTTTATGTGACCTGGATAGTCCTGTGTACTATTGTTAACCCTGATCCGGGGTGTGGATCATGTTTATTTATATAAACTACTTGGTCGAGGTGATCCCCATGTGGATTGGATTAGGTCTCAGCTTGGGACTGAACCATTTTTTTTATATCCCCTGTTCTGTTTAATTTAGTTTTCTCTATTTTACTATTTGATTCAGAATTCACTAAATTCACTTTGATAGTTAATCATGGAAAGAAATTATCATTGTATTGACCTAGTAGAATAGCTTCAAAAGTAATATTAATAACTAATATTAATATTAAATAGATTTAATCAATCTTCTAAGATGTTATTTAAATATTCAGACTCTTATAACAATATATCCTTGAATAACTAGGCTGTATTTAACTTCTGGGGAAACCTTTTAAGAATACTTTTTAACTAGAAATTTTTATAGATACTCAATTCACCCCTCCCCTATTGAGTAATCTACTATAACCAACATATAGTAAATATTATTTTTTGATGGAGAAATTATAATATGTGGTACATACTAACATTAGTAAAGGGATATCTAATGACCCTTCAATGACTAATGTAGTTTTGGAATGGCCTAGCAAATTATCTATCACAAAAATACCTATTTTTCAATGATTAGCTATGTATTATTACTATTCTACATTAAAAAACTCTAGATTATCAAAAAAAAATATTGATTTTCACATGGAACGAAGTATAGTACTTTTATATAAATTAATGTGAAACGTTACTCATGGATTTGAGGAAGAGGATGCCTAAAACATATATAATCATAATACCCATATCAGGGGTTGTATTTATGACTAACTGTGATTATTTAAAAAGGTATTCAGATGTGTACTCATGAATAATTTTAATTTCATAGTCTATGTATCAAAATTTTTGAAGGATCATGAGAAAAATTATCCAATGAATTTTATATAGTTGGTTGTGGTAGTCTTTTTTTGAAGATATAGATGAATAATATCTATATAGAAAAGTTATATATGTACATACCATAATATTATAAATTATATATTCACAGAGATAGAGTATAATAAGAAATAAAAAATATTGTTTAAGATATTGATGGATCTAAATTTAAATTTATTCATCAAAATGATTTTACTTTATGTATTCATGAAAAAATATAATTTGATATCCTATACATAAAGATAGTTGATGGTCCAATAGTAAAATCAACCAATTCATAAACTCTTGTTCATTTTTTTAGTATTTGGTTTTATGGTACAGAGACATTATATTAATGTAGAAATTTTTTATACATATATGAAACATGATATCCTATCATATATATATTACCATAGAAGGAGATGAATATGTTCCAATGAAGTTAGTTAGATATAATGAAGGATTATGAAAAATCACTCCACTAATTTTATAATATTCCTAATAATGTGTAAAATTCAATTATTAGAAATTATTCTACAACCTTATCTATGATTAATATTGAGAAGTATTCGATCTTCATTGACATGAAAAGGATGGAATAAAAATTTATAAATAAAGGAAAAATGAACGACAATTATAAAATGATTTCTCAACCATTAATTTTTGAGAAAATAAAGAAATATCAAAGGGTTGATGTTGAGATAAATGAAAAGTTCAATTCTATGATAAATGGAAAATCATCATAGTCGAACATATATGATGAATGATTTTTGAGATTTGGTAAATGAATTTTTGTTCCATCAGATATAAAGAGAACTAAAGAGCCACTAAATGATTCTCCAATAAAGACATTCTCCATCCATTTATGAAACGTGATGAAATATATATATATATATATATCAACAATATTATCAAGAAAATATGAAGAAATATATTTCTGAATATACATCCAAACTCTTAGTGTGTCATCTAGTTAATGATGAGAGGGAGAAATCTAAAGCGAAGATGTAACTATGTACTTTATTTACATAGAAATTTGATGACATAAATATAAATATTTCCTAGGCCATAAAAAAACAAAAGTTAAAACTTTTATTTTTGTTTTGGTGGACCGTATTATACATTTTTATCACTTCCTTTCCATTTTGGAAAGATTCTCACTCGATCTCCTTTCAATGATATACATTGAATAATTTTTAAGGATTCATGTAACCCTAATTTAAAATATAATTGATTGAGATTCTAGGTTCACCTCAAGGTTCTTGAAGACCCTCCATTGTAGAATAAACATAGCGATAAAAATCATTACAACCGATCAATCGTACACAAACATCCAACATAGAAACACTTTCTAGAAACATGAGGATACATTCAGAGAATACTCCATTAACACGATGGTATTTTGTGACCAACATAATACATTGGTCGATTTATCTTATAAAAATATATTCCACATGATAATTAAAAAGGACCCATTTTAATCCCATTGTGGGAATTGATAAAGAGAAAATGTTTTTCAGTATAATTTTGGTGAATGTAATTTTCTAGGTCATGATATTATTGATGAAATAGTACAAAAGGTCAAGAAAATTAAAAAAACATAAATGCAGTGAATAGTCTATACAAGAATTATGATTATAACAATTGATGTGGTAGAGTTTTTTTGAATATAATGAGTTCTTTCACATATCTCTATGAAACAGAGTTATACAGTTTTTGGGAATAAGTGGAAGCTATGTCCATGATACACTGACCCCATTGAGATTATCATTCTCTTCAAATAAGTGGAATATCTACTAGAAAATTCACTAAAACTACCTAAAATACCTAATATGTTCCATGTATCCCCATTTAATAAGTGTAAACAATATCTATCACATTTATTGATTCCATTGCTGGTATTGTTAGATTATGATCCCACATTCAAGGAGAAGCCAGAGATGATATTGGACTGTATAGAAATTTGTTTTGAAATATGAAATATACCCTAGTTAATGTTCCTAAGAGAAATAATGATATTGATGGGGATATATTTGAACATGAAGAGAAAATGAAACAAATGAATAAATAAAATTTCACAAGTGTATGAAATGAAATTTTAGTGGTGAAATTCATAACGGGGAATATTGTAACATCCAATAAATTATATTTATAAATTTTACTTAAGAATATATATTTGTTTCATATCAATTAACATAGCATAATAACTAATGTAACAATATCATTAATTCAAAAAATTTATGTTAATAGGTATATTTCATGACATAAAATCTAGTTTCTCAACATTATTTATACTCTGTTTTATGGACTTATCTACAAATATTTTTTTATCAATTATATAAATGGAATTTAATAAATTGGATTCCATTTTTGGATTGATAATTTCCAAATTATCTTAGGATTAGATTTTTGTGTCTTTCTAAAATAGTGTTTTTTTGTGAATAGTTAAAAATACTATTTATACCAATATTTTTTATTTTATTATTTTATTTTCATAATCTTTTCATGGAATAGAAATTTTTAAACATTTAAGATATATTTATTCTATAAAATTTATGTATTGTAAACATTAGGTTTAATATCAAATTGAAATTATAATAATTTGTGTATGTTTGTAATATTTTATTTAAATAAAAATACCATTTTGGTATTTACAATAAATTAAATTACTATTGTCCTAAAACTCATATCTAGATTTATTTTAAAAACAAAAAAAATTAATTTTAAGATATTAATACAATATATGTCATGAAAATAAAAAATAATGATATTATAACCCAACATATAAATATGCTTTTAAAATAAAGTTTTTCTAAAAAATGATGTTATGACTTATGTGTGACGATTGTAAAATTATATTCCTTAACTATTATAAATTTAATTTTATAAAATTACTTTCATAATTTATAGCATAAAGTTAAAATAACTAAATGATATTAATTTCAATTTTGTTCATTAAATTTTTTTATCGAAGTTGAAAGTGGTGTTACTGTTGTATGTGTAGATGGATGTAAATTTAAATTAACATTATAAAAAATGATAAAAAAATTAAAAAAAATATTTTATATTGGATACTAGGGGATGGTTCAAGATTATAACATTCCCCCACACTATTATGTTACATTTCTTATCCATTTTTCATGAATAACAGACTGATTTTATCGACAAGTATATATATTTAACAAAAGTGATAAAGTCTCATTTCTTAATAAATATCTCACCACGTCCTCATTCAAACCACAATTTCAATGATTTGGGTCATCCAAAAATCTTCCCTTGTTTCTCCTAAACATGATCCCCATGACCATGTACCCATGTTCTCACAATAAGTCCTTGTTTTGGATCCTTATAATGTAACCATAGTGAGAACATCCAAGGGAAAGGATTTTGAGTGAAAGTGGAGAGTGCATTCAGACACATGGTAAGTTATCATCCATAACACCCTCATAACTTCTCATTCACACATTCCCTTTGTTTTCCCCTATTTATGAAATCATAATCAAATGAATGTATCACATTTTTAATGCATTTTACTTACATATATGCCTACTTAAATATAATTTTATTTTCTTGGGTTATATATGTGCTCAATTCACCTTGATATTCCCAATTTTAAGTAGTAATGATTTATGGTAAAATTCTTATTTCTCATCTCATGTCATAAATCACCCCATTAAATTTTCCCAAATAATGAATAGATTCTATAAAACCTCTTAATTTTATAGATAACCCAATTAGAACACTTATGATTTTCTAGTATATAATAGTACCATTACTTCTTTAAATATATCCCTTACTTATTTCATAATTCATTAAACCACTGGTTTATTTTTATTCATTCTCCTCCAGTTCACTATCAATATTTTTTTAGAATGATAATCCATGTTCCAGGTCAATTTCCCATTAATAATTATGAATTTTACAAAACATTTAATTAAATATTATCTTAGGAATCCTTATGTTTGATCCTCCAGTTATTCCTTGAATATAAATTATGAATTTCAAATTCTTCTCATAGATTTTATCATGATTATTATTTCTATATGCATTATTTTTAACATATGGTATACATATGTGTGATATTCAATATTAGAGGAGTGGGATCCAAATTATATGTACCTATAATGCATTGGTTAAGTTTTATAGCTCATGTGATACCATGTATATTGTGAAGACCATTATCCTAAGAACAACATGTCATGTGACGAGTGGGAACACAATTTTTTGTCCCTCTAATGAATTGTGTAAAAATTTATATCTCACGATATGGTTTTTATGGTATCAGAGTGTAAACCGAATCAAATATAGGAATTTTTTCACTATGTGACGATGGTTTGGGTAGTGACACAATAATTATATTAATTATTTCATATATTATATTGTTACAAATATTCAATGATTCCATGTTTTTTTTAATTTCATTTCCTTATGTAACATATCTTTAAAAATGATTATTCACCTTACGATTTCCTATTACACATCTTGACTCTCAATTATTATTTATTTCCATGTTTATTACCCTATTAAGTATTTTTTCTCACCAATTTAATTATTTATCTTCCCCATGGTAACCAATTAATTTTATATAGTTTATGGGAGTTAGGATAAAAATGTGTAGTTCGAAATATATATGAGGTTTTTATGTATAATATGATATATTTTCGTATCTAACCTTTCAAATACACTAGTCCTATAGATACTTGGTTAGTATTAGCTAGAAATATATGTAACACTTTATCTTTTGTTATAAATTGTAAACATTTCTCCTGAAGAGATATTAATTCTCCTCCACTGAGGATCCATGTACAGTCATCATTGTCACAGTCGCAAACGCAGCCAGCACTAGGGTTCCCACACACAGCAAGCTCGTTCGTGAGGGTCCTCTCTACGAGCCGAGAGGCTGATACATCAAATGACACATATTCCAGAGTTGATGTATCCAAATGTTCTGTATCGTCAACAGGAACTCAACGTCACAGACGACGCGTCAATCGGACGTCCAGAGAAGAGAGTCGTCGGCGTCGCGGTACACGATGTTGCGTCGTCGATCTTTGAGGATGGCGTCTCTCACCAGCTGCGGAGAGGGAAGAAGACGGTAAGACGAAGTCTCCTTTGTGGTGACGGAGTTCTTCATCGAAGGCTCGGCGTTCTTCGCGTTCTTCGATGAGGAAGAAGATGAACTTCAAGACTTATAGTTTTCTTCTCCCCAATCCCCTTCCACCACAAGCCAACCTAATAAAATGGGATCCCTCTCATTTTATTATCTTAAGTCATGCCTTTCAAAAATAAAAATTTCAAATACATAACTCACTTAATTAAAATAAAGAGTCTTCATTGAATAAATATGGGGACAGGAAAGGTTACAAAATAAATGGGAAGTTTTAAGGGTTACACACTTAAGAGGGAGATTAGAGGAGTTATGGAATATGAGAAGATGGGGGCTCTTGTGGGCCCCACCACCCTCATAACCTCACATGGGAAGTTGTGTGGTTGTTGTCCCCATCAACAACTACCCATGAGAGAATTAAACTACCCTGGATAAAAAAAAATTGCACACAATTTATTTTACCTAACATTTAATTCCCTAATTTTTTTAACAAATCCTCCCGAGAAAACGCAACTCCTGTAAAGGTCTTCCAAAGTAATTACCGGCGCTGCGGTTTCATCGGTGCCCTCGGATTTCGATTCCGAGCACCGGTTCAAAATTTAGGAAAACCCTCTCATTCGTTCATTGAAAGTACCCGAGCTAAACTTCGGATAGAAATTTCGGGCACACCGGGCCTCAGAATCAAGTGCCGTCAGAAACTGCATTCATGTAAAATCCCAAAACAAATTAAGAAATTTTTTTTCCTTGAATTTTACGGGTCTTTACATTACTCCCACCTCAGGGATTTACGTCCCCGTAAAGATACATCGAAAACTAAGGAAACAATTGTGGGTACTGAGCATGCATCTAAGCCTCCCGATCCCAAGTGCTCTCCTGGAGGTTCCTGTACTGCCATCTGATGCGCACTAGAGGAATCGACCATCCAAGTAGGACCCAATCCTGTCAATCCTCGATCTCCACTGGGACCTCCGTAAAAGTTACCCCATCATCAACGTCCAGCTCCCCATGGTCAATGATATGCGTCAGGTCATGCACGTATCTCTTCAACTGTGATACGTGGAAGACTTCATGCACTCGGTGCAACTAAGGTGGTAGAGCCAGGCGATAAGCCACCTCTCCAATCCTGCTGAGGACCTAGAATTGTCCGATGAAGCATGGAGATAACTTGCCGCCTCGGCCCAATCTCCGTAATCCACGTCGAGGTGAGACACGCAAGAAAACGTGGTCACCATCCTCAAACTCTAGTGGCCTCCGCCTCCTGTCAGCATAAGAGCTCTGCTAGCTCTGAGCTGTCCTCATCTGCTCCTAGATACCTGGACCTTCTCTGTCGTGGCCTGGACCATCTCCGGTCCCACAAGTGCTGACTCCCCAGGGTCTGTCCAGCACAAAGGAGATCTGCATGGTCGGTCGTACAACACCTCGTATGGTGTCATCCCGATGGTGGAGTGGTATCTGTTGATGTACGAAAACTCCACCAAGGGTAGGTGGTCCTCCCAACTGCGACCAAACTCGAGGAAACATGTGCGGAGCATGTCCTATTGAGTCTGAATGGTCCTCTCCATCTGAACATCTGTCTGAGGGTGAAAGGCAGTGCTCAGACGTAGGTGCGTCCCGAACGCCTCCTTCAACCCCTTCCAAAGCCGAGAAGTAAAGCGAGCATCTCGACCGGAGACGATAGATGACGACACACTGTGAAGCCATACAATCTCATAAACGTAGAGACGTCCCAAGCTCTCCACTGATCCCTGCTCTCTGATGGGTAAGAAGTAAGCTGACTTGGTGAGTCGGCCGACAATCACCCAAATGGAGTCGTGACCTCTGGAAGTGCATGGAAGTCCAGTCATGAAGTCCATAGATATCCCATCCCACTTCCACTCTGGGACCTCCAAGGGTTTTACCAAGCCTGCTGGTACCCGGTGCTCTGCCTTCACCTGCTGGCAGGTGAGGCATCGAGAAACGAACTCTTCCATAGCCTTCTTCATGCTCGGCCACTAGTGCTGTTGTCTGAGAACCTGGTACATATTCGCCACTCCAGGATGTACCACCAAGGGTGAAGTGTGAAACTCTCTCAGCACCTCCTCCCGTAAAGCAACTGGTAACAAGGTAAGTCCTCTGAAAAGGACATCGTGCTCTGCTCCAAAGGAGAAACCATCAGATGCCTGTCCTGAGGATATCTGTGCACGCCACGTCTCACAGTCAGCGTCCCCACGATGTGCCTCTCTGACCCACTACAGTAGTAGAGGGGTGACTGTGAGAGACTGAAGGAAGGCTGCTCCATCTCTATCCATGAAGGATATCTACAAATAGGATAGCTATTCTTTCGCCTCCTCAAGTAACTGAATGTCCGCCCTCCTGCTAAGAGCATCGGATACCACATTCTCCTTCCCACGAGTATAGACTATCTCAAAGTCATAGTCCTGGAGGAACTCGAGCCATCGTCGCTGTCTCAGATTTAGGTACTTCTGAGAGAAGATGTATCTGAGACTCTGATGGTCATAAAAGACTGTATAGAGCTCGCCCATCAAGTAGTGTCGCCATGTCTTCAGAGCGAAGTCCACTGCTGCTAACACCAGGTCATTGGTTGCGTAGTTCTGTTCATGCGGCCTGAACTGACGTGATACTTAAGCGATCACTGCCCGCTCCTGCATCAGTACACATCCGAGTCCGGTCCCTGATGCATCGTACTAGACTACGTACCCTACTCCCTCCTCAGTCAACATCAAGATAGGTGCACTGGTCAATCTCTGTCTCAGCTCCTGGAAGCTCTGATGACATCTGTCTGACCACACAAAGGTTTTACCTTTCTTTGTCAAAGCTGAGAGTGGTGCCGCAACTCTAGAGAAGTCTGAAACAAATCTCTGGTAGTATCCATCTAGTCCTAAGAAACTCTTCACCTCCGTCATGCTCCTAGGTGGATCCCCAGCTAGCACTGCCTCGATCTTCGTAGGATCCATTACAACTCCTGCCTCAGAGATGACGTGCCCCATGAAGTGGACCTCGCGTATCCAGAACTGGCAGTTCGAGAGCTTACCATAAAGCTGGTTCTCTCGGAGTGTTTCTAGTACAACCCACAAGTGGTAGGCGTGCTCCTCCTCAGTCGTCGAGTAAATCAAAATGTCTTCGATGACGACCACGACAAATCGATCGAGGTTTGGCTGAAAGATCCTGTTCATGAGGGCCATGAACACTGCTAGATCATTGGTTATGCCGAATGGAATAACAAAGAACTCATAGTGGCCATACCGACACCTGAAGGCTGTCTTTAGCACGTCCTCATCTCGAACTCTGAGCTGATGATAGCCTGACATGAGGTCTATCTTCGAGAACCACCGTGCTCACTTGAGCTGATCGAAGAGGTCATCAATCCTTGGTAGTGGATACTTTTTCCTCATTGTCACCTGGTTTAGGCGACAATAGTCGACACAAAGTCTCAAGCTCCCATGCACCTTCTTGGTGATCTATATCGTGGAAGCCCAGGGTGAAACACTGGGTCGGATGAACCCCTTGCCCTGTAAGTCCTCTAACTGTACCCATAGCTCTCGAAGCTTAGAAGGGGCCATCCGATACGCTGGAGTCAATATCGGGTTCGTCTGGGGGTACAGGTCGATATAAAAGTCTACCTTTCTACGTGGAGGTAGCCCTGGAATGTCGTCGGGAAAGACATCCACATAATGATCCACCACTGTAGGAAAACTAGGACTCCGCACGTCAACTGCTCCTAGGATGAGGCTAGCCAACTGATGAGTGATGGGTTGTCCTCTCCTCTTCGAGAATCCATCCTTTGCTACAAAGGCTCCCTTCTCGCTGGTGAAGGTGAACCTGCTCCCGTCGGTGCGTACACATCACACCTTATGCCTAATACAGTCAATTTGTGCATGGAAAGTAGACAAACAATACATGCCCAAGATGACGTCGTAAGGCCTCGACGCCGCTACAAGAAGATCCCAGCCGAAGCTCTTGCCTCCTAGAGAAAGCTCACACTGCCGACACTAGTGCATAATCATCGAGTTTGCTCCCGTATGAGTCTCTAGTCGTAAGGATGGATCCAACGACTCTCTTGGAATCTCCGATCTCCGAAAAGGAGAAGCGGATATGAAAGAATGACTCGCTCTTGTGTCTATAAGTACTTCAACAGGAGTGGAATAGACACAGATAGTACCTCGAATCATCTCGGGCGCGCAGTGGTCGTAGGCCTCTGCTGCCTGGAGTTGTGCCTGTCTCTTCCCGCCAGCTCCTTGTGGCCGGGGTGGACCTCCTGGTGGTGGTGGTGGTAGAGCCTCAAAGAGTCACCCACCACCTGCTACTCATCCATCTCCTCTGCCTCATCTGCCTTCTCCCTGCGAACTACCACGGTCGACCCTCTGCCTCTGCTTGGGTGGTCCCTCAACCATCTTCTACTCTTCGGCACGGCGGATCAGGCAGTCATGAGCCATGTGGCCATGCCATCCGCACGAGTAGCACTGCCTGCCTCTCGAAAGAATGGCTCCGCGTTGTGTGCCCCGCACTGCTAAGCCAGTGTCCTGAAGTCGTCTACCTGAGGGTCTGGTCTGCCTGGACCCATGAGTCGTCCATTGACTACCTGCTGCAGAAGACTCTGCTACGTGCCGCCCTACGGTGGGTCTCGGCGCTGATGAAGGCTCAGTAAGAAAGCTCTCGATCAAAAGTGCTCGCTCCAGTACTCCTTCCTGAGTCGGAATGATGAGGGAGATCAGCGATGCCATGATCTCATGCCTCAATCCCTGCTCAAAGGTTCGGGCCCGGAAGAATGGGTCTCGTACCATATCTGTCGAGTAGCGCAAGAGATCGGTAAATCTCGCCGAGTACTGGGCGACTGTCAAGTTGCCCTTCCGCAGCTGAAGAAGCTCATGGATGCGCACCACACGGAGGGTGTCTGGGACTAACTCCGAGTGGAAGAGGCTCTCAAAGTCAGTCTAGAGGAGAGATGCCTGATCGTGCACCTAGAGCATCAAGTTCCACCATCGGCCCGCTGCCGCGTGCAGTAGGCTCGCTGCGAGGATCACCATGAGGTCTGTGGGTGTCCTCACTAACCTAAAAACTCGTACAACTGCCTCTAGCCAGTCCTCGGCTACCTGGGTGTCGATCTCCCTGCGGAACCTGGGCAGTTTCTGGCACTGGAACTCGTGCATTGCACTAAGGCGACGTGCATCGTCAGCGGCTGGGGCTGGAAGAATCGGTGGCTCGGCGGGTAAAGGTACCGCTGGTGCCTCAGCTGTCAAAGGGCCCTGCACCAAGGCCTCATCGCTCGGTGGGATGTCGTCATGCTCAACTCTTGGAACCCTAGATGGATGCCGTCGTGGGGCCATCCTGAAAAGCAAACAGGTGTGCCATGGTCAGAACAGTATACCTGGTGAGCGGACACAAAGTAATCACAAAGAAAACTTGAAACACACATGCAATCAATGTTTTCGTGCATTAAGTCGGAAATCAGAAGTCAGGGTCCTAGTGTACGGATACGTTGGTCACCGCACCAACACTGGACTCCCTGGACTGATAACCATACCCAATACACTTAACACTATTGCTTCACATAAAAAAAAGATAAGAGTCCCAAGTTCTATGGTAGAACTGAACACCTATGATACCAATTTGTCACGACCCGTCCTCGGGGCCCATGTCGTGACTACCCCAAGCCCGCCTTCCATAGGCCAGGGGATGGCGACTAGAAGCAAGGTGTAAATCCTGCTAAAAAGGGAAGGCGTTGCCTTTGTAAAATAAACAAACACCACAGAGCAAGCCAACAGCTAGAAGTAAACACTAAGTAAAAACTGAGTACAACAGTAAGTGCGGAAAAGTAAGTGGGCCAGTATTCAAACCCAAACTGAAAGTAAAGTACAAATAGAAGGGAAAAAATCAACTGTAATGTAGAGCCACATCATCGAGTCATCCACTGGAAGTCCCACCTGAAGGGTGGGTACAGATAGCCTCCTCTGCTCCTCGGGTCCAGCCAATCGCTCCGAGTATGTCCCGCCCAGTGGTCCACCTCTAGGTACCGTCCTTCTCCACAAGCCTCAACCACGATCACTACTGTCCGTTGTCTGAAACCAACACAACGTAGTGCAGGCATATCTCGTGAAGGGGTGAGTATAAGCTACTCAGTAGGGACCCTGATACCCCCGAAGGTCTCCCAAAATTCACAAAGGATAATCCACAAAGGAAATATGCAATCACGAAGTAACATACAACACTGCTTAGGTATATGCCCATACATATACCTAAGTCATCAATTCTCGTTTGGCTCCAACATTTGAGCTCAAGTACAACCCATTCCACACAAGAAAGCAAAACGTAAATCCACACAGGATATCACAACACAATCCACATAGGAAAGAAAAACAGGATTCAGCTCACACAGGTATACTTCTTCGTATGATGATAGAGATGATCAGATATATACACTGATTCATAAAAGCTGTCAGACCCACAGAGGATCGATAGGTACTAACCCCCGCAATGACCCACATAGGATCTGACCCACAAAAGATCGATAGGAAACTAACCCCCACAAAGGCCCACATAGGATCAGACCCACACAGGATCTATAGGCACTGGCTCACACAGAACCGCTGAGCGCTGACCCACACAGGATCGGACCCACACAGGATCGGTAGCACAGATCCACATAGGATCGCTGAGTGCTGTAGTCGTTTCCATCGAAACCACTGACGATCTCTATACAGTCGTCATCGTCACAGTCAGAAATGCAGTCAGCACTAGGGTTCCCGCACACAGCAAGCTCGTTCGGGAGGGTTCGCTCCACGAGCCGAGAGGCTGATACATAAACTGACACATAGTCCAGAGTTGATGTATCCAAAAGTTCCGTATCGTCAATAGGAACTCAACGTCGCTGACGGCGTTTCAATCGGACGTCCAGAGAAGAGAGTCGTCGGCGTCGCGGTACAA
The DNA here is from genome assembly GCA_963277665.1 of Viscum album. Taxonomy (NCBI): domain Eukaryota; kingdom Viridiplantae; phylum Streptophyta; class Magnoliopsida; order Santalales; family Viscaceae; genus Viscum; species Viscum album. The sequence goes on along the minus strand of OY728167.1, from coordinate 618,806,444 downwards.
GACGTCACATCGTTGATCTCGGAGGATGGCATCTCTCACCGGTTGGAGAGAGGGAAGAAGACGGTATGACGAACTCTCCTTTGTGGTGACGGAGTTCTTCGTCGAAGGCTAGGCATTCTTCACGTTCTTCGACGAGAAGAAGATGAACTTCAAGACATAGATTTTTCTTCTCCCCAATCCCCTTACACCACAAGACAACCTAATAAAATGGGATCCCTGTCATTTTATTATCTTAAGTCATGCCTTTAAAAAATTCAAATTTCAAATACATAACTCACTTAATTAAAATAAAGTGTTGGCATTGAATAAATGTGGGGAGAGGAAAGGTTACACAATAAATGTGAAGTTTTAAGGGTTACACACTTAAGAGGGAGATTAGAGGAGTTGGGGAATATGAGAAGATGGGGGCTCATGTGGGCCCCACCGCCCTCATAACCTCACATGGGAAGTTGGGTGGTTGTGGGCCCCACCAACAACTTCCCATGAGAGAATTAAACTACCATGGATAAAATAAATTTGCACATAATTTATTTTACCTAACATTTAATTCATTATTTTGTTTAACAAATCCTCCCGAGCAAACACAACTCTAGTAAAGGTCTTCCTAAGCAATTAACGGTGCTTCGGTTTCATCGGTGCCCTCAGATTTTGATTCCGAGCACCGGTTCAAAAGTTAGGAAAACCCGCTCGTTCATTCACTGAACGTACCCGAGCTAAACATCAGATAGAAATTCTGGGCACACCGGGCGTCAGAATAAAGTGCCGTCAGAATCTACGTTCATGTAAAATCCCAAAGAAAATTAAGAAAAAAATTTTACCTTGAATTTTACGGTTATTTACAAATGTATGATGTTTTTTACTCTTATATTTTGGTTTATGGTTTTATTCCCCTTATCTTCAGACTTTCATAAGGAACATTTCATCGTGTCCTATAGTTTGATGAATACCTGGTATTTGGTTATTGTACGACTATTATTCGGTGAAATTATTCAATACAGCTATCGAAGTTTGTAATTTATGGTGTGATCAAGGTGCGATGATGGTGTTCGGTGACCATAGGTGGATTAAAATGATTTCTAGTTCAGTTATTCCCAATTTTTTATGCACAGAAATAGTGTCTCGACGTAGTGATTTTTTTGTGGATTTATGTTTTTTTTCAATAGATCAGTGTTTGGAAATGAGAGAGTGATCCCTGATTTACATGTTCTATAGAGGGTATTAGCATGAGAAATTCATAGGATGTTGTGGAATATATGATGATTGTTCTGGATAATACTGAGAAACACAGTGTGTTTTCCAGGATTACATGTCTCTTGGGACTCCATGTCTATAATGCCATGGTTTCAATTTTATATATGTATCACACAGTGTGTCACACAATCATGCGATGTGTGACCCCTTAGTGATAGATCTACATGTTCTTAAGAAAGTACATCGTCACAAGTAAAAGAACATATCCAGTAGCATGCCATGTACTCAAACACATACATGGCCAGTTGTACATGTACATGGCCTCCTATACTTGGGTTGCTACATGGGCAGGGCAATGCATACAAACAAGACCATCAACACTAGTTCAGGTGTTGAGTGATCTCCACACGTAGTGTAATCCTTAGACATGACATACATATTGATTTTTATATACCGTGTGAGGATTTACCTCATGGGAAGACTTGAGGATATCATGACATGCCGAGTACCCCTAGTACACATTTTGTAACCCCATTCAAAATTATTTTAGCTCCCTTATTCATTATATTAGACAGGTATATGTTTAAAATGATTGTTTTGTCCATTCTATTATGGGTATAATGTGATATTACATTCATATCACATCATTAAAATCCACTATAGAGGTCAATTCTCAAATATATTTTTGGTTTCCTTTTATGGGACTAGACTGTGACCCTCTATCATGTTTTTACCTATGTGGGGTTTATGGAATAAGCACGACCTCCCTATATAGCACGTTGATCCTCCATCAAGTAGGCCGTATCAGTAGGTTTTATGGTAATATTGGAATATGATCCCCCGCGTATTGTGTCGATCTAGATTAGGTTCTTGGTGTCCCCAAGTGGTTCTTGAAATGACCCCCTATAACACCTCGATATTTTTTGAATTATTTTTGTCGAATTAATATTTTTTTTAATATTTTCCATTTTGTGAAACACTTAATATAGTTATTAATGTACTAATTTTTTCTTTCATTATGAGAAATTAAAAGTTAATCGTGTACTAAATGCAGCATAAATTATATCTTGATCTACATAGAACACTGAGTGTAGCTTTAATTACACGCAACAAAGAATTCCCTCGATGGCTTGTGTAACATGCAAGACCAAGTGCTACTGAAAAATAATATATTATAATATATATATATATATATATAATAATATGTAACATATATTTTAAATTATATTTTATTAATATTATTAAAAAACATGTTGTAATATATAGTTTTCACAAAATATAAAATTATTTAATTAGTTAGAAATTATTTAGAATTTAATATAAGAACCAAATTGATTCCAAAGGGAGTATTTTTATAGAAAACTATTAATATTCTCACAAAGTTGTTTCAATCCATATAAATTAAATTAATTGATAATTAATTTTAATGTAAAATATATGATATACATATATATGAAAATATTTTTTATATTCACCCAATTGATTTTATAAGCATAAGATAAGAATAAAACCAATTTAACACATAAAACCAAATATTTTAACTATTGTAGTTTTACCACATTTTAATGTCGAACCCATTTTAAACCCAATTTTTGGATCTTTTATAAATCCAATATGTAAAAATATACTTCATATTCAGATTTTATGCATAATAATTATTTTTGGATAAATATTGTTTACTTCTCTATAAAGTTTCATTTTTAATGAATATCAAGAAAATGCATGATTTTAATTCAAAAATGCTATTTCATCTAATTTATTTATATGGATAGATTATATTTTAAATTGAGTTCAATGTTTAATTATATAATATTTTTTACATTTAATCCATTTTAGGTTGTTTTATCAATTTTAACATTAAAATTGGATATAAAAACGTTGCAATCTTTTGTTAATTTTTACGTTAAAACCCCACCAAGTTGTACCGTCAACAAGACTAATTTTAAACTTATTTCACCCAAATAATTTATGGGAATTAGGAAAATGGATTCCATATTTGGAACAATAATAAATTATAATTTATAATACGCACAAAGTTTCTTTGACTAATAATACTAGTGTATGTAATAAAAATTAATTACATAGATTAAGGTAAAATTAAGTTTCACTAAGGTCTAAAACAAACATTTAAGACACAAAATGACTTATAAAATTGTCCAAAATCCATTGGGTGTAAATATTTATACCATATCAACCATTTTCTCTTCTTAATACCATTATTGGATCCAATTTAAATAAATAAATGTGGTTGGGGTATCCCTTTTCCACAATATTACAATAGTTCCACTCCTCCTCCATTATAAAAGGCCTCCCCTCCCCTACATCGTCGCACCTATCAAGCAACATTGGCTAGAAAAAATGATGACCAAATATCTCCCAAGAATCCCAATATTCCTCGTTGAAGCCTATGTTGGGCATAAATTCTTCCAAGAAATCCCTTTTGTAAAAACCATAATGAGTTTCCCGATTAAGAGATAACACCCTCCCTCAAACAGCTTTCTTTTATTTTGATTCTCCACTCCATATAATATTATTATTAAATTATTATATAAAAGACAATATCCTAATTATAGTTAAATGTTTTTATTCTAATATTTTGACCTACACATCTACACACTTCCATGTAGTTGGTAACAAACATATTGTTTCTGTGTACAATGGACTACAACCTCAATAAACAACGATCGTTCATTTTTTCCTTTACCTACACTCATGGTGGAAATTATGAAGAACACTATATTAATATATTTTATATATAATATTTTTTTTATTTCAATAAAATTATTTAATTCTTTAACAATTCACATCTTTATAATTTTCAATTTGTGTTAATTCGATAATTTTTTTTGAGGAAGTATAAACTACCGCCCCCTCAAAGCGATGTGATTTGCTCATACACTACACAGAAAAAATTAAGGATGGATTTAGTGACTATATATGATATATATAATATATTTATTATACTATAATAAAGATATATATATATCCATGACTTTTAATTTATATCTTTCAAGATGATAATTAAACGAAAATAGAGTCAATGCGTACGTACGAATTACCGTCTCCCTGAACGGTGTATTCCATTTGATAATTCTATATTCAATGAAATATTATAAAAAAATACAAAATAAAAATTATATTGAAATCATGGTCTAAATTATTCGAATTATTATATAAGTATAAGTACAAAATATGTATAAACTTATGAAACATGTGAAAAAACAAAGCGAATACTACCCAAAGTGAAACCTTAACATAGAATTGTTATCTAGTGGGTAATAAAAATCCATAATAAAACTATATATGGTATTATAATTAGTAATATGATTTTTTGATATATGAATACAAAATTTTAATTTATTATATAGGAGGTTTGATGAGTACGATGAACGTCAAGACCAAAGGTAAGGGAATTTCATATCACACTTTATTTCTAAGAGATATATGCTGTATTCACCACTAACTTATCTTTTGTGGTCAATATTATGACTATGAATGTATTCTATGAGTATTATACTTAATCCTATTGGTATTTTCATATCTATTTTTTGATCTTTCTATCATGGGGTTTAGGATTCATATGTTACCAAATTGGTAATGTAATTTTGTCTCAATTTTCCTTCTATGATACAATGGCATGTTATGAAACAATATTTTTATATGATGTTTATAAAATACTTTTGAAAATATATAACATGAATATGATTATTTTCATGATATTTTAAAGCTCCATGTAATTTCATTTTCATACATGGGGAGTATGATTCAATGTTACCATGTGTTATGAGTTTATTGAAACAATCTAATAGTTTATAGAGATTGTTTATGATCACGTTTTTATTAATGAAATCCTATGATCCATATTTCAAGAAAACTCGTGACATTTATTCTCCAATTTTTAGTCATTATTTATTCACGTATTATTTCTATTCTCCAACTCTATTCTACATAAGACAATTAAGAATCTTTTTATAAGAAAATATGACTTTACCTCTCTCTTCGGTCGAAAATATACGTTCTTTAAAAAACCTTGTTCTGTTAAAAGGATTTCCAAGAATATTATAATAATATAAAATTATCATTAAATGATATTTTTACCATTTTTTCATTTAATTTTTTTTAAAGGAATCTATTTATTTCTTTATGAACGAGGAATTTGAAAAAAACTTTTGACCAAGAAAAAGGAATATTATTTTTACTTCATAAACCTTGTAAAAATATTCCCTTTATCAACTCTTTTATTATTTATTTTAATGTTTCAAAGGTTAATTTCTAGAAAAACATTTTAATTGATATTTTTAAAAAATTATATTCAAAAGGTTTTGAATATTTATTTATATGTTTCGAAGAAAAATGGTTTTAAAAAGGCTTTAAAAAACAACTACTAGTTTTCAAAAGGAAAAATAATTTCAAAATGTTTTGAATGACTCGTTTATAAGTTTTTAGGATTATTTTAAGTGAAAATATCTTTCAAAATGTTTTATGTTTTTAAAATAATTTTTCAATGAATAAGGATATTTTCCTCATAATTATTTTTAATATATATTTCAAAATTATTTCCCATCTAAGAGAACTTCCATTGGTGTTACCCATCCATTTATATGGAAATGAATCAATGTTTACATTTATAATATTTCTATGAATGGTTTACATTTTATAGAATTATGATTACTAAATCCATTTCTCTTTCACGGGATATATGTCTATAAAACCCACTTTTTTCATGGGTTATGTTTTTCAGAAAATGATTATGAATATTATGTCTTATTTCACATGCTATAATATGAATAGATATTTATCATACCCATTTCATTTCATGGGTCATGAAATGGTTGTTTTTGATTTTTTGGCACAAGTATATATTATTTCATTATGAGATGTGTTGGACCTACATCAACGTCCAATGAATTGGGTAATGATAAATGTTCTATGATCTCAATGCGTACACAAGAGGACATCACTATCCTTAAAAAATATAGTAAAAGCAAGGAAATAACAAGCCTAAAATAAGATGGTACATGGGAGGACATCCGAAGTCTAAAATAAGAGGGTGCACATGATGGAATCCCAAACCTGAAGTAGGTACACTGGTGATTATCCCAAACCTATCATGTTATAAAAGATCTTTATAGGAAACCTTGACATAGTGTTTTTATATGCTTATATGTCCTCCATGATTCTATATATTATTCTAATATTTTGTTATCATGGTTTTTGTTATTTATTTCCTCATGATTCATGCCTTATGAACTATGAATATTTATGCCATGATTCCTATTTATGACATTTGATATTTATGGGAAGATATTCTAATGATCCTGATCACATTATCATACCCTTATGTTCATGATATGATTACACATTTCCTTTATTTATCCTTACTGAGAATTTGAGTTCACCCCTTTCTTATGCTTCCCTTCCCCAGGGTAGGAAGAAATATTTTTATGTATAAATACTAAGGGGTAAGATCATTATGGGAAACATTGAAGATATATCACTAAGTTAGAATATTTTTTCCCAATTTTCGAAAAGCACTAAAATAATACGGTCTTTGGGCATCTTTTTGTATAATGTTTTAAGTATTCTGGAAATGTTATGTAATTTCAATGTATGTCAGGAATGGGTCATTATAGTTTATATCATAAAAAAGGTTAGTAAACCTTTAGAGACTAGCATGATAAAACATTAGTGACATCCCTATGTATATTTCTAAGTATATATATAGGGATGTATCTAAGGATAAGTATAATGATGAGTAACCATTTAGAATAATAACCTGGAATTTTGGTAAAGAATAGATTAAGTGGTTTCTTAGTAATAAATCCCTATCTAGATACTATAATTGGATATGGATGTCACACGGATGTACCTAAGAGTAATAACTCTTACAAGTAGTTTTGGACCTAATTATGGGTAATCTGGTATACAATAATGGGCCTTGCTGCACACCTAGTTTGACAATCCCAGGGGATATGCTTTGGAAATTTACAAACTCTTCATAAAACATTATAAAGTATTTGAATAGAATATGACTATGAATGACCTAGGATAAATATAATTTTTCATCAATGAAATGTAGGTTTCTTGATTTAGACATTCTATAAGTAATTTTTAATGATTATGTGGTATTCTTATATGATATATATTTCATACCCTATGTTTTCTTGTCATTTTCAGTTGATAAAACTAGAATGAAAATGTTTAGCATTGAAATTTTTGAATGTGTAATGTATGGGAATTATTAAAATATATTTCCTAATTAGAAATATCATCAGGATAATCCAGAATGTGTTTTGGGTACTTGTTATATATCTAAATACAAAGAGACCTAAAATGTCATGTGAAAGGTATGAGATGTTCCCCAATTATTTTTTGCATTAAAAATAAGAATCATGAATTGATTAAGGTTTAGGAACATTAATACATGATTAATATGTCATATTATAGGAAATAGGTATTAAGGAATAAGTTGATTAAGCATTTGTTATGGTTTAAGAATAATGTTGGATGAATGAAGTACTTATGTTTTGGAATTAAAATACTATGTTTCATGAATCATGAACTATATAAGTAATTTCTATATAAGTATTCATTAAGTGTTGAAAATTATATGTTTAATATTGATGAATAATTATAAAAGTAATTTTTTTATTAACAGAAGGCAACCCATAACATGATCATGATATTGAGAAAATTTTGTTTCAATTGGATAAAGAGATGATTGATTTGGGTAATGTAAATTGGATATCACTGAATACCATATATTTGAATATCAATTGGTTGAAAAGGTAGTTTATTTCATCTTGGATGAATTTAAAAAATTCTTGTATTTAAGGAATATATCCCATATCCATTTAAATAAGAAAGCATTCATGTTGTCCAAAATTATTTATAGTAATTTAGGTTATTACAATATTTCAATAGAATGTGCGAATAAGGTACTCACTAGTTCAAAATTTGAAAACCAACAGAAACATTGTGATATATAGGGGATCAATTTTAATAAAATTTTGTGGCCTTATTTATAATGTTTTTGATTTGTTTCTTTCATAAGGGCAATAAGGTGAACCATTTATGGAAAGATAAAGTTAATCTTATGATGAATTTTTATAGAGTATTTTATTATCTAACCAAATGAGAATCTATTCACAATGGGTAACAAGTTATAAATACACTCACGTGATGATAAATGATGACAGATGGAATGGAATATCATGGATCATGATATGTTTGTGCTTCAGGAATGAAAAATTCACCTTCCTTTTTTGAAAAAGAGGTAAAGTTGGCCAGTGAAAAAAAGGGTGTGGTTTTCCTGAAATCATGAAGGTATATCTTTTCGAGAAAATTAATTAACATTTGGGAAAAGGATATTGAAAAAAATGTTATCCTAGTACCTCTGTTTATGATGAATCAGATGGTCCCTATGTTCATCAAAGATTTATGTCTTTGTGATTATAAAATTTCTCCGGACCTTGTTCTATATCAATCATCATCAGAACAAGATGGTTATATTTCTATTCCATGTCCATATTTTAATTTTACACTGATTTTCTACCATGTAGAAACCCAGTTATATGTTACTTTGGGTAACCAATATGTTTCCAACATTACATTCAACATGAAGTTTTAGTATTTTTTATATGATGTGGGATTATAAAAAAAGAAATTTCAAGTATTAAACCTATAATAAACAAGAATAATTTTGAGGTATAAATTAAATTTAATGGGGGAATAATGTAACACACTTAGATTTTTTAAAATATTTGTTTCTAATTAATTTATTATTTTGGATATTTTTCATTTCACAAAAAACTAAAAATAGTTACTAAAGTATTATTTTTGGATTATGTTATACAAAATTTAAAGTTAATCATGCACTACACACAAAATAAATTTTATATTTCTCTACATGGAACAATGAATATAGATTTCATTACATGCAATAATGAATTTCTTTGATGGCTTGTGTAACACGCAAGACCAACTACTACCAAAAAATAATATATCTTATATATATATATATATATTTAATATAACTTATCCATTAAATTATATTTTATGAATATTATTAAATATATTATGTAATTATATAGTTTTTACAAAATATAAAATTAATTAGTTAGTTATATATTATTTATAAATGGTTATAAGAACCAAATTGAATATAAATGGAATATTTTTATAGAAAACTATTATTATGCTGAGAAAGTTGTTTTAATCCGAAAAAAATAATTAGTATGTAATTTTAATTTAGTAAATATTTTATATATAAAATGGAATATTTTTTATATTCATCTAATAAATTTTATAAGCTTAAGATAACAATAAGACCAATTTAACACAGAAAACCAAATATTTTTATTAAGGTAGTTTTAAAGAATTTTAATGGATATCCCATTTTTAATCAATTTTTTTTAACATTTATAAATTTAATTTGAAAAAATAAATTTAATATTTTCAATAAAAACATAAACATTAGGTTAGGAAAAATTTTGGTTCTTTTCTATAAGGTCTTATTCTGTAATTAATAGTAAAAAATGTTGAGTTTTAATTCAAAACTACTTTTTCATCTAATTAATTTGCAAGGATAAATTATATTTTAAATTTATTTAAGAGTTTAATAAAATATTATTTTAATCAAGTAATCCAATTTATGCCATTGGAAAAAATTTCACAATTAAATTATATAAATAAACATATCAATCTTTTGATCACTTTTACTTCAAAAACTCGAAGTGTCGCCCAGTCATTAGGATTAATTTTAAATTACTTTTTGCCACTTATGTGATTGGAATTGGGAAAAATGGATTTTTTATTTATAATAATCATAATTTATAAATTCTGATATATTCAACATAGTTTTTGGAAAAAAAATTAGCGAATGTAATTAAAATTAATTACATCGAATAAGGTAAAATTAAGCTCAATGAAGGACAAAACAATAGATTTAAGACCCAAAAAGACCTATACACTTTTCCAAAAACCATTTTATAGCCATATTTAGACATTATAATACCTTGTACATAATTTATATAATTATTGGATCCAAATTGAATAAAAAAACATGTGTGGGGTTTCCCTTTGACCAAATATTACAAGAGTGCCACTCCCCCTCCATTATAAAAAGCACCCTCTTCTCCCACTTCATCACACCTATCAAGACACATTGGCATGACTAAAATATACAAAAAATATATCTCCACTATATCAATCAATTACTTCTTGAAGCCTCCCTTGGGGATAAATAATTAAAAGAAATCTATTTGGTGAAAATGAAAAGGAGTTACCCGATTAAAAGGTATCACCCTCCCCCAAACTCTTTTATTTTATTTTCATTCACCACTCAATAAAAATCATCTTATTCCATGATTGTATAACAAAAAACGTCTATTAAATATAGTATTATTATTTTTATGGTAATATCTCAACCTAAAATTATACACACATTAATATAATTGGAAATAAACATATTGTTTACGTGTATGGGAGACTACCGCCTCACTAAACAATGATTGTTCATTTTTTCCATTACCACCAATCACAGTGATCATTATAATGGTAAAAATGTTGATATATTTTATATATAATAGTTATTACATCTTTAATATTTTGTATTTATTTGAAAACACATATCTTTAAACATTCTAAATTGTGTTAATATGATAATTTCGTTTGAGGAAGTGTGGACTACCACCCCCTCAAAGCGATGTGATTGATTTATACACAACATTGATTTTATTAAGTATGTTTTTAGTAAATATATATGATATATGTGATATTATAATGCTAATTTAACAATTATATATATATATATACATGTATTATACTTTCATTCTTTCAAAACGACAATTAAATGGAAATTGCATTCATGGGTTAATACGACATACTGTCTCCATGAATGGTGTCTTCTATTTGATACATATATATTTAAAGTAATATTATATTACATATATACTTAATATAAATTATATTTAAATAATGTTTTACATTATGGAAATCATGATATAACTATATGGACCAAACATATAAAAAATTATGACACATATGAAAAAAAGCTGATATTACCCAAAGTGAAACCATAACATTGAATTCTTAACAAGAGGGTAATTTAAAGCCATAGTTGAACCATATATTTTATTAAAAGTAAGAATATAGTTATGTGATTAATGTATAATAAATTTAAATTTATCATATAGGAGGATTGAATGAGTACGATGAAAGTCAAGACACAAGGTAATGGAATACCATCTCACTCATTATTTCTTTTAGATACATGCCTTATTCACCACCCAATTCTTTTGTGTGGTGTATATGCTACATATGAATGTATTATATTCCTATCATAATTTTAACTATGGGTATTTAAAAACCCATTTTATTATCTTTATGTCATGGAGTTTTGGTTTCAAAATTTTGAAAATCATAGAGTAATTTTTTTCTCAATTTTTCTTCTTTGAGACACATGTCATGTTATGGACCTATATATTTATTGTAACATCCTGAGTTTTTTTAAATAAAAACAATGTTCAATGGCATACATGATACACCACATCAAGCTTAAATGAAAAAATAATTATTATTATTTCATATGGTAGTTATCGCTTAGTTGTTAGAATGTAGGGAGTGAACAATGTTAACTGAATTATGAAAATATGGTCTACACATTTTTATATAATGATTAATTGGTTACAAAATTAAATTGAAATGAATATAAAAACCAATTGAATTTAAATGATTTTTTTATAAAAAAACATTTTAAATTTGGATAATTGTGTCAATAAAATCATCTAATCACTCTTATGGGATTATATTAATTAAATATTAATTAAATATATGTTTAGAATTAATATTTTTTGTTTTATTTAATTATATAAGAAAAAATTCAATTTTTTCGATAAAATGAGTGTTTTTCTAAAAATGCAGTTTTATCACCCTTTGATGGAAAACCCATTTTAAGTCTAGTTTTTGATACATTTATATGTTACATTTGTAAAAATAAACATCATATTTGGAATCATAACATTAAAATTTTGTTTGGGTAATTTTTTTCTATTTTTCTAATAAGTTTCATATTTTAATGAATAGTAAAAAATACTTTATTTCAATACAAAAAAGCTTTCTCGACTAATTTATTTACATTATTATATTATCATTTAAATTGGTTTTAAATTAGATTTAGATTAATTTTTTATAATTTAATCTAATTTTTGTCATTTGAAGTAATTTCACATTTAAATTGGATATAAACACATGTCAATCTTTTGATGGTTTTTAATTTAAAAAAATGTTTTTTAATTTTATCTATGGGATTATTTTTAAATTAATTAATGAACTTATGTGTTTTAAATTTTGAAAAATGGATTCCATATTTGGAATTAGTGGGTCCATATTCTGTTAATAGGTTACATTTACTTTTTGGGATATTATGAATTGTAACTTTGATAATTTTTATTTAATACGGTTAAAGGTAAATTGAGAATTTAAGGTAACAAAATAATATGATAGGGAAAATAAAATTACCATAACACCAGATAAATCCTATTGAATGATCAAACATCGACCCGTAACACCAAGGATCATAATTAACAATTTAATGGACTTTTTCCCAGAAAATGATATAAATATTATTAAAATAAAAGAAAGTGACATGAAAGTGACAAAATGTCACCCTATTATTTCTTATAATTATAATAATATTAATATAGTGATAAATATGTTATAAATTAGATAATAAAAATTATCCCTAAAGATAATGAAATTATTTACATTATGGGAATTTATTTTAAATTTTCATAGATTAAAAAATTATCATAAATTCTAACATAACAGTTAGGAAATAATTATATTATTAATATAAATATCATATAAATGATATAAAAAATAATTAAATAAAAATAATTTGAGTTAATTAGGGTACCCCAAAAATTTTATAGGTGCATATAACATTTTATAAGTCTTTTATTTTTTTTATTTTATCTCTCTATTTAGATTTTATTTAAATTTAATGAAATCAATAGTGTCAAAATTGACACTATTGTTATTTTATATATATATATTATATTAATAAATAATTTAAAAATCATAAAAATGATTAAAAATTAAAAATTGGATACGATAAACTCTAAGAGATCATAAAGTGTAAATTTATCATCAATTAGCTCTATATAAGTAAAATTTATACCCTTTTAATATTTAAAATGATGGTACCACAATAAAAATTTAAATGGAATATCTAATGGAGAAACGAAACGATAAGGTTTAAAATGAACTCAAAACTTTTCTAAAAATTATTTGATGAGAGTATTTAGAACTATACTTATCTAACCTTAAAAATAACTCGTTTTGAAGTCATTTGGAGGTAAAAATACAATTCATATTAATTTAATATCTTATGATTTTCCAAGGTTTCCCCTACCATCTCCTATAATAGGAACACACTCTTATCTATTAATCACACTTAAAAACCAATTTTTGAATCCATAAAAAAACAAAAACAATTAATATTGTCCCTCCACCCATTCTGGAGGACTAATTTTATGGTTAACACCCTCTTTAGAGGTGCTTATGTGTTTTTCAAAGATGATCACTCGAAAAAGAGTTGTCATTTTCATTAAGAATTTCGATTTTATTTCTTCTTCCACATCCCAATAATTTTCCCCAACTAAGATGAGATAAAAACAATATTATAATAAATATACGTATATTTTATTATGTTAATATCATTAGCTGAATCCAAATCCTATTTCATAAAATGGGAAATGATCATTTCATTCATGTGTACGACAAACTACTGCCTCATGAACCCATGTAGTTGGTTTTTCATCACTGTCTTTAAATAATATTTATAATTATGGAATTAATGTCTATATTTTATATTCATGACATGTTAATCATTATAGAACAATAATATATCAATTTATTTCTTACTCTCCAAGAACATAAAAATGATAATATCGATCATGCGTACGTGTGAACTATCACATTCAGAAAATGATGTGATTCATTTCAATTCACTACATCACCTAGGAGACATATGTTTATATAATTAAATTATAAAAAATATATTACTAAGTATATGATCACTATGGAAAGATACAATATTAATTACCTTACTTCCATAATGATCAATGAAAAATGAAGAGGTTACTCAGGTGTACGCACGAACTACCGTATCCATGATTATATAGTTCTTCATTTTTTCATAACCATAATTAATGGTTTGTTTTAAAATTATAATTAATGCATAAAAGTTATAATTAAGTCATAAATATTGGTATCTATATGATGGAATTATGACCACATTGACCATTGACATCATACCATGTTCACTTTCAACTCAAGTACTGAATATCTACACAACATCTGATATAAACATAAATAATTATGTAATTTTTAAAACATTGTAATAAGTGATATAAAATTAATAAAAAACTTGAAAATTGATCACAAGAAATAAAATAATTAACATAATTTTATTGTTCATTAATATAATTAATATAGGAGACTAGTTGGGCTCGAGGTAAGGGACTCGTCTCAATCTCCTTTCATTGAAGAATATCTTGAAGTTATGAACCTTTATTATCCAATAAAGATCATATAAAAAACTTATGACATGCAATATAATTATTTAACACATTATAAAGATATTTAAATTTTTTAAAATTTTATTATTTAATGATATTTATTCGTGTGTTTCTCAAGTTTTAAGGGACTCTTTTAGTGAAACATCGTTTTAAATGATTTAAGTATTTATTATTTTAAATATTTCCCAGTAAATTCCATGTTATCAAAATGGATATAAGGATTTATTTATATTTAATTTAATGTTTTAAAATTTTAATTCATTTAAAATGTTAAAATTGTTTTGGGACACTTTTATTCAAAAAAAATTTTAATCTTTTAATTGTGTTTTAAAATATAAGTAATTATTTTAGTAACATAGAATTTTTTATTTAACACATATTTCATGAAACAAATGATATATTTTATGTTGAATTAATGTTTTGATGTTTAACTTAAAATTTTAAAATTTTATTTTAAAATAATGATATTTCACTTATGAGTGTGTCGCCTTGTAAATGAAATATTATTTCAAAGTGGAAATTTTATTTTTTTTCCTTTATACATATTTTATTTCTTATTATTATGTTATGGTACATGGGAATTATTTGTGTATATGGGTGGTTCCATGATAAAATGATGGAGGGTGAGCCTATGAAAGATATACAATGCATTTTTTTACTGAGACAGAGTTAAACGATAATGTTTATCCTAAGAGATTTATGGAATATTATGTGATCGGTATTCCAAACGTAACCATGAAGGTTACTCCCTATATAGTTGTGAATGATAAAATTTATGTATGTTATGGATTCCAAAAGTCACCTTTATGATTTATTATTTCATTTAGTTTTAAATGTGTCTTATTATTTCATTATGTATGTTAAAAATATTATGTTTGATGGGTGAAACGTATGATTTAGTGAAAATGTATCCATGAGATTAAAATAATCGTTGACTAACAGTTTCATTCCTTATTTTATATCCCTTATTGATCATTTTGTGCTCATAAAATATTTTAAAATGTTTTTCACATGTCTTATGATTGTTAAGGAAAAAGAATATTTCATGATGAAAGAATAAAAGATGTGCCTCAAAAACAATTCATGTTTATTTTTAACAGGTTTCCTTTGGTGATGAAAATAGTGACTGTTTGGAATTGTAAACTATGTATTCTTATGGTTTTGATATGTTTTAGTTATTTCCTATTTATCTAAATCTAAAATGTGAAGATATCATATAATGTGAATTCTTGTTCAAAAACATTAGAATATGAATGATTAAGGCTTGGTCCTTAAAGTTAGTACCACAGGAAATGTTTAGTTAATGTTAGAGGATTGAAGATTATCTAGGTATAGGTTAATGATACCATCTAACTAAGAGTGTTATTATCCAATGGATAATTTTGGATGTTTATGGTAAATTTTCTAGATATTATAAAAACCTAAATAGATGATATATTCATAGGCATATGGATTATATTTTTATAGATAAATGTTTTATATTATATTTACCCTAAATAGGATTCTTATTTTAATAATTAATTTCATGTTTAAGTGATTATTATTTTCATCAAAATAAGGATCATTTGTCAATATAGAAGGAAACAGATCATTGCAACCTTCTTATCCCTCCTCTATGATTTGATCATCAATATTATCAGAATTGTTATTAATGATTTAATATCCTCTTGAGTATTCCAATCACCTGTAAGAAATTGTTTGAGTTATCCAAAACATACTCATTTGAAAACAAATTTATGGGTCATTATATTTATATAATATAATTTAAATATCTCAAATAATAAAACTCTTTTAAAAGATGAAATACTAGATGTTGTGAAAATATTTACTTTTTGAACGTAGAAAAACATGCTGAAAGAGAAAAAAACATCATGAAGATCCAGAAATCTGTATTAAAGGTATGAATTATCATCTTATCCATAAAGTATGAAACATAGTGTGATTGATATTTAGGAATACTGAGGATATAATCCATATCATTTATTTTTAGGAATGATTAATTATGAGATAAGGTGGATATTCTTGGTTAATGGATTATGAATAACGTGGAAATATTAATATATCTACATATAAAGGAATAAAAAGTAATTGAATACATAAGGATGTAGAATTGTTTGAATATATTAATTCCCTTCTAAAAATAAGTGTAATTTTGGAGAATGTATTAGTTGTGTAAAATATAACCCTGATGTTTTTATGAGAAAATGTTATATGAGGAAGAATTCCCCTTTGTGGAAAAAATTATAAATCAATGGAAAACCATTAGGGTTAATATGATATTTTGTTTTTTAGATGATTAAGTGTTATTACATTTTGGGATGCAAATTTAAAGGCCTAAAAACATTGAGGGTAAAACATGTTATAATAATTTTTTAGGATTTTATCTAATTTTTTAATGGTTCAATAATTATATAGTATTTGAAAAAAGATATCCCCATGGAATAGTGACAACCCATAACGTCAAAAAAGGTCGTGGGAATAGAACCCCCAACAAAAGGGTTACAAGGAGTTATCCCATACCACTAGCCTATGTTATGTCCTTGGTTATAATGTTGTTTTATATTAAGTTAAACAATTTGATGAAATAATAATAAGATGATTTTTGGAATGTATGTTTTATCAAATAGATATCCTTAGTATTGGAAAATTATTTGGGAATTAAGTGATAAATGTTATTTTAAAAGACGTTCACTATTTTGGGAATGTTATATGATTAAGGTAAAAGGAATAATAAATGATTTTAATTGAGTAATGATTGAAATATATTTTGGAATAATATATGATTTTAATTGTGTACGTATGGTGATTTAGTTTATTTATGGAAATGTTATAAAATATGGAAGATTAGTAATTAAATTGTGGTATGAGACCTTATGTGCTTTCTATGTTATTTGGACAAAAATATTAAAATTTATCCCAGAATCCTATGTGATCAAATCCTTCTGAATGTTTGATTTCAATCATAGTTTGCATTATTTTGAGGAAAATTAAGGATATTTATTTTATGAATTGTATTTGTTAAACTTTTTATATTTTTGTTCAATTTTGGAAATTGAATTAGTTTTTCATCAAATAAGGTTTATTATTTTTGGAAATTATCATATCATGTACAAACCAAAATGGTTATGATTAATTTCCAAGACAAGATAAAAAATAGTTAAACTTTTTTAGGATTATGTGATTCTATATAAGTTGATTCCAGTGAATATTGCATGAAAAATTCATCTTAAATATGTCATGACCTGTCTTTGGGGCCAGTATCATGACTACCCCCAAGCCCGCCTTCTATAGGCTAGGGGCTCGCGACTAGCACCAAAGGCGTAATTCACTATTAATGGGAAGACATTGCCTTTATAAAACGTAAACTCACACAACCAGAGTACAAGAAGAAGCAAACACTAAGTAAAAACTGTATAAAAAGTGTACTAAAAGAAAAAGGGGCCACAATACAAGCCCAACTATAATGTACAAATACAACTGAAAGAAAGTACAACTAAAAAGGGACAAACAGCTAAAAGGTGAAAGCAGCTTCGGGATCATCCTTCGGGGTTCCTACCTGAAGGGTAGGTATAGATGCCCTCTACATCACTCCACGTCCGTCCGACTCCACCGTGTACCGATACATCTTAAGGACGTCCAACAGGTATCGTCCAGTCCTGGTGCTCTCGGCCTCCGTCTGCGCTGTCTGTCGTCTGCATCCAACACAACGAGGTGCGGTCATAACCCGTGAAGGGTTGAGTATAACGATACTCAATAGGGACCCCAAGAACCTCAAGGTCTCACAAAAGACAACAAGGATAAACCAAAATGTATGAAATCAATGGATAGCCGTTACATAGGTATATGCCCATAATTATACCTAATTTATCAAGTTACCCATCTCAAACATGAGGAAAACACAAATGTCATTGACTTAGCACAAACCAGGATTTTCTTCACAAAACCATGACTGTTGGAGAACTCCTCCTCTATCGAGAATAGTAGTCATGTCACGACTCCAAGGTTCTACTCACTAACCTTAGACTGTTGTGGTACTTTTCCTATCAAGTACCACGGGTCTTCCGCCTCATACAGTAGCGCTCCCCGCCATGGGTCTGCCGCCTCACATAGTAGTGATCCCCCTAATAGCCTACCAAGGTACTCCTCCTGTCCAGTACCGCGGGTCTGACGCCTCACACAGTAGCGCTCCTCCTCCATGGGACTTCCACCTCACACAGTAGTGCTACCCACTGGACTAGTCAAGTCACTCCAAACAAATCGGATAAGAAGTAATCAGGTGTCAGCTAGCTTCTAGGTCTCCGTAGTCAGCTCGCTCGTCTCCGGGAGGATCCGCTCCATGAGCTACAAGTGGATACTCCAAGTTTTACTAACCCCCATGAAGAAGTATCTCAATGGTTTTCCACATCATAGGGGTCTCAATGCAACAGACAGTGCATCAATTGGACGCCCGGTCTGGGAGTTATTAACCTTTTTGTCCCGGGGGCTCGGTTGGTTTCGTGTACGAACAAACCCGACCGTGACTCAACTATACCCCAAAATCCAGTGGGTTATACTCAAAGGTAATTCTATGCTCCATGAATGTCGGCGCCACTGAAGGTTCTTCAAATGGACATCCGGTGCCAAAGATATGGCCCTAGAAGGTAATGGGTCAGTAATGGGCCAGGGTCCGGTTCAACCCAGTCGGACCGACTAGGCCAAACCCATTCTGGGCCGACCTGGTATGGGTCGACCCGGTCAGAATAGATGGGTCTGACCCGGCCCATTAGGCAGGTCAGCCCACTATGTTTTGACCCAGTCCGCTGGGCCCGGCCCAGCGGACCATGAGGGCGGTTCGGCCCGATGGTCGCCACGTAGGCAGCTCGGTAACTTGGCCCGGGACACCAGGCCAGTTCGGCCAGCTACAACGTGGGGGTGCTGTGGGTTGGCTCAGAAGACCGGTGGTCGGGAGGCTAGTGGGTAGGCCGCGCAGGGAGCAGGCGGGCCGGCTTGGCTCCGGGTAGGTCGTGGGTGCACAGGGCAGGCAGCGACAGGAGCTGGGCAGCGCGCCGGCAGGGGGCACGGGACGCCGAGAGCGGGGTGGTAGGGGCGTGAGGCACCATGGGGTAGGCATGCAGTGGCGAAGGGCGCCGCAGGGTGCACCGGCAGGGACATGGGCCGCTGGGTGCGCACCGGTAGGGGCTTTGGCCGCCGGGCGCACACCGGCAGGGGTGTGGGTTGTCGTGTGCGAGCAAGCAGGGGCGCGGGGCGCCCACAACGTGCCGATGGGAAGCGGGGAATGCGCCGTTGAGGCGCGGTGGGCCATCGATAGGGCCACGAAGCAGCGCGAGGGGCACGGGTCAGGCGCCGCTTGACTGGTGGTGTTCTGCCGGGGGAACCGGTGCGCCGCGAGGCGGTGTGCTTCCCGGAGGCTGTGGTTAGCGCGACATTTGTCGTTGCTGCCACCATTGCCTCATGCTCCATCGCCAAGCCGTAGAAAAAATAAGAACAAAAAAGGCAGAGGGTGTCGGGCCATGTTGGTCGGCCGACACCTTCAGCGTTTAGAGGGTGATAACATTTGGCTCACAGAGTGAAAAAGAAAGTTCAATAATACGTCCACAATATACCCTTATCAGTCTTTGAAGAAGGAAGGATAAAGGATACAATTTAAACAAGTATAAACCCTCTACCATTGATTTGCTGGTAGTCTTTTGTTGACGTCGCGGAAGGATGGATGTCAATCCATGGTAGAAGATCATGTCCCACATCGAAGGGGGTCCGAGGAAGAAGGTCGGAGAAGAAGAGCGTCTTCAGTGTTCTTCGCGTTCATTGTTGGAGAGCATAATCCTCTAAATGATGGGCATCGTGGCACTTTACCAACTCTTTGTCGCTTGGTGAAGCTATCCCAAATCCTCCTCCCAAGCATCATATATATAGGAGAGGTGGAAAGGTAGGTAAAGATAGATGGAATTTATGATGGTTCATTTATTAGGAACCATCAAAATTCCAATGATACTATTACAAAATTTAAATTGGGGAAAGCCAATTAATTTACGTTGGCACAACGATGCGGTGCGTTGGAAAAATTAAAAGGGGAGGATTCCAACAGGATTCCCTTAATTAAATTAAAGATGTTGGTGCAATTAATTGTTACAAGCTTGGATACAATTAATTGGCACTCGTGTTGGCACAATTAATTGGCACGCGCGTTGGCACAATTAATTGGGGAGGAGGTCAAAGGATCTCCCTCATTAAAGAGGGATAGTGGAGAGGTTGCAATTAATTAGACACACAATAAATGGCAGCTTATAAATAAAATAAAGTGTTCTACATTATTTTATTAATATTATTTTTTATTTAAAAATCCAAAAACTAACTTCCAAACTTGTCAGAATGCAACTGTAGTGAAGGTCTCACTAAGAAATTACTGACGCTGTGAGTTCAATGGTGCCCTCAGATTTTAATTCCGATCACCGGTTCAAAAGATATAAAATTCCACTCGCACGTTTACTGAACGTACCTAAAAAGAAGTTTGGAAAATTATTATCAGTCACCCTCGACCCACTGCGGTCGAGGTTTGGCTTGGCCTAGGTGAAACGCGCACCAACTAACCCAACGGTGCTCTCATATTTTTAATATGAGTTACCATTTAAAAGGTATGGATTTTACAATAATATAATTGTCACTTAATTATTTTATTTACGGCCAAAAACTACCTTTCTCTGGGGGGCCTCGCTTACCCAAGTAAGTATCCCCTTAAAGAAAGAATACCCTCATGAGTTCAGCGGTGGGCTCCGATTTTTAATATGAGTCACCGTTTTTGAGTTATATGAATTTGAAAAATAAAATAATTTATTTAATTATTTTATTTATGATTTTTCCATTTTTGGGTTTTCTCACAGGAGGCCCGCACAGACTAAACTTAAGTCACTCCTAGAGTAAACCAGCCATATTGAGCGCAATGGTCCCCTTGGATTTCTGATTCGAGTAACCGTTTAAGAGTTCTTCCACTTTTTTAGGAAAACAATTTACGCACATTAATTTGAGCCTAACAAAACTTCAGAAATTGATTCCGGGCACACCGGGCCTCAGAATCACGTGCCGTTAAAAACTACGGACTCATAAAATTCCCATGTATTTATGAAAAAAAATTCCACCGAATTTCTGGGTCTTTACTTTCTCCCTACCTCATGGATTTACATCCCTGTAAGCTAAACTCAAACTAAGGGAACAAATGGAGGTACTGAGCATTTATCCGAGCCTCCTGCTCCCATGTGCTCTCCTGGAGGTTCCCATGTTGCCAGTGAATGCGCACAAGAGGTATCGTCCATCCATGCAGGACCCACTTTTTTCGATCCTCAATCTCCACTATAAAATTAGTGAAAGTCTCCCCTTCATCGATGTCCAGCTCCCTGTGGTTGTTGATGTGTGTAAGGTCATGCACGTATCTCCCCAGCTGAGATATGTGGAAGACGTCATGCACCTAGTGCAATTGAGGTAAAAGAGTTAAGCGGTAAGCCACCTCACCTACTCTGCTGAGGACCTCGAAAGGTCCGATGAATCTCAGAGATAACTTTACTCCTTGGACAAATCTCCATAGACCTCATCAAGGTGAGGCCCGTAGAAAGACGTGGTTTCCCTCCTCGAACTCCAGTGGTCTCCATCTCCTGTTAGCAAAATACTTATGTCTTCTCTATATAGTCTCCATCTACTCCTGGATGTACCATAAGAGGGGATGTGGAACTCCCCGAACACTTCCTCCGGATGTGGCACTGGTACTATGGTACATCCTCTAAAGAGGATGATGTGCTCCCCACCTTCAGAAAATACATTAGGAGACATTCCTGAAGATATCTGAGCACATTGCGCCTCACAGTCAGCATCCCCATACAGTGCCTCCCTGACTCGTTGAAGAAGTGGGGGAGTGTATGTAAGAGACTGTTGATAGGATACTCCATCGCTATCCACAAAGGATATCAGCAACGCGGCCAGCTGCTCCGTCGCCTCACCTAGCAGCTGAATACCAGTCATCCTGCTGAGCGCATCTGCAACAACATTTCCCATTTCATGGGTATATACTATCTCACAGTCATAGTCCTGGAGGAACTCAATCCATCATTGTTTCTTCAGGTTCAGGTCCTTTTGATAGAAGATATACACGAGGATCTTGAGATTAGAGTAAAACGTAAACAGTTTTCTCAACGAACTATGGGTGAGACTAGCCATTTATAAAGAATTTGACTACACCCTTCTTTGCCTACATCCTACAAGAGATTCTATGATTTCCCCTTTGTAAAAAAGAGAAATCAGGTCTCATCCCCTAGATTAACCACGTCATTTTCCTAATATAGTCAATCCTTCATGAATGGTACTAATTTATTCCCTGGACGACTTCGTAAGGCCTCGATGCTACTACCAAGAGATCCAACCATTACTCTCACCTCCAAGGGTTGAGTCACACTGTTAGCATCAGTGTGTGGTCACTAGGTCTCCTCCAGTAGGAATCTTGATTTTAAGGGTAAAGTCAATGGTTTTAATCGGAACCTCTTAGTATTAACCACACAAAAGGAAGGAAAGAAAACCCCAGGGGGACAAGTGTCTTTTATTACTGCAGCTCAAACTACAAAGACAAGAATCAACCACAAACAATGACATCAACACGGATAGAAGCATCATGAACAAAGGCCTCTATGCATGGAAATAGTCTCACTCCTGTCCACCTAATTTCGGTGCTCCATGGTCGTATGCTTCAGCTGCCTGAAGCCGTGCTCTCCCATGTCCACCCGTTCCCTGTGGATGGGGTGGACCTCCTAGTGGTGGTGGTGGAAACACCTCGAAGCATCGTCCACCACTAGATGCATGGCCAACTCCACTGCCACGCCCACCTTCACCCTACAGACTGTCATGATCGGTTTAGTGCCTCTACCTAGGAGGTCCCTCAACCGTCTGCTGATCATCTATGCGGCTGGTCGGATAGTCACGAGACATGTGACCCTGTCCGCCGCATGAGTAACACTGCCTGACAGGTCTAGATCTGTCTCCACTCTGGGTACCCCTCACTACCGATCCTGAGTTGTGTGGTCTTCCACCTATGGGTACGTTCTTCTTGGAACTCTACATCATTTTTGTACTACAAACTGTAGAAGACTACACTGCATGTCGACTAGTGGTGGGTCTCACAGCTGGTGACTTCTTATCAAGGAAACTCTCCACTATAAGGGATCACTCCAACACCCTTTTCTGCGTCAGGATGTTTTGAGAGATAACTGAAGCTCTGATCTCTAACCTGAGTCCCTGCTCAATTGTCAGGGCCTGGAAGAATGAGTCTCGTACCATATTAGTGGAGTAGAGTGACAGGTCGGTGAACCTCACTGAGTATTGCACCACTATCATGCTACCCAGCTGTAGATGCAGTAGCTCCTGTGTCTGCCCCGCTCGAACGGTGGCTAGAAAAAACTCTGGCCAGAATAGGCTCTCGAAGTCTGCCCATAGAAGTGACACCTCATCATGCATCTAGAGAATTAGGCTCCTCCATCTGCTTGTTTCTGCCTGAAGGAGGCTGGCAGCAAGGATCACCATGTAATCTGTTGGCGTCCCTACTAGCGTGAAGACTCTCACCACAACCTCCTGCCAATCCTAAGCCGCCTGTGGGTCCATCTCTCCCCTGAACCTAGGTGGCCTCTAGCGCCGGAACTCATGCAATGCGCTCAAGAGGCGTGCATTGTCTGCTGCTGGGGCTAGTGGCATCTGTGGCCCAATGGGGGGTAGTACCGCTAGTGCCTCAACTGGAAGAGGTCCCTCTACTGAGGCCTCGTCGCTCGGCAGGCTGTTAGTACGTACAACTCTCAGGGCTCTAACTGGTCATCCACAGGGAGGAATCCTGAAAGAACAAATGTGACTTAGTCAAAAGACTATACCTGGTGAGCTGACCTAGTTTGAGCTGATTTAAGGAAAACTTTTGAAGACACACACAGAATCAGGGTTTTCGGGCACTGAGTCCGAAATCAGAAGTCAGGGTCCTAGTGTATGGATACGTCGGCCTCCGCAACAACACTGGACTCCCTGAACTAAAAACCACAGTTAGTACCCTTAACACTATTTCTTCACAGAAAAGAAATATCAGAGTCCTAAGTTCTTCGGTAGAAATGACGTCCTCTGATACTAATTTTTCACGACCCATTCCCCTGGGCTAGTATCGTGACTACCCCATGCCCGCCTTCCATAGGCCAGGGGCTGGCGACTAGCACCAAAGGCGTAATTCCCTAAAACTGGGAAGGCATTGCCTTTATAAAATGTAAACTCACACAACCAGAGTACAAGCGGAAGGAAACACTAAGTAAAAATGGTATAACAAGAGTATTGAAAGCAATGGGGCTAGAAAACAAGCCCAACTGTAAAGTACAAATACAACTAAATACAAGTACAACTAAAAAGGGACAAACAACTGAAAGGTTGTAATGACCCGAAATTTGTGAATAAATTTTGTTTCCTAATTTTGTGTGTTATTTTATTTTATACTCAACAAAACTATTTCATTTAATAATATGGGTATAATAAAAATGGGATCGTAGGGTTTCAACTGTTATATGACTATTGGTCAATATGACCTTTAGAAACTAAATGTTGCGATTATTGTCTCTAAATACAATTGATATTGGTTAATTAATATTGAAAGAAGATTTTATGGCCTCATCCAGTAGTCTCGGGCCGATCGAGGCCCATCTGACAGAACATGGGAGGGAGGTAGCACCATTGGGCTTTGCTCTTGACCAAACCCAAGCCGAACTTCATCGTGTGAAGCTAGAACGGAATTGCCTTCGTGAGAAGTTCAAGTTGATAGAAATCACAACTCATGCAATGTTGGCCGAGCTGCCCTAAGATTATCTCACCTTAGCACACCTTACACTTAGTTTCTATGATGGGGTTATAAGGGGCTATGTAAGGAGACCGTAGCTACTTTGTGTAATCCATTGAGTTAAATGAAATTGTGATTTCTTATTATGGAGAAGTTTGTGAATTTTCAAAATGTCCGAATAAATTTAGGATGTATATTATTAATGAATTTCAAAAAGAAAGGATATTTTAAAATATTTATATAAACCATAAATAATTAATGATGTGTAATGATTTTCAAAAAATGGTCTTCTGTAAATGTGTTCAGTAAGAAATTTATAGTCTAATATTATCAACCTAGTTTTTGGTGAATAGTAATTTATAAATAGTGATTTTAAGCTTAGGATTAGTAATGTGACCAAATGTATTATTAATCTCACTTAAAGAAAGTATTAATATAATATAAGCACCTTGATTATGTAATGTGATTCAATAAAATAGGAAAGTAACTGTTTTAGAAATTATTAGTCAAGTATTAGTTTTTTCAGGTGAGTAGTATTTTTTAATTAAAAATTAAATTAAAAATATTTATAAAAATATTTTTATAAAATTGAGTTCATTTTTTAATTTAGAGCATCGATATTATGTTCAGGTAATTATTGGTGATTTTTAAGGAAAAAATGAAATTTTTGGTGAATAGTTTTTTTATTTAAAAATTGAATAAAAAATATTTAGTAAATTAATTTTATAAAATGGAGTTTATTTTTGAATTCAGAGCATTGATATTATTTTAATGTAAATTTTTGGGTTTTTTTTGAAAAAGTTGAATTTTCAGTGAATAGTAAAAATACAGTTTTTGGGTTTCGGTATGTTTAATGACATCATAACTGCATCATGATGATGTCACGAGATATTTTAAGTGATGGTCGACTAAAGGAGTTTAATTATTTTATGAGGTTTCCCAAGTGGAAATACCATGAGAAAATACCATTGAATAGTACATGGTTTTGCCAATATCACCGATGAGGTGTCCCTTGGCCATTAATGCATTGTCCCCTCACTTCCCATATAAATACCATTCCATTATCTCGTCATTTTCATTGAAAACCCTTCTCAACAAATTTCGGGTCTCCTTTCCTCCCAAGGAGTCCTCCCAAGGTGCCCCCAATCCCTGAAGGTCCCGATCTTCGAGTTTAAAGAGTTACGTTTTAAGGTAAGTGATCCTACCTCTATCTTTATTTTCATGTTTTCTCCTTTATGTCATTTATTTTAAGTTTCATGTTCTTATGTTGGGGATGTTCTTTTATATTAATCCTACTTATCTTTTCATTTTAATATGATGAGATACCCCCTGTTTCACTGACCATTTCATTTCATGAATGTTTAAGTGGCGTCGTTAGGCTGCCGAATTTTTGAATGGGATTCATTCACTCTTCCCATTTTCAATGTTCTATTTTATGCCAAGTCTTTCAAGTTCTTTATTATTATACTGGGATATGATCTCTATATCTATCATACTGATCTTTTATTTTCATATTATGAGAGACCCCATTTGATCTCGTCAATTCTTGTTTTTTGATGTTTTAAGTGACATAGTTAGGCTGCCGAATTTTATAAGAGAAATCTTATTTTTTTCTTCCTTCTATGTTTTTCATTTCATATGGTATGTCTTTCAAATTTCATTAAAATGTTCTTATATAGTTTATATTATCTACCTCTACTATTTTATGTATCATTTATGAGTTGTTGACCCATGTCCCTTCTCATTTCAATATTTTCCAAAACCCTATAACATAGCTGTTATGCTGCAGATTTTTTGTCTCAAAATGTCTCTCTCTTTTTCTCAAATTATTTTATTTTATTAAGTGAATAATAAAAGATATTTCTTCTATAGGTTTATTCGCATATATATCAAAATGATCTATTATAATTCTAGGACTTACATGCATGAAACCCTTTTTCCTTTTTCCATGGGTTTAAAGTGATATAAAGATCATGTCTTTAAAGCAGTTTTTAAAACATTATGATTATGAAATGAAACCCTTTTGTTTTATGCTATATGGGTTATTTATGAAATTGTTGATGATGATATATGTGGATCGCATCATAATAAAGGAAAACTAAAGGTTTCACACTGATATCGCTTCAATGCATTGGGTAAAGTCTTAATCTCTAGATATGACCATTTTAACGATACCTTGATGAATTACCCTGGTAACTTTTTAATGACAACTTAGGGATGGACCTTGGTGAAATGGAAATGAATGTCTATTTTAAATGTTGTAGACACATCTTCATGTTATGAAACACATTATTTTAATTATGATATGACTCATGATCTCTTTATCATGCCTTAAAGTTATTTATCATGACCTTATTGATGTATCTCAAGTTCACATGTAAAATGTTTCTCTTGTTTCCCTTACTGGGACTTGGGCTCACCCTTTCCTTTGATGTATCCAACCAGGTTATGAGATGTTGTAATTAATATAGGATGAACAATTAATTAGCCTTTCATGTGTTTAAGTAAAATGTTTTATGTTTTTTTCATGTATTATGTTCCTAATTTCCAAGACACTAAACCTTAAAAATCCTCAGTTTTGTATAATGTAATGAATGTTTATTTGATAAAAAGGTGAGATGTTATAGTTGGTATCAAAGGAAGGTTTACTAAAATGTGGAAATTAGGATTTGAAAACTTTACTAGTTTTCATAATGAAAATATTAAATATAGGAAAACATCCGGGTATTTTAGTGAAGTATTGAGTAAGTGGTTTCCAAAAAAATAAATCCATGTCTGGATACGAAAAAGTAGAGGTGGCTCTGGCACAGATGTACTTATTGGTGAAAAATATGATAAGGTGTTTCGGGCTTGACCTGAGGTAACCTGGTGCACGAAAATGGGCCTTACTGCACTCTAGTTTTGACACTCCTGGGGGATATGCTTTGGTAAATTTATAAGCACTGTATGAACCATTATTAATGGGACAAAGATAATATAAAATAAATATTCACATAAGAATATATGATCATGGATAACCTAGATTGGAACCTAGGGGATCAAAAGTTAGGGTATACTTTTCTTCTACAAGTTTATCCTTCTGTACTTAAAAGTTTCCTTTTCATGATTTCTGGCTAAGTATTTAAGCCCCCTAATTATAATTTCTTTTCTTAGTTAATGGAAGGAAATTGAAGAACAGGTCCCAATAACCCATGTGATAGGAAATGTGACGATTTCCCTATTAATTTGATAGATATAGTGAGAGATCAAGTTGAACATATTGTGATTATGCCAAACCATCTATCAAAAACCACAATTAATAATTGGTACCTAGTTGAATGCCCAAATTCATCAAGGAAGAAGAAGAGGAAGTCTCAAGGATTTTCATCTAATAAAGTTGATAAGGGAAAGAAGACTAAATTTCATTTGTGCAAAAAGTGTGGAAAGTGGCACCAACAATAATGCCACAAAGGAACCATGAGATGTTTTAAGTGTGGGGTGATAGGGCATAAAGTGGACAATTGATTTAAAAAAATGGATAATGTGATGAATGGAGATAAGGTTCAATATAATGTACCATATACTTTTCAATTTCGTAAATGTGGAGAAGTTGGACATTATCCAAGGAAATTCACTCTTGGAAGGGATGAAAAGCTTGATGAGCATCAACAATCTTCAAGGACAAGGGAACAATGCATGTCCTATGCTGAGATGGATCATGATGACTGAAGTACATGTAAGTTCTTCGCAATAATTGTCAACGTCATGTTGTATTTTAGTTTGTGATCTATGAGCATATCCTTAATGTTTTCTACGAACATCGAGTCACTTCCTTTGATGGTTTTATATCATTAAGGAAAAAATCTATTGTTATGTATCACATGTTGATGTTTTGAAGCTGTTATTCTTGAAAAAAATGATTAAGGGATAAAAAGATGAATATTATTTTGGAAGATGTTCACTAATTTGGGAACCCTATATGATCAAGGTAAATAGATTACTACGGTATTTTCATTGAGAAGTAAATGTTGACTTATATTTTGAAGAATCGTTGACTTTAAGGTGAGATTATGGTAATTTAGGTTACTTATGGAAGTGATTAACCTATCTTGGGGGAAATGTTATTTGGTTAGTAACTTTTGTTATAAGGTGTTAAGAGTGGTTCATGTTGTTTGGATATGGACGATCAAATTTATCTTGGAAGACTATGTTATCAAATCCTTCTTGTATTTGGGTTTCAATCATAGTTTGGTTTATTTTGGAGATTTTTAAGGACTGTTATTTATGGAATGGTCTATGATGAACTTTGGGAAGTATCATGGAATTTTGAAGATCAAAATTAGTTTCCCTTACTATGGGGTTCTTTCTTTTTGAAGAGTTGTTTTATCTTACCCTTTCTATTTTTGTGATAATGTTTAAAGATAGAAGAAATAGATATTTAATCATTTGTGGATTATGTGATTCTCTAGAAGATGAATCTTGTGATTTTGATGAGACCAAGTGTTTTTGAATGCTCATTGTTTGGAGAAAAGATTAGTCTTGGTAGAAACATATTAAAGGATGAAACTCTACTTGAAGGTAAGTATATTTCCTTATGTTTTTATTCTATATAGTAAATGAATTCCTCAAAATTATTAAAATGAAAGTAAAACAAAAACATTCTTGGTTTACATTTCCTACTGGGTAATCAAAGACCATTTACACACATCATAAGTTTGTGATTTTATGGTAGTTAACTTTCTCCTAATCATGTTTCCATCACACTTCATTAGAACCTGACTATTTATTTTGTCTTCCATATCCATGTTTTCTTACATGGAAACCTAGTATGGGTTAACTTGGGTGTCCTTTATACTTCACTTTCTTTCTTTTAAAGTGACAGTTTCGCTAACTCTTTTTCTGATGTGGGACATTCAATGAAATTTCCAAACCTAATTTTAAAAATTGCGAGGATGAAATTTCTTAAGGGGGAAGAATACAATGACCTGAAATTTTTGAATAAATTTTGTTTCCTAATTTTTTGTTTTATTTTATTTTATACTCAAAAAAACTATTTCATTTAATAAAATGTTTATAATTAAAATGAGACCATTGGGTTTCTATTGTTATATGACCATTGGTCAATATGACTGTTGGAAACTAAATTTTGTGATTACTGTCTCTAAATACAAATGATCTTGGTTAATTAATATAGAAGGAAGATTCGATGGCCTCATCCAGTAGTCTCGGGCTGATCGAAGCCCATCTGACTGATCTTGGGAAGGAGGTAGAACCATTGGGCTTTTCTCTAGACCAAACCCAAGCTGAACATCATCGTGTGAAGCTAGAAAGGAATCTCATTAGTGAGAAGTTAAAGCTGTTAGAAATTACCACTCGATAAATGTTGGCCGAGCCGCCCACAAATTCTCTCACCAAAGCGCACCTTACACTTAGGTTCTATGCTGGTGTTATAAGGGGCTATGAATGTAGACCATAGCTAATTTGTGTAATCCATTGAGTTAAATAAAATTTTGATTTCTTCTTATGGGGATGATTGTGAATTTTCAAAATGTCTGAATAAATGTAGGATGTATATTATTGATGAATTAAAAAAATGATATTTTAAAATATTTATATAAACCTTAAATAAATAATGATGTGTAATGATTTTCAAAAAATGGTCTTCTGCAAATGTGTTCAGTAAGAAATTTAGATTCTAATAAGATCAACTTAGTTTTTGGTGAATAGTAATTTTTGAATAGTGATTTTACGCTTAGGATTAGTAATGTGACCAAATGTATTAGTAATCTCATTTAAAGAAAGTATTAATATAATACAGGAACCATTATTATGTAATGTGATTCAATAAGATAGGTAAATAACTGTTTCAAAAATTATTAGTGAAGTATTAGTTTTTTCGGGTGAATATTGTCTTATAATTAAAAATTAAATTTAAAATATTTAGAAAATTCTTTTTATAAAATGGAGTTTATTTTTGAATTCATAGAATCGATATTATGTTAAGGTAATTTTTTGTGATTTTTTTGGAAAAAATGAATTTTCAGTGAATAGTGTTTTTATTTAGAAATTAAATAAAAGATATTTAGAAAATCATTTTAATAAAATGGATTTTATTTTTGAATTCATAACATTGATATTATGTTAAGGTAAATTTTTGGGATTTTTTTGAAAAAGTTGAATTTTCAGTGAATAGTAAAAATACAGTTTTAGGGTTTCGGTATGTTTAATGACATCATACCTGCATCATGATGAGGTCATGAGATATTTTAAGGGATGGTCGACTAAAGGGGGTGATTTATTGTATGAGGTGTTCCATGTGGCCAATACCATGATGAGATACCATTGAATAGTACATGGTTTTTTTCAATACCACCGATGAGGTGTCCCATGGCCATTAATGTCTTGTCCCCTCACATCCCCTATAAATACCAAGACATCATCTCAACCTTTTCACTTCAAAATCCTCCTCAAGGAAGTTCTGGTCTCCTTACCTCCCAAGGAGTCCTCCCAAGGTTCCCCCATTCCCTCAAGTAGAGCTCCCCGCCATGAGGAAAACACAAAGATCATTGGCTCAGCTAAAACGATGATTTTTTATTCACGAAAACATGGCTGCTGGAGAACTCCTCCTCTTTAGAGAATAGTAGTCCTATCATGACTCCGAGGTGCTACTCACTAACCTTAGACTGCTGTGGTACTCCTCCTGTCGAGTACTACGGGTCTGCCGCCTCACACAGTAGCGCTCCCCGCCATGGGTCTGCCGCCTCACACAGTAGTGCTCCCCCTAATAGCCTACAGAGGTACTCCTATCGAGTACCGCGGGTCTGCTGCCTCACACAGTAGTGCTCCCCACTGGGCTAGTCAAGTCACTGTGAACGAATCGGACAAGAATACATCAGGTCTCAGCCTGCTTCTAGGACTCAGTCGTCTGCTCGCTCGTCTCTGGGAGGGTCCATTCCATGAGCTACAAGCCTATACTCCATGTGTCACGAAGTCCCACGAAGAATTATATCAAAGGTCCACCACATCATAGGGGTCTCAACACAACAGACGGCGCGTCAATCAGATGCCTCATCTGTGAGTTATTGGCCTTTTATACCAGGGCTCGGTTGGTTACGTGTATGAACCAACCTGACCGTGACTCAACTATACCCCGAACTCCAATGGGATATACTCAAAGGGATGACTATGCTTGAAGAATGTTGACACCGCTGACAGTTCGTCAAACGGAAGTCTGGTGCCAAAGATAAGGCCCAAGAAGTTAAATGGTCAGTAAGGGGCCCAGGTCTGTACCGACCCGGTCAGACCGACTTGGCCCAACACCGTCTGGGCTGACCCAGTCTGGGTCGACCAGGTCAGACATGCTGGGTCTGACCCGAACCATTGGGCAGGTCAGCCTGCAAAGTTTTGACTCGGTCCGCTGGGCCGGGCCTAGCAGACCGCGAGGGCGGTTCGGCCCGATAGTCGCCACGTTGGCGGCTTGGTAACTCGGCCCGGGAGACCGGGCCGGTTCTACCAGCTGCACCGTGGGGGCGCTGCGGGTCGGCTCAGTAGACCGATGGCCGGGAGGCCAGTGGGCAGGCCGCGGACCGGCTGGACTTTGGGCAGGCCGTGGGTGCACCAGGCAGGCCGCGATAGGAGCCGGGCAGCGCGCTGGTAGGGGGCGCGGGATTCCATGAGCACGTCGGCAGTGGCGCGGGGCCCCGTGGGGCTCGTATGTAAGGGAGCAGGGGGCTGCGGTGCCCGCCGGCAGGGGCACAGGGCACCGGGTGCGCACCGGGAGGGGAGCCGAGACCGCGCCGGCAGGGGCACGGGGCACTGGGAGCACGCCGGCAGGGGTGCGGGGTGCCGAGTGCGCGCCGGCAAGGGCGCATGGAGCTGGGTGCACGCCGGCAGTGGCTCGGGGTGCCAGCAGCGTGCCGAAAAGGCACGGCGGGCCGTCGGCTGGGCCGTGGAGCAGTGCGTCGGGTGCGGGTCGGACGCCGCTTGGCCGACGGTGTTCGACCGGGAGCACCGGTGCGCCGCGGGGTGGTGTGCATCACGGAGGCCGTAGTTAGCACGACCTTTTTCGTTGTCTCCACTATTTCCTCTTGCTCCATCGCCAAGTCATAGAACAAACAAGAATAAAAAAGGTGGAGGGTGTCGGGTTGTGTTAGTCGGCCTGCAGCATTCACGTTTAGAGGGTGATAACATTTGGCTCACAGAGTGATGAATAAAGTTCTACAATACATCCGCAGTATACCCTTATCATTCATTGAAGAAGGAAGGATAAAGGATACATTTTCAACAAGTATAAACCCCCTACCTTTAATTTTTCAGTAGACGTTCGTTGATGTCACAGAAGGATGGTCGTTAATCTGTGGTAGATGATCACGTCCCACGTTGATGGGGGTCTGAGGAAGAAGGCCAAAGAAGAAGAGCGTCATCAGCGTTCTTCGCGTTCTTCACGTTCTTCGTTGCAGAGCGTATTCCTCTAAGTGTTGGTCATCGTGGCACTTTACCAGTGCTTCGTCGCATGGTGAAGCCGTCCCAAATCCTCCTCCCAAGCTCCATATATATAGGATAGGGGGAAAGGTATGTAACGATCATTGGAATTTATGACGGTTTATTTGTTAGGAACCTTCATAAATTCCAACGATACTGTTACAAAATTTTAAAAGGGGCAAGCCAATTAATTTACGCTGGAACAACGATCCAGTGCGTTGCCAAAATTAAATGGGGAGGATGCCAAGAGACTTCCCTTAATTAAATTACACACGTTGGCGCAATTAATTGGTATGCGCATGTAAAAAATTAATTGGCACGCACGTTGGTATAATTAATTGGCACGCACATTGGATCAATTAATTGGGGAGGAGGTTAAAGGATCTCCCTCATTAATGAGGGAGAGTGGGGAGGTTTCCACTAACTGCACACACAACAAATGGGAGATTAAAAATAAATTAATGTGTTGTACTTTATTTTATTAATATTATTTTTTTTTTAAAAGCCAAAAACTATCTTCCAAACTTGTCAAAATGCAACTACAGTGAAGGTCTCACTATGAAATTAATAACACTGCGAGTTCAATGGTACCCTAAGATTTCAATTCTGAGCACCGGTTCAAAAGATTTAAAATTCCACTCACACTTTTACTGAACGTACCCGAAAAAAAGTTCAGAAAATTATTATCAGTCACCCTTGACCCACTACAGTCAAGCTTAGGCTTTTCCTAGGTTAAACACGACCCAAAACACCCAAAGGTACTCTCTAATTTTCAATCTGAGTTACCATTTAAATGTTATGAATTTTAAAATAAAATAATTGTCACTTAATTATTTTATTTATTTCCTAAAACAAACTTTCTCTGGTGGACCTCATCGACCCATGTTAGTATCTTCTTAAAGAAAGAATACCCTCACGAGTTCATCGGTGGTATCAGATTTTTAATCTGAGTCACCGTTTGTGACTTATAAGCATTTGAAAAATAAAATAATTTATTTAATTATTTTATTTACAATTATGCCAATTTTGGGTTTTCTCAGAGGAGGCCCGCACCGAGTAAACTTAAGTTAAACCTAGGATAAACCCGCCATCCTGAGCGCAACGGTGCCCTCATATTTCTGATCTGAGTAACATTTTAAGAGTTATTCAATTTTTTCAGGAAAACTTCTTACGCGCATTAATTTGAGCTTATCAAAACTTCAGAAATTGATTTAGGGCACAACGTGCCTCAGAATCACGCGCCGTCAAAAATAGCAGACTCGTAAAATTTATATGTATTTAAGATAAAAATTCATTGAATTTCTAGTCATTACAAAATACTCATCGTGTTGAGAAAAATATATGTTTGTGGTGGAATTATATTGAAGGATGAAACTACTATACATTCCAAGTAATTATACTTTTTATGATCATAGTCCATGTAGTAATAGAATTATTCAACACTATGAAAAGGATCTTGGAAAAAAACATTATATGCATTCTTAAATCAATGTATTTTCTCCCATCACATATTCATGTAATTGTTATGGATACCATTCCATGATCAAGTTCACTATCACTCTATGTTAGTCTATGAGATTTTGTATTCTATTCAATATCCATGTTTTCCCATATATAACCCTAGTATTTGTTATCTTAGGTGATCTTTGTACATCACGTTCCTTATTTGAATGTGAATGTTCTATTAATCCCTTTTTCAATGTGGGAATTATATTATGTTATTTAGAATATTCATACCTTAGTTAGAGACACTGAATATTAATTTACAGAATGCACTTTCCAAAAGCATGGGAGAATGTAACATCACAATTTTTTTAAAAGGAAACACAATATTCTATAGCGTACATGATACGCCACATTGAGCTTAAAAGAACAACTAATTATTATTATCTAATACGGTAGTTATCACATAGCTGTTAGAATGGAGGGAATGAAGAATTTAAACTGAATTGGGAAAATGTTTTTTACAAATGTTTATATAATTATTCGTTGGTTTCCAATTCAACTTTAAATAAAACTATAATCCTTTTTAAAATAAAGGATGGATTTTTATAAAAAAAACTATATAAATGTGAATAATTATTTTATAAAATGATCAAATAATTCTTGTAGGATTATATTAATGAAATATTAATTCAATATAATGTTTAAAATTTATCTTATGTGTTTCACAGAACTTATATAAGAACAGATAAAATTTTATGGATAAAATGAGTGATTTTCTAAAAATGTAGTTTTACTACCGTAAGATGGAAAACCCAAGTTAAATATTGATTTTGAAACTTTTATTAGTTCAATTAAGAAAAATAAACTTCTTATTTAGAATCAGGACTTCAATTTTTAGTTTGGATAATTTTTTGTAATTGTTCTCGCAACTTTCAGATTTTAATGAATAATGAAAAATATTGTATTTTAATTAAAAACAATTTTTTCATCTTATTTACTTATATTATTATAATATCCTTTTAATTGGTTATAATGTATATTTATAGTATTTTTTTATCATTTAATTCAATTTTGGTAATTTGAAGTAATTTCACATTGAAATTCGATATAAACACATGTTATTTTCTGATGGTTTTTTCTTTAAAAAAATCAGTTTTATCATGTTGTCAACCTGATTAATTTTAAATTAAATACTACAACATAGGAGTTTTAAATTTGGAATTGATTCCATATTTGGAATCAAAAGGTCTAAATCTATATATATACTAAAGAAATATTTTTTATGACTACGTGTCACCACCAAATTGCTCCACGTCGCTCATCCCCATCCATTTTTCTGTTCCCTCCCTCCAATATGTCCCAAAATCACGATTAGGGTTCCAAAAGATTTCCTACCCTCCTCCACCTACTGCCTGCTCCACCTCCTTTGGTTGATCCTCCGTCCTGCTCCGCCTCCTCCGGTTTATCCTCCGTCGCTGAAAAACTTCCATCTCCGAAACAACCTCTGCCTCTGCCCTCCAACACGCCTTACCTCTTCCCCCGTTCATGGAAGTTGATCCACCTTAATCAATGGCCTACAGTTCTTAAAAGTTCCCTCTTCGCCTCCCTACCTCTGCTGCGAAGCACAGCCTCCTTCTTGGTGCTTCGCCTATGGTCGCTCTGCCTCCTACAACTCTATCTTCTACACCTATAGATCGTATGGATCCGACTCTGAGAACTCCAGCTTCTATGCGTCTGTATTCCACAGCACCAACTGCCAAGACTCCGCATACGCCTGATTAGCCTCAACCACCTCAGACTACTACACATCCACCAGTTCCTCTTCCGCTTGCTCTGCCTCTGGCTCTTTTATGCTTCCGAAAATAACCTAAGATGGATTATACTCTGAAAAGTATTTTATTTTATCTATTGAACTATATCATAATAATCATCCTGTGCTGGATTTGTTTCAGGCTTTGGATTGTAACAGTGGGTTTCAAGCGGCGGGAGGTTTCAGTGTTTGATTTGTGATGACAAAAATGGATTCCTGGGTTTATGATTCAGCTTGCTATTTTTCCCCAGTATTTTTTATTTTCTTCGTGATGGATCTGAGATAGAGTTCGGTGGTCTTGCGAACGGTCGATTCTTTCTATTGAGGCCTTCATCCACTCTTTACTCTAATTTCCTCCAGGACTCCACTCCTGTAGTGATTTTTATTCAGTTGTTCTAGATCCATGTTTGAATTTAATTTTTATTGAGAATTTTTAGGATCTTAACTTGGTCTTTTCATGTTTTGTTTTTACTACAAATGATTTAAGATGATTGCCTTATGTAATTTTTCAATTTTTTTTTGATCAAATTTATTTTCTGTAGCCACTGCTTGTGAAGCTTATTATTGTTAAACATTACAGTAAATTAATGATCATAGTAAGGGATGTCATGATTAAATGTTTTTAGCTATGTGTCTTATGAAAATTGTTAGTGATATGGAGAGATTAGTTCATGAAGAGGAAGTTCGATAGATCTGAAAAAACTCTTTACTTTTATTAACTGATTCTATCCCCCCTTCAAGAATTAGTTTGCATTCAGGTATAATGATTTTCTATTCTATTTTATTTGAAAATACATATTATTACTAATTCCATAAAACATACAAGCTTATAGGTTGTTCAAACATAATTCTTTCCATATTTTTTACATGTAAGTACCTCCATATTACTCATACATATGTTATTCTGGATTGTTTATTGAATTGTTTCACAATTGATCATATATAACATTCATACATATTTCATTTCATTCCTCGATCCCTATGTGACAACTTCATTACCAATAAAGCTTATTTTGCAGATACATTCTATAGCCGTAGTCCTTGATTTTCCCTCTTCTGACCCATTAATTCCTCCACATTGGATATGATCTATAACAAAACATATATATTTACTTTCTCTCCAATTTTTAGTATTTCAATTTGTTTAATAAATTTTCTTATGCCATTATAATACTTCTATATTTATAGTTCACCAATTACAACATATATTTCAATTTGTTTTGTAGTTTGACATCAATATTTTGTTGATACATTATTCTGCTGCATCTTCCTTGAAAATAGTTTTTCAGGTACTTTTTGAAAAGTATATCTATATATTTACTAAAGAAGGATTTTTTCCGGACAACTGTCAACAAAGATTTTCACGTCTCCGTCTCCCATTTGTCCTTCGCCTCCCACAACTCCCAGCATCACGACATTCCTCCTCGCCTGCTACTGTTTCAAACCCTCTAAACATATTCCCTCTTCATCCGATGATTACACCAAAATCAGCCACTATTTCCTACAATCTGTGGTGAATCTCGGTACTCCATCATTGATTCTTCCTACATCCACCACATCGTGATGTCTCTACTCCTTATTCACCTCTACCGAACTCCTCCCCATCGAGAGTTTACTATTCTGAATCATCTATTTCTTCATGTCGACTGTTTTGTCTTCCTCCTCATCAAAAGATTTCACAAACTCCGACCTCCCAAATCTATCATCACTGTTTCATCTCGACACTCCGTATTCACTTATTCTGAAATCCACATTCTAGGGTTTCACAAAATACTCCATCCAGTCTCCCAAATATAGGGTATGAAGTACTTCATGCTCAGCTACCAACGCTCTTTCACCATCGACTATCTTCAATTCGTTCATGTACATCAGCTAGGTTT
Source organism: Viscum album (assembly GCA_963277665.1). Classification (NCBI taxonomy): domain Eukaryota; kingdom Viridiplantae; phylum Streptophyta; class Magnoliopsida; order Santalales; family Viscaceae; genus Viscum; species Viscum album. The sequence continues at coordinate 618,767,243 of OY728167.1, read as the reverse complement.
ATCTTAAATAAACCACTGCCATCTTCTCCTACATTTCTCTATAAATGAGGAACTATTCTACTCAGCCACTTGACACGGGTTCTCCTTCATTCAGCTTCCGCAATCCCTACATCAATTGGTGTGTACTCCTACTATCATTAAATAAATTACCCTTATGTTTTTCATTATAATATTTGCTGGTTCACATAAGGTAATGAAATATTCATCATAATTCTTCTTATTCCAACCTTCAAATCCTGCATATTGTAATATTTATTCCACAAAATCTCTGTAACATATTCGCCCTGCATAATTTTTCAAATTTCATACTATTCATACCAGATTTTCATACTAAAATACAATACATCTGTAATCATGAATCAAGAAATAGGGATGCACGTTGTTTGGTCTATCAACATTTTTGTACAAATACATGTCTATAGATACCCAAGAGATCCAGAGCTAAGAAAATGTTTTGTTCTCAATATATAGAATTTTTTTCCATTCTTTCAATGATTTAGTAATTCTTGTTTAATATTACATTTTAATACAATATTAATATACAACTATTATTCTAATTCATAATTTATGGCCTGCTTGGCCAATCATACATCATCTTAAATTTATTCTATGGCTGATATTGATTTTCTTAGACACATTAAATCATCTATAATCATGAATTAGAAAATAGGGATGCACGCCGTTCGGTTTTCCAGCATTATTGTACAAATATGTGTCAATAGAGACCTAAGAGATCTAGAGCTAAGAAAATGGTTTGTTCTCAATATCTGGAAAAATTTCCATTCTTTCAATGATTTAGTAATTCTTGTTTAATATTACATTTTAAAATAGTATTAATATATAATTATTATTCCAATTCACAATTTATGGCCTACTAGTCCAATATTACATCATCTTAAATTTATTCCATGGTAGATATTGATTTTTCCAGACACATCAAAACATCCTAGAGTTTAGGTATGCCTAAATTATATTATTCAATAGAGTATTTCTTCACTTTCATTCATGAATATTCCCTATTCTGTTCATTGATGTTTTTAAAATGTCTTAGACTGGATCCAGCATACCGTAATATTTCTTTCACAAAATCTTTGTAACATATTCATCCTATTTAATGTTTCAAATTTCACTTGATTCATACCAGATTTTAATACTGAAGTACAATACATCTTTAATAATGACTCAAGAAATAGGGATGCACGTCATTAGGTCTCTCACCAATTTTTTACAACAACATGTCTATAGAAACCCAAGAGATCCAGAGCTAAGAAAAAGGTTTGTTCTAAATATCTGGAAATTGATTCCATTATTTCAACGATTTATTAATTCTGGTTTAATATTACATTTTAAAACAATATTAATATACCGTTGTTATTCTAATTCACAATTTATGGAAGGATCTTCCAATCTTACATCATTTTAAATTTATGCTGTGATTGATATTGATTTTGTTAGACACATTAAAACATCCCGTAATTTAGGTATGCGTAAATTATATCATTCAATTGAATATATTTTTTAGTTTCATTCACGCATATTCCCTATTCTATTCATTTATTTTTTTAAATGTCTTAGATTGGATCTTGAATACTGTAATATTTATTTCAAATAATCTCTATAACATATTATTCATATTTAATGTTTCAAATTTCACTCTATTCATACCAGATTTTGATACTAAAATACAATACATCTTTAATCATTAATCAGGAAATAGGGATGCACACCATTTGGTTTGCCACTATTTTGTTACAACTGCATGTCTATAGAGACCCAAGAGATCCAAATCTATGAAAAAGGGTTGTTCACAATATCTGGAAACTTTTTCAATTCATTCAATGATTTAGTAATTCTGGTTTCATATTACATTTTAAAACAATATTAATATACATCTATTATTCTAATTCACAATTTATAGCATGCTTGGAAAATCTTACAACATCTTAAATTTATTCCATAGTTGATATTGATTTTGTCAAACAAATAAAAGAATCCTGCAGTTTAGGTATGCCTAAATTATATCATTCAATAGAATATTTTTTTCAGTTTCATTCATTCATATTCCCTATTCTGTTCATTGATGTTTTATTAAATGTCTTAGACTGCATGAATAATGGACTAAATGTTTGCCCCGATCTAATTTTTTTAATTTATGTATATTCATAAAATATTTTTCTACCGTAATACAATACATCTGAATTCATGAATCTGAAAATTATGATCCAATTAATTCGGTCCTCCACCATTACTATACAAATATTTTCCATCACTAACCTTATAGATACATAGCTCCACAAAAGGTGTGTTCTACTCGTTTAATGGAATATTTAACCTTTCTCTCACGTATTTAGTAATTCTTATTTCATATTAAATTTTCAAAAAATATTTTGATACATATCTTATTCTGATTCATCAGTCACATCCTGTACTTTTACTACTCAGCCAACAGAAGGCAACAAAATTTGGGAAATAACTGAGATGGATTAGATATGCTCAGCTGGAGCATGCTGAGGGTGGGTTTTACTAAGAATACTTTTTTGGTAGATGGATGCTTTATATCATTTATACGGAATAATATCTTCTAATATTCAACATTTTATTATTTTTTTCCTCTTATTATTTCATTTTTTATATGATATATATTTTCCTACATTATAGCTTAGGTGGTCGCAATGAGAAGCCACCAATACACAGTATGGAAGAAACTACCATTATTTTGTGTGGTGGCCACCAGTAATAAGTATGGCGGCCACCATTTAATACTTACATTAACTTCAATTCAAGTTGAATAAGATTGTACTAAATCTTATTTGGTCATTATTTTTATTATTTTTCTCAATATTTTGTGTGAGTTACATGTATACTGTTGTTACTATAAGATAATATGTTTCGCAATATAATCATTTATTTCATGGTATGTCATTTACATTTAAAAGGGATGATAGGGTAGGGGCTTGGCAGGTTGGAGGGGAGGGGAGGGGAGGGAAGGGGCTGGGCAGGCTGCAGAGGAGGGGAGGGGAGGGGACTGCTTGGGGAAGAGGTTGGGAAGGGGGGAGGGGAGGCAAGGATGAGGAAATTTGGGAGGGGGCTGGGTAGCTTGGAGAGGAGGAAAGGGGAGGGGAGGGGCTGGGCAGGTTGGAGGGGAGGGGAGGGGAGGGTAGGGGCTGGGCATGTTGGAGAGGAGGGGAGGGGAGGGGATTTCATGGGGAATAGGTTGGGCAGGGGGGAGGGGAGGGGAGGGGAGGGCAGAGGATGATGAGGACAGGGTGGCTGGGTAGGTTGAACGAGAGGGGAAGGGATGGGAGGATGAGAGCAGGGGGGAGGGGCTGGGCAGGTTTGAGGGGAGGGGAGGGGAGGGGAGGGAGGTGGGGGCTACTTGGGGAATAGGTTGGGCAGAGGTGGGCAGTGGTGGTGGAGGGTGCTAGGTAGGGGGAGGATGAGGTGGGAGGGGGAGCTACTGGGATTGGGTGGGAGACAAACAAAGATGGGGGAAGGGGATGGGTAGAGATCGGTAGGGAGTAGGAGGAGGTGCTAGACATTTGTTGGGAGGGAACGATGAGAAACATAGAAGCCATTTTCTAACGACATTTTTTTCACTTCACTAGATTAGCCAAAAAAAATTCATTGTCATATGTTTGAAGGAAAGGGTACAATCCTATGACACAAACAAAAGGTTGGAATGCCCACTTTACCTATTTTTCTGACTTATTTTGGTCTTCATTCAATTTAATACTTTTATGTTATCGTATTTTATTCTACAAATTCTGGTGTTCTTATTGTAAGGATTTTTTTCTATGCAGAAATGTTTTTTAGGAATTTGAATATGGGTATATATACATTATGATGTAGTTTCACGGTGACATAATGACTTCTAATGTATGTCTAGAAATGTAAATGTCCATTTGAATGTTCATTTCATTTATGTTCATTAGAATATCCATCTATTTATATAATTCCTGTATAAAATTTCTTTCATGTACTTGTCATAATATCTCAGTCACATTATTAGTTATGTAATTTCATTCATGTTCCTTTTTAATGTACTTTTCTAATTACTGTAGAATAGTCCTTTTCATTCATGTATTTGAAAATTGATACTTATGATTTCTTTCTAAAACGTGATCTATTTACTTTTCCTTATTCTTTTATATTTTCATACACATTCATTTCATTTTTCTTCAAAAAAGTTTTTTTCATTTTCAATTTACTATTATCCACTTTATTCTCCTATATGTTTTATATATTTTTTAAATAATTTTACTTTACTTCTATATTCTCCAATATGTTTCCCTTATATTCTCCCTCAAACATTTCAATGGTTTATTTTTTACAGTGATGGTATACTTATGTTTTCCTTATGTATTATCATATATTCTCCACTATGTTTTCAATATTATCCTACATATTCTTCTATATTATTTTCTTATTCTTATTTTCTTATGTTTTAAATTCTATATATTTTATCCGATTATAGTTCAATATTAAGTATCACTATTTTTTCAATATATAAAATATTGATCTTTAATTTTGAAATATAGTTTTGTCTTCTTGAAAGTAAGCATTGAACGTATTGTCGTGCGAATGCACGGGTAAGTACAAGTTATGTTAATATGTTACTTCTAGTTTTTTTGATATTATGAATAGTAAGTGTAGTAATTTTTATTTAAAGAGGTTAAAGGTAAGTTAACAAAATAATATGATGAGGAAAATACAATTATTATAACACCAGCCAAAATAATAACGGATGGGTAAAAATATAACCTTAAAAACTACGTATTAGAATTGATTAATTTAATTTAAATTTTTTCCAAAAAATGATATCAATGTTATTAAAATAAATGAAAGTGACATGAAGGTGACCAAATGACACTGTATTAATTATTATAAATATAGTAAATTTAATATAGTGTTAAATAAGATATAACTTTGATAATAAAATTTATCCATAAATATAATGAAATTATCTACCTCATGGGAATTTATTTATAATTTTTATAGATTAAATAATTTCAACAAATACTGAAATAACAATGATAAAATAATTATTTTATTAATTGAAATATCAAATAAAATATATGAAAAATATTAAAATATATATATTTTTATTTAATTACGGTACTCCACGAATTTTTTAAGTGAATATGAAATATTATAAGTCTATTGCTTGGTTTTTAGAAGTTTTCTCTCTTTTGGATTTTATTTAAATTCAATGAAATGAATTGTTTCAGAGTTGAGACTAATTATATTTTATAAAAATATTAATTTATTAAATTATTAAAAGAATAAAAATATTTAAAAAGTAAAAAGTTACTGTGATAACGTGTAAATGTTCATAATGATTACATTTATGGGAAATTTACTCCATATAAGTAAAATTAATAGCATTTTAATATTTAATTGTTTTTACCATAATTAAATTTAAAATTGATTAATTAAGGATGAAATGAAATGATATGGTTTAATATGAAAACAAAAAATGTATAAAATTTATTGGATCATAGGAAATAGAACAATACTTATACTATCTTAAACATAAGTCAATTTTGAGACATTTTGAGATAATAAATAATTTATATTTAATTAATATTTTAAGAGTTTCCAAGGGTGACCCTCCCCTCTCCTATAAAAGGCACCCACTCTTATTCTCTATTCCCCAAACATCAAAAACTATTTGGGTTTTCAATTACCTAACAATAACACTTCCTATAATACCTCCCAACATTCTTTAGGCCTTTTTAGACATAACACCCTCCATAGAGGTGTTAAAGTGTTCTTCAAAGGTGATGAATTGAAGAATATGTATACTTTTCTTGAAGTATTTCTATTTTATTTCTTCATAAACTTACATCAAATACCCTCCATACATGATGAGATAATAAATCTATTATAAACAATATAAAAATATGTTATTTTTTTAATATTATAACCTAAACCCATCTCCAATTTCATCAAATGAGAAGTGATCTTTTCTTTCGTGAGTACGGTAGAGTACAACCTTGTGAACTGAGATAGTTCATTTTTTATCATCATTTTCAATCACTAGTTATAATGATGGAATTAATATTAATATATTATATTAAATACATTGTATTCTTTATATGATAATAATATATCAATTTCATTCTTACTTTATATACACATAAAAATGATAATGTCATTCATCCAAACATGTGAACTATCATCTCTGTGAATCGATGTGGTTTGTTATTATTCACTACATCCCCTGTTTGATAAATTTAAGTGTATTTAAATTATTAATATAATATTAATTATGATTTTATAATTATGTAAAAATAAAATAAAAATTACCTTAGTTCCATAATGATAAATGAAAAATGAAGACGTTACTTATGCGTATGTTCAACATACTGTCTCCATGATTATAGAATTCTTCATTTTTAATAAAAATGATTAATGTATTGAATTATAGGTATAATTAATATATAATAGTGATTAATATTTCTTTAATATTATTCTAGAGATGATGGACTTATGACCATATGGACGATTGACATCTTACCCTATTCATTTTCGACTCAAGTACCGAATATCAAAAAATGTCCGATATGAAATTAAACAATTATGTAATTGTTTTAACATGGTACTAAGTGATATAAAAGGAATAATAAACATGAAAAAGGTTCTCATGTAAGTAAATAAAAAACTTATTCTTATTATTCATGATGATAAAGAATGCATGAGACTAATCAGACTCGAGGTAATGGACTTCATCTCAACCACCTTTCACTAAGGCTTATCATGATGTTATAGAATATTATTATCAAATAAGGTTTATTTAAAACCATTTTCACATGTATTATAATTAATTATAGCATTATAATGATATTTAATTCCATCTTAATGTTATTATTTAATTATTTTTGTTCTTGTGTTTCTCATTTGGTAAGGGAAGCATTAACAAAAGCATTGTTTTAAATGTTTTAAAGGTTCATTCTTCTAAATATTTCTCATTAATGTCCATGTTTTAAATATAGATTTAAGGATTTATTTATATGTACATTATGTTTTTAAAGTTTCAATTCCTTTAAAAAACAACAATTTCGTATGGGAAACTTTGAATAAAAAATATTCTTTTAAAAAAATTTAATTGTGTTTTTAAAAATAGATTGATTATTTCAATAACATTGAATGTTTTATTTAGCTTATACATCATGATTGGAATTTATCACTTTTATGTAACTTTAATGTTATGATTTTTTACATTAAAATTTTACAGTTTTATTTTCAAACAATGTGTTTTCATTTATGAGTGCACGACTTTGTAAAAATGTAATATGATTTAGAAGGGGAAATATTTTTTTTCTCTATATATGTTTTGTGTGTTATGATTATGTTATGGTTCATTGGAATTATTTATGTATATGGGTGGTTCATTGATAAAACAAGGGTGGGTGAGCCCATGATAGCTCCCAAATTATAGGACAATGAGATAGATTTAAACAATAAGGTTTCTGCTAAGAGATTTACGGAGTATACTATGTTGGTTATTCGAAACGTAACAATGAAGTTTAATAAATTTGTAGTTGTGAAAGATAAAATGTAAGTATTTCATGGATTAAATAATTTACCTTTATGATATATTATTTCTTAGAGTTTTATAGGATTATTTTGATTTCATGAGGTTTGTTAAAATTAATTTTTTTTATTGGTAAAAAGTACAATTTTGTGATAATGATTTCATGAGATTAAAATATTCATGAACTAAAGGTTTCATTCCTTATTTTATATCCCTTACTGATATTTTTTTACTCATCCCATGTTTTAAATTTTTTTCCCCAGACATAAGATTGGTATGAAAAAATTAGATTTCAGGAAGAAATAATTGACGATTTGTCTTGAAAAGAAGTAATGTGTTATTTTAAAAGGGTTTCATTTGATAACAAAAATGGATATTTTTTGGAAGATTCCACTTTTTATTCTTATGGATTTGATATATATGATTTTTTTCCTAATTCTATAAAAATATAAACTAAAAAGATCCTCTAATATCAATTATAGTTCCAAAACATGAGAATATGTTTGTTTAAGGATGGGTCCTTATATTGATATGAGGTGTGTAAACTGTCTTGGACATGATATAACTTGAATCTACATATTTACATGATATTTTAATGTTGTATTTTATTTCATTTTTCTACATGGGGAGTATGTTTCAATGTTAACATCTGGTTAGGTTGTATAGGAACAATCTCACCATTTATCAAGGTTTTTTATGATAATGTTTTCCTTAATAAAATCTTATGATCCAACTATTAAGAACAATCATGACTTTTAATCACCTATGGTAAATAATTATGCCTCAATTTATGAGAATAATTTTCGTACTCATTGTTTGTTAAGAAAATTAAGATAATGTTTTTAAGAAAATATGGTTTTACCTCTCTATTCGGTCAAAAATCAATATTTCTTTAAAAACCATTTTTTCTAAAATGGGATTCTAGGAATATTCTATTAATCCAAAATGTTAATTAAAATACATTTATACTTTATTTTTCATTCAATAATGTTTTAAAAGGAATATTATTATCACTTTCTAAATGATGATTTTTTTAACCTTTTACTGTGAAAAAGTAATGTTATGTTTACCTCATATGACATGTATAGATTTTCCCACAATCAATTATTTGATACATTCTTTTCATGATTAAATTTTTTAATTTTAATAAAACATTTAAAAATATATTTTCAATGAATTGGTTTTCAAAACTTTTTAATGTTTCATTTATAATTATTCATGGAAAATGTTTTTCAAAATGTTTTCAAGTTCCAATAAAATTTTCTAAAGGAAAATGGATATCAACATGTTTTCAATGATTCCTTTATATTTTTCAAGTTTACTTTCTATGAAAACAATTTTTAAAAAGTTTTATATTTTAAAAATAATTTTTTCAATGAAAAGGATATTTTACTCAAGAAGTGATATTAAAAGATATTCCAAAATTAGTTCCCATATAATATTACATCTGTTGGTATTACACATTCCTTTAAATAGAATTGATTCAATGATTCCATTCATATTATTCTAATGAATGGTTTACATTTTATGGAATGATGTTTATGAATTCCATTTCTCTTGCATGGGTTATATGTCTATAAAACCCACATCTTTTCTCATGTTATGTTTGGGAGAAATGATTATGAAACTTGTGTCTTTTTCTAAATGATATTATATGACCAAATGTTTATGATACCCATTTCAATTCATGGTGTGTAATTTTTTTGGTTTTGATTTTATGGCTCATGTATGTACGATTTCATTATAATATTGGTGGGAACTATATTAAACTCCAATTAATTGGGTAATGATACATTTTCTATGAGCTCAAAGGGTACACGGGAGGACATCCCAAGCCAAAAACAAGAGGGTACGTGAAAGGGAATCCCATGATAGAAATTAGACGGTACACTGGAGGACATTTGAATCCAAAAGAAATCATGTTACATGGGAGTTCATTGCAATCCTAAAGAATGTATACAATTTATTATCCCAAGCCTAACATGATACAATTGTCTTGGTAGGCATCCTTGACATAGGGTTTTAATATTCTTATGTGTCTTTAAGTATTACATGTATTATTATTATATTATGCAGTCATGGATCATGTTCTTTATTTATTCATGACTCATGTATTATTAACTGCAGATTTTATACATTGATTCATGTTTACGATTTTTGATATGCAGTGTATTTTTTTTCTAATGATCATGATCACGTTCTCATACCCATATGTTAATGATATGATCACATATTTCCATTATTTACCATTACTAAACATTTGCGTTCACTAATTTGTTGTGTTTACCTTCCCCAAGTTATGAAAAAAATTAAGTAGAAATACCAACGGAGAAGATCTTTATGGGAAATATTGAAGTTATATCATGGAGTTAGAATATTTTTTTTCAATTTTTTCAAAGAAACATAACTAATATTGTCCTTAGGTGTCTGTTTGTATAATGTTTTATATATTCCGAAAATGTTATGTAATGTAAATGTATGTAATCAATGGGACATTATACCCCCATTAGTGTGTCAAGGTGTTGTTAGACCCTTGATATTTCATGGGCGGGCCCCAATGATCTAGAACTCTTCATCAAGTGTATTGAAGAATAACATGGCTCGGGGAATGTATTATCCTAGATTAAGAATTTCATGAAGTAGACTCATATGGATGGAATATGTTATGACCTAATGGTGGTGTGGTATTTTCCTTGTGTGTATTTGGTTGTTTCTATTATACGTTGACTATTACAACTAGTATTGAGATTAATATAATTATGGATTTATATTTACTTTTTTTTATTTTTTCCTAATCGGTATTTTTAAATTCACCCCTGCATGGGCTCTTCATGCACAAGTCATATCTTATATAGATGATGTCCCACTTGATGATGTATTGGGAGAAAAGGGAGTGAGTGATTCATTTCTTGAGCATGTCATAATGAAACGGTTACTAGGATCAGGAATTTGACTTTAGTCCTTGCCCTTGTAGCAAGATGAAAAATTTATAGTTTTTGGTTAAGCATATATTTGTCCTTGTTTTTTCTTTAAATGCTTCACTGTCTCACGTTGTTGGGGGGTCATATATGTATGCATGCATTATTTTTAGTTTATATACATTTACTATTTTTTTGTCTTGGAGAATTGGGTGTGAGTACATGTACATTATGCTAATGCCTCATATTTATTGGATATGCCTACTTAGTTTTGGTTTCCAATCCATGGCCTATTGGAGGGGCATGGGTCAGTCACAGGGAACAACTCAACAAGTTATTTCATGAATGACTAGAATAAGAGTAGTTGGATATACATTAGGACCATATTCAATGAGATTTGTTTTGGGAAATAATGTTTAGTGTTTTGAGTTTGTCATTTAGGATAGGGATTCCAGTGTTGGTGTGGTAGCTCACATATCTATACACTTGTACCGTGCTCAAATTATTTTCATCTTGGTACATGAAATCATTGGCCTTATGAATTTTTTTGAAACATGAATCTTAAAGGAATGGAATGTGCTTTCCATGTACATCATGAGTCATCACCTTAGATATAATCTTTTAACCGTGGTACAAATTTTTTTATTTCAAGATGATTCTATGAAGATATACATCCATGATTACACTGCGTGAACATAGGGTTGATCTTCATAGTGTAGAGGCATGATTACAGGGTTCAGTACTGGAGATATCATCTCTAGGTGTTTTACCAGCTATAACACCACCCATTGAGAAGTAGATAGCATTATAACTACAAAATGAGTATACACGCATGTTTATTACATTGCACCAGTTTCATACGTAGATACCTTCTAGGTTTCATGGTGATCTAGACCCCCTGGTGGCCAAGGATTGGCTAGACGTAGTCACATGAATTTAATTCCTTGTGAGGATGCCTTCAGGTCAGATTGTGGTAATCCTAGTGATTCTTCTTTAGTGCATTGTTAGATGATTGTGGAGTCTAGTGAATCCATCGCCAAATAAGATATCCTTCTCCGGGTCAATCTTTTTGCATCTCTTTAGGTATAAGTTATATCCAACCTCATTGTAATCAATAGAGAAATAAGATATTTTAATTATATAGTAGGGTAGATTGACTATGGTGTAGTACTCTTGGAGGTTTACATATCTTGCATGTTACTCCTGAGATGTAGTGTGGGATTAGTTCTTCAGGGCCCAGAAATTTGTACAAGGATTACTCTAGGACATTCGTCTTCCTTGGTATCACTTTTCATTCCCAAATCTGTTGGTTTTCTTATACATGATTTTTTAGTGATGGATTTCTGAATGACAAATCACTAATTATGGATGCTTGTAGTGTAGACCCTAAAGATGATTCATTGACAACAGGGAACTGATGACAGTAACAGGGATCTAGGCATCTTATATGCTTTATGTGGTGATCTCCAAACATAAGATAAACATTGTAGGGTTCTCATAGTGTATCTAATAAGACAAGGGATGGGAAGTGTTTCTTGTGTGATGCATATGGAACTGTGGCTCAGGGTTGTATAACATGTCGAAAAATTAATCTTGAAACAGTTGAGGGACCTCGGGGAAAAAGGTAGAGGTAGGAATCTTGTGGTCTGTAGGGATACTCACATGGAAGATGGGCTGGCTGAGTAGGAAGGGATGTTAGGAGGTTATACTTATTATGACCACCACCCACAGGTGGTCTGTGATAGGCATAGGGAGCTGGTGAACAAGGATGAAACCAGATGAAGGTTATGGAGGCCTATGACCACAATTATCTAGGGATGATACGAGTTACTATCTATATCACACCCTGACCAAGGTTCTCAATTGTTTTTTTATTTCTTGATTTTGGATCGTTCTTTGGTGGTTCAAGATGAGTGTCCAAAAATGTCTTCATGTTTTTGGGTTTTTGTTTTATTCTAACCCTATTCATGGATATTATGAATGATATTGGGATAATGTATCATAGTGGAGAGTTTCTAACACCCACGGTGTCATTGTATTATGGTAAAATCATTCAATGATAATTGGGTGGGCCACACTAGTGTTTGGGGTGTCATTTGAGGGGTTTGAAAAAAAAATCAGGTCACATGTTTTGAGCATGGTTTTCCTATATTGTGCAACTTAAACCAGAAAACTTGCAGAATTTTTAAAGTATAATTCTCCCTGTTTGTGGTTGTTTAAAATAACTTTGCAGAAACAACGTATAGCCAATTACTGGCTAAATAGATTTTATTTTTAAAATACCATTTACGTGATTCCTCCTCCCATTTCAATCCCTACCTATTAATTATTGACCATAGGTATCCCCACTTTGTTATCCTTCTTTTTGGGTGACTTTTTTGGGAATTTATCACCAATGGATAGTGATTATTCATGATTTTCTCATCAAATCATTCCATTTCCTCTCTCCCTCTCTTCCCTCTCTTGATTTCTTGGTTTCTCTTGGTGGGATTTCACCTGGGCCAAAACCTAGATGCTAGGGTTTATGTGTGGGTTGTTTATCTTGGTTTTTAGGGTGTTTGGATTCTCTCTTGGGGTGTATTCTTCCTTCTTCTAATGTCTCATTGCATTCACACGCTATTGATATAGGTGTTTCAATTATTTTCCTTTCTAATTCATTTCATTGATGCTTGAATATTTTTAGATAATATAAAATTGTGAATTTCATGCTTCTGGTATACTTGTTAGGCATGTTAAATTATTCTTAACTTGGAAAAAATTATTAGAATTGGTTTTGATATAGGTTTCTTAAAATTTGTTGAATAGTAATGCACATAATGTGTTCTCTAAAATTCTAATTATAATTAAATTGAATTTGAGAACTTATAGTTTCATTTGACTATATTCATATTTTGATAATATGGGTAAAATTATACATTTGTCTTTATGAGTTGATTGGATTCCATTTTATGGTGTATTTGTTTTTGGTAAAATTCTTTTGAAATAATTTCCCCAATTTTAGAACTATTGTTACTGACGTTGGAATGTTGTGACTTATTATATTTTTTTAAAGGAAATTATTTTCTATTTAAAATTTGTTTTGGATGATATCTTTTATAATCTATGTTTTTTAATTTATGTTGGTACATTTATGGGTTCCCAAGGTGCATGAATGGATGTCCATTCAAATGATAATGGCACTCTAAGCAATTTAGTTCTTAAAACATAGTTTCTCAAATGGTATATTAATTTCAAAAAAATTCATGGTGAGTCATGTGGCTTTAAATTCATAAATTAAAACTTGATTAATTTGGAAATTTACATTTTTTTTGATAAAAATAGGTATGAAGGCCTGTTTGGAACATTTTATGAGGTTTTATGCTTTACTGAAAGTATGGAAAGGGTTTTGAAACTGTATTTGGTTCTTGAAATCATAAAGGCCCATTTTACATTGAGAAAATGAAAATTATTTATTATATGTTTTAAAAGTTATTTGGAATCTCTTTTTGATATATTGGAATTTAATATTTGAGGTCTCTGTTGGCAATTTATTATTTAGGAAATAAATTATAGCTTGAAATTGTAAATGCTCAGATGAAATATTTGAATGTTATTAGGAAATGTTTTATAACAAAATGTGATGTGACGACCTATTTGGAACCTTAAATGATGAGATAAATAAACATATGTATATATGGAACCTTTGTAGGGGGTATATCCCTTTATCAATGATCATATAGTTGTGTTTGTGTTGGGTGTAAGAAAGTTTGGTGGTAGTAGGTAAGACGAGCCATGTGTGCAAGGGTCTACCACTTACACAGTATATGAACCCATGGTTTCCTAGACGTCTTTTAGAGGATTGAGTTACATTTCTTGCTTGTCATGATTATACGAGTTGGTATCCCATGGATTTGATGAGAGGAAAGGTGGGATATTCAATTGAATTCGTCAGATGTGGTTGGACATTTGGTTATAGACTTATGGTCTTCACCATACATCGGCAGTTTGTTCCATACTATGTACATCCTGTTACCGCTCTAGGGATTTTTAGGAAATTCCCATGGTTTTATATCTATAACTTCTTCTTTACATTTCTTTTTCACCTAGTTTCTTATTTTTACTTCTTTTTTATTTCCATCATGACTTGGTATTGTGTTTTTTGGATTATAGTTTTGGTTTGGGATTCTGAAATGATAACTTATTTGACTAATGGATATCTAGTGTGTGTTATTTTGAAAAAGTGGAAGGTTCTGTTGTTTATTTAATATAAGGAAAACATAATTTGATATATGGTTTTCAAACTAGTGTTAATGGAGTATTTTTAGGAAAGGAAACATATAGATTTTGTGGTCGTTTCCTACTGAGCTATTAAGTCCAGAGCCTACGTGTACTATTCAGTGTCAGGAAACCTGATATGTTTTGCACATTCAGGTTTTTTGGTTTGAGTTCTCATAATTTTAGAAGGTTATCCTTGTGGCTGGTCAGTTAGTCGGAAATGGTGACTATGATTTCACATGGAGATTTTGTTAGTGGACGTTTAGTTTGGTATTGTATTTAGATTCTGGTTTTTCAGGCTATATCTTTTATCCAGATCTGTTTGAATATTTTTATTGAGAGTAAATTGTTTTCTATAAATGGTTGATAAGTTTTTTAGTTTATTTATTTTATATTTCTTATCATTTAGGATGAACTAATTCCCACTAGGATTTCATTTTATTCTGGAAATTAGTTTTCAACCCATGGGGATCAGGAATGCCCAGCGGGCAAAGCCACAGACATGGTTGAATATTGGGTCATATGGAATCTAAGCTTGGTTCCTAAATAAATGGGATATGAGGAGGCCCTTTCTTATTTTGGATTTTAGGTAGATTGGAGACTAGGATTTTGGGGGCATAAGATGTGGGTTATGTTTTGGTGAATGACAACCACCTTTCATGACGAGACCTGAGTTACTAGGGGTAGTCCAGGAATTGATTCCTTGTATATATTTGGTTTGTTTTGGATTTAGGGATGACAATTGAGGAGATTCAGTGTCAAAATGTGACCTCACGAGGATTAGTGACCCATTTGGAGTCCAATTGAATGGTTCAAGTTTCTCTTAGCTACTATTTCTTACTTGGGACATACCCCACTACCATGTCACCTAGGGAAACATAACTACTATTTACTCATCATGAATGTTTTCTGCAAGTTAATATTCTTTTTTGTTCCAGTTAATGTGAGTTATATTATAAAATGAAACTCTTTTTGAAATGGAAATGTATTTCTTTCAAATGTATTTGAAATTTCTATAATTGGTCTCAAAATAGAAAGTGATTGGTTTGGATAATTTTTTATATGTTTGGATTTCTATGAAAAATAGATGTGTGTCCCTTGGTATTATTTATGGATGGTCACATGTGTGTGGGGATGTAGGGAATGTGAATGGGGGTAATTTTTCATGGATTATATAAGTGGAATTGGATGGACACACATGTGATAGTTCATAAGATTCCATGTGTTGGTGATTGATATCAAAGGCATGTCGTTGTTTTTATGAAGTGATCTTGAAAGAGGAAATGATTTGGGAAATTGAATTTGGTTTAAAGATTGGGTTTTACTATTTGGAAAGTTTCCTTGAAATAATGATGTTTGAAATTGAAAATTTAAATGTATTTTTTAAAAATAGGATCTTGAATGTGTTTTCATGCAATTGGTTTGTGAGCTTGGTGTTTTTTAAGGTGTTATTTTTTAATTTTCTTCATTTTTATGTTGGTTTAATTTTTTTTCATGATTGTTCAGAAAATTAAACCTAGAAATATTCAAAATTGATCAGATGATTCAAGCCCAAATTTTGGTTCATCTCATATATTGCATATCATTCATGGTGATTGAGGTCCATTAGAGGCAGTTTAGTGGCTTGAGAAAGTCGAGCAGGTTTTCAGATTATTTGGAAATCCCAAAACTAGTAGAGTTCTGAGGGTCCATCCTTTGAATAATTAGAGTCATTTCCCCACCATCTATAAATGTTTTTATGACATGGGGAGTGTTTATGTATAACTTTATTTGATGGTTTATACCTAAGGAGTTGAAGACGATGAAAAGGGATGATCTCATGAGTATTCAACATGGCTAGCGAACAATGGAGGCCTATGCTGACCAGTTCAAGGAGATGGTATCCTTTTATTTAGAGGTGTCATAATAGGATATATTAAAGGCTTCTCTTTTCATTGGGTGTCTTCATACAGAGATCAAGGAGTGAGTACTTTCCTCCAATGATATTCATTTCAATAAGTTGGTAGATGAATCATTTTTAGCTGAGTTGGTTTCCAGAGTGTAGGCTGTTGAAATCATGTGTTTCTTATTGCTCATGAATGTTACCCATCTATAATAAAGGGTATTCTGGAGGAAACTATCTCTAAATAATATCCCTAATTGTTTTTAGTATTCATTTCATAAGACCGCACTTCTGTGTTCCACTAGTGTGACCAGTTTAGGCATTTAAAGCCATCTTATCGCATCCCAACAATGACGTTCCATCATTTCTGCTATCTGGTTCACCTAGGGAAGTTTTGCAGATATAATAGCTTGAATGGGACATTGTTACAAGAGTATTTCATTTCCTAACTATGAGGAAGGAGATGCTTCATCCATCACATCTCCAACCACATATCTAGTGGTGAAGCTCATGCATAGTCTAGGGTTTCCGGGGGTATGTGAAGCTTGGCCTAGTATATTCTCAATTTTTGTATGAAAGAATTTTATACTTTCTTTTTATTGTTTTTTCTATTGATGTGCGTTCATCATGTCATTCTAATATTCTGATGGACTTGGTTTATCGTAATATGAGTAATTATATTCATCTGAACGTGGATTCTAGGTTCATTCATTTTTATTTAATTGTACTTGACCCTTTTTTTGGTTGGTTTTGGTTTTAGTTGTTCTCATTTGGATATGTCTATGTTTTTTGGAATTAATAGATAGTGTTTTTGGTTTTTGATTGAGTTATTTTTTAGATTTTCCCCTAGTGTTGGGGATTTATCCTATGAGGGAAATTTTGAGCTCTAATGGTGGTGTTGTTTCGCTCATGTTAAATAACTTTGATGTGTTCATTTTGGGATTTACTTAGTTTTTGGTGGTGGTGTGAGTGTTATTGGGATTCTGAAGTTTCCATCCTAGATTAGTTCTTGTGATGGGGATAACCCTCTTGTGTTCTGAACTCATTCTTGTGTTCTGGATTCTTCTGGATTGTTCGGGTGTGACTTCTGGATTGAAAGGTCACCCCAAAGTTCATGTTTTCTTTCATTATGATCAGGTATGAACTTGAGTTTTATCAATATTTTTTACATGGAGACTTTCAGGGGGAATAAAGTGTTATTGGTGGGGAGAATTGGCAAACCCCAACCAAATTTTTCATTTGTTTTTATTTATTTCTCGATGTTGGATCTTTTGGTTGAGGTTTGGGTTGAGTGTCCAACAAATGTATTTGTGTTTTGGTTTTTTTTTCTTCTTCTCACCCTATTCATGGTTATTGTGAATTTTATTAGGAGAATGTTGTACGGTGGAGATTTTTTGACACCCACAGTGTAACTATATTGTGTTTAAATCATTCAAGGATCATTGGGAGGGGATCCCTTGTGTTTGGTGTGTCATTTGATGGTTTGGCCAATTTTTGTGGTCGCATGTTCTGAGTACGGTTTTCCCAAACCGTTTAACAAAAACCTACAAAGTTATAGAATTTTTCAAGCAGCATTCTCTTGGTTTGCACATGGTTTATAGAACCATGCAGCAGAACTGTGTAGCCCATTATTGGTAAATAACTTTTATTTTAATAATATTATTTATGTGACTACACCTACCATTTGAAGCCTTCTCTTTTGGGTATCTAGCAGTGGGTGACCCCTTTTTTTCTCCTTTATTTTGGGAATCTTTTTTGTAAATTTTCCACCAAATGTTATGGATTATTCAAGATTTCTTCATCAAATATTTCCCTTTCCTCTTCCCTTATCTTCTCTCTCTTGATTTCATGGTTTCTCTTGGCGTGGTTTCATCTTTTCCAAAAACCTAGAAGCTATGGTTGATGTGTGGGTCATTTTTCTTGGTTGTTAGGGTGTATAGATTGGATATTGGGGTGTAATCTTCCTCCTTCAGATGCCTTATCGCATTTACACACTATTGATGTAGGTTTTTACATTATTTCCTTTTTGATTCATTCCATTGATGATTGTGGATTTTTAATTAATATAAAATCATATTTTCCCTTCATGTGGTATATTTATTAGGATTTTTGTGGAGTTTTTATGTTGGAAAAAATTAATAGAAGAGGTTTTTAAATAGTTGTCTTAAATAGTGTTAAATATGCATGCATAGAAGGTGTTTACTGAAATGATAATTAAGATTTAAAGTGAATTTTAGCACTTATAGTTTCATTTTGACTTGATATTGTTTTGATAAATTGGGTGAAATTATTAATTAGGCTTGATGAGTTGATTTTATGTCTTTTTATGGTATAATGGTTTGAGATAAAATGATTTAGAATGGAATTCATCGATTTTATAATGAATACTATTGATGTTGGAAATATGTGACTTATTATGTCAGTATAAAGGAACAAGGATTCTCTTTAAAATGGTATTTGGATTATTTCTTTGACACTCTAGGTGTTACATTGGATGTTGGTACACCCATGGGTGCACAAGGTGTACACATGAATGGGAATTCAATTGATTATGGCACTCTAAGAATTGTTTTTCTTAAACCATGGTTTCGAAACTGGTAACATAATTTCAATAATTTCTGTAGTGCATCATTTAGTTTATAATGCATCCATTAAAACATGGTCTATTTGGAAATTAACACATTTATTTGTAAAATTTGGTACGAATTCCGGTTTCAAACATTTCATGAGGATTCATTCTTTTGTAAATGTTTGGAAAGGATTTTGTAAATGTATTTAATTCTAAGAATCTTAAAGTCCCATTTAGAATAGAGAACATGAAAATGATATATAATTTTGTTTTAAAAGTGGTTTTGAATATCCTTGTGATATATTTGAATTTTTAGAGTGGAAAGCCCTATAGGAACTTTAGACTGTTGGAAATGTATTATAGCTCAATTCTTAAATACTCGGTTGACATCTTTGAATGTTTATAGGGAATGATTTATCAAACAATGTGATGTGATGGCCTAGTTGGCACCTTCAGTGATGAGATAAATACTCTTATGTATATAGGTAACCCCAATAGGATGGATTTCCCTTCATTGGAGATCGTATAGTGGTGTCTTTTTTGGGGGTAGGAAAGTGTGTTGGTGGAAAGTTGGATGATTCATTCATGAGATGACCTACTACTTACACAATATATTACTAAAATGGGTTCCTAGGCATAATTTAGATGAATGTGTAATGTTTTTTTCAAGCTATGATTAGACGAGTTAGTACCCCTAGCTTTGATGAGAGTCTAGGTGGGTCGTTCCACTATATTGGTCATCTGAGGGAGGCTAGTTGGTTATATACTTTGGGGATTCACCATATTCCAACATGTGGTTCAAAATTGAGTACGTCTAGTGATCTCTCTTGGGATGTTGAGGAAATTCCAATGGTTTTCTTTCATATATTTTCTTGTTTACTTTTTTTAGCACTCAGTTTCCAATTTATACTACTAATTTATTTTCTACAGGACATGGTATTGTGTTTTTTTATTTTATATTGGGTTTGGGATTTCGAAACAATAAATTGTTTTGACTAATAGAAATGTGGCATGTTTTTGTTTAAAAACGAAAAGGTTGTGTTGTATATTTTAAATAAGAAAAAAATAATTTTATATATGTGTTTCAAACTAGAATTAATAGACTATTTTAGGAAAAGAAAACATATGGATTTTGTGGTGGTTTCCTACTGATCTGTTAAGATCACACCCTGCAGCTACTATTAAATATCGGTATAAATGATATTTTTTAAAAGTTTTAGGTTTTTCGGATCGAGTTCTAATTATTGGATCAGTTTGGCCATGTAGCTGGTTGGTTAGTGGACAGTGGTGACCATGAAGTGACATGGAGGTTGTGTTAGTGGTAGTTTAGTCTGGTTTTGTATTTAGTTTCTTGTTTTTCTACCTGTATCTCGTCTCGAGATCTGTTTGAATATTTTTATTGAGACTCAGTTTTTGGTTATTGATTCATTCTCAGTTTTTTAGTTTATTTATTTGATATTCATTATTATTTGGCTGAATTCATTCCGACCTATATATAATTTGAATCCCAACACTAGTTTGCATCTTGTGGGCATTAGGAACGCCCCTCGGTCCATGAAATGGACGTGATCGGATGTCTTTCCAGATGGAATATTGGCTTAGTATGTGAAAATATGTCTCTTTTAATCATTAACTATAGTATTTATAGGAAAATGTTAAATTCATTCCCTAATTTTACCTTATTTTTTACGAGACATAGAGACTCTGGTTGAGCCTTTAGATCATCCCTTACAGTTGGAGACTCCAAAAGGCAGTGAATCAGTGATCGTACAATTAGGAAAATAGTTTGATCTAACAATTAGAGATCAGATATTTGTATGAAATATATTTTTAGTAGAAATGATCCTTTTGGATTTCATCTTTGGTACAGACTGGGTATCACCAGTTCATGCCCAGGTTTATTTTTTTAGGGAGAGGATGCGGTGTGTCCATAGTGACGAAACAATGTTTTCCATTGTGTATAAAAGTAAACCATGGTAGAGAAGAATAATCATAGGCATATGAGGGTGAGAATAAATACTCAAAAGTTTTATATAATTATTCATAGAGTAGTGGATGTTTTCGGTTATTGGTTTCCTTTTGTGGTGATGGAGTATAAGGAAATATTTCCTGAGGATGTATCATGTTTTCTCCCTGCAAAGAGCTATAATTCTTAGTTTAAATGAATCTAGTGAAAAAACTGACATTTGGACCATCATATCAGATAACACAAGTATAAGATTGAGATATGAAGTTTCATTTGGGAAACTTGAAGGAAAATGTCCTTGTGAGACCCAACATTTCCCTTGGGAAGACCCAATGTTGTTCGTCCAGAAGGAGGATTTATTCTTGAGTATATATGTGGATTACCAAAGATTGAATCAGTTGACTATGTAGAATATGTATCCACCAATGAGGTTCATAAAACGTTTTGATCAGTTGATAGAGGTGTGACAGTACTCAAAGATAGACCTCATTTCAAGTTGTCACCTTTAGCAAGTACGAGATGAGCATATATTGAATAAAATATTCAGATATCTCTATAGTCACAATAAGTACACGGTGATGTCATTATGCATGTTGAACAGACCAAAAATATTTATGGGACTCAAGAAAAAAATATTTTCGACTTTATGATAATGGTTTTTGGTAATAATCATCGAAGACATCCTTGTGTATTCAAAATCCTAAGAGTATCATGCAAGACACTTGAGAGTGGTCCTAGACTCACTCTGAGAGAACCTTCGTTACAGAAATATATTGATGTTCTGTCATTCGATTTCAGAGTTCAACTTTCTTAGAGTTATGAGTAGCAGTAGATCTAATGATGGATGATGTATTTCCTTCTTATGATCCAACTAAGAGTGATACCGTGGTTCAGAGTTTCCTTAGGTTTGTCAGTTACAATCAGAGGTTTGTAACTGATTTCTCTATAGTGGTAAAAACCATGATTTCTTTGAACCAGAATGTGAAATGGTTCTAATGGATGGAAAGGTTACAATAGTGCCTTAAAAATTTGTGGAGGATGTGGTGGAGCACACCCACATTTTTATTTCCAGAGCTTGATTTCATGTATTCATTTCTCCATGATGCATCTAGAACCGGACAAGGATGTGTTCTAATGAATATGAATGTGGTTCGTAAATTTGGTTCATGATAGTTGAGGAAACATGAGAAGAACAACACAAACCAAGAAGTTTATTTCGATATAATTTTTTTCAAACTAATGATATTTAAAACACAACCAGATGGTATAGTGGTTTATCATTTACTCTAACTAAAATAATCTCAAGAATATCGTCACATGAAAGGATCATAGAAGGAGATAGAGGTGATGAATAGATTTACTCAAGGACTATGACTTCAAGATTATCTATTCTCCCAAGAAGGGGATAATGATAGAAGATTCTCTATGTGGGAGATCATGTTCTTAGTTATTTTCTAAGATGTTAAAGAAGTTAGACTTATTATAGTACTCTTATGTGGAAATGTATAGTGCGCCATTTCTTTAGTTGATGGTTGTTTTCCCCAATTATATTACATTGTTTCTGGGATTCTCAGTGAGGAGATATTTACTGTGATACCGTACATGTTCAGATATCCATTGGACATGATCTTAATGGATATTATGAAGGTGGATATAATTCTCTCATTTTTAGAGGACATACAATGGTACATTGGAAGTTACAAGAGGAGGTGATGTAGGAGTTTCATACATCCAAGTGTGTAAAATATGTACCTAGACCTTTAAAATTTATTTTGTTGGTCAGGCATAAATAAGTGAGTTTTCATTTTGTCTCTTGATGCCTCAAATGTCATCATGTCAAGTATAAGCATTGGGGTCGAGTTGGTTGAGCTCAACCCCTTGAGGTTCCATAGTTGAATTGGGATGGGATTTCCATGGTGTACTTGAGGCGTTTACCACGTACGTCCATGTGACATGATTCCATCTTAGTGATCATAGAAACACCCACCATGTCTTCTTACATTCTAGTTATTTTATATAAGCGTTTGTAATATAGATTGAAATTAATTTTCATGAATGAGATAGTTTTAATCCATGGAGTTCCATAAATGATCGTATCTGAATGTGATTCTTTCTTAACATATCAGTTATAGAGAGGGTTTTAGGATCCTTTTGGGACTCTATTATTCTTTAGCACATCATTTCACCCCTATACTGATGGATAATGAGATAAAGAGGACTATCATATTCTTGGATAACATGTATGAAAATATTATTGGCTTTGTATGGGTGACCCTAAAAGACCCCACATTGTAGGACCATTCAAGGAGAGTCATAATTCATTGGTCTGATGTTGGTGAAAGAAGCTATAGAGAATGTGAAGATCATCCATGAGTTGAGGAGGACCATAAAAATATATCAAATGTTTTATATGAACAGATGAAGAAGACCTCTACAGTTCAAGGAGGGAGACAATGTGTTCCATAGGGTCTCACCACAACATGGATTTGGTAGATTTGTCTTTGTCAGCATGTTATCTCTAAGATTCCTTGGTCCCTTAAAAATTGAGTGTAGAGTTGGTGCGGTGGAATATTGGATACCTCTACCACCAGAGTTGGACAAGGTGCATGACCTATTCCATGCTTCGCAGTTGAGGAGATATGTCCATGACCCATAAGACATTATCAACTCGAGGATATGGGCATTAGGGATGGAGATACCATATCAGTGTACTCGATGGAAATCGAGGACCAGTAAGAGAGAATAATTCATGGGAATTTTATTCCCCTTGTGCATGTCCAGTGGCGGCATGGGAATATTTATAATGGAACCTAGATGTGGGGGACACAAATACGAGTCCAGTACACACATCACATTGTTTAGATTATCCACTTTTCAGGACGAAAATCCATAATTTAGGGAGAATATAATGACTCTGATTTGTTTGGGTAATCTTTTTAGATATTATATGGATTATTTTCGAGATGATTAGCTTATATTTTATGTGATTCTATGGATTTGAGTCCTGAAATAAGTTTTTGAAATATATTAAATATATTATATGTGATGCATACAACTTTTTAGTGGAAATGTTAATGAAATAGAGAATGGGTACCCGGATCAAAAATATAATGGAACCGTTTAGTTTAAAATATGGGGTTTACCCTAGGCATGATATAATCTTTGTCTGCATGGGATGTTTGTGAAAAAAGTCATCAATGGCCAAATTAAATAAAATAAATTAATAAATTTTTTTGATGCAACTTCTATTTTTTCTTATAAATAAATGGTTATTGCATTTCCTTAGATTTGGACCCTGAAACCCAAGATATTCTAAAAACCATTGTAGAGATTACATGGTGAGTGAGAACCGATCTAGATCAGATCATAAATCATTGCATCAACGGAGTTCATAGATCTCATAAATGACAACAACATAACGATTATTCATAAACGATTGATCCATACTCTAGTTTTCATGTTTTTATTTCATTAAAATCCTATTTCTTAATCCTAGACCAATGTAAATCAATTTAATGAGTAGAATTGATAGACACAAAATTAGTTGAATAATAGTAATGGAATTTTACATTTTTTTTAAATTTATTAATCCTTGTGTGTCTTATTCAATGATATCTTATTGAGGGAGAACAATAAAAGTTGAGGTTAATTCCTCACATCAGGTGGATAATATTTTTCTTCCCCCATTTTTCGCACATTCAACATGGGTGATACCTTTTTCCCCATGGTTTGATGAATACCCGATATTTGGTAGTTTCACAATAATTATTTGGCACAACTGATAAATATCTTGGGTGAAGTTTGTGATTGATGTTGTGACGATGTTGCGACAATTGGGGTGGATGATAGGAGGTGGATGATAATGTATTATGGTTTATGTTCATCTTTATTTTTTAGCCACTGAAATGGTGGCCCGATGAGGAACTTTATAAGCATATTTGAGTCCAGATTTCGCAGGATTGATGTTGGGAAGGACCATCTGATCCCCGATCTACAAGTTTATACAAGGGAGGAAGCTCTGACCAAGTGTAGAAAATTTTCAAATTCATTTAAATGGATCAATAAAATCCAGTTAAACATGGTGTGTAATTTAGGATTACACGTCGGGTAGACCCTCTGGGTTGCAACATTAAGTTTTTAGCTGGAGCTAAGTATCCCACACTGTGTGACCCCACAGTGATGACCTGACATGTACTTATTAAATCCCATGTGGACTGGAAAATGTACATGTTTAGAGGTAGGCCAAGTACTTGGACACATACATGGCTTGGTGTACATTGACACATCCTCATATACAAAGGTTGGTACACTGGCACGAAAAAGTACATTGGTAGAAAATAGGCACACTCGTAGGTTCTAGGTTATCTCAACATGTTGTCTTCTCCTTCTACATGTAATTCAAATTGAGATATACAAGTCATGTGTGGCTTTACCACACAGGAAGATGTCGGGATAGCTGAACAGGATATGTACCCCTAGTAGAAGACTTGTACAACCCAGGATGTACGTTTTTATTTCTTTGTATCCTTATCTTGGACCATTATAGGTTGAGTGTGTTCCCTTTGTATATTCCCTAGAGGGTACATTTTAATGTTACATCCACATCAAATGATTTTGATATCCTCTACAGGGAGAGTCTCATATATAGTTGTGGTTTCCCTATGTGAGACTAGAGTGAAATTCCCGATCATTTTTCTCCCCTAGGCGGGGTTTGTGGAATCTACGTGACCTCCCTATGTAGGATACTGATCCTATGCAAAAAAAATTATACCAGTAGGGGTTTTGGTATCATTGGAATACGATACCCTACATAGAAAGGTGATCCAGAGTGGGTTCGTGGTGTACCCCAGATGTTCTAGGAGTGACCCACTATCTATGTTTCTATTCCATCTTGGACAAGTGATATTTATTGGCTAGGGAAAAATTTCTATTCCACTTCGTCTAGTGTCTCTGATTATATCATGTACTGTAGAGTATATTCTCTTATAATGAGCATTTCTTCAAGAAGAATCTTGTAGGTCGCATTTGATTATGACCACCAAGAGGTGTGGGGTTTTTCCAGAGTATATCTAGGTGTTTTTATTATACATTGATTTATATATCATGTATTTATTTGAATATACTCTCCTTTTCATGTTTAGCTTTTTCGGGGTTTCCTACTACATATTTCTATAGTCACCCATCCATGATATTTTACCAAAAAAATTATGTATGATGAAGATGACTTCCAATTAGATGGTGTCCTGGGAGGATAGGAAGAAGGTGGAGCCTAACATGATCTTGTTAGACTGAGGAGGTTATCGAGTGTGTGCATTTGACTATAGTCCTAACCAATGGAGTAGGTTGGAAATTTTATAGTTTCGTTTTGTGCTTACATTTCCCCATTTTTTCCTTTCAATACATTGTTATATAACATTATTGTGGGATCATAGATTTATACAGGTATTATTTTATGTTTTTTACATTTTAGCATTTTTGGGCTTTGATATGTGTGTGCAATGGTACTTTAGTGGAATGCCTCCCATTTATAGGATATGCCTACTCAATGTTGGTCACCAACCCCTTCCATATTAGAAGCAGGATTGGGTAGTAATGGGTCTGAGATCATCGGGCGAGTCGTGAAGGAGTAGAATTTGAATTTTATTATGGAATAGATTGGATTCCAATACATAAATTCCATATAAATTACACTTCATGGTCAGTCATGTTTATTATAAAAACCATAATATGATATTATATCAATTTAAGGATAAAAATTCACTTTCCATTGATATTACATCCATTTTATGGTCCTTGATTATTATTAAAAGGTTTTATTTTTCTCATTTGGTTGGTGAGAAGCATAACATCAAAGATATTTCCATAATATATGAGTTTTTTTACATTTTCCAGAAATTTTATAGCATTAATCCTCCAAATAAATATTTAAGGTTTTCAATTGGACACATAAATAGTGTTATTCCTATTTCATGGAATCAATAAAGAATGGATTATATTGAGTTGTGTGAATTGAAGAAGAAACACCTAGAAAATATTGATATTTTATTCAGTCATCCATGCCTATCACAATGGGTTGATCATATTCTTTTTATTTAGATGAACGACTGATCGATGAGACTGTTATTTGATTATAAAGAACATAACAATATGAAGATAAATATTATTTTTACTCTTCCCTATATTTATTATTTATTTGATCAATTATAAAGAGCTCAATATTTTCCTATGATGATCCTTCATTCTAGATACCATCAATTGAGGGCAAAAATTGAAGGTATACACCTGATATCCTTCCATACAATGTATGTACACAATGAATTTAGATTGATTCCAATTGGTCATAAAAATTACACTATAATCATTGTGAATTTAATTAACAGTTTCTCTGGGGATGTCATTGATCCATCGAAGGTATTATTTAAAGGTGATATTCTTATTTTTCCTATGGGAAAGGAAAATTATAGAGGTTACAAGAGTACTGTACAACTTATTGTATTGAAGGAAATGTTATAAGTAAAATTTACCAAGTTTGAATTCTTCATACATATAGAATAATTTTTATTTCATTTAATCACTATCATTATTATAATTGTTGATCCCAAAAATATAAAAGGCATTAAACATAGGCCTAAACCCACCACAACGGTTGAGATCTATATTTATCTTGGATTGGATGTATAATATTATTGTCCTGTGAATAATGTATCAATGCATTCTAATCCATTAATGATAATAAATTGAAAGGGAATCAATTTCATTTATTTTAGGAAACTGAAGAAAATTTAAAATAATAGAATAGTAGGGTGGATTTGAAAACTATTCTCATAATAATCTTTTCTTTATGATGGTTTTTTATTTACATTGATGAATTGAATATGGGGCTTAGATGTGGTCTTACTTATTAGGAAATGGCGATAGTGTATCCCTATCATCAATTAGAGATACATGTGACAAATTACATAAGCAATGACCTATAGATAGTAGCACAATTCCATGATAAATATCATTAGTTGCGATAAATTTAATTTATAATTTTTTGAAATAAATTTAACAAATAAAAAATGTTTTTTTTGAAAAATATACAGTTTTTACTTAAAATTATTTTCTCACATTTTCAATCAAATTGAAAATAAACTAATTAAATAATATATGTATTTTATAAAATTATTGTATATGAGAGTAAAGTACATAATTTTTTTAGATTTATTATTAAAATAATAATTTTTAATTAAAAATATCAATAAATCATCCCAGGTTTATTCCGACACGTTGAATCCTAATGCAAGTAAAATTTTAATTAAATTTAAATATTTTTCATGTGAAATATTTAAATATTTAATTATATAAATATTCTTTTGAATTAAATGTTTACACACAACAATTGAAACTCAATAGTTAAATTCTTCCCCCTATTATAATTTCATAATTTACTTTTTTATAATGTCACCCAACAGACTAATTTCGACACTCCATCATAACATCATCATGTTCCCACATTACATCTTCTATTATATGATTTATCCAAAAATAAGTTATCATCGAAGTCCTCTAATTATATGATACTCTTTTTATAGTGTCCACAGTTTAGATTTTCCCTTGTTAATAAGATATATTGGCCAAAAATTATATTTCATCAGTGATGACTACATGCATTGGGTCTGACATAGACTTCATAAAAAATGAGATATGAAACACATTATTATATTTAGATGCACTAGATACAATTTTACAATTGTAAGACACAACTCCAATTATTTACATAATTTCTAAAGGACTAATTTACATGAGATATATTTTCTATTCTTTAACATCTATATAACACCCTTACATGGATTAATCAAGACATTATACCAGATATTAAAGACCCTTCATTCAGTTGATGGTATATTTTCTCCCTACTTTTGGCTACCATGATACAATTATGAATAGTTCTCATATTTTTCTTGTGCTTCATTTTACAAACAACATCGTTAAATGTGTTTTATTTAATCCTTAAAAAATAAAATCCACAAATAGTTCTATTTGAATGATTGAAGGGAAGCATATATTCATTTGATGATCAAATAATGGTAAATACTAATCCCACATACCATGAATGAAATGTGATAATGAAACGACTATTTATTCTAATGCATGACATTACATTATGATATATCCATATATATGGGTAAGATAATAAGTTCTCTAATGTATCTATATATTGAGTTCCTACCAATGAATTATCATAAAATTTGATATAAACTATGTTTCATTATAAAATAAATTAAAAAGTGGTGCACCATGGTGCCTCAAAACATCATTTATATATAACCATGTGAGTCTATCAAGATGTAAATCCTACATTTTTGTAATGAAATGTAAATTGATTGGAAGGTGATCAATAATGTCACATATATAATCACTTATTAAAAGAGTATTTTCAGATCATTTGAAAACGCATATTGTAATTTCATCCCTTATCCACATATAAAGAGGGGGTGGTTGCATGACTCATTTTTTCATATTCTCTCCCTAAAATTGGATATTAAAATCCCAAGCATCATTTTAAATAGTCTATAGTTTCAAACATCATATTATCAAACATAAAATTCACTCCTAAATCCCTATACATTTTTCTACTACCATGGTTTATAATGAAATGTGACTTATATGATTCATCATCTAAATATCTATTCTTATAATGTATTAATAGGAAACAAATCATTTTTTAAAATTTCATCACAATATCTTTACTAACAATGAATAAAAAATTATCATCCTTAACAATATTAATTTCATTTTTTAAACTCTTATGATGAATATTGAACATTTTTAACCTCATCAATATATATTTTTTGGAAATAATTTTCGAAATTAGTGATATCCCCATTCACTAATTATTTTCATATATAACATTATTATATTCATCATTATAAGATCCTCACATTCATAATTTGAAACATAACTCTAGGGTCTTTCATACACAATGCATTAACCACCATACTTCAATTCCAAGGGTGGTACTTTTTTGAGAAATCATGTTTTTCATGTAGATATAACCATATCATTTGCCTCATGTTGACCACATTTTTTGATAAGATATATTTCAAAATATTTGATTCACATATATCATTCTTATTTAAACATAGAGATAATCACTAAATTTTTCAAGGAAAATAATATGGATTCTTACTGAAGATCATGGGATTAATAATTTTACTCATGTTCATTTAACTGAAATGATAAAAAAATAAAAAAAACCTATCATTATAAATATGGAATAATATTTTTCGTTTATTTAATGAATTCCTCTATATAAAAAATTCTTCCCTTTTTAATGATAATTTCTATATATTTCTAGTGACAGTTGAGTCAAAAGTTTTTCTTATGACTTTTACATTGCATTAGTTTTGTAAAACACAATCTATTTCTTAAATAAATTTATTACTAAATTTTTATGTCCAAAGTGTTTTTAGAATGTTATTTTATAAAACACATATTTTTACCATAGATATTAATAGTTCGCAATTATTCAACAATTTAAATTAACATTCTTCATTACGATTATGATAATGACTATGGAACTGAAAATAATTGGATTCAACTTTTTGAAATGAGTTATAAGACGTTCAATATTTCATTTCATACCAAATGAGTCATTGAATATAATTGATATCATAACTGATATACCACTACTCCAAATTCATAAAAATCATCATAATGATATATAAAATGAAATCCAACATATTGAATTATGTTTAAATTATATAAATGGATAAATTTTTTTATCATATTTGAAATTTTTTCTTTTACATTATAATGGTGTTTTAAAAAACAACATCAAAAATTATATTATTATGTATCTATTGATGTGAGACCTATCAAATTCATTGCCAGAAACAGAAAGAAAATATGAACATTAGAGAAAATATGATCATTGTAATAGATTCCTATAAATAAATAGTCATTTTAATAGTTTGAAGATAATGATTCCATTATTTATCTCGAACTTTCTAAAGTCTAAAAGGATTGAATATCTTGTTCTTACTCTGTTGCCTTTGTTTAGAATGTTTCATTCTTAAGTAATCCTTTTCAGGTTGTATCCTTATGGATTCTTTTTATAATTGATTGGTGTGTTCAACTGTGTGAATTTGATCGAGGGATTCCAAGGACAGGAATAGGAATATGTATAAAATCATATTGATTAAGGGAACACAAGGATACTGTGATAGAATCCAATCCATCAGATCAAGGGTTACCGAGGATATGCGGACAAAACAATTATCTTCATATCAAGGTCATTACTAGTCTGGGAAAACAAAATTTCTTGTAATTATAAAACAAGGTATACCATTATCCAAGGTTTGTTCCAACATTACTATTAAGGCTAAAATTAATTTTTTTTCCTTTTAAAATAAAATTCATTGTTATATTGTTTTTTTTTCAATTAATTGTTTCTACAATCCATTTATTTCAGTTTTTTATAATTTTTGTTAGTTTATCATAACAACTCTAAAAAAATAAACACAGTATTCTATACTAATCAGATCTACTGTTAATCGAAAATAAGATTATGTAAATCTATCTATCTTGAATAAAATCCATTTACTCTAATATAATCATATCCACAATAAATATGATATAATCCTATTCATTATGATTTCATTTTTTATTCTAATTTAATCATTACCAAACTAATTACTATACATTGACACAATAGTAAGGAGGTTAAAATCCATGTTCTATTATTTTACATAATTAGGTTTTCGAATTGTATTATTTTAAAGCCTTTTTAACTAATGTTTTTAAAACTACAATTCACCCCATATTTTACTTAGTCTATAGAAGATAAATTCTTTTGATCCTTATCTGTATACTTTTAATATACTGATACAACAATTGGTATCAGAGAAGGTTTCCACTAATTTAAATAAGTGTTGAACTGTTTATCTTATTTATCTCTATAAGTTTGTACAAATTTTGTTATAAAATATTTGTTTATAAATTTTAGTTACATAAACGTGTAGTAAAAAAAAGAATTTTTTGTATCTCTTTTTGAATGATGGATGGTTTAAAAGTCTGATCCATTGATAATCTCAATCCCAAAAAACCACCAATTTTTTATGGTAATGACTATGAGTACTGGAGGAAAATAATGACGAGTTTTGTAATAAAGACATGGGTTGAATATTTTGTGATGCTCACTGGTGATTATAAAATACCTGATAAAAAACTTAGAGAATTTACCAATCAAGAGAAGAAGGAATATGTGTATAATTAAAATGTAATAAATACTTTACTATTCTCAATGACTAGGAGTATGTACACCTAGATTTTTTTTATGAATCCACCAATAGAACATGAAAGAGGATATATATTAATCACTTTTTAACATAATTGTTTATTGAAACTAGAAGATATATGTTAAGAGATAGATATAATGTTCTTAAATTTTTACCTAGAGAACTAGTTACTAAGATGAATCAATGGTTTATGACTATCATAAACAGTTTAAAATTTATTGGAGTGAAATGTTTTGAATATTAAATTCTTAAGGAAATTATTTTTGATATCATACCCAATGATGAGGAATATAAAAGGAATATAGATGATGATATAGGTAAATTGAAAAATCTTAATATTAATGAATTAAAGGGTACACATATGTAGTATGAAGGATTATTAAATAGATATGCTGAAAAATACAAGAAAAATAATGGTGGTGTTTCATTCATTACTACTACAATTCTTACTAATGTTCATAAACTAGAAAAAGTGGTAAGGTCTTCCAAAATGAAAAACGTTGTTATAAAATAGAGTTCAATTGATTCTGAACACTCTAAAAATGAACTATCTAATTTTTATCAATGGATGAACAAGGCAGTTAAATTGAAAAAACTTTTAGTATTGATACAAGAAAAATAACAAGCATAGGAATAAAAAAAATATTCTAAAGTTACTTGTAATGAGTGTATGAAATCTATAAATATCAAACCCAATTTTCCTATGTGGAAAAGAAAATATAGAAAGGAACGGTATTCTATTAGGAATAAAGGGATTTTTTATATTTTAATGAAAAATAATGTTAATAAATAAAATTATTTATGGAGTGGAATTGGAGGAGATTCCTCAGATAAATATTATGATTGATAATTTTCTGGATAGAGGAACACATGTCTTCATGCCAGAATACACAATGATAATATTTATCTAATGGATAATGTATGTACTTCTGAAAATATTTCAAATAAAACATTTATTTTAAATTATTATGATTCAAATAATAAAAAATATTCTAAATCATTTGATGCATATTCTTCCTTACTAGAGGATAATAGTATTCCCTCTTATGAATAAGTATCTCATTTTACAAAACTCAGTGAAAGTAATAATTGAAAAGTTAGAAAAAAACATGATAAGAAAAATTCATTGATAAATTTTTTAACAAAGGATGTATAAAATCCTTCTAAATATATTGATAACGATATTTTTGAAAAAAATTATTTTTTCAAAAGATTTATAAAAACTAATTTTAGAAAAGAATAGTTTATAGAAAACCTTTGAAAAAATAAATTCTGAAACAATTATTCAATAGGATAATGATTTATTTGTTAGAAAAAAACCCAAAAATCATTCCTTAAGAAAACTTTTTCTGAACATTACATTCAATAAATAAGGTTTTCATAAAATTTATAAAAATCATTTTCCTTATGGAACTAGTACCAGAATGGGTGAGAGAAATAAAAAACTATTTCTTAGTGATAATTAATTTATTCCAAACGATTGCCAATTTTTTAAAATTATGTAAATTTGAAGGACATTGGAAAAACAAATATTCCCTTATTAAAATTAAATACTTAGGTTTCCACAAATCCTTATTTTTCAATGGAAAGGTGGAATCCAAAAATTATACTTTTTGACATTTCTGAACCCAATATGGTTTGAGTGCCGAAAGCCTAATTTTTTTTTCAATAAAAAAATTTTTCACTAGAAACAAGATTACATGGTACATGGATACTTATTTTTCTAACAACATGATTGAAAAAATGATTTCTTTGATAAATTTATCATGGTGAAGGGAGGAGAAGTCACATTCATAGAAAATGCTCAACAAGTGATTGCCAAAATTGGTATCATAGTTCATCTAGTTAAAGAATTAGTTTCAAATTCTTTTTTGAATTTATTCAGAACAAACTTATAATAATAATTTAGTTATGTGAGGAAGGTTACCTTATAGATTTTTGTAATGATAAATGTGTATTAAAAAATTTCAATTATGACTTTATTATTTTTTCTCATCGATATGATAATATATATACAGTTCAGATAAATAAAATTATGATCCTAGACATACGTTGCCTTAGTGAAATTAAAGATCACCCTTGGTTATGTCATAGAAGGATATGACATTGTAATCATAGGAATATATGTATGTTGAATAATAAAATACTTTTTAGGATCAATCAGAGCTACGATTTCACTCTTCAAAACTCTGTGACCCTTGTTAATATGATAAGAAACATAATTCACGTTTTAAATATATTAGTGAATTCTCATCTACGGATTATTAATAGTTTGTAAAAATGGATTTATTCATCCCAACACAAACATGGAGTATTGGATGAAAATACTATGTATATTTCTTGGTTGATGATTAAACAAGATATACATGGGTTTATTTTTTGGCAATGAAATATGAATCCTTTTTTATTTCAAAACATTTGTTTCCAATGTAAAAAATGACAACAAAAACCCTAGGATAAATATTTATATGGATTAGAGTGGAGAATTTGTAAATTATAATTCTGAATCTATTTATATTACGAATGGTATATACCATAACACTTCATCTCCTAGAACTCCTCAGAAAAATTGTGTTGTTGAAAGAAGAAATAATATTCATCCTGAAATAACAAGTTCCATGTTATGTGATTACTCTATTTCTAAACATTTATTAGAGTAGGCAGTTAGTACTACATGTTATACTACATGAAAAGTTTTAATACAACCTTTCATTAATAAAACATAATATGAGTTGTGTACAGGATGAAAACTAAATGTTTCTTACCTCAGAGTATTTTTGTGGAAAGTATGCATCTTTTATTTGAATGAAAATTTACATAAATTCTCTCCCAAATATGATGACAAAATAATTTTGGGTTGTTCCACTACTTCTATGACATATAGAGTTTTTAAAAGAAGTTATGGTACTATTTAATAATTAGTACATGTTATGTTTCATGAAACCGATCCTTTTATTTTTAAACAAACCCAACCAACATTATCAAATGTGTTTTCAATGAATTATTTTCAACATATGTTAGAAAATTATTCTAATGAGGAAAATACTCAAGATTTTTTTTTGATTTATATATATTGAATGATTTTATACCTTATATGGATTAATATAATTTTCAAAAACCAGGATGTTAGTTTTTTCATAGGAATCATCCAAGTCATAGTATCATTGGTGATTTTGATGAACCTGTTACGACTAGAAGATCTTTATGATTTAAAATTGAGCATCCAAATATCCTGTCCCAATTTCTAATTAAAATACATATGATGATTTAGGTGATAAATAGTGAATAAAATCAATGCAATTTGAACTCAATGAATTCAAGAGGAACAATGTCTTGAACTTGGATGAAAAACCTAAAGAAAATTCTATTATTAGAGTAAAATGTGTTTTTAAAAAAATGGGATGAAAATGGAAATATTATTTTAAATAAAGATAATCTTATTTGTAGATGTTATAATAAAAAAAGTCATAGAATATGATGAAAAATATGTATTGGCAGGATAACATAAATCTATTCGTATTCTACAAGACTTTTTAGAATTAATTAATTTAAAACTATTTCATATGAATGCATTGTGTTTTTTCCTTAAGGGATATGTAAATTACGATGTTTTTGTTAAATAACCACTGGTTTTTATAATATAAACATCCTAAATATGTTTATAAACATACCAATTCTTTATATAGACATAAAAAAGTCCTTATATGTTTGTATGATAGGTCAATATGATTTTTGTTACAAAAAAATTGCAAAGGGAGTTGTGGATCATACTCTATTTATAAATATTTTTAATAAAAATATTATAACAAATCAAATTTATGTTGATGAAAATATATTCATATCAACTCAATAATCATCAAAATATTATTTTTTAGATCTTATAAAATCTGATTTGGAGATGAGTATGATGGGTGAGATAACATTTATTCGTGGTTTTCAAATTTTTCAAAAACCAAAATTTATATATATATCTCAACCTACGTATATAAAATAACTTTTTAAAATTGTCAAATATGACAATAGTAAAAGTATTATTACTCCCACCGGTACCTAAAATACACTCGATCATGTTGAAGCTGGAAAAATAGTTGATATACATACATTAAGTGGTATGATTGGATGTTTTCAATACATTACAATGAGTCGAACATGCATAATACTTTATGAACAAATATGTGAAATATATTAAGAAAATATAATAGAATCACATCATATAGATATAGAAAAAAATTATCTAAAGGAAACTGTGAATTTAAGACTTTTATATTCATCTAGAAATGATTTTGAACTAAAAATTTTGTTCGATGCTGACTTTGGTGGTTATAGAATGAATAGAAAAAAAATACTTCTAGAACATTTCATTTTGTAACAGATTCATTATATTCTTGGTCTGGTTAAAAAAATACTTGGTACCACATTATACTACTGAAGAAGAATTTTTGGTAGTTATAAATTGTTGTGATCTAGTGTTGCAGATGTAACCCACACTCACTGATTATGACATGAGTTTTACAAAAACATAAATATTGTGTGATAACACTAGTTCCATTGCATTAAGTGATAACCCTACACATCACTTATGTCCAAAATACTTTTATTTTAGGCATCAATTTCTTAGGGATCACACAGTTAAAGAAGATATCATTTTATAATTTATCAGAATGAAAGAACAACATGGTAATTTGTTTACAAAACCATTAACGCCTGATAGAATTGAATATATTAAATTGAAACTTCGAATGATTACTATAATGTAATGATTCATATCTACTTCAAATTTACAAATCTTCTTAAATTATGTTACGCCCTTTTATAGAGGGAGTACATATGGATTTTTTTTAAACAATGTCGTTTTCATAAAATTTTATCATATTTAGTTTTTCTAGAATCTTAAAATCTTTAGAATAAACATTCATAAAAGGTTCATCGGATTTAAATATTTTAATAGATTTTTTAGAATCAGGTTTTCCAACAGTATCAATTTCAAAATATTTTATCTGAAGAAAAATTTATATCATATCTAGGCATATCATTCAAAACTATTTTAAATTTGTTTAAACCTCAATAATCAGTTTTCATGATAAATATTTTGTAATCAAAATAATTGTACTAAAATGAAGAAGAATGTTATAATTATACTGAAAAATCATTCCAATTGAAAAAGGTGTTCTTTTTATGTCGTTAATTTTTTCACCATTCAATAACAATTATTATTATTATTATTTACAATTTGTTTATATTCCACAAAAAGAATGTTTTTTTTCAAAAAAAATATATTATTCTTTATGAATTTCATAAAATGTTTTAAAACATCAAGAGTAAATTTTTTCAAAAAAACCAACCTCATATAAATTGAAATTGTTATATTAGAGAAGATTAAATATTAACCGTTTGATCAGATCTAGATGTTGAACCACCACAAGAAATTTCATATATAAAGGGGAACCCCAATGTCCCAAATCAAAACCCAAAACCTCCTCCCCTTGAAGTGTTTCTTAATTCAAAACCCTGTTGTCTGATTCTCAAAATTTCCATAAGTCAAAATGTAAAAATCCCAAACTACATATCAGAACAAGATTTCTATTGAAATGGTCTTAGATTAATGTTTTTTCTTTAGGTAAACGTTTTTCAAGATTTTTTTGATAAGTATGATTCAATTCAAAATAAAATCAAATAATATCAATGATGGTAATATCTTGGTGTCACCAAACTAGATGAGGATCAGTATCTGGTTAGACATGATTTAGTTTTTTAATTTTATAGATCAATGAAATTTGAAGTGGATAATGGACTACAATAGATATCATTATCATTTAATGGTAATAGATTTCAAATTTCATACAGAAATGCTTCAAAATATTTCTTGAAATACCATCGATAGGAGAAGCTATTTTTCCACCTCCTAAGTTACCTAATAATATTGGATTTTTTAATAAGAAGAAAGCTATGAACTCTATGTTTTATCATAAAGAGAAATTGACGAATTTTACTCAACATACAGTAAAAAATTAGACTGGGTCATTTTGGATTTATGGTATTTTGATACAATGAAAAGGATATCGTGACTCTCTGAAATTCCCTGATGTTTTCATTCTGTATTTTTTTTTGATAAGGAAGATGATAAATCTTAAGGGGTATGTCTTCCTCACTATCAGAAAACAAAAATATGGATCTATCAAATCAAATATCATTATATTTCTATAAATCTTATAAAAATCATTTCATAAGTGCATTATTAATTTTAGAAATGAAAAAAAGTTCAAGGCAAAAAAAATGAAAAAATATTCTTATTAGTGATGATACTCTTAAAAGTATAAATCCGGTATTTAATGAAGAATAAAGGGGTTTTTGATACGTATGGTGAATTATATTCGGAAGCTGAAATCTAAGGTAATATATATAAATTATTTCAAATAAAAAAGAAGAATTTGGAGTTGAATGGGAAGGAAAAGAAAAAGAATGTGTAATCTTCTGAATCTCAGAAATCAATGAAAAAAAACTGTATCATATGATGTAGTAGAAGAATGGAGGAAGAATAATTTAGAAAGAAAATTATGAGATCAATAAATTAGTTTAGATCCTATAAAATCATTAACATTAATATTTCAGGGTGTTGATGCATTAAAAAAATAAGAAAAAGAAAATAATAAGAAAAAAAAATCTCATGTTGTAGGAGTTATTGAATGTTTAATAAAAGATGTGGGGGATGTCATGTTTTTTTTACATTTTTTCAGAAAAAATATTGAAAATACATCTAGGTTAAAAAAATTATTTTTTTACCCCTCAAAGGCAGCACCTCGTGTGCCGCCTTTGGGGGTTTTTTCACCCAGGGAAAGGCGGCACATGGTGTGCCGCCTTTTCCCAAAAATAAACAGCAAAGGTGACACACCAAGTGCCGCCTTTGCATTAATATTTTTTTAAATTTTTTTATTTTTATTTTTATTTGTTTTGTTTTGTTATATATATATATATAAATATATATATATATATATGACAAAACTTTTCAGCAGAATGTTTCTGCTATTTCATATCCAGCAGCACTGCCATTACAGCAGTCCGGATTCTGACAGAAACCCTCACCCTGGACTCCCTTTTATAAGGGGGCTTGCCCTGAAAATCATACTGCATTTCTGATGTGGTATTCTGGTTTTTTTTCTGCGTAGTATATTATGTGTTTTTGATGTGGGATTCTGTTTCATGTACGCGACTCTGAAAGACTATAAAACATAAAATATAAGACCAACATAAATGAAACTTTAAACATTTATTACACATATAAGGAAGAGTTGAAAACAAAACAAATTTCATAAAAAATGTTGATACAAATTAATTTGTAAGGTTTCAAAACCAACTACATGAAACTTAAACATATTTCATGTACGTGACTTTGAAAGCTTGTAAAAGATAAAATATTAGACCAATATAAATGAAACTTTAATCATTGATTAAACATATAATAAATAGTTGAAAACAAAAATAATTTCATAAAAAATGTTGACCAAATATAATTTATAAGCTTTCAAAACCATCAACATGAAACATTAAATTGTTTCAAGTTCCCGACTTTGAAAGACTATAAAACATATACTATAAGACCACTACAAATTAAACATTAAACATTGATTAAACATGTAATAAATAGTTGAAAACAAAAAAAACATTCTAAAAAATCACCATAAAAATTAATTTATAATCTTTCAAATCCATCTACTTGAAACTTAAAAATGTTTCAAGCACACGAATTTGAAAGACTATAAA
Source organism: Viscum album (assembly GCA_963277665.1). Lineage (NCBI taxonomy): Eukaryota > Viridiplantae > Streptophyta > Magnoliopsida > Santalales > Viscaceae > Viscum > Viscum album. The sequence continues at coordinate 618,727,077 of OY728167.1, read as the reverse complement.
ACATAAAATATAAGACCAACATAAACGAAACATTAAAAATTGATTAAACATATAAGGAATAGTTGAAAAAACAAAATAATTTCCTAAAAAATATTGATGAAAATTAATATATAAGCTTTCAAAACCACCTACAAGAAACTTAAAAATGTTTTAAGTACATGACTTTTAAATACTATAAAACATAATCTATAAGACCAATATAAATGAAAGTATAAAAATTTATTAAACATATAAAAAATATTTGAAAACAAAAATAATTTCATCAAAATTGTTGATTATAAATAATTTATATGCTTTCAAAAGCACCATCTTCAATCTTAAAAAAGTTTCATGTATGTGAATTTGAAAGACTATAAAATATAAACTATAAAAAGAATATAATTGAAAAATTAATCATTACCTGAAAAAATAAAAAAATATTTGAAAAGAAAAATAATTTCATAAAAAATGTTGTTGGAAAATAATTTATAAGCTTTCAAAACCTTCTACTTGAAACATAAAAATGTTTCCAGTGCGTGACTTTGAAAGACTATAATTATATTATTAATTAACTAATTAATTATTATATAATTAATAGTTATATTAATAATTTACTAAATAATTATAATATAAGTAATAATTATTGAGTAATAATTAATAATTATTATATAAGTAATAATTATTGAGTAATAAAATATAACACCAATATAAATGAAACTTTAAACATTGATTAAACCTATAAGAAATAATTGAAAACAAAAGGAATATCATAAAAAATGTTGATGAAAAATATTTTATAATAATTATATTACTAATTAACGATTATATAATGAATAATTATATTACTAATTAACAAATTAATTATTAACTATTTATTAAATTTTTAATCAATGTTTTAGGTTTCAATTATATTACTAATATATTTTATGTTTTATATTCTTTCAAATTCGCATACTTGAAACAGTTTAAGATTCAAGTAGACGGTTTTAAAAGATTATAAATTATTTTTCATCGACATTTTTTAGGAATTTATTTTTATTTTCAACTATTTCTTATATGTTTAATCATTGTTTAATGTTTCATTTATATTGGTCTTATAATTTATATTTTATAGTTTTTCAAAGGCATGTACTTGAATCATTTTTCAATTTCAAGTAATAGGTTTTGAAAGAATATAAATTATTTTTCATGGATATTTTTTACAGTTTTTTTGTTTTCAACTATTTATTATATGTTTAATAAATGTTTATTGTTTCATTTATTTTGGTCTTATAGTTTATATTTTATTGAATTTCAAATTCACGTACTTGAAATATGTTTAAGTTTCATGTTGGTGGTTTTGAAAGCTTGTATATTTTTTTATCAACATTTTCTATGAAATTAATTATGTTTTTAACTATTTATTGTATTTTTAATCAGTTTTTAAGGATTCATTTATATTGGTCTTATAGTTTATATTTTATAGGCTTTTAATGTCACGTACTTGAAATATGTTTAAGTCTCAAGTAGGTGGTTTTGAAAGATTATAAATTAATACGTATCAACATTTTTTATGAAATTATTTTTTTTTCAACTATTTTGTAAAGGTTTAATTAGTGTTTAAAGTTTCATTTATATTGGTCTTATAGTTTATGTTTTATAGTCTTTCAAAGTCGCATACTTGAAACAGAATCACAAATCGGGACCACAGAATGTACTGCGCAGGAAAAGGAGAACCAGAATCCCACACCGGAAATGCAGTATGGTTTTCAGGGCAAACCCCCTTATAAAAGGGAATCTTGGGTGAGGGTATGAGTCAGAATCCAGACTGCTGTAATGTAACAGCCCGAGATTTTATGAAAAATAATCTTTTTAATTTTATTAATGTCTTGTGTTGTACGCTACACCAAAAGGAGCTTTCATAACACGCATCCTTGACTTGCCTTTCATTACACGCATTCGCAACCTTCCTCGATAGCGTGTGTAGTACGTAATACTGAGTTTCACTAAACAACGATATGCTATTAAAATATTATTATAACTAGCCATTATGAATAGTAATAACCACCTTTTAAAATTTTAGAAATTTTAGCTCTCAAAATGGACTTCATTTTTGGATTCGAAGTATCGAATTTAGCCTAAGGTGAAATTTTGGTACTTTTCGGACAACTTTCATATTCTGATGAATAATGAAAATTACTAAATTATAATTAAAAACAATTTTTTTAATCGAAATAATTAATAGTGATAAATTATTAATTTGAGTGGGTTTAAAGTATATTTAGAATATAGTTTTACAATTTAATACAATGTTGGTCATTGGATGTAATTTCACATTTAAACTAGACATAAACAAGTGTCAATGTTTTGATAGATATTGTTTCTTAAAAACACGCTCTTTGTTTTAACAGCGGGATTTAATTATAAAATTAATTAATGAAACTTCTATGATATAAATTTGGTAAAATAGACTTCATTTTTGAATTCGGAATATGATATATAGCTTAGGATGAAATTTTGGCATTGTTCTGAAAAACATCAATTTTTGATGAATAGTGAAACTACTAAGTGGTAGTTAAAAAAATTAATTTCTTCATAAATCTTATTTTTACCACTTCTGTGAATGGAATTTTAAAAATCCGAGAGACACGGTTGATGTCAGTAAGTAAAATGTGGTTCAATGAGATGAAAATAATTTTTGGTGAATAGTAACTTTTTACTTTTTTTTACCGCGGTTAATAGTAAATAGGGTAACTAAGGGTAAATATGATATTACTATTACCCTAACACATGTACGAATTCTATTGGATAAGTTTAATTAGACCAAAAACAAACTTAGGAATAAAATATGATCATTTAGGCCCACTTGGATTAGATTAGGACATTTATTATTCATTTATTTAAAGAAGGGTTAAAATAGTTAAAATCAAAGTTTAATAAGTAAATCATTTTTAATATGGGGTTATTCATAAGATAAATTCTACTATAAATATTCACTATAAAGATAAAAATATTTCCTACATAATGGTATTTTATTTGTAATTTTTAGACATTAAATAATTTAATTTATTTATGACACAATGATGATGCAGTAATTATCTTATTAATGAAATATTGACATAATTGATGTTATAAACACAACAATAAATGTAATTTGAGACTTTTTATGCATTCCACTAATTTTCTAGGTTACTATGATATATTAGTGTTTATTTAATCAACTTGGTTCGAACATATAATTCTGTTATGACTTTCACAAAAATCATGTATCAAATAGTGTCAAAATTGACACAAAATAGTTTTTAAATCAAATATTATATTATTAATTGTTATTTTATTCCTAAAAATCTAAGGTTCGGCCAAATGACTTAGATAAGGATATATGTATTAATAATATACAATTTGGGGTTCGTTTGGCATGTTATAGTAAGTGTATTAACCATATATTGAAAGAAAACAAAAATACACGTTAAAAGTTAAATTATTTAACTTAGAGTTAAATCTAATTGATAAGGTTAAAATAATACCCTAAACTTGTCTAAATCCTATTTGAGGATATTATTTCGACCCATACCCACATTAGCTTCGAAATAAGACCCTTTGGAACCATTATAAACCGATTTTGACTATAATATAAAATAATATTTTGAGATATTCCTAAGGTGCCCCTCTCCTCCCTTATAAAAGGACACCTCCTCCCCCTCCTCCTCACACCAATTTGAGCACTCAAGCTCGGCCAACCCCTGCCAAAATCTCTTCTACACTTCCATAGAAACATCCTAGAGGTTCTGGTCTTCCTCAAAGACCAATTTTAGTGCCCTAAGAGGAGGTCTCAAAGAGGCGCTTCAAAGAAGAGGTAATTACCGTTACCAATTCTTTCATCTTTATTTTTTCTTCCACTTATTCTTCTTAGGTTGTTTCATTATGAAGTAATAACATCAGTATCACTCATACACTGATATGTTATTATAAGTATGAAACAACCCTATTTCACCATCTATCCATCCTACGGAAAAAGAAATCATCGCGCGTGCGTACGTACGGAATACCGTCTCCACGCCGTGGTGTAATCTATTTTCCACCACCACCTTACATGGATGGGTATAATGGTGTAAATAATAACTATACATAGTTATTACAACATCATATTGATTCTGATATATTGTATAATCCACGCCAATTCAATTCAATATTTATGGAAATGATATCATCGCTCGTGCGTACGTATGGAATACCGTCTCCACGACGCGATGAGATTCATTCTCCATGTTAACCATTTAAGAATGATTATAAAGTTTATATAAGAAATAATAATGAAATATATGAAATTATAAAGATACTGGATTTATGTATATATATATATATGTATGTCATCTACTAACTTCCATTCAAGACAATAAGAAAAGGAAAACAGCGTTCATGCGTACGCACGGACTACCGTCTCCATGAACGGCGTTTTTCATTTCATTTATCTATCTATTATATATATATATATACTGAATATATATGATATATAAATCATATTTTATATTCTGGAAGTAAGTAAATCATGATATAAGTAATAATAATGTCAAGAACAACAAGTCAAAACACCTACGATAAATGAAACGATTTTACCCAAAACGCTTCTTTAACATGGAATTTACAAAAGAACAGGTAATATAATGTCATAAGTGAACCATATATGATATCATAACAATGAATATGATTCTCTAATAAGTCAATTACATTATTTAAATCATTATACAGGAGGTTCAGACACATACGAAGCAAATCGGACCTAAGGTAAGGGAAATATCACAATCTCACTTTTATCCGAGATTGTTTTTACTTTGGTAATTACTGGGGTGTATTTTATCATCAACATCCATGTTTCCTCAATATGTAATATTATTTACATACAACTACAATTGTTTAAATTCAATTTTACCCTTCGGTGATTTTTTAGTAAAAAATATGAAAGGAATCTTTTTACGTTTTTCATACGAGGTGCTTTTTTTTGACTTTACCGACAAAAGTACGAATAATGTTTTTTTAACTTATACGGCATGAATGGATTTCTAAAAAAATTATTTCCAAGAAGCCTCCATTACAAGTATTCAAGTTTATTTTTAATCAACTTCTTTTAGTTTAAAATTGTATGACATATTAAGAAAGGAAAAGTGTTTTGAATTAGAAAGGATATTTTCCTCAAGAATGAAGTTCAAGTATTTTATCAAAATTATTTTCCATCTAAGATAACAAAAGGGTTCTGTTTTTATCCCTATTGTTACATGGATTTGATTATGTTGTGATGGAAACATTTTTATGAATTCCTTTATCTTATATGAATTGTTTTATGATTTCATGTTGTTTAAGAATCCCATTTTTATTACATGGGTTATGCGATGATGTATGATTTATGATTATGTGGAACACATAATAAAGGATTCATTATAAGATGGGTGGGACCTATATCTCCCTCCAATGAATTGGGTAAAGATTTTATATCTCATGAGATAGACATGGCCGGAATGGTAGGTTATACAGGTTCAGTGAAACAGGACTGAAATGAGGGTTACTCGATTCAGAAAGGGACTTTGTCCACTAAGATAGTCTTGGCAATGAGTCTTGACTAACAAGAAATGATTCTCTATGATTATGTGTGAATGCCACAAAGTTTAATGTTTTAAGTTATGATTATTGTGATTATATTTCACTACAATGATTTATCCCATGTTATGAAATTATGCACTCTTTTGCATGTTATGATTTCCAAAATGTTATGTTCTTATGAATACGATGTGATTGATATTTCTTTTGTTTACCCTTACTGAGCATTTGAGCTCACCCATTTATGTTTTCTTTTCCCCAGGATATAAAGAAAGGTTTTAGATAAAAAAAGGAATATCTTTATGGGAGATGTTGAAGATCTTTTACCACGATTAGAAGATTTTATTCTGAGTTTCCAAAGACACTAAACTTTTACGATCCTTGTGTGTGTGTTTTTGTTATAAGTATTCTTTAAAAGTAATGTAATGTTCATGTACGTCAAGCTTCGGGTCTCTACAGTTGGTATCAGAGGAAAGGTTTAGTCAACCTTTGGAAACTAGGATGCGAGAACTTTAGTGAGATCCCTAGAGATATTTATAAGGTATGTCTAGGGATGTCCCTAAGGTTAAGTATACGTATAGGTTATAATACTAGAATTACGCTAACGATCATAGAATTAAACCTAAGATGTTAGATATTGAGGATACCCCCCCTTTATTATGTTGTTTTCTCTAGCATGATTTTTGCCTCTCACAATATTCTTTTTGTGTTTTAGTTAATGGAGGGAACCCGAAGGAATTCGGTTAACATTGAATCCAATGGACAAATTGGTGACTATGAGCAACAAAATTGTGTAATTCCTAGAGATAAAGATATTGTGATTATGCCGAATCAGTCATCGCGATATATGATTAACAAGGTGAAATTTAGTGGTATTCCTAATTCATCAAAGAAGAGGAAGATAAACTATTATGCATGTTTGCATGTTGAGGAGCATAAAGAAAGGAAGATTGAGATTTCCAAAGAAGGGAAGAAGAACCTTGAGGAATACCTCAAATAGAGGGACCGATGTTATCTGTGTGGAGAAAAGGGTCATAGAGTGACAGACTGTTATGGAGTTCAATGTCTTATTTGTGGAAAACATGGGCATTACCCAACTCAATGACCTGACCTAAAAAGTTACTTCTAAATAAAGGAATGACTTCTTCCAGGACAATCATTGAAGTGGATGGACTGAAGTGTTTATGTATTGGTATTCAGGAATAATTTTGTTGAGGTACTTTTATGGTGTATTGAAATATTTATGTATTGGTCTATTGTGGTTTTCAATAATTTTAAGGTACCGGTAACCATGATAAGTGATTCAAATATTTTGGAAGGTGGATGATATGCGCATAATGAAGGGATAAGGAGGAAATGAAATGTTTGACAGTATTCATGAGCTCATGATTGATATAAGGACTAAGTGATATCATGGTTTGAGCATATAGAATTTTGAGGATTTTGGTATGTGGAAAGTGTTAACTTTTAACTGCAATCATGTTTTCACTAAGGTTCAATGGGTATTCAAGAAAATACTTGATTAAGGCCTTTGAATGTTTGGAATGTGACCAACAAGACATATCTTATGATATATGGGGATCAACAATGGTATTAAATCTCTGGTAATCGTTTTGACTATGTTATGAGAGTGGACTGCAGTATTATGGATAAGCCTAAAGATTGGAATGGATTATGTTGGACATAAGATAGTATTGTTTAAGGATAGAAGATTTTTGATATTTTTGATGGGATGTTATAGTAATATAGTTTTAGAAAATGGACAACTTGCAGGACGGGCGACGACCCATCGCGTCGGACAAGGCTATGGGAATCGAACCCACAACCGAAGTGCGACTGGCCTTTATCGCCTACCACTGACCTACAGGAAGTCCCTGTTTAGTAGAAACTAGTTTTATTTTATTAAGCAGTACAATATATGAAGTATAAGCCCATTTTAGGAACCATATATGATTAATCTCACTATAGATCGACTTATGTATATAATTTTTGCTAACCTTTTGTTTGAGACAGATGGAATGACCCGTCATTCTATCACATGATCTGCTAACACTTCACGAATAACAAATTCAACTTCATTTATTTAAGAGATGAAGTGGAAATTGTTCAAGGCACGAACAACAGTGAGATTGTACCAAAATAAAGTAAGTATTTATTCTAATTCAAATTCTTTAACATTAGGGAAACGATCTTGAAAACCAAAAATATTGTCCTAGTGATCTTATATCTGATGAATCAGATGGTACCTTAGATCGTCACAAATTTATGGCTTTGTGATTGCTGGATTTTCCATAGCCATGTTCTCTACCACTCTCAATCAGAACATGATGGTTAGATTTCTCTTCCATATCCATATTTTCACCTATGTGGAAACCCAGTGATTAGTTTATTTGGGTAACCGTTACGTTTCATACTTTTGTTTTTAAAGATTGGTTTTGATATTCCTTTTTAAGATGTGGGTTTCTATTAAAGAATCTTTTGAATAGTAAAGAATTTATAACCCCGACGAATTTCGAGGGCGAAATTCATTTTAAGGGGGGTAGAATGTAACAGCCCGAGATTTTATGAAAAATAATCTTTTTAATTTTATTAATGTCTTGTGTTGTACGCTACACCAAAAGGAGCTTTCAAAACACGCATCCTTTACTTGCCTTTCATTACACTCATTCGAAACCTTCCTCGATAGCGTGTGTAGTACGCAATACTGAGTTTCACTAAACAACGATATGCTATTAAAATATTATTATAACTAGACGTTATGAATAGTAATAACCACCTTTTAAAATTTTAGAAATTTTATCTCTCAAAATGGACGTCATTTTTGGATTCGGAGTATCGAATTTAGCCTAAGGTGAAATTTTGGTACTTTTCAAACAACTTTCATATTCTGATGAATAATGAAAATTACTAAATTATAATTAAATTTTTTTTTAATCGAAATAATTAATAGTGATAAATTATTAATTTGAGTGGTTTTAAATTATATTTAGAATATACTTTTACAATTTAATACAATGTTGGTCATTGGATGTAATTTCACATTTAAACTAGACATAAACAAGTGTCAATCTTTTGATAGATATTGTTTCTTAAAAACACGCTCTTTGTTTTAACAGCGGGATTTAATTATAAAATTAATTAATGCAACTTATATGATATGAATTTGGTAAACTAGACTTCATTTTTGAATTCGGAATATGAAATATAGCTTAGGATGAAATTTTGGCATTGTTCTGAAAAACATCAATTTTTGATGAATAGTGAAACTACTATGTGGTAGTTAAAAAAATTAATTTCATCATAAATCTTAATTTTACCGCTTCTGTGAATGGAATTTCAAAAATCCGAGAGACACGGTTGATGTCAGTAACTAAAATGTGGTTCAATGAGATGAAAATAATTTTTTGTGAATAGTAACTTTTTACTTTTTTTTACCGCGGTTAATAGTAAATAGGGTAACTAAGGGTAAATATGATATTAATATTACCCTAACACATGTCCTAATTCTATTGGATAAGTTTAATTCGACCAAAAACAAACTTAGGACTAAAATATGATCATTTAGGCCCACTTGGATTAGATTAGGACATTAATTATTCATTTATTTAAAGAAGGGTTAAAATAGATAAAATCAAAGTTTAATAAGTAAATCATTTTTAATATGGGTTTATACATAAGATAAATTCGACTATAAATATTAATTAGAAAGATAAAACTATTTCCTACATAATGGTATTTTATTTGTAATTTTTAGACATTAAATAATTTAATTTATTTATGACACAATGATGATGTAGTAATTATCTTATTAATGAAATATTGACATAATTGATGTTATAACACCAAAATAAATGTAATTTGAGACTTTTTATGAATTCCACTAATTTTCTAGGTTACTATGATATATTAGTGTGGATTTAATCAACTTGGTTCGAATATATAATTCTGTTATGACTTTCACAAAAATCATGTATCAAATAGTGTCAAAATTGACACAAAATAGTTTTTAAATCAAATATTATATTATTAATTGTTATTTTATTCCTAAAAATCTAAGGTTCGGCCAAATTACATAGATAAGGATATATTTATTAATAATATACAATTTGGGGTTCGTTTGGCATGTTATAGTAAGTGTATTAACCATATAGTGAAAGAAAACAAAAATACACGGTAAAAGTTAAATTATTTAACTTAGAGTTAAATCTAATTGATAAGGTAAAAATAATACCCTAAACTTGTCTAAATCATATTCGAGGATAGGATTTAGACCCATCCCCACTTTAGCTTCGAAATAAGACCCTTTGGAACCATTATAAACCGATTTGGACTTTAATATAAAATAATATTTTGAGATATTCCTAAGGTGCCCCTCTCCTCCCTTATAAAAGGAAACCTACTCCCCCTCCTCCTCACACCAATTTGAGCACTCAAGCTCGGCCAAACCCTGCCAAAATCTCTTCTACACTTCCCTAGAAACATCCTAGAGGTTCTGGTCTTCCTCAAAGACCAATTTTAGTACCCTAAGAGGAGGTCTCAAAGAGGCGCTTCAAAGAAGAGGTAATTACCGTTACCAATTCTTTCATCTTTATTTCTTCTTCCACTTCTTTTCTTAGGTTGTTTCATTATGAAGTAATAACATCAGTATCACTCATATACCGATATGTTATTATAAGTATGAAACAACCCTATTTCACCATCTATCCATCCTACGGAAAAAGAAATCATCGCGCGTGCGTACGTACGGAATACCGTCTCCACGCCGTGGTGTAATCTATTTTCCACCACCACCTTACATGGATGGGTATAATGGTGTAAAGAATAACTATACATAGTTATTACAACATCATGTTATTTTCTGATATATTGTATAATCCACTCCAATTCAATTCAATATTTATGGAAATGATATCATCGCTCGTGCGTACGTACGGAATACCGTCTCCACGACGCGATTAGATTCATTCTCCATGTTAAGCATTTAAGAATGATTATAAAGTATATATAAGAACTAATAATGAAATATATGACATTATAAAGCTACTGGATTTATTTATATATATATATGTATGTCATCTACTTCCATTCAATACAATAAGGAGAGGAAAGCAGCGTCCATGCGTACGCACGGACTACCGTCTCCATGAACGGTGTTTTTCATTTCATTTATCTATCTATTATATATATATATATACTGAATATATATGATATATAAATCATATTTTATATTCTGGAAGTAAGTAAATCATGATATAAGTAATAATAATGTCAAGAACAACAAGTCAAAACACCTACGATAAATGAAACGTTTTTACCCAAAACGCTTCTTTAACATGGAATTTACAAAAGAATGGGTAATATAATGTCATAAGTGAACCATATATGATATCATAACAATGAATATGATTCTATAATAAGTCAATGACATTATTTAAATCATTATACAGGAGGTTCAGACACATACGAAGCAAATCGTACCTAAGGTAAGGGAAATATCACAATCTCACTTTTATCCGAGATTGTTTTTACTTTGGTATTTACTGGGGTGTATTTTATCATCAACATACATGTTTCCTCAATATGTAATATTATTTCAATACAACTACAATTGTTTAAATCCAATTTTACCCTTCGGTGATTTTTTAGTAAAAAATATGAAAGGAATCTTTTGACGTTTTTCATACGAGGTGCTTTTTTTGACTTTTCCGACACAAGTACGAAGAATGTTTTTTTTAACTTATACGACATGAATGGATTTCTAAAAAAATTATTTCCAAGAAGCCTCCATTACAAGTATTCAAGTTTATTTTTAATCAACTTCTTTTAGTTTAAAATTGTATGACATATTAAGAAAGGAAAAGTGTTTTGAAGTAGAAAGGATATTTTCCTCAAGAATGAAGTTCAAGTATTTTATCAAAATTATTTTCCATCTAAGATAACAAAAGGGTTCTGTTTTTATCCCTATTGTTACATGGATTTGATTATGTTGTGATGGAAACATTTTTATGAATTCCTTTATCTTATATGAATTGTTTTATGATGTCATGTTGTTTAAGAATCCCATTTTTATTACATGGGTTATGCGATGATGTATGATTTATGATTATGTGGCACACATAATAAAGGATTCATTATAAGATGGGTGGTACCTATATCTCCCTCCAATGCATTGGGTAAAGATTTTATATCTCATGAGATAGACATGGCCGGAATGGTATGTTATACCGGTTCAGTGAAACAGGACTGAAACGAGGGTTACTCGATTCAGAAAGGGACTTTGTCCACTAAGATAGTCTTGGCAATGAGTCTTGACTAACAATAAATGATTCTCTATGATTATGTGTGAATGCCACAAAGTTTCATGTTTTAAGTTATGATTATTGTGATTATATTTCACTACAATGATTTATCCCATGTTATGAAATTATGCACTCTTTTGCATGTTATGATTTCCAAAATGTTATGTTCTTATTAATACGATGTGATTGATATTTCTTTTGTTTACCCTTACTGAGAATTTGAGCTCACCCATTTATGTTTTCTTTTCCCCGGGATATAAAGAAAGGTTTTAGGTAAAAAAAAGGAAGATCTTTATGGGAGATGTTGAAGATCTTTCACCACGATTAGAAGATTTTTTTCTGAGTTTCCAAAGACAATAAACTATTACGATCCTTGTGTGTGTGTTTTTGTTATAAGTATTCCGAAAAAGTAATGTAATGTTCATGTACGTCAAGCTTCGGGTCTCTACATGTAATGGCAGAACCACTGGATATTAAATAGGAGAAAAATTCAGCTAAAAAGTTTATATATATATATATATAACAATACAAAACAAAATAAAAATAAAAAATATTTATGCAAAGGAGACACCTGGTGTGCCACCTTTGCAGTTAATTTTTCGGCAAAGGTGGAACACCATGTGCCACCTTGCCTTGGGTGGAAAACCCCCCAAAGGCGGCACACCAGGTGCCGCCTTTGGGAGGTAAAAAAGTAATTTTTTTTCCCATGGTTGTATTTTAAAAAATATTTTTTTGAAAAAATGTAAAAAAAAACCTCGGGGGATGTCTCCTCTAATATTTCATTTACATCCGAACAGATAGTTCTTGGTTATAGATTATCTTTTCCAGAAACTTATTTGGTTGGTGCTAAAGTTCCCCCTATCCACAGTCAATGGAAAATATACTGTAAATGAAGTGGTACCAGCTGGTAATGATGATTTAAGATATAAAGTAAAACATTGAGAAGATTTTTTTTGTTTCCATGTGATAAACTAATAATAGAATAGTTTTTTTAGAATGAAAAAGTTATTTACATGATAAATAAGGTGAGGAGGAAGAAGTAGAATATGAAGTATATGAATGTAAAATTATAAAATTTAACTGAAAGGATAAAGGCGATAAAAAATAAAATAAATAAAAATTAGAAGAATCCCAATCCAAAAATATATCATGAAGAATGCCTCAAGAATATTCAATAAAATTGCTTTTATTTAGAATCCAAAATAAAAAATTCTGATAATCCTGAGATGGATAAATCCCAATCTATTCATGAAGACGAATCATATCAAATGAAATATGACAGAGATAATAATTAAAATATAGAATCAAATAGAAATTAATATGATAAGTTAAATATTGATGATGATGATGATATCATTCAAATTTCTTATGGAAAACATATTTGAGAAAAATTTTGGAAATAATTGTTGAAGGTAGATAATGAAGGAAAGGAAAAAAAACTCAAACTGAATCTAGAAAATAAGTCTCTAAAAACTCTCACAAGACACCTTCTTTAGAAAAATATTTTTATATTGTTCAAAAATTGAAAATAATTGAATGAAATATTCCATATTTTCTAACTCATGAGCCCCAGTTCTAGTTGAGTCATTATTCTATTAATAAAAAATATGATTCCATTTTTAATTTTATAGAAATGGTAATCAGACTTGAAAAAGATTTCAAAACTCATCAAAAAAATTACGATATCCATATAAATTCATGTAGAGAAGTGATGTACTGGTATCATAAAGATAATAATGATCTCAAAATTTATGATGAGAATTTATATTATATAAAAAAATATTTGAATGAGTCAACATAGTCCATCAGATGGTTATTCGAAAACATGGCAGATAATGTGGTTATTTTGGATAAGTTCAAAAACTCAACAAATATCTGGTATCATGAAGTGAAATAAATTTATGGGAATTTAAAATATATTGGTACAAAAATTTCAAGGCATAAAAACTGAAGAGTCAAAATTAAATGTTTGAAAAGTTATAATAATGAAATGTATAATGAGATTTGGGTTCAATATGAAAAGATGTAGATTCAAGAAGAATGAAATCATGCTCAAGTTAAAATAATTGCAATGATATAGGTTAATAGATTGGAGTTCCTGATGTTAAACACCATTTCAAAATCAATGAAAAAAAATATTAATTTTATTGAACCCTTATTGTATTTTTTCAGTTGGAAGATTTTTTATCTGATTAGATGTATTCAATATATCTCTAAATCAAATACAATTATCTAAATGTTTTACCAATTTCTATTGGTTTAATAATGTTTCATAATATTTTTGAACGATTAAATATTTCCATATATTTATTGAAAATATTTCTTCTCTAACCCTTTTCAATTATTTCAATACATTCCCTATTCCTTTTCAAAAATCAAAAAGGGTGAAAATTTTATAGAAAGTGGGAGATGTTTTAATTAAGGGGGAGAATACGATCCTCAGGGGGATCTTTTAACCAAATTATAGATAGTTGTATTAACCATTTTTTAGAGGAATTATAAACTCAAGGCGATATAAGAATTGATAACTAATTTTGAGTATGATGTTATTTAAAGAATAATGGAGTAATGTTTCTCAATGTTATTTTAATAAGTATTATGGTATGTGCATTCCAAATAGGTGAGATTTTTTAGGAAAAGTTTTTTCTTATGAATTTTACATTCCTTTAGTTTTAAAAATCACAAACTCTTCCTTAAAAAATGATTTAAAATTTTGTATGTCTGAATAGTTGTTAATTTTTTTTATAGAAAATATAGATTTTTACCATACATAAATATAGTTCTAATGTAATCCGGAATTTAAATTATCTTTCCCCATTATGATTATCGTAATGAATATGGAACTAAAAATAATCATATTTATCTTTATCAAATCAGTTTTATGAGATTTTGTCTTGTCTTTCAAACTAAAAATGTACTTTAAATGGATTTATATTTGAAGTGATAAACATATGATCGACATTCATAAAAATAAACATAATGATATTTGTAAAGATATCCCTCAGAATGGATTAAGATTAAATTCTTGATACGAAAACGATTTTTATCATATTGGAACATTTTTTTCATTTTCACAGTGATGGTGTATTATAAACCAATGTCTGACATTTTATTATAATATGTCCATTGATATTATATCATTCTATGTCATTACAATAAACTCAGATAAAATATGATCACAAGAAAAAATATGACGATTGGAAGAGTTTCCAAAAAATAAACCATCATTTGAAGATTTTAAAGTCGTTGATTCCATTTTCACACTCAATTTTTATAAAGTATAAAATCCATGAATATAATATTATTATTCACTTGTATTTATTTTGAGAGATTCTTTATTAAGGAAACATTATTAGTTCGACTCCGAATGAAATCGTTTTTTATCTCTTTGTGTGTTTGATTGTGTTAATATTGTCTAGTGATTCCATGTATTGGAAGATAAAGATAGTGATAATAATATTGATAGAGGGAACATGGGGATAGCGTTAGAGAATCTAATCCATCAGATTGAGGGCTTCTGAGGATACATAGACAAAAAATTCAAACATCATATTGAGGGATTTCCTGGTTAGGGAAGACAAACATTCATGTAGGTATAAAATAAGGGATACCTTCCACCAAGGTTTATTGCTAAATTACTGATAAGGTTAAAATTGATTTATTTCCTTTTAAAATATATTTCAATCTTATATTGTTTTTTACATATAATTGTTTCTTAAAAGACATTTATTTAGGCTATTCATATTTGTTATTAGTTTATCATAATGACTCTGAATACAATATACACAATTGTTTAAATAATTAGATTTATTCTGAATCTTAAATAGATATAATTTTTATATAAATTCTGAATAAAATCCATTGTATCAGAAATAATGTTACCCACAATGAATATGATATAATTATATTCATTGTAATTGAAATTATTTTACTTGTATTTTTTTATAACCAATCCGATTATAATACTTTGATATAATTGGAACGTGGTCCAAATATGAATTCAATTATTTAACATAAGAGTTTTATGAATTGTTTTAGTTTAGAATATTTTAAACTAATGTTATTACCACTACAACTCACCCCCTATTTTTTAGTCTATCTATGATAGACTCTCTCAATCATAATAAATAAACTTCTTATATACTAATACGAAAATGACTAATATCATATATAATTTTTCAAAAATTTCATTACATTCTTCTAATCATATGAACATTCCCACCTTATGAGTAAACATGTATAATTTGTTTGGAAACTGGGAATTTTTTTGAAAAAATTATTCATATTGACATTAATATATAAAGAAACTCATTACCATAGTTATTTTCAATGGTGCCTAAAATTAATTAATTTCCCTTGTCTTTGAAGGATCTACAAGAATTAAATCGATATAGACAACATATCATTCAAAAGAAGCATCGTGAAGAAAAAATTAATTCTTATTATATTTATTATATAGCTAAATTCTTTAAATTGTATCAATATTGTTTCTCAAATAATATTCTCTCTCATAATTGTTTTTATAGTGTACCAAGATATCACCAACAAATATAAATATGAAATAATGTTGATTATAGATGTATAATATTTTTAGCAATTCAATAAAAATAATTTTGTTCAATGGGTTATCATAAGAAAATTACTATATACTCAGAGTGAAAAAATATCATATGATTTTTTTGAATAACATAAATCATTAATAGAAATTTATAATAACTTAAAAAGACATCAATATTATAAAAACAATTAACGCATAGAATATGATCAATCAAGTTATCAATTCAAGGTAATTGATACTTATTCTTTATATTAATTGAAATTTTTTTCCATGTAATGGTTGAAAAACCTCATTGACCTATCCTTATTCATATCCAAATGAACATGGCATCTTCAAGATGAGACACTACGTTTAATATATCACTTAATAAAAAAAAATATTTGTTTCTTTAGTTCAACTACTACCATTATCACCATTTTTTAAGTATTCCTAGACATCAATTTTTCATTAGGGATGAGTTAAACATAAATATAAACTTTTCACTTTGTCGGATTTTGATGTAAATCTTCACTAAACACATCAATATATTCCAGCACAATAGGCACATATTCTATTCTATGGTTTCATTTCCCATACATAGGTTTTCTATGTTAGTCTTCCCCGATAATTTCATTAATGTGCAATACAAGGGGATAATCTAGAAATAAATCTTATTTTGTTGTCTACCCTCTAAAACCAATGGATTCTACATCCCCTTTATGATTCATTATCTACTTATCAAGGGAATATATTTTTTTCGTTATTCATTGAAACCCAATCCATACCAAGGAATATCCCAATGTCAATCATAAGCGTCATAAAAAATTTTGATATTATGGGAAGTCTATATATTATAAGAGAAATTGACTAAAATATACTCATTTTAAGATGATTTCCACCATGTGTCATCATTGACATCTCCCTTAAAATGGATATTGGGGATTGTATTCTTTTTTTGGAAACCATGGATGATATAAAAGAGTATGAATATCCAAGTTCAAATAAATCAATAAATAACTTTGAGTTTATGATCAATGAATTTTCCACTACGTATTTAAGAACATAAACATCAGTTATTGTAATTTCATAAGATTTTCCACCCCATAATGTCCCCTTATGATTTTGGTTAACCTATTTTATGAGCTATTTTTTCAAATATGACCTCATATCATTATAGATTATAAAATTTATATGTGTTATTTAATTATTTTTTATGAATTCTTGATCCATGTATCCCTTAACTCTACTCAGGAAACAATATTTATATCCAAGTATTCATTCACTAGGATGTTTCTTTTCACAATTATCACATCATAGAAACCTGATATTTCATTTCCCTTTGTTTGAAACATTCCATTTTCCTTGTTTTTCAGAAGAAGTAATTTTTTCATCATATCCCATAAATATATAAGAGCTAGAAACGTTTTTCTCTACATTAATGGAATAAGATATTATGTCATCATAAATTGAAAACATATGGGAGACCAAATCCCTTTGTAGGTTCAAATTAAGTCAATCAAGGAAACAATAATCAAAACTTTACATGATACCTATATATATTTTTCGACCATGTTGATATTATGTATCATGCATCGTATTCAAAAACAAATTATTATTAATTCTAAAATAATTTGAGTAACATGATGTTCAATTAAACATTTTCCCTTGAGGAAAATATCTGTTAAAGAATATAACATTATTGTTCTTTGTAACATAAATTATATTAATTCCTCTTCTTCATTATTTGAGAACATTATCCACTATTGATCACCATATCCCTTAAAATAATATTCTATTATAATAGTTTTTTCATTTTCATTAAATCCATGATTCAGGAATTTAATTTTTTGTGATTCAATATATTGATCTGCTACCAATGGATATATACATCCATTAAACGATGGAGTAATCAATCATATTTTGTGTTCCAACATTGGTGCATCGTGTCTTGGAACAATAAGTTTCTTTATACCAGTAAGGTTATTATTAGTAACTTTTCATAGCTTCTCCAATATGGACATTGTCTCCTTACCTCCCATATCAATTTAATTTTATTAATCATAAGGTAAATCACTACATCAACCTCAGTTGTTTTTATGATTTCACTCCCTTATATTAAAAACCCTATCTGAATAATGATACAGACATATATATCTCTTTTCATCATGAATAATGTGTCAATAAATAAAAATATATATAAAGTTAAATATTCTAAAATTTCAATGACATTATAAAAAATTTTGTTTTATATATTTTAAAAAACTCAATCCCCACGATTCATACTAATCATTCTTCAACGCCATTTTTTATAAACATAAACCTAGTAACCCTGAGACAATATTTCCATTAATTAAGTAACATAATATATAAGGGGTCACGTAAAAAAGGATATATTGGTCTTATAATCTTTCAAGATAATATACATATTATAATTCTATATTAAATTATAAATAAATAAAATACACCACGAAAAACAATCTTGTATCTTTTAAAACCATTAAAATATTCCATATTCATTCCTTCATAAAGGGAAAAATGAAAAGAGTGAGTTTAGATAAATAATATGGGTTATGTATAGTGAAAGCTATTATGAATAAATAATGAATAATCATTATTGTTGGGACAATTATAAAAATAGATTGCACAAAGTTAAAAAATTATTTTGAAAATTTATCTATTGATAATATAAATAGAGAAATCACTAGGACAATAATAAAAGTATTGTAAATGAATGAAATGAATAATCATATCCATTAATGAACTTACCATTAATCCCACATGCCATGATTTCATGAATATTGACATCATGGTTTCAAGACATGAAATTTTAATGAATCAGTATGAATACACAAAATACCCAACTAATATGGCTGTGTTTTTTTCTCACGATGTCCTCAATGCATTGAGTGAATATCAATAAATTGGACCCACCCATCACATAAATACATAAAATGACTTCCCCATAAATTAAATCTTCAATATAATAAATAATAAATATACCTTATCAATAAAAAAATATCATTATTGAATCAATAACATGGACTATAAATATTTCCCCAGTAAGTGAACTACCTTTGTTAATATGTTTACTTGAGAGAGCATCATATATATAAATTTTATATGTATAGGATAATATTAATTAATTATAAATGATACAAAATATATCCATGATATTAAAAATATTATTATAGAGTGGAAAATAATTTTAAAATAATCATAAATTTTGATTTAGAACACAATATCAAAAAATTGAATGGATTGAGAATAATGATAATGTATAAAATATTGGATAAAAAATTCTATATGAAATGAAAAGAGAACATAGATTCAACAGAAATGAATGATATTATTCAATCTGATTTACTTTTGAAATAATAGATAAAAATGGAAGTGACATTTTTAAAATTACTTTCTTAAAACATTTATAACATAGACTCAAATCTGATGTTAAAAATAAATTCCAGAACACTTTTCATGGGATAAAAAGTTTTCATACGGAATAAAATTTATATTATAATTTTAAATAATTAATTTTAAATGATTTAAGGTTCATTTTTGAAAATTATTACTCTAAAATAAATTTATATATAAACAAAACGAAACACCTTTTTCTATGTTTTTGATATTATAATACCCATTTAATTTTCTGTAAATTTTTTAATTAAAAATTTATAGAATAATGGGATTATAATTTTAATTTGAAAGACATGGAATATTTTCAGGGATGATTAATAACTACTAACATATATCACGGTTGGAAACTTTGGTCTATTAGTATTGACTAAAAAAATTGTTTTCATACATTTTTGAAAAGTGTAAAAAACGATGCATTTAGAAATAATTAGAATGGTTATGATTTTAAGGATATCAGTTTCATTTCATAATGAATTTTTAACAATTATACCATAGTCATTTGGGATTAACCATTATCTATATCATGGGGTTATGATATCATTTATTTAGTTATTATAAATTAAAAAAAATATTCCTTTACAAATGTTATGAAAGAATAAATTTATGAATGAAGATATAATTGTTTATCGATACACCAAATTATAATAAATACATTAAATAAAATTGAAGTACTATTCGTAAATAATGGCTTCCATTTTTTTATTATAACTATTTAAATTGTTGAATAATTTATTATAATTCCCAATTTCAATGAGTATTTACAACTCCATGCATCTTATTTACCACTGCATCTCTGTTTTTTGAGGTCAATGACATGCTTGAGTACTCTAAAATATTATATAGTCATTTTTTAGAGATGAAATATATTATTGTAATATTATGATATTATAATTCTAATCATATAAAATTCCCCTTACCATGACTACTGCATAGAATCTGAAAAATATATTGATAATTGGAATGATAATATTCATGAGATCTAACTTTAGATTACTCACACCACCAGAAATTATTGTTTACTCAATTATTATAGAGTTTTTTGGTTAATGGTTCATCAAATCATATGTTCCCAATTTCATAGAATACCAAGAAGTAATTAATTTCATATGAATTATAATTGATAGTAATGATGATTACAGAAGAAGAATGAATTTTTTAAAAGAGCCATCATATAAATTGGGACATTATCTCACAATCTCCTAGGAAAAATTTATAAAAACTATAGACATATTCTATCTAAAATCAATGGAACTTGATTTTTAACATAGTGATTTTACGTGATAAAAATCTATATTAATTAATTAAGGGTCAATGGTGGAGTTCTTTCCTGCTTAATGGTTTTGTAGAAGATGAAAAATTCTTGATGGAGTTATATAACGTTTCGAAAATAAGAGATAATTGAGTGAATATGGATTGTATAGGGTCTTTAAGTTTAATATAAATCTGGTTTTCTAATAATTGGATTGAAAAAAATGTTTTTAATAATCATGCATCAAAATTTTCTATGTGGGATTGTAAAAAAATTCCCTTTCAAATTGAACTATGTGGTCTAACATTAGGAGTTCTCTCAATATCAATGAATTTTAAATATCAATTCAATAGTAAGGTACTCCAAAACCCTATTATACCTATAAATTATATGAATTTATCAATCTCTGTATCCTCATCCTCATAAAACATAATAGGGGATGATTAAGCCATATGCCGACCACACCAATTCCTGACATCATTAGATCATTTGTTGGCTTCACTATGCTTCACCCAATTATTCGGTAGTAACTGATTAAGGTAATTATTCAAACATGTGGTTCACCTATGAAATAATTAAAAAATCTACAAAATTAATGATTGGTGGGTGCTTCTTTAATATATTATAGTTCAAACAATAAAAAAGAAACAAAAACCCAACGATCTAATTTTTTTTCAATTTATCATAAACATTGCCACACTAGAATCTGGATCAGATGGGAAAAAGCTCTAGAAACTTATCCCAAAAATGAAATATTTATGATTCAATCCTTGAAATACAAATAAAATAAATAGTTGAAAATATTCCCCCACTAGTAATTTTTTTACTCAAGGGTCATCAGTAGTTTAATACTATCAAAACACAGAATAAACCAATGAATATTTTTTTGACTCTTAAATCATGAATTTGAATTTTGAATTTGGCTTTAATCTTAATTAAATAAATTTTAGTTGTATGGATGAAATTATTTTTGTAGTGGTAATCAATGTTGAATCAACGTCAATTTTGATTAATCAATTTGACTCTTGAAATCATTTGTTTTTTAAATCAAAATATTCAGTTTTCTGGGAGAATTTATTTTCTTTACATTCACATTAAAACATATTAACATCACATGATATATCCCATAATTTACCCTCATTCTGAATTATTCAATATCTGGGGCACCATATACTTCTTTTTTCAGTTCATTAATAGGCACAATAAATAGATCGAGACCCATGGTAGGTAGTTCCAAATTTGTGCATGAGATCTTGTATTTTGTTGTGAAATATGATTAGGTTGATACATTCGACCGTGAAGACGTGTAATTTTCTAAACATTTTCTATCAAGTGATAGCATGTAAGCTTATCTAATCATGTAACGAGTTGGTATGGTAACTTTCTGTGATGTTTAAAATAACATTGAGAGTAGATATCATTTTTTACTAAAATTGATAGTGTGGTATAATTGAATATTGAGAGTTCTGTTATGGTGGAGCATGTATGGTATCTTGGTACATTGTTCCATTTGGATGTGTGATAGCATGGTCAATTGAAATTTTAGAGTGTCCTAGGTAATAATTAAAATTTTTAATTAAAAAGGTGAGGAAGTTTGTACATCCAATGAAAAGTAAAATTATTTATGAATATTAAACTAGTACTTTCATGTGAATTCACATGGTGATAAAACACAATTCATAGATTATGTATCCACCCAAAAAAATGGTTCAATGCGTAATTTTTAGAAGACAATACAAGATTTCAATATTAATAATAAACATGAATACTCAATATATAAGAATAAAAAAAATAGTGATAATTATTATTCGAATACAATTAGAGAAAATAGAGACATTATTATGATAGTAGATAACAATTTGGAAACATATATTTGAAAATATGTTGGATAATCAATAAGAAATAAAAAAAATATTTTCAATATGGATATTTGAATTACATGAATTAAAATATCATTGAAATTGACATTTGGATGAGATGAGTTTTTGGTGAACTGCTATACTATATACTGGTGGATCATGCTTACAATTTCCCATTCCTGACCAACCAGAAACCATGACCCATCACCCATCTTCATGTGCACCATGATAAGAAAAACATTTAAATAAATGATAACACCACACATCTTCAATTATAAATTCAGATACATTCATATCAATGCACTTACTATAACTGAAAGTGAAATAATCTATTTTTGACATGTTTTCTCAAATAGAACCCTAATTAACCGACCACCAAAGAAGCTAAATTTCAGTCAAGTAACATTATCAAGGAATCTAATCATTAAAAAATACAATTTATATGTAGAATACAAAAGAAAAAGGTATGAACCAATAAAATGAAATCACTTTTAAGATATATTCATCAAACATTCATGTCAAAACAACAATGGGAAATTAATTTTAAAAAAAGAGGGATGACACTTCATTTGATAGAACACACAAGATAAGTGGGATAAATACATTGCATAGCTATAGAATAGGAAATTGATATAGCGGAAAAGAGTAAATTTATAAAAAAATATGTAAAACATAATATGTATCTCTACCAATATTCATCAATAGGATACACATATTCCATATTTATTAAAACAATACAACCTAAAAAATGTGATATCCCATCAAAGGTGTAAAAATTATTCCCCATACTTACTATGGATGATTCAAAAAGGATAATATTGCCTATATTTTTTTGTCAAAAGTAGAAACCTTTGCCTAAACACTTCAATGCAATGTTCACTCTCATCACCCTACCTCCTACATCCTAAAAGAGAATGAGAATTATAAAATTATGACACAAAACAAATCCTTTCAACTTGTTTGAGATGAAACCTCAAATTAAAAATGGGATAGTCACATTACCCAATAATCAAGAGTAGAGAATTATTTATTTATTTTATCCATCCCAGACATTGTTTCAACGAAAACCCTTCATGATTGGTTTCTATATAAATGATTTATGAACCTTGAATTAACCACCAACCTAGATTTAGTGAATACCTATCCATGAAGAGAATCGTTGAAATATTAAGGCATCTAGATATTGTGAGTAAAATCAAATACCATAGAATAGTGTCCTAGTTTTTGGGTGACTATCAATGAATTACAAGAAAAAACATAGAGATTAAAAAACAATCTATACAGGTATACTAATGTTCCATACAGAAGATATTAAAATCTAAAAAAGTTTGTTAAATGAACAACACATATCAATATACACAAAGATAAAAAAAATGTTAAAAAAATAATGCACAAAGATAATATATTACCAAAACCTAAATAATAATCAACTCACATATTACAAAAAAAATATGAAAATTAATAATGATGATTTCGGAAAAATAATTATGAAAAGAATAACATATTACAAGAATTTAAAAATATTATAAAAACATCTTACAATACAATAAACAAAATTAGAATTAATTTTTTGGAGGGTAGCTTGTTGGTCATACCTAAAACAGAATAGAAGTTGTTTTGAATATATTTCCATTCACCTTTTTGGGCTCCATACATTCTTGAAACGGATGCTTCGCATCAAGAAGGAATGGTACAATAATTTTAGGTACCTTCTATTACAAACGCAAATTTATATCTCTATGGATGTTGAACAACATGATAACGGTTTATCGCCCGCATCATTCTCTAATAACTGGAGGAGAAAATCAAAAAACATAACCACATCCATGAACAACTAAGAAATCATATTTTTTTCGTTAATATACATTTATAGATATATATATATATATATATATATATATCTTTATAACCTGGTTAAGATAGTAAAGAACAGAACGGTAGTCCTGTACCAAAAAACTGTTGAATTCCTTTGATGTCAACAATTTTAGGGGAAACATGGTTCTACACAAACCACATAAACATTCCATCATATGGTTTATTATCACTGATGACATGGAAGACTATTTTTTATGTCTATGAGATGAGTGAATAGTTGAAGCAACCTAAACTTAATCATCTATAATGTTATCTGTATATAAAACAATGTGGTAGTGATTGTTGTCCGAAATAAAAGGAACAAACTCTAGTGAAGGAAGATGATTTCATGCATTGCAATTGGAGGAATATTTGTCATTCAATTGAAGAGAAAGATTGTGGATGCCTCTAGAAATAAAATTCCCTGATAATTTCTTATTTCTCAACTCAACCAATTTTGATTCCTTAAATACATTTTCATGCTTCTCCATCTGAAATAAAAATTAATACATATTGACATTGATGTTTGGAATAAATACATGCATCCATTAACATATACATGTGTACATATGTAAGTATAAAGAGTAAGGGGAGGGTCATGTGGGAGGAAAAAAGAGAGTGTTTTAGATAAAGAAATTCATATTTCCCTTAATAACGAAAGGCATCTAAAAATTATCATTAATCAATGTTAAGTTATCAAAAGAGTGACATCAATATATTAAAATCAATGTAGAGACTTGCAGGTGACGGTAATAGACTATGAGACTTTAATGGAAACATGAGGAAAAATAAATTGAGACATAATATTATCTTCAACCAATAATGAAAAAAATATAGTAAAAGGATAATATCCTGAACCATTAATTCAAATAGTTCCAAAGTGAGCAATCCTAGTTATCCAGTCATGAATATCATGATTAAATCCAACACATGGAGATATGAAAATCTAAAAGTGATAATCCACCTGGAAAATTGATTGATATTATATATAAAGAAGTGTAGTATTACCAGGTACCAACATTAATTTAACCATAACATTCCCATGAAAAATGTTTTCTTTATTGAGATCCATTTTCCTAAAATCAATATATTTCAAAAATAAGAAACCATAAAGGAAAAAATCTCAGTATTTTTATAGAAATAAATGCATATAAAAAAACTATCCTTCACTTGGTCATACACATAACCCATTTTTGGTCTCTTTGAATAATAAAGGTTCCATAAAAAAGACATAATAATGGATAATATATATCATATAAAAAAAATAGAATGTTGAATATAGTAATGAAATTTAATATATTAGAAAATATGAGTGCTGATAATTGATCCAAAGCTTCTCTATTCCAAAAACATTTTCTGTAAAAATCTAACTGATAAAAAAATTATGGTTTTAGGTTCTGAACATGATAAAAATGGAGTTACAACATTATGTATAGTAAATGATGATCCCATATTTGGAATACTTACTGGAGTAACAACTGGTTCTTGAATGGATGTTACAAATTCATTACTTTCCTTAAAATTCTCTTTGGAAACATCATATACAACATGAAATGTGTCAGCTACTTTGGATTCTTTCTTATGTGATCCTAATCAATTTAAATGGAGAATATTAATATGGTAGTGTTTCATTACCAAAATATTTCATTTAAGTTCCTCAAAACAATGCTTCTATCCAGGTTTCATTTTTCAACAAAGATATCAATATAATGTTTGGGAAGAAACAATAATCTTTTTTATTTTTTTCAACAAAAAGTCAAGTTAAACATTACCTGTCCAGCGCAAACTAATTGGCATTTTCCAAATTGGATATAGCATCCATTTCACCACAAGTTATAGGAGATACAATCTAAATGTTAAAATTTATCTGTAATCAAATGTTCAGAAAAACAGAAGAATAATGAATGTCAAATTCAAAATGAATAATTCAAGCCACTTCCCTTGTTTGGACCATAAACATCATGAATCTTCACGATCATATGTGAGTAGGAGTATGTGATATCATATTTTTTGTCTGAAGTTGTACCTGAATGAAACCTCTAGTGGCCACTTACACAGTAACCAACAAATCGATGTGGGTGTACCTCATATATCACTGCATGACATCAAAACATTGGGGATAAAATTCCATATTAGATTAAACTGCAAAAATGATCAAGGAAGGGCTAATAGATATACGAGTAAAAATCCGCTAGAATAGATCAATATAATAAATTAGGAATAAAAAAAGAGTAAGTGGTCATTGTATGTGATGAAGATTGGACGGTTGTATACAGGTCTTGATGAAATGTGGCAGAAACCTAGGCAAAGAAGAAGGTATAGTGGGATATGCGAGATGGAATGATGGGTATCTATATGCAGGAATCTCGATACTATCACGGTGGGTCACAGAGGATGCTTGGAAAGCGTAACATGGATGGAAAATATGATATGGTGGATTATGTATGAGTTACCAAAGGAGAGGTACAAGAACAAATTGAAGGTGGTCGACAACGATGGAGCCCTGGTAGCTGAGCACGAAGGAGTTAAAACCCTAGATTTTTTAGGCTAAAATGAGTATCTTACCAAACCCTAGACTGATGATTTCAGAAGAGATGAATCTAAACCATGAAGAAGTAACGCTGACCATAGATTTGGAAGGCCGATTTTAGTGAAATCGTTGGAAAAAGAGGAACATAATTTAGTAGAGATTTTCAAACAGGTGATTCGGAATAGGCAACTCACATCAGGGAGGAGATCAGTATAGGTGAATATGGAGTACCAAAGTCGCGATAAGGTGGATATAAGAAGTAGGGAAGATGGAGTAGCGAGATGCAGAAGAAACTCTATAAATGAGTGGCTGATTCTGGTGAAATCACTGGATGAAGTGGAAGGAAGATGAGTTGAGGTTTTGAATCTGTAGAAATTGAAGAGGGTAGTGATGACGGGAACAGAGTAGGAGGAGAAAGAATAATTGTTGAGTTTGATGGGAAATTGGAGGGACTTAATGAGGGAGTGACACGGGTTGGAAAAAATTATTACTTTTGTAAATATATATATACAGATTTTACTGATATAAATTTACATATTTCAAATAAAATTCTATAATAGAACAAGGTGTATCGTTTCAAAAATCTATGAACATATTATTTTATCTAAAATAAATTTAAATTTTGCATATTTAAAAATTTTACACAAATTTAAAAACAAAAAAAAACTACTTAGCAGCACAGATTCGAACAACAATAAAGGTAAAATATCAATGATATATACTTATATTCTGTAAAAAAAATAATTTTCATCACTCCCTTATATATAGAAAATTATAATACTCAACAAATATATAAATAAATTTATAACTACATAATAAATAGTGAATATTCTAATACATATAGAATAATTCAAATTTTATATTTATTATTACAATTCCATCACACTACAAAAATCAAATTACCTTTCCTATAAAAGAAGTCATAAAAAGTCAAGAAGGATCTCATTTTCCCATAATTTGTAGTTCTCAATTTTTCTCATTATTTTTTTTTACATTTTAATTTTGTATAATGATGAATCATAATCCATGATTTTTTATATATTTACATGAAAAAAACAAATTAATTACTTTTTTATTGAATTCAATCATTGAAAAATAAATTTACTGTATATAATTTAATGAATAATGAAAAAGATAAGGACTATTTTCAGTTATATCAACTAAAATTGTTCTCACTCTTTATATATGAATATGATCCAATTTCACCACTTCAATTTAGAAAATAATATCTGGGATTGAAACTAATCCATTTATGTTTAATTTTAATTTTATTTTGTATCACAGAATTTATAAATTTCCCTTGTGTTTCTTAAACCGAAGTTCCAAATTTCAAAATCAATGATACAACCTAAATTAAATTTTTATAATTCTATTTCACAATTCTTGATCATAAATAAATTTTCCCTTAAACTATATGAATTCAAATAAAAAAAATTATATTTTAAATTAATTTATAACCATGATTTTTTTAAATGCACTTAATTAATATATTTAAATAGAATTTACCTGCATACCCAGTTCCTTTTGCCACAGTGATTAATTTCATGGCGAAAATTTTCCATTCTTATCCATTATTGAAGGATGTATTCAAATATCTACTTAAATTTATCTTTGAGGAGTAATTTTTCTCAAATGAAATGATATTATGAAATAAGTTCAAATTTCTAGTATCTAGCTATTATTATTTGAATTCAATATAGATCATTTCACTAACACACCTTTATGAAGATCTAAGACAATATTTACATGGGAATAGTTGGAAAACAATTTCATTAATAATTTTATCATTTACCATTTAAAAATAATATCAAATTAATTATAATGTATTTTGGTTAGAGAATATACATAATTATTATATTATTGTATATTATTTTTTTAAAATAAATATAAATTACTTGTATATATGAATTGTACATTATCATAATAGAAAAACGCATTTCTTATTTTTTGTATTTCTGTATTTTTAATTTTATGAATATTAATTGTTTCATAAATAAACTCACTAAACCATTAATCAATAAAAAATATGAATAACATAATGATTCCATGACCTACCACCTTAATTTTCATTATATCCTTTTGAAAATAATTAATTATTATTATTATTTCAAGAAGAATAAAATATGACATCATAAAAAATCATTATAGAAGGAGACAAAATCATCATCTTTTTTCCATGAATGTAAGAAACCCTGAGAAAGAATGATTTATAAATTTATTATCCTTTAATGGTATTCAAGTAAATGTTAAATCTACTAACCAATTGTTTATAGTATATTAAATTATGAAAAAATGATTCTTCATTAAAAATTTAAATGCATAACTATAAATAATAATAAAATTATATGTGGGTGATATTGATTGAAAAAAGACACACCAAATGGGATATATTTTATTCCATCCATATTAAAACATAATTTTGATTATCCATAATATTTTTGTGGTTTGGGATTGTGTGGTACGAACCCCAACATTTTATTTTTCCAATTAGTCATTCATATCTCTTATTTTATCCCTATTTTTGCAAAGCATATTTTTCACACTCTATTTGTTAATAGATTTTCAATTCATGGAATAGTGAATTATTTTGAATGAATCATTAATTTATCCAATTGCAGAGGTGAAGATAACATCATTATAACATTATTAAAAAAATAGTTAAAATAGAATTTCACTCTTAAAAAAGAACATGTATTTCTATCCTATCATGAATTACTATTGGGGTATCCTCCTCTTCATCTCCATATTATATTTTCTCTAAATATTTTTCATAACTTTTTATTTAAATGTGGGAAAAACAATTTGAACAAATATCATAGCCTTTCTCTATAGAAACTAGAGCTTGTAAAATAGTTTATTATTCTACCAGATAAAAAAATATATATTAATTTGTAATTAAGATTATGTAAAATTAATAAATAAACTCAAAACATGTTCATCAGGATAAATTTTTTTCATAAGATCCGGATCCTTTCACATGGATCTTGGAGAGTAATCCTATATTATTTCATGATATGATATATCATGTCAATATTAAAAAATAAATCTCACCTGCTTATCCTCGTCATTTTCTAAGATATGAATCAATTA
Organism: Viscum album; assembly: GCA_963277665.1. Taxonomy (NCBI): domain Eukaryota; kingdom Viridiplantae; phylum Streptophyta; class Magnoliopsida; order Santalales; family Viscaceae; genus Viscum; species Viscum album. Next base: position 618,696,695 of record OY728167.1, on the reverse strand, counting down.
GGATTAATCAACTATTATAGTACAAGTGAAGTTATATTTAATATTATTGTGATTAGAATGTAAATAAAACTGGTTTAATTCAAGATCGCCCTTCTCTTAAATCTTTGATATTGGTTCATTTTATTATTTTACAATCCTTTAGAATTAATCTTTATTAAATATATAGTTATATAAGAATTAATACATTTCATTTGAAGAGATCCTGTATATTCCCTCATTTCATTCATCATCCTTTGGTTGAATAATATATTTTAATATTTTTTTAATAAAATTGTATCTTCGTACATTGATGAGTTTAAAATAAATAATATAAATATAAAATAAAATTATTTTCTCTCTCTATGATATCATCTTTTAATTAGTCATTTATAAGAAGGTCCACTCTTTATAAGAGTTCAATTGTAAATAATGGTACTTTATCCAGTGTTTTAATCTCTTTATGTTCCCCCTTAACCATGGTTGTCAGAAATGTGGGAATATCATTTCTGGTTCTTAATTTCTAATATCATTCTCATCCTTAGACATTATATTTATTTGTTACCCTGTTGTGACTTAATTACCCTAATTTATGAGTTCATAAAGGGTGAGTTCATTTTCAATATGTGTACCCACCCCAAGAGGGACCACCTGATGAATTACAGAATTACTATTCTGCATTAGGGTTTCTATAAATCATTCTCATTAATCCTATCCTATTAGGCCTGTGTTATTAATTTTTTTAATTATTTTATAAAAAAGTAAATTATTTATAACATAGAGTAGATTAAATGACATTCTAACCCAAATCACTAGAAATGGAAAAGATGATTTGAATAATCTCACTCTCCTTACATATTTTTCTTGTAAATCCTCTAATATTGTTTAGTGAGACTGAATAAGGCGATTATCAATTTTCATGGATTAGATTATTCACATATTCTCTATTAGATATTTATTTCTTTTCCAGTATATTTTGAGTAAAATAATGTAATAATGAAGAGATGGTTGTTTTTTAATTATCCAAATTATAAAGAAAATACCATAATCAAATAAAAAGAATAAAATGAATTGAAGGTGCTCTAAGGTTGTATTCCTACTAGTAATATGATTATTTAATTTTTTGAATCCCTGAATTTAGTGAGGAAACATAATTCTATAAATATTAATTATTCAATGCTTCTATCTTTCATATGAGGTCAAAAAACTACTTGAGTACCCTCATGAAGAATAAAGGCTCAATTTTTTTTGAAATTCATAATTGAATTAGAAGTCATATTAATGGTATATTAGTGATTCAATTATATCTATAACCCTATATAATTTCTACCCCAAAAAACCACAATTTAGATTAAGAATTAGAATTAAAAAATTTAATAGATCCTGCTTTAGTTCCCTTAGAACACCCACAATCAGGTTATCTCTCTATGATCTTGGATTCTTTAGGTTAATACAACATTATAGGGGAAGGAGAAAAACAAGAATCAAGAAACATGAGGATAAGAATAAATTAAAAGAGAACATTATCAACAAATAATACCATAAAATAGGAAGAAACGTTTTTCAAGAGTCATCTCATGAAAGGATGGAGGAATTCTCAAACAGGTCCATATTTTACATTTATAAAATAACACAACATTCCCCTATATAAAATAATTACAATAAGATTCATACTGAGTTTTGATAATTGGATCACCATCCATACTCAATGAATAAATATCAGCAGTGAATTGATTCACTACTTCATGGTATTGTGGGAGATGAGTGCTTCATATGGGATATCATTTGAGTGTGTTACATATCCAAGAGTAGGGAGAACATGTAATTTGTATGCTCATTGACATTAATAAAAATATACATTTTTAAATATGGGATTCAAAATGGGGTCTCATATATACATGGTCCTTCATGTTTATGATTAAAAATATTTAAATTAGGATAATGTAATATTTCCACATTTGAACAATCCAAGCGGTCTAGAAGTTGAAGAAATCTAGATATTAGTGTGATTTTACACCTAGTTCTTCAATTTAATTCAATGAAACACCATTCTATCTCTTGATCGTAAGAAGTTATCATTCATAGCATCCTCATCCTCATACATCATTTGTAATAAATCTCAAGAATTATATCAACTATTCATGTTATTGACTTCACCAATTCATTCAGAATATTTACTACACATCATGAATTTATGATATAGTAACACATTTAGTAAATTCATCAGTCATGTAGTTCACAGAAACATTCATTCTTATAGTTAAAATAATTTTAATTATTAGATGTCTGGTATTCATCAATAAAATGAGTCCCCAATAAAATAATTAAAAATCATTGATCAAATTAACCTCTTATTAATTTCAAACATTTTCTCCTTATTTAATAAATCAACTTAGATGGAGATCAAAAAATCCTCTCAAACTAGTAATACTCCCCCTTTATTCTATATCACATTTATAAAATCATCATTTTTTTGTATAAAATTCATTATTAAATTCACTTGAGGATATTTTATAGTGAAATATTATCCAAACTATGTATCAACCACAACAGTAGTTAATCGACCTTTATTTCATGAATATGACATAAACACATTTTTTAACCATGTCCCATAAATAAATCATTTTGTAGGTAAAATTTTATTTTTAATGATCATCATTTGGGAATATTTATCCGTTTAAATTTATAAATTGAGATCTTAAAAACATTTTCAAAATTTAAAATTATAATCTTCAGTGCTCATTGAGAACCAATTGAAATTGAATTATCCTATATATATATATTGATATAAGACGCTAGATACATGATTTCATGATCATAATCCTATGGTAAATGGTTTTGTAACCATATTATTCATGTTTTAAATTAGTTGTAGGCATGGTTAATAGATCTAAACCATAGTGGATTGTTTCACTTTCACATATGAGGTTTTTGGTTGTTCATGTAATGAGTTCCTGTTGACGTGGTCGACCATGAAGACTTATGGTAGGTGCCAAACATGGTAGGATGAGTGAAGGGTGGTGAGGAACTTCCTACAATGTGAATGGGATTTCACAGTCACTTTTATTAGTATATTTCAATAGTTTATAGAGAATAATCCATTTGGGAGCTTTTTATGTATGATAGTGGGGTGGAATAGTAGCCAGATAGTTCCTTTATAGTGGCTCATGTGTGGTACTTTCACTAACATTGTCCAATGGGAACTAAAACTTGAGTGACTATACATTTAGAGTGAGAGAAACCTTGACTATATTTTTAACTGATTGTATCATGAGGGAGTATGTAATTACAACTAAAATAAAATTCCAAAGGAAAAATAAATTCTATTTTAATAATGAATTCATATTTTAAAATAAAATTTTATAATAAAACCTAAAATCTCTTTTGATAAATCCATGAAGAAATTTAGTATCTAATGTAAACATAAAAACAATGTATAAAAAAACTACATTCATGAGATAATAAGTAAATAAATTTAATCAAAATCCAAGATTCTAACAATAATATGTGAAAATATCCAGGAAGAATAAATAATTATTTTCCAAAAATGACAATTGATTAGATTCCATATAATATATTGTAAATAAATTGAATGAAATATGATAAATTATTTTAAAAAAAATATTCAAAAAAACATTCATCCAAAAATATTTTTCTGAACATGGAAATGGAAGGAAAAATATTCCCAACCCAAAAGAAGAAATGTGGGTAAATTTTATAATAAATAGTCCCTCAGTTATCTCGATTTCTAAATATAGAACATATTTTAACAAAAAAATAAAAAACCAATAAATAACTAGAGGAAAATAAAATATATTTTTATAAGGATTGATATATCATATAATTTGTTTGATTGAAATTCAAGAATAAAATATTCTGAATAGAAAAAGATTGTAAAATTGACCCTTAGGATTTAAATATGTTTTAAATAAAAAACATCTTAAAAAATAAATAATTATTTGAAGATTAAAATTTAATTAATAAATATTACCTCTTTGTAAAATATTTAAAATGTGAATTATATAAACCGCTCAAAATAAATACATTACATAGTAAGAAAAACTTGCCTATATGGAGTGGAATTGAGATTACAAACACTTATCATTTATTACAGCAAGGTCGAATGTTTCCCATAGTCTTAATTAATTAATTTTATTTTAAATAATAATATATTGAAGAGTCTATATTTCTATATTTATTTTTTCTATTTTAACTTTATAACTATTTTAGATGCATTCATTGTATAATTCCTTCTTTGAACAACCACTTATGGTTGTTTGGTCAATTTCACAAAAATTATTTGGTATATTTACCATGAAATAAGGTATTACAAAATGGATCAATTTTTTATAGAATTATACTAATGTGATTTATATAATATTTATTCATTATAAAAAAATTTATAGATAAAAATTTCATTAGTTTAATTAACATTTATATATATCATTCACGGAGCCAGATGTTTTCATGTACTAATGATGATATTTTCCTTTTTCAGTTGCATTGAAAAGAATTTTTTTATAATCATTAATCATTATAGAATAATAATTGTGTCTTGAATAGTATATTTATTAATTATGTATATATTTATTTCCATTAATTAATTATGGTGGTGTAAAATGAAAGACAATAAGCAAGGAAACGATAGTTCGTATGTACACATGAACAATATTTTCATTTTCTAATGGGAAAACAATATAATGATATATAATGTTTAAAAGATGAAAAAATTTAAACTATATAATATTAGGAAAATATATTCATTAAATATATCATCGTAACCTAACATTATTTGTAGTGATTAAAAAATTTATTGATCTCTTCATGGAGACGGTAGTTTGCACATACGTAGAGGTGATGTTTTAATTCTATATTGGACATAAAAGGTTTATGTTATAATTGACTCAAAAAAATAATTATACTTCAGTATATTTATGATACTAATATCATTATACTTTTTTTGTTTAAAATAAATTTGATGAGGTATATGAATAAAAATAAATTTACATGATTTAGTTAATACAATTGCATATTTTATGGGAAACAACATTCAGATTAGAGCTTAATCCTACATTAATTGGCCTTTTCAGATGATAAATACTAGTATGATGTGTGGTGGAATGCAAAAAATATATTTGGGTTTTGATTATTTGAGATATAGTCCTCCATTTGTGTGTATAAATGAAAATAAGAGGGATCCTTTAAAAAATTTGGATGATGGAATTCCTCAAAATATTTTAAACATTGTTATATAATATATGTATATATCATGTTAATTGGATTCAAATTATTCTTATTTTGAATATATTAATATTATGGTCAAATAAATCAAACCATTAAGATTTGGAAGTGTTTTAGTGACATTTTAATCCTTATCTCCATGAGTAACACCGTATTTTAACACTTGAACCCTTATAATAGTGATACATATTTAACATGGTAACTATTCAATATTACCAAAATTGAAATTATCCTTATAGAAAGATTGGGATATTTAAATTTTAAAGTTTTAATCCATTTTATCTAATTCAATCCCTAAAGGTGGAATAAATACTTCTGAAATTACTCTATAGAATGCCTAAAAATTAATTTTATGTAAAATTTATATTTGGAGGTGTTAAATGAATTTAATGATATACATTAAAGGTAAAAATAAATTTAATCCATAAAAATCTTTTATAAAAAATATTTCTTATTTACCACAAAAATATTTATTTAATTATTATAACTTATTGATGAATAATGAATGAATTTTTATCCATCATTTTTCAGATTATTTAAAATTATAATAATTTAACTAAATTCTAAATTATTAATATTCATGAAAATCTGTTTTAATGAAAAATATGAACAATTCATATTTTGATAATTACATAAAATTTTATGGAAAATGGATGCCAAATTTTATGATTTAGACATATTTTTTTAGGAAAATTTGATATTATTTTTGTAATATATATTATTTTGAATGAATATTTTGAAAAATATAATTTATGATCATGGGTTAAATATAGCATCCTGGTTTATTATAGAGGGAAACATTAGTGGATTTTTTTAGACTTGTTGGATTCAGTGGTGGATTTTTATTTTATTGTGGATGGTGGAAATAGATATTCAGGATTTTGATTGGTATTATTTTTGGTAAATATATTTTGGTTCGGTAAAGATTATCGAGTTATGGGTGATCATCTATTGAACTTGAAATGAGTGTGATTCTATGGTCTATTAGGATAGTGTAAATCTAGAGTAATTTTTTGATAATATCTTTAAAATGTTTGTGATCATGGATTGTTTATTGAATGTATAATAATTTTCTTGGTGTTATGCTACTAATATATTATTTAATCGATTTTTGTTATATAGAGATATATGGGTGTACACCAATTGTATTTGGATGATATTATAATATGTAATTGAAAATAACTAGTGAATGGGTCCATTGGGGTTCACACGATATTTGGAATAAAAAATTTAATATTGAAACTAATTGATTTATAAGGTCTTATTTTTTTATTGAGTATTCATGTTGACTATATGTGATGAAATTTTTCTATGTGGAGTATCATAATTGGTCAATTACTGGTCCATTGAAAATTATCATGGTTTTGAGAAAACATAAGTGGTGGATTGATGATGGTACAGTGGTGAGTTTTGATAGATCACAACTAACTCAAAAGATATTCATGATAATATTGTGAGTTTTGGGTATATCGTAACCCATAGGGGGAATGACCTTAGTAATTTTTAGGATTCTAATATTATTGTTGTATTAGTATGTCAACTAAATTGTATTTGTTTCAAATACAATAAGATATGTCTTCACTGATGGATCAGATCAATATGGTGTGTTACTTCCAATACGAAGCCCTGAAAGGGGTTCCCTATAATAGAATAATCCAAGCTTGAGAAATGTGGTACATCAGTGGTGTTGGAATTTGATTATATTGGTGACCAAGAAGAGTTATAATAAAAGATATATAGTGTGGTCTACACCATTGAATACTCAAGTGTGTGACCCTCATTTTGGGACTAAATATTATACTGGGAATTTGGTTTTATTAGTGAATCGTGGATAGGAGGATATCATTGATCCTTGTTTGTACCTGAGAATAAACAAGTTTACCACATCCAATATGTATATATCTACATACAAAGGGAATTGTCCCTAGATGTCATTTTTGGTTTCATTAGTATAATTTTAAAAATAAAATTATAGTTTGGATAATATTATTGGTCTAATATTGTATAACCCTCTACTTACATTGATTAGTAGTATAATGAAATCACTTGTTGGGTAGTCTGAAAATATCCCAAATTATTGCATATCAAGTAAAATAATTCCATATTTTTTCTTTGTAAATATAGAAATTAGGTTTAATCTGGGGTATTTATGTATAATCAGTACCCGAGTAGCATGATTCAAGTAGCATACAATGTTCAATTTGAGAGTGACACTAATTAGTGGTGTGTTGGACCAAAGAGAGATGGAGAGAGGGAGAGTATGATTATTTTTTTATTTGGGTTGTGGATTAAACTATGGGATCACACCATGCGTCTAGATTAAAATTAGTTTTAGTTTTCTGGTTTGATTTCATAGTGCGTCTATGAGAAAAGGAAAAATGATTGAGTGGTGTAATGGTGTGTCAGTGTGCATGGATGGGTGTTTTTGTTATATATTAATCGATGGAGATATAGAAATTGTTTTTGTGTGAAATTTAATTAAGTGATTTTGGTTGAAAATATGGTCAATTACTTGGTATATATTTAGATCTTCATTTACTAGAAATATATTTTATAGGGAAATGTTGGTGTATTTGGGTAGAGTATGTGGGTAGATGAACTGTAAATTTCCGGCTTCCACATTAATAATGAGGAGCAGTATCATAGATTCATTGATCAATGAGAGGTCAGCTGAAATTTGGGGGTGCTTATTGTAGATAAGAAACCATAGTGTTAGAATATTATAATTAACTAGTTTAACATATTTTATTGAATTTCATGGGAAATTAAAAATATTTTTTCAAGTAGTGGGTTGACTGGATTATTGAGATTCAAATTGAAAATTATTACGATTAAACCTATCTAGAGGGTATTTTTAAGCATTTTAATAGTTTATGATAAGTTTCATGGGAGATGAGAGATGAACCAGATCTAGGTAGGGGTGGCCAAGATAAATAATTAACAAGTATGGTTGACTTTGTACGTGTTCGGGTAGGGGTAACCCATGTCTTTTCTAGGTAGGACTACACCACCAAAACCACCACCAGTCACCAAAAAACGATGTCCTGGTACGGTGGAAGAGGTATGGTTATGCGGTACTACATGGTTGGATACCATGTAATCCCATAAATCCTTTTTAATTTTATGGAATTTCTAATTTTTGGGGAAACAACTATAATTATTATGAGGGGAATGGAAATTTTTGGATTCTATTTTGGTTATATCCTCCTCCCCTTCCAATCTAATTTATCTACCTTAATAGGGAATGATTCCAAAATCATTTATAAGGTGATTTAGATGTAAAAACACCTCCATATCCCTTATTATTCATCATTATTGTTTTTTTCTAAATAATTATGTATCAATGGTAGGGTCTGTGTAATGATTCCGTAATAAAAACATTGAATCATCATGATTAATATGTTTTTTTTCTATAGTGTTTGGAGGATGCTGATTGATGAATGACCCATAATGCTGATAGATATTTTATGGGGAAATGATTTGCATTCATTTTTACTTGTGTTTCAACAAATTTCTATTAAATTTAATGTGAAATGGATTATCATTTATACGGATTTTTCTTATAGATCTACGAAGGTTAAACCATAATCTTTAGAAATTCCAATTGTTATTATTTTGTTCAAGGGGGTTGAATAAGTTAGTTAATTGGAATTATTATAACAGTTTTTTTTTAATTAACAATAATTGGTTTTATAATTAATTTATAGTATGTGGGGAAGAGATATGGTAATCATGTCATGGATTGTATTTTGACCAAGAGTGGATGTCGATTACATTTTTTTTATTGATGGTAACTATTATATAGATATTGGTAGTCCCCATAATAATTAAACATATTCATATTAGAATATAACTATACATTCCAATATGTGGTATTTTGGTTCGATAATGTAGAAGGTGATTGAGAGTTACATTAGTGAAAATTAGTTATCTTAAGACCACCTAGTATTAAGGTTTATTATTTCATTGAATTATGGGTTATTAAGAATATTATGTAAGAATTAAACCAAGTATAGAAATCATTAGATTAGTTAATTTTATGTTCTAAATAGATCTGATAGCCAAGATGAGTTACAAATGAACTAGGCTGGTCTACCTCTAAATTATGTAGATAGCATGGTGGTATTAGTCCTAGGGGTGATGGGTGAAATGATTGTACACTACACGTGTGGTTGGGATTACCTACTTAAAGGTGGGTATCATTCATCGTGCATGTGGTTATTAAGAAATGTACTATTATGATTATAATGATTTGTTGAGGTGGGTTCTACTAGATAATGCTTTAAGAGATCTATTATTGTAGATCTGTGATGGGACCTAGTTGTGGGTTGATGCAATGTTTACAAAGCTAAAAAATTATTTTCTAAGAGGCCCTTGGTTCATGTTATTTTCATGGTCTGTTGGGATTGGGATTGTTTCATTTATGTGGGAATGACAATGGGAATTTGTCATATGGAATGGGTCTGTGTTGGCCTTATGTCGATTGGATTTCATGGTGTTATTGTAGGCTAGTAGTTATTAGTCACTAGAGACCGTGTTGGGGTTATGATAGTTAATTAATGATACCTGAGACGAGTGTAATAATTTTTTTTACATGAAAGTGATGATATTAAATTGTTTTTTTGTATTCATTGTAAACAATGAATTTTTATTTGAAATGGTTGTTCAAATATGAATTGAATATGGATACTATCTTTTACTTTTTTTTATGTTCCCAATCATGGAAATGAATGAATTTTATAGAATATCCATCGTTCAGAACCATAGAAATAATATTTTATACTTTTTATGAAGAGGATATATGTATGATGATTGATGAAATTGACTAATTTTTAAATAAAATTGTTCTTGGAATAAATTGTTTTACAACAACATTTTAAGGTGGAAAAAAATTATAATTTTCATTTTTAGGATGAAAATAAAATTTCTTATGGAATAATTTATTTGATTGTAATGAATCAATTGATTTATTTTTCGATAATGACTTATTGATGAATAATTTTGGAAGTGAAAAAATTGATTGGTATTGTATTCTATAGTTATATTATGTCTAGTTATTTTTCTAATGGGTTACTTAAAAAAAATTAACACCCTACAATACAAAAGGGTTATCTCAATCAACCTTATTAGGAGATCTAGATGAACCAGAACGTAGATCTAAACCAAGAAACCCTACATGGAGTCAGGGGTGTGTTCTTATTTAACGGATGTGAGTGAATGGTGATTGTAGTTGTATGAAGTTTCATGTTCATGGTTCATATAGAACACACATTGAGGTGTCTAGGCTGACTGATTCGGTGAGGAACAACCCTTGTGGTCATGTGTGAGGTTTTTTAGATGTTGACCCTAGTGTTATCTCAAAAAACCTAGAGGAACAAGATATTTAATATAGAAATACAAAAACAATTATATTGTGGGATGAGAATGATTATAGTATTTTTGATCCAATTAAAATTATATAGATATAATACACATCAAATGATTTCAGAGAAGCAATGTTTCTCCAACCACCACCTTGTCATTATATTCCTCTCGCCACAAATCATGGCTCGATCGCAATACTAAAAAATGTTATTTTTTCATTCTGAATATATCAAGTGAGTGTTTTATTTTTATGATTGATTAAAAAATATATGATTTAGATTATATAAGGAATGGAAGGACATTTTGAATTCTGGAATGAAATATATTTCTTCTATGCATGCATCTGTTCAAAGAATATTCTACCATAGAAGAATAGAAAATATCCTCCAATGATGCATGTGATACTTTCTCATCAACATGACTATGAAATCATGAAGTATGTAGAGAGATATGAAAACATTATAGTAGAATAATGATCCAAATATTGTAATAAAGAGATGGTGTATTACTTAATTATATTTTCATAGATAAAACAGACAGTATCCTCCATGACCGAATAGTTTCGTATTTTTGGTAATCTAGATACAAACATGATAGCGATTTTAAATTGGGAATAGAAAATAAAACATGAAAAATAATAATATAAAACAAAATAAATTCTTGAAAATTCATTCAATGATATCTTTTCTATATCTTATAGAATATAAATAAATTAGTGGAAAAATCAAATAAATAGTAACAGTAATATACAACAAAAAATATTATGATTGAATAAAAATAAATAATATGTAAATATAAATAACTAAACTCACAAGCCCTTTAAATAAAATGAATATCATGGTATAATAATGTTGAATCAATATTTAAAGATTAATTACTGAAAAAATATTCCATTTATTCAGTAAAATATGAATGAAATTAATCGAAAGATAATATCAATATGGAAATTTTATATATAATAATAATATTAATAAACTAAATTCAAAAAGAAGGAAATGATTAATTAATTGATGAAATGTTTACCATGAATATAATACCTTTACCATCACGATATATCATCAATATAGTTTAACAATAGTTGTTACAAATCCATTGGTATTAGCTAAAAATACATATACTATCAAGATCCATCCCCATGAATGTTTAAAACTGATGGTTTCAAATGCACAGGGTTTTTCCAAATGATGTGGTCTTATGAGACAAATAGTTTCATCAATTGGATATAAATAATTATTCGACCCATATAATCATATCCAAATCATTACACATATATCAAATAATAGATTTAATTCATGAATAGTATTCTTTATCATCAAATTTCAACATTGAGTTTAGGATATATATTTATGCATATTTCCCCAACTAATCAAGTGAATATCTAAGTGATCACCATTTTTAAAAATGTTATAACATTTTGGAAATAATCATATACAATATTATATAAAATTTATATTTATCATAAATGTAATTTCAAATGGATAATTGTTACAAGTAAGTAATTGTTCCACGATAATGTTAAAAATCACAAAACAATGTGACATTGTATAAAAAATTATTACAATTGGTAATTTTCATGTCAAATTAAAACAGAAGAAATAATTCGGATATAAAAATAAATACCATAAATTATTAATAAATAATATTATATCATGAAAAGGTTCATTATATACCCCAAATATATTTGAATTGGTTCATAATAACAAATAACACACAATTGAATTTAAATTTGGATAAAATCCCTTACCTTGCACTGACTTTTGATTAAATATTATTTAAAATATGGTATATTGGTTAAATAAATTTTATTTACTTAAAAAGAACCAAAATAATATTAATAATATCATATATAACCATTTTAGAACATATTAGGGCTCGTTCATTAAAAATCCTTCACTATTTTCACTATTTCGGGTGTTAATTACCTTATTTTATCATGGGTGTTTTGCCATTAATGATCTAGTTCTTGTGAATATAAATTAGATTAATAATATTTATAATAATTTTCATAAAATTATTATTTTATTTATGTTTAAATTATAATTTTATAACCAACAATGAATTATAGGTATGAAAAATTATTCACGTTTTGATCATAGAGTTGACATGCCTTACGTACTCATGAGTAATGCTTTAATTGTTCACCAATCATTATGGAAATAAGGTAGTTACAAAATTATCATTATTCAATAACCATAATACCATATATACCAAATTATATAATTATATATTTAAATTTCATATGGTGTGTTGATGAAGCAACAATCACTTCACTTCTGAAAGGCGGTAGTCCACACGTATTGGAACGATGCCATCATCTTTATGTGAGTTAAAGTGTTAGAGAGAAAATGATATATATTATAATTTAATAATTATAAATATGTAATTAATATAAAAACTATGTAAATTATATCATATAAAATAATTTACATTTACCATGATACAATCCATTAAAATGTTCGTGAAAGATGAATCACATTGTTTCACGAGGGCGTAGTCCACCGTACACATGAGCAAAGATTATTGTATATCATATGGAATGGAAAGAAAAATTATATATATTATTTAATGACTATATATATATATGTTAAAATTTTCATATATATACTTTATATCCATCATCATAATCATCCGTGAATTTTGGTAATGAAAAAACGAATGGCATCGGTTTTTGAGTTGGAAGTCTGTCGTACACCCAAACGATGATTTATTAAAACATTTTATTGAGTTAAATATTTTTATAGTTAAAGACCTCAAAATAAAAAAATTATCATTATATTCATAATTAAATAATTATTATATAATAATGTCTCAATAAAAAAAATTTGGGGGGTGAAATAAAATAATGATGCTCAGTATAGAACATTAACTATTATTTGGGTTTCATTTTTAAGATTACACTAAATCCTTCCTTGGTTGGATTAATGACCAAGATGATGATTATATGATTATGGGAGGTGATTTTTTATTATATTTGGGTAGGAAATGGATGATCAAATGTGGTTTAAAGGTGTGAAGAATGAATGATTTTCGGTGCACATCTATAAGTGAGTTGAGTGGCACACCTGTAATTTTTTGAAGGATTCAACAATTACCATGTTTTTATAATTAATAAAGCTTCAAAAGTGGTTATTTATCAAAAATATAAGAGGTATGTTTGAAATATGTCCATCAAATTGGTCTTGTAATGGTTTTTAGGTCATTTTTAACCCTTATACTCATAGTTTAACCCTCCTCGGAAAATCGACTCTTCACTTAACTGTGGTAATTAATGTTTACATTTTCACTATTAACTTTGGGAAAAAATTATTTGGAACATGTTATACATTATAATTTATGGTGATTACATATATGTAAAAAATACATGTTCCATTGAAAGAAATATAATATTTGAATTTAAAATATATCATGTAGATGCGATGAGATAGAAGGTTTTGAAATATAAAATAGTCAAAATTTAGAATGTTTTTAAATGAAAATAAAAAATGAAAATGATTAAAATTAAATAAATTGGATTAATTGAAAAAATTTAACCAGATTAAATTCTAAATCAATTTTAAAATATAATTTAACATTATGAAAAATTTAAACAAAATGCATGTTTTCGATTAAAATTCAATGTTTTTAACTATTTCTCAAAATATGAAATATTTTAAAAACCAAAATTCTCTTATAAGGTATTTTTTTACATTTTCAAAAATTAATTTCTTTTATTCAGATAAATTTTATAAAATAAGTAAAAATTAATTTTAAATCATGTTCCCCATGAATAGCTAACTCGCCGTAAAAAAGAGTTTTTAAGAAGAAATTAATATTTTCTTTTTAAATGATTATTATTTTATTTCTAACCAATAAATAACTAATAAATTTCTATAAAAAATATATATATTTATAATTTAGTCAATAATATTCCAACCACCCATTCCAATATATTGGTGCTAAGTTTCATCTTAAATAATATTACTAATGGTGTATTTTTCTCTATAAAACTTGTTTCTTCTTGTAACTGAATCATTTAACGAAATTAATTGTTGTGTGAATCATAAACTACCAAATAATATTAGATTATCATAAATTAAATATAATTTATTTTGTTGGGGTGTTATAATATATTCTTTGTTTAGTATTGTGTGTAACATACCATATTATATAAAATTTTATTCATCTTAAATTTTAGTGTGTTACAATGATTCTCAAAATCATCATAAAAAATATAGGTAACCCCTAAATCAAGAATTTAATATACAAAGATAATTTATATGGAATTATAATCATTAATGGAAATGTTATATTTTTATGGATAGTTAATTTTTATCGATATGGCATAAAAATCAGAAGTAAATGGGTTGAAAATTTTTTAAAAATATTGAAGCTATATAGTTAAGTGATGTTACTGAAATTCATTATAGTTCTCCAAAAATATTGACTATGAATCTACTCTGTGTGAGCTATTTAATGTGAAGAAGTTCCTTTCACTTGAGTTTTCTTTGATAATAACCACAACCCACTCAGATACAAAAAGAAGAGGCTCTAATAACATCTTTCATGATGGAGAACCACATCCTTTTCTTGATAATAGAACAATAAAGGGTAAAATGATTCAAATTAATATTATCCATGAATTATAATAATATATATTTCAATGTAAATACCTTAGGGATTTCATGAATGATGGGGAAATCATATACTATTCACCTATGTGAAGGAACTGATATTCCATGATACTTTTGAGGTTTGAGAAGGTGTGAGAGAGAATATGAATTGATCCTAATAATAGAGATAGGAATCACTATATATATTGAATCATGTTAAAATTAAGTACATAGGTGTTGTTCATAAACAAACAAACATGAAGGATATTACGTGTGAGATCCCATGCACATGTAATAGTGGGTAATAGTTTTATGAGCATAGAAGAATCCATTTGTATACCAAAATTCATTAAGAATAAAAGTAATTATAATTATGAAAATTTAAAAGGAAGATAAAATATTGATCCTCATACATGGTATGTTGTAGGTTTTTCATGAGAGTTCTAGAAATAAATTACACGAATATAATTTTTGGAGTAATAAGAATTGAGGATACATGATATAATTATAATTTTTAATATGGTGTATCATATAATAATGACATATACATTCCAGTAATAATTTATATTATTTATACTAAGGAATAATAGGTAGTTATAGATTATTGTCTATTCAAGACATCCCATTGACTGTTGTGAAGTTGATAAATCCCAGTGGATTTCACTATATAGATAAATTTGATCTGAAACATTGGTGCCTAATGAAGATGAAAGGTTATCTATTGTTGATCACATCAAAATGGATATGCTGATATTCTATAATATCATGCTTAAAACATATATCTTTATTGTACCTAGTCAATTCCTGGAAAATTAGCATACGGTAATATGATTTCTTGTTCCTTCATTGAGACACTTCTTTTATGTTGGATAATAAGTACCATACACCGATGACGTAGTCATCCACAGTGAATTCAAACCATGTTGAAAACAAATAGTGACTATTATTATTTTCTATTTTATTTCCATGATTTATAAATAAATTTAATTTCATAAATATATCGATTCAGTGAAAAATTGGCATATAAAAAATGGGATAAAATCATAAATTTGTTAAAAGTCCTCCAACCCTTATTTAGCCCCAGTGTAGTGATAAATATGTTATCATAATGGGACTGGGATATAATGGTTATCCAATAATAGAATATTTTACTTAGTTATTAGATATATTAAGTCATGTTTGGGAACATTGGGTGTCCTCCACTAATGTTTCACAAGATATGGATTTGAGGATTGTTGAGGATTAGGGAAATGAAATTATATGATTTGATTAAGGTGAGGTTTAGGTTCATGATTGGACTCATTTTATTGTTGGGTTGATTTCCTTTGAGATGCAAGGTTTATCCCTTCTAATAGACATTGACTTAATTTTTTTGTAAAAATTATTGTTGAGGAAACTTGTTATTAGTACCCATAGTGAATTATAGTGTTAGTGTTTAGGATGTTTTTCATGGACTACTATTAGTAAGAGGGGTGATGATAATGATTAGAATTAGACCAAAAAATGGGAGGGAAGGTTCTGTTATGAGACATTTTATGCGACATTTTTTGAGACCCCACCCAGAGTGAGAGAGTGGAGGTTTGAGTTATAGTATTGGATTTTGGGTGATACATCACTGTGAATGAGACTGTGGTGGTATGTTATTTGGTATGTGACATGTGATCCGACCTTCCCCTATGCGAGAGGGTACATGTATGAGATGTAGTAATGTAATATTGTGTAATTGCAGAACATGAGTGAGAGGATGGTGGTATGAGGTATTTCATGTTTTGTGGTACAAGAAAACAACATGATTGAATGTGTACAAAAAATGGGATAAGATATGAGATTACGATTCAGTACAAGTCCCTACACATAGTGAGAGTATACTAGTTTTGAAATAGTTGTAAACTCAATAAAATAGTGATAGAGTATTCACATGGTTGTGTGTGACATGAATTATTCTATCATCATTTACTATGCATTGTATAGACAAATTTGTTGGTTCTCTTGTTATCATACAATGACGAACCATGTATTCTTGTTTTACATTTATCATATTATTTATTGTTCCAAATACATAAATATGTATATTATAGATTATATTACGGTAATATTTAGATACATCTTCTGATTTATTTCGTAAACCTTTCATGATCACCCCAGAGTTCTTATTGACCTCATGTTTGATATTAAGGCGATAATTGGTCATATAGGTGGCCTATTTGAAGCATCAAGATGGGATTTATAAATTTTACTAAGTGGATTCTTGATATTAGTATGGGGTATATTTTATATTTCTTAATATTTATTATTATATGTGTTTTTCTTAATGAAAGGTCAGCCAATATGTATTACTATGTGGTTTCATTGTTCATTAGATATAAATTTTGAGTATAATTAACTTGTTACAACTTTCTTTAGTTATAATTCCATTCATGTGAACTATAGTATTATATCATGCTTTATATTTGGTTAATTGTTTTTATTAATTGTACATATATTTAGAGAATAGTAACCCCAATATTTTTCATAGATTATCAATATTAATTAATAGAATCCATTAATACACGGAGGCACACCAAAGGTCACGAGGTAACCTATTTTGGGTTTCCCTGTATAATATTTTCACAAGGGAGTTACACCATGGTATGAAAACATGACATACCTTATTCTTTTATATGGTCACTAAAATTATGTTTGGAATCAGTTGATGAATAATATTTCTCAAAACATCAATAATGAAAAAATCATGCTTTATAATTTATTTATTGGGATGATTGGGTTGATACATGTTAAAAATTGGTTCTTATTACTATAGTTTATATTTTTATTATTGTTAGTAGATCAACCTTTGAGTTTAGTCTCATAATATTGATCTTCCACCCTAAAATCCATCTAAAATTTATTGTTAGAAGTTTATTTTATTATCATATTAAATATTATAACATTATGCATGGTGTTTATCTTCTGTCTAGTATTATCTTTTCACTACGATACATGATTCTCATTATTTAGTTCTAGTATGCATGTTTTTTTCCTTCTTATGTATCCATATTTTGCTAAAAATTGTTCTTATATACTTTGGATATATTATTTTGACAATGTTATGTATTTTTTTCCTTTTATTGATTATATAATAATATATAATCATTCATAATAAATGATGCTTTTTATTTTTTGATAATTTAATATTTATTGGTTACTATTTTTTATTCTCAAGTAATTTTAGTCTATAATAAGGAAGAGTTTAGTCATAATGTAGTTGAGATGATATTTTTCTAAAAAATGATATTCTTAAATTTGTAAAAAACATTTTCTAGATAAAAACAATTGAAATGTATATAGATTGAAGATCCCTATAATAACATGTGAAATGGGAATGTTTCTATTTTAAATATAGTTTTTAAGAAATATAATTTTTTGAAAGCTTATTATTTTTAAAGAGAAATTTTGGTTTTGAACGTTGAAACAATATCCAACGTGGGGAAAATAAATTATATTACAATTTTTTATAAGGTATGTTGTTTTTAGTGTATTATTTTATATTATATTATTTCTTATTAAATATAATCATGGAAATAATTTTTAAATGGGATGGTTAACATGAAATGGTTGATTTTCATACGACAACTATGAAATAATATTTTTTTTATTTATTTGAGAAATATTAAAATATTGTATGATTTTACATTTCTAATAATTAAATGACTTCTGTATTTTATAGATAATTTTTGTAAAAAAAGATTATTTGAATAAAATGTTTTTATAAATTTGGAAATCTAGATTCACGACTAGCATAAGAAGCCCATATAGATTCATATAGTGGGAAGCACATCTTATCATGGTTTAATCAGTATATTTATTATATTCATGCTTTCATAAAGATTATCATACTTATTTTTCATTCTCCTATCTAAATAAATTTTTTATTTGAGTTGGGATTGGTGTTATTTATTAAAATCATAAATATATTATGATTTTTCTTGACATGGGAGTATATATTGATCCTCATTGATATTTATACGTTGATGTATTTTTTTATAATTATTGAATTATAGATTTATGGGTATTGTCTGTTGGATAGTTTTGTATATGTATAATATAAAATCATATGAATTATTTAATTATTATTGTAGTGAGTGTTGAGTAAATATCTAATCAGGACTCTGTGGGATGATAATTCATATTCTGGGTAGTTGGTGCTGACCCTTGCTTTGTTTATTTAATTTTCAAATGATTTATTGAAAAATAAGTGATATAAAATTTGGTAATTTTCTATTATTTATTTATTGTATGGTTTATAATTTAATATGGAATTTTGTTGAAGAATTTGATGATTTAAAATGGTATTGTAGGTGTTTGTTTTCATGATTTGATTTTCTGTAGTTTATCAATGAGGTTAGGATGGTTATAAGGAATTGTCATCAGAAAAATTTGGTTAATGTTGAAATCGAGTTCCCAATGGGGGCACACGAAGTACTCTGTGGGGTCTCACAAAGTACACATTGACCTGGACAGTGGTAATGGATCTTGGGGGTTCCACTCGTACCAACTGCTTAATAGAACTCACATTGAATCCACTTCTCCATATTATTATTCTCTCTATGAATTTCTAGTCATGGTTATTTTACTATAAATTTTAAATTTAAAACCACTGTAGGGTTATCCAATCTCCTAAATTCACCCTTTAAAATTGTTTAATAATTTTCCTTCTCCGATGTATTCTATTGAGATGAAATTCCATTATTACATGGTTGAAATTGTTCGTTTTGTAAAGGATTCAAATCCAATTGGTCAAATGATGCACCTATGTGGTTTTTACTTGTTGTTTGATTCCATCATGATTGATGGTTATTGAGATATGATTATTTCTAATTTTTATTATTTTTAGATTAAATTAATATATATATATATATGGAGGTATTTTATGCATATTTTTGTTTTTGTATTTATAAGTGAATTTTAAATGTTTCCCACACAGATTACCATTGGGTATATCATATTTTATATTTATGAGAGTTGATTAATTTTTTGTGGATTGATATGGAATTTTGTTTATTTATTTTTTAGTCACTTACTAATGATTAGGATAATTCTTAATTCTCTCTAAGGGCATAGTTTGTTTTTTGGACCCTATGAGTCATTCATGGTCTGTATGTATGATATGACTTCTAATAATTTCCTCATATTTATTAATAATTCATGAGATATATTTTGGAAAATTAAATTGATGATTTTAAAGTGGTATTTTCTTATAGGCAATGAGTTCATTAAACAATGGCTCATATGGTATTCTATGTAATTGTATAAATCCTTTTTTTGAAACATGGTATCCATTAGAATTGGGATTATTTCATTACTATCCACACATTAAAATGTCATGTTTACATTGAGATGTGAATGGGGTTCCCCATGTTCTATTATCCCACATTACCATCTTGAGGATATGTTTCGCCCACTCTATTTCCATATTAAAAGAGGATATCATGAAAACTATAAGAAAACAATATACAAAACCTACTGGGGATAGCGTATACTAACTTGGCTACGTTTCAAAAAAACCCTCTTGGTTAAATTTGGAATTATTAATTTGTAACTTATTTAGTTAATATGTATTCAATGAAAATGGATCATAAATACCCATGAAAACCATAATGATTTATTATTATAAGAACCACACATAACCACTAATTAATAAGGTGTGTTGGTTGTTATATAATGGCTAGTTTGATTATTTGATATGTAATAAACTGTCAGGAAAATTTTATTTATTTAAAATAATTTAATTCATATAATTATGATAGACATATTGGTTTTCTTATGATTCAATGGTCATGGAATATTTATTTAGAACATTTATTTCAATAAATATTTTCTCCTTAAAATTATTTCATGGTAAAATGATTTACCTATATTTAATTTCATTATTGGATCAAATAATGTTTTCAAAATCACTCAAATATTCTAAATTATTTTTTCATAATTATTTATAGTTGATTTTTAATCCATTATTATTTAAGAAAATATGTTTCAGACAATTTATTTCAATCATGGTTTCTTATGAGATCTAAAATACATAACTCAATGATTCTAATTAAACATATATTCTATATGAATGAGAAATTATATTAATAATCATGTGATGGTATAAAATATTTTTATAAGGACATAAAAAAGAATGAATATACATGAGGTAACTCTTTATTTATTAATGGATTCTTGGAAACCAATATATATTATTAATGTAAATGTGTTTACCACTTTATTTTGAGAACAACATTAGGTGGGTTCCAATTAATTCCTTGTTTGGTTGGCTATACCACAATTAAAACTATTTATGATATTTAATAAATGCCTTATTTTTTCTATTGAGACTATGTTCAATAGATTACATATCCCCTTCATAATATTGTTTTGGGTTAAAAATATTTTGTTTATATTATTTGAATATATAATATTTTGATGTGATTGAATATAAACTAGAAATTTTTTACTTGGTAAAAAAAATGTACACTTCATGAAATAGAGAATGTTTTCTATCAGTAAAGAGCATGTCAACAATTATTAAAATTTATTTATTATGTGGATATGATGAATTTCTACTTTTTTGTTATAAAGAATGGATTTTTCTTTTACATGGATGATTTAAAATATTTTATAGGGAATATTGGTTACCAATATTTACAAAATTATTTTATATCTAGTGGAGCATGTGAATTATTATGATATGGAGACCTTGTTCAGTGCTTGACTAAATAGTTTTCTTATAATCACCATGTACAAGATATCTTTTGTAAAATATTAAAAGGACTTCCTTATATCGCAATTTATGTTATATAAAATTAATGAACCATGTTTTTCAGGTTATATGGTTGTATTATATACTAGGTTCACAATGATAGATCTAATTATGTATATGATAAGTTGTTTTCTATGAGGATAATGTAATACAATAGAGGATGGATTCTATATATGTAAATATTTAAGGATATGTATTTATAAATGTATACACACACATAGTTCTTTGATATGAGGAGATAGTTCCTATAACGTGATGAGGATATACATATGTTTCATCATTATGATGAGATGGATTCTATATATGAGGATAGTGTAATACAATAGAGGATGGATTCTATATTTGTAAATATTTAAGGATACGTATTTATAAATGTATACACACACATAGTTCTTTGATATGAGTAGATAGTTCCTATAATGTGATGAGGACATACATATGTTTCATCATTATGATGATATGATTGGCCATTGGGTGGTAAATTATTGATATACATATATTCCCTACCAATTGAGATATGGGATGACATTGAGAGGGGAATATATTGATATATATATATAAAGTTCCTCCCGATGAATATAATATGTTTTTCAGGTGGATCATTATATATGAGTGTGTTTGTGTGTGTTTGTGTGTCCCCAATAGATGGTGGGTTCTAATAGACACCCTATAAAGGTAGGTTCCTATTGGTAGATAGTTATTTAACTTCAATGTCATCTAATGAATAAAAAAATCACAAATAAAACTAGAAATTATTTTTTATCTAATAAGATATGATATTATTGTACTTGAATAATAAAAAATCATGCCTTCATTATTTTGAAAACATTTTTTTTCTTTAATAACATTATTATAAGATGATTACTACCATGTTTTCTGAGTTTTGGTCAAAATGTTTTATTATATTTTTCTGACTATATGTAAATGTTCATGAATATACGTAATATATCACTATGAGATTTGAGACTCTTATGGGGAAACCTATGTAATATTTATGTACAAACAATGCACGAACACCCTAATCGACAAGTATCCTCTAGTTTTCTATATTTTTGATTTAAAAATCTACTTATTAAAGTATTAAATATTTTTAATTTTTTTCAATTAAATGAAGTTGGTCCCACCTATATACTGGTGTTTGATTATATTAATGGTTGATTGGGGGAATTATTGAAATAGTTTAATAAATTTCCATGGTATCCATTTTCTTAGTCCATGTTTGGGTGTGAGATTTTTTGGGTAATATTTTTGTATTATGGATTTCAGTTCTATTATATGATATTAATTCATATAATTATTTGGGTTGCCTATTATATACTTATTTATCTTTACATGACGAATTTTGTATGAGGTTATATCATGGGAAAATCTAAATAGTAGATGGTTGTGGGTTTTGTAATAGATGGTTGGTTGGTTGGAGGATGCAATAGGCACATATCCTATCATTTAATCATTAACTATTTACGTAGTAACTGTTTTTATGACATTTTCCAAGGCCAAATACCTTGTTATATATTTTTGATAGGTTGATAATATATTAGTACATATATAATATGTTATAATGAATATACTCTTTCATTATTCAATATGTGTGGTTTATTATTAGATGTTGTTTGTGGGATGTATCACTTAATGGAAATTCCTATCTATATTATGGTAAGGAATGGAATTTAAATATTTCTAGAACATAAATGAGTAAACCATTACTAGGTGATATATTGATACCCTTGATTCTAGATGCCATTCCTAGGGGACTACAAAATGAACCATGGGTAGTGACACTATAGTTTGGGTATCATTAGTGCATAAAGTTATTTTCCACTACAATCAAACTATGATTTGAATTCAATTTGTAATGGTGGTTATGAAAAATTATCATCAAATTAGTCATGTTGTAACAACAATTCCATCAGTGTTTTTGTTTAGGATGTTTGTAATGCAAAATTGTGTTTCACTACAAGAAAGGAAATTATTCTAGGAAGTGAAAAATCATGAGAAAATGATGGTGACCATGATAAATGTTTTTTAAAATGCAATGTGAGATCTTTTCTAAATGAAGAGTTTCACAAAACAATCCTAAAAGTAGTGGAATATATTTAGAAATTAGTTGTAATTAAATCATTTGTTTTTAGGTAATATTTTTTATGATCCATTCCACACATTCTTTTAACATTATTTCTATGATAATCAATTTTTTTCAAAATAAAATAACATTATTGTTTATGAAAACTAAAAATAAAATGATTTTAAAAAAATTAAATAACATGGGTCTATGCTTCATCCTCATTTACCCATTGACTATTTTTAAAAACATAAACACCACATGCTCTAGTTTCCTCCACATGATAATTGTATTCCATCAATAACTTCCCACAATGGCCTTCTTCATACCATCAACCACATTTTTCCACCTTGAAATAACGTTTTCAATTCGTTTTCCACCATTATTCTATTTTGGTAATCATTTGTATTTCTAGATTCCCTTTTGTGACGAGTCTAGCTACTTATATCATTTATTTTGAAATATTTTTTATTTTTAGTAAAATAAATTGTTTTTTTATATAGTTTATATTTATTTAGTTGGATTCAAATTTTTTTATATCTAATTGTTATGTTTGATTAATTTAAATGTTTATTAATTTTTTAAAAATTGTATTCATTAATATGTTAGTTGCATTTGTTTTGACTTTTAGTAAAAAAAATATGTTGTTTTTATATCAATATTCATGATTATATCATTGTATATATATATAATTACATGATTATATTAAATTATAAATATTTATTTTTTTATAAATATATTAAAATACGTGTAATTGTTTAAATAAATTTATCTGTATTTATGTCAGTGTATTAAAACATATCTAAAATTTTATAAGATTATATTGTTTTATATTAATATAGAAAAATTAATATGCAAAGTTGTCAATATTAATATCTGTTTCTATGTTTATATGATTATATGATATTTAAAATACACCATCAAATATTATTGAGTCTATTTTTTATATGTATATTTTTATATATGGGTTGATTTTATATGTGTATTTATATTTAAAATTTATACATTTTAAATACACACACATATACATATTTTTTATTTAAAGTTTTATGAATTTAAGTTTATATGTTTTAATTTTGTAGGTGTATATATATTTTGTATTTATATGTTCCAATGTTATATATAAATATATATTTTTATATATTTATATGTATTATATTTTTATAGTTAAATTTTTATGTGAATAAATTTTTAAATATTTTAATAAATTCATAATCTTAATATTTTCTTTAGGTGACTAGAATATCATAATTAGATAAATTATTCAACAAAAACTATTGAATATGGGATATGGGTTGATTATTTCCCAGAATTCTCAAATTAAAATTGTGAAAATGTAGAACTATTTGAAAAAAAATTGATGCATATTTTAATTCCATATTTAATTAGTTTTTAATATTTTTCAATGACTGAATACATGGTTTAACATGTTATAGTAAACATTGATAAATATTGAAAGTGGAATTGGAATGGTTTGAAAAGTTTAATAGAATGTTATTTCTAAAATTGAATTTTTTTTCTTTGATATTTAAATGTCTAAGTGATTATATGTGTTTAAAATTATAACTCTTTTTAATTTAAATTACTAAAAAATTAGAAACATAGGTAAAACATATAATAAGTATCCCACACACCACATAGGCAACCCACATCATGTTCATTGAGCCATTCATGCCCTTAGAAGGGCCATCATAGAGGGATGGTTCATGGGGCACATAGTGGTGAAATCTAGGGGTTCATTGTTTGGATGCAGACAAAGAAGTGGTAGAAGATTCAGAAACTCTGTGTGGAACCAAGTGGAGAGCTTTACTATAGACATGGGGTGCAACGATTCTGGTAGGAGTTCTCCGTCTCATGTCGTACTTACTTGTGGGTATGGAGCCATGTCTATTCTTATAAAACTCACCCAAACCTGAGACATTTTTATGTGAAATTGGGGATCCAATTCTATCCTTTGATCCACATCAACTCTCCACCCACACCGCCACTAATTTTTCACTAGACATCACTGCTTCCACTCTTGTAACCTGAGAACACCATTGCCATCCTTGAGAGCCTCAAACTCAGGGTTCATCTGCACAACTGCACCTCTCCACAATCATGGATGTAAGAACCCAATTTTTCAATCAGGTATGGATCCAATTTATTTCATCCTAATTTAGTTTTACGGGCCTTTTAGGATACCTGATGAGTTCACGAATGTCATAGGGGTGTTTGAGGCTCTTTTGGATCCAGAAAACCTTCTATTTTTGTAATAAATGTCCATGTCACATGGATAGGGTAAACCATGTGGGTAGGGAAAATTATTTTATTTAACTGTTCTGATGATCAACATTTTCAAGAAGATCCATTCATCATGGTTGGTTCATGGTTTACATAAGAATGTTTCCTAGCCATGTGTATTCCCCTCTTCTCCAGGTACACATGCATGGTTTTCACACTATTTGGAAAACCATGCAGAAAAACCATTTATAGGCTAAATTTTGAGTAATTTATAACGCTTTCACTTAGTGATATAATTACACCTCCTTCTTCCCTATTCCAAGTTTAGGCATACAGAACTTCCATTTCTCTCATTATGGTTCTCTTTGAAGGCATAACATAGGGATAACAACATCTTCTTCATTTGGGATCTATTTGAGATCTTATTCATCATGTTGGATGTGAAACAGTAAGTACTTGAGTCCATTTGATACCTTCATTATCAATCTCTATATTGACCTAGATATCATGGTGTGAGTGTTTTTACCACTTTCTCAATCCCATGGTGAGTGATATTCCATAAATGATAAAATGGTAAAATCACTCCCACCTTGGTATCATGGTCTAGATAATGCTTTACCTAACATTAGGTCCACCGTTTTGGGTGTTCTCAAGGTTGACCATATCAATTTTAGGTTCTCATATGTTAAATTATCATTGAATGATAATGGTTAGCCTTCACATCCACTTGAACCTTCAATGGAAAGTTCTTTAATTAATTGAAAAAAAAATTTAATGTTAATTTTGGAATATGTTGGCAAAATATAAATTGGCCTTGTTAAGTGGAAATGAATTCTATATTGTTCATTTATAGAACACTTTCAATTTTTTGTAAATCCACAAAGTGAGCCTTATTAATTGAAAATGAAAAACATGATTAAAATTATATGGTTTCATTTAATAGATTCTTTTCCACTTATGGTAGAATTTAGTTGATGAACCAATGTATGTTATTATGACTAATATAGTTTAACTAAATGGTTTCATGCTGCTAGGACTCATCAAACTAAGTAATGGAATGGAATGAACCTAATGAACTTTATTAAAGTCATATTACTAGTATTGCATTATTACATTAAATGAATTAAATGTAAGGTGAATGTTTATGCACATTGACCTTGAAATATTCATAGGAATGCTTGACTATGTTAGATCTTAAATTCCTGAGGTAATTCCTTGTGTACTATAGGATGCCATTTTGATTCAAAGATGCATGTTGCTAAGGGTTAGCCCCCCCTTATTACTCGATCAACTTATTTCATTGGATTTCGAGAATGAATCCATATAATCCCAATATTATTATTATTATTATAGGATACCTTGGGTACACTCCATGGATCTAAAATTGACATGTAGCTTCCATGGTTATAACCCATCGGGACCAGTCATTGCTTATCCCCATTTTATCTTGGAAAAAACTTCTTGGAATTGGTAACCACCTTATTGTGGAATGCCTTGGATACACTCTTAACCCTTATCTAGACATAGTTACTTCTGAGTTAGTGTCCCCATGGGTCTATGTTTCTTGTGTGTTTACAATTGTACCATTTCATATTGATTATCAATTATGGTTTCAATGGTGTTTACTATGGAACCACTTCATATTAATTATCAATAATGGTTTCCTTGGTATATCTTGGGACCTTAATTATTTATAAAAATGTCATTGTTTGATATGCCTCAATTGAATTATTAATATAAACTAGTAATAATGTAATTTAAGAATTGGTTACATGTTCTAACACCAGCTGAGGACCGAAGCAGGTACATGGGAATTTAGTTACATTATACTGCTTTATTGATATATGAATTCATGCACATTACTATATTTCCATTACATCGGCCGGCTATTATAGACACCATTGGTGGTGCCCCACTGAAAAATATCTCACACCCTCTCTAGGTTTTGTTTGGTACTTGGGGAGGAATACATGAATATATGTGTTGATAAAGGGAAGAATATGGCTTTGAACACTTGATTGCTTGCTGTTGTATGATAGAGATGGTAGAAGATGATCAAGTTGTTGATTGGGATTCTTGGGAAATTTTATGTATTAACTTCTGAAATATTTTGGATTTCATGTATGTGTTATATCTTGATTCCATGTTTAACAACATTCTAGGGACATGACATATATCATCAACAATGATTGTATGTTATTCAAGTTATTTCATTAACTGTTATCCTTGTTTATTTTTTATGTGAATTCTATTTACATATAATGAATCTGATATTTAACATTTGTTATAATTATATTATTTTATACACTACTGTAATTTGGGAATATTATCCCAACATACACTCCCTAGGCTCTTTCTTTTAGTCTAAAACCTCTGGAATTCAGGGAGATGTGCTTAAGGCCACATGGCCCACCACGCTCGGGGCACCACCTAAGTGGAATATTAGTTCAGAACATCATAAAGTGGTAAAAAATTTGTTATTTTATTGATTTTCTATGTATAGATAAGATAATTGAGATTTATAATGCTGGGAACATAGTCATAAAAAATTTTGGGTGTTGAGAACCCATGTCTGGGGTAATAGATGAGTTTCCCAAATTATAATTACAGTTCTGCCTTTTCCCATTATAGTTGATATCCATTTCACTATTGGGTGAGGAACTTTCGGTGTGGAATTTTTTATTATTATTTTGATTGATAATTTCACTTCCATTCCATATATGATAATTTCTCTAATTTGAATTCCTTATAAAAAAACACCCAGGGATGAATCAAAGATCCACCCCTACCAAATTTTATTGAAAAATAAAGGCAAGAAACAAAGCATCAGAAAGGAGATTTACATAGTCTGGTAAACACCTTGCCACAAGCATCAACCTCAACGAAGCGCCTGCAACATTCAGGAGCCAAAAAGGACCACTCAAGGCTTGACTCTTCCACAGCCATCTTTGATAGAGCATCATCCACTTGATTGGCCTCCCTGTAAACATTAGTCACATCAAAGATAATATCATCAAGAAGGTGAATACATTCAACCCATTAAGGTAGCATAACCCATGGGACATTCCTGGATCTCTGTTTGATTAAATCCACTGCCACCATAGAATCAGATTCTAGCCAGATAAAATGCCAACCAAAATGAATAACATATCTAATTGATTTAATAATAGCCCATAATTCATCTTCAATAGTAGATCCCTACCTAATGAAATGATAAAAACAGCCTTTGACAAAGCCTTGATAGGTACAGAAGACACCACCGCAGCCTAAAGGTCCAGGTGTCCCTGTAGCCTCTCCATCAACATTAAATTTCAGCCAGGAGGGAATGGGGGGAATCCATGTAATAGACTTCAGCATTAAGGGTTTTTTGGGTCTACCACTAACACCAAAAATCCTCAAAAGAATAAAGTTAGTTTACTCATTTTTCATGCAACCAGTTTGAATCCGGGAAGCTGTGCAGACCACCCTGTGAATAGATTTGACACCATAGTAAATAGTGGGAGTGATATCATTAAAGAGATAGTCATTTTAGGAGATCCATGTAAAGCCTATGGAGGCTGCAACAGAATCCATAGTCAGATTACTCACCTGTTCACTGCATTGAGCATCAACAACAGAACAAAGCAGCCCTTCCATCAAGAAGATATTTAAAGAACACCCTGTCATATCTTGGATGTAGATCCATAACCTGCAAATGAGAGGAAAATAGAGGAAAATGTGCTCAAGGGATTCCTCAGCACCATAACATAAAGGGCATGTCGATGCGAGATGAATGTCAATCCTTTGATGAGTGGACTGAACTGGAAGTCTTTTCCTCCAGATTTTCCATAAGAGCAGAAAATCAGTGGGTGGGATGAAACAAGACTTGAAAGAAAGAAGCCACCTGGGTGCTGGGGATTGGCCAGCACAAAAATAATGGTACATTGCTCTGGTACTGAGGATCCCATTGGTACTATGCTCCCAGATGAGAGTATCCTGTTCCATGTACTTATAATTCAGGAATTCAGAAAGCAGATCAAAAGGAATGATATCCAGAAATTCTGGATTGAAATTCTGCATCGATGCAATCTGGACGTGCATCA
Organism: Viscum album; assembly: GCA_963277665.1. Lineage (NCBI taxonomy): Eukaryota > Viridiplantae > Streptophyta > Magnoliopsida > Santalales > Viscaceae > Viscum > Viscum album. The sequence goes on along the minus strand of OY728167.1, from coordinate 618,666,377 downwards.
GATTATGGGGAATGACAACAGCCTACTGAATAGGTCTGGAAAGCCAGGAAGTTGTCTAGACATTCATAGGTGAGTCCCTACAAACTAGCCATTTTGAGGACATAAGAATCCTATTAAAGGAAGACTTTATAGCAGGCCAAACAGAGGATGAGAGGTAGTGAGGATATTCATTCCAAAGTCTTGAAATAAACCGGGCACCAATGAAATCCATAGAATTATCCTGGAATGATATAAGATTCCATGTAAATTTTCTAATCAGGAAATCATTGAATAGAGCTAGATCCTTGATAACAAGACCCACCATATCAATGGGTTTAATGCATTCTTTCTAGGAAACAACCACCAGTTTCTTTTCATACATGGAGCCAGTCCATATGAAGTTTCTTATAAGCCTCTGAATCTCCTTGATTAGATTTCTAGGCCATCTGTAAATAGAAAAAACATAATCAAACATGGACGTGACCACAGAGTTCACAAGACAGATTCTTTCTGCTTGGGACATTGCCTTCCCCTTCTAATTATCCATTTTATCGGTGATACGTGAGAAAATGGGCTGAAGATGATATCTTTTAACTCTGCCCCAAAAAATAGGTACACCAAGACAATTAAAAGGTAGATAACCCTTCTTAACTCCAAGCAACCTAGCAAGCTTCCTCTTCCTTCTGGTAGTCACTCCTTTTCCGATGACAAAAAAGGATTTAAGGGAGTTAATAACACGTCCAGAGACATCCTCATAGTGGGAGAAGATATCCTTTATTGAATTAACTATTCTGAAATCAGCCCTTCCAAATAACATGATATCATCAGCATAAAACAGATGATAAGGGGCATGAATATCCCTTTCAACTTGAATTTTGTTATACAAACCACCTTGGACCAGGTTATCAATACACTGACTTAGATAATCCTCAGCCAAATCAAAAAGGATATTAGAAAGAGGATCCCCTTTCCGAAAGCCCCTGTGGCACTGAAAAAATCCCCTTGGAGATCCATTAATCAGAACAGAAAGCTTAGCACTCTTGAGGATAGCATGAATCAAATTGATAAATTTGAAATAGAACCCATGCATTTTCAAAATGGAGAAGTGAAAATTCCATTTCATAGTGTCAAAGGCTTTTGAGATATCAATTTTCATGGAAAAGCTACCAGGTTTTTCCTTTTTCCTCATAGAATTGATACATTCAGATGTAGTAAAGAGGCATGTTTGAATGCTCCTTCCTGGTACAAACCAAAATTGCTTTGGGGTGATAATGTTTTTGGCAACATTATACAACCTGTTCGAAATGATTTTGTTGATAATTTTAGGAATTGTATTCCCAATCGCAACTGGTCTGAAGTCCTTAATATCAAAGGCATTATCCTTCTTAGGAATCAAGGCAATAAAATCGGAATTGGAGCCAAAATTCATGGAGGTAGTGATAAAGAAATGTCTAACTATATTCACAACCTCATCATGAACCAACTCCCTGTTGAACATAAAAAATTTGTTAGTGAACCCATCAGGCCCAGCAACACTATCAATATTAAGGGAGAACAGGGCTTCCCTTACCTTCTTTCCTCTCGGAATTTCCACAGGCTTATCATTAATTTGATCCTCAATAGATGGCATGATGTTATGATGAATTGTGCTAGAATTATCTACTCCCTTCTCAGAATAAAGCTCAGAGAAATAACTCACAACTGCATTTGAGATTTTAGCTTTTGTATTAAAGATTGAACCATTGATACTCATAGCAGAAACTCCCCTTCTGAGTATCCTTTCCTTGTGAATTCGATGGAAGAACTTTGAATTCCTATCCCCCTACTTCAACTACTTGATATTATATAGAGACCTGGCCAGATTTTCTTTAATTTCGAGCAGGTTATCCAGCTTTGAAAGAGCTTGGATTTCATCACTGGATGGCATATGACACAGCTAATTGAAATTCTGACAGTTTAGAAGATGATTTCCAGCCTCTTGAATTTCCTCATCCATTTTAGAGAATCTGTTTTTACTCCATTCTCTCAGCCTTAATTTTTTTTGTTTCAATTTAGAAGAAATAATTTGAGATGCAGACCCAGAATTTTCTGTATTCCAGGCAGCAGTGACAATCTCGCGACACCCTTTCCTTGTATATATGCTTGTGCTACTTTCCATCTATGTTTGAGTGATTTCTTGTTTCATTTCCTGATTTTTTATGGGTCCTCATGGGTTGGAATGATTAATTTATCTAATAAATCCTTTTATTTGAAATTCAAATGGGTGTTAATCTTAGTAATAAGGTGTATGGGCCCTAATTTATTAGGACAGACACTCATTTTAAATAAACATTGATACAAGTTATATGAAAATTCAAACATAAAATTTAATGGTTTTATGTCCTTATCCCAACATGTCATGAGTATTAAATCTAAAAGAGTGAACCTATTAATTAAATGATTAATGAAATGAAATAGTTTCCAGTAAATAATGAGGCAAGGTACTATTGACCCTTCATTAGTTGGATCCCCTGAAACTAATATATAAGAACATACTGATATATAGTTGTCTAAGTAGATTTTTGGGGGTATTATATCTTCAGTAGTGTGTTTTATAACCTTTATCTTACGCTATTAATGCTATAATTATTTTTTAATATTTTTCTGAGGCGTGTGCATGGTATTTTTAGACCAATGCTTCCATGACATCCGCCTATCTTATGCCAGGAAGGTGGAGATGACCATGCTCTAGACATGGTGGTCCATGATTCTCCAGTCATACCACCGTGAGTGCCATTAGAGTTTCAACTTGTTTTACCTTATTCGGGAACTGATTCCCAATTCCATGATAGTTTTCTATGTCAGATGTAGTTTATGCATGGTGCTCTGTGAGATGAACCTACGATTGCTAATCTGACTCATGAGATTCAGTTGAAGCATCCTACCACCTTCTCAGGGGATGGTGGTCCTTAGGCTAGTGATTCTTGGATACATTCCACCATATCTATATTTGATCATCTGGAGATGCCTCCGAAGAGTAGTGTCAAACATGAAACTTAAATGATGTGTGATTCATCCAAGTGCTGGTGGGATGTTATTTAATAGGGTTATCATCATCTAAGCATGTTATGGATTGATTTAAATACTTCCTTCATTGATTAGTTCATTCCGTAGACGATGAGAGGTGAGAGATCCAGAGAGTTATTTCATCTCGAGCAGTGTTATATTTTAGTTATGTAATATTTAGTGTGTTTAACAGAGTAGCATCATTTTTTCACCGCTTCTAGATGGTGATGAGCTTTCGTGTAGTAGACTCTTTGAGGATGGGCTACAGTATTCCATCCATTCACAGGTGAATTTATTTCTCCTACCTTCCTTCTCTGAAATAGAATATCAGGCTCTTATCACTGAGTGAAACCTGAAGGAGGGGGACGGTACATGGCATTGAGGACCAGTGTTTTATCAAGCCATTGGTTCTTCATGCGTTCGAAATCAATCCTTTGAGGTTTCTCGTTAGGGAAGTGAAAACCCAGTATCCCTTGTAGGTATCTCTATAGCGTGTCACCAGTGTGGACGTATGAGGCATCTAAATACTCACCATGATAATGACCCACAAGAGTGTCAGGATTATCGGCATATGAGGCATATTCAACATTTCTATCAGACCGTTATCTTATATTCTATTAGAAGATATTCCACACTAGCTCCACCTTCAGGGGTGGGTTATTTGACACCAAATGAGATTGGGATTTGGAGTATCAGTGGGAAGACTGGACGAGGATGAGGTTGTGCCCATGACATCCATACCCCAGATCACCAGAAGTGCCACAAAAGAAGTTTTAATCGTGGAATCCCATTTGTTTCTTTTGGACGTGGATCAGGGCAGATGCATTCTTTACAGTAGATATTAGAGGATCAGGCTACAAGACCATCTATAGTATGAGATACTATTCTAGTATCCTCTACTATAGTATCTTCTTTATTTTATACAGGTGATTCAAACTCGTTTATCTCTTTATCTATCATGTAATTATTTTGGATGGAAATGCATTGTTACCATGGTGTTATGACCCTAGATACACCATTAGGGGTATGATCAAAGGTCATACACTAGTGCCTGGACTATCTCCTTTATCTAGGAAATTACCATTTATTATGGGACCACTGTGTTCTCATGATGATTGGATTCTATTTCATTATTGGTGTGGATTTTTTAGTTTCGTATAAGGATTTTTTAGACTTCCATAATTGAATGTTACTGTTCACATCACCATAGGGAAGTAGTTATCTACATAAGGTTGAGTGGGATATCCATGATAGAAGATCCGGAGTAGAGCATCATGGGATAGGTTGGGTAACTGCTTAGATTTCCAATCTCTTCAAGGATGTTCAAGGATTAGACTAAGCAAAATTCCCTCCAATAATAGATTTCTTCATGGATGATTTCCTGATGAATTATCAGGATTAACTTATGAGAGGGGGTTAAAGTTTACAATTTAGCTCATTATGGGTGTAGCTCTGATGTCCACTCCTACATATATGATGGGACCTACTAAGATCCAAGATCTCAAGAGAAAGTTATAAGAAATAAATTCTAAGGGTCTCATATGGCCTAACACTTCCTCTTGGGTTTCTCATGTTCTTTTCGTGAAGAATTTGGATGGGAACCTTCATTTATATGTGGATTATAGATGGTTGAATATATGAATGATCAAGAACCGGTATCCACTGTCTCTTATAGATGATCTCTTTGACCAACTATGAGGATCTAGGGTCTTCTCTAATATCATCTTGTGATCAATCTATTATAAGGTGTGAGTTAAGCCATCTGACATACCTCATATAGAATAATGTAGCAGGTATGGTATGTATGAGTACCTATTTATGTTGTTGGGTCATACTTGTTCTCCCTCTGTTTTCATAGTTATGGTGAATAGGGTGATCCATCCCTATATATATTCTCATTTCTTAGTCTTTCTAGAAGACATATTGATGTATTCTTGAACTCATAGAGACCATGACAAGCAACTTGATATTGTTTTGAGTGAATTGAGAGAGCATCATCTTTATGAGATGATTTCTAAGTGCATGTTATTTATCATAAATGTTCACTTCAAGGATCATTTTATCTCAGAATCAGGACTCTATGGTGTCCTAAATAAGGCTAGAGATGTGGTTTCCTGGGAGAATCCCAAGAACACGTTTGAAATAAGTAATTTCTTGTGGTTGGATGGATATTATGTTCAATTCATATAGGACATATCATGACTTTCCTAACCTATTACAAATCATTTAGTGAAAGCTGTTAAGTTCCTATGTTCATAGGCATGCTAGATAGCCTTTCCGGAGCTAAAAGGGAGTCTTGTATTGTAACCTATTCTTACTCTGTCAGTGCTTGATAGAGGGTACACCACCTTCTACAATGCATCAGGTATCATCCAAGGAGCAGTTTTGATATAGGAGGACATAATCGTTTCATATGGTCCTTGGTAGTTGATGTCTCTTAAGAGAAATTACCAGACACTCATCCTTGATCTAGTTGCATTTTTCCATGTATTACGATGATATAGACACTCTCTTTTGGGTGAGATATTTTTTTTGCACAATGACCAGAAGAGACACAAATATATTTTTTCATGGCATGAATTAAACCTTATACAGTGAAGATAAACCTAACATATTTAGTACATTGATTTCCATCTTTCCTATAAACCTGGAACACAAAATCTAGTCATTGATTCATTGAGTTGAAAAACTCTGACTTATGTCGTATGGGAAGGTAGTGATGAATGGAAGTAAATGTCCCTCATTTCTAAGTTGTATTCATGGTTTCATGATAGTCATGAATATTATTAACTCTCATCTATGATAGTTAGCTCTCCCGTCATAGGGAAGGTGATGTGTAGAAAATTTTCAGATCCTAAGTGCTTGGTTCTCTATTAGAGTATATTAGGGGAGAACCTGCCCCCAGACTGATTTGTGGATCAAGAAACCATCCTGTATTTTCAAGGGAATGTCCAGGTTCCTACATATATGATAGAGGAGTTAATATGTGAGACTCATGATTCTCAATGGGTTGTTCATCCAGGAATATCCAAAATGTATCAATACATGCAATGCCAATATTGGGTCCTGGGATGAAACATGAGATAAATGGATTTATCAATCGGTGATCCACATGTTAGTTGGTGAAGACATATCACTATATACCTTCATGATTGTTGAAACTACTTCCACTCCAACAATGGAAATTGGAATAAGTTTCCATGGAATTTTTTGTTAGGTTACCTATGTCACCTATAGGTATAAGCAATATATGGGTAGTCATTAACCAACTAACGAATGAAACCCACTTCATTCCTTTTTAGGAGGCTTTCTTAGTAGAAAATATTTGAAGAATATATGTTTGTGATATCATACGGCTGCACAAGGTCTTCCATACTATCATTTTATATAGGGATGCATGTTTCCTGTAACTGTTTTGTAAGGGCTTTCATAAAGGTATGAGTAAACAGGTGATTTTAAGCCCATCATTTCTTCTTCGGACAGATGGGAAATCAGAACAGATGATACATGTTCTAGAGGACATTCTCAAGGAATGTTCCCTTGATTTGGTTTTTTTTTGGAGAATCATATCCTAATCATCAATTTTTTATATAATAAAATATTTCAGGTGATAATTCAAATCTCTCATTTTGAGTCCTTTTATGGTAGGTCGTGATGTTCACCCATATGCTTTCTAGAGGCAGGTGAGGCATCCCTACTAGGTCCTCATCTCATACAAGAGAATTTGGAGTAGTTAAAAATGATCAGGAATCATATGACTACTGCTTATTCTAGAAGGAAATATTATGTTGATCTCCATTGATGACTGAGTTTGAGGATTAGGATCATGTTTCCTTTGGGTATCACCCAGTATTGGGAATAGACCGAAATGAATGTAAGGGATGTTTTTCTCTCATTACATAGGGATGTTTGAGATTCTAGAGAGATTTGGGATGGTATCCTATCATTTTTTACTACTTTAGAGTTGTTGTTCAATGTACAAAATCTTACATGATTCAAATATTCTCTAATATCATGTCGAACCATCTTATAACATCGATCCTCTGGAGTTTGGGTTAGATGTTGATGTTACCTTTGATGAGTATCTGTTGTACATCGATAACCCAAGCATGAAGGCTCCTTGAGGCTAGTTTGTCCCTCTAGTATGGGTGTTGTGGATGCACGACCATTTGAAATATGAGACTTGGGAGTGGGAGGGTTACATATATTCTGATTGGCCAGAGCTGTTCTTAGATGGTTTTTCACATCCCATGGAAGGTGAACTTGAGAAAGATTTCCTTTAAAAGGTGATGAATGTTAGATCCTGGTTTTCATTCAGGAATGCATCCTATAAATTTTTGTCTAATTCACTTTTATGGACATTTTTTTGGAATCCAAATGAGTTCACAAAGGTCACAGGAGTGTCTGGGTCTCCTTCAACGCTCAAAACCCATCCTTTTGGGAAAAAAGGCCACCTCATGTGGTTAGAGTTAATCATCATGGTAGGATGCACATTTAGATATGACCAAGTGAATGAACTACATTTTATAACTAGAGATATTCTTCATGGTTGGTGCATGTTTTCTCTAACCATGTGGCCTAACCATGCATGTTTTCCTCTTCTCCAAGTACCTGTGCATGGTTTTCACACTATTTGGAAAACCATGTGAAAAACCCATTGACAAGCTAAATTTTCTGAAATTTTACATTTTTTCCCTTAATGATCTATGTATCCCCACCCTTCTTCCCTATTCTGACTTACAGTGGACAGAACATCAATTTATCTCATTTTGGAGCCCTTGAAAGGCCTAAACTTGGGATCAAGATATCTCCTTCATCATGGATATGTTGATCTTTTTCTATTCACATTGGATGTGCAAGGGTGTGTAATCAAGTTTGTTTGAGTCGTAAATCATCTCACTTGCTCTCAACCTAGTTATCAAGGTGTGAGTATTTTAACCATTTTCTCATATCTACTCCATTCCAAGACGAATTTTATGCCAATACTAAATGAGGAGAGTTGTATAAATCTAAAGTGGGTGTTCTATAACTCATCACAAATATTCGTTGATTTTGGAATTTTCATGCGAGGCCCACTGATTTCATCGGTTTTTATTTATTGAATTTATATTTCATGCTTATAATAATTTGAATTATATAGTTATGATAATTCAAAAAATGTGATTAATCATTGGTGTCCATATCCATGATGACCAATACCTCATGTTGGGTGATATTCTAAAAAAAATTACTGTTTTGAAAATTTAGGGCAACTGTTCGGGTGTGCTCATGCATGACCACAATAATGGTAATGCCTCCTTTGTTAAGTTACTATCAAATGATAATTGTCAACCTTGACTGACACTTGAACAACCAAAGGAATGTGATTCAAATAATTGATTAAATATTTAATGTTTAATTTGAAATGAATCATGGTTAAATATGGATTAACCTTGTAAAATGGAAATGAATGCCAATTTTCACATTTGTAACACACATTTACATGTTTATTGAAGGTATAGGAGTGAAAAATATTAGTTTACCTTGAAATATATGATTAAAATTTAATTTTTTCATTCTTTAGTTCCCTTTACAGTCATGGTGGAAGGTATAAGATGAAAAAAGGGAAATGTTTATGAAATATATTGTTTAATTAAATGGATGTATGATACTTGCCCTTATCAAACTAATGAAAGGAAAGGATTGGTCCTAATGAAATTGATTAAAGCATATTAATAATATGTCCTTTTAAAATTAAATGAATGAAATGTAATCTGAATCATTATGAATATGGTCCTTGATTTCTTTATAGGAAGTATTGAATCGTGTTAGCTCTTGGATTCCCTAGGGAATGACTTGGGTACTCCAGCACATCATTCTGATTCAAGAATTGGTATTTCGAAGGGTGACACCCACCGTGGAACTCAATCCTTGACATTCATTGGATGTCTAGTATGACACAATATGATACCATCATTAATATTATTATTATTATATGATGCCTTGGATACTCTCTTTGGATCTAGCATTGACACATAGGTTCCATGGTTACAACCCATCGGGCCCAATCATTACTTAGCCTAGTTTTACCATGGAAGAAACTCCTTGTACTCGGTAGGTGACTTTTTGTGGAATTTCTTAGAAGATTCTCCTTGAATTACACTCTTAGCACTTAGTTTGACTCTATTACTACCGAGTTAGAGGCCCCTGAGGTCTAGGTTTCCTCAATGATTACCTTGGAACCATTTCATATTGATTATCATTTATGGTTTCCTTATGATTACCATTGAACCCCTTAATATTAATTATCAATTATGGTTTCCTTGTTATATCATAGAAACATCTATATCTTTATGATCACAATGTGATTTCATTGTCTGATATTCCTCATGTGACTTGTTATATAAACTAGAAATCATGTAATTTTTGAGTTAATTACTTGTTCACACACCATCAGAGTGCTAAAGAAGGTACATGGGTATTTATTAACATTGTACTGCATTACCTATATATGAATACGTGCACACTTTTATATTTACATAAAACGGGACATCATTTATATATAACATTTGTGGTGGCCAAATGTGATTTATCCCACTCCCTCTCCGGGTTCCGTTTGGTACTCGAGGTAGATTCCAAGATTACTTACTTTGATAAAGGGAATAATAAATCTTCGGACACATGACATATTGCTATGCTTGGATGGAACTATAGAAGATGACTGAGTTATATATTGGAATTCACGAGGTAGTATATGTATTCCCTTCTCATACATTGGATTATTCTTGTATTTATTCTATTTTGAATCTTTTTTTTTCAGATTTCCAATTAAATAACATATATCATCATCATTAATTTTATGTTATTCGAGTAATTTAATTTATTATTGTCCTTGTCTCTTTCCACTATACATTGTGTTTACTTATATTGTTAAAATATTTATCTCTGTTTATATAATTTGTTTTCCCACACTCTATTAATGATGTCATAGTCTCCCCATATACACACCCTAGGCCCTCACTTCTAGTCAAAATCCTCTGGAATCCAGGGATATACACTTTTCCCCATGTGGCCCATAGTTCTCAGGGAAACTCCTATGTGGCATCTGGGTCTAGGATGTCACAACTGAAAAGCTTCAAAGACATATCCTAAAAAAATAAACCCAAATTGTTTCCTCCTCTGACCACTACGAAGGACTGAGGAGAAGGGGATCACTGTGACCGCCACCCCCTCTTCGAAGTCAAAACACTACAATGCAATCACCCCAATGTAACACCCTTTTCTTCAGCTCCTGACATCCTCGACCACTACTTCTCAACCTGAAAAAACTTTTCATGATCACCTCAAGATCAAGATCGAGATCCATAACCATTTAAGAAGCATATGGTCATATTTTATCCCCTATCGACTAACATCAGATCACTTTGAAGATATTTCTAAGCTCCCTCCAGCCATTTTGAAGGAAGGTGGGATGATGGAAAAGATGCCTTACCGCTGATTCTCTACATCCACGACTCTACTGCATAAATTAAGACCCTAAAACATTCCATATATTCCACCATTAGAAGACATGCCTCGCTGTTACTACCTATGTTTTCCACGTGGAATCCACCATCCTTTGATGGTTATAATATTGAATACCTGGATTATTTCTATGTTTCCCTTTAGGAATAAAACCACAACAGGTCTTGGGGATATGATTTCTATCATTTTTTAATTAAAATTTCCAGATATGCAGGGTATTATGAAGGAAAAAGGGAGGTAGAGGCACTACACTCACAACCTATTTAAGAAGTGGTTTCCATAGCATTAATGGGGAGTTTGACTACACCCTCAGAGAAGAGAAGGAAACTAACTATTGAGGAGGAGGGGGACCCCCACATACCGATGTACAAGGAGGAAGAGCCTCATGTTGGACCAAGAGGGAATGTCACTTCCACTCCCATGCACTCTACACCCTTCCACTGTCTTTTCGTCTACATTATGATTCATTCTTCCTCATCTTCATTGACCCCCCTTAAATATAGGGTTATAAGCCCTTATGGTGGGGTGGAGGGAAGGAGATGACTATTGTGAGGTTTGAGATTTTTATATTATCTAATCAAAAATTATTTTCTTTTTATGTGAATGGCTTTCAATATAATAAAATTTAAATTTAAATTAAATTCTATTTTTTATTTCCTTCTAAAATATTAAGTTATTTTGATTTAAGAATTTTTTATCCCTTTGATTAAATTTTTATTGTTCTAATTGGTGGATGTAATGAAATTATAGGAATGAATTTGTGATTACTAATCATGTGAGGAGGTTGATTTGAATATTTGGGGAATGGTAATGCAATATTCAGTAGATCTAGAATAATTTAAAATTTTCCTAATGTGATTTTCCCATTTTGATAAATCTTAAACAAATGTGAATAGAGTGAAAATGATTATTACTCTATCCACATAAAATTTTTAGTACAAATAAAATAATCAATATAAAAATGATGATTTCATTGAAAAATTGGAATACCTATCATAGAACCATTCACTTCTCTCTCGTCTATGTTTCAAAAAATCAAATTCCTTTACATTCTAGTATTTAATTTTTTTTATTTTACTTATAAATAATTGAAAATAAGATTAAAACAATATTATCTAGAGGCAACTTTGTGTTATTACTAATAAAACCCCCTAGTGGAAAATAAATTGATTTTTCCACACCCCATGATAGGTGTTCATTGAAACTAGCACAATTTCCATGGTGTAAGTGTTAATCTGACCCAAATATTTTCATTACTAAGACCACCAATGAGGGACAATTTATTTTGGTAACTGTGATTGAAAGAATGATTTTAACTAGGCTTATGATCCTTAATCGTGAAAAAAATTATGATGAAACCAATTTTTAAGACTGAAGTGTTCATTTATAAGAACCAATAATGGAAATCAACACACAAAAGAACATAAGAGACATTTATAACCCAAAATTTTCCAACCAACAATATTCTTAATCTATTCTTGCTCAACAAAATGATATTGGATTATGTGTTAACATGATTCTAGTGATACCTAAAGTCCATCAAATTTCAAGTGAATACCATAATCAACACATTCACTAATTTGAGTTTTTTCATATTTCAATCCAATAGGATTAGCTGTAAAGAAATTCAAGAGTAGGGAATTCCCCTTTTCAGTTGATGGAGAAGTTAAGGAGTGGTTTTACATATTATAACTTAGAGATATCCTTGACTTGGATGATCTCAAAAAAATCATCATGTTGATGTTCTTCCCAACCTCTCGGAGCACAATAATTGTAAAAGAAAATATACGCCATTCATAAAGCTACTGGAAAGTATCTTTAAGAATACATGAAACATTTCAAGAATATTTGTGAAAGATGGATATACCATATAGTGGAATAGAACGACTTAATGGTCTTATTCTACCAAGTATTTCTAGAAAATGATATGAACATTTTCAGTGCACCTTCTTGGGGTTTTTTGACAAAAAAACCACCAACAGAAGCAAGAATTCTCATTGAGAAGATAATATATATTTCACAACAATTTGGAATAATATAAACTGGAATGATAGGTATTTATTACGAATGAAATTCAAACCATTAACATTCCTTGAAACTAGAATTGAAGAATTGAAAATCTTGGTGAGACAGATATGTATTAAGAAAGTGAGTGAGAATCCATTTCCAACAAAGTTATATGGATTATGTTCATCACCCAATCATTAAACTGATTAATTTTTTGATATATAGGGTATTAAATATTATACAGTTTCATTCAGGAAAATAAAATATCTGCAGAATCAAAAATGGAGAGCGGGAAAACCCAATAGGGATTCAGTGGTTAATAGAACTCATAAATCCCACATTTATTTAATTATCCACCTTTCTAGAACTAATATCAAAACTCATCACCATTAAAAAAAATAAAAGAACCTCCCATAAATAACAATCCATTAAAAACACACCACTAAAAAGGAAGAATTTTCAGCAGCCATCAACTAGTGCACTATCAACTGAGAAAAAAATTAAAGTCCGAGCTTGAGGGGTTAAAAGGAAATAGCGATGATTTATCCATCCAATTAAAGACTATTTTAGATATTATAATGAAGAATCTATTAAATCATCAAACCCAAACAGTTCCAAATCCTAAATGTATTTTCTGTGAAATTATAACCTGAATTGGGAATGATCTTCCACCAGCTGAACTAATTAAGCTTGATCTTTTGAAAAAACACAAAGATCAACTGACACACACAAAATTGAGGCCATAAAAACAAGTATTATTTAAAAAAAGAGAGAGACAATTTAATAATATATCATTCCATTCTTTGTTAACTCGAAAAAAAAATGTTAAAGAAGATAATCATAAAAAAGAGATCGTGGAGACCTTTTAAAAAGGTGAAATTAACATTCCATTATAAGTGGAAATCTGTCAAATCCCAGAATATGGAAATTTTCTCAAAGTAAAATGCACCAAAAAAAATAAGTGTGATGGAGATGAAAAAATAATCATTGAAAGGAGTGTCTAACCCATGACAAAAAAACAATTTCCCAAAAAATGTAATGATCCAAGGACATTTTCTATTCTATGCACTGTGGATTCATTGAAATTATCTGATTCTTTGTGTGATATTGTTTATTCCATTAATATCATTTCAAAATCTGTAATTAAATATTTTAAAATATGTTATATGAATCCCAAAAGTGTTATTTTCCATCTTGAAAATCGATCCATAGTTTTCCAAGCCATAGATTTTGGGGTTTTCCAGTATGTAACAATATGAAATTCTAAAGTAATAACATTGTATTTGATAGCACGTATAAAACTCAACACCAATGCGTAAGGGAAAATAATAAAACAAGACATTAAAATATAATTTATATTTTACTTAAATCTAATATATTTGATATATTTAAATGTTTGTAATAATTATTTACCATATGTTACATGAAATAATTAGTTTCTTCAATGACTTGTATTACACGCAAGACCGAGTCTCACAAAACAATAAACAATTATTAAAATATTATTATAATAAGATATAACAGAGACTTTAAATTATAGTTTAACAATCAAATTAACCAACTTATGAAAATTTAGGGATTACAAAAATATAAAATGAATTAATTGGTTCAAAATCTATTAGAAATAGATATAATAACTAATTTAATATAAAGGAAGTGTTTTTATAGAAAACTATTTTAATGATCACAAATCCTTTATAACCTAATAAATTAGATTAACTAAAATTATTAAGTGATATTTATATAATATATATATATATATGTCTTATATTTTCTATAATTTTTTTGAAATTAATTCAAAATATTTGATAAGAATAATATAACAACATACTTAATATTACACATAAAAACTTGTATTTTTATTAAGGTGAAATTAACACCTTTTAATGAAGAACCTATTTTGAATCATTTTTTGGAAAATTTAAAAATATTATATGTCAAAATAAACTTCATCATTGAATATTAAACCTAAAAATGTTCTTATATGGGAAGTTTTGGAATGTGTTTCTGTGATTTATCATTTTTAATGAATAGTTAAAAATACTAAATTTTTATTCCCAAATTCTTTTTCATCTAATTTATTTATACTGTAAAGCAATATTTTTAGATGATTTTGAAGACAAATTATATTAATTATTTACAAATTATTCCAATTTAGTTCATTGGAATCAAATTCTCTTTGATATTGTGTTTCTGATGCTTTCGACGGGGCGCGCGCTGCGCTTCTGTCTAAAGGGTGCACATGCCGCTTTGTTGCCCCACATTCCTACATTCCAAAGGCAGGCGGCATTCGTTCCTTATTTAGGGACGTCGGCACCATGATCGAAACGGGATGATGGGATGTTGGTTCTTCCTTCCGTGGATTCCTCCTCAGAGCTCGTCACCTAGTGTGGGTCTCCCTTATAGATTTAATACATTTTTCGTTAAACCCTTCCTGGTGCCATATCATCATGGGAATCAGTTAATTACACATCTTCTATCGGGACATTCCAAGGGGTCCAGTCCGGGCAACAACCTTTGGTTAGGAGAGTAGTCACGTTGAGGCATCATTAGCGTGTCCTGACGCTGGTGGATTGGCATGTCTGTCTTATGTCCCTTAATAAAGGGCTTCTCAATGGTGCGGAAGCCCGAGGAATCCCACATCGGACACATGAAATTGTATACCATGGGCATGTATCTGAGGATTCCCTCAGCTTCCCATGTTTAACACAGGTTATGCTGCAAGTTTAATAACTAGCGGGGATAGATCGGACTGATTGGAACACTGGTTTGAGTAGATCAGTTGGGTGCAACCCCTAGAGGGGACACCGAGTTTGGGTTCGATGCATGGGTGGCTCCCAGAATGTTGTTAAATGGAATGAGTAATGAGGTGGCATGATCTTATAGGGATGTGGCGGCCCGGGTAAGGATCAGGATGGATGATGGATTTGGGCTTGAGCCTCGAAGAGACTTCCTACGTATCCCTGTGGCAGGGAATCAAACTCCGCATAGTTTGATGGAATGATGGCCCACCTGAAGAGGTGACCCATGATAATGGAAGATTGGATGGGACCCAGAGGAAGTGGAACCTTCGAGTTAAGGGATGAGCTTCCTGAAACATGCAGGCTCGAGGGGAAGGTCAGGATGAGACATGAGTGAGGGGCTTGAACCTCGTGGAGGCTTCCTACGTATCCCCGTGGTGGGGAATCAAATACCACATAGTTCAGATGGCGAATACAGTTTAACGTCATGCGGGATGGGGGCAAACCGACATGAAGGGGGTCAGAGAGACCGGTTGGTGCGATTGAACCTCATAGAGGTTTCCTACGTACCATGCCTTGACATGGATCAATGTCCCCATAGTTGGGGATGGATTGGGTATTACACTCTGAGACAGCCCAAGGTGGTGGGTCTTGAACCTCGTGGAGGCTTCCTATGTACCATGCCTTAACATGGATCAATGTCCCCATAGTTCGGGATCGATTGTGGCTTACACTCTGAAGAGGCCCAAGGTTGTGGTGTTTGAACCTGATGGAGGCTTCCTACGTACCATTCCTTGACATGGATCAAAGTCCTTATAGTTCAGGATGGATTGGGGATTACACTCTGAGGCGATCCATGGTGGTGGAGATTGAACCTCATAGAGGCTTCCTACGTGCCATGTCTTGGCATGGATCAAAGTCCACATAGTTCGGGACGGATTGGGGCTTACACTCTGAGGCAGCCCAAGGTGGTGGGGCATGAACCTCATGGAGGCTTTCTACATACCGTGACTTGACATGGATCAAAGTCCCCATAGTTCTGGATGGATTGGGGATTACACTCAGAGGCGGCCCAAGGTGGTGGGTCTTGAACCTTGTGGAGGCTTCCTACGTACCATTCTTTGACATGGATCAAAGTCCCCATAGTTCGTGATGGATTGGGGCCTACACTCTGAGGCGGCCCAAGGTGGTGGGGCTTGAACCTAGTGGAGGCTTCCTACATAACATTCCTTGACATGGATCAATGTCCCAGTAGTTTGGGATGGATTGGGGATTACACTATGAGGTGGCCCAAGGTGGTGGGGCATGAACCTTGTGGAGGATTCTTACATACTGTTCCTTGACATGGATCAATGACCCAGTAGATAGGGATGGATTGGGGCTTACACTATGAGGTGGCCCAAGGTGGTGGGGCTTGAACCTTGTGGAGGCTTCCTACGTACCATGGATTGACATGGATCAATGTCCCCATAGTTTGGGATGGATTGGGGCTTACACTCTGAGGCGGCCCATGGTGGTGGGCCTTGAACCTCGTGGAGGCTTCCTACGTACCATGCCTTGACATGGATCAAAGTCCATGTAGTTCGGTATGGATTGAAGCTTACACTCTGAAGCGGCCCAAGGTGGTGGGGCTTGAACCTCGTGGAGGCTTCCTACGTACCATGCCTTGACGTGGATCAAAGTTCCCGTAGTTCGGGATGGATTGGGGCGTACACTCAGAGTCATCCCATGATGGTGGGTGAACCGACGTGAAGGAGGTTGGAATGACCAAATGTTGGGGATGGATCATTTTAACATCGTGCATGACGAATGGGTGTCATGCAGTTTAGCGTCATGCTGGACGACATACAGTTTAACATCATGTGGGATGAATGGGAGAGCATGCAGTTTAGCGTCATGCTGGATGGCATACAGTTTAAAGTCATGTAGGATGAATGGGATGCCATGGTCAATGGTTACTCTTAGCTCGCGTGAGTCATGCTCAGTGTGAGAAACAAGAGGCTATAGATACCTGGTGATCATGTCGTGAATGGTGCGTTCATGGGAAGCGAAATGGGGATTAGGCTCTGGGCTGCCCAAATAGGAAAGAGGGGCAAACGCGTTGGTTCGAAGCCTAGGAAGTCGGAGACTGGGACTTACTCTAGGGTGGATGCTCAGGAATGATGAAGCTCAAATGGAGAGGGATTTCGCACCGAAGAAAGAAGGGGTCTGGCACCCCCCCCCCCCCCCTCTCTATCCTTCATCATGGATGCTGGGACTTACTCCAAGGTGGAGGAACAGATGGTGACAAAGCCCAAAGGGAGAGGGAAATGGTGAAGAATCCCATATCCCCATCTCCCCTCTTGGCCCTTGGCACCGGAGGATTACCGATCCGCATAACGCCCTTTTTAGGACAATGACGGGGAGACTAGGACTTACTCCCAGATGGAAGCCCAGTGGTGAGAAAACCCAACGTGAGGGGGAAAGGGTGACAAATCCCCTCTGCCCCTCTCACCTCATAGTTTTATGTCATGTGATAAGGATGATAGTGCTCGGTAGTTTAACGTCCTATAGCTCGGACGAGGTGGGTGCACTCCGCATCCCTAGGACTTACATAACCGGCACCCTATGCTCCTAGTGGGAGGGAAGGCACTGGAAATGCCGTGGTTGGGGGGTGTCGTGAGGATATCCCCTTGGGGGTCCATGTTAGCGTGGATATGCGAAGAAGCAATAGTCGTTAGCATTCCTATGCGAAGAGGCGTAAGAAAAACCATCGCAATGGGAGGTGTTGTCCAAGGGACCCTGAAATCACTATGTACAAACCTGAAGGGTCGCACAGGAAGAGGGATTTCAAAGTAGAGGGGTTCACTAGCAGATGCCATGTGGAGATCTTGCACTTCATGTAGTGGAGGGTGCTTGCAAAGGGGTGTGCTTCGCAAAGTGGGATGACTTAGCCTACGAATAAGGCATAGGTTCATATGAGAGGTTCTTTTCGAGACGTAAAGGCATTCGTAGTGCACTGCCTCGGAGAGAAAAGGTGCCTCGCGAAGCAAGGAGTCTCCAAGAAATGTGCTTCGTGAAGTATATTGACCCTGCCTTAGCATACGAATCATATGTACATGAAGGGTGCTTCGCGAAGCATAAATGCTCCCTGATGAACCGAGTCCCCTTGGGGATCCCCTTCCTTGGTGAAATCCCTTAGGCTTCGCAAAAGTTATACCTCTCGAAAGAGGGGGTTTAAAACATGAAAAAGTGGAGGCACTTCACAGAGCAAAAGTACCTTCCGAAGCTCATGGTTCGCAAAGCGAAGGATGCTTCGCGATTTGAGAGCTCAGAATTTGAAAGGTCGGATTGTACGTCTCTTGGACAAATTGGGGTCTCAGTATTTATAGGCAAGAGGTGTTGTAGAGCATATCTCACTCGACAAGAATGGGGGTTTGGTTGCTTCGCGGCGCACCAGTGAACGTCAAAGGACATAGTGGAGCCTCTCGCCTCAGCACTCTGTAGCAGGCCCACGAATGTCAAAAGAATTCACAGAGCATCCAGCCTCCTTGATCCGCGGTGGGTGCGTGAACATGAAACGTTTTCACAGAGCATCCTGCCTCTTTGGTTCATAAAGGCCACGGTTCTAGGGGAAACTCTGCGAAGGAGCTTCACGAGGGGGCAGTTGTGCCTCTGTTTTGGATTCTTCACCGAACTGCATTTTGGAGCCAACAAATTCCCCCCCTCAGACTTAGGTCATCAGGGAAACCAAGGGTCGAAGTCTGAGGGTCAATCTCCAAAATCGTTAGTTTCTCACGATGTAGTGTCACGAAGAAGGCTCGCCTGGCAGATAGGGAGGGCGCCAGCTGGGCAAACCGCGAAGCCTGTCCCGAAAGGGATGTGTCGCGAAGCTCCGAAGGCAGTCACCTATAAATAGGGTAGGTGACCTCTATTTCGTCCTTTCCCTTCTCCAGGATTTTTTTCCTTTTGCAATCTCGATTCGCGAAGCTCTACATACTCCGCGAGTGATCTCTGTAAATCGAGGCTTCGCAGCGCACAACGAGTTATTGACTCCGTATTTGTGCTTCGCGGTCCGGCGCCTTAACGCCTAGTCAGAGCTCTGCGTACAATTTCCGCACAGAGTCTTTGTGATCACACTATGAGGACATGATTCGCGAATAGGCCCGAAAAAACTATCAAAATACCAAACTGATTGAACATCCAAGAAGCTGATCAGGGGGTCCTTGTGGATGTTGTCCTATGAGATGAGATGGCGAATAGTCTGAGATTAGGAGAGTTGGTCTGTAGCCACTCGGACCATAGTTCTTTGGTGGAGCTTCTATCAGGGATCTAGAAGAACTACCCTTTGTGTAGGAGGATTCCCTTATACGACTTCAGGATAAGGGATGACATCCTCATCCCTGAAGCAAGTAGGGACAAGCCAACCTACTTGTTTCAGAGTACGTCGTGCTAGCGCCAACGGTTCAGGGCAGCTGAAGGTCATGCCCGAGTGGACTTCATGCCCGTCGTTGTCGACTGTTTGTACAATCATCTAAATAATGTTGACAGGAGGGCTTTTTATCCAGAGATTTCCCCTCTTTTGTATCGAACTATACTCAAGGCAGCACTAGGGAAACCGAAGAAAGGGTGGTCCTAGTAATAGGAACTAGGCTATGGCGGAAACTTCACGGATGATTGGGCCTAGAACTACTAGGTAGGTGCCTCATGTGAGGAGTTCGGGGTGGAGCTGGGAAGAGCGGGCATGTACGAGGAATCTTGGGCTTCCCAGTTCCACATCTACCATATGAAGTCGCTAATGCCAGAGCTGTTGATCCTATGGTCACCGCGGACGAATAATTTCCATCTGCATCATAGGGAGGTCAACATCACCTTATGAGACATGAATCAGATCTCAGGGGTCCCGATACTGGGAGTGATGTACGACGAAATCTTCCCTACTATGGTTTCATGGGAAGATCCGGAGAAGATTCCGCATCTGGCGATGGCATTGATGATGCTTGTGCTAGGGGAGGACAAGGAAGCGGTGAGGGATGTTCACTTCAATAATTGGTTTAGAAAGTTTCTGAACTTCCTGGTAGACCGTCAGTTCTCAGCGATGCCTCGAACTTGCCCAAAGGGGGATCAATGGGGCAAGGAGAACTCGTAATGGCAGCTCTTGGAGGATATCCAGTGGAAGACCCGGGGGTTCAGTGTCAACACTGAGGAACAACCGATAGTCAGGCTGGCGGCCTTCATTGCAGCACTCATCAGTGGTTGGATCCTGCCGGTGAGAGATACCAACATGGGAGTGCGGCCAAGTACTTTCATCATGTATTTCACCTTAGTGACAGGTGGGCGGGTTAGCCTAGGGATCCCAATTCCCGTCAAGTTATATAAAATGTAGTGGTACATCAGTGAGGGAAAGAGGCCGCAGAGGGTATGTGGGCCATTCCATCTTCTGTATGGGTGGATGGTGGCGAACATCAGGGGGATCTATGAGTATCTGAACCCCATCTCACCTCCAGGGTCGATCTTCCGCCCATCGATCTTGAACTCCGCGGGGAGCCTCCCAACCAAGCTAACTACACCATCAGTTCTGAACCGGGTGTGGAGGGTGGAGGAATTTAATTTCCACCCATTTTACGTTACCTACGGGGGACATTACTGATGATGGTCAGGGGACGGAAGAGCACTGGGCCTGCCTTCTGGCCTTTCAAGGTGGAGTCCTGGTGGCCAGGGTGGACCGCAGGTGCCTCTGCGATCCATACACCCCACACCGGTTTTCCAGGAAATTCTAATGCCTGCAGCGGCTGACCCCACAGGTCTACCTGGGGGTGCGTTATGAGGAGCACCCGTGTGTGATGAGGTAGATGTGGCTCATGTTCACATGGGAGGATAGGAATATGTAGAATGCATTGCCTCCACCAACCGCTATCCTCGTGCTGATAAAGGAATATGACCAGAGCTGGGAGGCGGCCTACCTAGGGGAGATGCTGAAGCGGCCAGCCACTCTAGATAGTGACGATGAGTCTCCCCGACCTCGAGGCCGAGGCCAGAAAGGGGAAAGGGCCTCCCATAGTGGTGGTACTGCTGTAGCGGCGATGACCATACCAGTTGAAGGGGAAGCAGTGGCGGTAGATCCGTCAGCGGTAGCAGACCAAGTGGTTCCAGGAGAGCAGAGTCATCCGGAGGGGCGGCCACCGAGAGGATTCCACAGGATTTCTACTTAGGTCCCAGGGAAACAGCTACACCATATTGACATGTTGGAGAACGCTGTCTTCCTAAAGGCCTAGGACATCTGGGAAGTCAACCGACAATTCCTTGTCCCATCTGAGTTATGGTAGAACCTTAACTGACTTGTGATGGACTTCCCAGGAATTGGGCCTATCAAAGATGGTTTTGCAGTATCCCCGGCGGAGGTGGAGCAATACATAGCCAAGATGGAAGATTTCATCCACTCCCGGGGTGCTCCACACCGGATGACGAACCGGGTCAGGGTGTTGTTGGGTCGTATGGTCCCTCCACAACTATCAGCTACTGACCTAAGGGAACTATTTCCTCTTAGAGAAGATCTGGATGAGTCCTCCTCAGGAGACGAGGCTGGTAGAGAGAGTCCATCGGAGGAGGGTGAAGTCAGTGACCAATCCTCAGATTTCGAAGATTTCATTGAGGCCCCTGAGGTAAAATCCAAGGTTCCTTCTTTAGGGTCTTCCCTTAGGTTACATGGGATTCCTTATCAGTATCTACAATGTGCAGGAGGACCTTTTGCATAGACCTCACTCCCGCCCCTTAGTGGGTGTCGACGTGGGACCTTCAGGATCTACACCTGAGGATACGTCAAATTCCGCATTTGGCGGGGCAGGGACACCCGAGACAGCTCCCCCAGAGTCTTCAGACCTGCCAACCATATACGAGGTGCCTTGTCTCAGGGTTCCGATGACATCATCCCAAGAGCGAGACCATGTATTTGACCTCTGTAAGTTTCTTCTTCGGAATTTACAACTGTCATCCCCTGACCATGTTAACTAACATTCACGTCACCGTTTTTTGTGTGTATAGTCCTCCAATTGGCTTGGCCTGCTGCGGTGAGGTTGGTCGGGACATCAGGTAGCATCCATCCTAGGGGCATGCTAATGGTCGTAGAGGTAGACATCCAGCCTGACCGAACTGCAGCACTCTTGATCACTGGTGAGGACGTCAGTGGGACTGCACCGGAGGTTATTGAGGTGGGATCCGATGATGAGGACCAGCCAGACAGTTCAGGCCCCGCCAAGCCTGATCCAACATAAGATGTGGACCCTACTGAGGTGTTCCTGGGGGCATTCCCTGCGTAAAAACCTGCCAATCGCGCCGAATGGGATGAGACAACCTCTGAAGAGTAGGAAAACAAAGTAGTCAGTCTCCGTTTGTGGAAGCTGATCACACGTTTCATCAATGACACCCCCAAGAACTATGGGTGGATGAAATGGACCGACTTCGCTCGCAATTGCGCAAACTGTGAGTCGGGGGAGTGGATGCCAAATGCCCTCACCTTCTCATCCGAGATCTTTTGGAAGAAAATATTGCAGAGTATGACCATGGCCTCAGTGTGGGCTAGCAGCGGAGGAAGGCAGTGAACATAAAGAGACTCCAGGAGGCTGAAGATGAGGTTCAACGGTTGTAGGCCCAGGCGGACGCGCATTCCACTTCTCTCAATGCGCAATCATAGATTGTATTAAGGCTTAAAGCCCAGCTGGTGGAGGCCAAAGATGGAATCCAATGAGCCACAGAGGAGATAGTCGTTATCCAGATTGGTATAGAGCAGGCTCAGATCGCGACTGATGAAATGCGCCCTACTGCTGTCTAAGAGGAGCAGGAGACAAATAGGCGGCCGTAAATATTAGATGCCACAATCTGGAGGGTGGCAGAGTTGCAATGCTCTTTTGATGAGGCCAACCCATTCATGGGGGGAGTCGACCCCCAGGTGTTTTAAGGATTAAAAACCTTCAAACGCACTCTCATGCTTTGATTGTTTACTGTTGTAGCATGCATGAGTTCCGTTGTTTACATTGGTTTATTGTATCCTTATGATGTTCGTGGAGCATCCAACGATCATTCCCTAAGCTCACATGGGTCGGGACCTATGTGATAAACAAGGGATGACCACCTCATCACCCCATCCAAACGTAGGAGTGAAAACCAAGCTTCTGGCATCCGTGGATTGGAAAACCATTCTGGATTTCCGGGAGGAAATGGGAGAGACCTGACTGAAGAATGAATCTCTCAGAATAGTCGAATTACTATTTTCCTATTGTGCTCTTGTGCATGAATGGTGTAACGCCAGGGGCTCTAAAATCCATCCGAATAGATGGGAATGGGAGGTGTGAATCACGATGCCCAGGATTCCGAACATTGTTGTAGTGGCATGACAATAAATAATAACTTTTGTCCAAATTCAAAACACCACATTCTTATCACGTTATCCCATAGTGGGGATAGTAAATGAGGGCTAACCACATACCATGTTCTTAGCACAGGTCCTGAATCAAAATTCTACCCATTAGTCTTCCAGAATGTTGGCCTAGGACAATAGGTGAGCCATAGGCCGAGCATCCATGCTGTAAGGGGGTTACTCTAGATGTGAAAGGGGACAAAGTTCCGAATAAGGGGCCTGCAAAGCGTGGAATGTGGAGTGATGGTTTGTTCGAACAGAATCCAACACTCCTGAAATTACGCCACCGTGGTGGAAGCACACTCGATGGATGCATCAGTTTGATCAGGGATCATTCCTTCCATTAGACAGGGCCTCTCTGGCAAGGGGAATGTTGCTTCTCAATGTTATCATGGGGCATCCTAAACTTGTTCAGGGAAAGGCTTCAGTCACATGGTTCCCCCCGAGGGGTCAGGCCAAGGGTTCGGAAATGGGGAGGAAAAGGATTTATGATTGATGTGGCTAGACCCTAGGCAAAATACTGGGGTGTCCCTACGTATCCCATTAGGATGATAATCAAGCCATACATAGTTCTGGAAGCATAGTTTAACGTCATGCGGAATGATGAGAAGTTGCGCCAGTGCACAAACTTTCAAAACTACTAAGCCCATGTGATTCATACTTGATGTTGGAAACAATAAGTAGTGTTGGGAATTTCCCAATACAGGAATGAACATGCTAGGGCGAAGGGGCGCTCGGTGAATGTTGTCCCAATGATGCTAAACTGTCCACGAAGCACACTTAGATGCATTAAGAGGTAAAGCCAAGTATGTAAAAATTCCACTTGAATATGAGGAAGTGGAAATGTGTGAATCACGATGCTCTGAATCTGGATCTCAATAATGGAAGAGTGATGATGGAGGATAATTGTTGACTGTGTCGGAAACACATCATCCACATCGTGTTCTCCTAGAATGGAGTTAGACAAATGAGGGTCGACTGCTGACCATGTTCGCAACGTGGGACCTATCGCAGATGTCGTCCAATATCTTTAGGGGCATTGTCCTAGGATGGTAGGTGAGCCGATGTGGCATGGGACTAGACCTTTAGGGAGTCCCTTTGGATGTGGAAGAGGATGAGGATCTAAATAATGAATTCATAAAGCTTGGACATGGAACAAGGGGAATGTCCATATGAAAATCCCACACTTCGGTCACTTTGAAAAAACGCATCTAAACACCACAATGAGGCGTATTAGAGAGTGGGATCCAATCCCCTTAACTTTGGGAGATCATAGTTTAGGGTCATAGAAATCGGACCATGGATGGAAGGTAACACGGGAGACACACGGTGGGGTAACTCATACTACCAGATGTGAATGAAGATGAGATCCATACCATCATGTGTTACACAGGGAGGTTTCAGGTCGAGGGACTGAAAATGAGGGTTGAGTTGGGCCCGAGGCAAAGTGCACAGGCATTCTTATGTACCCCATGAAAATGGGGATCATGATGCACGTAGTTCATGAAGTGTCATGGAATGGTACCGGTACAATGGATAAAAGGGGCGTGCCGGTGTGGCCTTCATGCCAAAAGAAGCGGAATTTGATGTATCTTGTTTGTCCTTTAAGGTAAATGGGGTTTTTTTGTGAATCGACTAGACTAGGGTAGAAATTCCTAGCATCACCACAATAATAAATCCTTATACATGCATTGAAAAATGGTATGGTGGATGACCGATACCCAACGTAATTTCCCCTATGGTGAGGTCATCACAATGCGGTGCCGTTTTTCATCGTGCGACCAGGATGATATTATCATAGTTTAGGGTCATGTGATTGGACCCAACAACATAGATTAAGGTTATATGGCTTGGAACTGGGGGAATTCATGTGATGCAACAAATCATACCCGACGTGAATGAGGATGAGGTCCACACCACCATCGTGCACGATTCTGGTAGAGGAGCCTCGGGCCAAGAGGCCAGTGAGGGTCAGAGGATAAGGGGCTGGAGAAACTAGCTCCCAGCTGAGCTAGATCTGAAAGCATGATGTTCGGGTGATCGCACATATCCCATGGGGATGATGATCAAGCCGCACATGGCCCTTAATGAAGATCTTATTTTATGGTCTTAGAACTCGGACCGTGGGAGCCCCGAAGGACGCCATATTCCAGCTTTGTCTCCCTGATGTGCAGAGGTGCAGTAAGGGAAAGTGCCAAGAGTGTCGAGATTCCACCTAGTCATGATGGGTTGAACATAATGTGAATCATGAAACCAACATTCAAGGCCTAAAGGGGATGGCGTGATGATGAAGGATTCCTGTTGACCATGTTCACAACACAGCATCCTGTCGCATTAGCCTGAAATGGGGACAAACAAATGAGCATCGACCACTGACCATGTTCACAACGCGGGATTTGTATCAATTCGTTGTTTGAAACCCTCGAGGGCAATGTCCCGTAACAGTAGGGGATCCCTTAGTTGTGGTATCCATTCCGTTTTTTTGGGGGTCCCTTCAGGTGTGAAAGATGATGAGAACCCAGATGAAGGGGAACATGAAGCTTGACAAGTGGATGTGAACATTCCTTAGTTGAATCTAACAATCCAGGTCCTAGACCAGAGTGCTCTTAGGCACATTGGTGAACCACTGTAAAGGGTCAATGGGATCGACCAAAGATGGGCTGGTCCCGAAATTTAAATGTTCGGGCAGTCATACGTATCCCATAAGGATGGAAATCAAGCCACATGTAGTTCTTGAAGACACATTTTAACGTCATGCGAGATGAGATACAGTTTAACGTCATGCGGGACGAGATACATTTAACATCATGTGGGACAACATACAGTTTATCTTCATTTTGGATGGCATATAGTTTAACATAATGTGAGATGAGATAAAGTTCAGGGTCATGCAAGACCGACAGTTTAAGGTCATTCAGGACCATAATCCAGTTTACGGTCATAGAGGACCCGCAAGGGTTAGGAAAAGTATTGTTTAAGAAACTTGGAATTGGTGGGAGGAGTTATACGCTCACCATCTATGGCTACCTGGGAGTATGAACCATTGGGATATACCTTTGGAACAATGAAAGGTCCTTCCCATTTGGGCTTCAACTTGGGTGGTTTCTTACTGGGGATCATTGGCGTAGTGAGGGCCAGCACCAAGTCACCTTGCAGAAAATAGCGGAGGTGAACCTTCTTGTTGAAAGATCGATCCATCCTACTCTGATGCCTTTCTAGGTTGTGCAAGGCACGAAGCCTGTTATCGTCCAGTGCTTCCAATTCAAGTAGATAGATTTCAGCCACTCTATTTGGTGCTTGATGGTCAGATACTGTTGTACACAATGAGGGAAACTGAATCTCGATGGGAAAGATGGCCTCAGTTCCATACACTATGGAATATGGGTTCAGACGGGAGGAATTATGAGTCGTCGTCCGATAAGTCTAGAGGGCATTGGGGTGCTTATCTGGGCAACTCTTCTTATTCTGACTAACAATTTTCTGCATAATGTTATAGAGGGTCTTATTAAATCCATCAATCTATCCATTTGGTTTCACGTGACAACAGGAGATATGGTTAACGAGAATTTTTTACTTGGAGTACAATTTCTTGAGCTCAACTAATCTGAAGTTGGTTCCGTTATCAGTGAGGATAGCGTGAGAAACACCAATCTGATAGATGATGTTGGAGCTCACGAAGTCAACGATAGAACGTTCCTTGAATTCCTTAAGCGTAATTGCCTCTTCCAACTTGGAAAAGAAATTCACAGCGATCAAAATGAACATAAATTGACGAGCCGTTGTCGGTGGGTATGGTCCAATGACATTTAATCCCCAAACTGCAAAGGTCCAAGAGTACTTGGTAGTTTAGAGAAACTCTAGTGCCCGATGCACAAAGTTAGCATGAACATGGAACGCATGGAAGCTCTTGGTGAACTCGATGTAGTCGTGGATCATGGAGGGCCAAAAATACCCTCGTCTTTGAATCTGGTGGCACAGTTTTGGTCCAGCCTGATGGGCACTGCAGGAACCGGTGTGAACCACTTGAATGACTTGTGGAATCTCAACTCCCTGAATGCAACGAAGGAGAACACCGTAAAACCCACACTTATAGAGGATTGGCACGAGGCTAGGACCACTCTAGAGGGAAAACTGTAGAGCGCGGCGTTGGATTGGCTCACGCTCTGCCTGATCTAGTGTAAGATTACCGTGTTGGAGGTATTCAACAAAGGGTTCCCTCCAATGGAAAATCATTTCGATCACTACATCTGGGGGACCCGAGGGTCCTGATGTGGAGGCGCCTACGGTAAGATGGCTTACTCGAGGGATGTCATTTTCATCCAGGATCGTAGGAGATATGACTCTCTAGTGGGCCAGATGGATAATCAGATCATCCTGTTCGGGCTCTGCAAGTGATGCTGCCAAACTGTCCAAAGCATCTGTTCGACCGTTCGGCGACCAGGGAATATGGGTAACCTCTAACCGTGAAGGTAATTGAGCCATTAGCCGGAGAGTACACTCCAAAAACGACACGAGATATGGCTTCCTGACAACATAGTCCCTATTGACCTGCTTAATAACTAGCTCAGAATCCCCTTTCACATGCAGATTGGGAACATCGATCTCAAGGGCCAGCTCGAGACTAGTAATGAGGGACCGATACTCTTCCTCGTTGTAGGTGCAGCGTCTTAAAAACAGGAATGAGAAAAACCGAACGGCTTGCGCCGGGGTGATAAAGACAATACCCAGGACCACTCTATTGAGCGTAGGATCGTTGAGTCTCTTACCGGTAGGGCTCCGGGAGGTTCCTTCAAAGTGCATTTTCCAACATGGGACGACTTGATCAACTGAGAGGATTGCCTCATCAGGAAAATCTACGTCCATGGACTGATCTGTGGAGGTTGGATGGGCAGCTAGAATGTCTGCCAACACATGTCCCTTGATATCCTTCTAAGGCACAAACCTGATGTCAAACTGCTGGAGGATCACTGCCCACCACGCTAGTCGGCCAGTCAACATGGGACAGTTTAGGATGTACTTCAACTGGTCTACTTGAGAGATCAGTTGTACCTCATGGTGCTGCAGGTAATGCCGCAAATTTTTCATGGAGAATACGAGCGCAAGGAAACTTTTCTCGATAGGGTATTATTGGGTCTCTGTATCGAGGAGAATGCGGCTGAGATAGTAGAGGATGTTCTCTATCCCCTCATTTTTCTTCTGGGCAAAAAGGTTGCCGAGGGACCATTCCAGGGAGGTGACATAGAGGACCAACGACTTCCCGGAGATGGGTGGCTCAAGACTGGAGGCTGGAGAAAATATTTCTTGATTTCCTCAAAGGCGGTCTAGCACTCCTCATCCCATTAGTAAGAGGTGCCCTTCTTCATGAGCAAAGAAAAGGGATTACACTTTCCATCTAGATTCGAAATGAATCAGGGTATGTAGGTTATGTGGCCTCGAAAACCTCAAATATCCCGAATATTAATCAAGGGAGGCATCTGCCTAATGACCTTGAACTTTTCCCAGTCGATCTTGATGCCCCGATATCTGACAAAAAAGCCAAGAAACTTGCTGGAGGTGACCCTGAAATCACACTTCAATGGGTTCGTCTTCAGGAGGCGGGAACGGAGGAAGATGAACACTTTCTCAATATCCTTGAGATGGTCCTGGCATTGGCGAGATTTGACTACCAGATCATCCATATAGTACTCCACCAAGGTTCCGAGGATTGGCTTAAATATATAGTGCATGGCCCGCTGATAGGTGGCACCCTTATTTTTTAGGGCGAAGGGCATAAACTGGTAACAGAAAGTACCATGGGGAACTCTAAAACCTATGTAATCCTCTTACTTAGGGGAAATCCAGATCTGATTCTACCCGGAGTAACCATCCATTAAGGAGAGGGCTTACAATCCAACCGCAGCGTCGATCAACAATTCTGTCACTAGAAGGGGAAAATCGTCCTTCAGACAGTGACAGTGGAGATCTCGGAGGTCAATATAGACTCTGATTTAACCTTTATTCTTCATGACTGTCATAATGTTGGCTAGAAACTTGGGGTACTGGACCTCCATGATGAAGTTGGATCTAATGAGCTTGTCAACTTCGGCCTCGACCATCACACCGTGAGATGGGTGCATCTTTCTGGGAGGCTACTTGAATCCGCGATGATTTGTCAGAAGACTGAGATGGTGAATGGCTTCCTGAGGATCTAATCCTATAATCTCATTGTAACTCCAAGAAAACACGTCATGGTGCTGTTTGAGGAAGTCCACGTACCACTGTTTCTCCTCAGGGGGAATGGCTGCACAGATCGACATGGGTCTCGGGTCTGCCTTGCTTCCGAGGTTCACTTGAATCAACTCGTCGGCCATGGTGGAGACCCCTTACTCGAAGGTAGGGGTGTATTCTATTCCTTATTCTCCACTTATGGTGGGATCCTCTATAGAGAAAGTTGTTTCTGAGAAACCAAACCCTGACAGGTAGCTGCTACCAGCTTGTACGGTAGTGGTTATTAAATCGGGGAACTCTGGCGCTACTGAGACCATAGCGACGAAGTTTTTCGACCTGATCACAACTAGTCTCTAGCCCAGGGGGCCACGATTGATGATATAAAAGTAGTGGTGGCGGGTCGGCTGTATTCGACGTATTCCAGCGTGGAGAAACAGACAAGTATGACGTACTGTCGTTGCCATGAGTCAGACATCTCGATACCTGATGGGAGCGGGAGGCTCCATGATCATTGAAGCTTGGTTCGTATAAAAATATGAATTGATCTTCCGATGCCTCCCAGATTTGGGAGCATGGTTCCCCCTTGTCCCGGAAATTACAAATCATTTCCCCATATTGGGGGTCGTGGCCTCTAACCGATGGATCGAGAAGACATAGGCGTCATTCAGGCCTGCCCAAGGGTCAGTCGTAGCAGTGACGGGCTCAACTTCACCTACTTGGACTTGTCTACCCGTTATCATGTAATATTCAACATCAAAGTAGTGGGATTTGCAAGAGGTGAAAGGAGATGCATCACCATGGAGTACGCCCACTCGACCATTAAGGGAGTACTTGAGTCATTGGTGATATGATGAGGGCACCACTGTATGCAAGTGTAGCCATGGTCTACCCATCATTGCATTATACGCGGTGTCCTGGGAGACAACTATGAACTCGGTACTAGCAACCAGGCTGCCAAATTGGGTCTTCAAGAGGATCTTGGCGACTGGGGTCTGCTCGGTCCTGTCATATCCCTGGATTCTTAAATCCGAGGGAGTAAGGTCATCTTCAGATAAACCTAGATTCTGCAGTGTCTGTGTCAGGATAAGGCTGATCTCGGAGCCAGTGTCAACTAGATTGCAGATAATTTCCACACCATTGAATTGGATAGTGATGTACGGTGGGAGAATGTGCTCCTATATGGGGGAGACTTCATCCTCTCCAGAGAATGAAATGATGGCCTGAAATTCGGCATCCTCAAATGTTTCAGCATGGAAATATTCTGCAGCTGCTATCACTATCTCAAACTGGAGGGGGATCCTTAAGGCCCTAGTGAGTGCTTCACGCATATCTGACACAAGCGAAGGGATTCAAGGATAGAAGGTCTCATTGGGATGCTGACGAGGTTCTTGAAGACATCGCACTTCCATGCCTGTCACGAAATTCTGCCTGCAGGAAGCCTCTCTGTGATATGAGGCATAGCGGGCCCTGCCGGCCGGACCAGCGGCTCACTTGTACCTAGAATATCCCGCTGTTCAATATTCGAATCCCAAGAAGTAGTTGTCAGATAAGAACAGGACCGCTAAGATCGGCCCGTAATGGGGTGAAACTGGTCTCGGCACGGTTGAAGTGGTTCTGCCTGATCTAGTAGCAGAAACGGTAGTGGAGGTGGGCCTGTCAACACCAGTTGAAGAGGCTACGGGTGCTTGGATCTGTGCTGGGCCTTCTGTCTAGTCTCGGTAGCATGTATTTCCTAGCTGAATGTGCCTGTCGAGGTGTTCCGAAAACCCGAGTAACCACAGCTCTGATGACGTCGGCGACGACTGGGGACATTGGGAAGGTCCATCTGGCGTTCCTCATCATCGGGAGTCATATAGGGATTTACCAACTCTACGTTGTTAACCTAAGCATACCCATGACTGTCACTTGAGATTTCATTCATTACTAGGAAAATTCTGGGAGGGATGCCCATCTCCGGGGCCATAATGTCACCGAGAGTGCGGGACAATGATGGCACTGGCGGGTCGCGCTGCTTTTTCTTGCGTCGTCGATGCTTGATCTTCTGGGAAGAGGATGGATGGGTTGGCTATGTGAAATTGGTGGCCACATATTCTAAAGGATCCAGCTGATTCAAGCATGCACGGATAATTCCATGGGCATGGGAAACTGTCATGCGCGCTACCTAGTATTTGTACTTCCGAGACACGCAGTCAGAAACCTGCTGCCACTCACCATCACTATCGCTACCACTATCTGACCTCACAAAGACACCCACCACTTGTGCTGGGGTCAGGCCCAACCTGAATATGTTTCCATCAATCTGGACATGGATACAGTCCTTGAACACTAATCTTTGCTTGATGGTGTACCCCAGGATCCGGTGATAAGTGCATTAGTTGGGGTGATCGGTTATATGCGCCTCTTCCGGAATCCGGCACTCAGGTAGTCATACAATTCTCTGCTCTAGGTCAATGCGGAGGTAACCGGGGAACTAAGCCTCATTGAACGAGTAGGTCTGATTACTTCTATAAAGAAAGGGGGATTTAGGAGACTGACCCTGACAGGGGGCCAGAGGAGCCTGCTGAGGATGCAAAACTTTATTATCTCGCCTAGGCGGCGGGGGCACGTTACACGGGGGTGCCTGCCAATTTTGAGGTGGTCGCTGTTGGGCTAGAAACCATGACCATGGAGGTGGACCTTTGAAGGGATATGGAGCTGGCTCCACGGGTAGCAATTATAGCTACCGGGGGTCCTCCACCTAAGCCACCACGACGGGCTCGACTTTGGCATCCCTCCTCAAGAAAATTACAGGGGGCAACAGACGTGCTAGACTGGCCTATTGAAGAACTTATTCGAGGTGTTGGACTTTATTTGAGAATACTCGGAACCCTCAGGGATAGTTCTAAGTGATAAGGGAAGGGACCCATTCTGTCTTGACATTCCATATGAACATCATCAATAATTTCTCCTGAGTCAATGGAATGTCCAGGGAGTTGGTGAGCCCTTTCCACCAGGCAATGAAGTCCATGAAATGCTCATCAGGATTTTGTTTTCACTTGAAGTGGTCTAAGATGTTTGTTTTCTAGGGGGTAGAGATAAACTGTTAAGGGAAATGCCTGTGAAGGTCCTCCCAACTGGTCACGGATCCGATGGGGAGATGACTGTACCAAAAGAATGTCGGCCCATCCAGCGTCTGAACAAAACAGCAGAGCATGGCAGCCTCCTACTGCGCCGGAGTCCCTAACATAGGCCCACACCTTGAGTTGATGTGGGCCAAGTGCTGCGGTGGGTCCCCAGTCCCATTAAAAGTGGAGAAGGTGGGGTTTTCGAATCCCGGGGGTGCTGGCATGTCATCCACCCATACCAGATATGGATTTCCATCAGGTGGGATGGCCACCTGTTGCGTTTCCAAAGTATTTAGGTGGGTGATGAGTGCCGCCATTGAATCATCTGGACATGGGTCCCTGTCCTGACAGGGATCCCTAACCACGAGAGCTTTGCCTATCTCTTCAACATGATAGACAAGCTCAACGGCTTGTGGAACGGCTGTTGGAGCGACCCATGGGGATCTTGTGGGAGCCTGAGTGGGGCTCCTTGTATTGTCATGTCGTTCAAGGGAGTTCGGTGAGACATACTGCACCCTCTTTCCATGATCTCCAGCTTTCATCATGTCTGTGGGAGCATCATGATCAGGGTTGCCCGAGGGCATCTCACCAAGGAGTAGTGGTTCCTTCCCATGCTTCCTCGGCCTAGGATCACCGTAGTGAGGTCTTCGCTCCACAATGCATTCAACTAGAAGTTCATTGACCAACTTATTTTTCTCAGCGAGCTGGTGGTGAAATGCGTCATTCTCAGGGTCCTCCTCTGTCTTTTTCATTGAGGCAAACGGGTCGGGGTGCTTGACATCTCTGACGTGCCCCTTACCCTTACTAACATTCCGACTGAGTACCAATGCCTCGGTGGGTGAAGAGAAACCTAGGAGGTTCCTCTACTGATGAGTGATACTCCCCGATGGGTCCAAAAATGGTGGTACACCCTCAGGGGGTAAGTCGCTATCAAGAATATCTAGCACATTTTCCCCTCCTAACAGATGGATCATATTGACTAATACTCTTCATAGGGGAATATCCTCGATGTCTCCTGGCGAGTTGGGATGCCGACGAACAGTACTGAAGAGGAGGGCATCATACTTCCCCCAGGAATAGACT
This sequence comes from Viscum album, assembly GCA_963277665.1. NCBI lineage: Eukaryota > Viridiplantae > Streptophyta > Magnoliopsida > Santalales > Viscaceae > Viscum > Viscum album. The sequence continues at coordinate 618,632,316 of OY728167.1, read as the reverse complement.
TGTACATGGGGGTAATCCTCCTTAACAACCATACGGAGTACCTGGAAACTCTGAATGCATTGGTGTTGGAGGGCCCTATGGTGACCAGATGACTCAAGGTGCTGGACAATAGGAATTGTGTCCAGGTCAACCAGCCAGCATTGTTCGCCGATGTCTTGAACGTGGACTTGGATCCCGGGATAAGTCACTCTCCGGTGGCAAAGACTAACGTGAGTCTCCCATAGGGTATGGAGGAAAAATTCAAACTCCTATGCAGTGAGATATTATGGCATACAAAAATTCGTTCATGCGACCGGCCAGAGCTTCTTAGGGAAGTGGCCCGTTGCAAGGGTGCTCCAGAAGCTCCTCAGCTTAAATTTAGGGTCTGGCCTTTGATTTCCCCACTCATCAACTGAGGGTGTCTAAGGAACTGGCAGTGGGACTGAGGCAGACCACTGGGATTGTAGGTTGGACGGTGGAGAATACGGCGAGTGAGCTGACTGGAAACCGATTCCCTGGCTGTCCTCTGAAGAGTGTAGCGACCTGGCCAATGTGTCGAGATAGGAGGGGTTGATAGCCGATGTCCCTGGCTCAGGGGCCAGGGTTTCTGGTGGTGGGTCGTACTGCTGCTCACCCACCATCGGTCCCCAGAATAGCTCTCTATGATCTCTTGTGGAGGTACAGAATGCTTCCGATGACGATGGTGGTGATTGCACGACTATAACCTGTGGGGTCACTAGATTTTCATCCTCCTGTATATACCTGCGGAGGGAGGCAGGGGTCCTGTGGACCTCATATTTCTGGAGTACGAGTCTGATGCACCTTTTTCCAGCCCCAACCCTTGACTTGGAGGACTGGGGAGAGGTCTCCCATGCTGAGTCGCACTCCGCTTCGGAGTCTGAGAATCAGACTAGTTTGATTCCTGTCCATCCCTCCCAATAATTCCTCTTGCGGTAGTGGAAACCCGCCTTCCTGCCCCTAGGTGGCTCCTCGAGACAAGGATGAATTCTAACATAGGGTCCTCTGGTTACAATGGTGCTGGGGCAGAGAGGGCTTCCACCTGATAAAGTCGAGGTGCGAGAAGTACAGGGACAAATGTCAAAAGGTACATTGGGAGGACCTCCATGGATGTCACTAGAGGGAGAAAACCCCCCCACTGGGATCAGTAGGAACATGGCGAGGACCACTATGCATGGGGTGGGGGGAGCAAGGCTGGCCTTCGCCCCTCTGGTTTCCGGGGTGAGGAGGACCTTCACCAGCTGCAGAGAGGATATAGGGGCATCCCCATGTTAAAAGGAGAGTGGATGGGCAATGTCTCTGCACCGGCAGTCGGGGGAAGGAAGAATGACTCCATACCCTGTATAATGGGCACAGTAGAGGCTTCCATGTCGAGCATTACTGTCGTGGGACAGAACATCATTAGAACTGTGGGTGGCATGGGGCGGACCTCCGGGTCGGGCCTCAGAGCGGGATAGGCCCACACTCTGTGTGGTGGTGGCAAGAGGAGGACCTCCGTACGGGGTGCCATCCCCACAGGTTGGTCCGCAGTGGCCACTGTTCGCGCCAGCGACCACGAGAGTCGACCCAGCATGCCCATGGGGTAGTGGGGGCCTCGATCTCAGTTGGTCATAGAGGTGCCCATGCTTAGTGTATGTAGAGACCTGATGGAATATATCCATAGTGGCTCGGGCCACTATAACTACCATCGTCAGTGCCACTCAGCGGACATCCTCCTCAGCTTGCGCCTGACGTTGGCCTCGTGTTGGGCGAATTGGGGCCGGTAGTGCAGGTTTGTAGCTTACGTGACCCTCATCCGGAAAGACCGGGTGGCGGTGTTGACACATCTGGGTGGGAGCCCTCACTGGGAGTCCCTGGAGTGGGACTCCAACCGAGCTGGTCTGGACATCACTGAACTCATCAGCATAAGGTAGGAAGTCATCAAAGTGCTCCAGGGATATGCTTCTGAAGCGATTGTGTGTTGCGGTGGGGAGGAGCGGCTCCCAGTGCGGCCCTCGGGGGCGGCGGTGGCGACAAGGCGTGGACGCCTCCAAATCCAGGCGGGCCATATCCCAGGTTGGGATGACCCCCTCCTCCTCATACCTACGTACAAGATCATTAATTACCCTTCACTGGATTATTTCCAATGGGGAGAGAGTGTGTGGGCGCCCAACTGTCGTGGCGGTCGAGGCTGTCATGGAAGAGGCAGAACCGCACGGGGTAGTTGTGCTTGTATTTCCCCTGCCCCTGTGTTAATGAGTAGGTGGTGACCAAATTCTGGATATGGTAGTTGTGTTCTTGTAAGTAGGGAGAACAACTCATTAACATCGATAGGAAAAGAAATCGACGAATAGTGCCCCAATGTCGTTCCATCTTCCATGGATGGTAAGAGGGATCCACACTGACAACGTCGCAGAACGGGATGCTCAACATCATTACTGACCCTAATTCAGGTGAGTTTCATGCCAGGCCCACTATTTTCATGGCGGGACCTGGTGTCGGATATATGAATCTGGTGTCATGATAATCCATTGATGCCGTGAACTCTACTAGACTCCACTTTGAGTAGAAGAGTTTCACTTCAGGTTCAACATTTTTGTTTCCAATGCTTTCACTTGGGTGTGCGATGTGCTTCCGTTCGGAGGGCATGCATGCCTCTTTGTTTCCTCGCATTCTCGCTTTCCAAAGGTGGGCGGAATATGCTCCCTATTTAGGGACATCTTCTCCTTGATCGAAATCGGATGATGGGATGTTGGTTCTTCCTTCCGTGGATTCCTCCTCGGAGCTCTTCACCTAGTCCAGTTCTCCCTCATAGATTTAATACATTGTTTGTGAAACCCTTCCTGGTGCCATATCATCATGGACATCAGTTAATTACACTGCTTCTCTTGGGACATTCCAAATGGTCCAGTCAGGACAACAACCTTCGATTAGGAGAGTAGTCACTTTGAGGCATCACTGACATGTCTTCACGCTGGGTGATTTGCATGTCTGTCTTTTGTTTCTTATTATAGGGCTTATCGAGGGTGTGAAAGCCCGAGGCATCCCACACCAGACACATAGAATTGAATTTCAAGGGAATGTATCTCAGGTTTTCCTCAGCTTCCCATGTTTAACACAGGGTATACTACAAGTTTAACATCCAGTGGGGATGGATCAGACTGATCAGAAAACTATTTAGAGTGGATCAGATGGGCACAACTGCCTGAGGGAACACCGAGGTTGTGGCCGATGCGTGGGTGGCTCCCCGAATGATGTTAAATGGAATGGGGAATGAGGTGGGATGATCTCACCAGAATGTGGTGTCCCGAGTAAGGATCAATATGGACGATGGATTTGGGCTTGAGCCTCGAAGAGACTTCCTACGTATCCCTGTGTTGGGGAATCAAAGTCTGCGTAGTTCGATGGAACGATGGGACACCTGAAGAGGTGACCTGCGAGAATGGGCGCATGGATGGGACCCAGAGGAAGTGGAACCTCCGGGTTAGTGCATGAGCATCCCGATACATTTAGGCTTGAGGTGATGGTGAGGATGAGACATTAGTGAGGGGATTGAACTCGTGGAGGCTTCCTACATATCCTCGTGGCTAGGAATCAAAGACCACGTAGTTCAGATGGAGAATATGGTTTAATGTCATGCGGGACGAGGGTGAACTGACGTGAAGGGGGTTGGAGCGACCAGTTGGTGGGCTTGAACCTAATGGAGGATTCCTACATTCCATGCCTTGACATCGATCAAATTCCTTATAGTTCGGGATGGATTGGGGATTACACTCTGAGGCGACCCAAGGTGGTGGGGCTTGAACCTCATCAAGGCTTCCTACGTACCATTCCTTGACATGGATCAAAGTATCTGCAGTTGGGGATGGATAGGGGATTACACTATAAGGAGACCCAAGGTGGTGGGGCTTGATCCTCGTGGAGGCTTCCTACGTACCATGCCATGACATGGATCAAAGTCCCCGTAGCTCGGGATGGATTGGGGCTTACACTCTGAAGTGGTTTAAGGTGGTGGGGCTTGAACCTCATGGAGGATTCCTACATACCATGCCTTGACATGGATCAAAGTCCCAATAGTTCAGGATGGATTGGGGCTTACACTCTAAGGCGGCCCAAGGTGGTGGGTCTTGAACCTCGGAGGATTTCTATGTACCATGCCTTGACAAGGATCAAAGTACCCATAGTTCGGGATCGATTGGGGCTTACACTCTGAGGAGGCCCAAGGTGGTGGGGCTTGAACCTCGTTTAGGCTTCATATGTACCATTCCTTAACATGGATCAGAGTCCCCGTAGTTCGTGATAGATTGAGGTTACACTCTGAGGCGGCCCAAGGTGGTGAGTCTTGAAACTTGTGGAGGATTCCTACGTCCCATGCCTTAACATGGATCAAAGTCCCCGTAGTTTGGGATGGATTGGGGTTACACTCTAAGTCGGCCCAAGGTGGTGGGTCTTGAACCTCTTGGAGGCTTCCTACGTACCATGCCTTGACATGGATCAAAGTCCCCATAGTTTGGGATGGATTGGGGCTTACACTCTGAGGCGGCCCAAGGTGGTGGGGCTTGAACCTCATAGAGGATTCCTATGTACCACGCCTTGACATGGATCAATGTTTTAATGCCCCGACCACAGTTACCCAAATTCGGTGCATTATTTTAGTACATTGGCATTATTACAAGGAATCACATCCCAAAGGACCGATTGGTTTAGCAGTCTTGGAAAATAGATTACATACAAGAATGTTACGTTACACTTCAAAACATACAAAACAACCTAAATAATCCGTGATAATCCCCATTATTCCCTTGTCTTAACCCTGCATATCAATCACAATACACTTCTTGGAATCCTGGGAAAAATAAAACATAGAAAGGGGTGAGCTCAGATGCTCAGTAAGGATAATAATATAGCGGAAACTTTCATAAATAAACATAAACATTTAAGGCAATGCATAACTAAAAAAATCCTTTTATACATAAATTTCAGAATAATATGATAAATATTAAATGAAATAATTCCATTTACATATTCACATGGATATTATACTAGTCGAATAATCACATGCAATATCAATAACCACATTTATAACGATGGAATGCATAATGCCAAAATATCATAACCTTGTAGCCAAGGCGTCGTGCCAAGACTACAAATAAGATTTTGTCAAGGCCTCATGCCAAGATACTAGTTTGTCTCATGACACCTACCAATGCATCGAGGAGCTATAGTGGGCTCCACCCGTCACATACTAAGTCCAATGCATTCCTCATATCAAAAGGTCTAAACATAAGATAATCATTCGTATTAAAACTAGAATACGAAATGTTAACACATTATCCATAAACCATGAATGGTATAAAAATAACATATCCATATTCAAACATATCACAAAACTGTCAACACAATATGGATGATTTTTATCATGATAAATCAACTTCAAAACAAGTTTAAAATCCAGTAATGTATTTTTACGTTGATGAAAATGATTTGTAAAACTCTTTGAGATAAATACCCATTTTTTCATGAAAAAAATTTATAAGTCACACAATTTCGAAAAGAATTCATTTAAATACATTTTTGAATCAATGTGCCCCATACCACTTTGAAACATTTTAAAGGAATTTACATTTTAATAACATTCATGTCCATATAAATAAATCCTTAAACCCATTTTGAAGACATGGACATAAATGAGAATGATTTTGAAGAATAAATATTTAAAACTTTTGAAACGATGTTTTAGTAAAAAGTCTGTTAAAATAATCCCTAAGAAAACTCTTTCATAAAACATGAACATGGATAATAAATATGTCCCAGTAGATACATACATAAAAACAACCTCAGATAATAAAGATATTGTGAAATTAACACTTACCAATTTGTTAACTTATGAAACATACACCCCATGAAAGAGGTATCATACAATGAATATGTAAATAAACATAAATTAAAGTGTATTACACAAAAAATAAAATTATGGGAAGTACATACACCACAAATAGGTAATAGTGGAAACATGGCATGAATCTCACGGGAATAAGGAGTGAGATGAAAACCCCTTACCTTTCTCTTTCCATTAGTCGAGGGTACATTTAGCCTCTTGTATGAAGACTATTTTATGTTATTAAATTATACCAGATCCAAATTAATATTTATTATATCATACAATATTCATTTATGACTTTATACTACCCATTTAATATTAATTTTCATGTTATATTAATAATTCAGGTAATAATCGCTTTCTTTATCGTACGTGTTTTAACTTGTTACTGTGGATTGTATCACATAGATAATGATTTATATAATTCCAGAATATATAACATGATTTATTTATCATATATATTTAGAATATAAAAATTTATAATAAACGTAAATATTAAGTGGAAAACACCGTTTATGGAGACGGTAGTCCGTACGTATGCATAAATGCTGTTTCCGTTTTCATATAGTATTGAATGGAAGTAAGTGAATAAGATATATGTAAGAACATAAATAATTATATATATAAATATATATATCTCCAGTATCATTATTATGTCATATATTACATACTTATTAGTAATAGATATTTTCTATAATCGTCAATGAATGGTGAACATGGAAATGAATCTCATCGCGTCGTTGAGACGGTAATCCGTACGTACGCAGAAGTGAAAATATCATTCTTTTGATATTAATATAATATATTACTGGATGGTATATAATATATACAGAATAATTATCATGTTATATTCATTATTTAAATCAAATACACATCATTATTATACCAATCCAAATAATAATGTATTAAATAACAACTACACCATGACGTGGAGACGGTAAGTCGTACGTACGCACGTATGGTGACATTTCATTCAAAGGGTGGATAGAATAATGAATTTGGTTTAACCATAATTATAATAACATCAAAATATATAGAATATACTCTATTTATTATTTTATAATGTAAACAACATTGAAAAAGGAAGTGGAAGAAGAAAGGAACTTGAAAGAGGGTGGTGAAATCATTACCTCTTCTTTGGGTTCTTCCTTTTGATTTGATCAAAATTGCTCCTTAGGTTGGCTTTCTGATCAAAAAAAGTAATCTAAGTTTAAGGTAGGATATTGTAGAGGGTATTTGGGTAGGTTTTGGATGAGGAAAATGGCTTAGATGGTGTCAATTAGAGAGAAGGGGGAGTTCCCTTTTATAAGAGGGGTGATGGGCACCATAGGAAAAACATAAAATATTATTTTATAATAAATTTATATTCAGTTTATAATGCCTAAAAAGTTTATTATTTAAATTCTAAGGTGGATTTATGTCGAAAACACACAACCAATAGGTTTTAGACAAGTTAAGGTTACCATTTTAACCTTGTCATTTAGATTTAACTCTAAGTTAAATAATTTAACTTTTACTGTGTCTTCTTGTATTCTTACACTATACGGTTAATAAACATTTTATATACTGACAATAGAACCCTAATTGGTTCAGTAATGTCATATATATTATTATACAAGTATTTTTGCCGAAACTTAGATTTTTAGGACTATTATATCAATAAATAATATAATATTTGTTTTAAAAATTATTTTATGTCAATTTTGACACTATTTGGTGTTTGTTTTTCGTTAAATTAATAAAAACATGATTACTTAAGAAAAATACATTTAGTTAATCCTAGCATGTCATATTCACCTAGAAAATTCATGGATGTTATAAAAACATTGAAAGTATATTTATTTTAATATTTATAATACCATTTATTTGATTCTTTTATGAATAAGGTAATTACTGCACCATCATTGTGGCATAAATTAATTTATTTATTTAATGTCTAAAAATTATAAATAAAATACCATGATTTAGGAAATCGTTTTATATTTCTAATGGATATTTATAATCGAATTTATCTTATGTAAAACGCTATATTAAAAATATTTAATTGTTAAACTTTGATTTTAACTCTTTTAACTCTTCTTTGAATTAAATAATAATAAATGTCCTAATCTAATCAAAGTGGACCAAAATGATAATATTTTATTCCTAAGGATGTTTTTGGTCGAGATACATTTGTCCAATAGGATTAGGACATGTCTTAGGATAATATTAATATCATTTTTACCCTTAATTACCCTATTTACTTTTAACCGTCGTAAATAAAAGTAAAAAGTTACTATTCACCAATAATTATTTTTATCTTATTGAACCAAATTTTACTCCTTGATATTAACCGTGTCTCTCGGATTTTCTAAATTTCTCTCACAGAAGCGGTAAATTTATGTTTTATATAAATTTCCAAATTCTCCTAGGAGGAGGGTAAAAGACGGTGAAAAGTTTAATAAACTTTTTATATATCGAAAATTATTATAAACTAACTTCAATGAATTACATTGAACTTATATAGGTATTATATATCTATTTTGACCTTAATATAATTTAAGTAAAATAAATAATTATTTAAATTAAAATTCGGTTTTAAACTATAACTTTGTATTTTTCACTATTCATCAAATATTGAACGTTTTCAGAAAAATACAAAAAATTCGGCCTAAGCTATATTTGATATTATGAATTCAAAAATGATTTCTATTTTACCAAATTCAAAACATATAATTTGCATTAATTAATTTAAAAATTAATTCCCGTTGTCAAAACAAATAGCGTGTTTTTAAGAAATAATAACTATCAAAAGATTGACACTTGTTTATGTTTGGTTTAAATGTGAAATTACGTCTAATGACCAAAATTGTATTAAATGGTAAAAATATATTCTAAATATACATTAAAACCACTCAAATTCATAATTTATCACTATTAATTATTTCGATAAAAAAGTTGTTTTTAATTGTAATTTAGTAATTTTCACTATTCATCAAAATATGAAAGTTGTCCGAAAAGCACCAAAATTTCACCCTAAGAAAATTTTGATATTTTGAATCCAAAAATGAAGTCCATTTTGAATTATAAAATTTATAAAATTTCAAAAAACTGGGTATTGATATTCATAACGGCTAGTTTGATTGGTTGTGGTGTGTTATAGCTTGAAGTTGCGTACAAAAAACGCTACTGTGTTATTCAAAGTGAAGCGTACTGTGGAAGCGTGGGGTGTTAAATTATTCCCTCCTTCAATAAATTTTGTACTCACAATTTGAAATCGTTCTTAAAAAATAAAAGGTTTAAAATAGAAAATATCTTTGTGCGAAAACCCACATCGGAAATTGGGTTAATAAAATTTTGTCTTAATAAGAGGAAAAGAGAAATGAAAGGGTCACCACCAAATTATGATCTCGATTAGGTGAACATTGGTAAAAATTAGAGAAACCTAATTGGAGGAAAAACGTAAATAATTATAGGGAGTTATTGAGGTCATCAGTCACAAACAATTGTAGACTTGTGGGCCTCAAAGCAACCAAATTATGATGATTTAAAATACCAATGGTTCAACAAAATGTAAGGTATTAGGATAACACATTTTTGGTTTTAAGATCCCTTTCCTAATGTTTAATAATTAATTTATCCATAAAATAAGAGGAAATATATATATATATTCTATTTATCCTAATCTTATAGTGTTAAAAAAATAATGAATTTATAATTCACATAATAGACCCTTAAAAAATACATTATTTAATCCAAGACATCACATGGGCTAGTGGTAGGTGATACACCCTTGTCACCCTTCAGTTGTGGGTTCAAGTCTTGCGGTCTTGACGGACGTGACAGGTTGTCGCCCAACCTCCGGGTTGTCCTTTTTATGGAAATCCAAAAATAATCTGAAACTAGACTTATCCAAAATACTTCTGCCCAAACTTACAGTCCAAAATTTATATGGTAGGTAAACACAATGAAGATTTTTTTTCATGTAATAGCATGTGAACACCTTCATCATATATTATTTAAAAATATGGTAACACCCTAAATTACAATAAAACTATATTGATTACATTCATGATCCCTTATTCCTTATAGAATATTATATATATTCCTTATATCCAAAAACTTTGAATATTACAACTATGATGAAATAAACAAACCATTAATTAGTGCCAAGGTAGTCAAGAATATCCAATATAATTCATCCAAATCAACCATCTCTTATTCCAAAATTACTACCTTAGTATCATGACCATATTAAGGATTACCTTTCCTTCAACCATGTATTTTAAAAACAAGTTTAACTTGCTATTGAGTCACTTTTCATAGTACCATAATATCTCAAATCCTCAATGAAATAGTACTACAGTACAATCCTTATTTATCTCCATAATTCATATAACCAGTCCATTATTGATAAAACACTCAAATGAAATAATTCTTTAACAACAAAATAAGAACACTAGTCATTCCTCTTCATCTGTGTGTAGTATCATACCTTTATTATTATCCAATAGCATCATTTGGTGAATACTGTGATGATTTGGACAATGGTTTGTGTAGTGTCTCAAATCCTTGCAGATGAAGCATTGTACATTTGAAAACTTTTTCTTACCCTTTCAATCACGTACTTGGTATCCTTTTTCTCCATACAAATAAAAAACTCCAATTCCCTTCAATCATTCACCAAGGTGATTCATTCCATATTTATCCCATATTGGAAAATCCTTCTTTCCCTTATTCCCTTTATCCATATTTCTTTCTACCATCCTTTTCTTCTCTGGCTTCCCTTCAAAGCCATAGGATTCAGAGAGTTCTTTACTGATCTTTTGATACTATTTATTCACATGATGATAATACGTGGGAGACTATTTCCTTTCTAAATGTTGTCTTAATACAATGAATGATATGACCCTTCTAACTCTTTGGATTATACGTATTGTTGGAGTTCTCATTCCTTCTACTGGGTGCTATTTCTAAACAATGGCATACACTAAGTCAATTTATTAATCAAAATTCATAATTCCAAACATGTAAAATACCTAACATAAATTGAATATTGTATGGATATAATCCATAATCAAAAAAATGTATTCTTTTAGGAGGTATATACTCATAAACCCTTCATAGAGGTTTGTAAAGAAAATGATAATTATCCTAATCCTATCCCCTAGGAGTGTCGTAACCAAGAGTGCAGCAAGGCCTGTTTTCGTGCACTAGTTCCCATTCGAGTCTAGCTCAAAGCAGTGTTTTTGGGTTTTACCCCTAGGTACATCTGTGCTAGAGCCACCTCTACCTGCTTGTATCCAGATAGGGATGTATTGCTCTGAAAACTTACAAAATCCCTACAATACCAAAATTATAGGAAGTTCTTCTATTATAATCCTCAAAGACTATCGTAGGGTAATGTGCTATAATCAGAGTTTATCTAAATCTAGTTTCTAAGGTTATTGCTAAACTTTATCTGATACCAACTGCAACGCCTCGACCCCAGTTACCCAGAGTCGGTGCATTATTTTAATACATTGGCATTATTTCAAGGAATAAAGTCCCAAAGGACCGATCTGTTTAGCAGTCTTGGAAAAAAGATTACATACATGAATGTAACAATACATGTCATAACATAAAAAATAACATAAATAATCCTTTATTAATGCTATTATTCTGTTGTCTTAACCCTACATATCAATCACAATACACTTCTTGGAATCCTTGGAAAAATAAAACCTAGAAAGGGGTGAGATCATATGCTTAGTAAGGATAATAATATAGCGGAAACATTCATAAATAAACATAAACATTTAAGGGAATGTATAACCTAAACAAAATCTTTTTAAACTTTAACTTTATCATAATATGGCAATGATTAAATGAAATAATGCCATTTAATTATTCAGATGGATATTCTACTAGTCAAATAATCACATGCAACATCAATAACCACTTTCATAATGATGGAATGCATAATGCCATACTATCATAACCATGTACCCAAGGCATCGTGCCAAGACTACAAAAAATATTTTCCAAGGCCCCGTGCCAAGACACTAGTTTGTCTCATGAGACCTTCCGATGTATCGAAGAGCTATAGCGGGCTCCACCCGTCACTTACTAAGTCCAATGCATTCCTCATATGAAAAGGTCTAAACATAACATAAAAATTCGTATTAAAACTAGAATACAAAATGTAAATACATTACCCATAAACCATGAATGGTATAAAAATAACACATCCATAGTCAAACATATCACAAAACCTTCAACACAATAGGGATGATTTTTATCATGATAAATCAACTTCAAATCAAGTTTAAAATCCATTAATGGATTTTGATGTTGATGAAAATGATTTGTAAAACTCTTTGAGAGAAATACCCCTTTTTCATGAAAACATTTAAAAGTCACACAATTTTGAAAAGAAGTCATTTAAATACATTTTTGAATCAAAGTGTCCCATACCACTTAGAAAATTTTTAAAGGAATTAACATTTTAAAAACATTCATGTCCATATAAATAAATCCTTAAAAACCATTTTGAAGACATGGACATAAATGAGAAAGATTTAGAAGAATAAATACTTAAAACATTTGAAATGATGTTTTAGTAAAAAGTCCCTTAAAATAATCCCTTTGAAAATTATTTCATAAAACATGGACATGGATAATAAATATGTCCCAGTTGATACTTACGTAAAAACAACCTTGGATAATTAAGAGATTGTGAAATTAACACTTACCAATTTGGTAACTTATGAAACATACACCCCATGAAAGTGGTATCATACAATGAATATGTAAATAAACATAAAGTAAAGTGTATTACACAAAGAATACAATTATGGGAAGTACATACACCACAAAAAAGGTAATAGTGGCAATATGGCATGAATCTCACGGGAAAAAGGAGTGAGATGAAAACCCCTTACCTTACACTTTCCTTTAGTCGAGGGTATGTTTAGCATCATGTATGACGACTATAGTATATTATTAAATTATACCAGAAATATATTAATATTTATGATATCATACATTATTCATTTATGACTTTATAATACCCATTTAATAATAATTTCCATGTTATATTAATAATTCAGGTAATAATCACTTTCTTTATCATACGTGTATTAACTTGTTACTCTTGATTGTATCACATAGATAATGATTTAAATACTTCCAGAATATAAAACATGATTTATTTATCATATATATTTTGAATATAAAAATTTATAATATACGTATATATGAAGTGGAAAACACCGTTTATGGATACGGTAGTCCGTATGTATGCATAAACGTTGTTTCCATTTTCATATAGTATTGAACGGAAGTAAGTGAATAAGATATATGTAAGTACAGAGATACTTATATATATATAAATATATATATATCCAGTGTCATTATTATGTCATATATTACATACTTATTAGTAATATATATTTTTTATAATCGTCAATGAATGGTGAACTTGGAAATGAATCCCATCGCGTCATTGATACGGTAATCTGTACGTATGCACGAGCAAAAATATTATTCTTTTGATATTAATATAATATATAATTGGATGGTATATAATATATACAGAATCCTTAACATGTTATATTTATTATTTACATCAAATACACGTCATTGTTATACCCATCCAAATAATAATGTGTTAAATAATAATTACACCAACGACGTGAAGACGGTAAGCCGTACATACGCATGTATGCTGACATGTCATATAAAAGGTGGATAGAATAATGAATTTGGTTTAACCATAATTATAATAACATCATAGTATATAGAATATACTTTATTTATTATTTTATAATGGAAACAACAAAGATAATGGAAGTGGAAGAAGAAAGGAACTTGAAAGAGGTTGGTGAAATCATTACCTCTTCTTCGGGTTCTTCCTTTTGATTTGATCAAAATTGCTCCTTAGGTTGCCTTTCTAATCAAAAGAATGCCTCTAGGTTTAAGGGTGGATATTTTAAAGGGTATTTGGGTAGTGGTTGGACGAGCCAAATGGCATAGAAGGTGTGAATTAGAGAGAAGGGGGAGTTCCATTTTATAAGAGGGGTGAGGGGCACCTTAGGAAAAACATAAAATATTATTTTATAATAAATTAATATTTGGTTTCTAATGGATACAAAGTTGATTATTTAAAGCCTAAGGTGGGTATTGGACAAAACCACTCAACCAATAGGTTTTAGACAAGTTTAGGATACCATTTTAACCTTATCATTTAGATTTAACTCTACGTTAAATAATTTAACATTTACCATGTCTTCTGGTATTCTAACACTATATGGTTAATAAAATTTTTATATACTGCCAATCAAACCCCAATTGGTTCATTAATGTCATATATATTATTATATAAGTCTTTTGGACTAACCTTAGATTTTTAGGACCATTATATAAATTAATAATATAATATTTGTTTTAAAAACTATTTTATGTCAATTTTGACACTATTTGGTATTTGTATTTTTGTTAAATTAATAACCGCATGATTACTTAAAAAATACATTTAATGAATCCTAACTTGTCATATTCACCTAGATAATTCGTGGATGTCATAAAAACTTTGAAATTATATTTATTTTAATATTTTTATTACCATTTATTTGATTCTTTCATGAATAAGGTAATTACCACATCATCATTGTGGCCTAAATAAATTTATTTATTTAATTTCTAAAAATTATAAATAAAATACCATGATTTAGGAAATAATTTTATATTTCTAATTAATTTTTATAATCGAATTTATCTTATGTAGAACGATATATTAAAAATGTTTTAGTTGTTAAACATTGATTTTAACTCTTTTAACGCATCTTTGAATTAAATAATTATAAATTTCCTAATCTAATCAAAGTGGACCTAAATGAAAATATTTTATTCCTAAGGTTGTTTTTTGTCGAGATACATTTGTCCAATATAAGTAGGACATGTATTAGGGTAATTCTAATATCATTTTTACACTTAATTACACTATTTACTTTTAACCGTGATAAATAAATGTAAAAAGTTACTATTCACAAAAAATTATTTTTATCTTATTGAACCACATTTTACTCAATGATATTAACCATGTCTCTCGGATTTTCGAAATTCCACTCACAAAAGTGGTAAATTTATGTTTTATGTAAATTTCCAATTTCTCCTAGGAGGTGGGTAAAAGACAGTGAAAAGTTCAATAAAATTTTAATATATCTAAAATTATTATAAACTAACATCATTGAATTACGTTGAACTTATATAGGTATTATGTATATATTTTTACCTTAATTAAATTTAAATAAAATAAATAATTATTTAAATAAAAATTTGGTTTTAAACTATAACTCAGTATTTTTCACCATTCATAAAAAATTGAACGTTTTCATAAAAATACCAAATATTTGGGCTAAGCTATATTTGATATTATGAATTAAAAAATGATATCTATTTTACAAAATTCAAAACATATAAGTTTCATTAATTAATTTAAAAATTTATTCCCGTTGTCACAAAAAATATCATGTTTTTAAGAAATAATAACTATCAAAAGATTGACACTTGTTTATGTTTGGTTTAAATGTGAAATTACGTCCAATGACCAAAATTGTATTAAATGGTAAAAATATATTCTAAATATACTTTAAAACCACTCAAATTCATAATTTATCACTATTTATTATTTCGATTAAAAAATTTTATTTTAACTAAAATTTATTAATTTTTACTATTCATCAAAATATGAAAGTTATCCAAAAAAACCAAAAATTCACCCTAAAATTATTTCGATATTATGAATCCAAAAATGAAGTCCATTTTGAATGATAAATTTTTTAAAATTTCAAAAAGTGGGTATTACTATTAATAACGGCTAGTTTTATTGGTTGTTGTGTGTTATCACTCGACGTTGCGTACAACACACACTAGTGTATTATTCAAGGTGAAGAGTACCGTGGAATCTTGGGGTGTTACAAATTTCCCCGTAGTTTGGGCTGGATTGGGGCTTACACTCTTAGGAGGCCCAAGGTGGTGGTGCTTAAACCTCCTGGAGGATTACTACATACCATGCCTTGACATGGATTAAAGTCCCTGTAGTTCGGGATGGATTAGGGCTTACACTCTGAGGAAGCCCATGATGGTGGGTGAATCGACATAAAGGAGGTCGGAACAACGGGATGTTGGGGATATAACAGTTTAACGTCATGTGAGACGAATGGGGGGAATGCAGTTTAGCGTCATGCTGGATGACATACAGTTTAATGTCATGCGAGATCAATGGGAGAGCATGCAGTTTACCGTCATGCTGGACGACATACAGTTTAACATCATGCTTGATGAATGGGATTCCATGGTCAATGATTACTCTAAGATCATGTGATTCATGCTTGGTATGAGAAACAAGAGGCTGCAGAGACCCGGGGATCACGTCGCGAAAGGTGAATCCGTGGGAAGCGAAATGGGGCTTTGGCTCTGGGCTGCCCAAAGAAGAAATAGGGGCTTATGCATTGGTTCGCAGTACAAGAAGTCGGAGACTGGGACTTACTCCAGGGTTGAGGCCTGGGATTGATGAAGCCCAAAGGGAGTGGGATTTGGCCCCGAAGTAGGGGTCCGACGCCCGTCCCCCCCCCCCCCCCTCCGTCCTTCATCATGGAAGCTATGACTAACTCCATGGTTGAGGTACAGATGGTGAAAAAGTCCAAAGGGAGAGGGAATGGGTGGAAAATCCCTTATCCTCATCTCCCTTCTTGTCCCTTGGCACCGGAGGATTGTCAATCCCCATCACGCCCTTTGCAGGCCTTTGACGGGGAGACTGGGACTTACTTCAGGATGGAGGCCCAGTGGCGAAAAAACCCAACGGGAGAGGGAATGGGTGAAAAATCCTCTTGTTCCCCTCTTGCCTCACAATTTAATGTCATTTGCTAAGGAAGAGGGTCCTCATATGTTTGACGTCCTGCAGCTCGGATGAGGTGGGTGCCCTCCGCACCCCTAGGACATACATAACCGGCACCCTCTGCTTTTTGTGGGAGGGAAGGCACCGGCAATGCCGTGGTTGGGGGTGTCATGAGGTGGTCCCCTAGTGGGTCCATGTTAATAGGCATATGAAAATAAGCAATACCCATTAGCGTGCCTATACGAAGAGGCATAAGATAGAGCAACACAATAGGAGGTGTTGTCCAATGGACCCTGAAATCACTACCTGAAAACCTTGAGGGTGGCACAAGAAAAGGGATTTCAAAGTAGAGGGGTTCACTAGAAGAATCCATTTGGATCTCTGGCGCTACATGTAGTGGATGGTGCTTGCAAAGGGGCGTGCTTCACGAAGTGGGATGCCTCAGCCTAAGCATAGGGTGGAGGTGCATATGAGAGGTGATTCGCGAGATGGAAAGGCATTCATAGAGAACTGCCTCACAGAGAAAAGGTTCCTCGCGAAGTAAGGTGTCGCGAATAAATGTGCTTTGAAATGTACAATGACCATGCCTTATCATTCAGATCATGTGTACATGAAGGGTGCTTCGTGAAGATTAAATGCTCCGTGATGACCCGGGTCCCCTTGGAGATCCCCTTCCTGCATGAAATCCCTTAGGCTTCACGAAAGGCATCCCCCTCGAAAGAGGGCGTTTAAAACCTGGCAAAGGGAAGGCACTTCACAGAGAAAAAGTACCTTGCAGAGATCATTGTTCGTAGAGCGAAGGATGCTTCATGATTCGAGAGCTCATAAGTTGAAAGGTCAGATTGTCTGTCACTTGGGCACAGGGGGAGACCGGTATTTATAGGAAAGAGGCGTCGCAGATCAGAGTTCACGTGGCGCGAAGGGGGGATTTGGTTGGTTCACGGAGCGCCCGCGAATTTTAAAGGACTTCGCGGAGCCTCTTTCCTCAGTGCTCTCCAGTGGGCGCGCGAATGTCAAAAGCATTCCCGGAGCGTCCCGCCTCCTTGCCCCATGGTGGGCGTGCGAACGTCAATGGAATTCGTGGAGAATCCCACCTCCTTGCATCACAGCGGCCGCGGTGCTGGGGGGAAACTCTGTGAAGGAGCTTCGCAAGGGGGAAAATGGTTCTTCATTTTGGTTTCTTCATCTTCCCGCATTTTGGCACAAAGATATTGGTTTTAGAAACATAGTAAATTTTAGAACATTTTTATTTTAGAAACTCGCATTGTCTTCTCGTCTATGGAATTAATTTAAATTAATTTCTTCCACTACTATGATTGGAAGATCGAAAAATGTATTCCATATTTTGAATCATCATAATTTATAATTTATAATTAGGTAATATTGGTTTTTGAACCAAAATATTGGTGATGGAAATTAAAATTAATTACAATGATTAAGGTGAAATTACGCTTATTAAGGGACTAAACCTTACTATTAATGTCCCAAATGACCTATCCACTTATACAACACCAATTTTACACCATTAATTAGTCCATAAACATTAAATTTTTTATTTGGGTTTCTTTTTGAATACTTTTTTATGAAATAATGTGGGTACACCTAACTTTTTTAAAAAAAATTCCACGTGGGTCCCCTCCCTCCCTTATAAAATGCCCACAATACTCCCAATCCCTCCTACCTCTAGAACAATATAGGATCTCCAAATATCTACCCAATTAACTTCCAAACATCAATACCATCCATCATGAATCCTCTTTTTGGATAGGAAGTTGTCTAAGGGATCCTTTAGGTTCAAAGCAAAAGTTGTTACTCGATTAAAATGTAACGTATTTACTAAAGAAATTTCATTTTATTTTCATTCTACACCCATTAAAATACTCTTATTAGATGATTATATAAAAACAAAAGTATTTTAAATATAGTTATATTTTGTTATAATATGGGTTATACCTACAAATACACAAACTTACATATAATGGGTAACAAACGTATTGTTTATGCGTGTGACGAACTATCACCTAACGAAACGATGATTATTAATTCTTCATTAACCACATATCATGGTGGTAACTATGATGGAGACTATATTTATATATTATATTTAAATAATATTTATTTCATTATGATTCTATAATTTTTTATAACACATTCCTATAAGAATTCCATTTTGTGTAAATACAATAACATTATTTATGGAAGCGTGGGCTACAACCTCCCCAAAGTGATGTGATTCGTTCACAATATACATGGAATATATTAAGGATAATTTTAATAATCATATATAATATATATTACATATATATGATACTGTAATTATAATACACATATATACCATTTACTATAACATCCCAAACTTTACATACAGAGATATTACTTCAAAACTGATGAATATTAATTACACGACAAAAAGAAACCATGCCAGAACCATATAGGTTTTGTTTTGTTAAAAACTAGGAGACATAAACAACCAGATCATAAAACATCCACATTTTATCCCTCTTATTCCTTCATAACTATACCACTTTTTGACACATCTTACTTAAGACCAATCTTCATAACCTGGGGAAAACAAACATAAGAAAGGTGAGATCAAATACCTAATATGGGTAAACAAGTGAGATATCAATATTATCACAATCATAGGCATGAGATCATAAAAATAAAATTTGAAAATTTAATCTTTCATTTTAAGGATCCTAATATCATGTCATGGGATAAACCGTAGATGTCCATTGAAGAACATATTCTCAAAGGGAATAACATAAGACATAGAGTTTATGGAATACTCGTACGAATATAAAATAATTAAATATTAGTCAAGGATTATTTCTAAGACAATCATAATAGAAAAATTCCATTACTAAACTGATTTCACTACTCATTCAAGCCAGGTATTATGGAACTGGGCTTACATCCCGTTACATCCCTATAATACTAAACTGATATCATTTCTAGTACATTCCCTTTCAATATCCTGATATATAATTCTTTACCAAATGCATTGGAGGTAAATATCGGTCTCACCCATCACATTTTAATTATCATACATATGCCTGATAGAATGACATAATTTATTCATCATATTAGAATCCATGAAATAAAACGGGTTTCATAATCATCATTCAATCATAACATAATCCATGTAAAATATGTGAGTATCATAAATATCATTCCATCATAAACATAATGAATCTATTGAAATAATAGAGATAATATATTTGAAAAATAACCATATTTTAGAATATTTATCATAAAATAATATTATTTTAGATTGAAAATAATTTTGAAATATTACATGAAATAATTCATCAGGAAAATATCATTTATTATTTGAAAATCTTTTATTTCCATAAAATGTCATGAAAAATTAAAAGAAAAAATTTATTCATAAATAAACATGTAAGAATGTAAGGTAATATTCATGGAAATAATTAAACCTGAAAATTAAGAACTTTTTTCATGACATATAAGTTTAATGAAAACTTTCTTCTTGTATTTTATCATGATAATTCAAAAAGTACCATGTTGGGAAAACGAAAAAATATTACTTACAAATAATTTAGTAAAAACTCACAAATGGAAAAAAATGTCTTTAAGAAATTTTATAGTAATAGTAAAAATACTTTTGAATATATTTATAAGTAAATGGACATGGATGATAAATATATCTCAGTAAATACAAATGTATAAAAAATCTCGAATAATAATGAGATTGGGAAATTATCACAGACCTTAGAACTGAGTTCCTTTGTACGTATAAAAAACTAATTTTTAATGGATTAAATAATGTTATTAACTAATTAAATAATCATATTTATATTTATGATTTCATATAAGATCATATTACAACTCGTTTAATAATATTTCCTTATCACGCTTCTTTTTTGTGTTAATTGCTTTATTTTTAGCATATAAGCACTAGTCATTCTTCATTTTTTATGGTTATATAATTTCCATAATGTTATTAAGATACTATATATTGTATTTTTACATTTAATACATTTATTGACTCATTATTGAATGTTGAATAAGGAAAATGAATCGAATCGCATCGTGGAGGCGGTAGGCCGTACGTACACATGAGCGATGATATCATTTCATTAATACCATAAAGTATAGTAGTTGATGGTATATTTTATATTAAAAAATAAATATAATTTTATAATAATTATATATATTTATTATTACCATTATTATACCCATCCAAGTAAATTGGTGATTAAAAAACATATTACACCACGACATGGATATAGTAGGTCATATGTATGCACGCATGGTGATTTCATTTTTCTTAGGATGAATATATAGTAGAATATTATTGATTCATAATCAAAATAATATATAAAAATATAATTTATACTAGAATTATTAATTTATAATGGAAATAACATTGGAAAATAATTATAATAAGAAATTATCTTGAGAGGGTTGATAACGGAGATTACATATTCTTTATTGAGCTCCCTCTAGATCTCATATTAGGGATGCTAGAGATTCTCTGTGAGAAGAACAGAACCTATAGAAAGTGTCTAGGGATGTTGATAAGGGATGCGGGATGTATATGGATGATATTTAAAGATCAATGAATTGTAATGAAATGAGGGAGGAGGTTCCCTTTTATAATTGAGGTAAGTGGCACCTTTGGAATTTCTAAAAATATTAATTTATAATAAATTAAATATCCTTTAAAATACCACCAAAATTTCATATATTAAAACATTAGATTATATAAGGTTATATGATCATTAACCAATATATTTTTGAAATTTTTTCTCTATTAATTTAAACAATATCATTTTAATTAACCCTGTGTTAAGTGATTTTAATTTTAACAATGGTAATAAATTTTTCAACGTTAAAAGAGTGTACATTTTACTTATTTGTTAAAAAATAGATTATAAATTAAAATTTTAAAAAATTATGAAACATATATTAATTATATTTTTTTATATTTTTATATGACTTTTAAATAATTTAATAAATCATTATTTTGTTATGATATCAAGTGTGTCAATTTGACACTTTTCAATTCATGGATATTTAGAAATATCTAGATAATAATTTAAATTAGAATTTTTTTAATTAGATACCTAAGATGTAATGTTAATATATAAATCATTGGATATATTAATTATATCAAATTTTATATTTTTTAATATTTTCCATCACATATATTTTATTTCTCAATTAATAAAATATTTACTACATCAAATTTTTATAATTATCTAATATACATATGTCTTCACTAAAAAATAAAGATAAATTACCTTTTTGAATATAAATATTCATTATTTTTAAATAATATTTATAGTATAATTTATCTACTATATATATATATATATTTTAAAAATGATATATTGAATAAAACATGAAGGGGGCATCTTTATAATTTTATTAAATAAATCATTAAAAATATCATAATTTTATTCAAGTAGTCCATAATGTAAAATATAAATTTATATAATGAAAATAGATTTATTAATTTAAAAATAATCATTTAGATTCATTCATATCATTCATTTGACACCATGTGGACACATTAGGGAGATTAAAGGCAAAGAAGGTAACAATTTGTGTTTTTCTTGGATTTAAATATTATATAATTATTTTCATGGTAAAGTGACCATTAAATGAAATACATTAGATCATTTGGGGATAATGGTATATTTTTATTTATCCCAAAAAAATTGGCTTGTGTTTGGGTCATTTTATAATCTTTATAATTTTATTTTTAAACCCAATTACTTAATTTACTCTTTACCACTTAAACAAAATTTACCATAGTTAGTATTCATATTGTTTAAAAAAATGTGAATTATATATGAATTTTGGAACATATAAATATAAAATTTTCATCCATTTCATAGTATTCAATACATATAATTTGGGGAACATAAATTAATATAAAACTGCTAAAATTCTATGAAAACCCATTTATGAAAAAATACACTTTCAAAACATAATTTTTTTAGATTAAATTTCTGTATAAAATAATTTTCAAAAACGATAATATTATTATTTAAACAAAATTTAATAATTATAATTTTAAACTAATTTCAAACAGAATATTACCTTTTAAATACTTTAAAAGAAAAATCAATTTTCAATAAAAAATCACTATTTTTGTTATTCATTAAAAAATGTATTCAGTGAAAAAAAAATAATTTTCAGATATAAATTCATATTGAGTTGTAGAATTATATTTATTTCATAAGTTAGTTATTAATATTTATTCTAATTAATTTAATTTCTATGTTATAGTGGTCCATTTTATACTAATAGTGTTTCACGGTTCGTCAAAACTATAGGTTTCAACCAATTCAAGCTATTGAAGAATTAAAATTATATACAATTAAATATTAATTAATATATTGGGGTGTTCTATTATAATTCCATTAAAATTAATTTCAACCACTAAATTCATCACTTGGATACAAACATATGAGGATACCTCTTCCTCATACATCCTCAAGTTCCCACGCAGCTTCCACAAATTTGTGGTTATTCCATAAAACATTAACCAATAGAGTGGTCTTGTTTCATAGAACTTTTTCACTATAATCCAGAATCTCTATCAGATATTCTTTATAATAATGGTCATTCTACAGTTGTATGAGTTTTCAGTTTTCTAGATGTTAAAGATAGTGTGTGGAATTTATCATGAGAGATACATGGAACACATCATGAACTTGAGAGAGATTCGTTGGAAGTTCCAATATTTAAGCCACTTTCCCAACACAATCCATAATTTCAAAAGGTGTGATATACATAGGTCCCAACATTATCTTGTTTACTAATATCATCACTCTATTCTAGGGAGATATATTTAGAATGACCTTTCCAACGACTTCATAAAAAAGATATTTTCATCATTTGTCTGCATAATTGTTTTTATCGACTATATGCTACTCTGTTGTGTTGTTGAATAGATCTGACATTTTCTTCCATTTTGTAAAAAAGATCAGGTCCCAATAGCTTTATTTCCCAATCTACATCCTAGAATATTGGAGTTCATGACTTCATTCCATATAGGACATTGTAAGTAACCATCTGAATACTAGAGTGAAAGCCATTGTTGTATGAAAAGACAACCAAATATCCCAACCACCTTTGAAATCCGTAGATCATACTTTTCACATGTCTTCTAGAGTTTGAATTTTCCTCTCATATTTTCCAACTTTCAAAAGACGATAAGTACTGTTTGAACTTAACTATTTATCCAGTGCCTACTAAAGACTTATCTAGAACATCAAGGTAAACCTCATGTCCAGGTCAGATATAATGTAAAGTGGAACACCATGCAATATTAGCACTTCTTTATCATATATTCTGGTGAGCTGACAATCATTGAAATATTCTCTATTTAAAATGATGTGTGCTGACTTCATAAGGGGATAAACTATAATCCATATAGAATTATTTCCTTTAGTTGTTTTGGAAATTCCAAAGAAAATGCCAATAGTTATTTTTTCCCATTTTAATTCTGGTAGAAGCTATGGTTGTAAAATTCCTTATACATTTGGAATTTAGCCTTATGTAACACCCCAAGATTTCATAGTAAGTTAATTTCTTTAAAGTAATTCAATAGCTTTCACTACACGCAACACTGAGTTAGAGCACACCACGACTTACCAATCTAGGCCTAAAAACAGGTATGAATAGTATTAACTAAATTTTGAATTTTATACACTCCATATAATTTTAAAATCCATATTATGTGTTTGTTATACATAATATAAGAACAAATTCAATTTTTCCGAATAAAGAAGAATTTTTCAAAAAATGAAATTTTACCGCCTATTAATGGAGAACCCTTTTGAAATCCAATACTTGAAACTTTTATATATTCAACTTGACAATATAAACTTCTTCAGAAGAAGAAGGACATAAAAATTTTGTTTGGATAAATTTTTGGTGCTTTTCTGATAACTTTCATATTTTGACGAATAGTGAAAAATATTAAATTTTAATTCACTCCAAAATTTTTAATAAAAAACATTTATAGTGTTAAATTATAAATTTGAATGGTTTTTACGTATAATTAGAATATATTTTTATAAGTAATTTTACATTTAAATTTGATATAAAAACATGTCAATCTTTTGATAGTTTGTACTTAATAAAAAACCGGCTTTTTGGTTTTGACAATGGGAATTAATTTTAAATTTATTAATGGATCTTCGATGTTTTGAATATGGTAAAATAGGATTAATTTTAAATTCGGAATATCAAAATAATATTTCGGTGAATTATTGATATTTTCTGAAAACATTCAATTTTTGAGGAAAAGTGAAAAACAATGCGTTATTGTTTAAAACCGACTTTTTATTTAAATAATTAATTATTTTTTTTTAAATTTATTTTCGGTAAAATTAGATATATAATACCTATATATGTTAAATGTAATTTATTAGATTCATTTAATAATAATATTAGATATATAAAACTTTATTGATCTTTTTACCGTCTTTCACCCACCTTCTAGGAGCATTTGCAAGTTTTCATAAAACATAATTTTACCACTTATCGGAGTTGAATTTAGAAAATCCGAGAGACATCATTGATATAAGTAATTAAAATGTGGTTCAATAAGATTAAAATAATTTTTTTGAATAGTAACTTTTGACTTTTATTTACCACGGTTAAAAGGAAATAGTGTAATTAAAGGTAAAAATGATATTAAAATTAACCTAAAACATGTCATAATTATAATAGATAAGTGTTTTTAGACCATAATAAACCTTAGGAAAAATATATGATCCTTTTTGGTCCACTTGGATTAGATTAGTACATCTATTATTATTTAATTTAAAGAAGAGTTAAAAGTATTAAATTCAAGTTTTCATAAATAAGTTTTTCTAATATAGGGTTATAAATAAGATAAATTCGACTATAAATATTCATTAGATAGATAAGAAAGATTTCCTACATAATGGTATTTTATTTATAATTTATAGACATTAAATAATTTAATTTATTTATGACACAATGATAATGCCATAATTATCTTATTAATGAAATATTAAAATAATTGATATTATAAATACCCAAATAAATGTAAATTGACACTTTTAATGAATTAAACGAATTTAATAGGTTAATATGAAATGTTAGGGTTGATTAAATGAGTTTATTTCTAATTAATAATGTTTTTAGGAATTTATGAAACTTCAATTACTAAATAGTGTAAACATTGACATTAATGAGTTTTTAAAACCAATACTATATTAGTAACTGATATAATATTCTTAAATATCTAAGGATCAGCCAAAAGAATTAAATACGGTTATATATATCAATAATTAACCACTTGGAGTTATCATTGACGTTTATAGTAAGTTTATTGACCATATTATATAAAAATACAACGAAACATGACAAATGTCAAACAATTTAACTAAGAGTAAAATCTAAATGATAAGGGTAATAAGGAGACCTAAACCACTCTAAAACCTATTGGTTGAGAGGATTTCTACCCATACCCACCTTATCCACTAAATAAATCATTTTTAGCCATTATAAACCAAATATGATTGTATAATAAAACAATATTCCAAGGTTTTTCGAAAGTGACCCTCACCACTCTTATAAAAGTCATTTCCCCTTCTCTCAAATTTACACCTCCAAATCCATTTGGATTGCCCAAACCCAGCTGCAATATCCTATAAACAATCCTACCTTCATCATATAGGCCTTAATTTGGTCATAAATCCAACCTAATGATATCTTTTGGTCAACTCAAAGGAAACACCCGAAGAAGAGGTAATCATTTCACCTCCTCTTTCAAGTTCATTGTTTCTTCAACATCCCCATTATTTGTTGTTTCCATAACAAAATAAAAACTCTAGTAAATTCTAAATAATTTGATGTTATTATAAATATGTTACAACCATATTGGTTATTCTATCCATCCTATAAATGATAAAGTCACCATAGGTGCGTACGTATGGCTCACCGCATCCACGTCGTGGTGTACTTTGTCATTCAACAATTAATTTTTTTTATGGGTATTACAATTAGTATAACTGATTTAAATAATAAATATATCATGTTAATGATTATGTATATATGATATACCATCCAATTATAAATTATTTCACCATCAAAAGAATGATATTGTCACTCGTGCTTACGTATGGCTTACCGTCTCCACGACGCAATAAGATGTCATTCCCCATCGTAACAATTCAAGAAAAATGTTCATTTGAAGATTAAAAATAATGTTTAAAGACTTTATATAATTATGGACATGAATAAGAAACATCATATCCATAAAAAATATGACTTATGTAACAAATCATATAATGGAAAATGAATCAGTTAACACCTGAAACAATGGTAGTACTGAAATATCATTAACAAAACAATATTAGAAGATCATATAAGATATCATATTAATGTATATGGTTTTTTAAAATTTAATAAAAATTATTTCACTATTATACATGAGGTTAACATACCCTTGACCAAGGAAAAGTACAAGGTAAGGGGTTTTCATCTCACTTCTTATTCCCGTGAGATTCATGTTGTATTTCCATTATTTACTTTTGTGTGGTGTATGTACATACAATTATTATATTCATTGTGTAATAATATTTAATTTATGGGTATTTAAATTTTCATTGTATGATTCTTCTTTCATGGGGTGTATGTTTCGTAAGTTACCAAATCAGTAAGAGAATTTCAAATTTCAATTTCCACTCATTGGGCTTTACGTATACTTCATTGATTATTTTACTCCAAGATTATATGTGGAATAAAAATTTATTATTTATGTAGTAATTCACAATCCCCTTTATGTGAATATACTTTTGATACACATAATCACTCCATTTATAATCCCTGAAGTCATTAATATGAACATGATAGGAGTAATCTTAACTCAATTTCCATTCCTTGAGTTAAACATCCAAGTCATTGGTCTTGTTTTTACAAGAATACGTGTGAATATCCCCTAATTTATTTAAACTGAATATACAATATTATTGAGTGTATTTATATTTTTCACACATAATTATATCATTGATTTATCCTTATCCAAAGGATACTATCTTTATAAGGGACTTTATCCCAATTTACATTCCATTGAGTCTTTTTTTTAATGTGCCAATTCACTTTTATATGGTGTATATACATTACTTTGACACAGTATATCATGAATCCCTTTATTCTCATGATATTATAATGTTTTCATTTTATCAAATTTTTTTATTCAAGTGTCTCTCATTTGGTCAGGATCCCTAACTAAAATATAATTTTAAATGTTTCAAAGATTTATTCTAACAAATCATTCTCTTAAATGCCCATGTTTTAAAAATGGTTTTAAGGATTTTTTTATGTACAATAATGTTTTAAAATTAAAATTCCTCTTAAAAGTTTCAATGTGGTATTGGAAACTTTGATTAGAAAATCTCTTTTAAACGACTTCTTGATTAATAATGAGACTTTTTAATGTTTTCAAGAAAAATGGGGATATTTCTCTCAAATTGTTTTATTGATTATTTTCATCTATGTAAATATCCATCAATGAATTTTATTCTTTAATGATGTTGATTTATTATAATAATATTTTCAATGTTGTATTGAATGAGTTTTGTTTGACTTTGGATGTGTTATTTTATGCCATTAATGGTTTGTGGTTAAAGTATTGAAATTTTTAATTCTAGTTTAATATGAATGTTTAGATTATGTTAAACCCTTTATTATGAAGAACACATTGGACACAGAAAGTGACAGGTGGAGTCCACTATATCTCCTTGAGGCATCGGTAGATCCCATGAGACAAACTAGTTTCTTGGCACAAGGCCTTGAAAAAATATTATTTGTAGTCTTGGCACGAGTCCTTGATTATGTGGTTATGATAACCAAAATTATTCCTTCCATAATTATGAAACTGGCTATTGATATTGGATGTAATTATTCGACTAGTAGAATATTCATTTGAATATGTAAATGAAATTATTTGATTTATCTTTTCCATATTATACTAAAGTTTAAGTTTAAAAGGCTTTTGTTTTAGTCTTACACATTACCTTAAATGTTTATGCTTATTTGTGAATGTTTTTGCTCTATTGTTATCCTTAATGAGCAATTGATCTCACCCCTTTATATGTTTTATTTTTCCCTAGATGAGAATAAGTATATTATGACTGACCTACCGGGATAGTCTATGGGATATGAATATGGTTAATAAAGACAATGTTGTTGGTGTATTTAATTTTATAATGTAATCTGAAAATTTTGAATGTATATAGTACTTCCAAGGCTGCTAAACTGATCATTATTTCGGGATATTATTTCCTTATATAATGCCAATGTTATGTAATAATTTACTGACTCTGAGTGACCGGGGTCAAGGAGTTACAGTTTGTATCAGCTGAAATTTAGTAAAAATGTTGGAAACTAGATTTATAAAAACTCTGATTAGAGAACATTTCCCTAAGATAGACATTGTGGATTAGTATAGAAGAACATTCAATTTTTTGGAAATGTAAATATTATGTGGTTTTTTTCAAGAAATACATCCATATTTTGATATGAGAAGGTAGACGCAGCTCTGGCATAGATGTACCTAGGGGTGAAACCTGAAAACACCGCTTTGAGCTAGAATCGAATGGGAACTCGTGCACGAAAACGGGCCTTGTTGTACTCTTGGTTACAAAACTCCCATGGTAAATGTTTAGGATAATTCAAATTTTATTTACAAACCAATTTTAAGGATTTTAATATAAGATGAGAATAAATAACCATGGTTAACTCTAAGGTGATTTAGATTGAAAATATGGTGTCATGATATCCTCTAAATGATTTTATGACTACTTTTACTCACACAATGCTTTCTGGTTTTAGTCAATGGATGGATACCAAGTAATTCATAGTAACATTGAACATGATGTACAAGGTGGGAACATTTGTGGAAATGAGCAAGGAAATGGAATGTTGATAGGAGTAAAAGATATCATTTTCATGCCAAATAAATTTTAAAAAAATATGATCAACAAAATATATATTAACAAACTCCCAAAATCAACAAAGAAGATAGAGGAAGTGAAATGTTGAAGGATACACCCAAGAAATTGTCTCAATGGAATAAATAAATACTTTATGTGTGGGAAATAAGGACATAAAGTAAATAATTACCCGGAAAAAAATAAAGAGTACTATGGAAGATAATAAAAATGAACCCAATAATTCATTTACAATTATTTTCCATAAATATTGGGGACCTGGGCGTTAACTGAGTTAATGACTTATTCTATAGGATAAAATCTTGGTCAAGGAAGAACCTATGTGGAAATAAATGAATGGAGAAATGATTAAAATTATTAGTGATCTTTGTTTACGGGATTACTTTAGAATATTTTTCTCTTGTATGTATTACCTTGTAGTTTGTTATGTGAAAATACTATTCGAAGAAGAATTATATTTCATATTGTCGATATAGTTATAAATAACCATTTGGGATTATATGATCCTTGAATTTGAGGCAATTAAAGGTTATTAATTTTTTGGATGAAAATGTGAGGTATGAGATAAAATTTGTGGATAAATTATGTTATGGATATTTTTTGGAATTTATCTCATTTTGGGAATGTTATAAAATATAGTTTTTGAAAATGGACAACACGTAGACCATTTGATAACCCGTCGCATCAGAGAAAGCTATGGAATCGAACCCACAACCATTGTGTGACTGGGATTTATCGCCTACCACTGGACTTCGTGATGTCCCTGATTAGTGTGACTAATTATTTTTATTTAAATGATTTTATTGATCAATAATAAGTTGATCGGGGATATTATGTATTATCAAATGGATATCCTTAGGGTAGAAAAATTATTTGGTGATTAAGTGATAATTGTTATTTTGGAATATGTTCGATATTTTGGGAACACTATATGCCTAATGAAAATAGAATGCTATGGGATTTCAGTTGAGGAGTAATGGTGGATTTTTATCTATATTTTTAATGTGGATTTATAGAGATTTCAGTTATGTATGGAAATGATTAACCTATCATAGAGAATATGCTATTAGGTAAATTTCATTTAAGTATGTGACTTTATGAGTAGTTGATGTTATTTGAAGATACAATTTAACGGGGAAGACTTTGTAATCAAATTCTTCTCAGTTTTGGGTTTCAATCATAGATAGGATTATATTGATGGATTTTAAGGACAATTGTTTATTTAATTGTATTTATTGAACTGTGGATATTGTTTGTTTAATATTATAAATTGAGATTATTATTTCTTTATATAAAGGATTATCCATTTTGGGGATCATCTGACATTATACTAACCATTTGGTTTTGGTTGAATCTATAAATACAAGAGAAATATAAAGTTCATCCTTTATGGATTACGTGATTCTCTAGAAGTTGATTCTAGCGCTTCAGGTGTAACTAAGTCATATTGAATACTCATCATGTGGAGAAAACATTATTTAGTGGTATAAATTTATTAAAGGATGAATCTATAATTAAAAATTCAGTATATATCTTTATTTTCTTAGTCAATCTCATAAAAAAATTCATAAACATTATGAAAAGGAAATTAAATCAAAATGTTGCATGTTTAATTTTCCTAATGGGGAATAAAATACCATTTAACCCATCACAATTTAACCATTTTCATATTGTTTAATTTCTACTGATCATGTTTTCTATGACACTGCATCAGAACTAGACACTAGGTTTATCTTCCAAATCCGTGACTTCCTACATGGAATCCTAGTATGGGTTATGTCGGGTGACATTTGTACTTCTCTTTCTTTCTTTTTAAGTGATAATTTTATTGTATCTTTTTTCAATGTCGGACTTTCACTGAAGTTACCAAGCCCAATTATAAAATTTTAAGGATGCAATTTCCACAAGGGGGAATAATGTAACACCCCAAGTTTTTATAGTAAGTTATTTTCGTTAAAGTAATTCAATAGCTTGCGTTGCACACAACACTGAGTTCGAGCGCACCACAACATACCAAACTAGTCCTTAAAAAAAGGATTATGAATATTATTAACTTCATTTTGTATTTTATATAATCCATATAATTTTAAAATCCATATTATGTGTTTCTTAGACATAATATAAGAACAAATTCAATTTTTCAGATAAAAGAAGAATTTTTAAAAAAAAATCAATTTTACCGCCTTTTAATATAGAACCCTTTTAAATCCAATATTTGACACTTTTATATATTAAAATTTACATTATAAACTTATTCTTCAGAAACAGGACATTAAAATTTTGTTTGGATAAATTTTCGGTGCTTTTATGATAATTTTCATATTTTGATTAATAGTGAAACTATTAAATTTTAATTGTAAACAAAATTTTTAATCAAAATAATTTATAGTCTTAAATTATAAATTTTAATGGTTTTGAAGTATAATTAGATTATATTTTTTTCATTTAATACAAATTATGTCATTATAAGTAATATCACATTTAAATTTGACATAAACACATGTCAATCTTTTGAAAGTTTTTACTATTTAAAAACCCCACTTTTTGTTTTTGACAACGGGAATTAATTTTAAATTTATTAATGAAACTTCTATGTTTTTAATTTGGTAAAATAGGTTTCATTTTTGAATTCAGAAAATCAAAATTATCTTATGGTGTGTTTTTGGTATTTTTCTGAAAACATTCAATTTTTGAAGAATAGTGAAAACACTGTGTTATTGTCTAAAACCAACTTTTTATTTAAATAATTAATTATTTTATTTAAATTTATTTTATATTAAAATAGATACAAAATTCCTATATTTTTTAAATTCAATTCATTGGATTCATTTAATAATAATAATAGATATATAAAATTTTATTGAACTTTTTACCGTCTTTCACCCACCTTCTAGGAGCATTTGCAAATTAGCATAAAACTTAATTTTATCTCTTCTGGGAGTTGAATTTAAAAAATATGAGAGAAATGGTGGAAATAATTAAGTAACATGTGGTAAAATAAGATCAAAATATTTTTTGGTGAATAGTATCTTTTGACTTTTATTTACCACAGTTAAAAGTAAATAGGGTAATTAATGGGAAAAGTGATATTAAAATTACCCTAAAACATGTCCTAATTCTATTAGATAAGTGTTTTTTGACCAACATAAACATTAGGAATAAAATATGAGCATCTTTGGTCCACATGGATGAGATTAAGAAATTTATTATTATTTAATTTAAAGAAGAGTTAAAAGTGTAAAATTCAAGTTTTCATAACTAAAACATTTTTCATATAGGGTTATACATAAGATAAATTAGAATATAAATATTCATTATAAATAAAAAAATATTAACTATATAATGGTATTTTATTTATAATTTTTAGACATTAAATAATTTAATTTATTTATGAAACATCATGATGTAGTAATTACCTCATTAATGAAATATTAAAATAAATGATATTATAAATACCCAAATAAATGTAAATTGAAGCATTTGATAAATTAAAGTAATTTGATATGTTAATATGAAATTTTAGGGTTTATTAAATTAATTTATCTCTAAGTAATAAAGTTGTTATGACTTTAACAAAAATAAATTACTAAATAGTGTCAAAATAGACATAAATTAGTTTTTAAACCCAATACTATATTATTAATTGATATAATATTCCTAAAAATATAAGGGTCGGACAAATGACTTAGATAAGGTTTGATATATGAATAATGAACCACTTTTGGTTCTCTTATCAGTTTATAGTAAGTTTATTAACCATATAATATAAAAATACAAAGAGACATGGTAAATGTCAAACTATTTAACTAAGTGTTAAATCTAAATGATAAGGTTAATATGGTGACCTAAAACTCTATAAAACCTATTGGTTGAGAGGATTTAGACCCATTACCACCTTATCCTAGAAAAAAATCATTTTTTTCTAATATAAACCGAATATTATTGTATAATAAAATAATATTTCAAGGTTTTCCTAATGTGACCCTCACACCTCTTATAAAAGGGCACTTACCCTTCCCTCAAATTCACTCTCCAAATCCATTTGGATCTTCCAAAACCTGAAAAAAATATCCTATAAACTATCCTACCTTCAACCTAGAGGCCTTAATTTGGTTATAAATCCAACCTAATGAGACCTTTTGATCAACTCAAATGGAAACTCCCGAAGAAGAGGTAATAATTTCACCACCCTCTTTCAAGTTCTTTTCCTCTTCCACTTCCTTTTTCATTGTTGTTTCCATACCAAAATAATAACTCCAGTACCTTCTACCTAATGTGATGTTTTTATAAATATGGTACAAACATATTAATTATTCTATCCATCCTATATTTGAAAAAGTCACCATACTTGCGTACGTACAAGTTACCATCTCCACGTCATGGTGTAGTTTTTCATTCAACACATAACTATTTGGATGTGTATAATAATTAGTATAAATGATCTTAATAATAAATATAAAATTTTAATTATTGTATATATATATATATATATATATTATATAACCACAAATTATATATGATTTCACCATCAAAAGAATGATATTGGGGCTCGTGTGTACGTACAAATTACCATCTCCACGACGTGATGAGATGTGATTCCCCATTGTAACCATTCAAGAAAATTTTTCATTTGATGATTAAAAATAATTTTTAAATACTTTATATCATTATGTATATGAATAATAATCATCCTATCCATAACAAACATGACTTATGTAACAATGCATTTAAAGGAAAACGAATCAGTTAACACCCGAAATGATGATACTTCTGAAATATCATTAACAAAACAATATTATAAGATGATATATTATATAAACATAATGTATATGGTTCATGAATAATTTAATAACAACAATTTAACCATCATACATGAGGTTAACCTACCCTCAACCAAGGAAAATTACAAGGTAAGGGGTTATCACCTCACTTCTTATTCATGTGAGATTCATGCTATATTGCCACTATTCCCTTTTGTGTGTTGTATGTACTTCCCATGATTGAACTCTTTGTGTAATATAATTAAATTTATGGGTATTTAAATCTTCATTGTATGATATTTCTTTCATGGTGTGTATGTTCTGTAAGTTACCAAATCGGTAAGAGAATTTCAAATTTCAAATTCCACTCCTTGGGCTTTACGCATACATAATTGATTATTTTACTCAATGATTATGTGTGGAATTACTATTTATTATTTATGTAGTAATTTAAAATCCCCTTTGTGTGGATATAATTTTGATACAAATAATCACTGCATTTATAATTTCTCAAGTCATTGATATGAACTTGATAAGAGAAATCTTAACTCAATTTCCATTAATTATGTTAAACATCCAAGTTGCCAGTCTTATTTTTACAAGAATATGTGTGAATATCCTCTTATTGATTTAACCTGAATATCCAATGTTATTGAGTGTATTTATATTTTTTCACTCATAATTATATACTTTATTTATCCTTATCCTAAGGATATAATCTTTATAAGGGACTTTATCTCAATTTACATTCCATTGATACTTCTTTGTTGTTATGCCCAAATTCACTTTTATATTGGGTATATACTGTACTTTGATATATTATATCATAAATACCTTTATTCTCATGATATTATAATGCTTTTTTACCTCATTTATTTGTATTTAAGTGTCTCTCATTTGGTTTGGAACTCTAACTAAATATCATTTTAAATGTTTTAAAGATTTATTCTTCTAAACCTTTCTCATTAATGTCCATGTTTTAAAAATGGTTTTAAGGATTTATTTGTATGGACATGAATGTTTTAAAATTAATAGTCCTTTTAAAAGTTCTAAATAAGTATGGGACACTTTGATTCAAAAATCTATTTTAAATAGCTTCTTGATGAATAGTGAGCCTTTTAATGTATTCAAGAAAAAGGGGAATATTTCTCTCAAATAGTTCTATTGATTATTTTAATCTATATAAATATACTTCATTGTATTTTATTCTTTATTAAGGTTGATTTATTATAAAACAATATTCCATGTTTTATCGAATGAGTTATTTTTTACTTCAGATATGCTATTTAATGCCATTCATGGATTGTGGTTAAAGTATTGACATTTCGTATGCTGGTTTTAATATGAATGTTTAGATAATGTTTTACCCTTTTAATATGAGGAATGTATTGTAATTAGTAAGTGATGGGTGGATCCCGCTATAGCTCGTCGATGCATCGGTAGGTCTCATGAGACAAACCAGTGTCTTGGCCTAAGGCCTTGATAAAATCTTTTTTGTAGTCTTGGCACAAGGACATGCCTATGTGCTTATGCTTTCTGACATTATGCATTCCATCATTATAAAATTGGTTATTGATATTGCGTGTGATTATTCGACTAGTATAATATCCATGTGAATAAGTCAATGACATTATTT
Organism: Viscum album; assembly: GCA_963277665.1. Classification (NCBI taxonomy): domain Eukaryota; kingdom Viridiplantae; phylum Streptophyta; class Magnoliopsida; order Santalales; family Viscaceae; genus Viscum; species Viscum album. The sequence continues at coordinate 618,596,234 of OY728167.1, read as the reverse complement.
GATTTAACTCTTCCATATTATAATGAAGTTTATGTTTCAAAATATTTTGTTTTAATCTTACACATTTCCTTAAATGTTTATGCTTATCTGTGAATGTTTCCACTATATTGTTATCCTTATTGAGCATCTGAGCTCACACCTTTCTATGTTTTATTTTTTTTGTGATATGAAGAAGTATATTATGACTGACCTATAGGGATAGTTTATGGGATATGAATGTGGTTAATGAAGATAATTTTTCTGTTTTATTTCATTTTATAATGTAATGTAATTTTTTTAAAAGTATCTAGTACTTCCAAGGCTACTAAACGGATCGGTCTTTCGGGACCTGATTTCCATATATAATTCCCATGTTATGTAATAATGCACTGACTTTGGGGAATTGGGGTTAGGGCGTTACACCATAACTTGACGACACTCCTAGCAGTGAGAGGCATATTTGAAAATGTATCTCTTCATTCTGCCCACCAAACATACTCCTTCAGAACCTTGTAGATCTTTGTGATTACATGACGAATTGAGAATAATGAACCATGAGCCTCATCCAACAAAACTATCATTAATTTTGGTATGGGAGGAAGACAAAAATGCTTTCAGAAACATATTATCCCATCTCAATCATGTTTTAATTTAGGAATATTTCCCACCGTGTTTTGTAGCACTACATTATCCTTATATTCAAGTTTAATCCTCACTTTTAGAGAGTTTTGAACATTAATTTGATGAAGCTAAGTGTTCTACCCTTTATTTAAGATTTCATAATCGTTACATTTCAAATCTATAAATATTGGAACTTTTGAGATCCTTATCATAGATAGTCTATTATTGTATTTTATGACCAGTATAAATGTCACACTTATCTCGATAAATATAATTCATCCATATCATTAATTAAAATATTACTATAGTTAATAGAAAATAATGAGTTGTGTATTTTTTTCCCATGGATATTTAATTATCATGAGGCATGAGATATCACCATATATTTTTTCATGAAAAATAATGTTATTCCCTCATTGAATAAATCATTATAGATCACAACCCTTTCTCTACTATAGGGTATTGTGAGAAATGATACACTAACTAACCTTATTTTAAACTAGTTGAAATTATCATCATATTCCTCCATCCATGTGAATATAATTCCTTTTCGAGTCAATATATAGATTGTATTAGATTATCATGAAAAATAATTCAAAACCCTTTAATAATATCCAACCAAACCATGAAAAATTCAGATCTCAATTACCATTGTTGGTACAAGACAATGTTCAACAAATTCAGTCTTCGATGGATCCATAAATATCTTATATCTTCAGATTATGTGACCCAAAAATGACACCTTTTAAAGTTAAAATTACCACATGGTAAATATAAAATAAATATTCTACTTTGTCATGTTATTTAGTATGATATTTAAGTTATCATAATGTTCCTTCTAGATCATAGAATATAACAAAATATCATCTATGAAGACTACCAAATACTGATCAAGATTGTATCTAAAGATAATATTCCATAAATACATGATGATAGCACGTGCATTAGTATGACAAAACGGAATGAATATAAACTCATATTTTCCATACCTTATACGAAATATTCTCTTGGGTATATGCTCCTTGAAAATTAATTTATGATATCCATAATGGATATCAATCTTGTAAAAGTGTTGAGCTCCACATATTTGAAAAAATAAGTCATCAATACAATGAATATGATATCACTTCTTGATAGTGATCTTGTTAAGTTCTCGATAATCAATACAGAGTCTCATTGATTGATGTTTCTTCTTAACAAAAAGAACATGTGTACCGCAATGTGAAACATTAGGGTGTGTTTGAATCCATTTTATTGATTTTCTTTTAACTTCTTATTCAATACCTGAAACTTAGATGGGCGATTCTAAAAGGTGTCTTTGAAATTAGAGACAACACCCGGTATGAGTTCTATAAAAAAACTCAACTTCTCGATTTAGTGGAAGATGTAGAAAATCTTTTGGAAACGAGTAAAAAAACTATCTTACAATCAGTGTATCCTTAATGGTGATTTTCTCACCAACCATTTGATATAGATATCCTTCAATTATAGAAATAAAGACCCATAGGATGGATGAAATTTACACTAGACATTCGTATTAATCCATATACAATAGATTGTCAATGATTCTTTCTTAATATTAATGTTTAATTCCCTTCCATTAAAATTTATATGAGATTTATATAGAGTAATTCTTTCAATTCCAATAATCACTTTGAAATATAATAATGTAAGTATCAAAATATTTTTAGGAATAAATTTCCCACAATCATCAACTACAGAAGAATTATAAACATGTGATGTGACTGTTATTCCATAAAGAGTTTTCATAGATAACCCAACATCTAATTGTTGTGGTAATATGGTGATACCCTTAGAAAAGTTTCAACAAATAGGAGAGTTGTTGGGTCTAGAGTCAAATAAAACATTAGCTACATTATAGTGGAACATTATTGTACCTTTCACCACTTCATTATCATACTCGATGTCAACAATAGTGATCACATGATATTTTTTTATGTATGTTTTCTTATGAGGGGTTTGATTAATATAATCATAAAATACCCTTGGATTAGGTAAATGGTATGAATAATTTCATGTCTACATAAACTTGTATCATTGATGTGTGGGTGGTGAATTTTGTGTATCCTTTTCTCTATTTTCTTCATTAGATATATTTTTCCCATCACTTCAGTTGTTATATCATAGATAATATTCTTTACCACACATAAAACATCTACTAGTCCCGTTAATAAAATATACACCCTGATTATTTAAAAACTTTGAGCATAAAGGTAAACTCTTATTTTTATCACTATAGCTTTTAGATTTCCCTAAGAATTCTATTTTCCTCTTCTTATCAAACCCATGAGATTGATGGGTAACTCTAATATCCATTTCAAACTTGAGAGGAAAATCAATGATTTCCCCATAACTACTAATGTCCCTTTTGGAAAATTACCTTCATAGACATGGTTTTAAGACACTAAATAATCCATAAATTTTACTCTCAGTTTGAATGATAATTCCTGAAGCATTCTGTGAATGTATTTTTAAAATTTTCTTTGTAGGCACCAATAGATTCATCATCATATTGATTAAGCTCATGGAATTCCTTTTCCATTTTTTCAATGAATACTTGGAAATTATCATTGAAAAATACGTTCTTAAACATATCCCATTCCATAGATTCAATTTCATATCAGGACAATGAATTATTTCTGAGGTTTCACTATTGATAAACTTCACCATCTAAATGATATACTATCAAGATGAATTTATCATGTTATGAACATAGTATAATTGAGAATGTATTTTCTCTGGCATTGATCCATTTTTAGCCACTATTGTATTTAGAGGTACACTAAAATAAGGATGGCACTGCCACATAATACAATCAATTGAATGTTGTTCCCTCCGTTGCTCGTTTGGAAGTCATGCATGATTTATTGCTTGATAATGATGTGTGAGAATAGAAAATATATATTTAATTCCATTTCCATAACATTTGGTTCCTCAGGAGGTAAATCATTACATTTTTCATAACATTCAACTTTAACGCTATTCCTTGAGGTCCCAGTTATTTACTAAAACCAAGAATCTTAGTGTGAGAAACACTAATCATAATGAGAAAACCACATAATACAAAAATAAATTTATGAAACTTTAGGTTTAATTCATAGGTTATTCATGATTGTTACCAAACTCTGGGATTATATCATATACTGAGTGATATACTTAGGGTTCTTACTACTGTTTTCTCATCCTTGCTTCAAATGAAAATGCTTAACTAAACATATTCTCTAATACAAACTATAATTTCCAAAACATTAGATATATAGGTATTAAATCAAAATTGAAGAATATTACCTAAAAAAATAATAAAACCACACCATGAACATGTATTTTTAGTTTCTTTTGATACATTGAAACATAAATACGTGTCCATAAAATATCCACATTTTCTCCTAATTATTTCTTCATTACATAACCTCTATTGACACATCTTACATAATACATTTCTTCATAACCTGGGTAAAAGAAAAATAATAGAGGGTGAGATCAAATTATCAATAAGGGTAAACAAAGTATACTTCAATAATTTCATAATCATAGGCATGAGATCAAAAACATAACATTAGAAATTTTAATCTTTCATATGAAGGATCATAATATCATGTTAGGGGATGAAGCATAGAAGTTCCTTAATGAACATATTCCCAAATATCATAACACAAGACATGGAATTTGTGGAATACACATAAGCATAGAAAATTATTCCCTATTATTAAAGACTTGTTTTCAGGACCATAATAGTTGAAAAAGTCATTTACTGAACTGAGTTCACTCATCATTATATTCAATTATTACTGAACCAGCCTTATATCCCATTCCAGCACTTTATTACTGAACTGAGATCATTTTCTATACCAACCCTTTTGATCTCATGAGATATTAATCTTTACCTAATTCATTGGAGTGAGATAGAGGCCCCACCCATCACATATTAAAAACCATACATATGTGTGTCACAAGAATATAATTCATTCATCATGTTATAACCCATGAAATAAAATGGATTCATAATCCTTATTAAATCATTTAATAACCCTTTTAAAATAAATGGGTATCATAAATATCATTCCATCCTGATAATAATAATACCATAGAAAAAATTCAGATAATATGCTTTAAAAATTCACATATTAAAGCATATGTAGCATCAATGAATGTCAATTTATATTAAAAAATAATTTTGAGAGATTACTTGAAATAAATGTCGAGGAAAATATCATTTCTTCTTGGAAAAAAAATTCCTTTCTCAAAATAAAATGAAATAATAAAATAAAACATTTTATTTGAAAATAACCTTGTATTATTTTAAGGGAAGATTAGTGGAAATAATGTTACAAGAACTCATAAAACTAGACTCATGTCGTATAAGTTAATAGAAAACATTTTTCTAATATTTTTTCCAGATAATTAAAAAAGTACCTCATAGTGACCTCGAAAAAAGAATAATTTAAAAAGGATTAGTAAAAACTCACAATGGGTATAAATGGGATTAAAAAAAGTGTAGAAGAGAATTAAATTTTTTTAAATATTTTTTTGTAACATGGACATGGATGATAAATATATCTCAATAAATACATACGTATAAACAATCTTAGATAATAATGGGATTGTGAAGTTAACCCTTACCATCAGTATGAGTTCCATAGTACGTAACAAAAACTAGTTTATAATAGACTAAAAAATCTTATTAACTTATTCAGAACCATATTTTTATTTTTGATATCATATATGATCATATTGTCACCCGTTTAATAATATTTCAATATTATGCTTCTTTCAGGTGTTAATTTCTTCATTTTTTGTCTAATGTATCCTAGTTATTATTCATTTGTTATAGTTACATAAATACTAGAATGTTATTGAGATACTATATATCCTATTTATTCATTTTATACTTTTATATAATCAGTATTTTATGGTGAATAAGGGAAATTAATTGCAACACGTTTTGAAGATGGTAGATTGTATGTGTGCAAAAGTGATGGTATCATTTCCATTTTTGTAAAAATAATGGAAGTTGATGATATATATAGTTATAAAATCAACATAATGATATAAAAATTATATATAATTATTATTTCCATAATTATAACCATCGGAGTAAATTGGTGATAAAAAACATATTACACCACAGCGTGGAGACGGTAGGCCATATGTGAGCACATGTGGTGATTTTGTTTTTCGTAGGATAGATATGTGAGAAATAGTTTTTTCGTAATCATAATAAAATCATTGTATATAATTGATATTGATGTAATTAATTTATAATGTAAACTTCATATGAAGTGGAAGTATAAGTCGAAATGATTTTGGGAGAGTCTGTAAAGGATATTACCTCTTCTTTGGGGTGCTCCATCTCGATCTCCTCAAAGGCACACTAGAGTTGTTCTTTTGAGAAGACCAAAACCTATAAAATGTGTCTCGGGATTTTTAGAAGTTAAATCGGAAGGATATGCCCTATATTGAAGTATCAATAAATTGTGATGAATTGAGGGAGTTGGTTCCCGGTTAAAATTCAGGCAGGGGAGCCTTTGGAATTTCTAAAAATATTAATTGATAATAAATTCAATATCATTAGAAATATAAAAATATTTCATATAATATTAGGTAATATTTTAATATAACAAAATAATATATTTTTTAATTATTTGGAAATTAATTTAAACTATATCATTTTAATTAACCCTTCGTTAATTGAATTTAATTTTAACTAAGTTAATAAATTTTTCAATGATTAAAAGAGGATAAATATTACTTATTTGCTGTCAGTTAGACCATACATATACAATTTAGAAAAAATTACACCATATTATAATTATTTTTTAATTTTATAAATGTTTTATTATTTTTAAATAATTTATAAAAATATTATTTTGATAACAATATCAATAATATCAATTTCACACTATCAATATCAATGTCTTTTATAAATATGAAGTTAACATGATAACTTTGGACCGAATATTTTATTATATTCCTAAGGGTTCTATATAGTCTAAAAACTCAATTTTATATATTATTTATTTTAATTGTTTTATATTCATATTTTAAATCACATTTATTTAATATATCCATTAATAGAATAATTTCAATATCTGATTTTTATAATTTTTTAATATAGTTATTTATTTATTAAAAATTCAAAATAAAATAAATTGATCGCATAAATCTTATATATTTCATTATAATATTTATAGTGGAATTTATCTACTATATAACCCTATTTTAAAATGATATATTGATTAAATTAGGAAAATGAAATCTAAAAAATTTATTTAATAAAAAATTATAAACATAATTTTTATCCATGTAAGGCAAAAACATCAAAAATAATTTTATTACATTAAAATATTCTTATTAATTTAGAAATTAAATTTTATATTAATTAATATCCTTCATTTTTTCCAATGGGGAATAATAGGGGAGATTAAAGACAAGGAAAGTGACATTTTGTGTCATTCTTTGATTTAAATTTTATATAATGCATTTTCATGGGAACGTATTAATTAAATTAAATAATATTAATCCTTTTGATATATGAATCTAATTTTATTCATGAAGAAAAATTTTGGCATGGTTTTTGTTTATTTTATAGTCATTATAATTTTATTTTTATCCAAAATTACCTAATTTACACTTTTATATAGTAACAAAATATACTAAAATTACTATTCAAATTGGCAAAAAATAAAAGGGTCTTAGTTTACCAATTTTGGACCTTATGATGCTATATTTTCATCAATTCTTCATTATTCAAAACACAGAATTTTCAGTATATAATTTAAAATAAAATCAACAAAATGCCATGAAAAATATTTTTTTTTTGAAAAAATGGACCTTTTAGAACATAGAATGTTTTCATAAAAAAACTTTTTGTAAAATTATTTTAAAAAATTATTATAGTATTATTATAAATGAAAATGAACTTATTATAATTTAAATATAACATTGAACATAATGTGACCAATTAATGACTTTAAAAGAAAATATAATTTTGAATAAAAATATTAATTTTCTGTATTCCGTAATAATAAAAGTTTTAAAAGGAGAAATAATAATAATAATAATTTAGGATATAAATTCATATTTATTTGTAGATTTATCTACATTTCATAATTTATTTAATTATATTTATTCCTTCCAATTTAACATCTAGGTTATAATGGTCATTTTAAAACTAATTTCATCTCCTGGTTCGTTTAAACTCATGGTATGGTGCAATGGAAGATATTGAAGAAGTCAGATCATTTAAAGGGAAATATTTATTCAAATATTAGGGTGTTACATTTACTTTTATTTCCTTTAATACAATAAAGGGATGTTGCGTTCATGAATACGTACAACCAACCGTCTCCATGAATGGTGTTGTTCATTTATTATCTCCAAATTTTATAGAAAATTATAGATACATATATAATGAATTAATATATGAAAATTAACTCATTAATTAAATTATAGAGATAAAGAAAGAAAGGCCAAATTAATAGGAACAAATAATTTCATGTTAAAAAATAATTGATAAAGATAGGAAATTAACACCTGAATTAGTTTAAATAAGGAATGAGTGTTAACAAATGGGTAATAAAATATTTGAAGAAGTTAATATATGATAATATATACATGATTATGATCCTGATATAAGTTAGTAACATATTTTAAACCAATATATATGTGTATAAATACCACTTAATAGAAAGTAAGGTTATGGAATAGGATTTCATCTCAATTTAAATTCCATTGAGGCTTATTTGTCATTATGCACCCCTTCACTTTTATATGGTGTATATACAACCCTATTTTACGTTATGTCTTGAATACCATTATTTTCCTAATATTATATGTTTCCTATAATGTTATTCCTTCATTGATATTATCATTTATATATTTTAATGTTTTATTGGACACTTTGGACTATTTAAATATTATTTTACTCAAGAATGTGTTTAATCATCTCCTTTGTAGTCACACATTCTTTTCATTGTTATATTTCCCTTGAAAAAAATCACATTATTTAAATATGAAAATTCATGGGTGATTTATATTAGTGTTATTTCATAAAACGTATACAATTTTTACATATATTTTTAACATTTATAGTTATTTGATTAACTGGGAAATTATTGATAAATCTTTATTGTTTATTTTATATGAATATTTGATAAGGAATAATTTTATTTATTAAATATATTATTAGACATGGGAAATTATTTATAAATGTATCACATGGGTGGGTTAGGGTTATAAATAGCCTGTCTATGCATTCATATTCTCATGAGATAAAATAGTTGACCAAATTAGATGGTTTTTTACCTGATATGCTAAAATTTCTTGTGAGAGGTCTTGATGGTAGTGGTTCCACATACCTAGGAAAAATGGAATCCAAAAATTACGAATTTACCTAAATTATGATTAGTTATTTTCTATCCATGAGATTTTTCACCAACATAACTATGGATGAATTTAATTTCCAATTTATTGATTAAATGGATTTTGTTTTCAATTTCTTACCTTTCCATGTTGATATTGGATTACCTAGTCATTTCAATGGCACATGTCATTAGTTATTTACATTTAAATGTTTATTTATCTTGATTGATTAATTATTTATTCCAATTTACATGAACTTCTCGAGAATTGGAGCTAACCCATATTATGATTACCTTTCCACAGTTATGAATAGGAATCCTTTGAATAATTTTTCAAGGATGTTGATTGCTTCTTTTTATTGTGTATCATGTTTTTATTTCCTATTTCCCCTTGTATTAGGTGTATCATGTATATAGTCTGGATTACCATCACTACTAAATTGGACCGTACATCCAGATTTAATTCCTTGTGATCACACTAATGTAATAATATAACGCACCAACTACCAGATTCTGGGGTAGGGTTTTCAAGTGGTTATGAAAGTAAGTTTAGAAGAAACCATAAAGAATAGATTTAGAAAACATAGATTAAGGAATATAACTGTAATATAGTATTTTATGAAAATAATAGAGTAAAATCATAGATTATTTGAGGTAGAGATTATGTGAGATTTCCTAGGAATACATACCTGTCTAGATACTACAAGTGGACATAGTTCTATTATATACGTACATAGGAGTAACAACTCTGACAAGGTGTGCCAAGCCTAAATTGGGGTAACCTTGTACACAAAAACTGGCCTTAATATAAACCTGGTTTGAAGCTTTTAGGGGATATGCATAGGATAATTTACATTTTCATTATAAACCATTATGAAGGATTTAAATATATCCCCAAATATTTCATTTTTTTATTATGAGATTAGATATCCATGAGTTTCTCAATTAATTTTATGTGTTTTTATATATTAGGAATTATAAAATGTTCATAATTTTATGAGCTAATAAATTATATGAAATGTTCTAGAAATTGAACATGGAAGGAAGAAGTGTGTCCAAATTCATTCTCAATGTAGAGGTTTCTCTTCTAAAAAAGATAATGTATATGGTAATGGAACTAAGCGCATTATGGATATATTATGAATGCTTTATAATGTAATGGAAGCTAACCTTCTTGGATGGAGAAACTTGTTCTACATTGAGAATATCTAATTCTATATTGCTTTATGCAATAGATTCCCCCATCATTCTATGGGACCACTATTCTAATTATAGAAAGGAAATGGATTAAGTCATTAGAGAAGTTATTTTCATCTTTGGGATGCAGTGAAATGGAAAATGTTACACCTATGGTGTATTGTAACCATGTGGATGATGATCAACGGTGGTCCATGATCCTAAATACTAGGGAGGAAGAAGTAACTGAACACACAGAACAAATAACATTTAAGGATACATTCTTTGATAAATAATTCCCTCATGATCATCAAATTGAGATGATGAGAATGTTTCACAGATTAAAAAAGGAAAAAGAGAGTGTTTTGGATTATGAATCATCGTTTACAAAGTTACCTAGGTATGCAATGGATTATATACGCAACACATAGTGAAATATTGACCTCTTTTTTGAAGTTTCTATGAAAAATATTTTAAGGGTGCTGGTTTCTATGACATTCTCATCATATGAAGAGAAAGTTATATGTTCCATAAAAACATTGAAGGAATTATTAAGATCGTAAATATTTAAGGGAAACCAAGAGAATAAATGTCCATCTAAGCACCATGGAAAATGGAATGAGGAAAACAAGATGAAGGGAAAGAAGGATTTTTCCACATTTGATAACTGTAGAAAGAATCATCCTGGGAAATTCTTGAAAGGATTATGAGTATGCTATAAGTGTAGAGAGAAAGGTCACTAGAAAAGAGAATTCAATTGGGATAAAGAAAATTCTGATATTCAGTGATACAATTTCTAGAAGATGGGGAACAATAAAAATGAATCCCTAAAGTGTCAATGGAATATACCATCAAAGAAGATAAGGGATATTGGTCAAACATATGTTATTGACACAACTGAAGTGGAATTATTAATGTTCTAATATATTTGGATATATGGAATATGAAGTAAAATAATTTTATATATGATATCCTAAGAATATAATTTGTGAAATATATAAGGATTATACTAGAGTACCTTTTCATTATGTATTTGATATCATATGTTGAATGTTAATAAAAACCCTTATTTAATAGAAATTAAATTACTGTGGAAAATACATGGTCGAGGGAGATATAAGCCATAATATGTTCACAATGTTGATAAAATGATGTTCAGATAAAGAAGGGTTTGATTATGACTTGTAATGAATACATTGAAATTGAAAATTTTTCTAAAGAATGTGGTTATAATATAATTGAGGGAATTTACAATAATTGTGGATGTATGGAATATACCCAATAATAATAGATTTACCTAAGGAAAAAGTAAGAATTCATGCTCCGAAAAAAATATTATGTTAATTCAATTTATTATTATATTTCATGAGAATATATGATGATGGTGTTCACATATTTGGTATGTGATGATTAAATTAGAACATCATGGTCATTGAATAATAATGATATGTTCATTCTATAAATTTAGTGAACTTCCTTCCCTCGTGTTATATAATAATATTTTGGAAATGTTATTCATTTATAAAATGGTTCAGGTTGATTATTGAATATGATTTTAGAGGTTAAAGAATTACATTACCATATGATGATTCATGTGCAAAGAGATAGAGTAGAAATAGTTCAAGGCATAATCAAAATAAAATTTTATCTTAATAGAAAAATATATTTAATTATATTCTTCAAAAGTGAATTAATACAACAACTATTGGGAATGGGGTTTTGAAATAATTTTTTTCAAAATACCTTAATTTTTGTTGAACCGATGGTAATCTTAATCATTGTGGATTTATGAAATTTTTATTTTTTTTATTCTCCTAAACATGTTCTCTAGTACTCTCCATCAGAACATGATTTTTATATTTTTCCATTGTAACCATGTTTTTGTTTCACAACTTTGTTCTCCAATGAGGGAACCTAGTTACGTTACCATTGTACTTACCTTTATCTCTTATTATGAATGTGTGTAATTAACCATATTCATGATGTGGGTTTTTTGACAGTAATTTATTTTCAAATATCAATCCCATGATCATTGAGATCAATTTTAAATTTTGAGTGTTCAATTTAATTATGTTTGGGAGAAGGTAACAACCCTAAATTCTAATGCAAGAACAGTTTATTTGGTATCATGTATGAAACAGAACACCAAATACATAAGGAAATATATTATCCCGAGACATTAATTTATATTTTCTTTTTAAATAGTCACTACATTTTATAATGTTTAATGTTTCAAATAATAATTTAGCACAAGTTACATGTAACAACGAGTTTCATCAACGACATGTTTTTCCCACAATACCATGTTTCCCTAAACAATAATATATTATTAAAATATTATTACAATAAAATATAATCTAGTGTTAAAATATAGATTATTAATATGATTATATTAATCATGAAAAAATATGGTTTAAAAAAATAAAATTAATTCATTTGTTTAAAATTAACTAGAAATCGATATAAGAACCAATTGAATTTAAAGGAAATGTTTTTATGGGAAAATATATTTATGCTAAACAAATATTTTTTTAGTCTAAATAAATAAGTTAACTATAATCAGTGTTGTATTTTAACATAATATATATATATATATATATTACATATTAAATGAAATATTTATGATATTCATCGAATACATTTTATAATCAGAGGATAATAATAAACCCAATATTACATATAAAAACATATATTTTTATGATACTTTTACCATATTTTAATTTATCACCTATTTTAAATAATTTATTATGGATTTTATAAAAATTTTATGTCAAAATAAACTTCATATTTTATATTGAAACCAAAAATTACTATAGGATAATATTTTGATATTTTTTCTATGATGTTTAATTTTTAATGAATAGTGAAAATACTGAATTTTATTTTAACACTATTTTTTTGTATAATTTTTTTATAGTGGGGAACAATATTTTTATCTGGTTTCAATGTAAAATTATATATTTTATTTATAAATTAATACAAATTAGTTCTTTGTAATAAATTTCACCTTGTAATTGGGTATAAAATATTACCAAGATTTTGATCATTTTTACTTTAAAACCCCGCTTTGTAGTGTCGTCTACTAGATTAAATTTAAATTAATTTCATCCCCTAATTTGATTGGAAGTTAAAAAATAGATTCCATATTTTTAATCAGAATAATTTATAATTTATAATAAGTTAAAAATAGTTTTTTTCCAAAAATATTTGTTAATGTAATTAAAATTAATTATACTAATTAAGGTGAAAATAAGATTCACAAGGTACTAAACATTAATCATAATGGACCAAAAGACCTATACACCAAAAAACCCATTTCATGTCCATAACTCATCCATAAAACATCCATTATTGAATTATTTTGGTTTTTATGACTTTTTTAGGTAAAAAGGTGTGTATACGTAACTTCTTTTCAAAAATACCATGTGTGTCCCCTCTCTCCCTTATAAAAGACCACAACCCCTCCCACTCCCTCAGACCAATCAAACCATGTGTATTCAAAAGATATATAACAAATTCACTTTTGAAAATTCCAACCTTCCTCATTGAATCCTCCCGTTGATTATGATGAAATCCCAAAAATACTTCTGGAAGAAAGGAAATGGAGTTACCCTATTAAAAGGTAACGCCTTTCCTCAAGCTCTTTATTATTATTTCCATTATCCATCCCCCTAAAATCTCCATATTCCCTAATTATATAAAAACACCAATATACTAAATATACATATATTTCGTTACTATAAGGTTTAGAACTACAATTATGCACACTACTATCAAATCTGTAACAAACATATTGTTTATGTGGACAACGAACTACCACCTCACGAAACGATGATTGTTCATTCTTTATTTACCACCTCTCATGGATGGAATCATGATGGAAAATATTTTTATATATAATATATATGATAATTATTATTTCATTATTATTATTTAATTCTTTTATAACACATTCTTATATAGTTTCCATTTTTCATAAATATGATAACACTATTTGTGGAAGTGTGGACTACCGCCTCCCAAAAGGGATGTGATTCTTTCACGCTATAAATGATCCATATTATGGATAATTTTAGTATAACTATGTCACCTAAATAAAATATATATGATAATGGTATTATAATCTAATTATTTATTATTTAATTTTAATTATTTTAATACAAAAATAATAATAATGTAGTGTTCATATGTATGTACGACTTACCGGCTCCAAGAACAACGCACTTCATTACATATCTCCAAATTTTATGGAACATAACAATGAAATGTATAATTAATATATATGATAATTAAGTCATGTTTTAATTTCTGGAGATAATTATATATGGGTAAAATTAATTTGTATAACAAATGACATGTCAAAACATACTTGAGAAAACTAGTCAATTAACAGCCGAAATAGTTATAATAATGAAAGGGTCTTAACAGAAGGATGATAAAATATTATATAAAGTTAATATATGATATTTTAATAATTATTATGATTATGGTATAAGTTATTAAGATATTTTATACCACTATATAGGTATATGAAAACAATACAACAAAAAATAAGGTTAAGGTACAAGATTTCATCCAAATTTACATTCCACTAGGAATTATTTGTTGTTCTGCACCACTTCACTTTTATACGGTGTGTGTAAAGAAATTTTTTTTATATCATGAATACCATCATTTTCATGATATTATATGTTTAATTTAATTTTAATACTCTATGTAGATTATGATTTAAATGTTTTAATATGGTATGGTATATTTTGAAATGTTTAATGATTTATTCCCCGAGAATGTGTTTAATTATCACATTTGAAATCTAACATCATTTTTATTGTTAATTTTATATTGAAATAAAAAAATTATTTTTTTATTATTTTTATTTTATGATGGATATCATTATTATTTTCTAAACTATTTTCCATTTTTATAAATACTATTCTCTTTGACAGTTATTTCATTAACTGGGGAAATATTTATAAATCTAGATCATTTGTTCAATATGAGTATTTGATAATGTTATTTTTATTGATTAGATCCATTATTAGATATGTGGAATGTTCATATGGGTACGAAACTAGTGGGTCCTAGTTATACATTTCCCCTAAATGCATCAACAATCTAATATGATGAAATAGTTGGACAAATTTAATTGGTTTTTACTTGATATGCTAAACTATCTTATGAAACGTCTTGAAGCTAATTGTTACATGTTCCTAGGAAACTTGGAATCAAAAAATTAAGAATTTTCCTCAATGAGATGTAGTTATTTTATATCCATGATATCTTTCATCGACATATCTGTGGATGCTTTTTATTTTCAGTTCATTGATTAAAAGACATGTTTTTTAGTTGTTTACCATGACATATTGATATTTCCTTATCAATTAATTTGAATTGATTGTGTTATTAGTTTTTTACCATTACATGTTGATTTATTTTCATTGATTCATCATTTATTCCACTTTACATTTGATTACTGAGTATTTGAGCTCACCCTTATTATGTTTACTTTCAACAAGTTATGAAGAGGGATCCTTTGAATAAGATTTCAAGGATACTGTTTGTTCTTTTTGTTATGAACCATGTTTTTATTTCTTATTTCCCGATGTTGTATGGGTATTATATATGTAATTTTTCTTTTCAATACTGCTAAACTGATCAATTCATCAATATTTTATTCCTTATAATAATGCCAATGTAATAAAATAGTACACCAGCTCTATGATTCTGGGGTCCATGCAATACATAGTTGGAGTTGAAGTACTAATTTTTTTCCATCTATCTTTTACATACTCACAATTGAGGAAGAAAATGGAGTAGGGATTTCACCAGTTATTTTCAAAAGACCATTTCTTAAAACAACCAAAATGATCATCAATGTTCATGAAGGAACCACCACCATGGAGTGGAGAGGCATCTAGGTGAACTTTAATGTTCTTGAATAAAAAAGCAACCCTTCAAAAAATAATTCCCTCTTTTAAATCTACAATTAAAAATGTATTTCATCCCATCGATGATTTAGGTATTCTTCCATATTTTCTAGTCTTAAGAGATCACCTTGCTATTGATATAACCATAGCAGTCGAGATTACTTAGAAATCAAACATTTCTACCATTAAAAATAAAAAAGAAATCACTAATTAATTGATTTATAATTTCATTAAAAAATTTATATGATACCATCAAGGAAAAAAACTCAAGCCTTTAAAATGGGAAAATTTATTATTTTATCATTCATATCCCAACCACAAAATCTTGAATTAACACCCATCCAATGTGATTGAAAATATTTGTATTGGTTGGAGGGAAAACCATTTCATGTGATCTTTTCTAATTATATATATTTGACAAAATGGAAAACTATTAAAAACCTTATAAAAATAAATGATGAAGACATTGGATGGATTATATGGGATATACACAGAATCAAACACAAGGTCCACTCCCATATAATATTTATAGAATAATACTCTTAAACTATTAGCCAGACCCATAGATGACCTAACACAACTATCATGGAAATTATAGAAAAATAAATTTATAAACTATTTCTAGCCAAAATTATTTACCCAATATCTATCCCCCCCAATAGGTAATCACCATCCATGTGGTTCCAAAGAAAACTTTTTAGACCATTGTGGAAAATGAGAATAATGAATCAATTCCAATGAGATTACTAAACAGTTAAAGTGTATGCAATTATTATATAATGATAAACAAAGTCAACTAAAAAGATCACTTCCCAGTACCAGTCATTGATAATTTTTTGGAATGGATAATATATTGTGCATATAAATTCTTTCTGGATGGAGTTTTTGGTTATTTTCATGTATTAATTTTCTTATAATAATAGTAATATACGAACTTAAACTATCATCTCCTGAAAATCATATACAATAGGATCCTTTATAGTATGTGAAATACCCTAGTTACATTTCAGTAATGTATGGTAATTATTTTATCAGACCGCATTGAGGACTTTTTTGGATGTATTTCTTAATGAAATGACCATTTTTGGTAACTCCTTGGATCATTTATTTGGGTATCAAGAGAATTTTTTGAATAAATTCAAAGAGATAAATATGGTTTTTAGCATAGAAAAGTGTCACTTCATGGTTAAAAAATAATTTTTCTAGAACAAATCATTTTACAAAATGTAATTGAGGTTGATAAGTCTAAAATTTAAGTGATCAATTCTTTTCCATTTCCCTTCTGTTTGAGATAGGTTGAAAATTTTTATTGGAATGTGGGATTTTATTAAATATTCATCCAAGAATTTTGTAATATTTCTCTTTCCAATTAAATATTTCTCTTAAAATAAGCTAACATATTTTAAAATGATAATTGTACGGAGGTAGATGATGATATGAAATAAACATTAATTTACCCACCATTAATCCAACCACTAATTTAGGAACATCCATTTGAGTTACTTTGTGATCCCTATTAGAAATTTTTAGGAAACAATCATTACCAATGAATTGATGGAAAACCCCAAGTCATAATTAATTCCTTAATAATAATGGATTCTTCTCAAATTAATTAAAATAACAATTAAAAGAGTCTTCTTACTATTATATTTTTGTTAGATAAATTCATGTCATATTTACTTGGAATGAATTATTTTTTTTATTATCATATAGCACTTAGGTATATAAGAAAGTGGGAAGATTCCAAAAAAGTATGATATACATGATACTACTCTTGCATTATTTGAATCACGAGATAAAAATAATTATTTGAAAAATAAGTGTCAGATCACCTCATCAGGCTACCCATCATTGATAAAACTGAAACTACAGAGCTTATCCAACTCAATGATAAGATACTCAAAGAGAATATCTATATCATTGAAGGTGAAGTACCATGATATGATGATATAGTAAACTATTTTTCCACATATTAGGAAAATTCTTTCCATAACTCCCATTAGAAGCGTAAAATCAAAACTAAATCCGGATTCAATTTGTGGGAGTATTTATTTTCGTAGGAAATTTTCAATAACCATGTAATAATAAGATTCTCACTAAAATGTGAAATACAATCTATTTTCTAATGTTTTTATTCATATACTTTTTGATGCCGGAGTAGAACTCATACAAATTTCAAAAAAGTAATGTAGTCTTGAATCTATTGTTCTACATTGTTTAAATATGATCATGATTATTGTAAAAGTTGTAAAAGGTGTCGATTTTCAATATATATTTCAAAGAGATAGGAAGTGACCTTAAAGAACCATCATTTTTTTGAAATATTTGATTTTTGGGGTATTCATTTTATGAGACCCATTCCCTTGACATTTGGTAAATCTTATATTATAGTCATTGTTGATTACGTATCTAAATTGGTGGTGTCCAAAACCACCAAGACTGATGATGCAAAATTTATGTGTGATTATTTCATTTCCAGTGTCATTTGATGTTTTTGAATTCAATCATCCATCACCAATGACCAAGGGACACATTTTTTCAATAGAAGAATTGAGTTTATCCATAAAGAGTATGGGTTGGACCACAAAAAATCTACACCTTCTGATACACAAAAAAATGAACAAGATGAAGAATCAAATAGGGATATTAAAGGTATTTTGGAGAAATAATTAAAACCAAATAGAAATTATTTGAGTCAAAGTCATGAAGACACCATATCAGCATACCAAGAAACATATAATACATCTATTGGTATCATCCCCTAGTAATTTATTTATGGAAAAAGGATTCATGTACCAATGGAATTGGGACACATATAGTATTGGGATGTAAAAAGGTTAATTTGGATTTGGAAAATTCTATAATATATCAAAATTTTTAGTTACATGAGATGAAAGAAAAAAAAATATAATATTTATAAAAATAAACATCTTTGATCGAAATAATTATAGTGTCACACGATTAACTGATTCAATTAATGACCATCCAACCTTGAAACCACATTCTTCACTAGAATTCCATTCTGATTTTAATAAATGTAAGATGAATTTTAGGTGGTAATGAAATTTTCATTTTACTAATTTCTATCCTTTCGGTTCCATTTAGATCCAGAAAGAAGATCAAGGAGACCCATTTTCTATAAATCAGCATGGATGAAAAACATTTATGGATGCTTACCTCATGAAACAATGGGGGAGATAAAACATCTTGAAACCATATATTGGTTTATTCATAAGAGGTTAGTTTGATATAATGACATTAAAAAATTGGTCTTCTAAGAGGAAAGAAGATTTTTTACTGCTTTTATTGGATTTAGGGTTCAGTTACATCTTAATTCATCCCAATGATCATTAATGAAATGGTTCTTACACTAGTTTTAGTAGTGTTACTGGAAGTTCATGAATGGAAAATTAATGTTAGACCAAAATAGTTGAGTAATAGGACAAAATATTTATTTAAAAAATTATATCATTGTTATTATAAAATTTTAGACACCCTATATTTTATCTAACAACATGTTTTGAGATTTAAACTAGAAAATTTCATGCCCACATTCTGATATATGGTTTAATTTAATGATATAGGATATATGAGTTTTTTAAGAATCCTATGACATCATGATTTATATTTCATGTTTAATGATATTGAATGTGTAAAATTTAGAATTAGGTGATTAATATGAAACATGGATATTAATACAAGGACTCATGATGTTTGGGAATTAGTTGACTTGTGTAAATGAAATTTGAAAACCATTGTTTCAATATTTGAATTTAATAAATTTATGTGAATTGATTTCTTATTGTCAATCATGCATTTAGTTATTGAAAAATTAAAATATTCCATTTTCTTGATGACTTCTAGACCAAGTACTTACTATTTATTCTGTACTATATTTCTTGAGTAGTCTAGGGACATGCCACCGACCAAAAAATACATTTGAATTTATCCAAGATATCACTGTGTAAAAACACAATTAAAATGTGTGTTGAATCTTTTTAAGATACCTTATTCTCATAATACCAAAATTGCATCAATCCTTATTAACCCCATAGTAACCATGAATGACCTTGTCTGGAATGAGCTACATTTCAATCCATTTTATTAATTCCCAACTTCTTCTTAGTATTTGAATGATGTATTAAAGATAAAATTTTGGGGTCAAGGGATTCATGAAGAATGCGATGAAATAAATTACATGTGAATAGTGGGGGGGGGGGTTCTACTATTGGTTTTGAAAAAAACTATTTGATTGATAAATTGAACTCAACTATCTCACCCAATTGAAAATAAAATTGAAAATGGAAATAATATTAAAAAAATGAGAATAATGGTTTCCAATATGGGATAACTAAAAATCAACATTACTAGACCTTTGATTTTTATCATATATAGTCAGGTGGATTATGTGAGGTTAATTCTAATCATAACATTTGAAAAAGTAAAAAAATAAAACGTTCTTTAAAAAAAAGTATAAAGGAAGAGAACTTTTCAAGAGGGTGCACTAATACATCATTAATCATTAATAGATCATGACATTTGATTTTATATTTGGTGAATATATGTAGTTGTAACAATTTTAAAGGGATAATTTAATGACAGTTTTAATTTTTTTTACCATGATTTATGCTTTAAGTGATTAACCTCCTCCTTTAGAATAATTTTTTAAAACCAAAATTCCTTCCAACCTTAATCCTTAGAGACAATTGAACCATAATTACAAGACCTCATGTTTTTATGTGTGATTTGTCATTAAAATGTGGAGAAATTAGTACATTTACATGTATTTGGATAAGGATCATTTTTTCTGTATATGAGAATAATTCCACTTTAATTTTATCCTGAGTAGTGAGAGAAAATATTCAAGTGAGGTAAATCATGATTTTGAATGTTTAGTGATAATGAATTAAGGATATTTAATAAATAAAAAGGAGAAGTTCCCTTAAATTTTAACAAAAGGGGAAAACTAAAATGTTTTATTTTATTTTTTCCTTGAAAATTGGGAAATTTAATTGATATTTATGTTAATTTCTAATGGTTGTTTAAAAATTGATAATTATTTTATTTTATTACATTGAAATTTGAATAGTTAAGATTGGTTCCCTCATTAATTTAATTTTCATATTTTATAATGGAGGATAATAATGTTATAAGTGTGGGGGTATTTTAGAGACAGAAATTTGGTTCATATTTTTATTCACTTTTCAATTAATTTTATATATTTATAAATTAATTAATCCATGGATTTACATGTATAATTTATCTTTAGAAAATTCCACATCTAAAATTAAAATTTTTCAACACGAGTAAAATAATGTTATATAAGAAATTGAATTTTACCTTTGATATATATATTTTTGAACATCTATAAGTGTTAAAATTTTTAACTACTATTCAGATACTATGCCAAAAAAACTATCCACTTTGGGAAGCCATCAAATAAGGATCCCATATGCCACATAGGCAACCCACATCAAGGTCACCCGGCCATGCAAGCCCTCAGGATAGGAAGCCTAATGAGAGGGTTCATGGGGTAATAAATCCTAAGAATAGGGGCATGTTGTGGTGAAATATGTGGGTCCATATATAGGCCACATCCAGATCAGTGGAAGCACACATGGAAACTGTATGTGGCACCAGGAGGAGAGCTTATTCATTGATGGGGTAGTCCAACAATGGTGGTAGGAGTCCCGTAACTCTAGTAGGACTTTATTGTTGGGATAAATAAATGAAATGGGTAATAAAATCATTCCTGGACATCAGGAACATTGATGTGGGTCAGATTTTCCTATGGTCTGGAACTCCACCTTTGCTCTCCACCTCGCGCTGCCATGGATTTGCTAACTAGCATCATCACCGCCCCTTCTATCACATGAGAACACTATTTCGGTCCATTTAAACCTAAAACTCAATCACCATATTCATTGTTGTACCTCGCCTCTACTGTGGATAACCTCAAAGACTCAAAAAAACACCCATGAACCCAAATTCAAACCTCCTCCAACCACTATGAATGTTGGAGGAGTAGAGGATCACTACAACCACCTCTCCCACTATCATGTCAATAAAATTTCATGAATGCACCATTGTACCATGAATCCAACCCTCATATTCATCCGCTTACATATTTGGTCACCACTACTCAACCCTATAAAACCATGCCTGATCATCCCAAGCTTGATTTTGATCTCCCTAAACTCTAGTGAAGCACACGGCCACCTCTGATCCCCTTATAACATAGGTCTAATCATCATGATGATATTTTTAAGCTCTCTACATCCATTTTTATAAATCAGGGGATAAAGGAGGAGCCACCTTCCTACCAATTCATTTAATCCATTACACTACCACATGAATAATGTCTCATCCATGTTCCATGCATGGAAACATGAAAAGACACATCATGCTGCTACAACCAATATTGTCCTTGTGGAATCCACTATCCTAGGATGGTCATAATTCTGAACACCCAATTTATTCAGGTGTTCCCCATTTGATGTACTACCATATAGGGTCATTTGGAGATGAATTCCTCTGTGTTTTTAAATTTAAATCTCCAAATATGTGGGGTGGGATGAAGGGAAAAGGGAAGCATATGAACTTTACTTGCATCCTATATAATATGAGGCAACCTAGGCCAGAAAGGATAATTCGACTACATCCATGGAGAAGAGGTGGAAAATAACTGCTAAGGGGGATGAGGACCCTCGAACACCCACTTCAAAGTAGGGGGATCCCCAATATTCACCATATTTTTAGGCTAATCCCACTCCCATGATCTATTATCACTTAATATTTATTTTCATATCCATTATTTTACATTCTTCCTCTTATTCAATGACCCCACCTTCAGTGGAGGGGTAGAAGCCATTGTGGTCGGGTGATGGAAGGGGACCCATTGTGTGATGTTTAAGCTTTGAATTATATGTAATAAAAAATTATTTTCATTTTAATTGAATTTTTATCAATTTGAGAAACATTGAATTTAAATTAAATGTGATTATATTTTATTTAATTATAAAATATTATATTATGTTGATTTAATAATTTATTCTCCCTTTACTTGATTATGGATTGTTCCAATTGGTTTATCCTAATAAAATCAATAAGATGAGTGATTTACTGATCCCTAAACATAAGTGGAGAGAACAATGGAAATATTTGAGTATTTTGGGAATGTTAATACTAGATTTGGTATTGCATGAATAAGTTAAAGAATGATAATTATAAATTACCCATGCTAATAAATATTATTCAATGGTGAATAATGAAAAAATTAAGGTTACTCCATTCCAAAAATCATTTCAAAAAACAAATTATACATTTTTATAAGAAAACCAAGAGAGAATTATAATTGGGGAAGACTTAACCTATATACAATCACTTCTCTCTCATCTAAATTTTACAAACTTCACATTCCTTTGCATTACAGTCTATAAAATATTGTTCTTTTTTTTACTTTTTAATAACTTACAACTGTATTAAAACACTTATCTATGCAGATGAATTTTGGTTACTAATAAGACCATATCCCTAGAGGAAAATGAATCACTTTTGACAAATCCCAAGATTGGTGTGCATCACCTATTTTAATCTCAATGAATCATGTTTTTAATTATGATTTTATTAGGGTCTATAGAAATTATAGAAAATTTAATTTATTCTGGTTTTAAATATAATTTTTGATATAAAAATTTCCTGGTGAAGTAACATAAAATTAAAGATCTAACAATTATGACTATTTTCAATTTTTAAAATTGGATTTTTTATGAATTAATTCATGATATAGATGATGAACTCATTGAAAATTCATACAGTGTTGACTGATATTTTGGATTTTTTAAAATAAAATATTTCTTTTATTCTAAAAAATATTTAATCTAAAAAACCATGATATTGGTAAAAATAAAATTGTTATTTTTTTTCAAAATTTTCACTAACTTTTGTTATCATTTGAAATAGATGCTTCTAGTAGACAATAATAATCTAGATTCCTATTATAAATCAAGAATAATATTATATCCAAATGGATTGGCACATAAAAAAATTCATGGTTTCCACTAACACTATGATTTTTATATGAATTAATATGATGGTTTTTCAAAATTTCCTAAATTTGTAACATCATAATATAAAATGGGTGGAATATCAACCTATGGTTCATTCCTAGTGAGAGGAAGTATACAAAATAATAAGGAAATATTTTATCTTAAAACAAGTCAGAAATAGAATTTTTTATTTTCAAAATATTTGTTGTAAGGAGGATGAGATAAAACATATCTTAGTTAATATCCAATGGATACCTATATCAGCATGATGATTTTAAAGAATAGAATCAATTTGATCCGAAATTTAATAATTTTTAATGTTATGTTAAAATGATTATAAAGGTAATGTGCATAGAAAAAATAAATTTATGTAATAGCATTAAAAACTAGAATTGTTTGTGAACATTTATATAGAAATTTTATAATTTTTATAGACATTTGTCTAAAATAAAGATGTTTTATGAAGAACTTATTGATTTATAGATAATATTATTCATGAATTTGTATTGTTATTTACTATTAATCATTAATTTATGATTTGAAATTGTAATGGGAGGCAGGTGATAAAGTGTTTGATTTATAAAAATGAAGTATTTAGTTTTACATTGTAAGATAATTTTCAATAAAAATGGATTTTCTACGTATAAAAATTCTTTTTAATAAAATTTTCAGATATTTAAATCCCTTTTAATATTTAATAAAGATAATTTATTTCATTAACTAAAACATAATATAATTATTGTGTACATGGTCCATGTAATATTATTTTTTATGGATTATCATTACATAAAATTTTTTAAAAATATATTCAGTTTTTAGGATGTGGTTTCCCCTCAGATCCATTGTCAACTACTAAATACTAAAATAATTTGAAAGAATTGATTTTAGAGTTGGGGAGAAAAAATTTATGCATCATAAAAAATTAACAAAACTAAATTGTCCTTATAATTTGATATTACCTTATTTTATATAAACACCACATTGTTTTCATTAATTTTAAGATAAACAAGTGTTTCTTTTTTTTTATCAATACACAATTAAATATAAATGGAACTACAAAAATTTACTTCATTAAACAATTTCCAAAATATATATGAAAATATGCGTGGTTCTTAATAATAACACAAATAGGAAAAATATTTATCATTTGTTTCTCTAATTTATTTTAGGGGTGAGAAAAAAACTTTTTGAATGCTTTTATGGAATTAAATTACACACTATTTATTCTTCAATAATCAAATATTTACTCTCATTAATGAATTTTATGTTAATAGGAATGAAATATCAGTATTATAAAGTATTAATGTATCAAAATATTCAAATTATACCATGAAAACTATTGATGATTCTTGTATGAATGAATACCACTAGGTTTTTTTACCTTTTCAATTATAATAATAGATAATAAAAAAATCAAATTATCTAAAATATTATGTATAATAAAGTTATCAGTGTATATTTTTAACTTGATATTTATTTTCCACCACTGTTTTTTAAATAATTGTATGTCTAATAACTTATCTGGGGAGAGAAATAAGGGCATTTCATACATTATATTTATATTCCATGTATAATTTTAAATAACATATGAAAATTTTGAAATGATATATTAAAATTAATTTCCATCATTAGGAATCTATTATTAATACATATATATTTCATAAGTGATGACTTGATTCTTTATTAAATTCTTATATATGGTGGATCATGTTTTTCGCAATATATCACCATGAGGTAATCAATAATGAAAATAAGGTGATTGATTTCTTAAAGGTAATGTTATTGGAATTTGATTAAATAATGTATGCACATTTCTACACCTAGAATAATAAAGGGAAAGTTCAAAAACATATACCCTCACAAATTTATAGATTGTGAGTAAAATATCCAAATTAAATGAAATGTAGTTGAGGAATAATGATATAAATTCAGTTATTTCCTTGTTGAAGGAGAATTTCATCACTAATTCATCAGTTCTATAAACATTTAATTTGCTACTTAGGGGATTGTCTATTGATATTATTACTTGGCCTAGTTTTAATAACATTAATAATACATTTTATATAAAATTTTTGGAATTCAAGTGTTCTATTAAAAATATATGTATATTAATCATTGTTGATGTAATGATTGTTTCACGTTTAAAAGGAACTATTTTTTTTAAATCAATACATTTTTTTCATGTTTATGTAGATATATTGAGAATTTTTGTTATTAAATTTTTATTAAATTTTTTTATGTGTAACTGAGTTGACTATAATTATTGTATGAATATTGATTTTTTTTCCAAATTCTCATTTCTTTATTTGAAATAATTTTACCACAAATGGAAGTATTTACTTTGTAGATGAATGTGAAATATATATTTTATGTTACCAATCAATTCAATTTTCAATCATCATTTTAATAATGGAATAAATTTTATTTAGGTGATTATATGTTGATTATGTTTAATAAATATGTCATATTACATCATCTATTACATATTTATCATCTATCCATTTAGTTATTATATATTTTGGTAAAGGAACATGATCCATGGTATGTGACTTTCACTCCATAAAAATATACCTATTAAAATTAAATTATTACGATAATTTTTTTTTGATTTTTGAAAATATTTATAGAAATACTGAGCATGCTATTGGTTTTCCTTCAATAGAAGATTAATATAATTCCCTTGGTAATATGATACCCAAATTTTGTAGATGTTGTAGTATAAATTTACCAAAAATTTTAATTTATCATCCGAACAATTAGAGATTAAAAGATTAATTCAATGATAAGACTAATCTATTTGGCCCAAATAATAGTATCTTAGATGTGGGAGTCTATCACTATATAGAATATAGATTGTTTTGTTTTTTTAAATTTATAAATTATTTCAAAAAAATATATTTAAAATAAAAAAATATTTTAATTATTCTACTACATTTGAATTTTGAACATCATGAAACGAATATGATTAGGAAGAGGTTTTCAAACATTGTAGTTATTAGATAGACTGATCTTAAATAAAAATATAATTATGATTATATTTTTTTGTAAAAAATAATGAAAAACCAAGACTACGATTTGTTTTTTAATTTGGGGGAATTTGTGGTATTTGTGTCCAGTTGATTGAAGGAAGTGTATCATGTATAACAGTTATTATTTATATATTTAGTCTATATAATTATTTTATCAATATGATATGAATTATTTATTTATTATTATGTAATAGTAATATAATATATATCACTAGGATATCCAGTAGAATATTTTATACAACCATGCCTTTCATATAGATGGTATATGTTACTTTGAGATAAAATGAATGCTGAAATATTTAATGAAATAAAATAAAACACATGTAATGTTTATATGGAGATTTGGTTTTTTTATTTATCCCTTAACTCAAAATGAAAAATAAAAATTTAATGGAATGATAATAATGAAAAATTTATTACTTATCAATAAGAATATTTATTTTACATAATTTAAATAAATTTATTATTATTTTCCTGACGTATATTTTCTATAAGTTCATCATGAAAATAAAAAAAATTGATATTTTATTTCATGATCTAATTTAAGATAAAGCTATATACGGTATCCTTAAACCGTGAGGGCGGTATATATATATATTTGTGATTAATTTACGAAATAAAATCAATTGAGCCACATATGAGGATATATGGATAGTATAATTATTGAGTTTTTTTTTGGAATCCTAGTACTAAATTATGGTAGAAAAAAATGAAATAGACTCATTTAATATTCTATACTAAGTGATCCATTTTTCCATTAACTAGTAAATCAGATCATAAAAATTATATATGTTTTTATATATTTCATTATAGACATAGTCTGTATACCCAATATATCTTGCTCTTGTACCTCCTCACTCAGACATAATTATGTACTATATTTTTTATTCTTGTTTTCCCCATCTATATATGGAAACATATAACATCATTGAATATTTGGGAGATTATTTAAATCATAAAATAATTTTTCAATAATTAAGTGGCTGTTAATTATTTTATTAATTAAACTAATCCAATTTCATTTCCTATTGATGATGTAACCATAACTGAATCGAGTAATTGTAATTTTACACATGGGGATTCCATCATTTTGTTTAACTGATATGTGGTGTTTTTTTTTACACACGATTTATTTTTTTAAAATTACATGAAATGTGTTCATAAATTAACAACAAAATAGGTGTATTTGAGATCACAATAAGTATAGAAAAAGAGAAAAAATATTGGGAAGTATCATGTTTAATGACTCCTCAGTTTCCCCAAGGGTTAAAACTTTATTAGGGGAATATTTTTTGTTTAGAATCATTTATTAGTTTTTTTGGAATCATAACATAAGTGATAGAGAGTATATGATAGGAATACATAAAAAACAAATCTACATTTTTTTTATTAATTATTAGTTATCGATAACCTTATATATATTATTTTACATGTAAGTAAATGTTAATTTCATATTTTACTTCATTAATTGAATATTAAATATAATGAATTAATTTATTAATAATTAATATTATTAACTTAAGAATATAATCATCAAAAATGAGAGCACTTACTTTTATATTTTAGATGTACTTCAATACACTTAAATGGTTTTAAAATTACCAAATAATTATTCCAGATTTCAATACATATCTAAAATATTGACTACAATAGATACTAAGCAGAATCTCCATCAATTAATGGGAGAAGATTCATTTAAAAATGAAAACTACTCATTTTGATTTCATTCATGGGGAACTATTTTATTTTTTTAATCTTTCTGTTATACAAATTATGTCCACATGAATGAACAATATATTGGTTATTCCTATTATTGGGTGAATTTTAGGGGAAAAATTGTATCTTTGCTGAAGATATATGCACTACTAAATTATATTAGATCATTATGTTGAATGAGAATAAATTTTAAAATAATTTAGAATATTACCTATTTCACACCTATTTTTTCGAATTTTATGACCGATTTGAGCCTTCTGTCATCCCAATAGGGTCTTACATCATCATCGCCTCTTATTATTTTGAAAGAATCATCATATCTAAACTGCTGGGAATGGGTGGAAAAGGTATCTGTGAACACCCCTATTCTTTTCATATCCTTAAACCCATTTTTCTTTCCAGTCATACACTAAGTCTAGGTTTATATAGTAATTGTGGGAGGCCCACACCTAGTACACTTCTATAAGTCACTTCCTATAGCCCAATAACTCTAGTTGTCTCTCAATGTTATTCTTATTTTAGTAATCTGAATCAATACTCCAGGCGAATATCATTTTATTTAAATTCATTAATTTCACTTTTCCTTGGAGGATTTTTATTTTCAATAAATTATTGACCAATTTTTCCTCTATATATATTTATGGAAGAAAGGTTCATGATTTATGAGGATATCACTTTATCTTCCCAAGGGTCATATCCTTTTTAGGGGTGGTTTTATTTTTGATTTAAATGACATTATTCCTGGATATTTTCACCAAATTGGATTTCATAATAGCATAAAATAGGGAATCATGAGTCTATGGTAGGTGGTAGTTCATCCTTTTCATATATTCTTAGGGAGTTCAGTGTAATCTAGATAACTGAACAAAAAAGGTATTAGAATGGTTTTCATGGATCCCCTGACTAATCTAAAACCCCTCCAAAATTATAGGAATCAATGATTCCCTCAGTCACTTCAAATTCATTGATGAAGGAACTCACTTCATGGTGGACACCACAATAGAACACATTTATTTTTAAATTTATATTTTAAAACCATTTCATTCCATCAATTATTTGTGTGTATGGGAGTCCTTTTCATTGAAAAAAAATCTCATATTCTTGACCACAATGATATTCTTCATTGAGTACCACATTCAAGTGAATTATTTATGAAACTAATGGTAGTGGTTTATTATTTAAAATTTCTCGCTGATTTTTTAGGTTTATTTTCCAAATATATATCCCCCAATTCAAAGAGTTTAGTCATCTTATTTAATGTTTCCTTCTTGTTTACCCATTCTTAGTGTCGACCTTTCTGTTGATTTCTTAGGGATGTCATATTCTATATATCACAATCTTCATTATTCACCTATATGAACCCATCATATAATTGATTTGATACAACATTTTCAAGTATTATAACATCATAAAAAATATTGGTGACCCCCCTCGAGGAAGAAGGGTCCCTCGTATGAAGGATTGTCGAGGAGGATCATGCTTCCATTGTGGGTGGCTTTGATTGATGGATTAATTTACATCTATAATGATATGGATATCCGCTAACATTAATTACTAATCCTTCTCCATTAGGATTAAACATCCTTACTACCCTAACCTAGTTTAGTGAACTAAAACTAAATGAAGACTCTGTCATGGTCATCTAATTAACATAAGGATCCAACCAGAAGGGTCATTCCCCATCCCCTTATGCTATTGGATTGCAAACCAGAGCATAGACCAGTTAATAATATGATTCTTAAAGGGGATATAGATATCTAAACGTGGTTTCAAAATATAGGGTTATATAAAAACTACCCCAATGATTTTATAATTATTGTAAAAATTTAGGATAAAATGGTATTGGAAAAATTGTAACCATATCTCCTATGGAAATCACAACAAATATGCCTCAACAATTGAAATCCTGAAACAAAAATAGTTGTATAATGTTTTAAAAGTGTTTTCAATAAGAATTAGAATTAGATATTGAATGCATGGGAAACCATATATTAAGAAAATAGGGTTTTCATTAAATTAATATTTTCATTAGAAATGGTGCAGTTTCTAACCAACATATCACAATAATATTTGGTAATGGTCTATTATCTATTTCATATTTTTTTTATACATTCAAAATATGATATATTTGATAGAATATAACTATAAAATTCCATTTTTTTAACATGATTATCTACCAAGGTTTATCTATGATGATTGCAATATAATTTTGGAACCATCAGTGTGGAGAGGGGTGATCTATGAATGAAAATAGATGAATGATAGGAAAAATTAAATATTTCTCAAAAAAATTATCTTTGATATTGGTTTCAATGGTATAAAATTTACGTGGTACATCATAAATGAAGAAATTAATTGATTTGGAGTTATTTAGACCATTTCCTTCAAAAAAATCAAAGAATTTCCCCTTTCCCCATTAGAGTGTTTAAAATTGGTTTAACTCTCTATGATCACACATAACTTATTATTCATCTGAGTAATTCTATGGGAATTTGAAATTTTACTTAATTTCTATTTGATAGGTGATAGAATGTGATATATGACATATAGTATGTAATATCTATAGACACCCGACATAGGGTTTTATAGGTATTTATTTTCATAAAAGATTATGAGATCTAAATAAGGACTACTTTGTGTGGAATTATTAAAGAATACAAATTAACACTACAAATTAACTAACTCAAATAAGGAATTGAGAATCAAGATAGCAGTGTGCATGAATGGTTAGAAGTTGAAACATTTTATCTCCTCATTAGTGACTAAAAAAACAGAGATAAAATATCATATATTGTAAATGTAATGGTAGTGAAGGATCATGATCCATCTGGTTCAGTTTGGTGGACATTAATACCCCACACATCGAAGCATGTTTCAAAAATTTAAAATGGGTGGGAAACTCTATTTTATCTTTGAGAATATATTTTATACCAATGATATATTGAGGGAAGATAGAGTACTTATTACAGATTTTGAATATTTTCATTCTAGTGAAGTCAATAACCTTGTTGAGATATATCCTAGGGATGAAACTCGATTTTTTCATTAACAACATTCCACTGATGGTGAAAGCAATACAAATGATTTTATAAAATATATCTAAAGGAAGTATAAAATTAAGGATGTGGTTCAAAATATCAATACAAATAGTTCAATTAGACAAGAAATCATCTCAATTTTATTTCACATAGTAGTGTGGGATATAAATAAATGTAATATTTTTGAGATAGTGTTGGAATATTTCATTGGGGGTGAACTTCCTAGAGTTACCTATCATTGAAATTGAGATATGTTACCATGATTATAGATTTTATACCTATTTAAAAGAATTTGTATACCAGAATTGGAAATTTACCTTATTAGTTTCTATTCCACACCATCAAAACAATTCTTATCCACATAATTCCCAAACTGATCTTGGAGGAATAACACAATATTATTAAAGTTACAAATTTTTAACGGAAATATCATTGTGTAATGATATGATAACATATATCAAGGGAAAAATATATTTTGGTTTTATATTATGATAATAATTTATATGAATATGGATAATTATATAATATATTGTTGCGTTATTTATGGGTACATTAGGTGATTTTGTTTTTTTGGAGTGGGTGTTTAATTTGTTATTAAAATAATTTTAAACCCATAATTCACTTTTTATCCTCTAGGTAAAATATTTATCGTCTTCATGTTGGTTTGGGGGTTCACTTAGGGGATCCTATAACCCCATATTCACTATCACGTACTAGGATACTCTTCGAAGTAATCATATGAATGGAATTATTATTTGTGTAGTCTCTATTTTTTAGAATCATTTTCTAGGAAACTATAATTTTCAACTTGATTTTTAAAACACAACATTTTAATTTATCAGCGCATAAAAAATACCTAATAGGGTGTCTATGAAATGAGGGATCATTATAATATATAGGGTAGGTATCTCATTAGTTAGGCTAAAATCAATGAAATTATTTTTATTACATGCACTTTGAGGATGTCTGGACTTATTTAGAAACACTTAGAAATTGAGAGTATGAAATAAATGATGGATTATCATTGGGAATATATGTTCTCTTGGAAAATAAAATTCCATTATTTATGGGATTAATTAAAAACATCTCAATTTTATTAATAATTGGAATTTTTTTCAATCATTTGGAGGAAGGATAACACAAGTAAACAATTAATCTCATGTATACGAATGCATGTACTCTGTTTTAGAAGAGCATTGTAT
This sequence comes from Viscum album, assembly GCA_963277665.1. Lineage (NCBI taxonomy): Eukaryota > Viridiplantae > Streptophyta > Magnoliopsida > Santalales > Viscaceae > Viscum > Viscum album. The sequence continues at coordinate 618,563,117 of OY728167.1, read as the reverse complement.
GGATATAATTTTGTAGATAGCGATGAGATGAATATACTTATCAAGAATTATATAAATGGACTAAAATTCAACCTATATCATTGGGATAAGACTATGGAAATAATGATGGATGGATGTATCAATATCAGACATTTCTAGGAGGACAAACATTTTGTGCAATAAAAATATGGAATATGAATTTATTATTGGGAAATACCTTTGGAATAGGTTAATTCCTAAACGGTATTACAAGGATCAATACTCCAAGAATTAATCAAAGATCAATGATTCCAAACTTTGGTATAACTTTTACTGGATATTGAATATAGTGAAAAACCATACCCATTGATTATTTTATCATAAAGAGAAAATATTATAAAAGGATAACTACTCTATAATCCCTCACTACATACCAGGATGGTTAGTCCCATGTTTCTCTATCCATCATGTATATAGGTTCCTTATTTTCATGAATATGTACTTGAAAACTAATAAAAAATCTGACATCAATTGCATTTAGATCATGGGGGAGTAGGATAAATTCATATTTAGAGGGAGCACTTCAGGCATATTTAAGGTCTTGGATTATAATTTCATTGTTCATGTACAATTTTTTATTTATGAAGGAGTGAATTACAAATTTTTTTAATAAAAATAAAATTAATTTCAAGTTGAGTGTATAGAACTTCATGCATAGTCCTATATCTAATAATAGTGAATTGAAAAAGAGAGGTATTTTAATAGACTCTAAATTTTTTATCTATGAATTTACTATGGTAGAAACATATTTATTCAATATCATCAATGGTTATTAGGAATATAAAACATGGTAACATGACATTATCTTTATAGAAATGAATATATGTGTAGATTCTATCTATAAAATCCTCTCAGTATGTTTCCTTGTGCTGATATAGATGTTTTTGGATGGTTGAGTGCATGGAAAACCCATCGTGGATGTTTATTGGTTTATTTGGGAATTTATAAACAATGTGAGTGTTTAAGGGGAGAATAACTATTCAATTTATTGGAATTTAAGATTGAAATAAAATATTTTAGTATTAGATGATTATTTTTAGTATGGGGATAACAGTCCATATCTTAGAAAATTTATTCCTCATTTCATCCATGGCGTTGGTGTTAACGGTCATTCATATGGCTAGTATTTTTACTGGATACCACCTAGTATAGGTATGAAACTGAATATGGGAATCTCATGCATCAATGGGTCCATGGGAGGAGTTAGTATTGTTTTGGAAAGATGGGGTTTAATGTTGTTATTAATTAATTCATTTTGGTGTTTAGGAGGCTCTATAAAGGTTGAAGAAACAAAAACAATATTAAGGAATACACCAATGAAAACTATACATCTATTTTGTGGTAGTGGTAGAGACTAATCCAATACTATTTCATTGGTTTTTTCTTAAAAATCATCATATTATATCGATCACCATCTTTTAGATCATATACTAAGAGAAAACCTTGCATAGGAAACTTGAAATCGTTCACATTATACTTATGGGAAATAAATCCACTAAGATCCCCAAATCTAATAGAAATAAACAATATGGTCTTATCTACAATAAAATTATTGATTCCTTTCGCCTACATACAATTATAAGGATAATATGGAAGTCCTCACTTTCCACCATTTTAGGCCCCACTGAACTCATATGGGAATCCAAGAATCTTATTAATAAATATTTCAAATACAAAGTTAGATTATTATTTAATAATATGTTTTCCATGATACATATTTATTATTAATTAATAAAAAATAAAATAGGCCACAAAAGATCTGTTATAGAGTTATATAATCAATAAAGAAGCCAAATAAAATTAATTAATAGATAATACTATTATATTAATTAAAATATATTTTATCTTGGATTAATTTGTAGTTATTTTTATTTTTAATTTGTAATTTCATACCCATATTTTCATTGTGAAAAATTATGGGTTGAATGTGGTTAATATTTTAAACCATTAATTTTTTATAGTATCATGATCATAGTGGTGATCAATTTTATCATGATTATTTTTGTGACAACTTTTATTTTTTTAAAAACAGGTTATATATATTATGATATAATATATATTTTTTTATGATTTTGATAATGATTCATCATATTAAACAAAAATGTAAGATCATATTTGAGGGTTATTTAAGGAATATTTTACATGTTTCATTAATTTTTAGAAGTATATTTAAATATTAATTGATTAAGTATTGTCAGGGTAAATGATTTTTAGTCATGTTTCTAATGAGTTTCTATCTAATGTTTGTTATTTGATACTATTTCAAGTATAGATATAGTGTTATTTCTATAGAAAGAGGTATTATATAGAAATATTTATAAAAAATATTAAATCAGTGTAAAATATTTTGTGTCATTATAAATAATGTTAAAACTACTATGTAATTTTTTTTATAATAAAAAATGATTAAAGTACCTATAAACCACTTTTAGGACAAAATTTTAGTTCTAGATATCATTATAACATATGTTTATTTATCAATAAATACTAAAAAATACTACTTATTATTAAAAACAATGTTTTTTATTCAATTATTTAGAAGTAAAAGATATATTTTATATAAGTTTTAAATTTTAATTAGTTCACTTTGGATATTTATAATAAACAATATCTCATTTGAATAAAAAATATACATGAATTTTTTATAAAAAAATCATTCTATTTAAAAAACCTTTTTCATGAAAACTATATTTCATTAATTTTTGGAGAGTTAATCTTAAATAAAATTATTCCACCAATATGAAATAAATTTAGTAATTTTTTTCATATTTTGAATTGGAATAATTAATATAACTTAATATGGAAAATTTAATTTTTCATATCACATAATTGTAAAAACAATACAATCTACTACCAAAGATAAGGCTTAAACATGATTATTAGGGGTTAAACTAATGACATAAGGATTGGAATTAAATAAACACATGGATTTATCATACTGGATATGTTTTTTTATAATATATCTATTTAATGAATTAAATTATTTATTATAATACATTATCTATAATTTTATATCCTGATCATGATGATTAAGAATATAAGTTATATTTTATTTAAATATTTTTATGGTTATTTTCATGTAATGAATTGGTTAGAAGAAATAATTCCATTTTAGCTAGTTTTAAATTTATAGAAATATTGATTTTATTTTATTTTCAAATAAAATTAATTTAAATCTATTTATTACACGATTTCAATGTAAAATTAATTATACACATAAATATTTTATTAAAAAAACAATTTTTCTTCTATTTTGTGTTTTTTATTATAAATATAATATCATCCACTTAAAAATATGAACATGATAACGTTGATTCAAAATTTGGAATAATCTTTTTCACATTTGTAAACAATTATTAAATTTTTTTTAGTCTTATACTTTTTTATCATGGTAGAAATTTATGTTATATAGGATAATATCAAAAAGTGTTTAAAATGATTTAACTAGGATATAAGGAATGAAATGTTACCAACAGTTTTATAAATGTGATTGGATGAATTTTTTTTGATTTTATTATTCATTATATTAATATATTTAAATCCTCGGTTCCATATGAATTCATTATGTTATATACATTATTTAATATGTTGAGAAATTCCTTGGATGCCCCTATCCTCATTAATAAAATAGAACGACCTCCCCACTATTCTTCAAACATTTCTAGAACTCAAAATTGAACAATAAATAACCAAATCCCTTAAATACATACCTTCCCATGTCAAATAGGATATTTATTAATCATAAAACCAACATTTGTATTCATTATGAACAACTCTAAAGACATTGTCAGAAGAAGACGCGTAATTATTAATTGAGCATTTCATTTTTATTTTACATTATATTTCTACAAAATACATTTAAAGAATGGTCATATAATAAAAACAGTTTATTACTTATACATTTATTTTTTTATGTTAATGTAATCACCTATATGCTTATATTTTTTCATAAAATGGTAAATGACACCATCGTTCTCATGTATGGTATACTAACACCTTGCGAACTGATGTCATTCAATTTCCATCACCTACTCTCATGGATGGTTATAATGATGGATTTAATTTATAAGATTAAAATTTATCAATTATTAATCATTATCAAAATATAATATATCATATAACTTATTACCATTCCATCCATAGAAATATTATAACATAATTTAGGTGTACATGTGGATTGCCACCTCACTGAAGTGATGTGATTCATTTTTTCTAACTAAAACACATGTAGAATATATATTAGTATATATAGATAACTGATATTATATTTGTGTATAAATAATAATTTTTGAATGATAAAACAATACATTACACCATTAGTTAATGTTTTTTTAAATTAGAAATGATACACATGCATATATATGATACGTGATCTCTATGATTTTATCGTAATAAAATTTTCATAAAAATAATTCATGGATGGTATCGAAAATATTAAATAATTTATAAAAATTATAGTAAATTAAATATTAATAATCTGGATATGGTCAAATAATTACCTCATTATTAACATTATATCTACCAAAGTCATTTCCAACATATGATCCAAATATCTTCAAAACTTATGATATAAACATTATTAGTGAATTAATTTTTGAAATCACGGTAGTAGATAAAATTAATAGAATAAGGAACAGAAAAATGGTTCCTTAGATAGTAAATAATGTTCTATAGTTTTTTATTATGGAATATAATGAATATTGTTTAGGATTCAGGGTTGAGGTAAGGGGTCCATTACATTAAAAACCACTTTTTAAAAGTTGGGATAATTTATTTTCTAATAGTTTTTCTTTTTATCCATTTACTAAAAATTATTTTTCTAATGTATTTATATAGAAATGATGGAATTATAAAGTTATTTTTATGTCAATTTTTATGTTCTTTAAGATGTTTTCAGAATATATCTTTTTATACAGTTTATAGGTAATATTGTGACAAAATGGAAAAAGGAATGATCAATTTCAACTTATGTTGAATAAATGTTTTCTCCCACCACTATATCTATCATTTTTATTTATTTCATAAAAATATTTCATGTATTTTTTTATTGAAAAAATATCTTTCCCTTTTCATCAGTGATTTTTAAAAATGGGGTTTCTAGTGGAATGAAATGTTTCATATTTTTAATAATTTTTATTATTTATGAAAAGAGTAATTATATGGAATTTTTGTATTTTATTGTTTTTATGGTTAATGTAAATTTTATTATTATTTTGGTTGGTTCAGTTATAAACCAATTATGTGTGGTTTTAATATAATTTAATGGGGTGTTCTTCCATCATAAACCAAGGTCAGATGATTCTATCTTATACTAAGAATGGGTGAGCCTGATATAGCTCTCAAATACATTAGGGATTTGAAATTGTGGTTGTATGAGTTATAGTAAGAGTGATATTAAAAAATATAAAAATATAACTACATGATTCATCTATTAATTATTTAGTTTATTACCAAAATAACATTAATTCACAAAGAAATATTTTTATCTTACGATTAAAGTCAACAATATTCTACATCTTAAGAGAAAAATATATAATGTTTCAAAAAGATTTCATTGTTAATAATTTTTATAAATAATAATTTTGGAGTTTCATTTTTTAATTTATGAATTATTATTAAATTTTTTCTGAATTTCTTTGTGAATGTATTCGTATTTTATATGTAATTAAAAAATAATTTTTAGAAAAATATTAATTTTAAAGCAGGAAGATTTTATTCATTTACTGACCAATTTATCTCATTATTTTTACAATCGTCGTAATATGATTTCTATACCCTTCACACATTTGAAAAATCATTTTCATAGGTCTTTAAGGACTATTGTGGACAAGGATGAGGTCAATATGAAAATTAATAATACATTTCATGAAAATAAATCATATTATGTCATAGTGTTTTTATATTGTGTAAAAATAATTTTGAGTGGAAGTGTGACAAATGTGTTGTCATATTTATTTATGTAATCGTTTTGAATGAATTTTCCAAAATAGTAAACATAAAATATCTTTATGGATTCTAGAAAATGAAACTTCATATACAAAAATGACATATTGTTTAAATTTGGGTCATTATAGTGTGTATTGGAGGAATGGTTTTGATATTTTTAGATATAATGATAATGGTATAAAAAAGACTTAGTATATTATAATATATTATTTTGTGATTAAAATAATCCATCATATTAACAATACTTATTTAGAAACGAATTCAATAGATGAAATAGGGATGATGATGTAGAAGTGAATCAAGAGGAAAATGTCCTTCTAAATAAAAAACATTTATTTGTTTTAATTATAACTGGGTACATTGTTACTATACTGGATAATTTTATGCCATCTATAAATGTATCCAATATCCTGGCTTGACTGAATCTAGATCTATCGTTGAGAAAAATGATGATAGTACATCATTTTATAAGACAGCATGCTCTAGAATTCATAACATCGTATGATATATAGGTAGATCATGGACAGATTAAATCAATTGAAAATTTATTCAAAGCCATGTGTTTATCAGATCATTAATGGATTTATCTTGATATTTACCATTTTGAAGGTGAATCTGATCAATGGTGTTCGATATAAAATAATATTAAAGAATGTAAATTCGATGATTCTAGGGAATGATATACATTTTTGAACATTTTACTTGAGAGTTATTTTAATAAGGTATTTTGGAATATGAAGGAAATGAAATTATGAAAATTAAGGTAGATTAAGGAAGATTCATCTACCACATATGATGAAAAATTTACATGATTATAAATGAATACACAAATTGTTTTCTACGGTATTGATACTAACATTTATCAATTTTAAACATGATTAAATCTAAGAAATTGAAGAGAGTATGATTCCCATGAAATTAAAAATTATGATAATTTCTTTCATATTGATAAAAAATTAGAAATAGAGTTTATTAATGATCATTAGTAATTGAAAAACCAAGAATATAAATAGTTATAGGTTGTAGTAAATTACGAAATAACCATTAATGAAATTAATGGGCTTGAAAATAATTTTTTTGTTTTTTAATTTTTTTTAATGTAATATTGGGGAATGTAATATGAAATATGGTAAGTGATTTAGATTTAGTATGTCTGAAAATATGTATCATGATTGTATAAAAGAATTAACCTTTCAGTGTTTTTATTAATATCAATAATCAGAGAGTAAGGTGCTATAAATGTAATGAGAGTGGTCATTACGAATATGATTTTCCAATGAATAACACAGATTATGGGAAGAGTCATGACTATAAATTAATGTTTTTGGTGAAATCCATTAAAACTAAATCACTAGATAATGGGCCATCAAATGAAGTGGTAATAGCTTAATGGAGCATAGTATTTGTCAAAGGTTGTTCTGTGGTCCATGTACCATTAAATGAAGGTGATGGACTGTGAACAAATAAAAAAACATTTCATACTAGTTATTGGAATTATGATTATTTTTATTATACCCTTTGCGAAGAAAAATGATACAAAAATGTAATGGGATCTTTTAATATTTTTTTATGAATTTTTGGAAAATTATATGGTTGAGTATATTGGTAATATTTGGATTTATTAAATAGTTTTGAGTATCATGAAAAAATATTTGTGATTTTTTAAAAAAGAAAAAATTAAAATAATTTATAATGAAAATTTATTATATGTTATATATTTTTTATATATACTTCATTCCATGGATACATCATAAGAAAGTTTTGCAGAATTATTGATCATTCTAAAAATATATTTTTTGATGAATAGAAAATATGTAACAATGGTAATGAAATTTATGATTTTAATTGGTTGGTATTATATTACAAGTTTTTTTAAAACATTAGAAATATAACTAGAACTCTAACAGAGTAATCATTAAACAAAATAAGTTTATCTAGAAAAATGGATGTGATGATTTTTTGGGGAATTAAAAAGAAGATTAGTGAAAGATCCAGTTTTTTCCATTCCATCTAGGAATAGTGACTTTGTTATCTACAATGATTCTTCATTGAAATAATTTTATTTTGTTTTAATAAATAATGCTGGGGTATTTTCTTATGCATCATGTCAACTAAAACCTTATGGAAAAAATCTACTCCTGAACATAAACATATGATTTTTTCATACAAAATTTAAGAAATAAGTTATAAGTAGTAAAATGTGAAATATGTACTGATCATACATTTATTATGTACATATTCACAGAGAAATATTTGATCACGATATAGATGAGGTTTCTATAATCAAGAGAGGATTATCAATTCAAAATTTATTACCACCTGGGATATGTAAATAGTTTTACTAAAACATTGAATTGGGTTGATAATTATACATTAATTATTCTACATCTGGAACATAATCCCTCGGTTAGTGATTTTTTCTTTCTTCTACTTGAAATTTTTTCTTAATAAACTCCCAATTGTTTTTCACGCGTATATTATCATCAATTTCATATAAAAGTAAAAAAATCTCAACATATTTATCATGAATTATAGTAAAATTAGAATTGAATATGAAATTTAATTTCTTTGAATATAAGGTTAATAGAGAAGGTGTCTTGAGATATAGAAAAAGGGTATCTGTTTCATATGACTCCCAGTTGATGAAAACATTATTGACTCAAGTTATTAGTTCTAAATTTTATATTAATCTTTGTATAACATGAATGTATTGGGACCTTGAGGATTTTTTTGTGTGAAGTATTGATGAATTATCTTGTGGATTATATTATATTTTTTGACTTTTCAACAGGTTAAATCCAAATAATAGTTTCTGAAGTGAGTTCTTCAGAATTTTCAAGTTCAAAAATAGATTGAGAAAACATATATAAATGGATTTATTGGAGTTATTATGAAAAACTTCTAAATAAAGTATATTATTTTGTTAATTTTTTATTTTTATACGAAATGTGATAATTTTATTCCCATTTGATATAGTATTTTATTCGATCAAATTTCATGATGTTATCTTAATGTATAATTAAATTACCTGAAAAAATATCTCCATTGAATCTAAATGTGATTAAATTATTACTATAAAAATTTTGGAATAGAATTTAGATTCCATTGGGTAGGAAAGAAAACATTATTATATATTTTCACTCTCATTATGATGGTTAGACATAATGAATGATTCAGATTAATTTTGGATAGATATCAGGAATTTTAATTTGTTTATCATGGAATTTGGATTCATGATTTGAAATTGGTTTAGTATAATAATAATAATATTTTATATGATTTTATAAATATGGGACCTTTTTTTAATGGATTGTGATGCCAGACTCATGTTTTTTATGAAAATTCTAGGGAAATAATATAGAGGAAATAATATTTTTTGGACAAAAATTATTGGAATAAATGACTAAGGATGAAATATTATTTAAAAAAATATGAGGATGGTAGGATAGGGTAAAACATTTATTCTGATATCTGAAGGGAAGATCATTAATTTGATGTAGAAAGTCATATTTTTCGTAATATTTATCATTTAATTTTTTTATATCTTTAGTAAAAAAATGTAATGTTATGTACCAATTTTATTAGACTATATTAAGACATGGATAATGATAGATTAATTTTCAATCATGTGTCCATAACATAGAGTCTATCCCAAGTACATTGTCATGACCCAACCCACCAGGGCCTGCCAGGATGGACATAAGCTGTGGGAGACTACACCAAGCCTTCTTACAATAGGCCAGGGGTGGGTGACTAGCACCAAATAGGGGAAAACATAATAATTGTTATAATAAGTACATATATTTACACATACATCTATGAGAATATAAAATTAAAAAATTAATAACTAAACATATAAAAAATTCATGAACCCATCTAAATCCCACAATATGTGTATACTAAATTATAGGGAAATCATATGGGCTTAATACATTCCCAAATTAAATGCTAATAGAATGTGGGGACAACAATCAAATTTTACACTCTATATCAATAATGATTTACCTGTCCAAAATCCATGCTATGTGTTGTCCTAATCCACTGAGAACACTACCTAATGACCAGTCATCTGCATAATACAAGAATCGGGTGGGCCGAGCTTGTTTATGGGAGTGTATAACAATCCCAAGTACAACACCATGAAATCATGTGACATAAAACATCAAAAATTGTATTCAACTTATCAAATATATATTTTAATATCATACATATCTTGAAAATCTGGATATATATAATAGTTGATGTACAATCTAAATTAATATTGAAAATTATATTTATAGCCTTGGATTACTACCCAATGATTAAAAGTGACATTTCTTTGGGAGGGACTACACCATGACTCAAACAGTATTGATTTTGTCCATCTGATATGTCATTTATGTCGAGTGATTTCATAATAAGTTTGTGTTTTAAGTATGAATATAGAGTAACCCCTATAGATATCACACCCTTTGTCAAGGGTTATACCCAAAACCCAATATTTATTAACCCACTATGTAGGGTATCAACACTACTGTAATGTGGGTCCGGAAAATTATGAGAACTCTGCCTGTGGTAGATGGTGAAAATTCAGGATCTCACTCTAGGCCTTACATATGTATCCCAAAACTCTATTTGATACAAAATATCCTCAGAGAGGAGCACCATCATATCCACATGAAACAATTTCATTATAAACCTCCCTGAAAAGATCAAGGAATCACAACAAAATGAATCATGTCCAAATTGAAGGGAACAACGATTCAAATACATATTTGAAAAATTATATGGCATGTACTATAAGTAAAGGACTTTTCATATCAGAATTGGTTTCACCAATATACAATAGAGTGTTCCCATGTCCATGCCCATGCACACTCAGTAGTGCCTCTATACATGTATGTATTTGAATACAAATCTCTACCTATGTCATCTTATCTTGGATGAGTTCCTGGAATTATGACTATCTTTATACTACCATAGTACACTATGAGTCACTATATTAGTTTAGATGTTGGGAGATAAAATCCACACACAGTGTAATAATTATCTCCTCTCTAGAAACCCTAGCAACACATCTAGGCCTCAACATGGTGTGTATCATTACAATACACAGTCAGTAATTCTAGTTTTTTCTAGAACCCAAGGATCATCATGTGGTTTCCTAATCTTCCATGTATATTTGTGGCTTCCTCCACCAAAATCATTAAAGATGGTATATCTAGCATGAAAAAACCTCACTATTTCCCACGTTCCAGAATATTCTCACCCAACTAGAGTGGGAACCACTGTGGTTCTATTACAATACTAATACAAGCCGATTTCCCACAATGAGTATTCCAAATATAAAATAATCAGTTATCCATAATTTTCATTCCCTATAATTGTATCTTCGATCACATCTGAACCATTGGTATTGATTCATTACACCATACAATTATTACATAAAAATCAAAAAATTGATATCCATCAAACCATGGACCAAAGGTATTTCCTATGATGAACATGAAAATAATGGAGGAAGAAATACAATGAATAAAACATGAGGAATATAACTCATCCAATTTTACTGATAGACATGATTCATTTCTATTGGATATATGAACATGGAGATATAAATAAGAAAAAAAAGAAGTCCCTAATCCCGGATTATATCTAACATTTACTAGTAAGAAACATGATTTTTGAATCAATTCACAAGTTTATTGATTTTATTTAATCATATGAAAAAATAACACAGGGATAAATACACATGAAACAAAACATCCTACCTCAATTTGGATTAATCATTGTAGAAGAATGAATCTACGTATTTTTTTTTGGCATGACCATCATATTTTGTTGCATGTCAATCGATGATCCAAGACCTGGTTGTTGTTTGTTTGAGAATGATCCTCTAATGGTATCTATCTCAATTATCTGGGGTTTTGTAGAACAATCTATGATTTTCTTATATTAGTTTATTTATAAAATAGTATTAGGTCACAAATATATTTTTAATAAAATAACAAAATTGTTTTTTTATTTATGAATCTGCCTGTTATTACACTCAACTTGAACATTAGACACACTCCATGGTTCTTCTACACATAGGGTTAAAGCCATGTTCTGAAATCAACAGTTAAATATGATTTTTGATCTGAGTTCCCATTTTGGAGTTATTCAACATTTTCAGGAAAACTATTTATGTGTGAAATTAATATATGTAATATATTTTAGACATCAATTTCAAGCATAATGGACCATAGAATCACATGTCATCTCATCTTTGGTTCATAGAAATATTAATAGATAAATTTAAAGAAATTATATTTAATGGAAGGAGATGTTACAAATATAATTTATTTCATATTTCATTATAAAATATTATATTCTATAATCTTCTCATGTTCTGAGTTGAAGAATATTAGAGTTGGAAGAAAACCTTTATTATGAGGAACAACAATGTTAGATTCATGACTATAAAGAGAAAAAGTTACATATTTAGGAGATTAATTATGTTATGTTTTTGTGAAAAACTCATATGATTGAATAAGAAACACGTGAATTTGAAAATAATATTATAGTAAGAAATCCCCATATGATTAATTAATTAATAAATTACAAGTATGGGCTTTAAAAAATGGCTGAAGAAATAAATTTCCCATGTAAAGTATAAATATAACATTTTCATCTATTATTGACATTAATTAAAAATATTTTATAGATGTATAGTATTTATAATAATTTTAATATTTTTTCTTGTAAAAAAAGGATTTATTTTTTACCAAATTAATTTTTCATGAATTATATGGTTTTAATTACTATCATGATTCCAAAAAAAATATAATTTTATTTATAAAAAAAGGAATTCCATTTTTTAATCATCTTATCAAAAATATCATATGGTTAAATTTTCAAAATTTTATAAAAAGATTTATTTTTCAATTATAAATGAAAATAATTTTTTTATTAATAATTTTTTTAAATATTTTCAAGGAAAATTGAGTTTTGGATTTATTTTAAAATTTATTTTATTCCTTCTTATTAAAATAAATATACTAAATTTTATTTGACTAAAAATTATATTTTAATGGTATAAAATGATTTTAATATATAAAATTCATTTTTGATGAAAAAACAATAATTAACATTTTATGGGTTTATTTTTATATTAAAACCTTCTACATATATGAATTTAATTTCAAAAAATGTATTATGTATTTTTAATATTATATATAAATATATAATTTAATAATTTTAACAATATTTTTTAAAAAATGTATATTAAAATATTAAAAACTTATTTCTACTATGATGATTAAAATTATTTTGTCAAGGGTTAAATTGAATAGAAAAGGGTTATAATTACCCACTACCTTACTAGATTTTTATTGGATGAGTGTTATTTGACCATTAATCTATTTACGGATTCAAATAATTTATTTAAAAACATGAAATTACTTTTGGAACCCAATAAAATCTATTAGGAGGATATGTTGTGTTTAATTGAAAATGAAATCTAATTCTTGGTCCTTACATTTAATATCTTTGTTAGAAGATTATATTCCAGTTTTTATAGATGAAAAGTCTAAAAACTATCCATTTTTTATTAGTTAAAAAAACTCATCAATACCAATTTATTTTTTTATTTCAAGGTATACTTTTTTTTAAATAATATTGTATTTCTCAAAAAATATTTTTTTTTTTCATGTGATATATGGTTTATATAATAAATGTAATATCTTAACATATAAAATTTGAACCTGATAAATTATTTTATATATTTTGAATCATAATTTTCAATTATGATTATATGGAACCATTTATTTTTGTTCAAAGAATTATGTTATCAGGGTAAAAGTCTATTTAATAGTTATTATGGTCCTATAGAGGTTAATGTCGTTTAACAAAGAGATAAGGCTTAAAATAATACCAAAACATGTCTGCATGTGATTTTTTGAGATTATTTTGAACCTATAATTCCATATCATTGGATTTTGAGTGACTCTATTCCACATAACTTGCATATGATATTTATTTTATTCAACCTCTTGATAATCTCTATGAATACCCCTCTATTCACTTATAAAAGGGATCCTGCAAAAAATATTCCACACACCATCTTGAGAAACATATATCATATAATACCGACCTAAATCCCTTCCATAAATACTTCTTGACATTCTATATTCGGTGTTTTTATCACAAAACCAACATAGTATTTCATTAGGTACAAACCAAATGAGGTAGTTTGAAGAAGTGATAAAGTTACTTACCGAGATATATCATATTATTTCATTTTCAAAACCTTTTAAATCATCATAATAAAATTATGAAATAATAACACAATTTTTTTTACTTATACTGATATTTTATTATGTCAATTTAATTACTTATTTCATTTACTTCTTATATTAAATTTTTATTGAACCCATCTTTCTTATGTATAGTGGACTACCACCTTACGAACCAATGTAATTTGTTTTTTATCACCACCTTCCTTGGCTAGTTATAATGATGTATTTAATGTATATATATTATATAAATAACATATTAATAATAATAAATTATGTTATATCATCTACTTTTTTATATTTTCACCCATTGAAATATTATACTATCTTTTAAGCATATTTGTTTACTACCTCCCACATGAAGTGATGATTTTATTTTTCAAATCCATATCCCATGAATCCAAAAATATAAGTATATTTAAATAATTAATATATATTTATGAAATAATAACCATTATGTTATTTTGAAATAATACTCAATATATATCCAAAATATTTATTGAAAAAATGGGAACATTAATCTTTCAGACGTATGACCTTCCGTCTACGTGATTATATTGTAATTCATATTACATGAAAATAATTCAAGTTTTATTTTAAAATAATAAGTACTTTTTAAAAATGATAATTATTATTTATTATTACTATGGATATGAATGAATAATGACCACTTTTTCAATATTCGAACAACCGAATTCAATTTGTACATATGATACAAATATCGTCAAAACAATTGACATGAACATAAATGATTATGTAATTGTATATAACATTATAATGGATAAAAAACATTAATAAAAATGGAATATCTTCATAGTCATGTTTATAATTATATTATGTTAATTTTTCAAGAATATAAGGGACATAAAAGTATGTTGGACTTCAGTTAATGGACAATTTACATAAAAATTCATAATTTAAATGTTTTATAGATTTATTTTCTAAATCATATTATTCGATGGGTATATTTATAAAATTATTTCATTGATTTATATTTATGTATATGTAATTGTGGTCATTGAAATTTTATTACACTATTAACTTTAATTAAAATGTTTTCAAAATTAATTGCATCAAATATTATATTTGGATGTTTTTGGAAAAATATAAAAAAAGAATGTTCCACTTTAACGTATATGACATCAACTATTTTTTCTACCATTGTAAAAATTACGTAATTTTGGGAACCATTTTCAATATTTTATGTTCAATTGAATAAATAAAATCCATCCCTTTTTTTATGATTATTTTAAAAATAGTTATTCAATTTGAATAAAGATTTCGATATTT
This sequence comes from Viscum album, assembly GCA_963277665.1. NCBI lineage: Eukaryota > Viridiplantae > Streptophyta > Magnoliopsida > Santalales > Viscaceae > Viscum > Viscum album. The sequence continues at coordinate 618,547,608 of OY728167.1, read as the reverse complement.
AGAAATATTTTCTATGGTTGTAAAGAATATTTTTATTCCAAAATTTACGTTTCGTGATTATGTTATTGTTCTTGGGAATTGAATATTATTATATGTTTGTCTATTCTAAACCAAGTATTGATTATGCATTTATATATTATGGTGGGTTTGTTCCATTATAAACCATAGGCATGTTCCATTATAAACCAATGATGTGTGAACACCGTAAAGATATACTATTCCATAAGAATTTGTCTGTGTTATTTTATGAGTGATTTATAAAATATTTACTAATAAATCTCCATGATTTATCAATTTTTTGGGTTTTTATGTATATGTTATGATTTCATACAGAAATATTTTGAGCTTATTCTTAATGGAATGTATATGTTACCACATAAAGGTAAAATATATAAATTGTTTAATTTTTTTAACATTATCAAGATTGAAAATAATACTTTTTTAGTTTTACTATTTTCCTTTTTTATTTTTTATAAAATGTTTTATAAAAACCATTGGGCCTAGATGATCATTTTATGGGATAGAAAATTTCAACTTTTAGGTCATGGATTATTTTTTAAGAAAGGGAAAATTTTATTCATGCACTAATTTTTTTTTTGTTTTATATATGTACTTTAATGAACTCTTTTACATCATCCCACATTTTAAAAAAATATCCCCATATGGGTTTAAGGATTATTATTGGAAATTATGTTGTGTATAAAACAATTGTTAATATATATCATGAAAAAAATATTTTATTTCATAAATTATTTTCATTGCGAAAAATATGGATACTGTGTTGATGTGACCTATTTATAATGAAATATCTATTTATGTAATTGTGATGGACTAATTCTCTAAAACACTATTAAAAAATGATATCCATGAAAGAAATAAAATATATTCTTATGAAAATATACACTTTATTGATTTCTCAAGGATGAGAATTTATTGGTAATGTGGATCCCTTCATGTAGAATTACATCCCAATAATACAGGTTTTCTCCTATGTCACCACAGTAATATTCTTACTCAGAAGGATGAGACTTACTCAATTATTATTTTCAATGATCTCTCTCTCTCTCTCTAAAAGTTCATATTCCTTATAGTATTTAATATTCTTTTAGAAGGTGAAAGAAGCTTCTATATAGTCACACATCCATTCTATATACCTTGTGTGAGGGTAATATGGTGGTTTATTTCCAATCTTCTAAATCTTCTCTAGAAGATCATCTCTTAGTTTTTTCTAGTCTTGGGCCCTTTCCATTAGAGGGATCTATCTTTGGCAGGGCTGAAGCACTTGGACTTCACAATTTCAGACACCCCCTAATGGCCACTTAGTAGGATCTTCCTCCTCCTTTAATTTAATAAAATAAAAATTATTTTGTGTGAAAATGTGTTTCTAGTGAGTTAGCTATAATATTGTTGTTTGAATTTCAGTTTTTATTTTAAACTACATGAAATCTCAGTTGAAAATTTAGCATCCCGCCTCAAGTTCCATTGATCTAGGTCTTGATATGGTGGGCCACAAGACATCAAGAACATTTCCATGAATTCTAGAGGATTTTTGGATTGCAGTGAGGGCCTTAGGTGCGTCTATGGGAAGACCATTCCCTCTTTGGATTAGGTGTCAAATAGAAATAATCAATATATAACAATTTTTGGACTCTTAAGAATAAGAAGAGAATAGTAAAGGAATATAAAAAACCCATTAATAATAATCATATTGTTGTTGAATCCCAATAATAATAATAGATACAAAAAATGATGTTGATGGTGTCACAAGTCTATACAAAAAATAATATTATATGGTAATAGGGGTACACAATTATAAAACATGCTATAAAACTAAAAAAGTTGAAAAAAAATCTACAACAGCATCTCGAGCCAAGCTGGGTCCTCTATCCCAAATCTCCAACCTATCCAACAAGAAAACAATCAAGTATAAGAAGCATCACTCTTCCCTTTATCCAGACATGCGAGAATGGAGTGTACTTAAATACTAAATGGTTCCCATGAAGGGTGTGAGATATAATCTCAGTAGGATAGAATCTACAATCTCTAGTCCTTTTCATTTTGTACTATAAACAAAATCAATGTACCAATATATAAATAAATTAATGAAGATAAATAATTAAAACAAATACAACTTGGTTTAGGTTCCCAAGAGGATACTGTCCCATTCCACCTTATTTGGACTAAGACAAAAGTCTGAATAAGTACATGTGTGGTGAATAATATATATACAAGGGTCGATGTAAACCTGAAAATCCATGAAGTCATACCCCCATGATTTTTCTTTGGCCTGGGTCTATCTCACATGTCATCATCCAAGTTTGGTAATAAGTAAAGGAGAAGTTTCACGAAAGAATATGAAACTAATTTAATTAATAATGTATGTATGTCACATATATGTAAAAAAATAATTCACAAAATATATCAAATCATGTGGTGGAGACCGAACCCATCCCAATAAATCTAAAACTAATCCCAGGTATCACTATGATTCATCTGATAAATCTGATACCACAAAGTCCATCCATGGAAATCCATTCAGAATCCCAAGTTTGACTCGAGGCATGGTGACTATGAGTGCATATTATGTATCTCATATAGGGTACTGACTATCACTTGAGGAATGGAATATCCATCTTTCTAATGGATCATCCAAGGTTCCTCCCCTAGGGAACTGGTTTCACTCAGGAGGAATATAACCACCCAAGAATCCCTAACCTAGATGGCCAACGAACTACCCCAAGTGTGTTGGGTCAAAAACCACCGAGCATGGAGAGTCCATACATGAGTCCTTAATATGGAACCCATGTTCTCTCCCGAATTAGTAACAAGTTATCCAATCAAGAAAGGCATATATATCTAGGAAATACATAAATATATAATTGCATCCCAACAAAGAATCATCTCAATACCACATTATTTCCATTTAATCAAATCAATAATGGTACAATTCATATAGAATGGTAATAAGAAATAAAGGATAGTATTTAAACAATTAAATTTCATCACATGTAATTCAATTTCTCAAGCTAACCATCTTACCAAAACATTTCAATCCATTTAAATGCCTCAATAAAATGGAACTAAACCAAACAAGGAACATAGAAAAATATAAATTGAGAATTTTCCCATTGTATAAATCATAATGAAACACCATTGAAAAAATACCAGGAAAACATTAAACCACTAACTGTTACTAGTTAGCTTAGAAGATATCACAACTCCATTAGAGGGGTTTTATTAAAAAAAATTATGGAATTATTAAACAATAATGTATTTTTACATATTTATACATTTATTCTTGAATCATAATGAGGAATTTATTATAATAAAGTCACATCACATCACATGAATATGGGAAACAATAAGGCATTACGAACAAGATATGGTATAGATCATAGGGATCTTGCCATATCCTAAAAACACGAAAAGGCAAATAACATGATAAGAGGAAGAATTTCCATTTGAACAGCAAGTAACACAATCAAAACTAGCATATGATGTTTAAGAGTAAGATATAAATCATTCAAAATGAAATAACAATCATAAGAAATTTAATATAAGGGATATGGCGAAAATATACATTCAGATAAAAGAAACCATATTTTTCAACATGCATAATTAATGGAACATGACTTTAATTAAGGGGGAAAAATTAAGAACCAATCATAATAATTACCACAGGTCTGATTCATGGTTAATTACTCAATGTAAACCCCTTGATCGATTTAAAACATCAACCCATTGTGAAGCACAACTCATGGAAAATGAAAATTTATTCAAAAACTGATGTGTCTCCCAAAATGGGCGGATGAAGGCAAAGAGTGCACCCCATGAATGGGTTTCTTTACATTGAGAGGGTCACTGTGGACACTAAATAAAATTAAAATGAATTTATTATGTGATATAAAATCTTATCTAAAAGGTTCGAGCAAGGGATACTGAGGTGGGATGTAAAATAATCCACAAAATGATTGGAAGAGGCATATGAAACCTTCCCCATCATCTTATTAATCCACACATCCAGTAACAAACTTTGATTCAACAAAAATATAAGAAATCATCATATTTAACAAAACCCCCACAAATTAGGGAAAAACCCCATCACAATAAAATAGTGCAACATATTATAGATGAACCGTTAAAAAGAGGGGTGATAGAGAGTGAGTTTATTGAGAGAAGTCGGTTTCTTCTCACATCAATGAAAATGAAAAAAAGATAGATGATAAATAAAATACCCATAGAAGGAGGGGTAGCTCACGTAATGGCTAGATGAAAGGGGGAGGAATGTCATTCCTAGAGGAAAGGGGATAAAAAACTAATAGGGGAATGAAATGAGAAAAGGGAAAATAAAAAAGGGAAAGGAAGAAGTGGAGAAAAATTAAAAATGAAAATAAAGAAAGAAAAAAATAAAGACTATATGGGGAAATCCCATTTAATTTTTCCCCACAAATGAATTGTGCATAGGAAAGGAATAAGATTTGAATAACCGTTCACAATCCATGAATTTAAACACAATATGGGACCTGTAACCAACTACATGGTAATACTCCTTTGGTCGCATGGTGTCCGACAAACCATGTGACCCAGTCTTATTTCCTCCATTTTTAGTGCTTCGGGATTAAAAGGAGAACCAAAAACCCCTGAGATCTCCTTAACCCCCTAAATATCACTTTAAGAGACGTTTATGGATTTAAACCAAAACTTTTTATGGCATAGACCTTTGGATAAATCCAAGATGTTACAACCTCCCCACCATAGAACTTCTCATCTTCGAGAAGCCTTCAGGAATAATGAAAACTTCTCTCAACATTATATAGTCATTAAGTTTCATTCAAATGGTTTTGATTCATTTTGATACACCCAAAAAACATCACGATTCTTCTTAACACACATCACCTAAGATATATAACTCAAACGAACAGCCAAAATCCAATAGAAGCATAGAGTCAGAGCTTTTATGAGTTTATCAAACTGGAGGCATGATGACATCATATTCTCATAATCAAACATTCATATGTCACTTCACCATAGGTTTTGGAATTAAAGGCTAATTTCAAACCATGATCTCTACATCATGATAATTGTATTTTAACACATGCTCATAACATTACAGTGATTATTATGGAGTGGAACATGAAACATGTCCCAATCAAAGGGCTGAGTCAAAGATGAACTCTTTTAAATGAAATAATATGAAGATAGGTCAAGCAACTACAAGTTGACCACTCCCAAAATTCGTGTCTTATACTACCATCATATTCCAAAAGTTAAACCAGGAACATGTTAAACATAAGTAACTTAGTAATTTCCTAGATAAACTCACTAAATCTCACAACTTTCTTCCGATGATGTCGCTAGATAAATGGATACATAAGATTTTGTGCCCTGGTGTGATCATAAAAACATACCATTGGTTGGAAAAATTTGGATGAAAATGGATAACACCCCATATCTAAGCATATCTTAAAACTAAGTTCAAATCTAAATAAAAAACCATAATCTAAGGAGATCATACAAGGAAAAATACACTCAGTACATACGATCAAGACATTAATACGGGATGAACAAAATAACTCTGGAAGATTGACTGGAACCGGTGAAAAAACATCCCAGAAGCCATGTCAAGAGGAGAATAGGTTGTGTCCCTGAGTCCATATCAGGCATTCTTACAGGGGAAAAACAAACAAGTATTACTCGGGATCAACTAGACCATTAAGAAAACCTTGATTATGGAGTGAGACATTGATAAAAACCCCCAGAACATGCACAACATGCTTTTTAAATTCTAGCATGGTGTATGACCAACACTCTATCAGTGTACCCAGATGATACCAATATAGTATACATGGTCATCCATAATCAAATATTATACAAAGTCATTTTATAGATCATCAAAATATTCTAAGACACCTAATCCATAAGGATGGTGGAGTGCTCTACATATTTTTTAAAAAACCTTGGAAAGGATAAAGGAAGGACTATAAAACCATTAAAAGTTGACATTCCCAGTAGCACTCATGGACACTTTCTGACTCATTCCGATTTACTAATCTCTAGGTGCATACTATGCGACGCTTCCTATGATTTTTCTAACTTATCTACCAATGGTTTTTAAAAATGTCACATCCCCAACCAACCATTAAACATTGTGACATCTCACAAAATCCAGAAATATTTGAGACCCCACTATCCCCAAGGGTTACAAAACATAACTTTCTAATTGAAGCGGTCCTCTGATTTGTACTCCTTCTACTTGAAAAAAGAAAATTTATCCATAATCTGTGAGACTCTCCCCACCATTGGAGTGTTCTTATCACCACGGTTACTGAGAATGGAACTCACTTCATTTCATATTATCTATTTACGCATACTAATGTTAATTTATGTGAATGAAAATATTGAGATGTGTTAAACCGAGGAGATAAAGATAAGATGCGTCTCTAGAATACCAGAGTATATTCACACCAAGATAGACCTATGATGCAACACGATTTAGACTCAAACACAACATGGGATTAGACATAAAAGAATAAACAGCCAAACATCATGCCAAACACCTGATTATTTTTGAAACATCATCCTAATAATTGGGATGATTCGGGACCCTTATCAACACGCAGGTCAATCTATTCTAGATCTGATTGGTATTCAATGTGTATCAACACCAGAGTATACAGGTAAACCTAAACTCAAATGACTATATGCCCCATTTAACAAGAACATGGGTATTACGTATATCAACATATACTACCACAATATTTCATGAGAAAAGAGCCACATCCTTGATTCTATAATTAGATTTCTCATCTATATGAATTTATGTAGCTTGTGGTCTATTCCAAATATTATCCAAAGGGCCATATTACTCATATGGTTGAGGACCAAAAAAATGATCTCATGAGTCTTCCATAACTGAGAATCCAAGAAGGGAAGGGTCACCTATCATACTAAGAGGTCAACCATGCATTTGGAATTCCCAGAATTCTAGAAACAAACATTATTAAATACTCATATTCAGGGAAAGGTCAAAAAACAGACACCCTTCAAAACAAGGGTTCCATTTTCAAACCTAGAGTCCAATGTGGGACTATGGAATCCGAATATTACAACTTAATGGAAACTATTTTCAAGCAACAAGAAGTGTTCTTAATGTTCTCAGGGTTCTACCTACTACTGATTTACCCTAACAGAAGAGGTCCATACCATGAACACCACACAATAAGGGAATAATCTCACATAAAGGATACCAGAATAGTACCTCTTATAGTAGATTTCCAATGACTCTGCATCTTTGGTGCTGGTGACACTGTGTACATGTGGAATGACCCCTCACCCTGAGATGCTTCCAAACGAGCCATGTAAGTTTCACTCTACTAATACAAATTTTATATAGCCTGAATACCTCAGCCACAACCATTACCATCTCATATTTACCATCTAGTAGAAGTCCAACATATATCTATACATGGTGTCATAGATCTGATGAATTATTTATATGATTGTACTGATCCAATCCCACTAGATTCTAAAGGAAAATATTGAAAAAAATCAGATAAGGAGACCTTCCATAATTCAATCTCAGCATTCCATCAGGTTCCCGGTTCACTATGGCTTTTTATGGTCGATCCTACTACACTTATGAGATATGATAGAGGTGTCGTTGCATGTCATCTGGCTAGCACCTCCCCCACGTGAACCCTTGAAACAACACTTCCAACTAATTGAATAACCAATACCCTATCATGGAACTGAACAACCCTAGAATACATAACAATATTCTATGATATCCCAATCTTTAATTAGGGTCTAGTTCATGATATTTGTAATGGTCATCGACCGAAAGACATTCACATGAAAGTGGACATCATACACAAGACCGTCCTCAAATTTCCACTCAGTAGTCAATTTTTCTCCAATCATAGATGGAGAAAAACAATAAAGTTTAGTTATGTCAGTAGAAAACTCTAGAACCTTTGTGGAGCCTTGCTGATGATGCAAGAACACCCTAGTGAGACCCGTTCTCAGAGTATGTGAAAGAAATGATCATAGAAATACATCTAGATGTACGACCAAACCTTGTCTCAGTAACTCTATGAATGAGAAATGAAAACCACCAAATAATTGGTGGAGTAATGAATCATATATATAAAAAACAGGACCCTCCACATTGTACTAAACTAATGATGTTTGAAAATGGATATCATAGAGTCCATCCATGACTCTACAGCATGAGGACAACCATTCCCTGAGAAAGTGGGAGGATGATGCTACTAAAAGTGTCATGTAAAATTTTCTAATGTGGGGGAAGTTATGTAATCACTCAAAACAGACTGCACAAACTAGATAAAACTATCCCTAAATAGAGAATCAATGCCCAGTGGAAGATTAGAAAGATGTGCCATAAGAGGAACTACGGGTGGTTTAGGACCAAGTACCTTCAAGGTGATCTTATCAGCACTCTCTTGGTATGAGAAATGAGGAAATATTGGTGAAGTAGCTCTACATTTTCCAAGAATTCACCTTAGACATTATTTTATAATAGATAGATCAGAAAGATAAGGAAATCAGTATGGATTATAGGTATATGGCCTGCCACTAAGAATAACATAACAGACAGCCTGCTCCAAGAGCCAGGTCAATGAAAGAATAAAAGACAGACGAAGGATCAACAAGACACCCTTACTATTTCCCACTTCCATGGTAAATTCACATAATGGCCTCACATTTCAATTTCATGTTTCCATATCATTTAAAAAAAAGGAATTATATTTAGTTCATCTAAGTATTTAATCCCCTTCTTAAGAGATCAAATTAAGTTGTTCACCATTCAAATTTTAAGGGCCCATACACCTTATATATTGAAATTTGATGTCCATGCAATCCAATTAATATCATTTCTATGCAATATAAACTATCACAATTCATTATTTAAAGAAAAATAGGCACTACCTTCTATAACAGCTATGTGCACTAAAAATTACATGCAAATAGAAAATGCACACTGAAAATAAATATGTCATCGCATAATTCATGTCATTTCAATTATTATAGTGCCTGGTATTATTCATACTATATAGTGCCCTCATATAATTTGGATGATGTAATATAAATTAACATCTCAATAATACCAAAAAAATCACATAAAACAAGTGTGTCACCCAACAATGAAGTCTTACCAACAATTAATGGCTTAATAACCAACCCTAATTCACATAAAAGGTAATTTGGGTGTCCCTTATGCATGGGTTAGGTATATCCAAACCCAGATTAAAGTCTAGATATCTATATCACAATCACATATCTAACAAATATAGTATGAAAATAGAAAATACGATAATATACCACATTGTACTGTCCCACCCAGAGTTTCACTAAACTGTGTACCGAGATGGTGGGACACAGTATGTCAGGTAGATATCCATGAATCATATAGGATTCCAAGTATTAGAGAGGCCCATAGGTGTGTAAGTGGGGATACTATGACCTCATAGGATTATGTATAACACATTGGTTAAAAATATATAGTAAGTAGTATAAGTATACTAATAAGAAGACAACAGTAGAAGAAAATAAATATCCCAAGAAGAATAAATAGATTAATACAGAAGATGAATAATAATACTAGATAAAAAAATATATTGATGATGTCATGATTCCATAGAAAAAAAAATCATAAGTGTAGGGGAATAGGGATATAAGCTTATTTAGTATGCTAAAAAACTAAAAATTCAACAAATACTACTACAACTACATCTCAATCATAATCTCAATCCCATTTCCCTAATATCCAACCTACGTAGCACGAAAGAAAAATCATTACAAGAAGTGTTCTTAGCTTTATCCATACCTATGAGAATAAAGTATACTCGGGTACCAAATAAGGCCCGAGAAGGGCATGAGATATAATATCAGTAATAAGACACCCATGGTGTCTATAACTTTCCATTTCTTGCTATAAAAAATTTTGTGTGCCAATATATAATGAAAATTAAGAAGATAAATAATTAAAAAAATTGAGACATTGTTTAGGTTCCCAAGAGGACACCTCTCCCATACCATATATTTCATCCTAATCTAGAAGTCTGAATAAGTACCTATTCAAGGAAGAATATGTATATATGGGTCAAAGTAAACACGAAAATCCATGAAGGAATAACCCCAATATTATGATTCGGCTTGTGGTCTATCTCACATGTCATCATCCAACTGTGTAAATTATCAAAATCGAAGTGTCAAAAAATCATAAGAAAATAATTTCAATAATAATGTATGCCTCTCACATATATATGTAAAAAATAAATTACTACGTAAAATGATGTGGTGGAGATTGAGCTCATCCTTGGTGATCTATAAAGAATCCCAGGTATCTCTACGGTACATCTGTTGTAATCCAATACCACTTATTACATCTAAGGTAATCCTTTTGAAATCTAAAGTATCACTTGAGGCATTCTGACTCTTATTCTATCCTAGGTATCTCACATAGGGGACATAGTATCCCTCGAGGCATGGAGTACCTATATTTCCAACGGGTCTATCCAGGGTTTCCACCTTAGGAAATTTTTATCACTTAGGAGTAATATAACCACTCGTGAATCCCTCTCATGGAAAGCTGAAGAGCTACTCTTAGTGCATCAAGTCAAAACCCAGCGATCATGGAGAGTCCATCCATGAGTACATAATATGGAACCCATGTTCTCTTCCCATCCCTTAGAATGTGAACCAAAAAAATCAATAAACATATCGAGGAAATCCATAAATATCTAACTAAATGCCAACAAATAGGCATCTCAATACCACATGCATACAATTTAATCCACCTATTCAACATAAGATAATCAACAAAAGAATAATTAAATATGAAGGCAATAAGAAACAAGGCATATCATTTAGAAAATTTCATTTCTTTACGTGCAATTCAATAATGCAAGTTAACAAGATTACCAAAACATACAATATAGTTCAATCCGTTTTAATGGGTCAAAAAGAGCACTAAACAAAAAACATTACTCAAAATAATATAATGTGATCAATTTCAAATGGTATAAGTAATAAGAAAATACCAATTCAGAAAGACCAACCAATAATTAAATCACTAATCTGAACTTTTTAGCATAGAAGACAGAACACTTGCACTGGAGGGGTTTTATTACAAAATCGTGACATTATTCGTCAATAATTTATTTTCTAATATTTAAAAATTTAGTCAAGATTCACAATTTATCAATAATTTATATCAATTCATATCTCATTTCATGAATACAAGAAACCACAAGGCATAATTAATATGATAAGGTCTATAGTACAGGAAACCTGACATAAGATAAATTCAAGCAAATGCCTACATCCTGGATAAAGGGAGAATTTCCACATGAACAACAAGCTTGGTAATCATAATTATCATAAGAAGTATAAGTGTAAGAAATAGTAATTTCAAAATTAAATACCAAGTATAGCCAATTGAATACAATTAATATGTAAATAAGAAGAAATGGGCTAAAAGTAGGTATCTATATCAACAAGAATAACCAATGGTACATGGAATTAATCATGGAAAAAGACATTAAGAACCAATCATAGGAATTAACAATGAGACCAATTCATGGTTAATTACATATCATAAAAAAATTTATCAATTTAAATGATACCCATGGTGAAGCACAACTCATGGAAAATGGAAATTTGGTCCAAAATAGATGGTGAACCTAAAAAGGGGTGATTGATGGAGAAGTGAGAACCCCATGAATGGGTTTTCCTACATTTGAGTGTCATTGTGGATACTAAAGAGAATATGAAATAATTAAATATGTAGTATCAAATCATTGACCGAAGGATCTGTTTAGAGACTGAACAATGTGGTGCTAAATAAGTGACAAAATATTGGAACAAAGGGACAACCAACCTACCTAAATGTTATAGTAATTGTAAGGGACCAGACCCCTCCGTCCCTTTCCTTTTTCAAAAATATGGTCATGAAGTATTCTGGAGGGTAGAATGAACTTTTCCCACACGTTTCAGAATTTTGTAACTACATGCCGTGTAGTGTAAGTACACGCCGTGTACCACCTTGCCGGGTATACCCCGTGTTGAGTCTATGTCCTTGCCACTTGAAATGAATGATTACACGACTTGTATCCCATACTACACTCCATGTAGTTCCTCCCCGCGTACATGTTACCCTCAAACCTTGCGTTGACCAGTCAATGGTCGTGTGCCGCGTTGAATGTGAGGTTGGAAGCCGTGTGGCGACCGTGTGAAATGGTGGAGTACACCTCGTGTACTAGAAATTACCCGCTGTGTAATTTAGTTTTTCTCACCTATAAAAAGTTGGGGCCTCTCCTCCTTTTCAAATCATCCCTCTCCTCCCCTTTCCTTCAAGCAGAGCCCTCCTGAGAGACTCCCAAGCTCTTTTATTCCATAACATCTTCGTCCAAGCTCTGATTTACGATCCGTCAGTGGCCACAGGATTGTAACGACGAGGAGGAACTTATGAGCTTGGATCTGTTGTCTTCCCTTTGGCCTTTCTTTCCCAACATCCACCCGAGGAGATTTTTGTCGGGTTTTGAAAGAAGTGATGGACACTGACAGATGTCTTCTAAATCCGATTTGGGGGAGCGTTGTGATTAGAACTTGTTGAGGTAGGGATCTTACCATCATCTATCTATTTTGTGCATCATGCGGGGAGGGTATCCTCTTGTTTTCGTGATATATGGTTAAACTAGTAAATAAAGATAATAACTGGTTAAATAACGGGTATGGGGAAGTTGTTAAGTTTATCTTTGTTTATCCTATTGTTTTGTTTTGAATTGAATAGTTTTATGCCTACATAAAATCAAGGTCGTTGGGGGCCTTCGCTTACATAATAAAATGTCTCCCTATCTTTCTAGACCGTTTTTGTGGATGGAAACCTTGTGGAATATGGAAATTGATTAATCATGTAAATTTGGCTGATTAAATGAATATCCAAAACCCCTGTGTGTTCACCCCGGTTGAGAATAATGGAATAATGAACATGTGGGTGTTTTTTGGTTACGTGGTGTGTGAAAGGGGGGTGAATCCTGAGTCGTTATGATTAGGATGGGTAGTGGGGATTCGGTAAATGATATTAAAGGGGATATGATGTGGCACGAGCCTGGTTTTTTGATACGGTTGTGGAGATGCGATTATAGTGGCATCTGGACTGCGGTAATGGGTTGTGATATTAAAAGAAAGTGGAAAGTTGATAAATGAAATGTGGGAAAAGATAATTAATTAAACTCCGGAACAATCAATGGGGATTGATTGATGATAAAAAATATTGTTTTTGTGTTGCTTCTGTTTTATCTAACTTGATTTTTGGTTGGCAGGGTTTTGTTCTACGAAACGCTTTACATGGTTTGATAGTTGCCCAGTAGTTAATGAACTAATAAACTAATTATATTAGAACATATATACATAAATGGGGTTGGGATTGTTGTTGCATGCATGCTTCATAGTAGCAGTTTCAAGGTACGTGCTCAGTTTCTCTGTTTAGAAGCCATAGGTTGGGTTGTGTGTTTGGTATTCATATATATATCAGTATCTTTGTGTTTTGTCACACCCCACCCATGTTTAGCACTTAGGGCCGAAAACTCCCATTTTATGGGAGAGGGTGTTTTCCCCATAGTTACTAGCTCTTTCCTTCTCATTCTTCCATATGCTGTAATGGATTGAGGTGACCTTACACCCAAGATTCGTTGGGTATGTTTTGATTGGGGTGGTTTTTTTTCAAGACTCTTCGGGCAGGTTAACTATTCCCATGAATCTTCAGGATGAGGCCCAGGTGTGCGCATGCGAGATATGTGGTTATGAGGCCCAGGTGTGTGTTGGTGGGATATGTGGTTCTTGAGGCCCATGTGTGTGTGGGCGAGAAGAGTGTGGTAACGTCAGGACGTTCGTCGTTAGGAAGATCAACTAACTAATGGTAAATGGTGTGAGGGACCCAATAATCTTGATCTTATATACTACTACATGATGTTTTATGTTTTTGATGAGCGTGGCTGGTGAGGTTCGGTGGATAGAATTCCCTGCTAGGTGTTGGTTCTTCTGTTGATCCCATGGGACGTTAGGATGTCTCCCCACCTATGCACGAGAGATTTAGGTTTCCCAACTGAGTATACATGTATTCTCACTCTATGTTTACTTTCAGGTTTCCCGGAGGACTACCAGGGTCGTGCGGGACCCTACTAGTCGGGAGAGTTGGAGTTGTAGTAGTTGTTGAACTCTTGTTTCTTTTGGTATCGTACTTTTGAGTTTTCTTGTACATGTACATTGTTTCAAAATTGTTTAAACATGCATATGGGATTGGTTTGGGTTTATTTGCATTTACTTGTTCCTTTTTCTTTTGGTGTTTGACTCATCATATTTCTCGATCTTAAATAATAAAAATGTTAATGCATCCCATATTTGTGAAAACTCATAACCTTGGTGATAGTCGCCACTCCAGGGCCTACTTGAGGCGAGACTCGGGGGTCATTATCTCCCTTTCACCATTTCCAGCCCAGAAGGGGCATCTTTGGTTGGAGGGGGTCATGATAGAATGGTATCAGAGCGATGGTTTAGATATAGGATAGAGTGTTGAGTTAGGCAGTGTGAGATTGCATGGGATGGTAGGGAAACAGTGTTGCCTGATCTTGGTGCGTTACATAGGCCAGGGAAGACCGTCTAGGACACGAGATTTTACCCCCCCCCCCCTCGTGATCTGATACAAGGACTCTGAGCCTACTGAATGACCAAGTGAGACTACATTTATTGTAGGGTAGAGACACTAGGGAAGGTATATGCATCATCATGATTGTGTTTTACTTGATTTGAGTGTTCTGGGAAAGAAATTGAAATAAAATGATAAAATGAAACCCTGAGAAATTAACTTGCTACATGGGATTAGGCGATCATTGTTTACCATACAACTATGGCACCTGGACATCATCCCCGAGTGACTCAGACAGCCGAGGCCCAGCAGATTGAGGCGGTCGAACAGATGAGGATTGACAGAGAGGAGGAAGATAATCAATGGCAGAAGACTCTCCATTCCTTCTAGTGACAAACCCTCAAAAAGTATGAGGGTAGTACTTCAGATATGGAGACGGAGGGGTGGCTTGAGGAGCTAGGGATCGCTTTTACTTTGATATATGCTTCGAGGGAGTACTAGGTTCCCCTAGCAGTCAATAAGTTGAGAGGTGCGGCAAGTCAGTGGGGGATGCTCTACCTCGGAGAGTGGACAAAGGAAGAGGTTCTGTGGGATGACTTTGAGAAGGAGTTCCAAGAGGAATTCCATTCTTCCGTGATCAAGGCGGAGAAGCGGTAGGAGTTACTCTCCCTCCAGTAGGGGAGTATGTCAATACGATAATTGGGGATCAAGTTCAAGGATCTCTTACACTTTGATCTGGACCTCTTTCCGGATGAGGAGTCTCGAGTGAGATTTCCAGAGGAGGCGCTTCGTCCTTCGCTCCAGTATGTTGTCACCCCCTTCACCCTTCCGACCTACTTGGCCTTATAGAAGAAGGCAGAGGTTGTAGAGAGGATTCACCCGCAGGGAGGTGCACCACGAGAGGGGATCCAGCTGGGTTCGTTGAAGGGGAAGGCAGTCAGCAGCAGGTCTCCTACGATAGGACCTTCTAGGTTTAGGCCAGCGGGGAGAAGGCCCCAGCAGTTCCTGTTCAGATCTTGGAGTCGTCATCCCTTTTTCACGAGACCAGGACTGAAGTGTTTCTCTTGTGGAGGTTTTCGGCACATTAAGAGTTGGTGATCAACCTGAGCTCAGTACGGTGGAGGTGGGAAGGTTCAGTGCCCGCCTCAGCAGCACCAGTTGCCGGAGAGGCCCTTCCAGCAGCAGGAGGACCCTGCTCTTCCGAGGGAAGACTTTGGAGGAGGAGGCTGACCATAGGGTACTCCTTAGGGACCTCGACCAAGGTGTGGTCAGGGAGGTGGTCAACATCAGAGAGGCAGAGGAGATGGGAGTTGATAGTAGCATGCAGCAGAGTTGGTAGCTCCAGCAAGACCAGAGGTGGTACGAGGTATGATTTGTTTCTTCAGCACTCTCATTTTTTCTTTTTTCGATTCAGGAGCTTCACATTCCTTTGTTTCACTCGTTCTAGCCCATGATTTGGGTATAGACATAGAGAGACTTCCCGTACCCCTGGTGTTGAGTACACCAGTTGGAGGTCAGACCAGTGTATCCTGTTTTTTTCGGGGATGTGGGCTGATGCTGGGACCACATCGATCTCATGGGGATCTTCTTTTTCTACAGATGCAGCCATACGATGTCATCCCAGTCAATGACTGGCTGTTTTCTATTAGTTCCATTATCGACTTCTTCTGAAGAAGTGTCATGTTCTCTGACATGGATGAGCAACGTGTAGCTTTTGTTGGTGAGAGGATCTATCAAGTGGGAAGCCGGCATGTGAAGCCTCCCCTTTCCTTACTATGCGGGTTATCAGTGGTTTTAGCTGATACAGAGATGATGGATGTTCAAAAGGATGTTGGAGAGTTCCTCAAAGTTTTTCCTGAGGATGTTGTGACTCTAACCCCCCCCCCAATGTGACGTTGAGTTCGGGATAGAATTATAGCCTGGTGCCCATCCGATTTCGATGGACCCTTATCGGATGGCCCCTTTGGGGTTGCGGAGTTGCGGATTTAGATTGGCGATCTGATGGAGAAGGGTTTTGTTCGACCCAGCGTGTCACCATGGAGTTCTCTAGTTTTGTTCGTGAAGAAGGAAGATAGTGGTCTCAGTCTATGCATAGACTACCAAAGGATAAATCAGGTAACGGTCAAGAATCATTACCCCCTTCCATGGATAATTGATCTCTTTGACCAGCTGAGGGGAGCAAGTTGGTATTCTAAGATTGATCTACGATCTAGATATCATCAGCTAAGGAGAAATTACAGTGACATCTCGAAGACAGCTTTCAGGTGTAGGTATGGGCACTTCAAGTTTGTAGTGATTCCGTTTGGAGTTACGAATGCACCAGATGTGTTCATGGGACTTGTGAACTTTGTCTTCCGAGAGTTTCTAGATCGGTTCATCGTGGTGTTTATCGACGACATCCTGATATACTCAAGATCAGAGGAAGAGCATGTTGAGCATCTTAGGGCAGTATTTGATGTCCTTCGACACCACCAGCATTATGGGAAATTGTCTAAGTGTAAGTTCTTGATGCAAGAAGTACACTTCCTTCAGCACAAGGTGTCTCATCATGGAGTGTCAGGGGACCCGTCGAAGGTGGAGGCAGTTGTTTCTTTAGTGGCACCCAAGAGTGTGGCAGAAGTTTGTAGTTTCCTAGGGTTGGAAGGCTATTATCAGAGGTTCATTTCAAATTTCTCTTGAGTTGTTTCTCCATTGAAAGATTTGACTAGGAAGAACCAGGTCTTCTTATGGAGCAAGCAGTGCCAGGAAGCTTTTGACTACCTGAAGGAGAAGTTGGTCAGTGCTCTAGTACTCCGGTTTCCAGAGGAAGGGTTGTTGTATGAGGTATTTTGTGATGCTTCTGGCCTTAGTTTTGTGTGTGTAATGATTCAGAAGAAGGGTGTGATCTGTTATGGGTCTAGGCAGTTGCACCCTCATGAGCGTAACTATGCTACCCTTGACCTAGAGATTGCAGTAGTAGTGTTCGCACTGAGGTTGTGGCGACATTACCTCTTTGGGGAGCACTTTGTGGTCTTCTCAGATCACAAGAGCTTATGTTATATCTTCTCCCAGTGCGACCTGAACTTACGAGATGAGAGATGGGTTGAGTTTCTCTAAGACTATGACTTCGAGATCTCTTACACAGAAATTAATGGAAATGTTGTGGATGATGCCCTGAGTAGGATGTCTCATAAGGAGGTGGATCAAGAATCCGCTGATTCTTGGAGAGAGATGGGAGATTTGTCTGCCTTGCACTTGGATGCAATGGTAGAGGGTGTTAGAGGATGTTTGTTTTAGATGATGGTGCAGTCCTCCTTGTTGCAGTAGTTGGAAGAGTCTCAGTGGGGAGACTCTGAGGCAGAAGTAATGCGGGATCGTATCGATCAGGGAAACACTCCAAAAGGATAGTCAGAGGATAGCCTACATCGTATGCTCTTTCATGGAAGGTTGTTTGTTCCGGAGGCAATGCGTGAGGGAGTTCTCCATGAGTTACATAGCTCAGCCTTGGCGGTACATCTGGGAGTTTCAAAAATGTACCGAGCCCTGAGGGAACAGTTTTGGTTGCCCGGGGTGAAACAAATAGTGTTGGAGTTTGTGGCTAAGTGCCTAGTGTGTCAGCAAGTAAAGGCTGAACACCATGTTCCTAGTGGGTTGTTGCATCCCTTAGATATCCACGAGTGAAAGTGGGATGACATATCAATGGACTTCGTCACAGGACTACCCAGAGCTTAGGGTGGTTATGATGCTATATGGGTAGTGGTGGATCGACTAACGAAATCAGATCACTTCTTAGCAATTATGGAGTCGGGCCCGGTGAGTACCTTAGCACAGATGTATGTAGACAAGGAGGTGTGTTTCCATGGTGTTCCGAATTCTATCGTATCAGATCGGGATACTCGGTTTACCTCAAGAGTCTAGAGGTGGTTATAACCTTCTTTTGGAACCTAGCTACTCCTTAGAACTTCTTTCCACCCCCAGACCGATGGGTAGACAGAGCAGACTATCCAGACATTGGAGGACATGCTGTGAGCATACGTTCTATTTTTCGGAGGATCCTGGGTGTGATACTTGAATTTAGTAGAGTTTTCCAACAACAACATCTTCCACTCTACTATTTTCATGGAAACATTTGAGGATTTTTATGGAATATCATTTCGTTCACCCATTTGCTGGGCAGAGGTTGGTGAGACAGGTGCTCTTGGGCAAGAGGTAGTATAGAGCACCATAGAGAAATTCTATCTTGTGTGTGAGAGGATGAAAGCGGCCCGGGACCGATAGAAGTCTTATCATTATTGTCGGAGGAGGCCCTTGGAGTTCGTGGTGGGAGATCATGTGTTATTGAAGGTTTCCCCTCGACGGGGGCAGCGGAGGATTGGGAAGGGGAGTAAGCTCTCCCCTTGGTTCATCAGAACTTTTGAGGTGCTGAGGCGAGTCGGTGAGGTGGCACATCAGCTGGCCCTGCCACCTCAGTTGGAGAAGGCTCATGACATCTTCCATGTCTCCATGATTCGTCGGTACTTACATGATAACTCTCACGTTATCGACTGGGGAGAGTTAGATGTGGGAGACGACGTGAAATTCGAGGGAAGACCAGTCAGAATCGAGGATCATAAAGAGAAGGTACTCTGTGGATGTACCATCGCCTTGGTTCGTGTGTTGTGGAGGCATGGCGGCCTCGAGGGGTGCACTTGGGAGTGGGAGGCCTAGATGCACACTCAGTACCCGGAGTTTTTTTGACTTGTGTTTTTATTTGTTCTTTCAATCTTGTTTTGATGTTATGCTTTGTACCTTTGATATATGGAATTATTGGTTTTTTGGTTGTGATACTTTTTGTTTCCTTGTTCTCTGGAAGTGTGTAACATGTCTGGATGTGTGGGGAAGGAAAAAACTGATCCTTAATCGAGACGCATTAATGTGGATGCGATTGAACCCATGTGGGGGAGTCAGTGCTACCTAAAGCAGATAATATCTTGACATGGGAGAAGGAACTTCCCCAAGCCATGTGTTTGGGTAGTGTGTTGGTTGTACAGTGTTGGGGGCAGTATAAGCTGAAAAATCCTAATATATGGAAGTGGGAAGACCCAATTTTTAACTGAGACGCATTAATGCGGATGCAATTAAACCCATGCAGGCGAGTCAGCGCCGCCTAAAGCGAATAATATCTCAACATAGGAGAAGGAATTCCTAACACATATGATTAAGGATGTTGGTTCGGTTCCTGTTATAATGAGAGCCCTAAAATGAATCTTGTTGGGTTCCTCTGGGTTAGTTTTTGAATTATTGGGGACAATAATGTTTTAAGAGGTATCTGATGTAATGTCTCGGACCTCTCCAGACTTTTCCTTTGTCTAAAAGAAGTTCATGAAGTGTTATGGATGGTAGAAAGGACTTTTACCACACTTTTCAGAATTTTGTAACTACACGCCGTGTAGTGTGAGTACACGCCATGTACCACCTTGTCGGGTATACCTCGTTTCGAGGCTGTGTCCTTGGCATGTGAAATAAATGAGTACACGCCATGTAGCCCATACTACATGTCGTGTAGTTCCTCCCCGCGTATGTGTTACCCTCAAACCATGTGTTGACCAGTCAACAGCCGTGTGCCGCGTTGAATGCCGTGTTGGATGCCGCGTGGCGACCGTGTAAAATGGCGGAGTACATGCCATGTAATTTAGTTTTTCATTCCTATAAAAGGAGGGGGCCTCTCCTCCTTTTCAAATCATCCCTCTCCTCCCCTTTCCTTCAATCAGATCCCTCCCGAGAGACTCCCAAGCTCCTTTCTTCCATAACTTCTTCATCCGAGCTCTGATTTATGATCTATAAGCGGCTACGGGATCGTAATGATGAGGCGAAACATCTAATCATGGATATGTTGTCTTCCCTTCGTCCATTCCTTCACAGCTTCCACCCGAGGATGTTTTTTCCGGGTTTTGAAAGAAGCGACGGACGCCGACATACGTCTTCTAAAGCCGATCTAGGGGAGCGTTGTGATCAGAAACTGTTGAGGTAGGTATCTTACCTTCATCTCCCACTTTTTTGCATCATTCATGGTGGGTATCGTCTTGTTTTCATGATATACGGTTAATCCAATAAATAAAGATAATAACGGGTTAAAGAACGGTGATGGGGAAGTAGTTATGATTATCATTGTTTATCCTATTATTATGTTTTGAAAGGAATAGGCTTATGCCTACTGAAAATCACGGTCGTTTGGGTCCTTTTCTTGTGCAATTAAATGTTGCCCTATCTTTCTAGATCATTTTTTTGGATGGAAACCTTGTTGAATATGTAAATTGGTTAATCACGTAAAGTTGGCGGATTAAATGAATATCCGGAACCCTTATGTGATCAACGCGGTTGAACAAAATGGAATAATTAACATGTGGGTGTTGTTTTTGTAACACTCCGAGATTTTATGAAAAGTATTCTTTTTAATTTTATTGATGTCTTGTGTTGTATGTTGCACCAAAAGGAGATTTCACTACACGGATCCCTAACTTGGCTTTCATTACACGCAATCGCGACCTTCTACGATAGCGTGTGTTGTACGCAGTACCGATTTTCACTAAACAATGATATGTTATATAAACTAGCCGTTATGAATATTAATACCCAATTTTTAAATAATTATAAATTTTATTTTTCAATATGGACTTCATTTTTGGATTCGGAATATCAAAATTAGCCTAGGGTGAATTTTTTGTATTTTTCTGAAAACTTTCAATTTTTGATGAATAGTGAAAACACAGGTTACTAATTAAAAACCTAATTTTTATTTAAATAATGTTTTATTTTATTTAAATTTATTTTAGGTAAAAATTGATACATAATACCTCTATAAGTTAAATTTAATTCATTGGAGTCACTTTATAATAATTTTCTATATATAAAATTTTTATTGAACTTTTCACCGTCTATTACCTACCTCCTAGGAGCTTTTTGCAAACTTACATAAAAGTTAATTTTACCACTTCTGTGAGTGGACTTTCTAAAATCCGAGTGACTCTATTAATATCAAGGACTAAAATGCGGTTCAATGAGATGAAAATAATTTTTGATGAATAGTAACTTTTTACTTTTATTTACCACGGTTAAAAGTAAATAGGTTAATTAAGGGTAAAAATGATATTATTATTACCCTATCACATGTCCTAATTCTATTGGATAAGTGTAATTAGACCAAAGACAACCTTAGGAATAAAATATGACCATTTATGCCCACTTGGATTAGATTAGGACATTTATTATTAATTTATTTAAAGAAGGGTTAAAATAGTTAAAATCAATGTTTAATAACTACAACATTTTTAATATAGGGTTATAAATAAGATAAATTCGACTATAAATATTCATTAGAAAGATAAAATGATTTCAAACATAGTAGTAATATATTTATAATTTTTAAACATTATATAAATTAATTTACTTATGACAAAATGATGATGCAGTAATTACCTTATTAATGAAATATTAAAATAATTGATTTCATAAATACCCAAATAAATGTAATTTGAGACTTTTTATGAATTCCAATAATTATATAGGCTAATATGACTTGTTATTATTTCTTTAATTAACAATTTTTGAACTAATCATGATGTTATGAGTTTCACAAAAATCAATTACCAAATTGTGTCAAA
This sequence comes from Viscum album, assembly GCA_963277665.1. Classification (NCBI taxonomy): domain Eukaryota; kingdom Viridiplantae; phylum Streptophyta; class Magnoliopsida; order Santalales; family Viscaceae; genus Viscum; species Viscum album. The sequence continues at coordinate 618,525,321 of OY728167.1, read as the reverse complement.
ATTGACATAAAATAGTTTTTAAAACAAATATTATATTATTAATAATTATTTTCTTCCTAAAATTCCAAGGTTCGACAAAATGACTTATATAATGATATATATATTAATAATTAACCAGTTGGGGTTAGTTTGGCTTGTTATAGTAATATTATTAACCATATAGTATAAGGAAACAAGATGTCACGGTAAAAGATAAATTATTTAACATTGAGTTAAATCTAAATTATAAGGTTAAAATTGTAACCTAAACTTGTCTAAAATATATTGGTTGAGAGGATTGAGACCCATACCCACCTTATTTTCTAAATAAATCAATTTGGAGCTATTAGAAACCGAATATGACTTTATTATAAAATAATATTTTAAGTTTTTACAAAGGTGCCCCTCTCCTCCCTTATAAAAAGGGCACCCCTTCCCTCTTCTCTTCACACCCATTTGAGCCTTTAAGGTCGTTAAAAACCTGCCCATTTATCTTCTCCACTTCCATAGAAACATTATGGAGGTTCTGGTCTTCTCAAAATACCAACTCTACCTCCATAAGAGAAAGCTTAAAGGAGGTGCGTCGAAGAAGAGGTAATTTCTTCTTCCGATTCTCTCAAGTTTCTTTCTTCTTCTACTTCATCTTATATAGATGTCTCATTATAAATTAATAACATCAGTATTAATTATATACTTATAGGTTATTATAAATATGAAGCAACCCTATTTCACCTTCTATCGATCCAACAGAAAACGAAATCACCGCGCGTGCGTACGTACGGAATACCGTCTCCACGCCGTGGTGTAATCTGTTTTCAACGACCACCTTACATGGATGGGTATAATATTGTAAATAAATAACTATATATTATTATTGTAAAGTGATATTTATTATGTAATATTATACATACACTTAAATAAAATTCCATGATCATGGGAAATGTATCATCGCTCGTGCGTGCGTACGGACTACCGTCTCGACGACGTGATGAGATTCATTCTCCATGTTAACCATTCATGAATAATTATAATGTATATATAATGAATAATAATGACTTATATTACATAATAATTATACTGGATTTATGTATATATATATGTATTTCATCTACTTAATTCCATTCAATTCAATAAGTAAACAAAAATAGCGTTCATGCGTATGTACGACCTACCGTCTCCATGAATGGTGTATTTAATTCCATTTATCGATCTATCATATATATATGTATATGCTGAATATATATTATATATAAATCATGTTTTACATTCTGGAATTAATTAAATCAGGATATAAGTAATAATATCATGAACAACAAGTCGAAACACGTACAATAAATGAAACGATTTTACCCAAATCGCTACTTTTACATCGAATTTACAAAAGAATGGGTAATATAAAGACATAAGTAAACTATATATGATATCATAACAATGAATATGATTCGGTAATAATTCAATGACATTATTCAAATCATTATAAAGGAGGATCGGATACATAAGAAGCATATCAGACATATGGTAAGGGATAATTTTTCAATCTCATTTTTATCAGAGACTGCTTATACGTAAGTATTTACTGGGGTTATATTTTTCATCCATGCCCATAAAAGGTTTTTCATAATGTGTTTAATATTAGTACATGTAATTTTAATGTCATATTTACCCCTCTTTGACTTTTACTTTGTGTTACGGAAGCAATCTTTCTTTTGTTTACCATACAGGGAACTTTTTGGCTTTTCCGACAAAATTACGAGGAGAATGTTTTTTTAAACTTATACGGCATGAATGGATTTTTTTGGTTTCATAACTTCTTATTTTAATGAAGCTAACTCTACAAGATTTCGTGAATATTTTCAAAAAAATCCTTTTCTTTTAAAATTTCATGGCTGTACTGACCCAAAGATTCATCAATGTAAATCCCTCTTGATCTATTTAAATGTCTTTGTATGTTTATATAAAATTTCAACTTCATTGTTTTTATGTTATGAATTTTGACCATTGCTAATATAGCCGTTGAACAGTGATAACATGATTAGTATAAATATAGGGCTTTAACACATCCAATTTTACTTAGACAAAAGAAGCGATGGCCTCATCCAATAGAATTGCTCCGTACAAAGCCCATTTTTCGGATCTCGGAAAAGAGGTGGCGTATTTGGGATTCGCCCTTGACCAAGCCCAATCTGAGCTTCATCTTTTCAAGCTGAAATGTGACCGTCTACGGGAAAAGTGGAAGTTGATTGAAATTACCACTCGAGCGATGCTATTCGAGCCACCCCAAGAGTCTGTCACCATCGTACACCTTACCCTTAGGTCTTATGCAGCAGTTTTAAGTGGTTAGGAAACAAATAAGTAGTACTATGTTCATTTACATTATTTTTTATATAATAGTGAATATAATTTCTTGTCATTTTTGATACATTGTAAATTGTTTTTAAAGTACAAATGGTGTTTTTAGTTATTATTTAATTAAGAAATCTATTTTATTAAATTAAGGGATTTTTGAATTACATAATATTTTAATAAAATAATTATATTATTATTAAATTAATTTTTATTAAATATAAATCATCTTATAATTTTACGAATGCAATTAAAATTTTATATTAAGGTTTGAAAGCCATTTCTGTCAAAACCAGTGAATTTTCGATAAATGTTGGTTTTTATTTTAAAAGTGAAAATTAACATATTTAGAATTTTTTTAGATAAAATAAATGTCATTACTAGAATCAGGACATCAAAATTATCCATCGGTGAATTTTTCATAATTTTTTGAGATAGTCATATTTTTGGGTAAAAATTAAATACCGTTTAAATATATAATGTGTTTTATGACATCATAATGACCCAATGGTGATGTAATAAAATACCATAATCTTTATGTTCGTCCAATATATGTTTTATCATTAAAATAATGTGATTTTGGGTTTGTTTGACATACTTTTCAAAGCATTAATGGACCCCTCAAGACTTATTCAACACCTTGCCATTTTAAATTAATTTCCATGGGAGTGTGACTCACCTTCACATAAGAAACCCTAATATTTTAAGAAGTTCGGAATTTGGCCTTATAAAATATTGTTTTCCACTTCCCTTTTCCAAAAACCATGGGCAAAAATCATGGTATGGTTTGTGGTTTGGATTAATTTTATATAAGGGGTCCCAAACCTAAATAATAAAGAATTCCCTCGCATTTCCTATATAAACACACCCAAGCTCACACTTTCTTCTCACTCAAAGCCTTTGGAGTTCGTCCAACCACTTCCCTACTCTCTCTATAATCCTCGCAAGGTTCCCCAAGCTCCCAAGAAGTCTCTCACAAGCCACTCTCTAGTCTTTGGAAGCACACTTCTAAGTAAGGGTTTTTTCTTCCTTTCTCATTTTTTGTCAATTTTCTTTAAGTTGTATTGCCCTTTTAATTTCAATAATGAATGTTTGGGTATGGTTTCGCACCTCCCCCATACTACCCTATTATTTTTTTAATGATGGTAGACCCCTTTCTCTCTCATTAAATTCGTCCCATGTACACCCATTACTATGTTGAAATTCCGAAAGGAACTTCTCTCTCTTGTTTTATATTCAAGAAAATAATTTTGTATCATGAATATAAATTCCATTAAATTTTTTGGAAATGTATCTATATGACCTCTTTACTTTCCATTACAAGTAAATATGATGAGGAAACCCTTTCTCTTTCATCAACTATTTTTTATGAATTCTTATGTCACGCCGTTACGCTGCCGAAATCAAACTGATTTTCTAAGACAATGTCATTGTGTAGTGAATACCATTCCCATTTTTCCATCAAGGGTATTCACCATTATGCACATTTACTTATTGATTTTAATGTTTCATGTATGAATTCCACATTCCTTTATCATGGAATAAATCATTATGTTTTATGAATCCATGTTTTATGATCCATGTGGCACACTTATGCATGAAATTAAATGTTTAAGAAGGGTGCGCCCTTATAGCACTCCAATGCATTGGGTAAAGTGTAGAATCATGATATGTCATGTGCAATGAGTGTTGACTCATGATAATTCAATTTCAATGAGGGTTTACTCATTCTTCATGTGCAATGAGGGTTTACTCATGATTTATGTGCAATGAGCCATGGCTCATGCTAATTTCATGTTAAGTGTTGTTGCCACATTTCCATGTTATGATTATCATGCTTTATCATGCCTTTATGTTCATGTTTCTTTTATTCTCTATTGATATGCCTATTTTCTAACATGTATTGTACTCCTCGTGTTATTCCATGTGTACTCCCTTACTGGGCTTTATAGGTCACCCTTTTCTTATGCATGTCCTCAGGTTATCCCATACAATGTTAAGTACGAAGGAATGTAGTGGTCATGAAAAGGAAGTTTTCAATAAAGATGTTGTATTTCATGTTTTAAGTTTTTATGTAATGATCCTAATCCCCAAATACACTAATCCTCTCGATCTTATTTATTGTATCAAGTGAAGTTTTATGTAATAAATCATGTTTAAGTTGTAATAAAAAGCAGGTTTGTCATAGTTGGTATCAGAGGATAAGTTTAGTTATTTTTTGGATTAGGAAACCCTAGTAATTCCTTAGATACAAGACTAAGTACAATAAAGACGTCCCTAAATTTTGGTGAGTATTGAGTAAGTGGGTTATCAAGAAAATACAACCCTGTCGGGATACGAGCAGGTAGAGGCGGCTCTGGCACAGATGTATCCTAGGGGTAAAACCCGAAAACACCGCTTTATGCTAGACTCGAACAGGACCTAGTGCACGAAAACGGGCCTTGCTGCACTCTTGGTTATGACACTCCTAGGATATATGTTTTGATAAATTCACTAGCTTAGTATGAACCCTTATTAAGGGAAATAAAAAAAATGCCCCTAAGAATATATGTTAGAAAGTAGATCATGAAAAGCCTAGATTGAAGCTTATAGACTCATGAGTTAAGGAAATTAAAGTTTATATATAAGTCATCAACTTTTGTCTTTGTATTACCCATTATGTGTTACCACTAACTTTCCTTTTATTCCAGCCAATGGCCGGTAATAAGAGGACCCGGGCTAACAACTATTGTGAATATCAGTGTGATGACTGTACTAATGAGATCCCAAATCCAATGGGAGCAGGAATCGTGAACTTTGTCACGCTTCTCTCTTATCTAACACAAGTTTTGAATAGAAACATGGGTCAAGAGGAACGTTCAACCCCCCCCCCCCCTAAGAACGAACAAGTCGCTATCAAGATCTTCATGAGACAAAGGCCTCCAAATTTTAGTGGATCATCTGATCCCACGATCGCTGAACAATGGATCAACTCCATTGAAAAGATATTCTCCATCCTCCAATGTTCTGAACAAGAGAAGGTTCTCCTGGCGGCTTATCATATAGAGGGTGAAGCTGATCAATGGTGGATGTTGATCAAAAATAGGAAGCCCGAGGAGGAGATCAAGGCATTAGAATGGAAAGATTTCCGAATGATATTTTTTGATAAATATTTTCCACGCACCCTCCGACTTAAGATGGAAAGGGACTTCCTTTTCCTCAATAAAAAAGATGAATAATCTGTTGGAGTGTATGAGGAAAACATCACAAGGCTTGCACGATATGCTTCCGGCTTTGTCGTTACCCCCGAATGCAAAGTTTAATGCTTCTTTGGTGGGCTGAAGCCTAGCTTGCATAAAGCATTCGTGATCTGTGACTTCGACGACTATGAGGAAATTGTCCGATGTTCCCTCAAGGTCGAAATGGAGATCGGGGAATCACAGGGGTATCATGGGGACAAGAAGCGTAAGGTGAACTTCAATGCTGGTTGTCCGATGGATAAATCCAACGGTTCTAAGAAGATCCAGCACCCCACTTGCCAAAAGTGTGGGAAGAAGCACCCTGGAAATTGCCTTAAGGGGACGAGAAAATGCTTCAGGTGTGGAAGAGAAGGGAACCTAGCTATTAACTATCAGCAAGAAGGACCCGCGGCTGTGACAGAGGAGAGGAACGCTCTGTTCGAACCTCAACACATTTTGCAATGCTACAAATGCAAAGAATCGGGTCATTTTGAAAATCAGTTCCCCAATCGAAGGGTTATCGGAGGCAACCAACAATCTCCAAGACAGCAAGGAAGAGCTTTTTTCCATCACTTCTGCCAAAGTGAACCTCAAAAATGAAGTGGGGACATGTACACTAGTTATTCATTCAAGAATAGAGAACGTAATTTTTGATTCAGGTTCTATTCATTCTTTTATATCTCAAAAGTTTAGTAGAACAATCCCAGCACCACCACAAATTATGGAAGGAAAGATACTGGTGAGTACTGGAAATGGGGAAATCATTGCATCCCATGAATATAAGTCCTTCCCTGTTATAATCTGTTGATTTAATTTGTCGGAAAACCTCGTCATACTCCCTCTGGTGGAATTTGATGCAATTCTTGGCATGGATTGGATTTCATTATATAGAGCCAACATAAATTGTCGGGAGAGGGAAATCACACTCCATATGGAGAATCGATCCCCAATTCTTTACAAGTGTCAAGAGGAAGATGAATATCCTTTAGCTCCATCATCTCACGCATGGATATTACTGCCCTATGAGCACGCATATCTGGATCAGATGATTGACTCCAAAGAAGAAACCATCCTTGAAGAAATGCCTTTTGTGAGGGAATTCGCTAAAGTGTTTCCCAAGGAACTTCCTGGTCTTCCTCCAAGAAGAGATGTTGAGTTCTCAATTGAACTTATACCGGGGGCGCTACCAATATCCAAGAAACCATATAGAATGGCTATTATAGAGCTTGAAGAGTTGAAGAAACAACTAGAGGAGAATCTGGATAAAAGGTTTGTACACCCAAGTGCTTCACCATGGGGTGCACCAGTCCTCTTCGTCATGAAGAAGGATGGGTCAATGCGGCTTTGCATCGATTATCGTGAACGTAACAAAATCATGATAAAGAACAAGTATCCTCTCCCAAGAATATCTAACTTGTTGGATTAGATGCGTGGAACAAAATACGTCTCCAAGGTGGATTTGTGGTCGGTATATTATCAAGTAAGGGTGAAGAAGGAAGATGTCCCCAAGAATGCTTTTCATACAAGATACGGGCACTATGAATTCATATTAATTCCTTTCGGACTCACCAATGCTCCAGCAATATTCATGGACTTGATGAATAGAGTCTTTAGAGATTACCTTGAAAAATTTATGGTAGTCTTTATAGATGATATTCTAATATACTCCAAAACTAAGGAGTATCATGAGGAGCATTTAAAAACTATACTAGAGACTTTGCGCAAGGAGAAGCTCTATGAAAAGTACAACAAGTGTGAGTTCTGGTTGAAGGAGGTCTCATTCTTGGGCCATATCATCACAAGTAATGGAATATATCTGGACCCCTCCAAAACAGATGCAATTGAGGGATGGCCTAGGCCAACATTGGTAATGGATATCCGTAGCTTCTTGGGGTTAGCTGGATATTATCAACGATTTGTGAGAAATTTCTCATGATTATCCAACCCTCTTACCAAGCTAACTAGAAAGGGAGTGAAGTTTTATTTGATAGATTAATGAAAAGAAATCTTCAAGGAGTTGAAAAGGAGGCTTATCACTGCACCCATTCTCACTTTACCCACAAGTGGGGAACTGTTTGTGGTATTCAGTGATGCTTCAAAGAAGGGATTAGGTTTTATGATATTTCAGAATTATAAAGTGATATTCTATGCCTCAAGGAAGTTGAAAATCCATGAGAGAAACTATCCAACATATGATATGGAGTTGGCGGCTATGATCTTTTCCTTGAAAATCCGGCGGCATTATCTCTATGGAGAGAAATGTGAGATATATACTGACCACAAGAGTCTTAAATATATATTAACACAAAAAGAGATTAATATGCACTAGAGAAGATGGATAGAGATCATCAAGGATTATGAATGTTCAATACATTACCACCTTGGGAAAGCGAACAAGGTGGCAGATGCCCTAAGTAGAAAGGACCCAGCAATTCTATCAATGATGAGAATTGAGAAGGATCCAATCTTCTTAGACTTGATGAAGATGGACGTGGGAATCAAAAATAAGGGAACATCATAAATCCTTTCACAAATGATTTCTCAACTATCTCTTTTGGAAAGGTTAAAGGATGCTCAAAAGGATGATGTGGGAATTCAAGAAAAAGTGGATGTTATCAAAAAGGGGAAATCCTCGGAGTTTAATGTTAATGAAGAAGGAATTGTGTGGTTTGGGAAAAGACTATGTGTTCCATCAAGTCCGGAGCTGAAGAAGGAACTTTTAGATGATGCAATTAGATCAAATTTCTCTATTCACCCTGGGATCACAAAGATGTATCGAGATCTCCAAGAAAACATTTGGTGGGATAATATGAAGAAGGAGATTACCGAACAAACATCAAAGTGCCTGGTGTGTCATCAAGTGAAGGCAAAGAGGCAGAAGTCTAAGGGGATGATGCAACCATTTCCCATACCAGAATGGAAATGGGAGAACATCACCATGGTCTTTGTCACCGGACATCCAAGGAAATCCGAAGGCAACAATGCAATCTGGGTTATTGTGGATCGTCTTACAAATATTGCACACTTCATTTCTATTCGGGAGGATTTCTCATTGGATAAACTGGCACAGATCTATATCCGGGAAGTGGTAAGGTTGCATGGATTACCACTATCTATTGTGTCTGACCGAGATCTAAGATTCACCTCTATGTTTTGGAAGATTCTTCAACATGCTCTGAATACTGAACTGAACTTCAGTACGGCCTATCATCCTCAAACTAATGGCCAATCTGAGAGAACTATCCAAACAATTGAGGATATGTTGCGATCATACTCAAGGGAATTTAAAGGAGGATGGGATCAACATCTTCCTCTGGTTGAGTTCTCTTATAACAATAGTTTCCACTCGAGCATCCAAATGGAACCATATGAATCCCTATATGGGAGGAGGTGCAGAACACCAGCATGTTGGGATGAGGTCAGTGAACGTAGGCTGCTTGGACCAGAAATGGTCGAAGAAATGGTAGAGAAGGTGAAAACCATTCAGCAGCATATCAAGGAAGCCCAGAGTCGACAGAAGAGTTATGCAAATAATCCTCGACAAGACCTTGAGTTTAAAGTTGGAGACATGGTGTTTCTACGCATATCTCCGTGGAAAAAGTTCATGTGGTTTGGAAAGAAAGGGAAGTTAAGTCCATGGTACATCATCCCTTTCGAGGTTCTTGATCATGTTGGGGTTGTGGCATATCGACTAGCACTTCAACCTACTATGGCCAAAGTACATGATGTCTTTCATGTATACCTCTTAAGGAAGTACATACCAGACCCTTCACATGTACTCTCTTTCACGGTGGAACAATTGGAAGATGATCTTTCTTATGAGGAGCAACCAGTGAAGATCCTATATCGTAGAGAAACAGTTCTACGAAATAAGACAATTCCCCTCGTCAAGGTGTTGTGGAGAAACCACAAGTTTGAATAAGAGACTTGGGAATCAGAGGAAAAGATGAAGCTTAGTTACCCACATCTGATTTAGTGTGGGAAAAGGGAAATTTTGAGGGCGAAATTTCTTAAGGGGGGAATATTGTAACGACCCAATGTTTCATTAATGTAAATCCCTCTTGATCTAATTAAATGTCACTTTATGTTTATATAAAATGTTAAATTCATTGTTTTTATGTTATGAATTTTTACCATTTCTAATATAGTCGTTGAACAGTGATCACATGATTTGTAGAAATATAGGGCTTTAACAAATCAAATTTTACTTAGACAAAAGAAGCGATGGCCTCGTCCAGTATAATTGCTCCGTACGAAGCTTATTTTTTGGAGCTCAGAAAAGAGGTGGCGTATTTCGGCTTCTCCCTTGACCAAGCCCAAGCTGAGATCCATCTTGTCAAGCTCGAACATGACCTTCTACGGGAAAAGTGGAAGTTTATTAAAATTACCACTCGATCGATGCTATCCAAGCCACCCCAAGAGTCTGTCACCATCGCACACCTCACCCTTAGGTCTTATGCGGCTGTTTTAAGGGGTTATGTAAAAAATAAGTAGTACTATGTTCATGTACTTTATTTTTTTATATAATAAGGAATATAATTTCATTCATTTTTGATACATTGTAAATAGTTTTTAAAGTACAAATGGTGTTTTTAGTTATTATTTAATTAAGAAATCTATTTTATTAAATTAAGGTATTTTTGAATTAAATAAAATTTTAATAAAATAATATTATTATTATTAAATTTATTTTTATTAAATATAAATCATCTTATAATTTTATGAATGCAATTAAAATTTTATATTAAGGTTTGAAAGCCATTTCTGTCAAAATCCGTGAATTTTCGATAAATGTTGGTTTTTATTTTAAAAGTGAAAATTAAAATATTTAGAAATATTTTTAGATAATATAATTGTCATTTCTGGAATCATGATGTCGAAATTATCCAACGGTGAATTTTTCATAATTTTCTGAGATGGTCATATTTTTGGGTAAAAATTAAATACCGTTTAAATATATAATGTGTTTTATGACATCATAATGACCCAATGGTGATGTAATAAAATACAATAATCTTTATTTTCGGCCGTTATATGATTTATCATTAAAATAATGTGATTTTGGGTTTGTTTTACTTACTTTTCAAAGCATTAATGGACCCCTCAAGACTTATTCAACACCTTGCCTTTTTAAATTAATTTCCATGGGAGTGTGACTCACCTCCACATAAGCAACCTGAATATTTTAAGAAGTTCGGACTTTAGCCATATAAAATATTTTTTTCCTCTTCCATTTTCCAAAAACCATGGGCAAAAACCATGGGATGGTTTGTGGTTTGGATTAATTTAATATAAGGGGTCCCAAACCTAAATAATAATGAATTCCCACACCTTTCCTATATAAACCCCCAACCTCCCACTTCCTCCTCACTCCAAGACTTTTTAGTTCGTCCAACCTCTGCCATACTCTCTCTAGAATCCTCCCAATGTTCCCCAAGCTCCAAAGAATCCTCTCAGAAGCCTCTCTCTAGCCTTTGAAAGCACACTTCCATATAAGGGTTTTTCTTCCTTTCTCATTTTTTGTCAATTTTCTTTAAGTTGTATTGCCCTTTTAATTTCAATTATGAATGTTGGGGAATGGTTTTGCACATCCCCCATACTGCCCTCTTATTGTTTGAATGATGGGATACCCTTTTGTCTCTCATTAAATGCCTCCCATGTACACCCGTTACTATGTCGAAATTCCGAAAGGAACTTCTCTCTCTTCTTTTACATTCAAGCAAATAATTTTGTATCATGAATCTAAATTCCATTACAATTGTTGGGACATGTGTCTATATAACCTCCTTACTGTCCATTACAAGTAAATATGATGAGGAAACCATTTCTCTATCGTCAACCATTTTTTATGAATTCTTATGTCATATCGTTACGCTGCCGAAATCACACTGATTTTCTAAGCCAATGTCATTGTGTTGTGAATACCATGCCCATTTCTCCATAAAGGGTATTCACCTTTATGCACATTTACTTATTTATTGTAAAGATTCATGTATGAATTCCACATTCCTTTATCGTTGAATAAATGATTATGTTTTATGAATCCATGTTTTCTGATCCATGTGGCACACTTATGCATGAAATGAAATGTTTAATAAGGGTGCGACCTTATAGTGCTCTAATGCATTGGGTAAAGTGTAGTATCATGATATGTCACGTGAAATGAGTGTTGACTCATGCTAATTCAAGTGCAATGAGGGTTTACTCATGCTTCATTTTCAATAAGGGGTTCCTAATGCTTTATGTGCAATGAGCCTTGGCTCATGCTAATTCCATGTTTAGTGTTGTTGCAACATTTCCATGTTATGATTATCATGATTTATAATGCCTTTATGTTCATGTTTCATTTATGCTCTATTGATACTCCTATAGTCTAACATTTATTTTAATCCTCATGTTATTCCATGTGTACTCCCTTACTGGGCTTTATAGCTTACCCTTTTCTTATGCATGTCCTCAGGTTATCCCATGCAATGCTAAGTATGAAGGAATGTAGTGGTCATGAAAAGAAAGTTTTCAATAAAGATGTTGTATTTCATGTTTTAAGTTTTTATGTAATGATCGTAATCCCCAAAGACACTAAACCTCTCGATCTTCTTTGTTGTATCAAGTGATTTTTTATGTAATAAATCATGTTTAGGTTGTAATAAAAAGCAGGGTTGTCATAATGGAATTTTGTGAAAAGAAAACGATTTTTAAGAAGAAAGGATATTTTCCTCAAGAATTTTTTTCAAGTGTTTTATCAAAACCATTTTCCATTTAAAATGACATTATTCCATATCTTTATGTTTCAAGTATAATGTATCTATGATTTTCATGATTTCACTTCTCTTATGATGAAATGATATCCATTTGTTTTATATGGTTTATGTTATGATGGAATGATGTTTATGAAACCCATTTTATTCGTTGGGTTATTATTAATTCTTTAGGTTTACATTGTGGCACAAGTAAGAATGACTTCATTATGAGATGGGTGGGACCTATATATCACTCAAATTAATTGGGTAATGATTTAAATCGTAGGATATAGACATGGATGGACAGGTAAGTTAGTCCGGTTTAGTGATACATGAATGGAATGAGGAGTGAACTCAATTCAGAAAGGGACTTTGTCCACTAAGATGGTCTTGGAAGCAATGCCTTGGCTACTATGGAAATCATATCATGTGATTAATGGTTTCCATAATCATATGTTTTATTCCCATTATATTTTATCATGATTGATGTTCCTTTATGATATATGCTTTACGTACTACCAAGATTTATGTCTTTGCTCAAGATTTTGATGTTTAGACTTTATGTTCAAGCTTTTGCATTCAAATGTTTATGGATTGTTTTATGTTCTCTCTGTTTACCCTTACTGAGCATTTGAGCTCACCCTTTTTATGTTTTCTTTTCCCTAGGATATAAAGAAAGGTTTTAGGTAAGAAAACCAGAAGGGGAAGATCTTTATGGGAGATGTTGAAGATCATTCACCATGATTAGAAGATTACCTTCCGAGTTTCCAAATACACTAAACCATTAAGATACCTGAGTTTTGGGTTTTGTTATGTATTAATTATTACACAAAAGTAATGTAATGTCAATGTATGTCAAGAATTGGGTCTCTACAGTTGGTATCAGAGGAAAGGTTTAGTTAACCTTTGGAAACTAGGATGCAAAAACTTTAGTGAGATCCCAAGAGATATTTCTAAGGTATGTCTAGGGATGTCCCGAGGTTAAGTATAAGTATATGTTATAGTCCTGGAATTATGGTAACGATATTAGAATTAAACCTAAGATGTTAGATATTGAAGGAACTCCCCCTTTATTATATTTTTTTCCTAGCATGATTTTTTCCTCTCACACTGTTCTTTTTGGGTTTTAGACAATGGCTGGAACCCGAAGGAACCGTGTTGATCAATGTGATGGACAATGCAATGATTGTCCTCCCGAGAAACCAAATGTGATGGGATATGGAGTGAAAAATCTTATTTCTATACATACACAAGCTATGAATCATTTTGGATTTCCAAATGATCAGATAAGGGGACAATATTATATTGAGTCCTTCATGAGGAAATGTCCACCCTCTTTCAATGGGTCTTCTGATCCACTTGTTGCTGATCAATGGATCAGTACCATTGAAAATATATTTTCCATAATTCACTGTTTAGAACATGAAAAAGTCATTTTAGTTGTTTACCGTTTAGAAGGTGAAGCAGACCAGTGGTGGACTCTAATTAAGAATACAAGGCCCCAAGAGGAAATTGAATCCATGGAATGGGACGAGTTCATGAACTTGTTTTTCAGTAAGTACTTCCCTCGTATTCTTCGAAGAAAGATGGAAAAGGAGTTTCTTGAGATTAAGCAGAAGGATGATAAATCTATTGGTATATACGAAGCGAATTTTACAAGACGTGAAAGGTATGCATATGGCTTTATCATCCAACCTGAAAGTAAAGTTGATCGATTTTTCAGTGGCTTAAAACCAAGTCTTCGAAGGGAATTATCTATAAGAGACTTTAGAAGCTATGAAGAAATTCTGAGTTGTGCTATCAAGGTAGAAATGAAAGTTGGTGTTACATATCCATATCATGGTTTGTACAAGAAACGAAAGATGGAGTTCAAGGAGAAATCTCGGAATAATGGTGAAAAGAAGATGAATGTTTCTTTATGCTCAAATTGTGGAAAGACGCATGATGGAGATTGTCTTAAAGGGACTAGAAAATGTTAAGTGTGGAAAAGAAGGTCATCGAGTAGCTGAGTGTCGAATTAATGGAAAAAGGGTTTCTAATGATGTGAATAAAGAAAAGACTGCATAGAAAGCACCACCAACACTTCAATGCTTCAAGTGCAATGAAATGGGGCATTATGCTAATCAATGACCTAATACAAGGGTTAATGATGATCAACATGAGCAACCACTTAAGGAAAACGACAAAGGGAAGTCACATGCTGTAGAGACCCGAAGCCTGACATACATGAACCTTACATTAATTTTGTGGAATACTTAATACATAACAGAAACACACACACAAGGATCGTAATAGTTTAGTGTCTTTGGAAACTCGGAATGTAATCTTCTAATCATGGTGAAAGATCTTCAATATCTCCCATAAAGATCTTCTTTTTTTAAAAACCTAAATCCTTTATTTATATCCTGGGGAAAAGAAAACATAAAAGGGTGAGCTCAAATGCTCAGTAAGGGTAAACAAAAGAAATATCAATCACATCATATTCATAAGAACATATCCTTTGGAAATCTTAACCTGCAAAAGAGATCATAATTTCATAACATGGGATAAATCATAGTAGTGAAATGTAATCCCAATAATCATAACATAAAACATGAAACATTGTGTCATACACACATATTCATATAGAATCATTTATTATTAGTCAAGACTCATTGCCAAGACTATCTTAGTGGACAAATTCCATTTCTGAACCGATTCACCCTCGTTTCAGTCCTTTTTCACTGAACCGGTATAACCATCCGTTCCATCCATGTCTATCTCATGAGATATAAAATATTTACCCAATGCATTGGAGGGAGATATATGTCCCACCCATCTCATAATGATACCATTCTTATGTGTTCCACAAAATCATAAACCATACATCATAGCATAACCCATGTAATAAAAATGGGAATCTTAAACATCGTGACATCATAAAACAATTCATATAAGATAAAGGAATTCATAAAAATAATTACATCACAACATAATCAAATAAATGTAATAATAGGGATAGAAACAGAACCCTTTATTATCTTAGATGGAAAATAATTTTGATAAAACACTTGAACTCCATTCTTGAGAAAAATATCCTTTCTACTTCAAAAACACTTTTCCTTTCTTAACATGTCATACAATTCTAAACTAAAAGAAGTTGATTAAAAATTAACTTGAAAACTTGTAAAGTAAGTTTCTTGGAAATATTGTTTTAAAAATCCATTCATGCCGTATAAGTTAAAAAAACATTCTTCTCGTACTTTTGTCGGAAAGGTCAAAAAGTACCTCGTACAAAAAACGAAAAAAGATTCCTTTCATATCCTTTACTAAAAACTCACCGAAGGGTAAAATTGGATTTAAAAAATTTTATGTGGATGGATATAATATTACATATTGAGGAAACATGGATGTGGATGATAAAATACAACCCAGTAAATACCAAAGTATAAACAATCTCAGATAAAAATGAGATTGTGATATTTCTCTTACCTTAGGTCTGATATGCTTTGTACGTGTCAGAACCTCCTGTATAATGATTTAAATAATGTAATTGACTTATTATAGAATCATATTAATTGTTATGATATCATATATGGTTCACTTATGACTTTATATTACCCGTTCTTTTGTAAATTCCATGTTAAAGAAGCGTTTTGGGTAAAATCGTTTCATTTATCGTAGGTGTTTGGACTTGTTGTTCTTGACATTATTATTACTTATATAATGATTTAATTACTTCCAGAATATAAAACATGATTTATATATCATATATATTCAGTATATATATATATATATAAATAATAGATAGATAAATGAAATGAAACACACCGTTCATGGAGACGGTAGTCCGTACGTACGCATGAACGATGTTTTCCTTTCCTTATTGTCTTGAATGGAAGATAGTAGATGACATACATATATATATACATAAATCCATTAGATTTTACATGTCATATATTTCATTATTATTCATTATATATACTTTCTAATCCTTCATTAATGGTTAATGTGGAGAATGAATCTCATCGCGTCGTGGAGACGGTAGTCCGTACGTACGCACGAGCGATGATATCGTTCTCATGATCGTGAACTTGTGTTGAAGTGTATGTATACTATTTCAGTATCAATATCACTTTATAATAATCATATATAGTTACTCATTACACCATTATACCCATCCAATTAAGGTGGTGGTGGAAAATAGATTACACCACGGCGTGGAGACGGTATTCCGTACGTACGCACGCGCGGTGATTTCCTTTTTCCGTAGGATGGATAGAAGGTTAATTAGAGTTGTTTCATATTTATAATAACATATCATTATATAAGAAATACTGATTTTATTACTTTATCATGAAACAACTAAAGAAGAAGAAGATGAAGAAGAATGAAATTGAAAAAGATCGGTAATGGATATTACCTCTTTTTGACGCGCCTTTTCTTAACCTCCACTTAAAGAACTAAGGCTGGTCTTTGAAGAAGACCAGGACCTCTAGGATGATACTAGGGAAGTGGATAAGAGATTTTGGCAGGGTTTGGCCGAGCATGAATGCTCACATTTGTGTGAGGAGGAGAGGGAGGAGGTGCCCTTTTATAAGGGAGGAGAGGGGCACCTTAGGAAAATCTCAAAATATTATTTTATATTAAGGTAAAATTCGGTTTATAATGGTTCCAAAGGGTCTTATTTCGAATCTAAAGTGGGGATGGGTCGAAATCATCTCATACAATAGGATTTAGACAAGTTTAGGTTCCTATTTTAACCTTATCATTTAGATTTAACATTAAGTTAAATAATTTTACTTTTACCGTGTCTTCTTATGTTCTTATACTATAAGGTTAATAAACTTACTATATCAAGACAAACGAACCCCAAGTTGTTTATTATTAATATATATAACCTTATCTACGTTATTTGGCCGAACCTTAGATTTTTAGGAATTAAATAACAATTAATAATATAATATTTGTTTTAAAAACTATTTTATGTCAATTTTGAAATTATTTAGTAATTGATTTTTGTGAAAATCATAACAGAATGATAAGTTCGAACAAAGTTAATTAAATCAATACTAACATGTCATATTAACCTAGAAAATTTGTGGAATTCATAAAAAGTCTGAAATTATATTTATTTGGGTATTTATAACATCAATTATATCAATATTTCATTAATAAGATAATTACTGCATCATCGTTGTGTCATAAATAAATTAAATTATTTAATGTCTAAAAATTAAAAATAAAATACCATTATGTAGGAAATCTTTTTATATTTCTAATGAATATTTATAGTAGAATTTATCTTATGTATAACCCCATATTAAAAATTATTTACTTATTAAACTTTGATTTTAACTATTTTAACCCTTCTTTAAATAAATTAATAATAAATGTCCTAATCTAATCCAAGTGGGCCTAAATGGTCATATTTTATTCCTAAGGTTGTTTTTGGTCGAATTACACTTGTCCAATAGAATTAGGACATGTGTTAGGGTAATAGTAATATCATTTTTACCCTTAAGTACCCTATTTACTTTTAACCGTGGTAAAAAAAGTAAAAAGTTACTATTCACCAAAAAATTATTTTCATCTCATTGAACCACATTTTACTTACTGACATCAACCGTGTCTCTCGGATTTTCAAAATTCGACTCACAGAAGCGGTAAAATTAAGTTTTATGAAAAATTTAGTTTTTTAACTTCCACTTAGTGGTTTCACTATTCATCAAAAAATGAAAGTTTCCAGAAAAATACCAAAAATTAGATCTAAGCTATATTTGATATTATGAATTAAAAAATGATGTCTATTTTATCAAATTAAAAACATATCAGTTGCATTAATTAATTTAAAAATTAATTCCCGTCGTCAAAACAAATAGCGTGTTCTTAAAAGATAATAACTATCAAAAGATTGACACTTGTTTATAACTGGTTTAAATGTGAAATTACATCCAATGACCAACATTGTATTAAATTGTAAAAATATATTCTAAATATACTTTAAAACCACTCAAATTAATAATTTATCACTATTAATTATTTTGATTAAAATAGTTGTTTTTAATTATAATTTAGTAATTTTCACTATTCATCAAAATATGAAAGTTATCCGAAAAGTACCAAAATTTCACCTTAGGCTAAATTCGATACTCTGAATCCAAAAATGAAGTCCATTTTGAGAGATAAAATTTCTAAAATTTTAAAAGGTGGTTATTACTATTCATAACGGCTAGTTTTAATAATATTTTAATAGCATATCGTTGTTTAGTAAAACTCGGTATTGCGTACGACGCAAGTTATTGAGGAAGGCCGCGATTGCGTGTAATGCAAGGAAAGTCAAGGATGTGTGTTGTGAAAGCTCCTTTTGGTGTAGCGTACAACACAAGACATTAATGAAATTAAAAAGATTATTTTTTTATAAAATCTCAGGCTGTTACATTCTACCCCCCTTAAAATGAATTTCGCCCTCGAAATTTGTCGGGGTTATAAATGGTTTACTATTAGAAAGTTTCTTTGATAGAAACCCACATCGTAAAAAGGAATACCAAAACCAATCTTTAAAAAAAAATTATGAAACGTAACGGTTACCCAAATAAAATAATCACTGGGTTTCCACATAGATGAAAATATGGATATGGAAGAGAAATATAACCATCATGTTCTGATGGAGAGTGGTAGAGAACATGGCTATGGAAAAGCCAGCAATCACAAAGCCATAAATTTGTGACGATCTAAGGTACCATATTATTCATCATATATAAGAGCACTAGGACAACATTTTTGGTTTTCAAGATTGTTTCCCTAAAGCTGATGAAATTGGAATTAGAAGAAATACTTTCGTGATTTCAGTATAGTCTCACCGTTGGTCATTCTTTGGACAATTTCCACTTCATCTATTAAAGAAATTAAGTTGAATTTGTCATTCATGATGTGTTAGCAGATCATGTGATAGAATGATGGGTCATTCCATCTGTCTCAAACAAAAGGTTAGAAATGTTATCAAAAAATACATAAGTCCATCTATAGTGAGATTAATGATATATGGTTCCTAAAATGGACTTATACTTCATATATCATACCGCTTAATAAAATAAAACAAGTTTATACTAACCAGGGACTTCCTGTAGGCCAGTGGTAGGCGATAAAGGTCAGTCGTACTTCGGTTGTGGGTTCGATTCCCATAGCCTTGTCTAACGGGATGGGCTGTCGCCCTTCCTGCAGGTTGTCCTTTTTCTAAAACTATATTACTATAACATCCCATCAATAATATCGAAAAACAAACAATACTAACTTATGTCCAACATAATCCATTCCAATCTTTAGGCTTATCCATAATACTGCAGTCCACTCTCAGAGATTTAATACCATCGTTTATCCCCATATATCATAAGATATATCTTGTTGGTCACATTCCAAACATTCAAAGGCCTTAATCATGTACTCTCTTGAATACCCATTGAACCTTAGTGAAAACATGAATGCAGTTAAAAGTTAACTCTTTCATCATACCAAAATCCTCAAAATTCTATATACACAAACCATGATATCACTAAGTCTTTATATCAATCATGAGCTCATGAATACTGTCAAACATTTCATTTTCACCTAATCCCTTCATTATGAACATATCATCTACTTTCCGAAATATTTGAATCACTTTTCATGGTTACTGGTTCCTTAAAAATATTGAAAACTACAGTAGACCAATACATAAATATTCCAATACACCATAAAAGTACATCAACAACATTATTCTTGAATACCAATACATAAACACTTCTGTCCATCCACTTCAATGATGGTCCTGGAATAAGTCCTTCCTTGATTTAGAAGTAACTTTTTAGGTCAGGGCATTGAGTTGGGTAATGACCATGTTCGCCACAAATAGTACATTGAACTCCATAATAGTCTGTCACTCTATGACCCTTTTCTCCACACAGATAACATCGGTCCCCCTATTTGAGGTAATCCTCAAGGTTCTTCTTCCCTTCTTTAGAAATCTCAATCTTCCTTTCTTTATGCTCCTCAATATGCGAACATGCATAATAGTTTATCTTCCTCTTCTTTGATGAATTAGGCATACCACTAAATTTTACCTTGTTAATCATATATTGCGATGACTGATTCGGCATAATCACAACATCTTTCTCTCTAGGCATTACACAATTTTGTTGCTCGTAGTCACCAATTTTTCCATTGGATTCAAGGTTAACTGAATTCCTTCCGACTCCCTCCATTAACTAAAACACAAAAACAATTCTGTGAGAGGAAAAATCATGCTAGAGAAAACAACATAGTAAAGGGGGAGTACCCTCAATATCTAACATCTTAGGTTAAATTATAATATCCTTAGCGCAATTCTAGGACTATAACCTATACGTATAATTAACCTTATAGACATCCCTAGACATACCTTAGAAATATCTCCATGGATCTCAATAATGTTTTCGTATCCTAGTTTCCAAAGGTTGACTAAACCTTTCCTCTGATACCAACTGTAGAGACCCGAAGCCTGATGTACATGAACCTTACATTACTTTTGCGGAATACTTAATACATAACAGAAACACACACACAAGGACCGTAATATTTTAGTGTCTTTGGAAACTCGGAATGTAATCTTCTAATCGTGGTGAAAGATCTTCAATATATCCCATAAAGATCTTCTTTTTTTAAAACCTAAATCTTTTCTTTATATCCCGGAAAAAGAAAACATAAAAGGGTGAGCTAAAATTCTCATTAAGGGTAAACAAAAGAAATATCAATCACATCATATTCATAAGAACATATCTTTTGGAAATCTTAACCTGCAAAAGAGATCATAATTTCATAACATTGGATAAATCATAGTAGTGAAATGTAATCCCAATAATAATAACTTAAAACATGAAACATTTTGTCATACACACATAATCATAGACAATCATTTCTTATTAGTCAAGACTCATTGACAAGACTATCTTAGTGGACAAAGTCCATTTCTGAACCGAGTCACCCTCGTTTCAGTCCTGTTTCACTGAACCGGTATAACCTACCATTCCATCCATGTCTATCTCATGAGATATAAAATCTTTAACCAATGAATTGGAGGTAGATATAGGTCCCACCCATCTCATATTTATACCATTCTTATGTGTGCCACAAAATCATAAACCATACATCATAGTATAACCCATGTAATAAAAATGGGAATCTTAAACATCGTGTCATCATAAAACAATTTATATAAGATAAAGGAATTCATAAAAATAATTCCATCACAACATTATCAAATAAATGTAATAATAGGGATTTAAACAGAACCCTTTATTATCTTAGATGGAAAATAATTTTGATAAAACACTTGAACTCCATTCTTGAGAAAAATATCCTTTCTACTTCAAAAACACTTTTCCTTTCTTAACATGTCATAAAATTCTAAAATAAAAGAAGTTGATTAAAAATAAAATTGAAAAATATTAAAGGAAGCTTCTTGGAAATATTTTTTTAAAAATCCATTCATGCCGTATAAGTTAAAAAAACATTCTTCTCGTACTTTTGTCGGAAAAGTCAAAAAGTACCTCGTACAAAAAACGAAAAAAGATTCCTTTCATATCCTTTACTAAAAACTCACCGAAGGGTAAAATTGGATTTAAACAATTTTAGGTCAATGGAAATAATATTACATATTGAGGAAACATGGATGTGGATGATAAAATACACCCTAGTAAATACCAAAGTATAAACAATCTCAGAAAAAAATGAGATTGTGATATTTTCCTTACCTTAGGTCCAATATGCTTTGTACGTGTCCGAACCTCTTGTATAATGATTTAAATAATGTCATTGACATATTATAGAATCATATTCATTGTTATAATATCATATATCGTTCAGTTATGACTTTATATTACCCGTTCTTTTGTAAATTCCATGTTAAAGAAGCATTTTGGGTAAAATTGTTTCATTTATCGTAGGTGTTTGAACTTGTTGTTCTTGACATTATTATTACTTATATCATGATTTAATTACCTCCAGAATATAAAACATGATTTATATATCATATATATTCAGTATATATATATATATATAATAGATAGATAAATTAAATGAAACACACTGTTCATGGAGACGGTAGTCCGTACGTACGCATGAACGATGTTTTCCTTTCCTTATTGTCTTGAATGGAAGTAAGTAGAAGACATACATATATATATAAATAAATCCAGTAGATTTAACATGTCATATATTTCATTATTATTCATTATATATACTTTATAATCATTCATGAATGGTTAATGTGGAGAATGAATCTCATCGCGTCGTGGAGACGGTAGTCCGTACGTATGTACGAGCGATGATATCGTTCTCATGATCGTGAACTTGTGTTGAAGTGTATGTATACTATTTCTGTATCAATATCACTTTATAATAATCAAATATAGTTACTCATTACACCATTATACCCATCCAATTAAGGTGGTGGCGGAAAATAGATTACACCACGGCGTGGAGACGGTATTACGTACGTACGCACGCGCGGTGATTTCCTTTTTCCGTAGGATGGATAGAGGTTAATTAGAGTTGTTTCATATTTATAATAACATATCAGTATATAAGAAATACTGATGTTATTACTATATCATGAAATAACTAAATAAGAAGAATATGAAGAAGAATGAAATTGAAAAAGATCGGTAATGGATATTACCTCTTTTTGACGCGCCTTTTCTTAACCTCCACTTAATGAACTAAGGATGGTCTTTGAAAAAGACCAGGACCTCTAGGATGATACTAGGGAAGTGGAGAAGATATTTTTTCAGGGTTTGTCCGAGCTTGAATGCTCAAATTGGTGTGAGGAGGAGAAGGAGGAGGTGCCCTTTTATAAGGGAGGGGAGGGGCACCTTAGGAAAATCTCAAAATATTATTTTATATTAAGGTAAAATTCGGTTTATAATGGTTCCAAAGGGTCTTATTTCGAAGATAAATTTGGGATGGTTCGAAATCCTCTCATCCAATAGGATTTAGACAAGTTTATGTTCCTATTTTAACCTTATCATTTAGATTTAACATTAAGTTAAATAATTTTACTTTTACCGTGTCTTCTTATGTTCTTATACTATAAGGTTAATAAACTTACTATATCAAGCCAAAAAAACCCCAAGTTGTTTATTATTAATATATATAACCTTATCTAAGTCATTTGGCCGAACCTTAGATTTTTAGGAATAAAATAACAATTAATAATATAATATTTGTTTTAAAAACTATTTTATGTCAATTTTGACATTATTTAGTAATTGATTTTTGTGAAAATCATAACAGAATGGTAAGTTAGAAAAAAGTTAATTAAATCAATACTAACATGTCATATTAACCTAGAATATTAGTGGAATTCATAAAAAGTCTCAAATTATATTTATTTGGGTATTTATAACATCAATTATGTCAATATTTCATTAATAAGATAATTAATGCATCATCGTTGTGTCATAAATAAATTAAATTATTTAATGTATAAAAATTACAAATAAAATACCATTATGTAGGAAATATTTTTAGCTTTCTAATGAATATTTACAGTAGAATTTATCTTATGTATAACCCCATATTAAAAATGATTTACTTATTAAACTTCGATTTTAACTATTTTAACCCTTCTTTAAATAAATTAATAATAAATGTCCTAATCTAATCCAAGTGGGCCTAAATGGTCATATTGTATTCCTAAGGTTCTTTTTGGTCGAATTACACTTGTCCAATAGAATTAGGACATGTGTTAGGGTAATAATAATATCATTTTTACCCTTAATTACCCTATTTACTTTTAACCGTGGTAAAAAAAGTAAAAAGTTACTATTCACCAAAAAGTTATTTTCAACTCATTGAACCACATTTTACTTACTGACATCAACCGTGTCTCTCGGATTTTCGAAATTCCACTCACAGAAGTGGTAAAATTAAGTTTTATGAAAAATTCAGTTTTTTAAATACCACTTAGTGGTTTCACGATTCATCAAAAAATGTAAGTTTCCAGAAAAATACCAAAAATTAGATCTAAGCTATATTTGATATTATGAATTCAAAAAGTATTTCTATTTTATCAAATTAAAAAAATATTAGTTGCATTAATTAATTTAAAAATTAATTCCCATCATCAAAACAAATAGCGTGTTCTTAAGAGATAATAACTATCAAAAGATTGACACTTGTTTATAACTGGTTTAAATGTGAAATTACATCCAATGACCAACATTATATTAAATTGTAAAAATATATTCTAAATATACTTTAAAACCACTCAAATTAATAATTTATCACTATTAATTATTTCGATTAAAAAAGTTGTTTTTAATTATAATTTAGTAATTTTCACTATTCATCAGAATATGAAAGTTATCCGAAAAGTACCAAAATTTCACCTTAGGCTAAATTCGATACTCCAAATCCAAAAATGAAGTCCATTTTGAGAGATAAAATTTATAAAATTTTAAAAGGTGTATATTACTATTCATAACGGCTAGTTTTAATAATATTTTAATAGCACATCGTTGTTTAGTGAAACTCGGTATTGCGTACGACACAAGTTATTGAGGAAGGCCGTGATTGCGTGTAATGCAAGGCAAGTCAAGGATGTGTGTTGTGAAAGCTCCTTTTGGTGTAGCATACAACACAAGAAATTAATGAAATTAAAAACAATATTTTTTTATAAAATCTCGGGCTGTTACACATGCGATCACTATTGGCGATGTTGAATATGAAAACGATGTGGTGGAATGATTAAGTGTTTATGTAATGGGATTCCAAAATAACATTGTATATAGTATCATGGAATATTGGAATATTTATGTATTGGTCCATTGTGGTTTTCAATAATTTTATGGTACCGGTAACCATGGAAAGTGATTGAGATATTTTTGGAAAGAAGTTGATATTCTTATAATGAAGGGATAAGGAGAAAATGAAATGTTTGACTGTATTCATGAGCTCATAACTGATATAAGGAAAAAGTTATATCATGGATTGAGTATATAGAATTTTTGGATTTTTTTATGTGGAAAGAATTAACTTTTGACAGCATTCATGTTTTCACTAAGATTCAATGGGTATTCATTTTTCAAGATAATACACGATTAAGGTATTCACATGTTTGGAATGTGACCAACAAGATATATCTTATATGGGGGATAAATGGTGGTATTCATGTACTTGTAATGTCACATCTCATGTAATCATTTTCATTACACTATGAGATTAGATAGAAGTATTTTTGATAAGTTTAATGGTTGGAATGGATTAAGTTAGATATCAAAAAGTATTGTTTAAGGATAGAACATTTGATATGTTATAATAGTATAGTTATAGAAAAAGGACAACCTGCAGGACGGGTGATAACCCATCGCGTCGGACAAGGTTGTGGGAATCGAACCAACAACTAAAGTGCGACAGGCCTTTATCGCCTACCACTGGCCTACAGGAAGTCCCTGTTTATTAGAAACCAGTTTTATTATATTAAGCAGTATGATATATGATGTGCAAGTCCATTTTAGGAACCATATATGATTAATCTCACTATAGATGGACTTATGTATTTTTGATAACTTTTTCTAACCTTTTGTTTGAGACAGATGGAATGACCCATCATTCTATCACATGATGTGTAACACTTCACGAAGGACAAATTCAACTTCATTTCTTTGAGAGATGAAGTGGAAATTGTCCAAGGAAACAACCAACGGTGACACTGTACCAAAATCGAGAAAGTATTTATTCTAATTCCAATTTCAACATCTTTAGGGAAATGATCTTGAAAACCAAAAATGTTATCCTAGTTCCCTTATATCTGATGAATCAGATGGTACCTTAGATTATCACAAATATATGGCGTTGTGATTGTTGGATTTTTCATATCCATGTTCTCAACCACTCTCCATCAAAACATGATGGTTAAATTTCTCTTCCATATCCATATTTTCACCTGTGTTCTACTATGTGGAATCCCAGTGATTAGTTAATTTGGGTAACTGTTACGTTTCATAATTTAGTTTTTAAAGTCCATTTTTGTTATTTCTTTTTATGATGTGTGTTTCTATTAAAGAAACTTTTGAGTAGTAAACCATTTATAACCCCGAAAAATTTTGAGGGAAAAATTCACATTAAGTGGAGTAGAATGTAACACTCTGAGATTTTATGAAAAATATTCTTTTTAATTTTATTGATGTCTGGTTTTTTACGCTACACCAAAAGGATCTTGTACTACATGCATCCCTGACTTGGCTTGCATTACATGCAATCGCGACCTTCCACGATAGTGTGTGTTGTACGCAATGCAGAGATTTACTAAACAACGATATGATATATAAACTAGCCGTTATGAATAGAAATACCCATTTTTTAATATTTTATAAATTTTATTTTTCAAAAATTAATTCATTTTTGGATTCGAAATATCAAAATTAGCATAGGGTGAATTTTTGGTAATTTTATGAAAACTTTCAATTTTTGATGAATAGTGAAAACACTAGGATACAATTTAAAAACCGACTTTTTATTTAAATAATTATTTATTTCATTTAAATTAATTTTAGGTCAAAATTGATACATAATTCCTCTATATGTTCAATGTAATTTATTGGAGTCATTTTATAATGATTTCCGATATATAAAAAGATTATTAAACTTTTCACCGTCTTTTACCTACCTCGTAGGAGCTTTTTGCAAACTTACATAAATATTAATTTTACCACTTCTGTGAGTGGAATTTCGAAAATCCGAGAGACATGTTTAATATCGAGGACTAAAATGTGGTTTAATGAGATGAAATTAATTTTTGTTGAATAGTAAGTTTTTACTTTTATTTACCACGGTTAAAAGTAAATAGGGTAATTAAGGGTAAAAATGATATTATTATTACCCTAAAACATGTCCTAATTCTATTGGATAAGTGTAATTAGACAAAAAACAACCTTAGGAATAACATATGACCATTTATTTCCACTTGGATTAGATTAGGACATTTATTATTAATTTATTTAAAGAAGGGTTAAAATAGTTAAAATCAATGTTTAATAACGAAAACATTTTTAATATTGGGTAATACATAAGATAAATTCTACTATAAATATTCATTAGAAAGATAAAATTATTTCCTAAATAATAGTAATTTAGTTATAATTTTTAGACATTACATAAATTAACTTATTTATGACACAATGATGATGGAGTAATTACCTTACTAATGAAATATTAAAATAATTGATATTATAAATATCCAAATAAATTTTATTTGAGACTTTTTATGAATTCCAATTATTTTATTAGTTAATATAACAAGTTTTTATTGATTTAATTAAATTTATATGAACTAATCATGTTGTTATGAGTTTCACAAAAATCAATTACCAAATAGTGTCAAAATTGACATAAAATAGTTTTCTAAACAAATATTATATTATTAATTGTTATTTTATTCCTAAATAAATAAGTTTCTTCCAAATGACTTAGATAAAGATATATATGTTAATAAAGAACCACTTGGACTTCTTTTGGTTTTTTATAGTAAGTTTATTTACCATATAGTGTAAGAAAACAAGAAGACACGGTAAAAGTTAAATTATTTAACTTTGAGTTAAATCTAAATGATAAGGTTAAAATTGTAACCTAAACTTGTCTAAAATCTATTGTTTGAAAGTATTTACACCCATCCCCACATTATCTTCTAAATAAATAAATTTTGAGCTATTAGAAACCGAATATGACTTTATTATAAAATAATATTTTAAGTGTTTCCAAAGGTGCCCCTCTACTCCCTTATAAAAAGGGAACCCCTTCCCTCTTCTCTTCACACCCTTTTGAGCCTTGAAGCTCGTCCAACACCTGCCCATTTATCTTATCCACTTCCCAATAAACATTCTTTAGGTTCTGGTCATCTCAAAAGAACAACTCTACTTCCATAAGAGGAGGCTTAAAGAGGTGCGTCGAAGAAGAGGTAATCTCTTCTTCCGATTATCTCAAGTTTATTTCTTCTTCTACATCTTCTTCTTTAGTTGTATTATTCTAAAGTAATAACATAAGTATTAATTATATATTGATATGTTTTTATAAATATAAAACAACCCTATTTCACCTTCTATCCATCCTACAGAAAATGAAATCACAGCGCGTGCGTACTTACGGAATACCGTCTCCACACCGTGGTGTAATCTGTTTTCGACCACCACATAACATGGATGGGTATAATGGTGTAAATAAATAACTATATATGATTATTGTAAAGTGATATTTATTATGAAATATTATACATAAACTTCAATACAATTCCACGATCATGGGAATGGTATCATCGCTCGTGTGTACGTATGGACTAACGTCTCTACGACGCGATGAGATTCATTCTACATGTTAACCATTCATTAATGATTATAAAGTATATATAATGAATAATAATGATATATATGACATAATAATGATACTGGATTTATGTATATATATGTATTACATCTACTTATTTCCATTCAATTCAATAGGGAAACGAAAATAGCGTTCATGCGTACGTACGACCAACCGTCTCCATGAACGGTGTATTTCATTCGATTTATCGATCTATCATATATATATGTATATGATGAATATATATTGTATATAAATCATGTTTTACATTCTGTAATTAATTAAATCAATATATAAGTAATAATATCAAGAACAACAAGTCGAAACACGTACAATAAATGAAACGATTTTACCCAAATCGATGCTTTTACATCGAATTTACAAAAGAATGGGTAATTTAAAGTCATAAGTAAGAAATATATGATATCATAACAATGAATATTATTCTGTAATAAGTCATTGACATTATTTAAATAATTATATAGGAGGCTCAGATACGTACTAAACATATCAAACATAAGGCAAGGGATAATTTTTCAATCTCTTTTTTATCCGAGATTGCATATACAAAAGTTTTTACTGGGGTTATATTTTTCATCCATGCCCATAAAAGGATTTTCGTAAAATGATTAATATTCTTACATGTAATTTTAATGTCATATTTACCCCTCTTTTACTTTTACTTTGTGTTACGGAATGAATCTTTCTTTTGTTTACCATACGGGGAACTTTTTGACTTTTCCGGCAAAAGTACAAGGAGAATGTTTTTTTAAACTTATACAGCATGAATAGATTTTTGTGGTTTCATAAATCCTTATTTTAAAGAATCATAATCTACATTATTTAATGACTATTCTCAACAAAATCCCTTTCTTTTAAAATTTCATTGCATTTTGTGAAAAGAAAAAGATTTTTAAGAAGAAAGAATATTTTCCTCAAGAATTATTTTCAATTGTTTTATCAAAACCATTATCCATTTTAGATGACATTATTCCATATTTTTATGTTTCAAGTATAATGTCTCTATGATTTACATTATTTCAATTATCTTATGATAAAATGATATCCATTTGTTTTATATGGATTATGTTATGATGGAATGATGTTTATGAAACCCATTTTCTTCGTTGGGTTATTATTAATGATTTATGTTTATGTTGTGGCACACGTAAGAATGATTTCATTATGACATTGGTGGGACCTATATATCCCTCCAATGCATTGGGTAATGATTTATATCTCATGAGATAGACATGGCTGGAACGGTAGGTTATTCCGGTTCAGTGATACAGGACTGAAACAAGGAGTGAACTCGATTCAGAAAGGGACTTTGTCCACTAAGATGGTCTTGGCAGCAATGCCTTGGTTACTATGGAAATCATATCATGTGCTTAATGGTTTCCACAATCAAATTTTTTATTCCCATGCTATTTTATCATGATTGATGTTCCTTTATGATATATTCCTTATGTACTTCCAAGATTTATGTCTTTGCTCAAGATTTTGATGTTTAGATTTTATGTTCAAGCTTTTGCATTCAAATGTTTATGGATTGTTTTATAGTCTCTATGATTACCCTTACTGAGCATTTGAGATCACCCTTTTCATGTTTTCTTTTCCCCAGGATATAAAGAAAGGTTTTGGGTAAGAAAACCAAAAGGGGAATATCTTTATGGGAGATATTGAATATCTTTCACCATGATTAGAAGATTACGTTCCGAGTTTCCAAAGACACTAACTATTCTGATCCTTGACTTTTGGTTTTTGTTGTGTATTAAGTATTCTGAAAAAGTAATGTAATGTCCATGTTTGTAAATATTTGGGTCTCTATAGTTTTGGTTACGTGGTGTGTGAAAGTGGGGTGAATCTTGAGTTGTTACCAATAGGATGGGCAGCGAGGCTGTGGTAAATGATATTAAAGGGGAAATGATGTGGTACGAGCCTGGTTTTGTGATACAGTTGTGGAGATGTGGTTATAGAGGCAGCAGGGCATTAGTAATGGGTTATGATATTAAAATAAATTGTAATGTTGATAAATGAACTGTGGGGAATGATAATGAATTAAATGCGGGAACAATCAATGGGGATTGATTGATGATAAAAAATACTGGTTTTGTGTTTTGTCTAACTTGATTTGTGGGTGGATGGGTTTTGTTCTACGAAATTCTTGACCTGGTTTGATTGTTTCCCAGTAGTTAAGGAACAAATAAACTAATTCTATTGGAATATAAAAACCTAAATGGGGTTGGGATTTTTGTTGTATGCATGCTTTGTAGTATTAGTGTCGAGGCAAGTTCTCAGTTCCTCTGTTTAGTAGTCATAGTTTGGGATGTGTGTTTTGCATACATATATACTTGTATCTTTGTGTTTTGTTTCACCCCACCCATGTTGAGCACATTGTGCCAAACAATCCCATTTTATGGGAGAGGGTTTTTTCCCCTTAGTTAATATCTCCTTCCTACTCTTTCTTCCATAGTCTGTAATGGCTTGAGGCGACCTTACACCCAAGACTCTTCGGGTAGGTTTCGATTGGGGTGGTTTTAGCACAAGACTCTTCGGGCAGCTTCACTATTCCCAAGAATCTTCGGGATGAGGCCCAGGTGTGTTCGTGTGGGGATGAGATTGTGGTTTGTGAGGCCCAAGTGTGTGGGGGCGGGATATGTGGTTGTGAGGCCTAGGTGTGTGCAGGTGGGATATGTGGTTCTTGATGCCCAGGTGTGTGTGGGCGGGAAGAGTGTGGTTGCGTCAAGGCGTTCGTCATTAGGAAGAGAAGTTAACTAATGGGAAAAGGTGTGGGGTACCCAATACTCTTGATCTTATATACTACTACCTGTTGTTTTTTGTTTTTTGTGAGCGTGGCTGGTGAGGTTGGGTGGATAGAATTCCTTTCTAGGTTTTGGTTCTACTGTTGTTCTCAAGGGACATTAGGATGTCTCCCCACCTGTGCATGAGAGATTTAGGTTTCCCTACTGAATATACTTGTATGATCACCATATGTTTACTTTCAGGTTTCATGGAGGACTACCAGGGCCATGTGGGACCCTACTATTCGGGACAGTTGGAGTTGTTGCAGTTGTTGTACTCTCGTTTTTTTGGTATTGTTCTATTGAGTTTTCCTGTACTTATACTTTGTTACATAATTGTTTAAACATGCATGTGGGATTGGTTTGGGTTTAATTCCATTTACATGTTCTTTTTCTTTTGGTGTTTGACTCGTCCTATTTCCCGATATTAAATAATAAAATGGGTAATGCCTCCCATATTTTTGAAAACTCATACCCTTTGTGCTAGTTGGAACTCCGGGGCTTACTAGAGGCAGGACTCGGGGGGGCATTATCTCTCTTTCACCATTTCCATCTCAGGATAGGCATCTTTGGTGGGAGGTGGTTGTGATAGTAATCCACACATTTGAAAAAACACAAAATTCAACCTAAAATTTATGAGATATATGGATTAAACCCCCCCCCCCATTATTTGGTAAAACCTCGTCGTACCAAAACAGTTTAGTGGATTATAGATGAACTGTACCATAGAGGGGTTCGGGATAGAGGGAATGTCAGAGAAGTTAATTTATTTTAATGGTGATGTAAAAAAAATTAAGAGACGTAGGAAAAATCACGAAATCCCTTTCCAGGAGGACTCACGCAATGCTTGGAGGAAGATGTGGATGCATTCCAAGCATGGAGGTAAGAGGAGAAAAATAGTTGGATGAAATAAAAGATAAAATGAAAAACTAAAAAATAAAATATAAAGGAATGGGAAATTTGAAAAGGAAGAGAAAAAATAAAAAAAGAAAGGATAGATAGGGAAATCCCATTTTTTTACCAAAAAATAAGTGCACATATCAAAGTCACTTTATTTAAATAACTGTGTCCAAACTATGATTTTTCTTTCTATTCAGAACCTACAACATATCGAACATGCATGAAATCAGAAACACATAGATTCCGATAAACCATGTGGCACAATATTCTTTTACCCATTTTTGGTTCTCTCATATTCACACGAGCACCGAACACCATTGGGATCTTATTAACATAATAAAAACCAGTTTAAGGGGATTTTTATGTATTTAATATAAAATTTATAATATTTTATACCTTTCAAAAAATAATATACTAAACGAAAAAGGTATAATATTATTGGTAGATTGTAGGATTCATTTTTTCATAAAAATTAGAGTTACAGTGATCAAAATTTATAAGATGAGTTTTTACTCTATTAATAATAAATTAAGACTTTCATAGTGATTCAAGATGATCCTTGTATCCATTTCATGAAAATTTATTTAAATATTTTCCAGATCACATCATATATTTTTGGAAGAATTTTTGAAAAATATTATATTGTAAAATATCTAATTATTGTAATCCATTTTGTGGTTTTATTGGATCGTATTTTTGTGTATGATATAACATATTTGGAATAAATTAGTATTTTTTTGAGTGGTGAATCTTGTACATCAATATATATTTTATTGATAGTGAGAATGTTGAAATGAAATCATTGAAATTATGGAATATCATATAAATCATTTGATGCTAAAGAAGAAATTTGGGAGATACGTTTTTTAGATTTCATCCTAACTAATAATGATGGTTTATTAGTCAATAATCATAAAGTATTATAATTCAGTAATTTATAGACCTTATTAGTGAATACATGATGTAGGACTACATTATATTTGTGGCTATTTATTAAACATGTTTTTGAAAGGTTTATTAATATTATATAGAGTATTGGATAGAAATAAAAAAATCAAATACTATGAAATACATAATGTTTTTTGCCAAGATGTTTACAATATTATACATATGATATAACATTCGATGATAATTAGAAAAATCCTTTCCAAATAGTTTTATATAAGTAATCCAAAGGGTGTGTTGGATGAAATTTCATATGTTGATACATATAATGTGAGATAATGAGAAATTATTGTAGGTATATGAGATATTAGTGAATGTTGGATGATATTATAAATATTAAATAATGATATATCATGATATCATAATGTTATCCTATTTGTGGGTTGTAGTAGAGTAAACAATGTCATGGTTATGGTGACGATAACATGGTTTCATTTATAATATCACATTAATAATATGATAATATATATTAATTGATTGTTTTTTGTATTGTTAGCTATCAGGACTTTTTAATAAATAATTTAATGTTTTTTATGATATTAAAACATTAAAAATAACTATATAAATGGTAAAAAATGATTGGATAACTATATATGATTTTACAAAATTACTAAATTTTATTAATATTTTTGAAATATTTAAGTATTTTATATAATAATTTTAAGTTATTATGAGTATATGGATGTATCTTGGAGTTAAATTTATAAATGTTAACTTAATTTATAATTGTTTTATGAGAATTGTATGAGTTTTTAGTTTAAAAAAAGTCAATTCTTTCGTCTTTTCATGTCCTCACATTTGTGGTTCTAGAAGACTTTGATAATGATAGAAACATTTCCCAAATATTGTGAGATTCATAAAACCCATGTATTTTCCATAATGTATGGATACATTTTCCTCCTAGGAATGTTTATGGATCTTATCTAGATAATCATCAATAGAACTAAATCTTAAGACAAAAGTGGAATGATTTTTTATGTTATATTTAACTAAATTCAGTGGTCAAATCATATAGAACAATGTTTTTGGAAATTTGTTTCTACTATGTTTAAATAGTGGGTTTCCCTATTAAATATATGGAATTGAACAACCTTAGATTGTATTTAAAAATTCTAATACGTAGTGTGAATTTTTTTAGAAATAAAAATAATTTTTCAAAAAAAACCATGGATTATTTAATAGATGGTTTTTGAATAAAATGTTTATTAATTAATAATACAACATATTAGACACTATAATGAAACAATTTCATATAAAATTATTAAATAATGAAAATAAATAATATATGTGACTAGTTTTCATATTTATTAAGTTTCAATGAAGTTGTTAATAATATATTATGAACATTTTTATATTAGTTTCTCACAATTTTTTCTATAGTTCTTATAGTTTTTATAATTAAAATTATGTCCTAATAATAGTTTTCAAGAAATACCAAAAAAAGTATAAATACATTTTTTTAAATGCTAAAAACCTAATTTTTTTTAAATTAAAAATTTATTAACTAAATAAAACAAAACAACATTAAATAATGAGGTAAAAAATATAATAAATCAATACTATTTATTTAATTATGAGAGTGGATGAAGTTATATGAATAAAACAAATTCCACCTCACTCAATATTACTAATTTCATAAACATAATATTTATTTTTCTTTAAATTTATTTCCTCTAAATGATAATAATTCCTCCATTATATAGTTTATATTTATATGGATAATAAATGATTACAATAGTTTAATTTAATTGTTGGACTATAAGTGTGATTATGTAACCAACAATTTTCATTAATGTATCAATGGAATAAATAGAGACGTTAATGATTGATGAATGAAATAATTTTTTTTGAAACATTAAATAATGATTATCAAATGAATACATCCATTAATTAGTAGAAGTTATGTCGATGAATATTTTAATAATAATATATTAAGTTTTACAATAAATATCTCATTAAGGATGCTAAATTGGCCAAGTTAAATTATATGGGGATGTTTGATCATTTCGGGCATGAAGGGTCATCTCATAAATGAATTGGAGAATAACAAAAAGAAGGATTATTTATGAGAATCAAAAATATATTTTATTTTCAATATCAACTCCAATATATTATAATATTGTTTCTATGAAATATCCATGAAATTAGAGATTAAAATTAATTTTAAAAAAATTTTATGGTAAAGAATGATTGATAAAATTTCTAATAAATTAACAAAAATAATTCCAAAATCCCAAATATAATATACTAAAAATATATACTATTTAGTTAACATAATTAAATATAAATAATTAATTATACTAAATTTGATATTATTATAAATTTAATGAAGAAATTATATAATTTTAAAGTTATATTACATAATTTAACTACAAATAATATAAAAAATATATTAAATTATTTATTAAAATTTGTCACATTATAATGTAATGAAAAAATATAATTATAAAAGGCTAAGGTGGGG
Organism: Viscum album; assembly: GCA_963277665.1. Classification (NCBI taxonomy): domain Eukaryota; kingdom Viridiplantae; phylum Streptophyta; class Magnoliopsida; order Santalales; family Viscaceae; genus Viscum; species Viscum album. Next base: position 618,489,578 of record OY728167.1, on the reverse strand, counting down.
GAATATAAAGTGGAATGAAAATATAAAGATGACAACAAAATACCCATGAAGACTCCAAGACAAGACCATCTTGTGTACCTTCAAATAGATGCCCAATAGAATATTCTGATAGAGTCATAATAATAATAATAATAATAATACATCAATCAATAAAATTATAAAGCCATAGTAATCTAATTTTATTTAAAATTGACATTTTTCCCATTAATTTTATTGAACATAAATAAAAAAATTATTCACGCAAAATTTATACACAAATAAAATGTTATATTGAAAAGGATATTAAACAAATGACACCATATACAAGTGCGAAAAAATAATAATATTAATTTTCTTTATTTATATATGTTCAATTACTAAAACACATATAAGATATGAAAGAATAAAAAACAAAAAACCAAAATCCACATTTAAATACCCGAAAAACAAAAAAAACAATGATCAATAATAAATTAAAATATTAATATCTAATTTAAATATTTAAATTATAGTCACATAAAATATTCCAAAACAATGAAAAAATTCTCCATTTGAATGAGTTATCATTAAATTCATAAAATTTAAGTTATTAAATTAGAACACTATAATAATGTAATATAGTATCACAATCATACATCGTATATATATTATAAGTAAATTAAAGATATTTATTTTATAAAAACATCATATTCATAACATGTTTTTATAAAAATATAGAAAAAATGTTTTTATTGAATACTATTTATGTATTAAATTCATATATTGAATAATTAATTAACTCAAGTATAAATATTTAATAAAGTTTATAAAATAAAAAATTAATTTTTCTTAATAAAATATTAAATAAAACAAAAATGATGTATTATAAAAATACCCCATAATGATGATCCATAAATAACTTGAAAAACATACCGATTACATAAATTTTACCAATTGGTATAAGATTGATTCTACTATCGAAGTAACTTTTCTCATAAATGTAATGGAATTTTTACATAGAACACTACATGTATTTTTAGAAAAATATGTAAAACTAATCATCTATAAATAATATTTTTATTTTTATTGTAGAAATGAAATAGAATTATTTTTTTGGATTATATTGAATGAAATCATCATACTAATTCATGATAATATAATGAAATATAGAATTGAAATCGAGTTACTCTATCTAGTGAAAAATATTATTATAAAATATCACCATAACTATAGATTCTCTACATTGATATAGACAAGATAACCTTATTATTTTTTTAGAAACAAAATTTATAAATTATTTGAAAGAAAAAATTTCATAGATGTAACGATATAAAAATTTCATAGAAAATATGAAATAAGGAAAATTAGAAATCTAATTATATATTATGTAGTATAAAAAGATAAATGAACACATAAAAATTATATTAATACAATATAATACCTAAAATTAGAACATAAAATGTACCAATAATACAAAAATATGATTTATTATAGAAACATATTCAGAATATGAGCTTTTGATAATGAAATTCAAAATATGTTTATATTATGTTTTATAAAATAATTAATATTCATAGATTCGATATACCAAATAACTCATAAATAATATAAATATTATATATATATATATATATGAAAAGTTCTCTACCGAATAAATAAAATATAAAAATCATTGTATCGAATATGAAACAAAACATTGAGCACACTCTATTTAATTACATGCCTATTAGATATCTCAAATGTGAACTAAATTAAGTCTTTTTATTTTGATGTAATCTTGAACAAGGTTATTCGTATCCTAAAATATTATTTGGAAGTATATTTTATATATGTATATGATTTTTTAAATGACCACACTACAAAAATAATAAAATAATTGATAATTTAATAATTTAGAATAAATTTTTTCATTGATTTTTGTTACATACTTCCTAAAAAATAATAAATAGTCGATGTAAAAAAAATACATAGAAAGAAATATTATTTGAATATATTTAAAAGGAAAATTATATATAGTAGACTCATTTAATAAAAAGAGGTGATTTATGGAGAAGTGAGAACCCCATGAATGGTTTTTTCCACAAGTGAGTGTCATTGTGGACACTAAAAAGCATCTGAAATAATTTAATATGTGGTATCAAATCGATGAAAGAAGGATCTTTTTAGAGGCAAAACAATGTGATGTCAAATAAGCGACAAAATATTGGAACAAGGGAACAACCAACCAACCTAAATGTTATAGTAATCCCCACATTTGAAAAAACTCCTAATTCAACATAAAATTTATAAAATATATGGATTTAAAAAAACCCCAATATTAAGGAAAACCTAGTCATACCAAAATAGTTTAGTGTATTAGAGATGAACTATAACATTGAGGGGTGTGGGAGAGAGAGCATGTCAGAGGAGTTTGTTTCTTTTAATGGTGATGTAAAACAAATAAGAGTCATAAGAAAAATCATAAAACCCCCTTCGGGGGGTGACTCACGCCATTCCTGGAGGAATATGGGGATGCATGCCACGCCTGGAGGTAAGGGGAGAAAAACATTTGGAGTAATGAAAAGATAAAATGAAAAATTGAAAAAGAAAATAGAGAGGAATGAGAAATTTGAAAATGAAAAGAAAAAAAAGAAAAAAAAGAAATGATCAATGGGTAAATACCATTTAATTTTTACCAAAAAAGAAGTACACACATCAAATTTAATATATTTAAATAACCGTGTGAAATATATGAATTTTATCTCTATTCAGAACCTACAACATATAGAACATGCATGCAATCTGGAACACATAGATTCTAATAGTCTATGTGGCCCAGTATTCATTTTCCCATTTTTTGTGCTCTAAGATTCAAATGAGCACCGAAGACCATTGAGATCTCATTAACTTCATAAGAATCAGTTTAAGGGACGCCTTATGGATTTAATCGAAAATTTATAATTTTTTGTACCATTTGATAAATACGAGACTAAATAGAAAAAAGATATAAGATTATTGGTGGTTTATAAGATTCATTTTGTGAAAAATATTTGAGTTACATTGATAAAAATTTATAAGACTTGGTTGTACTATATTAATAATAAATTAATAAATTCATGGTGATTCGAGATGATCCTTGTATCCATTTCATGAGTAGTTATTTAATTTTTTTCCAGATCACATCATATAGTTCTGGAATAATTTTTAAAAAATATTTTAATGGACAATTACTACTTATTTTAATCCATTTTTTGGTTTTATTGGATCATATTTTTGTGTGTGATATATCATATTCTGAATGACTTAGTATTTTATTGAACGGTGTATCATGTACATCAATATCTATTATATTGGTAGTGAGTATGTGGAAATAAAATCATTGAAATTATAGACTATCATAAAACTCATTTGATGTTAAAGAAGAAATTTTGGAGATAATTTTTTTTAGATTTAATCCTAACTAATAATAAGGGATTATTAGTCAATAATCATAAAGTATTATTATTCAGTAATTTATCCACCTTATTAGTGAATATTTGATGTAGGACTCCAATATATTTTTGGATATTTATTAAACATGTTTTATAAATGCTTATTAATATTATATAGAACATTTGATGGAAATAAAAAATTCAATACTATGAAATACATAATATTTTTAGGAAATATGTTCACAATATTATACAAATGATATAAAATTCGATGAAACATAGAAAAATCTTTTCCAAATAGTATTTTGTAAGTTATCCAAATAGGGTGTTGAATGAAATTTAATATGTTTATACATGTAATGCCAGATAGTGAGAAATTATAGTATGTATATGAGAAATTAGCGAATGTGGGATAATATTATAAATATTAACTAATGATATATCATGATATAGTAATGTTACACTATTTGTGGTTTATAGTAGATTAAACAACATCATGGTTATGGTGACGAAAACATAGTTTCGTTTATAATATCACATTAATAACATGATAATATATATTAATTGACTGTTTTATGTATTGTTAGCTATCATGACTTGTTAATAAATATTTTAATGTTTTTTAATGAGATTGAATCATTAAAAATAACTATATAAAGGGTTAATAATTTATCGAATAATTATATATCATTTTCTAAAATAACTAAATTTTATTAATATTTTTTACATATCTAAGTATTGTATATAAGTATTTTTAGTGATTATGAGTCTAAGGATGTATCTTGGAGGTCAATGTATATATGTTCAATTAATTGAGAACTGTTTTATGAAAATTTTATGTTTGTTTATAAAAAAAAGTCAATTCTTTCATCATTTCATGTCCTCACATCTGTTGTTCTAGAAGACTTTGATAATGATAGAAACATTTACAAAATGATTTGAGATTCATAAAACACATGTATTTTCCATAGAGTATGGATACATTTCCCTCCTATGTGTGTTTATTTATCTTATATAGATAATCATCGATGGAACTAAATCTTAAGAAAAAAGAGGTATGTGTTTTTATGTTAAATTTAACTAAATTGAATGGTTAATTCATATGGGACATAAGTTTTTGAAATTGGTTTCTACAGTGTTTAAATAGTTGGATTCCCTATTAAATATATGGAATGTAACACCCTTAGATTGAATTTAAAAATTCTAATATGTAGTGTGAATTGTTTTAGAAATAAAAATAATTTTTCTAAAAAATCATGGATTAAATTAATACATGGTTTTGAATAAAATGTTTATTAATTAATAATACTACATATTATACACTATAATGAAAAAATGTAATAAAAAATTATTAAATAAAGAAAATAAATAAGATATGTGACTGGTTTTCATAATTATTACGTTTCAATGAAGTTGTTAATAAAATATTATGAACATTTTTACATTAGTTTCTCACAATTTTATCTCCATTTATCATAGTTTTTATAATTAAAATAAAGTCTTAATAATAGTTTTCTAGAAATACCAAAAAAATATATATAAAATTTGTAAAATGTTAAAAACATATAAAATTTTAAAATAAATAGTCATTAACTAAACAAAAAGAAAAAACATTAAAGAATGAGGTAAAACAATATAATAAATCAATATTATTTCTTCAATTATGAGAGTGGAAGAAGTTATATGAATAAATACAATTCCACCTCACTCAAGATTACTAATTTCTTAAACATAATATTTTCTTTTCATTCAAAATTTGTCTCTAAATAATAATCATTCATCCATTCTATATTTTATATTTATAGGGATAATAAATGATTACAATGTTGTAATTAAATTATTATATTATAAGCGTGATTATGTAACCAATAATGTTCATTAATGGATCAATGAAATAAATAATGATGCTAATGTTGGATGAATGAAACAATTTTTTGAAACATTAAATATTGATTGTCAAATAAATACATCCATAAATTCGTAGAAGTTATGTCGATGAATCTTTTACTAATAATATATTAATTTTTACAATAAATACCACTTAAAGGATGATAAATCAGTCAAGATGAATTATATGGTGATGTGTGATCATTTTGGGCATGAAGGGTTAGATTATAAATCTAATGGAGGATAACAAAAAGAAGGATTATATTTTAGAATAAAAAGTATATTTTATTTTCAATATCAACTCTAAAATTTTAAAATATTGATATAAGGATATCTCCTTGAAATTGGAGATCAACTTTTATTTTAAAATTTTTTTTGGGTAAATAATGATTGATAAAATGTTTAATAAATTAATAGAAATAAATCCAAAATATACAACATAATATACAAAAATTTTATAATATTTAGTTAACATAATTAAATATAAATAATTAATTCCACTAAATATGATATTATTATAAAATTGATGAAGAAATTATACAATTTTAAATTTATATTACATAATTTAATTAAAAATAATGGAAAAAATATATTAAATTATTTATTAAAATTTAGTCACGTTCAAATGTAATGAAAAAATATAATTATAAAAGGCTGAGGTGCGGGAATATAAAGTGGAATGAAAATATAAAGATGACAACAAAATACCTGAGGAAACTCGAAGACCATACCAGCTTATGTACCATCAAATACATTCCTAATAGAATATTTTGATAAAGTCATAATAATAATGATAATATATCAATAAATAAAATAAAAAAGCAATAGTAATCTAAAAAATAATTTTTTTAAATGTAACATTTTCCCATTAATTTGATAACACATAAATGAAACATTATTTAACACAAAATTTATACACAAATAAAATGTTATATTGAAAAGGACATAAAAAAATGACTTCATATACAAGTGGGAAAATATAATATTATTAATTTTCTTTATTTATATATGTTCAGTTACTAAAACACTAATATGATATGCAATAATAAATATAAAAATTCCACATTTAGATACCTAAAAAACAATGATCAATTATAAATTAAAATATTAATATCTAATTTAAATATAGAAATTATAGTAACTTAAAATATTCTAAAACAATGAAAAAATTATTCATTTGAATGAGTTATCATTATATTCATTAAATTAAAGTTATTAAATTAGTACAGTATAATAATTTAATATATTATCACATTCATATATCGTATATATATTATAAGTAAATTAAATATATTTATTTTATAAAAACCTCATATTCATAAGTTGTTTTTATAAAAATATATAAAACATGTTTTTATTGAATAATATTTAGGTAGTAAATCCATATATTGAATAATTAATTAACTCAAGCATAAATATTTAATATATTTTATAAAATAAATATTAATGTTTCTAACTAAAAAATTAAATCAAACAAAAATTATGTATTACAAAAATACCCCCTAAAGATGATCCATAAGGAACTTTCAAAACATACCAATTGCATAATTTTTACCTACTGGTATAAGATTGATTCTACTATTGAAATAACTGGTCTCATAAATGTAATTGAAATTTTAATTGCAATACTACATGTATTTTTAAAAAAATATGAAAAAATAATATTCTATAAATAATATTTTAATTTTAATTTTATAAAATAAATAGACTAAATTTTTTGGGTTATATTGAATGAAATCCCCATACTAATTCATGATAATATAATGAAATAAAGAATTGAACTCTATTAAACCATCTAGTGAAAAATATTATTATAAAAGATCACCATAACTCTAGATTCTCAACTTGGAGATAGACTGCATAACATTATTGGTTTTTTAGAAACAAAACTTTTACTATATTTTAAAGAAAAAATATCATTGAAGTAAAGATATAAAAATATCATAGAATATATGAAACAAAAAAATTGGAAATCCAATTCTATATTATGTTGTATAAAAATATAAATGAACACATAAAAATTATATTAATACAATAGAATATATAAAATTAGAATATAAAATGTACCAATAATACGAAAATATGATTTATTATAGAAACATATTCAGAATAAGAGCTTTTGATTATAAAATTCAAAATACGTTTATATTATGTTTTATAAAATAATTAATATTCAGAGTTTCAATATACCAAATAACTCATAAATAATATAAATAATATATATATATATATATACATATGAAAATTTCTCTAACGAATAAATAAAATATGAAAATCTTTGTATCGAATATGAAACAAAACATTGAGCACACTATATTTAATTACATGCCTATTAGATATCTAAAATGTGAACTAACTTAGGTCTTGGTATTCTGATGTAATCCTGAATAAGGTTATTGGTATCCAAAAATATTATTTGGAAGTATATTTTATACATGTATATGATTTTTTAAATGACCACACTACAAAAATTAATAAAATAGTTAATAATTTAATATTTTTAAAAAAACTTTTTCATAGATTTTTGTTACATCTCTTTCACAAAAATAATAAATAGTAGAAATTGATACAAAATACATAGAATGAAATATTATTTGAATATAATTATAAGTAAAATGATATATAGTATATTCATTAAATAAAATATATTCTATCTGAAATTGATTAAGAATAAATGGATGAATCATGAAAATTCAGAATATAATACATTCTATAATACTAAAATTTCCACAATGAATTACAATAAATATAAAAAATAATTAATTATAAAATCCACTTTTTACACTGGATTCTAAACACATTATAACAATAATAAATCATATATGACATATATAAATATAAAAAAGATGAATATACTTATATATATAATACAAGATATAATAGATTTATTTCATAATTAACATATGGATTACAGTTATAGAAAAAAAATACATTCAATTTATTAATATGAAATAAAAAAAATAACCTTAAATAATAATATATAATAAAATATTTATATTTCACATAATAATTAATAAACATATACCTTTTAAAATAAAATAGGAGTTCTAGAATTAAATTTAATATAAATAACATCATTAATTTGAAAGAAAATTCTGAAACAATTCCAATACATGCAATGTGGAAATATATATGTATTTATTGTATAATTAACTCTATGAAAAACATAAAATATAATAACATCTTTAATCATAAAATTTAAAAACCACATAAATAGACCATTAAATGTATTCCATATGATTCCTATGTTATATATTCACATACAGCTTCATTAGTTAAAAAACAACCAAATATTATAAATATAAGATGATTTATATTACCTAAAGATTTAATAATATATTAAAAAATACATTGCATAGAAAAATACAGAATAATTATGTAATTATTTTACACAAAATTCAACAAACTATATATATTTTGAATAAAAAATATATAATTTTTTTTTCAAAAAAATAAAAACAAAACCTATATCATATTAATCAATATCTCAACAAATATGAATGAATTATCCATGAAAAAACTATTCATATTGAACAAGAACTGTAACAATTATTATCTACAATATTATTATTTTATATAATTTTAATAGACATAAAAAATTAGAAAAAGAGATATAAATTCTCGTTTAATTAAAAATGTAATGAAATATAAAAATAAAATATTATTTATTAAGATTCCATTATATATGAATTATCTATAATTAGTGTATTAGTTTTGGGATGAATATCTAAATAAAAGTATTTAAGATTTTCCCATTACTTTAGATTTTTTAAAAGTAAAAGTGACTTTCATTTCCAATAAACATAGATAAAAACATGTAAAAGAATATAAGGATCATCCCTTTAATATTTATAATATTTCTGATATTAGGTTTAATATAGTTTAAATTAAATACATTATCTAGTTCCCTGAATGTTTTTCCAACAACATGATTTTTATGTAAATTATGAATGTTTCCAAATGGAATGAAATATGACAATATGTTTTATCTCTTAATCCATTAAATTCATAAAATATTAAACTATTTTAAAGCCTATAGATTAATTTTTTTAATTCAATTTTTTACAACCCAAAATGATTAATGATGAAACTGTACTAGTAAATGACTTGATTTCAAAAGGAGAATCTAAAAGGATTCATATCTATTGGTTCTATATTTTTTACTATATATCTAGAGGGAATCATTCAATTTTTCATAATAATATTTCATATTTTCTATAACAATCCACCAAGAAATCCTTTATATTTCCAAATTTTAGAATCCATTATAATCATTTATTTATGGATGATTAGATTTATATGATTTGAGTATACCTTTATTCTTTTTTAATATTTCACTAAAAGTATTATTATGGATATAATTCCATAAATCACTAATCCAATCGTTTTTACTTCCAATATATAGAATATATTTATGTTACAATAATTATAACAATTTAATGGATCATATTTCCTAACATCACTAGATCTTTTTCATCTCGATATATAAATAATATTTAAACAAAAAATACCATTAGGGGGAGGAAAGGGACACCTAAAATTAGTTATGAACAAAATAAACCCCTCAAAAAAAGTTAATATATAATTTCCTTTTCTTTTAAAAAAGTTTAGAAATTATTGAAATTCAATGCAAGAAATATAGAACATATATGTATCATTAAATAGATAAGACCAACTGAACCAGAAATTTAAAATTTTTCTATAGGTTTTATTGACCAAAGTGGAATCTACTATGTAAGTAATGATAAAATGGGTGAAACATAGAATTTTTTACTTTTCCAGATAAAACATTATTATAAATAAATCAGATATATTATTTTAAAGAAACAAGGTATCAAGAAATTATTATATATCATTACTTAATGATATTTTTATTTTTAATAGTTTTATGAGGAAGAAAACGATTCATTTAAATAATTCACAATATAATAATTGCAAGGAAATTTAGCATCAATAGAATGAATATTCTGAGTTGAAATAATTATAATAAAAATAATTTTGAAATATAAATTCTATCATCCTTCCCGAACTAATTTTCTATATTAATTTTTTTCAAAACCATGTAATTAATATCGAAATATAAACTCCTATGTTATCAAAATCATAATAAAATTTTCTTTGTTAATCCATATTTTGTTAATAAATAATTATTTAAAAAATTATGATAGAAATATAACTATATATCCTGAAAAAATTGATCTAATAATTTCTAATGAAAAAATATTTCCAAATTTCATTTTCTGTTGTATTGTAATTTATATGGGCCTAACATAGTGTTTTGGGAGAATAAAAAGTGAATATATATATATATATAACAACTCTGTTTTCCATGACTGGCTCCCACCATCCTACTAGAGGCATAATACATTACATCTATTTATAAATATTTATTTTTTGATTCAATAATGTGGATATTTTTTATTTCATTTTGTTCTTATAAATCAATTCTGGACACGTGTTATAAGAAATAAAAGGAAAATAATTTTATATTAACTTCAATAATTAAAAATTAATAGATGTCAAATAATTTAAGGACCATTATATAGGATCTCGGAAGTAATAAATATCGTATAATATGTTTAGCATATATAGGATTGTGGAAAATACTCAATAAACATAAAATTCACATGGTCAACACCAATACATTAATATTAAATGTCATACCCTAAACCTTTTTATAAGTCCCCAAAAGATTAATATTTATATAATTAGGTAACTTCCCAACCGAGATGCGAGTGAACCGATTCTCTGAGTTGGTGGGTTATGAGCCCTCAAGACCACCTCACCATAATCTAGGGGCTTCCAACAACCAGTGATGGACTATGGTATGATAGTGGGTATATTATATCATCATATCAGAGTAAGAAAACAACACAACTATCTATGTATAATACACAACAGTAAACAACAGTGTGAAAAATAAAAAATAAACTAAAATAGAACATGTTGTAATGATAAATGAAATTATATAATATCTTGAATACCTATGTCTTATATACATCAATAATCACCCACTTGGATAAAAATACAGATACATGACTACAAAAGAAACCGTAATTAATCAACAAGGTTATACTACTAAATCTGAGATAGACCACATACCCAGTCTTCACACACTTTCAAACTACAATAGTTAAGTAAGAAGATCCCACATGAGAAGATTCTCTCTATCATGCAACGCTGGGACTCAACCCTATCTTCAATGAAATTATGCTCAACCTAGAAATATGATATTTGGTCTACATGCACACCAATGTACAAATTTAGGGGTGAGAAATAATCTCATTATTCCATCCTGATGAGGAACCTCTATAAAATGATTCTACATGTGTATGAAAGGGTAATTTGGTCAACCTAGAAAAGTGAATTTTAAAAATATTAGAAAAGACAATAATGTGAAACAACAATCGATCCATGGGTTTGTGATCCGGACCAACAAAGCATGGTCTACCATGGATATCCATATCTATATATTTATGCATGTATATTCCAATACCTATATATATAAATAAATTTGAATATTCACAAGTAGGTGAATGAAATAATATAAAATTTAATAGAAGTCAATACTTAGGTATATAATCCCAATCGCTTGGACATCCTATGCAAGGAAATTGATCTAGATATCCAGCCACTCAATCCATGTATCATTAAGTAAATATATGGTTCTATAATCCCAATGTACAAATACATACCTCATCCAATGAAATAAATATAACTGAAAAAGCTATTTTACCATGGGGGGACAACCATCCTATATATGGGTTCACCCATACACACATCCAATCACGGTAATCATGGATTCATAGGATTACATCATGATATACTATAAATGGTAACTAATATATAATAAATTCTACCCATTCCATGTAAATGTAGTCTAATTTTTATACCATATGTCTGTTTTCTTAGGTGTTCATGACATTCGGAACTTGGATAGTTTCTAAGGGTCTGACCCTTAGGCAATCTGTAAGACGAAATATTTGGTAAGATTCCATACTCACCCATTGAGTCTCTAGTAATAGAGATCATAATAATCCCTTCATATGGAAAAGAATAATCATTCAGAGAATCCAATGATGTTTGAAACCATGCACCACATCCCAGTCAAGTAACTAACCAGGGAGAGAATAATCATCCTTATTCCCCAAGAGATCAGAATAATGCATGAATATAATCAGACCGAGGAGAGGGTAATCATCCTCATCGCATATCAGAAATAGGAAATCAGAATCAACATCATCTCTTGGGATGGTGTAATCATAAAAAAGTATAATCACTACTGTCATCCTGCCAATATTTTATAGTCATATGCTAAACAGCTAGATTCCAGGAATCACCTCTTATCATCCAAATATAATAATAATAAAATATATATACATATACTCAATACCCATGTCCTATGTATTGACTCTCTTTGTATAATTAAATATCATAAATAACATTTATTAAAAGCTATATTCCAGGAGATAATGTACAGGCATCCTAATAAGAAATATGATTCCCAAAAAGAACTTTCGAGAATTCCAAATGAATGATAGATGCCCAACACCACTCTCAAAGACAACTAATTGGGAATCACCTCTTGTGATCTTCACTACATCAAAAATAAACATGTGAAATCTATAAATAAAAGAGTGAGGGTAGATGAATGCCTAAACCCATCAATACAGTCATATCCCCAGGGTCTTACAAGTTCATGATTTCTTCTAAGGTGACACATTATACCATCTCTACCCAAATTCAATGTACTAGATCATGGTCAGTAGAAAAATGGATCGCCCACTGGGTCCCTCAATCAAAACTCTAAGAAGCATCCTACTTGGGATTCTTGAGGTAAACATACACAAAAAGGAATCATACTCCGGATCCTTAGCTGTAATGGTAAATATGGAATCCTATATGGGATCCTCAAATGACATGTTGACAGAGGTATTCTACTCAGGATCCTAAGAACAACAAAGATGAGAATTCATCCTAAAAGAGACTTTATATATGCATATAAGTAGGAAGAGGGATCCTACGGAGGATCGTAGGAATGATATATAAGAATTGGTGTCTTATACACGAACCTAAAAACATCATGATAAGTAGAGGCATACTCTATGGGATCCTCAGAATGGTACACAACAAAAGGAATCCTTCATGGAAATCTATATATCATCCCATAAGAAAATTCATCCCTCAGGGGATCCTCAGCAATAAAAAGAAGTCATAGGATTCCTGCAAGGGATCCTCAAGGTCGAATCATACATAGAGGCATCCTTGAAGGGATCCTCAATAATATCTAGTCTCCTGGATTGTTAGTCTGTGAGGGAACATCTCACAAGGAAGACGTCGCCAAAGGAAATCCACAAAGGCACTAGTCATTAGAGATAGCTCATGGCTCATCTAAGATCAAGTCTCACTCTTATAAGAAAATGGATAGAATAACTAGAGGAAGATCCCCTCCATTAAATAAATGCCTGAAATACCACCATGGATTCTTCAAACACCTCACAAGTCCTGCCATCATGATATACATGAAACGATACTCTAAATGGACTACTAATGGGTCCATTTTCGACTCATGGAAAAAAGATAAATAAACCAAAACAATGGTCACAAGGGGGAAGTACCTGGCGTGCCCCATTAGAATAATGAGTGTAATTCCGAATCCACATTTGGGAATGTACTTCCTCTAGCCTAGGTGTGTTAATTCACTTGGTACATGAAATTCTAGGTAGGTGCCTGGTGTGTACCAAACACGGGGTACCTACCCATGCCCCTCAACCATTTGGTCCATACACTTCTCTAGGTCATGTACATGTACACATTAGGCTACCCACACAGGGTCTGGCCTTGTACTCTACATGGACATGTACACTGATATGGGTATCCATGTTCGGTACTCAGCTACACAAGTGAATACTAGTACATGGAACTTATTACCCCACACACGGTGTTTAATTCTGAGAACTTTTCCTTTCCTAAATTGGAAGAACTCATGTCATGTCTCCCAGACCCACACACCATGTAACTTGGTTCCCTTGAACAGAAAATTCCAAAAACACCTGAAACCCATGTTTTTACCCCCAAATATATAGATCAGGCCTCAAAAAGGCACATTTTGTCATAAAAGAGGATCATAGTTTAAAATAAATGAATTAAAGATGGATTTTCAGTAAATTATAAAAACGACCTGCCTCTATGTGGGATCCACCAAAGCATCCCTCAAATATGAGGTCCATGTTTGCCACATAGTGATCTAGTGTATCGGGAGTTCCGTGACGCTACCTCCCTCCCTTATTATCTCCCTCTATATATCCATCTCTCTTCTCAATTAGTTGATCAATGAAGGAGGATCCCATCCTGGGCATACATGAGAAGAAAAGGAAGGAAAAAATGAATGAATATAAATAGAATAATTGAATGAAAAAAAAGAAAAAAAAACAAAATAAAAGAAAAAGTAATGGGGTCCCAACTGGCCTTAGCAGCCAGCTAAAGTTTATACCCCTCCCAAGAAAAACTAGCCATTTCAAAATCAATATTGAAGATAGAATATAAATCTGATGCTCTGTTTGAATCTTATTATCGAATGAATCTACATGAATAATTAAATATGGAATTTAATAAGTATTAAATATTAATTATTCCACTAAAATTTTAACGACTCAAAATTCCATCAAACTTCCATCCAAGGAAAAACACCATATTCTGGGAACAATATAGTGGCAAGAAAAAGAATAAGATTTCACCTTCTAGGGGAAAAGAAATAGTTTATCCCCTTACAAGTTTCTAAAAGAATAAATATTCCAATTTATACTCAAAATATCAGTCCAAAAAAACATAGGACATTAAAATCTCCCAAACATAAACTTTATCATCCCTGATAATCCTGGAGGTTTGTCTTGAATTCTTGCTCTTAACACGGTAATCTTCACAACAAGATATCCAAACATCCCAATGACCATAATCATAATCCCAACAACCATCTCCTATAAAAAAAATAAATTTAACTCTAGTCGATCTAGTACTCCCCCCATTGGAATACCCTTATCATCATATACAACCAAAATCCGATAATAACAGCTCACAGAAAACACCATATTTCAACTAAAATGGGGAAACCACCCTTAAATGGCCAACAGTGAACTCCACACCATATATATTACCTTATACCACTCCATGAGTAGAGTATTAGCTGGTTAGAAGAGAAAACTTTGAAAGAAAAGGAACTCTACATAAGTTTGATTCTATCCCAAGATAATCAATATGTTTTTATGATAGAGCCAGATCATCTCCAATAAGAGTATGAGCAGATTCCACAAAATGGTGTATAAATCTCCCCTCATTCCATGCTCACTATCCTATCAATACCTGACTACGACCAAGCCATGAGTCAACAACCTTATGGTAACCTGTTCTTTTTGTTTCCTCTACTACAATGGAGGAGCATTCTCTACATAAAACAAAACTCTAGGGAAACCAATAATATGATATTTTTTCAAAGCATCAATCCTGGACTCATACCCTAACACTCATCAATTAAGATTAAAATGATACCAGTAGAAAGCGTGTATATTTATCACTCAACTCTTAATTTTGTGATTCCACCATCACATTCCTAAAATGACCATTCTACACAACATATCATTCCAAATAACAAACAATATCCCTTTAAAATAATATTCAAAATAGAGATTCTCACTAGTGTCATGATTTATTACAATCCTTCCCTTCACCCATTGTTGTTCCAATTATGAAAATCTACCTGTGCTCTGAGTAAATTAGCAATATTGGGAACACGGGTTGACTAGGAAAGGAAATCGAACATTCATGCCTATCGAATCTATTCATGAAAAATAAGAACCTAAAGTGTTTGATTAAAATCATAATTCATCGGTATTCCAATACCAAAAAACTTGAGTTATAACTATTCCTTAATATCAAAACGGTCATTAAACGAGGTTTACTTCCTAAAAAGGAATCATAAAACATGATCCAACCTCTCTAATGCAGGTTTCCCTAAAAAATGGTTATCGACCTACAAGGTTCTGAGTCAAAACAATGGGCTTATGGGTCTCCCACCAAGCCCTACAGAATAGTTATCAAAAATGGGTCATAAGATCAAACCACCTATCCCAAAAGATCAAACATATCTAGAGAAGTTAAAGATCGCATTAGATTATATGGTTCTAAATGGAAAATGAGGACTACAAGGGACTGATCCCCACCGAGATCCCTCATATTAAACTAATCCCTAGAAGTCATGATACTAACATAGAAAATGATAATGAAATGACCCTCATTGGGCATGCATATACAGAAATACCCCTGGAGGTCCAGTTTATGAGATATTTCCTAGCACCCATTTGCATTGTACTCAGTGATACGACTAGATAACCATTTCCTGTGAAAAAAATCCCTAAAAATGTTCAACAGAAAAAATCACATTCCATATATACATACTAGGGTCACTTCACCTCCCATACATGAGGACTGTGTCATAAGACTCACAAAAAAGGTGTCTACGTATATCCACATAACATTCCATCACAAGGAAATATATATTTTTCATTATGCCCAACTGAATAAGTCTCAATCATAAGTAATAATCACACACATGAGGGCATATATGATGTGACTCATAGATGCCAAATTTAATTCACGAGACACCCATTTCCTTTCCTGATCATGAGTAAAAATTTCATCGATGATCTCTTTTGAATGGATAGGAGCCTAATATTAACAATAAATCATAACATCCACACAACATGTGAATCTATCAATGAGAAAATAATATAAAAATATAACATTTCCTATCATATCAACAATAACATACCCTTGTAAAACAGGACATCCTACTGGAATAAGTGTTATGGACACACCAATATAATATCCTTCACTAGATCTGATACATTCTTAATACTCATGTCTACAATTTTCTAAATAATATAGAACATGAAATGAATATCTCTAATACCACTTTGCAATGTAGCAACTTAGATTCCACAGAATTAGTTCTCTGAGATAGTGGGTTACGAGGCCTCAATCATGCTTCCTTGTATACCAAAGTATTTTGACTAGCAACGATTGATTAGGGTGTGATAGTTTAGAGACTATGCCTTCATATCATATTATGAAAATAAAAAAAATGGATAAGTATCAAACCCATCAGTAAAAAAGCATAGTGAAAAAGAAGAACATAACTAATAATAGAGCATTATGAAATAATAAATGAAATTCTATTAAATCCCATATACTAATTCAATACATACAACACTCGTCACACACTGGGCCGACCATATAGATAAAAGAATATAATAGAAACTGAAATAAAAGTACAAGGATCAACTACTTACTATGAGCCAGACCATGTACGTAGTCTCCAAAAACTATCGAACTGAACCATCCAGATCAAAATACCCCACACGAGCATCTTCGCTCGATCATGAAACACTAGACCTCATCCCTATCCACCATTCAAGTGTGCTCGACTTGAAAAGAAGAAATATGGTCTACACATACACTGATTTTCACATTAAGGTGTGGGAAATAATCTCAGTAGGGAACCCCAAAGAGTAACATATAATGTATAATTTTATAAGTGTATAAAAAAGAAAGGTTCTTAACCAATCCATGATGCAATAGAAAAATAAGTAAATCCAATAATGTAAAACCATAGTTAAAACCTAGGTTCATGGTCCTAACTAACATTTCATGTGCCTCTATGGACTTCTATATAAATATACATATACATTTATAGTACATATATATACATATATATGTAAATAAGAATACTCATCAGTAAGTGAATAAAATAACATAAAACCAAGGAACAGTAGATCACTGGGTCTATAATCCCAAAAATCTAGATATTCTATGCAAGGGAATTAATCTGGATACTATACCACTCAAGCTATGTATAATTAAGTCTATATGTTTATTTTTAATCATAATTTTCATTTAAATTCTTTGTCCAATGTTGGAAATATCTCTGAGAAAGATATGCCTCCACATGGGGATACTCGTCATACAACTGTGTTCACCCATACTCACCTTTAATCAATGAAATCCTAGATTCAAGGGAATAAATCTATATTTCAGGTAAACGGTCACTAAGCTAGATGTCAGGTTTCCTAGGCCATGTGAATATAGTCCAATGACTAAGACTGAGGTATCAGTATATAGGCAGTTGCGATATTCAGAGATCTGAATATCCCTAAGGGTATAACCCTTATGATATATGTAAGCATAACTCACGAGTGAGATTCCAGACTCACCCATTGACTCTAAAGTAAGGGGGAGTATAACCATCTCATCACGCATTAGAGAACAATAATTTAGGGTATCCAACACTGTGAAATTCCATGAAATACACCTTATTCAAGTAACGATGTTTTTAGATCATAATAATCCATATCGCTCGAATGTGTTTCATAATCCATGTGTATAAATAGATGAGGAGAGCATAATCATCCCCATCTCACATAAAAAATTGGAGAGTGGAATCAACCTCGTCACTCAAGAGAGAGTAATCATCCATAGGTATCATTACATGGTATTTCATGCCCATATATCATAGTCACTGGTTCAACAGTTGGATTCTAGGAATCATCTATGGACATCCCAATATAATAATAATAAAATATATACACAAGATAAATAGTCATGTTCTAGGTGGTTCCTTTTGGTATGAAACTAAATATCAAAAATAAAATGCCACATAAGCTGAATCCCATGAGACAATGTTTATGCATCGTAATAAACAATACAAATTCTAGGAAGACTGTTTGGGAATCAAAAATGAAAGAAATAGGACCACATCAGGCTCAACAACCCCCATCTAGGAAAAACCTTTGGTGAATATTTCTACAACATTAATAACCATGTTAATGTTATAAAAAAGGGAAAGGGTGGATAAATACATAAACCCAACACTACAGCCACAGCCCCCCTGGGCTTACATGTTCGGCACAAGTTCTAAGGTGACACCCACTACCATATCGACACAAAAGCAACATACTAGCTTGGGGTTGGATAAACAACAGATAACCCACTAGGTCTCTCAGTCCATAAACTGATTGGAATTCTATTTGGGATCCTATAGGTAAAAATATAAAAAAATTCATCCTATATATCATCCATAACTGTAAAGGAGAAGGAGGAATCCTACATGGGATACTCATGAGAAATCAAAATAGTAATCCTACATAGGATCCTTAGAATAAAACAAAGGTGAATCCATTAAACATGGGATCCTCTATAAAAAAATAATAAGTAAGATGAATCCTATAGAAGATCCAAGGAATGATACATAAGAAGGGGTGTCTTACATAGGACCCTTAAAACAACATGAGAAGTAGAGGAATCCTACAGGGGATACTCAAAACAGAATAGAGGAAAAGGAATCCAATAAGTAACTATATATATCATCCCATAAGAAAAAAAATCCCTTACAATATCCTCATAATTATAATGAATATAGAAGAATCCTACATGGTATCCTCTAGGTTGACATGTAAATAGATTCCTCCTATTGTGGATCCTCAAAAATATATTCTATCATCCTCTTGGGATAGGAGGGAACATCTCAAAAGGGAGAAATAATCAAAAAATTATAAAAAGGAAATAATGATGAGAGATATCTCATGGTACATCTTAGACCAGGTCTAAATCTATGAATACATTGCATACAAGAACTGAAGGAAATGCCCCTCCATTCGTGAAATTCTTAAAACACCACCAAGGAGTCCTCAAAATAAGTCACATGTCTTATCATCGTGATCTATGTGAAAATATATTAAGAATGGATGTATCAATGGTCCAATTATGACTCTTGGAATAAGGATACACAAAACCCCAAAAAGGGTTATAATGGGGAATTACATGTCTTTTCCCCAGGGTGCATGATGTATACTTATAAATTCTTTCATGGGTGTGTACTCCCACTAACATGGGAATGTAAATTCCCTAGGTACATGACATGTAAGGTGGGTACATGGAATATACCTTACACGTGGTAGATACCCATGTCTCTCAACAGGCCTAACCATGTACTTGGCCATGCATTGTACAAGTACATGGTGTGCTACCTACACAGGGTCTGGGTGTATACTCTACACAACCATATACCACTACATAGGTAACCAAGATAAGTACTTGGATACACAGATGAGTACATACACATGGTGTGTTTGTAGAGAAATAGGCTTGACGTACATGGACATTACATTACTCTTGCGGAATACTTAATACATAACAAACACAGACACACAAGGACTATAATATTTTAGTGTCTTTGGAAACACGGAATTTAATCTTTTAATCCTGGTGAAAGATATTCAACTTCTCCCATAAATATCTTACCCTTTTGTTTTCTTACATAAAACCTTTCTTTGTATCCTGGGGAAATGAAAACATAAAAAGGGTGAGCTCAAATTCTCAGTAATGGTAAGAAAATAGAACATAAAACAATCCATAAACATTTGAATGCAAATGCTTGAACATAAAATCTAAACATCAAAAATCTTGAGAAAGGACATAAATCTTGGAAGTATGTAAGGAATATATCATAAATGAACATCAATCATGATAAATTAGCATGGGAATAAATCATGTAATTGTGGAAACCATTCAGCACTTGTTATGATTTCCATAGTAGCCAAGGCATTACTGCCAAAACCATATTAGTGGAAAAAGTCCCTTTCTGAATCGAGTTCACTATTCATTCCAGTCCTGTATCACTGAACCAAATTAACTTAACGTTCCATCCATTTCTATCTCATGAGATGTAAATATTTACCCAATTTATTGGAGGGATATATATTTCCAACCCATCTCATAATGAAATCATTCTTTCTTGTGCCACAAAATAAACTTAAAACATTCATCATAATAAAATGGGTTTCATAAACATGGTCCCATCATCTCATAATCCATATAAAAAAATTGAAATTTCATCATAAGAAAATTGAAACCATGTCAATCATAGATACATTAAACTTGAATCATTCTCATATGAAATAATGTCATCTTAGATGGAAAATGGTTTTCATAAAACATTTGAAATGAATTCTTGAAGAAAATATCCTTTCTTCTTCAAAATCATTTTCTTTTCACAAAATGCCATGCACTTTTAAAATAAAAGTATTTTGTTGGAAACAGTCATAAAACTTTGTAGAGTAAGATTCATGAAAAGGAGGGGTTATGAAACCTTAAAAATCTGTTCACGTCGTATATGTTAAAAATAACATTCTTCTCATACATTTTTCGGAAAAGTCAAAAAGTACCTCGTATGGTAAAAAAAAGATTCCTTTCATACCATGTATTAAAAGTAAAAAATGGGTAAAAAGGACTTTAAGCATACATGAAACCATTTTTAGAAAATAGGGACATGGATGATAGATATAACCCAAGTGAATACTTACGAATAAACAATCTCGGATAAAAAGGAGATTGGAAAAGTTATCCCTTACCTTATGTCTGATATGATTCGTATGTATCCGAACATCCTGTATAATGATTTAAATATTTTCATTGACTTATTACAGAATAATATTCATTGTTATTATATCATATATTGTTCACATAGGTATTTATATTACCTGTTAATTTGTCAATTCCATGTGAATGTAGCGTTTTGGGTAAAATTGTTTCATTTATCGTACGTGTATGGACTTGTTTTTCTTGATTTTATTATTAATGATATCATGATTTAGTTACTTCCATAATTTAAAACATGATTTATATATCATATATATTCAGTATATATATATATATATAATAGATAGATAAATGAAATGAAACACACCGTTCATGGAGAGGGTATGATGTACGTACGCATGAACGTTGTTTTCCTTTCTTTATTGACTTGAATGGATGTAAGTAGATGACATATATATATATACATAAATCCATTAGCTTAATTATGTAATATATTTCATTATTATTCGTTATATATACTTTATAATCATTCTTTAATGGTTAATCATGGAAAATTAATCTCATCGCGTTCGTGGAGACGGTAGTCCGTACGTACACACGAGCGATGATATCATTCCCATGATCGTGGAATTGTATTGAAGTGTACGTATAATATTAAAGAATAAATATCACTTTACAATAATCATATATAGTTATTTATTTACACCATTATACCCATCTATGTAAGGTGGTGGTCGAAAACAGATTACACCACAGCGTGGAGACGGTGTTCCGTACGTATGCACGTGCGGTGATTTTGTTTTCCGTAGGATGGATAGAAGGTGAAATATGGTTGTTTAATATTTATAATGACATATCAGTAAATAAGTAATACTGATTTTATTATTTATAATGAAACAAATAAATAATAATATGTTGAAGAAGAAAGAGACTTGAGAGAATCGAAAGAAGAGATTACCTCTTCTTCGACGCACCTCCTTTAAGCCTTCTCTTAAAGAAGTAGAGTTGGTATTTTGAGAAGACCAGAACCTCCAGAATGTTTCTAGGGAAGTGGATAAAAAAAATGTGCAGGGTTTGGCTGAGCTTCAAGGCTCAAAAGGGTTTGAAGAGAAGAGGGAAGGGGTGCCTTTTTTATAAGGGAGGAGAGGGGCACCTTTGGAAAAACTCAAAATATTATTTTATAATAAAGTCATATTCGGTTTATAATATCTCCAAATTGATTTATTTAGAAGTTAAAGTGGGTATGGGTCAAAAAACTCTCAACCAATAGATTTTAGACATGTTTAGGTTACATTTCTACCATTATCATTTAGATTTATCTCTAAGTTAAATAATTTAACTTTTACCGTGTCTTCTTGTTTTCTTACACTATAAGGTTAATAAACATACAATAACAAGCCAAAA
The DNA here is from genome assembly GCA_963277665.1 of Viscum album. NCBI lineage: Eukaryota > Viridiplantae > Streptophyta > Magnoliopsida > Santalales > Viscaceae > Viscum > Viscum album. The sequence continues at coordinate 618,466,491 of OY728167.1, read as the reverse complement.
GAACCAAAAATTGTTTATTTTTAATATATATAACCTTATATATGTCATTTTCCTAACCATATATTTTTAGGAATAAAATAACAATTAATAATATAATATTTTTTTAAACACTATTTTATGTCAATGTTGACACTATTTGGTAATTTATTTTTGTGAAAATCATAACAGCATGATTAGTTCGAAAACAGTTAAATAAATCAATAATAACATGTCATATTAACCTATTAATTTTTTTTAATTCATAAAAAGTCATAAATTACATTTATTTGGGTATTTATAATATCAATTAGTTTAATATTTCATTATTTAGGTAATTACTTCATCACCATTGTGTCATAAATAACGTATATTATTTAATGTCTAAATATTATAAATAAAATACCATTAGGTAGGAAATCATTTTATATTTCTAATTAATATTTATAGACGAATTTATCTTATGTATAACCATATATTAAAAAATATTTAGTTATTAAACTTTTATTTTAACTATTTTAACCATTCTTTAAATAAATTAATAATAAATGTCATAATCTAATCCATGTGGACCTAAATGGTCATATTTTATTCCTAAGGTTGTTTTTGGGCTAATTACACTTATACAATAGAATTAGGACATGTGTTAGGGTAATAATAATATGATTTTTACCCTTAATTACCCTATTTACTTTTAACCGTGGTAAATAAAAGTAAAAAGTTACTATTCACCAAAAATTATTTTCATCTCATTGAACACCATTTTAGTTCTTTATATTAACCATGTCTCTCGGATTTTTTAAATTCCACTAATAGAAGCGGTAAATTTAAGTTCTATAAGAATTTCTAAATTCTCCGAGGAGGTGGGTAAAAGACGGTGAGAAGTTCAATAAAATTTTTATATGTCTAAAATTATTATAAAATGACTTCAATGAATTACATTGAACTTATATAGGTATTATGTATCAATTTTGACCTAAAATACATTTAAATAAAATAAATACTTATTTAAATATAAAGTCGTTTTTTGAATAGTAACCTTGTGTTTTCTCTATTTATCAAAAATTGAATGTTTTCAGAAAAATACCAAAAATTCACCCTAGGCTAATTTTGATATTCAAAATCCAAAAATGAAGTCCATTTCAAAAGATAAAATTTATAAAATTTCAAAAAGTTGGTATTACTATTCATAATGGCTAGTTTATATAACATATCGTCGTTTAGCGAAACTCGGTATTGCGTACAACACATGTTATTGTGGAAGGTCGTGATTGCGTGTAATGCAAGCCAAGTCATGGATGTGTGTCGTGAAATATCCTTTTGGTGTGGTGTAAAACACTAGACATTAATGAAATTAAAAAGAATATTTTTCATAAAATCTCGGGGTGTCACATTCTACCCCCCTTAAAATGAATTTCACCCTCTAATTTCGTTGGGGTTATAATTGGTTTACTACTCGAAAGTTTCTTTAATATAAACCCACATTATAAAAAGGAATACCAAAACATGACTTTAAAAACTAAAATATGAAACGTAATGGTTACCCAAATTAACTAATCACTGGGTTTCCACATAGGAGAACAAAGGTGAAAATATGGATATAGAAGAGAAATCTAACCATCATGTTCTGATGGAGCGTGGTAGAGAACATGGCTATGAAAAAGCCAATAATAACAAAGACATGAATTTTTGATGATCTATGGTACCATCTGATTCATCGGATATAAGGGCACTAGGACGACATTTGTGGATTTCAAGATCATTTCCCTAAAGTTGAAGAATTTGAATTACAAGAAGTACTTACTTTATTTTGGTATAATCTCACCGTTGTTCGTGCAGTGAACAATTTACAATTAATCTCTTAAAGAAATGATGTTGAATTTGTCATTCTAGAAGTGTTAGTAGATCATAAGATAGAATGATGGGTCATTCCATCTATCTCAAACAAAAGGTTAGCAAAAGTTATCAAATATACATAAATCCATCTATGGTGAGTTTAATCATATATGGTTCCAAAAATGAACTTATACTTTGTAACAGCCCGTGATTTTATGAAAAATATTCTTTTTTTATTTCACTAATGTCTTGTGTTGTACGCTACACCAAAAGGAGCTTGCACAACACGCATCCTTGACTTGCCTTGCATTACACGCAATCGCAACCTTCCTCGATAGCGTGTGTAGTACGCAATACTGAGTTTCACGAAACAACGATATGCTATTAAAATATTATTATAACTAGCCGTTATGAATAGTAATAACCACCTTTTAAAATTTTAGAAATTTTAGCTCTCAAAATGGACTTCATTTTTGGATTCGGAGTATCGAATTTAGCCTAAGGTGAAATTTTGGTACTTTTCGGATAACTTTCATATTCTGATGAATAGTGAAAATTACTAAATTATAATTAAAAACAACTTTTTTAATCGAAATAATTAATAGTGATAAATCATTAATATGAGTGGTTTTAAAGTATATTTAGAATATATTTTTACAATTTAATACAATGTTTGTCATTGGATGTAATTTCACATTTAAACCAGACATAATCAAGTGTCAATCTTTTGATAGATATTGTTTCTTAAAAACACGCTATTTTTTTTAACAGCGGGATTTAATTATAAAATTAATTAATGAAATTTCTATGTTATGAATTTGGTAAAATAGACTTCATTTTTGAATTCGGAATATGAAATATAGCTTAGGATAAAATTTTGGCATTTTTCTGAAAACTTTCAATTTTTGATGAATAGTGAAACCACTAAGTGGTAGGTTAAAAACTGAATTTTGCATAAAACTTAATTTTACCGCTTCTGTGAATGGAATTTCGAAAATCCGACAGACACGGTTAATATCAAGGACTAAAATGTGGTTCAATGATATGAAAATAATTTTTGGTGAATAGTAACTTTTTACTTTTTTTTACCACGGTTAATAGTAAATAGGGTAACTAAGGGTAAATATGATATTACTATTACCCTAACACATGTCCTAATTCTATTGGATAAGTGTAATTCGACCAAAAACAACCTTATGAATATAATATGACCATTTAGGTCCACTTGGATTAGATTATGACATTTAATATTATTTTATTTAATGAATAGTTTAAATAGTTAAAATCAAAGTTTAATAACTAAAACATTTTTAATATGGGGTTATACATAAGATAAATTCGACTATAAATATTCATTAGAAAGCTAAAAAGATTTCATACATAATGATATTTTATTTATAATTTTTATACTTTAAATAAATTAATTTATTTATGACACACCGATGATGCAGTAATTACCCTTTTTAAGGAAATATTAACATAATTGATGTTATAAATGCTCAAATGAATGTAATTTGAGACTTTTTATGAATTACACTAATTTTCTAGGTTACTATGATATATTAGTGTTGATTTAATCAACTTGGTTCGAACATATAATTCTGTTATGACTTTCACAAAAAAATCATATATCAAATAGTGTCAAAATTGACACAAAATAGTTTTTAAATCAAATATTATATTATTAATTGTTATTTTATTCCTAAAAATCTAAGGTTCGGCCAAATGACTTAGATAAGGATATATATATTAATAATAAACAATTTGGGGTTCGTTTGGAATGTTATAGTAAGTGTATTAACCATATAGTGAAAGAGAACAAAAAGACACGGTAAAAGTTAAATTATTTAACTTAGAGTTAAATCTAATTGATAAGGTTAAAATAAAACCCTAAACTTGTCTAAATCCTATTGGATGATAGGATTTCGACCCATCCCCACTTTAGCTTCGAAATAAGACCCTTTGGAACCATTATAAACCGATTTTTTACTTTAATATAAAATAATATTTTGAGATATTCCTAAGGTGCCCCTCTCCTCCCTTATAAAAGGACACCTCCTCCCCCTTCTCCTCACACCAATTTGAGCACTCAAGCTCGTCCAACCCCTGCCAAAATCTCTTCTCCACTTCCCTAGCAACATCCTAGAGGTTCTGGTCTTCCTCAAAGACCAATTTTAGTGCCGTAAGAGGAGGTCTCAAAGAGGCGCTTCAAAGAAGAGGTAATTACCGTTACCAATTCTTTCATCTTTATTTATTCTTCCACTTCTTCTTCTTAAGTTGTTTCATTATGAAGTAATAACATCAGTATCACTCATATACTGATATGTTATTATAAGTATGAAACAACCCTATTTCACCATCTATCCATCCTACGGAAAAAGAAATCACCGCGCGTGCGTACGTACGGAATACCGTCTCCACGCCGTGGTGTAATCTATTTTCCACCATCACCTTACAAGGATGAGTATAATGGTGTAATGAGTAACTATATATGATTATTATAGAGTGATATTGATACTGAAATAGTATACATACACTTCAACACACTTTCACGACCATGGGAACGATATCATCGCTCGTGCGTACGTACGGACTACCGTCTCCACGACGCGATGAGATTCATTCTCAATGATTAACCATTCATGAATGATTATAAAGTATATATAATATGTACTAATGAAATATATGACATAATAATGATACTGCATTTATTTATATATTTATATATATGTCATCTACTTAATTCCATTCAATTCAATAAGGAAACGAAAACAGCGTTCATGCGTACGTACGGACTACCGTCTCCATGAACGGTGTATTTCTTTCCCTTTAATGATTTATTATATATATGTATATCCTGAATATATATATATATATATAAATCATGTTTTATGTTCTGAAATTAAGTAATCATGATCTAAGTAATCATATGAATAATTACAAGTCAAAACACCTACGATAAATGAAACGATTTTACCCAAAACGTTTCTTTAACATGGAATTTACAAAAGAATGGGCAAGATAAAGTCATAAGTGAACCATATATGATATCATAACAATGAATATGATTCTGTAATAATTCAATAACATTATTTAAACCATTATACAGGAGCTTTGGACACGTACAAAGCAAATAGGACCTAAGGTAAGGGAAATATCACAATCTCATTTTTATCCGAGATTGTTTATTCGTAAGTATTTACTGGGGTGTATTTTATCATCCACATCCATGTTTCATCAATATGTAATATTATTTCCATCCACCTGCAATTTTTTAAATCCATTTTTACCCTTTGGTGAGTTTTTAGTAATATGTATGAAAGGAATATTTTGTCGTTTTTCGTACGAGGTACTTTTTGACTTTTCTGACAAAAGTACGAAGAATGTTTTTTTTAACTTATACGGCATGAATGGATTTTTAAAAAATTATTTCCAAGAAGCTTCCTTTACAAGTATTCAAGTTTATTTTTAATCAACTTCTTTTATTTTAAAATTGTATGACATGTTAATAAAGGAAAAGTGTTTTTGAAGTAGAAAGGATATTTTCCTCAAGAATGAAGTTCAAGTATTTTATAAAAATTATTTTCCATCTAAGATAATAAAAGGTTTCTGTTTTTATCCCTATTATTACATTGATTTGATTATGTTGTGATGGAATTATTTTTATGAATTCCTTTATCATATATGAATTGTTTTATGATGTCATGATGTTTAAGATTCCCATTTTTATTACATGGGTTATGTAATGATGTATGATTTATGATTTTGTGGCACACATAAGAATGGTATCATTATGAGATGGGTGGGACCTATATCTCCCTCCAATGCATTGGGTAAAGATTTTATATCTCATGAGATAGACAGGGCTGGAACGGTAGGTTATACCGGTTCAGTGAAACAGGACTGAAACGAGGGTTACTCGATTCAGAAAGGGACTTTTTCCACTAAGATAGTCTTGGCAATGAGTCTTGACTAACAAGAAATGATTCTCTATGATTATGTGTGAATGCCACAAAGTTTCATGTTTTAAGTTATGATTATTTTGATTATATTTCACTACCTTGATTTATCCCATGTTATGAAATTATGCTCTCTTTTGCAGGTTATGATTTCCAAAATGTTATGTTCTTATGAATACGATGTGATTGATATTTCTTTTGTTTACCCTTACTGAGCATTTGAGCTCACCCTTTTATGTTTTCTTTTCCCCAGGATATAAAGAAAGGTTTTAGGTAAAAAAAAAGGAAGATATTTATGGGAGATGTTGAAGATCTTTCACCACGATTAGAAGATTTTATTCCGAGTTTCCAAAGACACTAAACTATTACGATCCTTGTGTGTGTGTTTTTGTTATGTACTAAGTATTCCGCAAAAGTAATGTAATGTTCATGTACGTCAAGTTTTGGGTCTCTACAGTTGGTATCAGAGGAAAGGTTTAGTCAACCATTGGAAACTAGGATGCGAAAACGTTAGTGAGATCCCTAGAGATATTTCTACGGTATGTCTAGGGATGTCCCTAAGGTTAAGTATACGTATAGGTTATAGTAATAGAACTACGCTAACGATCATAGAATTAAACCTAAGATGTTAGATATTGAAGGTACTCTCCCTTTATTATGTTGTTTTCCCTAGCATGATTTTTGCCTCTCACACTATTCTTTTTGGGTTTTAGAAAATGGCTGGAAACAAGGTGATTCACGATAATGGAGGATATGATGGACAATGGAATGATATTATTCATGAGAAACCAAATGAAATGGGATTTGGAAGTCCAAACATCATTATTATGCCGAATCAGCAATCTCATAATATGATCAATAAAGTAAAATTTGGTATGTTTCCTGACTCGGCTAATAAGAGAAAGATGGAGTTTCATGATGATCATAGAGGAAAGAAAGTTCAATTTCCCCTATGTAAATCATGTGGGAAGAGGCATCAAGGAGAATGTTTCAAAGGAACTGGAAGATGCTTTGGGTGTGTAAAAGAAGGACACAAAGCCAGTAAGTGCAAAGGAAAAGGTTCAGTTAACACCAGGGATGAGGATAATGGTATTGCTACGACATCAACAATGGTTAAATGTTTTAAATGTGGAATGTGAGGGCATTATTCAAACCAATGCCCTAAGGGAAAGTCTCATGAAGAGAATCAGTATGGTCGTATGGGTAGTATTTATGTTGATGATGATGATAAGACTACAAATGATATGTGAGATGAAAGAATTGTTGAAGCTCGGTCAATGGTTTAAGAAGGTAGTGGAATGATTACATGTTTATCAAGTGTAATGTTGTATAAAGAATCTCATGGTACTATGGAATAAAGAGACATCTAAGGATTGATACATTGTTGTCTTTCCTTGAGTTTAGAATGTGTGTGATTAATGCTACCAGTATTCATGAAAGGTTATTCAGATATTTTTGGAAATAAGATGATATGCGCATAATGAAGGGAATACGAGAAAACGAAATGTTTAACAGTATTCATGAGCTCATGATTGATATAAGGACTAAGTGATATCATGGTTTGATTATAAAGAATTTTGAGGATTTTGGTATGTGGAAAGTGTTAAATTTTAACTGCATTCATGTTTTCACTAAGGTATTCAAGAGAATACATGATTAAGGACTTTGAATGTTTAGAATGTGACCAACAAGACATATCTTATGGGGATCAACGATGGTATTAAATCTCTGGTAATTGTTTTCACTATATTATGAGAGTGGACTGCAGTATTATGGGTAAGCCTAAAGATTGGAATGGATTATGTTGGAATAAGTTAGTGTTGTTTAAGGATAGAAGTTTTTTTCGATATTATTGATGGGATGTTATAGTAATGTAGTTTTAGAAAAAAGGACAACATGCAGGACGGGCGACAGCCCATCACGTCGGACAAGGATATGGGAATCGAACCCACAACCGAAGTGCGACTGGCCTTTATCGCCTACCACTGGCCTATAGGAAGTCCCTGTTTAGTAGAAACTAGTTTTATTATATTAAGAAGTATGATATATGAAGTATAAAGTCCATTTTAGGAACCATATATGATTAATCTCACTATGGATCGACTTATGTATATAATTTTTGCTAACCTTTTGTTTGAGACAGATGGAATGACCCGTCATTCTATCACATGATCTTCTAACACTTCACGAATAACAAATTCAACTTCATTTATTTAAGAGATGAAGTGTAAATTGTTAAAGGCACAAACAATAGTGAGATTGTACCAAAATAAAGTAAGTATTTATTCTAATTCAAATTCTTTAACTTTAGGGAAACGATCTTGAAAACCAAAAATGTTGTCCTAGTGATCTTATATCTGATGAATCAGATGGTACCTTAGATCGTCACAAATTTATGGCTTTGTGATTGCTGGCTTTTCCATAGCCATGTTCTCTAGCACTCTCCATCAGAACATGATGGTTAGATTTCTCTTCCATATCCATATTTTCACCTATGTGGAAACCCAGTGATTAGTTTATTTGGGTAATCGTTACATTTCATACTTTTGTTTTTAAAGCCATGTTTTGGTATTCCTTTTTACGATGTGGGTTTCTATTAAAGAAACTTTCGAATAGTAAACCATTTATAACCCCGACGAATTTCGAGGGTGAAATTCATTTTAAGGGGGGTAGAATGTAACAGCCCGTGATTTTATGAAAAATATTCTTTTTTTATTTCACTAATGTCTTGTGTTGTACGCTACACCAAAAGGAGCTTGCACAACACGCATCCTTGACTTGCCTTGCATTACACGAAATCGCAACCTTCCTCGATAGTGTGTGTAGTACGCAATACTGAGTTTCACGAAACAACGATATGCTATTAAAATATTATTATAACCAGCCGTTATGAATAGTAATAACCACCTTTTAAAATTTTAGAAATTTTAGCTCTCAAAATGGACTTCATTTTTGGATTCGGAGTATCGAATTTAGCCTAAGGTGAAATTTTGGTACTTTTCGGATAACTTTCATATTCTGATGAATAGTGAAAATTACTAAATTATAATTAAAAACAACTTTTTTAATCGAAATAATTAATAGTGATAAATCATTAATATGAGTGGTTTTAAAGTATATTTAGAATATATTTTTACAATTTAATATAATGTTTGTCATTGGATGTAATTTCACATTTAAACAAGACATAATCAAGTGTCAATCTTTTGATAGATATTGTTTCTTAAAAACACACTATTTGTTTTAACAGCGGGATTTAATTATAAAATTAATTAATTCAATTTCTATGTTATTAAATTGGTAAAATAGACTTCATTTTTGAATTCGGAATATGAAATATAGCTTAGGATGAAATTTTGGCATTTTCTGAAAACTTTCAATTTTTGATGAATAGTGAAACCACTAAGTAGTAGGTTAAAAACTGAATTTTGCATAAAACTTAATTTTACCGCTTCTGTGAATGGAATTTCGAAAATCCGACAGACACGGTTAATATCAAGGACTAAAATGTGGTTCAATGAGATGAAAATAATTTTTGGTGAATAGTACCTTTTTACTTTTTTTTACCACAGTTAATAGTAAATATGGTAACTAAGGGTAAATATGATATTACTATTACCCTAACACATGTCCTAATTCTATTGGATAAGTGTAATTCGACCAAAAATAACCTTATGAATATAATATGACCATTTAGGTCCACTTGGATTAGATTATGACATTTAATATTATTTTATTTAATGAATAGTTAAAATAGTTAAAATCAAAGTTTAATAACTAAAACATTTTTAATATGGTGTTATGCATAAGATAAATTCGAATATAAATATTCATTAGAAAGCTAAAAAGATTTCATACATAATGATATTTTATTTATAATTTTTAGACTTTAAATAAATTAATTTATTTATGACACAACGATGATGCAGTAATTACCCTTTTTAAGGAAATATTAACATAATTGATGTTATAAATGCTCAAATGAATGTAATTTGAGACTTTTTATGAATCCCACTAATTTTCTAGGTTACTATGATATATTAGTGTTGATTTAATCAACTTTGTTCGAACATATAATTCTGTTATGACTTTCACAAAAAAATCATATATCAAATAGTGTCAAAATTGACACAAAATAGTTTTTAAATCAAATATTATATTATTAATTGTTATTTTATTCATAAAAATCTAAGGTTCGGCCAAATGACTTAGATAAGGATATATATATTAATATTAAACAATTTGGGGTTCGTTTGGCATGTTATAGTAAGTGTATTAACCATATAGTGAAAGAAAACAAAAAGACACGGTAAAAGTTAAATTATTTAACTTAGAGTTAAATCTAATTGATAAGGTAAAAATAATACCCTAAACTTGTCTAAATCCTATTGGATGATAGGATTTCGACCCATCCCCACTTTAGCTTCGAAATAAGACCCTTTGGAACCATTATAAACAGATTTTTACTTTAATATAAAATAATATTTTGAGATATTCCTAAGGTGCCCCTCTTCTCCCTTATAAAAGGACACCTCCTCCCCCTTCTCCTCACACCAATTTGAGAACTCAAGATCGGCAAACCCCTGCCAAAATATCTTCTCCACTTCCCTAGCAACATCCTAGAGGTTCTGGTCTTCCTCAAAGACCAATTTTAGTTCCCTAAGAGGAGGTCTCAAAGAGGCGCTTCAAAGAAGAGGTAATTACCGTTACCAATTCTTTCATCTTTATTTATTCTTCCACTTCTTCTTCTTAAGTTGTTTCATTATGAAGTAATAACATCAGTATCACTCATATACTGATATGTTATTATAAGTTTGAAACAACCCTATTTCACCATCTATCCATCCTACGGAAAAAGAAATCACCGCGCGTGCGTACGTACGGAATACCGTCTCCACGCCGTGGTGTAATCTATTTTCCACCATCACCTTACAAGGATGAGTATAATGGTGTAATGAGTAACTATAAATGATTATTATAGAGTGATATTGATACTAAAATAGTATACATACACTTCAACACACTTTCATGACCATGGGAACGATATCATCGCTCGTGCGTATGTACAGACTACCGTCTCCACGACGCGATGAGATTCATTCTCAATGATTAACCATTCATTAATGATTATAAAGTATATATAATGTGTACTAATGAAATATATGACATAATAATGATACTGGATTTATTTATATATTTATATGTATGTCATCTACTTAATTCCATTCAATTCAATAAGGAAACGAAAACAGCGTTCATGCGTACGTACGGACTACCGTCTCCATGAACGGTGTATTTCTTTCCCTTTAATGATTTATTATATATATGTATATCCTGAATATATATATATATATAAATTATTTTTTATGTTCTAGAATTAAGTAATCATGATCTAAGTAATCATATGAATAATTACAAGTCAAAACACCTACGATAAATGAAACGATTTTACCCAAAACGTTTCTTTAACATGGAATTTACAAAAGAATGGGTAAGATAAAGTCATAAGTGAACCATATATGATATCATAACAATGAATATGATTCTGTAATAATTTAATAACATTATTTAAACCATTATACAGGAGCTTCGGACACGTACAAAGCAAATAGGACCTAAGGTAAGGGAAATATCACAATCTAATTTTTATCCGAGATTGTTTATTCGTAAGTAGTTACTGGGGTGTATTTTATCATCCACATACATGTTTCATCAATATGTAATATTATTTCCATCCACCTACAATTGTTTAAATCCATTTTTACCCTTCGGTGAGTTTTTAGTAATATGTATGAAAGGAATATTTTGTCGTTTTTCGTACGAGGTACTTTTTGACTTTTCCGACAAAAGTAGGAAGAATGTTTTTTTTAACTTATACGGCATGAATGGATTTTTAAAAAATTATTTCCAAGAAGCTTCCTTTACAAGTATTCAAGTTTATTTTTAATCAACTTCTTTTATTTTAAAATTGTATGACATGTTAAGAAAGGAAAAGTGTTTTTGAAGTAGAAAGGATATTTTCCTCAAGAATGAAGTTCAAGTATTTTATAAAAATTATTTTCCATCTAAGATAATAAAAGGGTTCTGTTTTTATCCCTATTATTACATTGATTTGATTATGTTGTGATGGAATTATTTTTATGAATTCCTTTATCATATATGAATTTTTTTATGATGTCATGATGTTTAAGATTCCCATTTTTATTACATGGGTTATGTAATGATGTATGATTTATGATTTTGTGGCACACATAAGAATGGTATCATTATGAGATGGGTGGGACCTATATCTCCCTCCAATGCATTGGGTAAAGATTTTATATCTCGTGAGATAGACATGGCTGGAACGGTAGGTTATACCGGTTCAGTGAAACAAGACTGAAACGAGGGTTACTCGATTCAGAAAGAGACTTTGTCCACTAAGATAGTCTTGGCAATGAGTCTTGACTAACAAGAAATGATTCTCTATGATTATGTGTGAATGACACAAAGTTTCATGTTTTAAGTTATGATTATTGTGATTATATTTCACTACCATGATTTATCCCATGTTATGAAATTATGCTCTCTTTTGCAGGTTATGATTTCCAAAATGTTATGTTCTTATGAATACGATGTGATTGATATTTCTTTTCTTTACCCTTACTGAGCATTTGAGCTCACCCTTTTATGTTTTCTTTTCCCTAGGATATAAAGAAAGGTTTTAGGTAAAAAAAAGGAAGATATTTATGGGAGATGTTGAAGATCTTTCACCACGATTAGAAGATTTTATTCCGAGTTTCCAAAGACACTAAACTATTACGATCCTTGTGTGTGTGTTTTTGTTATTTACTAAGTATTCCGCAAAAGTAATGTAATGTTCATGTACATCAAGTTTCGGGTCTCTACATACTTCATCTATCATACCGCTTAATAAAATAATACTAGTCTATACTAACTAGGGACTTCCTGTAGGCTAGTGGTAGGAAATAAAGGCCTGTCACACTTCGGTTGTGGGTTCGATTCCCACAGCCTTGTCCGACATGACGGGTTGTCGCCCGTTCTACAGGTTGTCCTTTTTTCCTAAATATACAATATTATAACTTTACATCAATAATATTGAAAAAGTTATAGCCTTAAGCAATGCTAAATTATGTCCATCATAATCCATTCAAATCTTTATGCCTATATAAAATACTTATGTCCATTCTCATATTATAGTGAAAACGATTACCAGAGAGTTCATATAACAAGCATATTAATACCATCGTTGATCCCCATATATCATAAGATATGTCTTGTTGGTAACATTCCAAACATTTGAAGGCCTTAATCATGTATTCTCTTGAAAAATTAATACTCGTTGAACCTTAGTGAAAACATGAGTGCTGTTAAAAGTTATCTCTTTCCACATACCAAATCCCCAAATTTCTATATATTCAAACCATGATATAACTATTTCCTTATATCAGTCATGAGCTCATGAATACTGTCAAACATTTCATTTTCTCCTTATCCCTTCATTATGCACATATCATCTTCATTCCAAAAATATCTCAATCACATTCCATGGTTACCGGTACCATAAAATTATTGAAAACAATAATAGACTAATATATAAATATTACAATACTCCACGATACAATATACAAAATTATTTTGGAATCCCATTACATAAACACTTAATCATTCCACCACATCATTGTCATATTCAACATCACCAATAGAGATCCCACATGACTTCCCTTTTTCCTTTTCCTTAAGTGTATTCTCATGTCGATCATCATTAACCCTTGGATTAGGGCATTGATTAGCATAATGCCCCATTTCATTGCACTTGAAGCATTGAAGTGTTGGTGGTGCATTCTCTGTAGTATTTTCTTTATTCACATCATTAGTAACCCTTTTTCCATTACATCGACAGTCAGCTACTCGATTACCTTCTTTTTCACACTTAAAACATTTTCTAGTCCCTTTAAGACAATCTCCACCATGCTTCTTTCCACACTTTGAGCATAAGGAATCATTAATCTTATTTTCACCATTATTCTGAGATTTCTCCTTGAACTCCATCTTTCTTTTCTTGTCAAAACCATGAGATGGATATGTAACACCAACTTCCATTTCTACCTTGATAGCACAACACACAATTTCTTCATAGCTACTGAAGTCTCTTATAGCTAATGCCCTTCGAAGACTTGGTTTTAAGCCACTGAAGAATCGATCAAATTTACTTTCAAGTTGGATGATAAAGCCAGATGCATACCTTGCAAGCCTTGTAAAATTCGCTTCGTATATACCAACAGATTCATCATCATTATGCTTTAGTTCAAGAAACTCCTTCTCCAACTTTGTTTGAAGAATATGAGGGAAGTACTTATTGAAAAATAAGTTATCGAACTCATCCCATTCCATGGACTCAATTTCATCTCTTGTCCTCGCATTCTTGATAAGATTCCACCATTGACCAGTTTCACCTTCCAAATGATATACTGCTAAGATAACTTTATCATGTTCAAAACATTGAAGAACTTAAAATATCTTTTCAGTGGTACGGATCCATTGTTCAGCAACAAGTGGATCAGAAGACCCACTAAAAGAAGGTGTGTGTTGCCTCATGAGGGAATAAATAGAATATTGTTCCCTTCTCTGCTCATTTTGAAGTCCAAAATGATTCATAGATCTTGTAAGTATAGCAATAAGATTTTTCACTCCATCTCCCATAACATTGGTTTGTTCAGGAGGACAATCATTGCATTGTCCATTATATTGATCAACACGGTTCCTTCGGGTTCCAGCCATCATCTCAAACCCAAAAAGAATAGTGTGAGAGGAAAAATCATGATAAGGAAAAAAACATAATAAAGGGGGAGTACCTTCAATATCTAACATCTTAGGTTTAATTCTAATATTGTTACCATAATTATAGGATTATAACCTATACTAATTCTTAACCTTAGGGACATCCCTAGACAAAACCTACAAATATCTCTAGGGATCTCACTAAAGTTCTCACATCCTAGTTTCCAAAGGTTGACTAAACCTTTCCTCTAATACCAACTGTAGAGACCCAAAGCTTGACGTACATGGAAATTACATTACTTTTTCGGAATACTTAATACATAAAAAAACAGACACATAAGGACCGTAATAGTTTAGTGTCTTTCGAAACTTGGAATTTAATATTCTAATCGTGGTGTAAGATCTTCAACTTCTCCCATAAAGATATTACCCTTTAGTTTTCTTACCTAAAACCATTCTTTATATCCTGGGGAAAAGAAAACATAAAAAGGGTGAGCTCAAATGCTCAATAAGGGTAAGCATAGAGAACATAAAACAATCCATAAACATTTGAATGCAAATGCTTGAACATAATATCTAAACATAACAAATATTGAGCAAGGACATAAATCATGGAAGTATGTAAGGAATATATCTTAAAGGAACACCAATATTGAAAAAATAGCATGGGAATAAATCATGTAATTCTGGAAACCATTCAGTACATGTTATGATTTCCATAGTAGCCAAGGCATTGTTGCCAAGAGCATCTTAGTGGACAAAGTCCCTTTCTGAATCGAGTTCACTCCTCGTTCTAGTCCTGTATCACTGAACCGGATTAACATACCGTTCCAGCCATGTCTATTTCATGAGATATAAGTCTTTACCAAATGCATTGGAGGGAGATATAGGTCCAACCCATCTCATAATGAAATCATTCTTACTTGTGCCACAAAATAAACTTAAAACATTCATCATAATAAAATGGGTTTCATAAACATCATCACATCATCTCATAATCCATATAAAACAAATTGACATTTCATCATAAGAAAAGTGAAACCATGTAAATTATAGATACATTAAACATGAAACATACACATTATAAATAATGTCATCTTAGATGGAAAATGGTTTTGATAAAAAATTTGAAATGAATTCTTGAGGAAAATATCCTTTCTTCTTCAAAATCATTTTATTTTCACAAAATGCCATGCACTTGTAAAATATAAGTATTTTTTTGAAAACAGTCATAAAATATTGTAGAGTAAGATTCATGAAAAGGAGGCGTTATGAAACCGTAAAAATCCGTTCACGCCGTATAAGTTAAAAATAACATTTTTCTCATACTTTTTTCAGAAAAGTCAAAAAGTACCTCATATGGTAAAAAAAATATTCCTTACATACCATGTAGTAAAAGTAAAAAATGGGTAAAAAAGACTTTAAGCATACATGAAACCATTTTTATAAAATAGGGACATGGATGATAGATATAACCCCAGTGATTACTTACAAATAAACAATCTCGGATAAAAATGAGATTGGAAAAGTTATCCCTTACCTTATGTCCGATATGCATCGTATGTATCCAAAAATCCTGTATAATGATATAAATATTGTCATTTTCTTATTAAAGAATAATATTCGTTGTTGTTATATCATGTATGGTTCACTTAGGTATTTATATTACCCGTTTATTTGTCAATTCCATGTTAAAGTTGTGTTTTGGGTAAAATTGTTTCATTTATCGTACATGTTTGGACTTATTGTTCATGATGTTATTATTAATTATATCATGATTTACATACTTCCAGAATTTAAAACATGATTTATATATCATATATATTCAGTATATATATATATATATTAGATAGATAAATGAAATGAAACACACCGTTCATGGAGACGGTATGTCGTACGTACGCATGAACGTTGTTTTCCTTTCTTTATTGACTTGAATGGAAGTAAGTAGATGACATATATATATATATATATATATATATTAATCCATTAGCTTAATTATGTCATATATTTCATTATTATGCATTATATATACTTTATAATCATTCTTGAATGGCTAATCATGGAAAATGAATCCTATCGCGTTCGTGGAGACGGCAGTTCGTACGTACGCACGAGCGATGATATCATTCCCATGATCGTGGAATTGTATTGAAGTGTATGTATAATATTACAAAATAAATATCACTTTAAAATAACCATATTTAGTTATTTATTTACACCATTATACCCATCTAAGTAAGGTGGTGGTCGAAAACATTTTATAC
This sequence comes from Viscum album, assembly GCA_963277665.1. NCBI lineage: Eukaryota > Viridiplantae > Streptophyta > Magnoliopsida > Santalales > Viscaceae > Viscum > Viscum album. The sequence goes on along the minus strand of OY728167.1, from coordinate 618,449,672 downwards.
CATGGCGTGGAGACGGTATTCTGTACGTACGCACACACGGTGATTTTGTTTTCCGTAGGATGGATATACAGTGAAATAAGGTTGTTTCATATTTATAATAACATATCAGTATATAATTAATACTTATGTTATTACTTTATAATGAAACAACTAAATAAGAAGAAGTTGAAAAAGAAAGAACGTGAGAGAATCGAAAGAAGAGATTACCTTTTCTTTGACGCACCTCCTTTAAGACTTCTCTTAATGAAGTAGAGTTGGCCTTTTGAGAATAAAAGAACCTACATAGTATTTCTAGGGAATTGGATAAGAGTAATGGGCAGGTTTTGGCCGAGAATCAAGGCTAAAAAAGGTGTGAAGAGAAGAGGGAAGCGGTGCCCTTTTTATAAGGGAGGAGAGGGGCACCTTTGGAAAAACTCAAAATATTATTTTATAATAAAGTCATATTCGGTTTATAATAGCTCCAAATTGATTTATCTCGAAGAAAAAGTGGGTATGGGTCGCAATCCTCTCAAACAATAGATTTTAGAAAAGTTTAGGTTACAATTCTAACCATATCATTTATATTTAACTCTAAGTTAAATAATGTAACATTTACTGTGTCTTCTTGTTTTCTTACACTATAAGGTTAATAAACAGACTATAAAAAGGCAAAAGAACCCCAAATTGTTTATTATTAATATATATAACCTTATCTAAGTCATTTGGCCGAACCATAGATTTTTAGAAAAAAAATGTAATATTTGTTTTAAAAACTATTTTATGTCAATTTTGACACTATTTGGTAATTGATTTTTGTAAAAATCATAACAGCATGATTATCTCGATAAAAGTAACATAAATCAATAATAACATTTCATATTAACCTATAAAATTATGGTAATTCATAAAAAGTCTCAAATTACTTTTATTTGGGTATTTATAATATCAATTATTTTAATATTTCATTATTTAGGTAATTACTGCATCACCATTGTGTCACAAATAAGCTAAATTATTTAATGTCTAAAAATTATAAATAATATTCCATTAGGTATAAAATCCTTTTATCTTTCTAATGAATATTTATAGTCGAATTTATCTTATGTATAACCCTATATTAAAAATTCTTTAGTTATTAAACTTTGATTTTAACTATTTTAACCCTTCTTTAAATAAATTAATAATAAATGTCCTAATCTAATCCATGTGGACCTAAATGGTCATATTTTATTCCTAAGGGTTTCATTGGTCGAATTACATTTATTCAATAGAATTAGGACATTTTTTAGGGTAATAAAAATATATGTTTTACCCTTAATTACCCCATTTACTTTTAACCGTAGTAAATAAAAGTAAAAAGTTACTATTCACCAAAAATTATTTTCATCTCATTGAACCACATTTTAGTCCTTGATATTAACCGTGTATCTAGATTTTCCAAAATTCCACTCACCGAAGCGGTAAAATTACGTTTTATATGAATTTCCAAATTCTCCCAGGAGGTGGGTAAAAGACAGTGAAAAGTTCAATAAAATTTTTATATTTCTAAAATTATTATAAAATGTCTCCAATGAATTACATTGAACTTATATAGGTATTATGTATCAATTTTGACCTAAAATACATTTAAATAAAATAAATAATTATTTAAATAAAAATTCGGTTTTTGAATAGTAACCCAGTGTTTTCACTATTCATCAAAAATTGAAAGTTTTCAGAAAAATACCAAAAATTCACCCTAGGATAATTTCGATATTCCGAATCCAAAAATGAAGTCCATTTCAAAAGATAAAATTTATAAAATTTCAAATATTGGGTATTAATATTCATAACGGCTAGTTTATATAACATATCGTTGTTTAGAGAAACTCGGTATTGCGTACAACACACGCTATTAAGGAAGGTCGCGATTGTGTGTAATGCAAGCCAAGTCAGGGATGTCTGTCGTGCAAGATCCTTTTGGTGTAGCGTACAACACAAGACATTATGAAATTAAAAATAATATTTTTCATAAAATCTCGGGGTGTTACAATGTTTGACCCCACACATGGAGTGTAGATATGAAAATGTTGTCTTCACCAACTGAGAAGAACAAATTGCATGTCTCCCTGAATCAAAAGCCATGTAACATGGTTTTGCCAAATAGAAATCCTCTTAAATGCTTGAAACCCCTGTTTTGACCCCCAAATCAAAATATCATTCCACAAGAGGTCATGAAAAATAATTAAAGGGTTTTTATGCTTAAAAAATAGATATAAGGAGTATTTTCAGCAAACGATAATAATAACTATCTTTTGGCAGGACCACTAAATGTTCTCTCAAATATAAGGTCCATAGTTCCAGCACAGTGATATATCAGATTGATATCTTTATTACGGTTCCTCCCCCTCTTCCACTCTCCCTTTATATATCCACGTCCTTTATCACTCGGTAGATCCGGGAATGAGGATCCCCTTCTGGTTATAAGATAGATTAAAAGGCTGGAAAATAAATAAAAGAAAAAGAATGAAAAAATAACTGAAAATAAAAAGAAAATGGGGGCCCGGCTGGCATCAGTACCCAGCTCAAGCTTTTTCCCCATCTAGAAAAAAATCTTCATTCCATACACAACATTGGAGACAAAATCACAATTCAACTCTCCATTCGAATGTTATGAAGAAATGAAATTGTGTGAATAAATAAATATTTAATTTAGTACATATTAATTATTAATTATTATTCTATAATTAGAATAATGTAGAATTTCATCAAACTAGTATCTTAAAGAAAAAAAACCTATTTTAGGACCAATGACGTGGTCAAAGATATTTTCTGAGATATTATTCTAGGGGAAAATGGCAATTTTAACCCCTTACAAGCATTAGAAAATTTAAAAAATAAAATTTATTCTCAAAAAGTCATTCCGGAAAAACATAGGTCCTTATAAATAAAAAAATAATTAATTTGAACACATATATTCAGTATCATATATAAAAAATATAAAAAATATATTATGAATTTTAATATATTTTAAAAAAATCCAAATACATAACAATGAAAAAAAAGAAAACACCCTGAACATATTCCATTGAAATATAGTATAGGAATTGAAAAGACCATAATGTTTTTTAATAAGTTATATTGTGGAATGGAGATGTTAATTTTGTTATATATTTTCCTCAAGTGCCTCATGTAATTGAGAGAACTTTTTTAACTTTCTTTGAAACAAAAAATGACCTATTATATAATTTTCATGTACTCGATCCAAGAATGAAAATAGATGGTGATCCATTATCATGGATTCTTTTAATGTCATGTAATATATTGTCACCTCTTATTTTATTCCAATATAATGTGGTTAAAAATTCCTTTTTTCATTTATCACAATAGTTATGTCATACATTTTAAGACTATTTGAACTATAGTAGCATAATTTCATTCAAAAATATTATTAATTTTATTAGTCCTTAATAATATAGTTTCAAACTATTTAAAAACATCCAAAATTTTGGAATTTAACCTCATTAAAGGTTTTCTAATAACTTTAGATTATTTTTAAAAATAATTTTTTTCATAAAAATTCATAGATTATATATTGGTTTCATAAAAAAGGAATAACCATTAAATATTTTATTTTATTTGAGAATAATAATTAGTTTTTAAATTTTTTTGAATAAATAATAATGAATTTTTTTTATGTTATATTAAAAATTCATATTGTATGTGTATAAAAAAGATTTATGTTTTCAAAAATATATTATCCACTTGAAAATAACATATTATTAACATGTAAGATAGGATATTTAAAATTTTAAATAGAATATATGATATTTAAATTAGTTTTAAGTAATTTTTTTCAAGCATATAATTATTTTTAAATATGAAAATGGAATGAAATAGTGATTACATACTGAAATTATTCACTATTACATCCCAATGACTATAATAGATGATTATTGAAGTTTCATGACATTATTCCAAACATACAAACACTCTATTTCTTAAATTTCATTGAAAAAATCTCTTATCCTAGAATAATTCACATTCAAGATTTCATTGTTACATTTATATTGATGTTCTTCAAGAATTTTTATAGTTTGTATATTACAAAACCAAGTTGGTTTATCATTATTTAATTTTTGTTATATATATATATATATACACATGGATATAATTATTTCAAAAATAATAACTTTTAAAAAGTGATTTTGAATCTTAATCTATTTTAAATTAGCGATAAAATATGTACTAAAAAAAGAAGCTTCATACTATTTGAAACTAATATACTAGTTTAGAAAACTAGGTTTTCTTTACATATCATCAAAACGCTACATTCCAAAGAATCAATTTTGAATAATTTATTTTTCTTATACTAGGAAATCATGGGATAAAAATGTTAAATATTAAAAAGTAATCTCAAAATTTCATATTTATTGTTAAATTATGAATATGATACATTAGTATAGAATTCATTAAAAAATCATTACATAATATTTTATAATTTTTTCCATTTAAGTATATTTTTCCATATATGATATTTTGTAATAATTTGGAAAATATAAATAATCAACTCTCATAATAAATCCTCTTACAACAAATTAATATTTTATATTATTTTTATATATTTTAAAAGAAAAATTGTTTTGGTTGTGAGATATTACATAAAATACCATGAATAAAATTCAAAATAAACATATATAATATTAACACATTTAACCAAATAAACTATATAAACTTCTATTTCGAAATTTCTCATTTAAAAGGTGATAGTAATGATAACCAGTCTTTCCATTTTATTGGGATTAAACTGTAAGAAATTTGTTAAACTATTTTTATCTACCTGTGCTTGTGAATATGAACTTTAAAATTTTATTAGATTTAAGAATATATTTTTTGGTATGAGTAAAGGAAAATATACCTTTTATTGTTTATATATTTCAAAAACATATAGCTTCAAAAAAGTTTTTATTAGACCCCATTATGGACCAAGTATATGGTATAATATAAGATGAAATAAGTTATCTTCCTAAAAAAATTACAAATTTTTTCAAAAAATAATTTGTTTCTCACATAATTTTTTTTTCAAATATAATCTTACATTTTTCATATTTTAATGAATCATTTACAAGTTAATGTCGAGAAGAATCATCTCCATACCGAATTTACACATCTTAAAATACTTTTATTTTGTTTTTAAGACTTTTAATTGGTTTTTATGTTCCATTTAATAAAATTCATATCTCTTGTTCAATGTAATTAACAGTATCAATAAGATAAGAAATTTTTTTAAATGTAATTACACATTATTGTTTAAATTTAATTGATTTAATGTTTAATTAATTTAACCAAATTTTATATCTATATTTTTTCATGTTTGATATTAATAATTATTATAAATAAATTGTTTTTAGCTATGTTTTCCCAATTTTTTTCAATATGGTTCTCTATTATTATTAATTAAAATAAATTTCTTCAAAATTAAAACATTTCAATTATATTGATTTAACTTTTTAGTGTTAATTCTATTAAGTGGAGTGTTTACTACAAAAAATATATAATTTAATATCATATTAATTATTAAAAGGTGGGATTTTATAAAATATATTTCCCTTGTTTTGTTTAAATTGACTTAAATTTCTATTACACAAACTATTTAATATTTCAAAAAATAGAAAATTATAGAAATTAGAATTTTGTTTTTTTCCATTGATTATGTTGATATAAATTGATAGTAATATTAAAATAGATATTACAAAATTATAATTACAATTATTTATGATGGGAAAATTTTATCTCTATGTTACTAAAATTTTCATAAAAGGGTATTTTATTTTTCAAATATAACATTCATAGTTAATTGAAATTATTCTATGATCTTTAATTGGATTAAAAAACTCATTTTTAAATAATATTTTAATATATTTTCATGAAAATCATAAAAACTAATTGAGTTGTAAATTTATGAGTAAATCAGTTAAGATTAATATTGAATTTTGGATAGAATTAAAATCCTTGTTTTAGAATTTGATATGAGTTATGTTATATAACATGATATGGATTTATGAATGAAAAATGTGACAGGGGAATAAATATAACCAATGATTTTGAACAATTAGATGATAAATATTCCCCAAGACACAATCAAAGGTCTTGTTTCGTAATAAAAATAATTTTCAATCAGAAAATGAATTTTAGCCAACTCACATGAATAAATATTAAATTTATCATTGAACTAGGTACATAATACATCATGAACCAGTATTATACCATAACGTTTAGTAATATAATTTTTATAGAAAAATATAAATTATCATAATCTCTTTAATTTATATGATATATATGAAGAATAATATAAAAAAGGGTGAACTAAAAGTAATATCAAGAGGATAACATAGTAGAAAAATGGATATCATGATCAGTTTTTTTATTTAGATCAATGATTATAACATAAGGTTACAACATAGTATAATTATAATGCATATCAAATAAACATATATAAAAAAAATGGAATCCCATGAGATTGTTGACTATGAAATGAGGCCATAAAGTATAATAATCATGAATCAAATGATTGTTAATAAGACATTTAGAAAAATCAAACACGAATAAAATATTTCATCATAAATATGGCAATGATTACTTCCAATACATAACTATATAAAGTTTTATGTCAAGAATAAATAAAAAAACATAGTACACCTGGATCACTATCCATGCATCATAAAATAGTGTGGTAGGACCACCTCCAAAGCACTATACAAATCATCTATTGTCATGTAAAATTTATAAAATTCAATAGTTGGATATATACTAATGGGTACCACATCACACTATATAATGTTCATAAATATATGTACCACAAATAATAAAATAATGAATTAATTATAAGAATGATAACCCATGTAAAGAATGTGTAAAAAACTAATGTTGTATGGTGAAACACTAAGAAATTAAAAATATTGAAAATTTGGTTTCATATCATATGTTAAATTCAGCAACAACCTTATACGAGAATATAATTCCAGGAAACTTTAAGAAATTTTTCTTTTCAAATAAATTTGATCTCTCCAATGGCTGGTGGAACACACTTCCATAAGTCTAAATGAACTGCAATATAAGTATACCATTATAACCTAGCTTTTAAATTGGCCGATATTAATATTAGTAAATAAATTTTGATATTTTTATGTTTTAAACATGTTGAAACAAATTCAATGGTTATCTGTTGATTATAAAAAAAATTAGAATCATTTGAATAAAGAAATTGTTTTCTGATAAACTGCATATTTCAAAAAGTTGGTTTAGTCACAATTTGTACACATAGTTAATAATTATTTTATAAAACAGTTATAAAATTTATTTGATAAAATGAAATTTTTTTTGAAATAAAAATTTAGATTATGGTTAACTTTTAAGATTTTTATAAATAATTTATTTTTTAGTAAATAGTAATAAATACTGAATATTTTTGAAAACACATTTTTTTTAAATATTTTTATTGTGAAATAATATTTTAAAATTTTTAAAATGAAAAAATATTTCAATTAAATTATAATTTTAAAAATTTATGTAATGGGAATCAATTTCTTATTGATAATTAATATTAATACCTTCTGTACATATGATAATTTTCTCATTGGATACAAAATTTTTCATTGCATATGTGATTACAATTTAAAATTTTGTTTTACCACTTATGTGAACAGAATTTTGGAAAATGGAATCCAAATATTGAATTAGAAAAAAATATATTTTATTGTAATGTAAATTTATTTAACCACAATTAACATTAAAATCGTTAAAATGTAATTACTATTTTAAGGTACCAACTCACATTTCTTGGGGTTAAACAAAAAAAATAAAGTTTTAAATGACCTAAAAATATCTAAAAATAATATTGGATGGAAATATTTATATTTTTCACCTATAAGGGTAGATAATTACCCATTTGGGGGATTTTTAATGATAAAAATATTTGATTAATTAAATATTTTAAAAAATTCCATATATATCCTCTACCCAATATATAAAAGGCCACCCCATATCATGCCCTCTTATAGAAACAAAAACCATTTGGTTATTCCATTTCCATCCCAAATAATTGCCCTACTCCCCTACATACATCTGTGATAAGTTTGTTTGATCAAAACACCATCCTTGGTGGATTTTTTTGTAAACATAAATATTGTTTCTCAAGAAGAGGTAATGTTTTTAAATAAGAATTTTTATGTTGTTTAATTTCCCAAATATTTAAAATCATATGTTCCATTACTGTATAATAATCACATTATCATAAATTTAATGATATGTTCTTATGTTAAGGGTATTACCTATATCTATCACTTGAAAAATCAAATGGGATATTAAACCATCAATTATGTGTTTGGAAGACTATCGCCTCATGAATCCATGAAGAACATTTTCATCAACACCATTCAAGGATTGTTTTAGTGGTGGAGTTCACTCATTTTTGTGTCATATCTAATAATAATATAATAATTTAATTGTAAAATAAAATATTTCTTCTTATGTTTCATTCCATTTAATGTGTGATAATGTCACTCATATGTATGACAGAATGCAACATCATGAAGCGATTTGATTAATTATTCAAATATGAATTACGTGGAAAGTAATAAGTATTGATTTAACAAATATATGTTATATATTTGAAATTATATTTATTCAATATAATTAACATATTTTAAATCCATATCCCACTGGGGCCCACCAAGTCGGTGGAAAACCATCTCACTAAAACCCCAATCCAACCTTCATAGTCCAGGGGGTGAGAATAAGCTCCAAGAAGGTATAAATTAATATGTGTATCCATTGTAGAATTTACCATTATAGACACACTAATCTATCTCCATGAAATGGTATAGAGGGATATCAAAAATAATGTAACTATGCATGTGATAATCTTCTCGGTTGTTAAAAACATTAAGACAATGTAATCCCAAATGAAAATAGAAAAAATAAATGCCCACACAACAATTAATTCCCAAAAAGAGAAAAACTAGAAGATAAATGGTAAATTATAATATCAACAACAATGTACATGGATTGAATATGGATATCAAATTATACATGAATAAGGCCTACGACATGATTGAAGGGAGCTTTATAACCAAAGTGTTAACAGGTATGGGCCTTTCCTCTCGGGTCACTTACATAATTTTTAAATGTTTCACCACTTCTTGTCTTGTTGTAAAAAATTATTTCCTCAGTCATATTGTTCTAAATATAGAAAAAATGTTGATGCTGCTAAAATGAATGTTGTTGATGAATTGCCAATACCCAATAATATAACTGAGATTCATTGTTTCCTTGGATTGGTGTTCAATTACAAGAGGTTTGTTGAAAACATTTCGCAGTAATATAGTCCACAAACTAAGTTGACATGAAATGATTTTAAGTTCATCTAGACAAAAAAATGTTATGATTTTCTCTGGAATTAGAAATAAGATTGGTGAATTCTCTAGTTTTTACCCAACCTTGCAGAAATGTTTAATTTTTTGTCTATAGTTGTCATTCCTTAAAATGACTTGGTTTTGTCATGATTCAGAATGATTATGTAATTTCTTATGCTTTATGTCTAATTAATTCCCAGGAGTAAAATTACCCCACACATGATTTTTAATTAGCTTATATTGTTTTTATGTTAATATTTTGGATGCATCATTTGAGTAGAGCAAAATGTGAAATATATAATATCATAAAAGTTTGTCATATATATTCACATATAATGTATTGAACATGAGACATAGAAGATGGATGGAATTAATCACGTATAAAGATTCCATGATTCATTACCATCCTAGAAAAGAAAAAATGCGGTAGTTCCATTGAGTTGGAAAAATTATGCTACATTAACCTTGTTAAATTTAGAACATGTCCCCTTGGTTATTGATTTGATGAATTTTGTCATGGAAGTTGATGGTTCTTGATATTCCTCTATTTTTTTTTCAGGCATCAATGTAGTCATCCCTTTCAAAAAGAATTAAGAAAGTGTAGAAAGAAGAATTTGAGTTACAAAAAAAATGAAGAACTCATTAAAAAGGGTATGTTGACATAATATAACATTTATATAGATTTATTATTGAGAATTAGGGACATATTCTGTATGCCTTGTGATTTAGTGTTGATAAAAGAGTTGTTAGGTGAAGCTCATAGTTCTCTGTTTTCAATTCATATGGAATCACTAAGATATTTAGAGACCCTTGGGAGTATTACTGGTGGAATGGAATGAAAATAGATATTGTTGATTTTACCATGAAATTACTGATATGTCAATAGGTTAAATAAGAATATAAGTTTCCCAAAGGGTATTCTGTTTCCATTTCTAGTTCTAGAGTGGAAATACGGAAATATATCATTGAATTTCATGATGGGCTACCAAAGACTTCCCAAGGTAAAAATGAAATCTAGGTAATTATTGATCGTTTGACTAGATATGCTGATTTTTTTCCTATTTGAGACACCCTTTATCTATATCAAATTTTTCAATATTATTTAGAGGAGATATTTAGGTTACGTGGAGTACCTCTATCCATCATATCTGATTGTAATCACATGTTCACTTAAAACATTTAAAATGGCCATCAGAATTCATTGGGAACAAAATTAAATTTCACCACAACATTTCATCCTAAATTTAAAAGAAAAACAAAGTGAAAAATTCATACATTGTAGGATATGATTCGATATTTTTCAATGGATTACCATGGAAGTTGGGATCAATATCTATCTTTAGATGAGTATTATTATAATAAAAGTTTTCATTCCAGTATATAGATGGTAACTTTTGAGGCATTATTTGGGAAGCGATGTCGAACTGTATAATTTCATCATGCTTTTAGTGAAAAGAGGATGATGGTACCATAACTGGTAGAGGAAGTGGTATGTAAAGTTAATTTGATTCAGCGAAAAATGAGGATAGATCAGAGCAGGTAGAAAAGTTATGCAGATAATCTAATGAAACGCCTTTCTTTTGAGGTAGGTGATAATATCATTTTCAGTGTTTCCCCACGGAAAAGTGTCACAAATTTTGTTAAGAAAAGAATTTTGAGTTCACAGGTCATTGGACCATATGAAATTATGGAATTTTTTTTAACAGTTTCCTACCAAGTAGCCTTGCCTCTGATTTTATCTTGGTACACAATGTTTTTCAAGTTATGATGTCAAAAAACTATGTGCCAAATATATATCATGTTTTGATCCCTGAAGTATTTCATCTAGAAGAGAACCTTTCCTATGAGTAAAATACTATTTGGATTCTTAACTATAGAGATAAATTATTGTGGAACACGGTAATTCACCAGGATACCGTTTTTTGGAGAAACCGCATGCTTGAAGAATCAATATTGTAATTTGAAAATTCTATGAAGGAAAACTATCCCCATTTATTTAATAAGTGAAAAAAAATTGAGAGGAAATAATTTTCAAATGGGGGGGGGGGAATGTAACAGCGCATGTATTTATAGAATAAAATTTATTAGTATTCTTGAAATTAAATAGTCATATTCATTATGATCAGTAATTCATAGAATAAAAAATTCACTATATGGATATTTATTTAAAACATTAATTTATCAATTCTTGAATTTTAATTTGAAAAAACTAATTTCATATTTGAATTAATTATCAATAAGTTATCTTAGATTGATTTTTTTAGAATTTTCTGAAAAATATTAATTTTTGGTGAATAGTATAAAAAACAATCTTTTATAAAATACAGTATTTTTGTAATATCATGAATACATAATTATGATATGAAATTTATTCAATTTATTTAATAACTAAATTATGATTTTATAAGATTAATATTATACATAAATAATTTAGAACATATATATTACAATTTATTTCATGATAAGTATAAAAATTACTCTTAGTGCCGATGCAACGCCTGCGCAACATTAACAATATCAAATTTGGTTCCATATAAATAATAATCAAGTAATAATTTATTTATTTGTTTATTATTATTTATTATATATTATTTATGTTTTTTTATATTAAACTTATATTTTATAGTCATATATCTTATGTCTGATCCAAATCCATGTGCAATGCTAGCATAATTTAAGAGAAGACAAAACAATAAATTTATGAAGTTGCATTAACTTCTATATGATTAAATATACATAATGAAATAATATAGAATTTTATTTTGATCCTAATTATATTATATTAATGATATTATTTTATTTTTGATTAAAAGATATGAAATAATTAAGATTAGCTAATGTGAAATGCATATACAGCGCTTCTTCAAGCATAATAAAAATAAATAAAATTTTTTTAATTACAATTATAAGGATTATTAAATGACCCAAATGTTGTGTCAAATATTTTTATATAAGAAAGTTTCAACCATTATCACATTTTTATTCAAATTTGGGTAATTTTGGACCCACAAGAATCACATAAAGACCATTAAGAATATTTTATTTAAAAACAACTCAATTTGTACACACTACATATTTTAGTTTGTATAATATTTTAATGTATATTTCACAAGTACAATTTTTCAAAATTAAATATTGTATTTAAATATAATAAATTTATATTTTTAAGGAATTTTTAATTTTAATTTTTTGGGGAATAAATAAATACCTTAATGGCATGAATAAATAGGATGCAGTAATTATTTATTTAATGAATAATTCAAATTAATTATATTAAGAATATCAAAATAAATGTAATATTATATTTTTAAGCTAATTTACAAATTAAATAAATTAATATTATATGTCTATTATATGATAATAAAAGTTGTTCATTTTTATGCTTTTTTATGTGATTAAATCAATAATGTATAATAGTGGTAAAATTTAAAAAAAATTATTTTTCATGCATATAATGCCTAATTAAAATATTTAAAAAACAAAATAATTATAAAAAATACCATACATGATATTATTCTTTAAAAAATGCGATATAATTTAATTTTTATTCCTTTTGGAAGTCATAAACCCTATAATAGATATATCAAATTTTAATAATTTGAGTAATTCATAAGTTATCCCTAAACTCAATTATTAAAGGATACTCTATCATTCACAAATATTCAACAAAATATGCCATATTTAACAAATACATTCTTACAAATTCCCTTCTCCTCATCCCTTGACACATTCTAGAGCTTTTGGTCACAAAAAAAGACAACTTCCAAGACACATGAGGAGGTTCTCAATGAGAAACATTCAAGAGGTAAGATTCATTCTTCTTCTCTTTTATATTCTTTTTAACCTCTACGTTATCCTCATCTACTATCTAATGTTTCATGGAAACTTTATTAACATATATAAAGCATAATTTTGTCTTTTTTTTGATATATTCAACATAAAATCTATCATCTTATCCTTTTTTTCTTAAATAAGGTAATCGATGTATGTGGTGTATCAAATCCCCGCCCTCGTGGATGATGAGGTTTACTTTCAATTTACTACAATCATGGGAAGTTTTAATTACTTTTTACTAATTTATAATTACCTAAATATTCATATGTTATCACTTATGGGGTATTGTATATTTTTTATAAAGAATCCATAATAAACCAACCATGTAAACTATGAAAAAAACTCACCCGAAACAATGGAAATAACAAAATATTGGAAATATTTGTGTGTAAAATGTCATTAAAAGTATTATAAATCTGATTTTAGTGTTTAAATAATTTAATAAGACTATTATTATAGTTATATAGGGTGTTTCAACACATTTAAAGGAAGGTTAACCCGAGGTAAGGTACTTTGCTTTTGAAATCATTTTAAATGTCTATTTTAAAGAATTCAAATAGCTAGTTTTTTATATCTACGACATGAGAAGTTCCTCATTATTTCATAATAATTATTTTTATAATGTTTTAATTATCTATTTTAAAATATATATTTTAATAATATTGTTTCATGATTATGCGTAGAGGTTTTATATTTTCAATGTTATTTTTACGGAAAAGGTTATTTTGAAATCTGAATGTGTTTTGCTCAAAGGGATTTAATGCATTGACAAGTGTTTTATTCATGATATGTTCCTTAGAAATTTTTTATTATGGGTTTATCCCATTATATATCATGATATTATGGGTCGATACCCATTATAGCTCAGGATATGTTGGGTTGATTCAATTATAGCTCAGGATATTACAAGTGATCCTCATTATAGCTCTACAATGCATTGGGTACTCCAAAGATGGATGTTGACCATAAAATAATTCTATTTCTATGTGTGAATATTCGAGTTATATGGTAATGATTCCCCAAGGTGACTGCATTATTTTTCAATTCATTCTTATGACTCTTCAAGAAAATTATTTTCAATGGATTTTCATGTTTTCATAGTACTAATGATTTTCTTTCTTTATGAACCTTACTAAAATTTGTTTGCTCATAATAAGAATCTAAATGTTTAACATAGGTTATAAGGATAGGTAATATAAATTAGGTAATCATGTTTAATTTTATGAATATTTTTCAAAGAAATCATTTTTTATTTTTTATAGTTTTTTATTTTGAAAAAAAATTGATACTATTTTAGTAGAATACTCATTTTATGAATGTGGTTTGTCATTTATTTATTATTTTATAATTATCTAAATATATTAAACTGATAGGATACTCAATGTGAAATAAAGTATATTCATTACTTAAACTCAAGATTATGTAATGTTTTAAGGATGGGTTCTTATACTCATATACGTACTCGAAAACACTATGCCTTATGTTATACCACTTATACTACTGCTAAAAGTCCCTATACAACTTTCATATATTATGATGTAATGATAAAGGAAATGAATCACAATCCCTCATCACCTCCTATTACAATATGACCAAATCCACCGTTCATACTTAGAAAAGGATAACATGATTATCTCCTTAAAAGAAACCATTGTGGAATCTTCAAAGGACAACTAGACTTGTAGGGAATCATAATAGATGTATCCTAACTGAGCCTCCTTCACATGATGTAGAAGGGAACTAGATAACACCATTAACTGTGGATAAGTTTCACCCATATCGGTCACTAGGGCCAGCTACAATGAATCCAACTATTTAGATGAATCTTACAACAGGAGAGAACATGACGACATGATATGGGAATCTACCTCCACAGATCCCTTCCAAGGATTATATACTATCTAAAATTCATTCCCCTACATTAAATCCAAAAAGATCATGTATATTTGGTTTATATATCCCAACATGATGAAAAACCCAAGACTCTTATTCTCCAAGTAAATAACAAAGCACCCTCCCAAATGATAGTGCATCCACTTCATCAGAACTAAGACTACCGCTTCTTACTCTAGGTCATTAATCATGTCGTTTTTATCATGGGGTCTCAAATTTCTTGATCCATATGTGATTATTTCATATCTATACATCAACTTTCATAAAAATCCATCTGAAATGGTATCCTATTACACGATGTTCTATAATCCCCTTGGTAGTATAAAAATCGGATAATTAGCCATCCGTAGCCTCATATCCTAATATGATCTCTGGGACTTCTTAGTCAAGGAAAAAAACTACCCTTTCCATATCATAGATCTAAAATGGGAGATAATAATGGAAACCTTTTACAAGAATATATATAGTACCCATCCAATCTAAGAAAATTGTTCCCCTCTAACACACCTTTTGGTGGCTCCTAAACATACACAACATCATTCTTCACTAGTTACAAAGACAAACCTTGACCCAAAATTACATTCCCCATAAATATAACTGCATGGATCTAGAATTGGAAAATTGTAGTCCTACCATAATGTTGGTGTACCCGTAGCATGCTTAGGACCATCCTCAAGTGCTATGTGTGCTCCTCCTCTGATGTAGAGATAATGAGTATTTCATAAATAAAGAAAAAAAATTGTTCATGTATGATGAGAAAATAGTGTACAAAATATCCATCAAACATAGTGGGGGTGTTTCTTCACACTGAAAGAGATAAACAATAACTCATAGTGTTTGTAGTGACATATGAAGTCCAACAATAGAATATCATCTTCTTAAACCACCAATTGGTGGTAACTAGAACTAAGATTGATCTTTAATAACCATATCAATCCTTAAAAGGGATCAAAGTTGTCTCCAATACATTGAAAGGGGTACATTTGTTTTGTAATGCCCATGTTTGAGTGATTATAATAAAAAGTGAGAATCTAAAGTTCACCTTTTTTAGGAACAAAACCTAAGCTACCCAGGGTGACACGCTATGTTTGATAATACCCTTCTCTTAGAGTTCCTCCCATAGTACACTCAGGTCTCAAGAATCAGCATGTGAAATCCAATATCCCACTGTATATATCAGCAGATACGTTGGTGAAAATTTATTAAAAAACCATCTCTCACCTCCATGGTCATCCCAAAGGAAAGAATTGTATACATTCATCTAATCATCAATGAAAAAAGGAAACCAGATATCTGAATATTCCGCTACTTGAAGGTTTAAACTAACCAACTTATGGGTGATGGGTTATAACTTCATTATAAAAAATCCTATTCTATCCAATAAGATATATCTCTAACTAAAAAAAGGATAGTCTCATACCATCATTAGAGAGGAATTATACTCATCTGTGGTGATAGTCAACCTTGGCTCAGTTTGTAGATAGATAGTCTATACCCAAGAAGAAATATTATGGTCTCATTATGATGGTCATGTTGTCCCTTGAGAAACTCTCCCCACAAAGAGATATCTATCACTTATAATAGACAAGGAATAATGATGAAATGAACCCAAAAAGAACCTCAAGCCAAATATATAGTGATAAAGACACAATAGGGAGATATATCTATCTCACTAGGAGAATAGTGATGAAATAATGGCTCACATATCTGTCTACTAGTACTGTATAATGTGTAATGTAAACAAATACATACATCCAATCATCTCCGGGGATGTCTGTTCATAAGACTCTAAATAATTTAACTTACAAAGACCCCATATACCTACTCCCTAAGCCTGAAATGGGTCAGATTTTGTTGGTGGTGGATTTAGTTCATAATATTTTCCACAAACCATTGCTTCACTCTCCACACACATGCATGCCGATATGCCTGCTGCACCTCTTGTGGGGCTACCCTGGACACTTCTTGGAGAACCATGATAACTAAACAACCTCTTCCATGATGATCCATCCACTAAATTTCATACATCCTTATCATGAATTATTTGGGAATCGCATTCAATTTCATCTTTCCCATCACATTCATAACATCACCCATATCTCATATTCCATAGTCCTATGAAATTTCCTTGAGGAACATGACCAAATAATTGAGTTTAGACATGAGAAGTCTTCCCCCACCAAGAACACTCAAAATATATCTTGATAGATTTTATAGACAACTCATCCCCATGATTTAGAATTCCAAATCCATCTCTATAGGGAACCCCAAAAGGAAATCTCTCTATAACCGACACATTATCTAACACTCCAGCATATTTTTGAATGCAATGGGGTGCCACACTAGAACATATGTCTCTGTGGAGACCATGCATAAACTTCTGTGTCCAAATGTAACCATACATAAACATTTAGATTGATTATCTTGAAAGGTTGGTATATGACATGTAATAATCATCAATAAAAATTTGTCACTGGAAATGATGAAAAACTACTGAATCCAAAATGATCATATGAAAAATTGGTAGTAATCATGAGGAAATTGTTGTTTGATGTTGTACCCTCAGAGTTCTGACTCATCATGAGTCATCATGAAAATAATTTAGAAGTTCCCTACTTCTCTTTGGGAAATACTGACTCAAAGTTCAATAATCTAGACAATTTGGTTATGTAATAGTCTAAAAGCATGGATATTTGACTCATGCCAATCCTCAACTACCTATAAAAAATTTTGACAAATGAAACTCAATAGCCTCTATAGATTGAACTCCTGGGGTTCACTAATATTATGAGCATAATCATACAAATGTTTGAGTATAATCATTAAATATATATCTGGGGGAAATTCTACCTTTACACCTAGTGGAAACATCTCACATGATAACCCTAAAATAGAGGCCTCATCACTCATCTGAACATCATTACAATCCTAAATTGACAACCTATATTGCTGTCTTCATAAAGGTATCATGAAAATTAATCAAGATGACCCATGGTTAGGTGAGAATAAATATATAAATATATATATATATATATATTGGGAGATGCACCAATATGGAGATTCACTAGAATATATCCAATATGATGCTCGTACTAATTCTATGGGAATCCAATAACTATGTATGTTGAGTTGTAAAGAATGTTGTTAGAGTCCTAGTTAATGGATATGTTAGTGGCCACACTAACACTCGGTTCACTATCCTGAAATCCAGATGCAATACACTTTGAAACTATTTCCTTATGTTCCCAACAAATCCTTATATGAGAAAAAACCCAAAACACCATCCTAATATAGAAACACCAATGATACCAACATATAATTAACTGACCCACTAAGGCCAGCCTGGCTAGTGGATGAGAGGACCACAACAACCCCATTCTACCCCATATGCTGAGGGATGAAAACATGTGTTGAGATTGAATAAAAAAATATGTGAGGCCTTTTTCGAAAGTATCTATACATACAAACCCTACAATCTCAAAGATGAATTTTTGATGAATGATAGAAAATATAGTAACATATATAATATAAACCATGAATAAAATAAACCAGTATAGAATAAAATAGAGTATGAAATCATAAACCATAATGGAAAAAAGATAAAATAAATGCCCACCCAAAAAAGATATCATGACCAATACATTTCTAGAAAAAAATTACTTGGAGAGCCCAACTCCTGATCTCAATGCCCATTCACCATTTATGGTCTATGAGTTTTTGTATCCCTATGATCCTATAAAATCACCAATTAATTGTCTGTCATCTACAATAGAGAATACTTGTGTGGAAAAATACTATGAATGGGTGTGTATATAAATAACTAAGAGTGCACCCTAACAACTAATAGGGGATCAATATGAGAACCAATATATGTAATCATCTCAATCCAAATGAAGAGAAAAAATAAAGTTCAATATATATATATATATATGAGAAACCTAGTTGAGAGAGAAAAGATATATCCATCTGACATCCTATCCAGGGATGATGAGTCTACCAGTAGCACCAATGGTCCACCATCTATTCCCATAATCTCTCATGTCTAAATAAGTATCCATGTGGGGGACCCAAAACATTCTATAATGAATCACAATTTATGGGTGACACTAAATAAATAGAGGACTCACACCATAATATATATGGGGGTGCTACTTAGTAGATAGATAGAGGAACTATTCCCTACTATGTTAGGGGGGACCACTCTGTAGGTATAGGACCCACAAAATAGTGTTCCAGGGTGTGCCACTAACTAGGTAGAGGGGCCATACCTTAGTGATCCAACGACTTCTGGGAAATTCCCGTCATAACCAGTGGTATATGATGCTAGTGTTTTGGTTTATTCATCCTATAAATCACTTTAGGTCTCCCAAGGTGGGAAAATATGATCCAATAGTGGTTTCAACCATGTAGAGAAGACTCAAGTGGCTGTCAAGGGAGGTGCAAGGTATCTCAAGGTAGTATCCTATGTGTTCATAGAACTTTTAAGTTGATTATCTAGATGTGGGGGAACTAAGGAGTTTAGGACTTTGTAAGGAATTGATGTGTCTAATTTAGCAAGATATGGTGCTCGATCAGGTGGAATGGGTGAAGTGGAAGTTGGTGGTTCTCTGATCAGGTCAAGCACATGGAAGTATTTTCTAGCTTTCAAGCTTGTTAACAACATTCAAGTATTGGTGTATGTAGAGATGGAAAAATATATAACATCTCAGGCAGACCAACCCAGTGATGACCAAGGAGTCCCATGGGATGAGTCCACGGGTGAGTCATACTGTCACTTCTTAGGAGAGAGTGCATCAAATTTTCAAGGAAGTGGGATTTCTAGTCTGAGAAGGTGGAAGGGTTAGAGTGGAAACAATAAATGTTTAAAGTACTATTTTTACATACCTCTATTAATGGATAAAATATATTTCAAAAGGTCAAAATAAAATGTGATGGCTGGTAATCCCATGTAATTTGGAAATTGTGATAGGATAGAGGATGCATCTCATGGGGAATCTACCCTTAGTGGTGTTTTAATTTTAAAACAATTGGAAATGTCATAGTTACAATGAAAACACTGGATCTGAATTTGAATTTGGGAGATCATATAGTGGATTTGGTCATTGTGATTAATATCACACCAGAGGAAGCATAACACTGATGGGAAGAATGATAAACATGGTCACTAATCGTGATCTGAGGTCATGGATCTACAAGAATAATATTATAATGATAAGAGGATTCAATGAATGAAATATCAAAAAAATAGGAGTACATGAAATCTTAGAATAAACAGGCATATCAGTTCGAAGAACTTATAAATCATGATCCTTACACACAAGTATCCACTCTCTCTATGAAATAATAATGAGGGAATTTTTCCATTAGTCTTAATCTATCCTTTAAAAAACATGAGGTTTCTTTTAGTGTTTGATCAGACGGATGTTTTTGGTTTCTCATGTTATCCTTAATAGTGTTTTGAGAACAAAAATAAATTAATTTCCTATCAGTATTATTACTTATACAAGAATTACATGATGAGTTTGAGTTTATTTATATTTTTTTGGGTGTTGTTTTTGGTTGATTCATTTTATTTATTGATCTTTGTAAAGACTTGTGAATTTCAAGGAAATTTTATTTCATAATATCTTTGGAATTTTACAAGTCTGTGGCTTATGATGGCACTTGACTCTGAGGCCTGGTGTGCCCGGAATCAATTTCTGAAGTTTATCATAGATACGTTCAGTAAACGAACGAGCGGGTTTTTCTATCTTTTGAACCGGTGCTCGGAATTGAAATTCGAGGGCACCATTGAACTCGCAGCGCGAGTTTTCGCTTAAGAAGACTTTCACCTCTACTACAGATGATTGGGTATGAATGTTAATTTTTGGGTTTTACGTGGGTTAATAAAATAAAATAAGTGAACAATTTATTTTATTTTGTTAAACACATGTTGTGAAGATAAAGTGGTTAGAAGCTCCACATGGGAGTTCGTGGTGGGCCCACCAAAATCCAACCTCCCATGTGAGGCTAATTGTGGTGGAAACCACACGAGGCCTCCCATTAATGGGAGGGGAATCATAACTCCTTAACTCCACCTCATTTATGAGGGAGAGCCTCTAGGTTTAAATCCCCCTCTTAATTGAGGAGGATGAAACCTCCCTTTTTAACGAGGGGACCACCACAGCATTAACCACCCCCTATCCTTTTAGTGGTTAATTAATGGTGGGGCCCACCAGGAAATATCCTCCCTTTGGAGGATATTCTATTTTGAGGACCACTCGGGCCAATAACCCTCTTTTTGACTTCCTCCCCATATTAATGTGCCACCGTAGTGGATTAATTAGGTGGAGCCCTCTGTCATAAATCCACCATTTATGACTAGCGTTCCAATGATGAACCCTCCCACTCTTATATAAAGGAGGCTAGGGGAAGGAGTTCTGGATGGATTCCTCAAGCGGCGGAATGATAGAATTAAAGCATGGATCCCATCACTTGGATAGTTTTCATCTTCCTCCAACGAAAAACGAAGAAAGGAGAATGTCGATGCCACCCTCGACTCCTTCCTTCCCGATGTTGATGGAACAACGACTGTCTTTCGCGAATCCCTTTCGTTTAACACCGTTTTATGAGGTAGGGGTTGTCATGTTCAAGTTTTAATACCATTATTCATCGTTCTTCAATTCTTGAGTTTCATTTGGCCACTTGATACCATCATGATGAGAAAGGGATCGGACAGCACGAACACCGTCATACCCTTCCCCTCTTGTTTGTTCTTTGTGGATGATGGAGGCGGACTTTGAAGAACCAGTCAGTGTCGGGCCGACCATGACCAGTTCGTTAGCACATGATTTTCAGGTCACCACAAAGGCACGGAATCATCGTGTCGCGTGGTCTACAGTCGGACCGTGGAGGGGTGTGACTCCGTCGCGTCGTGCCGGAGCATCACGTGGCCGCGGCCGGGGTAGGCCGCAGAGGTGGGGTGCGGCGCTGTCGCACCACGCCGGTTGAATTAAACCGCACCTAGCGCCATAGAGGATATGGAAGGGCAGCCGGCTGTGCCGGCCGCTCGTGCCAACAAGAGGCGGGACCTGATGGGTCTCGCGGTTACCTAAGGGCCGGCCAACACGGCTGACCGTTTTGACAAACCAGGGGTTTGTACCCCCCCCCCCCCACCCAATCAGCAACTAGGGCGGGCCCCAATGGGCCCCGCCACCCTGCCCGGCTGGGCCGCCAGTTCCGGCCCGGGATGGACTCGGACCCGGGTCGGGTCGACCCGATTCGGGCCGACCTCGGGGGTGTTGGACCGGGTCGGACCAGGCCCAGACCCCCTATTGTTGGACCGTTTTCTGTTAATTAGAAATATCATGAGCTACAAATCTATGATCAAGGCACCGCCTGTTGCGTAGGATTCCTGGGATCGAGACAGTCGTTTAGATATACTACACCCAAGGTTTTGGCAATGTTTGTGTATGGACGGGTTGGTTCGAACTCGAAACCAATCGGTCCCTTGGAGGGGAAACACTTATAACATGAGCTTCAGATGTCCAATTGACGTGTCGTCAATTTTGTTGGATTCCTCTTGATGAGAAGGTTCTTTTTGGAATATTTAACCTTAAGTTTGGACGCATTTGGAGTATGGTCGGGTTGGATTTTACCCAAAATCCAACCGGGCACCTGGAACAGAAATGCAAATAACTCACAGACCGGGCAACTGATTGACGCGCCGTCTATTGCGTTGAGACCCCTATGACGAGGCGGTCCATTGAGATAGTTTCACATGAGATTACATAACATTTGGACGTATCGACTAGTAGCTCGTGGAGCGGACCCTCCCAAAGACGAGCGTATGGAGTGCAGAGACCTAGTAGCTGTAGATGTGACAGCCGCATGACCGATTCATCTCGGAGTGATTCGATTAGGCCAGTGGATGGAGCGCCCGGTATTTGGCAGCAGACCCATGGCAGATGGAGCGCCTGGGAGTTGGTAGCAGACCCGCGGTACTCGATAGGAGTAGTACCTTTGTAGGCTATTAGGGAGAGCGCCCGGTATTTGGCAACATACCCTTAGCGGACGGAGCGCCCGATATTTGGCAGCAGACCTGCAGTACCAGACAGGAGGAGTACTTCAGCAGTCTATGGTTAGTGGGAAGCGCCTCGGTGTTGCGACAGGCCCACTGTACATGACAGAGAAGGTGTTCTCTAGCAGTTGTGGTTTCAATAATAAAAACCTTGGTTTGATCTGAGTCAACGACCTTTGTGTTTTCCTCATGATTGATATGGGTTAAATGATAACTTAGGTATATGTTTGGGGATATACCTGTGTAAGGATTATCTGTTGAGATCATTCTTCATGGTTTATCCTTGTTGTTTTTAGTGTGACCTTGAGGGTCTCGGGGTCCCTATTGTGTATTGTTATACTCACCCCTACACGGGCTATTCCCACAACTCGTTGTGTTCGATGCAGATGACAGACAACACCGATTGTGGTTGAGGCTTGTAGAGCTTGATGGTACCCGGAGGTGGACTTCACGACGAGACGGTACCCGGAGGTGGGATTCACGATGAGAAGATACCTGGAGATGCTAGACAGATTTGGAGAGCTGAGGTGGCCATCTTTACCTACACTTCAGGTAGGAACTCCAGAGGATGATTCAGGAGCAGCTTAACACCATCCTCATTTTATGTCTTTTGCTTGTACATTACTGTTGGGCATGTATTTATGGCCTCTTTACTTTCCAGCACATCATTTGTTATATAGTGTTTTCTTAGTGGTTGCTTCCTCTTATACTTTGGTAGTGTGTGTTTATGTTTCATAAAGGCAATTCCTTGCCTTTTTATCAGGATTTATGCCTTTGGTGCTAGTCACCAGCCCCTGGCCTATGGAAGACAAGTTTGGGGTAGTCACGACACGGGCCCTGAGGACGGTTCGTGAAAAATTGTGATCAGAGGAGTCGGTTCTACCGTAGAACATAGAACTCTAATATTTTCTTTCTGTGAAGCAATAGTGTTACAGGTACTAAGTATGGTTTTTAGTTCCTGGAGTCCAGTGTTGGTGCTGGTGGCCGACGTATCCATACACCAGGACCCTGACTTCTGATTTCCGACTCAGTGCACCAAAACACTGATTATGTGTGTGTTTTCAAAAGTTTCTTTTAAATCGGCTCAAACCAGGTCAGCTCACCATGTTTAGTCTTTGACAGTGTATCATCTGTTCTTTCAGGATGCTTCCCCATGGATGATCAACTAGAGCCCTGACTGTTGTACGTACTGAAAGCTCATTGAGTGACGAGGCCTCAGTATAGGGCCCTCTTCTAGTTCAGACACCAACGGAGAGTGCACACCGCTTGAGCGTGTTGCACGAGTTCCAGCGATAGAGGCCTTCGATGTTTCGAGGCGAGACGGATTTTCTGACAGTTGGATACTGGTTGGAGGATATATCATGAGCTTTCCACACAACTGGGACACCCATAGACTTGATGCTGTACCTATATGATATCCTCTTTCAGGGATCAGCTAAGAGGTGGTGGATCCAGATGCTCCAGTTTTACGACAAGATTACCTTAACCTGAGGAGACTTCGATACTTTCTTCAGGGTGGATTTTATACCATCGACTCTACACTATGAGCATGTTCAGGAGCTGCTTCCCTTGCTATAGGGTTTTCCGTCTTTAGCCAAGTAATCTGTAGGAAGCAGAAGGATGATGCAAATGTCCAGGAGGACCAGGCCAACAGGTGGGAGACCTTGAGTTATAGGTTCGGTTGTGTGAGGAAAATGAAACAGAGCCAGCCATACGAGGAGCAGGAAGTGCTATGCATGTGGCAAACAGGGTCATTTGGCTCGAGACTGCCTGACCTATCCAGCATATGAGAAGCAGACAGTAGAGGAACCTACCAGACTGAGATAAAAGCAGCGGCGGGAGCTTGAGAAATAGTCGAGTGGTGGACAAGGCAATGGAGCTCCGGAAGCAGGTGGACAGGAGGGGAACTAGTTCCAGGCATGGATGCCTTTGTTCTTAGTGCTTCTAGTTTCTGTGTTGTTGTTGTTTGAGGTTGTTATGTGTATTTTTAATTTGAGCTGCAGTAATTAAAGACAATTATCATTATGAAATTGACTTTCCTGTCCTTTTTCTATGGTTGATACTAAGAGGTTCCTATTAAAACTGTTGACATGACCCTCACTTGTGAGATTCCTACTAGAGGAGACCCAGTAAACACACACTGATGCCGACAGTGTGACTGAACCCCTGGAGGCGAGAGTAATGGTTGGATCTCTTGGTAGTAGTGTCTAGGCCTTACTACTTCATCCATGACATGAATTTTACCGTTCAAGACATGATTGGCTATATTAGGCAAAGAACGTGGTTCATCCAGGGGATAAGACCAGATTATTCATTTCGGCAGAGGAGAATCCTCAGTAACTCTTATAGAACGTAGAAGAATAAGGGTGGAGATGAGTTCTTAAAATTGGCTAGTCTCACCCATCATTCGTTGAGCGAATGGTTTACGGTTCTATCCATCTCAATAATCTCAGGTGTATCTTCTCTCAGAAGGACATGAAACTGGGACAACGGTGATTGCTTGAATTACTCAAGGACTATGACTTCGAGATAGTTTACACTCCATGAGATGGGAATGTTGCAGCAGATGCTCTTAGTAAGAGATCAGGTATTCAGTTGTTAGGAATGGAGAGATAGCAGCGGGTCATGTTTCAGTTATCCTTTATGGATAGTGATGGAGTCAGCACGTGTAGAACCAGATATGGTTCAGGTTACGATGGAGAAGGTTCATATCATCAAAGAGCAGATGAAGACTGCACAGAGCAGACAGAAGTCTTATGCAGATAGGAAACAACACCACTGGAGTTCGAGGGTGATGACCACGTCTTCATACGGGTCTCACCTTGGTGAGGTCAACAGAGATTTGGTAGGGGCAGAAGGTTATCTCCACGTTTCATCTCGCCTTTCCAAATCCGATGCACTGGGTTCACGACGTCATCCACATATCTCAGCTGAGGAGATGTGTGCATGACCTATCCATCATCATCGATCACAGAGAGCTAGATATCGATGACGAGGCGACATTCATGGGGTTTCAGTAGAGGTTGAGGATCGACTGGAGTGGGTCCCATGGGGACGGTCGATTCCTCTTGTGCGATTTTTATGGCAGCACAAGAACCTCCAGGATAGCACATGGGAGTGGGAGGCTCAGATGCGTGCTCGATACCTCCTTTAGTTTCCCTAGTTTTTGTTGTATCTTTACGGGGACATAAATCCGTGAGGTGGGAATAATGTAAAGACCCGGAAATTTCACAGAAATTGTTTTTCTTAATTTATTTGGAATTTTACGAGTCTGTGGATTCTGATGACACTTGATTCTGAGGCCCGGCGAGCCTGGAATCATTTTCTAAAGTTTATCTCGGGTATGTTCAGTAAACGAATGAGCGGGTTTCCCTATCATTTGAACCAATGCTCGGAATTGAAATCTGAGGGAACTGTTGAACTCGTAGCGCTGATTTTTTCTTAAGAAGACTTTCACCTCGATGGCAGATGATCGGGTATGAAAGTTATTTTTTGGGTTTTATATGGGTTAATAAAATAAAATAAGTGAACAATTTATTTTATTTTGATAAACTCATGTCATGCAGATAAAGTGGTTAGAAGCTCCACTTGGGAGTTGGTGGTGGGGCCCATCGAAATCCAACCTCCCTTGTGAGGTTAATTTTGGTGGAAACCACACGAGGCCTCCCATTAATGGGAGGCGAATCCTAACTCCTTGACTCCCCCTCATTTATGAGGGATATCCTCTAGGTTTAAATCCCTATCTTAAATGAAGAGGATGAATCCTCCCATTTTAATGAAGGGACCACCCAAGCATTAACCACCCCCCCCCCCTTTACTTTTTGTGGATAATTAAAGGTGGGGCCTGCCAGGAAATATCCTCCCTTTGGAGGATATTCTTCTGTGGGGACCACCCAGGCCAATAACCCTCTTTTGACTTCCTCCCCATATTAATGTGCCACCGCAGCGGATTAATTGGGTGGAGCCCTCTATCATAAATCCCCCATTTTTGACTTGCATGCCAACGACGAACCCTCACACTCCTATATAAAGGAGGCTAGGGGAAGGACTTCTGGATGTCTTCATCAAGTGGTAAAATGCTAGCAGCGAAGCATGATGCCAAGTACTTGGAGAGTTTTTCTCTCCCTCCAACAAAGAATGAAAAAAGAAGAACGTCGACGCCACCCTCAACTCCTTCCTTACCGATGTTGACAGAACAACGCCTATCTTCTGCGATGCCCGTCTTCCGTGACTCGCCATTGTTTAACGCCATTTTATGAGGTAGGGGTTATAATGTTCTTGTTTTATTACCGTTCCTCATCATTCTTCAATTCATGAGTTTCGTTTGGCCGCTTGATACCATCATGATGAGGAAGGGCTCCGACCGCACGAACACCGTCTGAACCTTCCCCTCGTGTCTGTTCTTTGTGGATGATGGTGGCAGACTGCAAAGAACGAGTCGGCATCGGGCCAACCATGAGCGGGTCGTTAGCACATGATTTCCAGGTCACCGCAAAGGCATGACACCGTCGTGCCGCGCATTGTAGAGCCGGACCGCAGAGGGGTGTGGCACCGTCGCGTCGCGTCAGAGCTTCACGAGGCCGTGACTGGGGTGGGCCGCGTCGGTGGGGCACGGTGCCAACGCACCGCGCAAGTTGAACAAAGTCTCGACATAAGGCCGCAGCGGATCTGGAAGGGTGGCCGGCTGTGCTAGCCATCAATTCCATCAAGAGGCGGGACCCGAGGGGTCTCGCGGTTATCCAAGGGTCGGCCAACAAAGTCGGCCGTTTCAAAGAACCGAAGGGTGTAACCCCCCCCCCCCCCCCCAATCAGCAGCTAGGGCGGGCCCCACTGGGCGCCTCCACCCCACCTGGCCGGTCCGCCAGCATCAGGCCAGGTCGCCAGTGTCGGGTCGCGCCCTACCGGGCCGGACCCGGTTCAGGCCGACCTAGTGGGTGTTGGGCCGGGTCGGACCGGACCCAGACCCCCTATTTTCGGACCGTTTTCGGTTAAACGGACATATATTTAGATACATACCTCTGTCAACGCACCTTCAGTTGCATAGGATTCCGTGGATCGAGACTGTCATTTCAGTATACTACACCCAAGGTTTCGGAGAAGTTTGGGTATGGTCGGGTTGGTTCGAACTCGAAACCAACCGGGCCCTCGGAGTGGAAATGCTTATAACTTGAGCTCTGGACATCCGATTGATGTGCTGTCAATTTTGTTGGATTCCACTTGATGAGACGGTTCTTTTGGAATACTTCACCTGAGGTTTGGATGCAATTGGAGTATGTCCGGGGTGGATTGTACCTGAAATCCAACCAGGCCCCTGGAACAGAAATGCTAATAACTCACAGACTGGGCGATTGATTGACGCACCGTCTATTGTGTTGAGACCCCTATGATGAGGTAGTCCTTCGAGATACTTCCACGTTAGATTACATGACACATGGATGTGTCGAACAGTAGCCCATGGAGCAGACCCTCCTGGAGATGAGCGTACGGAGTGCGATGACCTAGTAGTTGTAGACCAGACGACTGCTTGACCGATTCGACACGGAGTGATTCGATTATCCCAGTGGACGGATGACCTAGTATTTGGCGGCAGTCCCACGACGGATGGAGTGCCTGGTAGTTGGCAGCAGACCCACGGTACAAGACAGGAGGAGTACCTCTATAGGCTATTAGGGAGAGTGCCCGATATTTGGCGGCAGACCCTCAGCGGACGAAGCGACCGGTATTGGGCAGCAGACCTGCGGTACTCGACAGGAGGAGTACCTCAGCAGTCTACGGTTAGTGAGAAGCGCCTTGGTGTCGCAACAGGCCCATTGTACTAAATATAGGAGGATTTCACCAGTAGTTATAGATTTGATAATGAAAATCCTGGTTTGAGCTGAGTCAATGACCTTTGTGTTTTTCTCATGATTGAGATGTGTTACTTTATAACATAGGTATATGTATGGGAATATACCTAAGTAAGGGTTATCTGTTGAGATCTGTCTTTTTTGTTTATCCTTGTTGGTTTTAGTGAGACCTTGAGGGTCTCAGGGTCCCTACTGAGTATCGTTATACCCACCCCTGCGCGGGCTATGCCCGCACCTCGTTGTGTTGGATGCAGATGACGGACAACACTGATCATGGTTGAGGATTGTAGAGATAGATAGTACCCGGAGGTCATGACGAGATGGTACCCGAAGGTGGACTTCACCACGAGACGATACCCTGAGGTGACAGACGGACGTGGATAGCTGAGGTGGCCATTTGTACCTACCCTTCAGGTAGGAACTACGGAGGACGATCCAGGAGCAGCTTGACACCATCCGGCTGGTTTTTATTTTCCTTGTACTTTACTGTTGGGCTTGTATTTATGGCCTCTTTAATATCCAGCACATATTTTGTTTTATAGTGTTTATATAGTGTTTGCTTCTTCGTATACTCTGGTTGTGTGTGTTTACATTTCATAAAGGAAATTCCTTACCTTTTTATCAGGATTTATGCCTTTGGTGCTAGTCACCAGCCCCTTTCATATGGAAGGAGGGCTTGGGGTAGTCACAGCACGGGCCCCGAGAACGGGTCATGACAATCTTGATTTCCTATAGAGGGTAATGCCTCCCATATTGTGAGTTTTTTAAACAATCAGTTTTGTTCGCAAACTAGGGGCATACTAGAGGTGGGACTGTTGGGAAAATATATCTCTCCCATTATTGTGGTATCTTTGGAGGGATGGGGTCATGAAATTCTACATTATTTTCCATTTCACTTAAATTATTATAATATTTCTCATGTGTATGGTGGACTGGTGCCTTGCGAAGTGATGTGATTAAGTTTTCAGAGTAACATTACATAGAATAGTAATAAGAATAAATTTAAGGAATATATTTCATTTATATAAAATTATATTATTTATTAAGAATTATTATATCACCCAATTCCATACCCTTTCAACCATTCTGAAAATTACAACATTACCCACGCTTAAAAATGGCATGTGATCTCCAAAAGGAAATGTCTTCTATTTATTCAGATAAAATTTCATTATTGATTATATAAATTTAAATAACGATTCAATATGTTATTTATAAAATTATTATCATTCTTAATATGATGTATCTATATCCAATACCAAGGGACCAGAACATTGATGAAAAAACATGCATGATAAAATAGGGTAATTAACACCCGAAACAATGAATACAATGAATGATTAATAATGAATAAGTGATAAGATATTATAAGAGGGTAATATATGAAATTATAAATATTAATATGGTTTAATTATAAACTAATATCATGATAAATAAAATTATTTAGGAGCATAAATAAATTTCAACCAGAAGAAGTGTGAGTTAATGGACTCCACCTCAATTTCCCATCATTGAGGCTTATTGTATTTTTGTGTGCCTAATTTATTTATAGGGTTTACATAATTCTAATTATTCAAGAAATTTAATGAATAATTCATACATCAGGGTATTTCGTGTTTCAGTTTTAATTATTCCATCCAAGGGGATTTGATTTGATAATTGGAAATAGTTGTTGGATTTCATCTCAATTTCAATTTCATTGAGGCATATTTATTAAGATACACATATTCACTTGTATCCAGTGTATATATTAAACCTTTAAAATATTTCAAAATTATTATTATTTATTTATGTTGATTAATATTATATTTCTTGATTATTCATTAAATGTTTATATTTTAAAAGTTACTAATGAGGTAAAAATTATTTTTCATTCCCAATTTCATTAATGATGGTTAACCATCTCTTGATAAAATCAATTTTTTATGATTGTGTTTCATTAGAAATTAAGTTTATCTTAAATACCTATATTATTATTATAATGGTTGTGATTATATTCTAATATATTTACCATTTAATGAAATCATGTTTACTTTTATTGATATTTGATAAATTGTTGAAATATAGATAAATACATATTCTTTACTCATTAAAGTTATTATTTTTGGACCGATTACATATATCCCCTCAATGTATCACCACATCTCGTGAGACAAATTAGTTGACCAAATCAGATGGGTTTTTACCCTGTATTTTTACGCTTTCATTGAATTGTCTTAACATTACAATTTTTCATATTTCCTGCGATCAAAAAATACAATAAATAATCATTCTCTTCATCAATAATTCTGTTATTATTATACATGATATTTTACGAATGGTATAATTTTCTTATTCATGTAATCATTAGTTTATTGAATAAATGGTTTGTTTTTTCAGGTATTTTCTATCCCATTTGATTATGCCTTGTCATATTTTCAATAAATATTTCTTGATTAAATTCAATTTGCATTGAATTATTTACCATTTCATATTGATTATTCTAGTGTAAAAATTTAAGTGGAATGCGTGATTAGTTATTTATAAAAACATGTTTATTATGCGTACTGATTAATGATTTATTCCACTCTAGATAACCATTAACGATCATTTTAACTCACACATATTATGTTTTTTCCCTCCTTGTAATCCATGTAGTGTACAATGAACAATATTGAAGGATGTATATGTAGTAATAAGGATAATTATAAAAAAAATCATGTCATAATTTATGTTCTCAAATTTAATATGAGAATATTTTACATATCTTGTATACAAAGACAACTATAATATTCAGTCCAACTTAATGTGATTCCTTTTTATGCCAATTTATTACCCAATAATTGGCTATGAGTTACTTATTTTGGGGTTGTTACATATGGTAAAAACATTACATAAGAAAATATATATTCATGTATAAACAAAAAATTAAATGAATAAATGATATTGTGTTTCAAATATTAGTGTAATTATTTAATTAAAGAGCATGGACCAAGAATAAAAATATCAATGTAAAAGAAATATCATAAACAATTCAATCCTAGAATGAACCTTTTTATTGAGAATGTATGGTTGGGAATACATACAATTGAGGGAGTAAAATGTAAATTGAAAACTAATTAGCCACATTAATTTAAAATAATTGTTTTATATATTCATGGAATGATATATACGAAATAAATATGATTTATATAGGGATGAGAAGAAAATAAAGAGGAAATAATTTTTTAAATAAAGTGTTCACCAATTAATTGTATTGTAGTGTGTAACCATAAATCAATTAGAGAGTACAGATAAATAAATTAAATATCAACAAATAATGTATAATGGTATAATATTTTAAGGATATGATAGTAATAGTATTCAACGATAGATATATATATATGAAAAAACTCCTATACAAAGTATCACAATATTACTATAATGAAATTTTGAATAATTTACAAAAAATTATAAAAATATTTGATTAAACATATTTTAATGACTGTTAATAAATATTTCTTTTAAAATCAAAATAAGAATAAAAAATACTCAATAATTATACTTCTAAATAATATAATAAATTACTTACGATATATGTGAAACATGAAATGGGAGAATATATTCAATATTTTTCCAAAAGTACATTGTATTGTTGGGATACAACAAAATTACTTAAACGTTATCTTAATAACATTTTTATTGAATATTAATGATTTAATGATCATAAAGAAATATTTTTCATATGTAGAAGTTTTTAAAATAAAAATTTCTCTTATAGGTACAATAAAACCCCCAATGGAAATTTAAAATAGTGTGTGTTAGAGATACCTTTTAAAATAATAGAAGGTATGAACATTGATTCCATATGAAATGTAATATAAATATCATGATGTCACTAATATATATTTATAACATATATATATTTATTCAATGAAATTATTACTTATTTTAATTTAAAAATATGTAATTTTGAAGGATAGTTATGGATGAATGGTTTTCACCATGATTTTAAATTCTATCACTTGGTCAGTTCATAGTTTCCCTAACAGTCAAGCTAAACCATGAAACCATAATATAAAAAAATTATATATTTTTTCTTTATTTACAATTATTTTATTCTAATTTACCCCCATAATTTATTTATCTATCTTTATTAATGATTCTCAGGCTTCCATTCCCCCATAATCTTCCTATACTTTTGGTAGACCTTCCATCAATAGAGACATTCCATTGTAATATCTCTCTCTCATAATTTCATCTTTATCCCATTTCATTATTATTTTAAATTTCTACTATATTATTCTATCATAACTATAAATGACCATAGTTATGAAGTAAAATGATAATATTGATCAAAATATTGGTATAAATAGTTCATAGTGTTTGTGAAGGTTTTCTTTCATCATAGCCTATTAAATTTTTCATAAGTTAGATTGATCACATCAGTGAGTGGTATGTGATTTTATATAACATTCATCTATTTTATTAACTAATTTTTTGGTTAATATATTTATATATTTATGATAATATTTCGAAAATAAATTATTAATATTTATCATATAGTTTTTTAATAAATTTTATCAATTATAAATAAACATAAAGTTTATTTAATATACTTCGTGTTTTATATTTTCTAATCATGTCTTCACTCCCAAAAAGTTTCTATAATGTGTTTTAAAATTTTATTTTAGTTTGAATGTAATTAAAATAATTTTTTGATGAGAGTATGATTTTTATATTTAAAATTTCATAATCATTGGTAAATTTTTATAATAAGGGATTAACCTCGATATATTTTTACTGAATATCAATATTTGTTTCTCACATTATATGCATTCCAATATGTGATTTTTAATTTTTTATGTAGTGATATTGATTACTATTTTTTAAGATATTGTAAATTTTGTATTATATGATGGGATACATGGCAATTTATATCTGTAGCGGGAATGAGTTAAATTTTATCTTAAATTATGATTGGACTAGTCTATTATATATTAGTTCATACTTGGATATTTGGTTACCACCTCATGTGACCACTAAATATAATTTGATGTCTGTTGAAAATACTATTTTATTATATGTTGGTAGTTGGATTTATGTTTAGTGATATCTCTTGTTATCCTATTAGTATCATGGATAGAAACCCATGTTTTTTAATGTTATGTGCTACAATTTTCATAGAATATTTATTTTTTTGTGATTCTCATATATTTCATTCAAAAAAATTATTATCAATCCCCAATTGACATTCATTTATAGTATACCTGATGTTTTATAAAATAAAATGGTATGATATTTTTAATTACTATACATATAATGTAAAAAAGATAATATATGTATAACATATCAAAATATGGAATTGATTTTGGATTATAAAAAAGTGTAATGACGATTTTTAGTGGCATCCTTCTAGGAAACTCAACCACCAAACAATAGTAATATTATGTGTGTATAAAATTGGTCTTATTTATTGCATGAAAAATAAAGGGTTCATCATTCTTTAATTTTTACATTTGTGGTCTTCATTTATTTTGGTGAAAATAGTGTATAGATCCTGAACACGGGTCATGGTAGATGGTTCAAGATAATTTTTTAGGCTAACCAAATCTTTTTGAATTTATTATGTATCAAACATTTCTTTTATTTTATCTTTTTGGTATCTCATCTCTGTTGAAATGTTTTATTACCCTCATTCATTAAAATTATAGGATCATCCTTTGATTTTTAACTTTAACACTGTTATATATTCCCAATTTGGATGGAATTTTATTTTTGAACTCTCTATTTGAATTTCATGAGTAATGAACATATCAATTATTCAGGATGAATTTCCGATAATGTTCCGTTTATTTATTTATTTTATTTAGTTGGTTAAATTATTCTATAAGTACTTTTGGGATACATATGTATATTTTTGCTTAACCATGAGGATTTAAAAGACACTTTAGGCCCTCTGGAGTACACACTTGAGTGATGTGACATGTAATGCTCTATTATTTTACAAAATAACATTACTTTAAATTAATTTATTGTGTTTGATAATTTAAATAACATACAATGTTTAATTCATATGGGATTCATCATATTGGGTGGATATTTTCAGGAAAATTTAAACAAAAATAAAACCCCATGTAAATAAAAAGATATTAATAAATTAAAATTGCATACATTTTTATGATATGTATTTTAAATGATTTATTTTTATAAGGATTTTCCATTCAAAAATTACAGTTTTATATATTAATCAATTCATACTAACCAATTTCATATAACTAATATATATAATCATTAAATATTAATATTAATTAAATTAGAACATATTATGAAATAAAATTGTGATGAGATAATGTTTAAGTATACAATATTTGAATAAAATTATACTTTCATTATATTTTGGATTTTAATATAAAAGATAAAATTACAAAAAATCAAATATTAGTTTTAATACAATAAATTAATTTTTAAATTTCACATATCAATATTAATCTATGGTTAATTTCTGTGATTTTCTAAAATTAAATGATTTTGTGATGAATAGTGAAAAATAATGTTGATAATAAAATCATTATGTTTATGCCTATATCAAGAAATAATTAATAAATAAAAACTTATAAAAAATTGTTCATTATAAACAATTTATTTAAATAGTAAAAATATAAATTTCGAAATTACATTATGATATTATGAAACCTATTTTTAACAACTTATGTATCGTTTTCTAATAAAAACTATTTTTTTGTAAAATTTTTAATTAAAAATTATTTTTATGAGATTAATTTTTGGAATAATTTTAATACCACAAAAAGTTACATTATTTATAATAATCAAATTTATATCATGAAAATGAAACACATTGATATATTTTTCTACATTTAGATTTTATGTTTAATAATAAAAAAATTTTGTTTTACATGTAACATGAACTAATATTAATATAAATTTCTCCAAAAAATAATACCTTCATTTGATGATGTTGAATTTATATTTTTAATATGTTGGTAAAAATTTTATAATAATAGAGAATTTTATTTTAGGAATAATGGATAAATTACTTAGCCAAAAATTGCTTTCCATATTAAAATCTAAAATGTTAATAATAAAAAATACATGTATAAATGGATTTAACCATGATAAATCATTATTATAAATGGTTGAATGAATGAATATAGAAATTTTACCCTCAAAAACATAATATTTTTCATCTTTGGGGCCATTATTTGAATGGCTCGGGACATGGGATCACCCCACAATTTTTTTAAAGATAAAGGACAAGAGATACAATTGGGTTTACAATGTCTTTTACGGGTACCAAAACTATCATCTGAAGCCACTAGTTTTTAACATTCCCTAGTAATTAAAAAATCCCACAAAGAGTAATAATTTAAAATATCATTCAATGATATAACATCCTACATACAAATAATATCCCTTTAAGAATCTATAATGTGAAGCTATAGGTGAATAGAATTATGTAAGTATTGGATTCACATTGGAAAATGACTCTATAAGAATTTTTTGGACATAGTATTCAAAATATATAATGAAAAGGATGTGTACAATTCAACCAAATGGTGGTTTCAACCAAAATGAGGGAAATATTTGATATCATAAATCATGTCTAATAATTCCTCTTAATACACAATCCCATTCTAAATATAATTAAATAAACAATGTTTTACATATACATGGTGGTTTGGAAACACAAATAAACTACCTGATGGTCCTGGATTACCATATTCCACACTAACCACATTCACTATGATCCATGATGGATGTTGTGGAATCCAATGTAATGATTTTATAATGAATTATTTCATTGACCATCCAAGAACAATAAGAATGATCAAGATTTTCAAATAAAAAATATCTTTATCAAATATTTTGGATTTTTATGAGATTAAGATTAATCGGTAAATATTATTTTCATTATATGATTATTGTTCTGCTAAGATTGGATAAATATCATTTTAATGATATTAATAATAGAAAAATTGTAACATTAATCATCTAAAACAATAATACTAAGAGAAAAACTATCCCATCATTTTAGGGATTATATTTTTATAAATTTTATTATTCCTATAATTATTTACTATTAAGAAATATATCACAATAATAAATAATATAAAACAGTACCATTTTTATATTATATTGATATTATGACTAAAAGGATTCATATTCATATATTAAATTATTGTATGTTCTTAATTGGGTTTGATTGAATACCCATATGAATAATACTTAAAATTATGATCATGGATTACTCTGATATAATTAATACTTATAATAAAAATAAGGAAATAATGTTTTTATTTTCATTTTCGAATAGTAAGAGTAATATTGTATCCACCATCTAGTATACACCAACTCATTTGTTAAAAATAATTGAAATATTCTTACAACTGAGTTTATCTCGAATGATCATCAATGAATCTAAGAAATAATAAAAATATAAACCTAAAAATAATTACAAAAAATAAATTCCAACACCTTTAATGATCTTATAAATTTTATATTTTAGAGAATAATGATGAACAACAATGTTATCGTGGAAGTAGATCAATATGATCTATAATAATCACATCAAATATTGAAAATAAATAATAACTAATTCATATGAATATAAATAATTTTTTAAATTAGCTGTATAAATAGAAAATGATATAAATTGGAATCAGAAATATGTTATTAATATTGACAAGTATTTTTAAATCATTTTTAGAACATTTTAAGAATTGAAGACAAAATATAAGCATTTTTGGAACTCAATTTTGATCTGATGATATTGGAATTGTATTAATGAATTGATCCTCTTTTTGTGGATTAATATAACTCATATATTTTGATAATTTTTATGATATAAAATTTATTTACCAATAAATATAATTTTATAGCTTCCATGTATCTTAAAATTGAAATATTATAACACCATAAGTGTTGTCTTTAACTTAAATATTCATTCATAGAATTATCATGATATTAATACTTATATATTTGGTTTCCTCCAAACAAATATTTTATAATGATAGTTGACCTTTTATCTAGGTTATATTAGTTTTTTAATTCAAATATCTTAACTTGTTCATTTTATCCCTCAAAATTTATTCTATTATTAGTAATATTCCTCATTCTCTATAATAAAAATTTCCATTTTATATAATTAATTTCTCGTACATTCAATTATATCATTCTTAATTAGAAACAAATTATGCGTCATATCTTATAAACATCATATTTTACTTAAATTATTTTCATTATATTAGTTTATTAACCTTTTTAAGATGTTGGATTTAAATAATGGTGTTATCAAAAATAAAAAATGATTTTCAAAAACCACCTTCCTTTTATGTGGGAAACATTTTATATTTTTATTTTCATCTTATTTAACTATCATATTTTTATTTTTTAATTAATATTTTTTATATATATTACATACATATAAACCATGTTTAATATAACTATATTTTTGGGGTTAATATATTTTTTACGTTCCCTTCAAAATTTCCACTTTTATATAAGCCTCGGTAGAGGAAACATTCAAATTTCATATTTCATGATAAGTGTCACTTCCATAAAACTTTTTTACATAGGAGTGTCATTTTAAACCCTCGTTATTTTATAGAGAAACATATTTATTCAATTATATTTTAATGGTAATTAATAATATATTTTATTCCCTAAAGGATCCTATGTTTATTCTAAAAATATCACTGACATAGTTCCTTTTTTTACTAATCCTTGATTCTTTCCAGGATTTTTCCACCACTATAACTCAATAATATTGGACCATGTTTATTTATTATAATAATAATTCCCAAAATTATTTAATTAATTCGTATATGGGTAATCCTTTTGAAATAGACTTCATTTATGCTTTGAGAGATATTTATGAATCCATCTTATTTATCATGGGTTTTATCGTGATTATGAGATATGTATGTTTTTTACCTCACATGGAAGAAATGGGAGTTTAAATATCTTCATATTCATTATGTTATGTATAGGCCCAATATTATTTATCCATTACATGTAACTATGTTATGTTTTCATTTTAGGTGAGAAAATATATGGGGAATGTGTAGATAACCTAATAACAGTATGATAACTAATGGGTGGGACCATAAATATTTATCCCTCCAATATGTTGGAAAAATCATTATATATCATGAATATTTGTGTTTGGGAATATGTACTTAATATAATAAACTATGTGATTTTCCACTATTCATATATGAATGAAGAGTGAACCCAATCATTCATGGGACCCTGTCAATTATGCTTAAGGGAATGGTTGGTGAACCCACTAACCTAATAGACTCTAAACACTTTGGTTATGGGATGGAGGAGTGAATATTACCCACCATGGGTCTCAATCAATAATTAATTTTTTGGTACTGATACATACATTATGTTTATGATTTCTTTTTTTTCATTTTTATCACATAATTATGATTCCATAATATTAATATATCCATTCATTTAACCATGATTCCATGATCATATAAATATATTATATCACAAAAAGGTTTACTCATTTGAGATCAGATGTAATTCCTTTAGGATTAATGGAAAACTCTTATTCTACCATCTTAATTATCTTAATAAATCAATCTCCTGGTCATGTTCTATCATATAATTATAATCTACCCCTTGATTTGAATTGATATGTTATTCCAAACTGAGAATTTTTGTTAAAAACATTATTATTATTATCTTCTATAAGATTTTATGATATGTATAATTTTTTGGAATGAAAATAAGATGTTATAAAAGAGTTAAATTATTGAAATTTGTTCACGTATTTTTTTAAGAAATTTCATTTGTAATTGGTCTTCAAAAAAATAAACCAAAATAGTTCACTATGATATGATACATTTTTATGTGATTTTATGTATAACTTTTGGAAATGATGAATAATTAAAATACATTCATACATTGTTATCATATAATAGGATTATCTAGATTGCTAGGATAAATTTAAGGAGGAATAAAATACCAAAAATTGAACCGATAGTAGTATGTTATATTTAAAATTAATTTTAGATAAGATATACATGTCAATATAGATAATAGTTAATAGTTACATGAAATGAACAGATATTTGTCAATTAACCCCTTTATTAAATTTAAATATATAAGTAAAATATATGTTAAATGAGATTTAGTAATGGGGTTCACCTAAATTAATGAAAATAATAATTATTTTATATGAATAAAAAACTGTGTTAGAAAATCATAGATCATCAAAATAAACATTAAAAGCGGGATAAATGAAATGAGGAAAATATAGAAAGGATTCACTTATAAATGTTTAAATGGGTTTTCTGAAATAAAAATTATTATAATGGGAAGTAGAAAAAACTAATTTCACAAGAATATGGAAAGGTGAAAATTTATTAATGAAATTAGAAATTTATGTGTATATATTAAATAAAAATCATATGTTGAAGTGAGATAAATAGATGGAATAACCTAAAATAAAGAATGATAATTGAATGAGTCCCCATACCCTGAGTCTACCTCATTTGGAAGCTCCCCTACAATCATGACTATTTTAATTACATATATAAATATCATAATATTAATCAATATTGCAATTAAAGTTACATTTTAAAATCCATTGATTTTAATGAGTTATTTATTTGTAATATTATGTTGTTTATGTGGATTATTTCGGTTTTTTTACCACATATACAGAACTGATTTTTTGTTATGTTAATGAAATGTTGTGCTATCAAATGGATTAATAATATCTAGAATATTAAATGATTAGAGGTTATATCATTTAGTAACATTATAATATAATGTCCCAAATGAGGAGAATATATGAAATATGGCACCATATTCTCATGTGATCATTTAAATTTACAATTTTATTATATTTAAAATATCATTATAAATAAATAATATCATTCCAAAATAATTATTATGAGTGAAATTAATTATTATTATCATAATTATACATTAATTAAATTTCTAAAACTATTTAAAAATATGGTAATGAAAACATCCACATGTATATAAGTGTTATGGTTCTATAAAAATCATAATTGTGTGGTTTAAAATTTATTAATTGTGATAAAAAAATTAAAAATGGTTTCATAATTATATTGAAATATAATTATCCTATAAAATAAATTTTATTATAATTAAAAATTATATTATGGAGTCGCATAAAAATGAAAAATGATGAATGGGGATAAGATATTATTATATTGTCTTTGGGATTACTCAATTATAAAACACATTAAGGATATTGAGGAAGATATTTTGGAAGGAAGTGATCTCACTACTAGAAAAACAGGTATTTGCGACGGGTCATTTGCGACGGGCCCCCGTCGCAAATGACTCGTTGCTGAAAACGGTGTCGCAACAACACTTTTTTGAGACGGGCCCGTCGCTAAAGCCTTTTTCCGCGACGGGGAGAATACCCATCGCAAATAGTACTCCGTATATTTGTAAAAAACTTTTCAAAAACTATTTGCGA
Organism: Viscum album; assembly: GCA_963277665.1. Taxonomy (NCBI): domain Eukaryota; kingdom Viridiplantae; phylum Streptophyta; class Magnoliopsida; order Santalales; family Viscaceae; genus Viscum; species Viscum album. Next base: position 618,408,218 of record OY728167.1, on the reverse strand, counting down.
TGGGGCCCGTCGCAAATACCTGTTGCGACGGGCCCGTCGCAATTAATTTTTGCGACGGGTCCCGTCGCAAAAACTATTTTTAAAAAAAATAAAAAAAACTATGAATAAATTATTTTAATGCATATAATAATAATACTATTTGCGACAGGCATAGTAACCCGTCGCAAATAATATAAAAAAATAAAAACAATATTAATAAATTATTAATAAATTATTTTAATTAATATAATAATAATCCAATTATAATTCAAAAATAAAAAATAATAAAATATTAATAAATGATTTTAATTAATATAATAATAGAATTATAATTCACAAATAAAAATAATAAATTATTTTAATTAATATAATAATAATAGAATTATAATTCAAAAATAAAAAATAATAGAATATTAATAAATGATTTAATTAATATAATAATATTAGAATTATAATTCATTAATAAAAAAAATATTAATAAGTTATTTTAATTAATATAAAAATAATAGAATTATTTTACATTCAAATATTAAAATAATTCAAGTATTACAAAAAAAATATAATTAAATTATAATATTATTAACTTTTAATATATATATAAATTATAATATTATAAAATTTTAATATATATATATATATATAATTTAATATTATAAAATATAAATAATATTATTATTCATATTTATATTGTTATTTAAAAATATAATGTTATTAATATTTTATAATGAGACAAAAACTACACAAATAGAAAAAAAATCATATTTTGATTTCACAAATTTTATAACATAAATACAAACACTAATCTGAAGGAGGGGGGAGGGGGGGATCTGCAGATGGTGGTGGAGGAAACTCCATCCCTAAAGCATGAATGAGTCGGTGCATGTACTCCATCTGCTCCTGATGCTGCTGCTACCACCGACTCGTCTGCTCCTCGTACAGCTGCTGCTGGCATCAACGCTCCTCCTCATGTTGCTGACGCATCTGCTCCTGCTCCTGTCGGAGACTCTCTATCAGTGTAGTCTGAGATCGCAACTGATCCTCATACTGTGTAGAAGAAGAAGATGCACGAGCTCCTCTCGAGCTGGACGCCGACATCGCAACACTGCCATAATAATCTCCGGGAGTCAGTCGAGAGCCGATACCAACTGCCCGGCCCTTCTCGAAGGCATACTGGGTGGCCTGCATCCATGCCGCCTCATCAAACTGACGGCCAGTGGTCTGATCTGATGACTCGGCCTGACTCTGAGGTCGGGCCTGTGACGCTGCGGCCTCATATGAACCCTATAGTTTCAATTTAAAATTAAAATTGTGAATATATTATATGCAGTTAATTTTTAAACTTAAAAACAAATAATACTGACCACGATGTGATACTGACGATCACCTCTGAGCTCCCCAGTAGCAGGATCACTATACATCCTCCGATATACGTCGTACTCCGTAATATCGGGGTGCTCGACAGCCTATAAGAATAAAAAATAAACTGTTAATATTTATAGTTATATAAAATATTTATAAATAATGTACGTACCAGATGCTTTCTATGAGTACTGAAAGAATGACTCCCAGCTCGATGAGTCACCTCCTGTCTCCCCCGATTCTGCATCCCCACCGATGATCTCCTCTGAAAGGCACCACTCAACCAGTGCGCACATAATCCATCCCATACATGGGATGAAATGTACTCTGGTCGGTGTGCTCTACATGACTCGTCAAAATCTGACACTCCTTCTTTCTTCATCGCAGCTTTTCTTAAATTGTGAAAAAACTGACGAAGGCGATCACGCATGGCCACCTCCCATGCCTCGTGGATGGGGTCACGCATGGTATCCTCGATCGGATACCATAAACCCTACAAATAAATCAAAATATCAAGTTAGAAATGAAATAATTTTCAAAATAAAAATTATTTATTTACGTACATACAAACCAATGGCCGAACATGGCCTGCTGCACATCAATGGGAATCTGCTCCCATGTGGTCCACGGCTGAGAGAAATAGTTGCGCAAAATAGCGCTGCCCTGTCCGACTGCTATATGCGGAAAACTGTAAAAATAATATACATTTATTATGTGAATAGATTAATGAAATCTTAGTCAAATCCATAGGTTATCACACAGGTTATCACACCTCTGTGTGCGTGGATCAAACCCAAGACGTGGACGTCGCTCAGGGACGGGGTCAGGAATCATCAATCGTGCAAGATCGTGCCCCCTCCGCGTACTCCCTAGAGCGCCTGCAGGCTGAGGGTCATCTGTCAGCAACTCATCCGCATCGAAAGTCAGGTCAGTATCCGCCAACACACGAAATGTGGCGTCGTCCATCTGAAACAGAAAATGTTAATGTTGTTAGAAAATAATTGATAATTACTATTATATATACATATATACATATTATGATTGTATATAAATACCATGGAATTCTATCAGTTTTCATCTTCATCATCATCTTCATATATGTCAATGTCATCTTCATATTCCTCCTCAACATCATTGATATCCATTCAAGTTACAGTTGCTTCATCTCTTACCATTTCAAATTCATATGTGACATCATTAACATCATCGTCATCATCGACTCTTAAATGTGGGGTGTCATCATCGATACTCATGTCTCTTTGTAAAAAAGATTGATTTTGTGTACTCTCTTGAAAAACTTCAATTCTTTGCACATTAGGGAAAACACATTCACTTTGACTAAACTGATTGTCTTGAATTCTGATTTTTATTACACTCCACCAATCAGTCAAGTCTCTTGATGTAGCACAGTACTTTGCGTAATAAACATGATATGCCTGTTAAGCCAATAAGAATGGTTCATTTACTGCGATAACACTTTTACATTTAATATCGACGATTCCATGAGTCGGATGAACACACACGCCTCACTCTGTATCCAACCACTGAAATTTGAACATGGTTATGTAATGTTGTCCAAGATAACAGAGTTCAATGATTTCATCAAGTATGCCATAAAAGTCAACTTCATTTTCTCGATGATGAGATCCTCTCAAGCTAACTCTACTGTTCATTGTTTTTTTCGATTCCCCATATTCATGTGTGTGGAATAGAAATCCATTCACCACATATGAATTATAAGTTTTAACACATTTGGAAGGTGGGTTACTCAATACACACAACCGTTTGTCAATTTTATCAGCATGTCGAGACACCTGAAAATTTGTGAAATAATTATCAATATAGTAAACTATACATTGAATGAGTTGCTAAAAGATAAAGAATTTATGTTACCAGTTTTTGAAACCACTGAGAGAAATTTTTTAGTAGACGTTCTTCGAGAGCAGCTGCTGTAATTTGTGGAATTTGTTTCTTGATATGATTATCATACAACCTATAAAAACCAAAGTTATTTACTGTAACATAAATGATAGAATAAGTGATATAAAAACTTACAGTACAACTGATGTCATCTCTTCATAGTTGAGCAGAACATACGTATGAGCTCTATGATGTTCATTATCTGAAATCCAGAGTTCAAAAACTCCACCAAAACCAAGCTCTGACTGGTTGAAAACGGATAATTGATTGTAGATTTCATCAATATTTCTCTCATTCCATCCCATTCGGTTGTGTTTTGAAGGATACTCAGATTCAAAATAATTGGAGCAGAAAAAAGATATTTCCTCTTGCAAATAAGCTTCTGCAATAGATTCTTCAACAGATGCTTTGTTACGTACATTTCTTTTCTATTTTTGCATGCATCTTTCATATGGGTACATCCATCGAAACTGTACTGGACCTCCACGTTTGGCTTCATATGGAAAATGTAACATCAAATGTTCCATTGAGTCGAAGAAAGACGGCGGAAATATTTTTTCCAGTTTACATATAATTACAACAACATCTTTTTCAAGTTTTCCTAGAGCATCATAATCTGCTGTAGCCGCACAAATTTCTCGAAAAAAATGAGCCATGTCTGTTATGGAATCCCAAAACACAGAATTCAACTAACCTCTTAATCCAATGGGTAGCAGTCTTTCCATTATAACATGACAATCATGACTTTTTAATCTAGTAATATGACCATTCTTTACACATCTACCCAAATTGGAAGCATATCCATCTGGAAGTCTCAAATCTCCAATCCATTGAAAAAATAATAAACAATTTTTTTTAGACAGTGTATAAGCTGCTTTTGGGTTCAGTAACCTTTCTGTTCTGATATTCTCAAACAGTTCCAATTCTGGACGCCTGAAAATTTGGGAAAGATCTAAACGTGCATTTACATTGTCTTTGCTCTTTCCTGGCGTATCCAAAACTGTATGAAAAAAATTATCAAAACAGTTCTTCTCAATATGCATGACATCTAACATGTGTCGGACCAACAAATCAGACCAATATGGAAGATCCCAAAATATGCTACGTTTAATCCAATTGTGTTCTTTCCCAAAACCAGAAATTTTCTGTTGGTTTATTGTGGGACCAAAAGTGATGGGAGGTAATGAAAATAAAACTGATTTTAACTCCGAAACTGATATCATTTTTGGAAGTCCATCCCTTTCAACTGTTCCTTTTCTGAAATGAGATCTGTTTTTGCGAAAAGGATGATCAGCTGGAAGAAATCTGCGATGACAGTCAAAATAACAAGGTTTCTTTCCATGAATGAGCATAAATGCTTTGTTCTCTCACATACAGTAAGGACATGATTTCTGACCATGTGTACTCCAGCCAGATAACATCCCATAAGTCGGGAAGTCACTTATTGTCCACATCAATGCTGCTCTCAGTATGAAATTTTGTTTCGTTGCAACATCATATGTACTGACACCAGTACTCCACAATAAATTTAATTCATCAATCAATGGTTTCAAATAAACATCAATATTTTTCTTCGGATGTCCTGGAATTAGTAAAGTCAGAAAGATATATGGCTCCTTCATCAACATCCATGGAGGTAAATTGTACGGAGTTAAAAAACAGGCCAACATGAATATTGACTACCATAAGATCCAAACGGACAAAAACCATCAGTGGAAAGGCCCAGTCGAACATTTCAAGCATCTAAAGCAAAGGATGGATGCACTCTATCAAAATGTTTCCATGAATCACCATCGGCTGGATGATTCAAGCTTTTATCGGTTGAAATATTCTCTTTATTCCATGACATCATTGTCGTTGTATTCTTAGACATGAATAAATGCTGATGTCTGGATGTAAGCGGAAAATATCTCATCTGTTTTACAGGAATCAAACCAGACTTCTCGTGTTGTCCTTCTTTATATCTTAGTTGCCCACATGTGGGACAATTATCAAATGAATCATTTTCCCAGAATATAAAATGGAGTCATTTGAACATGCATGAATCTTCTGACAAGTAAGTCCCAAATTTCGAACCAACCTCTTACTCTTATAGTAATTTGGAGGTAAAACATTTCCTTCGGGTAACAATGTTTTAAGCAAAGAAAATATCTGGTCAAAACAGGTGTTTGACATTCCGTTATCTGATTTGATAGCCATAAATTTTGCAACAGCTTCTAATTTGCTCATCTTGTAGCCAGGATATAATGCATCCTCAGCAGACTTCAACAACTCATAAAATTCAGACGGTGCCAACTCAGGATTTGAAGCTATATCAGCCGGAGTTTCTGTATGTTGAACAGATGAACCTGCAACATCATGTACTAAATCATGAAACCGGGATGGATCCAGAATCAAGTTGGTATCACCTTCTCTGGAACTGCGTTCACCGTGTTGATACCAAAAAACATAATCTGGTTGAAAACCAAAACGCAAGAGATGTTCTCCCACTTTGTCAAATGTGTCAAACGTTCTCAACGCACATTTTCTACAAGGGCATTTTATTTTTCCTTCTGAAACAAATTCTGGATTTGATGCCGCAAATGATAAAAAAAGTCTCCACACCCTCTACATATACTGGATTTAAACTAGAACCGTTTGGATTTCTACGTTGATTTATCCATATGCAGTCACCTAATAATGATTGTTGACGACCTCGTTGTTCCATATTTCTCTATAAAATATAAAAGCATTACTGGTTTTGAATAATTTGTTAGAAAAAACACTCAAGCTAGCATAATTGTAGAGTTTAGATCATACACGACTGACGCAAACTTTTTAGTGAGATAGACCTAAAAATTGACCCTTTAAGAATTAAATATGTTGAGAATAAAGTAAAACATGTTACAAATATTGATAATTTAAATATTATATAAATTTTTTAATATTTTCATAGTACTAATATTATTGGTAATTATTCCTAATTATTGTTAATTATTACTAATTATTACTAATTATTACTAATTATTACTAATTATTACAAATTATTACTAACTATTACTAATTATTACTAATTATTACTAATTATTACTAATTATTGGTAATTATTACTAATTATTTGTAATTATTACTAATTATTACTAATTATTACTAATTATTACTAATTATTGGTAATTATTACTAATTATTACCAATTATTGGTAATTATTACTAATTAATACTAATTATTGGTAATTATTACTAATTATTGGTAATTATCGGTAATTATTGGTAATTATTGGTAATTATTACTAATTATAGGTAATTATTACTAATTATTGGTAATTATTACTAATTATTGGTAATTATTACTAATTACTCCTAATTATTACTAATTATTACAATTTATTACTATTTATTGGTAATTATTACTAATTAATGGTAATTATTATTAATTATTGGTAATTATTATTAATTATTACTAATTATTACTAATTATTGGTAATTATTACTAATTATTACTAATTATTGGTAATTATTACTAATTATTGGTAATTATTACTAATTATTGGTAATTATTACTAATTATTGGTAATTATTGGTAGTTATTGGTAATTATTGGTAATTATTGGTAATTATTGGTAATTAATACTAATTATTGGTAATTATGGGTAATTATTTGTAATTATTGGTAATTATTACTAATTATTGTTAATTATTACTAATTATTGGTAATTATTACTAATTATTACTAATTATTACTAATTATTGGTAATTATTACTAATTATTGGTAATTATTACTAATTATTGGTAATTATTACTAATTATTACTAATTATTACAAATTATTACAAATTATTGGTAATTATTACTAATTATTACTAATTATTACTAATTATTAGTCATTATTACTAATTATTACTAATTATTGGTAATTATTACTAATTATTACTAATTATTACTAATTATTGTTAATTATTACTAATTATTGTTAATTATTACTAAATACTGTTAATTATTACTAATTATCGGTAATTATTACTAATTATTACTAATTATTACTAATTATTACTAATTATTACTAATATTTACTAATTATTACTAATTATTACTAATTATTACTAATTATTACTAATTATTACTAATTATTACTAATTATTAATAATTATTACTAATTATTACTAATTATTACTAATTATTGGTAATAATTACTAATTATTACCAATTATTGGTAATTATTACTAATTAATACTAATTATTGGTAATTAATAGTAATTATTGGTCATTATCGGTAATTATTACTAATTATCGGTAATTATTACTAATTATTGGTAATTATTACTAATTATTACTAATTAGTACTAATTATTGGTAATTATTACTAATTACTACTAATTATTACTAATTATTACTAATTATTACTAATTATTGGTTATTATTACTAATTATTGGTAATTATTATTAATTATTGGTAATTATTATTAATTATTACTAATTATTATTAATTATTGGTAAATATTACTAATTATTACTAATTATTACTAATTATTGGTAATTATTATTAATTATCGGTAATTATTACTAATTATTGGCAATTATTACTAATTATTACTAATTATTGGAAATTATTAATAATTATTGGTAATTATTACTAATTATTGGTAATTATAGGTAATTATTGGCAATTATTGGTAATTAATACTAATTATTGGTAATTATTGGTAATTATTGGTAATTATTGGTAATTATTACTAATTATTGGTAATTATTATTAATTATTGGTAATTATTACTAATTATTACTAATTATTACTAATTATTGGTAATTATTACTAATTATTGGTAATTATTACTAATTATTGGTAATTATTACTAATTATTGGTAATTATTACTAATTATTGGTAATTATTACTAATTATTGGTAATTATTACTAATTATTGGTAATTATTACTAATTATTGGTAATTATTACTAATTATTGGTAATTATTACTAATTATTGGTAATTATTACTAATTATTGGTAATTATTACTAATTATTACTAATTATTACTAATTATTGGTAATTATTACTAATTATTACTAATTATTACTAATTATTAGTCATTATTACTAATTATTACTAATTATTGGTAATTATTATTAATTATTACTAATTATTACTAATTATTGTTAATTATTACTAATTATTGTTAATTATTACTCATTATTGGTAATTATTACTAATTATTACTAATTATTACTAATTATTACTAATTATTACTAATTATTGGTAATTATTATTAATTATTACTAATTATTACTAATTATTGGTAATTATTATTGGTAATTATTACTAATTATTACTAATTATTGGTAATTATTACTAATTATTGGTAATTATTACTAATTATTACAAATTATTACTAATTATTACTAATTATTGGTAATTATTGTTAATTATTACAAATTATTGGTAATTATTATTAATTATTACTAATTATTACTAATTATTGTTAATTATTACTAATTATTGGTAATTATTACTAATTATTACTAATTATTACTAATTATTACTAATTATTACTAATTATTACTAATTATTACTAATTATTACTAATTATTGGTAATTATTTCTAATTATTACTAATTATTACTATTTACCAGTAATTATTCCTAATTATTGGTAATTATAACTAATTATTGTTAAGTATTACTGATTATTGGTAATTATTACTAATTATTACTAATTATTAGTAATTATTACTAATTATTACTAATTATTGGTAATTATTACTAATTATTACTAATTATTACTAAATATTACTAATTATTATTAATTATTACTTATTATTGGTAATTATTGGTAATTATTACTAATTATTGGTAATTATTGGTAATTATTACTAATTATTGGTAATTATTGGTAATTATTACTAATTATTACTAATTATTACTAATTATTGGTAATTATTACGAATTATTACTAATTATTGGTAATTATTACTAATTATTACTAATTATTGGTAATTATTACTAATTATTACTAATTATTGGTAATTATTACTAATTACTACTAATTATTACTAATTATTGCGAATTATTACTAATTATTGGTAATTATTACTAATTATTACTAATTATTGGTAATTATTACTAATTATTACTAATTATTGGTAATTATTACGGATTATTACTAATTATTGATAATTATTACTGATTATTACTAATTACTACTAATATTTACTAATTATTACTAATTATTACTAATTATTACTAATTATTATTCATTATTACTGATTATTACTAATTATTACAAATTATTACTAATTATTACAAATTAATACTAATTATTGGTAATTATTACTAATTATTACTAATTATTACTTATTATTACTAATTATTACTAATTATTACTAATTATTGGTAATTATTACTAATTATTACTAATTATTACTAATTATTGGTAATTATTACTAATTATTACTAATTATTACTAATTATTGGTAATTATTACTAATTATTACTAATTATTGGTAATTATTACTAATTATTACTAATTATTACTAATTATTACTAATTATTACTAATTATTACTAATTATTGATTATTATTACTAATTATTGGTAATTATTACTAATTATTGTTAATTATTATTAATTATTGGTAATTATTACTAATTATTGGTAATTATTACGAATTATTACTAATTATTACTAATTACTACTAATTATTGGTAATTATGACTAATTATTACTAATTATTGTTAATTATTACTAATTATTGGTAATTATTACTAATTATTGGTAATTATTACTAATTATTGGTAATTATTACTAATTATTGGTAATTATTACTAATTATTGGTAATTATTATTAATTATTACTAATTATTACTAATTATTGATAATAATTACTAATTATTGGTATTTATTACTAATTATTGGTAATTATTACTAATTATTACTAATTATTCCTAATTATTGATATTTATTGGTAATTGTTCCAAATTATTAGTAATTAAATGAATAATTATCAATAATTAGGAATAATTACCAATAATTAGGAATAATAACATTATTAGTATATTTTATTATTAATATTAAAATAATATAATTTTTTAATTTATATACAATTCTCCTTTCATCCGTGTGTTTTCTGTCTCCACATACAAATAATACATGTGGAGACAGCAAACACACAGATGAAAAGAGAATTGTATATATATAAAAAATTATATTATTTTAATATTAATAATAAAATATACTAATAATGTAATAATGTTATTATTCCTAATTATTGTTATTTATTACTAATTATTAATATTTATTCATAATTATTAAAAATTATTACTAATTATTCCTAATTACCATTAACTATGAACAATACTAATAATTTAAATTTATTAAGTAACAAAACAATGTAAACATAATTAAATTACAACTAATTAAGAATAATTGAAACTAATAAAAAATTAAAAATAAATATTAAATTAAAATGAACATAAATACCTTGAAAATTGATCTGAGGTTGATCTCTGATCGTTCTTCAAAACTTCAATATCAACTCCGGAGAAAAAAATTAAACTTGAGAAAAACTGAACTTTAGAAATAAAATTTTGAGAGAAGAAGAAGATGGAGTTTGAGAATGGTTTGAAAAAAACGGATTGGGGTATTTATAGGTTAGATTATTTGCGTCGGGTGCATTTGCGACTGGTATCCCGTCGCAAATACCTTAGCCATCATTTATTACGGTCAACGGTTAAATAGTTATTTGCGACGGGTCCCGTCGCAAATAACCACCTGCCGACATACCATTTGCGACGGGGGAATATTCCCGTCACAAATACCTTTTACCGCCGCCGGTTATTTGCGACGGGAATATTCCCCCGTCGCAAATATGTTTCCCGCGATTTGGCGCGCAAAGCGCGCCAGTCCTTTTGCGACGGGGAAAGTTATCCCGTCGCAAAAGGCTACTTATTTGCGACGGGCAAATACCCCCGTCGCAAATAAGTTTTTAACGAAGCTATTTGCGATGAGATTTATTCCCGTCGCAAATAACCCGTCGCAAATACCCATTTTTCCCGTAGTGTCTTACCAATCATGGAAAAAAGGATTCAGGGATATATTTTTTATACTTTTTGATAAATGAAAGTGTGTTGGATATGATAAAATATTTGTTGGATAGATACATATATTTAAGTTAACTAAGGGGTTAATATAATTATGAATAAATTCATATATTTTCTCAAGGTTTGGAATATTATCTATTATCATGATTAATTGAATTAATTCATGAATGTGAGGCTAAACCAATGGTTTTTTACCTAATCTATACGTCATAGATTCTATTTTGTCTTGGGTTTAACTTGTTATAAATTACTATGTTTTATGATATTTTACTATTCTTCTATGTAATTCGCTATAGTTAAAAATCACTCAAACATCGCTATTACATAATTTTTTCATTTTCACAAAACAATGATATATATATTTTCTAAAAACATTTATATATCGTATAATTTAAATATTAAAATTTTAGAAAAATATATATTCTTATGGAAAATATATTAAAACATATAATAATAAAAATTACAGTATAAAATAATTGATGTATCATAATTTGCGAAATAATTTTATGTTTTAATAATATTTAATTTTTGGGATTTTATTCATGATATTTATAAAATATCAGGATTTCTTTCAAATTTCAATGTATAGGTTTCTCTTAAAACTATCGAACAATTATATAATAATTTTTAATCCCTATAACTAACTCTTATAAGAATTATTAATCATTCACACTATTTTCTCTCAAATCTCTATTGACGTCGCTTAAAAAATTTCAATCATATTTCCATTATTATATTTTATTTTTTATAATGTTGTTTAATGGTTTGTTACTTCTAATGGTTCAAACCCATAATTATTTACAACTAAGAGAAATGTTATTTTTTTAATATCTTTATATTTTAAAAGGGCACAATATTCGATAAAGTATACAATACAAAATAATGAGCATAAAAAACAAAGAAATATTAAAATTTAGATTTCATAGTTATAACCTAGCCATTAAATTTAAGGGTAATAATATTGTTAAACCCAATATAAAATATATATATAATACAAATTTATTTATTAATGATTATAAAATAAGGACTCAATTATTCAGTAAGTAAATTTTATGCTTCAGAAATAGCATTTAGTCAAAAATGGTTTTTATATAATTTTATCATTGAATATTATAATTCATTTTAGAATATTTTATAATTTTTTACTGAAAATTTAAATCATTTATGAATTTTTAATTAAAAATTATATTATGATATATTTTGAATAATTCTCTAATTTTTTTTGATATGAATAGTGAAATTAATAATTTTTTATAATACTATTCTTTCATTCCATAAATATAAATTTCAAAATTATATTTTGGATTAGATTTACCAATTAAATTTTTAAATTTTATTAAATATAATCAAATAATTTTTTTTGGAATCAACATTATTCCTTAATTTGGTATGAAATCATTTTTATTCATAAAAATGCATTGATATGGAAAATCAATTTTCATGAAATTTTGTGGGATTAATTTTTAATTAAATTATGAAAAATAATTTTATTTAATCTCATTAAATGGATTTGATAATTTGAATATGAATAATTAATATTAGATAATATGGTCAACATTATTTATGTTCAATATGAATAGAAACGACTGTAAATTTTTTTTACCATGGTAAAGGTAAATTGAGACAATTTAGACTCAAACTAACGTGACATGGATTACAATTCATTTAAAAATTATTCTTTACTTGATTTTATAATTATCACTATTCAATACACATACAAAATTTCTAATATGACCATTTGTTTAAATTTAGATTTCATTTTTTCCCAAATAATATTTTATGTACAATTCAAGTAAAACATCGCAATCTAATGCTTTTAATATTATTTATCTTTTGTGAAATTGATAAATATAACATATTTTTGGTTGTAAATTTGAATTTTTTATATAATTAATTTTTTTATCATCTGTATTTATTTATTTTAATAATTTTATAAATCATTTAAATTCTTACACGTCACTAACACACTAATTGTGCATGATGTAAAAAATTAAAAGAAAATGATTTTAAAAACATAAAAAGTAATATTTTTATATGAAATATTTTTTCATACGATATTGATAGTTTATAATAATATATTATTTATTATTAAATTTATTAGAAACAAAAATCATTTTTGTATTTATCATTCCCAAAATCAAATTTTGTGAATAGTTTGTAAATTGAAAATAATGTTATTTCTTGTCAAGTATATTTTATTACACTATTTAAAAATTATAAAAAACATGAATGAGGAACAATAAGATGAGGAATGGTGATATATGGGATCCTTTATCCGTTTATTACCAAATTGGCTGTGTTAAAATTAATTATATCCATTTAATAATTAAAAATTAAGTACAACAGTTAATGTTAAAATTTGTTAACAATGGTGTTATACAAAATGATATAGTTTAAAACGACATTAAAACTTATATGTATTTGACGGATAATTACATGAAGGACGTATCATATTTATGATTTATGAAATGTTATTTTGGACCATTTTATATGAGTTATAAACATATTTTTTTATAATATTTCTTGTATTTCAAAAAATGACATTAATAATATTTTATAAAATTTAAATTTTATTAAATAATTTAAAACTAAAAAAAATTATTCTTTGGAACATTTATTGAGATATGGTTTAAAATATCATCAATTGTCTAATTATGGGTAAATTGTTTATAGTAATTTTAACGAGAACTAAATTGTGAAAAAAAATTATATCCTAATAATTGTAAAGAAATTTAATAAGGGGATAAAAAATAGATTTAGGTGAGATCATCCCTAAAAATTGTCCTAATTTTATTGTACGACAGGGTATGAAATCATCCTCACCCAATATTCTAATTATAAAAATTTGGATGAATTTTTCATGAATATAAACATATAATAATTTAATAATTTAATAAATTAGAAATCACTTCTCCCCTCATTAATAAAACTGAACCTCCTATCAATTAAAATAAACACTTAATGAGACATTTTGGTTGGTAAATTCATTCTCAAATCCCTTCCAAATGTTCCTACCCAATTATAGAGGCCATATTTTTGTCATAATACCAACATTATAGGTCTTAATGTGTAATGCAATAGAGGTTGTCTGAAGAATTAGTATACCTATTAACAGATCATTTTATTATTATTTCCACTTATGCATCCATAAAATGATATAAAATCATAATGTGACAAAAAACCATTATCTTTTATATATTTATATTTTTTTATGTCACCGGAGTAACTTTTATGGTAAACTACCACCATGTGAACTGATGTAATTAATTTTCAATAAATACTTGTGAAGGATATATATAATGTAGTATATAGAGTATATATATGATATTATTAAAATTATTGAAATTATATAATGATAAAATGTCAAAATTTTCTTACCCTTCCATCCATTAAAAAATGTTATTGTCATTCATGAGTAAGTGTGGATTACCACTTCCACCAATGATGTGATGTTTTTCCATACAACATCACTATGATACAATATATATTTGTATTTATGGAATTAAAATAATAATTATTATACCATAATAATTCTATAATTATAGAACAATACATACCATTTATTCCATCATATTCATTAAAAAATGGAAATATTACTCATGTGTATATATGACCGACTATCGTCGTGATTGTATCCCAATTAATTTTTCATAACCATCATTCATGGTTGATTTTAAATTTATCATTTATATATAAAAATGATTATTATTTAATGATTATTAATTTGGAGAATAATTAATGTGAAAAAAAATTTCATAGTCAACATAAAGATTTCATTTTTTATACATTAGTCGGATATCCTCAAAGCACCTGATGTGAACATAATTGATTAAGTAATTAAACATATCATGTAAATGAATATAGTAAGAGAAATTTCAATCACAAAAAATGTTATTAGTAAAGTTAATAATAAACATTATTTTATTATTTTTTATTTTATTGAATGTATTTGATGTGTAATATTGTAGCTAAGGGACCCTTTACATAAAAGCACACATTTTAAATGTTTGGGAATTTATTTTAAAAACCTTTTCTTCCATGTCGATACTCATAAAAATCATTTTATATTTCATTATATGGAAATAAATAAATTATTTATGAAATTTTATTCCTCTACTTAAATTAATTCAATTGTTTTAAAAAGAAATAATTTTTCATATTTTATAAAGAATGATTTGAAATCATTCATAAAAGATAAAAGTAATGTTCAATTATTACGTATAAAACTTAAATAAATTTTCCAACTACAAAAAATGTTATTTTATATTTATATTACATTAGAATATTTAATTTATATTTATAGAAAAATACCTCTTTCCCTCTTCTCATTGTATTTTATATTAGAAAATGTGTGTTAAAGGAATAATATATTCTAATATCAGAGAATGTTATGCCTATGGATTAAAAATTAAATGTTTTTGGGTCTGATAAAGGAATTACAATGTTATTTTTGATTCATATTTGTTATTATCATTGGGAATTGTTTATGATCAGTTTATCCCTATATATCTCTCTATGTAATATTGTATCAATTTTGTTCGTTGGATAATTATGTTGGAATTTGATCATAATGGTTATTACGACTGTAATGGTACTTGTTAGGGTTCTATGATTATGACATCCCAATGAACCTACATGGCATTTATATGCATAATAATTATATTACATGGAGATAATTTGATTCAAAAAAGGAAAAGTAACGATATTTTGTGTTAAGGGAATGATTAATCTATTTTAGGTCAAATATGTATGTTTTGATCAAATGGTTTATCATGCTTTCTCATATTTTCTATGAATCCCTCTAAATTATGATTTTTATTAACATGTTTGATCAATAAACCTAGATCTAAATTTTATTTCAACTTTATAAAAACTATTATCTAATCTCAATGTTTATTATGTTAAATTTAAACACCCTTTTATGATCAAATGATTTTTAAATATACTAGTGAGTTTCTCACATATTTAATTATGTCCATTACTAAGAATCTCTTGTTTAACCCAAATTATTTAATTTTTTCATAGGGTTTTATCAGGAGAAAGATAAATTAATAAGTCATATTGAAAATCATAAATATTTTTCATGAAATAAGATTTTTTTATTTTTTTGGATTATGGGAAAATAGATACTAATAATAATTATCTAACTTGTAATGTGTGAGTTAATTAACTAAGAGTTATGTAATTATTATTTATATTTATATCCTTGAAAATACTATTGAAATTAATGACTATGAATTTTCATATAATGATACAATAAAAGGATTATTGATGTTCGGGTCCTTATAGTTGATATTAGAGAAATGTGTTATAAAACTTTTGATATTAATAATAGATGAATCTAGTGATAACCATTGGTCTAATTCTAATATAACATTAAAAAATCATGTTTATCTAAATAATATAATTTATGATTTCTATGAAATTAAATCCAATTCTGGATACTTGAAATAGGATGTGTCCTTGTCACAGATTCTCTAAGAGGTTACAACTCAAAATGGGGATTATTTGGTATTCAATTGATCATTGATGTAGTTTGATGAGAGGGCCTAAGACAAAAAACAAGTCCAAAAACTCTCGACAGATAAATCATTGGTTGATGAAAATTTTCACTATAGACTATTATGATGAATGATATCATAGAAACTATGGAATACTATGATAATCCATAGTGATATTGGACAACCCTAATGTTTCTTTTACTGGAAATTCTATGGTTAATCATAATATAAATTCCATAGATACCACTTCTGAGGTATTATTTATTAGATGTACATGTTGAGTAATTTATTGAGGTCTGATTTTTCTTTGAGGTAGCTTTAAATTTTTTTTTTAACTTTTGAAAAAATTATTCCATGATGATTGAATTTATATTTTGTTTGCATATGTTTAAATGTATTTATTACATTTATCTTCTATGTGATCATTGAATTTTGATAATTATGTGTTATTATAATTGGGAAATATATTTCTTATCATATAGATAACCATAGGATTGAAGTGTTATTTTTTTTATTATGCGAGTAATTTAATTTCAAAATAATTTCAGTAATTTAGGAACACTATATGAGTAAGGTAAATCAATGGGTTTTTAGGTAACATGGGATTTATTTTACGAATAATAATTGAATTAAAATTAGGATGAAAATATGATTTTAATATGTAATTATGGTGATGAGGTTATTTTTCAAAATTAATAATATCTTTTAGATATTATATGATAAAGAAATATAACTTTTTGGTATGTGACATTTTGTAAAATTGATATTATTTTCAAATAAATGTTAAATTTATCTTGAAAGAATAAATAATCAAATAATGAAAAACATTGTGATTTAATCTTATTTAGGAGTATTTAAATGATTATTAAGGATATATTTTATGGAATGATTTACTATAAACATTTGGTATTACTGAATTTGGGAGATTAATCGATAATTTTTTATATAAATTATTATTAATTTTCAGAATTATATTACAATATTCCATTAATTTATTCTTTGTTTAATTTCTGATGATAGTAGGAATATATTTATATTCTTTTATGTATTTTTTATCATTGATATGTTTATTTTAGTTCTTTTTAAATTTAAATTTATTTCTAACCATTTGATGTAAAAGATTATATTACAGTGGAGGTTAATTAAAGGTTGAAATTATACATTTTTGTAAGTATATTTTCCCTATGTTTATTGACTTGATGGTCATAGAATTATCCAACTCTGGGAAAAATATTGTAAAAAATGTTATCATATTACCTCCATTCCCAATGAATCTATGGTCTTGTTCATAGTACATTGATTCATGGTTTTCAAGTCATTAAAATTTTCATGATATTTTAAATTATTCAGATCAATGTTCTCAATCATTATTTTTCATCATTTCGGAATGAATTTTTTTTACATTTATATATTTTCACATCCAAAAAATGTTATCTTATTTGGAAACCTAGTAAATGTTATTTAAGTATACATTCAAATTTACTTTCCCCTATTTTCAAAAGGATGTTTTATTATCCCTTTTTATCATTATGGGATTTCAATAATGGTATTTTCAAATATAAATCCCTTTATTACATATCATTATTTCAAATTAAGAGTATGTAATTTTTTAAAAAGGGAGGAGATTATAATATCATAACATTTTAAAAGTACACTATTTTTGATTGCATATTCAAAACACAATACAAATCTTTAATAAAAAATGAAATAATAATACATAAATGTCATGGTTGTAAACAAGTTGTTAAATTGGTGGGTATGAGCAGTACTAAACACATTATGAGTTATAAGACCTATATATATATATATTAATTCAGAGTAAATAATAACTCAATCTTTTAGTAAATTCATTTTTCGGTTCAAAATTAGGGTTTTTTCAAAAAAAAAATTATTACTTTTGGTGATAGAATATTTTAATTAATTTTTGAAACATTTATAAATTTTATTTGATAAAAAAGATATAATTTTTTAATTCATCCTTGAATAATTATATTAGGAATAAATTTATAGATTTTATTGAAATGTTTAAAATTTCAATGAATTATGAAAAAATCATGACTTTTATTGACAAATGTTCTTTATTTTCATGTTCAAAAAAATCATATTTTATTTTTTAGTAGTTTTAAAATTATTCTGGTTAGTTTTTAAAAAAAATAATCAAATTAATCTTATTGGATTCTGTATTTTTATTGGAATTTGGTATAAAATATAGAGAAAAATGTTTCCAAAAATTTTGCTGGTGTAATTTTAAATTAAATTCATACACATATTTCAATTAAATTAGATAAAATATATTCCATTTTTTGATTCATCAAAAATAGAATTAGTAAATAAGGAAAACTATAGATTCGGACAATATGAATTATAATGATAGTAAATTTTTATTACCAATGTCAATAGAATTAGTTTAAATTGGAGTAAAACTAATATGATGTGGAAAAAAATTTATTCAATAAAATGCCTTAATTTAATTTTATGAGTATATTTAATCCATATTCATCCAAAATTTAAAAATATTACATTTTTTCATTTATTATTTATTACGACCTTTGTAATGTTTTATGTAAATTATTAATTAAAAAATATAACCCTCTTCTTTTTAATATTTTTAATATTATTCTGAGATGGTTACAAAAAATTTATATTTCTTTTTGAATGATATTTTGAAAAATATATTATTATTTCATGTGTATTTATTTATAATTTTTAGTAATGGAATAATTCACATATTGTTTTACAAAAAAATTGATATAGTATTTTTCCACAAATTTAGAAAATAAATGTATGAAATCATTAATACATTAAAAGTAATAAAATTATGATTGAATATGGTACCTAATGAAATTTAGATTTCTTAATAGCTTATTATTGAAAGTGAAAAGGGGTATATTCTAAATTTTTTACTTTCTAGTTGTTTTCAAAATTCAACTTATCTGAATACATCTTAAAATGTCATTAATAGTATTTTATTTCTAAAAATATATTTTTAAATTACATAAAAATCATAAAAATATTAAAATAGGTAATTTTATTTGAGAATTGTTCTATAATTTTCCCCCAATTACATTTATGTAATAATTTTCAACTTAAATGTAATGTTATAACTCTTTATCTTAAAAAATGTTATTACAATGATTAATGTTAAAAATTTTTAACTGATGGGATAAACTAAACAATAATATTTGAAATTATATAAAAAATATCAAAATTTGAAATGGTAATTATATATTGAATATATAATCATTATTATAGTATCCATGAAATTTATATACCATTTTACAAAACATTCAAATATATTATATAATAATTTTCTTTGTAAATCCAAAATATTAATTAATAATATTTTGAAATAAAAAATACATTATTAAATGATTTAGAATTCATTAAAACCCTATAATTGTCCAAGTGTATTAGAAAGTGTTTTAAATATCTACAATTTTAAATTTATGGCATAATTTTCCTTTTATTTTATATGTATTGACCACTATAGAGTGAAAAAAATTTATTTCAAGGTAACTGTAAAAAGGGTTTACGGAGCAGAAAACAAAGTGACAGGGGTGAAAAAAACACCAAATATTGGGTTTATAATATTATAATATGAAATTATTTAGACTTTTAGTCATACTATATTATAATTTTATCAATTTTCACCCATTTATCATTAAAATATAATTTATATTAATTTAATACATTAGGTAATTTCAAAAGTTCCACACCCCTCGTTAATAAAATGGAACCCCTATCCTCACATATACAAACATAAATATGCATTTGGTTTGGCCATTATATAATAGAGTTGTTGTCCTAGGTCCAACTGAATGTACTTTTATTACACATACATCGATGTATTGAATTTACATATAACATCTTATTACATATTGTTCATTATTTCTGAATTTCATTAATTTAATAATGTCTAATAGTATTTTTCACATTGAAAAGGAAATATAGGTTCCCCTCTATGATCAGAACCTTGAAGTGATATGGAAATATTCTTAATAATGTTATATGGTTGGATAACACATCAGGTTGTGAAACATAGTATTTTTGACACTACTGGAAAATGGGTCTATACCCACGGTTTTGCACAAAACCGTGGGTATAGGACACCCATATACCCACGGTTTCCCAAAACCGTGGGTATAGGGTTAGTATAGAAACCTATACCCACGGTTCATGGCAAAACCGTGGGTATAGGTTATTTTTGAAGACCTATACCCACGGTTTTGGTAAAACCGTGGGTATAGGGGTTGTTATAGAGACCAATGCCCATGGTTCTGAAAAACCGTAGGGATAGGGTGTTTTTTTTACAAGACCTATACCCACAGTTTTCCAAAACCGTGGGTATAGATTTTCCTTGTTATGGCGGGGGGGAAAATTCCCGCGGGAGTGGATTTTGTTTTGGCGGGAACATGATTTCAAATTAATATAATTATATGGAGTGAAGATTTTAGTTCAATAATTTCGCTGGGTTAGTTGGTTCAGGTCTCTGTCTCATATATGACAGACCGGTGTTCGAATCTCGGTATCGTTTTATTTTTTAGATATTCGATTATTTTTAATATAAGTAAAAAACCAGATTGAAACGTTAAAAAAAGTCAATTAGCTATGTTGGTCACGAGTTCCGTATTCCGCTGCAGATGCCGCGTGAGACGTGGGTTCAAATCCTCCCAGGTGCGTTTTTTGAATTTATTTCTTGTCGTTTGAAATCCGTGGATTATATTAATATATATTTGTAGATATATGAATATATAACAAATAGAAATTATAGGTGCGTTGGTCTTGTGGCGAGGCGCGGCAGTGAGGCGTGGCTGGGTTGCAGGTTCGATTTCCAGTGGCGCCTCATTTCCGATTTTTAATACCCCACGGTTTGGAAACCGTGGGGATTGGTGTGTGCCACGTTGGAGAAGCGTGGTCCTCCATTTGAAAAGGCTATACCCACGGTTCTGCTAAACCGTGGGTATAGGGTGAGACCCCTATACCGACGCCACTCAGCCCCACGGTTCCCCAAACCGTGGGTATAGCCTATACCCACGGTTTTGGGGGCTATACCCACGGTTTTGAACCGTGGGTATAGGTCATTTTTCCAGTAGTGTGACATTCAGGTTCTATTACCTGAAATCAGATGATTCTTCTTCTCATGATGTTCATACTTGGTAATCTCAAATATGGGATATCATGAGAACCAAATCACCATTAGTAATTCAGAATGTTTTTGTGTCATCAGATATTCTTATCTGTGAGCATTTGTAATTGTCCTTATACATTAATACTTCCATTAGTGTATTCCAGGACTCACACACTTAGATTTACTAACCCAAACCATCAAACCATTTGTTGGTGGGATGAAGGGTATATTGGGTGAAACATGATTGAAATTTTATTAATTGATATGTTGGGGAAGGATTTTACCCTTCAAGTATTATGGAAGATGATATCTTATCCCTTTAAATGGAATAGAACCATTGAATTAAATTCCATGTCCATGGATTAATGATGGGTTTATTTAAAAAATTTAAAGAATGAAATATTGATTAAATTGGTTGACGAAACCATCATGAATCTTGCATGATGGGATATTTTGACAAAGGGAATATATTACGCAGTGAGTGTTCATATATATTTGTCGATGTTGCAACATTATGTTCTATACCTTTAGTTCCATGAAACATTTTAGAAAGTAAATATCATACCTCAACCAAATATACTCTATTTTTCATCATTTTATTAGTCTTGGGTATTTTTTTGACGCTCGGGTTTGAGTTGAGATCGAAATTTTTGGATTTATATGTTTTTGGTTGGTTTTCTAGTTTGGCCATGGTTACAATATGGTTAGTAGTAGCCATGCCGCCAGACTGTGTGGAAGGTGAATGTTGGACAAAACTGATGGCATGACCAGCACATGGTCGTACAGTAGGTTATAGGTAACCATTTGTTAGTTATCCGTAGGTAGGGAGGTCCTCATGGTAACCTTAGAGTTTAGAAAACCTTGCGGACAAACCATACAGATGTGTCAGGTCATTAAAAATTTGAGATCATGTTTCCTCTATACCACATTTTCACCCTAGATTAGGTCCCCTCTCCTCCCTCTCATTTTGATGCACCAGGGGGTTCTGAAACCCCTCCTCCTAAGGTTTTCCCCTTTCTATGGATGATCCTCCCTTAGTTACAATGTAATTTCTAAGGGTTTCTTGCCCATATTCTCTTATTTATCCTTTCTGCTCTTCATTTCTGGATATTCCTTTGGAGATTTATTCTCTAGGATGATCCCTAGGTTGGGGTTAGTTAATTTTTGGGTGATTTCATTGGCTATGTTTTGGGGATCATTCTTAAGGCTCAGTTCTTACTCTCCATGGATTTGCATTCCATTTTCACTTTATTGAGGTAGGTGTTTCCAACTTTTCCCTTTACAAAACACTATATGAGAACTTGTATGTTTTAAATTAAATTTCAAATTTCATTTGGACCACTGATATAAATATGGATTGATGTGAATGGTGATTTCGTGTTGGTAGATCATAATATAAATACATGTCCAATGTTCTTTTTGTGAAATGTCCATGTTTATGGAACCTTGGGAGCTTGTTTGAATTGCCTTTGTACCTCTAAATTTGAATTGAATATTTTATGAAATTTTAATCCCTTATTATGTAGTATTATTGTTTATTAGTTTTTATTTTGGGGTGGAACGTATAATTTGGTAATGGTATAACTTGATAAGTGTGTTAAAATGTTTTATAAAGGGGTTGATGGATTTAAGGGGGTTTTTTTGTTCTATTAAGGATATGAATGTTTGGTTTTGGTTTTGAAACAATTGGTGTTATTATGGAAATGGTTTTTAAATGCCTCCATGGATGTTTTTCATGCCATCAGATGTTGGAACATCCATGGGTGCACTAGGTGCACACATAGATTTCCCTCAAATTAAGATGGGTCTTTGAAATTTTGTTTTCTCAAATCCCTGGTTTCCTAAATGATTATTCCTTCCTTCTTTTTTTCATTAAATTGTCTTATATCCTTTAAAATGGTAATTAATTTCATCATGGAGATTTGAAAAATATGAATTTAAATTTTTTTCTCATGGTTTAGCACATTTGGACTTGAAACATGTTTTGATGTAGCTTTAAAAAGAGTGAAGGACCGTTTGGAAAATGTGAAGTGTGTGAGTTATGTTAAGAGCTTAAGTGCATGTTTTTCATTAAAAATATATAAGTGATGTTTTTATTCTATATTTGATAATGTGTTTAGTTATGTTAATATAATGTTCCATTTGAAACAGCTAACACAAATAGTGATTTTTTGTGCTAAAATAGGAAAGGATGGTGTTTTGGAAAATGTGTGAGCCTAATTGGAAACCTAAGGTCACTTGTGAAATGATTTGGATGTTTATATGGTATGGAATCCTAGTTTTCTCTTTCGTATGATATGAAATTTATAGGTGTATTTTGGGAACATTATAGGAGGGATTTCCCTTTATTGATTATCGTATATTGGTGTTCGTTTTTGGGGTAGGCAAGGGCAATGATGACAGATGAGATGAGTCACGTGTGCATTGGCCTCCTTCATACACATCGTTAAAACCCACATGGGTTCCTGGATGTCATTTAGATGATCTAGTGACGGTTTCTTACCATCTCCGATTAGATGGGATGGTAACCTCTATGAGTTATAGATAGGCCATGTGGGATATGCCACTAGTGAGGCCAGTTTTGTCCAACTAGTTGATCATGAAAATAGGGGCTTCACTGTACACTAGTAGGTGGTTCCAAAAAGAGTATTTATAGGGGTGTTCTGGGGATTTTTATTATTTCCCATCATTTTTATTATTATTATTTCTTTTTCTTCATTCTTTTATACTTATTAAAGATTGAAATATTTATCTTTTTCTTTTTAGCAGACACCATGTTTTATTTTTTAGGGATTTTAACTGTAAAATTAATTTGTGAATGTGAATGATATCTGGTTTGTGTTTAATTTTAAAATGGGGAAATGGTGTTTTTTTTCATAAAATGAGAAAACACTATTTTTATAATAGAATTTAAAATTGGTTTTAATGGACTGTTTTGGGAAGGGAGACACTTGGATTCAGTGGTTTATCAGTAGAATTCCTACTGATCATCTCGATGATCAAACATATCCTATATTTTCAGTTACAAGTCCCATTTGTTTAGGTTTCCAATATCAGTTTCTCATTGTTAGAGGATGTTAGGTCTTTTGGTTGGAGGTTACCAAGGGGTCACACATGGATCATGGTAGCGGGGTTTCACTTTTAGTTTTGTGTTATGTATGCAGACCAACTTTTTGAATTATTTATCTTTATTTGTTAGATCTTGTGGCTCATTTGGTTATTTTCATATTGATCCTGGTTTTTTGGGATAAATTGGTCCCTTTAGTTCAAGGTTTTGATGCCCGAAACTTGTTGCTAGCCTGTGGGGATCGGGGATGCCTTTCGAGTCAGGCCGCATATCGGCTCGGGTGACCGGTTCAAGGTCAACATGGGTTGGATCATGAAAAAATGGTATCAGAGTATGAAAAAGTTATTTGGAGTGTCTGGTATATGAATTTTATTATTTTTAGGGCTATGGAGGTGGGTTAATGGATACTTCCTTATCACCACCACAGATGACGAAGCCCGAGTTACAAGGGATAGTTCGAATATTAATTTTTTTTTTTGTTTTTGATTGAGGGATGAAGACGGAGGGATTAATGACCCATGTTAAGTTTTAGTACATAGTTTAAGATTCTCCTGGTTGTTGACGCTTAAATGGGGCATCGCTCATGACCATGTTACCAGGATAAACAAAACTTCTAGCCCCTAATTGTAGTGGTTCATTGTGAGTTGTGAAGTATTATGGTTTAGGTTGGTGCTAGAGTGATTTTTGGAAATGAATGTGGTTTTGAAAATGGAAATGGATTTCTTTCCAATTGTTTTTAAATGAAATTGTTTTTTTAAATGGTGTTAAATTAGTAAAGTGAATTCTAAATTTAGAAGTTCTATTGATTGAAAATTTGGTAAGTTATTTGGTTTTGATGAGTAAATGAAGGATGTGACCCTTTGTATTCCTTATAGAGGATCACATATGTGTCGGTATGTATAGAAAGTGTGTGGGGGAACATGTTCAAGGATGATTTTGATTGAAATTTATGGACACACATGTGGAAATTCATTGGATTCCACGAGTGAGTTTTTGAAATAAAAAGGGGTTAGAAATGGGTTTCCTCATAGGGAGTATATTTTTTAATTATGAAAATTAGTGTTTTTATTTGGAATATGGCCTTCAAATAAGGAAGGTTTGGAATATAAATGTAAAATGGTGATTTTGAAAAAGATTAATTTCATTGTATTTTTATTTTCTTGGATTTCAGGCCAGTTTTTTCATCCTGATGTGTTCATTTCAATTTTGTTTTGTCCTGATGCAGGTTTTTTATTATATTCCTCGTGTTTTTCAGAGCATTCCACCCAAAAAGTCCCTAATCTTTATAATGAATCATGACTAGTTATTGGTCCCTTTGGGTGTTGCATGTTCTTTGATGTGATAGAGTTCTATTAGAGGTTGTGGATTAGTTTGATGGAAGAAGAGCATATATTCGGGTTGTTGGAAACTATGGAGGTGGTTAAAGTTCATGAAATTTTCATTTTGTTGAGGGTCTTGTTTTGGATCAATGGGGGTTTGACATCTCATCGTTTATGGAATTTATTATTTAGTTGTTGGGAGTTAGATTTCTTTAGTGTTCCCCATGTAGAATGGAGTGCAATCCATAGGAACCTATCTATATGAGTGTATCCTTGTTGGTTCTAACATAAAGTTCATCATATCATATTATGGTGTGCCATCGATATGGCTGGTTTGGACGTTCCAAGCCGTCTTACCGCATCCCTCTAAATTATTGTCGTCATGGTGGTCGTTTCGGTCACCAGATGAAGTTCTATAGGAAGAATCATTCGAGGAAGGAGTTATGATAAGGGGGTACTAGTGCTTGACTATGAGGCCTGAGATTCTTCGCCCATCGATGCCCCAGACATAGGTCTCAGAATGAAGCTCATGCATAGTCCGTAGTTGCCGAAGTTGTGGGGGACCTTAGCGCGATTCAATATTTCCATGTTGGGATGAGAACATGTAATTTTTTCTTTCATTTTTTCCTCAGTAGGGTTTGGTCCATCATCTCATTATAGGGGTGTTACAGACTTAATCTGTTGAGATCTAAGATGTTTAGTTAGTTTGAGTGTGTCTCTTGGAGTTGGTCCACTTATTGAGGTGTTCTTGGATCTATCACGGGTTGTTTCAGTGGTTCCCATTGAAGATGTATTGGTTTATTAGGTGGGTGGGTGGTGTTTCAGTTCCACCATCTTAATTGGGTTATTCTCAAGGATTTCTCCCATGTTTTGTGGGATTTGTCCGGTGTGATGGATTTTTTTTCGACAGGGATGTGTTATCCCTTGTGTTGAGGGATGTTGGTTCTTCTAGGAATTTTCAATTATACTACTGTTCTCATATTTTGGGTTTCTTCGTAGTATGCTCCATGTTTGAGTCCTTGTGGTGGGATTGTTTTTCTATATATAAGGACGTTATTTTAGATTGACATGAAGAGTTACATAGATTCTGGTTACGGTAAGGCAATAGTTTGGTTAGTGTGAAAAGTTAGGTAGGTTTGTGTTGGGAGTTCCCACATTGCCCCCAGGTGGTGTGTTTGGATTTTGAGGTGTTCAAACAAGTCGAGTTCTGGTTGTAGGGAGAACCCCCTCAGGTCCTCCCTTAGACATAGGGATCTAGTTTCTTATTGAATTAGTCAGGTGTTACTTGTGGATAGTATGGTCATCCAAGGATTCATGGTTTTCATCGAATTTTTTTGGGCATATACTCGATTCTCGATTAACAGTAGGATTCGGGACATTATGTGGTATAAAGTGTCATTGTGGGGATAATTGTCACACCCCGACCTCAGATACTCTTTTATTTTGTGGTTTTATTAGTTTGGGTTCATTTTTATGTTGTTTAGTTTTTTTCCAGGTAATTTTTTTTGGTTTTTGATGTATTTTGGTGGTTTTCTGGGCTGAGCATGATTACCTCACAGTTAGTAGTGACTGTGCAGCCCAGCCATGTGGCAGGTGCAGGTTAGATAGAACAGACCTCATAGCTAGCGCACTAACAAGGGTACGTTCTAGGTAACCGTGCAATGTTTTCTCCTTAGGAAGAGAGGTCCTCACAGTTACCTCATGGTTTAAAAAATCGTACGAATATTCTAGGTTATTAAAAATTAGATATCTTCTTTCCTCTCCTCCTTTTTCAACCTAGCTCGGGTCCTCTCTCCTCCCACTAATTTTCATGCACTATGGGGTTCTTAAATCCCTCCTCCTATGGCCTCCCTACATCCATGGATGATCCTCCCTTGGTTCCAAGGTATGTTATTTTGGGTTCTTTCCCATTTTATCTTCTTTATCATTTAAACTATTCTTTTCTTGGTTTTACTTTGGGTATTTCATCTCTAGTCTGAACCCTAGGTTCGGTTTGGAAAAATTTTGGTTGATTTCTTATTGATGGGGTGTTTAGATCAATCGTATGGCTCAGTTCTTTCTCTCCTTGGAGTTTTATTCCATTCTCACTTAGTTGAGTTATGAATGTACAACTTTTCCCTTTCCAGAGAACTCCTTGAGCACTTGTTTGTACTAAATTAAATTTTATATGACATTATTACCTATAATATATATTTGGATTGATGTGAATGATGATTTTTTTCTTAGAACGTAATAAAAAAATTTCAAAAATGATTTGTGTGAAATGACTAGGTTTAAGGAACCTAAAATACTTTTATGAAAAGGATTTTTTATTTTCAAGAGGAATTTGATCATTTATAAAATTTTTAGCCCTAATTATGTTGTGTTAGTGTATATTTGTTGTGATTTTTGTGTTTCATGTATAATTTGGTAATGGTATAACTTGATAAGTGTGTTAAAATTTAATGGAAAGGGGTTGACGTCTTTAAGTGTATGGGTCATGTTCTATTAATGATATGAATGGATGGTTTTGGTTTTGGAGAAACTAGTGTTCCCATAGAAATAGTATTCAAATTTCTCTTTGGATGCTTTTTGTTCCATCAGATGTCACAACATTCGTGGGTGCACTAGGTGCACACATGGATGTGTCAGGAAATGAAGATGGTTCTTTGAATTGGTTTTTTCTATAAAACATGGTTTCCTAAACTGTTATTATTTACTTACCTTTATCATGAAATTGTAACATATCCTTTCAAATGCAATTTTTTTATGGGGTTTTGAAAAAAATAAATTACTTTTTTTTCTCGTGGTTTGTAACATCTATCCTTGAAACATGTTTTCATGTGAGTTTAAAAATGGTAAAGGCCTATTTGGAAAATGTGAACCCTGTGAGTAATGTTTGGAACTTAAGTTCCCATTTGGCATTTCAAATATGGAAGCAGTGTTTGTATATTGTTCTTGAAAATGTTTTTAGTTATGTTGAGATAATGTCATGATTGGAAATCCCAACTCAATAGTGATGTTTTATGTTGAACATGGAAAGAATGGAGTTTTGGAAAATTTGTGTGTCCGATTGGAAGCCAAAGGTGATTTATAAAATTATTTAAATGTTTATATGGTATGGTGTCCTGGTTGGAACCTTGGTATGATATGAAATGTATATGTATATATGGGTCACCTTTATAAGAGGGATTTCCCTTTATGGGTTATCATATATTGATGTCCAAGTTTGAGGGAGCCAAGTGTTGTGATGACAACTGAGATGGGTCATGTGTGAGTTTCCCTCCTACTTAAACAGCTTTACAACCACCATGGGTTCATTGGAGACTTTTAGATGACCAAGTGATGGTTTTTGTCCATCGCCGATTAGATGGGTTGGTACCCTTCTCGATTTGTAGACATTCCAGGTGGGATGTGCAACTAGTGAGGCCAGGATAGGGAATCTAGTTGGTTATGGACATATGGGATTCACAATACTCCTGAAGGGTTTTATGAACTGAGTACATTGAGGGGTCTTCTATGGATGTTTTGGATCACCCATGGTTATTATTATTATTTTAATTACTTTTTCTTCTTTCCACTGTAATTATTTCCATCTTTCAATGTTTATCTGTTTCTTTTTAGCATAACCCATGGTTTCCTCATTATTTATTTTATCTATAAAATGGAATTTTGTTTTGGAAATGGTATGTGCTATGTATTGGATTTTAAATTTGGAAAATGGTGTTTGTTTCATTAAATGTGAAAACAATATTTTTATAAATATTTTTATAACAGGTGTTAATGGAGTCTTTTGGGAAAGGAAACACTTAAATTTAGTGGTATATATTTTCCATTCCTATAAATCATATCGTTGCTCACACCTATCCAATATTTTCAATTGTAGGTCCCCTTTGTTTAGGTTTCTTGTATCCGATGCTTGTTGTTAAAGCAGGTTAGGTCTTGTGGTTGGAGGTGACCAATTGGTCATAGTGGAACCGTGGTAGCCTAGTTTCACATTCTGTTTTTCATTATATATATGGACAAACTATTTAAATTATTTATATTCAAGGGATAGATCTTGTGGGCTATTTAATTTTTTTGTGCGGTTCCTGGTTTTGATTGGGCTAAAATGTTCCCTTAAGATAAATGTTTTGATAATCAACACTAGTTTCCATCCCATGGGAATCGGGGATTCCCTTAGGGGCGTGTCGTGGACTGGATCGAGTGACTGGTTTAGGGTTGCCCAGGTCTGGTTTATTATTGTAATCTTAGGCTTTAGAAAATCCCTCATAATTCCAAAATGAAAGAATCTTATAGGTTCACACAATATGGGTTTCCATTGATTTTGATTAAATTATCTTTGAGATTAATTTTTGGAATATATATTATTATCATGTCTAAGAAATAATTTAATTCATGTTATCTTGATTACATAAATTAATTATATTATTTTCTGCATGTGAATAAAAATACATTTATTTATATTAATGAATATTTAATTAAACTTTATTCACTAATTCATGAATGTAATAATTATTTATAAGTAATGTTATTATTCAGGACTTCAATTAATGAATGAAAAGTTTGAATGGAGAGAGACTGTTTACAATGATAAATATTAATTTACCTGATGGTTACATAATATTTTATTTTGTGAAAGTTGGCATGCACTAGAAAATAATAATAGTAATAATATGTCAATTCATGTTTCTTAAAGGTAATAAATATTATATAATGTATGACATGAAATTAAATAATATTTTATAACCTATATACAAATTATAAATATATATGTATATGTATATATTATATAGTATAAACATTTTATAATAGATAATTTCTTTAAAAATTAATTCTCTCTAAAATCCCCTTTATATAACCCTCTCTAGAATGGGAATCACAAAGGAGATTTCTTCAAGACCAAATAATGAAATATCAAGTAAAAATAGTGCACTACATTCGACATAGTGTGCAAGGAACCGGAGATCGAGTGGTGTAGAACAAATATCATAGGAGCATGCGTGGATCACCTCTATAGGGATTCTATCCATAGATCCTCATGGTGCAATAAAGGTAATCTTAAAGGGTATTTTAGGATGATCAACAGTCCAAAATAAAAAATGTTCTTAATCCAAGGTATTTATCCCTTAAAATATATAAAAAATTATAAATTTTTGGTGAATCATCCCCTCTCATGGTTTCAGGAAATTATTATTAAAATAAATTTTAGTATATCACCCACCAAATTATTCTTCCACTACACCAAGAAACCACAAGTGGTATTAAATCACCAACATTTAAATTTATAATTATTTTTATTATTGATCTATTTTCATTTTGGGTTTGATTTTAAATTAACCTTTTTCCTTTCTTTAATTTGATATGGATTAAGATTTTATGGACATATTAATCATGTTTGTTTGGGGTCTCTTTTTAAAGGATTAAGCACCGTTGATAAAAATGGATATTTCTTTAGGAAATGGGAAATTTTCGACTAGTACAACTATGTTATAAGGCATGTAGCCATAACACACATTTTGTATCTATTCACATTCTACCTAGATAAAACAAGTAGTTAATTAAACACAATGAATTTAGTTCACACCATTTGTTGACCATGCCAACATGTCACATGGAAAGCAGAAACATGGTGTATAGAAATCCCATACATGCCAGGTAGCCTGATAGAGTTAATATACTGAAGCCCCGAGCATGTAACTCAGATACATGGAATCCTAGGTACACCATGCGTAGTTAGAGTATACATGTCGTATAGTCTCTCTTTAATTGATAGAATAAAAAATTTCTTCAAATATAAAATTGAATAATAAAAATCATATTTTATTTATTGGAACACCAATGTGTGTCTGAAAAAAAAATAATGGTTTTAAAAAATATTAAATGTATTATTAATTTTTTGTAATTTAGTTTTCATAATTGGTTTTTTTCCATTTGTTTTCAATGATGGTAATAAGTGGATCATATCTCCCATGATGTTCAAATGATCCTAATGTTGAAAGGGAATTAAAGAATTAATTAATTAATGAATTTTTGTTCATAAAAAACAATAAATAAAAAATAAGTAAATTTAATCTATGTAGATACATTTTCATATTTCATGCATGTATTAAAGTTCATGAGAAAGACAAAAACATATAGATGGGTTTTATATTTTATTTTAATTTATTTCACAAGTTTTCAATTATTTATTAGTAAATTAAATATGATGGCATGTGTGTCATACCTCCCACCATAATCATATAGGACCCCTTATGTCCAATGATATTTATGTAATCCCCTTTTATCCAATCCCTTGGTTCCCCAATATTATGTGTGAGTCATAAATACAAGTAATTAATTGAGTATCACTTGTTTCATTGAGGCTCTTCAAGATAGGACCATCATGATTCCAAATAAGGTATAGGTGTATAGGTGTTTGTTGTAACTCATTCCAAGACTGAAAAAATAAGTTATTTCCCATGTGTTTTAGCTTGATTTAATGTTCACTCATACGAGCAACCCATAGATAAATCCCATGAATAGATTCATTAATTAATTATTTTTTCTAAATATAAAATTAATTATTTATTAATTCAATCCCACAGTCACATAAATAAATGAATTAATGTAGAAAAAATAAATTTATATAAATTTATTATCCATAAATGTTTTATAAAACAAGTTTAATTAATTATATGACATCCACATAACATTAATAAGACATATAAAAGATCAAAAAACATAAACATTATGCATAACAAATTTAATAAATGAATTATACGTCAGTTTATATTTCAAAATAATTAATTATTTAAGTAACATTCAATTAATAATAACAATATATGTAATGGGTAAAAAAGATATAAATACTTCATAATTAATTAAAATCCCTCTTCCTAATATTAATTCAGAATGAACCTTCAATTACATTATGAGAAACAAAACTCAACAGGACTAAGAGTTTGACCAACCCTTTTTTTAAACATAATGTTATAAGGGGAGTTATTATAAAGTTTTTGTTCTGAATTAATGAATCTACCTCAAGAGGAGTATTCCTTTCTATAATTGTTTTGATTTTGAGGCAAGTATTAAGAAAATCCTATGCATGATTTTCCTATTGGGTAATCCACTAAATTGATGCAGGAAATGCAAGACCATAGTTTATTAATACATTCCTACCTAAACAACATCATGCCTCTTAAAAACGCCATTTTGGGGTAATGTTAAGGGGAATTCAAATCCATTCAACTGGAATGTTTGTAACGCCCCGACCCTAGTTACCTAGAGTCGGTGCCTTATTACATAACATTGGCATGATCACGAGAAAGATCAAGTCTCGAAAGACCGATTAGTTTAGTAGCCTTGGAATAACTAGATACATCCATAATTTTTTACATTACATAAAAAAACATCTTGTCTTCATATCCCCTCATACTATCCCTGCAGGTCATTCATAAATTACTTCTTCATAATCCTGGGAAAAATAAAACATTGAAAGGGGTGAGCTCAGATGCTCAGTAAGGATAACATTATAGCATAAGCTTTCATAAATAAGTATAAACACTTAAGGCAATTTATAACTAAAATAAAAGCCTTTTAAACTTGAACTTTAGCATAAAATGGCAAAGATAAAATAAAATAATGCCATTTACTTACTCACATGGATATTCTACTAGTCGAATAATCCCATGCATTATCAATAACCACTTTCATAATGATGGAATGCATAATGCCAGACTATCATAACCACATAGCCAAGGCCTCGTGCCAAGACTACAAATAAGATTTTTCCAAGGCCATGTGCCAAGACACTAGTTTGTCTCATGAGACCTACCGATGCATCAAGGAGCTATAGCGGGCTCCACCCGTCACTTATTAAGTCCAATTCATTCCTCATATGAACATGTTTAAACATAACATAAACATTTGTATTAAAACTAGCATACGAAATGTCAATACTTTTACCACAAACCATGAATGGTATAAAAACAGCACATCCACAGTCAAACATAACTCATTCGATACAATATGGAAGATTGTATTGTATCACATTAACCTCAATCAAGAATAATGAAGGATGTTGACATAGATGAAAATAATCATCAAAACTATTTGAGAGAAATATCCCCCTTTTCTTGAAAACATTTAAAAGTCACACTATTTGTCAAGAAGCCATTTAAAAGTAGATTTTTGAATCAAAGTGTCCCATACCACTTTGAAACTTTTTAAAAGGAGTTTTGATTTCTAAACTTTAATGTCCATATAAATAAATCCTTAAAACCATTTTTAAAACATGGACATTAATGAGAAAGGTTTAGATTAATAAGTCTTTAAAACATTTAAAAATGGTATTTTAGTTAGAGATTCTAACCAAAAGAGACACTTGAATACAAATAATTGAGGAAATCAAAACTTTGTAATATCATGAGAATAAAGGGAATCATGATATACTCTGTCAAAGTACATTATATACACCACATAAAAGTGATTTGGTGTATATCATCAAAGAAGTCTCAATGGAATGTAAATTGAGATGAAATCTCTCATAAAGGTTGTATCCTTAGGATAAGGATAAATCAATGACATAATTATGTGTGACAAATATAAATACACTAAATATGATTGGATATTCAGTGTAAAACAATCAAAGGACATTCACACATATTCTTGTAAAAACAATACCAACGAATTGGATTTTTAACTCAACAAATGGAGAATGAGTTAAAATTACTCTTATCAGATTCATATCAACGACTTGAGAATTATCAATGGAGTGATTATGTGTATCAAACTTATATCCATATAAAGGGGAGTGGATATTATGACATAATCAAATGAATAGTGATTCCACACATAATCTTGGGGTAATATAATCAAAAAAATATGCGTAAAGCCAAATGAGTGGAAATTGAAATTTCAAATTCCCTTATCGATTAGGTAACTTATGAAACATACACCCATGAAAGAAGTATCATACCATGATGATGTAAATACCCATAAATTAAAGTATATTACACAATTAATACAATCATGGGCAGTACACATACACCACATGCAATAATTAAGTGGTGAACAATGGAATTCTCACGAAATTAAAAGTGAGTTTAGAAAATCCCTTACCACGTTAATCGACTGAGTCGTATGGCCAAAAGATAATAACCACCAAATTATTTACAGAATAACATGAATATAAAGATAATCATGATAATATATATCAAATGTCCATACACAATACACCACTTTCAATAATTTAGTGGCGAATAATGGAAATCTCACGGAATTGAAAGTGAGATAAGAGAATCCCTTACTTTGTACTTTTTCCTTGGTCGATGGTAGGTTTACCTCCTGTATAATGGTGAAATAATTGTTATTTAATTATACAAGAATCATTTACTTTAATATGATATCATTTATGATCTTTTAACATTGATTTTTTAATAATATCTTAGAATTATCGTCATTTCGGGTGTTAACGGGTTCATTTTACTTTATATTCTTTGTTATGTGAGCCATATTCGTTATTAATGGGATGTATATTATTCATATCCAGAATGATATCAAGTCCTTAGATACTATTTTTAAATCATCAAATGATAATTATACTTGAATGGATATGATGGACAATGAATCTCATCGCGTTCGTGGAGACGGTAGTCCGTACATACGCACGAGCGACAATATCATTCTTTTGATATTAAAATAATATATAATTGGATTTTATATCATATATACAGAATTATTATCATGTTATATTGATTATTTACATGAGTTACACATCATTATTATACCCATCCAAATAATAATATATTGAATAACAATTACACCACGACGTGGAGAGGGTAAGCCGTACGTACGCACGTATGGTGAAATGTTATTCAAAGGATGGATAGAATACTGAATATGGTTGTACCATATTTATAATAACATCACAGTATATATATGATACTGGAGTTATTATTTTATAATGTAAATAACAAAGAAAGAGGAAGTGGAAGAAGAAAGGAACTTGAAAAGGGGTGGTGAAAACATTACCTCTTCTCCGGGTTCTTCCTCTTTATTTGATCAAAAGGGCTCCTTAGGTTGGATTTCTGATCAAACTAAGGCCTCTAGGTTGTAGTGAGGGAAGTTTAGATAGTATTTGGGCAGGGTTTGGCCGAACCAAAGGGCTTTGAAGGTGTGAAGAAATGAGAAGGAGGAGTGCCCTTTTATAAGAGGGGTGAGGGGCACCTTTGGAAAAGCTAGAGATATTAGTTTATAATAAATTCATATTTGGTTTCCAATGGCTCAAAAGATTACTATTCAAAGGTTAAGGTGGGGATGGGTCGAAAACAACTCAACCAATAGAATTTAGACAGGTTTGGGTACTTATATTAACCTTATCTTTAACTATTAACTCTAAGTTAATTAGGTTCACTTTTACAATGTCTCTTTGTATTTTTATATTATATGGTTAATAAACTTACCATATACATACAAGCGACCCCCAAGTGGTCCATTAATGATACACCTATAATTATATAAGTCTCTTGGCCGAACCTGAGATTTTTAGGAATTTAATATCAATTAATAATATAATATTTGTTTTAAAAACTCTTTTATGTCAATTTTGACACTATTCAATAGTTGATTTTTTTGAAACTCATAACAGATTGATTACTTCAAAAAAAAGTCAATTAAATCAATACTAATATATCATATTATCCTATAAAATTATTTTAATTCATTAAAAGTTTCATATTATATTTATTTGGGTATTTTTAATATCAATTATTTTGATTTTTCACTATTATAGTAATTACTGCATCATCATTGTGTCATAAATAAATTAAATTATTTAATGTATAAAAATTATAAATAAAATATCATTATGTAGGAAATCGTTTTATCATTCTAAGGAATATTTATAATCTAAAATCCAACATATATAACCCTCTATAACAATTGTTTTGTTAAAAGATATATGCTTGTGTCATTTTTGTATTTATTTTAACTTAATTAAAATAAAGTGTCATTATCACTTACAAGTGGATCCATGGGGTCCCAAAATAGACCCAAAGATGCCCATGGTCGACCATGTATCAACCAATAGGGTTAAGACACGTTTTAGGGTAATTTAGTATTATTATAATATTATTTTTTAACCCTTATTTACCGGATTTACCCTTAACCATGGTAAATAAAATATTTACCGCAGTAATTATTCAAAATGTCTAAAAATAAAAGTTACCTATTTACCCAATTTGAAAATCCGGATTCCAAATATGGAATCCATTTTTCTAAATTCAAAACACAGAAGTGGCAGAAATTAATTTAAAATTAATTCCCGCTGTCAAAACAAAAAGCGTGTTTTTAAGAGATAATAACTATCAAAAGACTGACACTTGTTTATGTTCGGTTTAATTGTAAAATTATGTCCAATGACCAAAATTATATTAAATGGTAAAAATATATTCTAAATATACTTTAAAACAACTCAAATTCATAATTTATCACTATTAATTATTTTGATTAAAAAAGTTGTTTTTAATTAAAATTTAGTAATTTTCACTATTCATCAAAATATGAAAGTTATCCAAAAAGTACCAAAATTTCACCCTAGGCTAATTTCGATATTAAAAATCCAAAAATGAAGTCCATTTTGAGAGATAGAATTTATAAAATTTCAAAAAGTAGGTATTACTATTCATAACGGCTTGTTCGATTGGTTATGGTGTGTTAAAATCTCGAAGTTGTGTACAATGCACTCCATTGCATTATTCGAAAGGAAACATACCGAGGAAGCTTGGGGTGTTACATTCTCCCCTCCATCAATAAATTGCGTCCTCGCAATTTTTAAAATTTTTCTTGGGAATATAATGGAAAGTCCCACATCGGAAAAAGAGTCAATAAAACTATCACTTTAAAAGAAAGAAAGAGAGGTATAAGGGGCATCCAAGATAACCCATAGTAGGATTCCATGTAAGAAAACATGGATATGGATGATAAACTAAGTGTCAAGTTCTGATGGAGAGGGATAGAAATCATGATTAGGAGAAAGTTAACAATGAGAAAACCACAAACTTGTGTTGGGACAAACGGCCATTAGTCTCCTAGTAGGAAAGTAAACGGACAACATTTTTTTTAAGTTACATTACATAAGGAAGAGGAATTCATTTATGATATTGAATAAGAACATTATGTGATATACTTACATTTTAAGTAGATTTTCATTCTTTAATAAATTTCCACCACTAGCTCAATTTTTTTTAAACGATGAGTATTCAAGAAGACTTGGTCACACTGGAAGAGCTAGAATAAACTTCTATAGAATCACTTGATCCATGCAGGATAAACCATATATTTACATTGTCTTTGATGATTAATCAAAACCAAAATGGTTAGGGAATGATCTAATGATCCCCCAAAAGGATATTCATTGAGATAAATATGCACTAATCTTAATTTCTAAAATTAAACCAACAATACTCCAAAGTTAAATAAATACCATTCAATAATCAATTGTCCTTAAAATCCTTCCATATAAACCAAAGTAATATTTAAACCCCAAAGAATTAAAGAATTTGATTATGTAGTCTCCCATGTTAAATTGTATCTCCAAATGACATAAACTACTCTTAAATTCACATACTCAAAAGTAATTAACCTAATCACATATTCTCTATTATAGGTTAATCATTTCCATAAATAACCCAAATCACTATAAATCCACAATAAAAATCTACCATTAATCCTCAAATGAAACCCCATAGTATTCTATTTTCCTTGGGCATATAGTGTTCCCAACAAATCGAACATCTTCCAAAATAATATTTATCACTTAAGCACAAAATCATTTTCCTATACCAAGGGTATTCATTTGATAAGAAATAAGAACCCAAATTAACTTATTATTGATCAATAAAATCATTTAACTAAAAAAATAGTCACACTAACCAGGGACTTCACGTAGTCCAGTGGTAGGCGATAAATCCCAGTCGCACATTGGTTGTGGGTTCGATTCCCACAGCTTTGTCCGATGCGACGGGTTGTCACACGGTCTACATGTTGTCCTTTTTCAAAAACTATATTTTATAATATTACCAAAATGAGATAAATTCCTCAAAATAACATAATTTAACCACAAATATTATATCGTACCTTGAATTTTCATCCCAAATTATAATAACTTATAATTTCCTCAAACCCAATGATCATATAAGACCAAATGGTTATTTATAACTATATCCGCAACAGAAAAGATAATTATTCCTCAGATATCATTTTCACATGATAAATTG
Organism: Viscum album; assembly: GCA_963277665.1. NCBI lineage: Eukaryota > Viridiplantae > Streptophyta > Magnoliopsida > Santalales > Viscaceae > Viscum > Viscum album. The sequence goes on along the minus strand of OY728167.1, from coordinate 618,368,640 downwards.
CAGGTTTACACATACAAGAGAAAATTATGCCAAAGTAATCCCATCAATAAAGAGCACTAACACTTTTAAACATTTCACCATCCATTTATTTCCACATAGGTTCTTCATCATATGTTCCTCGGGTTCCCACATTGCCTCTTCCATCTTATGATTTCTCCATATATCTTTTACCAGACAAGTCATCCGGTTTCTCAACACTTGATCTTTGGTATGAATAATTCTGATAGGCTCTCCACAATAAGATAGATCAAGTTCCAGTTATAATTCTTCATAGGTGAGTACATGCATTGGGTTAGGCATGTATTTTGTCACTAGAGGTATGTGGATCAAAAAATGAACTCTGGAGAGACTAGGCGGATTTTCCTTTTGGTAGAATGCGTTCATGTGTCACAATGGTACCTCAGGAATTTTTCAAAATCATCTACTTCCTTTACCCAAAAACTCCTCATCCATTTTGGATTATATCGATGGAAGCATCGATGCATCATAAAAAAAATAGGCATTTCTTATATATAATTTTGAGACATCGTCTTTAACATGTTTTTTTAGATAAATTCTCACTGATTCATCTTCAAATATTTCAAAATAAGGTTTTGGTAAATCAGTTTTCGTATATCCCAAAAGACATAAATATATAATTTGATACATATAGGCTGCTCGAAGGTCTCCCTCTTCTGCAGCATCTAGAAAATCATTTAGTGCATCGTAATTTTGAGATAAAGTGAATAATTTGAAAAGACCCTGATGGTACTTCCCACGCTTAGCGTGGTAAGAAAGTTGAGAGCGCAACATTATCCCATAGTCGGTACTTGATCCTTGAAAGAATCGTGCAATTCTAGAGGTATTGGATGTCTCATAAAGTTTTTTGCATGTAACTTGGACATTTGAAAAAGTTTCAACATCGTCTGCGCATGACTTCTGGATAATAATTGTAAGTAGTTCTTCAGGAAGAGAGAGAAGAGTTGTTCGTGATCTTGCTCCCTCCATGTTTCAACTAACAAAAGAAAATAAAATTAGGGTTTTTTGAATACTTATCTAATAAGAATGTAAAAAAAAATAGACATAATAGGATAATCTTGTAATTGAACAATATATCCTAACTTTGGGTACCCTATGTTAAAATCTAGGTTATCCACTATCTATTTTCCGACATATATTCTTAGGGGTATTTTTTTTGTATTCCCTTAATAATGGTTTATACTAATCTTGTGAATTTACCAAAGCATATCCCCCGGGTGTGTCGTAACCAAGAGTGCAGCAAGGCCCGTTGTCGTGCACCAGTTCCCGTTCGAGTCTAGCTCAAAGCGGTGTTTTCGGGTTTTACCCCTAGGTACATCTGTGCCAGAGCCACCTCTACCTGCTCGTATCCAGACAGGGATGTATTGCTCGGAAAACTCACAAAATCTCTACAATACCAAACTTCTAGGAAGTTCTTCTATACTAATCCTCAAAGTTCATCTTAGGTTTACGTGCTCTAATCAGAGTTTATCTAAATCTAGCTTCCAAGGTTTGTACAAAACTTCCTCTGATACCAACTAGAACACCCCGACCCTAGTTACCTAGAGTCGGTGCATTATTACATAACATTGGCATGATCACGAGAAAGATCAAGTCTCCAAAGACCGATTAGTTTAGTAGCCTTGGAATAACTAGATACATCCATAATTTTTTACATTACATAAAAAAAACATCTTGTCTTCATATCCCCTCATACTATCCCTGCAGGTCATTCATAAATTACTTCTTCATAATCCTGGGAAAAATAAAACATTGAAAGGGGTGAGCTCAGATGCTCAGTAAGGATAACATTATAGCAGAAGCTTTCATAAATAAGCATAAACACTTAAGGCAATTTATAACTAAAATAAAAGCCTTTTAAACTTGAACTTTAGCATAAAATAGCAAAGATAAAATAAAATAATGCCATTTATTTACTCACATGGATATTCTACTAGTCGATTAATCCCATGCATTATCAATAACAACTTTCATAATGATGGAATGCATAATGCCAGACTATCATAACCACATAGCCAAGGCCTCGTGCCAAGACTACAAATAAGATTTTGCCAAGGCCTTGTGCCAAGACACTAGTTTGCCTCATGAGACCTACCGATGCATCGAGGAGCTATATCGGGCTCCACCCGTCACTTATTAAGTCCAATGCATTCCTCATATGAACATGTTTAAACATAACATAAACATTTGTATTAAAACTAGCATACGAAATGTCAATACTTTTACCACAAACCATGAATGGTATAAAAACAGCACATCCACAGTCAAACATAACTCATTCGATACAATATGGAAGATTGTATTGTATCACATTAACCTCAATCAAGAATAATGAAGGATGTTGACATAGATGAAAATAATCATCAAAACTATTTGAGAGAAATATCCCCCTTTTCTTGAAAACATTTAAAAGTCACACTATTTGTCAAGAAGCCATTTAAAAGTAGATTTTTGAATCAAAGTGTCCCATACCACTTTGAAACTTTTTAAAAGGAGTTTTGATTTCTAAACTTTAATGTCCATATAAATAAATCCTTAAAACCATTTTTAAAACATGGACATTAATGAGAAAGGTTTAGATGAATAAGTCTTTAAAACATTTAAAAAAGGTATTTTAGTTAGAGATTCTAACCAAAAGAGACACTTGAATACAAATAATTGAGGTAATCAAAACATTTTAATATCATGAGAATAAAGGTAATCATGATATACTATGTCAAAGTACATTATATACACCACATAAAAGTGATTTGGTGTATATCATCAAAGAAGTCTCAATGGAATGTAAATTGAGTTGAAATCTCTCATAAAGGTTGTATCCTTAGGATAAGGATAAATCAATGACATAATTATGTGTGACAAATATAAGTACACTAAATATGATTGGATATTCAGTGTAAAACAATCAAAGGACATTCACACATATTCTTGTAAAAACAATACCAACGAATTGGATTTTTAACTCAACAAATGGAGAATGAGTTAAAATTACTCTTATCAAATTCATATCAACGACTTGAGAATTATCAATGGAGTGATTATGTGTATCAAACTTATATCCACAGAAATGGGAGTGGAAATTATGACATAATCAAATGAATAGTGATTCCACACATAATCTTGGGGTAATATAATCAATGAAATATGCGTAAAGCCAAATGAGTGGAAATTGAAATTTCAAATTCCCTTATCGATTAGGTAACTTACGAAACATACACCCATGAAAGAATTATCATACCATGATGATGTAAATACCCATAAATTAAAGTATATTACACAATGAATACAATCATGGGCAGTACACATACACCACATGCAATAATTAAGTGGTGAACAATGGAATTCTCACGAAATTAAAAGTGAGTTTAGAAAATCCATTACCACGTTAATCGACTGAGTCGTATGGCCAAAAGATAATAACCACCAAATTATTTACAGAATAACATGAATATAAAGAGAATCATGATAATATATATCAAATGGCCATACACAATACACCACTTTCAATAATTTAGTGGCGAATAATGGAAATCTCACGGAATTGAAAGTGAGATAAGAGAATCCCTTACTTTGTACTTTTTCCTTGGTCGATGGTAGGTTTAACTCCTGTATAATGGTGAAATAATTGTTATTTAATTATACAAGAATCATTTACTTTAATATGATATCATATATGATCTTTTAACATTGATTTTTTAATAATATCTTAGAATTATCGTCATTTCGGGTGTTAACGGGTTCATTTTACTTTATATTCTTTGTTATGTGAGCCATATTCGTTATTAATGGGATGTATATTATTCATATCCAGAATGATATCAAGTCCTTAGATACTATTTTTAAATCATCAAATGATAATTATACTTGAATGGATATGATGGACAATGAATCTCATCGCGTTCGTGGAGACGGTAGTCCGTACATATGCACGAGCGACAATATCATTCTTTTGATATTAAAATAATATATAATTGGATTTTATATCATATATACAGAATCATTATCATGTTATATTTATTATTTACATGAGTTACACATCATTATTATACCCATCCAAATAATAATATATTGAATAACAATTATACCACGACGTGGAGAGGGTAAGCCGTACGTACGCACGTATGGTGACATGTTATTCAAAGGATGGATAGAATACTGAATATGGTTGTACAATATTTATAATAACATCACAGTATATATATGATACTGGAGTTATTATTTTATAATGTAAATAACAAAGAAAGAGGAAGTGGAAGAAGAAAGGAACTTGAAAAGGGGTGGTGAAAACATTACCTCTTCTTCGGGTTCTTCCTTTTTATTTGATCAAAAGGGCTCCTTAGGTTGGATTTCTGATCAAACTAAGGCCTCTAGGTTGTAGTGAGGGAAGTTTCTATAGTATTTGGGCAGGGTTTGGCCGAACCAAAGGGCTTTGAAGGTGTGAAGAAATGAGATGGAGGAGTGCCCTTTTATAAGAGGGGTGAGGGGCACCTTTGGAAAAGCTAGAGATATTAGTTTATTATAAATTCATATTCGGTTTCCAATGGCTCCAAAGATGACTATTCAATGGTTAAGGTGGGTATGGGTCTAAAAAAACTCAACCAATAGAATTTAAACAGGCTTGGGTACTTATATTAACCTTATCTTTAACTATTAACTCTAAGTTAATTAGGTTCACTTTTACAATGTCTCTTTGTATTTTTATATTATATGGTTAATAAACTTACCATATACATACAAGCGACCCCCAAGTGGTCCATTAATGATACACCTATCATGATATAAGTCTCGTGGCCGAACCTTAGATTTTTAGGAATTTAATATCAATTAATAATATAATATTTGTTTTAAAAACTCTTTTATGTCAATTTTGACACTATTCAATAGTTGATTTTTGTGAAACTCATAACAGATTGATTACTTCGAAAAAAGTCAATTAAATCAATAATAATATATCATATTATCCTAGAAAATTATTTTAATTCATTAAAAGTTTCATATTATATTTATTTGGGTATTTTTAATATCAATTATTTTGATTTTTCACTATTATAGTAATTACTGCATCATCATTGTGTCATAAATAAATTAAATTATATAATGTATAAAAATTATAAATAAAATATCATTATGTAGGAAATCTTTTTATCATTCTAAGAAATATTTATAATCTAAAATCCAACATATATAACCCTCTGTAACAATTGTTTTGTTAAAAGATATATGCTTGTGTCATTTTTGTATTTATTTTAACTTAATTATAATAAAGTGTCATTATCACTTACAAGTGGATCCATGGGGTCCCAAAATAGACCCAAAGATTCCCATGGTCGACCATGTATCAACAAATAGGGTTAAGACACGTTTTAGGGCAATTTAGTATTATTATAATATTATTTTTTAACCCTTATTTACCGGATTTACCCTTAACCATGGTAAATAAAATATTTACCGCAGTAATTATTCAAAATGTCTAAAAATAAAAGTTACCTCTTTACACAATTTGAACATCCTGATTCCAAATATGTAATCCATTTTTCTAAATTCAAAACACAGAAGTGGCAGAAATTAATTTAAAATTAATTCCCGCTATCAAAACAAAAAGCGTGTTTTTAAGAGATAATAACTATTAAAAGACTGACACTTGTTTATGTTCGGTTTAATTGTAAAATTATTTCCAATGAACAAAATTATATTAAATGGTAAAAATATATTCTAAATATACTTTAAAACAACTCAAATTCATAATTTATCACTATTAATTATTTTGATTAAAAAAGTTGTTTTTAATTAAAATTTAGTAATTTTCACTATTCATCAAAATATGAAAGTTATCCAAAAAGTACCAAAATTTCACCCTAGGCTAATTTCGATATTACAAATCCAAAAATGAAGTCCATTTTGAGAGATAGAATTTATAAAATTTCAAAAAGTAGGTATTACTATTCATAACGGCTTGTTTGATTGGTTATGGTGTGTTAAAATCTCGAAGTTGTGTACAATGCACGCCATTGCATTATTCGAAAGGAAACATACTGAGGAAGCTTGGGGTGTTACAATGTTAATTAAATAGGAAATTTAATGTTCAATGGTGAGGGATATTGGATCGTGAGAAAATAGTGGTAGATATAATGAAATAAAATAATTTATTATTTATCAAATAATTTATAAAAATCAAATTTACTATTAATATTTCCTATTTAATTTTACAATAATCTGGAAAAGTCATCGTCCATATTATCCCTATGATCATTCTTGGATAAAGGCATCCTCCTAACTGAAAGTAACATCTAGGAATGGTACAGAAACCATCAGGTTGTTCTATACCGTGATGGGAAATATTATATCCTATAATCCTTAAAATATGTGAACCTAGTAGATTCAAGAAATATTGGCCTAGGGTTGTTTTTTCTATGAGCATAAAATAGAGAAAACTCACTACTCTTTCAATCATATACTACCACATCACGTGGATGACTAGGATGATCCTGGTATTGAAGTTTTTTTAATGTGTCAATTTTTTACCAAAAGTATTGTATTTGTATAAATACAAGATATAGATGGTTTTGTTTCAAATTTTAAATCAAATGTTACATATTGTATAAAAATATCATTTGTTATGTTAAATGATATTTAAATAATAGGATTTATGAGTTGGAATACATGAACCATGTAATGGAAATTAATAAATAATTTAATTAACATGGATCATACCACACCGAACTCTAGCATCACCATCTAGGTCATGCAAAAAAAATCACAAAAAAAATTACATTTGGATGGATATTTATATTTTTTTAAAATTAAACCACTTGATGCATGTCACACATGTTTAGAAGGTAAAATGTCTTAAGCCACATTTAGTGGGAAAAGTGAAAGAGGCAAAATTTATTCTTGAATTAGTTAATATTTATGTCTGTGGAATATTTCTAATTGAAGACAAGAGTCAGTAATCATAAATCATAACTTTTACTAATGATTTTAGTAGATATGAATATATAAACATAATGAGGTATAAGTATAATTGTTTTCATACATTAAAGTAATACAATAATGAATTTGAGAAATAGAATTTAATGAATATTAAAAATCTATTCTAATACTGTGGAGGAGAATATATTAATCAAAACATAAATGATTACTTATGAATGTTTGGGATCTTATCTGGACTCGCACCTCTATATATGCCTCAATAGAATAGTTTGAATGAAATGAGATACTGCACCTTGTTGAACATGGTGAGATCAATAATGAGTCATAAGATCCTTCCATTAACCTTTTGGGGGAACACATTATATAAAACAAAACATACACTAAAGAAAGAACCCAAAAAAACGTTAAATAGTGTTCCACATGAAATTTGTATTGGAGGAAAAACAATGTTATCAAATTCAAATTTATGGGAAAGGGAATCATTATTTAAGGCCTCTTAATGTATCATACAAGCACTCGGAGGAAAAAATTAACCATAATAAGATACCCCAAGGAATTAATGGGATAATACCTATATGAATACTTAGATGAAACGTTTATAGTGGAAATACATTCCATATTCTAGGAGAGGGAGAACATATATAAAATATATAATGGGATACAGAGAAGCCATTATGAAGTTGATGCTCAAGGTATATATGAGCTGGCACAAGAAATGATTCCATGTATCCCCATGGAAGATAAAACCATTATAGAGATATAAGTACTATGTAGGAGTAAATGAAATATTAGAGAACCAGAAAATTAGGATTATATTATCACCGTGGAAGGTGAATAATTATTATTTGATAATAATGATTATATTACAAAAAATGAAGTAGTTAGTGGAACTGATATTTCCAAGAGGAAGTATCCATGATTTTAGAAATGGATTCAATGTAACAAAACAAAGACTAGATTTTTTTAAATCATCTAGTATATGGAAAGATAATTGGTTAAAATGGATATTCAAGAAGAAAATTGAAATGAAATAAACTATCAGTACGATAAGGGATAAATGATTTCAAAAATGTATAAACAACATAAAGGCATTGACTATGACAAAACCTTTCCACCAGTCACGATGTTGAAATCCATCTTAATTCTGCATTCCATTAGGGCATACCAAAGGGGTTGTGACTCCAAATGATGCTAATAATATATGAAAATTTAATGAAAACCCCATTTATGGATTAAATAAAGAATCTCAATCATGGAAGATTTATTTTGATGAATCCTTAAGGTAATTTGGTCTTATAAAGAATGAGTATGATAGTTGTGTCTAAAAATAGCTATTGGGAGTCCAGTCATTTTCATTATATTATATATTAATGACATATTACTCATAGGAAATGAAATAGGTGACTTACATTATATTAAGACATGGATTAATAGATGATTATCCATGATGTAATTAGTTAAAGCTGCATATATGTTTTGGATCAAGATCCATCATGATAGATCTAAGAGACCGACCAGACTTTGTTTTTGTACATACTATAAAAATACACTGAGGATATTTAGTGTGGAAAATCCATTTGTGGTTTTGCCAATATCACATGGCATTCTTCATTTTGGGAATATGTGTCCTCAAACACATGAGGAATGAAACATAATGAAAAGGATACCATATGCGTATATGATTTAGTCATTCATGTATGATATGATATATACTAGGTTGGTTATTTCTGATGCATTGAGTGAGGAAGGAATATATCATTTTGTACTAGGTGACCACAATTGGTTGGAAATAAAGACTATCACCAATTATCTAAGGAAAACTAAGGATATATTCCTAGTATTTAGAGGAGATGTGGAAATTTACATCTCAGGATATAAAGATTATATTTTCCAAACTGTCAAAGATGACTTGAAGTCGCAAATGGGATACATCATCTCATTGAATGGAGGTACTATGAGCTAGGAGAGCTCAAAACAGGCAACGTTCGTTGATTTTATAGCAGTATCCAAGTATATTACCTCTACTGAGGTAGCTATAGATGCAGTATGGATGCACACCATCATCAAATATAATAATCTTTTACCCAACACTAAGATCCTATCACACTATATTATAATAATACTGTAGTGGTGGCTCTTAGAGAAGAGATAATGTCACGTTATCGGGAAAAGAACATACATAAGAATTGTCATCATTAGAGTGTTTTTTATCAAAGTGGTGAAGTTTTATTGAGAAATATTTCCATATAAGACAACATGGGTACCACTTGAATAAATCATTAGATCATCAGAAATATGCTTATCATATGGTTTATAGTGCATTGAATGTTGTAAGTGGTTGGATCTAGTCCATCTGTGGGATTGCTAGATTTTCTGTCCTAATTCCAACTGATTCAACATTGATTACATCTATATTTAATGTATTGATTATTAATTTATCCAATTATTACCTATTTTTCATTTTTTCTACATGGGATCAATATTGTAATGTCCTATAGTATTTGTTGTCTTGATAAGGACATATAAGTTCCCCAATATGATGAGAACCATAATGTGATATGAAAATATTATTAATATAGATATGTGGTTGAATAACCTACAATGATGTGACATGTCAAATTTAGACATTCATGTATTAGTGTTGATAAGTGGACAAGGCTTATTGTAATAAAGATCACACATGGTAATTTCCAAGATAAGAGAATATGAGATATATTCCTCTAGGTATTATATATGTTTTAGTGTCAATGGATATTCCTATCGTTGATATTGTGAAATGGTCCTTATAATTTATGATTATCATCAATGAATTCCATGAATCACACACATAGATTTACATTCCAAAATAGTCATGCCATATCTCAGCCAAAAGTAGTGTATGTTTGGTGTGTCATGATTATCATTTGATAAATGGATAACTCATAGAAATATTTTCCCATATGTCTTTATGGATGATAATATCTAGAACTTCATATTGGAATAGAACCATATAGTTAAATTCTATGTCCATGGTTTAATGACATGTTTATTCTATATAGTTAATGAAATATGTGTTGAGTAAAAAGGTTAATGACACCATTGTGAGACCAGCTTGGTGTGATATTCTGACAATGGTATTATATTACATAGTGCGAATTCGTTTTTGGTTGTCAAAATTTCAGCACTAAGTTCTTTCTCTTGGGTTCCTTGACCCAATTCTAAATTTTAATCTTATAATTTAGTAAATCCATCATAATTTCAATGAGAAATAATCCTATAGGGTGACATACAATCAGTTTCTGTTGATCCTGATTAAATTTTATTTCTGTTCAATTAATGGAATAAGTATTTTTATCTAGACTGAGTAATAGATTTATTCAAGTTATATTGATGACAAAAATTAAATAAATATTTATTCGATGGAATGTGAAGAAAAATATGTATTTTTATTTTATTCAATATATAAAAAATATTTATTCATGAGTATGTGAATGAAATATTTATTTGTAAAAACACATTATTTGGGTGTTCAATAAATGAAAGAGGAGTTCTAACGGACCAAGACTATGTCTGGTGACAAATATTATTTAACAATTCTATTAGATAATATTTATTATTGAGTAATTTGGTTCATTCCACAAAAAAATTACTATTATTACTTTGAATTGGGTTTATTAAATGTAAATAATGTTATTTAGTGGACAATATATAATTAAATAAAATTTATTAACCAAAAACCTAAATATATAGGTATAAGACTATGTCTATTGTGTAGTGTATCCAGAATTTAGAATAGAGATTTATTGAACACAATGAATTCTATGTTGACTACTCCATAATCCCTATCAAGAAAAATATGTTAATGAAATATTTCATCAAGAACGATGAGTGGGGGATCAAGAACAAAAACTGCAAGGCCATCAACTCATTATTCTAGAACCCAAAAATCGAGGGGTGTTACTCAGAGATCATAGGGGCATGTGTGGATCACACCTAGAGGTAACTATACATGATTCCTCACTGTGCAATGAAGATAATCCAAAAGGTTCTTTTTGGATGATCAAAATTCACCAATGAAGAATGTTCCAAAAACCAAGTATTTAATTATTCAAATATTAAACAAATTTATTATAAATATGATGTGTAAGATCCTCCCTCTTGGTTTCAGGAAAAAATTATTAAAAGAAACTATAAATTATTTCCCATCAAATCACACTTTTGTTACAACCAAAACCCACAGTACCTACCCAAATCCCATTAATACGACCCTCATAACTTTATTGAGGTATTATTTTGAGCATAATAACATATGTAAAAGGTGTATGGAATATATAAAATCATGTTTTATAAGAAAGTTCTTTATATTTTAACCGAATTCATTATTTTTATTTTACTCAATGATATTTCATATAATCTATAACGATACTAAAATAAAAAAACAATATAAGCTGAATACTATTTTTTTAATTAATCGAATAGCCTTTATCCATATCTAATTCTATAAAATGATGTATTAAATTGTTGTTTGAGTGTACGACATACTACCAAATTGTGAACTGATGTAATTGATTTTCTATCACCACCTCTCACGGGTGGATATAATGTTGAATTTAATTTATATATATGTTAATAATGATTCATGACGATGTACATGTCAAGTGTATAAAATTAAACCAAAAAATAAATACACTGAAAATTCCCCAAGAAGATTTTGAATCATGTCTAGTTCCATCGTACATGCCCGATCCCAACTCACCCATCTATGATAAGTCCTTTTCCCCTATCCTTTCCTAAAAACATGATATCTATTTGTGTATCGATCTGTAAATCTAATTAGGGTGTGAGTAGAACATAGTAGTCCACCAGAAAATGAACGAAAAAAATATCCATTTCATAGAAAGTGTCTGATGTTTTATAGATAATCCATAAGAGAAATAATGTAAGAAAATATACCCTTATTAAATTTCACTTTTTATCTGCTTAATGCATGGGTTCCCAAGGACACATTTACTCTCAATACTTTCTTTGACCCGCGCTGAAGTGTGAACTTTCCCTAATGCATATCATATAAATTTATGCTCAATTTACCATTAATTATCAAAACTATCATATGGATTCCAGTATTACCACTAATCATGTCAATTCACACAATGGTATTTTGATACAAAAAAACCTTTCCCACATATGATTAGCACATAGTGATTCCACTATTACCGTTCATCATTTATTATCACACCATGAGCTTTTTAAGAAGAAAACCATGTCCCACACAAAATTATCACATGTGAATAACATTTTTACCATTCATTTTATCATATCACACAATGGTATTTTTAGGTAGTAGACCTTGTCCCAGAAAAAAATATCAAATTAATTAATTCATCAATTAATTAACCACATCAATTCCATCAATTAATTCATCAATTAATTAATATTTTCAAAATTTAAACATTCAATTGTTAATTAACTGATTCATTAATCAATCATGTAATCCAATAATCCTAGTATCTCATATTAATTAGACAATTAATTGTTATTATTTACTAAGATCCATATACCATAATTAATTCCACAATAAATTATCTCGATTAATTAATTCAATATCCCATAAATAATTCCATAGTTAATCATCTCAATTGATTACATAAATATCACATAATTAATTTCATGACAAATTATCTCAATTAATTACATCAATATCCTATAATTAATTCCCTAATTAATTATCTAAATTCAAAACATTAATACCCCAAAATTAATTCTCTAATTAATTATCTCCATTTATAACATTAATATCCCACAATTAATTTTAAAATCAATTTTCTCAATTCATAATATCAATATGAAATAATTAATTCCATAAATATTCATTTCAATTTTCAACATCAATAACCCGTAACTAATTCCATAATTAATTATCTCAATTTATAATCTATAATCCCAACATCCCAACTTTTACATTTTCCTCAATTAATTAATTCATCAAATTAATCAATTCAAACAAAAAATCAGTTGCAAAATATCTAATACCAATACTAAAATTACATTCACATAATTTCATTCAAGACATTGTGATTTTAATTATAGACCACCTAACTCAATTCATTGATGAGTGACCGCCCAATGGAAATTCCTAATTCCAGTTGAATAACTATGTAGAACAAGATAAAGATCTAAAACATATATTAAGGTCGAACAAATCAATATATATAAAATATAGATATAGTTCTAAAATCCACAATCTTGATCAAAAATAATAGGTATATAGGTAACCAATACAGAGAATAATTTTTCGTAAAAAATAGATAATGACAGGAGAAGAACTGGAAATTAGTCGTGATGTGGTCCTCTTACCCAGAGTGGTGCATATCATTGATACAAACCTCGAACCATGATGAACGGGATCCAGGAGGGAAAGGAATATATCTTGGAGTCATAAAAATATTTATAAATATTATTGTTGTGAGTTGGGGTTCATTTGGAGTTAATTAGAGGTTTTGGGAAATTTTAAAACTAAAAATTGTGTTTATTAAAATGAAACTCATGGTTTTTCTAGGAAGAGTTTCATGGTTTCCCCTAATAGTGCTCCTTATTTATGTTCCTATTCTTGGGGGATCATGGTTTATTCATTTAGGATGGAAATGATGAAAAATTGGGCACCAAACATGAAAGATCTCTCTATCTAGGGTTTCATTGTTTTTTTAATCAGGGTGCACGGTTAGGAAAAACCGCGTACCAATCATTCAATACACCCTATTTTCTAATTTTTTACTCAAACACACTCTAAGTTAAAATAATTATAAAATTTAGTAATCATATAGAAAAATAGTAATTGTAAATGAACATGGGACATCTCTAGAAAATGTTGGGATCTTACAATATCCCCACATTATAACAGCTTGTTTTCAAGTTTCACTCCTGAGATTATCTATGATTCTGAGTCAAAAAGATCATATCACTATGCCCACAAATCTATTTCTCTCTCACATGTTTCCTCCTACACACGTCCATGTTTCCAAAAATACACAAATTATCAGCACAGTATTCTCTAGCAATAGATTCTCACTATGATCCAACACATGCATCAGATGCTCCACAAATATGTATCTATATCTTCATCCAACTTGATCAGATAAGAATGGTCAGGGAGATTACACTAAAGTTGAGCCACCTAGAAAATGCCATCCATAACACTATATCACTATAGACAAGCTAATTGGAATGCCACTATTCCAATAATCTCCAAAACCACAAATGTTCAAATGAACCTAGTCACAAACATTCCATGTATCTTTATCTTGTGGTATCCCATCATATATGACACTTGATAGAATATATTATCACCCTCTATAGCCCCCAATGTAGTTAATGTTTAATATATTAGGACTTATATCTACTATGACCCATAGCCATACGTTTATGAATTAGTTGGACCTGTTCCAACATCTCCTATATGAGACATGGTCCAAAAAACTATGTATCACCTTCCTCCATCCAGCACAGAGGAGATCCGTATGACCTACCATATATAAACTTTCCTGATACCATCTTTATTACTGAATAATAATTGTTTTTATAGGTGATCTCCACCAAAGCTAAATTCTATCCCAAGACATAGAAAATTTAAGAACACAATATCACTTAATAACCCCAGGAACCTATATAGTATGCATCACTTTCCCATCTATCTGTGGGTGGAAATACATACTCAATAAAAACCCATTTACCAAGTACCTTCTGTAATCACTATAATGACAATGATGTAAAGCATTAGTATCAGTCCAAAATAATAGTTTGTGGAACCCTATGACGATGGAATATCTTCCAAACATACAAATATCCCCACTACTCTCCTATGAATGTTTCACATGTTGGCAAGATATGTGCTACATTCATCATTAGGTATACAATCATCGGAATAACATCATTCTTGTACGGTGTCCTTGAGAGTCCCACCACAATGTCCTTGGTCATGTCATCCCACATCCATTTAGGAATGGGAAATGGCTATAAACACCCACCAGGTCATTGATTCTTGGCATTGACATGCTGACATGTGTAGAATAGTGTCTTAAACACATATATCACTTTTTCCATGCCCGACACCCAATATTATCGACATAGGTCACTGTATATTTTGGTCCCAGTTGGATGCACCAACCAATTTGAGTCATGAAAATCACACATCAACTCCTATAGTATACTCATAGGAACATCAACATGATTCCTAACACAGATGGTCTCAACGTCATCTATCCTACAATCAGCAGGTGACTCTCAACCATCAAGGATTTCCCTCAAGGTAAAACATTCTATATCCTCATACTATTTATATATAATTTATCTCAAAAGTGTGTACTCTACTGAAACTAATATGAGAGACATATTCCTATGAATTCCCAAACCACCACATGCATTTCATCCAAAAAATTCATCATCCACCACTCACCACTGGACTCCCGAATTTCCTTAGTCTTAGTTTTCCTAATCAAAGCGTCAGCCACACTATTTATCTTCCAAGATATATATTCTAATGAAAATTAAAAAATACTTCATATAATAAACCAATCTTAACTATAGAAAATTAAATTCATGATGTGAAAATATATAATTCAACATCTTGTGATCCGTATACACCAAAATTTGTTTTCCTAAAATATAATTTTACAAACAATTCAAATCATATACAACTGCTACCAAATTGAGGTCATGTGTTGGTTAATTCCATTCATGTGGCCTCAACTTCCATGACACATATGCTAAAAATGGATCCCCTTTCATCAACACTACTCCATTTCAGTTCCAAAAAGCATCAAATTACACCATATACTCTTTAATTGGCTTGTGTACGATCGAGATTGTTGCTAACGTCAAAAGCTTTTTCAGCACTGGGAAGTCATTTTATCCTGATTCCTTCCATTAAATCTTAAAAAAAAATTCATCAAGCCTGTAATAGGTTCTGAAAATAAAGAAATGTTCTGGATAAACATCCAATAATATCTATCTATCCCCAAAAAGAAACATATATTAAAATAATTTTTAGGATTCTCCCAATATTTTACTACATATAATTTCTCTGGGTCCCCTAATATGAGATCCTCCAAGATGATGTGATCAAAGAAGTGTACTTGATCAATAGAAAACTGACTCTAAGATAGCTTGGAGTATAGACGATGTACTCTTAGTGAACTAAGGATGATGTGAAGGTTTTTTACATGATCATCGCGAGTCTTGGAGTACACCATGATGTCATCCACAAACACTACCACAAACTGAACAAGGAATAGATTTAATATTTTGTTCATCAAGTCCATAAACATTATTGGTGCCTTCATCAACCCAGAAATCATTATGATGAACTCATAAAGGCCCTACCTTCTTTTAGAAGATGACCAAAGTATATCATAAGATTGAATACATAGCTAATGATACACGGATCACAAGTTAATAATTGAGAAAACAAAAGATCCCCTAAACTTGTAAAATAGATCCTACATACATAGAAGAAGATACCGGTTCATCACAGTAATCATGTTCAACTTATATTAATCAAAACAATGGTGTAGATTCATGTTATCATTCTTTGAAAATAACACTGGAGATCCCCATGTAATCATACTCAGATGGATAAACCCCTTATCCTTCAACTCCTCCAATTGAGTCTTATGTTCTTAATTCTCATCGATACCATTATGTATTGTGGAATTGAAATTTGATCAACACCTGGAATGAGAAAAATACTAAATTACACATATCTTTTAGGTTTAAACCCTCAGAAGTATTTAGGAAACAAATACTAAAACATGTAAACGACTAGTGGAAAGACATCATTATTTATAACTCAATAATCTAGAAATACACTATAAACCAAATCTTTTAGATATCTTAGTTGATGAGTAATTTCCCCTTCTTTTCCTTCCTGGATATCCAATGATCCATTGTGAATATGGTTGTCACCATTTGGAGAAGTGAAATCCACTCTCCAATGGTTGTAATCCATGTGAGCTTAGTATTTTACTACCAATTCCATACCCAAAATCAATTCAAATCTTAACATTTCATGGATGCAAAGGTCACAGAGAAAAATGTATTCTCAATCCTCAAGAGAACACCCTTTGAACATACACATGTCTCTAGACCTTACTCACAATAGTCTATCTATCATCATAACTCCGCTCATCATCTCCGATGTCATTGTCAACCTGCTGAAAAAAGATTCATATATAATGGAATGATATAGACCAGTATTAAATAAGGAACTGGATAATGTAGAATCTATATGAATAGTACCTCTCACTGATGTTGGTCTAACCTCTCTATATATATGTGTAGGATGAACCACATGTAACTGTCTAACCCATCTTACCTGTGGTATACTTTGACTCTATTGAGATTCACTACTATGCCAATATGGGTTCTATTTCCTAGAAGAACCTTGTCCTCTACCTCTACTGCACTGGCTGGTATAATTCCACCAGCTAAACTGATATGGTGCATATGATCCCCTTCCCGCACTCTGGTTATATCTATCTCTTCAATAGCATCCTATCATCATCATTTTCCGTCAAAACATCTATAGATGACCCATCTTGTCATAGCCTCAACAATATATCAATGGTCAATGGAAGAGTCTCTAGAATTTTCCATACCTACTACACTGGTGAATGATCAATCGAGTAAGTTCATGGTCCATTGTTCCCTATTTCAGGGTACTCCGCTTTATGCTACTCTCACTGCCATTGTCATAGTGATGCTTCCTATTCTTGAAATCCTTGTCTCCTAACCATATATCTATAACCACATGACCTACACCGGAATCCTCCTTCTAGTTCCCCTCAGGTATTGGAGCCTGATCAACCACCTGATAAATAATCATTAACTAAAAGAGTATAACTTGGGAATTTATCTTGCCCCTATGTCTATATTAGAAATTCCTCACCTTAGCTGCATCATCCCCTCCCATTGATGGACCAAAACACTGAAAATTTATAAAGCATCCAACCAAGTCCATCACTGACATACCACATTAAGTCAGCCTCATGAACATAGTAGTTATCTTCTTCCTCAGTTTCTATGGATAAAAGTTTGATAAAACATTTTTGATATGTACTTATATAACATACCCTCATATTGTCCAGTCTGAGCCTGAACATACATCCAAAACATCCCCGATCCTCATGGTACGTAAGTATCCAACTTTACCATCTTCTTTGTAGGAGTATCCAAAATGGACAAGTTTATTCATGATTGACTCAATCTAGAGCTCAACTCCCTCAAGTCCACCATCTCCGGTGATATTTGTAGGGTGCTGCAACTGGATCTCACACATCAATTCACACATGTTATTCACAACCAGATCTCTGTATCTTTCCTCAAAATGCTTGACATGATCAAGGTGTTCTTAGAACATCTCCCCTACTTCCTCCCCCAGAAATACCAGTTCCTCAAGCTCCACTAATCGTAGCTCATCTCCATACATAGCCTTCTGGAATCCTCTCAAAAAGTATCATGATGGAGGCATATATCTATAATTCCATAGAAAAATCTCAAGATACATATCACCACAATTACAAGATTTTGTAAAGATATAACACAATATTGAACAACAATTATTTTCCCCCAAACCTCCCACATTGTAAAAAATGATTGACCCTCCCTACCCTTAACAATTAAACACCTAGGGCCTAGTTAATATGTGTAAAAACATTCTCATTATTAAAAATCCGTTAGACACACATTTATTAACATTTTTCATCATTTTACCACATCATATTTCATATTAGTAACCATTTTCAATTAAATATCACATGAAAGGGAAAAAATATCATATTAAGCATTTTCCCCTAAATCGGTTTTCCCGTACATGCCTAAAATGATAGATATCACAAATTAATTTTGTGTTTCTAGAATGTGCATTAAAATTCAACTCTCATTCCATACCAATCCACAATTCAAATATGTACAAATATTTGAAACAATTATCTACCCACAACAAATTTTCATCCCCCATGGTGAAATAATATTCAATTGTGACTACAAATAGTAATAACAAAAATATCGCCACGAGTACTTGGGGGGTTTCCCCCGTACATGGGTTTCCGACATCCATGCACAATTTCATGTTTCAGGCCCAAAAATATCTAATATCTTATCTAAATTTAATAAATTGTAAGACAAAATAAAATAAAAAACTAGGATATAATATCACAATATAACATCTCGGCTTGGGTGCCATGCCCGAGAACCCAAAGCTAGTTCTCCACCTAGCCTCAGGCACTCCTACCCATACTCCAGAGGCTTCCAACTAGTTGTGAGGGTCTGATATAGTTTGTGGGAAGACTATAGAAACTTTTAGGAGAGTAGTACACAAGATAAAATCAATAAAAAAATAAACAAATGACAATACATTACGTCAACCAGAATAGGACCAGTAACATAAGATAACCAAAACTAGAAATAAATAATCAACACTAAAGCAGATAGTTTTTCATTCCAATGTTTATTTCAAATTTATAAATTGAAAACTGTAAAAAAAGGCAATGGAAACTCCCCCATGATGTTCTTGAATCATGTCTGCTTCCCACATCCATTATCTATCCCAAATCATCTATCTAACAAAAGGGAATTTTCAGTATCTCGACATGAAAACATGAAATTCATTTGGGTACTGATTAGGAAGCCTATGTTGGGTGTGATAACAACACAATATCACATCACCAACGATGTCTAAAACAATATCATGTTAATAAAATTTGTATATATTTTTTTAAATAACTCATAAAAAATAAATTGAATAGTTTAAACTTATTCAATTATTCATTACATAACCACATAACTCCTGGGTTTCGGAGGACACCTGAACACTCAATACCTACTTCGATTCATGCTGGAGTTCAAACTATCCCAAACGGGATATCAAATAATTGAATTCTCATGTTATCATTTTTATCAAATTTCTCATATTGATTCTATTGTTACCATTAATCATTTTAATTCCCACTATGGGAGTTTGATACATCATACCTAAGCCTATATATGATTAACACATGTGAATGACACTATTACCATTTAACATTTCTTATCTCGCTATAAGATTTTGATGTAGCAGACCATGTCTCACAAAATATTATCACATGTGAAATCCATTGTTAATATTATTTATATCTTATCAAACTATGAGAATTTTTTGTGGTAGACCATGGCCCACGAAAAACTATCACATTAATTAATTCATAAATTATTTAACAACATTAATTCTATTAATTAATTCAATGGGTAATTTTATTTTTCAGAATGAGGCTCCTGATGGCAATTTGGGGAACAATTTAGAGATTTTTCATTCAGACATGTGGATGATATGCATTATAATATTTGTGTTTGATCATTATCTTGTCCAATCTAGAATCGTAGTTTTCCTTTAACGGAGAACCCTGTTTATCCCCCATTACGATTTCTGGTTGATTGCAACTATAGAAATATGAGATTTCATTCATTGTGAAATTATCTATCATTCGAGATCATGTTAAAATGGATATAGAAAATTCATCTATTATCAGAAAAATGGATGATGGAAATTGTTTGGGTTTTTTTTATCCAAATGTCTTATAAAATATATTCAATATCAAAAAATTATCCATATTTGGATGCATGATTTTTTAAAGAGGTGATAAACCCTGTTCTTATATTTTCTTTAAGAATAAAGTCTCTATTTTTAGGGGGGTATTTATGTATGAGAATTTTTTCTGATTTGAAGGCATTATATTCATATATTTTTTCATAATGTCCACGATCTAGAGATGGCACAACATACATGTAATTTGAATCTTAAGCCTGGTCTTTTTAGGATTTGGGAAAGGGATTGTAATTTCAATCCTTTCTATATAAAATATTCCAATTATCAAATTTGTATTAGGTTACGTGGTATCAAATTGGTTTTCTGGGATCCTAGGATATTAAATGATATTTCTTCTGATGTTTAAACTCCTATCAATATGGATTATTGTACGGTTGAAGGTGACCTTTTATTTAATTAAAGAGTTCATGTAGATGTTAATATTTCATCTAATCATCCTGATTCTATATTTTTGTTTCCATTGTGAATAAAATATAGGATTATATTGATTTTGAACAAACACCTACCTTTATTGACCTTTGAAAGATTGTGGGACACTCCATTGAATCTTACAGAGTTATAAATAAGGATAAAGAGGCACCTAAACCAATATATTGGATGGAGGTAAACCACAAGAATTAATGGGTGACTCTTGAAAAAGGACTATCTATAAACCTATTACTATAGAGAAGCAGGATCTTCCTTATTTTCTCAGGGTTTATTTGGACAAAACCTAGGTAGTTATTGTGGAGGAAGAGGAGTACCATCCTATTAAATTCTCTAAACAATGATCTTGTTCCCCTTATAATTTCTAATGAGGATAATTCGGAGGATCAAATTTTGGCTTCCAAATTTTTTTCAAGAATTATTGAACTGGTTTATACTCTACAACTAGAGATGGTGGATCAGTCCCTATTTATTGATATTGCGTAGGATTTAAATGAACTAGTCACTCGGTTTCAAATGGATTTAGATTTTGCAGATACCAAGGAGTGTGACAGAATGCCTTAGGACCTCATTGGTTCACCCCATAAGAGTATTCAGTCCTCAAATAATCATCTTGAGTAGACTGACTAGGTTGTTAACCAGGATGGTGATATCTTAATTGATGCCATGGATTCCAATTTGATGAACATTCTCAATATAAATATTCTCCCTTATGATCATAAAAAATTGTATAGCACCTCTGTTGAAGATCTACACCAAAGGAATGATAATCTGGATATTTTTGTGACCGCTAGAATTGATGAAATTGGACTTGTGTATCATTATCTCCCTAATCCCCAAGGGATGGATAACAATACTAATAAAGGTGTAGATATTAACATATTAATCGAAACCTCCATGGTTCC
Source organism: Viscum album (assembly GCA_963277665.1). Taxonomy (NCBI): domain Eukaryota; kingdom Viridiplantae; phylum Streptophyta; class Magnoliopsida; order Santalales; family Viscaceae; genus Viscum; species Viscum album. Next base: position 618,346,749 of record OY728167.1, on the reverse strand, counting down.
CAAAAAGAAGGAAATAAGGCCTCCCAAACTCAATAAACAAAATTTTGGAGATGAGAATAAGAGGGGGTTCAACCCCATGACTGGTTCCAAATGAGGGTTATTTTTTTGGAATTTCCAGGGAATAACCAATGAAGCTACTGGAAGGTCTCTTAGGATCCACATTCAAACTCAAACACCAGTATTAATCGTGTTGGATTAACCCAATTGTGTTTTATATTAAATAATTTATAACCTTGAGAGTGTGTAATTTTTTATGACTGGTTATAACAACAATATATCATATGTTAATAATTTATCGATATTGGCTCATTCCTCCTTTTTTGATCCTCATTTTGTTTGTTCCTCTTCTCAACAGCTTACCTAACCCTTAATATTTTAGGAATTAATATTTTTTGTTCTTTTGTCTATTCTCATAAGAGATATTAGGATTTAAAAACTCTTTGGTCTGATATAATTTCTCTTAAGAACATTATTGTTGGTCCTTGGGTCACTCTTGGTCTTTTCAACTCAATTCATACTGAAAATAAAAAATGGGCACCTTACCTTGTCCTATATCTTCCAGGGATATTAAGGAATGTATTGAGCAGCCTGATTTGGTGGAGGCTAACCCTGATGGTGAAAAGTTTATATAGTACAAGAAGTTATCTCAATTGTATGGTTGGTAGAAAGATTTACAGGGATTTTGATAAATATATTATTATTAATCCTTGGGAATCCATTTCCTTCATTACTTTATCAAATATTAACAATTACCATCATCCAATAATGGTTTACCTTATTGACAACGAATCTATGGTTCCTTTTCTATTTTGATTTAATAAATCTTGGGTGTCACATCAAGAATGTGGAAAATTGTCTCTAATGTTTGGGGATTGATTAGTTTCCATCATAATTCTTTTTTATGCATTTTTAAGTTAAAGCTTCTCGAAATGAAGCTCAATTTATGGAGTAAGGATAGATTCAATCTTATTTCATATGAAATTTTCACTCTTGAGGCTTCTATTTGTTGTTTTTTATAGAACTTTACCCATTCTACATTTTTTTATGGTTCTTTGAAGAAAAATAAGTTGACTCTTAGACATAGAAATATTATAATCTTTAAGGTTTCTATGCAAAAAATCTAAATTTGTATCCATTTGGATTTATCATGTAGATAGGATTTTAATAATTTTTAATTTACTCTAATTGGACAGAACAATTTATTGACCTTTAGCTCATCTTAAAACGGGGATCATACTCTGGACAATAGATAAGATATCTTGGCTCATATTATCTCTTTTTACATGGATCCTTTTAATGACTCTTATTCCATTTTAGATACTATTGAAGGTATTATTCCCATGATAATTTCATAGGTGGATAATAGAAGACTAATTTCAATTCCCCTAGAACCAAAAATAAACGAATCTATTTTTTAGTCTCAAATCAGATAGCTCCCCTGGTGTAAATGGTTTTAGCAATTTTTTCCAAACATATTGTGGAATTAATTTTGATGATGTTTGTTGGATTGTTATACATTTTTTTAAAGATGGTGTTTTCCTCTTGGATTAAATTCACAATTTATTCCCCTCATTACCAAAGATTAGAATAAAAATGAGATTAATTTGTTTAGGTTAGTTTCTTTGATCAATACTATTTATAAGACCCTTACTAAGATTCATTCTAGCTGATTGGCTCTCATTTTATGTAAAATTTTTACCTTTAATCAATTTTATTTAATTAAGTGTTAGTAAATCCAATATTTATTATCACTACTTTGGAATGTTTCATCCTTCTCAAATATCTAGTTAAAGGAGAAACCATTTCCCTTAAATTGGGTATTAAAAACTCTTTTCATACAATGGATTGGGATTTTATCTTTAAGATCCTTGGAATATTTGGTTTTGATGATTCCTTCATTGGATGAATCAAGACAATTTTTGGTTCTACTCACATCTCTTTTCTTGTCAATGGTTCTCCAGAAGTATACATATCTTATTCTAGATGTTTTAGGCTTGGTGACCTTCTTTCTATAATAATTTTTTTACATTTATGAATATTATCTTACTAAATTTCTTTACATCCTATATGGGAATGGAAAAGTTAAGGTCATTAATGCTGGTAGAGGTACCTCTGCTCCTACCCACATTATTTATGCTGATGGTATCATTCTTTTTACAAAGGGGGTTGGAGAAAATCAAAAATATCGAGAAATCCTATTTTAATTATGAGGAGGTTTCATGTCAATAATTTGTAATAAATCTTCTGGTTATTTTGGAAGAAACATTACTACGGTCAGAAAAAATAATATTATTTGAGATCTGAGTATTAGGGAAGGTTATTTCACCTTTACATATCTCAGAGATCCTTTCTTTTGGGGTTGTCCAGAATTTATTTATTTCTTAGGCATTTTCTGTCAAATAAAAAATCCATTATAGACATTAAAAGGGAAATCTATATCTTAATAAGGATGTATTTTCTTGTATAAAGTTTTTATCATTTCTATGTTGGTTTTTTATTTTATGTTTTATAAATGACATTATTCTCTCATATAATTCATAAATGAGGATATCATGTATTTTAAATGTAGTGGAGGTATTTTGAAAAGGAAACTAGACACTGTTCCTTGGACTACATGTTGTAAATACTTTGAGGAGGGGTATTGGTATCAAAAGCCTAACTTTTTTTAATCAATATTTATAATCCTCTTTTGGATTGATGTTTTAAATGGTGAGTTAGAAGACCATGATTTCTCACATCCATGATTCATTAATAGTCCCAAATTGGGGAATTTTTCTCACATTGATTCCTTGATCTATCCCTCCATTAAGTCCATCATTTCTCTAATTAATTCATTTACATGATGTTTAACTTATAATGATTCTTATTTTATGTTCAATATTTAAAAATTGAATGATAACCATATTCTTCATTTTCTCAATCATGATAATTCAAAAATTTCTTTAGATATTTCAATTAAAGTTCAAATCAATGATATTGAATCTCTCCCGGTTCATATTGATTATATTTTCTAGGATTACTGTTTCTTCTATATTGGTGATTTTTTGATAAGAGATCCAAACATGAGTGGTATCTTTACCTAGAAATACTTTTATATTTACCTAATTATTCTTTCTATGGGTGCTCAATGGCATGGAATGTTTAACAGGGGTTCAATTTCTCATTCTTGGTTCACTCTGTTTTAGTGGGTGGCACACAGTGGGTTACCATCTAGTAACTACTTAAAGGTTTGCTGTAACGAACCAAACATTCATTAATGGAAATTACACTTGGTATTTTCAAATGTATTATTATGTAAAATGGTTATGTAAAACATATTCACTTCTTTGGTTTTCTGTTTTTGAATTGCGATCGTTGCTCATATGGCCGTTGAATAGTGATCACATCTTTAGTATAAATATAAAGCTTTCACAATCAAATTTACTCAGAAAAAGGAAGTGATGGCCTCATCCAATTGATTTGCTCCATAAGAAGCCCATTTTTCAGAGCTCAGAAAAGAGGTGGCATCATTAGGCTTTGCTCTTGAACAAGCCCAGGCCAAGCTTCAATAGGTTAATCTCGAACAGAACCATCTACGGGAGAAGTGTAAGTTGATAGACATCACTACACGTGCAATGTTATCCGAGACACCCCAAGAGTCTGTCACCATCGTGAACCTTACCCTTAGGTCTTATGCGGCTGTTTTAAGGGGTTATGTAACAAATCCATAGTACTATGGTTATGTAAATTATTTTTTTTATATAATAATTAATATACTTTCATTTCATTATTGTTACTTTGTAAATAGTTTTTAAAGCACAAATAGTATTTTTAGTTAATATTCAATTACGAAATCTATTTTGATAAATTAATGTATTTTTGAATTAAATAATATTTTAACAAAATAATAATAATATTATTAAATAAATTTTTATTAAATATAAATGATTGTACAATTTTATGAATGCAATTTTAATTTTTATTAAGGTTCGAAAGCCTTTTTTTTCAAAACCCGTGAATTTTCGATAAATGTCGGTTTTTATTTTAAAAGAGAAAAATAAAATATTTAGAAAATTATTTATATAAAATAAGTATTATTTCTAGAATCAGGATGTTGAAATTATCCAATGGTGAATTTTTCATAATTTTCTGAGACAGTCAAAATTTTGGGTAAAAATTAAATATCGTTTAAAAATATAATGTGCTTTATGACATCATAATGACACAATTGTGATGTAATAATATACTATAAGCTTTATGTTCGCCCAATATATGTTTTACCATTAAAATAATGTGATTTTGGGTTTGTCTAACTTATTTTATAAAGCATTAATTGACCCTTCAAGACTTATTAAACATCTTCTATTTTTAAATTGTTTTCCTTGGATGTTTGACTCACCTCCACAAAAACAACCCCATTTTTTTAAGAAGTTCTTACTTTGGCCTTATAAAGTTTTGTTTTCCACTTCCCTTTTCCAAAAACCATGAGCAAAAACCACGGGCTGGTTTGTGGTTTGGATTAGTTTAATGTGAGGTGTCCCAAACCTAAACAATAAAGAATTTCCTCATCTTTCCTATATAAACCCACCCAAGACCCCACTTCCTTCTCCAGAAAGGCCTTTGGAGTTCGTCCAAACTCAACCCCCTCCATATATAATCCTCCCAAGGTGCCCCATGCTCCCATTAATCCTCTCTCAATCCTCTCTTAAGCCTTTGGATGCACACTTCCAAGTAAGGGTTTTCTTCCTTTCTCATTTTTGTCCAATATTCATTAAGTTGTTATGCCCTTTTAATTTAAATTATAATTGTTGGGGTATGGTTTTTCACCTCCCCCATACATCCCTACTTATTTTTTAATGATGGGATACCCCTTTATCTCTCATTAAATTCCTCCCATGCACACTCATTACTATGTTGAAATTTTGAAAGGAATATCCCTCTCCTCATTTACATTCAAGAAATTATTTTATATCATGAATCTAAATTCCATTAAATGTGTTGGTACATGTATTTATATTACCCCCATACTACCCATGTCATGTAAATATGATGAGACACCCCTTTCTCTCTCATAAAACATTTTTATGAGTTCTTATGTCACACCGTTATGCTGCCGAAATTGAACCACATTTTTCCAAGCCAAAATCATTAAGTAGTGAGCACCATGCCCATTTCTATATCAAGGGTATTCACCTTTATGAAAATTTACTTATTGTTTAATTAGTTTCAAATATTTATTCCAAATTAGTTTATCATGTAATATATGATTATATTGAATGATTCAATGTTTTATGATCCATGTGGCACACTCATGCAAGAAGTGATATGTTTAAGAAGGGTGCGCTCCGATAGCACTCCAATGCATTGGGTAAAGTATAGTATCATGATACATTATGTGCAATGGGTGTTTACCCATGCCAATACAAGTGAAAAGAGTGTTTACTCAGGCTTCATGTGCAATTAGGGTTCACTCATGCTCTATGTGCAATTAGCCTTGGCTCATGATAATTCCATGGTAAGTGTTGTTACCACATTTCCATGTTATGATTATCATTATTTATCATGTCTTTATGTTTATTCTTCCCTTGTGCTCTATTGATATGCCTATTGTCTAAAATGTTTTGTATTCCTCATGTTATTTCATGTTTATTCCCTTACTGGGCTTTATATCTCACCCTTTTCTTATGCATGTCCTCAGGTTATGCCATGCAATGCTAAGTATGAGGGAATGTAGTGGTCATCTAAAGGATGTTTTCAATAAAGATGTTATGTTTCATTTTTTAAGTTGTGATGTAATGATCCTAAGCCAAAAATACACTATACCTATCTATCTTCGATGTTGTATCGAGTGATGTTTATGTAATATATTATGTTTAATTTTGTAATAAAAAGTAGGGTTGTCATAGTTGATATCAGAGTATAGGTATAGTTATTTTTGGGATTATGATTATAAAACCCTTGGGATTCCTTACAAACAAGACTAATAAAAACAACACAATGTTCTGGTGAGTATTTAGCAAGTGGTTTATCAAGAAAATACATCCATGTATGGATACAAGCAGGTAGAGGCGGCTCCGGCACAGATGTATCCTAGGGGTAAAACCTAAAATCACCGGTTTGAGCTAGAATCGAATGAGAACTAGTTCACGAAATAGGGACTTTCTACACTCATGGTTACAAAACTCCCAGGGGATATTATTTTTTATATTCACGTGCTTAGGAAAAACCATTTTTGTGGGATAAAAAAATCCCATAAGAATATAAGATAAAAAATAGATTGAGGATAACATAGATTTAAACCTAAGAAAGCACACGATATGATATTATTCTTCTTTATATTTTTATACTTTTATATTAAATGTATCCTTTTTCTATGTATTCAAGACTTCTAATTATACACCCTTTCTCTTAGTAAATGGTGGGAAATAGAAGAACATTTTCCAACAAAAAATGTGATAGGAAATGTGAAGAATGACCTAATGATATTCATGATATGATGAGAGTGGGTGCTCAAAACTTCATGATAGTACATGCTCAGATAGCTCGAGTTATGAATAATAAGTTGATCAGGTGGAACTCCTTACTCCTCATCAGAAAGAGCAAGTTGTCGTAGAATCCTTCATGTGGATAATTCCTCCCTTGTTTAGCGGATCATCTGATACCCTCCCCGTAGAACAATGGATTAACTCCATTGAGAAGATATTCTTCGTCCACCAATTCTCTGAAGAGGAAAAAGTTGTAATGGAGATCTATTATTATAATGGGGAATATGATCAGTGGTGGACATTGATCAAGAATACAAAGTCCCAAGAGGAAATTGATTCCATGAATTGGGAGTAATTCAAGAGGATGTTTTTCAACAAATATTTTCCTCGAACCCTCCATCTCAAAATGGAAAGAGATTTCCTCAGACTCAAGAAGTAGAATGATGAGTCCATTGGGGTGTATAAAGAAAACTTTACAAGGCTTTCAAGGTACACCTCTGGCTTTTTCATGAACACTTAAAGCAAGGTGGATAACTTTTTAGCGAACAAAATCTATGTCTACAAAAATTGTTGGTAATTTGAGACTTCGACAGTTATGAAGATGTTGTACGTTGTGCCCTCAAGGTTGAAATATTGATTGAAGAATCTCAGTGGTCTCATGGGACTAGTTACAAGAATTGGAAAATAGAGAACAACATGGGTGGTTCATCAAAAAATCCCATGATGGAAAGAATCTTGACTTCTCCCCCTGAACAAATTATGGGAAGAAACATCCTGGTAACTTTCTCAACGGAACCGGGAATTTCTTCAAATGAGAAACGTTTGGTCATCTGGCGAAGAACTGCAGGAGGGATATGACAAATCATGATAATGTTAAAGAATAAAGGAAGGTTCAGATCAAAACTCAGTAGGTGGATCAGTGTTACAACTGTAGGGAGCTTGGGCATTATGCAAATAATTTCCCTAAGCTGAGGGCTGTTGGAGGAAACCAACAACAAACTGCGAGGAAACAAGGAAGGGCTTATGCTATCACTACCGCTAAGGTGGATCCGTACAATGGCGTGGTGATAGGTACGCTAGTTATTCATTCAGGAATAGAGATCATACTATTTGATTCTGGTTCTATGCATTATTTCATATCTTTAAAGTTTAGTAAAACAATTTAAACACCCCCTCCGAATTTGGTGGAAATGTTATCTATGAGAACAGCTAATGGGGAAATCATTGCATCCATGGTTTATAACTCCTCTCGGGTTATTTTTTATGGACTGAACCACCCAGAAAATCTCGTCATAATTCCTTTAGTGGAGTTTGATGCTATCATGGGCATGGATTGGCTATCATTATACAAAGCTAGTATCAACTATCAGGAAAGGGATATCACTATTCACACCGCGAAGCATCCTCCAATTCTTTACAAATGCAAGGAGGAAGATGGATCTCTCTTTGAATCATCATCTCAAGTATGGATATTGATTCCTTATGAGAAAGCATATCTAGGTCAAATGATTGAGACAAAGGATATAATCATGATTGAAGACATGCCCATCGTGATGGATTACACTGATGTATTCCCTGAAGAGATTCCTGGTATTACTCCATACATATACATGAGTTCTCAATTGAACATATCCTTGTATCTCTACAAATCTCAAAGAAACCTTACAGAATGGCCACTGTAGAGCTGGAAGAGTTGATAAATTAGTTACATGAGAATATAGAGAAGGGGTTTATACGCCCGAGTTCTTCACCATGGGGTTTGCCGGCCCTCTTCATCAAGAAGAAGTATGGATCAATGATCCTCTGCATTGATTATCGTGAGATAAATAAAGTCACAATATGTAACATGTATCCCTACCATGGATAGATGACTTGTTTGATCAGCTTCGTGGGCCCAGTTATTTCTATAAGTTAGAGATTTGGTCGGGATATCACCAATTAAAGGTGAGGAAGGAAGATATTTCTCAGACTACCTTTAGAACGAGGTATGGACACTATGAGTTTATAGTGATTCCCTTCGGAATCACTAATGCTTTGGATATTTTCATGGATTAAATGAATAGAGTCTTTAGATATTACCTCAAAAAATTTGTTGTAGTCTTTATTGATGATATTCCGATATACTCTAAGAGAAAGGAGGAACATGAGGAGCATTTGGAAACTGTGTTAAAGTACTTGTGAAGAGAGAAGTTGTATGCAATGTATAATAAATGTGAGTTCTGGATGGAGGATGTATCATTCTTGGGGAATGATACCACCAGCAAAGGGATATCTATGGACCCAACCAAGAGGAATGAAATTGAAGAGTGGCCCAGGACAACATCTGTAACGGAGATCCATAGCTTTCTGGGTCCAGCTGGGTATTATCGATGATTTTTTAAGAACATTTCTCGATTTTCAAACCCAATAACCCAGATGACACAAAAGGGAGTCATGTTTTTCTGGACATAGGAATGTGAAGATTGTATCAAGGAGTTTAAAGAGAAGCTTATCACTGTGCCAATACTCACACTCCCTACAAGTGGAGACCTCTTTTTGTGGAATAGTGATGCTTATAAGAAGGTATTAGGCTATGTGTTGATGAGAAATGATAAAGTGATATCCTATTCTTCAAGGCTCTTGATAATCCAAGAGAAAAACTATCCAACACATGATCTGGAGTTGGTAGTTGTGATGTTTGCCTTGAAAATCTGGCGGCATTATATCTATGGGAAGAAATATGAGATATATACTGGACATAAGAGTCTCAAATATATATTCACATAAAAAGAGCATAATATGAACTGGAGAAGATGGATATAGTTCATCAAGAATTACGTCTTCTCAATCTACTACCATCCCGGTAAGGCAAACAAGGTGTTGGATGCTTTAAGTAGAAATGATCCTACATGTTTATCAATGATGGGAATTGAAAAGGATCTGATCTTCTTATTTTTGAAAAGGATGGAAATGGGAATCATTAATGTATGAACATCATCAATCCTTTCTCAAATTATTTCTCAACCATCCCACTTGGAGAGAATAAAGGATGTTCAAACAAAAGATGTGGAAATTTAGAAAAGGGTGGTAGCTGTTAGAAATGGGAAATCCTTTGATTTCAAAGTTGATGAGGAAGGAGTTGTATGATTTGGGATGCAATTATCTGTACTATCCGATCAAGAGAAAAAGAAGGACCTATTGAATGATGCATGTAGATCGACCTTCTCTATCGAACAAGGGAGCACAAAGATGTATCGAGATCTACGAGAAAACTTTTGGTGGGACAATATGAAAAATGAGACACCGAATATACATCAAAATGTTTAGTATGTTTGTATGTGAAGGTAGATATCCAGAAGTATAAGGGGATGATACAAACATTTCCCATACTAAAATGAAAATGGGAGAACATCACTATGGACTTTGTCACTGTACTTCCGAAGACATCTAAAGGCAACAATGCAATTTGGGTTGTTGTGGATCGTCTTACAAAATCTGGACACTTCATTGCTATTCGGGATGATTTATCATTGGATCAAATGGCACAGATATATATCACTGAAGTGGTAAGGATTTATGGAGTACCACTATCTATTATGTTTTATCGAGATCCAAGATTCACCACTATGTTTTGGAAGAGTCTTCAACATGCACTGAATACTAAACTGAATATCAGTACGGCCTGTCATCCTCAAAATGATGGACAATCTGAGAGGACTATCCAAAAACTTGAGGGCATGTTGAGAGTGTTCTCAATAGACTATAAAGGAGTATGGGATGAACATCTTCCTCTGGTTGAGTCCTCTTATAATAACAGTTTCCAATCAAGCATCTAAATGGAACCTTATGAAGCCATGTATGGGAAGAGGTGCAGAACACCTAAATTTTGGGATGAAGTCGGTGAGCGTAAGCTGATAGGACCTGAAATGGTAGATGAAATGGTGGAGAAGGTGAAAACTAGTCAGTAGCATATCAATGTATCCCAGAGTTGATGAAAGAGTTATGCAGATAACCGTCGATGAGACCTTGAGTTTAATGTTGGATACATCATATTTCTACACATATATCCATGGAAAAAGGTCATGAGGTTTGGAAAGAAAGGGAAGTTAAGTCCTAGGTACATTGTCCCCTTAGAGATCCTTGATCGAGTCGAAGTTTTGGCCTATCAACTGGCACCTCCACCTACCATGTCGAAAGTATATGATGTCTTTCAGGTATCCCTCTTAAGTAAGTACATACCGGACCTCTCAATGCACTCTATTTCTAGGTGGTACAGTTGGAGGATGATGTTTCCTATGAGGAGCATCTAGTGAAGATCTTGGATCGTAGAGACAATATTATATGAAAAAAGACTACTCATATGGTTAAGTTACTATGGAGTAACCATAAGTATGAGAAAGCAATAGGGGAACTGGAAGAAGAAATGAGGGAAAATTACCCCCATCTGTTTTTGGCCTAGAATGTAGAACGAAATTTCGAGGGTGAAATTTCTTAAGCGGGGAAGATTGTAATGACCCAAACCATCATTAATGGAAATTCCTCTCGGTCTTTTTAAATTTCATTATTATGTAAAATGGTTATGTAAAACATATGAACTTCCTTGGTTTTTTGTTTTTGAATTGTGAGCGTTGCTAATATGGAAGTTGAATAGTGATCACATGTTTAGTATAAATATAGGGCATTAAAAATCTAATTTACTCAGACAAATGAAGCAATGGCCTCATCCAGTAGAATTGCTCCACACAAAGCCCTCATGTTGGAGTTTGGAAAAGATGTGGTGTCATTAGGATACACTCTTGACCAATCCGAAGCTGATCTTCAACAGGTTAAGCTCAAATGGAAGCATCTATGGGAGAAGTGGAAGTTGATAGAGAACAACAAGCGTGCCATGTTATCTGAGCCACCCCAACAGTCTATCACCATCACACACCTTACCCTTAGGTCATATGCGTCTATTTTAAGGGGTTACGTAAAAAATCTCTAGTAATAGGGTTATGTACATTATTTTTATATATAATAATTAATATACTTTCATTTTATTATTGTTACTTTGTTAATAGTTTTTAAAGCACAAATAGTATTTTTAGTTCATATTCAATTAAGAAATCTATTTTGATAAATTAATGGATATTTGAAATAAATATTATTTTAATAAAATATTATTATTATTATTAATTTAATTTTTATTAAATATATATGATCATATAATTTTATAAATTAAATTATAATTTTTATTAAGGTTCAAAATCCATTTTTGTCAAAACCCGTGAATTTTCGATAAATGTCCATTTTTATTTTAAAAGTTAAAATTATCATATTTAGAAAATTATTTAGATAAAATAAATATTATTTCTGGAATCATGATGTCAAAATTATCCAGTGGTGAATTCTTCATAATTTTGTGGGACATTCAATTTTTTGGGTAAAAATTAAATACCATTTAAATATATATTGTGTTTTATGACATATAATGACCCAATAGTTATGTAATAAAATATTAAAAGCTTTATTTTCGGCCAATATTTGTTTTACCATTAAAATACTGTGATTTTGGGTTTGTTTGACTTATTTTAAAAAGCATTAATTGACCCTTTAGGACTTATTAAACATCTTGTCTTTTTAAATTGTTTTCCTTGGGAGTGTCACTCACCTCCACATAAGCAACCCCATTATTTTAAGAAGTTCAGATTTTGGCCTTATAAAATATTGTTTTTTACTTTCCTTTTCCAGAAAACATGGGCAAAAACCATTGTCTTGTATGTGGTTTGGATTAGTTTAATGTGTGGTGTCCCAAAACTAAATAATAAAGAATTCCATCATCTTTCATATATAATACCACCCATGATCCCACTTCCTCCTCACTCAAAGCCTTTAGAGTCCGTCCAAACTATTCCCTCCTCTCTCTAGAATCCTCCCAAGTCACCCGTGCTCTCATGAAGCCTCTCTCAAGCCTCTCTCAAGCCTTTGAAAGCACACTTCCAGGTAAGGGTTTTTCTTCCTTTCTCATTTTTTCCAATATTCTTTAAGTTGTTATGCCCTTTTAATTTCAAATATAAATGTTGGGGTATGGTTTCGAACCTCCTCCATACTTCCCTATTTATTTTATAATTATGGGAGACCCCTTTCTCTCTCATTAAATTCCTCCCATATACACCCGTTACTATGCCTATATTTCGAAATGAATTTCTCTCTCCTCATTTACATTCAAGCAATTATTTTGTATCATGAATCTAAATTCCATTATATTTGATGGTACATGTATCTATATGACCCCCATACTTTCCATGTCATGTAAATATGTTGATACACCCATTTCTCTCTCATAAACCATTTTTATGAGTTCTAATGTCACGCTGTAATGCTGCCGAAAATCCACCACATTTTTCCAATCCAAAATCATTGTGTAGGGAATAACATGCCCATTTCTATATCAAGGGTATTCACCTTTATAAAAATTTAATTATTGTTTAAATAGTTTCAAATATGTATTAAACATTCGTTTATTGTGGAATAAATTATTATGTTGAATGATTCAATGTTTTATGATCCATGTGGCACACTTATGCATGGAGTGAAATGTTTAAGAAGGGTGCACCCTGATAGCGCTCCACTACATTGGGTAAAGTATAGTATCATGATACGTTATGTACAATGTGTGTTTACCCATGCTAATACATGGGAAACTAGGGTTTACTCGTGCTTCATGTGCAATGAGGGTTTACTCATGCTCTATGTGCAATGAGTCTTGGATCTTGCTAATTCCATGTTATGTGTTGTTGCCACATTTCCATGTTATGATTATCATGCATTATCAGGCCTTTAAATTTATGCTTACCTTGTTCTCTCTTTATATTTCTATTGTTTAACATGTATTATATTCCTCAGGTTATTCCATGTTTATTCTCTTACTGGGCTTCGTAGCTCACCCTTTTCTTATGCATGTCCTCGGGTTAACCCATGCAATGATAACTACGAGGGAATGTAGTGGTCATGTAAAGAAAGTTTTCAATAAAGATGTTATATTTCATGTTTTAAGTTGTTATGTAATGATCCTAATCCCTAAAGACACTAGATCTATCAATCTTCTATGTTGCATCAAGTGAAGTTTATGAAACAAATTATGTTTAATTGTGTAATAAAAAGTTGGGTTGTCATATTTGTGATATTTCATTGTGATCGATATTTGATCTATTTCACCTACATAGGTAAGATCGTGATCATTTATTTATTAACTGTGATACGACTACAACAATGTGGAAGACCATTTTTGAAATATTTTATATTCGGTTTCCCAATTTTTACTCCATCTGGAATTTCCGGGAACACTGGTTGAACATGTCGTTATCTTCTCACCTCTTGTTGTTTTTTCGTGTCATAGAAGTAGGTCTGATTTATATTCTCTAAAAATTGAGAAATATGCATCATTATGATTGTATTCCCTTTATTCATCAGACTTCTATTACGAGTATTCTTCTTTTTCATAGGTGGACTCGGGTACCACAAAAATCGCATTGTTTCTATTCTAAGCATGATTTTTCTGTTCTTAGAAGGCTTGGTATTAAATGAAATTTCCATCCTCCCATGGGAACTATGGAGGTATTATGGAAATATCCCTATGTTGGATGGATTAAAATTAATAGTGATGGTTCTTCATGGGGTAACTTAGGTCCATCTGGGTTTGGGTCTGTTTTTTGGGGTAGTTCTGGTGATATACTTGGTTTTTTACATTGATTTTACATGATTTATCTTCACATGAGGCTGAAATGATTTTGGTTGTCATGTATTTGTATCTTCATAAGAATAAAATTTGGAATAATTTATAGTTATAGCATGACTCTAATATTGATGGGTAGGCTATTAGAACTGGTTCTGTTAATTTTATTTGATGACATGCGAATAGATGGGCTAGTTGATCGGTTTTTTTACCATCTATAGACTACATCAATACTCATGTCTATAGATAAGGTAATGCTTTGGAAGATGGAATTTACAAAAAGAGATAAAATTTGAATATCCTTAATTGGTCTACACAAATCCATTTTGATTTAATCCCTATTATTCCTAGTGTGAAATGTAATTTTATTTCATTTAAGCTTGTCTGAACTATTTGTTTCCTTTTTATTCTAAAAAGGAGCCCTGCTTTCCAGTAGGTTATTATCTTATTCAAAAAACATCAACAATTAATTAATATTTTATTAATATAAACATACAAAAATTAATTAATCAAAATAATACTCAATCAAAGACTCTCAATATCTTAGAATTAATTCAACAACCAATTCTCCCAATTTCATAACATCAATATCCCATAATTAATTCCCCAACTAATTATCATAATTAATAACATCAATACCCCATAATTATTCCTAGAAATAATTTACTCAATTAAAAACATAAATATCCAACAATTAATTCTACAGTTAATTATCTCAATTCATAACATCAATATCCCATAATTAATTCCCATGTTAATTATATCAATTAAAAAAATTAATACCCCATCATTAATACAACAATTAAGTATCTCAATTTTTAACATTAATTCACAATAATTAATTCCAAAATTATTTATCTAAATTAATGACATAAATTTTCTATAATTAATTATAAAATTAACTATCCTAATTCCAAATATCATTTCCCCCTAAATAATTCAAAAATTAAATATCTCAATTCAAAATCATTAATCCCAACATCCCAAATGTCACATTTTCCATAATTAATTATTTCACGAAAATACTCTATACAATCAATAACTCAAATTCAATACAAATAATAGAAATACTACAATTACATACAAATAATTGAAATAAATAGAATGGAATTTCAATTATAGAACACCTAGCTCAATATTTTAGTGAGTGGTCACGCAATAGAAATTCTCAATTCTAGTTGATTTATGACGAAGAATGAGATCCCAATCTATAACTAAAATTAAAAGAAAACCAATAAATATATAAAAATATAGATCTATATATTCAATAATATATCTATATCCACAATAACTGTTTTAGATGTAACCAAAACATGGAATTTATTCCCTTAAATAATTATATTAGAACATGAGGAGAATGGAAAAGAAAACATGCTGAGATCCTATTACTGAGAGGGGTGGAGATCTTCAATACAGTGTTGAACCACCATGAATGGTGATAGGGAGGTCTTGGAATCAATCTAGGAGGATCCAAGATTGTGATCAATTATATTGGTTTAAGTAGGGCTTAATTTGGGTTAATTAGGGTGTTCAGGTAATTTTAAAACTAAAACTTTGTTGAATTAAAACAGTGTGTATGGTTTTCTAGGAAGAGGTGAAAAAGTTTACCTAATTGTGATACTTAATCGTGGGCTACTTCAAGGGGGTTCATAGTTCCTCTTTTCAGGGTGTATTTTTTGCAAAATCGTACACCAACTATTCAATACCTCTATTTCATGGGATTCAGTTTTTAATGGTCATGGCATAGAGTTAGGGAAAATAGGGTACCAAATGTTTACTGCTGATTTATTCTATTCTATACTAAATTTTAACCCAAAAATACCCCAAGTTAAAACTCAAATTAATATAACTCAACTCAATGAAAAATAGTACCTATAAATAAGCATGGTAAATCTCTTAATAAGGTGGGGACCGTACACATTATTTTCGGGAATTTTATCTTTGAAATTTGGTTTTTAATAGTAAAAGATATTGAAATATAAGAAAATGATTTTCATACATTTGAGATGTATATTTTTATGATTTTGATAATGGAAATGAATTTTTATATGATTTTTACACAATTTATAGCCCTTGATCAATTTTTATGTTCGGTTTAGACTTATACCTCTCTCTAATACATTGAATAGTGGTTATGTTATCTAGATAATTATATAAGATTTATGGCGTAATTATTGTTTAATGGTAAGGATTCTTGTCAGGATTATTTAATGCATTCAATGAAGATGATACAAGATGAAAAATACATGATGTCTCTATTCATACCAATGAGTATTCATGAATTTAATTTTTTCTAAAATATTAAATCTTTTGACATTTTTTTATAATGTAATGATTATAATTTTTTTAAAGAAGTCTGTTTTTTAGAAAATATTTTCATGGGTTCTCATGTTTTCTATTAACCAATAATAATTAGGATTTGGCATATATATTTCCTTATCAATTATATTATAATAATATTTTTTTAGTAAATCTGATTACATGTGTATGTAAAAGATTATTTGTGCTCACTGTTTATTTTTTAAATAAGTGCTCTCTTTTATGATATCATGGTTTTATAATGAACTAGTAGACTTATTTTTTTCAATTACCTTACTAATAATATTTTTTCGATATAATGTTGTTACATTGATTCTATTCGTTTTAGTTGTAGTTACCCTTATCTTTTTAAAAGAAACTATTATTGATTTCATTCTTAACAATCAACATCGTGGTTTATGAAAATTGAGATATACTATAAGAACATTATTATTTAAATGAGTCTATTATAGAATAATAGTTGAATTAGATGATATAAATATTAGTAAGTTTATTTGTATATATATATAAAGGGTCCTAATCAATAATAATTTATTTAGTTTTTCTTTGAAAATATCCTTCCAATTTTCAGTAATTTTATTTTATGCTTTAAAAATGAATTTTTATTAAAAAAAATTAGTCCATTTTTAAAATTAAAAAAACAATTAATTGTGACAATCCACCTTAACCAGGATAAGGGAAGGGACAACAGATTTCTAGAACCTTCTTTACTCAAGTCGAAGGAGAGATAATGACCCCTGAGACCATCCTTTAATAGGCCCTGAAGTGGAGACTAGAACCATGGGTATAGAATCAAACGTAATATGGAATGAATTGCCCTTTTTATTTAGTAGGATCAGGATATAAGATAGTAAATCAAAAAAACATCTAAACTAGTAGTAAAAGAAAATCCAAATGAATTTATTCCCATATGCATGTTCCAATAATAAGTGATACAGAGTACAGGAAAACTCCAAAGGGAAGTACCAAAAGAAAAAAACAACATCAAGGGTCCCGACGTCTAAGATAATAGGGTCCAGCATGGTCCTAGAAGTCCTCCTAGAAACCTGAAAGTAGTTTTCTATATTTAGGGTGAGTATACAGATATACCCAGTACAGAAAACCAAAAGATCTCGTGCACAAGTGGGGAGACATTATAATACCCCGTGAGAAAAGGAGATAACCAAAGCACCTAGAAAGGAAACTATCCACCCAATCCTCTCCAAGGAACAATCTCCAAATAAATCAAGTTATGTAAATGATTAGTAATAACACAATGATGTTTGGGTACCTCACACCACTTTCCCACTAGTTATTGAATACTTCCTATGTGTCAGACCTCCCCCTCCATTCTCACCGCAGTCCCATGGTCGCCCCACCAACAAACTTTTGGGACACCAGAACCAGAACTATGGGTGAATAGACCTGGGCCACCATAACCACACGTAACCATGCCTACAAACACCTAGACCAGAACCACTACCACCATGCCTGAAGACACTTGTTCCCAAGCAACCACCTCCACACCCGATGGCACCTAGGGGTCATCCCGAAGACACTTGGGAAACAACATTTCCACACAAACCTGGGCCAACCACCACAACACAACATTTCTAAAGAATCTTCTGCTATAATGGACCTCAGGCAATCAAATCCAACCTAATGAGTCTTGGGCTACTTGGGAGTAAGAGAAGAAAATGAGCTAATAACCTTCCACTCATAAGAGTGTTGGAAAAAAACCCTCCCCCCAAAAATGGGGTTGTTTAGAAAGAAGTGCTCACATTGGGTGGGGCGCGAATAAGAAACAGAAGAAATAAATTATACATATAGATAAACAAGAAATAATTTCAAACAAGGGGTTCTAGAACTATCCCATACACGAACACCCTCGTTACTATTCATTGATAAAAATCACAACAGCTGCAACAAAGTCACAACTCATTCTTGGAAAACAATTTCCCATTGAACCAATTCATGTTACCATATCAAGTGGTTACATTTATATAATTCTTCATTATCGAGTAACTAACATACATAAAAGCAAGCCAAGGAAGAAAAAATAGTAAAGAAGTAATTTAATCATTCACACCCAGTTCTCTTGTAAAGACACAACAACACAAAATGGATCCGTGAGATCCCGCAATGTACTGGAACCAAACCCAGCCCCAACATACGACCTCACACATCCCCAAATCCACAATCCAACAACTGCACAATAGGGGATCCCATCCCCATTCACGTCACCTCCCAAGCATCATGAAGAACAACCATACACGTCACTAGAACAAAGAAAGGATGTTTTTGAGATTTAAATAAGCCATTCATTTAATTCCTTCCTTCCATTTGGTTAACTAGGGTGTGTACAAAAGGATTCTGATTCATTGGGAATCAATTTAATCAACCTAGTTTACATGATTTACCATTTTCCACATTTCATCCTTTCATTCATAAGATTTTATAGAAAATATAAGTTGATTTGAGTGCGATAAAGGACCACCAACGACCACGATTTTAAGTGGACATAAGCCCATAAAATTCACAACATATAAACAATGATAAAAGAGTACATCAGCATCATCAAACACAACCCATAATTCATTGGAAAGAATTTATTAACTTTTTTAAGGTTTTTATTCATCCATCCCTAATGTAACATCATTTTACTCACCCTACATGATACAAAGTAAAGAGAGACGGAGGAAAAACCCTACTTGGATAATCAATGATCGAAAATTTTCTCCTCGCGCCAAGAACTGGGGATGCGTGACTTGCAAGGGAGGAACTCCGCAGACTCTGAGAGTGAGAAGGAAAGGGTCCAGCATAGGCACACCACAAGACATGGGAAGGGGGACTCCATACACACCAACGAAAGGAAAAGAGACTGACCAAGAAGAAGAAATATCCTGGTGCGATAAAATAAGAGATCCTATAGTTAAGGGATATGAAATCTTGAATGACTTTAAAGGAAGATTATTCATTCTCCATGTGCTTAGGTGGTCACACATGATGGAATTAATTGAAAATTAATAATTCTCATTGGATAGGTGTCCATAAAATCTATGAGTTCAATGAGTTCCTTTAAACTGTGGAAGAATCGTAATAGGGGTGAAACTAGAAAGTACGGGAAAAAGGGTGTGACACCGAGGAAAACGCCACACGTTTCGGTATGTAAATGGTCTCCTGGATCTTAGGGGATTTTATATATAATTTATGGTCTTTAAAAAGGATTTGAAAGGGATATTAAAATAGTTTTACCTCAAAAGATATGTTTCGGGGGTGGAACTAGAAAAATACAAAAACGGGGAAAGAAACAAAGGGTGGAAAACCATTTGGTGAGACATCGTCACAGTTCTACCCTCACGGTGCCACAATCACGGTGCCACCCTCTTGATGCCACCATCATGTTACCACCGGTTTAGTGGAACAATGTAAGCAATTCAACGTTTTGGTGTGCAACTAAGACCATGCGACCACTATGGTGCCATCGGTTCGGTGGAACACTATAAGTGGTTCCACCATTTCGAAGTGCGACAGTGACAGTGCGACCACTACTATTCCACTATCATGGGGCCACAATCACGGTGCCATTTTTTCGGTGGAAAACCATAAGATATGCCACCATTTTGATGTGACACTGTGATAGTGCGACCGCTACGGTGCCACCGTCACGGTGCTGCTATGAACAATGTCACCGTTACAGTGCCACCATTTCGATGGAACCATGTGATGGAACCGAGATTTTTCTAAACTCCTTAACGAGTCACAATCTAGGCCATTACATCATATAACTCTCATACTTCTCTCTCCCTTGATAATCTTAATGAGACCTAATGAAAAGGGGGCGGGGTCCGAACAACCACCTTGAAAGATAACTCTCATGAGAAAACCTTCTTGACATCTATGAACACCTCTCCCTCATATATATTCTAGACAATGAAGGATACACTACCGCTCCTCTCCCCCAATTCACCACACAAACATATAATGTTCCCTCTGTCCATTCATATGGATTATAGAGTCCCTTCCTCTATGTAAAGATACTATCCTCTTTGGGCGGTAATGACTCGCCCGCACGGGTTTAATCGCATCCAACTTAATGCGTCTCGATTAGAGATCAGGTCCTCTCCTCCCCACAGTCATGTCTCTTCATACACATTCAAGAAACAATGGAAAAATTCCATTTCATAGTTAACAAGTTCAATCACTACATCACAAAAAAAGTACAAAAAAACCATAACCAAACTCAAAACAGCTTTGGGTACTGGGTGAAAATTTGTGCCTCCCATTCCATGGTACTCTCCTCAAGGCCACCATGCCTCCATAACACTTGATCCAAGGGAATGGTTAATCCACTAAGCACCTTCTCCTCACGATCCTCGATCCTCACTGGTCGCTCTGTGAATGTCATGTCATCCTTGATATCCAGCTTCCCCATGTCGAGGATGTGCAAAACATCATGTAGATACAGACGGAGAAAAGTCACATGGAAGACGTTGTGAACCCTCAGTAGCGGTGATGGTAGAACCAGCTAATAAAACACTTCACTGAACCTCCAAAACACATCAAAGGGTCCGAAGAACCTTGGAGAAATATTAATTCCCCTATCGAACCTCCATTTCCCACATCGAGGGGTGACCTTCAAGAACACATGGCCCCGTCCTGTAACTCCAAGGGTCTCTACCTATGATCGACATAAAAATTATATCTGTCCTAATATTCCTTCATCCTCTCCCATATAAGCTGAACATTCTCCATCATTCTCTACACCACCTACGGGCCTGGAACACCTGTTTCCCTGAACTCTTCCTAGCACATGGGTGAGCAAAATGGCATCTGATAC
The DNA here is from genome assembly GCA_963277665.1 of Viscum album. NCBI lineage: Eukaryota > Viridiplantae > Streptophyta > Magnoliopsida > Santalales > Viscaceae > Viscum > Viscum album. The sequence goes on along the minus strand of OY728167.1, from coordinate 618,325,454 downwards.
AAGGATTTGAATGGAGCCATTACTATGGTAGAGTGATAACTATTTTTGTAGGAAAACACTAATATAGGAAAGTGTTGTATACACGATCCCCCAAAGTCCAAAACACGTGCTGTAGCATATCCTCCAATTTCTGGATGGTGCGCTCTGTCTTCCCATCTATATGGGGGCGGAAAGCAGTGTTGAGGCATAGTTGGGTGGAAAAAGGTTGTTGTAATCCCTTCCAGAACTGTGAGGTAAACCGAGTATCCTGATCCGAGACTATAGACCTCAGAACTCCATGAAACTGCACCACCTAATCCATGTACCGTTGTGATAAGGGATCCACCGCACTCGACTCCTTGATTTCTAGGAATTGATCTGATTTCGTCAGTTGTTCCACCACTATGGAGATATAATCACATGCCCCTTGAATTATGGGAATTACCTTGATGAAATCCATTGAGATGTCGTCCCACATCAACTTAGGGACATCTAAATGTTGTAACATACCTCATGGGACGCAGTGTTCATCCTTCACATGCTAACACACAAGGCACTTTTCCACAAACTCTGTCACTGCCCGCTTCACCCCATCCACCAAAACTAACACCTAAAGCCCTGGTAGATACTGAAAACTCTCGAGTGCACCGCCCGGGGTGAGTTGTCGAACTCACCAAGAATTATCTTGCGTATTCACATTGGGATGAACAACGTTCCATGAAACAACATTCGATTATGCTCGTCTTCCGACCATCCTCTTGGAGCATCACCCTGGCTAACACGATCACGCATCTCTTTAGCCACTAAGTCCCCCCACTGAGACTCTGACACCTACTGAAATAGGGAGGGTTACACTGTCATCTGAAACAAATAACCTCTGTCATCCTACACCATTGCATCCATGTGTAGGGTATCCAACTCCTCCATCACCTTCCAAGAATCTTCTGATTCTTGAACCACATCCATTGGCTACCTCTTGGTCAAGGTATCGACCCCCACGTTCCAATTTCATATGGTGATGGAAATTTTGAAGTCATAGTCCTGAAGCAACTCTATCCACCTCCGCTATTGCAGGTTCAGGTCCCACTTGGAGAAGATATACCTCAATATTCTGTGATTTTTGAAGACCATGAAATGTTCCTCAATGAGGTAATGACGCCAAAAAATTAGTGTGAACATGACCACTGCAAGCTCTAGATCATGGGTGGCATAGTTATTCTCATTGTGATGTAACTTCCTAGACGCATAAGAGATCACCCCTACTGTTGCATCAGCACACACCCCAAACCTTGTCCTCAAGCATCACAAAACACCTCATGCATCTCCCCTTCTTGAAACCTAGGCACTGGGACACTAACCAACTTCCCCTACAGACAACCGAAGGATTCCTAACACTAACCACTCCATACAAAATCTTGGTCTTTCTTGGTCAAGGCTATCCAATGTTCTTAAACATGATAGAAGTTGGGAACGAATCTCAGGTAGTAACATACTAGAATTAGGAAACTGTGAACCTCTACCACATTCATGGGTTCTTCCCAAGAAATAACCACTTCGACCTTCAATGGGTCCACTACTATTATCTTCTCAAACAAATGTGTTTAAGGAAGTGCACCTATCGTGTCCAGAACATGCACTTTCAAACCTTCTTGTAGAGCTGGTGCTTTCAGAGGTCCTCTAATACCATCCTCAGATGCTTGGCGTGGTCCTACTATGATCTTGAGTAGATCAAGATGTTGTCATTAAACATGACATGACCTGGTCCAGATATTCTCAGAAGACGGAGTTCATGAGTCTGATGAACACTACTGTTGCATTCATAACACCGAACAACATGACCATGAACTCAAAGTACCCATATCTACACCTGAATGTAGTCTTCGAGATGTCAACTCCCGTCACACTCAACATGTGATATCCTGATCACAGGTCGATCTTGGAGAACCATCCCGCCCCCTTAAACTGATCAAAAAGGTCATCGATCTTTGGGAGGGGGTAACAGTTCTTGATTGTAACCTGGTTTAGCCTCTGGTACTCTATACACATCCTGAGACCACCATCATCCTTCTTTACGAACAGGACCGGAGCACCCCATGGTGATTATATTGGTCGAACAAAACCCTTCTTCATCATATCGTCAATCTTAATTTTTAACTCCCGTAACTCAGAAGGTGAAATCCGATAGGGATCCATCGAAATTGATCAGGCACCAGGTTACACGTCTATCCCGAACTCAACATTACATCGAGGGGGTAGAGTCACCACCTATTTAAGGAAGATGTCCAGGACCTCAATGATGATCCTCGGGACTTCCACCATCTCTGTATCCACTGACTCCACTGATAGATTAGCAAAAAAGTAAACGAGGGGTTCCACTCATCGGTTGTCCTCATTTAAACCACGGTCGCCGGTGAATGCTACAAGCTGGATGCCCATATCTAAAAACATGACCCTTATTTGGAAGCAGTCGATAACGGCACACACAGTGAACAACAAATAGATTCCTATAATGACATCATACGGCTACATCTGCTGCAAAATAAGGTCCCCACTGGACTTCTGGGGTCCCAATATCAGTCTACATCCCCAAAAAACATGAGACAAGCTGGTCTAACCTCCGACTGGCATAATAAATACCAGGAGCACGACAAGTATCTTTGTCTCTAGACACAGATCATGGGATACACTGGGTGAAACATAAATGTTTGAAGCTCCTGAATCAAAAAACCCACAGGCAAGAGTGATAAACAAGCTGACCACACCTCAAATGACTCATGGCCCTACTGGAACTACTGCCTCTTCAGCATGTAACTCCCCAAGACCATATCCTCTTCCCCTCGGCTGTTAGCATCCTCCTTGTCCATTCCCTGGTCGAGGCCCCTGAGGAGAGCCCTAAGGCCGGCCTCCACCAACATCATCTACTCTCAGAGGATCGAGATCTTGTTTTCCCTACTGCTACTACTGAAAAGGCCTAGATGGAAACTGCTGATTCTAAGGTGGGCGTTGAACCTGCGCACCCCCACTGTACTGTACTCTGTCCGGGCACTGATTCCAAAATTTCCATGACTTCCAAAGATGAAGAATCTCGGTCTTGGGCCTGTAAATAAGGGGTGAGGACTGGGATATCGAAACTGGAACTGCTATGCCTTCTCCCCACTTGCCAAAACCTGGAAGGTCCTAATGCTGGAGGTCTACTACTAACGACCAACCCCTTTGACAAGCCCAACTGGATCCCCCCTCATGGAACACCTCCTAGCATGTGTATCCTCTCCACCACTTTGGCCTTCTTTTGGACCTCCACATATGTCGGTAGAGTGAAGGTAGTAACAACATACTGAAGAGTAGGTCAGAGTGCGTCCTCTAAATGTCTTTCCTGAGACTCCTCATTCAGAAAGAGTTCAGGAGAGAAGAAAAGGAGATCGATGAACTTGATCACCAACTCCCTCACTAACATACATCCCTACTGAAGGGAGAGTAGCTCCTTCATCTTCTCTTCCTTTATCGTGGAAGAGAGGAATTCTTTCCAAAACTCCATCTCGATGTCGGTCCAAGAAACCTCACCCTCCCTCTTTTCACCAAGATAGAGTTTCCACCACATACACACCACTCCCTGCATCTGGCTTACAACCAAGGGAATCTAGTACTCCATCAGATCCCGGATCAAGATGAAGTCTATCACCATCTCCTTGAGCTATCTCTCTGTCTCCATGTCCTAGACTCTTCCCTCGTACTTCCCAAGGGTCTTCTACTAATAGTCATGAAGCATATTATTCCACTGGTCATCCTCCTCCTCTCAATAAGCCCTCTTCTGATCACCCAAATTAGGCTCCTGGTCCTCAATCACCTTTGTTACCCATAGTCATAGTCCGGGTTCCATAGCTGCAAGGTAAAGGAGTAATTCCTAATCTCGAGTAGTTTAGAAGATTGATTTTAAATTTTTCATAGACTTTTTATTTATTTTAAATTCCCAAAATACCCCAGACACACAAGAACACAAGACATTATGATGCATGTACCATTCCTTGGGTCTCTACCCTACAATCAGTGTAGCCCCACTTGGTTGTTTGGTTGTTCTAGAGTCTTACATTGGATCATGAGGGGGCCCTAAAATACCATGTCATAGCTGGTATTCCTTGGCCTATTTCATGCACCAACATTTCCTAACATTGTTTCCCATCAATCCCAGGCAATCCTCACTTTTCCTAACACATAACTCCATCTGATCTCAGAACCATTTGCTCTGATACCATTCTATCACAAACCGCCTTCACCAAGATGAGGGAAGGGACAACAGATTTCCAAACCCTTCCTTCCTCATGCTGAAGGAGATATTATGACCCATGAGACCAGCCTTCAATGGGCCCTAGAGTGGAAACTATCACCAATGGTATAGAATCACATGTAATATGGAAGGCATTACCCTTTTTTATTTAGTAGGATTATGAGATAATATAGTAAAACCCAAAAAAACACAAAAAATGGGAGTACAAGTAAATCCAAAACAATATATTACCATATGAATATTCCAATAATAAGTTCTAAAAAGTACAAGAAAACTCCAAAGGAAGTACCAAAATAAAAGAAAAAGAGAAACATCAACGGTACCGATGTCTGATCTAATAGGGTCTGGCAGGGTCCTTGAAGTCCTCCTAGAAACCTGAAATCAATTTTATATACGTAGGGTGAGTATACAGGTATACGTAGTAGGGAAAACCAAAAGCTCTCATGCACATGTGGGGAGTAATTCTAATTCCCCATGAGAAAATGAGATAAACAAAGCACCTAGCAAGGGAATTATCCACCCAAACATCGCCAAGGCACACCTCCTAACTAATGCAAGTAAACTAAAGTAATAGTAATAACACGTCGTTGTTTGGGTACCCCTCACATCTTTACCACTAGTTGTTGAAGACATCCTACATGTCATACCTCCCCCGTCATTCTCACCACAGTCCCACTACCACCCCAATAACAACCTTTTGGGCCACCACAGCCAAAGAAACGCCCACAGACACATGGGCCACCACAAACACATGTAACCAATCCCATATTCACCAAGGCTAGAACAAATACCGCCAAGCCCAAAGATACATGGGACCCAACAACCACTACCACGCCCGAAGACACATGGTCCCCAACAACCACTGCCATGCCCGAAAACACATGGGCCTCATCCCGAAGACACTTGGGAAACAACCTGTCTGCACACACCTGGTCCAACCACCAAAACACACTCTGCCCAAAGAATCATGGTCTATAAAACACCTCATGCCATTACAGCCTACCTGAAGAGTCTAAGGATAGTCAGTAAAGGGAGGAAAATGGAGATAACAACCTTCCACTCATAGGAGTGTTTGAAAAAACACCATCCCCATGAAATGGGGGTGTTGGGCACGACGTGATAAACTTTGGTGGTGCGCTAATAAGAAACATAAGGAAAAAAATATACATATAGGTAAAAAAGAACTCCTCAAAACCTAGGGGTTCCAAAAAAATCCCATTCACAAACAACCTCTTTACTATTTATTCATAATAAGAACAACAACCAAAAACAAGTCCCAAATCAATACCAGAAAACAATTTATCATTTAAACCTTTCTTGTTACCATATTCAAGTTGTTTCATTTATATAATTCGTCACTAATGGAAAACTAACAGGCATAGCCACAAGAAAAGGAAGAAAAAATACTCTCAAGCTGTAATTTAAACATTCTCACTCGGTTCTCTAGTAAAGTCACAACAACAAAAGATATCTCTGAGATCCCTCAAAGTACTGGAACCAAAACAATCCCCAAAATACGGCCCCATGTGGCCCCAAATCCACAAACCAACAACTTCACAACAAGGGATCCAATCCCATTCCTCATAACCTCACAAGAATCAATCATAACAACCATAAAAGTCACCAGAACAGATCAAGGGATTTTTCAGATTTAAATACACCATTCATTTAGTTCCTTCTATTTGGTTAAATGGGGTGTCCACAAAAGGATACATCTTCATTGGGAATTCGTTTAATCAACAGATTTTACGTGATTAACAATTATCCACATTTATTCCGTTCAGTCACACGATTTTCCAAAATATATAAGTTCATTTTTTTCGCAAGAAAGGACCCCAACAGCCACAATTTTCAGTGGACATAATCCTGTACAATTCACAACATATAAGAAATGATAAAAGAGTACATAAGAATCATCAAACAAATCCCATCTTTCTTTGGAAAGCATTTATTAACTTTGTTAAGTTTTGGTATCATCCATCCCCAAAGTAACTTCATGTACCGACCCTATATGATACACATTAAAGAGGGACGAAGGAAAAATCCTACTTGGATGATCAATGATCAAAGTTTTTCTCCTCATGCCATGAACTTGGGATGCACGACTTGGATGGGAGGAACTCTGGGGACTCCAAAACTGAGAATGAAAGGCTCCAACATAGGCGCACCACAATCCTTGGGAAGGGGGACTCCAAACGCACCAAGGAAAGGAAAAGAGACCTGCCAAGAAAAAGAAAGAATCTCCGTCCGATAAAAGGAGAGATCCTAGTGTTACTAGATATGAAAACTTGAATTTATTTATAGGTGGATCATTGTTTCTCCACGTCGCTATGTGGTTACAAATGACGGAATTAATTGTAGTTTAATAATTATCATCAGAGAGGTGGCCATAACTACGGTGAGTTGAAGGATTTTTTTTTTAAACAGAGGAAGACACGTAATAGGGGAAGAACTAGAATATATGGTAAAAAGGGTGTGATACCAAGGAAAAAGCCACACATTTTGGTAAGTCAAGGGTCTCCCAGATACTAGGGGATTTCAGATTTCATTTATGGGATTTAAAAAAGGATTTTAGAGGGGTATTAAAACAATTTTATGTCAAAAGATACGTTGTGGGGGCGGAATAGGAAAAATTACGAAACTGGGATTGAAACAAAAGGTGGGACGCCCATTGGTGAGACACTATCATGGTGTCACCCTCACGGAGTCACCAGTTCGGTGGAACACCTTCTGTGGTTCCAGGTTTTGGTGTGTGACCATGACGGTGTGACCACTATAGTGCCACCATCCCAATGCCACTATTTCGGTGTGCGACTGTGATGGTGTGATGGCTACGGTGCCACCATCATGATGCCACCATCACAGTGTCACCAGTTCGGTGTAACACCGTAAGTGATGCCACTGTTTCGGTGTGAGACCATGACGGTGTGACCGCTACGGTGCCACCGTCACAGTTCCACTATGACTGGTGCCACCATTTCGGTGGAACCTTTTGATGGAACTGAGTTTTTTGGAAAACTCCTTAATGAGTCACGGTCCAGGACATTACATTAATATCAACCAATTTTAGAAATTTTATTTTATAAATAAATTTTTTATATAAATATATTTGAATTCACATATGGTAAGGTTCATATTTTTAAAAAATGATTGATTTCTCAGTGAATTGTTAATAATACTAATTATTCAAATACAGTCAATTATTTTCATTAAATCATGTAATAAAAATATCACATTATTTATTGGAATTTTCTTATTAATGAAAAATATTATCAATTTGATTCAAAAATAATATAATTAAAAATATTTTAATTTGTAAAATTAATTATTTTCATTGATGTTAAATTATAGGATAAAAACAATTTTTTAATGAATTGCATTTATTTAGTTTTATGAATTTATAGTTATATTAATTTAATCAATATTTTAGTATTGAATAAAAATAGGATAATATATTTTCAACCAGTTCCTTTAATTTATTTTAATAAGTGTCTTTTATTTTTCCCACTATTAACAACAAGAATGATAAATATTTATCACATAAGAAAGGATATAATGAGAAAAAGAGAATTAAAAGCATGAGATATATTCTCAAAATGATCCCAACACTATCCATTATTTCAATTAACTGGATCAAAATTGACCATATACATCAAAAATTCAAATAAGTGGAATTATAGTTCCAATTTCCATTGATAATATAATTCATATATATTTTATGTAATGAATATTTTAAAAGGTCCCTCTTTATACATCAATGTCTCTAATGGTTTTAATCAGGATTATAATTAGATATGATCAATTATATATCTTTTTTAATAAGAATTTACTTTTTTATTTTTATAATTTTATTTTAATTTTTATTGTTGAAATAGTTACCTTATATTTTTATGCAACAATGACTCATTTTTTATGCAATAAGAACAAAAATTAGGTAAATAATTTTTAAAAAACAATAAAATTCAAAAAATAGAGATTTACTATGTAAAAAAATTTATATATAGATGTATTATATTAGAGTACCTTTAATATTATATATTTTAATTCTATTTCTTTCATGTTGTTTTCAAATTCATATGATTAGTATAGTTCTTGAAATTATATTATTACAATTAATTGTTAACTAATGTTGTATTAAATTATTTAAAATACATATAAATAATTATTAAGGAAAAATTAGGTTGTGATGTGGTTGAAAATTTTATACCTTAGCCATGATTGTGTTCTGTATCACCTTTCTTTTAAAATTACTCCCCTTTAATTTGAAAAAATTCATTACAATATTTAAAATTTTAATTTCTTAACTAATGTGTCAATACAAATATTAAGGTAAAAATGATATAAAAGCATCAAAAAATATAATTGGGATATATATTAACACAATAAAGTTCTTATAGTCAAATCATTGTCAATTTGGAACCATCTACAAATATTTTTATAGATATTATATTATATTATTTAATGTATTTCAATAAATAATATTAATTATATTTTATAAAAACTTGTTTTAATTATTGAATTAAAATTCAATATAATTATATCTATATCCTTGTCAATGGGATATTTTCTAACATATAAAACATTGTAAATTCATAGATCATTCTCTTTTTTATGTAAACATTGATTACCCTTTAAATTTAATACACTTTGATATTGTGGAAATTGTAAAGAGGGGAAACTAAGGGTTAGAACATATATATAACTGTGAAAAAATCATGTAAAATAGTGTAAATATTATTGGATGGGATTAAATTGAATCATCTATTAATTATATTTCTAATAAATAATTTGGGATTCCCCTAAAAATTATATTAGTTTATATTAATTTAATAAATTATGTAACACCAATAGTTCCCCTCTACTCTATTATAAAAGAGAACCTCTTATCCTATCTTCTGCACACAAATCGACCATCGTAACTCAACCATCACAAAATGAATTCACTTCTCAAAATCCTTATTTATGGTATAATGGTTCCAGACTTATTAAAATACCCATAAAATCATCTATAAGTTGGAATCTAGTGGATCTTTACTAGAAAAGATGTAATTATCTTTATCCACACATTAAAATTTCTTTCTTCTTATATTTCCCTTAAATATATTATACCAACGAAAAAATTAATAAATTTTCAAAAATTTTCTAATATATTATTATTACTATAGAAAACTATATTATATCCTATTTTTAACCTATAAAAATTGAAAAAATTCATTTTGTGTACGTACGATTTTCCATCTTCACATAGTAGTGAAATTTGTTTTTTATCGCCTATAATTGGGATGGTTATAAATATAAATATAATGAATATATGTAATATATACGACTTAATTAGTTTTTTAAATTTTTTTTGATAATTTTTACCTTATTACCTTCCAAATCAATTGGAAAATGATCATGTTTCACATGAGTACATGTGGTCCCCCACCTCCGCAAAAAGATGTGATTATTTTTTAATTATTTATTTAAATAGATCATGAGAATAATGGATTTAATAAATATATATGATATATATGATATAATTATTATTTAATTTAAAATATTTATTTACCTTTGTTTTTTCTATCTTTCAATATGTGAAAACGGTATTCATGCATACATACAGTCTATCGACTCCATGAACGATGTAATTAATGTTTCGATATCTAAATTTTATGAATGATTATAAATATGTATCTAATTGATATATAATATGTTTTAGTATTAACTAAATTTATATATAAAATTAAATAATGATTCATTCATATGGACCAGTACTACTGAATATAAATTCTCAAGAAACATTAAACAATTAAAACTCAGAAAAGATGATTTAAATTATTAATTATTAATAAATGGGTGTTAAAATGTTATAATTGTATAATATATGATATTATTTATATTTATCTGAAAATTTTATTGAATTATAATAAATAAAAATTAATTATAATTGAGTTCAAATCACTATCTATGAAAGTCAAACTTGTGGTATTGGATTTTCATCTCAAATTTTCTTCTTTGGGGAATATGCTTTGTTATAAAGCTATATTCTTATATGAATTATTAATACCACCCATGATACATGATATATCTTTAATCTCATTATGTTTAAGATATATAAATATTTATTAGATTATATGTTTTTCGTGGGTGTTACGAATCAGTTGTTTCACAATCGGTAGGTGATTTTTGTCTGATTCTCTTTTTTTACATTGATTATTTTAGAATAAGATTCCTATTATAAATATCCATGATCTCTATATAAATAATCCCATGATTTTTCGTCTTCTATTTTTATGTTTCTATATTACATGTTTTCCATAAATTTTAATTTCTTAATGGATATGTGGGACTGAAATAATGTTTTTAAAATAAATCAACATTATTTCACTCTTCTGTCGAAAAAACCATTTCATTTGATTCCATAATTTATAAATTTTGATAAATTATTATTTAACAATTTGAATATTATTTTATAAATTATTTTTTCACATGTTAAATTTTTTTAAAATTATTTCAAAAGAAGTCATATTTTAATTTTGATAGCATGCCAGTTTTGACTTTTATAATAATGGTGAAAGTAATGACGGTTTTCGTATAAATGGAATTAATGGAATTTCTACTTCCAAAAATTCTAACAGATTTTTAGCATAATTTACATGTTTAAAAGGGAATTTTAAAATATTTTTTTCCTCATTATTGTTAGATTTTTAGATTTTAATATATGCTTTAATAATGAAAAGGGTATATGCAGCCTGAAACATTCAATTCATATTTAAAAAAATTATTTATGACAATAACCATTGATGCCAACTATATATTACTAGGTATATCCTCAAAATATACAATAATTATTCATTCAATAGAATTTTTATGTTTATGATGATGAAATATAAATGATAAACTTTTTCATTTTTAAAATATAAGTTAGGATGAACGTTTTTATTATATTATTTCATTCGTATGATTGGATCTATTATTATATTATGGGTGAGACAAGAAATATATCGTAATACATGGAAAAATATTATTAATAATGATCTATGACCATAATGATTACATGAGAAGCTATTCCAAAACCAATAGAGGGAACATGGGTGGACATTTGACGAATCTATGAAGGTACTTACAGGGTTACCACAAGCCAAAATAGGTTTTATGTGAATAAAATCTATACGGATGCAACCTTAAAACATTACATAATATTGAACTAAATGGATAACTCACATTTAGGATCTTTTCAGGTTTAGAGTTTTAGAGAATTAGGCCATAAAAATTACATTATATCTCAAAAATTTCAAAGGATACACTTATACTTAGTTTCCATTTTTTCATAAAATAAAAAATATTGACAAAAGTGTCATGTCTAGTTCCATGTTTTAGATAGAATGTCTTTTCCTTAATCCCATCCTTGACCCTATTTGTATTTAAGTCCTAGGAAATACATTTCAAAATGTGGGATGATCATAAAACATAAGGGTTATAATATAAATAAAGAAAACATTATTCCATTAATACATACGAAGCATATGCTCAATCCACATGAAATCATCCGATTTATGAATAACACATTGAAATCATAAATCATAAAGGTAACTTGTGGCATCCATATCATAATTACATTGTAGCTATCAAAACTAAATAGGGAGTTATGTTGGAATACCCATCACAGTATATTACCTAATTATATTAGAAGAAACATTAAGTTTTACCTCCTTCATGTTACCCAATGCATTAGAGAGAAATCTCGGGATCACCTATCCTACATTTATTAGGGAACCACCTACATACGAAAACAATCCCCATGACCCATAACATATTCATAACACATAAAAAAATCATAAATGAAAGATATCATTTCCTCGTTTCGATAACAATATATCATTTAAATATATTGACACACCAAATCCATTATCAAAAACATTTTCAATACCAAAATACGTTATATGTTATTGTTTCTTCATTTAAAAACATTATGGCTTGTTAAGGAAGCAAAGATCAAATAATACTTGCGGCGGCGGAAATGTCGTTGTCACTGCACATGTTAAAAAGAAACATTCTTCTCTTGGTTTGGGTTAGTCTTCCTCAACTGCCTCTCCCTTTTCTAAATCCTATAATCATCCGTATGCTAGGCAATCTAGTGGGTCGATTTCTTTGTGTCGACTTGCGTACTTCCTCGGTGTGCCATCCGATCAACCCACAGATGTGTGTGTAGCTAGATGTTTCAAGATCGCCGGTTGAGTCTATGTGGATTGATGCCGGTGAGGAGGTCAGCTGTAAGCAGCCAGTTGTCTTTGATAATTGGGTGGAGTTTTGTTCTTCTGTCCGTCACCTGGGCCACTCGTCCATTAATTGTAGGTGGAGGGATCAGAGCAAGGCTTCATTGCAAGGGGGTTCCCCTGTTTCTGGGCATGTTTGCGAGACTAGGGACAGGGTTAAGGTTGTCCCTAAGGTGGGTCACCAGTTGTGGTCTATTGAGGTAGTGGGACAGAAAGAGGCGGTGAGCGGGGATGCTCCAATGTCAATGGTAGCAGTGGATGATCCAGGAGTGGAGTGGCCTCCCCTATCCCCTTCAGTGGCAGTGAAGGTTGTGGAACACAAGGAGGCTGATCTGCGGGTGATTGCTCCTTTACAATGTAAAGAAATAAGGCCAAGTGGGAACCCAAAGGAGATATCTATGTTCAACCGTCTGAAACCGGACCAAGCCATTTTTTGTAGGATCTGGGTGCTGAGGGCATTCCAGGGGCCCCAGGTAGTGTTTCTAAAGGGGTTGAAAACTGTGTGGAGGTCATGTTTTCAGGAAATTCAGTACAGAAGGTGTCCTTGCTATATAATGAAGAGTTTCAATCAGACCAAAAAATCCTTGATGAGGGGAGGGAGGCTGAGCATTCTGGACCAGATCATGAGGATCCTCAGCTGCATGATGCAGTGGAATCTGGCAATGAAGAGGCTGCCCACCGCCTGGTTCTAGAGGAACACCCAGATGTTTTTCAATTCCTGGGTCGAGGGTTCGAATGGACAGGGTCTGCAGCTCCAATGCAGGTCATTCTAGACAGAATTTCTTATGCGGAGAAGCTCATAGCAGGGGATTCGTCTTTGTATTCTCAAAACCGGTTTGATTTTTTAGTGGAAGAAGTTTTAGGGGAAGAGTATTTCCAGGATAATGACGATGTCTGAGATATGGATGAGGCCACAGAATCCTCCAAACCCAAGGATCGAGACATAGAGGAGGAATACTTTAGATCCTCCTCGTGGAAGGGCAAGAACATAACTATGGATTCAGATGGCTTCATAACGGACAAGCTGAAGGTGAGACGTAGGAAAGACTACTTCAATCTTCCTATTCCTCCAATTACTAGAGCCACATCCAAGGGTAAACTGCCATCGAAGGCTCCTACAGTTGGTGACTCCATCCCCCTGAACAAACTCAACGGTTCTAACCAGCATGAGGTCGTCAACATCTCCAAGGACCTGGTGGAAGTAGGATATAAGGATGTAGCTCCTGTCATCTCTTCGGGTGATAAGGGGATGCTCGATCCTAGGCTGATGCTCGATGCAGGCACCAAAGAAGTCCCTCAGCAACAAGTGTCATTGGTTCAGGAACACATGGAACTTATAATGCATTCAGATGAAATGTTAGAGTATGATCTGGATATTACAGAGTCAATGAAAATGAGACCGCTCCATGTGAACACTAATAAAATGCAAAGCGAGTGGATAGATAAGCAGGTCTGTATTTTTCATTGAGGTCGCAACATGGGTAATATCAACAAGGAGGAATACAGACAATCATGGGACAATTTGGATCATTTATACGAAGACATCTTAGTGCACTCCCCTGACCTCCAGGTTCATTCTATCCCCTGGATATTGTTTAGGGAGAATGAATCCAACCAAATTAAACTCTTTTTCAACAAATATACTGTGTCCTTTGGTTTTGAAACTTGTATGATGTAAGGGTTATCACTTCCCCCTTTAAAGTGTTTATAAAAAAATTAATGTTGATGATGAATAATTTCCCTTTTGTCATTATTTTATACTTGAGTCAAAAATGAACTTCTTATAATTACAAGTTGTTCATATGGTCAAAATTCCATTATCTCCATAATAATATTAATGATTTAGATATCATATATATCATATATATCTAGTATATATATGTATTTATAATAGTACAAAACATTTGGAGGTAAAAATGAAATGCACTGTTCATGGAGACAGTAAGCCATACCTATGCATGAACTCTAATTTATATTTATTATTTTAATAGAATGGAAACTTAATGATACATAGGTATATTATTATTCCAGTATTATATAATATATAATTTAATTATCTATATCCTTTATACATTCCACGTATGGCATGACCGATTCATATCACTTTGAGGGGGCGGTAGTCCGCACTTCCTCAAATGAAATTATCACATTTATCCATTATGGAAACCATAAAGGTATTATATAAATTAAAAATATAGAAGCATAGAAAAAATATAAATATAATATATACCAAATATAAATACAGTTCCATCTTAATGGCCACCATAAGAGGCGGTAGGAGATAATCGAACTATCATTATTTCATGAGGTAGTTGTTCTCCGTCCATAGAAATAGTATGTTCCTTACCCATTAGATGGAGGTGTGTGTATGTGTAGTTTGAATAAATCCCATAACAACAACTTAGTATATTGAGGATACTAGAGTTGTTATAAAATAAAGGAATAAAAAGAGTTTAGGGGGTTAGAGAAGTGAAATAAGTGAAAAGAACTTAAGTGAAGATTTTACCATTAAATTGAGTATCTCCCTTTGTTTGAACAAAAAGGTTTACTTGAAGTGCCTTGTTCCTAATGTAAGGCTTCTAGGAGGAAGAGAGGGATGTAGGTAGCATAATTTTGCAGAGTTTGGATGAGCCAAGGGGCTTGAGATGTGTGTGGAATGAGTTATAAGTGGTGTCCTTTTATAAGTAGGAGGAGGGGCTCTTTAGGAATGTTTGAAAATATTATTTTATTATATAATGATTTTCGGTTTTCTAAAGGTCCAAATCTCATTAAAGTCGAAGATAAGATGCAACCTATTCGAAATAAAATCATCCAATATGAATTGGACAGGTTTTGGATACTGTTTTAATTTTAATAATAATATTTATTTAAATAATTCTTTAATCTGGTAAACACTGCATCATTATTGTGTCATAAATAATTTTATTTATTTGATGTCTAAAAATATATATGTTTATGTCATTTTTTCCTATACTTTAAATTAATTAATATAAAGAGTCATTATCACTTTTACGTAGCTTTATGGGGTCCCAAAATCGACCCAAGGATGTCCACGGTCAAAAATGTATAAACCAATAGGATTAGAACACATGATAGGGTAATTTTATATTATTATAAGATTATTTTTACCTTCAATTACCCTATTTACCTTTAACAGCCGTAAATAAAAGTCAAAAGTTATTATTCAACAAAAATTATTTTCATCTTATTGAACCAAATTTTACTTACTGATAACAACCTTGTATATTAGATTTTAGAAGTTAAAGTCACATAAGAAATAAAATTTCATTTAAATGAAAAAGTCGGTTTTTAACTACCACTCAGTGTTTTCACTATTCATCAAAAATTGAATGTTTTCAGAAAAATAACAAAAACTCATCCAAAGCTATATTTTATATTCAGAATTCAAAAATGATTGCTATTTTACCAAACTAAAATCATAAAAGTTTCATTAATTAATTTAAAAATAATTCTCATTGTCAAAACAAAAAAAATACTTGTTTTTATGAAATAATAACTATCAAAATATTGACTCTTGTTTATGTCCAATTTCAAAGTCAAATTACTTCCAATGAACAAATTTGGATTAAATGGTAAAAATTTAATCTAATTATACTTTAAAACCAATTAAAAAGATAATCTATCCATATAAATAAATTATATTAAAAGGATGTTTTGAATTAAAATACAATATTTTTCACTATTCATTAAAAAATGAATTTTATCAGAAAAATACCAAAAATTTACCCAAAATAAATTTTGATGTCCCGATTCTAAAGAAAAATTTTATTTTGTCAAATAGAATATATAAAAGTTACAAAAAATATATTTAATAACAATTTTCCTTCAAAAGGCGGCAAATCAACCTTTTAAAGAATATTAGACTATTTGTGCTTAAAATTGGATTTATTCTTATTTTAAGCCTCTAAAACTTATTGGATAAATGTAAAAACTTTTAATAAACATGTATAATTATATTGTAGTTAGCTCTATTCATTCCTTCCATTACAACGACTAGGCGTTGACTACCATTTAAAATAATAATATTATATTAATAGTGTACAAAGTATGATTTCAATTAAACTCGTTATTGCATATCGGGTACACCATCCGACATAGCATCCCCTTTAAAGTATAATTAATTTTTAATTCAAAAATATTAATAATTATTTAAATATCATATTTCATTATTTACCTGGGATGTTACATCCTTCCCCCATTTTGGAAATTATGTTGTCACAATTTTATTCAACAATCAAATAAATGTGGGTATTTATCCCTCATTGAATTTTCAGATTCCCATGATGCCTCTTAAACAATATGGTTATCCACAAAATCATTACTTGATGAATTACCTTATTCCTAAACACTTTTCTCTTTGGTCAATAGTCCAGACTCATTATTCCTCATAAGAGAGATTCTCTTCCAACTGATCAACCTTTGGGCTCGAAATAGTATATGGGTCTGGCATATACATTATCAACATTAAACATGAAAAACATTGTATACCTGGGATAAACATGGAGGTAATTCCACTCTATAGGAAACTAATCCTTCTTTAACTAGGATTTCATATGGCCCAATGAACCTTGGACTCAACTTTCCTTTGTTACTAAAACAAATCACACTTTTCCATGGAGAAACATTGAGAAAGACATGATCACCAACCTTAAAATAAAGATCCTTCCTTCGATTATCAGAATAACGTTTCTACCTGCTCTGAGCTGTTCTCGTGTTCTTCTTAATCAACTGAACTTTTTCTGCAATCTATTCTACCAATTTTGTTCCCATCAATTTCCTTTCACCAGCTTCATCCCAAAAATCTAGAGTTCGACAATGCTTTACATATAATACCTCAAATGGTGCCATCTGTATACTGGAATGAAAACTGTTATTATAATAAAATTCAACCAAAGAAAGATGTTGGTTCCAACTTCCCTAGTAATCCATTGAATAATCAAGTAGCATATCCTCTATGGACTAAATTGTTCATTCTGAATACACATCTGATTGAGGATGAAATGTTGTACTAAAATTTAATTTAGTACTAAAGGACTTCTGAAGACCTTTCCAAAATTTATATGTAAACATGCGATCATGATCAGATACAATGGATATGGTAACTCCATGAATCCTGACTATCTCTTTAATATACAACCAGGAAAATTGATCTAGAGACAAAGTATCTTGAATAGAAAGGTAATGAGAAAATTTAGTTAATCGGTCAACAATAACCCATATTTCATTGTTACCTTAAGATGTATTTAGTAATCCCACAGCGAAGACCATGGTTATATTTTCCCTTTCCAACTCTGGAACCTCTAAAGACTGAAGCATCCCTTTCAGAAACTATCACTCTTCTTTAACCTGCTGACAAGTCAAACACTTCATAGTAAAGTCAGAAATATCCTTTTTCATTCCATCCCACCGGTAATACTCTTAACTATCTCTATACATCTTAGTAATACTAGGATTAATTGAAAACAATGATCTATGAGATTCACATAACAACTCATTTTTCAACTGTGAATCACAATGCACGCATAATCTCTTTCCCAATATCAAAATACAATCATTATCCATGTTAAATATGGAAACATACCCTTCTGAACCAACTCTACCATTTTCTACAACTCACTGTCATTCTTCTTCACTTGCTTAATTATATCTAATAGAGATGATTTATATAACACCTGAAACAAAATAGAGGAATTTCCAACACCATCAACTTCTATGCCGATGTTCATCAAATCATTAACCAAAGGATCTTATTCCAAATGAAAAATTGTTAATGTTGCATTACTTTTCCGAATCAAAGCAACAACCAATTTATTTTCCTTTCTTGGATGGTAATGATTTGTGAAATCATAATCCTTGATTAATTCCAACCATCTCCTCGGTCTCATGTTTAATTATTTCTGAGTAAATATATACATCATTCTTTTGTGGTTGGTATATATTTCACATTTTACTCCACTGAAATGATTCCTCCATGTTTTTAACGCAAAAACAATAGCAGCTAATTTCAAATCATGTGTAGGGTAATTTAACTAATGAGGTTTCAACTAATGTGAAGTATAATAAATTACCTGATCATTCTACATAAGAACACAAACAATTCCTTTCAAAGTATCATCACTGTAGATAAAAAACTCACCATTTCTGGAAGGCAGTGCCAAAACTGGATAATTCACCAATTTTATTTTCAATTCTTGAAAGCAATCATCACATTATTTTTTCCAAATGAACTTAAAACCTTTTTGAGTTAACTTAGTCAATGGGCTATATAACTATGAAAAAGTTTCATCAAACCTCCAGTAATGACCATCCAAACCAAGAAAACTATGGACCTTGGTTATATTTGAGGTTCTTGGCCATTCTTCAACAACTTTTTTTTAGCAGGATCAATAATTCTCCATTTTTTTTGAAACAATGTGACCATGGAATGAACTTTTTTGCAACCAAAAATCACACTTGATAAATTTCCCAAACAGTTTATTTTCTTATAAGGTTTGAATGACAACCCTTAAATGAATTTCATGCTCCTCTTTGATTTTAAAATAATCCAAAATATCATCAATAAATACAACTACAATTTATCACCTAAGTCAACTGATCCATCACTGCAACAAACTGTTCAATTCTGATTATGACCATCTCAGGATGCTGACTTGGAAGGTCATTTCCCTATGTATGCCTTACCCTCATAACATCCTTGATTCCTCTACAAAAAAACATTCTCATCACAAAAATCTCTTAGGAAATGAAACCTGGTAATTTCTAATTGCTATATCATTTCAATCATACCACAAACTAATTTATGGACATTAATTTAACAATATTCTAACTCTTAAAATTATTTAAACAAACCTCTGATACAAACTATAAGGACCCAACCTTAAAACATTACATAATATAGAATTAAATGGATAGCTCGCATAGAAAATATTTTCCGGTTTAGAGTTTTAGATAATGAGGGCATAACTATTACATTAGATCTAAAAAATTACAAAGTAGACACTTCTACTCAGCATCCATTTTTTCCATAAAATAAAAACTCGTGAAAAAAGATTCATGTCTAGTTCCATGTTTTAGACAGCATATGTTTTCTTTGATCACACCCTTGACCCTATTCATCATTAAGTCCTGTGAAAAAAATTTCAAAACTTTGGATGAGCATAAAACACTCATTAATTGTTATCAAATAAAGAGTGAAAAAATTATTCCATCGATACGTACCAAGCATAATCTCATACCTCATGAAATCATCATATTATTGAATAACCCATAGAAATCATAAATCATAAAGGCAACATGTGGTATAAATATCATACATACATAGTAGTTATCACAACTACATGGGGAGTTACGTTGGAAAACCCATCATAGTATATTCGCTAAATATCTTAGGTGAAAAATTAACATTTACCTTCGTCACATTACCCAATTCATTGGAGAGATATCTTGGGCTCACCCACCCTAGGTTTATCCCAGAACCACCTATATATATAAACAATTCCCATGAACCATAACATATTTATAACAAATAAAACTAAAATAAAGGATAGATAAGATTTCCAAATTTAAATCACAATATATCATTTAAATATATTTACATAACAAATCCATTATCAAAACCATTTTCAATACCAAAATATGTAAAATGGGTATATGGTATATTTTTTCCTTTTAAAACATTACGGCTTGTTATGGATGCCAAGATCAAATAATACTTGCGATATAGGAAGGATCGTTTTCACCATACACATTAAAAAGAAAAATTCTTCTTGTCGTTAAGTAAAACGCTTCATAGAGAAATGATTCATTTTGAATAAAAGTAAAATTTAAATGGGTTTATAAACCATATAATATAAGGTCATGTCTAAAACAAAATATGCCTCAATGAATGGAGATTGAGACGAAGTCCCCAAAAAAGATCAATTTTTAAATAAAATAGATCAATTATGTGTATTCACTATAAGTAAACATTAGTAATTTATAAATACATGATATTTCATAATCATAGCATTGAATAATCAAGAAGTAGAAGATTAACCCAAAGAATGAAAATTGGGTTAAGTTGTTCCCTTACCTTGTGTCCGATTTGACTCGATTCGTTCTAAATCTCCTGAAAAATAAAAAAAAGTTAATTTATACTTTCGTAAGAACCTTTTTCAAGATTCTTATTAATTTTATATAACTTATTACCCTGTTATAAACATTATGTAATCATTTATGTTAATAATGGATGATTTGTCGATATTTGGTACTTGACTCAAAAATGAACTTCTTATAATTAAAAGTTGTTCATGTGGTCAAAATTCCATTACCTATAGAATGATATTCATGATTTAGATATGATATATATGATATATATCATATATATATCTAGTATATATATTTATTTAAAATAGACATAACATTTGGAGTTAATAAATGAAATGCACCGTTCAGGGAGACGGTATGTCATACGTACGCATGAACGCTACTTCCATTTATATTTATTATTTTAATGGAATGAAAAAATAATGATACAAAAGTATATTATAATTATAGTGTAATATAATATATAATTTTAGTAACTCCATCCTTTATACATTCCACCTATGGAATGAATGAATCATATCACTTTGAGGGGGTGGTAATCCACACTTCCTCAAATGAAATTATCGCGTTTACCCATTATGTAAACCATAAAGGGTTGATATAAATGAAAAATAAAAAAGAATAGAATCAATATAAATAAAATATATATCACATATAAATACAATTCCTTCTTAATGGACACTTTAAGAGGTCGTAGAAGATAATCGAACAATCATCGTTTCATGATGCAGTAGTTCATCGTCCACAGAAACAGTATGTTCCTTACCCATTAGATAGAGGTGTGTGTAATTTTTGTTTGAATACATCCCATAACAACAACCTAGTATATTGAGTATACTAGTGTTGTTATAAATTAAAGGAATAAATGGAGTATAGGGGGTTGTAGAAGTTAAATAAGAGAAAATAACTTAAGAGAAGACGTTTCCTTTAAATTGGGTATCTCTCTTTGTGTTGAAGAAAAATGTTTACTTGAAGTGACTTATGCCTAAGTTAAGGCTTATAGGAGGAATATAGGGATGTAGGGAGATTAATTGGGCAGAGTTTTGATGAGCCATGGGTCTTGGGAAGTGTGTGGAATGAGTTATAAGTGGTGTCCTTATATAATTGGGAGGAGAGGCTCTTTAGGAATTTTTTAAAATATTATTTTAATATATATTGATTTTCAGTTTTATAAAGGTCCAAAACTCATTAAAGGAGAAGATAACATGAATAATATACGAAATAAAATCATCCAATATGAATTGGATAGGTTTTGGATATTGTTTTAATTTTAAATTCTTATTTATTTAAATCATTCACTAATGAGGTAAACACTGCATCATTAATATGTCATAAATAATTTTATTTATTTGATGTATAAAAATTATAAAAAATTACCATGATATAGGAAATATTTTTATCTTTAAAATTCATATTTATAGTTGAATATATAACTTATATAACCCCATGGAAAAATTGATTTACTAAAGGATATATGTTTATGTCATGTTTGTCTTTACATTAAATTAATTAATATAAAGGGTCATTATTACACTTATGTGTCTCCATGGGGTCTCAAAATCGACCCAAGGATGCCCATGGTTTGAAAATTTTCAACCAATAGGATTAAGACACATGTTAGGGTAATTCTATATTATTATAATTTTATTTTTCCCTTGAATTACCCTATTTACCTTAAACTGCGGTAAATTAAAGTCAAAAGATAATATTCACGAAAAATAATTTTCAACTTGTTGAAACACATTTTAATTATTAATAAGAACCATGTATGTCATATTTTCAAAATTCAATTCACAAAAGTTGTAAAATTCCATTTTAATGAAAAATATGGTTTGTTAACTATCACTTAGGGTTTTCACTATTAATCAAAAATTGAAGGTTTTTAGAAAAATACAAGAAATTAAGCCTAAGATATATTTGATATTCTGAATTCAAAACATATAATTTTAAATAATTAATTTAAAATTAATTCCTGTTGTCAAAACAAAAAGTGTGTTTTTCAGAAATAATAACTATCAAAAGATTGACATTTGTTTATGTCCAATTTCAAAGAGAAATTACATCCAATGACCAACATTGGATTAAATGGTAAAAATATAATCTAATTAGACTTTAAAACCAATTTAAAAGATAATACATCCATATAAATTGATTATATAAAAAGGATACATTGAATTAAAATACAATTTTTTCACTATTCCTTAAAAAATTAATTTTATCAGAAAATAAAAAACATTTACCCAAAGTAAATTTTGATGTCCCTATTCTAAAGAAGAATATTATTTTTTCAAATAGAACATATAAAATTGAAAAAAACTATATTTAAAAATGGTTCTCCATGAAAAGGAGGTATATCAACCTTTTAAAGAATATTAGACTCTTTGTGCTTAAAATTGGATTCATTCAAATTTTAAGCCTCTAACATTTATTGTATAATTGTAACAACATTTAACAAACATGAATAATTATATTGTAGTTAGTTCGGTTCATTCCATCCATTATAATGGCTAGGCATTAACTACAATTTAAAATAATAATATTATATTATTATTGTGCAACGTAAGATTTCAAAGAAACTCATTGTTGCGTATCGAGTACACCATCGAACGTAGCATGAGCTTTAAAGGAAAATTAATATTTAATTCAAAAATCTTAATAAGTATGAAAATATCATATTTCATTATTTTCGTAGGATGTTACAATATCTCAATCCCAATATATGGTCCCCAAGATGTTATCATGAGCATCAATTAGATACATGGGTGGTTATTTCATTCCAATAGTATTATGATTGTCTTGGGGTAACCTTGGAATAATATTCATATGATTAAAATTATGTCAAACTTATTCGAATATTTATGATACGATATTGTGCCAAATTTATATTCAAATGGATCATTTTTCATTATCCCTTTATAAATCACATCTTTTGAATTTACCATATTTATTCCATAACTCATTTTTATGAACTAAGCATGGTTGTTTATGATTTTCAATGGCTAATCTCATGTTCTCAAACCCATAATGTTAATTTATTGTTTAAATGAACATTGATGTATCCCTTGTTTACCATTACTGAGAATCTGGTCTCTCCATTTATTATTTCTTATTTTACACGTGATATATTGAAATTTTGTATATACGATGTTTCTAATAAGGTTTATAATTATAAAGAACTAAGAAGGAGAAACTTTATAAATTTTATGAACCAGTTAGTTCTGTATCAAATCTTCCAAAGACACTAAGCCACTATATTTATGGAATTTTTTATAATTTTATGTTTTGAATATTCATCTATTTAGATGTGATATTTATATAAGAATTTTTTTTGAATATTATGAATGAGTTGGAAAAAAGAATAATTTAGGTATAAAATCATAAATTTTTCTCATTAATGAAAACATGTTTCATTTTAAATTTTTTCTATTGTAATAAAATTGAATACTAAGTGGTGGCTCCAAACGTGTAATGTATGGGTTTATTTTTTAATTGTTATGCCCTGATTTTACTAAAATATAAACTTTATAATATCTCTGAATTGAAATAATGTTAATTCCTTTCTAAATATTTACTTTATCAGTCTTTTATATCAAGGTAATTCAATATTTAATTATTTTTATTATTTCATTATAATATATTTAATTTTCGGGATAAAGTTTTTATTTTTACAATTTTTTTATGATGATGAAATAAAAAAATTACTAATTTCACATGTTTTTATTATAATTGTTTTATATATTACATTATAGATAATATAGTGTAAAAATGTGTATAATAAAGAAATCTAATAATTGGAAAAATATTTATATCCATTTTGGGATTTTTTTCAGTTTAAGTTTTATATATAAATATTTTTTATATATACGTATATAATTCAATGTAAATATTTTAAAAGGTATTCATTGAAAATATAGGATGCTATAGTGATAGAGTAGAAATTAAATGTGAATGAAATAATGAATTATCAATATCTTCCATCGTTATAGTAGTACTTTAATTTATCCTTTATTTATGAAATCTGATTTCATTTCCCTTCAAATTGTCAATCATAGGATAAACATGATTTGATCTGCCTCTTAGTATAAATTACACTGAGATTTCTATTATTGTATCATTGTGTTTTCTATTAGTGATATCTATATTATCAATAAGTGTTTCACATCTTGTAATCTTTTTAATTTAATTCTATATTAATAGTATACCCTTATAAAAATATTGAATGAAAATTTTATTAGTTAGTTGAAGGTGAAGGAATGAGGATTACAACTTGTGGAATATTTTCTAATATTATAAAGTGTTTTAAATATAAATTGACTTATTATAAAATTAATCACCATAGAAGATGTTTTAATAGTGGTTAAAAATATTTACCAAAAAAATATTAATGAAAAATAACCCAAAATATGATGGAATAAAAAGAATTATAAGGTTTGGGGTTTTTAGTTTTCAAAAAATAAAGAAAATACTCAAAAAATAATATCATCCTCAATTAATTGTTATGGATTCATTAAAATGATAATCATATGATATTATATTAAATGAAAAAAGGAACCCCTCCCACAAAACCCATAATATTAAGAAATAATTTTTAACAATCCAGGTTTTTATTCAAAATCATTGTCCAATGTGGGGAATTGAATTGTAATTGTTCTTTTAAGAGAAAAATAGAATTGGAATATCAATAAAAGTTTTTTTCTTTTGGATTAGTCATTTTAGTGTTCTAAATAATTATTGGAGGAATATTTTTTTTCATATATTGTATTAATGAATTAGGGACTATTCTATCAATTTAAACATTATTGTTTATTATCTCAACATAATATTCACTCTTTTGCCTGAAAATATACACATTAACATTAAATGAAATTATAAAAGAGAGATATTATAAAAAAAAATTATAATCGTTTTTTAAAATACTAATAAATAAAAAAAAGTATATTTAATCTTAATATTAGTAAAAAATAATATTTAATTGTTAATTATAGTAATATTTTATATAAATAATTTTAATGAAATAATTTTTCCCGAAAGAAAAATATATATTAAATATATAAATAAAAATAGTTTTAAATTATGAAAAATAATAATAAATTAAAGTTATAATATCTCAATAAAATGTAAATATACATTAGGAAAATGATTATTTTAATTTCAATAGTCTTAAAGGATAGTATCTAGTAACTATGAGTACCAATAAAAAATGTTTTAAAAATATTAATTACAAAATTAAAATGTTTCAATTACTGAAAATAGATTAATTTTTAAACTAATAAAAAATTTACATTCATAATTTCTACAAAAAATTGGTTCAGTGAAGAATTATAATTTTTCACTGTCCAAGAAAAATTATTTTATAATAATGGATATGAAACCTCATGTTTTAACGACATAGTTTTATTAAGAATGTTTTTTGAAAATTCTAAATATCATAAAAAACCACTTAAGTTTGAAATCTTATTTACAATTATTAACTTTTCATACTATCATATTAAATTCACATTTCATATTATTTATTATATTTTTCATACAATATTAAATTTTAATTAATTTTTTCATTTTTATAGTTTCTCTAGTTTTTTATTTTGTATGGTTGATTTTTTCATTAATTTTCATCCAAATATAATATTTTTCTATATTTAATATTTTAAATTTTATAATACTTTTAAGTTGTCTATGTTTTTGTTTTATTAAATTTTTAATACAATAATAATTTAAAAATGTTTTTATTCAACTTGAGTACTAAAAATATTTGGTTTGTTGCAATGAAAGGTTACGGAATTATGACCAAATTTTTTTAGCTATATATTATTATAGTATTAAAATTAGTATTCGAAATGTGGGGAGAGATACACCTATTGATTAGTGGGAATTATATAATAAAAAATAAACATTTCATGGTTAATGTGTGGTTTTTTAAAAAACAAACAATTAATGATACGATATAGAAGGTTCTTTTTTAGAAAAATAAGGATATGAATCATGATAAATTATATGGATATGAATTCATTAATTTATTTTATTAATATTTTAATGACCTTAAAAATACATGATTCAAATTATATTGAAATGTTTATTTCACGAATGGCTACTTCAATAATCAATTATTGAAAATTTATCTATCATTATAATGCTTTTATAGTATATATTATGATAGTAACTCACTAATTCACCTTTTAATAGTTAAATATGTGTGAATAAATGGACCATATGATGTTTAGAGATGAAAAAGTTATATAACATTACTTCGTTATCCTACAACCTAATGATGAATCAAATCCAAAATATGCTCATTGAACATATAATATTTCAAAATAACTTGTTCATTACAATCTATAAATTCAATGATTATTAAAAACCATTTTTTGTAATTATCCACATACGTAAAAGTTAATAGTTTCCTGCATTTTTAATTTATTTATCTATTACAATGACAAAGAATAAATTTAAGGAGATTTTGAAAATAATGTGATAGAGGGGTTTATAAATTAAAATTATATAAGTGAAAAGACAGAATTATGTGCATTATGGTTTTCTATCAAGTAAAACATGGTAGATGGTGTATGTTATATTCCATTAGTAATTTCAATTTGGTACCTAGTGGTCATATATCAGTTATCCTGTAGATTCCTAAAATATTATTGAAAACTAAATTGAAGATAAATGGTAATTTTATATTAAATAGTTAACTGAAAAAATTATTTAGGTTTTTTACATAATTTTAAATTTGGAAGTAAATGAAAATATATTTGATTTATTTTATTTTAATTCAAAGTCATACTGGAAAAAGATCAAAAATTAGATGTCTTTTAATGCTAACAAAAGGGAAATATGTGATTTATGAAGATATAGTTGATATTTTTTATAAAATGATTTGAGCTATATTTTATGTTGCGGTGCTTCCCTTGTTCAGTATTTTCAGTGTGGGTGTGTGAGGAATCAATTTATATTGTTGGTTGTTTTCATGGTTTTGAAGTGTGAGAGTCTATTCCGATATTATTTTATTTTTACACGTAACAATTATTTTTACTTAAAATTTATAAAAAAACGTTTCTTTAGAATTGGTAAAATGATACATTCCATTTTATATTTTTCTTTCAAATTCCATCACCACAATTTGTTATGATTCTATACATATATTTAAAGAGTTGATCATGAGGTATATTTATTGAAATCCTCCAAATTTTCCACCCGTTTTATATTTCTTATATGATAGTGAATTAAATTTATTTATTTTCATATCATATAATTTTATAATCATTAATTTGGCTTCATTATTCTTTCCCCTTTTTCTAATATACTAGTTTTGTCATAGTTTTTGGTAGTAAACACCTCCCATCGTCTATAATTTACACAATTTATTTATTGTAAGTATCATAGGATAAAGATATATTGACATTATATAAACTGTTACTCAATAAAAATTTTACTAAAATAAAATAAATTTATTGATAATTATTACTCAGGCAGGTTAGTAAATATAATTTCAAACATACCCTGACTAAAATTTCCATTCCCATGTAATGGGCACAAAGGTGAAAATATTTATTAGTTGTACCCTTTCCCCAAATGAATTACCATTTTATTATTTTTTATACCAAGAGTACGTTGCCACTATTTCAAATTTCTGGTTATTCCGGATGAAATAAGTGTCCTTTATACTACAAATCAAATAAGTTGTGGGAACTAAAATAGTTTGAAGAATTATTTTATTTTAGAACTATTTTAATAAGAATTATGATTGATTACTTAAATATTTTTAATACATACATTAATAATTATTTTACATGGTTTTAATATAGATATATATGGGTTTTATGATGAAATCATACATGATATAATGTAATAATACTCTTTAATTTTCTCTATGGTATTAATGTAGATGGATTATTCATGATCCATATATGCTAAAAGAAGAAAAATATATTAATCTCAAGGGCATAAATATAGGATCTTTTGATGACTATTGTAGCTTTTGTTATCTAAATTTAGTAGGATTTCATTGGCCATTTTTTTCATTGAGAATATTATGTTTATGTCATTTATATTTTAGTTATATTTTAATTATGGTTATATGCATTATATTTTGGTTCTTTTTTTCATAAAAACATATATTTTTTTTTTTTGCACTATTTTCTAGTTATTGTAGAGTCCTTTAGTCATATATCTTACTTTTGAAGGTGGATAATATTATATTTCCATGAAGTCAAATTTATGAATTGGAATTGCCAATTATTTTGGGCTCATAGGTTATATTAATGACACAATAAAATTCAATATAGATATAACCGCTTCAAAAATTACCCAAAATCAACCCTCTATATTTATACAGGCCCATAGTAATAGAGAAATGTTTTTAGGTCCTATGGTTATTTTGGTTACATCATTGGAAGATCAATTTTAGTTCATTAGAAACTTTTATTTGATCTCATTAGGGTCTATTGGTATTAATATTATCTACTAGAAAATATTACCAAGACCTAGGATAGAAGACATAAATCTATACGTACAAAATAAATATGGTCAAGGATTCAGTTTCTGAGGGATGTTAGTGATTTATTTTGACTACTGGTTTACACCAATTGTATCCCGACTCATACAACATTGATAGGGTTGAATAAATTAATACTTATAGGAAAACAAGACATATTCTATACTTATATGTTTTGTGTTCATTTAATTAGTGGAATCAATTAGAGATTTATATTAATAGAAACACTAATAAAAAATAAATTGAGTTTCATAATTTAATTATTATCTACTATTAGTATAGAATAAATCTTAACTAAATTAATTTTATATTGAAAACACATTAATCAATATTTTATGGACATTCCATTCCTATGTTTAAAGAAATACTTTTCTAGTGGTTTTAATTATTAATTATTGTGTATAATAATATGATAGCATCAGAATAATTTAAATGGGTAAGGGTTTTATCCTCAATATTATTGTGTTTTACTCATTTCAATATGTTGTTATGCTTATATGGACTATATAACAAGATTCTATACTTCAATTTATTTTATTCTACCATAAAAACCACATATAGTTATGTAATAATTTGTTGATATCAATCATCTACCAGCTAGGCCTACTTTTGTTCTATAGGTCCTAGAGGTTCTTTCTCATCAAATGTTGTATACAATAGAAGGTTCACATTAATGTTGATCTACCACAATCGATATCATGTGACAATTTTGGTTTTATCGCAGTCAACTACTTGAGGTGATGTATCCTTATCAGGAGTTGAATATTGTGTCAAAATGATATATTTAAGATATTGTGATAATAATTTTTATTATGATCGTCCTAGATTCAATAAAGTTTAAATGGATCCCTGAATTGTAATATTTTATACCCCTCACTTAATAACCTCTATATCTCATTAAAACGATTTATTTTACAGTTTTTATTACTTCCCTAATACTTCAAGAAACAAAAACATAGTGGTCACAAAAAAATTAAAAATTCAACCAATAAAATAATGGATACATTTTTTCATGATTTGAATTAGACTATATCATGTAATCCACTAATTAGTATTGATATAAATGAATCTGAATTATCATTGAACATTTTTTACATAACGTTTTCATGGATTTCATGAATAACTATCATTAATAATC
This sequence comes from Viscum album, assembly GCA_963277665.1. Classification (NCBI taxonomy): domain Eukaryota; kingdom Viridiplantae; phylum Streptophyta; class Magnoliopsida; order Santalales; family Viscaceae; genus Viscum; species Viscum album. The sequence continues at coordinate 618,295,203 of OY728167.1, read as the reverse complement.
AAATAAATAATCTCCAATGTTACATGACGAAAAATTTGAAATCTCTAAAAGATGCTCGACGTAGGAATTAATGAATTCAACATCCACATTTCTTCTTCAAATAGTAAAAGTTTCATCAAATAGTGAATGAAACATTTCATTAAAATCCAATGATTTCTTAAAATTTGTTCTTATTTATCCTGAGGAATGAAGAAAAATAATTCTTTTAATTAATAAGTACATCTACAGAACACTATTGAATATTCTATTGTTTTCCTAATCCTCTTTCTGAGGAACATGGAACATCATATTCCATATATTTTTACTACAAGAATTATATGAATTCATATTATTTGGCCATCATGTGTGTATTATTATTCATTTTCTACAATTTAACACATCAAATTTATGAATCATTTCTCTATATTTGTTGGTCGGAGTAGATTACTCAATATGGGGGTGACCTGAGTATATAAACAAATTTCAGTTTAAAAAGTATAATTTGAAGATCACCCAATATTTAAAATTAAATTGCCTAGTTATCCAATAGTGAATTTAAAGATCTTGATTGTTTGATTAATTTCTCAAAATGTTTATGAGTACTTAGTTGTATCAATTTGATAATTAATTCAGCTTTTAAAACAAACTTAATAAGTCAATACTGTTATAAACAGATGATAAGACCAACTATCATAGTTAAATTTATTTTTATGAAATATGTGATAAAACATAGTAAAACTAAAAGATAAAAACACAGTGGAATTTAAAAAAAGAGGTTCTATCTCAAGAACAGACATAATCCTCTACACATGGGGATCACCTGCCACAAAGGAGTTTAAATTAATAAATAGTTTTATCCGTACCCTATATCCAGTTTCACAAAAGCACACAAGGATATCCAGGTCACCCATCACCTCTGCCTTAGTTCTTCTTAAAAAAACAACAAAGAGGCCATGAATGACCTCTACTACTGTTCTATATGGGATAAAAATTGATAAATAGAGTGTGAGATTTAGGATTTCATGTCTCCTCTAGTTATGTACAGGAGTCAGTATCTTTGTAATAGACAGATACACACAATAATTTGATATGTAACTAAATGAACACAACAGAGTTAAAGATGTGTAGTTAGGTTTAGAAGTCATTGTGTGTTATGTGGTGCAGCTTTGGACTCTTTAGAGGTAGATGAGATGATGTCTAAGCCCTCTTCTAGTAGTTGAAACAAAAACAGAGTGTCGTATTCTGGATTCTAGGTACAAGTATGGTTTTGTAGGTTTATTATTCTCCTTCATTACTATTCTAATGTAGTTTATCAATTAAATTTGAATATTGATTTATATTTACTCAGGTTTTTTTATATTTTTCTTTATTTCAATGTGATTTCATGAGAGTTTCATTTTTTCTTCAATATATCTCTCTCACAGACATGCACTACCAACACCACCACTTTTCTATCTATATTCTTTCTTTAAATGTGATTATTATTTTTTAGGACTAATAAAGTGCATGTACATTACATGTGCATAGGTTCATCGTACCTCATACTATCTGCTAAAAGTCTAAGAAAATACAATTAAATAGGCCAGTATCATTAGATGACACAAATATGACCGTTAGAAAGAATATTAACAAATGCACATTAAAACAGCCTATTGGTGACTTGCCTATCGGTTTCTCCTTATGTATATGTCTCCTTAGGTTAGTGTCTCAACCCATAGGTATTTCATTATGTCGGTCTTTCCATACTTCAGTTACTCAATACATTGGTGACTTGTTTCAATAGTGATTCCCTCATTCTGTTGGTGAGACAGTTGATCAATTAGTGACTCATTTCAAATGATGATGAGTCCTTACATCAGTAGCACAATTAAATGATAGGTCAATTGGACTGAAGGTTGGTTGTCTATGATAGAGATTCATATGCAATGGTGAGTCATATGAATTTTTGATTCATGTGTAACGGCGTGTCCGTAAATTTTGACAGTGTCACATACAGAGAATATATGCCTGTTTGAACTGTCTGTCAGTGAGTCATATGTCTCTTAGTGAATCTTCTGTCTGTTGGTGTTAGGGACTCATACATAGGTAATTTAATATATTCTATCTCTCTTATATTTTATTATTGTCATAGAGATTCAATACCCATAATTACACATAGATAATTAGATATAAGCATGTTTAGACTTAAATACACATAAATTGTTATATGGTTGAAATGATCTAATTATTCAAGAAAATGCTTTGACATAATTTATGATCTATCATGAGGTAATATATATGTTAATATATGACATGATTTGTGATAATTAAAACCATTATATTCAGAGATAGTGTCCAACAGAATCTATGGGCCAACAATCTCCCCCATTTGGCTGGTCACAAATCGTGGAATTATTAATTACCATTAGAGAAAGATTCATGTAAACAATCTGATTACGTGTATGAGAGATAATAATTTATAAACACATAATAATACTCAGTAAAGTTATTCCCCCTTTAATAATCGTTAATGTTCTACCCCTTTTTGGATTATAAAAATGCGGAAGTGAAAAATAACACTAAAAACAAAAAAGTAGAAACAATGAAACAACATTGATATGAAAAGTACACAGATGTTGAAAAACTACAAGGACTCAGCCCTATCAAAAAAGGATCCCTCCATTCTATATGGTAGGGTCCACGGGTTCCTTCCCCTAATTAGAAGGATCAATGGATGGTTCAGTAGAACGAGAAGGAAAGGAAGTAGGAGGGTCTGGTTGTATATTTAGAGGAGGTAGAGGAACTCCTCCAGGAACAATAGAAGCTAGGGAAGGTTTGTGTTGAGAAATAATATGAGGTTGAACATGCTCTGTAATTATGGGTCTGATCTGAGATAAGGCCTGATAACTGAAATCTTAGCTCGAGCAGGCACTGATCCAGCAGGGACAAGTGGTGCATAAGGAGGCACCACACTGGATTCACTTTGAAAATGGAGGTATGGTTTTAATTTCTTGATGAAATCATCAATAATTACACCACCATATTTTATTGCCTTATCAAAATCATATTTTTTTCAATGAACTTGTTCAACAAGGGAGTGAAATCTCTCATCTTCTAAATCTGATCCTTAGAAACCATTTTCACAACACGAAGAGTAAAATTAGTGGCCAAATACTTAAATATACTATTCATATAATTCTTTGGGATGATATTGGAGAAAAACTCATTATCCTTTTTGGTCAGATCTTCTGGAGTGTGTGAATCACTACTTGTATAATAATTTACCTAGTAAGGAACCTTATATGACGTGTCATTAAACTTGGACATACTAGAAATAAAAGCTAGTAGTTGTTCCTTCAAAACTGAACTGAAAGTACCAAGATCTAACGATTGTGAAAGATGTAGAAGTGGAGCAGAGGTTGAAGTATGACTAGAAGAGGAAATTCCCATAACTTATTTTCTTAACTTGGAAAAATAAAGGGCTATAAAATAATAAATAATATTCTAGAGAACTTTCATGACACATTCCACTATATTCATATACTAAGTGGTTAAAGTATTAATGACATTGGTTAACTTCATCATCTCATTCATGAGCTTGGTGTTTCTTGTCACAATTGTTTCTGTAGTTGTAATAAAATTTGGCTGCATTTATTTTATCACCATCTTGGAAAATGAAGCAGCATCAGCTTGAGATACAATGGGTGAGGTAGGAGTATAACTAGAAGCACCAGTTTTCCATACAACATTAACCATAGATCAGATAGCTTTCAAATTTTCATTCAGCTCAGTGTTCTCTCTCTTTGGGTCTTCAATTTTGTATCTCAATTGGGATTGTACAGTGTGTCTTTGGGATAAAAATATGTTTTGTTTGAATTGTTCAAAATTATCCTTAGTGACATGGTCAATGGAAGTTGTCTCAGTCACTGGTCCCCTTACAGTAAGTGCGAAAACTTCATCATTATAAACATCATAATCTAATCTCACAGCCACATACCAAGGATTCCTCACCCATTCATCCATAATATCAGAATCTAGAAGAGTAATAGTATCAAGACTATAACGTCCAAATTTATTCTCTTCATCAGCATGAGTTACACTTTCTTGAGGCTCCCCCTTAGTGTCAACTTTATTAGAATATTTCTCCCATTACTTAATGTTTCATTCCTATGTTGCTTCTCCTGACGTAGAGTAATTTTTCTAGTATATACATCTTGAGCAACAGGGTTGGATGGAGAAAAATTATTATCTTTAATAAATCCCACATCATATACACCAGCATTATCTTCAACAGTCTTCATACTAACAGCATCTGGATTCTCATCAGTATAACCAGATTCATTGACACTATAACTTTGACATCATTCTTCATTATCACTGTCTTCAACTTTTTTATTTCCATTTTCATCATCAACTTTCTCATATTATTTTTATTTTCCTTATCTTGAACAACTTTCACCACTACTAGCTTCCTTTTATTAATATTCTTCTTCACTAGACTCACTAACATATTTTACACTTCCTTTATCTTCTGTTTCATCACATCGAGTGGATTTGCCAATAGGTTCATGATAAGGTAAGTCCAAAGGTGGAATTTCATGTCCAATAGAGACTCATTTTTTTGGCCTAGTTGTGTCCGGGTCGCTTCTATCATCAACTTGTGATCCCACATCTCTGACAGGAGTAGCAGACTCCACCTCCTAATCTGAAGAACAAATTACTTGGTCATCTAGACACAGGACATGATCCACTAGATCCCTTCTCCTAACTGGATAATATATAGTATTTAATTTCTTATATAGTCTATCTACATCACCAACCCATTCCTTCATCCATGGGTTCCAGTTAATTTTAATTCTCTTACATATGTTAGAACACAAACAGATTCCGCTACATTTACTAACTACTACATCATCATCGTTACTTACACAACCTATCTCCTTTGGAATTTCTGAACTCATTCTGGAACAGAAAAGATAAATATACTTACAATTGGGTTTTTTCATCACATTTATTTTCACTATCGGATATATGAACAGGTTCTATTTCCCTCGTTTTCATAGAAAATGCACCATGTATACATCTTGATACTTGAGAGAAGAAAAGTCCCCTTTCTTTGGAAAAATATGGTGCTAAATAAACTGATATAAAATTATGAAATAATCATTCAATTCTGATGCAGTGGGTATCCTATGTTCTTAAATTCTAGTTACCTATTTAAAATCCGTCTCATTAAAAAATAATTCACTTCCAGGAGGAGTTGTACCTTACTAATAATCAATCATTACCTTATGAGGTAGCTTAAGACACTCATCCCAATTTCTTGAAGAGAAAGACATTATATTCCCTTTTAAAATCAACTTATCCTAATCAACATCACATCCTTAAAATAGAAGTTCCATATTCATGTGAAATTCATGTCCCAGCATCATGTAGAAAACTCTATCATTATTTTCTAAGTAGTCAAGAAGTCCTTGATCTTGCAACACCTTCAACAAAAAATACTTTCTCTCTAAGAGCCATTCCACCAGTACTTCTCTCTCTGATGTTACAAAAATAGTTTCCCAAAACAAGATTCATATCACATAATGGTTTTCTTGATTCACCTTTCTATTTCATAGAAGAACGACTATCACCTTCTTCAAGAGATATCTTTACAAGATCCATTCTAATCAGTACAGTCTATATGTCAGAAGGTTAAAGGTCGTGGGTAAAGAGAGAGTGGTGGTTGAGAGAGAGTGTATCAGAAATAGAGTATAGTGGATTGATTAAAATTTATATCGTTTATGGCTTTTTAAATTACACAATTGCTAAATCATGAACCAGATTCAACAAAATTAATGAAACAAAGTCCTTTTGATAAAAACATAAAAAATATAAAAACACAGAGTCATCAGTTTTGGCATGACAATAGTGTTGGGATGACAACTATTTCGGCATGATAATGGTTTCTGCATGACAACAGTGTCAGGATGACAATGGTGTTGGAATGACAACGGTGTTAGAAAGAAAATGGTGTTGGCATGACAACAGTGTCAGCATGGCAATGTTTTCTTCATGACAACAATGTCAACAGTGTATTCATAACAACAATGACATAATGACAGCTGTGTCGGCATGACAACGGTGTGGGCATGACAATAGTGTTGGCCTGACAATGGTACCGACATTAAAATGTTGTCGTCGTGACAGTGGTGTTGGCATGACAACAGTGTTGGCATGACAATGGTGTCCCATGTCAATGGTGTCCACATGACAATGGTTTCGGTGTGACAACGGTGTCAGTGTGAAAACATCACGGAAGAAGATCAATGGAAGGCCAACATAGGTTCTTACATATTGTTCATTCCTAACTCGTGTCTGATGTAATTCATTCTTTCAGAGTTCAATGACATAGTAAATATATCAGTAAGAAGATATTCAGGGGAAGAAAATTTGAAAGTGATATCACCCTTTTGATAACTATCTCTAAAAAAGTGATGTCTTACATAAATTTGTTTTGTTCTAGAGTGAGAAACGAGGTTCTTAGAAATGTTAATAGCACTTATATTGTTACAGTTTATAGGCACATGTCTAAATTAATATCCATTGTCTTGTAGAGTGCGGCTCATCTACAAAATCTGAGTACAATAGTTGCTAGATGCTATGTATTCAGCTTCAGCAGAAGATAATACAACAGAGCTTTGTTTCTTACTACACCATGAAACCAAAGGCTTTCCAAAAAAGGTTTCATGTTCCATAGGTTCTTTTTTTTTGTCTAAGTTTCATCCACCGAAGTCATCATCAGAATAAATCACTATATCAAATATTTTTCCTTTTGGGTAAAACAAACCTAAATTTATAGTTTGATCGATGTATTTTAAAATTATTTTAATGAATTTAAATTGTCATTATTTGGAATTTTCTTGAAAACAGACACACATTCACACACTAAACATTATATCTGGCCTATTAGCGTTCATGTAGAGAGAACATCCAATCATTCATCAGTATGTGGTTTGATCAACAGATTTACCATCTTCATCAAGATCCAACTTACATGTAGTATTCATTGGAGTGTCACTACTATTAATGTTATTGAAGCCAAATATTTTTAAAAGATATTTTGCATATTTACTTTGTTATAAAATGATACCTTATTTATTTTAAAAAATCATAAATCCAAGAATGAATTTGAGCTCACCCATTAATATCATTTCAAATTCATTTTGCATCATTTTTTAAAACTCAATACATAAATAATTTCATGAAGATCCAAAAATAATATAATCAAAAAAGATTTGAACATCTAAAAAATATTTAGAAATATGTTTTATAAAAAGAGGAGGATCATCAATTCCTTTTGTAAAACCTTTCAAAATAAAAAAACTACTTAGTGTATCATTCTATCATCTGGGAGATTGTTTTAAACCATACAAATATTTAGTTAATTTGAAAACATTATTTTGAAAATGAGGGTTTTTAAAACTAGGGTGTTGTTCAACCAAACATACACAACTATATACCCTTTTAGGAATGAACTTTTAATATCCATTTGATAATGTTTGAAATTAATATGGGTAGCATAAGAAATAAGTATTTAGGTGGATTCAAGTATGGAGACATTTGAAAAAGTTTCTTCATAGTCAATGGCTTCTTATTGAGTATAACCTTATGCAACCAATCAAGATTTGTTTTTAACAATATTACCATATTCTTCTTCTTTATTCCTAAACAATCACCTAGGGCCTATGGTCAAGGTGTCTTTGGATCTATCCCCAATTTATGAAACATTATTTCTTTCAAATTTGTTATGTTCCTATTTTATATCCATCACCCAAAATTCATCTTTAATTGCATCATTTAATTTTTTATGTTCATGCTCTGACTAGAAAGCTTGATGTTCAACCTGATTTATAATATAGGCTCTAGTTTGTGTCTATTTATCTAATTATCCAAAAATAACATCTAATGGATAGATCTTGAGAGTTCTAGTTGGTCTTGAAATAGAGGGGTTAGTGACATCTGGTTTATATACAGGTTCGGGTTCATCATATTCTGATTTCGAAGAATTTGTAGAACTGTTTGATTTAATAGATTACTTGATAGGTGGAAGAGATGATTTTGCATTTATTTCCAGGTTTGAAATATCATATTCAAGGTTTTCTAGGGAGGTATTAGGTTAATGTAGATCTTTTTTTAAAAAAATGGATATGTACATATTCTTCCACATTTGGTTCCTTTATTAAAGACGCTATAGGCTTTACTTGAGGTAGAGTAACCTAGGAATATTCCTTCATCACACATGGATTTGAATTTGTCAAGATTTTACTTTGTATTAAGGATATATACATTGCAACCAAAAACTTTGAAATAACTAACTTTAGGTTTTTTATTGTTCTACAACTCATAAGGAGTCTTCTTGAGGATAGGTCTAATTAAGACTCAATTAATTATGTAGTAAGCTGTATTTATAGCCTCAGCCCAAAAGTAAATAAGTAAATCATATTGAATAAGAATTGTTCAAGCTATCTCTGGAATGTTTCTATTTCTTCCTTCCATAACTCCATTTTGTTGAGGTGTCCTAGGGGAAGAGAAATTATGATAATAGCCATTATTTGAGAAAAAATATTCATTGTCTAAATTTTCAATCTCATGGTCATGATCACTTCATAAAGAGTTTATTCTAAGTCCACTTAAAATATATACTATTTTAGCATACTTCGTGAAGTAAGTACATGATTCACTTTTGTGAGCTAAGAAATAATTCCATGTATACCTAGAATAGTCATCTACAAGAACATATACATATTACTTCCCTTTTAAACTAGTAACACAATAGGTTCCAAACAAATCCTTGTTAACCAACACTAATGGTTGAAAAGTTGAATCTTCTTTATTTAATTTGAATGATATCTTGTGTTGTTTACCATTTTGAAAAATATTACAGACTATCTCATTTGGAATCTCATTTTTGGGTAGATCCATGACTAGTCCTTTTCTGGTATGCATTCTAAGGGAGCATACCTTACTCTATGAAAATCACATATGCCAAAGACAAGACTCTTTATAAAAGGAACCACAATAAGAAACATTTTGAGAAATTAAAGAATCTACGTTAACAGAATATACATTTTCATTTATAAAAGAAGAAAATACTAATACATTATTAGGGATGAAAATATTGAAAGAATCGTTTTAAAATTAAACATGAAATCCATCATCGAATAATTGTGTAATACTAAGTAGAATATATTTCAATCAATTAATAAAAATTACTTTAGAAATTAAAACTGAGTTAGAGTTACCAATCTGGCCTAACCGAATTATTTTTATACTAGAATAGAATCCAAAGTTTACATATCCACCATCAATATTTATTAGATTCTTGAAACATGAATAATATCTTGTCATGTGTCTAGAATATCCACTTCCATGCACCATAAGTTCTTACAGGATATCTTCAAAAAACATTCATATAGAATAATAAAACAAAAATAGATTTTGGTACCCAGACTTGTTTTGGTCTAGATATATTAGTAATTAATTTTTTAGGAACCTACATTTTCTTTATGGGATTCCTACAATATTTATATAAAATATTTGAAAAATGGACTACATTTAGTCCAGAAAAACTGAAGGTAGTAATGGGTGTTTCAGAATTGGAACTAGAAGTAGTGTTTTGATTTTTTGGTAGAAGGGTAGATTTTCCAAAATTAGATACAAAATGGGTTTCAGATAAATTTCTCTATCTATGATGATATCCCATACAAGAAGTGTACATAGGAGTATCTTTTTACCAATAATTTGAGTAACGGTATCTTTTCCATTGGTATTCTTCTCTAGATCATTATTCCTTTTTTCATTAGACATTTTTATTAACTGTTTTCCTTGAGCAGTTGAGCATTATTTTCCTATTCACTAGTATGTTCAGACTTAATAGTTACAGTAAGAGAATATAGTTTCATTGAAGATTTATATTTATCTATAAGTTTATTTCATGTCTCTTCTATGACGTTATAATATTCAAATATTAAATCACTTGCCATATTTTTAAAATCACTTTCATTTTCAGAATATTAAGAATTATGTGCCAGTGAATCTAAGGATACCTCAGATGAGTTTGTCATAAAACACATAATTTCCATTAGATCTTTCTCATCATGAGATGATACAGATTCACTATAACTATCATCAGAGGAACACCAGGTGGCCTTCTTAGATTTCGTATACTTTTTTTCATTGTTTTCATACATCTTTGTTATCTTAATTTTGGACATTCATCTTTGACATTCCCTCCCTTCTTGATTTCACAAAATAAAATCACCTTTGATTTTTCATTTATTTTCTAGAACTTTTTTTTTCAGTTTCCCTTATTATCATATCTTCCTTTATAATTGGGCTTCTTGAAGAACTTATTCTTCTAATATAATTTCTTGAATCTTCTGGCCAGCAGACCCATCTCTTCATTACTATATGATTTTGATTCATCATTAATGGAGATTTCAACAGAGGGTAAAACCTTCACTTTTTCCTTATTCATGGAGGTAGAAGTTTTGAAGGCTATATATTTTCTCATAGGTTCATCTTCTTCTTCTTTGTTGACTTTCAACTCTTCCTCATACATCATCAGTTTTCCAATGAGTACATTCACTAGAAGTAGTAGTGAAGAAAATGTATTTTATGGTGGTTATTTTTTATTTTTAATGTCGGAATTTGGCCAGCGTTATTATACAAGACGTTATAAAGATAGTTTTTTACATCGGTTATTTTACAACTGATGTAAAAAACACAAATCCGAAGAATTTTCCACGCTGGTTAATAAAAACCCGACGTGGAAAACACTTCGGAGTCATGGTTTATTATGTCGGTCATTTAATAACCGACATGGAATATATTATTTAACGTCAGTTATATAAAAAACGACGTCATAAAGCACTCCTCTGAAGCATTTATCATGTTGGTTATTTTTATAACCGACGTGATAAACCTTTCTGCCTAGCGGTTTACAATGTCAGTTATATATTAACCGATTTAAAAAACTATCCATTTCAACTTATTACGTTGGTTATGAAATAACCGACCTAAAAACCATTTACCATGCAGTTATTAGGTCGGTTTCTAAATAACCGACGTTAAAACTAATTCCAAAGCATTTATTTGGTCGGTAATAAAATAACAGACGTTAAAAACAATTTTTTAAATAAAATCGAACCACTGCAATGCCCATCCAAGTTACAAAAAACAGACCAAAATAGACCCGAACACCCCCCACCACACTGGACATCCCCCACCACAACCCTGGACACCCCCCACACCCCTAGAAACCCCCCACACCCATGCACTACCCCCACCACCTGGATAGCCCCCCACACCCCTGGAAAACCCCCCACCCTCCTAGACACCCCCACACCCCTGGACTACCCCACCACCCCCTGGACAGCACTCCCACACCCCTAGAAATCCCACCCACACCCCTGAAACATACCAAAATGTTACCAAAAATAGACCATACCCCCACCCCAACCCCACTAGACAGCCCCCACCACACCCCTGGACACCCCCACACCCCTAGACTGCCCCACCACCCCTGGAAAGCCCCCCACACCCCTGGAAAACCCCCACCCTTCTGTATACCCCCACCCCTAGACATAAATCCCACATCCCTGGACTGCCTTCCCACACCCCTAAAATAGAACAAAAAGTTACCAAAAACAGACCAAAATAGATCAGAACCCCCCCTGGATAGCCCCCACCACACCCCTGGACACCCCCACACACCTATACTACCCCCACCACCCCCAGGACATCCCCCACGCCCCTGGACAACCCCCCCCCCCCCCCCTCTTGTGTACCCCCCACATCCCTGGGCTTCTCCCACCCCTAGACACCCCCCACACCCCTAGACAACCCCCACCCTCCAGGACACCCCCAACACCCCTGGACTGCCCCCACCCCTGGAAAACCCCCCACACCCTTGGACAACCCCCCCCCCCCCCCCCCCCCCGCCCACCCTCCTGTATACCCCCCTGGAAAACGCTCCTACCCCCTTGGACAGCCCTCCCACACCCCTGAAATAGACCAAAAGATTACAAAAAACTAACCAAAACAGACCAACCACTCCCCTCCCATGCCACTGGACAGCCCCCAACACACCCCTAGAATTCCCCCACACCTAGACACCCCCCCCCACACACCACTAGACTCCCCCCACACGCCTGGAAGCCCCCCCCCACCCCACACACACACCACTGGACTTCCCCACTCCCCCTAGAGAGCCCCCCACATCCCTGGACACCCCCCCCCCCCACCCCACCCTCCTGGACACCCCCACACCCATGGACTTCCCCCACCCCCTGGATAGCCCCCAACACCCCTGGACAACCCCACTAGACACCCCCACACCCCTGGACAACCACCACCCCTGGATATCCCCCCACACCCATGGAAAACCCCCCACCCTCCGGTATACCCCCCACCCCCTAGACAGCACTCCCATACCCCTGGAAAGCCCTCCCACACCCCAGAAACAGACCAAATGTTTTTCCAAAAATAGACGAAAATAGACTAGAGCCCCCACCCCACTAGACATCCCCCACCACACCCCTGGACACCCCCACCCCCACACACACACCTGGACTTCCCCACACCCCCTGGACACCCCCCACACCCCTGGATACCCCCCACCCTCCGGGACACCCCCACACACTAGATTGCCCCCCCCACCCCCGAGACTACCCCCACACCCCTGGACATCCCCCCACTCACTTGGAAATCCCTCCCACCAACTTGTACACCCTCCCACCCCACTGGAAAACCCCCACCACAGCCATGTACACTCCCCACCACACCCCTGGACACCCCCACCTCACTGGACACCCCCAGAACAACAATAGTTTAAAACATTACCAAAACTAGACCATAACCCCCTGACCCCATTGGACAGCCCCCACCACACCCTTGTACACCCCCACCCCAGAAACACACCCTTGGAATGCCCCCACACCCCTAGACTACCCCTGGACAACTGGTGTTGGGAGAGGAGGCACCGCCAACCCTCAGGGGGCTGAACGCCGCTGGAAGGTATTCATCACTCTCACATGCAAAGCTTGAGGTCTCAAAATGTTACCTCCATGCTTTCTTCCACTGTAAACATCATTCATTCTATCACTTTGATGCCAGTATAACCAGGAGAAAACACCATCACACATGATAGTGTTTCCCCTGGTTATACTAGCATCAATGATACTGAATTAATGGTGTTTACAAGGTAAGAAATCATTAGCAAAACATTTTGAGAGCTCAAGATTCCCATGTGATATTGATGAGTACCTTCCAGCGTAGTTCAGCCCCCCGAGGGATGTAGAACCTCCTCTCCCACCCCCTGGACTGCCCCCCATTCCCATGGAAACCCTGGACCCCCCACCCCACTGGACAGCCCTCCCACACCACTGGAAACCCCCCTCACCCCGCAGGACAACCCCACTCCCCTAGACACCCCCTAGACTGCCCCCACTCCCCTGGACATAGCTTCCACCCTCCTGGAAATGCTCCCACCCCCTGGACTATCCCCCAACACTCATGGACACCCAGGACACCCCCACCTCACTGGATAGCCCTCTCATACCCCTGGATAACCCCACCCCACAGAACACCCCCACACCTTTGGAACCCCTCCCCCCCAGACCAGAATCCATACCAGAAAAACCATCATAAGTAGACCAAAACAAGAAGTAGAAAAAAAATTAAAAATTAACATATATAACATTCAAAACATACAATTTCAACTAAAAAAACTAAATCCAACCTAAACGACTAACAAATACACAATTACAAAGGCAATATTCAAAATATCATTTTATACTATAAACAACTAAAATTTAATCAAAAGTGTAAAATAATTTGACCATTACACTTGTAAGTGTTTGACATCTTGATCACTATAGGGTTGAGGGTCATAAAATAACTACATATTAAAAGGATATTAGTTAACTTTTATAATGAACAAGTCAAATAAAATATTATAGAAAAGTTTAAAAGGAAATCATACCATGTTAAAGTTCACAACTGTCCCAGTTGTTATTATTTCATAAATAAATCTTAACATATAACATCCGCATTTGATGACGCCATTTTTTTCATTATAATTCTATTTGAATGGGTGTAAATTCAATATATTATTATTATGTAAGAAATCAAAATGGAAAAATTATAAATGGATATTTAACATCAAATTTAAATATTTGACCTTCACACTCCATTTCATTGTGTTTTTTCAAAAGTAAACCCATCCCCTATTAGAAAATAATACGAATGGGATAAATTTAAAATTCATTTTAATATATAAAACTATTGAAAATTTGAAACTTAATTTTCCAAAATTTTCTTAAAACTTTCCCGCACATCACTATAGACAGAGCATATCCAATAAATTGTTTTCTCTATTTGTAAAAAAGCCTCTAACTTCCAATGATCACTGATAAAATAAAATTTAAGGTTAGTGGTTTTTTATGTTAAAATATAATGAACTCTTTGAGAGAGATGTGTTTCAAACCTCTCACAAAAAGTCATCATCCAACATTATGTGACTATATTCTGTTCAAGTATTTCAGTAATATAAAACATTTTTCTCTCCTCACCCAATTAACATTCTTCTGGGGAAATCAAATGCGGGTCCATGAATCCATATACATCTGTCCGCTCATTCTTCTCACAAATTTTATAAATATACCTTATACAAAATAGACATAAGTACACATTTTAAATAAATATAACACAGGGAAAAGGTGTTAAGAGTCACATGGAAAAAATTTCCCAATGTTGATGCCTAACTTATCTCCAGAAACAAGCTCCATGATATCAGTTTTCACAATACCCACAATTATTGCATGTCCACAAACATGAGCTTCCATTGGAAACTCATAATGATCCACCAACAAATTTGAATATCTGGACAATCTGTCAAGACTAGTAGAATCTATATCTAATATCATATCCATTTCTCTTTGTTGTTTTCTATATAGTATTTATTTAACTTTGAAGTATTACTATAAAAATAAATAGAAAAATATATTAGTTTTCAAATGATAAATCAACTTTAATTAAAAAAAATAGAAGATATAACATACATACCTCTATGGTAATGAGTCAAAGAAGTCTGGATGGCCAAATTTAAAAATGGTCGATACTATGTCAAACTGTTGGTACCTCATCTGTAGGTAAGGGTACTCGAGCAGATCTATCTATAATATCTTGTACAATGACCCTCTCATTCTCTACCTCTAATTGTTGATGATGAACTGTATCTCATATACAATATACCAAAACATATGAAACTATATGATGTTTAGGATCATCAACATACATCTCGAAATAAGTAGGAAGATGTGGCGGTGGAGTAGGATAAAAAATGGGGTCCGCTGGCTAAGGTCGGGGAGTAGGAGCTACTGGAGGAGGTGGAGGATAAATAATAGGCTCTACAGGGGGAGGTGGAGGAGTGAGAGATGTAGTCTGAAATTGTCTTTGCATGTCTACAAACATAGACTGTACTGACGCTCTAATATTTTCTTACATCATCGCATTAATATTACAAACTTTATCCTCCAAGGATTCTATTTTTTTATAAACACCCTCAATGTAAGAAGTTGAAGAACGTGGAAACACTTTTCATACTGATACACCTGCCAGATATCCTCATACATGACCAGGATGTTCGGGCTTTCCCAATGATGCAGATAAAATATCTTGCCTCCCACCAGATGTAAATTCCCCTAGTGTGCTCTTCTCCTCAAGAGAATACTGTATTAATTAATTGAAATTTTCTGTAATGATTGAAATTATATGAATAAAATAGTTAACTTAAATATATAAAATATATATCTTACAGTCCACTTAGCTACGATTCTCGAATCCTCCAAAAGATATTTCCCTTTTTTCCCATCCGAGCTCTGTTCGATTTTTCATGTCTAGATGGAGGGGATGGAGGGGATACCTCTCCAGAGCTTGAAGACTCATCTCTTAGTTTTTTTAATTTTTCCACCATCATTTGTTCTTCCAATAATGTATACCCTCCCCGAGATAAACTATGAGGGAATACATTTTTATATTTTATCTCTTAATGATATTTCCTTGTTATCTATAAAATAATAATAATAAATCATTATCAAACATTAATAAGATCATTTATAAAAGAAAGCTTATAAAATTTAAATTTCCATTACCAAAAATGAATATTTTATTCTAATTTCAACAAACTGTCTCCATGTGTCTTCATCTGTGAAAGGATATATACGACATGGATTGTCATGACTCTTATGCCCAAAAATGAAATCAAATGAGAGGGTTGATTTGAAATCCCTCCATCTCCTGGCAGCCATCGCTAAGCATTTCTTCCTGACTCCTCCAGTATCAGGAATATCAAATCTCATCTAATGAATAAGAGGTTAAACATAATATATATACTAGAAACATTAAATGAATAAGCAAACAATAGCAAAAGATCATTCCAAAATCGTCTCCCACAACTGAGAGATTATTGCTTTGTCCACACTTCTCCAGTCATCATATCAAATGATTACTTTGATTTTACCCTAAGCTGATAAAAAAACTCTTAAAATATTTTGCATTTGGACCTTTAGGAATATCATCCCCATCAAACTCAACGAGTATCCTCTGATCCTGCATACATGCAAATGATAATTTTGGTAAATGTGGGCAGCCACGTTAACCCACTCTTGAACTCCGTGTCGTAATGGGAGCACATGAGGAATATTTGGGAACATCAAGAGGATCATGTAAATGTTCCTCCCCAGATGTATGACCAATATACTAATCTCTAAAATCATGTGGTTGATCAACTAATTCGACTGTCATTAACCTTCAAATAAAAAAAACATTACTTCACAAATATACAAATTCAAATATTATAATGCTAATGTAAATAGTAAATAGAAAATTTTATTATGTTACGTAATATTAAACACAGTTAATATGGTAAGTATGTTAAACAATAGTAAAGAGGGTAAATATGGAAAAGATGGAAAACATGGAAAACATGGTAAACCTAGTAAAAATGGTAAACATGGTAAATTAATTTTCACTGAACAAAAATAATAGATATATAATTTAGATAATGGTAAACATGATAAAGTAAACTAAAGAATATTAAAACAAACAAAAACTTATTCTTATTTTGTTTTAATACATGTTTTAATAAAGAAAAACATACAATATCTAACATTTTATGAAAATAATAAATGTAATCAAGAAATAAACAAATGTTACCTGTAATTTTAGGAATGTAAAAATAGATTGTTTTCCCAAAAATCTTTTGTCATGATCGTTCCTTATGGAACAAACCATGTCTTCAACGTGCTCATCATTATGTTTCATAAATATTTCCATGGAAGTAGGGATATCACATAAATCAGCATCTTCATCAAGTTCATCCTCACCAACATATTGTTTTTTCCCATGTAAAACAACAACCCACTATATATATGATTGATCTACTACATAGAAATTTTATTTTTTCATGTGTTTCCATTATAAAAGAATCAACTGTGTCTTCCAATCTATTCCGATTAAAAATTGTCATTCCAAATTCATCGTGTCTGACACTGTTGTTACCGATAAACCATTTACAGTTAAAAATATGAACTTTTATTTTAAATTAATCAACCTCTCATATTTTTTCAATCACTCCATAATATGCACTTGATATAGGAATTGGGTTTTTGTCTTTATCACTCGAAAAATGCATTGTTTCTACAAACACCAATACACCACTATTCTGAATTGCACTTCTATTTTCCTGAGCTTTTGTATGAAATGTATATCCATTAATGTCATAATCGGACCATGTTATCAAATTTAATCATAGACCACTCACTACCCATTTCAACGTCTCTAATACATCTAATCTACCATGAATGTTCTTTTTAAACAATGAAAAAAATGTTTTGTTGTGCTCATTCAAAATCCATATTTTTTTATTCCTTGGATGACATTGTTTCAACTCATTAATATGAAATTTGATATACATTTGAGGGTCATCTATGTTATTCAAGATGTATGATTATAACTTCTTCATCTATTTAGCTGATAGTGATTTGACTTTCAAGCCATGAATCCCCTTTCCCTTATTAATAACTTGTTCATGGCGAGAGAGAGGCAAACCTATGTGCTATGCTGCAGCCAAGTAGCTTGTACAAAACTCTACATCCTCCTCAGAAATATACTTTTCAATAATGGAGGCTTCAGGTCGATATGGATTCTTAACATACCTCTTCAATATTTTCATATAACTATCAAAAAGATACATCCAAAGAAGATATACAGGTCCACAAATCATTATTTCTCGAAATACATGAATCATTCAATGCATCATTATATCAAAAAGAGTTTGGGGAAAATTCATTTCTAATTTAAAAAGTATACAAATTGCATCCTTTTCCAAAATGTTCAAAGCATTCACATCAATCGCCTTATTACAAATTGAATTGAAAAATAACACAACTTTATTATAGTATTTCTGAAATAGGTGGACAATATTCCATGCAATGGAACTGGTAGACGTTGTTGCATCATGATGTGACAGTCATGAGATTTCATACCTATCAACTTCAAGTCCTTCAATGAGATAAATTTTTTTACATTTGAATAATAACCTTGAGGAACATTGATTTCATGAAGACACTGAAAAAAGCTAATTTTCTCCCTCTTGGAAAATGTATGACAAGCCGGGGGAAGAAATGTTTGACTTCCATTAGGAGTGGGAGTTAACTACAAAGGTATTCCCATTGTTAGTAACTTTAATATTACATTCAACCCATTTTTGTATTTCCTTTAATATCTATCAATGTTCCAATCAAACTATCACATATATTCTTCTCCACGTGCATGACATCAATATTATGTTTAACTTCATGATATCTCTAATTTGGTATCTCAAACAATATTGACATTTTCTTCCAAATATGTCTATCATTACTGGATTTCTGTGACTTTCCCAATGTCCCATCAAGGTTTTCCACCCTCTCAAAATACAGATTAGGGGATAAAGACTTTTGAGGAATATCAAAATCTTTTGAGCAATTGAATGCCTTTTTTAGTCTTCTATAAGAGTGATCCATAGGCAAAAACTTCTGATGACCAATGTACACTATTTTACTCCCATAATGAAATTGAAAATATGATGTATGTTGTTCACAAATTGGACAAGCATTATGCCCTTTAACACTATGTCCAGACAAATTTCCATATTCTGGGAAGTCATTTATAGTGAAAAAAAGCACTGCATGCAGTTGAAAATATTCAATTTTATAAGAATCATACACCCTAATACCATCCTCCCATAAAAGTTTCAAATCATCAATCAATGGTGACAAGAAAACATCAATATCATTGTCGGGTTGCTTCAGACCAGAGATCATTATACTCAACATGAAGTATTAGCGCTTCATTAAAACTTAAGGGGAGAGGTTGTAAATTAACAACAAAATAGGCCATGAACTATGTGTGCTACTGAGGGTTCAGTATGGATTCATTCCATCTACGCACAACCCTAGTCGGAGATTTCTAATTTCATTTCCAAATTTAGGATACTTCTCATCAATTTTTTCCATTGTGGACAACTAGATGGATGACTTATTTTTCCATCACACAACCACTCATCAGTATTCCATCTTATCCTTTTTGCATCATTTGAATCAGCAAATAAACGTTTGAAATAATGAATTATAGTAAGATACCAAAATATCTTTGAAGGTATCTTTTTAACATCTACATAAGCCTGTGATTTTTCTTTCACCTTATACCATGATGTCCCACATTTAGGACACTCTGACAGAAACTCGTATTCCTTCCTATATATCATACAGTCATTCGGACAGGCATGTATTTTCTTGTATCCCAATCCCATCAAGAATAATATTTTCTTGGACTTATATTGTGAATTTAGAATATTGTTATCTTTTGGAAGAATGACTTTCATCAATTGTAGCAACTCTGTAAAAGTTTTGTCACTCCATCCATGTTTTTCCTTCAGGTTAATCAATCTTAAAACCACCTAAAAACCGTAAAATCTATAAAACCAGGATATAATGGTTTTCAGCATCACCATATAGATGCAAAACTATCGGTTCTATCTCAATTTGTTCTATTGCAGTATTGCAAATCATTTCTTCAATTCCATCATAGTTACCATCTTGCAAATCATCATCATCAGTGACATTCCGTCCAGTTTCACCATACCAAATCCATGGGCTATAACTCAGATTAAAAACCTGAAAAATCAGATGATCTTTTATCTCTATACTTTTCAAATTCTTCTTATTCAAACATTTCAGGCATGGACAGATAAAAATGTCACTACATAGAACATTTCGTTTAGAAAATTCCAAAAAGGAATCATCACCTTCCTCATATTAATTTCTCATTCGATGTTCCGTAATCCAACTTCAACTCATTATTACTTATATCTAATATCAACCTTATACATATTTTTAAGATATGAAAAATATATGTTTATATGAAAAAAATCATAATTTTAATGTAAAATAATTTTGAAATATAAAACAAATCTATGCGTATTTTAAAAAATATGCTTGAATAAGATTTTATAATGAAAATATAGTTAGATATAAAAGTTTTAAATTCATCTTGGATCATTTATTCTTAAGGTTCACAAAGAATACATCTTTTTGCATGTGGATACCAAATTCACCCTTCCGTAAAAAAGAAATATGAAGTATAGATATTAAAATATGTATACATTCACTACTGAAAATTTCACATTTCCTAACGATTTGAAACCTCTTGACGACCACAAACCCCTCTGGATAGCACCCACCCCCTGGACACCCCTACCCCCTAGGACCACACCCCCACCACCTTCGACACCACCCCCACCCCCTTGGACACCCCTTGGACACCACCACCCCCTTTGACAGCCCCCACCCCATGAACACAACCACCAGCCCCTGGGACACCCCCTCGACACCACCACCCCCTTGGACAAACCCCCACCCATATGAATAGCCCCCACCCCCTAGACAGCCCCCACCCCTCTAGACAGCCCCCACCCCCTTGGACACCCCACCCCACCTAGACACCACCCCCATCCCCTACCCCCTTGGACACCCCCAACCCTCTGGACATCCCCCTCGGACAACCCCCAAACCTTTTAGAACATGCCCCAAACACCCTTGCATAGCCCCCCCCCACCCACCCCCTTGGGCATCCCCCCACCCCCTTCGACACTCCTACCCCCTTGGACCCCCCCCCCCCTCCCTCAACCTCCATGGACACCCTGTACCACCCCCAACCCTTTGGACTGTCCCCTAAACCCTCTGGATAGCCCCCACCCCCTTGGACAGCCCCCGCACCCCCCTGGACACCACCCCCACCCCCTTTGACATCCCCCACACCTCCTTGGACACCCCAACCCGCTTGGACAACCCCCTCACCCCTGGAAACTACCCCACCCCCTTTGACACCCCCTGGACACCCCCACCCAACTGGAAAGCCCACCCAATCCCCCCAAGACACCCCTACGCACTTGCACCCCCTCCCACCCCCTTAGAAACCCCATGTACACACGCGCACACATGATAGAACACAAAAATATTGTAAAATTGCATGATATCGCTTCAGTAGGTTTATTTTACCAGAAAATAATTTAGCATGGTATATATGAACAGTATGAAACTATCCATGATATCAAGAACATCGAAAAATAACATCTCAAAAAATTATTTTAGGGAATCGTGGAAAAAACTGAAAATGAGTCATGTGAGGCTTTCTTTAGTTATGTGATTTTAGCTAATAGATCTGATAATAATAAATATGAAAAATATTTTTAGAATAGCGATGTTGGAGGGCACAACTTCGACGAATCCAATATAGGTTTTCTGCGCGAGAGAGACGAGTCGCATGTCGCCCGATCGAAGAAAACTGAATGACTGAATACGGGGTGCGATAAATCATTTAAAAGATTTATCACTTCAGTTATTTAATAAACAACATGGTAAAAAATAATTTAAATTTTTATAATTTCGTTTATTTAATAACCGACTTAGAAAACAGTTTATCACGTCTGTTATTTTATAAACGACATGATATATGTCGCTTTATACCGACATGATATATTGCTGAGATTGGCTTTATCACATCAGTTTGTTTATAACTGATGTAATAAAGTGATGATCTTTCCTTTATCACATCGGTTATAAAATAACCGACGTGATAAAGCACTGAGCATTCCTTTATTGCATCGGTTATAAAATAACAGACGTGACAAAGCGCACCAGATTCGATTTACACGTCAGTTATACAATAACCGACGTAAAAAATATAACCTTCGTATATTTTATATCTATTTTAAAATAACCGATGTAAAATATGGATCCTTATTTATATATCACGTCGGTTATAAAATAACCGACGTGATGTATGCATCATTAAAGCTTTGCACATCGGTTATATAGAACCGACGTGAAAAATGCCGACGTGTTAAACGTTTTTTCCACTAGTGTAATTTTCTAATGTCACATGACTCTCTAATTGAGATAGAATAACCTATCCATCTATTGTGTAAGAATATGAGAATCCTCATTATTTTTTCTTTGGCAGTTACATCTCATCCCAAAGAGATCATAGTGTTCAGAATTTCATTAAACCTGAGATACATGTCATAAATGGAATCATTTGGATTCATCTTAAAATTTTAATATTTAACATTATATCTGTTATGTCTCATTTCCTAGACAATAGAAGTTCCATCATGTGAAATGTATGAAGTATACAAAATTTCATGGGGTTTTTTACATGCATAAATTCTGTTAAATTCTTCATCTCATAATGAATAGAATAAAAAATACATGGATTTTTTATTATTCTTATAAGAAATATTTTATAGTTTATCCCACGTAGTTCTAGAAGTAGTAGGAGTCTTATATTCATATATAATTGAATACCAAATTTCAAACCCCTACATTCTAAGATCATTTTGATTTTAATTTTCCATTATGCATAATTTGTTCCAATAAAGAATAGAGGTTTATTGGAAGAAGCACCTTCTAGTCCAATATCCATAACAAATATTTTAGAAAAGGATTTTAAAGAGATAAAAATTTAGTATTAAAATAAAATTTTAATATCTTTGAAATACAACTTAAATCAGATTTGAAAAGATTTGAAAAACATTTGAAAAATGAAAATTTATAAAACCTCTAATACCAAATGTTTTTTGTTGAAGATTACTCATGATTGGGGGGGGGGGAATTGAGTATCTATAAAAAAATTTGTTTAAAAATCATAATTTTATGGTCCCCGAATATTTAAAATTCAATTACCCAGTTATCTAGTATTAAATTTATAAAGCATTAATGTTCGATTAATTTCATAAAATTTTGATTAGTTCATAATTGTATCAATTTGGTAATTAATAAAGCTTTTGAAACTAAATTATTAAGTTTATACTATTATAAAAACTTTCTAAGACTAATTATCAGAGTTCAATTTAGTTTTATGAAATATGTGATAAAAAGAGTAAAACTAAAAGGTATGAACACAACGGAAATGAAACAAGAGGTTTATTCTCAAGAAGACAGTTAATCCTCTCCACTCGGTGATCACCTGACACCAAGCAGTTTAAATTAATAAATATTTGTATCCAAAGCCTGGATCGGGGTTCAAAACAGCACACAAGGTTATCCAGGTCACCCTTGACCTCTACCACAGTTCTTCAGAAAAAAAAATAGGTCTTGCAAAACATATTCCACGGTTCATCATGGGATACGAATGGATAAATAGAGTGTGAGATTGAGGATATCATGTATCCTCTAGTTATGCATAGGTGTTAGTGTGTGTGTAACAGACAGATACAAACACTGCTCAGATATATAACTAAACGAACACAATAGATTTAATGATGTGGAGTTAGGTTTAGAAGGCTCTCTATGTTATGTGGTGCAGCTCCGGACTCTTCATATGTAGCTGAGATGAAGCCTAAGGCCTATTGTGGAAGTTGACAAAAAAAGAGTGTTTTTTTCTAGCTTCTAGGTACAAGTATTGTTCCTCAAGTATATTCTTCCCATTATTTGTTATGATAAATTATATTTCCAATTCAATGTGTATCTTGATTGAAATCACATCGTGTGTTCTTCTTTTGTTCTTGAGTTCACAGTGATTTCATGAGATTTGCAGGTGTTCTTCAGTATATGTCTCTCGCATGCATGCACCACCACCCCCACCATTATTCTATCTATATTTCTTCATTAAAAATGAATCTTATTATCGAGGGCCGACAAAGATCATGTACATTCCACATGAATAGGTTCATCTAACCACGTACTATCTGCTAAAAGTCCGACAAAAGACTATTAAATATGTCATTATCAATAAATGACAAAAATTTGACCGTTAGAAATAATATTAATAAATGCAGATCTAAACAATCTATTGGTGACTCATCTGTCTGTGTAACCTTTTGTCAGTGTCTCCTTATATCGATATCTCAACCCATTGGTATGTCATTCTGTCAGTCTTTCCATACGTCGGTGAATCATTACAATGGTGACTTGTTTAAATGTGAGTCATTCCATCTGTCAGTGAAATAGTTGATCTATCAGTGACTCATTTCAACTGACGTTGATTCCTTACATCGGTAGCACCTTTCAATGGTTGGTTAATTGGATTGATGATAAGTCATCTTTGTCGGTGAGTCATATGCAACAGTGAGATGTCTGCATCAATGAGTCATGTGAAACATTGAGTCCTTTAACGGTTCCCGCTTCACATACTTAGAATATATGCCTATTTGAGTCCTTAAATTATTATTTACCATTATATAATAATTAATGTAACCAAAGTGATTAGGAGTATGAGAGGTAATAATTCATATAAAAATAAAAATACTGAATAAAGTTATTCCCGATTTAATAATTCTTAATTTTCTCCCCATTTCAGGATTAAGAAAAAGTGGAAGGAAAAAAGAACAATAAAAACATACAATTAGAAATAGTGAAATATCATCGATAAGAAAATTACACAGAAGTAGAAAAAGTACAAGGACGCATCCCTATCAAAACAAAGATCACTCCACACTACATGGTAGGGTCAAGGGGATCCTTAACCTTATTAGAAGAATCAATGGATGGATCAGTAGAAGGAATATCCTGGGGAGCAGGAGGGTACAAATGGATATTTAGAGGAGGTAAAGGCACTCCTTCAGGAACTGTAGAGGCTAGGGTAGGTTTTTGTTGAGAAATAAGATGAGGCTAAATATTTTCGGTAATGAAGGTTTTGATCTAAGATAATACATGAGAAACTGACATCTGGGCTTGAGAAGGCACTGAACCTGCAGGGCGAATTTGTGTAGCAGGAGGAACCAAAATGGATTCACATTGAACATGGATATATGGTTTTAATATCTTGATGAACTCTTCAAGAATTTCACCACCATATTTCATTTCCTTTTCACAATCATATTTTTTTTGTATGAACTTATTTAATAAGGGAGTGAATGCTTTTAGATTCTGAATCTGATCCTTAAACGAATTCTTTACTGGAGTAATAGTTTGATTAGTGGCTAAATACTTAAACCGACTATCCATCTAATTCATTGTGATGAGTTTTGAGAAAATATCATCGTTATTTTTGGTAATATCTTCTAGAGAGTGTAAATCACTCCTTGTATAATACTTCACCTGGTTATACACCTTATCTGAATGCTCCTCAACCTTGTCCATACTGAAAATTAATGTTTGTATATCTTATTTCAAAACTAAACTGATAGTAGAAATATCCACAGATTGTGAAGGTTGAACAAGTGTAGTAGATGTTGAAGAAATATCATAGGAGAAATGTTCCATAACTTCTTTTCTTATCTTAAAAAAATTTACAGATTTAAAACGAGAAATAATATTCTCAAGACCTTCAATGACACTTTCCATTATATTCATATACTCAGTGATTAAAGCATTGATTTCAGTGGTTAAATTCTTCATCTCATTCCCGAGGCTAGTGTTACTTTTCACATTTTTTCTGTAGTTGAAATAAAATTTCGCTATATTTATTTTATCACCATCTTGGAGACTGAAGCATTGTCAATTTGAGATACACTGGTTGAGGTAGGAATAGAATTAGAAGCACTGGTTTACCTTAGACCATCAACAATTGATTGGATAGCTTTCAAAGTGTCATTCAGCTCCGTCTTCTCTCTCTTGACATCATCATTTTCATATCTCATTTTATATTGTAATGAGTTTCTTAAGAATGAACATATTTCATTCTTGAATTGTTCAAAATCATCCTTAGTGACATAATCACTAGAAGTGGTCTCAATCACTGGTTCCCTTGCAATATGTTCATATAACAACCCTGCTCTTTATTTCATACATAAACATGATTTATTACATAAAACCTTAACTTGATACAACATAGAAGATCAATAGGTATATTGTCTTTGGGGATTAGGAACATTACATACTAACTTAAAAAATATAATAAAACATCTTACTGAAATCTTCCTTTACATGACCACTACATCCCCTCATACTTAGTATTTCATGGGATTACCTGAGGACATACATAAGAAAAGGGTGACTTATAATGATTGTTATGGGAGTAAACAAGGAATAAAATGGAGATTAAAATACCAGTTAGGAAATAATTATATCAATGGAGTACAATAGAAACATTAACATAAAGTCATGATATTGCATGAATATCATATCATGGAAATGTTGCAACAACACTTAACATGGAATTAGCATGATCCAAGGCTCATTGAACATAGAGCATGAGTAAACCCTCATTTCACATGAAGAATGAGTAAACCATCATTGCACTTGAATTAGCATGAGTCAACACTCATTTCACATGACGTATCATGATACTATACTTTACCCAATGCATTGGAGTTCTATTGGGTCACACCCTTCATAAGCATTTCATTTCATGCATAAGTGTGTCACATAGATCATACAACATGGGTTCATTGACAACATAATTCATTACATGAATAAGAGATGTAGAATACATAAATGTAAGTCCTCAATCAATAAGTATGTGTGAAAAATGGTGAATACACTTTATGGAGGAGTGGGTATGGTATTCACTACACAATGATTTTGGAATGGAAATTTTGGTGTAACTTCGGTAGCATAACGACGTCAAATAGAAATACATATGATGGGTTGATGAGAGTGAAAGATGTATCTAATAATGTATACATTAAATATATAGTAATGGGATAATGGGATATAATATTCCAAAATATGTAATGGAATTTAGATGCATAATATAAAATAATTTCTTGAATGTAAATAAATAGAGAGAGACGTCTTACAGAATTTTGGCATGGTAACGGGTATACATGAGAGGAATAGATGAGAGAGAAAGGGATTTATCATCATTCAAACTTAAGGAGTAAATTATAGGGGAGTTGATAAATCATACCCCAATATTAATACTTTGAAAATAAAATGGAATAATAATATAAGGAAAAATGGATAAAATTAGAAAAGAAGAAATTCCCTTACTTGGAAGTCTGCTTCCAAAGGCTTGGGAGGGGATTGGGAGAGGCTTCATCAGAGATTTGGATGCCTTGGGAGGATTATAGAGAGATTAGGGAAGAGTTTGGACGAAATCTGAAGGCTTTCAGTGAAGAGGAAGTGGGAGCTTGGGTGGGCTTATATTGGAAAGGAGATGGAATTTTTTATTATTTAGGTTTGGGACACCACACATTAATCTAATCAAAACCACATACCAGCCAATGGTTTTTCCCATGGTTTTTTCAAAAGGGGAGTAGAAAATAATATTATATAATTCCAATGGCATAAATTATTGAAATAACAGGTTCTCTTATGTTGAGGTGAGTCACACTCTCAATGAAATCAATTGAAAAAGCTAAAATGTTTTATAAGTCATGGAGGGTCAAAAAAAGCATTGTAAAATAAATTAAACACAAATAAAATCACATTATATTATTTTTTAAATTATGTATTGGCCGAAATTAATGTTTATATTATTTTATTACTTCACTGTTGGGTCATTATAATGTCATAAAACACATTATATATTTAAAAGGTATTTAATTTTTGCCCAAATATTTTGACTGTCTCAAGAAATTATGAAAAATTCACATTTGAATAATATTGAAATCCTAATTCAAAAAATAATCATCAGTTTATTTAAATAATTATCTAAATATGTGAATTTTTACTTTTAAAATAAAAACTGACATTTATCGAAATGTCAGGGTTTTTGACAAAAACCGCTTTCAACCCTTAATAAAAATTACAATTGTATTGCTAAAAATTATAAAATCTTTTATATTTAATAAAACATAATTTAATAATAATATTTTATTGAAATATTATTTAATTCAAAAATCCATTATTTCATCAAAATAGATTTCTTAGATTAATATTAACTAAAAATATTATTTGTGCTTTAAAAAATATTTACAAAGTAACAAAAATAAAATAAATGTGTATTATTTATACAAAAATAATGTACATAGTAATAGTGCTAGGGTCTTGTTACATAACCCCTTAAAACACCCGTATAAGACCGAAGGGTAAGGTGTGCAATGGTGAGACTCTTGGGATGGCTTGGATAACATCCCGTGAGTTGTAATCTTTATAAACTTATACTTCTCCCATAGTCAGTTCCGCTCATGCTTAATGTATTCAAGACGGGCATCATCTTGGTCTAGAGATAATCCTAAGGACGCCACCTCCTTTCCGACCTCTAACAAATGGGCTTCGAACAAGCTATATCTACTAGATGAGGCCATCACTTCATTTATCTAAGTAAATTGGATTTGTTAAAACCCAATATTTATACAAATCATGTCATCATTTTTTGAAGGATATATTATAAATGGTGACAATTCATAACGTAATTTTAAAATCCAGAAACATAAAACCATAAAAGTGCATATGTTATATAACCATTTCACATATTAATACATTTAATTGGATCAAGAGGAATTTTCATTTGATAAAAGTTTGGGTCATTACAATCTTCCCCCCTCAAGAAATGTCTCCCATTAAATTTCTTTTTCCCACACTAAAACAGATGTTGGTAACATTGCTTCATCACTTCCCTTGATTCCCACATCACTTATTCAAACTGTTGGTTTCTCCACAACACCTTGATGAGGTGCATTGTCTTATTTCATAGAAATGTTTCTCTATGATCTAATATCTTCACTGGCTTCTCTTCATAGGATAGGTCATTATCCAATGGTACCACCTCTTGATTGAGTACATGTGATGGGTCAGGTATGTACTTTCTCAAGAGTGATACATGGAATACATCATGTACTTGAGATAGGTTTGGTGGGAGTGATAGTCGATAGGCCACTGCTCCAATGCGATCAAAGATCTCAAAAGGGACGATGTAACTTAGACTAAGATTTCCCTACTTCCAAAACCTCATAACTATCATCCACAGTGATATGAATAGGAATACCATGTCTCCGGCATCAAACTCTTGGTCTCTTCAATGATTATCAGCATAACTATTGTGTCAACTCTGAGCAACTTTAATGTGCTTCTGGATGGTCTTAACCTTATCCACCATTTCTTCAACCATTTCTAGACCTAATAGATTTCTTTCCCCAACTTCATCCCAACATGTCAGTGTTATGCACCTCTTCTCGTAAAGGGATTCATAAAGATACATTTGGATTCTTGAGTTGAAACTGCTGTTATAGGAGAACTCAATCAGAGGAATATGTTGATCCCATCCTCCTTTGAAGTCCATTGAGCACGCTCTCAAGATGTACTCAAGTGTCTGTATAGTCTCCTCAGATTTTCCATTAGTTTGAGCATGATAAGTTGTACTGAAGTTTAGCTCATTACCCGGAGCATGTTGATGACTCTTCCAAAACATAGAGGTGAATCTTGGATCTCTATCGGATATAATAGATAGTGGTTCTCCATGAATCCTTACCACTTCATTGATATATATCTACTCCATTTGATCCAATGATAAATCCTCACATGTAGAAATGAAGTGTGCAACCATTCTAAGATGATCCACAACAACCCAGATATCATTGTTTTCTTTTTATGTCTTCGAAAGTTAAGTGAAAATGTCCATGGTCATGTTCTCCACTTTCCATATTGGTATGGGTAATGGTTGCATCATCCCCTTTGAATTTTGTCACCCAGCCTTCACTTGCTGACACACCAGGTACATTGAAGTATATTCCGTGATATCCTTCTTCATGTTATCCCACCACTAATGCTCTCGGAGATCTCGATACATCTATGTGTTTTTTGGGTGGATGGAGAAATTTGGACTATGTGCATCATCCAAAATCTCACTCTTTAGCCCCAGACATGATGGGACATATAGTCTTTTCCCAAATCTCAAAATTTCTTTTTCATTGACATTTAACTCCAAGTATTTTCCTTTTATGATAGTTTCCACCTTCTTCTGAATTCACACATCATCATTTTGAGATTCCTTTAGACTTTCCAAAAGATATGGTTGAGAAAAAATTTGTGAAAGTGTTGATGATTTTCCTTTCTTTATGATTCCCATGTGCATCTTCATCAAATATAAGAATATTTTTCCTCCTCAATTCTCATCAATGACAGAATCACAGGATCCTTTCTACTTAGAGAATTCGTCACCATGTTCAGTTTCCTAGGGTTGTAATGGTTTGAGCAGTCATAGTCTTTGATCATGTCTAACCATACTCATTGGAAAATATTCAACTCTTTATGTGTGAATATATCCATGAGGCTTTTATGGTCCGTATATATTTCAAACATCTCACCAAAGAGATAATGCGGAAAAATTTTCCCAGATAAGATCACTGAAGCCAACTCCAGGTCATGTGTTGTATAGTTATGTTCATGAACATTCAATTACATTCAAGCATAGGCAATGACATTATCATTTTTCATCAACACACATCCCAAGACCTTCTTTGAAGCATCACTAAATACCACAAAAGGTTCTCCACATGTGGGAAGTGTGAGAATGGGCATAGTGATAAGGCTACTTTTCAACTACATAAAGCATTATTCACATTCATCACAACAAGAAAACATTACTCCATTCTGAGTTAACTTGGAAAGAGGGTGGGAAAATCATGTGAAATGTATCACAATTTATCAATAATATCCACCTAACACCGAGAAGATACAAATATCTATTACTGATGTTGGCCTCATCCATCCCTCAATTGCTGTTTTCTGGGAGGTATCCGTATATATCCCATTGATTTTGAAGATATGACATATGAATGAGACCTCCATTAACCATAACACACACCAAATGTACTTTTCATAGAGGTTCTCCTTTTGTAAAGTCTCTAGTACACAGCTTAGATGATCCTCATGCTCCTCTTTGGTTTTGGAGTATATTAGAGTATCATCTATAAAGACTACCAAACAATTGTCGAGGTAATCTCTAATTACACTATTCACCATTTCCATAATGATTGTTGGAACATTAGTGAGTCTGAAATGCATTACTATGAATTCATATTGCCCGTATGTTGTATGAAAAGCAGTCTTGGGTATATCTTCCCTCTTCACCCTTACTTGATAATATCCCGAATGCAAATCAACCTTGGAGAAGTATTGGGCTCCACACAGCTGATCTAAAATGTCAAAAATTAATGAAATAGGATACTTGTTCTTTATCGTGATTTTTTTGACCTCGTTATAATCAATGAAAAGGTGCATTGACCCATCCTTCTTCATGACGAAGAGGACTGGAGCACCCCATGATGAAGCACTTGGGCATATAAACCCTTTATCCATATTATCTTATAGTTGTTTCTTCAGCTACTCAACCTCCATAAAAACCATTCTATATGGAGACTTGGATATTGGCAATGCACCAGGTATAATATCAATTGATAATTCCATGTCTCTTCAAGGAGGAAGACTATGCAATACGTTGGGAAAAAATTCACCGAATTCCCTCACAATAATCCTGTTTTCAAGGATGGTTGATTCCTTGGACTCAGTCATCTAATCAAGATACACATGCTCATAGGGAAGTAATATCCATTATTGAGATGATGGAGCTAAAGAAGATTCATCCTCATCCTTGCACTTGTACAAAATCAGGGGTCGATTCTCCATATGGAGAGTGAATTCCCTCTCATAGAAATTTATTATGGCTCTATATATGGAAAGGCATTCCATTCCAAGAATTGCAACAAATTATACCATAAGGACTATGATGAGGTTCTCTAGGAAGTTCAATCCAATGATTATGATAGGGGAGGAGTTATATTCATGGGATGCAATGATTGCACCATTTTTCGTACTCACCGACATCATTACTTCAATGATTTTTGGTGGTGTTGGGATTGTTCTACTAAACATTTGGGATATAAAAGAATGCGTATAACCAGAATCAAAAAGTATGTTCTCTATTATTGAATGAAAAACTAGCATACCTTTCACCACATTGTTGTCAGGGTTCACTTCGGTAGTAGTGATGGAAAAATCTCCCCCTTACTGCCTTGGAGGTTGTAGGTTGCCTCCGAAAACCCTTGGAATAGTGAACTTAATTTCCCGGTGACCTAGTTATTTGTAGTTGAAGCAATGAAAAATCTGTTTAGATTCTAACGGTCCATTCCTATCCTCTATTTCAACTACAAGTTTTTCTGGTCGGAAGTTAACAGCTAGGTTCCCTTCTCTTCCACACATAAAGCATTTCCTCATCCCCTTTAGAAAATTTCGGGGGTGATTCTTTCTACAACATTATAAAGTGGGGTGATGGATCTTCTTATCCCCGTTGGATATATACATCGGACCACCAGAATTTAAGTCCACCATGTGATTCTAAACCACATGATACCCCTGGGATTCCCCTATCTCCATTTTTACATTGAGGGAACATCAAACGATTTCCTCATAGCTGTCGAAGTCACGAATCACAAGGGCATTATGTAGGATGGGTTTCAACCCACCAATGAAGTGGTCAACCTTGCATTCGGGGGTAACGACAAAACCAGAGGCGTATCGTATAATCCTTATAAAGTTTTACTCATATGATCTGATGGATTATTTGTCTTTTTTGGTTGGGGGAAAGTAAGTCCTTTTCCATATTATGTCGAAGGGTGTGAGTAAATTGTTTATCGAAAACAATTTTCTAGAAATAATTCCATTCCAACACCACAATCTATTCCTCTGGCTTTGTATTTTTGATCAATGTCCACCATGGATCGGCTTCGCCCTCCATATGATAAGCTTCCAGAAGAACTTTCTCTTTATCCGAACATTGAAGGATGAAGACAATGGTTTCAATGGAGTGGATCCATTTTTTGGAAATTGAGGGATCATATGATCCATTAAAAGTATGAGGCCATTGTCTAATGAATCTCATGATTGTGACTTATTCATTCATAGGGTGGGTTGAACGTTCTTCTTGACCTATGTTTCTATTCCAAAATTGATTTAACTGAGATATTATCGTGAAAATGTTCATGATTCCCACTCCCATTGTATTGGGAATCTCGTTAGAAGAATCATCACATTAATCTTCTCATCGGTTGTTATCCTGAGTCCTACTATTACTAGACATTGGCTGGACAAAAAAGAAATTTAGGGGTAACACATAAAGGGTAATTCAATGAAAAAAATGGATAAATTATAAATTACTTCTATTTCCATAACTTTTGAATCTATAGGCTTCTATCTATGTTATCCATGATCTACATCCCAACAAATATTATTAAGGGAATTTTTTTCTTAATCCCTTAATAATGGTTCATAATAAGCTTATGAAATTACAAAAGCATATCCCCCAAGAGTTTTGTAACGAAGAGTGCATCAAGGATTGTTTTCATGTACCTGGATACCACAGGTCAAGCCCAAAACACCTTGTCGGGGTTTTCACCCCTAGGTACATCTATTCCAGAGCCGCCTCTACCTGCTCGTCTCCTGACAGGGATGTATTTTCATGATAAACCACTTACTCAATAATCACCATAACATAGGGATGTTTTTATTATACTTAGTCTTTTCTCTAAGTCTTCACTATGGTTTTCTAATAATAATCCCAAAAACAACTAAACCTATTCTCTAATACCATATAAAACAACCCTACTCTTTATTTCATTCTTAACCATGATTTATTACATAAAACCATAACTTTATACAACATAGAATATTGAGAGGTCTTGTGTCTTTTGGGATTAGTAACATTACATAACAACTTAAAACATAGAACTCCACATCTTATCGAAAACATCCTTTACACGACCACTACACCCCCCCGTACTTAGCATTGCATGGGATAACCTGAGGACATGCATAGGAAAATGGTGAGCTATAAAGCCCAAAAATGGATTAAACAAGGAATAAAATGAAGATTAAAATACATGTTAGGAAATAGGAATAAAGATGGTGCTCAAGAGAAACATTAACATAAAGGCATGATATAACATGATTATCATAACATGGAAATGTTGCAAAAACACTTAACATTGAAATAGCATGAGCCAAGGCTCATTGGACATGGATCATGAGTAAACCCCCATTGCACATGAAGCATGATTAAACCCAAGTTTCACTTGAATTATCATGATTCAACAGTCATTTCCCATGGCGTATCGTGATACTATACTTTACCCAATGCATTGGAGCACTATTAGGGCACACCCTTCATAATCATTTCATTTCATGCATAAGGGTACCACATATATCACACAACATGGGTTCATTAACATCATAATTAATTAAAAAAATAAGATATGTGAAATAAATAAATGTAAGTCCTAAATAAACATGTACATGTTGATAAAGGGGAATACCCTTGATGGAGGAATGGGTATGGTATTCACTACACAATGATTTTGGCATGGAAATTTAGGTGTAACTTCAGCAGCATAACGATGTAAAAAATAAATTCATAAGATGTGTTGATGAAAGTAAAAGGGGTATATCATAATTTATACATTAAATGGACAACAAGGGTATCATGTTACATAATATACCATCAAATGGAATGGAATTCAGATGCATAACATAAAAGAATTTATTGAATGTAATTGAGGAGAGAGAGATCTCTTACAGAATTTCAGCCTGGTAACATGTATACATGGGAGGAATAGATGAGAGATAAATGTGTTTATCATAATTTAATCATAAGGAGTACATTATTTGGTAGGTGAGAAATAAGACCCCAACATTTCCACATTGAATATGAAAGGGAATACTAATATAAAGAAACTTAGATAAAATGAGAAAGGAAGGAATTCCCTTACTTGGAAGTGTGCTTCCAAAGGCATGGGAGAGGCTTGAGAGAGGATTCTTGGGAGCTTGGGATGCCTTGGGAGGATTATAGAGAGATCAGGGAAGTGGTTGGACGAAATTCAAAGTCTTTTAGTGAAGAAGAAGTGGGACCTTGGGTGATTTTATATAGGAAAGGAGATTGAATTCTATATTATTTAGGTTTGGGACACCACACATTAAACTAATCAAAACCAAAGACCATCCCATATTTTTTTCCATGTTTTTTGGAAAATGAAAGTGGAAAATAATACTATACACGAATAATGGCCGAAATTCTTAAAATAATAGGGTTACTTATGTGGAGGTGAGTCACACTCTTACGGAAATCAATTTAAAAAGATAAAATGTTATATTAGTATTGGAGGGTCCACAAAAGCATTATAAAATAAACAAAACAAATATAAAATCACATTGTTTTAATGGTAAAATATATATTTTCCGAACCTAATTTTTATAGTATTTTATTACATCACTATTGGGTCATTATGATGTCATAAAAAACATTATATTTTTTAACGGTATTTAATTTTTACCTAAAAATTCAACTGTCTCAGAAAATTATGAAAAATTAATCGTTGGATAATTTCAACATCCTGATTCCAAAAATAATCTTCATTTTATCTAAATATGTTTCTAAATATGTGAATTATTACTTTTAAAATAAAAACTGACATTTATCGAAAATTCCGGGCTTTTGACAAAAATAGCTTTCAACCCTTAATAAAAATTACAATTGTATTCCTAAAAATAATATAATAATTTATATTCAATAAAACATAATTTAATAATAATATGTTATTAAAATATTATTTTTATTCAAAAAAAATTAATTCTTCTAAATAGTTTTCTTAGTTTAATAATAACTAAAAATTGTATTTGTGCTTTAAAAACTATTTACAAAGTAAAAAAATAAAATGAATGTATATTATTTATAAAAAAATATTGTATATAGTAATAGTGATATGGTAATTTTACATAACCTCTTAAAACACCTGCATAAGACTGAATGGTAAGGTCTGTGATGGTGAGATAATCTTGGGGAGGCTCAAATAACATCGCTCGGGTGGTAATCTTTATTAACATTAACTTCTCCCATAGTCGGTTCCGCTCAAGATTAACATGATCAAGATCAAATTGGGATTGGTCAAGAGAGAGTCCTAATGATTACACCTCCTTTTCAATTTCTGAAAAATGGGCTTCGTATGGGGAAAGTCAACTAGTTGAGGCTATCTCTTCTTTTTTCTGAGTAAATTGGATTTGTTTAAACCCTATATTTATACAAATCATGTGATCACTATTCAACGACTATATTAGAAACAGTCAAAATTCATAACAGTATTTTAAAATCTAGAAACATAAATCAAAATAAGTTCATATGTTATATAACAATTTGACATATTAATAAATTTAATTGGATCATGAGTAATTTTCATTTCATAAAAGTTTGGGTTGTTACAGTGCAAAAACCTCATCATCTGAATCATCAAAATCTGATCCCAGGGAAACATACCCAGAATTCCTCACCCATTAAACCATAATATCAGAGTCGAGAGGGGTGAGAGTATCAATCATTACTCTTCCAAATTGACACTCTTCATCAGCTTAAGCAACACTTTCATGAGGCTTCCCCTCAGTGTCCACTTTCTAGGTAGATTACCCCCCTCACTTCATGATTCCATTCTAGGTTGCTTCACCTGATGTAGAGTTATTTTTATAGTATATACTGCTTGAGAAAAAGGTCCAGCTAGAGAAACATTCTCATCTGGAAAAACACGCACAGCAGATACAACAACATTAGCTTCAACAATATCTACACTAACAACAACTGGATTCTCATTAGGATGATCAGATTCACTACCACTACCACTTTCACTTGTTTCTTCATTATCACCATCTTCATCCTTTTTATTTAAATTTTCATCATCAAACTTCTCATCTTTATCTTCTTTACCATATTCTGCACCAATTTCACCACTACAAGCTTCCTCTTCTTCATCTTCTTCTTCACAAGATTCCCTAATATATTCTACAATTCCTTCAACTTTTGATACATCACTACCAGTGGATTTGAGAGAACATTCATGAGAAGGTAAGTCCAAAGGTGGACTTAGAGGTCCAATAGAGACTCATTTTGTTGGCCTAGTTGTGTCTGGGTCACTTCTATCATCAATTGGTGATCTCACGTCTCTAATAGGAGTAGCAGCCTCCTCTTCCTCATCTGATGAATAAATTACTTGTTCATCTAGAAAAAGGCCGGGATCCACTAGATACCTTGGCCTAACTAGACGATCTATATGATTTAATTTCCCACACAATCTATCTTCATCACTGAACCATTCCTTCTTACATGTGTTCTAGTTAATTTTAATTCTTTTACATAAGTTAGATCATAAAAATATTCCACTACATTCACTAACTACAACATCATCAACTTCACATACATATCCTTTCTCTTTTAGCATTGCTAAAATCATTTAGGAGTATGTAAATGTAATTTAAATTAAAACAGGGTTTTGTCATATCATTTATTTTCACCATTGGATATCTGGAAAGATTACATTAAACTCATTTTTGTATCAAATACACCATGTATACATTCTGATACTTTAGAGAAGTAAAGTCCCATTTCCTGGGACAAATATGGGGCCAAATAAATTTAAATAAAATTCTCCAATTACCATTAAATTTTGATGCAATGGGTCTCATATGTTCCTCATTCCCAGTTATCACATTTAGAGCTCTCTCATAACAAAATAATTCACATTCATAAAGAGAAGTACCATGGTAATAATTAAACATTCCCTCCTAATGTACCTTCAGACACTTAACCTAGTGTCAGGAAGAGAAAGATATTATATTCCCTTTTACAATATACTTCACCCAAGAGACATCACTTCCTTCCCATAGAAATAATGAAACAATGTCAGTTTGATAATAACATAAAACATATAAAAAAGTGAGTCAACGGTGTCGGCATGAAACCAGTGTCAGTATGAAAATG
The DNA here is from genome assembly GCA_963277665.1 of Viscum album. Taxonomy (NCBI): domain Eukaryota; kingdom Viridiplantae; phylum Streptophyta; class Magnoliopsida; order Santalales; family Viscaceae; genus Viscum; species Viscum album. The sequence goes on along the minus strand of OY728167.1, from coordinate 618,256,980 downwards.
GTGTTTTTGTGAGAACGGTATCAGCATGACAATGGTGTTGTTGTGAGAATGATATCAGCATGAAAACTGCGTCGGCATGACAATAGTGTCTGCATGATAATGGTGTCGACATGACAACGGTTTCAGCATGATAATGGTTTCGATGTGACAATGGTGTCGGCATGACAACTTAATGGATGAAGATCAAAGGAAAGGAAACATATGGTCTTAATGATTGATCATTCCTAAATCATGTGTGATATAATTCATTCCTTTCGAGTTTAATGGCTTATTGAATTTATCAAAAAGATGATATTCAGGGCCAATAAATTCTAAAGTTATATCACCCTTTTGATTATGATCTCTCAAAAAGTGATGTCTTACATCAATATATTTTGTTCTAGAGTGAGACACTAGGTTTTTAGAAATTTTAATAGCAGTTTTATTTTCACAGTTTATTGTTACATGTCTAAATTGATATCCATAGTCATGAAGAGTGTGTCTTGTACACAAAATCTAAGCATGAAATCTACCTGCAACTACGTATTCATCTTGGGTAGTAGATAATAAAACCAATTTTTGTTTCTCCCTACACCATGAAACCAAATAATTTCCCAAAATGTGAACTGTTCCAGATGTGCTTTTTCTATTTATATTGCATCCACCAAATTCATCATCAAAATGTTTCACTATATCCAATGATTGTATTTTGGGGTAAAATAAAACTAAATTGAGTGTATGTTTGAGGTATTTAAAAATTATTTTAACAGAATTTAAGTGAGAGTATTTGGGAGAACATTAAAATGGGAACGCATACACAAACTAAGCCTTATATCTGGCCCACTAGAATTCAAGTTGAGAAAAATTCCAATCATTCCTCAATAAGTGGTTTGATCAACAGATTTAATATCTTCATCAAGATCCAACTTACAAGTAGTAATCATTGGTGTTTCACTAATTTTAATTCTATCAAAGACAAATATTTTTAAAATATATTTTGTTTATTTACTTTGATTTTAAATGATACCTTCTTTATTTTGAAAAATCTAAAATACAAGGACATATTTGAGCTCTCCAATTAAGCTCATTTCAAATTCATTTAGCATAATTGTTTAAAACGAAATACATAATGAATTTCTTGAAGATCCAAAAATAATATCATCAACATAGAATTGAAAAAATAAAACATCTTTATAAACTATTTTTATAAAATTATTACGACCAAAAATTCTTTTTATAAAAACATTCAAAATAAGAAAACTACATAGTCTATCATATCAAGATCTTGGAGCATTTTTATACCATATGAAGATTTTTTTTTAATTTGAAAACATGATTTTGAATATGAGGGTTCGTAAAACCATGGTTTGTTAAATAAAATCCTCAACTATATAATCATTTAGAAATGCACTTTTGACATCCATTTGATGATGTTTGAAATTAAGAGGGGCAGCGTAATCATGAAGGATTATGATGGCTTCGTGTCTAGAAATTTCTGGAAAAGTTTCTTCATAGTCAATGCATTCCCTTTTACTATAACCTTGTGCAATCAATCTTGCTTTGTTTCTGAAAATATTTCCAGATTCATTTACTTTATTCCTAAACACCCACTAAGTTACTATGGTCAATGTGTCATTGGGTCTATCAAAAAGTTTCCAAAATTATTTCTTCCTAATTTTTTATGTTCTATTTTCATATCCATCCACCAAAATTCATCTTTAATTGCAATATTGAAATTTTTAGGTTCAATCTATGGCAAGAAAGGATGATGTTCAACCTTATTTTTAAGAGAAAGACTAGTTTGTGTACCTTTATATTAGTATCCAACAATATAATCTAAAGGATGGTTCTTGAGAAATCTATTTTGTCTAGAGAAGGAGGGTATAGTAACTTCAGGTTCATCTACTAGTTTGGGTACATCATGTTCATATTCTGAAGAATTTCCAGAACTTTTTGATTTGACAGATTTCTTGAAAATATGATTAGATGATTTTTCATTTATTTCTAGTTTTCACGTGTCATATTCAACGTTTTCTAGAGAGGTTTTAGGTTCATGAGGATCTGTTTCATCAAATTTTATATATACACATTCCCCAACACACTTGGTTATTTTAATAAAGACTCTATAAAATTTTCTTGTGGTTGAGTAACCTAGGAAGATTCCTTCAACACTCTTGGATGCTAATTTCTCAATATTGTCCTTTGTATTATGGAAATAGACATTGCAACAAAAAACATCAATATAACTAACTTTGGGATTTCTATTTTTCCACAACTCATAAGGAGTCTTCTTGTGTATTGGTCTAATTTAGACTCTATTAGTTATCTAAGAAGCTGTATATATATCCTCATCCCAAAATAAAATAGGTAAATAATATTCATTAAGAATTATTTGAGCTATCTCTTGTAACGTTCTATTTCTTCTTTCCAAAACTCCATTTTGGTGAGGTTTTCTAGGGGTAGAGAAGTTATTACTATAGCCGTTATGTGAGAAAAAATATTGAATGTCTTGATTTTCAAACTCACGGCCGTGATCCTTTCTTAAGGATTCTATTCTAATTACACTTAAATTTTTGCTATTTTAGCATACTTGGTTATGTAAGTACATGATTCACTTTTTTGAGCTAAGAAATCAGTCCACGTATACCTAGAATAGTCATCCTCAAGAACATAGACATAATGCATCCCATTTAAACTAGAAACTCTAGTGGGTCCAAACAAATCATTGTGAACCAAATCTAAAGGTTGAGGGGTTGAAACTTACTTCTTTGATTTGAAAGATATCATCTGTTGTATACCCTTTTGATAAGGATTACAGACTTTGTCATTTAGAAACTAATGTTTGGGAATATACATGACTAGTCATTTTATGGTAATCCTTATAAGGGAGTGTACATTACAGTTTCATAATCTCCTATTCCAAATCCAAGGCATTTATTAAAGGCACATAAACAAGAAAATTTTTTAGAAAGTAAGGAATCGATGTTAATTGAATATACACTTTCATTTATAAAATAAGAAATTAATTATTCATTTTTAGAGTTAAAAACATTTCAAGAATCATTTTTAAATTTAACATGAAATCCATCATCACGTAATTGTGAAATACTAAGCAGAATATATTTCAATATGTCAATAAAAAGTTTTTTTGAAATTAAAATTGAGTTAGACTTACTAATATGGACTAAGACAATTATTTTTCCTTTAGCATTATCACCGAAGGTGACATATCCACCATCAATCCTAATTATATTCTTGAAGCATGAATAATCTCTAGTCATGTGTCTTGAAAATCCATAGTCAATGTACCATAATCGCTTACAAGACCTCTTCAAACATCATTCATATAGATTAATAAAACAAAAATAGATTTTGGTACCCGACCTTTTTTTCATCCAGTGACATTAGAAATTAATTTGTTATGTACCCACATTTTATTTATGGGTTTCCTATAAGAATTATATAACAAATTTAAAAAATGGTGTCTATTTATTCAAGAAAGGATAGAGGTAGTAAATGATTTTTTTAGAACTAGAACTAGCTGCAGAGTTCTGATTTTAAGGTAGAAGAACATATTTTCCATATTTAGTAACAAAATATGTTTTAGATAAGTTTGTATGTCAAATATGATATCCAATACCATAACTTTACGTAGTGGTTATATGTTTACCAAGAATTTGAGTAAGAATATCTATTCCATTGGTAAACTTCTCTAGATCATTCTTCAATTGTTTAGTAGTCCTTTTTAAAATCAATATTTTCCTTGAGCAGTTGAGAATTCTATTCCTTTTATGTAGTATGCTTAGACATAATAGTTACAGTAATAGTATGATTTTTCTTTAAATATTTATAATTATCTCATAGATCTTTGCATGTCTATTCTAACATGTTACTATATTCAAATACTTCAGCACTTGTCATATTTTAAGAGTCACTTCCATTTTCAGATTAATAATAATTGTGTCCATGCTAATATAAGGTTACTTTAGGTGTGTTTGTCATAAAGAAAATATTTTCCATTTCATCTTTCTCATCATGAGATGATGTGGATTCACTGGTACAATTCTCAAAGGCACTCTAGGTGGCCTTCATATATTTCCTATACTTTTTCTCTTTGTTTTCATACATATTTTGTGCCTTCATTTTGGATAATCATCATTAACATGGCCTCTATAATTACATTCATAGTAGAAAATCTCCTCGGATTTTTTATTTATTTTCCAGTCATTTTTTCAGTTTCCCTTGTTAACATATTTTCCTTTATAATTGGGCAGGAGAACATCTTCTAACTATATAATTTCATGAATCTTTTTTCTAGCTGATCCATCTCTTCGTCACTATCTGATTTTGATTCCTCATTACCAGATATTTCAACACAGGCTAGAACCATCTGTTTTCTTTATTTTTAGAGGTAGTTGTCTTGAAGGCTATAGATTCTCTCTTAGGTTCATCCTCTTCATCTCTGTTGACTTTCTGCTCTTCCTCATACATCATCAGTTTTCCAATGAGTAATTTTCCATGTAATTTGCTAATGTCCCATGATTCTATAATTGATACAGAATTTACTCTCCATATTCCAGGTAAGAAATATGAGAATCCTCATAATTTTCTCTTTGGCAGTAACATATCTTTCTAGAGAGATCATAGTGTTCAAATTTTCATTAAACCTGAGATACATTTTAGAAATGGACTCATCATGATACAATTAAAAATTTTCATATTTCATAGTATATGTGTTATTTCTCATTTCCTTAACATTAAGAAGTTCATTCATGTGAAATATACAAAGTATCCTAAATTTAATGTGTTGTTTTACATGCAGAAATTCTGTTAAATTCTTCATCTCCTAAAGAAAAGTATAAGGAATTCATCGATTTTATATTATTGTTATAAATATTCATGGTTGTGTCATCCCATGTAGTTAAAACAGACATAGGAATCTTATATTCATCTATAATTGAAGACCAAATTTCAAAACACTTACATTCTAAGTGCATTTTAATTTTATTTTTCCATTTTGAATAATTTTCGCCATTAAATAATGGAGGTTGGTTGGTAGAAAAACCTTCCACCTTATTATCCATAACAAATATTTTAGAATATGATTTTAAAGAGGTAAAAAATATTTATTAACATAAATTTTATGATCTTTGAAATACAACTAAAATCACAGTTGAAATGATTTCAAAAATCATGGAAAACTGACAATTCATTTAACCTATGTTACCAATGTTGGTTGGAGAAGTGTACTCAAGAGAGGGGTGAATTGAGTATCTATAAAAATTTATATTTAAAAGGTATAATTTGAAGTTCCCTTATATTTAAAAATCATTTTCCCAGTTAGCCAGTCGTGAAGTTCCCCTAGTCGATTTGAAGCACACTATGTCAAAATGGGTATTCAAAGTAATGGTGAACATGGATGGAAATGGAATTATATATAAACAATACTGAATTTTGATGTGTTTTTATCATTCAAAATGAGAAATTTTTTGAAAAATATTCACCAATTGATATTCTCATATCTATTTGAATTACAATTACCAAAATAGTATACAATGATTATTAAATTTTGTCATTGAATATAATAAAATTATTTCTAATAATATAATTAATATATAATTAGTAGAGTTTTTGATTTTATAAGTATCCAATATAATGTGGACACCACAACTACCTAATTAATGTTCTATAGTATTTATTAATTCTTGACACAATTTATTTCTTGTGTTTACAAGTGTTAATTGGGTGAGGAATTGTTTTGTAATTGACATATGGATAATATTCCTAATTATTTATATTGAATAAGAAATATTAAAAAATATTCCTCTACAGATTAACTTAAATTAATATCCCATGTTATAGGAAATAAGATATATAGAGATAATTCTATGGGTGTCGTATACTAAGTTAGAGTAAATAAAATAACTCGGTATTGAGAATAACATTCAGAATAATTCAACAAGGAATGATTGATTATGTCACACAATATAAATATATAAAAAATGACATATATTATATTTTATAGGAGATTAATATGTTGAATCATTAACCATATTTTTAGTATTGGATCTATCATATATTCGAATATGTGTTTAATATTTGTTAATTTTTAATACAAATATTATACAATTAAAATATAAACTAAATCAAGGATAACTTCATAGGAATTAAATAATAAGACCCAATAGTACATCAAGAAGTATAAAGGATATATTATTTTTTCCATGAAGAATAAGGATTCTAGTAATAAAATGTTGAAACTAACATTAATATGATATATTTAACCTTTAATTTCCTTTAGGATATATAAATGAAAAATATGGTTTCATTAATTCTATTTATATCCATATCAATAAATATTGAGATTGTAACGAGTTTTGATACATCTAATTTTGTTGTATATCAAAATATGTGTTATAGTCATTAGAATGATAATGTAAAATTAAATAATTATCATAATATTAATAATGATAATATGATGACAATGGTGGTTGACAAAAAGTCATGGTTATGATACAGGAAAATTGTATATACTTAGTAATATAATCTCTTGATAGATTTTACCCAATGAGATAATGTCACAGAGAAAACATTATTCATCTAATAAATCCAGGAAGGTATAAAAAATTTGAAATAACCAAGAATAATAATGCTTCATCTAGTGAGAGATTACATTTTTTGACCATAAAAATTTACATCTATTTCATGATGGATAGTACCCTAAACCCAACATCTGTTGTATTTAATGATTTCTATATCATGTATATAGTGTTTTATGGATGACTTATTGTAACGCCCCGACCCTAGTTACCTAGAGTCGGTGCATTATTACATAACATTGGCATGATCACGAGAAAGATCAAGTCTCGAAAGACCGATTAGTTTAGTAGCCTTGGAATAACTAGATACATCCATAATTTTTTACATTACATAAAAAAACATCTTGTCTTCATATCCCCTCATACTATACATGCAGGTCATTCATAAATTACTTCTTCATAATCCTGGGAAAAATAAAACATTGAAAGGGGTGAGCTCAGATGCTCAGTAAGGATAACATTATAGCAGAAGCTTTCATAAATAAGCATAAACACTTAAGGCAATTTATAACTAAAATAAAAGCCTTTTAAACTTGAACTTTAGCATAAAATGGCAAAGATAAAATAAAATAATTCCATTTACTTACTCACATGGATATTCTACTAGTCGAATAATCCCATGCATTATCAATAACCACTTTCATAATGATGGAATGCATAATGCCAGACTATCATAACCACATAGCCAAGCCCTCGTGCCAAGACTACAAATAAGATTTTGCCAAGGCCTTGTGCCAAGACACTAGTTTGTCTCATGAGACCTACCGATGCATCGAGGAGCTATAGCGGGCTCCACCCGTCACTTATTAAGTCCAATTCATTCCTCATATGAACAGGTTTAAACATAACATAAACATTCGTATTAAAACTAGCATACGAAATGTCAATACTTTAACCACAAACAATGAATGGTATAAAAATAGCACATCCACAATAAAAAAATAACTCATTCGATACAATATGGAAGATTGTATTGTATCACATTAACCTCAATCAATAATAATTAAGGATGTTGACATAGATGAAAATAATCATCAAGACTATTTGAGAGAAATATCCTCCTTTTTCATGAAATCATTTAAAAGTCACACTATTTGTCAAGAAGCCATTTAAAAACAGATTTTTGAATCAAAGTGTCCCATACCACTTTGAAACTTTTAAAAGGAGTTTTGATTTTAAAACTTTAATGTCTATATAAATAAATCCTTATAACCATTTTTTTTAAAACATGGACATTAATGAGCAAGATTTAGAAGAATAAGTCTTTAAAACATTTTAAAATGGTATTTTGGTTAGAGATTCTAACCAAAAGAGAGACACTTGAGTACAAATAATTGAGGTAATTGAAACTTTGTAATATCATGAGAATAAAGGTAATCATGATATACTATGTCAAAGTACATTATATACACCACATAAAAGTGATTTGGTGTATATCATCAAAGAAGTCTCAATGGAATGTAAATTGAGATGAAATCTCTCATAAAGGTTGTATCCTTAGGTTAAGGATAAATCAATGACATAAATATGTGTGACAAATATAAATACACTAAATATGATTGGATATTCAGTGCAAATCAATCAAAGGACATTCACACATATTCTTGTAAAAACAATACCAACGAATTGGATGTTTAACTCAACAAATGGAGAATGAGTTAAAATTAATCTTATCAAATTCATATCAATGACTTATCAATGGAGTGATTATGTGTATCAAACTTATATCCACAAGAAGGGGAGTGGAAATTATTACATTATCAAATGAATAGTGATTCCACACATAATCTTGGGGTAATAAAATCAATGAAATATGCGTAAAGCCAAATGAGTGGGAATTGAAATTTCAAATTCCCTTATCGATTAGGTAACTTACGAAACATACACCCATGAAAGAAGTATCATACCATGATGATGTAAATACCCATAAATTAAAGTATATTACACAATGAATACAATCACGGGCAGTACACATACACCACATGCAATAATTAAGTGGTGAACAATGGAATTCTCACGAAATTAAAAGTGAGTTTAGAAAATCCCTTACCACGTTAATCGACTGAGTCATATGGCCAAAAGTTAATAACCACCAAATTATTTACAGAATAACATGAATATAAAGAGTATCATGATAATATATATCAAATGGCCATACACAATACACCACTTTCAATAATTTAGTGGCGAATAATGGAAATCTCATGGAATTGAAAGTGAGATAAGAGAATCCCTTACTTTGTACTTTTTCCTTGGTCGATGGTAGGTTTACCTCCTGTATAATGGTGAAATAAATGTTATTTAATTATAAAAGAATCATTTACTTTAATATGATATCATATATAAACTTTTAACATTGATTTGTTAATAATATCTTAGAATTATCGTCATTTCGGGTGTTAACAGGTTCATTTTACTTTATATTCTTTGTTATGTGAGCCATATTCGTTATTAATGGGATGTATATTATTCATATCCAGAATGATATCAAGTCCTTAGATACTATTTTTAAATCATCAAATGATAATTATACTTGAATGGATATGATGGACAATGAATCTCATCGCGTTCGTGGAGACGGTAGTCCGTACATACGCACGAGCGACAATATCATTCTTTTGATATTAAAATAATATATAATTGGATTTTATATCATATATACAGAATCATTATCATGTTATATTTATTATTTACATGAGTTACAAATCATTATTATACCCATCCAAATAATAATATATTGAATAACAATTACACCACGACGTGGAGAGGGTAAGCCGTACGTACGCACGTATGGTGACATGTTATTCAAAGGATGGATAGAATACTGAATATGGTTGTACCATATTTATAATAACATCACAGTATATATATGATACTGGAGTTATTATTTTATAATGTAAATAACAAAGAAAGAGGAAGTGGAAGAAGAAAGGAACTTGAAAAGGGGTGGTGAAAACATTACCTCTTCTTCGGGTTCTTCCATTTTATTTGATCAAAAGGGCTCCTTAGGTTGGATTTCTGATCAAACTAAGGCCTATAGGTTGTAGTGAGGTAAGTTGAGATAGTATTTGTGCAGGGTTTGGCCGAACCAAAGGGCTTTGAAGGTGTGAAGAAATGAGAAGGAGGAGTGCCCTTTTATAAGAGGGGTGAGGGGCACCTTTGGAAAAGCTAGAGATATTAGTTTATAATAAATTCATATTCGGTTTCCAATGGCTACAAAGATGACTATTCAAAGGTTAAGGTGGGGATGGGTCGAAAACAACTCAACCAATAGAATTTAGACAGGTTTGGGTACTTATATTAACCTTATCTTTAACTATTAACTCTAAGTTAATTTTGTTCACTTTTACAATGTCTCTTTGTATTTTTATATTATATGGTTAATAAACTTACCATATACATACAAGCGACCCCCAAGTGGTCAATTAATGATACACCTATCATGATATAAGTCTCTTGGCCGAACCTTAGATTTTTAGGAATTTAATATCAATTAATATATAATATTTGTTTTAAAAACTCTTTTATGTCAATTTTGACACTATTCAATAGTTGATTTTTGTGAAACTCATAACAGATTGATTACTTCGAACAAAGTCAATTAAATCAATACTAATATATCATATTATCCTAGAAAATTATTTTAATTCATTAAAAGTTTCATATTATATTTATTTGGGTATTTTTAATATCAATTATTTTGATTTTTCACTATTATAGTAATTACTGCATCATCATTGTGTCATAAATAAATTAAATTATTTAATGTCTAAAAATTATAAATAAAATATCATTATGTAGGAAATCATTTTATCTTTCTAAGTAATATTTATAATCTAAAATCCAACATATATAACCGTCTGTAACAATTGATTTGTTAAAAGATATATGCTTGTGTCATTTTTGTATTTATTTTAACTTAATTAAAATAAAGTGTCATTATCACTTACAAGTGGATCCATGGGGTCCCAAAATAGACCCAAAGATGCCCATGGTAGACCATGTATCAACCAATAGGGTTAAGACACGTTTTAGGGTAATTTAGTATTATTATAATATTATTTTTTAACCCTTATTTACCGGATTTACCCTTAACCATGGTAAATAAAATATTTACCGCAGTAATTATTCAAAATGTCTAAAAATAAAATTTACCTATTTACACAATTTGAACATCCTGATTCCAAATATGGAATCCATTTTTCTAAATTCAAAACGCAGAAGTGGCAGAAATTAATTTAAAATTAATTCCCGCTGTCAAAACAAAAAGCGTGTTTTTAAGAGATAATAACTATCAAAAGACTGACACTTGTTTATGTTCGGTTTAATTGTAAAATTATGTCCAATGACCAAAATTATATTAAATTGTAAAAATATATTCTAAATATACTTTAAAACAACTCAAATTCATAATTTATAACTATTAATTATTTTGATTAAAAAAGTTGTTTTTAATTAAAATTTAGTAATTTTCACTATTCATCAAAATATAAAAGTTATCCAAAAAGTACCAAAATTTCACCCTAGGATAATTTCGATATTAAAAATCCAAAAATGAAGTCCATTTTGAGAGATAGAATTTATAAAATTTCAAAAAGTAGGTATTACTATTCATAACGGCTTGTTTGATTGGTTATGGTGTGTTAAAATCTCGATGTTGTGTACAATGCACGTCATTGCATTATTCGAAAGGAAACATACCGAGGAAGCTTGGGGTGTTACATTCTCCCCTCCTTCAATAAATTGCGTCCTCGCAATTTTTAAAATTTTGCTTGGGAATATAATGGAAAGTCCCACATCGGAAAAAGTGTCAATAAAACTATCACTTTAAAAGAAAGAAAGAGAGGTATAAGGGTCATCCAAGATAACCCATACTAGGATTCCATGTAAGAAAACATGGATATGGATGATAAACTAAGTGTCAAGTTCTGATGGAGAGTGATAGAAATCATGATCAGGAGAAAGTTAACAATGAGAAAACCACAAACTTGTGTTGGGACAAACGACCATTAGTCTCCTAGTAGGAAAGTAAACGGACAACATTTTTTTTAAGTTACATTACATAAGGAAGAGGAATTCATTTATGATATTGACTAAGAACATTATGTGATATACTTACATTTTAAGTAGATTTTCATTCTTTAATAAATTTCCACCACTAACTCAATTTTTTTTAAACGATGAGTATTCAAGAAGACTTGGTCACACTGGAAGAGCTAGAATAAAATTCTATAGAATCACATGATCCATGCAGGATAAACCATATATTTACATTGTCTTTGATGATTAATCAAAACCAAAATGGTTAGGGAATGATCTAATGATCCCCCAAAAGGATATTCATTGAGATAAATATGCACTAATCTTAATTTCTAAAATTAAACCAACAATACCCCAAAGTTAAATAAATACCATTCAATAATCAATTGTCCTTAAAATCCTTCCATATAATCCAAAGTATTATTTAAACCCCAAAGAATTAAAGAATTTGATTATGTAGTCTCCCATGTTAAATTGTATCTCCAAATGACATAAACTACTCTTAAAGTCACATACTCAAAAGTAATTAACCTAATCACATATTCTCTATTATAGGTTAATCATTTCCATAAATAACCCAAATCACTATAAATCCACAATAAAAATCTACCATTAATCCTCAAATGAAACCCCATAGTATTCTATTTTCCTTGGGCATATAGTGTTCCCAACAAATCGAACATCTTCCAAAATAATATTTATCACTTAAGCACCAAATCATTTTCCTATACCAAGGGTTTTCATTTGATAAGAAATAAGAACCCAAATTAACTTATTATTGATCAATAAAATCATTTAACTAAAAAAATAGTCACACTAACCAGGGACTTCACGTAGTCCAGTGGTAGGCGATAAATCCCAGTCGCACTTTGGTTGTGGGTTCGATTCCCACAGCTTTGTCCGACGCGACGGGTTGTCACACGGTCTACGCGTTGTCCTTTTTCAAAAACTATATTTTATAATATTACCAAAATGAGATAAATTCCTCAAAATAACATAATTTAACCACAAATATTATATCATACCTTACATTTTCATCCCAAATTATAATAACTTATAATTTCCTCAAACCCAATGATCATATAAGACCAAATGGTTATTTATAACTATATCCGCAACAGAAAAGATAATTATTCCTCAGATATCATTTTCACATGATAAATTGCAGGTTTACACATACAAGAGAAAATTATTCCAAAGTAATCCCATCAATAAAGAGCACTAACACTTTTAAACATTTCACCATCCATTTATTTCCACATAGGTTCTTCATCATATGTTCCTCGGGTTCCCACATTGCCTCTTCCATCTTATGATTTCTCCATAGATCTTTTACCAGACAAGTCATCCGGTTTCTCAACACTTGATCTTTGGTATGAAGAATTCTGATAGGCTCTCCACAATAAGATAGATCAAGTTCCAGTTATAATTCTTCATAGGTGAGTACATGCATTGGGTCAGGCATGTATTTTGTCACTAGAGGTATGTGGATCACAAAATGAACTCTGGAGAGACTAGGCGGATTTTCCTTTTGGTAGAATGCGTTCATGTGTCACAATGGTACCTCAGGAATTTTTCAAAATCATCTACTTCCTTTACCCAAAAACTCCTCATCCATTTTGGATTATATCGATGGAAGCATCGATGCATCATAAAAAAATAGGTATTTCTTATATATAATTTTGAGACATCTTCTTTAACATGTTTTTTTAGAAAAATTCTCACTGATTCATCTTCAAATATTTCAAAATAAGGTTTTGGTAAATCAGTTTTCGTATATCCCAAAAGACATAAATATATAATTTGATACATATAGGCTGCTCGAAGGTCCCCCTCTTCTGCAGCATCTAGAAAATCATTTAGTACATCGTAATTTTGAGATAAAGTGAATAATTTGAAAAGACCCTGATAGTACTTCCCACGCTTAGCGTGGTAAGAAAGCTGAGAGCGCAACATTATCCCATAGTCGGTACTTGATCCTTGAAATAATCGTGCAATGCTAGAGGTATTGGATGTCTCATAAAGTTTTTTGCATGTAACTTGGACATTTGAAAAAGTTTCAACATCGTTTGTGCATGACTTCTGGATAATAATTGTAAGTAGTTCTTCAGGAAGAGAGAGAAGAGTTGTTCATGATCTTGCTCCCTCCATGTTTCAACTAACAAAAGAAAATAAAATTAGGGTTTTTTGAATACTTATCTAATAAGAATGTAAAAAAATAGACATAATAGGATAATCTTGTAATTGAACAATATATCCTAACTTTGGGTACCCTATGTTAAAATCTAGGTTATCCACTATCTATTTTCCGACATATATTCTTAGGGGCATTTTTTTTGTATTCCCTTAATAATGGTTTATACTAATCTTGTGAATTTACCAAAGCATATCCCCCGGGAGTGTCGTAACCAAGAGTGCAGCAAGGCCCGTTGTCGTGCACCAGTTCCCGTTCGAGTCTAGCTCAAAGCGGTGTTTTCGGGTTTTACCCCTAGGTACATCTGTGCCAGAGCCGCCTCTACCTGCTCGTATCCAGACAGGGATGTATTGCTCGGAAAACTCACAAAATCTCTACAATACCAAAATTCTAGGAAGTTCTTCTATACTAATCCTCAAAGTTCATCTTAGGTTTACGTGCTCTAATCAGAGTTTATCTAAATCTAGCTTCCAAGGTTTCTACTAAACTTCCTCTGATACCAACTATAACGCCCCGAACCTAGGTACCTAGAGTCGGTGCATTATTACATAACATTGACATGATCATGAGAAAGATCAAGTCTCGAAAGACCGATTAGTTTAGTAGCCTTGGAATAACTAGATACATCCATAATTTTTTACATTACATAAAAAAACATCTTGTCTTCATATCCCCTCATACTATCCCTGCGGGTCATTCATAAATTACTTCTTCATAATCCTGGAAAAAATAAAACATTGAAAGGGGTGAGATCAGATGCTCAGTAAGGATAACATTATAGCAGAAGCTTTCATAAATAAGCATAAACACTTAAAGCAATTTATAACTAAAATAAAAGCCTTTTAAACTTGAACTTTAGCATAAAATGGCAAAGATAAAATAAAATAATGCCATTTACTTACTCACATGGATATTCTACTAGTCGAATAATCCCATGCATTATCAATAACCACTTTCATAATGATGGAATGCATAATGCCAGACTATCATAACCACATAGCCAAGGCCTCGTGCCAAGACTACAAATAAGATTTTGCCAAGGCCTTGTGCCAAGACACTAGTTTGTCTAATGAGACCTACCGATGCATCGAGGAGCTATAGCGGGCTCCACCCGTCACTTATTAAGTCCAATGCATTCCTCATATGAACAGTTTTAAACATAACATAAACATTCGTATTAAAACTAGCATACGAAATGTCAATACTTTAACCACAAAAAATGAATGGTATAAAAATAGCACATCCACAATCAAAAATAACTCATTCTATAAAATATGGAAGATTGTATTGTATCACATTAACCTCAATCAAGAATAATGAAGGATGTTGACATAGATGAAAATAATCATCAAGACTATTTGAGAGAAATATCCTCCTTTTTCTTGAAATCATTTAAAAGTCACACTATTTTTCAAGAATCCATTTAAAAACAGATTTTTGAATCAAAGTGTCCCATACCACTTTGAAACTTTTAAAAGGAGTTTTGATTTTAAAACTTTAATGTCCATATAAATAAATCCTTAAAACCATTTTTTTTTAAACATGGATATTAATGAGCAAGATTTAGAAGAATAAGTCTTTAAAACATTTTAAAATGGTATTTTGGTTAGAGATTCTAACCAAAAGAGAGACACTTGAGTACAAATAATTGAGGTAATTGAAACTTTGTAATATCATGAGAATAAAGGTAATCATGATATACTATGTCAAAGAACATTATATACACCACATAAAAGTGATTTGGTGTATATCATCAAAGAAGTCTCAATGTAATGTAAATTGAGATGAAATCTCTCATAAAGGTTGTATCCTTAGGTTAAGGATAAATAAATGACATAAATATGTCTGACAAATATAAATACACTAAATATGATTGGATATTCAGTGTAAATCAATCAAAGGACATTCACACATATTCTTGTAAAAACAATACCAACGAATTGGATGTTTAACTCAACAAATGGAGAATGAGTTAAAATTACTCTTATCAAATTCATATCAATGACTTATCAATGGAGTGATTATGTGTATCAAACTTATATCCACAGGAAGGGGAGTGGAAATTATGACATAATCAAATGAATAGTGATTCCACACATAATCTTGGGGTAATATAATCAATGAAATATGCGTAAAGCCAAATGAGTGGGAATTGAAATTTCAAATTCCCTTATCGATTAGGTAACTTACGAAACATACACCCATGAAAGAAGTATCATACCATGATGATGTAAATACCCATAAATTAAAGTATATTACACAATGAATACAATCATGGGCAGTACACATACACCACATGCAATAATTAAGTGGTGAACAATGGAATTCTCACGAAATTAAAAGTGAGTTTAGAAAATCCCTTACCACGTTAATCGACTGAGTCGTATGGACAAAAGTTAATAACCACCAAATGATTTACAGAATTACATGAATATAAAGAGAATCATGATAATATATATCAAATGGCCATACACAATACACCACTTTCAATAATTTAGTGGCGAATAATGGAAATCTCACGGAATTGAAAGTGAGATAAGAGAATCCCTTACTTTGTACTTTTTCCTTGGTCGATGGTAGGTTTACCTCCTGTATAATGGTGAAATAATTTTTATTTAATTATACAAGAATCATTTACTTTAATATGATATCATATATGATCTTTTAACATTGATTTGTTAATAATATCTTAGAATTATCGTCATTTCGGGTGTTAACGGGTTCATTTTACTTTATATTCTTTGTTATGTGAGCCATATTCGTTATTAATGGGATGTATCTTATTCATATCCAGAATGATATCAAGTCCTTAGATACTATTTTTAAATCATCAAATGATAATTATACTTGAATGGATATGATGGACAATGAATCTCATCGCGTTCGTGGAGACGGTAGTCCGTACACACTACAACATAAACTGCATTTAGCGGCGGTTTTGTGGCGGCGGTTCACACAACCGCCGCTAAACATTTTTCTAAAATGGTTTCGCGACGGTTTTTAATAAACCGCCGCGAAACCCATATTTTTTTTTAAAACTCCCGACCCTTCCCTACCCCGACCCCCGTTCTTCCCCCAACCCCCCGTGACCCCGCGCCCCGCCCTTCTTCCCCCAACCCCCCGGCGACCCCACGACCAGCATCTCCGACGACCTTGCAACTTGCGTCTCCGACATACCCCGCGACCGGCGACCGACGACCCCCCTTCTCCCGACGACCCCTTCTCACGGCGACCCGAGGTTCTTCCCCCGCGACCCTAACTTCTCCCTCGACCCCCGCGACCCCAGCTTCTGCCCCAGGTTCTGGCGAGCCAGAACCCTAGATCCGGCTCCCCACCCGTGCTGCCGACGACTGGTTTCGTTGTTGGTGTTTATTTGTGGAGGTAGTCACCTGCATTGATTGATTTTTTTTGAATTCACCTGCATAGATTGATTTCTCTATGTCTACTGCTTGACATACTCATGTGATTATTCATGAACCATATAAAATTTCATAATGAGAAAATTATTTGTGTGGATACAATGTTGATGCATTATTTTTATGATGATACGATAGTGTTTTTAAATGAAAATGAGAACAGTCTTGGATTAATTAAAAGTTATTGGTTAGTAATTAATTTGGAATTAAATGATTAATTGGTGTAAAGTTAATTAATAGACTAGGGTAAATTATAGATTAGGGTTATGTTAATTGGATTAAACGTCACCAATGATCACTTGATAATGAATTAAGAGGTTGATCATTGATATCTTAGTTGGCCAAGATCTAAGAGTTTTACTTCATAATATACTAGATATGCGATATATATAAGTGTGACTATCCTTGTGGTATTATTTTATATTGATGGGGGTGACTGATTGTGATTTTTATATAAAAGTTAAATGTATTTCAAGTTGTATTATAGGTTTTACTAGATATAATGACCAAGTTTATGATCCATGAATCGTACCCATAGACCCGGCCATCTGGTGAAACCTATGGTGAGGGTGTTATTATCACTGAAGGTTAGTTCTATGATAGGGGTGAGGACTTATGATATGTCTAGGATGATTTGTGTTTTTTATTTTTACAGGATTTTTAAGGGATTTGGTACTTGACTTGGGTTTGATTCAATATGTATTTATTCTCAGATGTTGAAAAATAGGGATATTGATTTGGGGTTGCAAGGTAATATCATATTCAGCCTAGTCTTGGGATGATTTGGATAATGTGGAAAAATGATTCATCCAGGTGAAATAATAATTGGATAGTTATCAATAATAATCCTTATAAAGGTTAGTTAATCTAGGAAAAAGTGACCTTTGATAAGATACTTATCATTCATTTGAGATAGGGATTTCATGTTAGCATAATTATTTTACTCATAAGGAAATTAGGATGATTGTAAGTTTTTAGAAGCATGGTTGGAATGCATGGAAGTCTTGATAACTAAATTATACACTAAGATATGAGTAAAAAATATAAATACATTCAATATTAATGGGGTTTTGGGAAAAGGAAACCTTTTCAAGGTGATTCACAGATGGGGTGTAAGGAAAGAATTCTAGGAAATGGATACACTCGTACTAATGATTTAAGGTGGTGATTTTGTAAATAGGTGATAAGGTTGGTTGATTTGGATCTTAATTCATATGTATATCATAATATAATGGGATAATAATAAAATATCAATGTGGTAAGAGTGTTCATCTGGGGTTGAAATCAAGGGAAATTTCATCTTGACCATGTAAAGTGGTCTATAAAAATCCACTAGGGTGAGATATTGTGGGAGATCTAGAAATTATGGAGAAACATGTAAGAGGGTTGGGGTAAATTCATCTAGTGATCAGCTCACACTTCATTTTGGTGGGTACAAGTACAGACATTGATGTGATAGAATTTCAGTAGTGTGGGGAAGCCTGGTGTGAACAAGTGGTGTTATGATTAATCAGTGATTATAGAATGATTATATGATGATTTAATGGGGTATTTTTTATAGTTTTCATGGTTGGGATTTTATTCCATGACCATTCAAATGAATAGGGTGAGGTGTATTTCCCAAATAATTAATCTAAAAATAGAATAAAGTAAATAAATTGAGTCAACTTTCTATCATCGAATAGTGATTAAGATATTTAATGATGGGAAGCACCGACAACAACATATAGGTAATTTAACTCCCTATTTTAAGTGAATAAATGAAATTTTAATCATGGAAAATGGTGATTGATTTGTGTATTTTATTGTGAGGATGGTTCCGAAATCTCCCATTGTGGATTCTCCCACTCTTAGGGTTTCCTAATCTACATTGTAGTGTCGATCCCCTTGGTTTTGCCAATAGGAACTGACCACATTGTCATGACACGTCAAATTGATTATATCTTTAAAGTTGGTTTATGGTCTAGTTAACACCCTAGTTCATCTCTCAAGGATAATTGATAGGTTTATAGTGTGTATTTTTAATAAAAATGACTAAAGTTCATCTCTCAACTATTTATTATCAACATCAAATGAAAATTAAAGGTTTAGGTAATGTTACTATACCACCGCACAAGAGGATATCGATAAGGCACTACACTACCCTGTGGAGAGCCAATCGGAACACCTTTGTTCCAATCCTCTCCACAACTCATGGCCCAAAATTCTTAGCACCACCTCACCTAGTTACCAAAATTATAATGGTGACACAAACTCATTGTCGCTGAAGGGATACATAGATTCCAACCACATTCTCTGACCTACATCAATCCAGAACTCAAGGCCCAACAGCCTCACTCCATTTCAAACATCCAAAGCACAACCCAAGCATAACCTTCATCTCAAGGTATTCAACCATCCAAAACCTGATCCAACACCCATCACCAAAACTAATACACTAATATGGTTCCTACCTGAGACCATCCAACTTGAAACTCTAGCCACACCATTAATCGATTACTTTCCTTCCATGGTTCTCAACACCATATTACTTACTTCTTCACCACAATTTTCTAGTTTTGAGAACTTCACTCATCATAAAAGAGGTCAACAGAACCTCAACTCAACCTTCAAAACTTCCCTAACATGTTTTCCAACTCACAACATCCATGAAAACTCCACCCAATTCTAGCATTCATTATTTCTGCCAAAACTACCCAGATTTGTCACACTTTCACCATCCATATCTCAACCAAGGACTACTTGGTTCTTCTTCAAAACTCATTCACATTACTAGGATAAACTTATCATTTCAACATTAACTTGAGGTGCCTCGCAGCCCACCACATCCATTCCTTTTCTATCCAACTATGCCTTTCCATTCCTGCTAACTCACTCCGTTGGTTCCCAACTTCCCCTATTGGCATGTCGCCCCTCTACCCAAACACGAAGCCTTCTCACTTAAGGTATACCTCCATCACCTACACACACCATATCGAAGTTCCACCTGGTCTTCCCTAAGAACCCCAAACATGTCCCTTATAGGTTTCTATTTGGAACCTTGATTCCTCCACATCCACTCTACAGTTTTCTCCACATTTCCATGACTAACATAATTCTCTCCACCTTAGGAGGGTCATTATCACTAATTTATTCAAGAAATTCAAACACCATGTCTCATGCTTCCATCACAAGATGAACCCCAAAACTTAAATGTGGCCATTTAGATTTCCCTAGAACAATAAAACAAACATTACCCATTGTGAAAATGGTTTCAGTGAATGTAGTTAACTTGATTTAAAATGCATTATGATCAGTTTCGATCACACATCAAAGGGGTGTTGTTTGAGGCAACATAAATGTGTGATCGATGGTGTTATGATAAGTGTGTATCCCGATATTCTTATTGCTCCTAAATGAGGTGTTGACGCTGTCTCCTATGGACCAGACTTGTTCAGTTGGTCTGAAATGGTAAATGTGGTCAATGAATCATCTTTATTATATTATGCATACTTTATGGCCAATGGTTCATCTTTATTATATTATGTTTCTGTAATCTTACACTATCGTATATTTTGTGTAGGCACATTGTGATATACATGGATAAAAGCTGGATCACATTACCGAGGAACACATCTCAATATGTTAAGGGTTTGAATGGGTTTTTAGATTTTGCAATTTCTAATCGATCCGTTGAAGGGAGAATAAGATGTCCATGTCCTAAATGTAAATTTAGAACATGGTTGAAGAGAGATGAAGTTTATGAACATTTAATACTGAAGAAATTCCCTGAGCAATATTTGTGTTGGATTTGGCATGGAGAATCAAACAATACAGAAAGATTGAGGACTGATGTTAATCCACAGAATGAGGTCCCAAGTTCTTCGACAATGGAAAATGAAATGCAAAACCTCATAAATGATGCTTTCGGCACTGCAAGACACCACTATGAGCATCAAAACATATCAGAACAACCAGAAGAGGGTGCTACAAATTGCAACGTGACAAGTGATGTTTCTGAGACTGTAACACAAGCAGATCAAGATTGTAACATATCATTGGATCCTCTTGATTCTGTGGAGCCAAATGTAAGGGAAAACTTCAGTGAGGAAAATGCATTTCATGATTTAGTTGCCGATGGAAATCAAGAGTTGTATAGTGGGTGTTTGAAATATTCAAAGCTTTCATTTCTACTGAAGTTGTACCATATCAAATGTCTATGTGGAATTACAAATAAGGCAATGTCCATGTTATTGGAATTGATTCGTGATGCATTTCCTGAAGCAAAAATTCCAGAATCGTTTTATGATATGAAAAAAGTTGTTAACAAGCTTGGTCTGAATTATACAAAAATACATGCGTGTCCCAATGATTGTATGCTTTACTGGGGAGAGGATTCAAGTAGACAGAATTGTAAGAAATGTTCTTCTTCTAGATGGCAGTCAAAGGGTGATGTTGGAAGTATGACTGAACATAATTTCACGGAGAAGAAGAAAAGGAACACACCTGCAAAAGTTTTGCGTTACTTTCCTTTGAAGCCTCGATTGCAAAGATTATTCATGTCATCAAAAACCGCCGAACACATGAAGTGGCATGCTGTAGATAATAACAATGATGGGTTAATGAGACATCCACGGGATTCCCAATCGTGGAAGACATTTGATTCATTACATCCAGATTTCTCAGCTGATCCTAGGAATGTTCGATTGGGATTGGCTGCCGATGGATTCAACCCATTTGGGACTTTGAGTACGAGTTATAGCATTTGGCCAGTTGTTTTGATCCCTTATAATCTGCCTCCGTGGATGTGTATGCAACAAACATCTTTTATCATTTCGATGATTATTCCTGGAAAACAAATGCCTGGAAATGATATTGATGTATACCTGCAGCCTTTGATTGAAGAATTGCAGGAGTTATGGAGCAACGGTGTTGAGACATTTGATGTTTCTTCTAAAACAATGTTTAAAATGCATGCTGCTTTAATGTGGACCATTAGTGACTTCCCTGGGCTTGGGAATTTATCTGGTTGGAACACTTATACGGGTTTGGCTTGTCCCGTTTGTAACTTTGATTTCGAGCCCAAACGGCTACCTCACAGTAGAAAATGGTGCTTCTTGTGCCATCGAAGATTTCTTGATGCATCTCATAGATTTCGGCTGAACAAATCAAAATTTAATGGTTGCATTGATCGTAGACCACCTCCAAAGTTGTTAACCGGTTCTGAAATATTGACACAGCTTGAAAATGTTAAAACAGAATTTGGGAAGGTTCATCATTTGAATGATAGCGGAAAACGAGTGCGAAGTGCATCGTCAAGTGAAATCAGAACGCAACAATGGAAGAAAAAAAGTATATTCTTCAAACTTTCGTATTGGGAATTTAATTCTTTGCGCCACAATCTTGATGTGATGCATATTGAGAAGAATGTATGTGATAATTTGATTTTCACATTACTTAATGAGCATGGAAAGTCGAAGGATCATCTCAATGCTCGCAAAGACTTACAAGTAATGAACATAAAACGTGATCTCTGGCCAGATGAGAATGAAAAGTATGCTCCGGCCATTTTTTCATTGAAAAATAGGGATAAAGATACGTTCCTTCAAATTTTAAAGAATGTGAAGGTATCTGATGGGTATTCGAGTAACATCTCGAGGTGTGTTGACTTGAAGAATCGTAAGTTATATGGATTGAAAAGTCACGATTCACATGTTTTGTTACAACAGTTACTACCATTGGCATTGCGTACATTATTACCTGAAAAAGTTACTGCTGTTGTACTCCATTTCTGCACATTTTTCAGACAGTTATGTGAGAAAGCTCTACATCCATTTCAGCTGGACAACCTACAGGAGAGGTTTGTATTGACCCTTTGTGCAATGGAGATGATCTTCCCTCCATCGTTTTTTACTGTCATGATGCATTTAACTGTGCATTTGGTTGACGAAGCTAAATTAGGAGGCCCCGTTCATTATCGATGGATGTATCCAATTGAGAGGTATTTTATTTATATGTTTCCAGTTAAGTAAACATTTTTTGGCATTTAAATAAATGCATAATATTATTATTATTTTTTCACAGATATCTTGGGCATTTGAAAGCATACGTGAGAAATAAAGCTCAACCAGAAGGCTCTATTGCTGAAGGCTATTTGGCCGAGGAGTGTCTCACCTTTTGTTCCAGATATTTGGATGATATTGAGACAAGATTTACTCGAGTTGGACGTGTTGACGACACATCAACTCAATCTCAAATGCATCAGAAATCAAAAATATTTCCTGCTATTGGCCGATCAGTTGGGAGGACCTCATACGCGACACTAACAGAATTGGAATTATTACAGGCACATAGATATGTGCTGCTGAATAGTGAAATTGCAGATCCATTTATTGAAGAGTTGAGGATACAAACAAAGAGACGAATGAGAAGCCGAACACGAAATGAAAAAGATATAACGAAAGCTGTGAATAAAGAGCTGGTAGAATGGTTTGCACGACGTGTAAGTTTATAAATATTGCAATAAATACGAATATTACTTTGACACATACAATTTGCAAATCTATTAAATTATATTTTTTTTTTCAGATCATGAATACTGATACTCGAGCTGACTTTTCAGAAGATTTGAAGTTTCTTGCTAGAGGTCCTATAAAACAAGTTAGAAAGTTCAACGCTTATAATGTGAATGGTTTTAGATTTCGTACAGTCGATCGAGAAGTGGGTTTGAAAACACAGAATAGTGGTATTTTTACATTTGCTGAAGTGGAATACTATGGAAAGCTGCATGATATTATTGAATTAAACTACCACGGGCATTTTTCTGTTGTTTTATTCAAATGCAAATGGGTCGATTTTATCAGAGGTGTTAAAAGAGATTCATTGCAATTTACTTCTGTAAACTTCTCTCGCTTGATGGATGTTGGTGATCGTGAACTGCATGATCCATATATCTTAGCATCGCAGGCAAAAATGGTATATTATGTGAATGATGTTGTGGATGAAGGGTGGAGTGTAGTTACTCACGTAATACAAAGAGATTTGTATGATATGGGTGATGAAGTGGAAGATTTGACCTCTGCAATTGAATTTCATCAACAACAGGAAGCAGAATTATTTGTCCATCATGATATTGAAAATATTGGTCTAGCAAGGATGAATGAAGTGGATGAAGCAATGGAGCAGGAAACCGACATGATTGAAGGGGAAAATGATTGTATGTACAATTATTTATTCATTCAGCAACTACTTGTTTCATTTCTGTAGTCATTCATTATCATTGTTATATATATATTGTTTGTTAATACTGGGCATCTATTATCATTTTTAATTTTTTTTCTGCATGAATTTTTTGAAATATATATTCTGAACTTAATTTTATTTGATTAAATGACAGGAATGCCAAGGAAGAAGCGGTACACTATTCCTTCTTCTTCTGCGACAGATGACGATCCGTCTGTCCCCACAGTATCATCTCCCCCTGCACCATCTCTGACACCATCAGTGGATGCCTCATTAGGGGATGAGTCATCGCCTCCCCCTACAGGAGCTTCAGCATCGGGGCAGCGACACGCCCACTCCAGTTCATCACGGACATTCTGGAGGGTCGCAGTCATAGGTACAAATTTTAATTAAATAAATTTATTGCATTTTGTTTATAGTAATTGTTTGCTCATTGCAGATGAAGACAATGAAACCGTGGAAAGAGACATAAAAAGTTCTGATGTTTGGAACATGCATGGCAAGAAGATAGTGGTGCCATTTGATTCTTATGGGGTCCCGACGGATGACGCCGCAGGTTTACTTGGTCAGATTATAGGTCAGCTGGCAGCGGAGCCCGTTTCCCTGCCTATTTCGTATGATGATTGGAGGCATATGCCTCCAAACTGGAAAAATGAAGTTTATGATTCTCAGATAAAGGTAATTTTATTACTTTATGGTTTAATTGAATGTCATTTTACTAATATATTCAAAATGAATTTCTGTATACAGATGTTCTTCCACTTTACCGTTGCTGATGTGATAGCACGGAAGTGGACATTGAAAAATCTTGGAAAAAAATGGAAAGATTTCAAATGGAGGTTGTGGTGTGATGTCAACGATTCTTCGTTGACCGTGCAGCAGATGTATGAGAAGATACCCAGTGGGGTACCGAAAGAACAGTGGAAGATTTTTGTCGATAGACATCGTGATGAGAAGCGGATGGTATTGAAATATATATTATTATATTATCATCATTTTACATTTATAAATGTACATGAAGAGGAGATAGACATTGAATACAATACTATTAAATTGAATTTTATTTATTTCAGGATCTCTCAAGAAAGAATGCTTCAAACCGGGCGAAGCAGGTAATCCCGCACACTGCGGGTTCAAAAAGCTTTTCAAGAAGCCGAATGTCATTGGTAATCTTTTAATTAGTTTAAATATTTATAAGATAATATTATCTATTTAACATATTTGATTGATGATTTATCTTTGTTTAATGCAGTCACAGAGTTTAGGGCATGAAGCATCCCGAACAGAACTGTGGCTGGATGTTCATAAAAAAACAGATGGAAGTTTTGTTAATGAACCTGCCAGAGAAGTTGGGGTATGAAGTCAATTATTTATTATAATAACTTAATATCAGTTTTTACTGTGTTAATATATATTGATATTTGATTTATAGGTGAAAATTAAAGAAAAATGGGATGCCAATCCTGGGCAATCCTACTCAGTCTCCCAGGATGACCCGGTTGGTCAAGTCCTTGGGAAGGAGCATCCTGGTAGAGTGCGCGGGATGGGTTTGGGACCCGTACCATCTGAGGTCTTTCGCATGCCATCAGGGATTTCGGCCTCATCCACTCCTGGTTATAGTCATTTCTTACCTGAAGATGCTCAGAGGGAGATGTCTGCTCTACGAAACACAGTTCACCAGCAGGGGAATCAGATATCTGATTTGCAGAAAGAGTTGCTTGAAATACGTCAGCATATGAGCAGATATGCCCCCGGTGGTAGTGCATCGGGTAGTGGTGAGCAGGTAAATCACAAAAAAATCAAAATCATTTAGTTTGCAAACTTTTATTGGTTTTAATTTTTATTATAAATATGCAACAATATTTAATTTTCAATGTAATGTTCTTACAGGTGGCAGCAGGTGGTAGAGATGAAGGTGGAGAGGGTGACGATGCAGCATCAGATGATGAGTAGTAGTATTGTTGATGTGTTGAACAAGTATGATAACAGTTGGTTTGTAGTAAAAGCATTTCATTTGCTGAAAATTATTTCTTTTTAGCACTCTAGTGTTGTTCTCTATGTATTAAGATGGTATTCTGAGACTATGTTTGGAGTAATTAATGTTTAATTATCATAAAATCAAGAATTATTACCCATTTTAATTGTAGATGATATATTACACCATTTAAAGGAATCTGATAGGTTTTTTATGATTGATATATGGTCTAAAAATCACCTGAGGTGGTTGAATGATGAGGTTATCTTGAATACATCCTTCCCTCATAGGTTTGAATACATCTGGTTTGTGGTTATATCATTCAGTGTTATAATAGAAGAAGATATATAAATGGGGCTCACAATATATATGATCTTTGAATTCATATACTAGTTCTTAGAAAAAACCAATCTATGCCATGTCTGAGTTTCTATGACTAATGGGTTGGGAATGACAGAAGGAGGAATAAATGGATGATCTAAAAAGGAAATAGGAGACGAGGCTCCACATATCACCACCTCAACAGAGGCATCACCCATTGTCTTTTATGGAGGGTTGATTTCCTTAACATATTCTGTCCCACTATTGGGATAGTCATCTCTAAGATGATGGTGCTTCCTCAAAGTCTCACCCAAGTCCTGAATCAAATCCATTGTTTCTATGGAAAGAGGGGGTAGTGAAGAAAATGGACTGTCTACAAGATGAACCAACCATATTAGAACACCACCTGGATAGGATGATACCCAAGACTGGGCATAATCATGAGTAAGAAAGGTGTGAGAATCAGTATAAAAAAGAATGATCTTAGCATAAATGTATTCATGAACCAAAATCATCTAGAATTGGTAGATGATCCTAGGGTTTTTCTCTCCTCTCACACCATCCAAAGAGAGAGGAGAGACCCTTTGGGTGCAGCCAAACTAACAAGAAAACTGATAAGGTGTATATGGATTGCAGATTATCATCTCATACACCCTAGCTATAAGAACCCAATCATAAAGGGAGATCATATACTACCTTTCGTTGAGGGATCCACTTCCATTGTTAGTGATTGGTCCAGTCAGTGCATGATAAGGGATGAAATCAAAGCTATCAGATCGAATCAACGCATTTGTAACCTCATCAGAACTTAGTGACATAGCCCTGACCCTAGATATATTCAATAACCTAAGATGAGATGATGCATTGGGAATCCTGGCAGCATTTTAGTATTCATAGTAATGGAAATTATCCCCTATATATCCAAATAAAAACTAGAAAGGACCACTGATCCTATAGGGGTTTCTTCCTTGATGAATGTGGCCTATGAGTTGGTAAAGGAGTGAAAGGGTCTGTACCACCAAATTAAGGCACCATCCTTCCTCTACCCACGCTACCATTATCAGCATACTGACATGGATTCCTAAATGCGCATCCCCAGCTAAAAAAATCTATACATTCAAGAACATGGCCGTAAAAACCGCCAACCTAAGTCAAGGAGAGATATCTGAATTCACTTGATATCCCCATGAAGTATGATCCCTAGCTTTCAAAATGGCCCAATATGAGCCGACATTGTCACGAACTTGCTGTGAAGGGCACTGTGGGGGAATATAACAGTTAGCCTAACCCCACTATGGAAAAGGAAAATATTGATCCAGTCTTTGAAGGAGATAAGAGAGCACATGGTCAACTCCTTTTCCAGATTCTCCTTCATAATGGTGAGCATGTACCTCGCCAAGGCTGAAGTCTACAAAGGGTCATCCCTGACATATGTGGTAAGGAGGAACTCATCATACATATCTCCAAGAGGGAGGATCCCACCTAGTTGGTAGTATCCCATAGGCTAATTCCGACTTCACTATGGGATAAATGGAATGAGTTGGTGTAAGGAAACCAAATGATAACCAATTATCTAAAAATATTGGGCTGGTGATAGACAATAAATTAGGAAATCCATACTTCTTCATAATGATGGACCTTATTAACTGGTTAGTGAACTCTAAGCAGCTTTTCCTGACCCAGAATGGCCATGCCCATTTATCAAAAAAATTACCACCAGGTTGGTGATCCCATTTCAAGATCCATCCGCCACTTGGGTTTTTCATAGAAGAGATGAATATACTTGAGTAACTCTAGGAAATAGTATGATGAGAAAAATCATAGCTATATGAACCCAAGGGAGATATTTCCAATATAAAAGACAACCCCTGAGATTGAGCTACGACTAGTCGGCCATCATCGAAAATTATTGTATGAGTACAGTTAAGTGAAGATGACACCCAGCAAGATGACATGTTGAAGTCCAAATGAGGAATGAAAGCATCATCCAGTAAGCTGAAACCATATAGAGGAATCTATTGTGATAAATGTTAGTTTTTAATCTCAAATGGAAGAATCCATTTTAGAACCTCACTACCAAAATTCACATAGTATTAGGGGTTAGAATTGAAATTTCTAGTAATCTTGGACCTTTTATTATCTAAAATATAGGAAACTTGATGAGAGTGATTTTCCTTGACAAAACTCAAGAAAAATCACAAAATGAAAATCCTTTGTAAAATAAACAAAGGAAATTAAAAGGGGAGAAGGCGGGAGCCTCTTTTGGTTGTAAACAACATGCGATGAAACCCTGGAAATTTTCATGAAACCAAAAGAGCCTAGTGACATGATCATCTCATCTCACTAAATCCTATTGGCATGTCATCCTCATAATGCGAAGAGCCTCAGACAAGTCCAGGAAACCTCACGCTTCCCCTTTAGCTCTATAAGGAAAAACAGATGGAATTCTCCCTGAAATGATCACGTTTCTCCATAAAACCTTTTATTGGTCATGCAACACATCACCAAGAGGTAAAGTGATTTTTTAAACAACAATCATACAACCTCTCAAGATCCCCAACTTTTGTAAAATAGACAAAGGGAATAAAAGAGGGACATGAAGAGAGCCTCTTGCAATTGTAAATATGGTTCTCCTTAAATCTCTAATTAAGGTAGGATATTTGAGTTCCCTCATTACTATTTTAAATATGTGATATTATAATACTACTATTTCATCTTGGGTGGAAGTTAAGATATTTCCTAATGAAAATAATTAATTGGATATATTAAAATTAATGGGAAGGGGTGATATCAAATGTGCTTTAGGTTTTTCATGATATTGCTTTTCTATGAATGTGTGTTGGTTTTTGTTTATTATGAATTGTTTTTACTTCTATGAAATTATTATTGTTTCTAAAATTTAATTTGATAAATCACCTCACATTAAAATGATAATGTCTTTACTTATGGTAATTGAATTTCCTATCTGTAAACAAGGAATCATTGTCTTTTCCCTTTTCTTGTAAGGTTGATTTAATTTGATAGTTTGCATAATAGATGGAATTATGGTTATGGTTACTTTATGAGTTTGGATTATGGATAAGGTGATGATTTGTGATGCAAAAATTGTGGGTTGGATGTGTTTGAATTTTATAACATTGTGTCTTGTCTTGTTAGTTACTCAGTAGTTATGGAATTCTTGAAATGGTAAATCCTAGTAAATGAATGATGATGGATAAATTAGTGGGGCAGTGGTGTAGCAGATGCAACGTATTTTTTTTTCCAGTTCAACGTTTAGCGGCGGTTTTAACCGCCGCTAAATGCCATACCTGTGAGCATTTAGCGGCGGTTTTAACCGCCGCTAAATAACCGGGAATCCGTTAGCGGCGGTTTTAACCGCCGCTAAATGATGAACTGGGCAGAATTTAGCGGCGGTTTTAACCGCCGCTAAATATATTATGTTGATATTTAGCGGCGGTTTTCACCGCCGCAGAATAGGCGCATCAAACGACTGAATTTAGCGGCGGTTAAAACCGCCGCTAAATAAGATACCCATATAACCGCCGCTAAATGAAGAAAAACCGCCGCTAAATGCCGGACATACGACACATTTCTAAAACCGCCGCGGAATCGAAAAAACCGCCGCTAATAGATTGCCGACGCCAAACTTAGCGGCGGTTTTTGTAAACCGCCGCCACACAATATAGCGGCGGTTTAAACCGCCGCTAAACCGGAAAAAAACCGCCGCTAGGATCGGCCTTTGTTGTAGTGACATACGCACGAGCGACAATATCATTCTTTTGATATTAAAATAATATATAATTGGATTTTATATCATATATACAGAATCATTATCATGTTATATTTATTATTTACATGAGTTACACATCATTATTATACCCATCCAAATAATAATATATTGAATAACAATTACACCACGACGTGGAGAGGGTAAGCCGTACGTACGCACGTATGGTGACATGTTATTCAAAGGATGGATAGAATACTGAATATGGTTGTACCATATTTATAATAACATCACAGTATATATATGATACTGGATTTATAATTTTATAATGTAAATAACAAAGAAAGAGGAAGTGGAAGAAGAAAGGAACTTGAAAAGGGGTGGTGAAAACATTACCTCTTCTTCGGGTTCTTCCTTTTTATTTGATCTAAAGGGCTCCTTAGGTTGGATTTATGATCAAACTAAGGCCTCTAGGTTGTAGTGAGGGAAGTTTAGATAGTATTTGGGCAGGGTTTGGCCGAACCAAAGGGCTTTGAAGGTGTGAAGAAATGAGAAGGAGGAGTGCCCTTTTATAAGAGGGGTGAGGGGCACCTTTGGAAAAGCTAGAGATATTAGTTTATAATAAATTCATATTCGGTTTCCAATGGATAAAAAGATGACTATTCAAAGGTAAAGGTGGGGATGGGTCGAAAACAACTCAACCAATAGAATTTAGACAGGTTTGGGTACTTATATTAACCTTATCATTAACTATTAACTCTAAGTTAATTAGGTTCACTTTTACAATGTCTCTTTGTATTTTTATATTATATGGTTAATAAACTTACCATATACATACAAGAGACCCCCAAGTGGTCCATTAATGATACACCTATCATGATATAAGTATCTTGGCCGAACCTTAGATTTTTAGGAATTTAATATCAATTAATAATATAATATTTGTTTTAAAAACTCTTTTATGTCAATTTTGACACTATTCAATAGTTGATTTTTGTGAAACTCATAAAAGATTGATTACTTCAAGCAAAGTCAATTAAATCAATACTAATATATCATATTATCCTAGAAAATTATTTTAATTCATTAAAAGTTTCATATTATATTTTTTTGGGTATTTTTAATATCAATTAGTTTGATTTTTCACTATTATAGTAATTACTACATCATCATTGTGTCATAAATAAATTAAATTATTTAACGTCTAAAAATTATAAATAAAATATCATTATGTATGAAATCATTTTATCTTTCTATGTAATATTTATAATCTAAAATCCAACATATATAACCCTCTGTAACAATTGTTTTGTTAAAAGATATATGCTTGTGTCATTTTTGTATTTATTTTAACTTAATTAAAATAAAGTGTCATTATCACTTACAAGTGGATCCATGGGGTCCCAAAATATACCCAAATATGCCCATGGTCGACCATGTATCAACCAATAGGGTTAAGACACGTTTTAGGGTAATTTAGTATTATTATAATATTATTTTTAACCCTTATTTACCGGATTTACCCTTAACCATGGTAAATAAAATATTTACCGCAGTAATTATTCAAAATGTCTAAAAATAAAAGTTACCTATTTACAAAATTTGAACATCCTGATTCCAAATATGGAATCCATTTTTCTAAATTCAAAACACATAAGTGGCAGAAATTAATTTAAAATTAATTCCCGCTGTCAAAACAAAAAGCGTGTTTTTAAGAGATAATAACTATCAAAAGACTGACACTTGTTTATGTTCGGTTTAATTGTAAAAATATGTCCAATGACCAAAATTATATTAAATGGTAAAAATATATTCTAAATATACTTTAAAACAACTCAAATTCATAATTTATCACTATTAATTATTTTGATTAAAAAAGTTGTTTTTAATTAAAATTTAGTAATTTTCACTATTCATCAAAATATGAAAGTTATCCAAAAAGTACCAAAATTTCACCCTAGGCTAATTTCGATATTACAAATCCAAAAATGAAGTCCATTTTGAGAGATAGAATTTATAAAATTTCAAAAAGTAGGTATTACTATTCATAACGGCTTGTTTGATTGGTTATGGTGTGTTAAAATCTCGAAGTTGTGTACAATGCACGCCATTGCATTATTCAAAAGGAAACATACCGAGGAAGCTTGGGGTGTTACACTTATTATTACCAGAATAGTGTCAATACTTATATTTATATGATTTAATATAATGTTACTATGTATTAAATTTAATATCCAAATGGTGCATTTGTTACAATATATTATGAAAAACACGAGATACTATGATTAAAATATTAAACCAACAACCTATAATCTAGATGCATCATTTTTGTAGCAAATATAAAATAAATATAAATCAGGTTCCATGGGATTAAAATAATTCATACAATCTCCCATGATGATCACACATGTTGAACTGGTGTAATTGAGATAATTACTTCTGACCTACTAATAGGAACACCAAATGTTTTAATTATTTTTAGATATTCCTATCTATGAGCTGGTATATTGGATTCTAGACTTGAGATGACTATATTTTATGTATCATTTGATCATGAATATCGCTTTTGGAAAACCCCCCACTGAATGACTATATTGTGGACTTTAAGCTTGTGTTTGATGTTTCATTATTTGTTTGACAATTATTAAATGATCAAGAACATATTTTTTGATTCTGAAATGAATACGATATATTTATGTATAAAATTTAATTTGGCCATTGTTTTTTAAATCTACAGTCATTATAGATGAAGAAAATTCCATATAATATAATAAATTATGACAAATAGTTCATTAATAGATGATGAGACAATGTATAAACCCTTCTTTATACGATATTAATAGGTCAATATATTATTTTACAGAGAACGTGATGATAAGAGATTATCATTAATTTGACAAATCCTCATCCCTTTTGGGGCATTGATGTGTAGTTAGATACAAATTTTGGTTCTTAAATATTTTTCATTATGTCAAGAAAACGTCCAAGAGAGTGACACACACTACCAGTCAATATTTTCTCATGTTCGGATGAATTGGAGCCTAGGATGAAGTGAGCCCCATTTGAAAATCCAATGAATGCCAATTTTTGTCAAATCTAAAAATTAACTATAAAATTCATTTATATTGTATTAATATTGATAATAATGATAACTTGGTATATACTTAATGGTATTCATGAAATATTTCTTTTCAAATACTTGAATATGATAAAAATATCTCACGAATGAATATTATTCATTCAAGGTTTGTTAACCTGATTCTCATGGAAGGGTACAAACATACTTGTTCATATTATATCAATTGAAATTTAATATTGTTACATTTGAGTGTTAAAAAATTCATTAAATTTATAAAAATATTACTTATTACATGAGTGAGGATAAGGGTCTAAAATTAATTATAAAACCTTTTAGAGAAAAATATAAAATTTTAGAATGTATAAACTATGTAAAAAAATTATCTCTTAAAAATGAATAGTATGGGGATATTTTTTCCAAATTCCAATAACTTTTTTCCTCTTTTCACTTATCTAATAATTATAAAAATATGTTTCAAATTGATGATCAAGAATAGAGAAAACATGGTTCATAGATAATTTTGGTAATATTTCAATGATTAAATAAGCATTTTATAGAACTAAAATCATCTATGATAACTCCCTTCAATTGGAGAATGAAATTCGGTGGGATTTGATGCATCTATGGATGATCCTAAGGGATACATTAATTGATCCTTTGAGCTATATCACACTGAGGATGAATAGATCATATTAGGGAAAAAAAGAATAACTGAGTGGTTTTCTTTTCATTATTTATATTAATATCATTTCTTACGATCTAGGAGAGAATCCGGGTTCTAGTATTCTCGATCATGTAGTATAAAATAGATCCAAACTAATTTTTTAAAAATAATAATTTCTGTAAATCGGAAAATGATAGGGAAATTTTATTCATCCCCTCATAGCTTTCCTTTATATTTTTGTATTTTAAAATAGGAGATATCAACAAAAATTAAATGAGTCAGTTTTTATTTAAGGGGGGAATATATATTTGGGTTGTGTTTTTTCATTCAAATGTTGAACACTATGATTTTATCATGTGTGTATGTGTGAAGAATTCTATTTTTTTTCTATTTTTAAATGATGTATATTTAACCTTGGTATAAGAACTATTTGTGATGTTTTTAATGTTTTATTTTCATAGAATGAGAAGTATATGTTTTTTGAAGGTGTGTGTAAGTAATTATAATGAATAAAATTTGATATTAATAATCATAATTTATGATTACTACATATTTTTTCCCTTGAAAACATTAAACGATTAAATTAAAATTAATTTACAAGAAGAAGGATTATTTATGTTCAATGGGTAATAGTGAAATCCATTGTAAAAAATTAATTTGATAAAGAATTAATTTTTGGTTTCGTGGTATTCAATGATATGGTTATTTTTAATGTGGAATATTTTTTATGTAGAAATATATGTTAAATGGTTATTGCTTTTTCTTTTATTTTTAAAAAATAAACACAATACTTATAAAATAATCAAATTCAAACATAGATGAATTTTTATGATTCCAATAAGGTAAATACCAGTTGGGTTGTAATAATAGATTATAAGAAGACTGGAATTGAATTATAATGTAATTTTTTAGGTGTTTCTTGTGTTATAAAATTAATCCATCCATTATATTCATACATCAGATGTGATATTTTTTTAAAAAAACATACTAAATTCAAAATAAGGAATTTTAAATTAAAAAAGGAATATGAATTTATTAGGTTCGAAAATTGGATGATTTTTGAGTATATATCAGGCTCTAAAAGGTAAACCATGATTTTTCTATTCATTTTATTTTGTGTGAGAATGTATATTCTTCCTTGATATCGGTTTTTCTACTATGGATTATTATACCATTACCCAAATCTAGTTTCTATGAAAAAAAATTATCATATGAATTGAAGTTTATAGTATATAATGTTTTAATCATGAAAATTATGAAATATGTATTTTGGATGTTGGAAATCGGTTTTTGAGTCATTGGAGAATACCACATGGGATGCGACAAGATATATAATTCCATTCCAGCATGGGAATTATCATTTAATAGTTTTATTATACTTCTAATGATTTTTTTATAAGACTATTTTGATAGTTTTTGATGATGTGGATTTTTGAATTATTTAGTGGATACTCAACAATAAAATTCATGATTCTGTAATCTATCATGGGTGACAAGTAGATCTTGATTCATATTATCATTTTAATTATTGTTTTAAAATTTGATGATGATCATTTTATTTTTGAATTCTACATTCAAATAAATACATCCAAGGATAGAAAATTTGAGGTTATATTTTAGGGATTATATGGATTGAAATAGAGTAAAGAATATTATTGTCCCATAGATATTTTTGGCCACTATCTATGACTATAATGGTATTAGTTATCACAAATAATGTCATATATTAATAGATATCGTACCTCATGTCAGATCATTAATCATTTCAAATCATTATCCTGAATAATCATATCATTTCAATCATATAACTATTTATGTGTGTCTAAGTCTAAACAAGAATATAACTGATTGTCTATGTGTAATTATGGGTACAAAAAATTTCTGACATTGTTGGACTGTAAGAGAGATAGAACATATAAAATTATATATGTATGATTCATTGACACTGAAAGACATATGACTCACAGAAAGGCATATAACTCCCGGATGGATAGTTCAAATAAGCATATATTATAAGTATGTGATGATGACACCATTGAAGGACTCACCGTTGCACATGACTCACTGACGCAGATGACTCACTATTTCATATGACTCACTGACGCAGATGTCCTACCATCAGTCTATGTGACCTACAATTGCATTGTGCTAACTATGCAAGGACTCGCCATTAGTTGATGGAGTAACTGATAGATCAAATGTCTCACCGACAGAAGGAAGGACTCGTAGTTGAAACAAGTAATTGATGTAATGAGTCAAAGACGAATGGAACGACTGATAGAATGACATACCGATGGGTTGAGACACCGATAGAATGAGACACCGAAAAACGAGTCACTAATAGAATGTTTAAATTTTTATTTATTAATATTATTTCTTATTGTCATGATTGTGTCATTTAATGATACTTCTATATTTAATAGTATATTTTAAGACATTTAGAAGACAATAAGAGGTAAGATGAACCTATGCATGTGGAATATACATGCTCTTCGTTGGACTTTGAAAATAAGATGCATTTTTAAAGAATGAATATAGACAGAATAGTGGCGGTGTTGGTGGTGCATGCCTGTGAGAGAGATATACTGAAGAACGCCTATAACTATCGCGGAAGAAATTTGAACTCAATAACAAAAGAAGAACACATGAGGCAATCTCAATCATGATGCCCTTTGAATTGAAAAACTACTTCAACATACAAAAAAAGGAGAAGAACATAACTGCAGAACCATACTTGTACCTAGAAGCTAGAATATAACACTCTATTTTTGCATCAACTTCTATAGGAGGGATCATACATCATCCCAGCGACATCTAAAGAGTCAAGAGCTGCACCACCTTATGAAAAGAGCCTGCTAAACCTAACTCCACATCTTTACCTCTGTTGTGTTCATTTAGTTACATATCTGTCTGGTGTGTGTATCTGTCTGTTACAAACTCAATAAATCCTATGGATAACTATAGGATTCATTATATCCTCAATATCACACTTTATTTATCCATTTAGATCCCACACAGAACTGTTGAAAAGGCCACATGTGACTTTTTTTGTTGTTTTTCTCCCAAATAATTGTGGTACAGTGAAAGGGTGACCTGGATATCCTTGTGTGCTATTGTGAACCCCGATCCAAGGTTTGGATAAAACTGTTTATTAATTTAAAAATCATGGTGGAAGTTGATCACCATGTGGAGAGGATTAAGTCTCGGCTTGAGACTGAACCTCTTGATTCATTTATTCTGTATTTTTAACTTTTAGTTTTACTTAGTATTATAAAATATTTCGTAAAACTAAATTGAAGCAAGATAGTTAGTCCTAGAAAGTATTTATAACAGTATTTATTTATTATGTTAGTTTCAGAAGATATATTCATTATCAAATTGATACAACTGGTAACTAATAAATCTTTTGTGAAATTAATTGAATAGTAAAGATATTATAAATTCACTAATGGCTAACTGGGAATTTGAATTTTAAATATTAGGGGAAATTCAAATTATACCTTTTAAATAGAAATTTTTATAGATACTGAATTCAACCCCCCCTAATCTTGAGTGCACTTCTCCAAATAACATTTGGTATCAAGTTTTAATGAATTTTTAGTTTTCAATTATTTTTGAAATCATTTAAAACGTGATTTTAGTTGTATTTCAATGATCTTAAAATTTCTGTTAATAATAAATTTTTATCTCTTCAAAATCTTATTCTAAAATATTTGTTATGAATAATAGGGTGGAAGGTGTTGCTACCAACCGTTCTCCATTATTTAATGGAACCAATTATTCCCAATGGAAAATTAAATTTAAAATGCACTTACAATGTATGTGTTTTGAAATTTGGTCTTCCATTGTAAATGAATATAAGAATCGTATGTCTTCTATAACTACATGGGATGACACAACCAAGACTATTTATAACAATAATATAAAATCCATGAATTTATTATATTGTTATTTATGAGATGAAGAATTTAACAGAATTTCTACATGTAAAACTGCCCATGAAATTTGGGATACTTTGTCTATTTCACATGAATGAACTTATAGTGTTAAGGAAATAAGACATAACATGGATACTACTAAATATGAAAATTTTAAAATGAATCATGATGAGCCCACTTATGATATGTTTTTTAGGTTTAATGAAATTTGAACAATGTGATCTCTCTGGGAAGAGATGTTACTTCCAATGAGAAAATTATTATAATTCTCATATTTCGTACCTGGTAGATGGAGAGGAACTTCAGTATCAATTAGTGAATCATGGGAAATCATCAAATTACTGGAAAAATAACTCATTGGATAACTGAATATGTATTAGGAAGAGATTAAAGTCAACAAAGAAGAAGAGGATGAAACTAATAGAAAATCAATAGCCTTCAATACAACAGCCTCTAAGAATAAGGAAAAGATATATTTCTAGACATTGTTGAAATCTCTGGTAATGATGAATCAAAATCATATAATGGTGAAGATATGGATCAGCTGGAAAAAAGATTCAAGAAATTATATTGGAAGAAGAAGTTCTTCAGCCCAATTATAAAGGAAGATATGTTAACAAGGGAAAATGAAAAAAGGACTGGAAAAGAAAAGAAAAATTAGAGGCTATTTTCTACTATGAGTTCAAGTAGAGAGGGAATGTCAATGATGACTATCCAAAATTAAGGCACAAAATAGGTGTGAAAACAAAGAGAAAAAGTATAATAAACCTATGAAGGCCACCTAGAGTGCCTCTGAGGATAACTCCAGTGACTTTGAATAATCTCATGATGAGAAAGATGAAATGGAATATATGTGTTTTATGACAAAAACAACTAAAGTAACCATATATTCACCTGCACACCATTATTATTATTCTGAAAATGTAAGTGATTCTGAAAATATGACAAGGGATGAAGTATTTGAAAATTTTAACATGTTATAATAGACAAGAAATGATCTAAGAGATAAATATAAATATTTAATGAAGCATCATACCCTTACTCTAACTATTATGTTTAAACGTACTACTGAAAAGGAATAGAATGCTGAACTGCTCATGGAAAATAGTGAATTAAAAACGACTACTGAACAATTGAAGAAATATCTTGATAATTTTACCAACGGAACAGATGTTGTTACTCAATTTCATGATAAAAATATATCTCATAAGTACATTTATGTTGTTGGATATCATTTTGGACATAGAAAATTATCTAAAACACATTTTCTTACTAAATATGGAAAATATATTCTTCTAGCTAAAAATCAAAACTCTGCGGCTAGTTCCAGTTCTAAAAAATTCCTCACTACCTCTGGTCTTTCGGGACTAAATAGTTTCATTTTTTGAAATTTTTTATATAATCCTTATAAGAAACCCATAAAAAATGTTGGTACCTAATGAATTAATTTCTGATGTCACAAGACGAAAACATGTTTGGGAAACAAAATCTATTTTTGTTTAATTATTCTATATGAAATCTATTTAAAGAGGTCTTCTTAGAGATTATGGCACATTAACAGTGGACGTTCAAGACACATGACAAGATATTTTTCATGATTCAAGAACCTAATTAGGATTGATGGTGGACATGTAACCTTTGGTGACAATTCGAAAGTAAAAATAATTTTCTTAGGACAGATTAGTAATTGTAACTCATTTTTAATTTCTAAAGAAATTTTTGTTGATGGATTGAAATATAATCTTCTTAGTATGTCATAATTCGGTGATAATGGATTTCAGGTTAAATTCAAAATTGATTCTTGCAATGTTTTTAAATCTAATAATGATTTAGCATTTTCATCTTTTATAAATGAAAATGTATATTCTGTTAACATAGATTCTTTACATTATCAAAAATTTTCTTTTATAAGTGCCTTTCATAGAGAGTCTTGTATTTGGAATAAGAGATTACGACACTATAATGTACACTCCCTTAAAAATATTACCATAAAAGGACTAGTCAAGGATCCTCTCAAACATGAGTTTCTAAATGAAAAAGTATGTAATCATTGTCAAAATGGTAAACAACAGATGATATTTATTAAATCAAAGAAGGATGTTTTAACTTCTCAAAATTTATATTTGGTTCACATGGATTTTTTTGGACCCTCACGAGTTTCTAGTTTAAATGGAAAGCACTATGTCTATGTTCTTGAGGATGACTATTCTAGGTATACCTGGACTAATTTCTTAGCTCAAAAAAGTGAATCATGTACTTACATAACCATGTATTCTAAAATAGTTTCAAATATAAGTGTAATTATAATAGAATACTTAATATTCGATCATGGTCGTGTGTTTGAAAATCAAGACATTGATCCGTTTTTCTCCCATAATGGATATAATCATAACTTTTCTACCCCTAGAAATCCTCACCAAAATGGAGTTGTGGAAAGAATAAATAGAACCTTGCAAGAGATAGCTCAAATAATGATTAATGAATATATTTCACCTATTTACTTTTGGGATGAGGCTGATAATACAACATGTTACAAAAATAATAGAGTTTAAAATAGACCAATACTCAAGAATATTCCTTATGAGTTGTGGGAAAATAGAAATCCCAAAGTTAGTTATATCGATGTTTTTTGTTACAATGTCTTAATCCATAATAAAAAGGACAATATTGAAAAATTAACATCCAAGAGTGGTGAAGGAATCTTCCTAGGTTACACAACAACATGTAAATCCTATAGAGTTTTTATTAAAAGAACCAAGTGTGTTTAGGAATCTGTATATATAAAATATGATGAAACAGATCCACATGAACCTAAAACATCTCTAGAAAACCTTGAATAAGAAACTTTATAACAAAAAATATACGAAAAATCATCTAATCCTCTTGACTAGAAATCTTTTAAATAAAAAATTTCAAGAAATTCTTCAAAATATGAACATGATGTACCTGATCTAGAAGATGAACCTGATGTTACTAGCCCCTCCTTCTCTAGTCCAACTGTAACTCTCAATAACCATCCTTTATATTATATTGTTGGAGACTTATATAAAGGGGCACAAAATAGAGGTTCTCTTAAAAATTAGGTTGAACATTAATATTTATTTCTACAGATTGAACATAGAAATATCATTGATGCAATTAAAGATGAATTTTTTTTGTGGATATGAAAAAAGGACTTAACCAATTTTGAAGAAATAATGCTTGGAAACTTTTGGATTGACCCAATGACACCTTGACTGTAGTAACTATGTGGATGTTTAGGAATAAAGTAGATGAATCTGGAAATAATGGCAGAAACAAAGCTAGATTGGTTGCACAAGGTTATAGTCAATAGGAAGTCATTGAAATTGACGAAACTTTGGCATCAATTGCTAGACTTAAAGAAATGGAATCCTACTTTCTTATGTTTCCCCTCTTAATTTCAAACTTTATCAAATGGATGTTAAAAGTTAATTCTTAAATGGGTATATAGTTGAGAGTTTTTTAACAACCTCTGGTCTTAGAAACCCTCATTTTCACAATCATGTTTTCAAATTAAAAACAGCTTTCTATGGTATAAAACAAGCTCCAAGAGCTTCATATGATAGACTACATAGATTTCTTATTTTGAATGTTTTTATAAAATCAATTTTTGATCCTAATAATTTTAGAAAACGAATTTATAAATATGTTTTGGTTGTTCAAATCTATGTTGAAGGTATTATTTTTGGATCATAAATAAATTCATTATGTATTTCGTTTTAAAAAATAATGAAAAATGAATTTGAAATGAGTTTAATTGGTGAGCTCAAATTCATCCTTATATTTCATATTTTTCAAAATAAAAAAGGTATCATTTTAAATCAGAGTAAATAAACAAAAGATCATTTAAAAATATTTGTCATTGATAGCATTAAAAGTTGTGAAACAACAATGAGTACTACTTGTATGTTGGATCTTGATGAAGATGGAAAATCTATTTATCAAAACACTTATAGAGTAATGATTGGATGTTTTATATACTTTAATTCTAGTAGGATAGAAATAATGTTTATTTTGTGTATGTGTGCCCGTTTTAATGCTAATCCCAAAGAATCTCAAATATATTCAGTTAAAACAATTTTGAAATACCTCAAACATTCTATCAATTTAGTTTTATTTTACCCCAAAGGAAAATCATTTGATATAAAGAGTCATTCTGATGATGAATTTCGTGGATTCAATATAGATAGAGAAAACACATCTGAATCATGTCACTTTTTGAGAAAGTATTTGGTTTCATGGTGTAGTAATAAAGAAAAGTCAGTTTCATTATCTACTACTGAAGCTTAATACACAGTTTTCGGTAGATTTCATGCTCAGATTTTGGGGATGAGACACACTCTACTAGACTATGGATATCAATTTATACATGTAACAATAAACTGTGAAAATACAAGTTCTATAAACAATTTTAAGAACCTATTTTATCACTCTAGAACAAAATATATTGATGTAAGACGTCACCTTTTGATAGATCATTATCAAAAGGGTGATATCAATTTAAAATTTATTAACCACGAATATATGATTCTTGATATATTTACTAAGCCATTAATCTCTGAAGGAATGAATTACATCACAAATGAGTTAGGAATGATCAATCAATAAGACCATATGTTGCCTTTCCTTTGATCTTTATTCATGAAGTTGTCATGCAGACACCATTGTCACACGACAATGTTGTCATGCTGAAACCATTGTCATGTAGACACCATTTTCATACAGACATTGTTGTCATGCCGACATAGTTGTCATGCCGGAACTGTTATCATGATTACACCATTTTCATGTCGACATTATTTTAATGCCGACGCCGTTGACTCACTTTTTTATATGTTTTTTGTTTTTATCAAAACGAAATTATTTCATTAATTTTTTTGTAAGGAAGTGATGTCTCTTGGGTGAAGTAGATTGTAAAAGGGGAGAGAATCTCTTTCTATTCAAGACATTGGGCTAAGTGTCTTAAGGTACCTCATGAAGGAATGTTTGATTATTACTAAGAAACTTATCCTTATGAATGTAAATTATTTCGTTACGAGAGAGCTCTGAAAGTGATAACTGGAAATGAGGAACATTGGAGACCCATTGCATCAGAATTTAATGGTGAGCACAGAATTTTATTTAAGTTTATTTAGCCCTAGGTTTTTCCTAGGAAACGAGAATTATCTTATCAAAAGTATCAGGATGTATACTTGGTGTATTTTCTACAAAAATGAGTTAAATGGAATCTGAGAAGATATCTGATGGTGAAAATAAATGAGATGATAAAACCTAGTTGTAATTTAAATTATTTTTCCTTAATCATGAATGATTTCATCAATGCTAAAGGAGAAAGGATGTGTATGTGAAGTTGATGATTTTGTAGTTAGTGAATGTAGTGGAACTTGTTTATGTTATAACATATGTAAGAGAATGAAAATTAACTGGAACCCATGTAGGAAGGAATGGTTCAATGATGAAGACTGCCACAAATTTGTGGAGGTAATCTCTAAAGACTACCACAAATTTGTCGGTGTAATCTCTAAAGAAACTATTCATCATGTCCATAATGATTTTTGGAATATTAGTGAGTCCAAATGGCATTAATATGAATTCATAGTGCTCGTATCTTGTACGAAAATTATCCTTGGCGATATCTTCCTTCTTCACCCTTACGTGA
Organism: Viscum album; assembly: GCA_963277665.1. Classification (NCBI taxonomy): domain Eukaryota; kingdom Viridiplantae; phylum Streptophyta; class Magnoliopsida; order Santalales; family Viscaceae; genus Viscum; species Viscum album. Next base: position 618,213,147 of record OY728167.1, on the reverse strand, counting down.
TAATATCCAGACTATAAATACACCTTGAAGAAGAATTGTGCTCCACGTAGCTGATCGAAAAATTCATCAATTCATGAAATAGTATATTTATACTTTATCATGATTTTGTTGAGCTCATGATAATCAATGAAAAGGTGCATTGACCCATCCTTCTTATTGACGAAGAGGACTAGAGTACCCCATGGTGAAGCACTTGGGCGTATAAAACCTTTATCCAGATTCTCTTATAGTTATTTATTTAGCTCCTCAAGATCCAAAACAACCATTATATATAGAGAATTAGATATTGGCAACACCCCAGGTGTATTATCAATTTTTATTTCAACATCTTTTCTAGGAGGAACACCAGGTAATTCGTTGGAAAACCCTCAGAAAATTCCCTAACAATAAGCATATATTCAAGGATGGTTTATTCCTTAGAATCAATCATATGATCAAGATACGCATGCTCATATGGCAGTAATATCCACATATGATATGATGGATCTAAAGAAGATTTATCCTCCTCCTTTGACTTGTACAAAATCGGGGGTCGATTCACCACATGGAGAGTGAATTCCCTCTCAAGGAAATTTATATTGGCTCTATATTTGGAAAGACAATCCATTCCAAGAATTTTATCAAATTCTACCATAGGGAGTATGATGAGGATCTCTAGGAAGTTCAATCAACTGATTATGATAGGGGAGGACTTAAATTCATGGGATTAAATGATTGCCCCATTTTCTGTACTCACCGAAATATTTACTTCCATGGTTTGTTGTGGTGTTCGGATTATATTACTACACATTAGGTATATAAAATAATGCATAGAACCAGAAAAAAAAAGTACATTCACTATTATTGAATGAATAACTAAAGTAACTTTCAAAAATGCATTGTCGGGGTTCACTTCGCTAGTAGTGATGGAAAAATCTCCCCCTTACTACCTTGGAGGTTGTTGGTTGCATTTAAAAACCCTTGGCTTAGGGAACTGATTTGCAAGGTGCCCTGGTAATTTGAAGTTGAAGCAATGAAAAATTCCATTAGAGTCTAATGATGCATTCCTCTCCTCTATTGCAGCTGCGAGTTTTTCTTGTCCTTAGTTAACATCTTAGTTCCCATATCTTCAACACCAAAATCATTTCCTCTTACCCTTCAGACAATTTCTGGGGTGCTTCTTTCTACAACTTTGGAAAGTGGGGTGCTGGATCTTCATATCACCATTGTATTTATCCATCATTCCACCAGAATTGAATTCCACCTTATTCTTCTTATCCCCATGATACCCCTAGGATTCTACGATCTCCATTTTGACCTTGAGGGAACATTAAATAATTCCCTCATAGCTGTCGAAGTCACAGATCGCTAGGTCTTTATGCATGTTAGGTTTCATCCCACCAATGAAGTGGTCATGCTTTCATTTGGGGGTAACGAAAAAGACAGAGGTGTATCGTCTATGCCCTGTAAAGTTTTCCTCATATGCTCTGATGGATTCGTTATCTTTTTTGGTTGAGGGAAAGGAAGTCCTTTTCTATCTTAAGTCTGAGGGTGTGAGGAAATTTTTTATCGAAAAACTTTTTCTGGAAATATTTCCATTCCAACGCCTCAATATCCTCCTCTAGATTTGTATTTTTGATCAATGTCCACCATTTATATGCTTCTCCCTCCAATTGATAAGCAGCCAGAACATCCTTCTCTTGTTCGGTACATTTAAGGATTGAGAAGATCCTTTCAAAGGAGTTGATCCATTTTTTGGAAATTGAGGGATCATATGATATATTAAAAGTAGGATGCCTTTGTCTCATAAATCTCTAGATAATGACTTGTTCATTCTTAGGGGGGGTCAAAAACTCTTATTGACCCATGTTTCTATTCAAATATTGAGTTAACTGAGATAGTATCGTGAAAAATTTCTCAATTCCCGCTCCCATTGGATTGGGAATCTTGTTAGAACAATCATCACATTGATATTCACATCGGTTGGTAGCCCGAGTCCTCCTATTACTGGCCATTGGCTGGAATAAAAGGAAAGTTAGGGATAACACATAAAGGGTAATTCAAAGAAAAAAATGGATGACTTATAAATTAATTTTATTTCCATAGCTTTTGAATCTATAGACTTCAATCTATGTTATCCATGATCTACATCCCAAAAAAAATTCTTAGGGGAATTTTTTTCTTATTCCCTTAATAATGGTTTATACTAAGCTTGTGAATTTACCAAAGCATATCCCTTAGAGTGCCGTAACCAAGAGTGCATCAAGGCCCGTTGTCGTGTATTAGGATACCACAGGTCAAGCCTGAAACTCTTTGTCGGGGTTTTCACCCCTAGGTACATCTTTCCCAGATCTGCCTCTACCTGATCGTATATAGACAAGGTTGTATTTTCTTTGATAAACCACTTACTCAATACCCACCAAAACATAGGGATGTATCTATTATACATAGTCTTATCTCTAAGGCTTTACTAGGTTTTTATAATCCTAATCCCAAAAACAACTAAACCTATCCTCCAATACCATCTATAATGACCTACTCTTTATTTCATACTTAACCATGATTTATTACATAAAACCTTCACATGATAAAACATAGAAGATCGAGAGGTCTTGTTTATTTTGGGCTTAGGAACACTACATAACAACTTAATACATAGAACACAACATCTTATTGAAAGCTTCATCTACATGACCACTACATCCCCTCGTACTTAGCATTGCATGGGATAACCTGAGGACATGCATAAGAAAAGGGTGATCTATAAAGCCCAGTAAGGGAGTAAGAAAGGAATAACATGAATATTACAATACATGTTAGGCAATAGGCATATCTTTGGATCTGAAGAGAAATATTACTATAAAGGCATGATATAGCATGATTATCCTAACATGGAAATGTTGCAACAACACATAACATGGAATTAGCATGAGCCAAGGCTTATTGTACATGGAGCATGAGTAAACCCTCATTGCACATGAAGCATATGCAAACCCTCATTGCAGATTAATTAGCCTGATTCAACACTTATTGCACATGACATCTCATGATACTATACTTTACCCAATGCATTGGCACTACTACAAATATGGCTTTTATCATTGCTAAAAATGACCTTTAATAGTGCTAGAAAAAGCACTATTAATGCCGGTGAAAATAAAGGGGGGTGGGGGTCCCCTTTATCAGCGCTCCAAAAATCGCTGATAAATACCAATTTTATCAGCCCTAAAAAAGCGCTGATAAAAATTTAAAAAAAATACTTCCAATCTCGGGGGGGGGGGGGGGGTTACAGCACTTGAGCCCCCCTTTATCAGCGCTTTCCCACACCTCCAGTAGCCACCTAAACCGCCTACACCCTTTATCAGCACTAGCCCTCAAAATCACCCTTGCGGGCGTCCCCCTGCCTCCACCCGGATTTGATCTCGAGACCTCCCCCCCTACGCACATAAATCTTTTTTCCACTCCCCTATATTGATTTGTCCTCTTATTCATGATAAATCTATTTATTTATATATATATATTTAGTTATATTTATTCATATAGTAATATATATATATATTAATATATATAATTATATTAATATATATAGTTATATTAATATATATAGTTATATTAATATATATATAATTATATTAATATATATATATATAGTTATATTAATATATATATAGTTATATTAATATATTGTAGTTATATAAATATTCATATATTGTTATTTTAAATAAAATGGATATTAGTTATTATTTATATAAAGCTAATATATTTTATATGTAAATATGTTTGATTATTTATTTAAAATTTTTAATTTTTAGGTGTGAATATTTAAAAAATATGTACATATAGTTATATATTAGGTTATAAATAGCAGTGCATTATAAATGAAGATAAAATTTCAAAGAAATAATATCAATATGAATGTAATACCTTGGAATAAATTAAGTTTCCCCCAAAAAAATCAAATAATACCCCCTTAAACGATGCTGAAAATCCACAAAATGTTAAAAAATCTGGGTAACCCGACTAAAAACTCATTTTAGGAGGCCTTATGGGCCTCTTTTGGGCACGAAAAACCCTTGATTTGGGTCCCCCAAGGTCATAGATACATAGATATTGTTTCAGGCTTCGATTTTATATGTGGTAGAGCTCAAAAGGACACCCGGATCAAATGTTACGGCCGTTTGAAGTTTGAGTTGCGTTTTCAACATATTTTGGATCTTTTTTTAATTTTTTTAATTTTTTTAGTATTCAAAATGTTTTTAAATTACTATTACTCCATAATAATTACAAAATTGTTAATTAAAACTATTTTTTAATTTTTTTATAAGTCATTTTCACTAAATATCTTATACATTAAGTATAATAAGTGTAAATGTATATTTATACACATCTAAAATATATTTAAAAATTATATATTATATTTATATCAATATAACTATATTGATATATTTATATATTAATATAATTTTTTTAAATAATTTTTTTTGAAGTCGAACCTTTTATCTGCGCTTTTAAAAAAAGCGTTGATAAAGGCCCCCCCTTTATCAGCACTTTTTTAGCGCTAATAAAGCAACCCTTTATCAGTGCTTTTTTAGCGCTGATAAAGGTACCCCCCTATATCAGTGCTTTTTTTGTTAGAACTGATAAAGGGGTGGTGCTGGCCTTGCACAGTTTTGTGGTAGTGTGGAGTGCTATTAGGGTGCACCCTTCATAATCATTTCATTTCATGCATAAGCGTGCCACATAGATCATACAACATGGGTTAATTAACATCATAATTAATTCCAAGGATAGGATAATTGGAATACATAAATTTGAGTCTTCAATACACATGTACATGTGCATAAAGGTGAATACCCTTGATGGAGGAGTGAGTATGGTATTCACTACACAATGATTTTGGCATGGAAATTTTGGTGTAACTTCAGCAGCATAGCGACGTCAAATATATATTCATAAGATGAGTTGATGAGATTAAAAGAGATATCCCATAATTTATAAATTAAATGGACAGTAAGGGTTTCATGGGACATAATATAACAACATATGGAATTGAATTTAGATGCATAATATAAAATAATTTTGTAAATGTAATTGAGGAGAGAGAGATCTCATATCGAATTTCGGCATTGGTAATGGGTGTACATGGGAGAAATAGATGAGAGAGAAATAGGTTTCTAATAATTAAAGCATAAGGATTACATTATATGGGAGGTGAGAAATCAAACCCCAACATTTATACTTTGAAAATGAAAGGGCGTGATAATATAAAGAAACATGGATAAAATTAGAAAGGAAGTAATTCCCTTATTGGAAGTGTTCTTGCATGGGCTTCAGAGAGGCTTCAGAGAGTCTTCTTAGGAGCTTGGGACACCATAGGAGGATTATAAAGAGATGAGGGAAGTGGTTGGACGAAATCCAAAGGCTTTGAGTGAAGAGGAAGTGAGATCTTGGGTCAGTTTATATAGGAAAGGGGAGGGAATTCATTATTATTTAGGTTTGGGCCACCAAACATTAAACTAATCCAAACCACAAACCAGTGCATGTTTTTTACCATAGTTTTTTGCGAAAGGGGAGTGGAAAATAATATTATACAAGGAAAATGGCCGAACATCTTAAAATAATATGGTTGCTTATGTGGAGGTGATTCACACTCTCTAGGAAATCAATTTAAAAGGATGAAATGTTATGTATGTATTGGAGGGTCCACCAAAGCATTGTAAAATAAATAATACATATCTAAAATCAAATTATTTTAATGGTAAAATATATATTATACTTTCCTAATGTTTATAGTATTTTATCACATCACTATTGGGTCATTATGATGTCATAAAACACATTATATATTTAAACGGTATTTAACTTTGACCAAAAAATTCTACTACCTCGAAAAATTATGAAAATTTCACCATTGGATAATTTCGATGTCTTGATTCCAAAAATAATCATAATTTTATGTAAATATTTTTCTAAATATATGAATTCTTAATTTTAAAATAAAAACCGTTATTTATCAAAAATTCATGGGTTTTGATAAAAACAGCTTTCAACCCTTAATAAAAATTACAATTGAATTCCAAAAACTTATATGATAATTTATATTTAATAAAACTTAATTTAATAATAACATTTTATTATAATATTATTTAATTCAAAAATCTATTAATTCATCAAAATAGATTATTTTGTATAATATTAAATAAAAATACTATTTGTGTTTTAAAAACTATTTACAATGTAACAATAATAAAATGAATGTATATTTATTATACAAAAATAATTTACATAGTATGTAACTCCCCGACCCTAGTTACCCAGAGATGGTGAATTATTACATAACATTGGCATGATCACAAAAGATAAAATCTCAAAAGACCGATTAGTTTAGTAGCCTTGGAAACACTAGATACATTCAAAAAGTATACATTACATCATAAAGTGAGAAACTACAACACATATTGTCTTCATATCCCCTTATACTATCCCTACAGGTCATTCATAAAATAATTTTTCAAATCCTGGGAAAAATAAATCATTGAAAGAGGTGATCTAAGATGCTCAGTAATGATAACAATATAGCAGAAACATTAATAAATAAACATAAACATTTATGGTTGTGTATAACTAAAACAAAATCCTTTTAAACTTGCACTTCAATATCATATGGTAAATATAAAATTAAATAATTCCATTTACTTATTCACATGGATATTCTACTAGTCAAATAATCACATGAAATATCAATAACCACTTACATAATGATGGAAATCATAATTCCAAACTATCATAACCACATAGTCAAGACCTCGTGCCATGACTACAAAAAAGATTTTGTCAAGGACTTATGCCAAGACACTAGTTTTTATCATGAGACCTACCTATGCATCAAGGAGCTATAGTGGGCTCCACTCATCACAATTTAAGTCCAATGCATTCCTCATATGAATAGGTTTAAACATAATATAAACATTATTATTAAAACAAGCATATGAAATGTCAATAATTTCCCCATGAATGGTATAAAAATAAGACATCCATAGTCAAACATTGCACAAAACCTTCAATACAGTATGGATGTTTTGTATAAACTTCAAATAAGCTTAAAATCCATCAAAGGATGTTGACATAGATGAAATCAAAACTATTTGAGGGAAATATCTCTATTTTCTAAATCATTTAAAACTCACATAATTCTAAAATAAAACATTTACTTATAAAATATTCTTATAATCTAGTAAGGTAAGCTTTGAGTATTTTATAATGGTTTAAAATAGCTTCACTCGCCGTATAAGTTAAAAAAGACATTCTTACCTTAATTCTGTTGAAAAGGTTAAAAAGGACCTTGTTTGGAAAATGATGGAAAGATTCCTTTATAAACATCTTATAAAAAGTTAAACAAGGGAATAAATGACTTTAACCCATATTCTTAAAAATATTAAGAATGTTTTGAAATAGATTTCTAAGAAACATGGATGTGGATGATAAAGAGGTCCCAAAAGATAATTACATATAAACAACCTTGAATAATGAAGTGATTGTGAAATAAACCCTTACCTTGTACTTTTCCTTGGTTGAGGGTAGTTTAACCTCCTGTATAATGGTGAAATAATTGTTATTAAATTATACAAGAATCATATATATTAATATGAAGCCATATATGATCTTTTAACATTGCTTTGTAAATAATATCTTATTATTATCGTCGTTTCGGGTGTTAACTTACTCGTTTTATTTCATATGTTTTGTTAAATAGGCCATGATTTTTATGGATAGGTTGTATATTATTCATGTACCAAATTATATCAAGTATTTAAACATTAATTTTAATCATCAGATGATAATTAGACTTGAATGGATACGATGTAGAATGAATCTCATCGCGTTCGTGAAGACGGTAGTCTGTACATACGCACGAGTGACAATATCATTCTTTTGATATTAAAATAATATATAATTGGATGGTATATCATATATACAGAATCATTATCATGTTATATTTATTATTTACATGAATTAAACATCATTATCATACTCATCTAAATAATAATGTTTTCAATAACAATTACACCATGACGTGGAGACGGTAAGCCGTACGTACGCACATATAGTGACATTTCATTCAAAGGATGGATAGAATACTGAATATGGTTTTACCATATTTATAATAACATCACAATATATAGAATATACTGGAGTGATTATTTTAGAACGTAAATAACAATGAAATAAGATGTTTAAGAAGAAAGAAACTAGAAAGAGGGTGGTGAAAACGTTACCTCTTCTTTAGGTTCTTCCTTTTGATTTGATCAAAAGGGCTCCTTTGGTTGGCTTTCTGATTAAAATAATGCCTCTAGGTTTAAGTGAGGGAAGTTTTTAGGATATTTGGGTAATGTTTGGCAGAGAAAAATGAATTTAATGGTGTGAATTAGTGAGAAGGGGGAGTACCCTTTTATAAGAGGGGTGAGGGGCTCCTTTGGAAAAGCTAGAAATATTATTTTATAATAAATAAATATTCTGTTTCTAATGGATCCAAAGTAGATTATTTAATGGTTATGGTGGAAATAAGTCTAAAACAACTCAACCAATATATTTTATATAGGTTGGGGGTCATATTATTAACCTTATCTTTTAGTTTTAACTCGTAGTTAATTATTTTGACATTTACCATGTCTCTTTGTATGTTTTTATTATATGGTTAATAAACATAATATAAATTTCCAAGCGATGTCCAAGTGGTCCATTAATGATACACCTATCATGATACAAGTCCTTTGGCCGAACCTTAGATTTTTAGGAATAGAATAGAAATTATTAATATAATATTCATTTTAAAAACACTTTTATGTCAGTTTTGACACTATTTGGAATTTGATTTTTGTGAAAATCATAATAGCATGATTACTTCACAAAAAGTTAATTAAATAAATCCTAACATGTCATATTATCCTATAAAATTATTTTAATTCATAAAAAGTCTAAAATATCATTTATTTTGATATTTATAATATCAATTATTTTAATATTACATTAATTCGGTTATTACTGCATCACCATTGTTTCATAAATAAATTAAATTATTTAATGTATAAAAATTATAAATAAAATACTATTATGTAGGAAATCGTTTTATCTTTATAATTAATATTTACAATCGAATATATCTTATGTATAACCATATATTAAAAATGTTTTTGTAATTAAACATTGATTTTATCTTTTTTAACTCTTCTTTGAATTAAATAATAATAAATGTCATAATCAAATCCAAGTGGACCTAAATGATAATATTTTATTCCTAAGGTTGTTTGTGGTCGAGATTCCCTTTTCCAATAGAATTAGGACATGTGTTATGGTAATATTAATATCATTTTTACTTTTAATGGCCCTATTTACTTTTAACCGTGGTAAATAAAAGTAAAAAGTTACTATTCACCAAAAATTATTTTTATCTTATTGAACCACATTTTACTCCTTGATATTAACCTTGTGTCTCGGATTTTCAAAATTCCACTCACCGAAGCAGTAAAATTATATATTACGTGAATTTCCAAATTCTCCTAGGAGGTGGGTAAATGATGGTGAAAAGTTTAATAAAGTTTTTATATATCTAAAATTATTCTAAACTAACTCCAATGAGTTACATTGAACTTATTTAGGTATTATTTATCTATTTTGACCTTAATTAAATTTAAATAAAATAAATAAAAATTTAAATAAAAATTCATTTTTAAACTATAACTTAGTGTTTTTTCACTATTCATCAAAAATTAACGGTATTCTGAAAAATACCAAAAATTCACCCTAGGCTAATTTCGATATTCTGAATCCAAATATGATGTCCATTTTGAAAGATAAAATTTATAAAATTTCGAAAAGTGTGTATTACTATTCATAACGGTTAGTTTGATTGGTTGTGGTGTGTGTTAGAACTCGAAGTTGCATACAACACACGCTATTGTATTATTCAAAGAGATGTGTACCGTAGAAGCTTGAGGTGTTACATTCTCCCCTCCTTCAAATAATTTCGTCCTCGAAATTTCTAGAATATTACTGCATAGAAAGACTCAGGTGATTCTTCATCATAATTTCCTCAGGTTCCCACATTGCCTCTTCCATTTTATGGTTTCTCTATAGAACTTTTACCAGAAAAGTCGTTCGGTTTCTCAGTACTTGTTCTCTTGTATCAAGAATCTTGATTGGATCTTCGCAATAAGGAAGATCGGGTTCGGGTTCTAATTCCTCATAAGTGAGTACATGTGTTGGGTCAGGCATGTATTTTCTCAATAGTGATACGTGGAACACATTGTGAACTTTGGAGAGACTTGGCGGAATTGCCAAATGGTAAGCTACAACCCCAATTCGTTCTAGAATTTCAAAAGGTCTGATGTACCTAGGACTCAATTTACCCTTCTTACCAAAACGTATAACTCCATTCCATGGAGATACCTTCAAGAAAACATGATCTCCCACCTGAAATTTGAAATCGTTCATTCGGTTATTAGCATAGCTCTTCTGCCTACTTTGAGCTACTTTGATGTGGTTTTGGATTACCTTCACCTTTTCCATCATTTCATCCACCAGTTCTGGGCCTACAAGTTTTCTTTCACCAACGTCATCCCAACAGGTTGGTGTGAGACATCTCTTTCTGTATAACGCATCATACGGTGCCATATGAATACTTGAATGGAATCTATTGTTATAGGAAAATTCTACCAGAGGTAAATATTGATCCCACATTCCCTGAAAGTCAAGTGAGCATGATCTCAACATGTCTTCTAAGGTTTAAATAGTTCGTTCTGATTGTCCATCTGTTTGAGGGTGATAAGAAGTGCTCAAATGAAGTACTGTATCCAATGCCTTCTGAAGACTCTTCTAAAATCCTGAAGTAAAATTGGGATCACGATCCGAAACAATCGATAGGGGTACTCCATGAAGTCTCACAACTTCATTAATATATAGTATTTCTTGACGTTCAAGTGGTAAATCCCCCCTTATAGTAAGAAAATGTTCTGACATGGTAAGATGATCAACAATGACCCATATGGCATCGTTCCTTATAGGAGTCTTTTGTAGTCACATGACAAACTCCATCATGATATTATCCCATTTTCACTCATGTATGGGAAGAGGTTGCAATAATCTTCTAGGCTGTTGCCTTCCAGCATTCACTTGTCGACAATCCATACATGTTGACACAAAATCAGCAATCTCGCTCTTCATTTGTCCCAACAAAAATGTTCTTTCAAATATCTATACATTTTGGTTCTCCCAGGGTGTATAGAGAAATTGGAACTATTATCATCATCCAACAATTCTCTTTTTATATCAGGTATATTTGGAACACAAAGTCTCTTCCCAAACTTCAAAATTCCATCTTCATACACAAAGTCACTCAATCTCCCATCATTCACAGCTTTAATATTCTTCTGAAACTCTTCATCACCAGTCTGAGAACTCTTTATCCTTTATAGTAATGATGGTTTGGAAACCATTTGAAAAATTATTGATGTTTCACCTTCCATGGTTATTCCCATATCCATCTTTACTAGATCCATGTATATAGGATCCTTTTACACTCTCATCTTGTTCAAAACTCCATGATCTTTTCTGGTCGAAGCATCTGCCACATTATTTTCCTTCCCCGGGTGGTAGTGTATCATGAAATCATAATCCTTGATTAGTTCAAGCCACCCCCTTTGCCTCATGTTGAGTTCTTTTTGTGAGTAAATATACTTCAAACTCCTGTGATCAGTATAAATCTCAAATTTCTCACCATAGAGATAATTTCTCCATATCTTTAAATCAAAGACTGCAGCAGCTAACTCAAGATCATGAGTAAGATAGTTTTGCTCAGGAATTTTTAGATGTTGTGATGCATTGGCAATAAATCTGTCATTCTGAATAAGGACACAACCAAGTCCTTTCTTCGATGCATCACTCTAAATAACAAACCCATAATTCCTCAATGGTAGAGTCAATATAGGAGAATTGACAAATCTTCTCTTCAGTTCTGCAAAACATTCTTCACACTCTTTTGTCCAAAAAAATCTAACCCCTTTACATGTGAGCTTTTTTAATGGGTTTTCCAACTGGGCAAAATTCTGGACCAAACACTGATAATAACCTGCTAATCCAATAAAACTGTATACCTCAGTTATACTCGTCGGTGCTGGCCATTCTAGGATTGCCCTTGTCTTAGAAGGATCAACAGAGATTCCATCCATAGAGACAATATGGAAAATATAAGAAATATCCTGAAGCTATAATTTACACATTCTAAACTTCCCATATAATTCATGTTATCTCAGAGTCTTCGGGATAATGTGAATGTAATTTTCATGATCTTAATATCTTTTGGAATATACCAAGATATCATCAATAAATACCAGTAAAAAATCATCGAGATATTTATTGAAGACTCTGTTCATTAGATCCATGAAAACAAAGGGTGCATTAGTCAGCACAAAAGGCATTACTGAAAAATCACAATGCTCATACCTAGTTTGAAATGCTATCTTTGGAATGTATTCCTTCTTCACATATAACTGATGGTATCCAGATCGAAAGTCAATCTTTGAAAAGTATTGAGCTCCATGCAGTTGGTCAAATAAATAATCAATGCGAGGTAGGGGATACATGTTCTTTATTGTTATAGCATTGATCTCCCTATAGTCAATGCACAACCTCATAGATCCATCTTTCTTCCTAACAAAAATTATAGGGGCTCCCCATGGATAAACACTAGGGAGAATAAATCCCTTATTACTCAATTCCTCTAGTTGTTTCTTTAGATCAACTAATTCCATAGTGGCCATTCTATAAGGGGTCTTCGATATAGGCCTTGAACCCAGAATTAAATCAATGGAAAACTCAATTTCTCGTTCTGGAGTATGTCGAGGTAAATATTTCAAGAACACACCTACATATTATTTCACAATAGGTACATCCTCTATTTGAACATTCCTTTCCTCACCCACACCCATTTTATTCTCTTCCTCCCCAATAATTGAATTTAGTTGAGCTACTGGGGGTGGATCTAGATAAGAAATATGTGGTGAAGATTCTTATCTAAAGATATGGTGTTATTTATCATCATCATCAAAAATCGTAACCTCATTCTTCTTATAATAAATATTCACATCGTGGACTGAAAGCCAATCCATTCTGAGGATAATATGATATTCAATCATGGTTATGATGATGAGAATAGCGGATAAAGAACATTTTTGTGCTCTAATGGGGACTGATCCACAGAACGTTGTAGCAATGATACTTCCCTTAGGAGTTTTAACTGAAAACTCTGTTGTTAAATCAAATTGGAAATATCTAATTCTCTTAGAAAACTGGGACGATATGAAACAATGTGATGATCTAGAATCAAATAATGCATTTTCTAAACTTGAGGGAACCATCTAATTACCTGCAACCACGTCTTTCAAAGCTTCTACCTCAGCAGTAGTGATAGAATAAGCTTGGCCCTGATCCCTTGGCCTTTTTAAGGTAAGTTCCCCTGACGCTTAGGAAATTCATTTGCATAATGTCCCATCTCCCTGCAGTTGTAGCATTGAACATCGGTAGCTTCCTTCTTCCCCTTGAAATCATTAGCTTGGTGGCCTTTTTCACCACAATTGTAACAGACACCCATTCCCTTCAAGAAAGTACCGTGGAGTTTATTCCCATATTTACTACATGATTGATATTCAACATTTCCCTTCTTCCCCTTATTTCCATTTCCAGGTTGATCAGTAGATCTCTTCTTCTCTTGCTTTACTTTAAAGTCGTAACACAAAGATAATTCCTTTTCTGTCTTGATAGCACACGAGACAATATTTGTGTACGAAGAGAAGGTTCGTGAGACTAATTCTTGACAGAGAAAAGGTTTTAACCCATTAAATAAATGATCAATCTTACTTCTTGAGTTTCATATATAATCTGCAGTATACCTCGCTAACCATGTAAACTTAGCCTCATACATTGCGACATTCTCACTCTCCTTTTGTCTTAGACTTAGAAATTGCCTTTCCATATCTACTTGATGGTCACGAGGAAAGTATTTTTCTAAGAAAATATCTTTGAACTCTCTCCATTCCATATTTGATACTTCATCATCTTCCTTTGTGTTTTGTATCAATGACAACCATTGATCAACATCTCCAGTGAGGCGGTACACTGCCATGATAACTTTTTCCCTTTTACTACTCCCCAAGGCATGGGATAATTTTTCTAAGGAATTTATCCATTTCTCAGCTAATAAGGGATTTGTACTCCGATTGAATGTTGGTGGTTTTTTCCTCACGAAGCGATCTAACATTGATCCTCCACGCTATGGATCAGGGTGCTCCATATGGGTAAGGTTATTATTCATAACCTGAGTGAGTTGTCCCAGTATAGTGATTAGCTGATCAGCACCAGTTGCATCACCAGCTCCACTATAATTATCTTGATCAGGAGGGAAATTCCTACCTGGTTTGTGTGCATTGACATGGTTTCCATTCCTTCAACTAGGAGCCATTTATAATAAATGGAATAAACTAGATCAGTTTATGAATACAAATACATAATTCCATACCTGTAAAACAATTAACATAAATTGGACAGTTTATGGATATAATCCATAATCATAAAAATGATTTCTTTAAGGAAGTATATACTCATAAACCCTCCATAATGGTTCATAATGAATATGAGAATTATCCTATTCATATCCCTCGTGAGTTTCATAACCAAGAGTGCAACAAGGACCGTTGTCGTTCACTAGTTCCCATTAGAGTCTAGCTCAAAGCGGTGTTTTCGAGGTTTACCCCTAGGTACATCTGTGCCAGAGCTGCCTCTACATGCTTATATCCAGACATGGATGTATTTCTTAGAAAACTCACAAAATCTCTACAATACCAATATTCTATGAAGTTCTTCTATACTAATCCTCAAATTTCATCTTAGTTCTATGTACTCTAATCAGATTTTATCTAAATCTAGCTTCCAAGGATTGTACTAAACTTTCTCTGATACCAACTGTAATTCCACGACCCCAGTTACCCAAAGTCGGTGAATTATTACATTATATTGGCATGATCACAAAAGATCAAGTCTCGAAAGACCAGTTAGTTTAGTAGCCTTGGAAACACTAGATACATTCATAAAGTTTACATTACATCATAAAGTAAAAAACTACAACACATATTGTCTTCATATCCCCTCATACTATCCTTGCAGGTCATTCATAAAATACATGTTCACATCCTGCGAAAAAAAAGCATTGAAAGGGGTGATCTCAGATGCTCAGTAAGGATAACAATATTGCGGAAACTTTCATAACTAAACATAAACATTTAAGGCAATGTATAACTAAAACAAAAGCCTTTTAAACTTGAACTTAATCATAATATGGAAAAGATAAAATGAAATAATACCATTTACTTATTCACATGGATATTATACTAGTCAAATAATCACATGCAATATCCATAACCACTTTCATAATGATGGAATGCATAATTCCAAACAATCATAACCACATATTCAAGGCCTTGTGCCAAGACTACAAATAAGATTTTGTCAAGGCCTTGTGCCAAGACACTAGTTTGTCTCATGAGACCTACCGATGTATCGAGGAGATATAGAAGGCTCTACCTATCACATGTTAATTCCAATCCATTCCTCATATGAACATGTATAAACATAACATAAACATTCGTATTAAAACTAGCGTACAAAATGTAAATACTTTCTCTATGAATGGTATAAAAATAAAACATCCACAGTCAAACATATCACAAAACCTTCAATAAAATATGAAAGTTTTTTATAAACTTCAAATAATCTTAAAATCAATCAATGGATGTTGACATAGATGAAATCAAAACTAATTGAGAGAAATATCTCTTTTTTTAAACCATTTAAATGTCACATAATTATAAAATAAAACATTTAATTTGAAAATATTCTTATATGATTGTAAGGGAATATTTGAAGATTTTATAATGGCAGAATATATCCGCACTCGCCGTATAAGTAAAAAAAAGACATTCTTACATTAATTCTGTCGAAAAGGTTAAAAATGACTTTGTTTGGAAAACGACGGAAAGATTCCTTTATAAACATCTTATAAATAGTCAAACAAGGGTATAAATGACATTAACTCATATTCTTTAAAATAGTAAGAATTTTTTGAAATACATTTTTAAGAAACATGGATGTGGATGATAAATAGGTCCCAGTAGTAATTACATATAAACAACCTCGAATAATGAAGAGATTGTAAAATAAACCCTTACCTGGTACTTTTCCTTGGTTGAGGTTAGTTTAACCTCATGTATAATGGTGAAATAATTGTTATTAAATTATAAAATAATTATATATATTAATATGATATCATATATGATCTTTTAACATTGCTTTGTTAATAATATCATATTATTATCGTCGTTTCGGGCGTTAACTTACTCGTTTTCTTTTATATGTTTTGTTACATAGGCCATGATTGTTATGGATAGGTTGTATATTATTCTTATACAGAATTATATCATGACCTAAAACTTTATTTTTATTAATCAAATGAGAATTAGACTTGAATGGATAAGATGGAGAATGAATCTCATCACGTTCGTGGAGACGATAGTCCGTACGTATGCACGAGTGACAGTATCATTCTTTTGATATTAAAATAATATATAATTGGATGGTATATCATATATACAGAATCATTATCATGTTATATTTATTATTTACATGATTTAAACATCATTATTATACCCATCTAAATAATAATATTTTGAATAACAATTACACCACGACGTGGAGACGGTAAGCCATACGTACGCACGTATGGTGAGATGTCATTCAAAGGATGGATAGAATACTGAATATGGTTGTACCATATTTATAATAACATCACAGTATATAAAAGATACTGGAGTTATTATTTTATAATGTAAATAACAAAGAAAGAAGAAGTTGAAGAAGAAAGGAACTTGAAAGAGGGTGGTGAAAACGTTACCTCTTCTTCGGGTTCTTCCTTTTGATTTGATCAAAAGGGATCCTTAGGTTGGCTTTCTGATTAAACTAAGTTGTCTCGGTTGATTTTAGGGAAGTTGGGAGGATATTTGGGCAGAGTTTGGCCGATCCAAATGGCCTTGAAGGTGTTAATTAGTGAGAAGGGGGAGTGCCCTTTTATAAGAGGGGTGAGGGGCTCCTTTGGAAATGCTACAATTATTATTTTATAATAAATCCATATTCTGTTTCTAATGGCCCCAAAGTGTACTATTTAAAGGTTAAGGTGGGGATAGGTCGAAAACAACTCAACCAATAGATTTTAGATAGGTTTGGGTCACATTGTTAACCTTATCATTTATTTTAAACTCTTAGTTAATTAGTTTGACATTTACCATGTCTCTTTGTATTTATATATTATATGGTTAATAAATGTACTATAAACTTCCAAGAGACCCCCAAGTGGTCCATTAATGATACATCTTTCATGATACAAGTACTTTGGCTGACCCTTATATTTTTAGGAATGGAATATCAATTATTAATATAATATTCGTTTTAAAAACTCTTTTATGTCAATTTTGACACTATTTGGAATATGATTTTTCCAAAAATCATAACAACATAATTACTTAAAAATAGTTAATTAATCAATCCTAACATGTCATATTATCCTAGAAAATAAGTTTAATTCATAAAAACTCTCAAATTACATTTATTTGGATATTTATAATATCAATTATTAAAATATTTCATTAATTCGGTAATTACTGCATCACCATTGTGTCTTACATAAATTAAATTATTTAATGTCTAAAAATTATAAATAAAATACCATTATGTAGGAAATCGTTTTGGCTTTATAATTAATATTTACAATCGAATGTATCGTTTTTATAAACCTATATTAAAAATGTATTAGTAATTAAACTTTGATTTTATATCTTTTAACTCTTCTTTGAATTAAAAAGTAATAAATATCCTAATCTAATCCAAGTGGACCTAAATGATAATATTATATTCCTAAGGTTGTTTCTGGTCGAGATACACTGGTCCAATATAATTAGGACATGTGTAAAGGTAATATTAATATCATTTTTACCCTTAATTACCCTATTTACTTTTAACCGTGGTAAATAAAAGTAAAAAGTTACTATTCATCAAAAATATTTTTATCTTATTAAACCACATTTTATTCCTTGATATTAACTGTGTCTCTGGGATTTTCTAAATTCCACTAACAGAAGCGGTAAAATTATGTTTTACGTGAATTTCCAAATTCTCCAAGGAGGTGGGTAATAGATGGTGAAAAGTTCAATAAGGTTTTTATATATTAAAAATTATTCTAAACTAACTCCAATGAATTAAATTGAACTTATATAAGTATTGTGTATCTATTTTGACCTTAAATAAATTTAAATAAAATACATAATTATTTA
Organism: Viscum album; assembly: GCA_963277665.1. Classification (NCBI taxonomy): domain Eukaryota; kingdom Viridiplantae; phylum Streptophyta; class Magnoliopsida; order Santalales; family Viscaceae; genus Viscum; species Viscum album. Next base: position 618,194,740 of record OY728167.1, on the reverse strand, counting down.
AATAAAAATTCATTTTTAAACTATAACTCTGTGTTTTCCACTATTCATCAAAAATTAAAAGTTTTCTGAAAAATACCAAAAATTCACCCTAGGCTAATTTCAATATTCTAAATGCAAATATGATGTCCATTTTGAAAGATAAAATTTATAAAATTTCAAAAAGTGGATATTGCTATTCATAACGGCTAGTTTGATTTGTTATGGTGTGTGTTAGAACTCCAAGTTGCATACAACACACGCTATTGTATTATTCAATGAGAAGCCTACCGTATAAGCTTGGGGTGTTACATAGTAATAGTGCTAGGGTCTTGTTACGTAACCTTTTAAAACACCCGCATAAGATAGAAGGGTAAGGTGTGCGATGGGGAGATACTCTTGGGGCGGGCTCAGATAACATCTCCCGGGTGGTAATCTCTATTAACTTCAACTTATCTCGTAGTCGATTATGCCCAAGATTAACGTGTTCAAGCTTGGATAGGGCTTGGTCAAGAGAGAATCTGAATGATGCCACCTCTTTTCCGACCTCCGATAAATGGGCTTCGTATGGAGAAATTCTACTAGTTGAGGCTATCTATACCTTTTTATGAGTAAATTGGATTTGTTAAAACCCTATATTTATACTAATCAAGTGATCAGTGTTCATCCACTATATTAGAAATGGTCACAATACATAATCATTTTTTAAAATATAGAAACATAAAAAAAAGAATTGGATATGTTACATAACCATTTCCCATATTAAGAAATTTAATTGGATCAAGAGTAATTTTAAATTGATAAAAGTTTGGGGTGTTACACTAGAAAAACATCATCATCTGATTCTCTGAAATCTAATCCCAGGGCCACATACCCTGGATTCATCACCCATTCGACCATAATATCAGAGTCCAGAAGGGGTAAGAGTAACAATCATTACTCCCCCAAATTTACACTCTTCATCATCTTGAGAAACTCTTTCTTGAGGCTCCCCCTCGGTGTCTAATTTCTAGGTAGATTACGCCCCATCACTTACTGATTCCTTTCTAGGTTGATTCACCTGATGTAGAGTTATTTTTCTAGAATATATAGCTTGAGAAAAAGGTATAGCTAGAGAAACATTCTCATCTTTAAAAACACCCTTAGAAGATGCACCAACATTAGCTTCAACATTATCCACACTAAAAACATCTGGATTCTCATCAGGATGACCAGATTCACTACCACTACCACATTGACATATTTCTTCATTATCACCATCTGTATCCTTTTTATTTCCATTTCTAACATCAACCTTCTCATCATCTTCTTCTTTACGTGATTCTCAACCACTATCACCACTACCGGCTTCCTCTTCTTCATTTTCTTCTTCATAAGATTTACTAATATATTCTACACTTCTTTCAACTTTTGTTTCATCATTACCAGTGGATTTGAGAACACGTTCATGAGTAGGTAACTCCAAAGGTGGAATTGGAGGTCCAAAAGAGACTCATTTTGTTGGTCCTGTTGTGTCTGGGTCACTTATATCATCAATTGGTGACCCCCCATATCTAACAGGAGTAGCATCTTCGTCCTCCTCATCCGATGAATAAATTACTTGTACATCTAGACCAAGGCCAGGATCAACAACATACCCTGTCCTAACTAGATTAACTATATGAATGAATTTCTCATACAATCTGTCTTCATCACTGACCCATTATTTCCTACATGGGTTCCAGTAAATTTTCATTCTCTTATAGATGATAAACATAAACAGATTCCACTACATTCACTAACTACAACATCATATACTTCACTTACACATAATTTCTCCTTTAGCATTTCTGAAATCATTCAGAAGTAGGGAAAAATATTTTAAATTACAACTGGGTTTTATCATCTAATTTATTTTCACCATCGTATATCTGCACAGATTCCATGTAACTAATTTTTGTAGCAAATACACCAAGTATAAATCCTGATACTTTAGAGAATTAAAGCCTCCTTTCCTGGGACAAATCTGGGGCTAAACAAACTTGAATGAAATTCTGCATTCACCATTAAATTCCGATACAATGGTTCTCCTATGTTCCTCATTTCTAGTTATCACTTTCAGATCTCTTTCATAACAAATGAATTCACATTCAGAAGGAGAAGTACCTTGGTAATAATTAAACATTCCCTCCCGAGGTACCATAACACACTTAGCCCAATGTCTTGAAGAGAAAGTGATTTCTCTTCCCTTTTAAAAATCTACATCACCCATGAGACATCACATACTTCCAACATAATTAATGAAATAATGTCATTTTTATAAAAACATAAAACATATAAAAAAAGTGAGTCAACGGTGTTGGTATGAAAACATTGTCAGTATGACAATGGTGTCGTCCTGATAACAGTGTCACCATGACAACTACGTCGGCATGAAAATAGTGTCTTCATGACAATGGTGTCCACATGACAATGGTTTCAGCATGACGATGTTATTGGTTTGACAATGGCATTGGCATGACAACTTCATGGAAGAAGATCAAAGGAAAAGAAACATATGGTCTTACTTATTGATCATTCATAACTCATGTGTGATGTAATTCATTCCTTCATAGTTTAATGGCTTAGTGAATATATCAGAAAGAAGTTATTCAGGGACAATAAATTATAACGTGATATCACCCTTTTGATAATGATCTCTTAAAAAGTGATGTCTTACTTCAATATATTTTGTTCTATAGTGAGAAACTAGGCTCATAGAAATGTTAATAGGACTTGTATTTTCACAGTTTATTATTACTTTTCTAAATTGGTATCCATAGTCTAGCAGAGTGTGTCTCGTCCCCAAAATTTGAGCATAAAATCTACCAGAAACTATGTATTCAGCTTCAGTAGTACATAATGAAATTGATTTTCTTTCTTACCACACCATGAAACCAAAGACTTTCCCAAAAAGTGTCATTTTCCTGATGTTCTATTTCTATCTATATTGCATCCACCAAATTCATCATCATAATGACTCACTATATCAAATTATGGTCTTTTGGGGTAAAGTAATTTTAAATTGATAGTATGTTTGAGGAGATTGAATATTCTTTTAACAGAATTTATGTGAGATTCTTTGTGATTTGCATTAAAATGGGCACACATACACAAACTAAAAATTATATCTGGCCTACTAGCAGTAAAGTAGAGAAAACATCCAATCATTCCTCTATAATTTTTTTGATCAACAGACTTACCATCTTCATCAAGATCCAACATAAAAGTAGTACTCATTGGTGTTTCACTAATTTTAATGCTATCAAAGACAATTATTTTCAAAATAACTTTTTTATTTACTTTGATTTAAAATGATACCTTATTTATTTTGGAAAATATTAAATACTATTATGAATTTGAGCTCCCCAATTAAACTCATTTAATATTCATTTTTTATCCTTTTTTAAAATGCAATACATAATGAATTTCATGAAGATCCAAAAATGATATCATCAACATAGATTTTAACAACTAAAACATCTTTATAAATTATTTTTATAAAATGATTAGGATCAAAAATTCATTTTTTAAAAACATTCTAAATAAGAAAACTATTTAGTATATCATATCAAGCTCTTGGAGCTTGTATTATACCCTATAAATCATTTCTTAATTTGAAAACAGGATTTTGAAAGTGAAGGTTTGTAAAACCATGGTTTGTTAAAAAAAATCTTCAACTATATACACATTTAGGAATGCACTTTTAACATCCATTTGATAATGTTTGAAATTAAGAGGGGAAACAATAGAAAGTAGGATTCTGGTGTCTTCAAGTATAGAAATTGCTGCAGAATTTTCTTTATAGTCAATGCCTTCCTCTTGACTATAACCTTGTGCGACCAATATAGCATTGTTTCTAACAATATTTACATATTCATCCAATTTATTACTAAACACTCACTTAGTTCCTATGGTCAAGGTGCCATTGGGTCTATCCAAATATTTTCAAACAATATTTCATCCAAATTAGTTAACTTATATTTTTCATATCCATCACCCAAATTGATCTTTAATTACATCATTGATATTTTTAGGTTTAATTTTTGGCAAGAAAGAATGATGTTCGACCTGATTTTTAAGAAAACCTCTAGTTTGTGTCCCATTATACAAGTCTCCAACAATATAATCTAAAGGATGGTTCTAGAGAATTATAGTTGTTCTAGTGATAGAGGGGCTAGTAACTTCAGCTTCATCTACTAGTTCAGGTACATCATGTTCATATTTTGAAGAATTTCTAGAACTTTTTGATTTAATAAATTTCCAGACATGAGGGTTATATTGTTTTTCATTTATTTCTAGTTTTGACGTATCATATTCTAGGTTTTCTAGAGAGGTTTTAGGATCATGTGGATCTGTTTCATGATATTTTATATATACTGATTCCTCATCACAATTGGTTCTTTTAATAAAGACTCCATAGAATTTACTTGGGTTTGACTAACCTAGGAGAATTCCTTCATCACTATTGGATGCTAATTTGTCAATATTTTCCTTTTTATTATGGATATATACTTTGCAACAAAAAACATCGATATAACTAACATTGGTATTTCTATTTTTCCACAACTCATAAAGAGTCTTCTTGAGTATTGGTATAATTTAGAATCTATTAATTATGTAACAAGATGTATTTATAGCCTCATCCCAAAAGTAAATAGGTAAATCATATTCATTAAGAATTATTTGAGTTATCTCTTGTATGGTTCTATTTCTTATTTCCACAACTCCATTTTACTGAGGTTTTCTAGTGGTAGAGAATTTATGACTATAGACATTATGTGAGAAAAAAGATTCAATGTAATGATTTTAAAACTCACGACAAAGATCCGTTCTTAAGGATTCTATTTTAATTACAGTTAAATTTTCCACTATATTAGCATACATGGTTATGTAAGTACATGATTCACATTTTTGAGCTAAGAATCAGTCCATGTATACCTAGAATAGTAATCCTCAAGAACATAGACATAGTGCTTCCAATTTAAACAAAAAATCAAGAGGGTGAAAACAAATCCATGTGAATCAAATCTAAAGGTTGAGAAGTGGAAACTTTATTCTTCTATTTGTAAGATATCATCTGTTGTATACCCTTTTGACAAGGATTACAGAATTTTTCCTTTTGAAACTCTTGTTTGGGAAGATCCTTGACTAGTCCTTTATGGTATTAATTTTAAGGGGGTGTATATTACAGTGTTGTAATTTCTTATTCCAAATCCAAGACTCTTTAGGGAAGGCACATAAACAAGAATAATTTTGAGAAATTAAGAAATCTAATTTAATATAATATACATTTTCATTTATAAAAGAAGAAAATAAAAATTCATTTTTAGAGTTAAAAACATTTCAAGAATCATTTTCAAATTTAACATGAAATCCATCATCACATAATTGTGAAATACTAAGAAGATTATATTTCAATCCATCAAAATAAGTTCTTTAGAAATCAAAGCTGAGTAAGAGTTACTAATCTGGCCTAAGAAAATTATTTTTCCTTTAAAATTATCACCAAAGGTGACATATCCACCATCAATCCTAATTATATGCTTGAAGTATGAATAATATCCTGTCATGTGTCTTGAACATCCACTTTCAAAGTAGTATAAACTCTTACAAGACCTCTACAAACAGATTTCATATAGAATAATAATACAAAAATATATTTTGGTACCCAAACTTGTTTTCGTCCAGTGACCTTATAAATTAATTTGTTATGTACCCACATTTTATTTATGGGTTCCCTATAAGAAATATATAACAAATTTACAAAATGGAATCTATTTATTACATAAAGACTAAAGGTAGTAAAGGGTTCTTTAGAACTGGAAGTAGCTGCATAGTTTTGATTTTTAGGTAGAAGAACAGATTTTCCAGATTTAGTAACAAAATTTATTTTAGATAAGTTCTTATGTCCAAGATGATATCCAACACCATAAGTATACTTAGGATCTATATGTTTACCAAGAATTTGAGTAATAAAATCCATTCCATTGGTAAAATTCTCTAGATCATTCTTCAATTGTTCAGCAGTCATTTTTAATTCACTATTTTCCTAGAGCAGTTGAACATTCTATTCCTTTTCAGTAGTATGTTTAGAAATAACAGTTATAGTAAGAGTATGATGTTTCTTTAAATATTTATATTTATCTCTTAGATCATTTCATGTCTATTCTAACATGTTACAATATTCAAATACTTCATCACTTGTCATATTTTCAGAATCACTTCCATTTTCAGAATAATAATAATTATTTGCAGGTGAATATAAGGTTACTTCAGTTGTATTTGTCATAAAACACATATTTTCCATTTCATCATTCTCATCATGAGATGATGCAGATTCACTGGAGCTATCCTCAGAGGCACTCAAGGTGGCCTTCATAGAATTCATATACATTTTCTCTTTATTTTTATACCTCTTTCCGTGTCTTAATTTTGGATAGTCATCTTTTACATGACCTCTCTACTTTCATTCATAGTACACAATCTTCTCTGATTTGCCATCTCTTTTCCAGTCCTTTTTCCAGTTTCCCTTGTTAATATATATTCCTTTATATTTGGGTTGAAGAACTTATTTTTACTATATAATTTCTTGAATCTTTTTTCCAGCTGGTCCATCTCTTCATCACTATATGATGTTTATTCATCATTATTAGATCTTTCAACACTTGATAGAACCATCTCTTTTCCTTATTCTTAGAGGTAGTTGTCTGGAAGGCTATAGATTTTCTCTTAGGTTCATCCTCTTCTTCTTTGTTGACTTTCATCTCTTCCTCATACCTCATCAGTTTTCCAATGAGTTATTTTCTTGGTAATTTATTGATATCCCATGATTCTATAATTGATACTGATGTTCTCTCCATATACCAAGTACGAAATATGAGAATCCTCATAATTTTCTCTTTGGTAGTAACATATCTTCCCAGAGATATCATAGTGTTCAAAATTTCATTAAACCTGAGATTCATGTCAGAAATGGGATCATCATGATTCATTTTAAAAATTTCCATATTTAATAGTATCTATGTTATGTCTTATTTCCTTAACACTAGAAGTTCATTCAAGTGAAATAGACCAAGTATAATAAATTTCATGGGCTATTTTACATGTAGAATTTTTTTTTTAAATTCTTCATCTCCTAAAATAGAGTATAAGAATTCATGGATTTTCTATTATTTTTATATATAGTATTGGTTGTGTGTTCCTATGTAGTTATAGTAGACATAGGAATCTTATATTCATCTACAATTGAATACCACATTTCAAAAAACATACATTCTAAGTTCATTTTAAATTTAATTTTCCATTGGGAATAATTTTTTCCATTAAATAATGGAGATCGGTTGGTAGAAACACGTTCCAGCCTATTATCCATAACAAATATTTTAGAATAAGATTTTGAAGAGATAAATAATTATTATTAACAGAAATTTTAAGATCATTGAAATACAACTAAATCACGTTTTAAATGATTACAAAAATAATTGAAAACTAAAAATTCATTAAACCTTGATACCAAATGTTATTTGGAGAAGTGAACTCAAGATGAGGGGGGGGGGGTTGAATTCAGTATCTATAAAAATTTATATTTAACAGGTATAATTTGAAGTTCCCCTAATATTTAAAATTCAATTGCCCAGTTATCTAGTAATGAATTTATAAGAGCATGACTATTCGATTAATTTCTCAAAATTTTTATTAGTTATTAGTAGTCTCAATTTGATAATGAATACATCATTGAAAAAAACATAATAAATCAATACATTTATAAATAATTTCTACGACTAAATATCATTGTTCAATTTAGTTTTATAAAATATGTGATAATACAGAGTAAAAATAAAAGGTAAAAATATATCGGAAATGAATCAACAGGTTTAGTCTCAAGCCGAGACATAATCCTCTACACATGGTGATCAACTCCACCATGATTTTTAAATTAATAAACAGTTTTATCCACACCATGGATCGAGGTTCAGAACACCACACAAGCCTATCCAGGCCACCCTTTCCCTCTACCCCAATTCATTGTTTGAAAAAAAAGTCACACATAACCTCTTAAACAATTCTATGTGGGATAAAAATGGATAAATAGAGTGTGATATTGAGGATATAAATAATCCTCTAGTTATGCATAGTATTCATTGTGTGTGTAATAGGAAGATACACCCACTTCTCAGAAATGTAACTAAATGAACACAACAGAGCTAAAGATGTGGAATTAGGTTTAGAAGTCTCTTTGTGTTAGGTGGTGCGGTTCTTAACTCATTACATTTTTTCGAGATGATATATGAACCCTATTATAGAAGTTAAAACCAAAATTGAGTGTTTTATTCTTGCTTCAAGGTAAAAGTATGATTCTTAAGGTATATTCTTCTCCTTTTTTTTGGTATTATGAAGTAGTTTTTCAATTCAATGTGCATCTTGATTGAGATCACCTAATGAGTTCTTATTTTGTTATTTAGTTCACGTTGAATTCATGACAGTTGCAGGTGTTCTTCAGTATATCTCTCTCACAGGCACACTGCACCACCACCAACACTGTTCTATCTATATTCATTCTTTAAAAATACTTCTTATTTTTGAGGGCCAACAAGGAGCCTGTACATTCCACATGCATAGGTTCGTCTTACCTCTTACTGTCTTCTAAATTTCCTACAAAAGACTATTAAATATATCAGTATCATTAAATGACAAAAATATGACCATAAGAAATTATATTAATAAATGAATATTTAAACACTCTCTTAGTGACTTGTCTGTCGGTGTCTCATTCTATCGATGTCTCACCCATCGGTGTCTCATTCTGTTGGTCATTCCATACGTCGTTGACTCATTATATCTGTGACTTGTTTTAACAGTGAGTCCTTCCTTCTATCGGTGAGACATTTAATCTATCAGTGACTCATTAAACTGATGTTGAGTCCTTACATCGGTTGAAAAATGCAATGGCAGGTCACATAGACTGAAGTTAGGCCTTCTGCTTCAGTGAGTCATATGCAATGGCGAGTCATCCGCATCGGTGAGTCATGTGAAATAGTGATTCCTTCAACGGTTTTAGCATCACATACATAGAATATATTCCTATTTGAACTGTCTGTCTAGGAGTTATTTGTCTTTTAGTGATTTATTTGTCTGTCAGTGTTAGTGAATCATACTAAGATAATTTTAGATGTTGTATCTGCCTTACTGTTCAGTAATTTCAGAGATTGTTAGTACCCATAGTTACACATAGATAATCTGTTATATTCCAGTTTAGACTTGGATACACATAAATAGTTATATGATTGAAATGATCTGATTATTCAAGATAATGAACTGAAATAATTTATGATCTTACATGAGGTAAGATATCTATTAATATATGACATTATTTTTGATAAATAATACCATTATAGTCATAGATAGTGGAAAAAAATATCTATGGGCTAACAATATTCCTTACCCTATTTCTATCTATATGATCCCGGAAATATAATCTCCAATTCTCCATCATTGGATATATTTATTTGAATTTAGAATTCTAAAATAAATTGATTATCCACAATTCATACAACAATAATTAAAATGATAATATGAATCAAGATCTATTAGTCACCCATGATATATTATTGAATCATGAATGGTATTGCTGACTATCCACTAAATCATTCAAAAAGCCACATCATCAAAAACTAACAAAATAGTCTTCCAAAATAAACCATTATAAGTATAATCAAATTTTTAAATGATAATTCCCATGATGTAATGGAATTATATATCATGTCGCACCCCATTTGGTATTCTCCAATGGCTGAAAGCCCAATTTCCAACATCCAAAAGACATATTTCGTATTTTTCATGATTAAAACATTATATACTATAAACTTCAATTCATAGGAGAAAAAAAATTCATAGCCACTATATTTTGGTAATGGTATAATAATCAATAGTGGAAAAAATTATCTCAAGGAAAAATATACATTCTCAGACAAAATAATATGAATAGAAAAAGCATGGTTTACCTATTAGAGCACAACATATACTCAAACATATTCCAATTTTTAAACCTAATAATTTTATATTCGTTTTTTAATTTAACATTCATTATTTTGATTTTAGTATGTTTTTTTAAAAACACATCACATCTGTAGTAAAAATATAATGGATGGATTAATTGTATAACACAAGATATACCTAAAAAATTACATTATAATTCATTTACAATCTTCTTGTAATCTATTATTAAAACCCAATAGGTATTTACCTTATCGGAATCTTACAAATTCATCAATGTTTGAATTTGATTATTTTTTAATATTGTGTTTATTTTTTAAATGTAAAAGAAAAAATAATCACCATTTAACACATAATTCTACATAAATAATATTCCACATTGAAAATAAACATCTCATTGAATACCATGAAACCAAAAAAAAATCTTTATCAAATAATTTTTTACTATGGATTTCACAATTACCCATTGAACATAAATCATCCTTCTTCTTGGAAATTAATTTTAATCAAATAATTCTATGTTTTAAAGTGAAAAAATATATAATAATCCTATATTTTGATTATTAATATCAAATTTTTTCATTAAAATTACTTACATACACCTTCAAAAAAACATATACTTCTCATTCTATGTAAATAAATCATTAAAAACATCACAAATAGTTCTTATACGTATGTTAAATATACATAATTTAAAAATAGAAAATAAAAAATAGAATGGTTCACACATACACACATGATAAATTCATAGTTTTCAACATTGGAAATGAAAAATACAACCCCAATATATATTCTCCCCCATAAATAGAACAAAATCATTTAATTTTTGTTGTTATCTCCTATTTTAAAAGAAAAAACTATAAAGGAAAAATGTGAGGGGTTGAATACAATTTTACTATCATTTTCCAATGAACAAAAATTATTATTTTTAAAAAACATTGTTTGGATCTATGTTATACTCCATGATTGAGAATAATATAACCCAGATTCACTCCTAGATCGTAAGAAATGATATTAATTATAAATAATGAAAATAAAACCATTCCTCAATCATTAGTATTTTTTATAATATGATCTATTCATCCTCAGTGTGATATATTTGGAAGGATAAATTAATGGATCCCTTAGGATCATCCATAGATGCACCAAATCCAATGGAATTTCTTTCTCCAATTGAAGGGAGTTATCATAGAATATATTAGTTCATTAAAATGCTCATTTAATCATTGAAATATTACCAAAATTTCATGTGAACCTTGTTTGCTCTGTTCTTGATCATCCATTTGAAATATATTTTTATAATCATTAGATATGTGACAAGAGGATAGAAGTTTTCACAATTTGGAAAAAAATTCCCCATAGTATTCATTTTTTTTTGAAATAATTTATTTACATAGTTTATACTTTCTAAAAATTTATATTTTTCCCTAAAAGGTTGTATGATTCATTTAAGACCCTTCTCCTCACTCATGACATAATTAATCTTGTTATATATTTCATGAATTTTTTAACACTCAAAAGTAACACTATTAAATTTCAATTGATATAATATGAACAAGTATGTTTGTACCTTTCCACGAGAATCAAGTTAACAATTCTTGAATAAATAATATTCACTTGTGAGATATTTTTATCATATTATATTATTTGAAAATAAATATTTCATAAATACCATTAGGTATATACCCAGTTATCATTATTATCAATATTAATACAATATAATTGAATTTTATATTTATTTTATAGATTTGACACAAATGGGCATTCATTGGATTTTCAATTGGGGATCACTTCATCCTAAGCCCCAATTCACCCGAACATGAAAACCTATGGATTGGTCATGTGTGTTACTCTTGTGATCCTTATCTTGACATAATGAATAATATTTATAAACCAATATTCGTATATAACGACACATCAATGCCCCAAAAGGGATATGGATTAGTAAAATCTTTGATAATCTCTTATCATCACGTTCTCTGTAGAATAATATATTGGACTATTAATATCGTATAATGAAGGATTTATACATTGTATCATCATCTATTAATGAAGTATTTATCATTTTTTACTATATTAGATGGAATTTATTTCATCTATCATGGTCGTAGATTTAATAAACAATGACCAAATTTAATTTAATTCATTAATATATCGTATTCATTTCAGAACAAAAAAATATATTCTTGATCATTAAATCAATGTCAAAAAAAACAATGAAACATCTAACAGATGCCTACAATCCACAATATAGTCATTCAAGGGTTTTTTTTTGAAAGCGATATTCATGATCAAATGATACATAAAATATATCCATCTCAAGTATAGAATCCAATATACCACCACATAGATAGGAATATCTAAAAATAACTGAATCATTTGGTGTTATTATTAGTAGTTCAGTCCTCATTATCTCAATTACACAAGTTCACCATGTGTGATCATCATGAGATATTGTATGAATTCTTCAAATCCCATGGAACCTAGTTTATAGTTTTTGTATATCAATATATATATTATTTCCTAGAACATGGGTTACTAATTTAAGTTAATCTGTGTAGGAATATTTTTTAATATTTATTATCCAAAATAAATAATTAGAACTATTATCCATATATCAATTACAAAACAATTCCTCACCAAATTAACTCTTGTAAACCCAAGAAATAAATAGTTTCAAGAGTGAATAAATACATTATAACATTAAGTAGATAGTTGTGGTTTCCCCATTATATTGGATACTTATGAAATCAAAAACTCAACTAATTATATATTAATGGTATTATTATAAATATTTTTTTATATTCAATGACAAAATTTAATCATCACGGTATTCTATTTTGGTAATCGGAATTCAAATAGATTTGAGAATCTCAATTTGTGAACATTTTTCAACATAGTTCACATTTTGGATGATAATAACACATCACAGTAAATATTTTTTATTCATAATCGCATTGCATCCATGTTCAACTTTTTCCTTGAATACCCATTTAGTGGATAAAGGGGATCAAATTATGACGAATATGTTGTGATAAAACATCAACGATCCCAGATCTAATTTATAATTAACTATGCATTTCATAGGTAGAAACAATTTTTATGGGGTTATTATGGATTACGAAAAACAATTAGGGCCATAGATGGTGACTCAGAACTCTTAGGTATCTTGTTGAAACAACACTTAATTGTTGTAGAAGGTTGATATCTACAATTGTATGTGATGAAAAAACACTTAGTCATGGTGCATTGATTTTAGATCAGTCTAGGATGAAGGTTTTTGTGTCTTATTGTTTTCTCGACATTGAGGTGATGGTTTTATGTTCAATGGTGTTTATATTTATAATAGTGATTTTTAATCATTCTGTGTTGGAGTTTCTTGTTGTGGTGGTAGTCTAGAAGTGATTTCTCAGAGTAGTAGTATCATTTTCTATTAAAAATTCCATTTTAGATAGTTTTTAAATGGTTTGATTTGATTATTAATCCCTAAGGTTCTAGTTTTCATCAGATATATTTATTATGAAATAATTTCACTATCCTAGATGCCAATGTTTGAAAGATTATAGTGGAAGAAAATGTGATGTTGCAATGGTTTTGATACTAAGGGGAAGGCGATAGGCGTCACTCTGTGGATGATGTTAGTAGTTATTAGTGATGTCATTTCATGGGATTTTTTATTCTGGTAATTTTTTAATTTTGAATTTAATGTTTCATTAGGGGTGCAGTTCTACAATGGTTTATTGATTTTTTAAATCCTTATGATTTATATATGGTTTTTTTCTTTGAGTTTTATGAGATTTTATTTTTCCATTCTATGTTTTAGATCTACAACTAATGTATTGAATTTTTTTAAAATAAAATATATTCAGAGGATAATTATTTCCTTGATATTATAACATGTATGATATAAGTTTGCTATTATAATTAGAATCTAGTAATTGGATAACCCTACTATATTCTGAAAATTCCTCGAAACTATGTTTGAATATTTGAATTACAAATAATATTCGACATCAATACTCATTTAACTAACATTATGACTCTAATTTGTTCAAGGAAATGTGAGTTTGTGAATAAAAATAACCAAAATTTTAATTATTGTTTAATATATTATTCATCTTACCTACATGAATAATCTCTTATCCTATTATCAATTTAATTATATTCTTGACTGGTTCACTCTATATACCTATTAATGGAATAAGGTGAAATATTTAAATCTAAATTAATCATAAAATACAAATAGTTCTCCAAACAATTTCTGAATCTGTTATATGATCAATGTCAGATTTTCACTATAACTATTCAAAGGTGTATTGGTCACTTTATACCTTATATAAATTCATGCTAAACAACTAATATTATTTTCCTAAAAAAATAACACCATTATTTTTTTCATTAAATATTTATCTGGGTTTACATGAAGTAGAATTAACTATCTATAACTTCTTATTGATTGATTATTCCATTTTAAATTCTCATTTAATTTATAATAAATGAATGTTTTATTAAATAATAATTAAACTGTTACTTACTATTGGTTTAATGTGAAAAAATTATTCCAAACATGACATTATCAATGAAATAAAGAAAAAATACATTTTTTGGAAATACCAAATAAATAATATAAGTTTTAAAATTTAGGAATGATTCCACTAGTAATATGAGTATATAAAATTCTCCAAAGGAAATTTTTTTCAGTGTACCAATAAATTGAATATTCAACTAACTAATATAAAAATTTTGATCTTCTTTTTTTCATTTTTTTCAAATTTATCTATCACATGTTATATCTAATTAAAATGATTCAGAAGATAAATATTAAATGAAATGATGCCTATAACTTGAGTATATGTTTATTATATTTTCTACATCAATTCATTTTAATTCATCCTCAAGTGATGTATCATTTTAGATGTGAAACAAATATCCAATTTATCAGTGAAATATCTCTTTATATTTGGTTTTATAGAATTTCCTTATGAATGTAAAATTGTTGGTGTAGTTGTAATTGTCCTTTTCACTTTGAATTTCCTTTTTATCGTGATATGAAATAATTATTTATCTTTCAATGAATCCTTAATATATTTTCAAACATCATATTATATATAATAGAATTTTTTTCTATATACTATTCATTTTCTAATTCTAAATAAAATTTGTGAAAATATTTTACAAGGATCATGAGAGAATGATATGTTTTGAATGATCGTTATTTTTCTTTAATACCAGCACTAAAATTGAACCAAATAAATTTAGCATGTTTGAATCAAAAGGGTCATCCTATATTTCATATTTCAACTTTTTCATGGTCATTATAATGATAATTTCAGTCAATTCTCACTTTACTATTTCATTTTTATCTTCTCTAAGATAAGAAAATAAGGTGTAATAATCCATGTATGAATGTTTATTTATCAACTCACTTGACATTGATGATAACATTATGATATACACATAAACATCTCCCTCCCTGATTCTCCTATGAGATCTATTTTCAAAATTATATGTTTGATGACTTGGATAATCAGGTAACGGTGAATCTCACTCATATAATTTTCTTTTATATCATATAACTATGTCTATGTTCATGGTACACTTAAAGAAATTTCTATAGGTTTGGAAATGTTAATTTTTCAATTATTATTACTAAAAATTAATTTTATTTATCTATGATTTTATTTAATTTTTTTATTAGTACATCTATCTTGATCACTATTATAAATATATAATATATTATTAACCATTAATGTATCCCAAAATATTATTCATCTCAAATATTCCGGAAACTACAATATTAAAAATACCTAGTTGTATGAGAAACCATTGTGGAAATCATCCTCAAAACAATATTTATTTATTGATCACTAACATCACTACTACTTTAAGAGTCAGTGGTATGTTTTTTTACTTGATAATTTTATTATATAATCTCCCCTTTTTCAGTTTCCAAAAAACCCATCTCTTATGAATGATAAACATGGATTCTCTCCACACAACCCTCTATAATTGAAATAAGCTAGCTATATGTACTTATATGATTCCAATTCTGGTTATGTGGACCCTCCACTATTTTAAGTATTCCTAAATAAAAGTAGGCACCATCAAATATGTGTGATGATCCCCAAAAACTATGCATAAATTATAACTAGTGGGATTGATGGAATTTATGAAATAATGTTTATTTTGGCAGACATTTACTGTTCTTTATTTTCATTATGACTAAAATCTGATTTAATTTATCTTAATAATTATTCTATGATATTATCACTACACAAATCTGTTTATATTGGAAATACATATAATATATTTATTGATTTGTGTTATTCAATTCTCACTAAATTTCATTTATGATAAATTTGCGTAAAAAATTCCAAATCAAAATAAAATTAAAAATATAGTTCTAAATGAAAAAAAATTAAAATATCATGAGTTTTTTTTCAACTTGTTGATCTATCTATTTTATGATGGATAAACTAAATAATAGTGTTATTCATTTAGTTATGTGATGACATTGATTTCAGCACTAGTCATTTTCTACTATATTTATACTTTTCTAGTTTCACATGGGTTGTCATACTTAAACCTCATGAGTTTGAATTTCTATAATATCTATAATGACTACTCATACATAAGGGAGGCAGAACACATGATTTTTTTTTATATTTTTTTCTAAAATATAAAAATAAATTCTATTAAAAATTTAATAATGGGTGGGTGACATACATGTAATCTATCATTGCATTAAATAAATAATTATTTTAAAACATTCACATATTTTAATAATAAATGTAAATAAATATATACTCAAACATACATGGAAAAATCTCAACTCGTGATCATTCTATGTGGAATAATATTTTATTATGGGTATTTAATAATGTAAAATTCCTCCTAATGATATTTTCCTTATGTAATGTTGGATTATGAAAATAAATTAAATATTAATTTTTATTTTTGATCAATTTATGTTTATTATAAAAAAATTATAATTTTTAATTAACATTCAATTTTTTTATATTTTTTCCAATTTTTCTGGAACAATCATGGCTTCCTTGAATATAACCATTCCATTTCTTGGCTTGGATAGATGAGAAAGTCTTATCTGGCTCAACCTAGCTCAACCTAGTTCATGATTGGGGCACACTGATGAAGGGATTAAACAATCCATCAACATAATTCTTAATACATTCATTTTTAACTAGAATTTACCATTATTATTTTTACACGTGGAGTTATCCCTACTGTCTTCTATTTTAGGTGGATCTACAAATGAATAATTTCCACTTATAGTAAATTTTTTCCTCTTTTATATCAATTATCTAAATTTAAATAAAAAATAAACCATTATGATCATTGAATTTTAAATGAACAGTTCATAGATTTTAGAACTCTAATCGAGATACCATCAATGATGTTTAGACAGTATCAAATCCATCTATCAAAATTCTACTAGGCCAAATTTAATTTTCAACTAATATTTTTTTCATGACCATTCTGATTCAACATTGTAGTACCTGGTCATTGGTTCAGCTATAAAAATGATTATTTTAAAAATCTTCTGCATGGATTCATTATTTAACACATTATTTGAAATATCAATGTACAAATTATCCGATATATATTTTAGGAAAATTTATAAATCAACAGTTAAAACAATAATGATATCTAAATTAATTCGTTAAATGCTAGTAAGGTCCTCTCATCATTGAAATGTCATTCCTCTATGGATATGATAATGGATCCCAATAAACCATCCACACGTGATCCATTGCTGATAAAAAATTATTGATTGATTCTGGGGTGCTAGTATAGATGGTCAAAGTGATTTATAATGTTGTTTCAATAACCAAAATACCACTTTATTGAGCGTAAAAATGAATAAAATCATTCAAGAACATCCTTTTTCTCTCTCTCTCTATAAGATTGAGGGTTGTGAGGATAGAAACAAATATCTATTATTTTAAGAAAAATGTGTCTCACCCTATTCATGTTTATAAAAATAAATTATATAGATAAGTAATACATTCAAAAAAATATGATATGATCCCTTGAATGTTATAACTTTAAATTGAGACCAATCCAAACACTTATGACTTCATTGAAATTTTTTCATAACAATAATGAAAAAATTTAACACATTTTAAAAACATTATTATTTCCCATGATTATGTAAGAGTTTTAAACATGGACTCTTTCCTCTCTAATAAATTTTTCAAAACATGAATAAGTAATATTTTTACTATGAAATATTTTTGATAGATTTAATTATTTTAACTTAAATAAATCATGATTCTCAAGATAAATAAATTAAATTAAAAATATTAAATATTTAAACAATATTTAACTACATTTATTAATTATTTCATTGTCATTTATTGCACTATATTGCACAGTAGCCACATAAGTGGGGCCCAAATCATCCAAATCATCAATTCATCTGAATCAATGGAACATGTAAGTAAACATTATGTGTGACCCTCTAGGACTATAGAATGATAATATTGGATACTATTCAAAGACAAATAGAATTATATTTAATCATATAATTTCCTCTTAAGAGATATTTATATGTCACAACTTTTGAAATATCATATGAAAATTATTTGTTTAATATAATATATGTTTTAGATGATATATTTTAATACAAGAACCATAAATTATTCCATCCCAAATTAATTATTTATTTATTACTATCGAATAAATAATATATACGTGGATTTGTCTTCCAGGATATTTTCAAGCAACTTCCATCCTAATAATGTGGGAAAAAATATTTTCATCTTTCATAAGTGAAAATTAATATCATGGTCATTTAATCAATTTAATACCCCTAATTATGCTCCCAAATAAATATATGTTTCTTTTAAGGACTTGGATTCGCGTGGATATACCATTTTCACATTTCCAAAAAGCTATGTGCTAAGAGGAGGATTGAGGAAGGTCCGAAGGGACTTGGTTTCTAGAAGATGGAAGCCATGAGATTTCACTTCATGAGAGGATGTTACACATACTGAATGGGGGTTCCACGGTGTGTAGTAATATAGAGTTTGAAAAATAAATAAAATACCGACGTGATGATCTTTTTGGCGGAACCCGACCAGAGGCATTACATGACATGAAAGGGGATTCCACATCATTTAATCCCCAACTGCTGTAATTTTTATAACATTTTAGACACTTGATTTTTGAAACCCTACCGCTATATCTCCCCTACCTCTATACTCCTATTGACTTGGAATCCCCCCCCCCTCTTAACCCTTTTTGGATTCCTTCATCCCAGACCGATTCCAACTTCCCTCCTTCGATCCGTCTTCGATATAAGGTACAATCTATCTTTTTGTGTTTTCATCATTATTATTTTTCGATTAAATCTTTTCCATGTGATTTCCATGGTTCTAATTGAGTTTATCTCAGTTGTTGTTGGTGTCGTGGTGTTGCGACGTCCTCGGGTGAATGCAATCATTGAGGAAAAGGAGACCTCGATCCATTGCGTTGATTTGTTCTCGAGTGAAGAACATTGATGCCCTTTTGAAGTAGGGGACTCATTTCTTCTCAAATTATTTATGTGATATTGTAGAGCTATCATATTTTCGACCATTGGATCACAATTAAATTTACATAATAATTACTTGAACTGGATTAAATAATTGGTATCAATCACATGGAAATGTCGTTTTTTTACCATGATAACTGTTGGCCTATGGATTTTCAAACTAGTTTCAAATATAATCCTTTCTTGTTTTATCTATAAATTCCCAGAATTTCTGTGGATTTTTTTTAATACATGATAATTTTATGAGTCCGGGAAATTGACGACGTATGATTCCGAGTCATGGTGTGCCCAGAATCAATTATTGAAGTTTTTTTCAGGTATGTTTAGTAAACGTATGACATGGTTTTTATAAATGTTGAACTGGTGCTTGAAATTGAAATATGAGGGCACCATTGAACTCGCAGCACCGGTATTTTCTAAAGAATACTTTCACCTCGACGGCAGTTGGTCGAGAATAAAAGATAGTTTTTGGGTTTTTAATGAATTAAATAAAAATAAGGTTGTGTAAACATTATTTTTATTAGATGATTAAAACCACCACATGGAAGTTGGAGGTGGGACCACCACACCGTAACCTCCCATGAGAGGTTATGGTGGTGGGGCCCACCCGAACCTATCCTCCTCTTCATATTTAATATAGTGGGGACCACCCAAGGTTAAAGCCTCTCAAAGTCCCCATTAAGTGGGGGGAAACCTCTTGAGCTACCCACTTTATGGTGTCAAATCCTTTCAATTAATTAATTGAGCATATCAATTAATTAATTTGAATCTTTTTGAATTATATGCCAATGATTAAATAATAGGTAAGACTAATCTATTATTTTGGGTTGGAATTTTTCTTTGGGTGGATCTTTGGAGAAGGCTCCCATCAAAGGACTTCTTCCACCGACGAAGAATGCTCCAACCGCCGAACAACGTCGACCTCAATCCCAAATTTGACTTCCTTCATCGGAACCTCCTTGACGTAGGACACATTCGTCTACAAACAATCAACTTTATCCTTTCCACGACTTCGTCAATGATCAACGAACAAAGGTAGGGGTACAAGATTTTTTAATTGATGCATGTTCTTAATTTTCCGTCAAGGATTATAATTCGAAGTCGCATGATATCACCCTAACACAGAGGGTGTGGGCAGAAAAAACACGGCCCGACCCCTCCACCTTTTTTGTGGAATTTGATTCTAAACGTGGCACGAAGCCGGGATGAGCGATTCTCGTCAACAATGATTTCAGATCGAAGTCGACGTCCCGTGGAATGTGTAGCTACTTCCAGAACAAGAATCAGGCCACCGGAACTCATATAGTGACCCGCGGAAATATCATCGATGGATGGAGCGACAATCATCGCCGCATGGATGGCGGCGGTTCAACTGTACCTCCAGAAGTGTTACCTATGGCTGATGGGCCATAGAGGTCCAATGGTCGCTGGCGCAAGCCCGGCAGTGGAGAAAACTGGTGGCCCGATACGCCGAGTCACTGAAGAAGGTGCGGTGAAACTACGCTGCGTGGTAGGGAAAAGAGGGGGCCGCGGCCTCTGGACATGGTGGTGCAGCGGTGGCCGGTGCAAGGCCGGCCGTGAAGGAGGACCGGTGGCCCGGGCCGCTGGGTTACCGGAGAATATGCAGTGCAACTGCGCTGCGCGGGAGAAGGTTGGCCGCTCGACAAGCCGGGAGGAGCAGGACCTGTCCCTGGGTCCCGCGTGATGCGGACCGGCGCCATGTGGCACCGGTTTGACTTGCACCTGAACAACAAAGTCATTCAGGAAACCAGGGGGTGTGGCCTTTCCCCCATGGACGCAGCTAGGGCGGACCCCACGGGCTGCCTGGCAGCCGGGCCGGACCCAGCGCGGGCCAGAACCTTGGCGGGCCGGGGCGCCCTCGTGGGCTACACCACCCCTGCGGACCAGCTCGGACCCGTGGGCTGGGTGGGACCCATGGAACGGGTTGGACCCCAGTCTGGACCCGGGTCGGCCCGGGTCAGTCCGACTGGACCGGACCGGACCCAGGCCCATTTGACCTATTTCCACTCTTTTGCCCGAAACATGAGCTACATGCCTCCAAATGAAGAACCGTCTATGGTGACAGATACCTTGGGAGGAGGCGGTTCTTTTGGTATACCCCACTAGAGGTTTTGACACAATTTATGTACGACTAGGTGGGATTAAACATAAATCCAACCGGGCCCTCAGAACGGAAATGCCCATAACTCTCAAACCGGGCGCCTTATTGATGCGCCGTCTATCGCGTTGGATTTCTATTGGAGAGGCGGATAATTTGGATACATCAACCTAGGACTTCGTTCCAGTTTATTTATTGACAATTCTCTTGAGTATCGGACCCTTCCGGATTCAAGCATGCTTTGTACGGAACCCTGTGGCTTTCTGCACTCTGACGACTTTTCCTGGATCCTATGTTGGTTCGACAGCTATGACTATTGATCATGGATCCTATGTGGGTTCGACAGTTCTGACTTCTATTTCTGTATCCTATGTGGGTTCGACAGAATAGCTATTCTTGGATCTCGTGTGGGTTCGACATCTCTGACTACTGTTCCTGGATCCTTTGTTGGTTCGATAGTTCTAATTTTTTTTCCTAGATCCTGTTTGGGTTTGATAGAATTCATGATGTAGTGGATACATCTAATCGTCTCTAAATACTCTACATGAGTTATATACCTATGTGATCTAAGTCAATGATTTTTGTGTTTTCGTCATGATTGAGATGGGTTACTCGATAACTTAGGTATATGTATGGTCATATACCAATGTAATTGGTTATCCGCTATTTCATACTCTGTGGTTTATCCTTGGTGGATTTTGAGAGAACTTGAGGGTCTCGGGGTCCCAACAGAGTATCATTATACTCACCCCTGTATTAGCTATACCCGCACCTCGTTGTGTTGGATGCAGATGACGGACAACGCTGACTGAGGCTGAGAGTACCAGGACTGGGTGGTACCCGTAGGTGGACCATGCAACATGTCGGTACACGGAGGAGACTGACGGATGAGGAGTTATGAGGAGGCTATCTATACCTACCCTTTAGGTAGGATCCGTGGTGGATAATCCAAGAGCTGCTTTTCACCCTTTAGTGTTTTTTTCCTTTTCAGTTGTACTTTTACTTTACAGTTGGGCTTGTATTTTCAGCCCATTTTACTTTTCAGAGATCTTTTGAATACAGTTTTACATAGTGTTTTTATTCCAACTCGTACTATGTTGTGTGTGTTTACAGGTTAAAATAGAAATTCCTTCCCAGTTTTAGGGAATTAAAGCTTTGGTGTTAGTTGACAACCCCTATCCTATGGAATGTGGGCTTGGGGTAGTCAGGGCACGGGCCCAGGGGGATGGGACGTGACAAATTGGTATCAGAGGAGTCGGTTCTACTGCAGAACATAGGACTCTGATCTTTACTGGGAATCAATAGTTTTAAGTGTAGTGAGTGTGGTTTTCAGTTGAGGTAGTCGAGTGTTGGTGCGGCGGCCGACATATCCATACACCAGGACCCTGACTTCTGACTTTCGACTCAGTGCACGAAAACACTGATCGCGTGTGTGTTTCAAGAGTTTTCTATGTGATCTATTTGAGTCAGCTCCCCAGTTATAACTTATTGACTGTGGTGCACTTGTTTCTTATCAGGATGCCTCCACGCAGACAGTCAGCATGGGTTCCTGGATTTGTACGATATGGAAGCCCACTAAGCGACGAGGCCTCGGTGTAGGGTCCTTTTACAGTGGAGGCATCAGCGGTACCACTACCTGTTGAGCCAACAATGCCACTAGCCCCAGCAGTAGACGGTGCACGTCGCTTGAGCGTGTTGCACGAGCTCCAGTGACAGTGGCCACCCAGGTTCCGAGGTGAGATGGACCCGCAAGAAGCTGGGGATTGGCTGGAGGCTGTGGTGAGAGTCTTCAGACTGGTAGGAACACCAGCAGACCTTATGGTGATCCTTGACGTGATTCTCCTTTAGGAAGCAGCAGGCAGATGGTGGAGCCTGATTCTCCATGTACATTAAGAGGCGACACTTATCTGGGAAGCCTTCGAGAGCCTGTTTTGGGTGGATTATGACCTATCCACCCTACGTGTGGCGCGGATATAAGAGATACTACATCTACAACATGGTAGCTTGACGGTGGCACAGTACTCAGTGAGGTTCACCGACCTCTCGCGCTACTCCACGGATATGGTGTGGGACCCATTCTTCATGGATTAGACCTTCGAGCAGGGTCTCAGGAAAGAGATCAGGGATTTGATGATCTCCCTCAACATTCCGACACAAGAGTGTGTTTGGAGAGTTCCCTCTTAGTGGAGAGTTTCCTTGTTGACCAATCACTAGCAGCGAGACCTGCCATCGAGCATCACGTAGCAGAGTCTTCTACAGCTGGCAGCAGACAGATGTCGCAGAGGTCCAAGCGGACCAGACCATCTGGTGGACGACCTCAGGACATGGGTTCGGTTGTGCAAGGCACACGAGATAGATCCAGTCATTCTAGGAATAGGTAGCATTTCACAAGCGGTGGGCTGGGTAACATGGATCTTGAATGTCTGACCCACCATTCGAATGATCCGAAAACAGTTGAGGGACCTCCCAGGTAGAGGCAGAGGTTGATCAAGGCGATCAGTAAGGCCCAAAAAGACGTGGCAAAGGAGCTGGTCATGCATCAGGTGGTGGGCGACGTTACGATGTGTTACCACCACCACCACCAAGAGGTTCACCCCGACAACAGGGAGCAGGTGGACATGGGAGATCTTAGCCCCAATCAGCTGAGGCTTACGATCATAGCACTTCAAAGATGATTCAAGGTACAATGTGTGTACTCTACATTAACTTCAGTTCTTATATACATAGGTGCCAGTCACTCTTTCATTGCCACTTCCCTCGTTCGGAGCTTGAAGATTCTGACGGAGCCATTGGCTTGATTCTTACAGCTAGAGACTCTTATGAGAGCAGACACGATGATTATGCACTGGTGTCGTAAGTGTGAGATTACTCTAGGAGGCAATAGATTAGGCTGTAATCTCCTCATAGAAGTATCTAGGCCTTATGATGTCATCTTGGGTATGGACTGGTTATCTACAGTCCATGCACAGATTGTTTGTATTAGGCACAAATTGCGGTGTCTCCACACTGATGGGACCATGTTTACCTTCACCGATGAGAAGGTATCCTTTGTATCACATGACAGACTTACTCAGAGGAGGGTGAAGACGATCACTCATTAGTTGGAATGCCTTACCCTCAGAGCAGTAGATGTGGAGAGTCCGAGCTATCCTTTAGTGGTGGAGGAGTACGCGGATGTTTCCCCTGATGATGTCCCATGACTACCTATTCACAGAGAGGAGGACTTTTACATAGACTTGTACCCCGGGACGTCACCGATATCGACACTAACAGATCGGATGGCTCCCACAGAGCTTCGTGAGCTGCAGGTACAGCTGGGGACTTTCATGGGAAGGGATTCATCTAGCCTAGTGCTTCACCTTGGGTAGCCCCAATTCGGTTGACCATGAAGACGGATAGAATCTTGAGGCTTTGTTTCTACTATCGTTGCCTGAACTAGGTGATAGTGAAGAACAAGTACCCACTCTCTAGGATTAACGACCTCTTTTATCAACTGAAGGGAGCATGGTGGTTCTTGATGATAGACCTCCGATCAGGCAATCACCAGATCAGAGTTCGAGATGAGGATGTGCAGAAGATGGTCTTCAGATGTCGGTATAGACACTACCAGTTTTTGGTTATTCCATTTGGCATAACCAATGCTCCAGCAGTATTCATGGGACTCATGAACATGATTTTCCAACCATACCTGGATAGCTTTGTTGTAGTCTTCATCGAAGACAATCTGATCTACATGAATACTGAGGAGAAGCATGCCTACCATTTGTAGGTAGTACTAGACACACTCGGAGAGCATCAGATTTATAGTAAGCTCTTGAAGATCCAATTTTAGATATGATAGGTTCATATTTTGGGTCATGTCATCTTGGAGGTTGGAGTTGCAGTAGATCCAGTGAAGATTGAAGAGATACATTCTTGGGAGCCACCCAAGAGTGTTACAGAGGTTCGGAGATGCCATGGTTTGGGTAGATACTACCGAAGGTTCATACCAGACTTCTAACAAGTTGTGTCACCAATATCTGCCTTGACGAAGAAGGGACAACCCATTGTGTGGTCGGAGAGATGCCAGCAGAGCTTTCAAGAGCTAAGGCAGAGGCTGACTAGTGCCCCCATACTGAGTCTTCCAGAGGAAGGCATATGGTATTTAGTCTACTATGACGCTTCAGGGACCAGAATCGGGTGTGTCCTGATGCGGGAGCGAGTGGTGATCACATATGGTTCTTGGTAGCTGAGACAACATGAACAGAACTAAGCTACCAACGACCTAGAGTTAGTAGATGTGGTCTTCTCCTTGATGATGTGGTGACACTATCTGATGAGTGTTTCACAGTATACTCTGACCACCAGAGTCTCAAGTATATCTTCTCATATAAGGACATGAACAAGAGACAACGGTGATGGATGGAGTTTCTTCAGGACTATTACTTTGAGATAGTCTATACTCCCGGGAAGGGGAACGTTGTTGCTGATGCACTCAGCAGAAGATCTAGTATACAGATGCTAGGAGAGGCGACAGAGTAGCTGGATACTTTACAGATATCCTTTGTGGACTGAGATGTAGTAGTTTTCCTTCAGTCTCTTGTAGTCACTCCTCCACTTCAATAGCGAGTCATGGAGGCACAGTGTGGATACGCTGACTGTGAGACACGCCGTGCTCAGATATCCATAGGGTAGGC
The DNA here is from genome assembly GCA_963277665.1 of Viscum album. NCBI lineage: Eukaryota > Viridiplantae > Streptophyta > Magnoliopsida > Santalales > Viscaceae > Viscum > Viscum album. The sequence continues at coordinate 618,168,399 of OY728167.1, read as the reverse complement.
ACTTGATGGATTTTCTAAAGGTGGGGAGCACATCATCCTCTTTAGAGGATGTACTATTTTACCAGTTTAACTTCAGGAGGAAGTGTTGAGGGAGTTCCACACATCCCCTCAAGAGGTACATCAATAAGTGGTGAAGATGTACTGGGACCTTCGATGACAACGCTGGTGTCATTGTATCAAGAAGGAAATAGCAGAGTTTGTCTCTCGATACCTCACTTTTCAGTAATTGAAGGCAGAGCACCAGGTACCAGTAGGCTTGGTTCAGGCTTTAGAGGTCCCAGAGTGGAAGTGGGATGGGATATCCATGGACTTTGTGACGGGACATTCACTTACATCTAGAGTTCATGACTAGATTTGGGTGATCATTAATCGACTCAACAGGTCGGCCCACTTCCTACCGATCAGAGAAAAATATTCAGTAGATCGATTTGGACGCATTTATGTGAATGAGATTGTGCAGCTACATGGAGTACCTTAATCTATTGTCTCTGATCGTGGCACACAATTTACTTCCCGACTATGGAAGGTGAAGTGCCCAGATCAGTGTGAATCACTGAGAGGGGGAGGGGGTGAATCAGTGATCCCTTTAAACTTTTTACAAATTGATTCTTTATCAATTAAACCTCTATGGCTGGTTAAAGCCTCGATCCACTCTTTTTGTATCTCTCACCTTTCCACGAATGATGCAGTAAATGTAATGGCACTGGACACAAGGATTTACAAGGTTCGGCACCAAAGGCCTACGTCCTTTCCATGTTGGTTATACGCGCCAACATGGTTTCTCCATTATAACTTGTTAGAATTACAATGGTCGATACAGAGTCCCACTGTATCTCTCCTGAGTCCCAAAAGAGGGTCTTTATACTGCGTCTCACAGTGTTACCAGAGTCCCACTGGCCTGCTCCAGAATCCCACTGAAGACTTCTTCCACCCTGAGTCTCACAGGGGGCTTCTCCTGGCTCCTCGAGTCACACGAGTAGCTCTTCTTCACTTTAAGTTCTTCAAGTATCTTCAGCAGCCTAGGATAAAGGCTGCTGGCCTTGCTCTGTACCTCTGACCACTTGAGTTGATCAGGTCTTCTCGTCTTGCTCAGGCTTTATCTCCTTCTTCTAAGGATGACATGGCCTCTCTCCAATTACTGAATACTCAGACAATTGATGTCTTTAACTTCAGTCTGGTCCAGTCTCAGTTCATCACAACTTCATGCACTGAGTGCATGGCATCTCCGCTTCCTCATGCACTGACTGCATGGCCTCTCAATATTCTTCAAGATCTTATGTCTTGGACAACTCAATTGCACACCACTGATCTAATCTTTGATTACGTGCGCATGTGCATGCATGTATGCATGCACTCTCCTGTTCTTCTTCTAGGTGCAGTGAACCCTCAAAGGGTGTAATTCTTTTAAGCACACACCTTCACTGAACTTTACACACTTTATTCAATTTGGTTACACACTTAGAAGTGTGTTATACTCTGGTGTGAGAGTCTCCTTCTTTTTCTCCTTCTTAGTGTGTACACACCACTTAGGCGCACACTAAGGTTCAGCCTTCACTTGTTTTGCACACACAATTTATTCTTCGTTTTGCACACACTTAAGCTTGGCCTTTCACTTCTTCATGCACACACACACAAAGTATTATTTTTTCTTCAAAGTGTGCACCCCACAAGGGATACAGCCTACTTCACTTGCACACACAAAGTGTGTTCTTCAATTTTTCCCTCACACAAAGTGTGCCCTCGGCCTTCTTGTTCACTTTGCACCCACAAACGCCTAAGATGTGGTCTTCTTTGTTTTCACAAGGTTACGGACTTTCCTTCCCTTCTTACACACACACCCGAATATGTCCTTCTTCACTTATGCACACACACTGCCTTCTTCTATTTTTGCACACATAGCCCGACATCCTTGGGTGCAAGGAAGCCGCGCAAGTGTCAGTGGGTGAAAGGCACCTTCTCCTGTTCTTCTCCGCGCAAGGGTGAAAGTTCTACCACTGTGCAAGTCTTCAAAGAGAAACAAGACACATGATAGCTGCGCAAGGCCTAGGGTGTAAGAGCACCAAGTCGCGGGCATGCAGGGTGTCAAGGACACCTACTTCCGCTCAATTCAAGTGGTCGCGCAAGGTCCAAGTACCGCGGGCACGCAGGGTGTACTACCCGCGGGCTCCTTCCTCCTACCGCGCAAGTGAGGCTTGCAGGGGACCTCCATCAGAGCCTCGGATGGCTCTGGAACTTCAGTCGCGCAAGATACTTTCTCGGGGCTTCAAACCTTCGCGAGGCAGAGAGATGCACTCACGGGACAACAGATTTTCAACAATGTTTCAGCAAGCCTCTCCAATGCCTCGGGTTCTCCTTTTATAGGCAGAGGAATTCCTCGGCCCATCCGCGTGATACAATCTTTGAATCCCCGAAGATTTCGGGTATTCAAGATTTTCCAAATCTTGATATCTTCCTCTGTTTCACACGCGGGTACTTTTCTTTTTCATTTTCCTCTCCTCTTCGTGCATGCGACTTAGAACACATGCAAGCCTTCGGTTTAGGCGTTCGAGCAACGTGGAACGCCCTCGGCAACTTTGTTTGCCTCGGACTCGACCGAATTCATCATCTCATTGCATGCATGCATATTTTATTGCATGGTTGTGTTCATACGGCTCAGACGAACTCCATGGATGCTTCAGCTCGATTTATGGTGGTCGGGATCTCAAAATCCGTCGTCGGGAGGCGCCTGGTTTGAAGGTGGCTGCGGGAATGCACGGGGAGGCCTCAGCCGAGCTCGGGGAAGAAGATAAGCTCAGCACCGTTGGATCCGCTCTTTGGACAGCCTGGATCTGAACGGGAGTGGCTCAGATTAGATAGCGAGTGGCGCGATGCATCGGGCGGCCGAGATCAGCCGCGCGATCACTCGGATGGCCAAGATGCGCTCCCGGTGAATTTTGCGCGTCCCACATCGAATCGGCAGCCGGTTTCCACGTGGTTTATCACCCAGCTCATGCCGAATCCCCTCGATTGAACTTCAAACCTCCACGGTGCCGCCCCGCACCGTGTTCTCTCTGTGGGCGCGCTCTTGCGCCCACCCCTGCCATTCGGGCACGCGCTATGCACCCTCTATGCACACTGACACTCTTGTCGCGCTCCTTCGGGCGTGCCCCAGGCGCCCATGCGGTGTCTTGGGTGCGCCCTGCCGCTCTAGCTTTCCCCACGGGTTCCCCCATGGGCGTGGTGCCCTAGTGCCCATGCCTTGGGGTTTGAACCCTCAAGGTGCCTTGGCTGGCCATATTTTTTGGCAAAGGCATGAATAATGACTTTGTCAAATACAAAGTTCTCCTATGAGTATAAGCCAAATTCCAAGCCCTTCAAGCCTTCTTAATTTCTTCTATTATCCCTTTATTATTCATTAGAATTCCTCCACAACATATAATCTTCACGTAAAAGGGAATTCCAAAGGTTCTTCATCAACTGAGCTCCTGATTCACATAAAATCTCCAATTCTCTTTGTTGATCTAATCAAAGATCAATTGGAACTTCTTCAATTCACAAGCACTAAGTGATAGTGCATGGACTTCTTTAGATCACTTCAGCCACTTAGAAGTAGTGGATGGATCATCTTCATCTCTTCATGCATTGTCTTAACAATGCATGGTCTTCTAACATTGTTGTGAAATTGTATCCACTTGATACAAGTTCTTTGAACTTAATGACCAGTTCAACAATCGTCAGATATGATGATGATGTTCCATCATCATCCATTCTTCAAGTGGTGTAACTTATTATCATCTTGATACAAGTATTGAAACATTAAGATCAGTTCTACAATCGTCTGATATGCATAGAGAATGTTTCAACCACAACATCCTATGTCACTTAGTGAATCTCCTAAGTGACATGAATCTTAGTACCATGGCCATTCTCCATTCATCACCAACACCATCACATCCTTTGTCATTCACATCTTGACATTCCTTGACATCCATTCATTCATTCCTTGACAACAACATACCTCATTGACAACAAATGCAACACAGTGCATTTCAATCTCCCCCTTTGTATTTGTTGTCAATACACTTCTTCAGCACATATGAATGGGTCAATATGTGTGCCAATATTTTCTCCCCCTTATTGGAAATCAAATGCAAAGGTGTGGTGTGGTTCTCTTCCAAAATATCTCTTCCTCCCTTCTAATAGCATCTTCTTGAAAATCACTAAGAGAGGGATGATGTCACATGTTCTCTTTAGCAAAGAACCTTTAGTAAATCAACTCTAAGTCTACTTGGGCTAACCCAGTGTAGAAAACAAGAGTGATGTAACCAAGGAACTCAATGCTATCCATCATTCACTGTACATGTGAGATCATGCTTCAGGGGTTTGAAATTTTTCAGATATAACAATGAATTGATAAATCCTGCACATACTTCACAAAAATCATTAGAAAGTTCAGTGCAAAGATAAAGCTCCCCCTTTCATCCATTTGCCTTCAATCAATACTCCCCCTTAATTGACATGATGAATACAATTAAGAAACAAGGGATGAAAGTATGATTGGAATACCTTCACTTTTCTCAAGATGGTATTAAATCTCAGAATCCCATCTTCTTCAGATTGGCTCCCACTCAAGGGGTGCACTCCATTCTGTCCAAACCACTCTCCAGATGAGAATGATCATCATCTTCAATTCCCTGCAATGTTAGCACATGTAAATACTAGATGTATAAGGGAATAAGATGGAACCTCCTTGGTTCATCAATGTGAACAACAAGGTTGAGAAGATTCTCTCAACCGAGATGTCCCATTTTCACCATTCTTCACACTTGCACATTTGATCTTCAATGATGATTGTGCTGGTGTGGATCTCAACACATCTTCATGTGAAATCTTTTGTTTCCTTTTTGCATTAGCAATTGCCAGTGCTTCATCTTCAGATCTCTGCAGATCTTTGGAAAGTTGCAACTGATTTGGCCATATGACAAGTAAGTCACTTGGAAGTGTGGCCTCAGTTCTGGAAGTTCCACATGGTTCTTTTGATGCTGTTAAGCTACCTTTCTTAGGCAACTCATTTTCAATCAATCCCTTCTGCTTCTTCTGGATTGATTGTCTTTTTGAGTCCAGTCTGCTTCTATTCAGTTCCATGGCTTGTTCACAAAGATCCATGGTATGTCCTTTCTTTGCACAGTAGAAGCATGTTTTCTTCTTGGTGGTCCTTTTGGATACATCACCCTTCTTGGATTTAGACTCCAAGGACTTCTTTTCCTTTTTAAAAACCTTCTTGGGAGCATCTTCAACTTTCTTCTTGCTTCCCAAGGATTCTTTCTGAGCCAGGTTCTGTGATCTTTTCTTCTTTTGAGCTCTGGATACAGTTGGAGATTTACATGTATCTTTTTGACCACTTTTGCAATCATCCCAGATGTTGTCATGTAATCCAAATCTATTTGCAGTAAACAGATGTCTCTGGACCTGTGGATGCTGCTTCTTTTCCTCTGGCTTGCTCCCCCTTGACATGGGCTTCCTTTGTGCTTTGACATTTAGTGGATTGTACCAACAATACTTTGCACAATGCCCATACTTATTACAACACCAACATTGACCCAAAAATCTTGACTTCTTCAGTCCTTCTGATTTTAGGGTACTTTTCTGGAGCTTCTGTGTTGTTTCAGGAGAGCATTCTTTCTTCACTGTCTTCATCCATACTTGTTTGGAATTATTCTTCCATCCTGCACTTTTTGTGGAAACACAATTAGAAGCATTAGTACAAGATGGGATGGATGGTACCTTACTTTTAGAAGATTTTTCCCTTTTATTAGAGGATTTCCTTCTTTTGGAATCATCCTTCTCAATGCACACTTGTGTAGCAACATTTCTACTTTCAGCTGACTGGGAGGATTCAGCTTTGGGTGATTGCAGATTTTTCAATATCACCTCTAGTTCTAAGCATTTCATGTTAAGGGAGTTCTTCTCATCCTCAACAGTTCTTAGCCTTCCTTCCCAATTTTCTTTCAGCTGTTCTAACTGGTCTTCATGCACCTTCTTCATTTCTTGTAATGAATTGTCAAGCTCCTTTACCCTGTTTACTTTGTCTTCAAGTTGAGAATCTCTGACATTCATTGAAACTTTGTGCCACTTTTCCAGTGCATGGAAAACATCTTTGACCACTGTCTTAAAGAATTCTTTCTCAGAAAGGCTTCTTTGCAATTCTTCAGTAGTGTCTTCATATCTTTCATTGCATAGGGAAACAGTTTCATCTTTAGCCTTCACCAGCCTTCTGAGAGTGTTGGTAATGCCAACCCTTTTTTCCAATTGGACTTCCAGAGAATTGGCTTCATCTTCTAGCTGTAATTTTTCTTCATGAAGATTAAGGAGGCCTGTAGCTATACACATTGCCACTTCCTTGGGGATTGTCTTCTGAAGATATTTGATTGCATTTAGAAGATCATTGTTCCTTCCATCTTCATCACAGCTAGAGCAGGCTTCATCAGAAGAATGATAAAAGAATTGTCATCTGATGTGACTTTCACATTTCTTTCCATAGAAGGAGTTTCTCTGATTGCAACAACCTTCTTCTTCATCTTCTTTTCCTGTTTCTTCATTCTGTTTTTTAGAGTCTTGGTAGATATCTCCATTTGAGGCTGTTCTTTCATTTCCTCAAATCTGCACTTTATAAAGACTCCCTTGGATCCTTTTAGAGGTAACATTCCCTCTGATACCAATTGAAGTGCCCAGATCAGTGTGAATCACTAAGAGTGGGAGGGGGTGAATCAGTGATCCCTTTAAACTTTTTACTAATTGATTCTTTATCAATTAAACCTCTATGGCTGGTTAAAGCCTCGATCCACTCTTCTTGTATCTCTCACCTTTCCACGAATGATGCAGTAAATGTAAAGGCACTGGACACAAGGATTTACAAGGTTCGGCACCAAAGGCCTACGTCCTTGCCATGTTGGTTATACGCCCCAACATGGTTTCTCCATTATAACTTGTTAGAATTACAATGGTCGATACAGAGTCCAACTGTATCTCTCCTGAGTCCCACAGGAGGGTCTTTATAACGCGTCTCACAGTGTTACCAGAGTCCCACTGGCCTGCTCCAGAATCCCACTGAAGACTTCTTCCACCCTGAGTCTCACAGGGGGCTTCTCCTGGCTCCTCGAGTCACACGAGTAGCTCTTCTTCACTTTAAGTTCTTCAAGTATCTTCAGCAGCCTGGGATAAAGGCTGCTGGCCTTGATCTGTACCTCTGACCACTTGAGTTGATCAGGTCTTCTCATCTTACTCAGGCTTTATCTCCTTCTTCTAAGGATGACCTGGCCTCTCTCCAATTACTGAATACTCAGACAATTGATGTCTTTAACTTCAGTCTGGTCCAGTCTCAGTTCATCACAACTTCATGCACTGAGTGCATGGAATCTCTGCTTCCTCATGCACTGATTGCATGGCCTCTCAATATTCTTCAAGATCTTCTGTCTTGGACAACTCAATTTCACACCACTGATCTAATCTTTGATTACGTGCGCATGTGGATGCATGTATGCATGCACTCTCCTGTTCTTCTTCTAGGTGCAGTAAACCCTCAATGGGTGTAATTCTTTTAAGCACACACCTTCAATGAACTTCACACACTTTATTCAATTTGGTTACACACTTAGAAGTGGGTTATACTCTGGTGTGAGAGTCTCCTTCTTTTTCTCCTTCTTAGTGTGTACACACCACTTAGGCGCACACTAAGGTTCAGCCTTCACTTGTTTTGCACACACAATTTATTCTTCGTTTTTCACACACTTAAGCTTGGCCTTTCACTTCTTCTTGCACACACACACAAAGTATTCTTTGTTCTTCAAAGTGTGCACCCCACAAGGGATACGACCTACTTCACTTGCACACACAAAGTGTGTTCTTCAATTTTTCCCTCACACAAAGTGTGCCCTCGGCCTTCTTGTTCACTTTGCACCCACAAACGCCTAAGATGTGGTCTTCTTTGTTTGCACAATGTTACGGCCTTTCCATCCCTTCTTGCACACACACCTGAATATGTCCTTCTTCACTTATGCACACACACTACCTTCTTCTGTTTTTGCACACACAGCCTGAACTCCATGGGTGCAAGGAAGCCGCGCAAGTGTCAGTGGGTGCAAGGAACCTTCTCCTATTCTTCTCCGTGCAAGGGTGCAAGTTATACCACTGTGCAAGTCTTCAAAGAGCAACAAGACACAGGATAGCAGCGCAAGGCCTAGGGTGCAAGAGCACCACGTCGCGGGCATGCAGGGTGTCAAGGACACCTCCTGCCGCTCAAGCCAAGGGGCCGCGCAAGGTCCAAGTACCGTGGGCGCGCAGGGTGTACTACCCGCGGGCTCCTTCCTCCTGCCGCGCTAGTGAGGCGTGCAGGGGACCTCCTTCAGAGCCTCGGATGGCTCTGGAACTTCAGCCGCGCAAGATACTTGCTCGGGGCTTCAAAACTTCGTGAGGCAGAGAGATGCACTCACGGGACAACATATTTTTAACAATGTTTCAGCAAGCCTCTCCAATGCCTCGGGTTCTCCTTTTATAGGCAGAGGAATTCCTCGCCCCATCCGCGTGATACAATCTTTGAATCCCCGAAGATTTCGGGTATTCAAGATTTTCCAAATCTTGATATCTTCCTCTGTTTCACACGCGGGTACTTTTCTTTTTCATTTTTCTCTCCTCTTCGTGCATGCGACTTAGAACGCATGCAAGCCTTCGGTTTAGGCGTTCGAGCAACGTGGCACGCCCTCGGCAACATTGTTTTCCTCGGCCTCGACCGAATTCATCATCTCATTGCATGCATGCATATTTTATTGCATGGTTGTGTTCATACGGCTCAGACGAACTCCATGGATGCTTCGGCTCGATTTATGGTGGCCGGGATCTCAAAATCCGTCGTCAGGAGGCGCCTGTTTTGAAGGTGGCAGCGGGAATGCGCGGGGAGGCCTCATCCGAGCCCAGGGAAGAAGATAAGCTCAGCACCGTTGGATCCGCTCTTTGGACGGCCTGGATCTGAATGGGAGCGGCTCAGATTAGATCGCGAGTGGCGCGATGCATCGGGCGGCCGAGATCAGCCGCGCGATCACTCGGACGGCCAGGATGCGCTCCCGGTGAATTTTGCGCGTCCCACATCGAATCGGCAGCCGGTTTCCACGCGGTTTATCACCCAGCTCCTGTCGCATCCCCTCGATTGAACTTCCAACCTCCACGGTGCCACCCGGCACCGTGTTCTCTCTGCGGGCGCGCTCTTTCACCCACCCCTTCCATTCGGGCGCGCGCTATGCGCCCTCAATGCACACTGACACTCTTGTCGCGCTCCTTCGGGCGTGCCCTAGGCGCCCATGCGGTGTCTTGGGTGCGCCCTGCCACCCTGGCTTGCCCCACGGGTTCCCCCATGGGCGTGGTGCCCTAGTTCCCGTGCCTTGGGGTTTTAACCCTCAAGGTGCCTTGGCTGGCCATATTTTTTTGGCAAAGGCATGAATAAGGACTTTGTCAAATACAAAGTTCTCCTATGAGTATAAGCCAAATTCCAAGCCCTTCAAGTCTTCTTAATTTCTTCTATTCTCCCTTTCTTATTCATTATAATTCCTCTACAACATATAATCTTCACTTAAAAGGGAATTCCAAAGGTTCTTCATCAACTGAGCTCCTGATTCACATAAAATCTCCAATTCTCTTTGTTGATCTAATCAGAGATCAATTGGAACTTCTTCAATTCACATGCACTAAGTGATAGTGCATGGACTTCTTTAGCTCACATCATCCACTTAGAAGTAGTGGATGGATCATCTTCATCTCCTCATGCATTGTCTTAACAATGCATGGTCTTCTAACATTGTTGTGACATTGTATCCACTTGATACAAGTTATTTGAACTTAAAGACCAGTTCAACAATCGTCAGATATGATGATGATGTTCCATCATCATCCATTCTTCAAGTGGTGTAACTTAGTATCATCTTGATACAAGTATTGAAACATTAAGATCAGTTCTACAATCGTCTGATATGCATAGAGAATGTTTCAACCACAACATCCTATGTCACTTAGTGAATCTCCTAAGTGACATGCATCTTAGTACCATGGCCATTCTCCATTCATCACCAACACCATCACATCCTTTTTCATTCACATATTGACATTCCTTGACATCCATTCATTCATTCCTTGACAACAACATACCTCATTGACAACAAATGCAACACAGTGCATTTCAGAAGGGGTTGCAGGAGGCTTTTGGGACACAACTACGTCTATGCACCGCCTTCCATCCACATACAGACGGCCAGACTGAGAGGACCATTCAGACCCTCAAGGAAATGCTGCATGCTTGTGTCCTCAACTTCGGTAGAGGCTGGGAGGATCACTTACATTTATTGGAGTTTTCATACAACATCAGCTATAACTCCACTGTCGGGATGGCACCTTTTGAGGCCTTGTATGGCCGACGTTGCAGATCACCACTATGTTGGACAGACCCCGAGGAGTCAGCCCAAGTGGGACTAGAAATGGTACGAGCTACCATGGAGAAGGTTCTGATCATCCAGGAGTGGGTGAAGAGTGCACAAAGTTGATTGAAGTTCTATGCTGACAAGAGACAGAGACTTCTGTAGTTCGAGGATGGCGACCACATCTTTCTACGGGTCTCACCCCGACGAGGTTTACAGAGATTTGACTGAGGAGGCAAGTTATCTCTACATTTCATCAGACCTTTTCAGGTCCTCAGCAGAGTTGTAAAGGTGGAATACCACATAGCTCTACCACTTTAGTTGCACCAGGTGCATGAAATTTTCCATGTATCCCAGCTGAAGAGATACGTGCACGACCCATCCCACATTATCAAGCATGTGGAGGTGTACGTTGATGATGGGGAAACTTTTATGGAGGTTCCAGTAGAGATTGAGGATCGATGAGAGCTGGTACTTTTTGGATGGTCGATACCTCTAGTTCATGTTCGATGGCAGCACAGGAACCTCCAGGAGAGAACATGGGAGCAAGAGGTTCATATGTGTGCTCAGTACACCCATTTTTTCCCTTAGTTCGATTTGTAGCTTACGTGGACGTAAAGCCCAAAGGTTGGGAGAATTTAAAGACCCGGAATTTCCATGATTTTTTTTTTCAAATACATGGGAATTTTATGAGTCTGCAAAAATTGACGGCATGTGATTCCAAGGCCCGGTGTTCCCGGAATCAATTTTTGATGTTTTGTTCCAGTACCTTCAGTAAAAGTGTGAGCGGGCTTTTATAACTTTTGAACTGGTGCTCGAATTTGAAATCTGAGGGCACCGTTGAACTCACAGTGCCAGTATTCGCTTAAGAAGACTTTCACCTCGATGACAGTTGGTCGAGAATAAAAGATAGTTTTTGGGTTTTTAATTAATTAAATAAAAATAAGGTTGTGTAAATATTATTTTTATTAGTTGATTAAAACCTCCACATGTAAGTTAGAGGTGGGACCACCGCACCTTAACCTCCCATGATAGGTTATGGTGGCGGGGCACACCCAAACCTAACCTCCTCTTCAGGTTTAACATATTGGGGATCACTTGAGGATAAAACCTCTCGAACTCCCAATTATGTGGGGAGAAACCTCTTGAGCTCCCCACATTATGGTGTCAAATCCTTTCAATTAAATAATTGATCACATAAATTAATTAATTTGAATCCATTTGAATTATGTGCCACTGATTAAATAATAGGTAATAATAATCTATTATTTTGGGATGGCATTTGTCTTTGGGTGGAACATGGGATATGGCTCCCAGTGAAGAAGGTGTTTCACCGACGAAGAACGCTCCAACTGAAGAAGAACGTCGGCCACGATCCCGACTTCGACTTCCTTCCTCAGAACGTCCTCGACATAGGACACGTTTGTCTACAACGAATCGACATTCTCCTTTCTGTGACTTTGTCAATGATAAACGAACTATGTTATGGGTACAAGCTTTGTAAATTTATGCATATTCGTCGTTTTCCATCGAGGATTATAATTCGAAGCCGAATGATATCACCCTAACGCAGAGGGTCCAGGTCGAACAATCACGGCCCGTCCCCTTCATCTTCCTTGTGGTATTTGACGCTAAAGAAATCATGTGACAGGGATGTGAAATTAACGTCGATAATGATTACGGATCAAAGGCAACATCCCAAAGAATGAACAACTACATTCGGAATGAGAATCAGGCCACTAGAACTCATCTGTTTACCTGCGGAAAGATTGACGATGGATGGAGCAACAAAGGTCACCGCATGGATGGAAGCGACACAACCACACCGCTAGAGGAGTAACCTGTGCCCGATGGGCCTTGGCGGTGTAGCGGCGGATGACGCATGCCCGTCCGCAATGAAACATGGCGGCCCGAGCCGACGAGTCACTGGAGAAGGCGCGATGCAACCGCGTCGTGCGGTGGGGCAAAAAAAGGGTCGCGGCAGATGGGTCGCGACGGTGCAGCTGCGGCCCGCACAAGGCCAACTGCAAAGGAGGATTGTTGGCCGAGCCACCAGGTCACGAGAGAAGGCTCAATGCAACCATACCACGTGGGAGGCAGCTGGACACTCGGCCAACCGGGTGGAGTGGGACGCGTCGTTGGGTCTCGCGTGACACGAACCGGCACCACATGGAACTAGTTTGACTTCCACCCAAATGGATAAGCCATTCGAGAAACAATGGGAGCCTGGCCTTTCCACCATAGACACGGCTAGCATGGACCCCACGGGCCGCTGGGCTAGACCCCTCCCGAGCTGGACCCATGGTGGGCTGGGACGCCCCCGCGGACTGGGTCGAACCCACGGACCGGGTCGGACCCGCGGACCGGGTCGGATCCTCGGACCGGGTCGAGCCCTCAGACTGGGTTGGACCCACGGACTAGGTCAGTCCGACTGTTCCAGGCCGGACCCAGACTCGTTTGACCTATTTCGACTATTTTTTCTGTAACATGAGCTACGGGTATCCGAATGATGAACCGTCTACGGTGACGGAATCCTAGGGAGGATATGGTTCTTTTGGTCTATTTCACTCAAGGTTTGGACATAATTGAGGTACGACCGGGTTGGATTGAATGTAAATCCAACCAGGCCCTCAGAACGGAAATTCCCATAACTCTCAGACCAAGTGTCCGATTGACGCACCATCTGTCGCGTTGGGTTTCTTTTATCAAGAGGGATATTTTGGATACATCAACCTGGGCCCTTTCGACACTTTTCTTGAGGAGCGGACCCTCTCGAAATCAAGCATGCTTTGTATGAAACCCTGTGGCTGGCTGCGCTCTGACGACTATTCCGGGATCCTTTGTTGGTTCGACAGCTTCGACTACTGTTCTTGGATCCTATTTGGGATCGAAAGTTCTGACATCTGATCCTGGATCCTATGTGGGTTCGATAGAATTTCTGTTCTTAGATCTCGTGTGGGTTTGACAGCTCTGACTAATTTTCCTAGATCATGTGTGGGTTCGACAGTTCTGATTTCTGTTCCTAGATCCTATGTCGGTTCGACATAATAGATGATGTAGTGGCTATATCTAATCATCTCTAAACACTCTACGTGATTTTTATACATGTCTGATCTGAGTAAGTGACTTCTGTGTTTTCCTCTTTATTGAGATGGGTTACTCGATAACTTATGTATATGTATGAGCATATACCTATGTAATTGGTTATTAGTTGTTTCAAACTCAGTGATTTATCCTTGGTGGATTTTGAGTGACCATGAGGGTCTCGGGGTCCCTACTAAGTATCGTTATACTCACCCCTACACAGGATATTTGCACACCTCGTTGTATTCGATGCATATGATGATCAACGCTGACTGAGGCTGAGAGTACTAGGACTGGACGGTACCCGGAGGTGGACCATACGACGTGTTGGTACACGGAGGAGACTGAAATACGTGGAGTGCTGAGGAGGCTATCTGTACATACCCTTCAGGTAGGATCCATGGTGGACAATCCATGGTCTTCTTTTCACATTTCAGTTGTTTTTTCCTTTTCAGTTGTACTTGTACTTTACAGTTGGACTTGTACTTCCGACCCCTTTTACTTTGCAGCAATATTTTGTATGCATTTTTACATAGAATTTTCTTCAATATCATACTCTTTTGTGTGTGTTTACAGGTTAAAAAGGCAATGCCTTCCCATTTTTTGGGAATTACGCCTTTGGTGCTAGTTGCCATCCCCTGGCCTATGGAATGTGGGCTTGGGGTAGTCACAGCACGGGCCCCGGGGGACGGGTCGTGAGAAAGTGGTATTCGAGGAGTCGCTTCTACTGCAAAACTTAGGAATCTGATATTTATTGTGAAGCAATAGTGTTATGTGTAGTGAGTGTGGTTTTCAGTTCAGGGAGTCCTATGTTGGTGCGGTGGCCGACGTATCCATACACCAGGACCCTGATTTTTGACATCTGACTTAGTGCACGAAAAACACCGACTGTGTGTGTGTTTCTAGATTTTTCCTGGTGATCTCTTTGAGTTAGCCCACTGGGTATAACTTAATGACTGTGGCACAGCTGTTTCTTTTCAAGATTCCTCCACACAGACAGTCAGCCTGGGTTCTAGGCTTTATACAAGATGGAAGCCCACCGAGCGATGAGGTGACGGTACATGGCCCTATTACAGTACAGGCAGCAATGGTACCACTACTAGTTGAGCCACCGATGCAACCAGCCCCAGCCGAAGACGGTGCACATCTCTTGAGCACGTTGCATGAGTTCCAGCGCCCGAGGTTGCCCAGGTTCAGGGGTGAGATGGACTCGCAGGTAGCTGGAGATTGGCTGGAGGTTGTGGTGAGAGTCTTCAGACTGGTGGGGACACCAGCTTCCCATATGGTGATCCTTTCCATGAGTCTCCTTCAGGAAGCAATAGGAAGGTGGTGGAGCCTGATTCTCCAGGTGAATGATGAGGCGACACATCTCTGGGCAGACTTCGAGATCCTGTTTCGGGCAGAGTTTGTCCCAGCCACCCTATGTGTGGTGCGTATATAGGAGCTACTTCATCTACAACAGGGTATATTGATGGTGGCATAGTACTCAGTGAGGTTCACCGACCTCTCGTGGTACTCCACAGATATTGTGCGGTACCCATTCTTCAGGGCCTGGATCTTCGTGAATGGACTCAGGATAGAGATCAGGGCTTCAGTGATCTCCCTCAACATTCCGACACAGGTGGGGGTGTTGGAGAAAGCCCTCTTAGTGGAGAGTTTCCTTGCTGAGTAGTCACTAGTAGTGAGACCCGGCATCGAACATCATGTAGAGGAATCTTCTGTAGCTGGCAGTAGACAGATGTCGCAGAGGTCCAAGTAGACCAGAACATCCAGTGGACGACCTCAGGACACATGTTTGGTTTTATGAGGCACGTGATACAGAGCAAGTCATTTGAGAAACATGCTATGTTTCTCATCCGGCGGGTAGGGTCAGATGGCTTGTGACTGTCTGACCTGCCGTTCGGATGATCAGCAGACAGTTGAGGACCTCCCAGGCAGAGGTAGAAGTTCAATCGAGGTGATCCCCAGGGTGTAGGAAGACGTGATAGGGGAGAAGGTCATGCGCCTGGCGTTGGGTGACGTTACGAGGTGTTACCAACACCACCACTAGGAGGTCCACCTTGACCGCAGGGAGCATGTGGATAGGGGATATCTCAGCTCCAGGAAGCTGAGGCTTACGATCATGGAACTTTGGAGATTATTCGAGGTGCGATCTGTGTCTACTCCACCTTAGCTGCATTTCTTATAGACACAAGTGCCTATCACTCTTTCATTTCCACTTCCCTCATTCGGAGCTCAGAGATTCTGATGGAGCCGTCGGCTCAATCCTTATGGCTAGAGACTCCTACGGGAGCAGACTCGATGATTATGCACTGGTGTCGGCAGTGAGAGCTTACTCTAGGAGGCGATAGCTTCGGCTAGAATCTCCTCACAGAAACGTCGAGGCCTTACGATGTCATCTTGGGTATGGACTGGTTATCTACAGTCAATGCTGAGATTGACTGTATTAGCTTCAAAGTGTCATTTGTCCACTCGTATGGGACCAGTTTTACCTTCATCGATGAGAATGGAGCCTTTGCAGCATAAGACTGACTTACTCGGAGGAGGGTGCAGCCGATCACTCCTCAGTTCGCCTGCCTTACCATTGGACCAGAAGATGTGGAGAGTCTGAGAAATCCTATATTGGTGGACCAGTATGCAGATGTTTCCCCTGATGATGTCCCATAACTACCTCCTCGCTGACAGGTGTACTTTTACATTGACTTGCACCCTCGGACGACACCTGTATCGAAAATAGCATATCAGATGTCTTTTTCCGAGCTTCGTGAGATGCGGGTACAGCTAGAGTACTTGTAGGGGAAGGGATTCATCTAGGCTCGTATTTCACCTTGGGCAGCCCCAACTCAGTTCCCCAAGAAGGAAGATGGAAGCTTGAGGCTTTGTGTCATCTATGTTCGCCTGAACCAGGTGACCATGAAGAACAAGTACCCACTCTCGAGGATTGACGAACTATTTGATCATCTAGAGGGATCATGGTGGTTCTCGAAGATATACCTCTGATCAGGCTATCACTAGATTATAGTTCAAGATGAGGATCTGCAGAAGAAAATCTTTAGATGTAGGTATGAACACTACGAGTTCTTTGTTATGCCATTTGGCGTAACCAACGCTCCAGCAGCATTCATGAGACTCATGAACAGGATCGTCCAGCCATACCTCGATCACTTTGTTATAGTATTCATCGACGAAATTCTGATATACTCGAATACTGAGGAGGATCATGCCTACCATTTTTAGGTAGTACTGGACACACTTCGAGAGCACCAACTTTATGGTAAGCTATCGAAGTTTCAGTTTTGGATCTTAGAGGTTCACTTTTTGGGACATGTAATCTTGGTGGATAGAGTTGTAGTAGATCGAGAATAGATTGAGGAGTTAATTTAATGAGAGCCACCCAGGAGTGTGACGGAGGATTGGAGTTTCCTAGGTTTGGCTAGATACTACCGGAGGTTTGTACCAGATTTCTACAGAGTTGCAGCACCACTATCATCCTTGATGAAGAAGGGTAAACCCTTTGTGTGGTTGCAGAGATTCTAGATGAACTTTCAAGAGTTGAGGCAGAGGATAACTTTTTCCCCCATCCTGAGGCTTCCAGAGGAAGTAGTAGGGTACGTAGTGTACAGCGACGCATCAGGGACTAGACTTGGGTGTGTCCTGATGCAAAAGCGAGTAGTGATCATGTATGGTTCTTGGCAGCTGAGACAGCATGAGCAGAACAAAGATACCCATGACATGGAGTTAGCAGTTCTGGTCTTCGCCTTGAATATGTTGCAACACTATCTGATGGGAGAGCGTTTCACAGTTTACTCTGACCACCAGAGTCTCAGGTATATCTTCTTGCAGAAGGACCTGAACATGAGAGAGCGATGATGGCTTGAGTTCTCCCAGGACTATGACATTGAGATATTCTATACTCCAAAGAAGAGGAATGTTGTTATTGACGCACTCAGCAGAATATCTGGTATACAGTTTCTAGTAGAGGTGACAGAGCTGTTGGCTGATTTATAGATATCCTTTGTGGACCAAGATGGAGCAGTTTTCCTTCAGTCTCTTATAGTTACCCCTCCAATTCTTTTGCCCATAACATGAGCTATGGGCGTCTGAATGATGTACCGTCTATG
Organism: Viscum album; assembly: GCA_963277665.1. Lineage (NCBI taxonomy): Eukaryota > Viridiplantae > Streptophyta > Magnoliopsida > Santalales > Viscaceae > Viscum > Viscum album. The sequence goes on along the minus strand of OY728167.1, from coordinate 618,150,758 downwards.
GTGATGAAAACCTTATGAGGATACGGTTCTTTTGGTATACCCCACTCTATGTTTAGACACAATTGAGCATGGTTGGGTTGGATTGAACGTAAATCTAACCGGGCCCTCCGAACGAAAATGCCAATAACTCTCAAACCGGGCGTCCGATTGACGCACCGTCTGTTGCATTGTGTTTATTTTGGAAAGAAATATCATTTGGATACATCAAACCAGGACTTCATGGTAGTTGATCGATTGAATCTTGTATTGAAGATTCGACCCTCCCAGAATCAAGAATTCATTGTACAGAACCCTCTGGTTGGCTGCACTCTGAAGACAGTTCCTAGATCCTGTGTGGATTCGAGAGCTCTGACTACTGTTCCTGGATCCTATGTGGGTTTTACAGTTATGACTTCTATTCCTGGATCATGTTTGGGTTCGACAGAAAAGCTGTTCTTGGACCCCGTGTGGGTTCGAGAGCTCTAACTTCTATTTCTGGATCATGTGTGGGTTCGACAGTTCTGATTTCTGTTCCTGGATCATGTGTGGGTTCGACAGAGTAGATAATGTAGTGGCTATATCGAATCATCTCTAAACACTCTACATGAGTTGTATACTTGTGTGATCTGATTCAGAGACTTCTGTGTTCTCCTCATGATTGAGATGAGTTACTCGATAACTTAGGTATATGTATGGGCATATACCTAAGTAATTGGTTATCCGTTGTTTCATACTCTATGGTTAATCTTTTGTGGATTTCGAGAGACCTAGAGGGTCTCGGGGTCCCTACTGAGTATCGTTATACTCACCCATGTACGGGATATGCCGACACCTCATTGTGTTGGATGGAGACGATGGACAATGTTGATTGATGCTGAGAGTATCAGGACTGGACGGTACCAAGATGTGGACCATACAACGTGTCGGTACATGAAGGATACTGATAAATGTGGAGTGATGAGGAGGCTATCTGTAACTACCCTTCAGGTAGGATCTGTGGTGGATGATCCAGGAGCTTCTTTTCACCCTTCATCAATTTAGTCATTTTCAGTTGTACTTTTACTTTACAGTTGGGATTGTATTTCTAGCCCCTTTTACATTTCATCACTCTTTTTTATACAGTTTTACATAGTTTTTTTCTTCCAACACATACTCCGTTGTGTGCATTTACATGTTAAAAATCCAATGCCTTCTCAGTTTTAGGGAATAAGCCTTTGGTGCTAGTTGCCAGCCCCTGGTCTATGGAAGGCGGGGGTGGGGTAGTCACGGCACGGGCCTCGGGGGACAGGTCATGAAATTATCATTTTTTTCATGGTAGAAGTTGGTAATGAATAGAAAACTAGAAATAATTGATAATTAATTGGAAAATTTTTTAAAGATGCATGTTTAATGCATCTAGTTGTTGTTGTGGTTGTTTCAATTTGATGACATTCAAATTGATGCATGTAATATTGTTTTATTGATTTATTTGATGAAACAGAATCATGTCGATGCTTGTTGATAAAATAATTAAAGGCATGTTAAATTAATTGTCTTATTAATTTTTGATAACTTGAGATAGCTTGATTCTTAGGTTTCCCGTAGTTGGAACCTGTGATTAATAAATCAGTTAATTAATTATGGAATAAAGAACTAGTTGTGTGTTAAAGATAATTCCTTTGTAGGTCCTGAGTTTCCCACTGGAATATAAAGGCAGTGTTCCTTGTGTTTTGGAGCCCTGATAGCTTGTTGTGTGTGAAGGCTAGATTCCATTTTTTGGGGCTAAGAGCCTATATTATATGTTTGTTTCCTACTTCTTATTATTTTATGTGAGCCTATGATGGCTGATCTTGGAGGGCTATTGTGGTATGTGGGGTAGGGAGGCCAGTTTTTTGTAGTATGAGTAAATTCCTAGAGCGGTGACATTCATTTGTTTTATCATGTTGGTGTCGAGGAGGACATAGTAGATGATGGAACGGGTTGAAGTTGGGATTACCCATTGATGTAAATGTTGGATGATTATTGAATCTATTGTTTTTATATCTAAATTTCATTACCCACTACTTGAGTTAGCTGGTTTTTCATACTCTCCATTCATGGGAGGTGAAGATTCAATAGGAATGGCATAGGATTTCTGTGTTTGGATTCCCGTGGTTGGATGGGTTGACGCTCCGACTATAGGTGTAAAAGACTCGACGGGTAGTTCATCTATTCACCATGTTGATCCCATTGGGTTTGGTGGCTTAGAATGTTTTACTAAAATACCAGTAACTATGGAAAGTGATAATTTTGTTAATTAATTAATGAATTAAATTTTAACCCATGGGGTTGTAGCTTGCTATGAAGCAATGCTGAGGTTATATTTCTGAGAAACCGTGGACTTGGTTTAGTTATTCTTGGAGGGTAGAGAACTATTTTGAAATGCTAATGATGTGTAATGTGTAATTTGATAATGGTTAATTAATAGTTAAATAATTAATTAATGTAATGTGAAACTAATAAAAATTGGATAATGTAACATAATGTAGATATTTAAATGCTTGTGTCCTTATATTATATATAGTTTAAGCAGTAGCATCCAGGAGTCCGAGAGACTTGAGATGCAGTTGAGTATATGACCAAGTAATGCCCAAAGTTTGGTTGTGAGCTATATTATGCCATGTAATTTTTTTTTCTATATGTTACTCCACCCAGTCGATTAAGGAAACATACACCCCATGGATTTTATTCCCCATGGGGTCTTTTCCCCAACATCCCAGTGGGAGGATATATGGATGAATCCCCCCATTACCATCACTCGATTATCTTAGTAGTTAATTGTACTGGTATGCTAGTGGTTATTGTTTCCCATATGTTTTTGTAGAGGTATGTAATGTCTTGTGGTTATTTCACACACATGTATTATTTATATCGTTTCATACAGACAACTATTGGTATAACGGGTATAGTTGTGATGGCTTGAGGATCCTTACTCTGCATATGAGATGTAATGGATTGAGGTATAATATCCGATGCATGATACACGATATGTGGGTTGTGGTGTCTCCCAGAAACTACTTGGTTACATTTTTTATGTGCTTGTAGTGGTGAGACGTAACACCCCATGCTTCCACGGTATGTTTCACTTTGAAGAATGCAATAACTTGCATTGTATGCAACTTCAAGATTCTAACACAACCCGACCAATCAAAGTAGCCATTATGAATGCTAATACCCACCATTTCAAATTATATAAATTTTAACATTAAAAATGGACTTCATTTTTGGATTCGTAATATCGATATTAGGATAGGTTGAATTTTTGGTATTTTTCTGAGAACTTCCAATTTTTGATGAATAGTGAGAAATACTAAACTTTAATTAAAAACAACTTTATTAATCTAAATAATTTATAGTGATAAATTATAACATTTAGTGGTTTTAAAGTATAATTAGAATATATTTTTACCATTTAATAAAATGTTGTTCATTGGACATAATTTCACATTTAAACTGGACATAAACAAATGTCAATCTTTTGATAGTTATTATTTCATGAAAACACACTTTTTATTTTGATTGCGGGAATTAATTTTAAATTAATTTCTGACACTTATGTGTTTTGAATTTAGAAAAATGGATTACATATTTTGAATTAGTGTCACGACCCACCCTCGGGGCCCATGCCGTGACTACCCCAAGCCCGCCTTCCATAGGGCAGGGGCTGGCGACTAGCACCAAGGCGTAATTCTCAGTAATAAGGGAAGGAATTGCCTTTGAAAAGTAAACAAACACCACAGAGTAAGCAAGAGGAAAAGTAAACACTACGTAAAAACAGAGTACAACTGAATGTGCGGAAAAGTAAATGGGCCAGTATACAAACCCAAACTGAAAGTAAAGTACAACTCGAAAAGGAAAACAGCAACTGTAAAGTAAAAGCCACTACACCGAGTTGTCCACTGGAAATCCCACATGAAGGGTGGGTACAAATAGCTCCACTGCTCCACGGGTCCCACCGTCCGCTCCGAGTACGTCCCGCCCAGTGGTCCACCTCTAGGTACCGTCCTGCTCCGCAAGCCTCAACCACGATCAACGTTGTCCGTCGTCTGCAACCAACACAACATAGTGCGGGCATAGCCCGTGCAGGGGTGAGTATAAGCTACTCAGTAGGGACCCCAAGACCCCTGAAGGTCTCCCAAAATCCACAAAGGATAAACCACATAGGTGAGATACGAACACGAAGTAACAACCGACACTGCTTATGTATATGCCCATACATATACCTAAGTCATCAATTCCAATACGCTCCAACCTCCGAGCCCAAGTACAACTCAGTCCACACAGGAAAGTATACGTATTCCACACAGGAAACCAAAACAAAAACCACACAGGATAGCACAACACAATCCACACAGGAAAGCAACAGGATTCAGATCACACAGGTATACTTTTTCGAAGGACGATAAAGATGATCTCTGATCCATCTAAGTCGTCGGACCCACGAAGGATCGATAGGTAACTAACTCCCGCAAAGACCCACACAGGATCGGGCCCACACATGACCTGTAGCACTGATACACGTAGGATCGCTGAGTGCTGTAGTCGTCGTCGAATCCCCACAGGATCTCTGTACTGTCGTCGTCGCAGTCACAGTAGCAGTAGCAGTCACAGTCGCAGTAGCAGTAGCAGTCACAGTCGCAGCCAACACTAGGGTTCCCGCACACAGCAAGCTCGTTTGGGAGTGTCCGCTCCACGAGCCGAGAGGCTGATACATCAACTTTCACTAAGTCTAGAGTTGATGTATCCAAAAGTTCCGTATCGTCAACAGGAACTCAACGCAACAGACGGCGCGTCGATCAGACGCCCGGTCTGAGAGTTATTGGCTTTTTCGTCCCAGGGGCCCAGTTGGTTTTTAAGGAAAAACCAACCCGACTGTACTCCACCTGTGTCCAAACCTTGGGAGGAGTATTCCAAAAGATCCGTCTCACTAATAGGAACACAACAAAGCTGACGCTACGTCAATCGGACGTCCGTAGTTCAAGATATGAGGGTTTCCGCTCCGATGGCCCGGTTGGTTTCATGTACGAACCAACCCGGACGAACGCAAAGTATTCCGAAACTTTGAGTGCAATATACCGAATCGACCGAATCGATCCAAGGATCGCATCGCCGCTGACGGTTCATCAAACCGAGGTCCGTAGCTCAAGTTATGGGCAAAAGACCGAAGTCGATTCAAAAACGGGGGGTCCGGGTCCGGGCCGACCCGGCCCGGCTGGCGACGCGGCGGCGCAGCGGCGCGGTCCGGCACAGCGGAGCGGCGGCGCGGTCCGGCACGGCGGCGCGGCTTGGGCGCCGCTCGGGTGCCACGCGCGGGGGGCAAAGCCCCCTCCTTTCCCTGCTGGAGGCGCGGCTGGATGTCGCGCCTCGGATCAAACGGCCTCCCTCACGTGGGGGCCTGTCTTTGAGAAAAACGGGGGGGCACTGCCCCCCCTTGGTGTAACCGCCCCCCCTGTAATGCCCCGACCCTAGTTACCTAGAGTCGGTGCATTATTACATAACATTGGCATGATCACGAGAAAGATCAAGTATCGAAAGACCGATTAGTTTAGTAGCCTTGGAATAACTAGATACATCCATAATTTTTTACATTACATAAAAAAAACATCTTGTCTTCATATCCCCTCATACTATCCCTGCAGGTCATTCATAAATTACTTCTTCATAATCCTGGGAAAAATAAACCATTGAAAGGGGTGAGCTCAGATGCTCAGTAAGGATAACATTATAGCAGAAGCTTTCATAAATAAGCATAAACACTTAAGGCAATTTATAACTAAAATAAAAGCCTTTTAAACTTGAACTTTAGCATAAAATGGAAAAGATAAAATAAAATAATGCCATTACTTACTCACATGGATATTCTACTAGTCGAATAATCCCATGCATTATCAATAACCACTTTCATAATGATGGAATGCATAATGCCAGACTATCATAACCACATAGCCAAGGCCTCGTGCCAAGACTACAAATAAGATTTTGCCAAGGCCTTGTGCTAAGACACTAGTTTGTCTCATGAGACCTACCGATGCATCGAGGAGCTATAGCGGGCTCCACCCGTCACTTATTAAGTTCAATGCATTCCTCATATGAACATGTTTAAACATAACATAAACATTCGTATTAAAACTAGCATACGAAATGTCAATACTTTTACCACAAACCATGAATGGTATAAAAACAATGCATCCACAGTCAAACATGACTCATTCGATACAATATGGAAGATTGTATTGTATCACATTAACCTCAATCAAGAATAATGAATGATGTTGACATAAATGAAAATAATCATCAAAACTATTTGAGAGAATTAACCCCCTTTACTTGAAAACATTTAAAAGTCACACTATTTGTCAAGAAGCCATTTAAAAGTAGATTTTTGAATCAAAGTGTCCCATACCACTTTGAAACTTTTTAAAAGGAGTTTTAATTTCTAAAACTTTAATGTCCATATAAATAAATCCTTAAAACCATTTTTAAAACATGGACATTAATGAGCAAGATTTAGAAGAATAAGTCTTTAAAACATTTAAAAATGGTATTTTAGTTAGAGATTCTAACCAAAAGAGACACTTGAATACAAATAATTGAGGTAATCAAAACATTGTAATATCATGAGAATAAAGGGATTCATGATATACTATGTCAAAGTACATTATATACACCACATAAAAGTGATTTGGTGTATATCATCAAAGAAGTCTCAATGGAATGTAAATTGAGATGAAATCTCTCATAAAGGTTGTATCCTTAGGATAAGGGTAAATCAATGACATAATTATGTGTGAAAAATATAAATACACTAAATATGATTGGATATTCAGTGTAAAACAATCAAAGGACATTCACACATATTCTTGTAAAAACAATACCAACGAAGTGGATTTTTAACTCAACAAATGGAGAATGAGTTAAAATTACTCTTATCAAATTCATATCAACGACTTGAGAATTATCAATGGAGTGATTATGTGTATCAAAATTATATCCATAGAAAGGGTAGTGGAAATTATGACATAATCAAATGAATAGTGATTCCACACATAATCTTGGGGTAATATAATCAATGAAATATGCGTAAAGCCAAATGAGTGGAAATTGAAATTTCAAATTCCCTTATCGATTAGGCAACTTACGAAACATACACCCATGAAAGAAGTATCATACCCAGATGATGTAAATACCCATAAATTAAAGTATATTACACAATGAATACAATCATGGGCAGTACACATACACCACATGCAATAATTAAGTGGTGATCAATGGAAATCTCACGAAATTAAAAGTGAGATAAGAAACCGCTTACCACGTTAATCAACTGAGTCGTATGGCCAAAAGTTAATAACCACCAAATGATTTACATGATAACATGAATATAAATAGAATCATGAATATATATCAAATGGCAGTACACAATACACCACTTTCAATAATTTAGTGGCGAAAAATGGAAATCTCACGGAATTGAAAGTGAGATAAGAAAATCCATTACTTTGTACCTTTTCCTTGGTCGATGATAGGTTTACCTCCTGTATAATGGTGAAATAATTGTTATTTAATTATACAAGAATCATTTACTTTAATATGATATCATATATGATCTTTTAACATTGAATTGTTAATAATATCTTAGAATTATCGTCATTTCGGGTGTTAACGGGTTCATTTTACTTTATATTCTTTGTTATGTGAGCCATATTCGTTATTAATGGGATGTATATTATTCATATCCATAATGATATCAAGTCATTAGATACTATTTTTAAATCATCAAATGATAATTATACTTGAATGGATATGATGGACAATGAATCTCATCGCGTTCGTGGAGACGGTAGTCCGTACATACGCACGAGCGACAATATCATTCTTTTGATATTAAAATAATATATAATTGGATTTTATATCATATATACAGAATCATTATCATGTTATATTTATTATTTACATGAGTTACACATCATTATTATACCCATCCAAATAATAATATATTGAATAACAATTACACCACGACGTGGAGAGGGTAAGCCGTATGTACGCACGTATGGTGACATGTTATTCAAAGGATGGATAGAATACTGAATATGGTTGTACCATATTTATAATAACATCATAGTATATATATGATACTGGAGTTATTATTTTATAATGTAAATAACAAAGAAAGAGGAAGTGGATGACGAAAGGAACTTGAAAAGGGGTGGTGAAAACATTACCTCTTCTTCGGGTTCTTCCTTTTTATTTGATCAAAAGGGCTCCTTAGGTTGGATTTATGATCAAACTAAGGCCTCTAGGTTGTAGTTAGGGAAGTTGAGATAGTATTTGGGCAGGGTTTGGCCGAACCAAAGGGCTTTGAAGGTGTGAAGAAATGAGAAGGAGGAGTTCCCTTTTATAAGAGGGGTGAGGGGCACCTTTGGAAAAGCTAGAGATATTAGTTTATAATAAATTCATATTCGGTTTCCAATGGCTCCAAAGATGACTATTCAAAGGTTAAGGTGGGGATGGGTCGAAAACAACTCAACCAATAGAATTTAGACAGGTTTGGGTACTTATATTAACCTTATATTTAACTATTAACTCTAAGTTAATTAGGTTCACTTTTACAATGTCTCTTTGTATTTTTATATTATATGGTTAATAAACATACCATATACATACAAGCGACCCCCAAGTGGTCCATTAATGATACACCTATCACGATATAAGTCTCTTGGCCGAACCTTACATTTTTAGGAATTTAATATCAATTAATAATATAATATTTGTTTTAAAAACTCTTTTATGTCAATTTTGACACTATTGAATAGTTGATTTTTTATGAAACTCATAACAGATTGATTACTTCGAACAAAGTCAATTAAATCAATAATAATATATCATATTATCCTAGAAAATTATTTTAATGCATTAAAAGTTTCATATTATATTTATTTGTGTATTTCTAATATCAATTATTTTTATTTTTCACTATTATAGTAATTACAGCATCATCGTTATGTCATAAATAAATTAAATTATTTAATGTCTAAAAATTATAAATAAAATATCATTATGTAGGAAATCTTTGTATCATTCTAAGGAATATTTATAATCTAAAATCCAACATATATAACCCTCTGTAACAATTGCTTTGTTAAAAGATATATTCTTGTGTCATTTTTGTATTTATTTTAACTTAATTAAAATAAAGTGTCATTATCACTTACAAGTGGATCCATGGGGTCCCAAAATAGACCCAAAGATGCCCATGGTCGACCATGTATCAACCAATAGGGTTAAGACACGTTTTAGGGTAATTTAGTGTTATTATAATATTATTTTTTAACCCTTATTTACCGGATTTACCCTTAACCATGGTAAATAAAATATTTACCGCAGTAATTATTCAAAATGTCTAAAAATAAAAGTTACCTATTTACACAATTTGAACATCATGATTCCAAATATGGAATCCATTTTTCTAAATTCAAAACACAGAAGTGGCAGAAATTAATTTAAAATTAATTCCCACTGTCAAAACAAAAAGCGTGTTTTTAAGAGATAATAACTATCAAAAGACTGACACTTGTTTATGTTCGGTTTAATTGTAAAATTATGTCCAATGACCAAAATTATATTAAATGGTAAAAATATATTCTAAATATACTTTAAAACAACTCAAATTCATAATTTATCACTATTAATTATTTTGATTAGAAAAGTTGTTTTTAATTAAAATTTAGTAATTTTCACTATTCATCAAAATATGAAAGTTATCCAAAAAGTACCAAAATTTCACCCTAGGCTAATTTCGATATTAAAAATCCAAAAATGAAGTCCATTTTGAGAGATAGAATTTATAAAATTTCAAAAAGTAGGTATTACTATTCATAACGGCTTGTTTGATTGGTTATGGTGTGTTAAAATCTCGAAGTTGTGTACAATGCACGCCATTGCATTATTCAAAAGGAAACATACCGAGGAAGATTGGGGTGTTACATTATCCCCTCTTTCAATAAATTGCGTCCTCGCAATTTTTAAAATTTTGCTTGGGAATATAATGGAAAGTCCCACATTGGAAAAAGAGTCAATAAAACTATCACTTTAAAAGAAAGAAAGAGAGGTATAAGGGTCATCCAAGATAACCCATACTAGGATTCCATATAAGAAAACATGGATATGGATGATAAACTAAGTGTCAAGTTCTGATGGAGAGGGATAGAAATCATGATCAGGAGAAAGTTAACAATGAGAAAACCACAAACTTGTGTTGGGACAAACGACCATTAGTCTCCTAGTAGGAAAGTAAACGGACAACATTTTTTTTAAGTTACATTAAATAAGGAAGAGGAATTCATTTATGATATTGACTAAGAACATTATGTGATATACTTACATTTTAAGTAGATTTTCATTCTTTAATAAATTTGCACCACTAACTCAATTTTTTTATAAACGATGAGTATTCAAGAAGACTTGGTCACACTGGAAGAGCTAGAATAAGCTTCTATAGAATCACATGATCCATGCAGGATAAACCATATATTTACATTGTCTTTGATGATTAATCAAAACCAAAATGGTTAGGGAATGATCTAATGATCCCCCAAAAGGATATTCATTGAGATAAATATGCACTAATCTTAATTTCTAACATTAAACCAACAATACCCCAAAGTTAAATAAATACCATTCAATAATCAATTGTCCATAAAATCCTTCCATATAATCCGAAGTAATATTTAAACCCCAAAGAATTAAAGAATTTGATTATGTAGTCTCCCATGTTAAATTGTATCTCCAAATGACATAAACTACTCTTAAAGTCACATACTCAAAAGTAATTAACCTAATCACATATTCTCTATTATAGGTTAATCATTTCCATAAATAACCCAAATCACTATAAATCCACAATAAAAATCTACCATTAATCCTCAAATGAAACCCCATAGTATTCTATTTTCCTTGGGCATATAGTGTTCCCAACAAATCAAACATCTTCCAAAATAATATTTATCACTTAAGCACCAAATCATTTTCCTATACCAAGGGTATTCATTTGATAATAAATAAGAACCCAAATTAACTTATTATTGATCAATAAAATCATTTAACTAAAAAAATAGTCACACTAACCAGGGACTTCACGTAGTCCAGTGGTAGGCGATAAATCCCAGTCGCACTTTGGTTGTGGGTTCGATTCCCACAGCTTTGTCCGACGCGATGGGTTGTCACACGGTTTACGTGTTGTCCTTTTTCAAAAACTATATTTTATAATATTACCAAAATGAGATAAATTCCTCAAAATAACATAATTTAACCACAAATATTATATCATACCTTGAATTTTCATCCCAAATTATAATAACTTATAATTACCTCAAACCCAATGATCATATAAGACCAAATGGTTATTTATAACTATATCCGCAACAGAAAAGATAATTATTCCTCAGATATCATTTTCACATGATAAATTGCAGGTTTACACATACAAGAGAAAATTATTCCAAAGTAATCCCATCAATAAAGAGCACTAACACTTTTAAACATTTCACCATCCATTTATTTCCACATAGGTTCTTCATCATATGTTCCTCGGGTTCCCACATTGCCTCTTCCATCTTATGATTTCTCCATAGATCTTTTACCAGACAAGTCATCCGGTTTCTCAACACTTGATCTTTGGTATGAAGAATTCTGATAGGCTCTCCACAATAAGATAGATCAAGTTCCAGTTATAATTCTTCATAGGTGAGTACATGCATTGGGTCAGGCATGTATTTTGTCACTAGAGGTATGTGGATCACAAAATGAACTCTGGAGAGACTAGGCGGATTTGCCTTTTGGTAGAATGCGTTCATGTGTCACAATGGTACCTCAGGAATTTTTCAAAATCATCTACTTCCTTTACCCAAAAACTCCTCATCCATTTTGGATTATATCGATGGAAGCAACGATGAATCATAAAAAAATAGGTATTTCTTATATATAATTTTGAGACATCGTCTTTAACATGTTTTTTTAGAAAAATTCTCACTGATTCATCTTCAAATATTTCAAAATAAGGTTTTGGTAAATCAGTTTTCGTATATCCCAAAAGACATAAATATATAATTTGATACATATAGGCTGCTCGAAGGTCTCCCTCTTCTGCAGCATCTAGAAAATCATTTAGTGCATCGTAATTTTGAGATAAAGTGAATAATTTGAAAAGACCCTGATGGTACTTCCCACGCTTAGCGTGGTAAGAAAGTTGAGAGCGCAACATTATCCCATAGTCGGTACTTGATCCTTGAAAGAATCGTGCAATGCTAGAGGTATTGGATGTCTCATAAAGTTTTTTGCATGTAACTTGGACATTTGAAAAAGTTTCAACATCGTCTGCGCATGACTTCTAGATAATAATTGTAAGTAGTTCTTCAGGAAGAGAGAGAAGAGTTGTTCGTGATCTTGCTCCCTCCATGTTTCAACTAACAAAAGAAAATAAAATTAGGGTTTTTTGAATACTTATCTAATAAGAATGTAAAAAAAAAAGACATAATAGGATAATCTTGTAATTGAACAATATATCCTAACTTTGGGTACCCTATGTTAAAATCTAGGTTATCCACTATCTATTTTCCGACATATATTCTTAGGGGCATTTTTTTTGTATTCCCTTAATAATGGTTTATACTAATCTTGTGAATTTACCAAAGCATATCCCCTGGGAGTGTCGTAACCAAGAGTGCAGCAAGGCCCGTTGTCGTGCACCAGTTCCCGTTCGAGTCTAGCTCAAAGCGGTGTTTTCGGGTTTTACCCCTAGGTACATCTGTGCCAGAGCACCTCTACCTGCTCATATCCAGACAGGTATGTATTGCTCGGAAAACTCACAAAATCTCTACAATACCAAACTTCTAGGAAGTTCTTCTATACTAATCCTCAAAGTTCATCTTAGGTTTACGTGCTCTAATCAGAGTTTATCTAAATCTAGCTTCCAAGGTTTGTAATAAACTTCCTCTGATACCAACTGTAACGCCCCGAACCTAGTTACCTAGAGTCGGTGCATTATTACATAACATTGGCATGATCACGAGAAAGTTCAAGTCTCGAAAGACCGATTAGTTTAGTAGCCTTGGAATAACTAGATACATCCATAATTTTTTACATTACATAAAAAAACATCTTGTCTTCATATCCCCTCATACTATCCTTGCAGGTCATTCATAAATTACTTCTTCATAATCCTGGGAAAAATAAAACATTGAAAGGGGTGAGCTCAGATGCTCAGTAAGGATAACATTATAGCAGAAGATTTCATAAATAAGCATAAACACTTAAGGTAATTTATAACTAAAATAAAAGCCTTTTAAACTTGAACTTTAGCATAAAATGGAAAAGATAAAATAAAATAATGCCATTTACTTACTCACATGGATATTCTACTAGTCGAATAATCCCATTCATTATCAATAACCACTTTCATAATGATGGAATGCATAATTCCAGACTATCATAACCACATAGCCAAGGCCTCGTGCCAAGACTACAAATAAGATTTTGCCAAGGCCTTGTGCCAAGACACTAGTTTGTCTCATGAGACCTACCGATGCATCGAGGAGCTATAGCGGGCTCCACCCGTCACTTATTAAGTCCAATGCATTCCTCATATGAACATGTTTAAACATAACATAAACATTCGTATTAAAACTAGCATACGAAATGTCAATACTTTTACCACAAACCATGAATGGTATAAAAACAGTGCATCCACAGTCAAACATGACTCATTCAATACAATATGGAAGATTGTATTGTATCACATTAACCTCAATCAAGAATAATGAATTATGTTGACATAAATGAAAATAATCATCAAAACTATTTGAGAGAATTATCCCCCTTTACTTGAAAACATTTAAAAGTCACACTATTTGTCAAGAAGCCATTTAAAAGTAGATTTTTGAATCAAAGTGTCCCATACCACTTTGAAACTTTTTAAAAGGAGTTTTAATTTCTAAAACTTTAATGTCCATATAAATAAATCCTTAAAACCATTTTTAAAACATGGACATTAATGAGCAAGATTTAGAAGAATAAGTCTTTAAAACATTTAAAAATGGTATTTTAGTTAGAGATTCTAACCAAAAGAGACAGTTGAATACAAATAATTGAGGTAATCAAAACATTGTAATATCATGAGAATAAAGGGATTCATGATATACTATGTCAAAGTACATTATATACACCACATAAAAGTGATTTGGTGTATATCATCAAAGAAGTCTCAATGGAATGTAAATTGAGATGAAATCTCTCATAAAGGTTGTATCCTTAGGATAAGGATAAATCAATGACATAATTATGTGTGACAAATATAAATACACTAAATATGATTGGATATTCAGTGTAAAACAATCAAAGGACATTCACACATATTCTTGTAAAAACAATACCAACGAATTGGATTTTTAACTCAACAAATGGAGAATGAGTTAAAATTACTCTTATCAAATTCATATCAACGACTTGAGAATTATCAATGGAGTGATTATGTGTATCAAACTTATATCCACAGAAAGGGGAGTGGAAATTATGACATAATCAAATGAATAGTGATTCCACACATAATCTTGGGGTAATATAATCAATGAAATATGCGTAAAGCCAAATGAGTGGAAATTGAAATTTCAAATTCCTTTATCGATTAGGCAACTTACGAAACATACACCCATGAAAGAAGTATCATACCCAGATGATGTAAATACCCATAAATTAAAGTATATTACACAATGAATACAATCATGGGCAGTACACATACACCACATGCAATAATTAAGTGGTGATCAATGGAAATCTCACGAAATTAAAAGTGAGATAAGAAACCGCTTACCACGTTAATCAAATGAGTCGTATGGCCAAAAGTTAATAACCACCAAATGATTTACATAATAACATGAATATAAATATAATCATGAATATATATCAAATGGCATTACACAATACACCACTTTCAATAATTTAGTGGCGAAAAATGGAAATCTCACAGAATTGAAAGTGAGATAAGAAAATCCCTTACTTTGTACTTTTTCCTTGGTAGATGGTAGGTTTAACTCCTGTATAATGGTTAAATAATTGTTATTTAATTATACAAGAATAATTTACTTTAATATGATATCATATATGATCTTTTAACATTGATTTGTTAATAATATCTTAGAATTATCGTCATTTCGGGTGTTAACGGGTTCATTTTACTTTATATTCTTTGTTATGTGAGCCATATTAGTTATTAATGGGATGTATATTATTCATATCCAGAATTATATCAAGTCCTTAGATACTATTTTTAAATCATCAAATGATAATTATACTTGAATGGATATGATGGACAATGAATCTCATCGCGTTCGTGGAGACGGTAGTCCGTACATACGCACGAGCGACAATATCATTCTTTTGATATTAAAATAATATATAATTGGATTTTGTATCATATATACAGAATCAGTATCATGTTATATTTATTATTTACATGAGTTACACATCATTATTATACCCATCCAAATAATAATATATTGAATAACAATTACACCACGACATGGAGAGGGTAAGCCGTACGTACGCACGTATGGTGACATGTTATTCAAAGGATGGATAGAATACTGAATATGGTTGTACCATATTTATAATAACATCACAGTATATATATGATACTGGAGTTATTATTTTATAATGTAAATAACAAAGAAAGAGGAAGTGGAAGAAGAAAGGAACTTGAAAAGGGGTGGTGAAAACATTACCTCTTCTTCGGGTTCTTCCTTTTTATTTGATCAAAAGGGCTCCTTAGGTTGGATTTCTGATCAAACTAAGGCCTCTAGGTTGTAGTTAGGGAAGTTGAGATAGTATTTGGGAAGGTTTTGGCAGAACCAAAGGGCTTTGAAGGTGTGAAGAAATGAGAAGGAGGAGTGCCCTTTTATAAGAGGGGTGAGGGGCACCTTTGGAAAAGCTAGAGATATTAGTTTATAATAAATTAATATTCGGTTTCCAATGGCTCCAAAGATGACTATTCAAAGGATAAGGTGGGGATGGGTCGAAAACAACTCAACCAATAGAATTTAGACTGGTTTGGGTACTTATATTAACCTTATCTTTAACTATTAACTCTAAGTTAATTAGGTTCACTTTTACAATGTCTCTATGTATTTTTATATTATATGGTTAATAAACTTACCATATACATACAAGAGACCCCCAAGTGGTCGATTAATGATACCCCTATCATGATATAAGTCTTTTGGACGAACCTTAGATTTTTAGGAATTTAATATCAATTAATAATATAATATTTGTTTTAAAAACTCTTTTATGTCAATTTTGACACTATTCAATAGTTGATTTTTTATGAAACTCATAACAGATTGATTACTTCGAAAAAAGTCAATTAAATCAATACTAATATATCATATTATCCTATAAAATTATTTTAATTCATTAAAAGTTTCATATTATATTTATTTGGGTATTTTTAATATCAATTATTGTGATTTGTCACTATTATAGTAATTACTGCATCATCATTGTGTCATAAATAAATTAAATTATTTAATGTATAAAAATTATAAATAAAATATCATTATGTAGGAAATCTTTTTATCATTCTAAGGAATATTTATAATCTAAAATCCAACATATATAACCCTTTGTAACAATTGTTTTGTTAAAAGATATATGTTTGTGTCATTTTTGTATTTATTTTAACTTAATTAAAATAAAGTGTCATTATCACTTACAAGTGGATCCATGGGGTCCCAAAATAGACCCAAATATGCCCATGGTCGACCATGTATCAACCAATAGGGTTAAGACACGTTTTAGGGTAATTTAGTATTATCATAATATTATTTTTTAATCATTATTTACCGGATTTACCCTTAACCATGGTAAATAAAATATTTACCGCAGTAATTATTCAAAATGTCTAAAAATAAAAGTTACCTATTTACACAATTTGAAAATCCTGATTCCAAATATGGAATCCATTTTTCCAAATTCAAAACACAGAAGTGGCAGAAATTAATTTAAAATTAATTCCCGCTGTCAAAACAAAAAGCGTGTTTTTAAGAGATAATAACTATCAAAAGACTGACACTTGTTTATGTTCGGTTTAATTGTAAAATTATGTCCAATGACCAAAATTATATTAAATGGTAAAAATATATTCTAAATATACTTTAAAAAAACTCAAATTCATAATTTATCACTATTAATTATTTTGATTAAAAAAGTTGTTTTTAATTAAAATTTAGTAATATTCACTATTCATCAAAATATGAATGTTATCCAAAAAGTACCAAAATTTCACCCTAGGCTAATTTCGATATTTCAAATCCAAAAATGAAGTCCATTTTGAGAGATAGAATTTATAAAATTTCAAAAAGTAGGTATTACTATTCATAACGGCTTGTTTGATTGGTTATGGTGTGTTAAAATCTCGAAGTTGTGTACAATGCACGCCATTGCATTATTCGAAAGGAAACATACTGAGGAAGCTTGGGGTGTTACACCCCCCCCCCCATTATGGGGGGCCGGTTTTGGCCAGTCGGGGGAATTAATTCCCCCGGTTCTTCTCCCTTCCGGTCGGCCCGACCTGGCCGGCCGGTCCTTCCTCAACGGGACCGGCAAGGCCGGTCCCCTTTCCGGCTTCCTACACCGGTGGCCCCGCTGGCCGCTGGTCTTCTCCTTCCGCCGTGGCCCGGAACCGGCCGCGGTCTTCGTCGTCCGGCGCGGTGCACCGGAACCACGCCCCTCCGCCACGGCCCCGCTCCGGCCGCGGCGCCTTCGGTTTCCTTCGACGCGGCGCGACGATATCGCGTTCATGATAAATCTTTCCTTGGCGCGACGCGACGGCGCCGCACAATAATTGTCGAATGATTCCCGCGTGGTGCGACGACACCACGCCATCTCGTTTTATCCGCAAGGAAAATATTCAAGAACAAAGGATAGGGGATTCGGCCGTGTTTGTGCGGTCCGGCCCCCCTCTCGTTAGATAATAAAACATAAACATTTATCCTCAATATTGTCATGCTAGAACCAAAATCGAGAATAAATAAATAATCAACAACAAACCCCTACCTCGGTTTCAAGAACGATGATCGTCAACAAACCGCAGAAGACGCGTCGCGGTGGTCGGCGTCACGGAAGAAGGACGTCGATGTCGTGAAGCGATGATTCGAAGTTCTTTGACGACGATTTCGTCACGGGAAAATTGTCGCGGAAGAGATGACGCAGAAGAAGACGTCATCGGTGTCGCGGGTATGGCGTCGTGGAAGACGATTCCCGAGAACGTGGCATTCTTCATCGATGTTCGAAGGTTCTTCGCGTTCTTCGTCAAAGATTGAAGAAGAAGAAGAAGAAGGCTCCAAATTCTCTCAAGATTGTCTAGAGAATTCTAACCCAAAAAAAATAAGCTAAGGTCTTATTTTATTTACTCAACCAAACCATTTTGAAATTCAAAGGTTTGAAATTAAACAACTCCACCCATTTAATAACCCAACTTGTCAACTTAATTAAAGAGGGGTTATTGGGAGTTTAAAAAGAGAAGATGAAGAGTTATGCTTCGTGTGGGACCCACCACACTTAATCCTCCCAAGGGAGGTTAAGTGGATGTGGGTCCCACCTCTAACTCCCTTTGGGAGAAGTTAACAAAAATTTTAAAATAAAAATTTGTATTCCACAATTTTTATTTAACTTATTCTAAATTCCCAAAAACTAACTCTCAACCCGCAATAAACGGAACCTCAGAAAAGGTCTCCTTAAGCGAATATCGGTGCTGCGAGTTAATCGGTGCCCTCTGAATTTGATTCCGGGCACCGGTTCAAAAGTTAGAAATTCCCGCTCGTTCGTTCACTGAACGTACCCGATCCAAACTTTGGAAATTGATTCCGGGCACTCCGGGCCTCGGAATCAGGTGCTGTCAAAAATCGCATTCTTGTAAAATTCCAAAGAAAATTAAGAAAAAATTTCCCTTGAATTTTACGGGTCTTTACATTACTCCCACCTCAGGGCTTTACGTCCCCGTAAAGATACATCAAAAACTAGGGAAACAATTGAGGGTACTGAGCACGCATCTGAGCCTCCCGCTCCCATGTGCTCTCCTGGAGGTTCCCAAGCTGCCATCTGATGCGTACAAGAGGAATCGATCGCCCACATAGGAACCGCTCATGTCGATCCTCTATCTCCACCTGGACCTCTGTAAAAGTCGCCCCATCATCAACATCAAGCTCCCCATGGTCAATGATGTGCGTCGGGTCGTGCACGTATCTCCTCAGCTGAGATATGTGGAAGACGTCGTGCACCCGGTGCAACTGAGGTGGTAGAGCCAGGCGATAAGCCACCTCGCCAATCCTGCTGAGGACCTGGAAGGGTCCGATGAAGCGCGGAGATAACTTTCCGCCTCGGCCAAATCTCCGTATACCACGTCGAGGTGAGACCCGCAAGAAGACGTGGTCGCCATCCTCGAACTCTAGTAGCCTCCGCCTCCTGTCAGCGTATGACTTCTGCCGGCTCTGAGCTGTCCTCATCTGCTCCTGGATGACCTGGACCTTCTCTGTTGTGGCCTGGACCATCTCCAGTCCCACAAGTGCTGACTCCCCAGGGTCTGTCCAGCACAAAGGAGATCTACAAGGTCGGCCGTACAACGCCTCGTACGGTGCCATCCCGATGGTGGAGTGGTAGCTGTTGTTGTATGCAATCTCCACCAAGGGTAGGTGGTCCTCCCAGCTACGACCAAAGTCGAGGACACATGCGCAGATCATGTCCTCGGGAGTCTGTATGGTCCTCTCCGTCAGACCATCCGTCTGAGGGTGAAAGGCTGTGCTCAGACGTAGCTGCGTCCCGAACGCCTCCTGTAACCCCTTCCAAAGCCGGGAAGTAAAGCGAGCATCTCGATCGGAGACGATAGATGATGGAACGCCGTGGAGCCGCACAATCTCCTGAACGTAGAGAGGTCCCAAGCTCTCCACTGAGTCTTGCTCTCTGATGGGTAAGAAGTGTGCCGACTTGGTGAGTCGGTCAACAATCACCCAAATGGAGTCGTGACCTCTGGAGGTGCGTGGAAGTCCAGTCAAGAAGTCCATAGACATGTCGTCCCACATCCACTCTGGGACCTCCAAGGGCTGTACCAAGCCTGCTGGTACCTGATGCTCTGCCTTCACCTGCTGGCAGGTGAGGCATCGAGAAACGAACTCTGCTATAGCCTTCTTCATGCCCGGCCACCAGTGCTGTCGTCTGAGGTCCTGGTACATCTTCGCCACTCCAGGATGTACCGCCAAAGGAGAAGTGTGAAACTCTCTCAGCACCTCCTCTCGCAAAGCGACTGGTACCATGGTACGTCCTCTGAAAAGGATGTTGTGCTCTTCTCCAAGGGAGAAACCATCAAGTGCCTGTCCCGAGGATATATGTGCACGTCGTGTCTCACAGTTAGCGTCCTCACGCTGTGCCTCTCTGACCCGCTGCAGTAGTGGAGGGGTGACTGTGAGAGAATGGAGGAAGGCTTCTCCATCTCTATCCACGAAGGATATCTGCAAAGAGGCTAGCTGCTTCGTCACCTCCTCAAGTAGCTGAATGCCCGTCCTCCTGCTGAGGGCATCAGCTAATATGTTCCCCTTTCCAGGAGTATAGACTATCTCAATGACATAGTCCTGGAAGAACTTGAGCCATCGCCGCTGTCTCAGGTTCAGGTCCTTCTGCGAGAAGATATACCTGAGACTCTGATGATCAGAAAAGACTGTAAAATGCTCGCCCATCAGGTAATGTCGCCATGTCTTCAGAGCGACGACCACCGCTGCTAACTCCAGGTCATGGGTAGCGTAGTTCTGCTCATGTGGCCTCAACTGACGTGATCCATAGGCGATCACTACCCGCTCCTACATCAGAACACATCCGAGTCCGGTCCCTGATGCATCACAGTAGACTACGTACCCTACTCCCTCCTCAGGCAACCTCAAGATAGGTGCGCTGGTCAATATCTGTCTCAGCTCCTGGAAGCTCTGCTGACAACTGTCTGACCACACGAAGGGTTTCCCCTTCTTCATCAAAGCTGTGAGTAGTGCCGCAACTCTAGAGAAGTCTGGCACGAATCTCCGATAGTATCCAGCTAGTCCCAAGAAACTCTGAACCTCAGTCACGCTCCTGGGTGGCTCCCATGCTAACACAACCTAGATCTTCGCAAGATCCACTGCAACTCCCGCCTCAGAGATAACGTGTCCCAAGAAGTGGACCTCACGTATCCAGAACTGGCACTTCGAGAGATTTCCATAAATCTGGTGCTCTCGGAGTGTGTCTAGTACAACTCGCAAGTGATAGGCATGCTCCTCCTCAGTCGTAGAGTAAATCAGAATGTCGTCGATGAAGACCACGACAAACCGATCAAGGTATGGCTGAAATATCATGTTCATGAGGGCCATGAACACTGCTGGAGAATTGGTTACGCCGAAAGGCATAACCAAGAAATCATAGTGGCCATACCGACATCTGAAGGTCATCTTCTGCACGTCCTCGTCTCTGACTCTGAGCTGATGATAGCCTGACCTGAGGTCTATCTTCGAGAACCACCGTGCTCCCTTGAGCTGATCAAAGAGGTCATCAATCCTCGGTAGCGGATACTTGTTCCTCACTGTCACCTGGTTCAGGCGACGATAGTCAACACAAAGTCGCATGCTCCCGTCCGCCTTCTTGGCGAACAATATCGGGGAAGCCCAGGGTGAAACACTGGGTCGGATGAACCCCTTGCCCTGCAAGTCCTCCAACTGTACCCGTAGCTCTCGAAGCTCGGCGGGGGCCATCCGATATGCTGGAGTGGATATTGGGGCTGTCCCGGGGTACAATTCTATATAAAATTCTACCTCTCTGCGAGGAAGTATCCCTAGAACATCGTTGGGAAAAACGTCTGCAAACTGATCCACTACTACAGGAAAACCAGGACTCCGCACGTCAACTGCTTCAAGGATGAGGCTAGCCAACTGATGAGTAATAGGCTGTCCTCTCCTCCGCGGAAGTCCATCCTGTTCTGCAAAGGCTCCCTTCTCATCGGTGAAGGTGAACCTGCTCC
Source organism: Viscum album (assembly GCA_963277665.1). NCBI lineage: Eukaryota > Viridiplantae > Streptophyta > Magnoliopsida > Santalales > Viscaceae > Viscum > Viscum album. Next base: position 618,128,680 of record OY728167.1, on the reverse strand, counting down.
CATTGGTGCATACACATCGCACCTTGCGCCTAAAACAGTCAATCTGTGCATGGACCGTAGATAGCCAATCCATGCCCAAGATGACGTCGTAAGGCCTCGACGCTGCTACAAGAAGATCCCAGCCGAAGCTCTCGCCTCCTAGAGTAAGCTCACACTGCCGGCACCAGTGCGTAATTGTCGAGTCTGCTCCAGTAGGAGTCTCTAGCCGTAAGGATCGATCCAATGGCTCTGTCGGAATCTCCGAGCTCCGAACGAGGGCAGCGGCTATGAAAAAGTGACTCGCTCTTGTGTCTATAAGAACTGCAGCAAGGGTGGAATAGACACAGATAGTATCTCGAATCATCTCAGGTGCGCCGTGGTCGTAGGCCTCTACTGCCCGGAGCTGTGCCTGTCTCTGCCTGCCAGCTCCCTATGGTCGGGGTGGACCTCCTGGTGGTGGTGGTGGCAGAGACTCAAAGCGTCGCCCACCACCTGCTGCTCGGCCAGCTCCTCTGCCTCGTCCGCCTGCTCCCTGCGGACCGCCATGGTCTACCCTCTACCTCTGCCTCGGTGGTCCCTCAACCGTCTGCTGCTCCTCGGCACGGCGGGTCGGGCAGTCACGAGCCATGTGGCCCTGCCCGCCGCACGAGTAGCACTGCCTACCTCTCGAAAGACTAGCACCGCGCTGTGTGCCCCGCACTGCTGAGCCAGTGTCCTGAGGTCATCTGCCTGAAGGTATGGTCTGCCTGGACCCCTAAGTCATTCGTCGACTGCCAGCTACAGAGGACTCTGCCACGTGCCGCCCTGCGGTGGGTCGCGGTGCTGGTGTAGACTCATCAAGGAAGATCTCGATCAAAAGGGCCTGCTCCAGTACTCCTCTCTGATTCGGTATGCTGAGGGAGATCAGCGATGCCCTGATATCATGTCTCAAACCCTACTCGAAGGTCCGGGCCCGAAAGAATGGGTCCCGTACCATGTTGGTCGAGTAGCGCGAGAGATTAGTAAATCTCGCTGAGTACTGAGCGACCGTCATGCTACCCTGCCGCAGCTGAAGAAGCTCCTGGATACGCACCGCACGAAGGGTGGCTGGGACGAACCTCGAGTGGAAGAGGCTCTCAAAGTCCGTCAATAGTAGAGATGCCTCATCGTGCACCTGGAGCATCAAGCTCCACCATCGGCCCGCTGCTGTGTGCAGTAGGCTCGCAGCGAGGATCACTATGAGGTCTGCAAGTGTCCTCACTAGCCTAAAAACTCGTACCACTGCCTCCAGCCAGTCCTCTGCTGCCTGGGGGTCCGTCTCCCCATGAAACCTGGGTGGTCGCTGGCGCTGAAACTCATGCAGTGCGCTGAGGCGACGTGCATCGTCAGCGGCTGGTACTGGAAGTATCGGTGGCTCGGCGGGTAGAGCTATCGCCGGTGCCACTGCTGACAAAGGGCCCTGCACCGAGGCCTCGTCGCTCGGTGGGCTGTCGTCACGCTCGACTCTCGGAACCCTAGCTGGCTGCCGTCGTGGGGACATCCTGAAAAGGAAACAAGTGCGCCATGGTCAGAACAGTATACCTGGTGAGCTGATATAAAGTAATCACAAAGAAAACTTTGAAACACACAGGCAATCAATGATTTCGTGCATTAAGTTGGAAATCAGAAGTCAGGGTCCTAGTGTACGGATACGTCAGCCTTCGCACCAACACTGGACTCCCTGGACTGATAACCACACTCAATATGCTAAACATTATTGCTTCACATAGAAAAGATCAGAGTTCGCGGTAGAACCTAACTTCTCTGATACCAATTTGTCACGACCCGCCCTCGGGGCCCGTGCCGTGACTAACCCAAGCCCGCCTTCCATAGGCCAGGGGCTGGCGACTAGCACCAAGGCATAATTCTCAGTAATAAGGGAAGGTATTGCCTTTGAAAAGTAAACAAACACCACAGAGTAAGCTAGCGGAAAATTAAACACTAAGTAAAAACAGAGTACAACTGAAAGTGCGGAAAAGTAAATGGGCCAGTATACAAACCCAAACTGAAAGTAAAGTACAACTCGAAAGGGAAAACAACAACTGTAAAGTAAAAGCCGCTACACCGAGCTGTCCACTGGAAATCCCACCTGAAGGGTGGGTACAGATAGCTCCCCTGCTCCACGGTTCCCACCATCCGCTCCGAGTACGTCCCGCCCAGTGGTCCACCTCCATGTACCGTCCTGCTCTGCAAGCCTCAACCACGATCAACGCTGTCTGTCGTCTGCAACCAACACAACGTAGTGCGGGCATAGCCCGTGCAGGGGTGAGTATAAGCTACTCAGTAGGGACCCCGAGACCCCTGAAGGTCTCCCAAAATCCACAAAGGATAAACCACATAGGTGAGATACAAACACGAAGTAACAACTGACACTGCTTAGGTATATGCCCATACATATACCTAAGTCATCAATTCCAATACGCTCCAACCTCCGAGCCCAAGTACAACTCAGTCCACACAGGAAAGTATACGTATTCCACACAGGAAAGCAAAACCAAAACCACACAGGATAGCACAACACAATCCACACAGGAAAGCAACAGGATTCAGCTCACACAGGTATACTTCTTCGAAGAAAGATAAAGATGATCTCTGATGCATCTAAGTCGTCAGACCGACGAAGGATCGATAGGTAACTAACCCCCGCAAAGTCCCACACAGGATCGGGCCCACACAGGACCTGTAGGCGCTAGTTCACACAGGACCACTGAGCGCAAAGGCCCACACAGGATCGGGCCCACACAGGACCTGTAGCACTGATCCACGTAGGATCGCTGAGTACTGTAGTCGTCGTCGAATCCACACAGGATCTCTGTATTGTCGTCGTCGCAGTCACAGTAGCAGTAGCAGTCACAGTCGCAGTAGCAGTAGCAGTCACAGTCGCAGCCAGCACTAGGGTTCCCGCACACAGCAAGCTCGTTCGGGAGGGTCCGCTCCACGAGCCAAGAGGCTGATACATCAACTGTCACTAAGTCCAGAGTTGATGTATCCAAAAGTTCCGTATCGTCAACAAGAACTAAACGCAACAGACGGCGCGTCGATCGGACGCCCGGTCTGAGAGTTATTGGCTTTTTCATCCCAGGGGCCCGGTTGGGTTTTAAGTCAAAACCAACCCGACCGTACTCCACCTACGTCCTAACCTTGGGCGGAGTATGCCGAAAGATCTGTCTCACTAAGAGGAACATAACAAAGCTGACGGTACGTCAATCGGACGTCCGTAGTTCAAGATATGAGTGTTTCTGCTCTGAAGGCCCGGTTGGTTTCGTGTACGAACCAACCCGTCCGAACCCAATGTATTCCGAAACTTTGAGTGCGATATACCGAATCGACCGTCTCGATCCAAGGATCGCATCGCCGCTGACGATTCGTCAAACGGAGGTCCGTAGCTCAAGTTATGGGCAAAAGACCGAAATCGATTAAAAAACGGGGGGTCCGGGTCCGGGCCGACCCGGCCCGGCCGGCGACACGGCGGCGTGGTCCGGAACGGCGGCGCGGCGGCGTGGTCCGTCATGGCGGCGCGGCCTGGGCGCCGCTCGGGTTCCACGCGCGGGGGGAAAAGCCCCCGCCTTTCCCTGCTGGAGGCGCGGCTGGATGCCGCGCCTCAGATCAAACGGCCCCCTCACGTGGGGGCCTGTCTTTGAGAAAAACGGGGGGGTGGGGGGCGCTGCCCCCCTTGGTGTAACCACCCCCCCCCCATTATGGGGGGCCGGTTTTGGCCAGCCGGGGGAATTAATTCCCCCAGTTCTTCTCCCTTCCGGCCGGCCCGACCTGGTCGGCCGGTCCTTCCTCAACGGGGCCGGCAAGGCTGGTCCCCTTTCCGGCTTCCTACACCGGCGGCCTGGCTGGCCACCGGTCTTCTCCTTCCGCCGTGGCCCGGAACTGGCCGCGGTCTTCATCGTCCGGCGCGGTGCGACGGCACCGCGCCCCTCCTCCGCGGCCCCGCTCCGGTCGCGGCGCCTTCGGTTTCCTTCGACGCGGCGCGACGGCGTCGCGTTCATGATAAATCTTTCCTTGGCGCGGTGCGACGACGCCGCACAATAATTGTCGAATGATTCCCGCGTGGTGCGACGGCACCACACCATCTCGTTTCATCCGCAAGGAAAATATTCAAGAACAAAGGAGGGGGGATTCGGCCATTTTTGTGTGGTCCGGCCCCCCTCTCGTTAGATGATAACACTTAAACATTTATCCTCAAGATTGTCATGCTAGAACCAAAATCAAGAATAAATTAATAATCAACAACAAACCCCTACCTTGGTTTCAAGAACGATGATCGTCAACGACCCGCGTAAGACGCGTCGCAGTGGTCGGCGTCACGGAAGAAGGACGTCGATGTCGTGAAGCGAGGATTCGAAGTTCTTTGACGATGATTTCGTTGCGGGAAAATCGTCGCAGAAGAGATGACGCGGAAGAAGACGTCGTCGGTGTCGCGGGTATGGCGTCGCGGAAGACGATTCCCGAGAACGTGGCGTTCTTCATCGATGTTTGAAGGTTCTTCACGTTCTTCATCAAAGCTTGAAGAAGAAGAAGAAGAAGAAGGCTCCAAATTCTCTCAAGATTGTCTAGAGAATTCTAACCCAAATAAAATAAGCTAAGGTCTTATTTTATTTACTCAACCAAACCATTTTGAAATTCAAAGGTTTGAAATTAAACAACTCCACCCATTTAATAACCCAACTTGTCAAGTTAATTAAAGAGGGGTTATTGGGAGTTTAAAAAGATAAGATGAAGAGTTATGCTTCATGTGGGCCCCACCACACTTAATCCTCCCAAGGGAGGTTATGTGGATCTGGGTCCCACCTCTAACTCCCTTTGGGAGAACTTAACCAACAAGTTAAAATAAAAATTTGTATTCCACAATTTTTATTTAACTTATTCTAAATTCCCAAAAACTAACTCTCAACCCGCAATAAATGCAACCTCAGAAAAGGTCTCCTTAAGAGAATATCGGCGCTGCGAGTTCATCGGTGCCCTCAAAATTTGATTCTGGGCACCGGTTCAAAAGTTATAAATTCCCGCTCGTTCGTTCACTGAACGTACTCGAGCCAAACTTCGGAAATTGATTCCAGGCACTCCGGGCCTCGGAATCAGGTGCCGTCAAAAATCACATTCTTGTAAAATTTCAAAGAAAATTAATAAAAAATTTCCCTTGATTTTTATGGGTCTTTACAATTAGGATATCCAAATTGTGTAAATAGTTAATTATATTTTTAGACATTATGAATAATTACTACGGTAAATATTTTATTTACCGTGGTTAAGGGGTAAATCGAGTAAATAAGGGTAACAAAATAATATTATAATAATATAAAATTACCATAAAACGTGTCATAACCCTATTGTATGATACCTGTCTGACATGGTCATCCGTGGGTCGATTTTGGGACCACATAGATCCACTTGAGAGTGATAATGACACGTTATATAAATTAATTTTAATTAAAGGCAAAAATGACATAAACATATATATATTTTAGTAAAACAATTTTTACATAGATTTATCTATGTTATCTCTTAGACTACAGATATAAATTAGAAATATAAAAATATTTCCAACATAATGGTATTTTATTTATAATTTTTAGACATTAAATAATAATAATTATTTTTGACACAATGATGATGCAATATTTTCCTTATTAATGAAAGAATCAAAAAAATGGTATTATAAATGTCAAAATAAATATAATTTGATAGTTTTGATGCCATAGACTAATTTTATAGGTTAATATAACATGTTATGTTTGATTTAATTAACTTTTTTCTAATTAATCATGCTGTTATGATTTTCAAAAAAATTCATTTTCCAAATAGTGTCAAAATTGACATAAAAGGGTTTTGAAAACAAATATTATATTATTAAATGATATTATATTCCTAAAATTCTAAGGATCAGCCAAAATATTTATATAATGATAGGTGTATCATTAATGAGCCACTTGGGGTTATCTTTGATGTATATAGTATGTTTATTAAACATATAATTTAAAACTACAAAGAGACATGGTAAATGTCAAACTAATTAACTAAGAGTTAAATCTAAAAGAAAAGGTTACTATAGTGACCCAAACCTGTCTAAAACCAATTGGATGAGTGTTTTTCTACCCATCAACACATTATAATCGAAATAAATTAGTTTTCAGCCATTATGAACCGAAAATTATTTTATTATAAAATAATATTTTAATTTTTTCCTATGGTTCCCCTCACCCCTCTTATCAAAGGGAACTCCCCCTTCTCTTTAATTAACACCTTCCAAGCCATTTTTCTAGGACAAAACCTACCCAAATACTCTCTAAAATATCCTACCTTAAACCTAGTTGCATTATTTTGATCAGAAATCCAATCTAAGAAGCCCTTTTGATCAAATCAAAAGGAAGAACCCGAAGAAGAGGTAATGTTTTCACCAGCCTCTTTCAAGTTATTTTCTTCTTCCACTTATTCTTTCTTTGTTATTTCCATTATAAAATAATAAATACAGTATCTAATATATACTATGATGTTATTATAAATATGGTGCATCCATATTCAACATTCTATCAGTCATTTTAATGAAATGTCACCATATGTGCGTACGTATAACTTACTGTCTCCACGTCGTGGTGTAATTGTTATTAAATACATTATTTTTTTGATGGGTTTAATAATGATGTTTAATTGATGTAAATAATAAATATAACATGATTATGATTCTTTATATATTATATACCATCCAATTATATATTATTTTAATATCAAAAAAATGATATTGTCGCTCATGCGTACCTATGGACTACCGTCTCCATGAACGTTATGAGATTCAATCCCCATCATATCCATTCAAGACAAATTTTAATTTAATGGTTAAAAATTATGTTTAAATAAAAAATATCATTCATTTTATAAATCAAATATATACTATTCATAACTAACATGGTTTACGTAACCATGCACATAAATGTGAACGAATCAGTTAACACCCAAAACGACGATAATTCTAAAATATCATTAGCAAAGCGATATTAGAAGATCATATATGATATCATATTCATGTATATAGTTATTGTTTAATTTTATAACAATGATTTTACCATTATAACAGAGGTTAACATACCCTCAACCATGGAAAAGTACAAGGTAAGGGTTAATTTCACAATCTCTTCATTATCCGAGGTTGTTTATACGTAATTATCTACTGGGACCTCTTTATCATCCACATCCATGTTTCTTAAAAATACATTTCAAAACATTTTTAATATTTAATAGATTTTGGGTTAAATTCTTTTATACCCTTATTTTACCTTATATGTTTTTGAATGGAATCTTTCCATCATTTTCCAAACAAGTTCCTTTTTAACCTTTTCGACAAAATTAAGGTAAGAATGTTTTTTAACATATACGGTGTGGGAAGCTAATTTCCATCGTTATAAAATCATCGAAGTTTCACATACAATATTATAAGAATATTTTTAAAATAAAGGTTTTCTCTTATAATTATGTGACTTTTAAATGAATTCAAAAAGAGAAATTTTTCTCAAGTAGTGTTGATTTAATCTATGTAAACATCCTTTGTTAGATTTTAAGCTTATTTGAAGTTCATTTATTATGATACAAAACTTCAATATTGTATTGAAGGTGTTGTGATATGTTTGACCATGGATGTATTATTTTTATATAATTCATGGTTTATGGATAAAGTATTGATATTTTGTATGCCATTTTTAATTTGAATGTTTATGTTATGTTTAAACCATTTAATATGAGGAATGAATTGGACTTAGTAAGTGAAAGGTGGAGCCTGCTATAACTCCTCGATGCATCTGTAGGTCTCATGAGACAAACTAGTGTCTTGGCACAAGGCCTTGACAAAATCTTATTTTTAGTCTTGGCACACGGCCTTGACTATGTGGTTATGATTGCCTAGCATTATGCATTCCATTATTATGAAAGTGGTTATTGATATTACAAGTGATTATTCGACTAGTAGAATATCCATGTGAGTAAGTAAATGACATTATTTGATTTTTATCTTTTTCATTTTACGATGAATTTCATGTTTAAAAGTATTTTGTTTTAGTTATAAATTGCCTTAAATGTTTATGGTTATTTATGAAAGTTTCTGCTATATTGTTATCCTTACTGAGCATCTGAGCTCACCCATTTCTATGTTTTATTTTTTCCAGGATGTGAAGAAATATTTTATGAATGACCTGTAGGGATAGAATGAGGGGATATGTGTGTGTTCTATGGAGATAAGATGTTGTTGTAGTTTTTCACTTCATGATGTAATGTAAGACTTATGAATGTATCTAGTGATTCCAAGGCTACTAAACTAATCGGTCTTTCATGACTTGATCCCTTGTGATCATGCCAATGATACCTAATAATGCACCGACTCTGGGAAACTAGGGTCGGGGAATTATAGTTGGTATCAGAGGAAGTTTAGTAATAAACCATGGAAAATATATTTAGATAAACTCTTATTAAAGAACATAACCCGAAGATAGACTTTGAGGATTGGTATAGAAGAACATCCTAGAATTTTGGTATTGTAGAGGTTTTGTGAGTTTTCCGAGCAATACATCCCTGTCTGGATACTAGCAGGTAGAGGCGGCTCTGGAACAAATGTACCTAGGGGTAAAACCCAAAAACACTACATTGAGAGAGACTCAAACAGGAACTAGTGCACGACAACTGGACTTTCTGCACTCTTGGTTACGACACTCCCGGGGGATATACTTAGGATAATTCTCATTTTCTTTACAAACCATTATGAAGGGTTTATGAGTATATACGTCCTCAATGAAAACATATTTATGATTATGGATAATATCAATAAACTGTTCAATTTATGTTAAGTGTTTTAAAAGATTGGGATTAGGTATTGAGATTCATGAACTAATCTAGTGTATTCCATCGTTTAGAAATGGCACCCAGTAGAAGGAATGAGAACACCATCAATACACATGATCTAAAGAGTTATAAGTATCATATCATTCATAGTCTTATGCCATCATTTAGAAAGGAAATTGTCTCCCACATATTATCATCATATAATGAAATAATATCATGTTTTTATAAGATAAGTAAATAATTCTCAGAGTCCAATGACATTGAAGGGAAGCCAAATAAGAAAAGGATGGTAAAGAGAAGGAAAGATGAAGGGAAGAAGGTAAAGAAGGATTTTACCATATGTTATAACTGTGGAAAGAATCACCTTGGAAAACTCATAAATGGAATGGGAGTATGTTATAAGTGTGGTGAAAAAGGACACCACGTTCGTGATTGTGAGGGTAAGAAAAATGTTTCCAATGTAAAATACTTCATCTGCAAGGAGTAGGGACACTACGAGAATTAATGTTTAGATCTTTAGAGTATGATCCAAATGATTCTATTGAATAATAATAATGTTATGATACTACCACAGATGAATAGGAATGACTAGTGTTCTTATGTTGTTATTAAAGAATTATTTCATTTGAGTGTTGTTTCAATGATGTACTGGTTGTATTAATTATGGAAATAAATAAGGATCATACTGCTGTACTATTTTATTGAAGATTTGAGATTAGATGGTTCTATGAAAAGTGCATCCACAAGATGTTAAAATTTTTGGGAAATACATGGTTGATAAACCTTAATATGGTCCTGATACTGAGTTCTTAATTTTGGAATATGATATGGTTGATTTGGATAAATTATATTGGATTTTCTTGACTACCTTGGAACTGATTAATGGTTTGTTTATTTCGTCATTGTTGGAGTATTCAAAATTTTTGGATATAAGGAATATATCTTGTATTCTATAAGGAATAAGGGAGAATAAATGTAATCAATAAGGTATTATGGTAATTCAGGGTCTTACCATGTTTTAAAATAATACATAATGAGGGTATTCACAAGTTATTATGTGGAACAAAAAGGTCTTCATTGTGTTTACCTTCCTTATAAATTTTGGACTGTATTTTTGGACAAAATAATTTTGGATAAGTATAAAGGTGGGAATGTATTAAGTTTGAAACTAGGTACTATTTTTATGTTTAAAGAATTTATTAAGATTATTTTTTGATTGTTATAAAAAGGACAACCCGGAGGTCGGGCGACAACCCGTCGAGTCCGCCATGCAGCGAGACTAGAACCTGCAACCGAAGGGTGACAATGGTGCATCACCGACTACTTGCCTATGTGATGTAATGGATTGTATAATGTAGTTTTTTTAAAATTTCTGATAGATTAATTATAAAATCATTTTTTGGAACCCTATAAGATTAGGATAAAGAGAATATTTTTAAGATCTATTATCTTTTAGAGTGAAATGTGAGTTTGTGGTAGAAATTAGTTAAAGGATGTAACTCTACTTGTCATGTATACGTTTTTTCTTATTATATGAATAAATTAATCCTTAAACTTTAGGGAAGGGAACTTAAATAAAAAAATGTGATATCTTAATACCTTATGTTTTGTTGAACCAATTATATTTTAAATCATCCTAGATCGATGTCTTTGAGGCCTTCAATTTTACAATTGTTTGTGATTGATGACCTTAGTCACTCTCTAAAAATTCCTACATTTTCCTCTAATTATGCGTCTCTAATTTCCACCAATGTTCTCTTAATTGAGATCCAAATGTTGTGGTGACTTTTCATTTCCCTTTCCCTCTTATTAAGACTAAATTTTATTATCCCAACTTCCGATTTGGGTTTTCCACAAATATGTTTTCTATTTTCAACCTTTTATTTTTGAAGAATAATTTAAATTTATGAGGACACAATTATTTTAAGGAGGGGAGAATGTGACACCCCAATCTTCCACAGTAAGATTCCCTTTGAATAATGCAATAGCTTGCACTGTACGCAACTTCGAGATTCTAACACACCGCGACCAATCAAAGTAGTCGTTATGAATAGTAATACCCACTTTTTTAAATTATATAAATTTTATCATTCAAAATGGACTTCATTTTTGGATTCAGAATATAGAAATTATCCTAGGATTAATTTTTGGTTTTTTTCTGAGAACATTCAATTTTTGATGAATAGTGAGAAATATTAAACATTAATTAAAAACAACTTTTTCAATAAAAATAATTTATAGTGATAAATTGTACTATTGAGTGGTTTTAAAGTATAATTAGAATATATTTTTACCATTTAATACAATGTTGATCAGTGGACATAATATCACATTTAAAATGGACAAAACAAGTGTCAATCTTTTGATAGTTATTATTTCTTAAAAACACGCTTTTTGTTTTGACAATGGGAATTAGTTTTAAATTAATTTATTCCACTTATGTGTTTTTAATGTAGAAAAATGGATTCAATATTTGGAATTATTATGTCCAAATTTTGTAAATAGGTAACTTTTATTTTTAGACATTATGAATAATTACTTCGGTAAATATTTTATTTATCGTGGTTAAAGGGTAAATCAGGTAAATAAGGGTAAAAAAATAATATTATAATAATTAAAATTACAATATCATGTGTCTTAACCCTATTGGCGGATACATGTATGATCATGGGAATCCTTGGGTCGATGGTGGGACCACATGGTTCCACTTTAGAGTGATAATGACACCTTATATTAATTAATTTAAAGTAAAGTCAAAAATGACGTAAACATATATCTTTTAGTAAACCAATTTTTACATAGGGTTATATATGTTATATATTGAACTATAAATATTCATTAGAATGATAAAGGTATTTACTACATAATTTTATTTTATTTATAATTTTTAGACCTTGAATAATTATAATTCTTTATGACACAATGACTATGCAATATTTATTTATTAATGAAAGAATCAAACAAATGGTATTATAAATGTTAAAATAAATATAATTTCAACGTTTTGATGACATATACGAATTTTATAGGTTAATATGAAATTTTAGGAGTGATTTACGTAAATGTTTTAGAAGTAACCATTCTGTAATGATTATCACAAAAATCAATTTCCAAATAGTGTCAAAATTGACATAAAAGTGTTTTTAAAAAAATATTATATTTTTAATTGATATTCTATTCCTAAAAATCTATGGTTTGTCCATAATTCTTATATAATAATAGCTGTATCCTTAATGAACCACTTGGGATTCTCTTTAAAGTATATAGTATGTTTATTAAACATATAATATAAAAATACAAAGAGACATGGTAAATGTCAAACTAATTTACTAAGAGTTAAATATAAAAGATATGGTTAATATAGTGACCCAAACCTATCTAAAATCTATTGGTTGAGTAGTTTGCGACCCGTCCCCATATTATCCTCGAAATAAATCTGTTTGGAGACATTAGAAACTGAAAATTATTTTATTATAAAATAATATTTCACTCTTTTCCTAAGGTGCCCCCCACCCCTCTTATAAAAGGGAACCCCCCCTTCTCTATAATTCACACCTTCAAAGCCATTTGGATCAGCCAAAACCTGACAAAATACTCTCTAAAATATCCTCCCTTAATCCTAGAGGCCTTATTTTGATCATAAATCTAATCTATGGAGCCCTTTTTATCAAATAAAAAGGAATAACCCGAAGAAGAGGTAATGTTTTCACCACCCTCTTTCAAGATTCCTTTATTCTTCCACTTCATCTTTCTTTATTATTTACATTCTAAAATAATAACTCCTATATCTTCTATATACTATGATGTTATTATAAATATGTAACAACCATATTCAGTATTCTATCCATCCTTTGAAGGACATGTCACCATACTTCCGTAGGTACGATTTACCGTCTCCACATCGTGGTGTAATTGTTATTAAATACATTTTTATTTGGATGGGTATAATAATGATGTTTAATTGATGTAAATAATAAATATAACCTGATTATGATTATTTATATATGATATACCATACAATTATATATTATTTTAATATGAAAGAAATGATATTGTCGCTCATACGTACGTACAGACTACCGTCTCCACGAACACGATGAGATTCATTCCCCATCATATCCATTCAAGAATAGTTTTCATTTGATGGTTAAAAATAATGTTTAAATACAAAATATCATTCAGTGTATAAATCAAATATATCCTATTCATAGCAAACATGCTTTACGTAACCATGAATATAAAGGATAACGAATCAGTTAATAACCACAATGAAAATAATACTAAAATAACGTTAACAAAGATATATTAGAAGATCATATATGATATAATATTAATGTATATGGTTATTGTATAATTTAATAATATCTCTTCATTATCTGAGGTTTTTTATACGTAATTATCTACTGGGACCTCTTTATTAACCACATCCTAGTTTCTTAAAAATGCCTCTCAAAATATTTTTAATATTTAATAGATAGTGGGTTAAATTCATTTATACCCTTATTTGACCTTATATGGTTTCGAATGGAATCTTTCCATCATTTCCCAAACAAGGTAATTTTTTACCTTTTTGACAAAATTAAGGTAAGAATGTTTTTTTAACTTATATGGAGGGTGCAGCTATTTTCCACCATTATAAAATCATATAAGCTTCCCTTAAAATATAATAAAAATATTTTCAAAATAAGTGTTTTCTCTTATAATTATGTGACATTTAAATGATTTCAAAAATTAGAAATTTCTCCCAAATAGTTTTGATTTCATCCATGTCAACATATTTTACTGGATTTTTAAGCTTAATTGAAGTTGATTTATTATGATACAAAATGTCTATATTGTATTAAAGGTTTTGTGGTATGTTTGACTGTGGATATGTTATTTTTATACCATTCAAGGTTTATAGATAAAGTATTGACATTTTGTATGCTAGTTTTTATATTAATGTTTATGTTATGTTTATTCTTTTTCATTTGAGGAATGCATTGGACATAGTAAGTGACGAGTGGAGACCACTATATCTCCTCGATGCATCTGTAGGTATAATGAGACAAACTAGTGTCTTGGCACAAGGACTTGACAAAATCTTGTTTGTAGTCTTGGAACAAGGCCTTGACTATGTGGTTATGATTGTCCAAAATTATGCATTCCATTTGTATGAATGTGGTTATTGACATTGCATGGGATTATTAGACTAGTATAATATCCATGTGAGTAAGTAAACGGTCTTATTTTATTTTTATCTTATCCATATTATGCTGAATTTCAATTTTAAAAGGGTTTTGTTTTAGTTATAATTTTCCTTAAATGTTTATGGTTATATATGAATGTTTCCTCTATATTGTTAACCTTACTGATCATCTGAGATCACCCCTTTCTATGTTTTATTTTTCCCAGGATGTGAAGAAGTATTTTATGAATGACCTGTAGGGATAGGCTGAGGGGATATGAGTGTGCTCTATGGAGACAAGATGTTGTTGTAGTTTTTCACTTTATGATGTAATGCAAGACTTATGAATGTATCTTGTGATTCCAAGGCTACTAAACTAATAGGTATTTTTAGATTTTATCCCATGTTATCATGTCAATGATACATAATAATGCACCGAATCTGGGTAATAGGGGTTAGGGCGTTACATGAGATGCACGAGGTCCATTCTGTGGTGCTTCCCCAAGTGAATTCAGCTAGCTATATTGGAGAGAGATTATCATAATGTGAGATGTTGGGGAAAATAAAAAAACTAGCGAGAAAAAAGTTGTGGGGTTCCCTTGATACTCATTATGATATTATATACCCTTGTATGTGATACTTGGTGAGAGTATCCATTGTGAGGCTGATACTTATTATACCTTTTTAGGTGACAATTTAGTTTCACTTGTTGTTCACTATTCTATAGAATTATTTCCATATTTTTTCATGAGAGGATATGGGGAAGATCCTATTGAGTATACTATTATATTCACCATACATTATTAAACTATTTTTGTGGTCACTTGGAGTATGTTGGGGATCAGGCCGGTTACTACTATCTTTGGTTTTTTAGGAGTTGTTAGTGCTTCTTGGTCGATGTTTCTTTACCTTACTTTTTGGTACTTCAAGTTTTTCTATTCATTTTTGGTATTACTTGTATTACATTACATATTTTCATTTTTTGTTTATTCTATATTGTAGTCTGAGTAGGAGATGGTTGGATTCAATCTTAAATATCTATTTTCCTTGTGTTCTCATAGAGGGTATTGCCTCCCATCTGTGTGTTTACTATACCCTCACTTCTATTCACAAAACTGATTCCTACTGGACACATCACTCAAGGGGTCACCATGGCTCTTCTCCCATTTACGGTATAAAAGGAAAAAAATTTGAGGGGAGGGGGTTGTGACATAGTGGTATTAAAGGAAGGTGGAGGGATAGGATAGAGTTTGGAGTTACACATAAGTGGGGTTGCATGGGTTTGAAGGGTATTGGTGTTAGCTATGTTTAGAAAGTGTATCAACATGGGATACCAGCTAATACATGAGTATTTAAGCCCCCCTATGATCTGATTCATGGACCTTTAAGCTTAAAATAGCTACTAAAAGAAGTAATACTGGTTTCCAGGTAGAGGACTAGGAAGTGATCATGCATCACTCTTCTTTGCGCATGTACTTGGATGGGTAGACCTAGGGATAAGTTATCCTAGAATTAATAAAAAAAATTAATTAATGTTAAATACATCCATATTATAAGATTAGGATCTATAATTGTCTTTCCTTTTGCATGTATGGTTCTAGGTCGGCGTCCTCATCAGATCCACGTAGATGATGTTCATCAGGTTGCACCAGCATATCTTTATAGAGTAGAGGTTGATGAAGATGAAACTTGGAGGAGGTAACTCTGAGAGATTCAGTGCCAGTTTCATCATAGGTACGAGGGAATCATTTTAGTTTTAGTCACAGAATACCTGTAGGAGGAGGTTTATATATATTTTAGTTTGATTTATTCTCTAAAGGAGTATTGGGTATTGATTTCTATGATGATGCCGCATGGGTGTAGTGAGGAAGTGGTGGTTCTTATTACATAGAGATCTTGAGGAGTTAATAGTCTTGTATGAGACATTTAAAGACCAATTCAGGGCTAAGTTTCTTTCTTTGACAGTGAAGTTGGCCAATCACTAGGAGCTTCATACACATTGGAAGGGGAGATCCAATGTGAGAGAGTTCATGATCTGTTTTTTGAACCTTCTAAAATATTCTTCGTACCTTTATCCAGATAAGGAGGCGAAGGGGAGGCATTTCTTATATTCTTTTCATCATGTGATCTAGCACAAGGTCACCCCATTTATGCTGAAGTCATATCATGATGTCCTCGGGAGAGAATAGGTCATCGAGTGGATGTTTCCCAAAACCATATCTTTACAATATGGGAGTATTATAAAATTCATATGATTCATAATGTGGTATGAGGTTCCTGGTTTAAAGGGAAGAAAAGTTTTCGACCATTCGGGGAAGGTCCCAGCCCTCAATGCCTCATTTATCTATGGTATAACCTCTTAGGCCTATGCTAAGGGGAAATAGGTTTATTTTTATTATGTAGCCAGGAGTCATCTGTAATGAGAGTGACCAAACTTCATGATCAGTCAGCGTGTGCCAGTTGTTCTGCCTCAGGATCCTGCATTGAGGCAGTTCTATCCTAGGAATTAGTAGTAGGTTGCATCAATTTTGGATCTGTAGAGGGAATATGGGGTAGGTAAGGGATAACCCTAGGATGTTCCCTATCCTTAGAGAGAATTTTACGGCCATAGAGGTGGTATCCAACAGTGTATGAGTGAATGTAAGGTCGTGGCCAACTTCATGCATTAGAGTTTCTAGACCCAGGAAATCTAGATGTCATTCGAGGTACCCATTACTTGTTTTCGATTTGGTTGCATGCCTTGTTTGATTTTGGGACAACTATATCCTTTATATCTCCTACCTTTTTCCATGATTTGGGACTTGAGGTCTAGAGGCTACCAGTTCCCTCTGTGTTGAATACACCAATTGGAGGTCGAGATTACATTTTTGATGTTTGTAGAGACTTTGAGCTAGTTAGGGGGTTGCACCTCTCTTGGGGAGATTTCATATGTTTACATATATAACCATATCGTGTCATCCTTATCATGGATTGGTTTTATTTTTTGTAGTATATGATGGATTTCATCTAGAGGTTGGTTGTTTTCTTCGATGTGGAAGGAGAGATAATCATGTTTGTTGGCCAGCGAGGCCCTTATATGGGTCAGAGGCATGTTCCTTCCTTTTCATCATTGATGGATGAGCTGATGTTGAGTTCGTTGGAGGTTCAGTAGTTGGAATTTCCTAGGGTATTATAACAGCACCCTGATATCTTTCTATAAGAGATTTTAGTGTTACTCATTCGATAAGAGATTGAGTTTGGGATCAAACTACATCCAGGAATGTCTCTTATCTTGATGTATTTGTTTACGATGGAGCCTTTTGAGTTGCGGGAGCTGCATGTACAGCTCCATGGTCAATTTTTGTGTGGTAATTTTCAACCAAGTGTGTCACCATGGGGTGAACCAGTTTTTTCATGAGGAAAGATGATGGATGTTTGTAGTTGTGTATTTATTATCATATCTTAAACCAAGTGAAAGTGAAGAACCTCACTTCTATACCAAAAATTAATGATTTATTTGATAATGTTAAGGGTTCATGTTGGTTCTCCAAGATCTTTTTTCATTGAGGGTATCATCATATGCTTGTAAATGATAATGATATTACAAAAACTACTTTCTATTGTCATCATGGGAATTAAGAGTCTGTTGGGATGCTGTTAGGTGTGATAAATTCTCTGGTTGTGTTCATGGGGTTAATGAAAATTGTGTTCTGTGAGTTCTTAGATAAGTTTTTAGTGGTTTTAATTGATGAAATCCAAATGTAATCCATGTACAATGAGGAGTAGTTAGAGAATATCCATGCCATTTTGGGTATTATTCGTCATCAACAGATGTTTGGGATGTTTTCAAACTGTGAGTTTTGAGCTCAAGAAGTCTATTTCATGGTGAATGTTTTATCCTAATAGTGAGTAGTTATGGATCCATCAAATATAGAGGTAGTTTTTTCTTGGTAATCCCCCAAGACTTTGGCTGAAGTGAGAAGTTCCCTTGGGTGTTCATGCTTTTAGGGGGGTCTTTGATGATTTATCTTAGGCTGCAACAGAACTAACAACATTGACCATAAAAGATCAGGTGTTCTTGTGGACTGACCAATGTCAGTAATATTTTTATTATATGAAGGAAACTTTTTTAGTCCTCTAGTTCTTTGTCTTCCAATTGAAGGATTTTAGTTCGAGGTTTTCTGTGATGCTTCGCGTCTTGGGCTGAGTTGTGTTTTGATGCTGCAGAGATCTATCATTTATTATGGGTCTCAGATGTTGCATCCTCATGATCAGAAATATTCCACCCACAATCTCGATTTATCAATGGTGGTGTCTTCCTTGATCTTGTGAATACATTACCTCATTACTGAGAATTTTTTGGTCTTCATCGATCACAAAAGCTTGAGGTATGTTTTATCCCAGTGTGACTTGAACTTGCGCCAGTATCTGTTGATGGAGTTCTTATAGGATTATGACTTTGAGATTTCATATTCACTAACAAAAGGGAAATGTTGTGCATCATCCAATGAGTAGGATGTCATGTAGTGATGAAGTACATGAATCTTCTGATTCTAGGAGAGTGATGGAAGAACATTTATCATTACTTCTGGATATGGGAGATGTTGAGGGAAAATGATTTCTTTTTTAAATGAAGGTTTAGTGATCTCTGTTACAAAACGTGGAGTAATCTCAAATGGGGGATCATGAGGTGGAGGTCTGGAGAGATCATGTTGATTGTGGAGAGACCCATGATGGTGTTCTGAATATGAACAACACTAAGTTTTGTTTCAGGGAATGTTTTTCATTTCTTTGGAGATGCGTGAGATAACTCTCAAACGCTTCCATAGTTCACCATTAGTGTTATATGCTAGCATGGAACATATGTACTTATCTTTGAGAGGTTTTTATTGGTGGAATGTGTTCATGCATGAAGTTGTAGAGTTTTTGTCTCGATACTTGGTCTTCCAGAAGGGGAAGTCCAAGCACCGTGTTCCCAGTGGTTTTCTCAATCTGTTAGATGTTCCTTAGTGGAATTGGGAGGAGATTTCGATGGACTTTGTTACTAGTATACCTAAATATGAATGATCTATGATGTTATATGGGTGGTAGTGGATCGTTTGATTAAATCATCCATCTTTATAGTGATCAAGGAGTCATTCTTAGTAGAGGTTTTTTCAAGGTAGTATATGGATGAGGTGCTGAGACTCCACAGAGTCCCGAGGAGGATCATTTCAAATTGAGTCCCATGTTTTTCCTTTATGGTGTGAAGAGGTCTCCAGAATTATTTTGGTTCTCATTTATACCTTAGCACTAATTTTCATCCATATATGGATGGTCAGATTGAGCAGACCATCAAGACTCTTGAAGACATGTTTCTCTCATGCGTCCTGGATTTTGGAGGTTTGTGGATGAGGTACCTGGCCTCGGTAGAGTTTGTTTACAAAAGTAGTTTCACTACATTAATGTTATAGTAATTTTTGATACTTTAATGTATGACCTTATCATTCTATGTTGTGCTAGACTGGGGTTGGAGTGTCTGCAATTATTAGTCTGGAACTGGAATAGATTAGGACGGAGATGGTTCTGGGGATCCATGAGAGGATGAAGGCAGCACAAGATCACCATAAATCATATTCTGATCATAGGAGGAGACCTCTGGAAGTCAACATTGATAATTATGTACTCTTGAAGGTGACTCCCTGTTGAGGGAAGTGAATGTTTGGTCTAAGGAGAAAGATTTGTCCCTGGTTCTTTGGGAATTTTGAGGTTTTGGCTCATATTGGAGTTGTGTTGTATCAGATAGAGCTTCCCCCACATATGATCCAGATACATGATGTTTTTCACATGTCACAACTCTGTCATTATCTTCATGATGACTTTCACATCAATGATTGGGGTGAGATTGAAATTGATGATGATGCGACCTTCGAGGAGCAACCTATAGTTATCTAGGACCGCTAGGAGAAGGTGTTGTGCGGGTGTTCTATCCCCATTGGTCATGTCGTGTGGAGGCATTATGGTGTGTAGGAGAGTTCCTAGAAACATGAGTCATAGATAAGTGCATATTAGATTAATCTATTTTATGTTTATCTATTTTCATATAAAAATGTTCGTTTAATGGTTGTCGACCTTTTCATGTCATGAGATGGATTTATGTTGTTTCTCATCATGGATTGATCTCTTTGGAGAGGAATCTCCCCTAGGATAGTGCTTAGGAGCAGTTTATTTTTTTCACATGGTTTCGCAATATTCCTTCGATGAAGTAGTTGTGATCATTTGGGGGCGAGATCCATGAGATGTATCTCATGAGATATGTTTTCAGACGACCCCTATTTTTTCCTCTCTGGGTTTCTATTGGATTCTCTATGATGATAATCTTTTGAGAGGTGTCTGATGGAAGGGTCTAGATCCAAGTGCATTGACCATTTGGGATTTTCCGAATACCAAGTTCCTAGAGGAGGCTCAAAGGATGTTCAAATGGACATTGTTTCTAAAAGTTGGAAGACATGATATTTCACATCATGAGATGTTTTTACATGACGTGAATGGGGGTTTCACAATGTATAGTATTTAGGGGTTGAAAAAATAAATGAAATTTTGAGGTGTTGATTTTTTTGGGGGGATCTCAACCCCAAGGAATTAAATGATGTGAAAGTGGATGTCCTGTCGTGTAATCCCACACAAATTTATGTTTTAAAACATTTCATCCTCTTGGGGTTTTAAACCCTACGGCTGTAGATCCCCTCCCTCTTGAATCTAGATGACTTGGAAGAACACCTCTTTAATGTTTTAGGATTTCTTCATCCCAGATCGATTCCCTACTCCCCTACTTGAATCCATTTTTGACATACGGAATGATCTATCTCAGTTTTGTGGTTTCTTCATTACTTTTCCACCCTTTTCTCCTTTACAAGTGACAACATGTGTTATCCATGGTTCTAATTGAGTTTCTCTCAGTTTTTGTTGTTGCGGTTGTGTCGCGAAATCCTCGAGTGGATGAAGTTGTTGCAGGAATGTTGATCTGGATCCATTGTGTTGAATCATTATTTAGAAAATAACGTTGAATACCTTTCTAAGTAAGGTATTAATTTATTCTATGTTTCATTATGTGAATTTATAGATCTATAAATTAAAATGACATAATAATTACTTGAACCAGATTAAAAAAATTATTGATTTTAGGACAATGTCATTTATTTTTACCGTGACAACATTTATCCTCTTGATTTTATAGATATGGCATATTATTGACTTATCTATTTTAACATGTTTTTCTAGATAGAAATTTTATGGAACTTAAATCCAAAATCAATTGATAATTACTGTGCTGAATGGTTAAATTGGGTTGTTTAATGAATCTGGTTGTTGTTATTGAAATTTGATGATAAGAAAAGTGATGCAAGTAATCATGTAAAATTTAATTGGTCAACATCCCTGAATCATAGTGACTCTTGTTGATAAAATAACTAAACACATGATAAATTAATATTTTATTTATTTTATCATAACTTATGATAGATTGTTTCTTAGGTTTCTTGTAGTATGAACCAGTGATTAATGAATTAGTTAATTCATGATGGAATAAAGAACACATATTGTGCTAAAGATAATGACTTTATAGGGCCAGTTTTTCCTGATTTATCTTAAAGGACAAGTGCCTTGGGTTTTGGATATACGAGATATTGTTGTGTATGAAAGATGGATGACTTATTTTAGATCCCAGATTACAGTTTCAATGTTGGTTTCTTGGTAATTATGATGTGATATATGACTGGGATTGTTGATCCTGGAGGGTTATTTTTATAAGTGAGGGAATTAAGGCACATTTTTTATGGAATAATTTGATGCCTAGTGTGGCAAGATGCACTGGTTTATGCATGTGGGTGTTGGGGAGTACACCAGGGATGATGGAATAGGATAAATATGGGATTACACATTGATGTGAAATCTGGATGCTTTTTGAATCTATTTTTTATCTTATTTTCATTCCCAACTTATTGAGGAAGAAAGTTTTTCTCACTCTCCTTATAAGATTTAAAAATCCAAATAGGGTATGCAATGTGTTTTATGTGTTTATCTTCCCATGGTTGTATGGCTCTATGCTTAGACTATAGGTGGAAAAGAATCGATGTAGTTTATCTACTCACCCTATTGAGCCCCTTGTGTTTGGAATCATAGAATGTTTTCCTAGAATACCTAGAATAATGGAAATTGTTAATGTTGTTAATAAATTAATGAATAAATGCTTAACCCATGGTATTGGAGCTTGTTGGGATGCAATGCTGAGGTTATATTTCTATGAAATTGTGGACTCCATTCGAATATGACTGGAGCGAATGGACCTTTGTTGTAATTCTAACAAAGTGTAATGTTTATGTTGATAATTCTAAATTAATTGTTAAATAATTATTTAATGTAAAGTGAAATTGAAAATAATTAATAAAGTATATTAATGTGGATCTTTAAATGGTTTTTTTCATATATGAAATCTAGTTTTAGAAATAGTAGTCTGGAGTCCCATAGACGTCAACTAGAG
Organism: Viscum album; assembly: GCA_963277665.1. Taxonomy (NCBI): domain Eukaryota; kingdom Viridiplantae; phylum Streptophyta; class Magnoliopsida; order Santalales; family Viscaceae; genus Viscum; species Viscum album. Next base: position 618,106,187 of record OY728167.1, on the reverse strand, counting down.
TTGAGTTTAAGATTAGGTCATGCACATAGTGTGGTTTTGAGTTATAATATACCATGTACATTTTTTGTTTCTATATTATAATCTACCTAGTCAGTAAGGGAAACTAATACCTCTGGGATTCAAAGACATGGGGGTGTTTTCCCTAACATCCCAATGGTAGGACAGATGTATGAATACCCCCATTATCCCCACTCTACTTTCATGATAGTTACTGGTGTTGGTATGGAGGGTGGTTACTTTTCCCCATATATATGTGTAGAGGGGTGTAATTGCATGTGGTTATTTCACTCACATGTATTCTGAATTTAGTTTCCTATATATCAATATAGGTATAACATGTATAGGGTGTAATGGCTTGAGGATCCTTACTTGGAGTATGGGCTATAATGTCTTGAGGTATAATACCCAGTGTATGATAAATGTCATGTGGGCTGTGGTTGATCTTTAAACTATCTGGTTACTTTTTATTAAGTGGTTGGGGTGGTGAATTTCACGAGGTGCATGTTGTGTTGATTCGTTTAGTTGTCTTTGGGATATCCTATTGGAGAGAGATTCTTAGGACATGTGATGTTTGGTAAAAGTGGGTAACCATTGGGGAAGTGGTAGCGATGTATATTTGAAATTTATTATTATAATATATACTCTTGTATGAGATACATGGTCAGAGTAGCCATAGTGAAGCTGGAACATAGTATACCTATTTTGGTGATGAGTTAGTTTCACATGTTGTTCATTTTGCTTTAGCATTCTCTCCTTACTTTTTCCTGAGAGGCTCTTGGGAGGATCCTACTCAGTATATTATTATATTATCTCATTGTTATATAAGTTATTTTTTATGTCACTTGGGGTAGGTTGGAGATTAGGTTGGTTGCTAATTTCTCAGGGTTTTCATGAGCGGTCTGGGATTCATGGTCACTATCATTTTACATTCATTTGTGATACTTACATATTTTATTTTTAGTTTTAGTAGTTCTTGAATGACATTACGTATCTCTACTTTTCCTTTATTTTATATTGTAGTCTGAGTCAGATTTGGTTGGTTTCTATCATATCAATCTCTTCCACATGTGTTCTCTTAGAAGATAAAACCTCCCACATGAGTGTTTTCTATACCTTCGGTCCGAGTCACCAACACGGGGCCTACTAGATATGGGACTTAAGGGTCATTATCTCCCTTCTCCCATTTCCAGCCCATGATTGGTACACATTGAAGGGAGGGGTAATGGAATTTCCCCAATATAAGTTATCGTTGATTGAATCATACATCAATGTAGATGATTAAATTATGCACCTTGAAAATGATCTCAAGTAGAGAGACGACAATAAATTCTCATATATAGAAACAACTAATGATAGTTATAAAATGCAGTGTTCACGTTGGCATGTTTTCCTCATTTTAATATTCTCAATTTTTTAACTAAACATAAATCCCACTTTTGGATTCATTATTTTATTTCTTTTCCTGTAAGAATTCATATTCTTCAATAGAATTTAATTTTCCATAATATTGTTTGTTTTACCTGAGGGTAATAATTTGTTTAAAGGCACAATGTAATGGTAAAATATTTTTCCATTAGTTAAATAAGGGTAAACGCCTATGTTTAAAGGTTTTATAATGGTGGAACACTTTTTTTAGAATGAATAAGGGTAACCAACCACTGTGTTATGGATGGATTGGCTTGTGGAATGTTAACTCCCTTTACAAGAACTATGTAAGGGTATCAATACACTTTGTAAGGGTTTATAGAGTTTTATAAGGGTATTTCATGTGATTTATAATGGTATCAGAGCGTTTAAAAGGGAAGCAATTCTTTTCCAATATCTTTGTAGGGGAAATTATTTAGAATAATATGGGTGCCTATTTAATTAAGGGTGTCTACAAAAGGGGACGCCAAGGTTTTAAATATCCATATAGGGGTGACCAATCATGTAAGGGTCACTGTATAGGGGTACCATCACATTACAAATGCCTTCATATAGGTAACTTCTAGTGAGTAAGGTTAAACCTATATTACCATCTATAAATGCATAACCCATACATAAGGATAACATTTTCCCCAGTATTCAATAGTTTTATTTCTCATTCTTCAATAGCTTAAACCTCTATCAAATATTTTTGTAGATTTCATTTCCAAGATCATCTAAATGGAATCCTTGACTTATTTAAGGACTTTAAATCGTATTAATGGAAGAAATTAGACACTCCAAATTATGAGTTATTTAAATAAAAAATTAAATTTTGATACATAATTTTGGGTTTTTATTATTATGAGCATGTACAATGAATGGTTATCTAAAATTTCTGAATCTTTCTTCATTGTTTTGTTTATTCCATCAAGCTTTAATAGTCTAGAAATCCCCTTATGCAATATCTTTGGTGTCCTCTTGACAAAATCTAAACTTTTTTATTTTTTCAGGTGGGACCAAACCCTTCCCCTATCCCATTCCTCAGTGAGACTCCTAAGGATGATAATTCTAATTAGTATTTTATTATTTCCTTTTCTAAAAATTTCATGCATGGTGGTGAAATAAAAATTATTGAGAAATTTAATTAAGAAATATGAAATGATAATAAAATAGAATTTATACATGAATGATAATTTGACTATTACCCTAGAATATTATATAATAATAATAACTATTTATCATATATTCATTATTCTAAAGAGATAGAGTAGTATATAATTTGTTTTTACTATTATCCCTTTCCGAAGAAATTTATAGAACATGAATTGAAAGGTTTTTATAAATAATAAATTATTCATGTGGGATAAATTGTTAATACATGTGATATTATAAATAATTATAAAATAGAATATTTTCTTTTTATTCTAGGGAACTATGATGATCACAGACTATTTACATGTTGAAAAATATGATAATATGGAATATAAGATTTTTTTCTTTGATTTAGAGCTATGAACTCCAATGTTTGATCCAAATATTGGAAGAATATCCACGAACATTAAATTAAAAACATTGACGTTGGATGTTCCTAATATTTTTAGGGATTATTTTTACACATTTGATCATGATATAACACTTATGTTGTCATTTCGAATAGATGTTCCAGATTATGAATGCATGTAGGTTTATTTGTTTTCTGTGCGTATCATATTTGATATTTGATGCCATGAGTATATATGTTACTTGTTAATTAATGTTTGATATTGATCATATTTATTTTATGTTTCTAAATTACTTATGAAGACATGAAAAGCATAATTTTTTGATCTATCTACTTATGTGTGCCTTGGTGGTTTTTTTCATGGACCCTAAGGTAGGTGGACCACGGTGGAATGTTTATCCCTTAGAGGGGTGGACGAACAACTTATAGTTATGGGAAAAAAATTCCTAATAATATAGTAGGGATAAGATTATGCCTCATGGATGTCATTTGTTACAAATGATGCCTAGAGTATGGCAATGATAATGTTACTCAATTTATAGTGAATGTTTAGTAGCATGATAACTCATTCCCTAGAAGATGTTGTTAGCATGATTCACTTTATGACAAGTTCATGTTGAGCATTATATTCACACAATTACATGTAATATGAATACTATCATTGTGGATAGTTCCTCATTACTCTTGATAACATGGATTTCATTTTTCATTGGAACGTAAGATGGCATTATAGTAGCACTTGGTGGATTTCTTATCACATGGGTGGTTAGATATCGATTAAATTATAGTTTTAAAAATTAAATTTTATTTTTATAATATATTTATTTACATGATAAAACATGTTATGGACTCATCAGTGGGGTCCAAATGAGTCTTTTACCCAAAACCAAATCTTGCAGCTTTGAGGCACTTATGAATTTTATGAATTGGGATTGAACAAAGGGAAAGGGTCCTATAATTGATGGTTGAGTAGATGAGCATGGATTCGGTTCCCATCTGATATAGACTCTAGAGGACCCTACTATTTTATTTATTTTTTCCAGATAAGTTATACTCTGGTTTGGCTTCCCACATTGGGATTTTTTTATTAACTACATGAAATGTTTACTCTTTTAAATATTTACATTACATATAATACTATAATAATTTTATTATTATACATTATGTTATTTACTTGTATTAGAACATGGTATTGTCGGTATTGTCTCCCCACTTATAAAAATGAACTCTCACAACTATTCGATATCCTATTCCATTGGTAGAGGTGAGGATGATGTCAAATGACCATCCAAAAATGGAATGGTGGTCTAGGCCGGTAGTTACAAAATGGTAATAGATGATGTTTTTATACATTATTTTTGGACGATCTTAAGACATTATTGAATGGAGATAGATGTGTGGGGGTCGATTTTTATGGTTTTCATGCTATGGACGAGAACATGATTAATGGACCTCCATATTACTATTGAAGGAATTTTTATTAATATTTTATGAGATTTGGTGTGAATTCATGCATCATTATTTTGTAGTTAGTTTCATATACCATATATTGTGATTTATAATAGTTATTAAAATTAATTCATTGTTTAGTGATATCTATTTGGGATATTTTAATTAATTTTTTGATATTACTATTTTTATATGTTCTTATGTTATATATTTTTGGGGAATTAATTAGTTGAAATGAACATTATATTGTTTTAGTATATATATGACTATCATGACAAACATGCAATGATAGAGTCTTGAGTCATTTATATGAGGGTATATGATGTTTTATGTGTAGAAACAAAGGATGCCCTTTTTTGATACCTTAGACTGATCATGATTACTTATCTTATGAATTTTCTTTATGGTAGAGTTTATGGTGCTTCATATGCATTTTGTTGGACCACAATGTATGAAGAAGGGTGCTCTAGAGAATGTTATTACATCTTATCTAGTGGTATTGGTTGTAATCACAACCTATATTGGATCCATTACATCGAGATCCAAGGATCACTATGACAGACAACATAATCTCTAGTATCATCTATCCTTTTATGGAATCGGAAAACCATATGATGCTTAGGAAATGGTGGATATCATAGAGGGTATAGTTATCCATATCAGTATTAAATCTTCCACAAAGGATAAAATGAAATCATTCATGCTATTGTGAACATCCAAGAATTAATGGGGAGTCACATAATAGGTTGGATGGCGTGATGATCTCAACATGAATTCTTTTAAAGACCTATTCATCAAAGAGTACATTCTCAATACACTATAATGTGACCATGGTAATGAGTTGATGGATCTATTATAGGGTTCCATGATGGTTTACAACCAATGTAATCATTTATAGTGCTTATTCATTTTTCACTACTTTTGATAGTGAATGATGATTGGTAGGATATGAATATAGAGATCACTTTTTTTCTCAATATAATATTCCTAGTCTAAAACATTGACCTACCATAAAAAAAGATGTTTTATATAAGTCTATTACAATCAAGGGGATATTGGGGGATGTTTGAGAAACTAGTCATTTTATACCCTTCAATACTCACACAGTTCCACCCCCTTATAATGGCAAGAGTACCTCTTCTAATGGTATGAAGAAAAAGTTGAAATATTTTCAGATAATAAGTGACATGTAGGTCATGGGAGGTTATTCTATTCATCCACCACCCTCAATTAGTGACCAAAATTTAATAAACTATTTGGATACTATATACTACCATATGAAATTATTGAATCCTTAGTGAAAGTGCTAGTAATGTGCCAATATTGTTCTTTGTAGCATTTTTCTCCTGATCTGTGGGGTTCAAATTCTACATGTGGATGAGGAAGATATGGCTTGGGTGATCAGGGGACATCTAATGTACATAGTAGATTAATCTATGAGGTTAATAATCATTGGGGAAGGATCATGAAGTCGAGGAAAGTGGAATCTATATGATGGAATAGACTACTAAAGAGAGCGATGAGGGTCATAAAATGTTCTAGGTATTATATTCATCACATACAATAGTGGTTATTGTCATTAATTAATTTATTCACAATATTATATTGTACATGACTAACCATAAATGTTATCCATTGCAATATTCTCATATTATACACCATTGGGGTCAAAATTGACCCTTCTCCAACGATGCTAATATTGTCAAATAATCATCGCTCGCTATGGAAATCCATTGGAATTCATGAATATGATATTATGACCTTTGATGTTATTCATAGCATAGAATCGATGAAATTATTCAATGATCACATTAATTTTTATGAGATTCTTTTTCGATTGACATCACATAAGGGAATGATGGTATTTATGTTTGAAGAATGGGATTTTTGGGCATGTAGTGTCAGACCATACTTGAGACAGCTCGAGATGATTATGAAATATGTGGTTGGATTTAATATTTTAATAATATTAGTAAAATAGATAATTTTTTTAGTAAAATAGAGGATCTCTATTAGGATGTCTATTTGGATGAAATCATGGGAACCCTAGCTGATGGCGGTCTACATTTTGAGATAGAGTTCTTATTTGGTGCACATCACATTATGATACACCATTATTATATTGAATTATATATGATGGTGTAGATGAAGGGAGTAAATGATGATTTGGAGTATAAGGAGTTTATTATTCTAAGTAATACACTATAGGGTGAACCTCTAACCCAATGGGATTTAAATGAAAAATGTGTTCAGTAGCGTATTTAACACGCAACACTGAGTTTAAACAAACCATGACTTTTTATTAAAATATTAAAAACATAATATGATAATTTCAACCTATACATTAAATTGGTGTATTAGAACAGGATTAAAAAAATGATGTAGATATAATGGTTCTAATGAATTGAAATATGTTTAGAAATACATAGTAAATTAACACTCAATATTTTTAATAATTTTTTTTCATAAATTATTTTCAATGCTTTCTAATAGAAAATATTATAATGAATTTTTTGGACATTAAGAAATTATATTTTATAAAATATAATAAAATTTGTAATCATAATATATTTATTAAAATATTTTTAAATTTTTTGAATTATTCATAAAAAATGATTTTCAGTTAATAATGTAAATTACCGAATTTAAAAATAATCTTATCCCTTTTCATTAAATCAAGGGATTTAAATTTCCCAATATTATTAAAAAAAATTGAATGTAACATAATTATTATTTATATATCACTAATAAAATTAATTAAATTTTAATCACATGTATACTATAAATTATTATAAGTTTAGTCATAGTCTTAAAAACAAATTTTTTAGAAATTTTTTGAAATTGGATAATGCTTCTAGATTTTTTTTGAATAAAATAAATTATAAAGCTGAATTATTTTAATAAAATTTATAGAATATAACTCAAACTTTACTAATTTAAATTACAATAATTTTGATTACTTGTAATTGGGTTAATGTAAAATCATCTTTTCATTGAAAACACATTTTCTGGAAAATAGATTTTTCATCGCGTTTGTGGGTTTTATGATAAATTTTATTCAACATATCCTGTTAATTGAATTTTATAAAATAGAATCCATATATTTTTTATTAATCTCATTTTATATTAAATATTAATTAAAATTTATTTTTGGTGATTATTATTACACAATAGTAAAAAAAATTAGTTATGACAGTTAAAAATTAGAATGGTAAAAGGAGAAAAATTAGAGGAAAAGATGGTAAAATGATTAAAACATGTTAAGTTTTAGTTTTATTGGATTTTTATAACCTTATATCTCATTAAAATAAATAATTTTCAATTTTGGAGGCACATGGATGATGGGTGACTTCCCATTATTGAATATATTTGGATATTTACAAAAATGACACTCCTCATTAATTATAAATGGGAACCCCATACCATCACTTATTAAAACATTTTAATACATTTTTATTTGAGAAAATAGTCAAAAATAACTTCCAGAAACTATATAAACATTATAAATTTTATTTTCATCACAGAATACCATCCATATGGTAATTAATTTGAGATCTGATGGAGGTTCTTCTTAGCCAAGGTAATCATCTTCATCGATCTCATTCCTTTAAATTAATATTTCTAAATATGTATATATGTATTATCAATTAAAATATAAAAAAACAAATAAAAAATATAATATTTTTTCATTATGTTTATGGATGAATATTTATCCATCCCATCTTCCATTAAATTGGAAATAAAACCATCATTCATGTGTGTGACAGACTACTACCTCACAAAAAACTGTAACTCGTTTTTCAACATCACCTATAACGACTATACATGATGATGAATTTAATATTTATATAATATATTCATGACATATTAGTCATTATGTAGGAGTAACATATCGTATACCATATTACATTACAATCCATTGAAAAATGATAACATCGTTCATGTGTACATAGGACTGCTACCTAGTGATGTGATTAATTTTTTATTATAGGAACACATGGACCCCATAAATAAGTGCATTTAAAAAATATTATTATAATAAATATATAATTAACATTATTTATGGATAAAATAAAATTTACCTTCATTCCATTATTATTTTTGAAAAATTTAAATGTTATGCATGCATATATATGAACAACATTCTCCATGATTGTATTGTATTTCATTTACTATAACCATATATCATGTTTTTTTAAAGTATAATTGGTGTATAAAATAGTAATTATTTCTTTATTTTTATCCACTATAAGATGGAATAATTTCATTTTAACCATAACCAACACAATGATATCATTATGACTTTATGAACCAATCATCTAGAAAATTCCCGATGTGGACATAAATGATTTTGTAAATAAATACATAATTAAAAGAAATGAAATAAATTTTTTATGAATAAGGTATTAAAACAATAGAATTATCATAATAAAATTAATAACTTATATATCTTTATTATACAGGTGATAAAATACATACATGGAAATTTTTGTACTGCAGGTTTGTGATTCATCTCAAAACATCCTTCTTCTAGACGAAAGTTCATTTAAACACATAATGTATTTGAAGTGGAGTATATACTATGAATTAAATAGTTCTATCATGAAAAATAAATTATTCATGAAATATATAAATAGAATTAATTCATTTCTTTTATGGGGGTTATGATTATATTATGACTAATTCAGTAAAGGTTTATGTTTTAATCTCATTTTCATCATGATAATTTAGGCCTGAATATCCATTTTAGGAAATTATTTGAACATTATCAAAGAAAACACATTCATTTTCATATCATATGGTTATTCATGAAATTTTCTTTTAATGGTATAATTTTACAATCATTGTTTGTGAAATATGTGAGAAATGTTTTTTATGAAATGCTCGTTTATTTCCCTCTTCGGTTATTAAGATTTTTTATTCCATATGCATGTTTTCTTAAAATATTTTAATTAATATTTTTAAAATTATCCAAATGGGTCATTAATATCATTAATATCATTTGTTTTAATTTTTTAATTTTTTTAAGGGAACATTCTTTTCATATTCCGAACATGGTAATTTTTATCTTTCTAAAACAATTTGAAAGGAATGTTTTTTGAAAATTAATTTCATGTATGGATTTCCACACTATCATGACCACTCAATTATTTGAATATTCCTATAAAGTGTTCCATTTTTATTTTTAATTAATTTTTTTACAATATTATATTTGGAATTTTTATATTTGTATAAAATTTTATCAGTGTGAAAAGAGTGTTTACATCATGTCATATTCTATTTAATAATTTATTGAAATTTTTTTCAATGGAAACAACCATCAATATAATGGAAATTTACAAAATTATCTATATATATCCCAAATATATACCGAATTTCCTATCCCATACATCAATGGGGTATCACATTCGATATTTATATATCTCTAATGTATTCCATATAAAATTTCATTTGATTATGATATGAGACAGGATTATGAAACCCATTTAATTTCTAAGGGTATTTCTTATTTTTATTGTAACGCCCCGACCCCATTTACCCAGATTTGGTGCATTATTTTAATACATATTCATGATTACATGGAATCAAGTCCTGAAGGACCAATATGTTTAGCAGTTTTGGAAAATAGATTACATACATGAATGTTACATTACACTTATAACATAGAAAACAAAATAAATATTCCTTTATGAATGCCATTATTCCCTTGGCTTAACCCTGCATATTAATCACAATAAACTTCTTGGAATCCTGTGAAAATAATACATTGAAAGGGGTGATCTCAGATTCTCAGTAAGGATAACAATATCATGGAAACTTTCATAAATAATCATAGACATTTATGGCAATGCATAACAAAGACAAAAGCCTTTCAAACTTGAACATCAGCATAATATGGCAAATATAAAATTAAATAATGCCATTTAATTATTCAGATGGATATTCTACTAGTCCAATAATCACATGCAGAAACAATAACCAGTTTCATAATGATGGAATGCATAATGATGAACTTTAATTTCATTGTTAAGGACTCATGCCATGACTTAAGGGATAACTGTAACCAGAACCCAACCCGGAGTTCCTCGAATAACCGGACACCAACCCAGAGTGCCTCTAATAACCGGACACCAACCCAGAGTGCCTCTAATAACCTGACACCAACCCGGAGTGCCTCTAATAACCGGACACCAACCCAGAGGGTCTACTATAACTGGACCCCAACCAGGGACATACAAGTCCAACACATTCATCTTAATAAGAGGATAAAATATAACATAAACATTCGTATTAAAAAAGCATATGAAATGCCAAAACATTAATCATAAACTATTAATAGAAAAAAATAACTCATCCATAGTCAAACATATCACAAAACCTTAAATACAATATGGATGATTTTTATAATAATAAATCAATTTCAAACAAGTGTAAAATTTATCAAAGGATGTTTACATAGATGAAAATGATTTGTAAAACTCTTTGAGAGAAATACCCTTTTTTCATGAAAACATTTAAAAGTCACAAAGTTTATAAGAGAAGTCAAGTAAAGATATTTTTAAATAAATGTGTCCCATACAACTTTGAAACTTTTGAAAGGAATTAACATTTTAAAAACATTTATTTCAATATAAATAAATCCATAAAAACCATTTTGAAGGCATGGAAATTAATGATAATGATTTAGAAGAATAAATATTTTAAACATTTGAAATGATGTTTTAGTAAAAAGTACCTTAAAATAATCCCTTTTAAAAATCTTTCAAAAAACATGGACTTGAATAATAAATATTTCCCATTCGATACTTACGTAAAAACAACCTTGGATAATAAAGAGATTGTGAATTTAACCTGTACCAATTTGGTAACTTACGAAACATACAACCCAAGAAAGAGGTATCATACACTGATTATGTAAATACACATGTATTAAAGTGTATTACACAGAGAATACAATTATGGGCAGTACATACACCACACAAAACTTAATAGTGGAAATATGGCCTGAATCTCACGGGAATAAGGAGTGAGATGAAAACCCATTACCTTGCACTTTCTTTTAGTCGAGGGTACGTTTAACCTTCTGTATGAAGACTATAGTATGTTATTAAATTATACCGGAACCATATTAATATTTATGACATCATAAATTATTCATTTCTGACTTTATACTACCCAATTAATAATAATTTCGATGTTATATTAATATTTCGGGTAATAATCGCTTTCTTTATCGTACGTGTTTTAACTTGTTACTCGTGATTGTGTTATATAGATCATGATTTAAATACTTACAGAATATAAAACATTATTTATATATCATATATAATTATAATATAAATTTATATAATAGACATATATATGATATGGAAGACACCGTTTATGGAGACGGTAGTCCGTACATACGCATAAGCAATGTTTCCGTTTTCATATAGTATTGAACGGAAGTAAGTGAATAAGATATAAATAACTACATAAATACTTATATATATAAAAATATGTATCTCCAGTATCATTATTATGTCATATATTACATACTTATTAGTAATATATATATTTTTATAATCGTCGATGAATGGTAAACTTGGAAATGAATCTCATCGCGTTGTAGAGACGGTAATCCGTACGTACAAACGAGTAAAATATCATTCTTATGATATAATAATAATATATTATTGCATTTTATATTATATATAAATAATACTTATCATGTTATATTTATTATTTACATAAAATACAATCATTATTATACCCATCCAAATAATGATTTATTGAATAACAATTACACCACGACGTGGAGATGGTAAACCGTACGTACGCACGTATGTTGACATGTCATGCAAAGGATGGATAGAATAATGAATTTGGTTGTACCATAATTATAATAACATCACAATATATAGAAGATACTGGAGTTATTATTTTATAATGGAAACAACAAAGAAAAATGAATCGGAAGAAGAAAGGAACTTGAAAGAGGTTGGTGAAATCATTACCTTTTCATCGGGTTGTTCCTTTTTATTTGATCAAAAGGGATCCATAGGTTGGATTTATGATCAAAATAAGGCCCCTAAGTTGAAGGGAGGACAGTTGAGAGGGTATTTGGGTAGGGTTTGGCCGATCCAAATGTCTTAGAAGGTGTGAATTAGAGTGATGGGTGAGTTCCCTTTTATAAGAGGGGTGAGGGGAACCTTTGGAAAAACATAAAATATTATTTTATAATAAATTCATTTTGGGTTTATAATGGCTCCAAATTGATTTATTTCTAGGATAAGGTGGGTATGGGTCTAAATCCACTCAAACAATAGTTTTTATACAGGTTTGGGTCATTTTATTAACCTTCTCTTTTATTTTTAACTATTTTTTAATTAGTTTGACATTTACTATGTCTCTTTGTATTTTTATATTATATAGTTAATAAAATGACTATATACTTCCAAGAGACACCCAAGTGGTACATTAATGATACACCTATCATGATATAAGTACTATTTACTAACATTATATTTTTAGGAATATAATATCAATTAATAATATAATATTGTTTTTAAAAACACATTTATGTCAATTTTGACACTATTAGGTATTTTGTTTTTTATAAATTCATAACAACATTATTACTTCGAAACAAATTCATATAACCAATAAATATATGTCATAGTAACCTATAAAATTATTGTAATTCATAAAGAGTCTCAAATTACATTTATTTGGATATTTATAATATCATTTATTTTAATATTTCATTAATTAGGTAATTACTGCATCACCATTGTGTCATAAATAAATTAAATTATTTAGTGTCTAAAAATTATAAAGAAAATACCATTATGTAGGAAATAGTTTTATCTTTATAATGAGTATTTACAATCGAATTTATCTTCTGTATACCCCTATATTAAAAATGTTATAGTAATTAAACATTGATTTTAACTCTATTAACTCTCCTTTGAATTAAATAGTAATAAATGTCATAATCTAATCGAAGTGGACCTAAATGATAATATCTTATTCATAATTTTGTTTTTGTTCGATATAAACTGCTCCAATAGAATTAGGACATGTTTTAGGTTAATATTAATATCAGTTTTACCCTTAATTACCCTATTTACTTTTAACCGTGGTTAATAAAAGTAAAAAGTTACTATTCACCAAAAATTATTTTTATGTTGTTGAACCACATTTTACTTCTTGATATTAACAATGTCTCTTGGATTTTAGAAATTCCACTCATAGAAGCGGTAAAATAAAGTTTTGCGTGAGTTTCCAAATTCTCCTAGGAGGTGGGTAAAAGACGGTGAAAAGTTCAATAAACTTTTTATATATCTAAAATTATTCTAAACTAACTTCAATGAATTATATTGAAATTATATAGGTTTTATGTATCTATTTTTACCTTAATTAAATTTAAATAATATAAATAAAAATTTAAATAAAAATTCATTTTTAAACCACAACTCAGTGTTTTTTCACTATTCATCAAAAATTGAATGTTTTTAGAAAAAAACCAAAAATTCATCCTGGGCTAATTTCAATATTCCGAATCCCAATATGAAGTCCATTTTGAAAGATAAAATTTATAAAATATCAAAAGTGGGTATTACTATTCATAACAGCTATTTTTATTGGTCGCGGTGTGTTAGAACTCAAAATTGCGTATAGAAAATGCTATTGTATTATTCAAAGAGAAGCGTACCGTGAAAGCTTGGGGTGTTACATTGTCCCCACCTTCAATAAATTGTGTCCTCACAATTTATGCTCGGTATGGGATACATGGGGTTGACATTTCAAAATATCACAGTTGAAATCCCACATCGAAAAATGGATCAATGAGGCCTCTATTTAAAATAAAGATTGGTAAGTATGAAGGTTATAAAAAATAATACATATTAGGGTTCCATGTAGGAAAACATGGATATGGAATAGAAATCTAACCATCAATATTTGAAGGAGATTGGTATAGAACATGGCTATGAAAAGGCCAACAATCACAAAGCCATAAATTTGTGATGATCTAAGGTACTATCTTGGACAAAGTTTTTTTCTAAGTTCCTTTTCATAATGTTGTGGAATTTATTTATGAGATTGTATAAGATCATAAGGAGATATAATTACTTTATAATTAGAGTTTTATCCATTAATATATTTCAACCACAACTCATATTTCACTACAAAACATAATACAACTCAAAAATATTCTATTTATCCTAATCGTATAGGGTTCCAAATATAATGAATTTATAATTCACATATCAGACCCTTTAAAAATAGAAACTACATTATAAAATCCAGGGACTTCACGTAGTCTAGTGGTAGGCGATAAATCCCAATCGCAATATGGTTGTGGGTTTGATTCCCGCAGCTTTGTACGATGTGACGGGTTGTCACATGGTCTGCGTGTTTTCCTTTTATAAAAATCCAAAAATAACCTTCCAAACTTAATCCATTCCAACCATTACACATATCCAAAATACTACTATCCAAATTCATAGTCCATAATTTATAAGGAAGTCAAACACAATGAAGATCCTTGTTTTCCATGTAATAACATGTGAACACCTGCATCACGTATTATTTTAAAACATGGTATCATCCTGAATTACAATAAAACCTTATTGATTACATTCATGCTCCCTTATTCTTTATATAATACTGGAAATACTCCTTCTATCCAAAAATGTTGTAAACTCCAACAATGAAAAATCATTAATCAATTTCATGGTAGTCAAGAATATCCAACATAATTTATTGAAATCAACCATATTGTATTCCAAAATCACTACCTCATTATCAAGACCATATTAAGGATTACATTTTCATCAACCATGTATTTTCAAAAAATGTTTAAGTTGTTGTTGAGTCACTTTTCATAGTACCATATTATCTCAAATCCTCAATGAAATGGTACTGCAGTTCAATCCTTATTTATCTCCATAATTCATATAACCAGTACATCGTTGATACAACACTAAAATGAAATAATTCTTTAATAACAACATAAGAACACTAGTCATTCCTCTTCATTTGTGGTAGTATCATAACTTTATTATTATCTAATAGAATCATTTGGGGCATACTCTGATGATTTGAAAATTGATTCGCATATTTTCCCCACTCCTTGCAGATAAAGCATTGTACAATAGAATCCTTTTTCTTACCCTCACAATCACGAACGTGATGTCCTTTTTCTTCACACTTATAACACACTCCCACTCCCTTCAAGAATTTTCCAAGGTGATTCTTTCCACAGTTATCACATACAGGAAAATCCTTCATTACCTTCTTCCCTTTATCTGTCTTTCTCTCTACCATCCTATTCTTCTCTAGCTTCCCTTAAAATCCATGGGACTCCGAGAACTATTTACTTATCTTATCAAAACATGATACTATTTATTCATATGATGATAATAAATTAGGGACTATTTCCCTTGTAATTGTTGGCTTAATACCGTGAAAGATATGATCCTTCTTACTCTTTGGATCATACGTATTGCTGGATTTCTCATTCCTTCTTCTCGGCGCCATTTCTAAACAATGGCATACACTAGATTAATTTATGAATAGAAATACCTAATAGAAAACTTTTAAAACACTTCGCATACATTAAATAGTTTATGGAAATAATGCATAATCATAAAAATGTTTTCTTTGAGGAAGTATATACTCATAAATCCTTCATAATGGTTTGTAAATAAAATGAGAATTATCCTAAGCATATCCCCAAGAGTGTCGTAACCAAGAGTGTAGCAAGGCCCGTTGTCGTGCACCAGTTTCAGTTCGAGTCTAGATCAAAGCGGTGTTTTTGGGATTTACCCCTAGGTACGTCTGTGCTAGAGCCGCCTCTACCTGCTCGTATCCCGACATGGATGCATTGCTCGGAAAAGTCAAAAAATCCCTAGAATTCCAAAAATCTAGGAATTTATTCTATAATAATCCTCAAAGTATATCTTAGGGTAATGTGCTCTAATCAGAGTTTATCTAAATCTAGTTTCTATGGTTATTTCTAAACTCCCTCTAATACCAACTGTAACGCCCCAACCACAGTTACCCAGAGTCGGTGCATTATTTTAATACATTTGCATGATTACAAGGAATCAAGTCCCGAAGGACTGATCGGTTTAGCAGTATTGGAAAATAGATTACATACATGAATGTTACATTATACTTATAACATACAAAACAAAATAAATAATACTTTATGAACACCATCATTCCCATAGCTTAACCCTGAATATCATTCACAATACACTTCTTAGAATCCTGGGAAAATAAAACTTTGAAAGGGGTGAGCTCAGATTCTCAGTAAGGAGAACAATATAGAGGAAACTTTCATAAATAAACATAAACATTTAAGTCAATGTATAACTAAAACAAAAGCCTTTAAAACCCGATCTTCAACATAATATGGAAAATATAAATTGAAATAATGCCATTTACTTATTCACATGGATATTATACTAGTCAAATAATCACATGAAAAAACAATAACCACATTCATAATGATGGAATGCATAATGATGAACTTTGATTTCTATGTCAAGGCCTCGTGCCAAGACATAAGGGATAACTGTATCAAGAACCCAACCTGGAGAGCCTCTGTAACTGGTGTCCAACCTCGAGTGCCTATAATAACCGGACACCAACACGGAGTGCCTCTAATAACCGGACACCAACCTGGAGTGCCTCTAATAACCGGACACCAACCCAGGGGGTCTACTGTAACTAGACCCCAACCCAGAACATACTAGTCCAACACATTTGTCTTAAGAAGAGTATGAAATATAACATAAACATTCGTATTAAAACTAGAATACGAAATGAAAAAACATTAATCATAAACCATTAATGGCATAAAAATAACTCATCCATAGTAAAACATATCAAAAAACCTTAAATACAATATGTATTATTTGAATCATAATAAATGAACTTCAAAAAGTGTAAAATTTATCAACGAATGTTGACATAGATGAAAATTATTTGTAAAACTCTTTGAGAGAAATACCCATTTTTCATGAAAAAATTTAAAAGTCACAGAATTTTGAAATTAAGTCATTTAAAGACATTTTTGAATCAAAGTATCCCATACCTCTTTGAAACTTTTGAAAGGAATTAACATTTTAAAAACATTCACGTCCATATAAATAAATCCTTAAAAACCATTTTGAATACATGGACATTAATGAGAACGATTTAGAAGAATAAATATTTAAAACATTTGAAATGATGTTGTAGTAAAAATTGACTTTAAAAAATCCCTTTGAAAACTCTTTCACAAAACATGGAAATGGATAATAAATAAGTCCCAGTATATACTTACGTAAAAACAACCTCGGATAATAAAAAGATTGTGAAATTAACCCTTTCCAATTTGGTAACTTACGAAACATACAACCCATGAAAAAGGTATCATACAATGAATATTTAAATACACATAAATTAAATTGAATTACATGAAGAATAAAATTATGGGCAGTACATACACCACTCAAAATGTAATAGTGGCAATATGGCATGAATCTCACAGAAATAAGGAGTGAGATGAAAACCCCTTACCTTGAAATTTCCTTTAGTCGAGGGTATGTTTGACCACCTTTATGAAGACTGTAGTATGTTATTAAATTATACCAGAACCATATTAATATTTATGATATCATACATTATTCATTTATGACTTTATACTACCCAATTAATAATAATTTCCATGTTATATTAATATTTTAGGTAATAATAGCTTTCTTTATCTTACGTGTTTTAACTTGTTACTCTTGATTGTTTCAAATTGATCATGATTTAAACACTTCCAAAATATAAAACATTATTTATATATCATAAATATTTAGAATACAAATATGTATAATAGGCATATATATGAAATGGAAAAGACCGTTTATGGAGACGGTAGTCCGTACGTACGCATAAATGTTGTTTCCGTTTTCATATAGTATTGAACGGAAGTAAATGAATAATATATATGTAGGTACATAAATATTTATATATATAAATATATATAACTCTAGTATAATTATTATTTCATATATTACATACTTGTTAGTAAAATATATATTTTTATAATCGTCGATGAATGGTGAACTTGGAAATCAATCTCATCACGTCGTGGAGACGGTAATCCGTACGTACACACGAGCGAAAATATCATTCTTTTCATATAAAAATAATATATAATTGGATGTTATATTATATATAATGAATCCTTTTCATGTTTTATTTATTATTTACATCAAATACACATCATTATTATACCCATCCATATAATAATGTATTGAATAACAATTACACCACGACGTGGATATGGTAAGTCGTACGTACGCACATATGATGACAAGTCATTCAATGGCTGGATAGAATAATGAATTTGGTTGTAAAATAATTATAATAAAATCACAGTATATAGAATATACTGGATTTATTATTTTATAATGGAAACAACAAAGAAAAAGGAAGTGGAAGAAGAATGGAACTTGAAAGAGGGTGGTGAAATCATTACCTCTTCTTCATGTTCTTCCATTTGATATGATCAAAACGGCTCCTTAGGTTGGATTTCGGATCAAAATTAGGCCTCTATATTGAAAGGAGGATAGTTGAGAGGGTATTTGGGCAGGTTTTTGTCGTGCCGAATGGCTTAGAAGGTGTGAATTAGAGTCAAGGGTGAGTGCCCTTTTATAAGAGGGGTGAGGGGCATCTTTGAAAAAACTTAAAATATTATTTTATAATAAATTTATATTATGGTTATAATGGCTCCAAATTGATTTATTTGGAGGATAAGGTTGTTATGTTTCTATATCCACTCAAAAAATAGTTTTTAGAGAGGTTTGGGTCATTTTATTAACCTTATCTTTTAGTTTTAACTCTTAGTTAATTAGTTTGACATTTACCATGTCTCTTTGTATGTTTATATTATATAGTTAATAAACATACTATATACTTCCAAACAACCCCCAAGTGGTCCATTAATGATACAAAAATCAAGATATAAGTACTTTTTCTGATCCTTAGATTTTTTGGAATAGAATGTCAATTAATAATATAATATTATTTTTAAAAACTCTTTTATGTCAATTTTGACACTATTGGGTAATTTGTTTTTGATAAATTCATAACAGAATTATTACTTCAACAAAAATTCATATAACCAATCCTAATATGTCATATTAAACATGAAAATTATTGGAATGCATAAAAAGTCTCAAATTGCATTTATTTGGATATTTATAATATCAATTATTTTAATATTTCATTAATTAGGTAAATAATGCATCACAATTGTGTCATAAATAAATTAAATTATTTAACGTGTAAAAATTATAAATAAAACACCATTATGTAGGAAATCGTTTTTTCTTTCTAATTAATATTTACAATCGAATTTTTCTTATGTATAACCCTATATTAAAAAAGTTTTAGTAATTAAACACTGATTTTAACTCTTTTAACTCTCCTTTGAATTAAATAATAATAAATGTCCTAATCTAATCTAAGTGGACCTAAAAGATAATATTTTATTCCTAAGGTTGTTTTTTGTCGACATACACTTGTCCAATATAATTATGATAGGTTCTAGGGTAATATTAATATCATTTTTATGCTTTATTACCCTTTTTACTTTTATCCGTGGTAAATAAAAGTAAAAAGTTACTATTCACCAAAAATTATTTTTATCTTATTAAACCACATTTTACTCCATGATATTAACCATGTCTCTTGTATTTTTGAAATTATACTCACAAAAGTGGTAAAATTATGTTTTACGTGAATTTCCTAATTATCCTAGGAGGGGGGTAAAAGAGGGTGAAAAGTTCAATAAACTTTTTATATATCTAAAATTATTCTAAACTAAGGTCAATGAATTATATTGAACATATATAGGTATTATGTATCTATTTTTACCTTAATTAAATTTAAATAAAATAAATAATTATTAAAATAAAAATTTGTTTTTAAACCATAACTGAGTGTCTTTTCACTATTTATCAAAAATTGAAAGTTTTCTGAAAAAAACCAAAAATTCACCCTAGGCTAATTACGATATTACAAATCCAAATATAAAGTCCATTTTGAAATATAAAATTTATAATATTTCAATAATTGGGTACTTCTATTCATAACGGCTAATTTTATTGGTCGCGGTGTGTTAGAACTCGAAGTTGCGTATAACAAACACTATTGTATTATCCAAAGAGAAGCGTACCGGGAAATCTTGGGGTGTTAAATTTATTAATTATGATTGATTTCATTTTTTGAAACACATAGGTACATATTTATTATAAATCTAATTGGTTGGACTAGAAATATAGATTCATTCAATGCATTAGGAAATTTTTATTCTCATGATACATAATTTATGGTTTTTGGGAGTCAACCTAATACATTATGGGACTCTTTGCACCACGTAATGTTGTCCCAACGGTTTTCCTTGACTTAATTTCATTTAATTTTGTTGTTCCTTACACAGTTTTATATGATTCCATGATATTATGATACCATTTTATTTATGTTATTATCCCTTTTTTATTACTATTTATCCTTCTCCATTATGATATTATTTTATGCCCTTGAATAAGAAGTTATTATTCCTTGTCATGTTTATTACATTAATTGTATTTTTATGTCACCCATTTTTTTGTTTCCCCGTGTTATCATATTATTTTATGGATATCACATATATTTAGGATCACTTTAAGAAGAATAAATATATTATTTTTTGGTTATGTTTTACTTAAGGTTTTATGTATGAAGTCATAAAAATACACTAGAACAAATGATCAATTGGTAGTAATTACTAGATGTTTTTTTAAAAAGTAATAATATGTGTAAATGTAATGGGTTTGTATATTTGGTATTAGAGGAATTTATAGTTGTTTTTTGGATTAGGACACTATTAATTTTGTTATAACCATTGGGATTTGTATAAGGGCAATAATAAGTATACAAAAAATATCATATAATTTATGTTTAGTATAGAGCGAGTGGGATCCTATAAATAACATCTCTGTCTAGACACAACAAGTGAATGTGGCTCCCTCATAGTCTTAATTAGTAGTAAAAACTCAAAAATGGTGCATTGATTTCGAATCGATCATTACTCGGTGAATGACTATAGATGCTTTTGAAATAACGTTTGACACTCCCTTGGGATATGTTTTCAAGATTCTAAAACTCTTTATGACCATTATGATGGAAATTAATAAATATTTTATTTAAAACCCAAAATTTTTTATTATATCATGTATAACATGGATTAAAACTGATTGAATCATATTTAAGGATATATTTACCATTTATATGGTATTACATCTATGTTTATATGTTTCATATTTTTTATAACAACTAACTATTATCTTTATTATTTTATTATTTTTATTTAATTTTGAGATGTTAGACGGAGCATGATAATGAAAAATGTGAAGGGAAATGTAATGATTTATATAATAACATTCCTATCCTACTCTAAATAAAAGTTAGACATATTCTGATAATTCTAAATGAGTTATGTAGAATAGTGATTAAAATATAGAATATAGTTGAATTTTAAAACACATCAGTGATGTTAATGATGGTATATCAAGGTTTATCGACTATTAAAGATGATAGAGCATAAAATATTTGAAATCCTATGATAAAAAATGTGGGAAAAGACACCAATTATAATGAATCAATGAAATAAGAAAAAATATTATTTTTACAAGAAGGGAATAAATCAACGATATGTGGAGGAAAATGAGGATATCAATGGCGGGAAATAAATGTACCACACGGACCCTAGTTACCCATATTCGGTGCATTATTACTAACATTGTCATGTTCATAAGAGATCATGTCTCTAAAGACTGATTAGTTTAGTTTCCTTGTAATTTCTAGATACAAACCTAAGTTTCAAATTAAATTATGAAATGGAAAAAACAACAATGTTTTATCCCCTTTGAACAAACACATATCCCTTATCCTATTACTTCAGGTTAATCGTAATGTATTTCTTCGCATCCAAGAAAAAAATAAAACATAATAAAGGGTTATGCTCTGATTCATAGTAAGGATAACAGAATAGCAGAAACTATAAAAATAAGCATAAACATTTAAGGCAATGTATAAGACCAATCCTTTGAAACTTAATCTTCAGCATAATATGGAAAAGATAAATCAAATAATTCCATTTACATATTCACATGGATATTCTAAAAGTAGAATAATCACATGAAATATCAATAGATAATTTCATAATGATGGAATGCATAATGCTGGACATCATAACCACATAGTCAATGCCTCATTCCAAGACTACAAAATAATAATTTTGTCATGGCCTTGGGTCAAGACACCAGTTTGTCTCATGAGACCTAAGGATGCATCGAGGAGCTATAGATGGACCCACCCATCACTTACTAAGTCCAATTCATTCCACATATGAAAATGTTGTAACATAACATAAACATTCGTATTAAAACTAGAATATGAAATGCCAATACTTTAACCACAAACCATGAATGGTATAAAAATAGCACATCCACAGTCAAAAATAACTCATTCAATAAAATATGGAAGATTGTATTATAATTAATCAACCTCAAACAAGAATAAAATAAAATTAAGGATATTGACATAGACATAAATAATCAGTAAAACTATTTGAAATAAATATCCCCTTTTTCTTGAAAACATTTAAAAGTTTCACTATTTATCAAAGAAGTCATTTAAAAGAGATTATTGAATCAAAGTGTCCCATACCACTTTGTAATTTATGAAAGTAATTTTAATTTTAAAACATTAATTCCCATATAAATAAATCCTTAAAACCATTTTTAAAGCATGTATATTAATGAGAATGATTTAGAAGAATGAATATTTAAAAAAATTAAAACGGAATTTTAGTTAAAGAGTTCCTAACCAATTGATAGATTCTTGAATAAAAATAATTAAGGAATAACGTTAATTTAAACATTATAATATCATGAGAATAAATGGATTCATGATATAATATGTCAAACTATAGTATATACAACATATAAAAGTAAATTGGTGCATAAAAACAAAGAAGTATCAATGGAATGTAAATTGATATGAAATCCCTTATAAAGACTGTATCCATATATTAAGGATAAATCAATGACATAATTACATGTGAAAATTATATATACAGTCAATATGATTGGAAATTCTGTGTAAATCAATCAGTGGACATTCACACATATTCTTCTAAAAACAAAACCAATGATTTGGATGTTTAACTTAATGAATGGAAATTGAGTTAAGATTACCCTTATCAATTTCATATCAATGACTTGAGAAATTATAAGTTGAGAGATTATGTGTATAAAAATTATATAGAAAAAAGGGGTGTGGAAATTAATAGATAAATAATTAGATAGTGATTTCACACATAATCGTGGAGTAAAATAATCAATGAAGTGTGCGTAAAACAAAATGAGTGGAAGTTAAAAATAGAAATTCCCCTGCCGATTTGGTAACTTAAGAAAAATACAACCCATGAAAGAAGTATCATAAAATTATTATTTAAATAAACATAAATTATATTTAATTACACAAATAATACAATAATGCGTAGTACATAAACCACACAAAAGGAAATTGTGGAAAATATAGCATGAATCTCACTGGAATAAAAGTGAGATGAAAACCCCTTATCATGTACTTTTCCTTAGTATAGGGTGGGTTAACCTCTTGTATAATGTCAAAATAATAGTTTTAAATTATAAAATAACCACATATATAAATATGATATCATATATGGTCTTCTAATATTCCTTTGTTAATGATATTTCACTGGTATCATTGTTTCAGCTGTTACCTAATTCATTTTCCTTTATAGGTTTTGTTATGCATGTCATGTTTTTTATGGATAGGATATATTTTATTAATATACATAATTATATTAAGTTCATAATAATTATTTTTAATCATCAAAGGAAAATTAATTTTGAACGATTATGATGGGGAATGAAATCTCATTGCATCGTGGAGACGGTAAGTCATACATACACACGAGCGACAATATCATTCAATTGATGGTGAAATCTTATGTAGTTAGATGGTATTATATATAAAGAAAAATTAAAATGTAATATTTATTATTTACATAAATTATACTCATTATTATACCCATACAAATAATGAAGTGTTGAACAATAAACTACACCACAACATGGAGACGGTAAGTCGTACATATGCACGTATGGTGACTTTGTGATTAATAATATGGATAGAATAATGAATATGGTTGTACCATATTTACAATAACATTTTAGTATTTATAAGGTACTATATTAATTATTTTAGTATGGAAACAAAAATGAAATAAAAAGTGTAAGAAGAAAAGATCTTTGAAAGAGGTGATGAGGTAACTACCTCTTCTTTGAGTTTTTTATTTTGATTTGAAAAAAGGGCTTCTTAGGTTGTCTTTGTGATGCAATTAAGGCCTCTAGGTTTAATTTAGGGTAGTTGTAAGGATATATTTGAAGGGGTTGGCCAAGACAACTGGCTTTGTAGGTGTGAAATTAACAGAAGTAGAAGTACACTTTTACAAAAGAGTTGAGGGTCACTTTAGGAAAAGATTGAAATATTATTTTATTATAAAACCATTTTTGGATTTTAATATAATAAAATTGATTTATTTCGATGATAAGGTATGTATGTGTTGAAAGATTTTCAAACAATATTTTTTAGAAAATTTTAGGTCACCATATAAACCTTATCTTTTAGATTTAACTCTTAGTTAAATAGTTTAACATTTAACATGTATTCTGGTATTATTATAATAAAAGGTTAATAAACAAACTATAAAAATCCACGAGAACCCCAAGTGGTAAATTATTGATATATATAACCTTATATAAGTACTTTTTCCCAACCATATAGGAATATTATATCATTTAATAAAATAGTATTTTTTAAAAACTCATTTTTTTCAATTTTGACACTATTTAGTATTTGGGTTTTTAAAGGTCATAACAATCTTATTTCTTAAAAAAATTACATTAAATCAAACCTAAAATTTCATATTAAGCTAGAAAATTTTTGGTTGGCATCAAAAGTTTCAATTTACCTTTATTTCAATATTTATAACAATAATTATTTTAATCACTCATTAATGAGTAAATTTCTGCATCTTCATTATGTAATAAATAAATTTAATCATTTAAGTTATAAAAATTATAAATAAAATACCATGATATATTAAATCTTTTTATATTCCTAATTAAAATTTATAGTTGAATTTATATTATTTTTAACCCTATATTTAAAATGTTTTAGTTATTAAACATTGAATTTAACACTTTTAACTCTTCTTTAAATAAAATATAATAAATTTCCAAATCTAATCCAAGTTGACAAAAAATGATTATATTTTTGTCCTAAGGTTTATTTTTGTCTTCATACAATTATCGAATATAATTAAGACATGTGATAGGGTAATTATAATATCATTTTTACCTTTAATTACCCTATTTACTTTTAACTGTGGTAATAATATTCAAAAGTTACTTTTCACCAAAAATTATTTTCATCATATTGCACAAAATTTATTTACTGATGTAAAAAGTGTCTATCTTAATTTTTAAATTCAATTTATAGAATCGGTAGAATTATGTTTTATGAAAATGTGCAAATGTGTCTAGAAGGTGAGTAAAAGGTGGAATAACATTCAATAAAATTTTATATATCTAATCAAATTATAAAATGACTTAAATGAATTAAATTAGTCTAATATAGGTATTTTGTATCTATTTTGACTTCAAAATAAAATAAAATTAAAAAATAATTACTTAAATAAAAAGTAGGCTTTAAACTATAACGTAGTGTTTTTCACTATTCATCAAAAATTGAATGGTTTTTGAAAAATAACAAAAACTCCACCAAAGCTAATTTTGATATTCCAAATTGAAAAATAATTTATATTTTACCATATTCATAACATATAATTTTTATTAATTAATTTAAAAAATATTCCCGTTGTCAAAACCAGAGAGCATGTTTTTCATATGTACAAACCTCCAAAAGATTGATATGTGTTTATGTCCAATTTAAATATAAAATTGCTTCTAATGACAAAAATCATATTAAATATTAAAAATATAATATAATTATACTTAAAACACATTAAAATCTATAATTTAACACTATAAATTATTTTTATTAAAAAATTTGTCTTCAATTAATATTTATTATTCTTCACTATTCATCAAAATATGAATGTTTGCAGAAAAGAAATGAAATTTTATGCAAACTAACTTTTAATGTCCTGATTCTAAATAAAAAGTTTATTTTATCAAATTGAATATATAAATGTGTCAAATATAGTATTTAAAAAGTGTTCACCATTAAAAGGCTATAAAATTTCATTTTTTACAAAATAAATCTTTTATCTAAAAAAATGAATTTGTTATTATATTATGTATAAAAAACACATAATAGGGATGTTAAAATTATATGGAGTATAAAAAATTAAAAATTCAGTTAATACTATTGATAGCCTCTTTTTGAATGGCATGTTTGGTAAGTCGTGGTGCACTCGAACTCTGTGTTTCGTGTAGCGCAAGCTATTCAATTATTTTAAAGAAAATAAAATAATATGAAATCTTGGGGTGTTATAATAAATATCACTGAAGAGATCCAATTATAGTTGTTTTTCATTAATATAGAGAATTTAGGAATTATTTGAGCCAGTTCCCTATTATAAAGATTAATTCCTCGAACAAGGATGTACATATGTTATAATAATACTTTAAGAAAAAGTATTAAAGTATTTATGTATTGGTATTTGAGAATGAGATTGTATAAGTATCTTTTCCATGGTTTTTTGGTTATAAGTTTCTTAAAACATATACAAATAGTTATGAAGTAGTTTTTCGTTAATGATTTTCAGGATTATGTTGAATGGTAATAATTACCAACATAGTTTATTTAATTTTAAGGTTATATTTCATAAAAATGCATGATTTAGGAAAATATAATAATTGATATTTTCTTGATGTTGAGGTAATTATAGTCAATTATGACTATTTTATTTTTTTGGTAAAATATATGTTTTATAAAAAATATAAATTGACAAAAAATTATTTGAGGATGTTTATTTTTTTAATATTTAATAAATTATATTTAAATAGTTTAATAAAAAAGATAAAACACATGTAGAGAGATAACACATCATATTTGGTAAGGCTGTGGGGCCTGAACCAATTCCAAGAGGGTGATAAGTGTGAAGACCCTACCACTGTCCTAAATAATTTATTGGTTAGTATGATATAGTTCACATTTAAATGATTTGATGGAATCATTTTAATTTTTTGTTTTGGAAAATTATGAGAGGATATATTATTTTTGAATTTTAGGTATTTTTAAATTACTAATGATATTTTCAGAAACTATTTTTTTTATGATATATTTATGTATCCAATTGTTTGAATGTAATGGATTATTTTGGAATAATGATATTATGCTTTTGGAGATGAATGTTGAAGGTTATTATATATTCATAAATGGTTACAACTTCTTTAATGTTTTGTTTATTTATATTATTTGGGAAATTGGGTTACTTAAATAAGGAATGATCTATAATAAACCTTTTTACGGTTGAATTTTGAAGATTTATATATCCACATTCATTTTGGGTATTATCATTTTTTTGATAAACATTTTCATTTTAAAACTTACTTTAGAAATAGCTTGACATTCTTTTGTAGATCTTATATTCTTTTAAAAGTTAATTTTAGTGGTTGAGAAAATAAACAAATATTGGTTTTTCATTCTTTATAGAAAGAGGTGAACTAAAAACTCAATGATTCATATCTAAAGGATCAAATTCTATTTACGAAATATAAATATATAAAGTATGTAAACTTTCTTATGTTCTCAAACGTTTTTTTTCAAATAATCTATCAACAATCTGAAAGAATAATAATGATGTTTTTTATCCAATTAACTTCATTTCTGTTTAATCAAAGACCATTTAATTAAGCACAAATTTATTTCTATGGTTTCTAACTTTCACCTGATCATTGTCATTGTAATGATAACAAAATTATGTTAACATCTATTATTATTTACACTTTTACTCATTTTCCATTTTATCAGTTCCCACTATGGTTAAACTTTATAGAAACCTAGTCATGTGTTATTCTAGATAATGTTCATATTTTTATTTCCCTATTTTAAGATGATGTTTTCATCCCATATTATGATTTGCATTTTTAAAAAGGGATAGTTCAAATATCTAACCCATTTTTATGATAAAATGTTCAAATAACATGTAAATACTATATTTATTGTTGGAAGAATGTAACTTCCTGAGATTTTAATAGAACGGTTTGTTCAGTAGCTTATTTAACATGAAACACTTAAATTAAACTAATTGTGACATATTATAAAAATATTATTTTTTAAATATGATATTAATAACATAGCCGATTGATCAGTGAATTCTAGTTGGATTAAATAATTTATGAAATAGATAAAATGGTTCTTATAAATATTAATATATTTATAAAATATTAGTAAATAAGTAATAGAATTTTTTGTGCAACAACTTATTTAAAAAATGTTTTTTATTTCCTTTTCTAAGAAAATATTATATTTATTTTTTGCATAATTGTTAATTTTTTTTCTATAACATGATAATAATTTTTGAGAACCTCGTATCAAAGTTATCATATGGTCATATTTTGGGATTTGTCAGAAAATATTTTTTTATTGAAGACAAAAAATTGATGATTTTCAAATATTGTCATATCATTATATTAAATAAATAAATTTAAAAAGTCCCATTGGTCTAGAAATTTTAATTAAAATTAAAATAATAATTATTTTATATCTATAATCCAATAAATTACATTTCAATCTAATTTTTTATATATTTTATTACGGGTTTATTTTTATGTTTAAAACACATTTTTCTGAAAACTATATTGATGATTATAATGTTTCTCTATTAAGTTTCATAAGAATAAACTCAATAAAATAATATCATAAGTAAAATGTATAGTTTATGAATTTATTTTTTTAATTTAAATTTTTATAATTAATATACTATTCATATAGTTAATGTAAATTCATCTTGTCCATAAAAAATAGTTTTTTTGGAAAACTGTTTTTTCACCGAACTTGCTGGTTTTATTTTAAAATAAATTCTTTAGAATGATTGAAATAAACAAGATATAATGTATTAAATATTTTAAATAAAATTCAATTAAATTAACGAATAAGTAAAATATAATTTGTGGTCATAATAAATTGTAAAGAAAAAGTTAGCATGTTAAAAAAATTACAATGGTAAAATTAGGTAACCATGGTGGTAAAGAAGATAACATGATGAAAACAAGTTTATTATTACAGTTAGTGGTGAGGATTGACATTATATCTATTAATATACTTATTTTTTTATTTGTTTTATTTTTAAGGTATTTTTCATCATAGCGACTTCCCATTATAGAATTGTTTCTCGTATTTACAAAAATGCAATGCCTCCACAATACTAAAAATAAATCTACACCCTTCACTTCATCAAAGCTATAAAGAAATTTTATGTAAAAAATCCTACCAAAATATCTATAATAATTACATATCACCATTTTTGAGCTTCTGGTTTTCCCCAGATAATATACATAGGGTCCATAATAAGAGATTCAAAGGAGATTTTTCTAAGATAAGGTAATTATATTTATTGATCTCATTATTTTTAATTATTATTTTTCAGAAATAAATTATTTATTAAAATTTACATTATAATTTCACATGTATATTATAACTAATAATATATTTTTATGTATACTTCATGTTATCTATCCATCTCCTCTACCGTTAAACGGGAAATGAAACCGTAATTTTTATGTATGGTGGACTACCACCACATGAACTAATGTAATTAATTTTCCATAACATCCTCTCATGATTGATAATGATTATTTATTTAATGATTATTTATATCATTCATTTCATATTAATAATTTTCTAATAGTGACCTATCATATACCTTCTTACCATACCATCCATTGAAAAATCGTGATATTTTTCTTATGTACGGAGGACAACAACCTTGCAATGAAAAGTGATTCATTTTTTTGTTACCAAATTATATGAATGGTGTATTTTAGTGAATATAAATGTTTTTTTAATATTTATTATATACGGAATGGTAACATTACACTTACATTCATTCCATTTTTATCATTGAAAATTTGAACATTTCTCCTGTGTATGTATGACCTACTATCTCTATGATTGTAAAATATATCATTTTTTATAAACATATTTTATTGTTGGATTTAGATTTATTATTTATTAAAAAAAATATTATTATTTCATGATTATTATACATTATATAATTTAATGAATAAATCTTATTTACACAAATAACACAACAATCTTGTTTTGAAATTATAAACCAAGCATACCAAAAGCACCTGATATTAACATAATTCATTATGTAATATAATACATCTTTAAAAAATGATGTAAATGTTTTATGTAGAAGGTATTAATAATATAAATCTTTCATAGTAAAATATATAATCTATATGTGTTTATTATATAGTAGTTGAAATACGTACAAGTCAAATTTTATAGTAGAGGTAATGGTTTCATCACAAAACAACCTTCATTGAGACATAAGTTCTTTTACACACGA
The DNA here is from genome assembly GCA_963277665.1 of Viscum album. NCBI lineage: Eukaryota > Viridiplantae > Streptophyta > Magnoliopsida > Santalales > Viscaceae > Viscum > Viscum album. The sequence goes on along the minus strand of OY728167.1, from coordinate 618,075,174 downwards.
AATTCATTTTAAATAATTTATATACTTCCCCTTCTCTTATTATCTCATCAATTTATCATATTTCATTATATTTTTAGGTAAAATTCATTTACTACAAATTAGGGAGCTATAATTAAAATGCTAGCAAAGGAATAAGGCTTCTTGTTTCAATATAACATTAAATAGGATTTTACATGATCGGTTTTCAATTATAGAAAATTGTTTAATCATTGTCTAATAAAAATTTTCATTTCATTATCCTCTATTTATTTAGGACATTTTCAATTAATATAACAATGTTCCTCTCGTTGGTAATTTAAAAGTTTGAGAAATTCATTTTTAGAAAAAGATAACATCAATTTGTTTATTGTATAGAAAACAATTTTTTCTCATATCCTGTCTAAAGAACCCGATTTTCCATGTAAATGTTTTTAATTATATGGAACTATTATGAGTCTGTGAAAATTGACAACATGTGATTCCAAGGCCTGGTGTGCCCAGAATGAATTTCTAAACTTTTTTTAAGGTATGTTAAGTAAACGGGCAAACGTCATTTTCTATATTTTGATCCAGTGCTTGGATTAAAAATATGAGGGAACCATTGAATCCATAGCCCCGAGATTTGCTTAAAATAGACTTCACTTCAACCACTATAGGTCTAGAGAAAAAGATAGATTTTGGACCTTTAAAAAGAATAATTAAATAAATTTTTTATTTTATTATTTATTTCATTTCCTCCAATGGACAAGTGGGAGCATGGGACCAATGGCGTGTCAAATCCATTAAATGGCTTAACCATTAAAATACTATGTAACAACATCATTTTAATTTTCAAAGGTTCCTATAAAATGAAACCTCGTAAATTCTACGAGCATTGCTCACCCTCCCCCTATCCTACTTATATGGAGCTTGAAGAGAGGTAATGGAATTGCTTCACCAAGAAATGAAGTGCTGATAAAGTGTCACAATTCCAACTTTGGAGGATGGAGCCAGTTCTAGTAGGCATTAATGGGTGACGCCGAATCAAGAATTGAGGGACAACGCTTGAGCGGAAACATTGGCAGCTTTTTGCGGGGACAACGAACACTGACCCACTTCCCCAATCGCAGGCTCTCTTCATGATTATTGAGGTAGGAATTTATTTATTTTATAATTAAATTTGATTGTTGAATTCTACCATCATGCTATCATGATGACGCAGAGGGCGCATGCCAAACGAACAAGGTCCATACCCTCTGCCATTATTGGAATTTTGGTGTGTTCACTGCAAACATTATCTTTGGGTTGGGCAAGATTCTGAATGGAAGATGACGGGGGTGACAGGCACTGGCCGTCAACAATGGAGGTAGTGAGAGCACCACAAGAGGAGGCCGCGACACTATACCGCAGAGGTTGGTGGACCAGCTGACACCGGCCGACCGTGGAGGAGAAGCGGCACGCCATCGTGCGCCGCTGGCGGAGAAGTGCTGCGGATTTCCAGCCACAATACGGTCAAGAAGGTTGGCCGACAACGATCGGCCGCATGTGGAGGCAACAACGCACAACTGTTCTGACACCACGGCTGCAGGACCTGCGGCTAATGTGGCATTTCCCTTTAGGCACTGAAGATTCGCCTTCCAAACAGGGAGGGGGCCTATCCCCATCTGTTCCAGCTCGGGCGGGATGTACCTCCACGGGCTGGGCCGTGCGAGCTGCTCCTCCGTAGGCCGGGTCACACGAGCCCAGTGGGCCTCCCCCTTGCGAGTCAGGCCACCCCCTTGTGGGTCAGGTTCCCCCCTTGCGGGTTGGGCCACACCCTCTTGAATGCCGGGCTCGACCACGGCCCAGCGGGCCGTGCCCTCCGTGGCCCCTCCGAGCTAGGTTAGACTCGGACTGGGTCAGGTCAACCCAAACTGGGTCGGATCAGGTCCGTTAGATCGGGTCAGGCTGGACCCGGACCCAACGTGGCCAAGTTTCACATAATAGGCCATAACATGAGAACTGGGCGTCTGTTTGATGAAATGTCTACGAAGTTGAGACCCTTGGAGAGAGACGGTCCTTTTGGTATACTGAACATGAGATTTAGAGATAGTTGGAGTACATTCAGGTTGGATCAAACTCGAATCCAACCAGGACCTCAGAAGTAAAATGCTTATAAATCACAAAATGGGAGTCCAATTGATGCACCATGTGTCACGTTGGAACCCTTACGACATAGAGGTACTTTGGGTTACTCCTTCGTGGAGCTTAGTTGAGGTTGAGGCAGGACTAATATCTCGAGGGGAATATTCTACAGAACTCGACCGCACCGGGTGTGAGAAATCCTATAGCTGGTCGTAACATGAAGAAAGAACATTGATCCGATGTGGGTCATCATCTATCGATCATGTGTGGGTCACCATCTATCAGATCCTATGTGGGACAGCACTCAGCAATCTTGTGTGGGTCAGTGCACACCGATCCTATGTTGGCTAGATCCTATGTGGGTCAGTGGGGATTATTACTAATCGATTATATAAGGTTAAGAAGTAATTCCTCTTAACAGAATAAGATGATCTCACTTACAACTAATCATCCCTACTTATTACATAAGATATACCAAATTGTGAGCCGAGCCTTTTATCTATGTGGTGTTACCCGTGTGGTACTTCTATCTTCGTGGTGTTACCTGTGTGGTACTTCATCCTTCATGGTGTTTTCTCTGTGGTGTTAAATGTGTTGTAATTATATCTCTGTGGTGTTACTTGTGTGGTACTTCTATTTTTGTGGTGTTACCTGTGTGGTACTTCTACCTTCCTGGTGTTGTCTTCGTGGTGTTACCTATGTAGCATTTCTATCTTCTTGGTGTTACCTATGTGGAAATTCTACCTTCGTGGTTTTACCTTTGTGGTATTCTTACCTCACTTTTGCGATGAGTATATCTTGATAACATAGGTATATGTATGGGAATATATCTAAGTAGAGTTGACATCCATCACTCTGTGCTTTGAGTTTGGGGCCTTGCCTAGTGGTCTTCCCTTTGTGGAACTACGGCAGACCAACGGGGGTCTCAGGGACCCTACTAAATATCGTTATACTCACCAATGAATAGGCTATGCCCACACCATGTTGTGTCTTTTGCAGACAACAGACATCATTGATCGAGGCTGAGGGAGCCAGGACTGGACGGTGCTCGGAGGTGGACCATTTGGTGTGACGTGAAACATGGACTAATGTTTGGGAACTGTACCAACCCTTTAGGTCGAATCTTCGGTGGATGATTCAGGAGCTATATTTAACTTTTTAGTTATACTTGTACTTTTCAGTTGGCCTTGTATTCCACCCACTTTGCATTCAACACACATTTAATTCAAAAATTTACATCATGGTTTCTTCTTGTTGTGTTCTTGGACAGTGTGTCTGTATAGGTTAAAAGGCAATGCCTTTTTGTTTTAGGGATACACCTTTCTAGTCCTAGTTTTCAGCCCCAACCCTTTGGAAGGGGGGCTTGGTGTAGTCATGGAATGGGCCCAGGGGGACGGGTCGTGAAAAAGTGGTATCAAACGAGTCGGTTCTACAAAATAACTAGGACTCTGATCATTTATATGTGGAAATAGTGTAAAGTATTATGAATGTGGTTTTTAGTTTGGGGAATCTGATGTTGGTTCGGCAGATGACTTATCCAAACACCAGGGCCCTGAATTCTGATTTCTGACTCTGTGGACGGAAACACATATTACGTGTGTTTTTGAAAGGTTTTTCTTATTATCTCTTTAAGCCAACTCACCAGGTATAAATTATTGACCGTGGCACACCTATCATCTTTTAGGATTCCTCCATGTAGATATCCATCCGGTATTCCTAAGAGAGTACGCGATTACATCCCACCAAGTGATGAGGCCTCAGTGGAGGGCCCTCTTACAGCGTTAGCACCATCGGGTGGTGCACTAGTGGCACCACCACTCATTGGCTAGTAGATTCCACTAGCCCCACTAGAAGAGGATGCACGCTGACTAAGGGAATTTCATAACTTTTTCCAGCAGAGGCCTTGATGTTCTGAGGTGAGATGGATTTGAAGGCAGCTGAGGACTGGCTGGAGGCTGTGGCTAGAGTTTTTCGCATAGTTGGGACACCAGATGATTTGAGGGTGATCCTAGATGCCCATTTCATCTAGGGAGTAGTTGGGAGATGGTGGAGTCTGTCACTCTAGATACACAATGAGGCGAACCTCACATGGGCTAACTGTGATGTAATTTTTAGGGCAGAGATCATCCCAGCGACTCTACATTTAGTGCGTATACAAGAGCTGCAACACATACTGTAGGAAAGCATGACTATGGAAAAGAACTCAGCGAGGTTCATTGATCTATCTGGATACTCCATCGACATGGTCCGAGACACCTTCTTCAGGGCCCAGAACTTTGATCAGGGTCTCATATGGGAGATCATAGCATTCATGCTTTCATTCAGCATTCTGACACGGGCTGGGGTGCTAGAGTGAGCGCTTTTGGTGGAGAGCATCCTAGCTGAGCAGGCACCAACAGCGAGAGCCACCTCTGGATGTCATGTAGTAGATTTATCTACATCCGGAAGTATACGGATGATGTAGGGGCCCATGTAGCCAAGACCTTCTTGTGTACGACCTCAGGATACATGGTTGGTGGTGCAGGGATCACGAGATAGAGGAAGGAAAATTAGGACCAGGCAATGCTACTCGTGCAACGGGCAGGGTCACATGTCTCAGGACTTCCCTACCCACTGTACGGACGACCATCAAATGTTCGATGAACTGCTGAGGCAGAGGCACATATTCGATAGGGGAGGTATGTAGGCAGTAGGCATACATGGAAGAGGTGTTGGTCATGTGGCCAGTGATGGGTGGCTATTCAAGGTTCTACCACCACCTTCTCTAGGTGGTCCACCCCGACCACAAAAAGTAGGTGGACATGGATGAGTTCAATTGTAGGATCCTATGTCCTACGACCACGGCACTTTGGAGATGATTAGATGTACGATCTGTGTCTACTCCACCATATTTGCAGTACTTATAGACATGAGTTCTAGCAACTCTTTTATTTCTAATTCCCTTGTTTGGATCTCGAAGATTCTGATGGAGCAATTGGATCGATCCTTATGGCTATAGACTCCTACGGGAGTGGATTTGTGATTACACACTTGTTTCGGTAGTGTGAGAATACTCTAGAAGGTAAGAGATTTGACCAGGATCTTCTAGTAGCGGCGTTGAGTCCATACGACGTCATCATGGGTATAGACTAGTTATCCACAGTCCATACTGAGATTGACTGTATTAGGAATAATGTGTGGTGTTTCTGTGAGGATGGTACCAAGGATTCCTTCACCGGATAGAATGGAACCTTTGAAGCATAGGATGAACTTACCTGGAGGAGGGTGCAGCCGATCACACATTAGTTGGCTAGCCTTACCCTCAGAGAAGCTGATGTTGAGAGTCCCGAATATCCTATAGTGGTGGACCAGTATGCTGATGGATTTCACGATGATGTTATAATACTACATCCAAGTAGAGAGGTAGAATGTTCCATTGACATGTACCCCAGGATGGCACCGATATATACACCAGAATATCAGATGGATCCCAGAGATCTTCGCCAGTTACGGGTACAGTTGGAGGACTTGTAGAGGAAGGGGTACAAAAGCCCCAATGTTTCTCCATGGGCAGCCCCGATTTTGTTCACCAACAAGGCTTATGGGTGTTTGGGACTCTGTGTGGACTATCAGAACATATACCAGGTGATAGTGATGAACAAGTATCCAATTACGTGGATTTATGATATTTTCAATCAGCTGAAGGGATCTCATTGGTTTTCGAAGATAGAAATCAGATCAGGATATCATCATCTCAGGGTACGAGATGAGGATGTGCTAAAGATGACATTCAAATGTCGTTATGGCCACTATGAGTTCTTGGTTATACCATTTGGAATGACCAATGCCCCAACAGTGTTCATGGGACTCATGAACATGATATTTAAGCCATACCTCGATCACATTGTGGTGGTCTTAATCGATGACACCTTGTTATACTCAGTGTCAGAGGAGGAGCATGCCTATCATATGCAGATAGTTCTAGATAAACTCTTATAGCACCAGATTTATGGTATGCTCTCAAAGTGCCACTTCTTGATATGGGAGGTCCACTTTCTGGGACACGTTATCTCAGAGGATGGAGTTGTAGTGGATCCGATGAAGATAGAGGTTGCGCTTTCTTGGGAGCCACCCAAGAGTGTGATCGATGTGAATAGTTTCTTAGGGTTGGATGGATACTACCGAATATTTGTACCTGACTTTTCTAGAGTTACGACACCCTTTCCAGCATTAACGAAGAAGGGTAAACCCTACGTATGTATGGAGACGTGCCAACATTGCTTTCAAGAGACGAGGTAGAGTGAAGAGTGCCCCCATCATGAGGCTACCAAAAGAGGGAGTTGGGTATGTAGTCTACAATGACGCATCAGGTACCGAACATGGATTAGTCCTGATGTAAGAGAAATCCGTGATCATTTATGGTTCGGGACATCTGATACAACATGAGCAGAAATACGCTACCCCTGACCTAGAGTTATCAGCATTGGTCTTCACCTTCAATATGTGGTGAAATTACTTAATGGTAAAACATTTCATAGTCTACTATAATCACAAGATTCTTAGGTATATATTCTCACAAAAGGACATGAACCTGAGACAGCGGCGATGACTAGAGTTCCTCTATTACTATGAAATTTAGATAGTCTATACTCCAGGGAAGGTGAACGTGGTAGATGATACACTCAGCAGGAGGTCTGGTCTAAAGTTTCTAAGAGAGGTGATAGATTAGCTAGTAGTGTTGTAGATATCCTTCATGTATTAAGATGGAGTGCGTACCTCCAATCTATGACTGTCACTCTCAAACTCCTTCAGTGATTCAGGGAGGTACATCTTAGAGACATTGACTGTGAGGCTCTACGTGATCACATATCCTCAAGACAGGAACCTGATGGATTTTCTGAAGGTGGGGATCATGTCATCCTCTTTAGAGGACGTACCATGGTATCAGTGGTGCTCCGGGAGGAGGTGTTGAGGTAGTTCCATACGTCCCCTCTGGTGGTACATCTTGGTGTGATGAAGATGTACCGAGACCTCCACTGTTAGCACTAGTGGAAAGGGATGAAGAAACTAGTGGAAGAGTTTGTTTCACGATGCCTCACTTGTCAAAAAGTGATGTTCGGGCATCGGGTTCCATTAGGATTAGCGCAGCCACTAGAGGTGATGGAGTGGAAGAGAGATGGTATCTCTATCGACTTTGTGACAGGGCTTCCACGTACGTCCAGGGGACATGATTCCATATGGTTTATCATTGAACAACTCACCATGTCGGCCCACTTCCTACCTATCTGATAGAAGGTATCAGTAGAGGTCGTTGGACTCCTCTATGTATAGGAGATTGTTTACATTCACGGGTTGGCATCGATGATCGTCTCTGACCATGACACACATTTTACATCCTGATTGTGGAAGGAATTACATGAGGCGTTTCGGACTCATCTATGTTTGAGCACAGCCTATCATCCGTAGAAAGAAGGTTAAACAGTGTGGACTATTCAGACACTGGAGGACATGCTTCGTGCTTGCATCATAGATTTTGGCCAGAGTTGGGAGGATCACTTTCCCTTGGTGGAGTTTGCGTACAACAATAGTTATCACCCCACCATCAGTATGGAAGCATTTGAGGCCTTGTATGGTCGACCATGCAGATCACCACAATGCGGGGAAGACCCAGGGGAGTCAGCACTAATGGGTCCAGAGTTGGTACGAGCTACCATTGAGAAGGTGCCGATAATCCAGGAGTGGATGAAGACTACACAGAGTAGAAAACATTCTTATGCTAATAGGAGGCAGAGACCTTTGGAGTTCGAGGAGGGAGACCATTTCTTCCTACGGGTCTCACCCTGATGAGATTTATGATGATTTGGCTGATGCGGAAAGTTATCACTGATTTTTATCATACCATTTCTGAATCTTCGGAGGATAGGTGAGGTGGCATACTGCTTGGCACATCCACCACATTTGGAGAGGGTTCACAAAATCTTCCACATATCCCGATTAAGGATATACGTGCATGAGCCATCTCACATCATCAACCATTGTTAGATGGACTTTGATGATGGGGTGATGTTTACGAAGTTTCCAGTAGAGATTGAGAATCGACCGAAGCGAGTCCTTCGTGGGTGGTCTATACCTCTAGTGCGACTTCGCTGGTAGCACGTGAACCTCAAGGAGAGCACCTGGGATCGGAAGATATATATTTGTGCTCAGTACCCCCAATTGTTTTTGGTAGTCTATGTTGTGGATTTTGGGGAATAAAATACCTATGGTGGGGAGAATGTAAATACCTAGATTTTCCATGCAATTTTTTTATTACATGGAATTATTAAATGTTTGTAAAAATTGACAGTGCGTGATTCTGAATCCCAGTGTGCGCAGGATAAATTTCTAAATTTTTTAAGGTGAGTTTAGTAAACTCACAAGTGAATTTTTCTATATTTTGAATTTTTCCTTGGATTAAAAATATGAGGGAACCATTGAATCCGCAATGCCATGATTCACTTAAGGGAGACTTCACTTCGACCGTAGTAGTTTTGGAGAAATAGTTATATTTTGGACCTTTTAAATGAATAATAAAATAAATTTGTTATTTTATTTATTTATTTCTTTTCCTCCAACAGACAAGGGGCATCATGGGACCAATGTCGTGTTGAAGACAATAAATGGCTTGACCCTTCAAATCCTATGTAATGTTGTCGTTAGAATTAGGAAGGTTACTATTAAATAAACCATCATAAATTCTATGAGCATTTCTCACCCTACACCTCTTATTTTTATATGGATGTTGGGGAGAGATAATGTCACAAATTCACCAGGAAATGAAGTGCTAATAATGTGTCGCGACACCAACATTGGAGGACGGAGTAGGTTCCAGCGGGCGGTGATAGGTCACACCGAATTACAAACCGAGGGATGACACTTGATCGACAACATTGGCACCTTGTTGCGGGGACAAAAAACACCGACCCACTTCCTCAAGGGAAGGCACTACTCATCATTATTGCGGTAGGGGTTTATTTATGTTATAGTTCCATTTTATTATTAAATCCTACCCTCTTTCTATCAAGATAACATGGAGGGCGTGGGCCAAACGAACAAGTCCCAAACCCTCCGCCCTTGTTTGAATTTGGGTGTGTTCATCGCAAACAATATCTTCGGGTTGGGAGAGATTCCAGACAGCTGACGATGGCAGCAAACAACACTGTCTGAACTAGATGGAAGAGGTGTGAGCACTGCAGGAGGAGGTCGTGCCACTATGTCCCAGCGGTTGGCGAAGTAGCTGGCACCGGCCGACCACAGAGGAGATGTGGTGCGCCGTCACACGCCGCCAGCAGAGAACGGCCGCGGCTTTCCAGTGATGGTGGGGTCAAGAAGGATGGTCGACAATGGCCGACCACAGGTGGAGGAAGTGGCACGCTACTGGAGGAGCTGCGGCTCCGATGCCATGGCGGTGGGACCCGTAACATGTCCTGCGGGGGACCTGGAAGTGCCCCTTAGGTGATGTCGCTTCGCCTTCCAAATGGGGAGGGGGCCGAACCCCTTCTGTTCTAGCATGGGCAGACCGCACGAGCCAGCGGCCCAAGCCTCATCGTGGGGTTGGGCCACACGATCCCAACAAGCCGCACCTCTACGGGCCGGGTCACACCACTACGGGCCGAGCCACACCACCACAGGCCGATTCACACATCCGAGGGCTGTTCAGAGCGAGCCCAGTGGGCCACCCCCTTGCAGGTCGTGCCACACCCCCTTGAAGATGTGTCCGGACCGCGACCCAGTGGGTCAAACTAGCTATGGCCCCGCCCTGCTGAGTCGAGTCAACTCGAACCGGGTCGGGCCGAGTCGGTCTACTCGGTTCGGACCAGACCCATACCCAACCAGGCCGAGTTTCGCTTAATGGGCCATAACATGAGAACCTGAAATTTTTTTTCACGAACTATCTATGACATTGAGACCCTTGGAGTGAGACAGTCCTTTTGGTATACTCCACTTGATTTTTGAAGACAGTTGGAGTACATCTGGGTTGGATCGAACTCGAGTCCAAGCGGGCCCTCAGAACTAAAACGCATATAACTCATAGACCAGACGTCCGATTAACACTCCATCTATCGCGTTGGAACCATTACGACATAGCGGTCCTTTGGGTTACTCATTAGTGGAGCTTAGTGGTGGTTGATGTATGACCGATATCTCGATGGACATATTCTACGAAACTCGAGGGCACCGGGTGTGTGGAATCCTATGACTGACTGTAACATGATGAAAGTCCATCGATCCTAATTGGGTCATCATCTATCGATCCTATTTGGGTTAGCATCTATCAGATCCTATCTGGGATAGTGCTCAACGATCCTGTGTGGGTCCGTGCACACTGATCCATTGTGAGTCAGATCCTGTGTGGGTCATCAGGGGTTATTACCAATAAATCCTACGTGGGTCAGCATCAATGCCTCGTAACAGAATAAGATTATATAGCTTATGAATAATCATATGTACTCTGTACTTAAGTTATACCTTATTTTGAGCCGAGTCTATTATCTACGTGGTCTCACCTATGTGGTACTTCTATATTCGTGGTGTAATTAGTGTGGTATTTCTATCTTTGTGGTGTTACCTTTTTGGTACTTATACCTTCCTGGTGTTGTCTTCGTGGTGTTACCTGTGAGGTATTTTTATCTCTGTGGTGTTACCTATGTGATACTTCTATCTATGTGGTGTTACCTATGTGGTACTTATACCTTCATGGTATTGTCTTCGTGGTGTTACCTGTGTAGTAATTCTATCTTCGTGGTGTTACATGTGTGGTACGTTTACCTTTGTGGTGTTACCTTTGTGGTATTCTTCCCTCATGTATGAGAATAGTATATAATGATAACATAGGTATATGTATGGTCATATATCTAAGTAGATTTTATGTCCATCACTTCATGCTTTGAGTTTGGGGTCTTGCCTGGTGGTTTTTTCTTTGTGGGACTCTGAGAGACCTATCGGGGTCTCGGGGTCCCTACTTAGTATCGTTATACTCACCCCTACATGGGCTATGCCCAAACCTTGTTGTGTTTTGTTCAGATGAAAGAAGAAATTCATCTAGACTGAGGGAGCCAGGACAGGATGGTGTTCAGAGGTGGACTATTTGGCATGACATGACACATGGACTATTGTTCGTGAGTTGTACCTACTCTTCAGGTAGGATCCTCGATGGACGATCCAAGAATATTTTTTAACTTTTTAGTTATACTTGTACATTTCAGTTGGGCTTGTATTCCGACCCATTTAAATTTAGCACACTTTTACTAAAGCAGGTTACGACATGGTTTCTTTTTATTAGGTTCTTGGATTGTGTGTCTATATAGGCTAAAAGGAAATGCCTTCCCGTTTTAGGGATACACCTTTCTGATGCTAGTTGCTAGCCCCGAGCATATGGAATGTGAGCATGGGGTAGTAACGGAACGGGCCCTGGGGGACGGGTCGTGACATCCTAGTTTTATAAAAAATATTTTCTAGAATATTTACAATATTTTCCAAATTATTTATTAAATAAACTTTAAACTATTTGGATTTATATAATAATATTGAGTGGAATATTCTTTTCATTTTCCAAATAAGGGACTACTTGTGATTTTAAGAATAGTCTACATGTTTGTTTAAAATGTATGACATGTATGGAATTGCCAACCTTTGAGAATAATAAATTAATTTAATATTTATATATATTTTTTCTGGATATTTTTATGAACTTTTTATTAATAATAATTTTTTAATATTTTAATTTTGAAAAAAAAATTATGTAAAAGAATTATTTTTTTCTCATGAAATATTCTATTTAATATTTTAAAGGTACTTTTATCGATTCCAATATCCTTTTATGTAATGTATTACTTATAAAATATGTGTACATATCTATCATAGATATAGCTATATTACCATACTTTTCATTAATGGGATAATGTATACCTTTGTTTCATCTATCAAATGTATTCAATACGAAATTTCCTTTTATTATGACATGAAACAAGATTATGTAACCCATATTCACTTCAAGGATAAATATTATAATTACGCATTATGAATGATTTCATTATGTGGTACACATATTCATGTACATGGTATGAATATGAAGGGTGCTCCATAAATTTAATAATATAAAAATTCATTGGGTAGGGTTTTTGTCTCAGGAGGTTTCATGTATGGGATTAGAGACTGAACGTAATCCATTATTTAACTATGTACACCAAGTGAGGATGTCTCAATAGTTATTCATTAATTATTTTTAGGTTTTATTTTATATTAATGGCACATTTTATTATGATTCCATGATCATATAATACCATATAATTGTTATTCTCCCATGTGATTACTCAGGAGACCTATATCTTATCATATGATGTTATTCCATTGAATCACTAGCTTTTGTTCCTCATAATGTTTACTCCCTTATTGGGATGATTATATAACATCATTATTTTATGTCTTACATAGGTTATCATATGGATCTTTTTGAATTAAAATGGATTTAGTAGCACAATAAAGGGGAATATTAGAAAATAATTCTATTGTGTTTTACTTTATATTTGTCCCTTATTTACCTTTTATTCCCAATATAATAGGAATAATAAAAATTCTGTTTTAATTATTGGATGTTCAAGTTAAAAATCATTTAATAATATGTGTGAAATGCTTGGGTCACTATAGCAGTTGAGTTTTTTTAAAATGAAGTATATTTGTTTTTGACTTCGAATTGAGTACTGGAAGTTGTTCTAGGAAACAATGAAGACCTGATATCCCTTTCCTAGTATTGATGACCTTTTTAATCAGCAATGGGGAGATTTATGTTTCTCTAAGATTGATCTTTGATCATGTTTTCACCAACTAAAGCATTGAGAGGAGGACATTATAAAGATTTAGTTTTGGAGAATGTATGGATTATATGAGAACATAGTAATACCATTTGGATTGAAGAATGTTTTGCTGGTGTTCTTATCCCACATGAACAATATCATTCACACAAACCTATACTCATTGATAGTTGTTTTCATTAATGAAATTTTTATCTACTCAATGTCAAAGGTGTTGTATACAATAAATCTTGAGATATTATTGAGTACACATTGAGAACAATGGATTTTCACGAGTATATGAAATTGTGACTTTTGGTATACAAATGTGATGTTTTAGGGAAATTTTTCATCTAAGTAAGGTATATCCATCTAACCCTAGAATGTAGTGATAGTGATATCCTATAAATAACCCTAGTTGTTTTTGAGATCTTGATATTATTTAGTTTTAAGGATAATTTTTTATTTTTATCTTTGTATTTTCAAAATTATCAGCACCTGTGACTGTATTGATTATGAAAGTAGTTATGTTTTATTAGATTTACCTATCTGAGGATTCATTTCTAGAGATTAGGAGGAGGTTGGAATGGATCCATTGTTTATACATCCTGATCCTATGATCAAATATGAAGTATATGTTGATGAATCATACATTGGTTTGGGAGTGGTGAGGATGCATATAGAAATTTTATATCTTATGGGTATTATCATATAAAACCCCATGGTCATCACTAAAATAAAAATTATGTGTATTTGGTAGCTATGGTCCATGTTCTTAAGTTCCTTAAAAACAATCTATTCAGTAAGAGATAATAACATTCACTAACCACGAGATCCTCCTTAATATCTTCACATAGTGGGACCTAATCATGAGGCAGAGGATCCGAGTTGAGTATTAGATGATTACATACATTGAGATGATGTAATCACCATTTAATGGTAAATTCATAATATATACTATTATCCATAATATTCCATTGGAGTAGCAGCATGGGGAGTAACTTTCCAAGTATTAGTGGTACTTAATGAGGTTGTTGTATAAATTGAGAATGGATTCACATAGGGATTAGGGAATAATGAATTTTCTCCACTAGTATTCACATATTCCTTGGCAGATTGGGTAATTAATAGATATTATATTGACCCAAAGTCATTCGTGATTTTTGAACAGCTAGGTGGAGGTGACCTAATACCCATAAGGTCGTTAGTTGATGATGATGTGATCTTTATGCATGGTATAATAGTAGTCCATGATTCTATTATATAAGATATGATGAGGGAATTTCATACCTCTAGACATGTGTTACATCCTTGTGCAATAAATAAGTGAATTGACATCTGGTGGTAGTTCTGTGGGCCATAATTGATGAATGACATCACTGGGTTTGTTTTCCAATTCCTCGCATTCTATAGGATAATGGATGAGTACCATCATCCCTAATTTTTTCTCCATCCACTTCCAATTCACTTGTGAGTAAGGAGGACATAATTATGTGTATTTTAATGTGGTTAATGAGGAACCTTATCATTTTAGATAAATATTGTTGATTATTGACCAGTTAATGAATTTTTCACACTTCTTACTGATATGATAAACAAACACAGTAGATGAGATGGAGAAGCTTAACATTAATGTCATCATACACATTATTTAGGTATCTCTTTTAATTTTGTCTAAAAGAGACACATTATTCTTTAAGTGGTTTAGGTAGGGATAGAAGGGTATTCTAGGAAATCAGTTGATATTGACCACATCATAGCATCCGCATAAAGAGGGATAGTCCAAGTGGATGATACCCTAACTAAAGGATATTCTTAATGATTAGAGTGTATGTATTTTTGTTCATAGCGTGATCACATTGACTTGGATGTGTTTTCATAAATTATTAGTTATGGATATTATATTCAAATGTAATCATAAAAAATTATTTATTGGTGATAAATACATTTACAAATTTTTTAGCTTGAGGCATAATAGGTAGGGTTTATATAACCCAATTTTGGTCAAGAGACCACTAAGAGAGTTTAGATTATTCAAAAGGGATTGGTCAACTCTAAGACTAGTCCTATATCAAATTACAACTTTGGGAGTATATCACTCGATTTCAATGTGTGAAATGGGTTTTTTGTTTACAGTGAGATTACATTTCGGGGAACAACATCCAATGAAGTAATGAATGATAACACCAAATTATGTTTTACACATTGAGATCACTAGATGGGGTTGTATAGTGGGGTAATGGTAGGATCATCATTATCGCTACTTATGTATTCATAATGTGTTTCATGTTTCATAGCTTCATAGGAACTTGGTAGATCATTATATTTTCATCGACTATGTGGAAATAGAGATGCATTTAGATGAATCTTACATGGAGCATCTGGTGTGGAATGTGGGCTAGAGTGAGGAAGTAAATATAGGGAAGATAGAGCCACTTGTAAGGATTTCGTGGATGTGTAAATGGTTCGAGGAGGAGAAATGGGAGTTTGAGTCTTGTTTTAAGATTATTGGCTTCAGATAACTGATAAAGGCCTCAAGAGATACTTCATTTGGGAGAAAAGATTTTTGAGGGGGAGAATGGTAATATTATTTATTTTTAATGGTAGTAAATATAATATTTTTTACTTATAAAATAGTATTTTTTGTTAAAAAACATTATATTTAATAATATTTTCCCTTACATGGGATTTGTGGTGTTATATAAGGGAAACTATGTGTTTAATGTGTAACAGTATAGGCCCTAGTAACCTAAAGATGGTGTTTACTTTGTTAGACTGGCATGTGATACAAGGAATCACATCTCAAAGGATCGAATTATTTAGGTGTGTTGGTAAAATAGATATATACATTAAATTCTTAATACAATTGAAATCATAAAATAAAAAAATAATTTTCAATGAAAATTTATTTACTCTTCATTTTGTGTCCCTGCATATCATTCAAAAAATACTTACTAGTATCATAGGGAAAATAAATAAATGGAAAGGGGTTATCTCTATTCATTAGTAATAATAATAATAATAAAATGAAATCATTGAATACATAAATAATAATCAATATTGAATGGTAAATAACTGAAACACATTCCATTTAGTAAATAACTCATGATTAATATGGTAAGAACAAATGATTATCAAATAATTCCTAATAAATTATCACATAAACATGGATATATATTCCATGATATTCTATATAATTGAATAATAAAATTGAATATCAAAAATTGAGTTCATAATTATAAAATTCATAATATGGAAATATAAAACATACCTCCCTGACCATGTTCCAAGACATCTAAATAATTGTTTAAGGACTCGGTGAAAACAAAATATAGTTTTTGTCATGAGGTCTACTGATGCATCGATGGGTTACAATGGTCCCCTGCCATCACTTACTGAGTTCAATGCATTATTAATATGAAATTTGTGAATCATAATCAACAAAAAAATTCATATTGAGAATCAAACATACGGAATGATAATACAAACCCTAATAAATAAATATAATCTTCAACCATCAAAATTAAATAGGGAATTAAAATAAAATTAAACATCCCCACTCAAACTGATCAAAACCCATCCATATATATAATATGGATGGTATTAATTCATCATATCCTCAATGTATTGAAATTAAAATATAGGTTTCATGTCACATTGAAACATAAATAACATGAAAAGATCTTTTTTTTTGAAAATTAACATTTGAAATTTAAACACCACCCTTTTCTTAAAATGACTTTCCAAAAGATTTTAAAAATAAATTTCATTGAAATGTTTTTTTATAACTTGTGTAATAATCATTAAAATATTTATTTCCCATGATGGTGGAATATTATGGTCATTTCGTACACATTAAAAAAGCGATGACATTCACAATTTCAGTGAAAACCAAACGATAATTGTCTTGAAAATGGAAAAAGATTAATTTCAATTATTTTTTTACATGTATGATTTTGTAAAATTTTATTTTATAAATAATTTTTAAAAAATACAAAATAATTTTAGAATAATGTTTTAGAATACAGTTCTTAATGAAAAATTGATTTTGACCAAAGATATTAATAAAGTTGGATTTTCTTAAAAACATTATTTCAATCATTTTGGGTATAAAATTTTATAAAAAGAATTATAATCTCTAGAAACATATAATTTATAAATATAGGTGAAGAAAATAGATTTATTTCAAGAAATAAACATCAAATAATTTCCCAAATAGAAATTTAGACATAAGAAATCTCGAATAACAATGATGTTGTGAAATAAACCATTACCACATTAGTCACTTATAAATAATGAGACCCATAAAACAAATGAAATCAATTTAAACCTTAAATAACATGATGAAAAATAATTTTATGATATACAAAATCAATGGTGAAATACACATAACACAAAAATTAAATAAATGGTGAACATTGATTCCATTTTTCTCAAATGATGTTATGAATGGAAAATAAAAATTAACAATCCTTTAAAGAATCATTATTATGTTTGATGATTTAAATTAATAAAATCCATCCATACTACTATAAATGTTACATTTAAATGAAAATATTTCACGTTGATATATATAGGATATTTTCGACCTATATGCATGGGAGGTGTTATTATTTTCTAATGGATTTGTTGGTATGATATTAGATGTGAAATTATATTTCCAAATGAATCATTATATCATAAATATGACTCTACTACTCTGTTCCGTACATTAAATACTTGATCCATGAATTTTTATTGGAGAATTATTCCCTAATGAATTAAATTCCTTAAAAATATTGATCAGAATCATCTGGATTTCAAAAATTCATATAGGTAGGCCTACCTAGATTTTGATTTTGTTTCCAATGGAGAAATTGTGGAGGCTTCCTCAAGATGGTCTTTTATTCCTCATTATTTTTGTTCACATATTATTGATTTATATGCATGTGTTTTTTCATTCAATCATTTGTAAAACCCCTCGTGCTACCACTTTTACAATTTTCATTTAATTTTATTTGGAATTATCTTTCTTGACTCATCAACATGTTTGATTATCATTTATCCTTATTACCTTCCATATACCGCATAAGAAAAAAAACAAATCACATCTCTTCTCTTAGTGGTCGTACACCGTATTCATGAGTGATATTATATTATCCCTCAATAAATGGAAAGAAATAAGTTATTTGTGATATGATAATTAAAAAGTATAACATTATCATAAATAAATTATACATATATTAAATCCATCATTAAATCAATCCTTGAGTGGTGGTGAAAGAAAATGAATAGCATCGATTTAGGAGGTAGTAGTGCACCATACACATGGATGATGACTTTATATCCCATTTCATGGATGAGGGTAACATTAAAAATAAAAATACATGTATGATACTGAGTATATGGATTAATAATAATTTAATGGGGTGGATTCATAAATTAAATAAAAATGCTCGGTAAGGGATGTTACCACGTCTTCGAATAACATCATTTGGTTTGTCCTAAAAAACAAATAGGGTTACATTATGAGAAATATATATTTTTTATAATGATAGTAGAGAAGTAAGGAATTTATTTTGGTTGTCAATTTTACAAATAATGGGTTTCGTATGTTTACATAAGATAGAAGAGGGGGTGTCCTTTCATATGTGAGGTCAGCGGAAAACCTCTACTTTTAGAAAATAAAATAGTGTACCCACATTTTGAACATTAAAAAAGATTTCAAATGGTTATTTATATATACAAAAAAACTAATTTATAAATATGTCAATACAAGTAGTTTTGGAAAGGTTTTCATGAAACTTTAACCATTATTTTATTAGATTAACACCCTCGTTCATCCAATTTTTTAATTAAAATGGTAAATAATTTTTAAGGTTTTACTATCAAATACGGCCTCAAATTATGTTGAAATTATTGGATAATATGATTTATTCTGGTTCCATCAAGTGAATCCATTTTTACAAATTCCATTAATGGGTGTGGAAATAAATTATTTATGATTACTCTCATATTCGTAGTTAGAAAGAATGTTTTCAAAGAGAAAATATTCAAAATATGTGGATATTTTTTTATATAAATTTAATAAGAATTTTAATGCAGTGACATATGTAAAATTAATAGTTATTTAATTTAACTAATTTAACTTTAAAAACTATCTAATTTTTTTAATTTTTTTAATGGATTTAAAACAAATTGTAATAAAAAATGTATTTTTCACTATTCAATGTAAAATTAATCTTTTCTGAAAATTATAAAATACTCACCCAATGTCAATTTTGACACATAGATTTATAAAATTAAGACAATGTATTCAAAAAATACTATAAAATATTTGAAACTAAATTCTCAATATTTCGAGAAAATCATGGCTACACTACCTTTAAAAAAAATCATTTATTAGAAAAGATTTCTTTTTCATCTAAATAGTTATTATTTATAATAACAAAATAATGATTAAATTTATTATATATATTTGTAAACCATTAAAGATTAATATATATATAGTACTATTCCAACCTTCCAAACAAAACAGGTAGGTTATTAAAGTAATGTTTACATAATAATATTGTAATAGAGTAGCATGTTTCATTCAATATCAGCGTAGCGTGCATTTCATGATATAGAAGAGATTGAATTTATTTAAAAGGAAATATATTATAAACTCTTGAGGTATTACATTATCTTTTTTGCATGGTGTTTCATGTAATATATTCTATCAAATATGGAGTTTCTCTTTTAATAGATCATGTTATCACATAATGGCTTTGTGTAAGGTTAAAAAATGGTTTCCCTTGGCTTTCATTGGTTAATTTCCTCGTTCCATTGTTTGTGTAAGGGAAATGTTTTTCCATATTGGTTGTATAATGGTTACCTACCATTTCACAAGGGTAGTAATGACCTGTTTAAGGGAAAATACATTTCTATTCACATCATAAGGGTATGAACCCTCTTTGTGATGGTTTGTTGAGTTATGTAATGGTAAATCCAATGCAGTATAAATATAGAAACCCAAAATATTCATTCTTTATTATTTTACCATGTTTTAGATAAATCACATTTTAGTGATATATTCTTGAATCCCAAGGTTTATTATCTCTAGAAAATTATGCCCATACATTAATTATACATAATAAAACATAAAAATTATTTAAACACATCTTCTTTATCCTTCTTAATATCTATTTTTTTATTTATTAAATGATGAAACTTGAGGATTTACTAAAAATAATGGGGTGATCTAAATTCATATTAAGGGGGGGAATATAGTATAATAATTAATAGTCTGTGGGTGAGAATTATTAATATCATCATATAATAAGAATGAAATCATAATAAACATCATGGAAACAAATTGTTAATGTCGTGGAACGTGGAATGTGAATAATAGTGAATCATCATAGAAAAGTGGTCCAATACCCGACATTTTTTGAACAATTCTAAAATCACATACACTTATAACATATGTCTATTAATCAATAAATCATTAATGGGAATAATTCTAGAATCATGTTACATCACAATTCACATAATATTATGAGATATATCACATTACCTAATTCATTAGGGGGATAAATCATTCCAGGTGTACCCACTACATTGTACTATGCTCATAATCTGTCATTCCACATTGAATGATAACAATCGTGTATGTCTAAAAATCCAGGTAATGGAATGTAATTCACAAATTATTTCACAATATATATTTTTATAATGAACAATATGATTACCAAAATAATAACAGAGATCAATCTTTTTCTTGAAATATAATTTTTTTGAGGAAGAAACTATTTAGAGGAGTTAAACATGTGTTTTGAAAAAACCGTATTTTGAAAAATCATTAGGAATGGAATAAGAATATATTTTTCATATGGTAGAAACATTTATACCCCTAGAAATAAATGTCTAATGAATATTGATCTAATATTTTATGATATTATCATAATATTTATTTTGAAGATAATTTTAAAGGGAAGATAACCCAAAAATGGAGTTTAGTTAGAGAATTCACTTTACCGTAAATACAAAATTATTTCATCACCTTTCATACTCCTTCATAATTAAATTAGGTTAATTATAAAATGTAATAATATGTGAATTATTTTCATTTCCATCACTATTTTTTAATTATAATAATTTGATTATATTTATCTGTTACCGTTGATAAAGGGAAGTGTTTTGATATCATGTTTTCCATAAAAATTTACCATTTTATTTAAATTTCATTTTTTTCAATGTAATTTATATATAATTCGTATTAACTAAATTTTCATAAAATAAATACATTTATAAACTTATTTATATATAAATTAATTTATAACTAACCATATGTATTGGGATGTGAAATGAATTGTAAATTTTCTCATGGGTGGTTAAATAACTATTTAATGAGACATTTTCTAATGAGTGGATACATGAATAAATATATATAACAAAAAAATCGTTATGATTATTTTACTTGGAAGAAATTTTTAATATATTTTTAATATAATACATAATTACCCTTAGGGAAAATATTATTGGAATAATAGATAAAATTGGAGAGAAGTCTAAAACACAATGAATGCTAAATGATAACATACCCTCTTCTCAGTGTTTATTCTCATGTGTGACATTAAAAACCCTAGATTATTTGATTTGGCTACACCCGAGTATCCGTTTGGATTCTGATGGGCTTAAAAGAGAGCATATGATTCTTAGCTTCAGTAAGCCAGTGACCTATGGTTTTCTTGGGATTGGGAGAGTGGTATTTTATACAAGTGGAGAATGGCATGTAATGAATAAATTATTGAATAAAAAATATCAAATATAAACATTGAAAAATGATATTAATGACATTACTGATCATATATATATATATATATAATTTAATAATTCAAGGAATTTACACCTCATTATAATTAAAATTATTAGTTTGTTAAAAAGAAAAGTAAAAAAAATGAACCATTGTTTTTTTAATGGAATTCATTTGGATTTAAAATTTGGAAATTAATTTTTAGATTTATAAATCATGATTATTTTATTTTAATTACTAGTTTAACAATTAAAATATTGTCTTGGTAAATATATTTTTTCTATAATGGTTTGGGTCATTATTACTTCATTAATGATGTAATTTAAAATAAATCTATTAAAGGAAACAATATTTTTCAATTAACATAAAAATTGAAATATTACTAGAATCCCAAGATTTAAAAATTCAATTATGATGATTTTAAAAAATAAATTCATTTTATCCAAATAATAATAACATATATTAATTTATTGTTTATTACAAAATTGTGATTTCTATGAAATACCTTGAAATTCAGTTTGTTAAAAATTTATGTAATTTGTTTTTAGATATTTTAATCTTTATATTTCATTCACATAATTCTAATAACTATAATTTCATAACTTTATCTTGATAAATATTATTTATATTAAATTTTATCATTTATAGGTCATATTATTACTCTAGAGGTTAGGTTATTATTCCCAACCATTAGGTTACTATTACAAACGATTAGGATTCTATTCCAATGATCACATTACCCCATTTAAATACCACATTGTTATTTCATTCATTATCCAACTAAATTTATCTCACGGTGATATATTTCAATTTTTTTATATTTTTTTTGTTTTATCAATATTTTTTTTGATTTCGATACAGTTGTTAGGGGGTTATCAATATTTTTGATTGGAAGGATTCATATTTTCCCATTCAACATTTATTAATTTATATTTTTGACGTAGTGTAATTTTTAAACATTCTTTGGCATAGTTGTTAAGTAATGTAACAATATTTTATAATAAAGTAATTTTGTTTCAGTTTCATTATGTGTTGTGTATTTATACTATTGTATAATATAATATAACACACATTTATTTTAAGAAACAAATATAATTCATAATATCATGGTTGTTATATTCATCCCACATTTAGAAATTTCGTCACAAAAATTTCAACTCATTGACTTAGAAGAGAATAAACGAGGTACTTGTATTTGACTATTTCTAATAGTTCTCATGCCACCTCTTCGTATTTTTTTCATAACAGAACATGGACATGTTTGTTTTTCATGTTTAATATAACCTTTTATTTATGGTATAGGATCTTCACCTGATGATGATATTATGATATGTCATCCACTAGTTGTACTACCACCTGATTTAGAACATTTGTGATATTGGTCATATAATTATTTATGAGATATACACAGAATACATCATGAACATGAGCCATATTTTGAGTAAGTGAAATTCAATTTTCCACTCCTCCTATGTGATCAAGAAACTCAAAGTAGCCAATTTACCTTGGGATAAGCATCCTATTCATTCCAAACTATATGACCATATTCCATGGTGATATTCAAAGGAATATTTTTTATCTATTTTAGAAATATAATTCCCTTTGATGGTTATCAGCATAGATCTTCAGTATATGTTGAGGATATTTTATGTTGGATTGGATGTATTGGAACTTGTTTCCATTTATTCCAAAATATCAGACACATTTATCTATTTTTCACCGACTTCAACCCAACAAGAAGTAGTTGTAAATCTCATACCATAGAGAGATTCATATGTATCTATTTGAATACATGATAAGATACAATTTTTCGATGACAATAGAAAAAATGGGAGATAATGATCACCAAAAAAATTAATTTCCACTGAGTACGATCTCAGCATTTCCTTGAGTGTATGAATATTTCTTTTTGATGGGAAATCAATTTTTCTATGATGGGATGTAATGAATTAAAATTCTTTTTTTAGAGGATGTTGAATAATTATATGAAATTTAGAAGATAATACTTGATCATGATCAAAGAAGTTATATAGTGTCTCCCAATGCAGCTTCACCACATCATTTACATATATCATTTCATGATTTTCAAGAGATAAATTTTACCGAATAAATATAATTTTGTATGTATTGTTGAGTTGATGGATCCCAATATATATCTCATTTTTTTCATTCAATGTCTTCGAGAGAATTTTGAAAACTTCCATATAGTAGTTTCTCCAATTTCCATTTGTGTATTGGAAATGGATGCATCATTTCCTTAGGTTTCAATCACTATTCTTTATTTTGGTAACATACTAAACACATTAAGGTGTACTCGAAGATCACCTTATTCATGTTATCCACTCATAAGTTCTATAAGTTATCATAATATATCTTATTTCATTTAGGATTGATATATAAAAATGATCTATGCCCTTTACCCACTAGCTCCCTCTTAATATCAAATGATGAAGTCGCACAATGTTTACATCCAAATCAAATGAAGTCATCTCCATCAATGATGAACAAATGATTCTTCCCTTTCATAACCACTTTCACAATTTTTGGAATATCCTTCTCATCCCATTATTCATTCATGATATTCTCTAAGATAGATTATTTTGAAATCAATTGGAAAATGATCAGATGTATTCCTTAATGTAATTATTTCTAGATCCATCCTTTCCATATCAATGAAGATAGGGTTATTCTCAATCCCCACCATAGATAGAGTAGTATGTTTTTTATTCTATGAGAATAAGCTACCTTATTTGACATTATAGGATACAAATAAATATATTAATTGTATTTCATGGTCATCCATTACCATCATTGTTGGTATATATTTATCTACTTTTTTGTTAAAATAAAAATTCGACTATTGTGGTTAATATATATGTCACACTTCATACCATAGAAGAATTGATACCAAATCATTAGATATAGGATCACATATGTAAAGTTAAAATGTTATGTTTTGTATTTATTATTATTAATAATTAGTTTTTATAAGGTGTAGGCTATAAATTTTTCATTCTGAATTAGTACACAACCAAATTCATTCTATGAAGCATCACACTATATCGAAAAACCTTAACCACATGATGGTAGTGTTATTACAAGAGAAATGATTACCATATCCATGATATACATAAATATTTTTTCATGTTATTTCGTCTTTAAATACATTACACCTTTCCATATTAATATTTTTAGTGATAAGGAAAATCATGGGATATTTCTAGCAATATGTTAACAGTAGCTGTTAATGCCATTAAAACTATGAATTTTAATTAAACTTATTGTTCAAGGGATTTCCTAAATTATTTTTTATTGATGGGTCCACATGAATTTCCACAATTGTGATCATGTTCCCAATGAATGTGAATTTCTTCATCCAAAAGTCACACATAATTAGTATTTCATACATTTCTTCTTCCTTACTGTCACAATCATAATCCATAGATTCTATTCATTCCGCTCCTTGATCATAGTATTTTTGGGATTATTTCCCTTAACTCCTCTAGGCCATGTAATGTTTCTCTAAGCCTACGAGAAATGTAAGGGATCCCCCCATCCCTTAAAAGGCGGATTATCAAAAAAATCATTATAAAATGAAGGCCATCAGGCCATTCTGGAAAAATGAGAATATCATCGATGAAGAATGCGAGAACAATTCAAGGTGGTCTCTATAGACACTATTAATCTAATCCATAATGTTTTCAAGGAAATTAATACATTTTAATGGAATCAATATGAACTCATAGTATCCATACATTTTATGGAAAGCACTCATCTCGATATATTCCATCTTCACCTTATGTTGATCATATCCAGACTGTGGTAAAACATTGAGATATATTGTGATCTTTATTTTTGATCAAACAAGTAATAAATCATATTTGGGAGATACATATTTTTATGGTGATCTAATTGTTCTCATGATTGTCTATACTTATGTTCATTGATCCATCTTTTTTCATTACAAATAGAATAGTTCTCCCCAATGGAAATGAACTAGATAATATAAAACTTTTTCTAAATGTTATTACAATTTCTTATTCAAATCCTACAGAAATAACGAGGCCATCCTATACGTCCATTTAGAGAGAGGAATGGTCTGAGGTATAAGTTCTATTTAAAAAACTACCTCATGATATGGAAATTATTTTGGAAACTCTTCTGTAAATAAATACACACATATCCTAGTGATGAAAATTTACTCAATTTCAATCCATTCATTCAGCTCATACATTTGGGAAAGGTGTTCTTCTTCATATGGTTTCAATACCCACATTTCTAAGGGATAATCAAATAGAGATTCACGATCTTATATTAATTTATATAGGAATATTTCATTGGTTAGAATATGAAATTTGATTTTTTTCATGATAATTGTGGTGTTTTATATATATAGATACTTAATAAATTCATTTTATAGCATCAAATACAAAAAATGAAGGGATTATGAGATTCAAGGGAAGAATCTTCCCAGACATGTTAATTGGAGAAGAGTCCAACACTTTGGTTGAAATGATAACAGAAAAAGGTGTTCTAATAGATATATCTACTTTTGGGTATTTAGGATTCGATTAAAAATTTCTAGATAACATTTGGGATATAAATATAATTAGATAAAAAATTTACAATTCATTGGTAACTATGAATTGTACCTTGTAAGACCTTATTTTCATGTTCAACCTCATATTTGGTGATGGAATAAGATATATAATTCTCCTTTGACTTTGATGACTGCTAAGGGGGATTTCCATCAATGAAATATTGTTTAGTGAACTAGATTTTATATATCCCTTCTTCCCTTTAGATGATGTATTGAACCATGGGTGGTGAATTATGTGATCCATTCATTTCCTCCATCATGTTAACTGTATTATTCATTTCTATTCTAAATTAATGGTCTTTGTGGTATTATCTCCCTCACATGAAGAACTTCCCTTTTCCCTTTGGTGAATTTTCAATGATGCTTAATCTATCATTTATCACATGTGGTCTTTCATATCCTCTTTATTACATTTTCAATTGACCCTATAACTTGAAACTCCAATATTCTCCGCTTATATTAATAACCTTAAGACCATTCAAATGAATACAACTCTATATTGAGAGAAAATAAAAATAAGTCCTCTTAAATTCCAAAGTTCTAGACAGATAGAGCCTGTAATGTCCAATCATAGGACATATTGAAATGGTTCCTGATTTGGTCGGTCACATACCCTCATATATGCCTCCTCGTATTTCATAGTCTACTGACTAGAAGTGATGTTCCAATGGTTGGATTATGGAGAGACTATAAACTAATGTTGAGATTCATACAATGGTGTTATAGATATTAAACTATGGTGTAAATATAAATAAGAAAGTATTGAATGATAATAATAACTTCCAATAAATAATAATAGAATTATGAATATATAAAGAAATTATAAAACACTCAAATGATATAGCCATGAGAATTTTGTGCATTGGCACATTAATATTCTACTATTATTCCACATAATATGTAATTGCCCAAGTTTAATCCATGAACAGAAACCTATATCTCTGAGGTCTTTTCGGGTACCCAAGTCTAATGGATTCCCAAACAAGGTGAGACATATCTACAGTATGACACCACAAATGGTTTATATAGCTATCTAGTCCATGAATATAAAATATAATAGTATGACTATACCAATGCTGTATATATCTATCAAATCTATTCCCAAGTATCATAATTAAATAGTTATTCCATGCTAACAGATGATAAATAAAAAATATTCAATGATTAAGAATCATAAATCATGAGGTACACCATTCCTGAGTATTATAAATCTGGATGGATTCCAAGCCTGAGTATGATAATCAATTAGGGCACCATTCAAGAGTACCATAAATCATGATGCACTCCATGATCAAGTATCATAACTCATGGTAACACTATTCCCATCATTCAAGATTATTAATGGTGTCTTTCCATGAGTAACACAGTTAATTAGGGGTCTCCATTCCCGAGTATCGCATTTATTAAGGGATTTCATGCCCGACTATCAGAGGTAAATAGGGACTTTATGATTGAGAATCATAATCAAATGGGGACACCATTACCGAATATCATAATATAATAATGGTTCTATGAAAAAAAAATACCATAATCAAAATGGGATTCCCTATAGAAATATCACAAATCAACCTGGAATCCATGACCAAAAATCACAAGAACTAAATAAATAAATAAATAATAGGCAATGTTAAAAAATGATCCATATAGAAATAAAATATTCATACTATGTTTATTGAATATATATAAGTAATTATTAATTCCATTATAGGGCCCATAGCATCTATCATTTCGATCATTTCAACTTAATTTCCCCAAATTAATTACAAAGACAGTGCACCTAGTTGATGGTTTTATTAGAAGAAGTCAGATATACTATCATAAAAAACTAATATACATTATACCAGAAATTATCCTCCATAATAGAAGTTAAACATACCTTAGGAGTTAATTAATTTCTACTATGAGATATATGATTTTCAGAATATACATTAACATACCCATGATGATCTAAATTGATAGATAAGGAATACAAATTATAGTGTATAAAATGAACACCTCAAGTAGAGGTTCACATTGAGGTTAACAACATCAAGTGGATTTATTTAGTGTTATAATAGCTAATTAATTAATAAATCTTGTTTCTAGATAAAAAATTTCTCATTTAAATGGTAATACATAAGAAATTCATCATGTGGAACTACCACACATTATATAAATCAAAAAAACATTATGGGTAAATCTATAGAAAACCTAGCTCAAGTTGAAGAGGGCTTACTCATCCAATATCATGATTTGATTTGTTCCAATTCAAGGGAAATCTAAAATATAAAAAAAGCCATGAAAATAAGGAAAAAAATCCCAAATAGATATATCATTCCATATATAAGGATAATATGAAATAATAATCATGAAGAGTTGACCGATTACTGAGGGATATCCTAAAAAACTAATAAAGCACAATTAAAAGACCGAATGAGGTAGGTAGTACAATTTCTAGGAGTAGATCAAAGGTGGAGCTTGAGTTGAGGGAATTTATGCATGTGGATGAGAAGAAAATGGAGGAGTAAAGTATAATGAAATCATGGGAAAAGGTTAAAATCCAAACATTTATGGAACTGTATTTTTTTGAAACACATTATGGGAAAATCAAGACCAAAGAGATATTTCCACTACATATGTGGTCATAAGGATGTGTGATAGGTACATTATTTAACCCAAGAATGAACATCCCATGTTCCACGACATGAAGTCTCTAAAAACCCTTAACATGGCCATGAACCACATCTTGCACGGTTAGAACAAACCACATGCACCCTCACATCCTTAGTACATGGCCTCATTGTTTCTCCGGATGGGATTCATAGTATTAAAAATGTGTCTCGATAGAAAAAAAACCACATAATTAGAACCAGATAGCTAGAACTAACTGTTAACTAACCATGTGCCTCTAGTTACTTTTCCTGAAATTTATTTTTTAGTGTCTGACACCAAGGAAACTTATTTAAGCACCTTATACAACTATTGATAATTAAAATCAATCTAAAAACCACACAAACAACTGTTTTAATACTTTCATTTACATATTGGGTATTTTATTATTTTCCATTCTGTCCACATAATGTAAAGTTAAAATTCATTTGAAAATTCAATGGTCAAAAAACAAGATACCTTACAATATCCTTTCCATAGAATCTCTATTACCTAAGAATCCTTTGGGAATTATGAAAGTAAACACAGAACCTACATGGGTCATTAATTCTCTCCTAGATTGTAACATTTAATTTATAAACACCAAAAGAGCCTAAAATAATCATACCATGTTTACAATACACAAGCCATTATAACTCTATCCAAATGTCATTTTGAAAATTGAATCCCAGAGATGATGCATACTTGATCCCATTTATCCTAATATATGATAATATTTTCTCTAACTTGATGAAAATACCAATTACTCTCCCCTCTATTGACATTATCTATGAACAACTAATTTTGAGTTATACTACATCCATAGATGGAATTTTATATTTGATTAGTC
This sequence comes from Viscum album, assembly GCA_963277665.1. Classification (NCBI taxonomy): domain Eukaryota; kingdom Viridiplantae; phylum Streptophyta; class Magnoliopsida; order Santalales; family Viscaceae; genus Viscum; species Viscum album. Next base: position 618,045,430 of record OY728167.1, on the reverse strand, counting down.
TCTTATAATTTTAATGAATCGACACATATGATTCTGAACATGATTCAATATTAGATATTTAATCAACCACATTTACCCCAATAAGGATAGAATTTACCTGGAATATATTGGAAAAACCTTCTAATAAACTCATCATATCTTCTTGACATGAATTTTTTAATTCTACATTGATTGCATTCAACAAACAAAGAGGAAATCGATTCACCACACCACTTGATGACTATAATTGAAAATTCACTATATTAGTATTCAAGGTGTATGAAACCCATGTAATATGTGTTTATGCCAATAAATTTTTAATTTTACCTAGATCATTCTCACTGATTATCTTAACCAGATTTTGGTGATGACTTAAACCCAACCATTCATTTTTGAAATATTGTCTCAATAAAAACAATGGTGTGTACCTAATCCTGAACCTCTACATCATCACACTCCAAACATATAATTTTTTCCCAACCACATGTTTGGGTGACCGTGAAATAAACTAATTTGGTCCAAGGATCTCATTAATGGAAGTCGATACACTAGAGTTTACAAGTCAAATTTGAGAACATAGCCAAAAATCCATATATCAAGAAAATTAACTAATTCCAAGACAAATATCTTTCATAGATACCAGTTCAATGAATTAAAATGTCTCTATGAGTCCATCTACGACCTTACAACATTGTAATACTATTATCACTTAAGAAAAACCAAATCATTATAAACAACCACTCCCCTCGAGATACAATCCATTAAGTGTATTTATCAATCAATTATTTAATTTAGTTTATTTCATTAGATCAGTGTATAAATGACACTCTCAAAGAATACATTGTATCATATCAAGATATGGGACATGGTGAATATGGATACAAGGGTACACTAGGATAATATTAATGTTGTCCAATAAGACTTGAGACACGACATTCATATAAAAGATAATGTTCTTAGTATGGTTTCCAACTAGCCATATCAAGCTTCCTATAAAAGAATAGTCAAACATGTACTGGTTGACTTCTCATAAAATAGATTAGTCTCACCTAACGATATATTGTTATTTATTAACCATTATTCCTTGCTACTGATACATCTCATTGTTAGTTAGTCACAACTAAAGAAGTCCAACCTGACTAACATTATAATAAATGTTTTCGTACTAATCAAACCACTTAATCTCTATGCTACCTTGAAAGCACTGACATAACATAGATGAATTATGTCATTGGATATGTCAACTAAGCCAGAGATTGAATCTATTTTCCAAAATCCATCCAACCTGAAAATGGAATTTTATCTCGATTATTGTCTAAAGAATTAGATAACTAGAACAACTAACCTCACATATTTCAAAACTAAATCAGACCACTCCTAAATGATATTCTACAGTTGTGATCCCTCTATAAGAATGGACACACTAAAACACATTCAATGTGATCCTCCACACCATAGGAGTGTGGTAGTCAAAATTTAATGATAAAACCCCATATTGCAACACAACCTCCATCAACCATTCAACATGGGTTATGGGTGCATCCAAAATTATTTTACAAAGTACCAATAGAAAAAAGGGAATTCATTCGACTTATTGTGCACTATATTATATTTACTCTAGACATACACATGATTCTGTGTAGAGCCACACACATGTACATCACTATCAAAATGTGTAAAATCCATGATAAACTAATTGGTAATGTAAAAATCATATCTTATTACAATATTATCATCCCTATCATTGGGATGAGTCATATTTCATTTATATCCTAGGTAACTCTTCCTTTGAGATGTCATATGACCACAATGTTATAACTGAAATATTAAATATTTTTTTCATCAAACTCATATAGTTATCAATAAAAATTTAACAACTTGATGATTTATATGTGTAACACTGCATGCTATCCAAATATTTCATCAACTCCACGACACACCATTTGATAAAATATATAGGCTAATCAGCACTATGAATCCAAGTAATTGATGGACCATAAAAAAAATTTAATCCTAAATCATATTACACAATATGAATATAATCATTTATAACAACATATTGAGTCATCCATCACTAAATATGAAGAAGATGATCGGTCACATTACCTACTATGTGACCGAGAATGCACTAGGAATTTCTAACACGCTGAATTAGAGAATTATATAATGATAATGTCCTTCAATAATGCCTAACATAGGGAATGACCACCAATATCACCTTGGGGACATTTAGTTATCTACGTGTCCTATATAAGATTAATGTAAGCAAATCAAAACCTAACATTTTAAAGAGCAAATTTTCATTTATGAATGCTTTGATGTTTTCATGGCTATAGTACTACTGGGATATCCCCTTTATAAATAATAATTTGTTGAAATGAGATCTCCATCATGTAAAAAAATACATTACTATGGACTAGAACCGCACATTTAGTTTCATGTGATCTTTGATGATGTCTATGGAAAATGATCAAATTCTAATTCCATGACAACTAATGAGGAAACATTATGGTTAACACTTACACGATGGTTGAAACTAAGAACACCACATTAAGTAAAGATGTATTTAAATAATTTAACTAATATAATTTTTAAAAATAAAAAATACTCCTAATTTATGAAACACCATGTAATAGTTATGAATTAATAAAATACACAATAATTTATAACCAAACACCATATGGTAAAACATGGACGTTATATAAAAATCACACTCATGATTTATTTATTTATCTTGAATCATGTAATAATTTTGGAAATTTATCTCACAGATTCCATTTATAAAATATATATATTTATAATTATTCTAACATTATGGATTACGTAATGAAAATTAAAATACAAAACTATAGATTAAAATAATCATTATGTGCTGATTATAATTTAAATTAATTAATGTGTCACATAAGTATATCTCAAAATTGGATAACATATATATGTTACTAAAAAGGGGATCAGTTAAGTAAGATTTCACCCTCAATTTCTATGTAACCCATATAAGTGTAAAAAACTCCAAATAGGCTCCCCTATTTACCATGAATGTTCTCCAATGGGGTTAAAAACTATGGTATAATAATAATATGTCAAACAATGAAGGGACCATCATTTACACTAATATTTCTGAAATTCCATTAATGGGTTTATTTGAAGAGGTACATTCCCCAACTATCCAACTTTGGACTAGTCACAAATTTATTAATTTAGTCATAGGGGTTATCATAACATAGTTTTAAAGGTAAAATACATTATAATTACAATTTACCTCTTGAATTTTTAGGGTAATCAATCTCTTTAAGAATTAAAATCTTGTACATTTATATGTTCACCATGAATAAATTATATGAACCAATTTTCCAAAATTATAAGGAACATGGCATTAAATGTTATAATTTGTGTTTCTGTAGCTTTAAACATGTTTGTACCTTTTTTTTATAGAATAAACATATCCATTTAAAATGGTCTGATTATATGGTCACATATTCCAATTTATAATCATCCATACTCTTTTTATACTTTATTTTCCCCCAACATAATTGTAACAATATATGTTTAACCCGATGAAACAAATGGTTCATTGATATAACATTTCCTGATTGGTTAGTTAAGGTTACAACATAAATCGATGTTGGAAATAAAGTTTAGGTTTATTTAAAATCTTTGATGACCAATGATGTATAAATATTATTTATATCATAAAAAATAAGAAAATGTGAGTATCAATATTTTTCAAAATAGAATGATGTACAATTATTCATGATAAATAATCAACTAAACAAGGTATACAAGTAAGAATTTCACTAAAACATGAAAGGGACATCAATTATGTATCATAAATTAATGAAATGGAAACTAAATGGCACAACATATGAATGTCATGTGAATATCTATTTTCTTATAACACTGAATGTCATAGTTGTTCTATTACAGAATGTATACATGGTAAAATACTATAAATTTCATAAATCATTAAGTAGATTAACCTATATCAATCACTCAATGGGAAATAATAATCAATAGTAATAAAGAACTGCAAGAACTAGAGTCACATCCATAGAGATTTGGGCTATTCCTCATGCATGGTTTGATCACTCCCCAAAATTCCTATTTAATGGTATTACAAATGTTTATAGTTTCCTTTCTACTAACCCAAATTAGTAAGGCATATGAAAAAAAATTCTTTGAATAAAATTTGCAACTTCCTTATTTGGGAGCCACAAAAATGGTTCCCTGAGTTGGTCAGTCACGTGGAATCATGCACGCATCCCCATTTCCCTAAGGCTTCCATCACGTAGCAAGGGCTCAATAGTTTTAAATTGGGGATAAAATACATTTTTTAATAGAGTCTCACATCAGTGTGAGAGATAATGATCATCAGAATTATTATAAATAAAAAATAGTGGAATATTTTTATAAATTAAAAACAATAATAAATGAATAAAATGGATAACTCTAAATTATACAATCCTGAATTTCCATATGATAATACAAAGTACTATTAGTATAGATAAAATTTTTAAGGAATAAAAAAATAAAAACAAATGAAAAACCTCTAAAAGTCTATATCAATTATCATTATGGTCTCTGAAATAGTCTTCTACTCCTAAGACCTCGTGTACAGTGTAATAACATAAGAAAAATCCAAGAACCGAAACCTTCAACCATAAAGTCTGTCAATGTAAATCAATTTAATGGTAGCTGAAATAGAATGTAAGAGACGTTAATTAGTATACCCCATATGGTGTCTATATCTATCCATTCCATGAGTATAAAATACATCATTATGTAGGTATATAAGGAGGCACTAAATTAATAAATTTAAATGAGTTAACAAAGGATCTTCAAGGGTGACCGATTGATCGTACATGCTTTGGGATAAGATAAAATATCTCTATCATGTTCCCACATAAATATAATTATATATGAACAATATATGTATGTATATATAAAGACTAGATATGTCGTGACATATATAGTTATATAAATATAATAAGACTCACTGGGATATGAGGCGTATCTTAGGATTCTATGCATAGTCACTAATGCCTCATTGAGTTATATGGGGATCCATTTCTGAATATCATAAATCACAAGGGATACCATTCTTATGTTGCACAATAAAAGAGGGACATCACTTCATTCGATCATAATCCATAGGAATTATATGCCTGATTATCATATGTAATGGGGTTTGATATGCCTTAGTATAACATATCATGAGGGACATAATTCCAAAGTATCATAATCAATAGGGAATCCATGTTTGGGTATCACAAATCATAAGGAACTCAATTCCCTTGTGTAATAAATATGGTGTGATTCCATACTCTTATTTCAAATATATTAATGGACACCATTCCAATGCATCATATTTTATTAGGGGACAACTAGATAATGTATCACATTTATTAATGGACATCATGGACATAGATTATATTTCATGTGGGGTTTCTTTCTGAAGTATTAAAATAAAATGAGGATTCCATAACCGAATATCACAATCAAATGTGGATTCCATTCCAAATTACACAATATAATGAGGCTCCATTTCCAAAGATCATAAATCAATTGGGAAATATTTCCAAATATCACATGAAATAAATTAACTGTATAATATCACATCTCCATAAACATTCCATATCAAAATCTTATATAATTTAATGTCACATTAAACATATAATAAATTATGAATTCTATGAGAATTCCCATTCCAATTATCATTTCAAAATTTCCATTTAATGCCCCTTATTTTGTTATGAAAATTGTACACAACATAGTTGAATATATTAAAAATAATTTGAAAAAAATCGTAAAAAATTAATTTAGTATAGAAAAAACATTATAATAAAGAGGATTAGTTTAAAATATATTAAAATTTTATTAAATCTTAAAAGGAGATTTTTTTTATCTCCATTTACATTAACACACCCAATGTTGTTTAATTTCCTAGAAAATGTATACTAATTGTGGCACATAAGAAACACACCCCAAGGGGTGGTTAAATTTGATGTGAAAAACATAAAACTATTCATTATTAATGATAAATGAATATTGAATTAAAGAAATAATGGTCTATATAATAAATTCCATACAATATGGGAGATGCATGAGAAATCTTACACACAAAACAACAATCCATTTTATAAATTAATGAAACATTATGGGAAAATACACAGACCACCAACGTCAATATTATAATGATCCAATCATTTATTATCAAACTATTATATGAATCAGTTTAATAGAAATAAGAATATTAAACTAACTCCATTAAAATTGTTCATAAGAGGCTGCATGGTTTTAAAATTTCATAAAGTGATGGAAAATGAAATAAGTTGAAAGATGAATTAATAGATTACTGAGGGATATAAAACAAAACGTATGGATCAAGATTATTCTTTTCAAATATGGTGATATATCCATTCCTAAGAGGATATCTATGGGGGAGATCAAGTTGTTAGATATTGTATGCATGGAGTAGAAGAAAATAAATTAGGAATGTTTAATGAAAATAATTTAAAATTGGTAAAATCAGACCCTTTAATGAACCCCATGGCATGGTTAAACAATTTGGATAACTATAAACCAACAATGCAATGAAACTACCTAATTTACTATAAGTTCATGGGGTAGGGCCACAGTTTGATTAAAAAATGTTCATCCCTTGCAATGTAAATATAATTTTATACAGACCCCATGAACAAGTGTGGTCCTATTATAACATGGTTAGATCAAAGCCTGCGACACTCTCAACTCCTACGGACCAAGACTCAGGGTTTCTCTGAGTCTGACACCCCCAAAACACATCCCAACAACCATGAAAAAACATGATCATTAAAATCCATCTGAAATAAACTTATAGGTGTTCAAATTCATGGATTGACACCATGATTCAAGGTTTATGCTCCATATCTTCCAAAATAATAAATGTTTAAACTCCTTTTTAAATTCCATGGTCTAAAAACATGAGACCCAATAGAGCCTTTTAGAGGTGTTTTTTAAACCACTAATGAATATATCTTTTTTATTATCATTATTGATAACAAAAATTGAGTCAAATATTGTAATCCTTGTTATTTTTTCCAATTAATCCATCATAGATTCCCCTTCCTTCATCATAATCTATATGAATTCATTCTCTTTCATTGTTTAAATAGTTCTATGGGAATACTTATTATGAAATATTTTCTTAGAGTCTTCCCACTCCATTTAATCAAATTAATCCTTTAGATTAGTTTTATTTATCAGTTGACATCATTCATCTACTTAAACATATAATTAATAGATGTAAATAGTATCATTCTTTCTCTCATAATAGTAGATCTCAGAAACTATCTACTCTGTTGAGTTAGCACCTAGTTCAAGGACAAGTGGATTGCAAGAAAAAATGAATGGCAGTTGTCATTACAAAATAAATGTCTCAATATATAGTTTCCCCTTCTTGGGTGAAGTCAAAAATATGAAATTGAAGATATTATTACTCATATCTTGTGACAAATGGGTAAGCATCTTCATGTCGTTTTGAACGACACCACCCATGGGATTAGGGATGTCATTCAAAAAATTAATACAGTGTACATCACAATGTTTGTAGGTTTGGTCTCCCCTAGTTCCCACCATTATCTAAAGTAAAATCAATTTTATGAAATCATAATTCAAGTGATAATTAATAAATAACTTATTCTAACGTGTAAATTTAATATAAAGGAATATATTTTGGGATTATGATGTTTATCCTTTTCTAAAACAACTATTGCAGGATTTTTATCCCTACAGAGACTTATAAATATGGTTCGTAAAAAAATTGTAATTTTATTTCCTAAGTTATCTAAATTGGGCTCTGATAACAAATTTTTCATCCAAAATTTTTCTAACATTACAATTACATGAATTTTATGATAAATAAAATAATTTTAGTGCAATCCAGTATCTAATTGTATCATGTATTTGGAAAAGTAGTCTCATACAACAATCTGGAATAAAAAAATATAAACATTATCTAAATTCATCATTTTTATCCTTATAAACATCTCATAAAATATTTTTTACAAGTATTCACCTAAGGATATAAGTCAAATAAAGGGGTGACCTAAAATCCCGATAAGGGGAGGGATGATGGAATTGAATCAATAGTATATGGGTGAGGATAATAATTATCATAATATTATAACCATATTATTTTCATAAACATCATTAGAGAAACATTTTATTAATTCATGGAATGATACATATTCCTAATAATGAAACATCATAGCATAGTGTCCAAATACCACACATAGTTGTGATCAATTCTAGCATCATGTTCACGCAAAACATATATACATAAATCATAAAATATTCCTTTTTAATAAGTATTGCATCATGTTCATGAAAAATACACATAATCTGATGAGTTAGGTTACATTAACCAATGCAATGGAGGGATATATAATTCCTATCCCATCTATCACATCATAATATTCTCATAATCATGCATTCCACCAAAAATGATAGTGGTTGTAGTCCTGAAGTAACCCATGAAATGGAATGGGGGTCATTAATAATTTAATGTATCATATTTCATTGAATGTCCATTAGAATTCCCAAAAGAATATGGGAGATTTTAGATTGGGTTAAAATATCATTTTTTTATCGAATAAGACACTACTTAAGAGGAGTTAATGTATAAGGACCCGGCCATAAAACATTACATAATATTGAATTAAATGGATAATTCACATTAAGGATCCTTTCAGGTTTAGAGTTTCAGGGAATTAGCCATAACTGTTAAATTACATCCCAAAAATTAACAAGTAGTCACTTCTACTCAGTTTCAATTTTTTTCATAAAATAAAAACTCATGAAAAAAAGATCTATGTCTAGTTCCATGTTTTAGACAGCATGTCTTTTCCAGGATCCCATACTTGTCCCTATTCATCTTTAAGTCCCATGAAAAAACATTTCAAAACATAGGATGAGCATAAAAATCTCAGTACGGATTATAAAATAAAAATAGAAAGCATTATTCTATCAAAACATAAGATTTTTAACATACCTCATGAAATCATAAGATTTATGAATAACAAATACAGATCATAAATTGTAAATGTAACTTGTGGGATCCATATCATTCTTACGTTATATCTATCACATCTACATAGGGAGTCACATTTGAAATACCCATCACAGTATATTCACTGAATATCTTAGGAGAAACATTAAGGTTTACCTCTATCACATTACCCACTACATTTTAAAGATATTTCGAGCTCACCCGCCCGAGGTTTATCATGGAACCACCTGTATAAGTAAACAATTCCCATGAACCATATCAAATTCATAACACATAAAACAAACATAATGGAAAGGTAACATTTCCAAATTTAAATCATAACATTTCATTCGAATATATTTTCATAAAAAATCCATTATTAAAACCATTTTCAATGCCAAAAATATGTAAAAGAGTATATGATATTTATTTTCCTTTTAAAAAAATTATGGCTTGTTATGGAAGACAATGATCAAATAATACTCACGACGGTGGAAAAGGTTGTTGTCATCACTTACGTTAAAAAGAAACATTAATTTCAGTAATTTAGTAAATTGTTTCATAGAGAAAATATTTACTTTGAATAAAATTAAAATTAAAATGGGTTTATACACCGTATAAAATAAATTCATGTATAAATCAAAATATTCGTCAATGAAAGGAGATTGAGACGAAGTCCCTTACCTTGTGTCTGACATGACCCGTTCGTTCTTTAATATCCTGAATAATAAACTAATGTTAATTTAAACTTTCTTTAGAACCTTTTTCAAGTTTATTATTCTATTTATATAACTTATTACCATGTTAAAAACATTATGTAATCATTTATGTTAATAATGATCATTTTGTCGATATTTGGTACTTCAGTCAAAAATGAACTTCTTATAATTACAAGTTTTTCATGCGGTTGAAATTCCATTATCTCCAGAATTATATTAATGATTTAGATGTCATATATATCATATATATCCTATAAATATATGTATTTATAATAGTACATAACATTTGGATATAAGAAATTAAATGCACCGTTCATGGAGACGGTAAGCCATGTGTATGTATGAACGATAATTTAATTTATATTTTGTATTTTAATGGGATTAAAACTTAATGATTCATAGATATATTATAATTACAGTATAATATCATATATAATTTCTATAAATCCATCATTTATACATTCTACGTAAGGCATCAACGAGTCATATCACGTCGAGGGGGCGGTAGTCTGCACTTCCTCAAAGGAAATTATCGTGTTTACCCATTACGGAAAACATAAAGGTATGATATAAAAGTAAAATACAGAAGAATATATATAACATAAACATTCTATATATCATATATAAATACAGTTCCATCATAATTTCCACCATGAGACGTCGTTGAAGATATTTGAACAATCATCGTTTTGTGAGGATGTAGTTCGCCGTCCACAGAAACAGTATGTTCTTTACCCATTACATGATGGTGTGTGTAAGTGTAGTGTGAATACATATCATTACAAAAACCTAGTATATTTTGGATACTATTTTTTTTATAAAATAATGTAATAAAAATAGTTTAGGGGTTGGAGGAGTAAAATAAAAGAAAAAACGTAAGAGAAGACATTACCTTTAAATTGGGTATCTCCCATTGGTTTGAACCGATAGGTTTACTCGAAGTACCATCTGCCTAAGGGAAGGTTTCTAGGAGGAATAGTGGAATGTAGGGAGATTAATTGGGTAGATTCTGGATGAGCCAAGGCCTCGAGAAGTGTGAGATATGAGATAGAAGTGGGGTCCTTTTATAGGGGGAGGATGGCCTCTTAAAGGAAGTTTGAAAATATTATTTTATTATATAATTATTTTCGATTTCTAAAGGTCCAAAACTCATTAAAGATAAATATTAGATGACTCTTTTCCTAAAAAAATCATCCAATAATAATTGGAGAGGTTTTGGATATTGTTTTAAATTTTATAAGCTTATTTATTTAAATCATTCATTAATGAGGTAAACAATACATAATTATTGTGTCACAAATAATTTTATTAATTTGATGTCTAAAAATTATAAAAAATGATACCATGATGTAGGAAATCATTCTAGATTTTATGTGATTAAATATAGTTGAAGATATAACTTATATAACCCCATATAAAAATTGATTTACTAAAAGATATATGTTTATTTCATTTTTGTCTTTACTTTAAATTAATTAATATAAAGTGTCATTATCACTCTGAAGTGGTTCCATGGGGTCCCAAAATCTATCCAATGATACCCATGGTAAGAAATGTATCAACCAATAGGATTAGGACACATTTTAGGGTAATTATATATTATTATAATATTATTTTTACCTTGAATTACCTTATTTAACTTTGACCACACTAAATAAATGTCAAAAGTTACTATTCACCAAAAATTATTTTCATCTTTTTGAACCAAATTTTACTTAATGATAACAAAATAGTTTTTTGGATTTTCAAAATTTAATTCATAGAAGTGATAAAATGTCATTCTAATAAAAAATTCTGTTTTTTAACAACTACTCAGTATTTTCACTATTCATCAAAAATTAACGGTTTTCCGAAAAATACCAAAATTTAAGCCTAAGATATATTTGATATTCCAAATTCAAAAATTATGTCTATTTTAACAATTTGAAAACATAGAAGTTTCATTAATTAATTTAAAATTATTTCCTGCTGTCAAAACAGAAAGCGTGTTTTTAAGAAATAGTAACTATCCATAGATTTAAACTTTTTTATGTCCAATTTAAATGTGAAATTACATCCAATGACCAAAATTGGATTAAATGGTAAATATATAATCTAATTGAACATTAAAACCAATTAAAAAGATAATCTAGCCATATAAATAAATTAGATTAAAATTCATTTTTGAATTAAAATACAATATTTTTCACTATTCATTAAATATGAATTTTATCAGAAAAATACCAAAATTTACCCAAAGTAAATTATGATGTCCCTATTCTAAATAATAATTTTATTTTGTCAAATATATCACATAAAAGTGACCAAAACTAGATTTAAAGAGGGTTCGCAAACAAAAGGCGGCAAATCGACCATTTAATGAATATTAGAGTATTTATGCTTAACATCATATTCTTTCATATTTTAAGCCTCTAAAATTTACTATGTAAATTTAAGAAAATTAAAAAAACATGTATAATAATATTTTATTCAGTTCGTTTCATTATGGCCATTTAAATGTCTTGGTGTTAACTACCATTTAATATAATATTATTATATTATTAGTGTGCAATGTAAGATTTCAATGAAACCTGTTGTTGCGTATTGAGTACGCCACCGAACATGGCATCCCATTTATAGTAAAATTTATATTTAATTCACAAATATTAATTCATATGAAAATGTATTATTATTTATTTACCAGGGATGTTATATAAAGAAATGGTTTTGAATTATATATTCCTTTCAAAAAATCATTGAGACTGTCATAGAAATAATTTATACATTGTTGAAACAAGTATATACATAAAAAATTGTTAATTTATATTGAGAAATAATTTTATGATATTGTAGAAATGTAGGTACTATATTAATTTTGAATATAAACATAACCCAAAATAGAGTTTGAGAATCAAATGACCATAAATCCCACATTATTATTTCCCTATTCCACTGACTAAATAATAAACATATGTTAACTAAAACACTGTACCATAACTGAATTATTATATTTTTTGTCACTATTTATCGAATATAATTATTGGATAATATTTCTTAAATCCCATTTTATAAGGAAAAGTATTGATATAATGTTTTCCGTAAACATTTATAGTGTTTTTTAGTTTTCGATATAGTGTCAATGTAATTTATTCATATGTAGAATAAAATCTAGAAGCATAAAATAAATATATTTTTAAATTAATTTCAAATAAATAATATATTATAACTATCCATAAGTATAGTCATATGAAATGATTTAGAAACACCCTATATGGTGGTTAATATATCATTTAATGGGGCATTTTCTGACGAGGGGATAAGGGAATTATGAAATATAATTACATATTAGACATTATTATTTATGTAGAGTACCATCAATAATATAATTTTAAAATAAAAAATAATTAACCTTATTTGAATTGAGTTAGGAAGGGATATAAGAAACAGGAAGAGAAGAAGAAAACCAAAAGAAGAACCAATGAATATGTAACTTCTTCTCAGGGTTTCTTCTCTTAGTGACACTATGATCTATTAATGTTTGGATTCTGTAAATCTATAACGTCCTTAAGGATAAAAAGTGGATTTAGAAAAATTAACTGTCAATATTTTTGGATTCTTATTTGAGGGAACAAATTTTTGAAAAAGGTAGTGAGATGTGTTATTTATACTTGAGGAGGTTGGGTTTTTTAGAATAAAATATAGTACCACAGGTAAACATTGTAATAGTTATATTAATATCAATATTGAACATATGTAAATAAAATTTTATGGTTTTATAAAAATAAAAATCATTATAATTTTAATTTAATATACTACTGAAAAATTATCTGCGAAAAAATAAAAAATTGTTATTTTAGTGGAATAATTTTGACATAATACTTTGGAAAGTATTTTTTATGTTCGGAAATATTTTCATTTTATTTCAACATGAAATTTATCAAACCTAATATCTTCATGATTTTTCAAAATTTATTAATATTATACAATACAATATTATATAATGAATGATGTTATTTAAAACACACTACTCAAGAAAAACATGTTTTGTAACTATGGATCTAAAAAATGTTGTATTACCCAAACAATAATCCTTGGAAAATATTAAAGGGTTGATTTCAAAAAAAATAAATGTATTTTTTCCTTATAATTTTCTAACATATGTGTTTTTAAAATTAAATATGATTTTTTTTATTTTTAATCAAATACCAAAAAATATATTTTATTATAAATGTTTTAACATTTTATTTGATTATTTTATCTTCATATATATTTAATGGAACTATAATCTTTAAATTTTTTATATTTCCTCATTATAATTACTAATTACATAATATTTTATTATTTTTTGGTTAAATAATTTTCCAATAGTCAGGTTACTATTTTCATTCACCATGTTACTGTTACAAATGATCAGGATACTATTCAAAGGGTCACATTATATTCTATATATTCTACATACTTATTTCATTAATTATACAAATAAATTCTACTCAACGTTTTATATTTTCATATTATAAAATTTTAATTAGTTTATAAATATGTTTTTTATTTTTATTGAGCTAATCATGTGGGTGATGATTATAGTAGATTGAATGGTTCCATTTTTTCATTATATATATATCTGAATTTAAATTTTTTGTCTCATTGTAATGTTTGGAATTTTATTTGGTTTATATTTTTACTAATTTAATGATCATTATTAATTAAATTTGTTATTGTCGTTTTATCTATTTTTATTATGTGTATAATAATATGTAATATAATATAAAAAACATTTATCTTAATAAATAAATATAATTTATAATATATGGGTTGTTAAAATAAAAGTAAAAATATTGGTGTAAGGGTACTCATGCTTATCCAATACCAATATGAGGGTAATTCCTACCATATTTTAGGGTATAGGGTCACATAAGGGTACCAATTCAAGGGTAATATTAGTTTTTAAAACACCTTATATGGGTAACATGTTGGATAAGTGCTTCTATTCATGGGAACTAGTGCATTTTTGAAACACACATATGCATATCTACCACTTTTTAAGGGTAAAACAAAGTTAAATTTATGAAGTGCACAACCCATACATAATGGTAACCATTTACCATATTTAATTTTATTTTACCTCTTCTTATTTCCAAGAACAAACATGTAAAACACATTTTATAATTTTAACTTCTAATCACAGTGAAAATGGAATGATTGGGTTATTTATGTATTATGACTCCTCAATAATGATGAAAATAAACTATTCACAATAATGGGTCAGGGAAAAAGAAAATAAAATGAGGATATTTAATTTGAGATTTTTTTATAGAAAACATGTATATAGAATTTCGATCAAAAATATTTGTGTCTTGGTGCCATTATTTTTTATTATTACTTGATCTTGAGTAGCAAATAACTTCCCTAATGAATGAACTATAGAGTCCACTCAACAATAACATTCCCTTATTTTATTTTTTTTAATTGAGGATGAGCACTTCTCCTATCCCATTCCTAGGTGACATTCATGTGATAGATAATTCTTTGTAAGATTTTATTATTTTCAATTACCGCTATTTCAATGATATTGTTAATGGTACCTTATAGAGAAGTAAAATAAATATTTCATAAATGATAATATCCAAAAATTTAAAAATTAATTTTAAAATAATTATGAACGGATATTATCAGAGAATAATAATAATGATTTATCCCATAAATATTATTTAGGAGAGATAAATAATTTTCTCAAGAGGTTTTATTATTATTCATTGGGGAATAAACTACAAGAACATGTATTGAAACATTTTATAAATTTAGAAATTATCTATGAGATGGAAAACATTAACACAATTGATATTTTTAATGATTTGTAAATAAAATAGTTTGTATTGATTATAATGATCCATGATGATCCTAAAATGTTAATATTCCAATAACAATGTCAATAATACCCATGAGGACGTGTTAATAAATGAAGATATTTTCACCCATTTTTCAAACCACATAGGATAGTTTTTCATTTATGTTGCATCAGCAAATTTGAGGTAATAAGTTCCATATATTTATAGGTATCATGATTAAACCTATGAAAATTGTGTAACAGTTGTGATGGAATACACAACATCCATTGTTGATTATGAATACACGTGGGAGTGTTCATCGACCAAGATAAACTTATGTGAGTTTTTATTTGAAGATTATGATCACATATTTTTTATACATGTTCAATTATGATCACATTTATTTGATAATTCAAAATTACATAAGACTATATGTTTCAATTTTTTGTTTGTTGGCCAGTGTCATCTGTTTCTTTGTTGTATTATTCATGTATCCCATGGAAGGTTGACCATAATTACATGTTTTTTCCATTGAGGGGGAGTGTTTATAGCATTTGATGATGGAGATGATAGACATAAACTGATGGTAGGGATACAAAGATTCCTCATTGATATTGTTTGATACACTTGATTGCTAAGAAATTCTATTAAGCATGTTACATATTGTAGAGTCAATTCCTGGTACTATGACCACTTAATGCATTTCAGCTACCAATAATATGAATAACTTGATGCCTATCGAATATTAGGATATAAGTTCATAATTTTATGATATGTACTATTATTAGCCTCCTGGAATGTTCTTGATTACTAAAAATCTCATGAATTTCCTTACATAAAAGAGTTGAAGATGGTGTAATTAGGGGACATGGTGTCTTGGTTAATAAATGTTTTGTTTGTTTGGAATTTATGTGTTTCACATGCTTTTACTATATATTTTTTGGATATATATTTTTAATTGATCACACTTTTGAGGATTCATTAGTGGTTTCTTACTCAGTCATGTACTGACACCCTACATGGGTATTTTCCATTCACCTGTATATTCCCAGACTAGTGTTCTAGTAAAGGGGAAGGTTCTTATGGTGTATAGATGTGAAAAGGGGAATTGAGTTGGTAGTAGATTGGGATAGACCCCGTAGGACCGCAACTTTTTCATTTATTGGTTCACCTACTATTAAAATCTGGTTTTGATTTCAATATTCGGTGTTGTTCATACCTGTATGACATGTTTTTCCTTTTTATTTTGTATTTAACACATTATATTTGAATCTTTATTTTTTTATATTTTTATTTATTCTATGAAATGATATTGTGGTTATAGTTTCCCCATATATATAAATGAACGATCACTTTTAGTCAGATTCTTATTATATAAAGGGAGGAACACATGAGGTCATGTGTCCTTTTAGATAAAACATTGTGGAATAGGTTAGGGATTTACACTCATGACTATTTATACAAGAGAAAACTATGGTAGTACTTAATGAGATGTAATCTCAATATTTTTTATCTTAAGACTCTTTATAGTTATACATCATTGTTGTCACATTTTTTTATGTATCTAGACCACATGACACTGGTTTAAGATTATTTTCATATTATCTTGAGGTTTTCAGTATAGATGGGAAATGTTATAGACCGTATATAAGAAATTTAATATATGTATATTATTATGTAAATAATATAAGTATAAGTACTATAATCATTTTGGTAAGAATAAATAATGCATAACTCCTTATATACATGATATGGTAATAGAAAATTTATATTCATGTTGAGTCTAAGGAACTGACATTTCAAACTACCCCATCAACTAGATCAAACATTCTCACATCCCAACATGTTATTTATCACATGATAATACATTTTTATACTAGGATATGGTTTTATTTTTTGGTTATAATATATTTTACGACATTTCAAGTCCATTGTTTATAACATCATCCCATTGAGTAAAATCCATAAATAATAGATATCTAGAAGTATATATATTTTTCACTATATCATGACCATTAAAACATGGATAGTACAATTATCGTATGATTATCCTAATTAATATAATTTTAATATATTAATTTCATGATATGATTTTAAAAAATATTAAATCATTACATATTTAACTGGGGATTCAACTAGAAAAAAATCTACAACTACATGATATTTTATATATAATAACCCTTGGGTGTAATGATTTTATATTTCTCATATACATATCCTTCCAGGGAAACTACATCAAAGAGTCATTTGGAATTCTAGATTAGTTCAAAATAAAATATAGCATTTTTTATTCTCTAAGTACAATTTACATATACCTTATTCCTCTTCATGTACTACATGATAATTCTTAATGGTTTCCTATGCATATCCTCTATTAATATGTGGTTTTCATACCATAATGTATTTATTCGTAATATTATTTTTGTTATAGATCACCATATTTTTTATATATCCATTTCTTAAGTAAATGAAGTTTTATTCACTATCTTAATATCCTTCCGTCCCTTCAAGATGACTTCATAGAGAGATTTATTGAATGTTTCATAAGAATGAATTCCCAATTGTGTTTTTGATGATTTTATTTTCAATAAGTCGTCAATTTATATACATTACCATAGTCCAGAAACCCATATATATAAATATATCTAAATATATCATATTCACTGTTTCATTTGTTATAGAAATTAGTTTTCAAATGGATTTTATCATATCTATTTGTGATTTTTTTGTAATAAAAATCACATTAAAGGATCTTAAGACATTAGAAATCAATCATCTTTTGGTGTAATCACTCTAAAATCCATGTTAATATATCCCCGAATACCTTTTCTGACCTAGTTTTCTTTACATAAACATGATAAATATTCCAAATTAAATCTTAATTTTTCTACATTGAATCCATTAATAAATTCATCACATTTTTCTATTTTTATCTAATCCAATACAGAATACATTCATTTAGTTTAATATTTTCATTATTTCCAATTAATAGTATATTCACTTGAATAGTGATTCTAAAACTATATATCATTGGTTTTATCTATTGTACAAAGATTATATCCCATAAATATTCACTTTTATGGGAAATTTTTGAACTTTTTTTATGATAACTTGTCTTTATTAATGAGCCTCGAATTCATCCAATTCTATATTACCCCAACAGTATCATATAGAGATGTTTGAATTCATGTATAATAAATGTCACAGACATCATTCTATCTTTTCGAAAATATATATTTTTTAATTATCTATAACAATTTATAGGATAATTAACTAAGATTCGTTTTACTATTTATGAATATTTACTTCATGCCCTAACGGTAAAAAAAAATTTGAATAAAAACACATGGATATGTGACATAATATATTTCCATCATATGTTAACATATATAGAATCAATTTATCATTAATAGATGAATTTTTTGGGTTACCTCATATATTTTAATTGAATTTACCAAAAATATGATTGATGGCATACAAGACATCTGAGACACATCATTAGTCCTCCTTCTATCGTCACCATGACTCTGATTTGTGTTGGAAAATATTTGATTATGAAAAACTACATTGTATAATTTAGTGATTGAGGAATGTAGGTATACTATATTCTTTAGATTAAAATCACACTAAATTATTTAACTTCTTGTTGAAACTATTCTTTACTGTACTATTACATTCCGCGTACATCTTAGAGTAATCACCTAAATTATTTGAATGTAACTCAATATTTATTTTTAAATTTTTCATATTCATCTTGGTGAAATAAAACTAAAATAATTTTTTTATTGTGAAAATTAATTTCAAAAGGTTTCTTGATCACATTATACATTATA
The DNA here is from genome assembly GCA_963277665.1 of Viscum album. Taxonomy (NCBI): domain Eukaryota; kingdom Viridiplantae; phylum Streptophyta; class Magnoliopsida; order Santalales; family Viscaceae; genus Viscum; species Viscum album. The sequence goes on along the minus strand of OY728167.1, from coordinate 618,026,067 downwards.
ATTTTTCATATAAAATACATATTATTTTTTTCTCACAAATAGAAATTCTCTACTAATTATTTTCTTGAAATTTTATTCTATATATAATTGACCATGAATTAACATTAATATTTTAGGTATTAATTTAGAGTTATAATTTTTTAATTCACCAATTATTTCAATTTATTGGGAATATATGATTAATGTTTCATATAAATATTTTTTAGTTATTGTATACCATAAACACAAAACATCAATCATGATATAATATTATATTGTTTCTAAACCTAACAGTGTGATATTTTTGTGTTAGCACACAATACATTTTAACTATTTTCTTATAAAATAACATCTCCACCATGATTGTGGGGAAGTGGTCTTCTTTGACTGACATATGAGTCCATATAAATAAAAAAGATAATTATTCACATAATAGTTATAATAAATACGAACATACTTGGATTTTATATTTGGACATAGATGTATGATTATGAAATTGATTAAATACCATAAAAGTAAAATAGAAATATAATATTAAATGATTAATAATCCTAATGTATTTTTATGTGAACACACAAAACCTACATGCATAGGGTTGCTGATTACTTTGTTATTATTGGTACAAGGTCAATGTTTTCTCATCCCAAATAATCTTGTATTTTAGTAGTCTTTTAAAAAAGTTACATTTTTTAGTATGACATTACATTTTGAAAAAAAAAATATAATATAATATTTTTTTGAAAACAAAAAATATTCCCTTAATAATATCAACACATATTAATCAAAATAAAATTATCAGCATCATGGTGAAATGAAACATATGAAATGTGTGAAATCATGTTCTCGGTAAGGGTGTCCAAATAGCGAATGCTAACACAAAGTAAATAATAAGTGATTAATATGTCCAATTTAAAAAATATTCAAATTTACCATATAGATAATTCTTAAAAAAGATGGGACTAAATCCATGTATAACATAACTCCATCCATAATAATGTAGATAATATTACCTTACATGCCATTTGATAATAATACATCCATAAATAGGTTGGTATTATTCACAATTAAAATAATAAATTGTCGCATAAGAAATTCTGATGAATCCAAGGGATATAAAAGGTCATTCCCATAACATACTCTCTCCAATGCATTCATCATTCAAAATGGGTGAAACAAAATCAACCTAAACATTCATATTTAAAATATTAAATAATAAATGATTATAATATCTGCAATCAATTAACAAAATCATAGACAATGTCGAGTAATGTTTTGAATGGTATCAGAATAATAAAACCCTAGTAAAGCATAAAATTTAATAAATTATGATGACATATATGAATATATAATAAAGCGATCAATGGATTATTTATTTTTGAAGAAATGATTTTCATTTTAAATAAAAATTTCCCAAATAATAAGGAAAAAAATTTCTTTGAAAGCTCTGTGTATAAATGTAATTTTTATTTCAAAAACTATTATTCATTAATTACAGTGGTATTCTTTTTTCAAGTTATATATGTTAATAAAACATTATTTGCACCGTTTTCTAATAAAATTAAAAATGTTCCTCAATTATAAATTGATTGGATGATTCCTTTTAACCCATTTTTTCAAAGTAAAGAAATTTTTATTTATTTTAATAAATAATTTGATAGTACTAAAATTATCTTTTATAATATTTTATCAAAAATAATGATATGGAAGAAAATTATTCCATGTCAAGTAAAAAGACAACGTCGGGTTTCCATATAAAATTTGGTTTTGGAATCATGATTAAATATAGAGTAGAAACTAAAATAAAAACATTAAATTTCAAAAAATACCCATTTGAGAAGAATATATATTTTTTTTATGATAAAATATCTACTAATTCCTCAATAGAGACAATAACGAAAACTATCCTGAAAATCAGGATTTTTGAAATAAATTGTCATATAAATTTCAATTTACTTCACGTGAATTGGACCCTCCGTAACAATAAATATAAATTTACTATATAAAAATTATACAACAAAACTCATATATATCATACAATATACGATTTACATATCATTGTTTATCACATGTTTATTAACAACTTTCTGTCAAAATAACACTTATGGGTAATATCTACTTCTATTTTCATGTATGTTTTGGTTTGGGAGTTTCATTAATTTTATATTTTTAATGATTTCATCATACCATAACATTAATAAGGAAATAAATATCATATATATTCTTTATATACATATTTCAAAGTCACCATTAAAATATGAAGATAGAATAATTATTAACACCATTCATGGGGATGGTAGGTCGAACATATGCCTGAATTCAGTTTACATTGTATAAAGAATGGAAAGAAAGAAAAGTAAATAATAATTCACATTTAAAGACTATTTATTATATAAAATATATCTTATATACTTATTAATTATATCATTATTACTATTCAAATTAAAAAAAAATCTCATCGCTTCATTGTGGTTGTAATTCACACGTACTCATGAGTGACATAATTATTTTTCAACAGATTAGAATATTTGATTTTAAATATGATTTAATAATAAAATATCTATAATTATTTTAAATTTATTATTTATTTTCATTAAACTCGTCATAAAAACCATCCATCAATTATTGTGGTGGAAACTGAATTGTATCACTATATGGGGGTGGTAAGCCATATATACTCATGGGAAATTCTTTTACATCATATTTGATTGGAAAGATTGTGAGTAATGGTTATTTCATAATCATAATAAAATTTAATTATATTAAGGATACATAATTTATTAGTTTATTATAAATACTATCGATTTATAATAGGAATGTAAGGATTTAAAAAATTAAAGAGGTTGGTTAATGATATTACGCGTTCCTTTAGTAAACTCTTTTATATTTAATCTTATGGCTCCTAGGGTGGCTATTTTTTGAATATTGGAACCTCTATATTATGTAAATTGATATTGATGATGTATTTTAGTAAGGTATGGATATGATATAAGGATCAAATTAATATAATTAAGAGGAAGGAGGGGTGCACATTTATAACGAAGGTAGATGGAGCACCTGTAATATCATAAATTATTAAATATAATATATTCATATTAAATAAATATTCATACATGTGGAGATGATTTTGATTTTTTTATAAAATTGATGTACCATCATCCAATTAAATGTATACTTGTTGTGGGTACACTCTATTATTTACCTTTTCTTAATAATCTTATTGTTAATTATATTTGACCTTAACCACGATGACAATGATGTTAATCATTAAGGTTTATGAATGATAAATAAATGTAAAATTGACTTATAAATTTACCATGGATGATTTTTAAACCATATTCAATTAACATGGATGAGGATATTATTTTTTAAAATCTTAAATTATTTAATATATTCTCATTTATTATAATATATCATTAATATTAAAATTTAAACTATACATTTAATTTGAATTTTAAGAAATCTTGATAATGATAAACTATTAATATAATACTTTTAAATAATCCTAATATGATAAATTTATATATTTTTTTGGAACACCTTAACTCACTAAATTTATACTACTTTTAATATTTTTAATTTCATTTATTTTAATATGTTAACATAACAAATCTAAATTAAAATTTACAAATAAGATAAGTTAATTATTTACACCAAAAAATATAAAAATAAAATAAAATTATGAATATAATTTCATTGTACCCTTAATCACAATTAATATTTATTCTCAATTTGTTTCTGATTTTTAAACAAAAAATAGCTATTTAAAACATAGAGAGTGACAATTTCTATCTTTCATTGCATTAAATATTATATTGTTCATCTCCATAAACAATTATCTTTAAAAACATATATTTTAAAACTATGGTTATAAGGTTATAAATACATTCATCCAATTAAAATATACTTTTAACCAAGATTAAATTGATTTAACCTTTATTGCAGTCATAAATGCTAACATGGTTATACTTAATAATGCCTAAAAATAAAATGGTCCAATTTACAAACTTATGTATACTAGATTCAAAATTTGGAATCTCATATAAAAAAATAAATACCGATATGTGGCTAAAATAAATTTTAGAAATATGTTTACCAATTGTAATGAATACTTCATTTTAGAAAAATGCTTTTTTAAGAATAAAATAGTATTACTTCTTATCCCATTCATAGTAAAAATATTAGAATAATCAAAAAAAAATTATTTAATATATAGTAGATAAATTTCATTAAAATAATTCACAAATATTTATCGATTTAATTTATTAGAATAAAAAATTTATTATATAAAAATAATTAATTATGAAAAAAATCCAGTGTCTTTCCAATCATTTTTATTATTTTATAATCAATTGATAAAAAAATATTTTATTTTACACATGTATGAAGAACATATTTTCATTAATTACTTAATACTATTCATATACACTAATTTAATGGATGGTTTATAACACTATAGTATATTAAAGTTAATTTGGACTCAGGGTAGTCTGTTTCACAACCTATCGAGGAGATTTAAATAATTTAAAAATGAATATATCAGAAAATATCCCAATGCTAGATTATTCTCTCCTTTAAAAAACATCTTCATCAAATCAAACAGAATGTAACCTAATGAACATATTTGGGTAGTTATTGATCATAATTTATTCTAGATCCTATGTTATCCCTTTTATATTATAATTTATCAATCATAAATTAACTAGCATTGTTTTCATGTTCTTGAACACTGATTCTCTTGTGTATAAAATCTTGATAGGATCTTCATATAATGATAAATGAGGATCAAATTATACTACCTTATAGGTGATAAAATGATTTTGATATGGCATATAATTTCCTAATAAAGTTATTTAGACCACATAATTTACTTTATAGAATCTTTATGGTGTTTTCAAATTGTATGAAACGCCTCAAATTTATTCTAGGATTTTAAATGGCCTGATATACCTAATGCTCTATTTTCATTACTTTTTGAATCATATAACATTATTATATGGATACAATTTAATTAAAACATTCTCCCCCACTTTAAATTCTAATTTTTTTCCATTTATTATTATCAAATATATTTGTCCACTAATTTAGATTCTTTTATATGAGTTTGAATAATATTTACCATCTTCGTTGTCTCCTCCATAGTATCTAGTCTTGTAAGATTACTTTCACCTACTTTAACTTAACAATCTAGGGTTTCACATCTCTCCATATATAATTCTTTAATGGAAACCTTTTTAATACTTGAATGGAATATATTATTATAAGAGAAATATAAAAAAGGTAATCACTATTCCCACATACCTAATAATTCATTTTATCATGGCCTCAACTTATATTATAATGTTTGAATAATCCTTTTATAATACCCATGATTTATATGATGATAAGTTTTTCTAAAATAAATTTTCTATTAATAAATTGTTGAATTATTTTATAGAAATTTGATGTAACTAATGGATCATGATAAAAAACATTTGAAATAGGTGTTCCATTATGCGTTAAAACATTATTTATATAGTGTCATCCATGGAGCTTAAGAGGTAAATATTCTCCTATATTGAGTTAATATACTTATTAGGTATGAAATTCAATAACAACATATATTGAGTCATTAATTATAGGATTATTTTTCAATCCTATAACAATTTCAACATCAATTTAATCCCATTTCTATATAGAAATATTTATATGTTGCATGAATCCTCTAATATATTTACTCTCAAGTTTTGTTGATTGAAAAATATAAAATAATGACACAAAATTAAAAAAATTCACTTCAAATTATCCCTCCATAAATTTTATTTCAAATATCTATATATTTTGGTTCTACATGGGTTCACTGATATATTCTCATTATGAGAGTCATTTAATAATTCCATTTTTAACTCCGTTAATCTTGGAACACATAGTCTCTTTTGTAATTTAAGAACACAATATTCATATATATATTCTGTAAACATCCCATCATATAGAAAATCATTTTTATTTTGAATATTTTTATCACTAGGATGAGATATGATTATCTTTTCTAATTATGTTGGCATTACAGTAATCTGGATAAGATGTGTTGTTTCTCCTTCCTTAATAATTCCCAAATTATTATTTACCAAATCCATGATCATAGAATCCCTAGAAATTTTCGTTTTGTTTAGGATTCGTTTATCATTATAGATCAATGTGGCCACTATATTATTTTTCATATATATTTGATAGTTTATAGATAAATCATAATCCTTGAGTAGCTAAATCCATTTATGTTATCTCATGTTTTTCTCTCTTTTTTTAAAATATGTATACCAAAATATTAGGATACCTATATTTCTCCCATATTTTTATATAGTGATAATGTATCCATGTTTATTCAGAAATTATATTTCTTTCCATCTCAAGGTCACATGATAGTTAATTATACTCATTATTCATTAACTACATTGATAAATATTATTTAACTTAATCAATCTTCATAAATACACAACCATGAATCATATTCTATGCATCACTATATATCACAAATCGATCATTTTGGAATGGGAGAGTCAAGATTAGAGAAATTAAAAAACTATTATTCAGGTTATCATTATAGCCTTCTAATTACTTTTTCTATATGAAATTATCCCATTTATGAGTAATATGGGTTAATTGGATAACAAATCAAGAAAAGATTAAAAAATCCTTGATAGTAACTTTCCAAACCAATTAATCGACATAACATGATTGTGTTTGTTAGTATAGGCCAATATTGTATTTACATTCTCCACATACTATTAACTTAGTTTCCATCCCAGAATATAGTATGGAAATTAAAAGAGTCATTATAAATATAAACAACACTATTGATAATTTTTCCAAGAAAAAAACAATATATTGGAAGATTATCAGGAATGATTATCTAGTTACTATAATTGTACTAATATATCTTACAAATACCAATATAAATTCTTTAATTATAAAAATATCATTATATATATTGAATACTCTATCTATTAGATATATTAAAACATTTTATAAATTTTTTAAATCAAATTGGAATTACATTAAAATCATAATATCAATACCTTGTACAAAAATTTTTAATTGAAATATATTCCTTTATTGCTCATGATTTCAAATTCATAGATTGAAGGTAAATATTTTAATAATATTTTCTTCCATTATGTTCGTTGAATAATTCATCAATGTGGTGCAGGTTATACTTGTTCTTCAACATAATAGCATTTATTTCCATATAATAATTGAAAACCTTATTAAACCATTTTTACTCTTAATGAAAAGTATTGGGGATCCCCAAGGTGAAAAATTGGGGTGTATAACATATTACACAATTAAACTAGTATTTTCATTAATTACACTAATTCTATATTGGGAATTTTATAAGGAATACCCTATATAGGTTTTCATTATGGATTGAATGAATGGAAAACCCAACCTCCCCGACTAGTGGATATCTAGGTAATTACTTAAAAAATAAATCAATTTATTCTTGTTAAATTGTTACATTATCATATTGAGAATTACCTTTTCCATCCAAAGGTATTGTATGATCTTATTATAGAGTAATATCATTTAAACGAGGTAATCATAATGGATATAAACAACACATAGACGAAAAAGTATTCAATCTAAATATATAGAATTACATATGTTAATAATTATACAAAATTCAATTATATTATCAATAATATATTTCTTCATATCTTAAAATAAAGTCCACACATGGATTATATCAGAATACTCCATAGGTATTCATATAAATTTATCAAATAGGGAATGTTTTTGGGACATAATGGTCATGACTCACATATCCTTATTCTAGTGACACATTAATTGGGATATTTGATTTAGAAATCCCTTATTAATGTGCTTGGGAAATATTTATATTTTATTTTCAATATAGATTATAAAAAATTATGGGACCATCTAGAATCATATGAAGCATCAGAAAAATTTGAATCTATGATTAGAGTTCATGGAACCATAACATTAGAAACTTCAACATCAGTAGTTGTGATCACATATTTGTGATAATATTCCCTATGAATTTTCTAGTTAATATTAAATTAAAATTTATGAAAATAGTTTTAAATGTTCCCCATGTACATAAAGTTGAATAATTGAACTTTGGATGCTTTTTTTCTTTCCCTAAGAATTACATGACTAGTGTACATTCTCTCCATACATAATCAAAATTCTCATTCCCAGATTGCACGATGCATAGTTCTCCATTAAAAATTTATTACTATTTGGAAAATACACCATTAACTTATTCCAATTTTCTATATTTCCTCTTATGCAGTTCTCAACCACACATTTCTTATCTTACTTACTTTAATGTAAAAAAATTGGCTACTTCTTTCTCTGTATTGCTATAACATGATAATAAGTCCTTGTATGTTGAGAACAATGTAGAGGCTAGTGTCATTCAAAGTATGGAATTTATCCCATTATATAAATAGCCAATACTAATCTTGAGTTACAAATGTATTCCACAACATTCATTTCTAAACATGTCAAATTGGCTTCATAAATAGAAACATTTTAATTTTTCAATTATATTAGAATTAGGAATTGACACTCCATGTTCGTTGTTTGTTCAAATGGAAAATATTTTTCCAAAAAAATTCCCTATAATCAATATGTTTCATGATATATATTCCTTTATAATCTTTATTTTTTTTGCCAATAACCTACAATTATATTCACCCCCTATGAAATGATAAACATTATTGAAAATCATTTATGTTTCATTACCTTGTAATGAGAATAGTACATTCTACAAGGAACATATCCATTACTAAGAGACAAATGGATTCATTTTTTTATTGAATGAATTAAGTGGTATATTATTATTATATAGTGTTTTGGATCTTCATAGGGATCCATATGATCCATTTTATGGGTCATAACCCAATTCAGTTTCAAAGAAATATTTATAATTTGTTCTTCTCAATATATTTATCCTTCTCCAACTTGAGTGCTCACATTATTATCTTACCCATGAGAGATATCCCTACATGGATTATGTTCATTGATATAATTTTTATTACTTTTATATGGAATCATTTCTAAATAATGTAAGAAACTATATTAGAAAATAATTTTTTTCCTTAATGTAAAATTTGAAGACCAGGGAAACACTTAATATAAATTGATAATTTATGTATAAATTATTTCCAAATAATAAAATATGTTTATTTTGGAATATTATCATAGTTCTTCATAAGGATTCGTTAACTAATTTATATTTTCCTAAATATTTCACCCATGGTCTCCATGAATCTATCTCTATTTACCACTATAATGACCTTGACCATAGTTTTAACAACCGAGGTACTTAAAATTAATTTGTTTTCATTCTGGAATTAAAAATTCAATTTCATTATAAATGTATAATGAAATAAGTGATATTACCAACAATTAAATAATCTATAAAAATAAATTATTAACCTCTCATATGAATGTATAAATGGAATTTATGTATGTTATAATTTAAAATATGATATATTTATAACACGAAATAAATAAAAAAATTATTTCAAAATGAGACGTGAACTGTTGGTGTTTTTTTGACACATAAAATTATGTTTATAAATTTATAATTAATATAATGATTCAAAAGAATTAAAATATCCATAGAATCGATTCATCAATTAATATTTTGATCACTTATGATTATAAGTTAATTTTATGTGATCTTAATTAAATTCTCAATGTGTTTAAAATCTGTTATAATTATAAAATTGGTATTTTTTAATAAATAATGATTTTAATTGAAAAAATTAAATTCTCCTATTTAAAAAATTATTTTCCCAAAATTGAGTCTAGCTTTTAGTTATAGACATCAATAAATTGTTTGGGTGAATTTTTTTTATATTTCTCAAATGGTTGAATTTTTGGTTATTTGTAAAATATGGTAATATATGGTATAATCTAAATACATGAATTCTTGAGTCATAGTTGAGTTATAGATTATGTAAGCTCCATAATCTACAAATATATTTTTATATTTAATGTATTTAGTCATGGAATCAAAACTATTCATAGTCTTGTGCCAGAAATACTTTTCTAATGATTAAAATTATGAGAACACCCCTCCCTCCTCCACTATAAATACCATCGCCCACCACCTCTTCTCCTAAAAACACAAAGCCTTGTATCTTATTAAATCTACACATAATTCCCTTCCCATGAACCTTCCGCACGTCCCATACCTACTATACTCCCCAAATGGCCAATACCAAGGTCTTTAAGGAGGTTCTAAAGGAAGATAATTTACGAGGTAAAATTTTATTTTATTTTCTGTTCAATTTGTTTTCATTTCTTATTTATCTCCCCATCTCATCGCCTAAAAGTGAAATGATAACTAAATTTTAATATATATATATATATATATTTACTATAATATAAATAATCAAACCACTTCACTTCTAATATTATTTCAAAAAAAAATTAAAACATTGTATGTGAAGTGTCCATTTTCCCTCATCGTGGACGATGTGTTTTTATTTTAATTTACCACCTTCAAGGTTGTTCAGAGAAATATTATAATGGTTAAATAATAAATTATTATACATATTATAAGTTATATAATGTTCTAAACCATTATATAAACATGATACTAAATAAAATGATATATGTTGGGGATGGTCATAAAAACAGCCAAAATAAACTAAATAATTTTAATCTATATTTTCTCTTATGAATAATCATCATGTTAGAAAAAAATTATATATTGTATAATTTTAAATTATGGAACCATATTAATACAATTTCATTCCACTTATGTAATTTTTCTTCCATTCGACAAGAAAATCCATAATGAATCAACCATGGAAACCCTCAAATAAAAGCACCTAAAACAATGAAAATAACCAAACATTATCAAAATTTCGGGGGATATATATTATTAAAAGTTCATATATATTAATCTAGATTTTAATATAGTTCATTTATATTTTAATAAAACTCTTTAAACCATTATACATGTGGTTTGAACAAATTTAAAGTAAGATGAACCCAAGGAAATGGAATTTTCATTAAAAATTTTCATTTAAATTTATATGTACGGGAAATTCAAGAGGAATGTTTTTATGGTGAATGTATTCATAATTTTTTATTATTTTCTAGTTATTGAATATTATTAATTATGGAGGGTTAGACTAATATCTCCCTTAATTTCATTGGGTTTGATTATGTTTTATGTTGACTGTAATGGTTATTCCAAGTGTAACTATGATGGTTATATCATATGGTAGCCATGAGTGTTATATCATATGGTTGATGAGAGGGTTACATTTTAAGGTATCCGTGAGGGTTACAAATTATATGGTATCCACGAGGGGTAAAATATTAAATGACTAATTCCCCATGTTAGCAATATGGTTTTATTTATTTTTTCTATTTTTTATGGAAATATATAATTTTTACAATTTATGTATATGATACTTTATGGGCATGAAGTATGTCTGTGTGAAATTGAATTCATAGGATTATATGTATTAAGTGAAGAGTAGTTTATTTCCTCATTTAAATATAATTTAATGAGTTTTTTGTGATCATACATTGTTGTAAAATTATTTTCCTTGGTTTTAAGGATGGGTATTAGAAAACAGAAGCCAAGATGAATGTTGTGGGGATTTTTCATGAAAATATGTCATGTTTTATTAAAAATGTTTGTATTGTTGAATAAATTGATTCTATTTTAGTAGTAAAAACATTGAATTATTGTGAGATCATATGTAATAATAATGTCCTAATTATATAAAACTATAATCTTGAATGATCATAGGGAATTTAATAAAATGAATTCTAAAAGAATTTACTAGATTTTTTTATTACTTATGGATAAGAACATATAGTTTTTGTTATCACAATGTCTATATGACATTACGGTTTTGGATGAAGTAAATATAATACCATAAATTATTTTTCCTTATGGATATGTTAAATTGATATTGTATTTAATGATTATCATGTTGGTTCATCTAAGATATGTCAGTTTAGAATGGATTTCTATAAAAGAAATAGGATAATAAAATAGGAAGGCGTTGAGAGGATGATATCCATATGAACAAGAAACCTATACTTTTGGGAATTAGAATCAATAAATTTGTGGAAATAATGGATCAGATGAAACATTCAATAAATGAAGGTGACATCTATTCTATAGAACAACCATAGCTACAACAAAAAAACGTGCTGATAGTGGAACATTTTATGAGGCAAAGCCTTCCGAATTTGAGTGGATCTTCAGAATCGGTGGTGGATAAAGGGTGGAATAAATCCATTGAAAATATATATAATGTCATTGGGTGTTTAGATAATCAAAAGGTTATTCATTTAATTTATCTTCGTGAAGGTGAATATGGCAAGTGGTGGTCAATAGTCAAGAATATCTAGTATAGTGATGAGATTGATGCCTTATAATAGGATGAATTTAAGACTCATTTCATTGAATTTTTTTCCTAAGGTTGTTTGATATTGGATGTAAAATAAATTCCTTCATTTTAAAAGGAGGAGGAAGATTTAGTGGTCTTGTATGTGGAAAACATCACCCGATTGTTAAGGTATTCTTTAACCCTTATTTGTGGTCTTGACAGTAAAATCAATCATTTTTATCAGGATGGAATCTAAGTTACCAAAGTGATTTGGCCTCTCATGAATTCCAATGTAATTAAAAACTTGTTCGATGTGTTGGGAGGGTATAAATGTAGTTTTTTATGATCATGTGTACTTTGAAAATATTCAAAAGAAGAGATTCAGATGGTAAGTAATGTGTAACAATCAATCAACGAAATCTCAAGGTAAGAAATTCCAGTTTAAATATTTTGGGAAGTGTTGAAAAAATAAGCTTAGGTAATGATGTAACAAATATTGGATGTGTTTTGGATGTGGTATGTTTACACAAATTCCCCATGATTTTGATGAAAAATATCTTAGTGATGGTATGTTTAATTTTGATAGTAGAATTTTAAAGTGTTTTAAATATGGTGATATGGGTCATTATGAAAATAGCTACCCAACGAAAGATCTGAATGATATAAATTAGCCAGATTATGATAAGAAAGGTGTGGTGAAGTCTATTGTGACTACTTTAGTAGATATTGGGCGATCCAATTAAATGGTATTAGGTAATCTATTTGTTTACATAGATTTTTCTAATGTCTTTTTTGATACGTGGTATACACATTCTTTTATTTCATAGAATTTTTCTGTCAAATTGTATATTTAACCTCAAGAAATGTAGCAAGATCATTGAGTTAAAACATGATGGGAAAATACTATGTATGTAAGGAATTATAATAATCTTACAATTGTTATATGTGGATATAAATTACCTGAAAATCATGTTGTTTTTACGCTAGTAGATTTTGATGTTATTCTAGGTATATAATGGATTTCTCTTTGTCATGCTAATATTGACTTTAGAGATAAATTTGTTTTTTAGAAATAGTATCATTCTGTATTCAATAATGAACCCATACTATTGATAACTTATCATGAAGTTGAGAAACTATTAAAAGATGGAAATTAAAGATATTTTTCACATATTATTGAAAATAATCGATCTATTCATATTAATGATGTTACGGTGGTAAATGAATACCTGGCTGTTTTTTATGATGATTTTTTTGATGTTATACTTGGTCAAGAAGTTGAATTCACTATTTATATATTTCCTAACGCAATGAAAATATAAAAACCATCTCATAAAATGGCGGGAGCTAAACATATGCAATTGAAAAATTAGTTCCATGATTTTCATGATTATGGTTTTATTATTCCTAGCACCTCACTGTGGGGTGTTATTGTTTTTTTCATTAAAAATATGGGTAGCCACATCAAGGTTCACATTAATTATAGAGTATTTAATAACATTATTATTAATACTAAGTATCCATTTCGCCATATAAATGACTTATTTTATCGACTATAGAGAGAAAATTATTTTCCATAGATTTAAATGAGATCTGGGTACCATCAGATGAATTTGAAGGAGGATGAAATTCCCAAATTATCATTTTGAAAAAGATATTGGAATTATGAGTTATTTTTTATTCCCATTGGTTTGAAAAATGACCCTAATTTATGTATAGATCTTATGAATAGAATATTCTATAAATATTTGGATAAGATTATTGTTGTTTTTATTGATGATATTTTTGTGATTTCAAAAGGATATGAAAATTATAAAAAACATTTAACGATTGTACAAGAAAATCTCAAATGAAATATGTTATATGGGAAATTTAGAAAATTTTATTTTTTGTTGAAATGCTTTTATTTTCTCCAGAACATAGTAAATAAGGATAGAATAGTATTTATTGGTTGATGAATGGAAAAGACCTACAAATGATACAATGATTCTCTGTTTTCTTGTATTAGCAGGTTATTTATTCTTTTTTTGTTAAAAACAATCAATAGTTAGATAGCCTATAAATAATTTAACATGAAAATGGGTTTCATTTATTTCGGTAAAATAATGTAATGAATGTTTTTCAGGAACTGAAGAGGATATTGGTGAATTCTCTAGTTTTGGCCATTCCTTCCATAAATGGTTATTTATTCATATTTAGTGATGCATCCTTGAAGGGAATTGGTTTTGTTCTGATTTAGAATGATCATGTAATTTCTTATTATTCAATATAACTGAAACCTCATGGGTTAAATTTTCCCATACATTATTTGGAATTAGAGACTATTTTTATCACTTTAAAAATTGGAGGAATCATTTATATAGAGGTAAATGTGGAATATATACTGACCATAAAAGTATAATGTATATATTTACTCAAAAGGAATTGAACCCGAGGCAGAGAAGCTGGATTGAACTAAAAGTGGATTATGAATTCCTAATAAATTACTATCCATGAATAGAAAAAATTGTGGTGGATTCATCAAGTCAAAAAAACATGCTACATTAAACATGTTATATTGGGAACATGACCCCTTGATTAATGATTTGATGAATTTTTTCTTGGAAGTTGTTGGTGGAAAAAACTCATATGTTTTGTTTCAGGTGTTAGTGCAGTCATCTCTCTTAGATAGAATTAAGAAAGTGCATAAGGAAGACCATGAGTTACTAAAAATGGTATAATTGGTTATGGAATGTATGTTTATATAATTTAACATCGAAAGACATGTTGTTTTGAGATTTGGGATGATATTATGTCTTATTTATGATTCAAAATGGAAGAATGAGTTATTATGTGAACGTCATAGTTCTCCCTTTTTCAATTCATCTTAAAATCCATAATATGTACAAATAACATAAAGAGTATTACTAGTGGGACGTAATGAACAAATATATTTTTTATTTTACTACGAAATAATTGACTTTCCAATAGGTTATAGTAGACCGAAAACTACCAAAGGGTAGGCTTCAACCCTTTCCAGTGACTGAGCTGAAATGGGAAAAATTTATCCATGGAATTTGTGTTGTGAATAACATTGACTTATTTAGGAAAAATTTCTATTTGGATTATTGTTGACCGTATAACTAAATATGAAAATATCCCTCTTATTCAAGATACACTATCTTTTTATGAACTTTATTGGTTGTACATCAAAAACATTTTTAGGTTACGTAGTACTCCTTTTTCCACTATATCTTATCCTGGTCCCAGTTTAACTTATTACTTTTTTAAATCTCTTAAGAAGTTGTTGGGAACATAATTAAATTTCATCACTACTTTTCAACATCAATATAAAGGAAAAAACGAGCTAAAAATTCAAACATTTGATCGAATTCTTCAGGCTTGTTTAATGGATTACCAGTGATTTTGGGATCATAATATTTTATTAGTCGAGTTTTATTATAATAACAATTTTCATTCCAGTACATAGATAAACCATTTTTAGGAATTATATGGGAAGAGGATTCCAACACAAAATATTTGGGATGAAGTATTGGAATGAAAATTTATTGGACTACGATTAATATGTGAAGTGGATGAGAATTTGATAATGATCTACCAACACATGAGGATAGCTCAAAGCGGACATAAATATTTGTAGATAACTGGAGGAATGAATTTTATTTCATGGTAGGTTATCCTACTTTCCATAAAATATCTCATTGGAAATGGGTAATATGTTTTGGTAATAAATGAATGTTAAGTCTATGATTCATCAGACATTATGAAATATTAGACCAAGTTAGACTAGTTTCCAACAATGTATATTTTCATATGAGTTCATCTCTGGTACATAGTGTTTTTCATGTATTTATGTTATAAATGATTGTTCCAAATTCATCTCATTGTTTGATCCTAGAAGTATTCTGGATAAAAGGGAACCATTATTTTGAATAAAATCATATTCAGATTCCTGATCATGGATATCAAGTATTTCAGAATAAGGTTAATCACGAGGTTGAGATTTTGTGTAGAAACCACATGGTTGTAGATGAAAAATGGGAATAAAAAAAGTTATTATAGAAATATACTATAACTTGTTTAATAAGTGAATAAAAATTTATAGGATGCAATTTCAAGAATTTGGGGACAATATAATATCCCGTGTACTTATAAATGTTTTTCATTCTCTAATTGAATAGTAAAATTAATTATAAAGGTGTAATGAAATATTTGATATTTATAGAAATTATGTCGTCTATAAAAATAGAATAGTAAACTCACCTATGTAAGTATAAATAAAATTTATATATCTTTTAATTTAAAATATTAAATTTTTATATCATTGAATACGTTAAAAAAGGTTTTGAAAATGATAAATTATGTTTTGGTATTTTTTTGACACATACAATTTTATATAAAATATTATAATTAATAAAATTATTTAAAGGAAAATATATTTTCCTAAAATATAATCCTAAATTAATATTTTTTTGTATTATGATTATAATATAATTTTATCAGATCCCAATTAATTTTTCAAAGTGCTATAAATTTTTTTATAATTATAAAATCGGTGTTTTTGAATAAATGATGATTTTAATTTAAAAATTAATTTCTAATATATATATAAAACTATTTTCGTAAAAAAAATTTCTTTTTTTGAATTACACCTTTCAAAAAATGGTTGGGGTGAATTTTTAGTATTTTTCTGAAATAGTTGAATTTTTTGTGGATAGTGAAATACTATAATTTAAGGTATAAGATAGATACAATAACTTTCTAGTCATGGATAACTCATCAATGATTTATGTAAAATAATATAGAAATATCCTTCTATATTTACAATAATCAGTCATGGAATCAAAATATTCATTGTATTGATCCAAAATAATAAAGTAATGGATAAAATAATGAGAAAACACCCCTCCCCTACACTATAAAAACCACCCCACATCACATCTTCTCCTCACACCTCAAAATTCTTTTATATTTTTTAATTTATACCCAATTAACTAATAAGGACCTTACCCCTCATCTAATACCTTATAGTCTCACCAAAAGGAAAAAATGAAAGGCCTTAAGGAGGTTTACAAGGATGATAAGTCAAGAGGTAAAATCCACATTCATTTTTGTATTTTCATTTCATGTTATTTTCTATTTTATTTCTATCCCCATGTCCCCTCATCCAAGATACATGATAAATATAGTATCAAGAATATAATGGAATTTTATTTTATTGTTTTAATACCCATCATCAATCATCTCCTGTTCTCCTCTTATTCTAAACAATGAAAACATTGTCTTTGATGTGTCAATTTATCATTATCAAGGATGATGTGCTTTAATTTTCCTTTACCAAATTCAAATATGTTCATAAAACAATTACTATGGTAAAATAATATTTTATTAAAAATATTATAAGTTATATAATGTTATGTAACCATTAGATAAACCTGATATTAAATAAAATTATATATGTTTGTAGTGGTCGTAAAAACATCCAATACAGACTAAATAATTTCCATTGAAATTTAATATAATGATCCATCCTTATATTAGAAAAAATGTTATATGATATTGTTTAAACTTCTGGAAAAATATTAATTCCATTTCATTCCACTTTTGTAATTTTTCATCAATTTGATAAGAAAATCGCTAATGAATCAACCATGGAAACAATGATATAAATGCACCCAAACCAAACTAATATAATATTATCAATAAATTAGTGGAAATTTGTTAATAAAATATCATATATGGTATAATAGTTATAAATATAGTTCATTAATATATTAATAACACTCATTAAACCATTTTACTAGATGTCTGAACATTTTTTATATAAGACATACTCGTTGTAAGGTACATTTCTTACAACATCCTCCCTTAATTTTTTTATTCTTACAAAATTCAAAAGGAATGTTTTTATGAATAAATTATTGATGTTTTATGATTATTTTTTTGTTCTTTGGAATTGTTTATAATGAATGGTGCTACCTATATATCACTCCAATTCATTTGGTATGTTTATGTTGGAAGATTTCCATAATTATTATTACAAGTGTAACAGTGATGGTTACCCCATAAGGTAGTCATGGGGGATAAATCATATGGTAGACTTGAGGGTTACATTATAAGGTATCTGTGAGGGTTCCAAATAATATGTTAGCTGTAAGGGTTATAATATAATGTATGAAATTATTTATGTTACCTATATAGTTGTATTTATGCTTTCTATGTTTTAGGGAAAACTATTTTATCCAAAAAGTATGTATAGGATAACTTATGGGTGAGAGGTGTGTATTTGTGAAAATAAATTCATATGAATATAATTATTCTTGTAATAATAGTTTATATCCCAATTTTTATGTCCATTAATATTTTTTGGGCTCATATGAAGTTTTAAAATGTTTTTCATAGGGTTTAAGTACAGTTAAGAGAGAAGAATAATCCTAGCTAAATATTGTGAATATTTTTCATGAAAATAATTCATGATTTAATAAAAATATCAACATTATGGAAGAATTTGATACTATTTTATTATTACCCACATTTTATGCTCGTGGGCAGATATACTAATCAAGTCCTAATTCTTTAAAACTCTAAACTGAAATGATCTTTGTTAATGTAATAATTTATATTCAAAAATAATTTACTCCATTATTTAATGTTAAAGGTTGTGTCCTTATAATAGTATCCCACATGTAGATTGTATATTACTACATTAATACTAGATAAAAGGGTTCACATCCTAATTTATGGAGTAGATTGAATTTCTTGGGAAACTAGATTAATTCCCAAATCTATCATTATATTTAAAAACATCAAATAAAATGCAATATATTTTTTGATGACACCAATATCTCTTTTAGACAATCCTATAATATTAAACATAATTCACCTTCAAGAATCCTATGGGATTGAAACATAATAATTGGGTGACTTCACATACTCAGTAAGGTTATATTCTCAACAAAATAAAATAGAATATAAATAAATCAGGATTTATATTGCCAAGAATAACAATAATAAAACATAAAATAAAAATAATACAATAAAATAGGGAACAATATACTTGGATAAAATAAAAATATTAACAGTCAAATAGATTATAATAACTCATTTCACAAATATTGAATACATAGTGTGAGGAAAAATAATCAAATCCTCGTGGCCTTGTTCCATGAAAAAGATTAATAAATTGGTAAGGCATATGCTTAATACCCAAAATAGTTTATCTAAGGAGACTCCCTGAAGATTTTCTAGGCTATAGTGGGACCCAATTGACTCTAAATATGTCTAATTAATTAATGATATAATAGGGGTACAACACAATCACTGTCGATATTAATTTTTTAAAAGTAGGAAAAAATGATAAAAATTCCCATGAATAATAGAAAAAAGCATACACAACCAAGGGTAATTTTTAGAATGTTATCAAAAATTTATATCCACATTAAATCATAATATTTAAAAAATAATGTTGAAAAAGATTAATATACATTATAATGGACACTGGAATATTTCTTAGTGACGATATCCTTTCCATTTTCAAAAAATATTTTCCAAAATATAAAAGGAAACAATTTCATTTATATAACCATGAAATCATTTAATTATAGAATGAAATAATAAATTGGTAAATAGGGAAATAAATTCATTTCATTCTGTATAAGTTGAAAAAAATTCATTATAAATTGTGCGAGAATTGAAAAAAGTTACCCTGTTCATAAAAGTGTAGGGAGATTTATTATAAATAATTTTTTATAACTGAAAATATATTAAAAATTTCCTTAATAATAATTTTTTTCATTGCAAAAATATTCATTAACACAATTCATGGAAAATACATATATGGAATAAAAATATTCCAAATATTGTATCAACGGAATGTTGGAATTCATTAATATACACAGTTTTAGTTTCTTGATTACTTATAGAGTGTAAAATTAAAGGAAAAATGTTTAATTTAAAAATATAAAAGTAGGTGAATAAAATAGTTCGAGTGTATGATATAAATATCAAATAATTCCCTGATTGGAGACTTTAACATAAAAATTCTTAAATAATGTTGATATTGTGAAATAAACACTTATTATTGGATCAACTTCCATTATATTAATCTGAACATAATGTTAAAAAAAATATAATATTATATATCGAATAAAAATAAATAAAATGTATATGATAACATAAATGATTCACTTGCAAACATTTATCACCAATTTATAAATGAATTTTTATTAAAATCACTTTTACGTGTAATAACTGATTCATTTTCCATTTATGTTTTTATTTAGTATTTTTGGACCATATACATTGATCACAGTGCCATCATATCTAGAATGATAATACTGATATAAATGGAATATATATTCATTACATATATATATAATAATTTTAAATATAATTTATAGATAAAAATGAATTACACAGATCGTGGAGGTTGTAGGATGTTGTATAGATTATTGATTTTTTCATTGTTAAGCAGATGGAATGAAAGAAAGGTAAATAATAAATCAACTTTATATAATTTTTATTATATCTCACATATAAATAAATTAAATTTTTTAAATATATACATAACACCAACAAAGTAAATTTTAAATGAGAATCAAATCATATCACTTTGTAGAGGTGGTAGTCCACACATACGCATGAGCCATGTTATGGGTTATGATCATATGGGAAGCTTATATGGTAGATGTGAAATTATAATTAAAATTTTATAATAATTTCTTAAATATAAAATATAAAATTAAATCCCTTCATAATAGACAACCTAGAAATATGGCAATTGAAAATGAATTGTATCACTGTGTGGAATTGTTATGATTTATAGATCCAAGAATGATACTTTCAAATTACATTTTATGGATAAAGGTTGGATAATGGTGAATTAATAATAATAGTAGTATAATTTCAGTATATTTAGTATAATTATGTAATTATTTTATTAATAACACTTATTATTTTTAAGAGGTAAATAAGAAGTTAAAAGAGAATGTCATCAGAAAAGGTGATTACCTCTTCCTTGAATGAAATCATTTACATTTTTTCTTAAGGTTCTAGGTTTTGTGTTTGTACAAGAGAAGTAACTTTAGAATTTGGATAATTAATAGTAAAAGGGATTTATATCTAGTGAGTTGATCTATACGGATCTCTGTATAGTAACTCAGAGGATGGAGGAATTTCTTTTTGTAAGGGAGGGAGAGGACACACATGGAATTTCATAAGTGATTAAAATATATTAATTCCATTTTAATTTAAAAATATTCATATTTTTTATTGTATCTATGAAAAAGTTTCTAGGGTTTCAATATAATTTTTCTATGATATTTGTAATGTTTTTGGTGTCATTTTAATCATTTTCATTTTGATTAATCTCATTGTTAATTAATATTTACATAAACTCTAGTAACACCTATTTTAGTTATATAAGATTGTGAACATTAAAATGAATGGAAAAGTGAGTTAGAAAAATTTCATTGATGATATGTCAACCATATTCGAATCACATGGATGAAGAAAAGAGTTTTATGAATTATTAATAATTTAATAAAATATTGTTTATTATAAAATTACATTAATGAAAATTTGGAATATAATCATTAAATTTGACATTATATACACAATTACAATGAATAAGTTAGAATGAGATCCTTTTGAATATCCCTGAAATGTTTCATTTCTCTTAGGAATTCATGGAACCCTATAAGTCACTAAAATTATATTACTTCTAATATTAATAAAACATTTTTTATATTTTTATTAATGTAGTAAATTGTATATTTGTAATGTGATAAATTATAGGGATGTTATTTAATCCCCAAAAATTACAAATAAATATCCCATACGAAGATAATTTCATTATAAAAAAATTTCCCCAACTAATTTTTATCAAATATCTTTTGTCGCAATGTGAACACATAAAAGTTATTAATAATTATGAGAGTGACATTTTGTAGCTTTATTTTCCTTAATTTTTATATAAGACATTTTTAAAGAAAATAATATCTTAAATAACTAACTTCCATTATTAATGTGATATGTGTTGAATTGTCATCACCCAAAAAAAATTTGTGCATAAAATGGTGAACTGATCATTAATATCAACCTTGATTAACCAGATTTACCCCTTACCATGGTGAGAAATTTTAACATGGTTTCTATTCAAACTGCCTAAAAATAAAAGGGATAATTTTTCCAAATTTTAACCTCATCACTCCAAGTAAATAATCCATTATACCAAAATACAATAAATAATTTTGGATGAGATTAATATTAATAATAGATGTGAAAATTTTGATTAAAATCACATTTTAGAAAAAATTTAGTTTTTAATCAAAAAAATGGATTTATTCTCATCCAATGTGTAGTATAAATATCAGATAAATGTTAAAATATTTGATCGAATATATTATATATTAATATAATTAAAATCGTTCACTAATATTGATAAATATTATTTATTTACCAAAAAATATATTATGTTCATAAAAACAATTATTTAGAAAATATATCTTTTTCTTTAAATTCATTTCATTTTATTCAAATAAATTGAACCCCAGGGAATAATATTTTACACATATATAATTAATTTATATTCATAAATTAGTTAATATGATTTAAATCCCCCAGCATAATGGCTTGGTTAAGAAATTATACTTGTTTATAGGTAAATTATTTTTGTGGTTTCATGTTTTTCATACTGTCAAAAAGATTTAAATTATTTCAAATGAAATGTATCATAAAATCTCTTGGTTCGACATTATACATATTTTTCAATTCATTTTGAATACACTTGTAGTAACAATTCTCCATATGTTTGAATTAAATAATGTCTACTTAATTGTCTCATTTATTGTCTTATGATTCATAAAAGGATATCAAACAGTAAATTCAATTATAGTTTCTCTAAAATTTAAAAATTTAAAAATTACTTTTATTAATATTTATTGGTTTTTGACAACACTAAGGCATTAGCATGCACTTATATCAGCCCCAATTTTTCTAGAACTAAAATAGTTCAATTGTTTATGAATGTGAGGATACAAATTTGGTGTAACCATTTAAAACCATATCTCGAATAATAGTGAATCATTATTAATAACCAAGATTCATATATAGAAAAATAACATGGCCCTTAATGAAATAAATATATGTAATAGTAATTGAATCCTCATATGAATATTTTTTTTAATATAAAATCATTATCTACTAATATCATATAATGCAGGATTCATACTTTATATCATAATCTGTCAGTGAATATTTAGTCATTATTGAATATATGTGATGAATATTAAGTAATTTATATGGACATATATTTAGTCACATCACTACACTCTTGATCATGTATCCAATGATATCATATTCATTTAAAAAGTTTCATATCCTATATTGAACATTCAATCAAGTATATACCAATACGGGTTCCCTTGATGTATGCTACATTAAACAATCATAAACTAGATGTAATCATGAATAAATGAACATGATCAAATTTAATTGACTGATAATGATCTAATTATGTGAGGCTAATACACATGTTTAGAGATCTGAATATCCAATGACACCTAGAACATGTGTTGATCCTATTTGTGGGTTAGTGAAAAAGATCTCTTTTACTTTATATCACTATTTTACAACGTCATAATGATAATTATGAATGATTATAATCCCCAAACAACTAATAAGATGTAATTACCTATATTTTTAACAATGTTTCTCAAAAACCATTTGTTATAGATTTATGAATATTATCATATCATATCAAGGAATTTATTATTGCTTGGGACTACTTTATCCTAATTAATATACACATAATATATAAACATTTCAAATATAAATATTGTGGGTAGAAGATAAAAAATTATTATGGTAGGAATACATAATGAATAACTCTATGAATACCTAAATCAGAAAGAGAAAATTATTATTTACATTGGCGATGGGGAACCCACATTTATAAAAATGAAAGTATCCTAAAATATACTTTAAAATAATGAGTTTGATATCACATCTCAAAACAAATCATTTTAATTATGTGGTAATATCCTAATTTTTTTTAAAATTTTAAAACCCTTTTAGTTAATAATTTATAAATATTTTTATGTATGAATATTAATTTACAATAAAAATCACTTAATAAATTTTTAAGGGATTTTCAAAATGGTAGAAGCCTAGTTAGAATCTCAGAATATTCTATGGAAGATTTTTGGAGTTAGATGATGAGTTAGTGCGAGCATCCATTGTCTGTAGAGCCTCATCATAGAAAAAATAAATATATTAAATATATTATATGGTATTTATGATATATTTAACAAAATATTTCCATATCTCCCAAATGGTCTGTAGTATTAGAAATTAGATTCCACCGTTTGGTCGATAATGTGGGGTTCACCCATGGTGGTGGATACCTTCTGTGGATTTATACATTTTTTTAGACTAAACATGAGGATAATTTAATTAATATATTAATTTATATATTTCTAAAAATAATTGAGTATCTTGTAAATGGTTCATCATTTGAGAAATATGGAACAACTATTAGGTCCTAGACATTGTTCATATGCTAGTATGGGAATCACATAATTGTGCATCAAGATTTTTGGTAAGTTATCATGTGGGGATATGTTATTTAATATTTTTATTATGTTATTATATTGAAAAATAATTTTTTACCTCTCAAATGGTACAAATATAAAAAATCAAAGAGCATAATTAGGTCGAATACCTATGGTCCACCCTAGGCAAGGATTAAATTTTATGTGTGTTGGGATTTCAGTCAAATCACTTTTAATATAAATTTATTCAATAATTTTACAATTAAATTGAATTTTATATTAATTAATTCAATTTTCATTTTTTCCCAATACTGTGTGAAATTCCTTTTTAATTGACCATGCTTTGTAAAATCTTGATGCATCACCCATTTTGAACACACAAAAAAAATACAAACTCTTTAATAAGTTGCTATCAATGACTCCGCATTTATTTTTAGATAGAATAATGGATTAAAATTGGGTACTCAATTATGATTGATGAAAACACTAATTTGGTTATTATAAATAGTTGGAATAATCATGTTCCCATTTTTTGATGTTTTTGTCGACATATAGGGATCCAATACCTCATTATGCATGATTAGTGATGTCTTGCACAGCTTGATCGTAGTTTTTCATCATCTTTTAGGTCTGCAGAAACCCATTTTCTCCCTTCTTCCCTCTATATGGCACTACAATGGAAATAGTTTTGTCATTTTTTTCTTTTAGTTCATTATTTATCTTCCATAATACATATTCATACTTTTTGAAAAAAATGGAAAAAGATTTTCAATAAATGAAATGCCTAAATTATCTATAGATAATTTATGAAAATATTTTGAAACTGAATAAAAATAATTATCTTAAATATAGTTAGACCAAATTATATAACGTTATTCTAATATAAAATTAATAAAATAAAAATTTATTGTATTTATAAAAGATATTTATAATGAAATATAAAATTTTAATTTGATAAAATTATCCAATGTTTCTATAAAAATATATACTCATTGAATTATCATTTTATAATTCTGTAAAACTATCAATGGATAATTATTTAAATTATAAAATTATAATTTCTACATTATTAAAGGATAATTATTTAATTTATATAATGATAATAGTGAGATTATTAATTGATAATTATTTAAATTATCAAATTATATTTGCAATAATATGAAGGAATAATAATTTAAAATATTGAACGATATTTTCGATACTGTCAATGTATAATTTTATAAATTACCAATTGTTTATTTCATGATTATTAAAATTTTAATTTTTGAATTCTCAAATGGTTATTGCGAGATTGTAAAAGTTTAATTATTTAATTTATCAAATGATTAATATGATATTATTAATGGATGACTATTTAAATTATCATATTATATTTTAGATATTAGTAAAGGATAATTATTAATTTACTAAATTATAATACAATGATTTTCAAGGATAATTATTTAAATTACCAATCGATGGTCACTATATATTCAAAGTATAATTTATAAAAAAAGGATATTTATTATAAAAATGTAATTATAAGAGGATAATTTAAGAGAAATTATAAAAATATAATTTTCTTTAGGATAATTTTAGAGAGAAAATGTTCTATCCTATAATGAAAATTTGAAAATTATGAAGGACAGAGAATTTATCAATGTAATAAATTTAATTCTCAGATAAAATCTATGATTCTGGTTCTAACTAACCTTGATGAACCTTGATCTTTTACATGTCATATTTTATGGTAATATGATTGTGAAGAGTTTTTCTGGACTATTGAGGTTTCCACACCAACCAAAAAACCTCACATGGTTGTTTATACTTGCCTATGACATTGATAACCTTTTACGGTATGATGTTCCATACCTTTTAGGGCCTTGTTACACATGTTTCTTTAATATTATTTTTTCATAGACATATTTTTTATCCATTCTTTACTTGTGATCACATGTGGGATTGTGTGTGGCCCACTATATGGTATTTCTTGATTCGATGAGATTGATGTGATAGCTATAATCCCTGATAATGTTTAATTCACATGTTTATATTTATGATGATGCTATATTCATCATGATCTATGTAATTGTCTTTATTATGCTATGACCAGCCTTATTTTCCTTGGGAGGATTGGAAGGTGTATACTCAATATGTGGACTTTGTGGTATGATTTTTCATTGTGGGGTGCATCCCTGGTGTGTGGCGGTGGTGATGAAACAACATGATAACCTTGTAACTTGGAATAAACCGGATTCCATGTGAATTTCAAGTAGATGGAATAAACTAGATGCCTCGTAGATTCAAAGCGTAACACGGGGACTAGTGGATTCCAGTTAGGTTATAGATACTTGATGCATTATAGATTCTAAGTATTACAATAAGTCCTGTGGATTGTAGTTAAGTTTTTTTCACATGATGCCTTTTGGATTCTAAGTTAATCACCAATAATTTTGTGTCATGAATGAAAAATTATGGACATACAGTATATTTCAGGAATAAAGAAAAAATAGGTGTGGTCTGGGGTTTGTGGTAGCTTTGATAAGCTACAATATCTCAGATTTGGATTTTTTGTTGTTGTGTTTCTTATGAATTTATTATTTTTATTTCATTCAATTTTATACATGGCCATGTATGGTTAAAGTTTCATTGGTGGCATTCAACTGGGACTTTTACAGACACCTTAATCGGTCATTTTTATGAGCATGAAGATTTCATGAGGGATTTGGAAAATGGAAAGGTCTCTATCAAGGATGGATGAGCAGTGGATCATGGAGATAGTAGCAGAATAGGGCAGACGCCAATAGAATCATTGATTATCTTATTCTATCTATTTTTATTTTAATGGTTATTCCTACAACTTTTAGAGCTTCATTATTTGTAAGATATGTATTCCATATTTATCTTTCCCCATCTATACTATGGATATTTATTATATTTTTTACTATTTATTATTTATCCTTTGATAACATACTAAGTGTCTACTCTACCCAATGGTGGAATCAGACCCTCACTGCTAGTTGGCATGTAAAGACCCTTATTTTTACATGTAATTTCATTAATTATTTAGAAATATTACGAGTCTGTGAAAATTGAAGGCGCATGATTCTGAGGCCTGCTGTTCCCGGAATTAATTTTCGAACATTATTTTTTGGTACGTTCAGCAAACACATTAGTGTCATTTTGTAACTTTTGAACTGGTGCTCGAAATTGAAATATGAGGACACCATTGAATTTGCAGCGCCGATATTCGCATAAAGAGACCATCACCTAGACTTCAGTAGGTCAAGGGTGGAAGATAGTTTCCCAGAATATTGTGGGAGAGTTAAAAAATAAAAATAAAATAAAACAAAAAACTTTTATTTTATTTTAATGAAACCTCCCATGTGAATTTAGTTGTGGGGACCACTTGAGATTTAAACCTCTTCGTTTAATGTGAGTTAACCCTTAGAATACCACAAGTTAATGTGCCAACTTTAATTTAAATAATGTTCCAAATTTAATTGAATTCATAATCATAACTTAATAATATTCGCTCCTCATCTCGTGTGAGGAGATTTTTATTTAGAAAAGGGGAGGATTTGGGAGATCATTGGTGGAGAACTCTTGATGGAAGAACATCCTCCAATGAAGAACATCCACCGGAACAAGAATTAGGAACCATCTTTGAAAGCGTCTTGCGGGAGCAACGAACGTCAGTGTCCCCTTCATAGACTACATCTCCATCCTCATGAAACTTCCAACTAGCTTTGGTAGAGAACTCTCGAAGAAATAACATCCTCCAACGAATAACATCCTGCAGAACAAGAACGAGGAACCAACTTCGGAAGCATCTTGCAGGAGCGATATGAACGCCGATGTCCTATTCATAAACTTAATCACCTTCCTCACAACACCTCTAACAAATTTCAAGGTAGAACATTATTTATATTTTCATTGTGGCCTTACATTGATTTAAATATCTTGAATCGCCTAATACCCACATAACGCTGAGGGTGCCGGCCGAAAAAACATGGTATGATCCCTGCACAACCCTTCTTTATTGGCGTGTTCATCGTGGGTGGTAGCTGATATACTGAAGTCTGAGCTGATGGTGGCAGCACAACCACACCACTCAAAGAGTTTGTTGCATGATGACTGTAGTGAAGGAAGGTGGTGTTCGGCACCCGATCGGCCTTATGAAAACGGGGCGGCGCGCATCCGCACCGCCAGTAGCGAAGGAGGCCGCAGCGGTGGTAGGATGGCGACCGGTACACCGGACGGCCGCATAATGGCGGGGCAGTGCACTTCCACGCCCCTAGTAAAGGAGGATGTTGCAGACTAAAGGATGCAGCGATGCACCAAGGCGGTCGACAACCGGGTGGCTGTGGGAGTTCAGTGGCCCTGACGTGCCGCTTGGAAGAGGACTGACCAGGAATCAAGTCGGTCGTGTCACACTGAGCGGAACCCCTCTGGTGGGTCCCATGTTCCAACAGAGCAACCGAAAGTCCCTTGAGCTTTTCGGAATAACGGGGGGCACCTCCCTCTAGGTAGCACCGAGGGCGGACCCCGCCACAGCAGGCCCTACCCAGCCGAGCAGGCCACACCACGGTGGGCCGGGCCTGACTGCGGCCCAGGCCTTCTAGGCCGGGTCGATCCAAACCTGGTTGGGTCGGCCCGGTCAGGGTTGGGCTGAGTTGGACCAGACCCGGGCCCCTCTAGAACCCAGATACACCATTGTAGCCGTATCGTGAGAATCGATCATCCGTTGGATGAACCATCTGTGGAACTATAATCCTTGGACCGAGACAGTCCCTTTTGTATACTACACTTTAGTTTTGGATAATTTTGTTGTATGGTTGGGTTGTATCGAACCCGAATCCAATCGGGCCCTCGTAACAGAAACACTAATAACTTACAGACCGGGCGTCCGATTGACGTGTCGTCTGTCGCTTTGGGTCCCTTATGATGTGACAGATCATTGGGATACTTATTCATGGGACTTCATGGATGTTGATGTGTCGACAGATTTCATGGGGAGCGGAACCTCCCAGAATCAATCATGCTTAGTTCGGGAACCCTATGGCTGGCTGTACTTGAGGATACTTCAGATCCTGTGTGGATCATCCTCAGATCCTATGTGGGTCACATCTTCAAATCATGTGTGGGTAATATTTAGATCGTATGTGGGTCAACTCTATTTCCTGTGTGGGTCGTCTTCGGATCCTTTTTGGGTCATCTTAGATCTTGTGCGGGTCAATAGCAGAGCTTCTCAACGAAGTAAGATGATCTAGAAATACATATATTCATCTAAACATCCGTACTTATGTTATACCTGGTGTGAGCTGAGTATAGACCTATATAGTGTTACCTTTTTTGTTCTTATCTTCGTGGTATTCTACTGTGTGGCATTACCTTTGTGGTACTTACCTTCGTGGTAATCTTCTATGTAGTGTTACCTTTGTGGTACTTACCTTTGTGGTGTTACCTTCACGGTATTCATTCCTTCATGGAACAATTGTGCTTTGGGTTAAAGAGTTGAGCCTTGTGTTTCCTCATGAATGAGATGGGTATAATTGATAATTTAGGTATATGTATGGTCATATACCTATGGAGGGTTGACTATTGATTCGTGATTTGTAATTTTGGTATTTCGTCATGGTTTATCCTTTGTGGATTCTAAGAGACCTTCATGGGGAATCAGGGTCCCTACTGAGTATTGTTATACTCACCCCTACACTGGCTACGCCCACACTTTTTTTGTGTCTTCTGCAGAAGATGGAAAACACTGACCGAGGGCAAGGGTACCGGGCCTGGAGGCTGCTCGGTGGTGGAAATTAGACGAGAGGATCCAAAGAGATGACTATTCGAGAGTTGTACCTACACTTCAGGTAGGATCCTTGGCGGCTGTTCGCAGGAGCTGTTTTCAGTTTTACTTGTACTTTCTAGTTGGGCTTGTATTTTGGCTCGTTTACTTACTATACACACCTTGTTTACAATATAGTTTACTTGTGTTTGTATCTTTTTTTGTTCTTGGTTGTGTGAGTTTACATGATATAAAGGCAATGCCTTACCAGTTTTAGGAACATGCCTTTCCGGTGCTAGTCTGTCACCCATGGCCTATGGAAGTCAGGCTTGGGGTAGTCACGACATGGGCCCTGGGGGATGGATCGTGAAAAATTGGTATCTGAGGAGTTGTTTCTACCTAAAAACATGGAATCTGATCTTTTAATCCGCAGTAGTGTTAACTGTTATGAGTGTGGTTATCAGTTTGGGGAATCCGGTGTTGGTGCGGCGTCCGACGTATCCATACATAAGGACCCTGACTTCTGATTTCTAACATAGTTCATGAAAACACTGATTCTGTATGACTTTTTGAAAGGATTTTTTTGAGATCACTTTGAGTCAGCTCACCAGGTATAAATTAATGACTGTGGCACACCTATTTCTTTTAGGATGTCTCCACACATATAGCCTCCAGGGTTCTTGGTAGAGTACGTGATGACCACCCACCGAGCGATGAGTCTTTCGTGCGGGGCCCCCTTTCGGTAGTTGTACCATTGAGTTGTGTACCAACAGCACCACTACACGTTGGACAACCGATGCCACCAGCCCTAGTAGAAGAGGGAGCACACTACTTGAGCGAGTTGCACAAGTTCCAGCACTAGAGGCCACTGAGGTTCCGTGGAGAAATGGATCCACAAGTAGCTGAAAACTGGTTGGAGGCCATGGTTCGAGTTTTTTGATTGGTAGGGACACCATTTGATCTCGTGGTGATCCTTACCACTAGTCTTCTTCAGGCAGCAGTGGGCAGATGGTGGAACTTGATGCACCAGGTTCATGACGAGGTCTCTCTCATCTGGGTGGACTTAGAGAGCCTTTTTTGGTCAGAGTTCATTCCAGTAACATTACGCTCAGTGCGTATATAAGAGCATCTCCACATGTGGTAGGGTAGCACGACCGTAGCTCAATATTCAGCAAGGTTCACTGACCGCTCGCGCTATTCCACGAACATGGTACGAGGCCCTTTCTTCAGTGTCTAGACCTTTGTGCAGGGGCTTAGATGGTAGATTAGAGATTCAATGATTTATATCAGCATCCCGACTCAGGAGGGAGTGTTAGTGAAAGCACTCTTAGTAGAGAGCTTCCTTACTGAGTAGTCACCGGCAGTGAGACCCACCACCGAACGAAACATAGCAGAGTCATCAGCAGACGGCAACATACAGATGACACAGAGGTCCAAGAGAACCAGACCAATGGGTTGACGACTGCATGACACAGAGGCGGTGGTGTGGGGCTTTCAAGACAGAACAAGACAGATGAGGATCAGGCAGTGTTACTCCTGTGACGGGCAGGGTCACATGGCCCGCGACTACCCAAACCGTCGTATGAATGACCAGCAGACGATCAAAGGACCGCCTGGGAAGATCCAAAGATTCGATTGAGGAGGTTTTCAAGAAGTAGGAAGATATGGGAGAGGAACTGGCCATACAAAAGGTGGTGGGCGGCGATTCGAGGTTCCACTACCACCACCTCCAGGTGGTCCACCCCAACCATAGGGAGTAGGTGGACAGGGACGAGCTCAGCTCCAGGAAGTTGCGTTCTATGACCACATTTCTACAGATATGATTCGAGGTATAATCTGTGTCTAATCCACCTTAGCTTCATTAATTATAGACACATGTTCCAGTCATTATTTTATTTCCATGACCCTCATTCGGAGCTCGGATATTCCGGTGGATCTGTTCGCTCGATCCTTACGGATAGAGACTCCTACGGTAGGAGATTCGATGATTACACACTGGTTCCGACAAAGTGAGTTTACTCTAGGGGGTGATAGATTCAGCTGGGATCTTCTAATAGCGGCATCGAGGCCTTACAATGTCATCTTGGTTGTGGACTAGTTATCTATAGTCCATGCTCAGATCGACTATATTAGGCGCAAAGTGCGGTGTGTCCGCACAGATGTGACTAGGTTTTCCTTCACTGGCTAGTAGGGAACCTTTGTAGTACATGATGGACTTACCTAGAAGATGTTGCAGCCAATCAAAAATCAGTTGGCTACCCATAACCTTTGAGCGGTTGAAGTAGAGAGTCTGAGAAATCCTATAGTGGTGGACTAGTACGCTGAATTTTCCCTGATGATGTTCTGGGTCTACCTTCTGGTAGGGTGGTGGACTGTTACATCGACTTGTGCCCTGGTACAACACCAATATCTACACCAGCATATCAGTTGGCTCCCGCAGATCATAGTGATCTACGAGTACCATGGGAGGAAGACCAAGGGGTTCATTAGACCTAGGGTTTCTCCTTGGGTAGCTCCAATTTTGGTCGCCAAGAAGGCGGATGGGAGTTTGAGACTTTGTATGGACTATCGGTGCTTGAACCAGGTGACCGTGAAGAACAAGTACCCACTATAGAGGATTGATGATCTATTTGATCATATGAATGGAGCACGGTGGTTTTCGAAGATAGACCTCATATCAGGCTATCACCAACTCAGTGTATGAGATGATGATGTGTAGAAGACGACCTTTAGATGTCGGTATAGCCATTATGAGTTCATGGTTATTCCATTCGGCATGACCAACGCCCCAGCAGTGTTCATCGGACTCATGAACAGGATCTTCTAGCTATACCTTGATCTCTTTGTGGTTTTCTTCATCAATGACATCCGGATATACTTAGGCACAGAGGAGGAGCATGCCTATCATCTGCAGGCAGTTCTGGACAAACTCTGAGAGAACAAACTTTATGGTAAGCTCTCGATGTTCCAGTTCTGGATCTGAGAGGTACACTTCTTGGGACACACCATCTCGGAGGTTGGAGGTGTGTTTGATCCAGCGAAGATTGAGGATGTTCTTTCTTGGGAGCCACCCAAGAGTGTGACGGAAGGGTGGGGTTTCCTGGTATTATCTGGTTACTACTAGAGATTCATGCCTGACTTTTCTAGAGTTGTGATAGCCTTATCAGCATTTAAAAATAAGGGGAAACCCTTCGTGTGGTCAGAGAGATTCCATCAGAGTTTCTAGGAGATGAGGAGATACTAAAGAGTGCCCCCATCTTGAGGTTACCAGAGGAGGTCATTGGGTATGTAGTCTACTGCGACACATCAGGGACCGATCTTGGATGTGTCCTGATGTCAGCGCGAGAAGTGATCACCTATGGTTCTCGATAGCTCATAAAACATGAGAATAACTACAATACCCATGAACTAGAGTTAGAAGTAGTGGTCTTTTCCATGAACATGTGGTGATAATACATGATGTGAGAAAGTTTTATAGTCTATTATGATCACAATAGTGTCAGGTATATCTTCTATCAGAAGGACCTGAACCTAAGATAGTGGAATTGGCTTGAATTATTCAAGGACTATTACTTTGAGATAGTCTATACTCCTGGGAAGGGGAAAGTAGTTGTAGATGTACTCAGTAGGAGATCTGGTATACATTTTCTGGGTGAGGTGACAGAGAAGCTTGCCGCATTGCAGATATCCTATGTGGATTTAGATGGTTAAACATACCTTCATTCTCTGATTGTAACTCCCCCACACCTTCAGCGATTCAGGGAGGCACAGCTTGGGGACACTGAATATGAGGCTCGACGTGCTCAGATATCCATAGGACATTCACTTGATCGATTTTATAATGGTGGGGTCATACTATGGTACTGATGGTGCTACGGGAGAAAGTGTTGAGGGAGTTCCATACGTCTCCTCTATCAGTATATCAAAGAGTGGAAAAGATGTACCAGGACTATCGGTGTGACCACTGGTGGTTGGGAATGAATAAAGTAGCGGCAGATTTTTTCTCACAGTGCCTCACTTGTCATCAAGTGAATGTAGAGCACCAGGTTCTAGCAGGATTTGTTCAACCACTTGAGTTCCAGAGTGGAAGTGGGATGGAATTTCCAGGGACTTTGTGACAGTACATCCATGCATGACTAGGGGTCATGATTCTATCTGTATGATTGTTTAACGACTCACGAAGTCAGCCCACTTTCTACCTATTAGAGAGAAGGGATCAATAGAGGGCTTGGGATGCCTCTACGTACAAGAGAATGTGCAGCATCATGGGGGGGCTATCTATGATTATCTCAGATCATGATGCACTTTTGAATTCCCGACTATGGAAGGGGTTGAAGGAGGAATTTGAGACATAACTTTGGTTGAGCACCGCCTTCCATCCTCAGACGGATGGTCAGACAGAGCGGACCATTCAGACCCTTGAGGTCATTTTGCGTGCTTGCGTCCTTGATTTTGGCCGTAGGTGGGACGATCACTTTCCCTTCGTAGAGTTTCCATACAACAACAGTTATCAATCCACTATCAATATGTCACCATTCGAGGGGTTGTACAGTCGACCTTGCAGATCATCTATGTGCTAGACTGACCCAAGAGAGTCAACACTCATGGGACCAGAGATGGTATGGGCTACCACGAAGAAAGTGCAGATCATCCAGGAGTGGATGAAGGCTACATAGATAATACATATGTCTTGTGCTGATAGGAGACAGAGACCTCTGTACTTTGAGGATAGTGAACATGTATTTCTATGGGTCTCACCTCGACGAGGTCTGCGGAGATTTGGTCGGGGTGACAAGTTATCTCTGAGGACCCTTCCAGGTCCTCAGTAGAGTTGCGAGGTGGCATACCGCTTATCTCTTCCACCTTAGTTGCACCGGATGCACAACGTTTTCCATGTATCCCAACTGAGGAGATAATTACATGATCCTTCTCACATCATTTATTGGGGTCAGCTAGACATCGACGATGGGGAGATGTTTTCGGAGGTTCTAGTGAAGATTAAGGATCGAAATGAGAGAGTCCTTCATGGGCGTTCTATACCTCTTGTGCATGTTCATTGGCAGCATGGGAACCTCCAATATAGAACATGGGAGAGGGAGGCTCAGATTCATTCTCTGTACCCCCACTTGTTTCCCTTGTTTGTGTTGTTGATTTCGGGGAAGCAAAGACCTGAGGTGGGGAGAATGTAATGTCCTGGATTTTTCAGTGTATTTTTTTTAATTATATGGAAATATTACAAGTCCTCAAAACTTTATTGCGTGGGATTCGGAGGCCTGTTGTGCCTGGAATGAATTTCTGAACATTATTTTTGGGTACGTTCAATAAACACATTTGCGGAGTTTTCTAACTTTTGAACCTGTGCTTCGAATTGATTTCTGAGGACACTGTTGAACTCGCGGAGCCGATATTCACTTAAGGATACCTTCACCTTGACCACAGTAGGTCAAGGGTGGAAGATAGTTTTCTGGAGTTTTGTTGGAGAGTCAAAAATAAAAAAAATAAATCAAACAACTTTTATTTTATTTTAATGAATACTACGATTTTGAATTTAGTGGTGGGGACCAACCGAGCTTGAAACCTCTTCTTTTAATGTGAGTTAATGCATGAAGTTCCCCCAGTTAATGTTCCAACTTTAATTTAATTAATCATCCAACATTAATTGAATCAATAATCTTAACTTAATAAGATTGGATCCCCATCTCCTGTGGGGAGATTTTGAGTTGGAAAAGGGGAGGATTTGGGAGATATTTGGTGGAGAACTCTTAAAGGAAGAACAACCTCCAATGAAAAACATCCTCCAAAACATGAATAAGGAACAAAATTTGGATGCATCTTGTAGGAGCGATGAACATCAGTGTCCCCTTCATCGACTTTATCTCATTCCTCACAACACCTCAAACAAACGTCAAGGTAGGGAATTATTTTTAATTTCTTCATGGTATTACATTGATGTAAATATCTTGAACCTATTATTACCCTCGTAATGCAGAGGGTGCGGTACAAACAAACATGGCATGATCCCTCTGAAATACTTCTTTATTGGTGTGTTCTTCGCAGGCGGCGACCGACATACCGACGATCACGATAATAGTGGCAGCGCAACCTCACCGCCAAAAGAGGTTGTGGCACGATAGCCGTGGCGGAGGAAGGCGGCGGTCGGCACTCATCTGGGTGCGTGGAACCGGGGAGGCGTGTGTCCGCGATGCTGGTAGCGAAGGAGGTCGCGACCCATCGTCTGCGGCGGTGGGAGGACTGTGGCCAGCATGCCGGCCGACCGTGTGAAGGCGGGGCACCGCGTGTCTGCGCCGCAGGTAGAGGAGGAGGTCGCCACCCGAATGCCACGGTGGCACACAAGGGTGTCCAACAACCAGCCGGCTGCGGGAGGTCAACAGCGCCGATGCGCCGTTCAGAGGAGGACCAACCGGGAATCCGGCCGGTCGTGTCACGCCAAGAGATACCCCTCCGGGGTGTCTCGTGTGCCAGTAGAATGACTGAAGAGCCCTTGGGTCGTTCCGAATACTAGGGGAGCCTCCCCTAGAAGCGGCTAGGGAGAACCCCGCAATAGTGGACCACACCCGGCTATGTGGGCCGCACTAGATGGCCACACAGCGAGCCGCACAACATTGGGCCGCGCCCAGCTTGTCGGGCCCATATGGACCCAGATACACCTTTGTGTCTATATCTTGACAATTGGGCATCTGTTTGATGAACTGTCTATGACACCTAAATCCTTGGATAAAGTTGGTGTACAGTCGGGTTGTATCGAACCCAAATCCAACCAGGCCCTGAGAATGGAAACGCTAATAACTTACAAACCGGGCGTCTGATTGATGTGTCGTCTACCGCTTTGGGTCCATTATGATGTGACAGACCTTTGGGATACTTCTTATTGCGACTTCGTGGCTGTTTAAGTATTGAAATTTTTTTTGAGGAGCGTAACCTCATAGAATCAGTCATGCTTAGGGGGGGACCCCTGTGGATGGTTATACTAGAGGAGAATTCAGATCCTATGTGGATAATCCTCAAATCCTGTGTGGGTCAGCATCCCCAGATCTGGTGTGGTTCATCTTCAGGTCCCGTGTCTTTTAACTCTAGATCCTGTATGGGATGTCTTCGGATCCTAGGTGGTTCATCTTCGATCCTGCATGGGTCAACAACAGAGCTTCTCAATGAATTAAGATGATATAGCAATATAGCTAATCGTCTCGACTTCTGTATTTAAATTGTTCCTGGTGTGAGATGAGTCTATACCTATGCGGTGTTACCTTTGTGGTACATACCTTCATGGTATTCTACGGTGTGGAGTTACATTTGTGGTACTTATCTTTTTCGTAATATTATATGTGGCGTTACCTTTGTGTAACTTACCTTCATGGTGTTTCCTTTGTGGTATTATTTCCATCATGGAATAATTTTTCTTTGGGCCAGAGAGTTGAGCCTTGTGTTTCCTCATGAATGAGATGGGTATAGTTGATAACTTAGGTATATGTATGGGCATATACCTATGTAGGGCTGAATATTTCTTCGTGCTTTGTAATTGTGGTAGTTCTTTTTGGTGTATGCATTTTGGATTCTGAGAGACCTTCGGGGGTTCCCGGGGTCCCTACTGAGTATCGTTATACTCACCCCAACATGGGCTACACCCGCACCATGCTTTGTCTTTTGCAGATGACGGGAAACGCTGACTGAGGTCGAGGGTACCGGGACTGGAGGCTGCTCGGTGGTGGACATTAGACGATACAATCCGTAGAGACGACCGTTCGAGAGCTGTACCTAACCTTCAGTTAGGATCTTTGGTGTGTGTTCACTGGATTTGTTTCCAGTTTTACTTGTACTTTCCTATTGGGCTTGTATTCTGGCCCCTTTACTAACTGTACACACCTTGTTTACTACATAGTTTACTTGTGTTTGTATCTTTCTATGTGCCTGGTTGTGTGATTTTACAGGATATAAAGGCAATTCCATTCTTGTTTTAGGGATATACATTTTCGGTGCTAGTCGACAGCCCCAGGCCTATGGAAGGCGGGCTTGGGGTAGTCACAGAACGGGCCCCAGGGGATGGGTCGTGATATGGAAGGATCTATAATATGGAATTAGTGCATTAGGACTTATGAAATTCTATATCGGATCGGTGGTTCATGTCAAGATGGTACAAAATGGTATAATATGGTAAGGAATCTCTAAATTTTTCATCTCTTTCCCTTTGGATAGTATATTCTAAGGAGGAGATAGTACAATTGGGACTCTGCTTAGGGAAATATTCCAGTCCATGGATAACATATTATCATTTTCCACTAAGTTTGTAAAGGCATGGAAATTATTTTGGGTTGTTACGGTTGATTAAACTCACTATGGGTGATTCACATGAGGTTAATACATGATTTTTGATATTTTGGGTGCATTTTTTAATCATGGTTGGACTTTTAGGTTTATAAGAAATATATATACTTGTCATTCTGTTTCATAGTTGGTTATTAATTAAATTCATTAAATTTTTCTACTAGTTTGGGATAATTCCTCTTGTATGATATATTTATTTTTCAATTATGTGTGATATATCGTTATTAGCTATGGTTAGTTTAACTGGGCATAAAAATGTTTTATTATATATACATATATATAATTACTATGACTAACTTGTTTGGATTGAAACAAGTATTAGTTCTAGGAGGAGTATATATTGGGTTAATGGTAGACACCTATGATTTAATTTCTTGATCCAATAGAATAGTTAAGAGAAAACTTGTGTGATCCCATAGACTGATTAGGTTTTATCCTAATCAAAACATTTATTTTTCAAATTGTTTCCTTCGTGTTATAGGAGATGTTGCCTCAACCTAGTCTTATGGGAATACATGGGATGCCAGAGAGAATACATCTACAAGGGTGTATGTTTTTTAATTAAAAATATAAATATATATGAGAATTTAGTTGAGAATTCTCCCATATATGCTCTATTTTTTCCTATAAGGGACACTTTAACTGCAAGTCTTTAACTTACTATATGTCTTTGGAATAATAGTTAAAAAATATGTTATAATATGCCTCAATTTTGAACACCAGCATTATTCATCCTTCATGAGAACCAAAGGCACTAGAAATACTGAATAATGGGTAAAAATTGTTTTTTGGAAATCATTTATTTATTAGAGACTCTAAATGAACATCATGTTAAGTCTGATTGAACTATTTCATAGAGAAAATCCATTATGATTACCCAAATATTGTGGCACCAACTAATATGGAGTGTATCAAGGTCTATCTAGATGACTTGGAAGGGATTCATAAGTTTTTGTACTTCAGCATGGTGCTCACCTTTGTTGTTTATCAAGAAAGAGGATGGTAATCATAGGAAATGCGGTGAATTCTAGAAGCTAAACTAGTTGATAGAGAAGAATCGATATCTATTTTGTGGATAAATTATATTTTCAATCATATATGGGTATACAAATTTTTATAATGGTTTATCGTCAATTGGAATATCAATAGTTATGAGTTAGAGATGAATACAATCCCAATATGGAATTTTTGAGAAGCTATGGATTGTAATTGTACTTGATAATGCCATTTGGTCTTATGAATGCAGAATAATTATTCATGGACATATTGAAGAATATAATCCACCCTTACATGGATTAGTTCGTCTTTTTATTCATCTATGATATGATCAAATACTCACTGATACTAGAGAAACATGTTATTAACCAAGAGATGGTCCTGAACAAGCTTCATGAAAAAAAGAATTTTTCCAAGATGTTGAAAAAATAATTCTATATTAATGATGTGATCTTACAAGGAAAATTGGTGTTTGAGACTAGAATGTCAATTGACCCAAATAATGATGAGGTAGTCAAGTCCTGGAAATTTCCTCAGAATAGGTTTGAGGTTAGGATCATTCTGGGTTTACCTAGATATTATCAACAGTTTATCTGGGACTTCTCACAGCTATTAGCAAGCATGCTAGTTCATGAAATTAATGGAGACAAATCCCAATGGTTTGAAGAAATTGAATTAGTGATCATTGAGTTGAGGATAATGTTGATCATATCTATAGTACTAACACTCTCTAATCCTTGTATTGGTTATGCGGTGTACAGTAGTGTGTCAGGAGTTAGTCTTTAAGTTGTGATGATGAAATGAGATCAGATAGTAGCTTATGTTTCTCATTCTCTACGACACCATGAAAGAAACTACACTACACATGACATAGAGAATGAATATGTGTTGTATGATCTAAATTTTTCAGGATACTATCTATTCGGTGAGTGATATATTGTTTCAAGGACCACAACAGCCTTATATATATCTTCATATCTGAGGTCCAAAACCTAAGATATTATTAATGGGTTGAGTATCGGTGGATGTTTATTTTTAGAAGATGTATGAACCATTGAAAAGGTAACATCATTGTAGATTATTTTCTCTATATTAATCATGTAGAATGGGATATTTATAATATACCATCATCAGTGTAGTGATGTTGGGTGATATTATTGGATGATTGGAGGAGGGATACCTTAGAGTACCATTGTTATATTACTTATTCCACTTTATTGATCACATCCTCACTTGTGGAATGGGTGGATACTACTCTAGAGTCAGACACAAAGTCTGCTGTGATGAGGGAATGGTTATTTGGAGGTGACCTATTACCAAGATTGTTGGTGGAAAATAATGATATTATCATGGTACGTGGGATTGTTATAGTCCATACTTCCATTATGGTGGATCTGATGAAGGAGTAACATAACTATAGATGGACAGTACAACCAAGTGTGTCCAAGATGTATCATGACTTGAGGAAACATTTATAGTGCCCATTTTTGAAGAAATAAATTAGATGGGTTGTATCTTGATGCCTTACGTGTATGAGGGTGATGGTCGAGCACCAACATCTAGGCAGGTTGATGCAGCCACATAAGATACATATGTGGATGTGGGTTAATGCTAGGATGAACATTATAATGGGGTTACCCAAGACCCTGTGGAGTCGGAATTCTTTCTAGGTGATTGTTGATTGGTTAATGAAGTCATCATATTTCTTATTGATTAGAGAGACACACTCATTATAGGATCTAGGAATGATCCATTCCTGAATGAACATCCACACACATGGAGTTTTCTTGATTTTTGTTTTAGATAAAGACTTGTGTTTTACATCACACTTTTGGTAGGGCTTTGAGAAAGCCCTAGGCACTCAACTAAGATTATATATGGAATACCATCTCCATACTAACAAATAATATCAGAAGGCCATACAAATATTAGAGGATGTTCTTTAAGTGTGTGTGATATAATTCAGAGAGCATTGGATAATCACCTAGACATTATTGAGTTTTCAAACAGAAATTGTCAATAGGATTCGATTCATATGACACATTATGTGGATCTTTATGGGATTTTTTGGTTCTAATTTCCCTATTTGAAAGAGGTGGGTGAGGTAGATGTTGTTGGAAACAACATTGTTTTGGAGATTACAAGAATGTTTAGGTGATATGAAAGAGGATGATCACCACTCAGAGAAGATAAGGATCATATATTGACTATAATAAGTGACCCTTGGATTTTTCTTGGAGAGTTCAGGTTTTTGTCAGAGTAACTTCTCTATTAGGTTACAATCATCTGGGGAAGCAGGGAAGGAAAGCACATTGTTTTATTAGACCAGTTGAGATCACATAGTAGATAAAGGCAGTTTAATATCATCTAGCCCTCCCTTCTCTCTAACAATGTATACACAATGTGTTACAAGTGTCACTAATTTTGAGGTAAATATATGAAAATTCTCATACTATTAATTTTGAGCACATTGAGCTGAATATTGATGAATTTTATCTGGTGCATCCTCAGTGGATCGATGATTTAGGCAAGACATTGTTCTGAGGAAATATGATCGCACTTGTCTGGATTTAGTGGTAGCATGGATAGATCTCGAATGAGACATGGGGGTGCTAGTCTGATGTTTGAGTTCAATATCATAAGTTGTTCGTGGAATAACAATATATATACATAATGGGGAAGATATGTCAACATAGGGGATTAATATTAATAACATGAAATTATATGATAATAAAAAACCTCTTTCTTTGAAATTTATAATTATTTTAATGTGAAAATGTAATTTTTCCATAAAAATCATGCAATAAATGTTTAAAAGGAATTTTGAAATTGTAAAATTATAATTAGAATCTTATAATATCAAAGAGAACATATTTTTAGATATATGATGAGTTATTGAACGATTCATGGGTTGTCGATCCACAACACAATCAATATAATAATATTAAAAAAATTACATTACATGAATGATACCTTTAACAAAATAATCGAATATCTCCCTAATAGTGTGTCATTTTATAAATTTGAGAGCACAGGTAGGTTTGAAATGTGGGTTTTACCAATGGTGGGGAATAACTATTGTGCATTTTGGACGTTTGATTATATTACATGTGGGAATAATTTATTTATTATTTTTATTTATTTATTTTTTAAAATAATTGAATTTCTCCCAAATATTGCATAATATGAGAAATATGAGATAACAATGGTCTGTGATGTGATTTTTACCCTATTAGGGCCCTAACATTTGTGTGTGTCAAATTTTTGGTCAAATTTTATTCAATGAATTGTTATTTATTATTTTCATTATATTACTGTTTTTGAAAATATTTTAATAACACTCAAGAGGTGCCAATATGTTTTGGATGTGGGTTCTTCCAAAGGTGAGTCATAACATTTATGTGTTTCCACCATTTTTTATATCTCTATTAATTTTAAATAACTTAATAACTTAATAACTAATTTAATTATTAATTAATTAATTCATTGGTCATTTTTCCCCAATAACGTGTCGACTTTATTTTTAACGGACCAATCCTCAAAAAATCATGATTTCTCTTCCATTTTAACTTAAACATTTATAAACTATTTAAGAAGTTGAAATCAATGACACTACATGATTTTTAGGTTGAACAATGGTTTAAAATTACATATTTAATTTGGATTGGTGAACACGCACATTGCGGTTTTTAACACATCCAAAAAATATTGGTTTCATATATGGATGTTGTTATTTATTAAGAGTGATCTCATTAATCCTTATGCATGATTAGTGAAGTCTCAATGATCTTGGTCAATGTTTTTATTTAGCTTCTAGGAATGCATGAACCCATTTTCTCATCTCTTCCATGTGTGTGGCGTTGTGAAGGAAATAGTTAAGTGTTTTGTTTATTATTTTATTTTATTCAATATTTCTCATCATCCATCATCCTTATTCATTATTTATAAAAAACTAAAATTGATTTTCAATAAAATAAATGACTAAATAATAAACTAATAATTTACTGGAGTCATTATAACGATAACAACAAAAAAATTTCTAAATATTATTAGACCAAATCATCAAATTTTATTCTAAAAAACAAAACAAAAATA
Organism: Viscum album; assembly: GCA_963277665.1. Lineage (NCBI taxonomy): Eukaryota > Viridiplantae > Streptophyta > Magnoliopsida > Santalales > Viscaceae > Viscum > Viscum album. Next base: position 617,981,971 of record OY728167.1, on the reverse strand, counting down.
TTCTGCAGTTATAAAATTTATTTATAATGAATTATAAAAAGATATTTTCCTTGAATTTTCCAATGTTTCAATAAAAACATAATCACATCGGACTGTCATTTTATTATTATGGAAAATTTTAAATAAGTAATTATTTAAATTATCAAATGATAACTAAAATATTATTAAAGTATAATTATTTAAATGATCAAACCCAAATTTTGAGATTGTTAATGGATAATTATTAAAAGTATCAAATTATATTTTTGATATTATTAAAGGATATTATTTAAATTATGAAATTATAATTATGAGATTCTTAATGGTTAAATATTTAAATAATCAAACAATAATTTTTGGATTATGAATTGATAATTATTTAAATTACATGTGAAAATTTAAATATTAAAAAATGATAATTACTTAAATTATCAAATGATAATCGCAATATTATTAAGGTATAATTACATAAATTAACAAATGATAATTGGAAGAATATAAAACCATTGTTATTTAAATTAAAAAATGAAAATTGGGATTTTATTAAAGGATAATTATTTAAATTGTCAAATGAAAATAAATAGATTAGTAATGGATAAATATTAAATTATGGAATCAAAAATTAGAGATTATTAAATGTAATTATAAAAATTATTAATTAATAGTCACTACATTTTGAAAGAATAATTCATAAAATAAAAAATATATAAGGATATTTATAATATAAATATAATTATAAAACAGTAATTTTTTACAATTATCAAAAGATAATTGTTCTTAAAAAATATTATTAAGAGAGCATTCTCTATACTGGAATGATAATATTGAAATTATCTTAGAGAGAGATTGTATCATCGCATGTGATATATTATTTCTTGTTGAATTTTTTTTGTTCTAGGAACCCTTGATGAACCATGATATTTAACGTGTCAACATTTACTATAATAAGGCAATGAAAATGTGTTATTTATTGAGGATGTTTCCAATCCCTCTATAAAAAAAACGGCAGTTTATCCATGCCTTTTATGTCGATGAACTTTGAGGTATGATATTCCTTACATTTTTTGGTCATGTTATACATGTTTCCTTAATATTTGTTATGCATATTCTAAATTGATATTAATAATTTACTTCATATCACATGTGGGTGTGTGTGTGTGTCCCATGAAATAGTATATCTTGGTTCCATGATATGGATGTGATAGATAGATTCCATGATGATGATCAATTAATATGTTGATATATATGATGATGCAACATTTCCCATGATTTATTCTGTAGTTATTATGATTCTATGAACTATAACATCTTCCTTTCATGGAATGGTATGTGTATACTCAATAGGTGGCCATCATGGCTTGATTAATCCCCGGGGGGTGTAAGCATGATTTTCATTGTAGATGTAGACAAAACATGATAAACTTGTAAACTAAAATCTACTTGATGCCTTATAGATTCTATGTATATGGATGAAACATGAAGACATGTTGATTCTCAGTGTTACATGATTCCTTGTGTTTTATGGGTAGGTTAGAAATACATGATTCCTTGTAGATTTTGAGTTTTCCCTGATGATATCTGTATTTGGAGTATTTTTTCACTCAGTTCATTTTGGATTCCATGTGACTCTCCAATAGTTTGTTGGATGGTGTTGATACTCATTGGCATACTGTAAATTTTCGGATTATAGAAGAAGAAAGTATAGCGGAAGGTTTTTTGTATCTTGGTTAGCTGGAGACCCATCGGTTTTGGATGGTGTGTTACTATCTTTGTTATTAATTGATTATTATTATTTCACTCACATTATACATGTAAAAATCCAGTTAAGGATGCCTTGGTGGTTTCCTTCAGAGTCTTGTACTCAAACCCTACATAAGAATTTTGATGCGCTCGTAGATTTTATAAGGGATTTTGTGAATGGAAAATTTCATGTGATGGACTTTTGAGAAGTAGAACATGGATATCATAGAGGATTGAGATGGAATCTATAGGACCTTATATTTATATATTTCTTATCTTCTATTTATTTAACCATATATTCTTTCCACATTGATATCTCCTTTATTGGTATGACATTAACGCCATATTTATATTTCCAAATTTTTTTCTCTCATTGTTTATTATAACGTATAGTAATGATTGTCGATACTATTATATGATATTGATGGTAAAGTATCCCCATTGAAGGACTCAAACCATCTATCTTAGTTTGAATCCTCTTACATATGGTGAACATGTGGTCATATTTAGTACTATCTCTAACCTAGTGGTTTGAGTCAGGATGTTATATGTATCTGGTGAAAGTGACATAATGAAGACATCTTCCACATAATCCTTAGTATTAGAAAACACTATTTGTTTTAATCCTATATAATTAATTTATATTTTCGTGTAACACATTATAGAGATGTACTTTGATCAATAATGTTTATCCAAATATTGTGAATGATTGATCACAATATTATATTCAAAACATGAACACAAAGAAAGCATCACTTCAGATTTTATATATTTCTGTAGATTAATCATCCAGATAAACTATGTTTTTTCTTGAGTTATTATAACATAAATATCTCCAATAATAATTAATGTAATATTATATCTATTATACATGTGTAATTCTATGCACCTATCTATAATTATTAATGCTCAACTAGATTCAGACTATATGGAATTATTGTATCGATATCAAGAAACAGCAACAAATTCATATATATATATATATATATCATTAATATTAATTAATATATTATCCCTAATTTTCTATTACAATTGATATGAATTATAACCATCTTTTCTAAAATGAAATATGATTCATTTAGTGTACTTTGAAACATTGAAAACAACATCAAAAAATATATGATACCCAATTATGAATGTATCATATTTTTATAACTAGACTACAAACTACCATGGAATATTCCTTATTAAACATCTTCAATGTTCAATGGAATAAATCTCCTAAGAGGGGAAAATGAAATCATAAATTTTAAAAACATTATTTACAATGAAGTAGTCCACTTCCAAAAACATGAAACCATGAAAATTATTCTTTTTCTGTAAAAATACCTCATGAATCACATTCCATATATCTAAAAGATACTATAACCTCAATATATACAATAATAATGGGATTTAATTCTTAATTTTCATAGATATATGAGTCTTTATCCAAGAATACCTTCAAGAAAATATATGTCCTCATCATAAAGAGATCATAAAATATAATTCATTTAGTAGACGATTTAAAAACTAAAATACATATTTCTGTCTATAAACTATTTTTGTATCATCTTGAAAAAAATAACATTTTTTTTGATTCCATTTATACACTAAATATTAATCTCAACTTTGAGGAATATGAACATAACTTCTATATGAAAAATAATTTATAGACACTGCATATAAATAACATCAAATAGTCTTATAATCTCATGAACTATATCTTGAGAAATAATCTAATAAATTTATGATTCCATTTAACATGAGAATAATCATTAAATATTAATCTTTATTTATTCAAAATCAAATTCACTCATTAATTTAAATTTTTATATTGTTCAAAGTCAATTACAATAAAATTATTTTTCATCAGTTTATTTACAAACTCAAATATTGTTTTCTTTTCAATATTATCTTAATCTCCATTAATAGTCTCCACCCATTGTTGATTCTTCAATTCTCTATCTACCCTTCATTATTTATCTGGATAAAGTAATGATGTATGTTTTTAAATCCTCCATGTTTACCTTATTTGAACTACTTGATCACAATCACCAATTATATTCTTATCATCATCTTATTTTATCAATAATTATAGGGCTAAACATGATTCTTCTTTATAATTTGACAGGGTGGAACCATTATAATTCTCATGAATATCACTAGAATCATCACTATTTTTTGAACTTTTAGTTTGCATTCTAACAATTTTTCTATCTTCTTATTCACTTATTGAAACTTTTCTTCATTTTTACCACAAAGTGGTGGAGTGTTTCAACACCATACCTTCATAGCCATCATCAATTTTCAATTTTCTCTAGTTAATTGTTTGATATCTCCTTCCATTTGGATGATATCCATATAAAATTTAGATAAAACATCTCTACTCATACATTTGGTTGTCCCTTATTCTAAATTGACAATAAAAGGTCTACCAAATTGCATTGAGTACATAATAATAGGATTATTCTTATCATAATTCTCATAGGAATACATATCAATGTTCGACAAATGCAGATATTAGCATTAAATATGTTCCAAAATAATAATCCCTTATCAATAATATAATCATAAACTTCTATACTCAACCCACATTTTTTAATTGAGCTCCACCAAAATAATATTCATCTCTCTAGAAAACAAAAAATAGTTTTATGGAGATTTTGGTCTCGTAACCTAATTTTTTATAACATGATTTTCCAAATAAAAAATAAATATATTTATCTTGTAAATATAATTATTATTATTTTTATTTATCTTCAATATGAGACTACAATATTTTTATTTACTTCTAATAAAACATTTCAACCCCATCAAGACCACAGATTTATTCTTAATGAAAATAATACATGTATCTATATTAAATTAAATAATTAAATAGATATTGTACTTATATCCATTCATTTATATATTCCCCAAATGTTGGGAATCATTTAAATGAATTCTTTATAGTTGGTGTGATGTTTTTTATATCCACCTATTTGTGAGAGATGTGGAAAATCATTCCCCTTTATCTTATAAAAATAAAAATATTTTTCTACATTAATATATGGTCATCATAAACATTTTACACCCGATTATTCATATTCATTTTCATTTTTCCTCAGTGTTCAATTTTTTAATGTCACAAATCATTCTCTATATTCATTATTATGTATCTTGAATTATATTCATTATAAAATTTAAAAAATTACCCCTCGTTCATTTTTTACTAATCACAAATTTACTCTCATAAAAAATTTTCACAGATTATCTATCATTTTATAGAAACACATAATTTCCTATATCGCATAGTTGATAAAAAATAAGTAAATTATGAATTAACCCTTAGACATAATGTGTGGTATTTGATTTAATAATTTGTATCTACAAATCATTGAGAAAAAATCATTAATTGTGACTAACATAACAATATCAAATTATATTAAATATTTATTCCATCTTTAAAAATAATTTATAATATTTATATCTCCAATCATATGTGATGAATAGTTATCGAATAAAATCTTTATCTTTTACCTTAAGGGTTCATTAAATATCACTACAATAACGAGAGATTAACCATTTCAATTATCCATTTTCATTATACTATTTTGATCAATAAAATTCATATTACTTTATACAAGAAGGTAGTAAGAAAATTTTTCACTTCAAAACCTGATTTTTCACACTTTATAAATTCTTTTGTCTAGTTTCATATAAATAAAAATCATTAAATTAACATATTTTTATACATGTATGAAACCATCTTGAAACCCATTATTACTATAAAATATAAATTTTCCTCTATAATAAATTTACCATTAAAATTATGTTACAAGTATTCCATCATCTCATGAACTTATTATCTTATATTCGTATTATGAAAAAAAATTATTGGATTCTATTTACAGATGTACTTACTGATTATACATCACTGATGAATTTATTAATGATCTGTTATGATAAAATTTTGAATTCATTTTGGAATTTATGAAATTAATATATTTTTACAACTTATTTTTATATCATATATTATTTGAATCAACCTTTTAATAAACATATCCATATATTTTTACTTATATATGGAAAGGTAGTTTTTTTTAAGACCATCATACTTGACATTTCACTTCAACCATTTCCCAACTACCTGAATAGACTTATCGAAGCAAACCTTCTAATTTTCAACTTCACTTTATAAATCCAAATAGATATTATTACTCACTTTTTAGTTCCCACTTCATCTCATTCAACATATCCTCCCTAGAACACTTTAATTTATTCACATTATTGAGTCACTATAATACCATGATATTTTAGTATATATTTTTCTTAGATTAAAAAGAACATTTAATATTTTTTTTCACACGCCACATTGAGGTTAAAAAAAATGATAAATTGTGTTGATATAAAATATTAAAATACAAGATAATCATTGAAAATTTATTATAATACAATATAAATTTCATATAATATTAAATTCAAGCGTTTTTAATATATTTATAAATATATATGTATGTATTTACTTGTAAATTTTTATTATAATTATAATTTTTTAACTAATGATTTAACGTGTTTATAAATTCCAATGATACATATTTACACCAACATGTTAATAAAATTTGTATAGTTATTGTTAATAAACTAATCAATAATAATGAAATAGTAATTAAACCAAATTGTGAAAAAATTCATTTTCTCAAAGATTTATAATTTTTCAATGTATTATGCATTTTTAATAAGATGATCACAATTAAATAATCTATAATTTTATACATAAAATATATATCCAAATAATTTAATGTTCATCTATATATTTTAACTTGGTATGAAATATAATTAAATCCTTTTTATTCCAAAAAAAATTTTCCCCAAAATATTGTTTTATGCATTTTGTGGGATTATATGAAAATTAATAATTATATATACTATAATTTCTTCTAATAAAATTTTTCAAATAATTATTATTATTATATTCATATTCTATAACAATTTTTTTTAATTTATAAAAAATTATTTTTCTCGCATAAATATGTGTTACATTTATAAAAATGTTGTTCTTTATATAATTGTTTTTATAAATGGTGGGAAATTTTTATCTATATAAATTATACTGGTATATTATAAATTATGTCTCTAATTTTTTTTGTTTTTAATTTTAAAAAATATATTATCAAACATTTATTTATTCATTAATATCAAATTATTCAAAAAAAATCCTAATCTTTTAGAAATTCTTTTTTTAAAATTATTTATATATATAAATTATATTAATTAATATAAAAAATATTTTTCCCATTTATTGAGATTTAATTAGATCAAATGGATTAACAATTAATTATTTTAATATCCATATTTGTTATAATGTGTTAGGTTATTTTATTTGAAAAAAAATACAATTGTTAATTTTCAATCACTTCTAACAATGCTATCAATTGGTAGCATAACGTTACTCAAATATTACCAAATTTACATCAAACAAACACCTTTTAGAAAAACGTTTTTGGTTTTAAATTCATACATACATGAATTACTACAATTTTAATAATTACCTCACTTATCTCCAAAATGATTCAATTTTTACTACTCACCTATTTTATGATTACAAAGAAAACTCCTTTTACAGAATATAAGGTGGTCGCCTCCACCCATTTTATGAAAAATTGTGTGAATGAAATTTATTTTAAAATATTCACATGTTACCTTACTTAATTCCATACTCCCCATTTTAAATCCTATTGTTCTAGGAATAATACATAATACTTAATTTCAAAATGATCCTTAAAGAGATGATTCATACTCTCAATATGTGTATTATTAACACTCTAACATTATCTTCTCCGACTTTCTCAAAAAAATCCTCAAAAAATATTAAAATTGTAATATAATGAAATATTTATCATTATAATACAAATATGTTATTTTATTCAGGGTAAATAAATTAACAATCATTCACATTACTTATAGATAAAAGTGAAAATGACACACACCTGTAGGGGAAATCTTCTACCTCCATGAATGAAATGTTCTAATTTTTTATCACAAATTTAAATAGATAGTTATAATGGGATATATTATTATTATATATTATATTTACGTCATAATTATGACTTAAAAAATATTAATAATTTTCTACCATTCTTTTTATCGATTAGTTGAAAAAATGTTGTGTGTGCATGTGTGAGCACTACCAACTCTATAGACGTCATGTATCACTTATCCTTTTCACATTACATGGACATTTTAAAAAATACTTTTAAAATATATATAATATTCAGGGGTAATGTATTTCAATTTATGGTTCATCAGGGATGAATAAAATCATTTATCAGTATATAATAATCCATAGATATCAGTAAATTATATAACATGAGATCATAATTGATTTCATCTTCTTATTTCTTCACTAAAAGGATCATTAAATGATATTAGAAAAATATAATTCTTAAAATCAACATAGATTATTTTATATTTTGAAATCATTATTGGGTGACCTTTAATCAAATAATGGGTTTTAACATCACCATTTCTAAAAAAATCATGAGACAAGAGAAAATATTATTATCTAATAATGAAAATGGAAGATAACTTAATATTGAGTGTATAATTATTAATTATAACAAAATACTTGAAAATATATTAGATATAATTAATTTTTGGAAATATTTTTTTAATATTTGTTTGCTTGTTATAAATGTTTTTAAAGAGAATTCAAGGAAGTTCCAAGTTAAGGTAATGGTTTCATCTTAATTTTTATTCCTTATAAATTGTTTTATATTATGAAACTATTTTTTATTATATGGTGTTTATACTTCATCAATGATATATTATATCAAGATTAAAAATTAAATATAAGATTTTTAATGTAATAATTCATGTTCATCCCCACAATATGATTTGATTTGTATATTACAAAATATGTAATGGTTTTCTCATCTTAGTTCTCATTCTTTGCGACAGAATACATATTAACCACCAATTTTATATTTTGAGGCTCATATATTTCCCTATAGATATTTTAATGAATGTTTAATTATTTATATTGTATTTACAAATAAATCTCCAATTTTATCATTCACAGTATTATTATTGGAGATATATTAATTTTGTATTAAATTTTGATAACCAAAATCTACATTAAATGAGCTATAATGATACTTATTTAACTAATTACTTATTTTTTAGTTTTTTAAACGAATATAATTTTCTATTTAATAATTTATCTATATCTCTATGTGAAATGTAATTTTTAATTCCATGATTATTACTTGATGAAATTATATCTCATAGATATATAGATATATTAAGAATAATTATAATCCTCTAAAATAGTCTCTTTCTCTTCTAAGTCAAACTTTATTTTTCCTTCCAATCTTCCCCTTTATTATTTTGAAGTTAAAATATTTATTTTTTATTTATATACATAATTATTTTTAACTAGTTTTAAAAGTAATTTTTAATAATCATTTCATAAATTTTGGTTCAACGAATTTTTTTAAAATTTCTGTAGAATATTTATTTCAGGATCTAATCAGTTGTCTTCCACTAAAAATTTCTCTAGAAAAATAGTATGTCATTTCCAATAGACCAAAAATGATTTTTATTTGATTTGGTTTTATTTTTTATTTTTATGTCACATTATTTATGTATTTTAAAGGTTACTCATAACATAGTCCTTTCACAACATGTATTAAATTTCATTATAATGCATTTTTTAGTGATTTCACATCCATATTCCTTTTATTTATTGAAATTTATATCTCATATGAAGTGATGTTTAATGAATCACCCACTAAAATACATTATGAAAAACCCACTTAAGGATTACTAAAATTTCTATATAAACTGTTATAACTCATGAAAAAATTTCATGTGATATCATATGGAAGTTTTACAAAACCCAATTTCATTTTATGGGTTCTTCATGATATGATATATGATTGATTTTTTCTTTAGTTCATGATTATATTTACCATTATAAGATGGGTTGTGACCTCTATTGAAATATAATACTTTTTAAATGTTTATATATCATAATCTAAAAAGGTTACATATGAGGTGATCTCAAGACCAATGGTTCAGAAGAGGTTATCCCAAGAATAAGGGAGCATGGGAGGCCATCCCATGCCCCAGAGTATAGATATGGTATTCTTAATACCATTGTTACTCATGTGCTTAAACCAAGTCCAAGGGTACATTATTGTTTTTCTTAAGACCATTTGTATACATGAGGTTACCACAACCCCAAGGGTACACTAACAGTGAGAAGAAACCATATAGTACACGAGTAGAAAGACCATGTCCATCCTTGTGAATGGATGACTATAGAAGGTCAAGTAAGTTGATATACAGAATGATATAAAATTATCATATCCAAAATTTTAAGATTAACCATAATTATTCTTATACATTATTTAAATGATATATTTATATTTTATTCTCTATTTATCAATATTATTTTCTCAGGTTTCCACACTCTTATGCTATGATATATATTTGATTATTTGATATTACATTTCCTTTTATTATATGAGGATAGTATTATTGGTTCATGATTTTCATATACGATATTTATCATTCACTAATTTTTATCAAATACTTATGAACAAAGATTTTGATGACACATTGGTTTTTTCACTAACCTCGCATTAGAGCACACACCTTTCTAGTATATTCCATTTACCTAGTTATGATAGGGAGTATAACACATGAGTTTTCTAGAATGGGGTCTTTTATAGTGAAATTATTGTGAAATATTCCCAATTCTGGTAAAATATGTGTTTATGTGGGTAATATCCAAAGTCACTAACAACAATGGTTCTTGGGATTATTTGATATTATTATGACACAATTTATTAATGTGAAATATAGTAATTTTTATATTTGTTCATCTATATTACTATGGAATAATTATTATAATGAATTCATTTTTGAAACTAATATATGATTATGGTTTTAGGGTACCTCATTTGGTTAAAAAGAAAGGTTTCTTTATTTTTGGGATTTTTTTATATCCCCATACCCTCACTCCCAAATCTAGTGAAAAAAATATAAATATTATATTTTCGGCTTTGATACAGATATATTTGACCTAGATTTTTTCATAAAAAATATACCACAATAAACAAAGTATTATATCACTAAGAAAACCCAAGATATTTTTGGTGTAGAGTTTTATAAAATTCATTTCAACAACTAATAACTTATAATTAAAAATGACTGCTTCATATAGATCGACATAACATCCCACAATAAATATATTTTCATATACTATGATCAGTATTTGAAACCTCGTATAAATTTATTCAAATATGATAAATTTCTAAAGAAACATCATTTAGTATAATTCATCATAACATGGGGAAAGAAAACATAAGAATGGTAATAAAAAATTCATAGTAGGGGTAGATATAAACATTTACAGTTGAATTTCATTATCTAAATTGAGATGATGATAATGGTATGATGAAATAATAATACTACGTGAGAATAACATAATATAATTCATACACATAAATACCTATGTAATAAATAATAGTATAAATAATTATAAGTAGAGAGAGTCATTGTAATCTTTAATAATAAGCCCTATTATGTCCATCATGATCAAATAAATCATTAAAATTCTAATAAATGAATAAAGAAATTTTTTTGGTACCATGGATAATTTTCATATCATTCTTTCATATGAAATATCCTTTAGAGTTTTAAGTCGAGTAACAAAGATAGATACAGATAGAATAACCATAATTATTATACTTTGTGTAACTATCACCCGTACACATCACATAAAAATCACTGTAATACTTTCAAAAAAACTATTTTATTATATTCACATAATATCTTTTGAGAATCCTAATTTTTTAACTATTTCCCTTTACCCAATGAAATGGAGATTTATAATTGGCTCACCCAAACTTGGTTTAAAACATAAACCCCAAAAATACTAATTAATTACAATGAACCATGACATAACTAATTTACAAAAATCATTCATATCATCACCATACTCTTATAAACATCCATTATTACCTTAAAATTTTCATTAACCTATGGAAAAGAAATAAGTTTCGTGAAAATATCATAGAATCCTCCTTAATAAATCCTATGAATTAATGAGGATTGTATCCCAAAAAAATATCCCATATTGAGTATATGTAAAATCAAAAGTTATTGGCATTTATGAATGGAGAAACCATTAAAATATAAATAAAATTATTTTTTAGGACAATATCCTTTTCACATTGAAAGTCACTATTTAGAAAAATTAATTCAAAAAATATTATAAAAATAAATTTCATTTAAGATAACCATGGAATATTATAATGGGTGATTCAATGAGAATATCATTCATGATAGAGGTAAAATCCATTTATTTTGTAAGTATCAAAATTAAATATTATTTTCATAAATTTTTAAAGGGAGTGTACGATGTACAATTTAGAAAAAATTAATAAAATTAGAATTAAAAATATTTTTATAAGAAGTAAAAAATATAATGTAAAATGTATATTAAAAATAACATATTTTTTGAAAATATAATTTTTTAAAACATTTGAGAAAACATAGATATTAAAGAGAAAGATTCATTGTCTAAAGGATGATACAAGATTGGTTTCACTAACAAAAAAATTTCTTAATGTTCTTTATCTCAATAAGGTAGAAAATGTAAATTATATAACTAAAATACATTCATAACTATATGATATAAAATTATATTTATCCTAAGAAAATTTTAGCTTCTAATTCCAACCCAAGGAACATTGAACTGAAACAATATTGAAAAAATAGATTATAGTATAAAGTAGTTTCCACTTTGGTAAATCATAAATCATAACCCACATAAAATAATAACATAAAAATAAATTTTAAATATCCTCAACATAATTATATTCATGATAAAATATTTCATAGGGGTATTATATTCTCATTATAAATGAATATAGGTGTATATTATAACCATTTTTCGCAAAGAAATAGAATTTGAGATGGATAACATTTACAATGATCATATCATTTAATTGAGCATTAATAAATGGTGATATTATGTGTAAAAATAAAAAATCATGCAAAATATGTGTAAATAATTAATTAAAAAATTCTGAGATTAAATCAAACATAATCATGCAATAAAAAATTCAACTTGAAGATTTATAACCCAACATATGAAAATTGAGTTAAGAAACAATTAACAACATGGTATCATTCAGTTCAAATCCCAGTGGTCACAAAATTATTATTTAAAATTAAAATTAAATGATGAATTAAGTATTCATGATATACGATTTTAATGGGTAGTATATACACCATAAAATTAAATAATTTTTATAATAATAATAATATATTACTCAATGTAATGAATTTGAGAAAAAATGACTTACCTCAAGTCCAGAATATCCATGTATATCTTTTAAATAACTTTAAATAAACTCATATAAATAGTTTTATTTATTGATAAAAAATTTTTTTTTTTCTGGAATAATTAAAGCAAATATTTCATTTATCATAATGGAATATTTAATGACTTAATGAGTTCTATCCACATCTAGTGTTATGAGGGTATTCAGTTCATATGTTTGGATTGACTTTTGTAGTTTTAATTAGGAAAATGTTTTCATTGTTTAATCATCTCTAGAATAATAATAATGAAATAGTTTTTACTTTTATACATAAATTATATATTTAAACCCATTCATGAATGATCTTTATGAAAAATGTAACTACCTTAGAATAAAGCGGTGGGTATGCCATAAAAACACATGAGTACTGTTTCTTTTTTAAAATTTAATTATGAAAACAATGTTAAATTTTATTTTACCATTATAAAATGATAATTATATCATAAATATAATATTCCTTCTTTAAATATACTTATATATATTTTTCAAGTAATGTGGTGATTAAAAGATAATTGGGTCGCTTTGTGGAACTTGTAATATACACTAACGCATGAGAAAGTTTTTTTAGATAGATGGAGGTTTAACCTATTTTATTATAAAAAAGAAAAATAAAAGAACCCAATAGGGTATGGTAAAACAAAAAAAATACCCAAATTAAAGTGATACATTCATGTATTTTTCATCAATATTTTTGTTAGCTTTCATTATTATTCATGGAGTTCATACCATTCAAAGCTTCCACAACAACATCCTAGACCTCTCGATCGTCCCCTAATTAAATGAATATATTTAATCCTTTCAATTAATTTCTTAGCATTAGTGCATTCATAATTAGAGAAATACTACTACTTCTCCTTCCATTTTTCAAGAGGGGTATATCTTTTCACTGGAGTCATCATCCCCTCAACCTCCAATGCTTCTGCTGGAGTAAGAATCTCCTGGTGAATTTTCTCTAGAGAGCCCATAATTTTATCTTGTATCTCGATGGAACCATCAATATTTTGATCAGAGATAGGGGTAGGGTTACCTAAAGTTGATTTTTCAACAACCACTTGAGTAACAACAAGGGAGTTCAACTTCTAAGAGGAAAAAAGATGAAATCCCCCATTATCCAAAATGGGTTTTAAAGAAGCATGGAAAATTTTAGAAATGACATGAGGTACAGGTTCTAAGATTTTTTTACCGTTTTAGTTACATGAGGCAGCCATCATTGTATTTGAGATTTGATGATCAACTTCTATTTTTATATCCTCTAAAAACACTTGTTTGGACATAAATTTATCACCACTTCCAGGCATTCAACAAGTTGAAAATATTTGATATTTCTACAAGTCGGAACTTTTGGCTTTGCTAAAGGAATCAGTATTGTGTACATTCTCCCCTTAAAGGAAGATAGTATCCCAAGAATTCATCTTAATCTCATAGGTGAAGGCATGAGAAATAGTTGCATCAAATAGTCAGCCACCCTCCTCATCATCCATTGATTTAAAAGCATCCTCAGGATTAATTCCATGCACTTCTTTCTTTCGCTCGACATTATTAGTAGAGAGGAAAATTTCTTAATCACTATTACAAGGATCGTCGTTATCCCCATGTGGAAACTGAGGAAGAAAATCAGCCTTCTAAGAAGGTGTATTTTTTATATTCTTAAGACAATTGCTTATATCATTTCCACACAAAGAACTTAAGCTGCATACTATGAACTTCCTACAGGTAGATGATTCATGACCTCTAACATTAAAGTTCCTGATTTTTTTTGGAATTTTCTGATAAATTATATTCAACTGAATAATATCTTCATTGGTTGTGAGAATTACATTGTCAACAAGCGTTAGAACTAGTTCAACCTCTACCAAAAACCTATAGATGTGTCCAAATAGAGCCACTTCTATTTCCTTATCAATTATAATCGGGATTCCCATAGACAACACAATATCATAAATTGTTTTAGGGTTATAGAGTATCAAATAATGAACAATGGTATTACTTCTCAGAGAATAAAAATGTAATAAGTAAAAAATATATATTCTTTTCAAATTGATAATTATTTCCACAATATAATATTTAAAAATTAATTCCATCATTTAACGATCTATTAGATGTGGTGATAGAAAATTATTTTCATTGGCCCATGAGTGGATAATCCTCCTTAAACAAAAATTGTGAATAAATTTTTCATTTGATGGAGGTCGGAGATGGGTATATGTTATTAAATTAATATATTAACATATTAATTAATTTAATATAATGGGATTGTTATGATATTCATGGATATGTATGATATTTTAGGAGGTGTATGAAGAAATAAAATAAAAACACTCTATTATGAATGAAGTCACGTCTTTATGAAACCACATTTTCTTAACACAATTAGACTACTAAGGTTGGTATTATAGAAAAAATAAGGCATATAAAATGAAAGGAATGATTTTATTAATATATTTAGTCTCGTATTATCCAATCTAAACCATTTTTAAATTGTAAAGTAATGAAAATAATTGATTCCCTTTTATAAGAGAAGGGAGGGGCACACTTGAAATTTCATAAAATATTAATTTAATATAAATTAATATTGATGTTCAATCCAAATGTTTTATTACATCCCAATTCTAATATAATCATCTTGAAAATTCATGTATCACATTAATTATTATAAATTATATTTATTTTAATTTTGAAAGATCATTTTTTTATTATCTTTTAATTAAATAATTAATTCACTAGATTTGGGAAATCATTTATGATATTTATTTATTTAATAAAAATTGAAAATATTTTTCAAGATGTAAGAACAATAATTCATATTTAAAATGATTTTTTATAATTAAATATATCATATTTCAGGTCATTTTATTGTCATTATAATATTATTTTTAAACCTTTATTACCTAATTTACCATTTATGGTTGTAGTAAAAGTTATTATGGTTACTATTCCAATTGATTAAAATTAAATGTGAACTATATAAACAATATTGGACAACTGATTCTTAATATGGAATTGATTTTTCATAATTCCAAACACATAAATGGATAATATTCCATTACAATTAAACATGAATAAGGTAATGAAAAGTGGATTTTCTAAAAAATCACTATTTTAATTATAAAGTATTTATTTACTAAAATTAAAATATAAAATTTATTTTTAAAAACATTTGGAATATTTTAAATCAATATGAAATGATTATATTTTAATACAAATTCACAAATAATTTTAAATTTTAAATTAAATTAAACTAAAATATTATTTTCAATAAAAAAATTGTATTTTCCGTTATTCACTAAAAATCCAGCCTTTTCTAAAAAAATACATAATATCACCCAAAGATAATTTTTGTACGACAATTTAAAAAATGAAATTTATTTCATATAATAAAATTTCTAAAGGTTTCCAAAATTAATTAGAATATTATACTCTAGAATAAAAAAATATTTTTTTAATAAAAATTATATTTAAAAATAAAATGACATTTCTAGAAATTGTGAACTTATTTACTAAGTATTAATTAATTAATTTGTATTGATTTGAATATATATATATATATATATATAATTATTTAATAATATTTGTACAATCTAATTTAATGGCTTTCTTATAACAAACATATTTATATAATATTATTTCATGGTTTGATTAAAATCAGTGTTATGTATTTTGTAAGCTATCAAACATAGTGATTCGTTTTAAAATTATTATATATTACGTTCTTCGAACCCTATATGAATTTGAATCTTTGAAATTTCATAATCGATCATAGTAATAAAAGTAATAGATTTTGAAATATCATTTTGAAATCAACATTGTAAAAAGGGTTAATAAAACATCATGTTGTGACATGATAAGTGAAAGTATATTGGCTATCTAGGATAACACATACAAGGATTAAAAATAGGAAAACAATTGTGGGAATATAAAATATAGAAATTTAATAAATGAATAATGACTAAAAATGGGGGAGGCTGAAAGATATCATTTAACAAAATAAATTTCATGATAATGAGAATTCCAAAGAACAAAAATCCATAAAAAATGAGGTATCAAAAAGATCATCAATTAATTGGAGATAACGATAATTGGATACAATATTTTTTAAAAGATCCTTTTATAAGAGTTGATGAAAATCCTTTAACATCAAATATATGAACATAAGGAACTAATATTCTCTTGAAATGTATAGTTTCATCCTTTAATTAATTTTTACCTTAATACTGCATATTTTTCTGAATGATGGATATTTTATATGAATTGTTTATCCCTGATTCAATTTAATTAATTTCTAATAGAATACATAATTCAAAAAAGTAATAAAAAATTATTCCCCTAATCTATATACATTACCAAAACCAAATGTTTCGGCACACATGAAGAAAATTCCAAAAAATTTATAAACCTTTATATGAAGAAAAAATACATTAATCTCCAAAATTCAATAGAAATACCAAAAAACCGAGAATGAATAATTCAATAAATTCCTATCACCAGAAATCATCGACATAATAGTGACTTGAATTCAAAGACAAAAATAAAAAGTATTTTTTAAACTAGTTTTCCATGATAAATTCAAAATTTATCTCAAAATATCATTATTCACTCATAAAAACATATACACAAAAAGCTATATGCCAATATCATAAAATCTCCAAATTATGATATTCATTTCAAATAAATAACCCGAATCACCATAAAGAGAGAAGAAGATCATATATTATTCCAAAATATTATCCAACCATGAATATTGAAATAATAAATCATGTTAGAACTATCATTTAATAATATGTCAAACTAATAAAACATTTCCCATATTAGCATTAGTCACCTTAAAATTCAATCACATAAATCATCCAATGGGGTCTCTATGTCATTGAAAATTTTCATAAAACATAAACTCGTAAAACCATGACGTTATCCATAATAATTAAGGTAACCTCACATGAAATCACCGTAATCTCTAATATTATCTAAAACCTACTCGAATACTATATATAACAACCACAAACATCAACTCCTAGACCTAAAGATAAAAAAATTACATTTTTTCCTTGATACTGATAAATGTGACATAATTTTTTCCATCCAAAACCTAAAACATCATAAGGAAAGATTATATAATATAATTATCTAATGTCCATTTAATATTATAATTTTGGTTAATTAGGAAAAACTCGTAAGGACTTGTTTACATAAATTAGTTTTTCATAAAGATCTATATGTTAACCCACTATAACATCATTTCATATTCCATTTTTTGTATTATAAATATCTATAAAATTCCACAAATATGAAATTTGTATAAATAGAAATCATTTAGAATAATTCATTATAACCTGGTTAAAGGTAAACATAATAAGGGTGAGCATAAATGATCTATAATTTTAATAATAATAATTATCTATTAAATGTTGTCAGTGGGGAGTAAAATAAGCATAAATGTTTAAGGACATAATAACACTGAATGACAATAACATAATGGAATTCATACCCAGATAAATTTATATCATTAATCATGGAATATATATTTATCAAAGGCATGAGTCATTTGAATCATTAATCAATTGATAGGTGATTTCAATCATGATTAATGGAATAATTGAAATCCATTAAATGCATTCAAAAATGTCTTGGTACATCAGATGATTTTCATTATACTCTATAGATGGAATTTCAGTATTGTTTATAATAGAGTAAACCTCATGGTTACACATGAAATAAGAATCACGATTATATTTAGAGTAATAATCATATTTACAAATGATATAAATATCACAAAATTAAATTGAATAACAATCAAAATATATTACCATAATTTTTAATGAGAATCCTAATAGGCTAACTCTATCCCATTTCCCAAGGAATTTGAAATATATAATCAGATTAGAAATCCATATTTAAAATCAGAACTATAAAACATCAAAAAGAATTCCAAAAAATCATAAAATAAACAATGTACATAGAGACTTTATTTCATCATATATAAAATTGAAAAATCCATCATTCGATTTAAAACGTTTTTTCCAACAAATATACAAGGTTCCATGAATATAACTTTGAAAAAATCCCAATCCAGTAAGATAAATAATCAGTAAAGTATCAATAAAAAATGTCCCACATGGATCATTTTTTACATCAGGGGGTGTAGATATTGATGATTGTTAAAACCATTAAAATTACATTAAAATCAATTTTTAGGAAAATAACTTATTCTCTTCAAAAATATATTTTAAAAATAACAATTAAAAAAATATTACAATGATAATTTTCATTGATAATAAGCATGGAAAATTATTAGTGAAGTGTTAATGATTACAATGGCTATGACAGTGGGAAAATCCAGTCAATTTATAAGGGATACAAATAAACATTCTTATCCAAAAATTTACATAGGGAGTGTAATGTGAAATGTTTGGAAAATTAAATAAAAAATCTTTTTAAAAACATGTAATATAAGTATTAATGTAATGTAAAATTATATTAGAAAAAAAAATTAGAGAAGTAAATTTTTTATATCCACTATAAAATATGCATATGTAAGATAAATAATCCCAATCTAAAGTGGTATAAAATTTTGTATCACATACAAACAAGGTTCCAGATTTCAATTCAATTACTAATTATGAAATAAGAAATAAACATATAAGCCAAATTTAAAACCATAAGAGAAGAAACTATATGTGGTTTCTGAATATAAGAACTTATGATCAACCAAAAAATGGACCGTGAACATTAAAAATCCCATTATGAAATCAAATTTTGATATAATGTGTTTTTCACATTGGTAACAATTCATTCATTAACCCAATAAATAATAAAATCAAATGAAAAATTATATATAAACAAAATAAAAATATTTGTGATAAAAAATGTGAAATGGGTTGTATATTCACATTATATGAGAACATAGGTTCATGTCATAAATATATGTCCCAAGGAATGATAATTTTTGGTGAATTACAATTAAAAATATCATATCATTGAATTGATTATTAAAAAAATCATAGATTATGTTTAAAAAAATTGAAAACGAAATAAACCAGTGGGAATAAGGAATAAAAATATAGAGAGAAATTTGAAAATATTTATGGAATAACAAGGTTAATAAAATGAGATAAAACCCAATATATGGAAATTGTGTTATCAAACCCCTTATGGTATCATTCATGTAAAATCCCCCCAGAGTAAATAATTCATCATGAAATGAAAAATATAAATAAGTATAAAGTGTTCATAATATAACATTTAAAAGGTTATTAAATGATCTAGATAAATTATATTAGGTGTATATCAAGAAAATATTCCTCAGTAAAAATAAATAATTACAAAATCCCTTACCAGAAGCCCAAACATTCGGTGAATGTCCACTAATTGAGGTATGTCAAACTCATATCAATTATTTTATTTATTAAAATTATTATCTAGATTTAATAGATTATCCTTAATCCATTTCTTTAAATTTTATTCATAACATAATATATTGTTGTATCAGTTAAGTCTGCATTAGATATTTTGAGGATGTTTTATTCATAATATCAATATGACTTCTATAGGTTGAATGAGCTCATTTAAGTCATTATTAAAACATGTAAAGAATAATAAACACCACATAATTATAATTTTTATAGATAAATAATATAATTAAAACTAATAATGAATGATGGGTATACCAAATTAACTACCATACAATCATAGAGATGGTAGGTTGTATGTACGGGTGATTAATGTTTCGTTTTTCTATGATAATTTGGGGAAAAAGCTAAGTGTTATTAATTATTTACATAATTATATTTATATAATAAATATGATATTTATTATATTAATATAAATTTATATATCATCTATGGGATGTGGTTTTGAAAAATGAATCACATAACTTCATGTAAGTTATAGTCCACATGTATGTTTGAAAGAATATATTATTTTTCAGTGAATGTAAATGTATGAAATTAAATAGAATATACTTCCTAATATTTTTTTAAAAATATGTTGTAAATAAATATTTGTAAAATAATTATATAGTGTATTAGGATAATGATGTTTTGATGGTAGTTTGTAAATTCATTATTTAGAATATTCTAAAATTCCAGGTAGATAAATAGTTTTTCAAAGTAGGTGATCAGAGGACCAATCCTACATAGTTCATCAGACGTCAATTGTATTCTAATGTCTGTAATTTTTACGAAGATGAAAATCATCAGACACTAATTTATTTATAGATTCAAAATATGTTGAAATGAAGAAATTCATAAGTTGTTGGGACCTAAAAATTATGAAGTCATAGAACATTCCAAAGTTATTTGGAAATTAAATTACTATTCATTTTTTTCTAAAACATTAGGAGAAATTAATGATAAATGTAGGAATTTTTAGAAGAAAAGATAAATGTGAATTTCTATAGTTTCCAAAATAGTTGTTTTCCCGACGAAGACTATCTGGCCGAGGAACATCAAACACATATATTCTCATACCACTAGATGTTTCATTTTGATGATGTTTCCTAAAATAAAACGTTTATTAAAGGAAGAATCTCATCAAATTCATTAAATAAAACACACCTAATCAGTTAGGGATCATAAGACCTTTAATTTGTAAGAATATAAGGATTTTCAGTTTAACTATTCTGAGTTGTTTCAGTATTGAAAATGTGAAGGAGTATGAACAGAATCAAGATATTATGTTTTAATATTTGATCAAATACAAAGGATGATAAAAACTATTCTACTTACCAAAAAATATTGTAAATATTTAATTTTCATCACCATAGAAGTATATTGGTAGGAGTAGTTGTTGAAATATAGAAATTTTAGATGCTTCTATCAGACATATCAGATCGAATAGAAGTAAGTTTATGAGTTAATACAATGGGGTGTTTTGATCATAAGAATTTGGTGATGATAATCAAAAGCTCGAATTTTCAGAAGCCTGTAATTGTAGTGGTTGCTTGGATTAGGCGGTTTTGAGAAATGATAAAGATATAGAAATATTATCTGATTCACTTTTCGTAAAATGGTTCAATAAAAGGGTTGATGATTCCAATTCATGGGATGAGCATTTTACCAGATAATTCATCTAATTTTTTGTTTCATTATTCACATTTTGATCACACTAAAGTAAAAATGAAGAGATGAATTTTTTTTATAAAATTAATAGATATATAGAAGATTTTACTGGATAGTCATTGAAGGTTTCAAATTACATTTGATAGTATAATAATATAGTCAACCAATTCTGTTGGCCTAAATAAACTATCCAACCAATGTTTAATCAATTTTTTTGGGAGTGTTTTTCTATAGTGGTTCAAGAGGACTAATATTATGATGTGTTTTCTGGAGAATTGATTCAAGAAACATATGTTGAAATAAAAATCATAAAAAAATTTAAAGATCAAAATATTATTATATAATTGTTTTTCCTTCTAGTGAATTTGTATCATTTGAGTAAATTATTGAATTTATTTGAGATGATTCAGCAAGATTCTATAATACAAGAGGAGAGTTGTGTAGATTTTAAATGATGTTCAAATTTCTATGAAATTTGAAGGTGTAAATTTCAGTAAGCCAAAAAATTTGATTTCTTTCTAAAAATTTCCACGATTAGAGAAACTATAAATAGATGTAAATAGTACATAGTAATTTTTTACTACTCATAGTGAGAAACAATGCTGAAGAGATAAATCATTTGTAAGAGAATATTTTCACCATAAATAGGATTTAGTCAGAATATCAGATTGTAGAATTCATTATATACCCCAAAAAGTTATAAAAATTAAATTTTCAGATAAATTTTAAAAAGAGTGTATTTGATAAAAAAATTCAATTTTTTTTGTAATATGAAATGATTGAAAATGGTTTATCAAAATGTGTTCATTAGAATGATTGAATCAAACATAGGTAAATCAGACCAAGTCTCTAGACAAATTTATTTTGTAGAGTAATGTTCTAATGTATCAAATTTTTTATAGAACACTTTTTATATGAAAAAATTTGAATAATTCTAAGAGTTGGTATAAAAATCCCCAAAGGTATCTAGAGGGTTTCTAGTGGGTGTTAAATCAACTAGTCCTCAATTCTTAATAATATTGAATTTAGATAGACCCATTTGAGTCACTATGGAAAAGTCATATGTTCTCACACATAGGATGAACATTCTAAAATGTTTCATCCTTGTTTACTTTTCTATTCTTACATTCACTTGAGTTTACTAAAAATGATAATAAAGAAACTGTAACATGTTTAAAGGTATAGGTTTTATAAAATTGGAATTTGTAAAAGGTGAAACTAATTCATGGCACCCCCCCACACACCATTAGTTATTCTATGATCATTTGGATCATAAATTGGTATCAAAGGGATAGATCAATATTGAATCCTTATCATAGATAATATAAATTCTATCAACAGTAGGGGAATTCATACATTTATAGAATACATTATTATGGCTGGATAACTAGATGATTGAATTTCAACTGTCACATTACTTGAAAGTTGTTGATGCTGCATCAATTTGGTTTACACGTATTTAAAAATATTCCATGATTACACTTTTGGAACATTGAAATATTTAATTTGAAGGAAAATATATAAATTCACTCATTAAGACTCTATTAGAAAAAATTTATATAAAATTGATGGATCTCAAATCGAAAAACATTACATTGGATAAGAACTGTAGTATTTTTAAAAGGTATAATAATGTGAGGATAGAATGTTTAATAATATAGCATATAATTTTTGAGGACATATAAATTTGATTGGAAGAAACTATTTATGAGTACTTCATTAGATTAAATGAATTCGTTTTCAATAGAAGAGGTTTTTGAGTTGTCTTGGAAGATTCTACAATTGTGAAGAAACACATTAGAATATTTCTGGAAAGGTTTGACTCTAAAATATCTCTGTTAGAAGGAAAAGGTGATTGATCCCTTGATTAAATACATTATATTATTTTTTTAATGAAGTCAGATAATCTTCAATTATCAAAAAGAATATGAATGATGAAATGGATTTTTAGGAGATGGGAATACTGAAAATTCACGATGTTGAAGAATATGATACTCATGATTCCGAAGCAAATGCGGATGATGGGTTGAATGAAAAAAATCATGTCACTTATCTCTGATAACTATCATATAGGAAGAGGGTTGTATAGAGGAAAAAAACCTCTCAAATGTTTTGAGTGTGGTGAAATTGTGCATTATTCTATCAATTTCCTAAAAAAGAAGTGTTGGTTTATGAATGGCCTAAATGCCTTAATTCTTTATTTCGGATTATCTTATTCTTTAACTAGGATGAGAGGGAACCCTTACATGGCCAGTAAGCCTAGTTGAACAGGGCCCATTATTTGACCTGAAGTCCCAGAGGAACAATACCTAATACATGAATTAAAGGACCCATCAAATACACTAGAACATCCCTTCCCTAGAATATTTCATTGATGTGACTAATTCATCTAAATATTGAATTTATAAAAGAGTCAATAGATAATTTTCAAATGATGATAAAAATGAAGACTCATCGAATAGTGAAGAAGAAGGTGGTAAATAATTTAAAATAGAGTATCATATCAATCTTTAATTTTAGTATGAATTTAGAATAATAGAACTCTCAATAAAAAGATACAATGATGAAAAAAGATACTAGAAAATTTTACTAATGATGAAAATATCTTTCTATATATGATGAATAATTGATTAAGGATATCTTATGTTACAAAATAGGAATTTATGAATATGTAAATATGGTTTTGGGCCATATTAAGAAGTGGGATATAATGGTTGATGAAGTTAACAAAACCCATATAAAATATTGAATTTGAATGTACATTATGAATGTTGTATGAAAATTATGAGAGGGATTTAGTTGTAAAATATGAATATTCTAATATTGTACAAAAATCTCACTCCATGAATCAGGTGAAATAAACACCCAATAAACTAATAAATTCATCTGAACATGATAACCATTCCTGTTTTAAGAAAAGGTTTTAGAGAGAATGGGTTGATAAAGGATGTAAAAAATAAATCTCAATATCAGTACCCTGAAATTTCTTCTAAAAGATAGGTACCACATGAATAATGGTAAATAATGTTGAAAAATGTTATAATCCTCAAAAAAATTCATTGATAAATAACATATTCCAATAGAAAACATAGATTTTATGGTTTTTTTACTATTGTGGAATATATGGGAACCGTGTTTAATAATCTTGGAATAGCATGTCACTTCTAAGAAGGAGGTTTGAAAATAGTGAATGAATTGTGGGACGAAAAATTGGTGTCTTTTCTAACCCACAATAAATAATAAATATAAAATATCCATATGCTCTAAATATTCCCACAACAAATCATCTTGATAACCTAGAGTAAATTTATGGAAGATGTGACCAACCAGGTTACCTTGCTGAAAAATATACATAAATCCTTCAAGAACATGTTTTTTTATAATAAAAAATAAAGGTAATATTTAATGATGAATATTAAGGGGTGAACTTTTTGTTTATAGAACTTTAAAAGAACAAAAAAGGAGAATCTAATGTAAACTTGAGAGTGGTTTTACATCTCACATGATAGGTGAGTTGAAAATATTGAATTATGTTAAAAATATGATGTCAGAGCAATTACCATCAATAATGATGGTTACATTAAAAAATGGAATTGAAATGGATAAGATAGAATCATAATGGTGAAATAGAAACAAGTTCTATTAGATAATGGTTTTAAAAATAACTTACTTAGTTAATGTAAATATTTTGAAAATGGAAAATGTATAATTTTTAGGAAATATTCTAGTATCATTTGAAATAAAGAAGATGGAAATATTATTAAAAGAGGATAATGGACCTATTGAAATATTTTACTCATTATTGAATGGGATAAATCATGTTACATATGTTCCAAGGATGAGAATTAGTTTTGGCATCTTATACTCAACAACCTTGGGATGAAAAGTATGGAAAAGAATACAAAAGATAATTTTGTTTTAATTTTACCTTCTTTGAAAATAATAATTTAATAAGTTTTTATAACATGTCATAAAGGTAAAATAACTAGTAAAAGTTATAAGAATTTTGAGAATCAATCTACCAAACATTATGACCATAATCATTGATATCATTATTGTTGGTCGGAGTGGACACTCAAGAGGGGGGGTGAATTGAGTTCCAATCAAAATTGTCTGTTAAAAACAATTTCTAATAAAATCCCCCAATTTCAAAAATAAATTAAACTGTAGTGAATTTATATAGAATATAAAGGTTCAATTAGTTTCTCAAAGATTGATTAATTCTCAGTTAACTTAATCTTATGATTAAATTAACTTTTGAAACCAATTTACTGATTTATAATAAATATAAACACTTGCGAATTTAATTATCAAAGTAGCTTTGAAGATAGATTATATTTCAAAGTAATAGCAGCGGAATATGAAATAAATATGTAAAGTATGGATATAGTATAGCTATAAACACAGAGAAGTAACCAAGAGGTTCAGTCTCAAGCCGAGACTTAGTCCTCTCAAAAGTTTATATAAAAGTGATCCACACCCTGGATCGGGGTTAACAACAGTGAGCACACTGTCCAGGTCACAAGACCTCTACCACAGTTCTACGTGGGAAAACAAACAACAGCAGCCAGCTGTCCAGGTCACAAGACCTCTACCACTATCCACAGTGGGAAGTGAAGTGTAAAAAGTTTGCTGAGGATTTACAGATCCTCCAGTGAAAGTACAGGAGTCAGTGTGTGTGTTTAATACAGCAGATAACACACACTGCTCAAAATGTAGAATAAATAAATCACAGAGCAGAGATGTAGAGTTTAGAAATGGCTCTAGTGATTTCAGTGTAGCACTGGACTCGTTTTGGAATTAATCAGAAGTGATTCTGAGTCCTCTTCTCGATTTTGTTTGAGAAGCAGAGTGTCGTATGCTTCAGGTTCACAGGCAGTGAGATGTAGTCGATGAAGCTCTTCAATGATCTATTGTATGCACACCACTCTTCTTGAGTAGGCTTGATTGTATATTTGATTCTGTCTTGCTTGGTTCTTCTTGTATGTATAGAGCTCTTCTCGAGTATGTCGTATGCTTCCTTGTCTCTGTGTGTGTTGTCTCACACTTCTTCGCAGCTCTATATTCCTTTTTCAGTAGAGTCTTCTTGTATTCATATCACGTGCTCCGTAGGATAGAAAAGGTTTCCTTTCCGCAGGTACGAGGTACGGTTTCCTGACATCCGACAACCTTTATTAATTAATTGTCAGTGTATTAAAATATAACTAATATGACCGTTGGTTAGAATAAATAAAGATAAAGATAAAGAAATTCAAACAGTTGTTTATGACTGTTCAAGAGATCGGTAGGTCATCAGCATTAGAGTAAAGATCGGTGACTCAGATAGATCAGCATCGGTCTGTCATCTGATCGGTGAGTCATTTTGATCAGCATCGGTCTGTCATCTGATCGGTGAGTCATTTTGATCAGCATCGGTGAGTCCTTGGATTGGTGACTCATTTGCATCAGTGACTCATTTGCATCGGTGACTCATTTGCATCGGTGACTCATTTGCATCAGTGAGTCTGATGGATCGGTGAGTCTGATTGATCAGTGACTCTGATGGATCGGTGAGTCTGATGGATCGGTGACTCAGATGGATCGGTGAGTCTGATTGATCAGTGACTCTGATGGATCGGTGAGTCTGATGGATCGGTGACTCAGATGGATCGGTGAGTCTGATTGATCAGTGACTCTGATGGATCGGTGAGTCTGATTGATCAGTGACTCTGATGGATCGGTGAGTCTGATGGATCAGTGACTCTGATGGATCGGTGAGTCTGATGGATCGGTGACTCAGATGGATCGGTGAGTCTGATTGATCAGTGACTCTGATGGATCGGTGAGTCTGATTGATCAGTGACTCTGATGGATCGGTGAGTCTGATGGATCAGTGACTCTGATGGATCGGTGAGTCTGATGGATCGGTGACTCAGATGAATCGGTGAGTCTGATTGATCCAGAAGGCTTCCAAACATACTTTGTAAGTTAATAAGCATAGTTAAAAAAAACATGATAACTGATTCATTCATAGATTGGAATTATGTTTATGAGACATCAAACCAGATTAAGCATCAATGAGTTGTGATGATTTGTGATTATTAAAACATCAGTTATAAACATGAAATCAGCAATCTTCCAGAGGGCTCAACAATCTCCCCCTTTTTGATAATCACAAATCTTCATATATATATATATATATAAATAAAAAATAATAAAAATAAAAAACAAAAAAATAATCTCCCTCTTAAGATAAAATTCCCATATATATAATATTCAGATTTCTCCCCCTGAGATATTGATCTCCCTCTTCATATATAGAGTACTCCCCCTTAGATATATAGTTCTTTCTCCTTATATATATCTTTTTTTTCCCATTATATATCTTCTTTCTCCCATTATATATCTTCTTTCTCCCCCTTTGGGATGATCAAAAAGGAGGGAACATAGATAAGGGAAAAGAGAAGCAGGGTGCAGGCAGGATAGAACATAACACAAAGGAAAAACAAATTTTATAAAGGCACAGAAAAAGACAAGCAATACATAGAGCACCCCATCAAAAATAATACATGGCTATTTGGTGGGATACAAAGGGGCTTTCCCTTTATCCTTTGGATCAATTGTAGGTAAGGAAGAAGGCTTGGAGGCAGGTTGTGGTTCACGGAGCTGAAGTGGTGGCAGGACAACTCTGGCAGGTGCAGTTGGAGGTGTCACAGAAGGTTGTGGAGAAGGAGCAGGAGCTGGATGAGAAGCTTTCTGAGAGACTGGCCGCAATTGAGATAGGGCTTGGGCAACAGACAGCTGATTTGGAGCGACATCAGAGGCACTTAAAGGTTCGGATGTAGGGAGTACAATGGCAGTGGCCTGTGCATCCAAGTAAGGCTTCAACAGATGAATGAAGTCCTGAATGACTTCTGCTCCATACTTCATAGCTTTTTCAAAATCATCCTTGTTTTCCATGAACTGTGCCAAGGAAGGAACAAAATCTTGCAATTGGCGAACTTGAGTGTTGAAGGCCTGAGTGACTGGAGGTAATTTCAGATTCTCTGCCAGGACTTTGAAGTTTGCATCCATCTCATGTTTTGTATAAATCTTGGAAAAGAAAGCATCAACTTTTTCCTTGATCTCTTGCAGGGCATTCTTAGCATCTGCTGAATATACTAAGGCCATCTTATGACTATTATCACAGAGCTCTTTCATCCTCCTCAAAGATTCTAAGTCAAGAATATTTCTAACAGCAGCTAGCTCTGTATGCACAACTTCTCTGAGAGCTTCTATCTCACGAGTAGTGATTTTGGTTACCTTGCCTGTACTTGCTTGGCCGACTATATGAGTTAGTTCAGCTTTCAACTTCCTCAGATCAGACTTGTTAAGATGTTCAATCAGATTTCTTAAAACTTCCATCATACCAGAGATGGTTGATCTGAACTCATTTGACAGAGAAAGTAAGCTAACTTGGAGATCCTTCAAGGTTTGATTCAAAGAGGCTATGTGCCTACCAACAAATTCACCCGTAGCAGTCAAGTCTGGCTTGAGAACATCTGAGACTGCCGTTGAAAAAGCTTTCAAGGAGTTTTCAGAAACTTGTAGAGATACTTGATGAAGGGCCTTGGAAAGTTCTTCTCTGACTATATCTCTCACAGTGGTTAGCAATTCAGTCTTAAACTTATCAAGATCAGCTCGAGAGATTTCAGAACCAGGTAAATTCACAGTTACAGGATCATCAGTAGGAATAGACCTTACTTCTCTTGGAGGGTTCCTTTTCACAGTTGCAGCAGATTCTGGTAATTCGCCTTCTTCTTCAGAATAGTCTAAGCCCAACACAGCATATCCAGGGTAGTCATCCCACACAGCAGCACACAGGGTGTAGTTGGGTTTCTCATAGCATGTTGTTCCACTGATTTTTGATGAGTCAGTCTTGCCACTGATATGGATTTCTGGTACTGACTGAGGTTGTTCTACTTGAACTTCAGCAAGACCATCTACCGGTCTGTTGATACTATCAGCAGCAGCTTCAACATCATCAGCATCATCATCATCACCATCATGATTGTCTTCAGCATCACCTTGCTCATTATTACTCTGCTCAGAGGCTTCACTGTGATATTCCTCAGTATCAGAATCTTCTTCATCATCAAGAATAGGTTCTGACTCTGGTAGGGTTAAGGGTGGACTAGCAGGTCCAAATTCTATTCTTTTCTTGGGGCTAGCAGTGTCTGGATCACTCCTATCATCAGGAGAAGACACACTTCCTTCTTCAGTTGCAGCTTTTTCTTGCTCATCATCATCAGAATAAATTGGTTCCTCATCTGGTTTTAATCCAGGATCTCTCACATCCTTTGGCCTCTTGCCATGATCTATGGGATTGTAGGCTTCATACAACTTATCTTCATCTGCAACCCAGCACTTCTTCCATGGGTTCCAATTGATTTTCATCCTCTTGCAGATCTCTTTGTTGAGACAGAAGGAAGGCTCTGTTTCAACAACTTCATCATTTTCATCAACACATTCCAGATTCTGGAGCATAGTAGATATCATTTTTGAATAAAACAAAGCCGTGGCTTTCTTGGAAGGTTTCAGCATACTAGCTATGTGGACCATCACATATCTGCACAGATTTATCTTTTCATGGGTTTTGAGCAGAAACAATAGAAAAACATCTTGATACTTAACAGCAGCAAAATCTCCTCTTCGAGGGCAAAGTTGGTGCTGAATAAACTTGAATAGGAGTCTGCTTTCACCATCTAATTCTGACGCTATGATTCTCCTCGATTCTTTGTTTCCAGTTAGAAGCTCTAGAGCTAGCTCATAAGAAAAATAGTCAGTGACTGGGGGTATATTTCCAGCATAGTCCTCATATCGACCTTCATGAGGTACGTTTAAACATTCAGCCCACTGCTTAGATGAGAAAGATATTTTCTTTCCTTTCACAACCGATGACATCCTAGCAGCTTCCACACCATCCAGCGTGATTTTCAGGTTCATGTAAAACTCATGTACTAGCTTTGGATAATCTATTCGGGCGTTGTCTGAAAACCAGTCTATCCATCCTTGAGATTCAAGAACTTGTAGCAACAGGGACTTACTTGACAGAAGCCACGCCGAGTTTACTTCTTTTTCTGCAGCTACAATCCGAGTTTCCAGGTCCGGATTTACTGAACGTTGAGAGGTACTTCTCGACTCGCCTCGAGCACGCTTTGAAGGTACAGGGCTATCTGGTCCTTTGCTCGGTCTCTTTTGCTTAGCCATTCGAGGATTTGGAGAGGCAGGAGTTCGAAGGTTCGAAGGTTCGAAGCAGAGGGGAAGAGAGGTTGAGAGGTTCGGCGGGAAATGAAAGGTCAAAGGTTTAGGGAAGATAAATAGCCGCGTATCATTTACTTTATCATTTAGGGTCCCCATAAAAAGTAATTTACTAATTAATAAAAAGTAATAATTTTTTTTTTAAAAAAAATCGGATTGACAGAACAGTGTGACAGATCGGTTCCACAGATCGGTTTCACAGATCAGTTTCACAGATCAGTTTCACAGATCAGTTTCACAGATCAGTTTCACAGATCAGTTTCACAGATCAGTTTCACAGATCAGTTTCACAGATCAATCATACACAATTCTTGTTTAATAAATTTCATTCTTTCAGAGCATAAGGGCTTTGTGAAGATGTCAGCTAATTGATTTTCATAACTAACAAATTCTAGAGAAATATCACCCTTCTGGTAATGATCTCTTAGAAAGTGATGTCTGACATCAATGTGCTTAGTTCTAGAGTAAGACACAGGGTTCTTGGATAAGTTGATTGCACTAGTGTTGTCACAGTTAATTGAGACATGTTTAAGATCAAATCCATAATCCAATAGAGTGTGTTTCATCCACAAAATTTGTGCACAGCAACTACCAGCAGCTATGTATTCTGCCTCGGCAGTAGACAATGCAACTGAATTCTGTTTCTTACTACACCATGATACTAGGGATTTTCCAAGCAAATGACATGTTCCTGATGTGCTTTTTCTATCTAACTTACAACCAGCAAAGTCAGCATCTGAATAACTCATTAACTCAAAAGATTGTTCTTTTGGGTAAAACAAACCTAAATTTATAGTATACTTAAGATACTTAAAAATCCGTTTAACAGCTAATAAGTGTGATTCTTTAGGATTAGCTTGAAATCTAGCACACATACATACACTAAACATAATATCTGGTCGACTAGCAGTAAGATAAAGTAAGCTTCCAATCATACCTCTGTAATTGGTTTGATCAACTGGTTTCCCAGTTTCATCGACATCCAATTTACAGGTGGTACTCATAGGTGTATTACTTTCCTTAATACTATCCAATCCAAAACGTTTTAAAAGATCCTTTGTATATTTACTTTGATTTAAAATAATACCATTTTTAGTTTGAAAGATTTGAAATCCAAGAAAATACTTAAGCTCTCCCATTAAGCTCATTTCAAATTCCTTTTGCATAACCTTTGAAAAATCAGTACATAAGGAGTTTTTAGAAGATCCAAAAATAATATCATCAACATATATTTGTGAAACTAAAACATCTTTAGAAATTCTTTTAATGAAAAGAGTTGGATCAGCAATCCCTTTAGTAAAACCTTTTGAAATAAGGAAATTGCTAAGTCTATCATACCAAGCTCTTGGAGCTTGTTTCAAACCATATAAAGCTTTAGAAAGTTTAAAAACATGATTTGGAAAATGGGGATTAGTAAATCCAGGTGGTTGTTCTACAAAAACATCTTCAATTATAAAACCATTTAGAAATGCACTTTTAACATCCATTTGATATAATTTGAAATCCAGATGTGCAGCATATGCAAGTAAGATCCTAATGGCTTCTAGTCTAGCTACAGGTGCAAAAGTTTCCTCATAGTCTATACCTTCTTCTTGACTATATCCTTGTGCAACTAGTCTAGCTTTGTTTCTAACTATATTTCCAGATTCATCTATTTTATTTCTAAACACCCATTTTGTGCCTATTGTCAAAGTGTCCTTAGGTCTGTCAACTAATTCCCAGACTTTGTTTCTTTCAAACTGATTTAATTCTTCTTGCATAGCCATTACCCAAAATTCATCATTGATAGCATCATTGATATTTTTAGGTTCTGACTGTGAAAGAAAGGCTTGATGTTCAACCTGGTTTCTTAGAGAAGCTCTAGTTTGTGTTCCTCTATCTAGATTTCCTACAACAGCATCTAAAGGATGGTTCTTTAGAGTCCTAGATGGTCTTGAAAAGATAGAGCTAGAAGTTTCAGGTTCATCTAGAGATTGAGGTTCAACAGAAGAAGATTCTGGAGAATGTCCAGAACTGGATGCTTTTATAACAGGTTCTTTAGATTTATCATTAAGGTCCAGAATAGACAAATCTTCTTCAAGATTCCCAAGAGAGGTTTTAGGCTCATGTGGATCAGTTTCATCAAATTTGATGTGAACAGATTCTTCCACACATTTGGTTCTCTTATTGAAAACTCTATAGGCTTTACTAGAGATAGAGTAACCTAGGAAAATTCCTTCATCACTCTTGGATGCAAATTTATCCAGATTAT
The DNA here is from genome assembly GCA_963277665.1 of Viscum album. Lineage (NCBI taxonomy): Eukaryota > Viridiplantae > Streptophyta > Magnoliopsida > Santalales > Viscaceae > Viscum > Viscum album. Next base: position 617,948,309 of record OY728167.1, on the reverse strand, counting down.
CTTTAGTATTCAGAATAAAGACTTTGCAGCCAAAAACTCTGAAGTAGTTTACCTTAGGTTTCCTATGGTTCCACAACTCATAAGGGGTTTTCTTTAGAACAGGTCTGATCAAGACTCTATTAATGACATAACAAGCTGTATTAACAGCTTCAGCCCAAAAGTAAATTGGAAGGTCATATTCATTGAGCATGGTTCTAGCAATTTCTTGCAGGGTTCTGTTTCTTCTTTCTACTACACCATTCTGTTGGGGTGTCCTAGGGGCAGAAAAGTTATGAGAATAGCCATTGTGAGAGCAGTAAGATTCAAAATCTTGATTTTCAAACTCACGACCATGATCACTTCTTAGGGTCTTAATCTTGAGTCCACTAAGATTTTCTACAGACTTGGAGTATTTAACAAAGTAAGAATAAGCTTCACTTTTGTGAGCTAGAAAATATACCCAAGTATATCTAGAAAAGTCATCTACGAGAACATAGACATAGTGCTTCCCATTTAAACTAGAAACTCTTGATGGTCCAAACAAATCCATGTGAACCAATTCAAGTGGTTGAGAAGTTGAAACTTCTTTCTTTGATTTAAAAGAAACTTTGTGTTGTTTTCCCTTTTGACAGGGATTACAAACTTTGTCTGCTGGAAATTCAAGTTTGGGTAAGTCTCTAATCAAGTTCTTCCTAGAAAGTTTTCTAAGTGAGTGCACATTGCAGTGTCCTAATCTTCTGTGCCAAAGCCAAGACTCTTTATGAAAAGCATTTAAACATGGAATGTTCTGTTTAGCTAAAGAATCTAAATCAACAGCATAAACATTTTCATTTCTTAAAGCAGAAAATACTAAAACATTTTTAGAGTTACAAACATTGCAAGAATCATTTTCAAATTTAACATGAAAACCATCATCACATAACTGAGAAATGCTTAATAGGTTATATTTAAGTCCATCAACAAATAAAACTTTAGAAATCAAAATTGAATCAGTGTTACCAATCTGGCCTAGGCCGATGATTTTCCCTTTTGAGTTATCACCAAAGGTGACAAAGCCTCCATCAACTTTTATTAAGCTCTTGAAGCAAGAATAATCTCCAGTCATGTGTCTTGAGCACCCACTGTCTAAATACCATATCTTCTTGTAACAGCTCTTCAAGCAGGTCTCCTACAAAACAGATTTAGATGGAAGATGATTTTGGTACCCAGATCTTCTTGGGTCCAGACAGGTTAGCCAATAACACTTTAGGTACCCATATTTGTCTAATGGGTCTCATATAATTTGTAGAAATAACATCCTTTGAAAGATAAACCTTATTAGATTCATAACTATGAATATAGCTGGATGAGGCATAAGAAGTTCCAGAATTAACTATCTTCTGTCCAGATTTAGGAATGAATCTAGTTTTGGCAACTTTCCTTTGTCCAGGTTGGTATCCTATACCAGTAGTGTATCTAGGTGCAACTTGCTTTCCTAGCATTTGTGTTAGAGTATTTTTACCATTGGTGAACTTCTCTAAATCTTTCTTGAGTTGCTCATTAGACAATTTCAGTTCAGTATTCTCTTTAAGCAGCTGAGCATTCTTTTCTACTTCTATATCCAGATCAGATTTATGCTTAACATTTAAAGCATACTGTTTCGTTAGACCTTTATATTTATCTTTAAGCTCATTACATGTTTCTTCTAGCATGTCACAGTATTCAAGCAATTCAGATTTTGACATGTTTTCTGAGTCAGAATCTTCTCCAGAATAGTATGAATTAAAAGAAGGAGTCTCTGATGTTACCTCAGAAGTGTTTGTCATGAAACACATGTTGGCCCGATTCTTTTCAGAGTCAGAAGATTCAGCTTCACTTGTGCTGTCTTCTGAAGCACTCCAAGTAGCCTTCATGGCCTTCTTGTACTTGTTATTCTTGTATTCATATTTCTTTTTATACTTCAGCTTTGGACAGTCGGCTTTAATGTGTCCTTTTCTCTTGCACTCATAGCAGACAACATCATCTGATTTGTCATTCTTCTTCCAGTCCTTTTTCCATTTGCCTTGTTGGTCATACTTTCCGTTGTAATTTGGTTTCCTAAAAAATTTCTTTTTCCTATAGAACTTTTTGAATCTCCTGGCTATTTGAGCCATCTCATCATCGCTGTCAGAATCATTCTCACTTTCCTCACTGCTTGTACTTTCATTGATAGCTTGAAGCTTTTCCTTATCCTTATTCTTTGAGGCTGTAGTCTTGAAGGCAATAGACTTTCTTGCAGGTTCATTGTCTTCCTCTTTGTTCACTTTAAGCTCTTCTTCATACATCATCAGCTTGCCAATTAGTTCCTTGACAGGTAGAGCACCAATGTCACAGGATTCTCTAATGGAGACAGAGGTTCCTCTCCATCTTTCAGGTAGACATCTCAAAATTCTCATAATTTGTTCCTTTGCTGGAACATCCTTTCCCAGAGAGGTCATTGTGTTGACAATTTCATTGAACCTAAGATACATATCAGAAATGGGTTCATCAGGTTTCATCTTAAAAATATCATACTTAATAGTATAGGTATTCAATCTCATCTCCTTAACATTAGTTGTTCCTTCATGAGAAACAGCTAAGGTATCCCAAATTTCATATGCAGTTTTACATGCAGAAATTCTATTAAACTCTTCATCTCCTAGAGCACAGTACAGAGCATTCATAGCTTTACAATTGTTATTGTAAGCAGTCTTTGTAGGTTCATCCCAAGTAGATCTAGCAGTAGTGGGAATTTTGTATTCAGATTCAATAGCAGTCCAAATATCAAAACCTATGCTTTCTAGATGAATTTTCATTTTCAGTTTCCACTGAGGATAATTAGTTCCATTGAAGAAAGGTGGCCGGTTGGTAGCAGCACCCTCAAGTCTATTATCCATGATATTACAAAAAGAATTTTAAAGAGATAAAAATTTAGAAATAACAGAAATTTTAAGAACTTTAAAATACAACTAAAATCACAGTTCAAAAGCAGAGCACTTTTAGAAAGTATAACCTCCCTCTGATACCAAGTGTTGGTCGGAGTGGACACTCAAGAGGGGGGGTGAATTGAGTTCCAATCAAAATTGTCTGTTAAAAACAATTTCTAATAAAATCCCCCAATTTCAAAAATAAATTAAACTGTAGTGAATTTATATAGAATATAAAGGTTCAATTAGTTTCTCAAAGATTGATTAATTCTCAGTTAACTTAATCTTATGATTAAATTAACTTTTGAAACCAATTTACTGATTTATAATAAATATAAACACTTGCGAATTTAATTATCAAAGTAGCTTTGAAGATAGATTATATTTCAAAGTAATAGCAGCGGAATATGAAATAAATATGTAAAGTATGGATATAGTATAGCTATAAACACAGAGAAGTAACCAAGAGGTTCAGTCTCAAGCCGAGACTTAGTCCTCTCAAAAGTTTAAATAAAAGTGATCCACACCCTGGATCGGGGTTAACAACAGTGAGCACACTGTCCAGGTCACAAGACCTCTACCACAGTTCTACGTGGGAAAACAAACAACAGCAGCCAGCTGTCCAGGTCACAAGACCTCTACCACTATCCACAGTGGGAAGTGAAGTGTAAAAAGTTTGCTGAGGATTTACAGATCCTCCAGTGAAAGTACAGGAGTCAGTGTGTGTGTTTAATACAGCAGATAACACACACTGCTCAAAATGTAGAATAAATAAATCACAGAGCAGAGATGTAGAGTTTAGAAATGGCTCTAGTGATTTCAGTGTAGCACTGGACTCGTTTTGGAATTAATCAGAAGTGATTCTGAGTCCTCTTCTCGATTTTGTTTGAGAAGCAGAGTGTCGTATGCTTCAGGTTCACAGGTAGTGAGATGTAGTCGATGAAGCTCTTCAATGATCTATTGTATGCACACCACTCTTCTTGAGTAGGCTTGATTGTATATTTGATTCTGTCTTGCTTGGTTCTTCTTGTATGTACAGAGCTCTTCTCGAGTATGTCGTATGCTTCCTTGTCTCTGTGTGTGTTGTCTCACACTTCTTCGCAGCTCTATATTCCTTTTTCAGCAGAGTCTTCTTGTATTCATATCACGTGCTCCGTAGGATAGAAAAGGCTTCCTTTCCGCAGGTACGAGGTACGGTTTCCTGACATCCGACAACCTTTATTAATTAATTGTCAGTGTATTAAAATATAACTAATATGACCGTTGGTTAGAATAAATAAAGATAAAGATAAAGAAATTCAAACAGTTGTTTATGACTGTTCAAGAGATCGGTAGGTCATCAGCATTAGAGTAAAGATCGGTGACTCAGATAGATCAGCATCGGTCTGTCATCTGATCGGTGAGTCATTTTGATCAGCATCGGTCTGTCATCTGATTGGTGAGTCATTTTGATCAGCATCGGTGAGTCCTTGGATTGGTGACTCATTTGCATCAGTGACTCATTTGCATCGGTGACTCATTTGCATCGGTGACTCATTTGCATCAGTGAGTCTGATGGATCGGTGAGTCTGATTGATCAGTGACTCTGATGGATCGGTGAGTCTGATGGATCGGTGACTCAGATGGATCGGTGAGTCTGATTGATCAGTGACTCTGATGGATCGGTGAGTCTGATGGATCGGTGACTCAGATGGATCGGTGAGTCTGATTGATCAGTGACTCTGATGGATCGGTGAGTCTGATTGATCAGTGACTCTGATGGATCGGTGAGTCTGATGGATCAGTGACTCTGATGGATCGGTGAGTCTGATGGATCGGTGACTCAGATGGATCGGTGAGTCTGATTGATCAGTGACTCTGATGGATCGGTGAGTCTGATTGATCAGTGACTCTGATGGATCGGTGAGTCTGATGGATCAGTGACTCTGATGGATCGGTGAGTCTGATGGATCGGTGACTCAGATGAATCGGTGAGTCTGATTGATCCAGAAGGCTTCCAAACATACTTTGTAAGTTAATAAGCATAGTTAAAAAAAACATGATAACTGATTCATTCATAGATTGGAATTATGTTTATGAGACATCAAACCAGATTAAGCATCAATGAGTTGTGATGATTTGTGATTATTAAAACATCAGTTATAAACATGAAATCAGCAATCTTCCAGAGGGCTCAACAATTATGTACCAACCATAAATCCTTAAATAAATAAATATATTTAAATTATCACTTTTATTGATTATTTCAATTGGATGACCAACATTATGTTTGTGATGAATAAGTCAGAGAAAGTATAGATTCACACGGTCTTTAGAAGATATGTCGATAGAGAAATGGGTGTTTATGTTATGAATTTGAGAAAAAATAATTAAATGAAATTCACATGAAATGCAATTAAATAAAATTTAAGGAAACACGAAAATTGATATCAGCACAAAGATAAATACACACCTCAACTAAATGGGGTATAAAAAAGAAAAAAATAAATTATTATTGTAAATAGTTAGAATCACGTCAAAAGAAAATATCTATTCTAATTTCATCAAAAGAGAAGTAGATATAATTTCTTCACATGTGTGGAATAGAAGACTTTTTAGACCATAATAAAACAAGACTTCTTATTAAATGTGGTGTGATAAAAAAACTCTATAAATTATTTCATGGATTTTCTGACCATATTTAATAATAATATGTAAATCACATCATGGTAAATTTGATTAAAATGATGAGTAAGTAAATTTTATAGATTAAGAATCCAATGAATGATGTTATAAATGTTGAAATGATATTTTTAAAATATAATGTATTCATAATATGTGAATGTAGTTGAAAAATAAAATTCCATACAAGGGACGTTTATAATATTAATGATGAAAAATATAGGTTATCTAATGATAGTTACAATGATTCAAAATAGATATATCATGGATCAATGGAATATTTTGATGAGGAAAGTGATGTTTAAATAAATCATTTGAAACTTCCTACCACACAGAACCATATTCAATCTAGAAAAACATGGGAACCAGAATGATATATGTCATAAAAGCTTAATTTTGAGATTAAAAAATCATACATAACTCATTTCAAAAATTGAACCACAATCTTTCTTTGATGCAGTTGATGAAATAATTGGTCTATTTAATGAATAAATAGTTATATCAAATTGAGAAAAAAAACAAATGGGAACTTTTTCTACATACATCAAATAAAAATGTTATTGGAATAAACTAGGTATATAAAAACTAGTTTATTGAACATGGGGAAGATTCGTGAAATAGAGAAATTATTTGTTATAAAGTATATGCATAGGAGGAAGGTGTAAATTTTTATGAAACCATTTCCAGCATTTTAAGATTATAAATTATAATAATGTTTTTTGTAGTAAATGAAAATCTAATTATACATATCAATCAAATGGATATAATGTAATTTTTTATAAATGGAAAAGATAATGAAGAATAATATATAGAGAAACCTTGTGGGTTTCTACATGATGAATATTGAAGAAATGTTTGTAAATTGTCGAAAAAATGGATAGGTTGAAACAATCCCCATTTTCATGGTATTTGAAACATTATTATTGATTGAGAATTTTGAACTTTTATAAATTTATGATTGATCGGAACATATATGCGATTCAAGTAAACTCCAACACTATAATTATAATTGTTAATGTTTTATATAATATTTCTAGGAAAGGAAAAAAAATGTTTGTTACTATTTTGATGATTAAATGAGGAAGCATTTTGAGATTTCAAGGATGAGAGAATAAAATTACATCCTTGTTTTATAAATTCAACAAAAGAAAATTACATTTCCATTTATCTAAAAAATTATTCTAGGGAATATTTACAAAAGCTTGGTATTAAAGATTCCAAATTAGTTTCAAATTCTATTTTAGTTGGGATGAAGATGTGTAAATAGAAAGATGTAAAAACACAGAAAAAAAATAATTTTTACAACTTATATGAATTTTTTCATTATCAAAAAGCATAATGACCTGATGTTGTTTATGATTTAACGTTTCTTATAGATATCAGAGTGATCTAAAAAATCTCATATGATGGGAGAAAAGATAATTTTGATATACATTAATGGAACAAATTTACATTATACATCATACAAAATTTATTATGAAATGTCCATTCATGGTTATATATATGCTACATGGGATTAACATTGTAATTATATAAAATAAAATTTAGGAGGAAAAATTTACTTGGAATAATGTTGAGTGAGTTGGAAAAGTAGGAAAAAAAGTTTTATAACTTTTATCATCACAAAATCATAATATATTGTAGCAACATAGGCATTTACAGAAATGATGTGCATGAATTTGATGTTGAATGATTTGAATATCGATATTTCCAAACCATTGACGACACTTTTTGATAATTAGAGTATAATTGATCATTCTTAGAATCATTTACAAAACTAAATATCAAAAAATCAGTATATTATGATTCAAATAATAAAAGATAAAGTTGATGGTGGTGATGTTTTCTTAGAAAATATTTTAGTGAAATATAAAATTGCTTATATACTCATAAAATTTATACCAAGGGATATATTTTACTATTTAAGGATGTAACATCTTGTCCATCCTCAGCCAAAGAGTTCCTAAAAATATTAAGGAAGTCCCCCACATTGATATGAAATCATTTAGACAATGGGGGAGAATTTTCACAACTTCTTACTATAATGGAGTACAAATTAATTTTCTTACGTAAATGAGTTTGAAGTGGTTGTTATAAAAAATGTGGGAGTACGAAAAATTAAAAGAAAATGAAAATTAAGGGGGGGTTTATCTTACCATGGCCTTACATTTTTTATCAATTATGTTTGTAAATCCTTTAAAAACATACATTATCATGTATTTTGGTGTTAAGAAACTATCTTTTGAGATAGACTATGTTTTTTAAAATTTTAAAATATTATTTGAGACAATTTTGATTGTTGAAAAATGATGAGTCGAAATATTTATTAATGAGAGTTTCCCTGAAATCCAAAGGGGCTGGTTAAGTATATTTTGTGATGTTTTTTAATGTTGTTTTTTATGAAAAATATATTTTTGTAAGATAATGTATTTATGACTTTTTTAAGGATGTGATGTTGGATGTTTATAAAAAAATTAAATTTTCTGAAAATTCAGATAAATAATGCTATTTCATTGTGTTATATATGAGTATCCTTAAAGGATAGTCCATCAAGAATCAGTTTTTTACTGTCTATGAATTTATTGAAGATGAAAATCACCAAAAAATGGTTTTGTTTGAGTGTCATATTTTTTAATATAATTAATATCTTATGACGACGATTCATAAAAATTGGAATGTCACAGAACATACTAATGTTTTTTAGATGATGCATTGATATTCATTCATATTTATAAGACATCATGAAAATGTCGTGGAATAAGAATTAGTTTTTAGAAAACAAAGATAAATATGAATTTATAGAGTTTCAAAAATTTATTTATTCAAGATGCAACCCACTAGATTGAGGAAAACCAAAATAAAAAGTTATTATAAGACTGGATGACTTTATTTTATGAATTTTGAAGAAATTTAATGTTCCATATATTATGTTACTCATTGGATTCATGAAATTAGATGATCTAGATTGGGCTTGAATCATCAAATATTCTGTTATTAAAAAAGTCGTAATGTTCGGTTTTTGAGTTCTTAGTTGTTTTAGTGTTACAATTGTCATGAAATATCAATAATATCAAGATTTATGATTTGAATATATGATCAATGAAAATGGGAGAGTGAATATAAGCAATTAATAAATCAAATTACGAAGAATTATGATATTTCTTCACTATAGAATTTGATCAATTGGAGAAGTTATTGAAAGATATAAATTTGGGTGCTTCCTATCATATAGGATTGATATAATTAAAGGTTGTTTCATAATTAATAAAAAGTTAGTATTTGATCAGAGTCCTCAGTTGATGACCATCAAACAAAAAAATAGAATCTTGGAAGTGTTGTGGTTTCTGTTATTATTTGGTATTGATGAATGTCAAAGAACTAGAAAGTATTTCTGATGTTGTTTTAATCAGATGTTTTCTCATACGGGTTAAGTATACTGATTCATTGGATGAAAATTGGACACTAATTAGTCATTGTATGATTTGTTCTATCATACATAGTTTAACAATACTAATGTAACACCCGAGACTTTTATAAGAAATATTTTGTTTTTATTTTATATAAATCATCAAAGGAATCTTTCACTACACACAACACTAACTTGGCTTGCTTTACACGCAATCGCGACCTTCCATGATAGCTTGCATCGTACGCAATACCGAGTTTCACTAAACAACGATATGCTATTAAAATATTATTAAAACTAGCCATTATGAATAGTAATAACCACTTTTTGAAATTTTGTAAATTTTATTTTTCAAAATGGAATTTATTTTTGGATTCGGAATATCGAAATTAGCCTATGGTGAAATTTTGGTATTTTTCTCGAAACATTCAATTTTTGTTGAATAGTGAAAACATTGGGTTATTATTTAAAAACCGACTTTTTATTTAAATAATTATTTTTTTTAAATTTATTTTAGGTAAAACTTGATACATAATACCTATATAAGTTCAATGTAATTCATTGGAGTAATTTTATAATAATTTTAGATAAATAGAAATTTTATTGAACTTTTCACAGTCTTTTACCCACCTCCTAGGAGAATTTTCAAATTTACAAAAACATAATTTTACCACTTCTATGAGTGGAATTTCAAAAGTCCGAGAGACACAGTTGATGTTAGTAAGTAAAATGTGGTTCAATGAGATGAAAATAATTTTTGGTTAATAGTATCTTTTTACTTTTATTTACCACGGTTAAAAGTAAATAGTGTAATTGAGGGTAAAAATGATATCATTATTACCCTAAAACATGTCCTAATTATATTGGATAAGTTTCATTCGACCAAAAACAACCTTAGGAATAAAATATGACCATTTAGGCCCACTTGGATTAGATTAGGACATTTATTATTAATTTATTTAAACAAGGGTTAAAATAGTTAAAATCAAAGTTTAATAAGTAAATAATTTCTAATATAGGGTTATACATAAGATAAATTCTACTATAAATATTCATTAGAAAGATAAAACGATTTCCCAAGTAATGTTATTTTATTTGTAATTTTTAGACATTAAATAATTTAATTTATTTATGACACAAAGATGATGCCGTAATTATCTTATTAATGAAATATTGACATTATTGATGTTATAAATACCCAAATAAATTTAATTTGAGACTTTTTATGACTTAAACTAATTTTATATGTTAATATGACATGTTATTATTGATTTAATTAACTTTTATAGAACTAATCATTATGTTATTATTTTTAGAAAAATCATGTACTAAATAGTGTCAAAATTGACATAAAAGAGTTTTTAAAAACAATATTATATTATTAATTATTATTTTGTTCTTAAAAATCTAAGTATTGGCCAAATGACTTAGATAAGGTTATATATATTAATAATAAACAACTTCGGGTTCGTTTGGATTGTTATTGTAAGTTTATTAACCTTATAGTGTAAGAACACAAAAAGACATGGTAAAAGTAAAATTATCTTACTTAAAGTTAAATCTAAATGATAATGTTAAAATAGTAAACTAAACTTGTTCAAATTCTATTTTATTAGAGGCTTTCGACCCATACCCACCTTAGATTCTAAATAAATCAATTGGGAGCTATTTAAAACCGAATATGGCTTTGTAATAAAATAATATTTTCAGTTTTTCCAAAGGTGCCCCTCTCCTCCCTTATAAAAGGGCACCTCCTCCCTCTCTTCCTCACTCAACTTTGAGCCTTCAAGCTCGGCCAAAACCTGCCAATTTATCCTCTCCACTTCCCTAGAAATATCCTAGAGGTAGTGGTATTCTTCAAAGACCAATTTTAGTTCCCTAAAAGAAGGTCTCAAAGAAGCGCTTCAAAGAAGAGGTATTGTCTATTACCGATTCTTTCAACTTTATTTCTTCTTCCACTTCATCTTCTTTAGTTGTTTCATTATGAATTAATAACATCATTATCACACAAATACTTATATGTTATCATATGTATGAAACTACCCTATTTCACCATCTATCCATCCTATGGAAAATGAAATCACCACGCGTGCGTAGGTACGAAATACCATCTCCACGCCGTGGTGTAATCTATTTTCCACCACCACCTTACTTGGATGGGTATAATGGTGTAAATAATGAATATATTTGATTATTGTAAAGTGATATTTATTCTGAAATAGTATACATACACTCCAATACAATTCCACGATCATGGGAATGATATCACCGCTCGTGCGTACGTACGGAATACCGTCTCCACGATGTGATGTGACTCATTCTAAATGATATTAATTCCATAATGATTACATAAATGAATTGAGTGAATAAATATGATATATATTACACTAATAACATTCTGGAAATGAGGTATCTATAACCTAAAAATAAGAATAAAAATTTATTCGACAAAACACGAATAAGAACAAAAAGTAATAAATACCTGAATAACAAGTAGCAATGAAATATTACTAATAATAAGATAAGAATATGACCATATATGATATCATAACAATGAGTATGATTCTTGAATAAGTCAATGTTATTATTTAAATCATTATACAGGAGGTGCAGACACTTACGAAGCAAATCGGACCTAAGGTAAGGGAAATATCACAATCTCAATTTTATCCGAGATTGTTTATACTTTGGAATTTACTGGGGTGTATTTTATCGTCCACATCCATGCTTCCTCAACATGTAATATTATTTACATCCACCTATAATATTTTAAATCCAATTTTACCCTTCGGTGAGTTTTTATTAAAATATATGAAAGGAATCTTTTGTCATTTTTTGTACGAGGTACTTTTTGACTTTTCCGAAAAAAGTACGAAAAGAATGTTTTTTAACTTATACGACATGAATGGATTTTTAAAACAATATTTCCAAGAATATTCCTTTACAAGTTTTCAAGTTTATTTTTAATAAACTTCTTTTTGTGTAGAATTGTATGACATGTTAAGAAAGGAAAATTGTTTTTGAAGTAGAAAGGATATTTTCCTCAAGAATGGAGTTCAAGTGTTTTATAAAAATTATTTTCCATCTAAGATAATAAAGGGTTCTGTTTATTTCCCTATTATTAAATTGATTTAATTATGTTGTGATGGAATTATTTTTATGAATTCCTTTATCTTATATGAATTGTTTTATGATGTCACGATGTTTAAGAATCCCATTTTTATTACATGGGTTATGCTGTGATGTATGGTTTATGATTTTGTGGAACATATTAGAATGGTATCATTATGAGATGGGTGGGACCTATATATCCCTCCAATGCATTGGGTAATGATTTTATATCTCATGAGATAAACATGGCTGGAACGGAAGGTTAAACCGGTTCAGTGAAACAAGACTGAAACGAGTTATGAACTCGGTTCAGAAATGGACATTTTCCACTAATATAGTCTTGGCAATGAGTCTTGACTAATATGAAATGATTCTCTATGATTATGTGTGTATGCCACGAATCATCATGTTGTATGTTATGATTATTGTGATTACATTTCACTACCATGATTTATCCCATGTTATGAAATTATGATCTCTTTTACAGGGTAAGATTTCCAAAATGTTATGTTCTTATGAATATGATGTGATTGATATTTCTTTTGTTTACCCTTACTGAGCATTTGAGCTCACCCTTTTGTATGTTTTCTTTCCCCAGGTCAGGAAAAAGGTTATTAAGTAATTTATTCCAAAAGAAACTATAGATATGATGAAATAAATGGGAGACAGTGTAGACACTTTATGAACTAGTTGTTTATGTTTCCCAGTTTCTAAAGACAATATACCGATACGGTCCTTTCATGGTTTTTTTATATGTTGTAATAAGTGTACTTCAATTTTGAAGTATTAACAATGTATGTAAAGTATGGGTCGTTATAGTTGCTATCAGAGGAAAGGTATAGTCAACCTTTAGAAACTAGGATGTGATAGCCTTAGTAAGAATCCTATGGATAATTCTAAGCATAGAACAAAATCTTAGTGTTTTAGAAATGACCATGAATAACCTAGGATAAGACGTTAAGTGTGAAATTTTATTCTTGATTATGTGGTTTTCGTATTATAATTAGTGTTTCTCACACTATTCATCTTGGTTTTAGTCAATGGCGGGAACCCGAAAGAACCATGTTAATGAGGAATGCGACGGGTAATGAAATGATTCCCCCCTGAGCAACCAAACGTTATGGGAGATGGAATGCAAAATCTTGTAGCCATTCTCACACAACTTTCTCAGGAAATGAATCTTGCAGGACTTCCAAATGAGCAAAGGAAGGAGCAACATTCTGTTGAATCCTTCATGAGGCAGCGTCCACCTTCATTCCATGGGTCTACTGATCCATTAGTTGCTGAACAATGGATCAATACTACTGAAAAGATATTTTCAGTTCTTCAATGTTCTGAACATGACAAAGTCATCTTAGCAGTGTATCGTTTGGAAGGTGATGCTGATCAATGGTGGAATCTTATCAAGAATACGAGGTGAAAAGATAAAATTGAGTCCATGGAATGGGACGAGTTCAAGAACTTATTTTTCAATAATTACTTCCCTCATATTCTCCGAACAAACATGGAGAAAGAGTTTCTTGAACTGAAGAAAAAGGATGATGAATCTATTGGTACATATGAAGAAAATTTTACAAGACTTGCAAGGTACGCTTCTGGTATTATTATCCAACCTGATAGTAAGATCGATCGATTCTTTAGTGGCTTAAAACCAAGTCTTCGAAGGCCCTTAGCCATAAGAAACTTCAATAGCTACGAGGAAATCATTCGATGTGATCTCAAATATGAGATGAAGATTGGAGTAACCCATCAGTCATATGGGTTTGATAAGAAGAGGAAAATGGAATTCAAATGAAAATCTAAATAGCACACTGAAAAGAAGATGAGATTTCCCTTATGCTCAAAGTGTGGAATGAAACATAGAGGGATTTGTCTTAAAGGGACAAGTAAATGTTTCAAATGTGGAAAGGATGGTCATCGGTCATTTTAATGCCGCAATGATGTGAAGAAGATGTCTAGTGATGCGAACAATGAAAAGGATACACAGAGTGCACCTCCTAAACTTCAATGTTACAAGTTCAAGGAAATGGGGCATTATGCCAATCAATGTCCTAATACAAGGTTTGTTGATGATGATCGACGTCAACAAACTCTTAAGGCTAAAGACAAAGGAATGTCACATGCAATTTATATCAGCAATGTGGAGTACGATAACAAAGTGGTGAAAGGTACACTGAACATCCACTCTAAAGTAGAAAATGTTTTATTTGATTCTGGATCCACCCACTCCTTTATTTCTGAAGAATTTTCTAAGGGTATCACCATATTACCTCAACAATTAGATGTTGAGTTAGCTGGGACACCCCTTAATGGCACAACAGTTGCATCAAAAGTTTATAATTCTTCTCCGATTGAAGTTTGTGGGAATGTTCTTCCTTCAAATCTTATGATCCTCCCTATAGTGGAATTTTATGTGATTCTTGGCATGGATTGGCATTCTCTATATGGATCTCATATCAATTTCCAAAGAAGGGATGTCACAATTCATATTCCAGATAAATATTTGATCGTCTATCGATGCAAGGATGAACATAACCTTCCAGTGGAAATTTCCTCCATCTTATGGGTCTTGATTCCACTAAATGAAGGTTATTTATCTCAAATGGTTGGTGAGAAACTCACAATTAAGAATATTCCCATTGTACGGGGGTTTGATGATGTCTTTTCGGAGTAATTTCCGGGTCTTCCACCAAATCATGAAGTTGAGTTTTCAATAGAACTTGTACCAGGTGCTTTACATATTTCAAAGATAACATATAGAAGGGCCCCAATTGAGTTTCTGGAATTGAAGAAAAAACTCCAAGAGAATCTTGATACAGGGTTCATACGCCCTAGTGCGTCACCTTGGGGAGCACCTGTTCTGTTTGTTAAGAAGAAAGATGGATCAATGAGACTCTGCATTGATTATCGAGAACTTAACAAGATCACTATCAAGAACAAATATCCTCTCCTGCGCATTGATAACTTATTTGACCAACTATGCGGAGCTCAATAATTTTCCAAGAATGATCTTCATTCAGGGTATCATCAATTAAGGGTCAAAGGGAGGATATACCAAAGATGGCTTTCTGTACAAGGTATGGACACTATGAATTTATAGTTATTCCATTTGGTCTTACTAATTCCCCTGCTATCTTCATGGATCTGATGAATAAAGTCTTTAGAGACTATCTTGATCAGTTTGTGGTAGTCTTTATAGACGATATTCTTGTATATTCAAAGAGCAAGGAAGAACATGAAGATCACTTGAGAAATATATTGAAGACCCTGATAAAGGAAAAGCTTTATGCAAAATTTACCAAGTGTGTTTTTTGGCTTCAAAAAGTTCCATTTTTGGGTCACATAATCTCAAAAGAGGGGATATCTGTGGATCCATCAAAGATAGTGGTTATCGGAAGATGGTCGACACCGACAATAGTAACTGAGATCCAATGTTTTCTTGGCTTGGCTGGATATTATCGACGTTTTGTGAATGATTTTTCACGATTATCTAATCCACTCACCAGGTTGACTCGGAAAAGAGTTAAGTTTGTTTGGACGGAGGAATGTGAAGAGAATTTCAAGGAGTTGTAAAGAAGGTTATCCAGTGCACATGTTCTCACACTGCCTTGTAGTGGAGAAAGGTTTGTGATCTACAGTGATGCATAAAAGAAGGGATTGGGGTGTGTTCTTATGCAAAATGATATGGTGATAGCTTATGCCTCACGACTGTTGAAAATACATGAGAAAAATTACCCAACTCATGATTTGGAGTTAGCTGCGGTAATCGTTGCATTAAAGATTTGGAGTCATTATCTTTATGGAGAAAGGTGTGAAATTTATACTGATCATAAAAGATTAAAGTATATTTTCCCACAAAAGGAGCTGAATATGCGCCAAAGAAGATGGATAGAGCTGATTAAGGATTACGACTGCTCATTTCATTACCCCATGGGAAAGAAAACAAGGTGGACAATGCATTAAGTCGACAAGACCATGACAGTTTATCCATGATGAGGATCACAAAAGATCCAATATTTATGGATTTACAAAGGATGGATCTTGGAATTACAATGGAATGGGGAAAATCGTATCTTTCTCAAATTAATGTTCAACCATCTATACATGTTAAGATTAAAGAGGCATAGAAAAAAGATGTAGAGTTACAAAAGAAGGTGAGAAATGTTCCTGAATTCAACCTTGATTGTGATGGGATAATAATGTCCAGGAATCGGGTTTGTGTTCCTCCCATCCCCAAATTAAAGAAGGAGCTGCTGGATGAGGCTCATAGTTATTCATTCTCTATTCATACTGGAAGCACGAAGATGTATAGGGTCCTGAAAGAGTAATTCTAGTGGGATGGCATGAAAAGAGATGTTGCTGAATATGTCTCTCAATGCTTGGTTTGTCAGCATGTAAAAGATGAGAGACATAAGTCTATGGGGATGTTACAACCATTACCCATACCAGAATGGAAATGGGAAAACATCACTATGGACATTTTCACAGGACTTCCTAAAACATCCAATGGCAATAATGCTATCTGGGTCATAGTAGATCGTCTTACAAAGTCTGCACACTTCATTGCTGTTAGAGAGGATTTTTCTCTGTATCAGCTTACCAAGATATAGGTAAAGGAAGTAGTAAGATTGTATGGAGTACCACTTTCTGTTATATCTGATCCGGATCTGAGGTTTACCTCAAATTTTGGCGAAGTCTTCAGCATACTCTGGATACAGAGTTGAGTTTCAGCACTGCTTATCATCCTCAGACAGACAGTCAGTCTGAGAGGACAATTCAAACTCTAGAAGATATGATGAGAGCTTTCACTATGGATATCAAAGGAGGTTGGGATCAACGCCTACCTTTGGTGGAATTTTCTTATAATAATATCTTTCACTCCAGTATTCATATGGATCCTTATTAAGATCTCTATGGAAATAAATGAAGGACTCCAACTGGTTGGGATGAAGTTGGGGAAAGAAAGCTATTAGGACCTGATCTTGTTGATGAGATGGCAGAAAGGGTCTGATCTATTCAGCAACACATAAGAGCAGCTCAGAGTCAATAGAAAAGTTATGCTGACAACTGAAGAAAAGACTTAGACTACGAAGTGGGTGATAATGTATTCTTACGAATATCTCCTTAGAAGAGAGTAATGAGATTTTGAAAGAAGTGGAAGTTGAGCCCTAGGTATATCGGTCCTTTCGAAATACTGGATTGTGTTGGGAAGGTATCTTACCGATTGGCGCTTCCACCGAATCTCTCTCAAGATCACGATGTGTTCCATATATATCTCCTGAGAAAGTACATACCTGATCCTTCACATGTACTCAACTCAGAAGTTGTACCGTTGGAACAAGATCATTCTTATGAAGGACAGCCGACAGAGATTCTCGATCGTAGTGAAAAAGTCCTACGGAAAAAGACCACTCGCTTGGTGAAAGTTTTATGAAGGAACCATCAATTAGAAGAAGCTACATGGGAGCTTGAGGATATGATTAGGGAGAGGTATCCTCATCTGTTTGTTACAAGTGACAAATTTCGAGGGAGAAATTTATTTTAAGGGGGGTAGAATGTAACACCCGAGACTTTTATAAGAAATATTATGTTTTTATTTTATATAAATCATCAAAGGAATCTTTCACTACACACAACACTAGCTTGGCTTTCTTTACACAAAATCGAGACCTTCCTTGATTGCTTGCGTCGTACACAATACTGAGTTTCACTAAACAACGATATGCTATTAAAATATTATTCAAACTAGCCATTATGAATAGTAATAACCAATTTTTGAAAGTTTTTAAATATTATTTTTCAAAATGGACATCATTTTTGGATTAGGAATATCGAAATTAGCCTAGGGTGAAATTTTGGTATTTTTCTGGAAACATTCAATTTTTGATGAATAGTGAGAACACTGGGTTACTATTTAAAAACCGACTTTTTATTTAAATAATGATTTATTTTATTTAAATTTATTTTAGGTCAAAATTGATACATAATACCTATATATGTTCAATGTAATTCATTGGAGTAATTTTATAATAATTTTAGATATATAAAAATTTTATTGAACTTTTCACCGTCTTTTACCCACCTCCTAGGAGAATTTGCAAATTTACATAAAACATAATTTTACCGCTTCTGTGAGTGAAATTTCAAAAATCCGAGAGACATAGTTGATGTTAGTAAGTAAAATGTGGTTCAATGAGATGAAAATAATTTTTTGGTGAAAAGTAACTTTTTACTTTTATTTACCACGGTTAAAAGTAAATAGGGTAATTAAGGGTAAAAATGATATTATTATTACCCTAACACATGTCCTAATTCTATGGGATAAGTGTAATTCGACCAAATAAACCTTAGTAATAAAATATGACCATTTAGGACCACATGGATTAGATTAGGACATTTATTATTAATTTATTTAAAGAAGGGTTAAAATAGTTAAAATCAAAGTTTAATAAGTAAATAATTTTTAATATATGGTAATACATATAATAAATTAGACTATAAATATTCATTAGAAAGATAAAAATCTTTCCTACATAATGTTATTTTATTTTTAATTTTTCGACATTAAATATGTCAATTTATTTATGACACAATGATGATGTAGTAATTATCTTATTAATGAAATATTGACATAATTGATGTTATAAATATTCAAATAAATGTAATTTGAGACTTTTTATAAATTCCACTAATTTTATAGGTTACTATGACATGTTATTATTAATTAAATTAACTTTTTTCTAACTAATAATTCTGTTATGATTTTCAAAAAAATCAATTACTAAATAGTGTCAAAATTGACATAAAATAGTTTTTAAAACAAATATTATATTATTAATTGTTATTTTATTCTTAAAAATCTCATGTTCGTCCAAATGACTTATATAAGGTTATATATATTAATAATTAACAACTTGGGGTTCGTTTGGCTTGTTATAGTAAGATTATTAACCATATAGTGTAAGAACACTAAAAGACACAGTAAAAGTAAAATTATCCAACTTTAAGATAAATCTAAATGATAAGGTTAAAATAGTAAACTAAACTTGTCCAAATTCTATTGGATGGGATTATTTCGACCCATCCCAACCTTATCTTTGAAATAAATCAATTTGGAGATATTTATAACCGAATATGTCTTTATAATAAAATAATATTTTCAGTTTTTCCAAAGGTGCCCCTCTCCTCCCTTGTAAAAGGGCCCCTCCTCCCTCTCTTCCTCACACCACTTTGTGCCTTCAAGATCGGCCAACCCCTACCAATTCCTCCTCTACACTTCCCTAGAAACATCCTAGAGGTCCTGGACTTCTTAAAAGACCAATTTTAGTGCCCTAAAAGGAGGTCTCAAAGAATTGCTTTAAAGAAGAGGTAATGTCTGTAACCGATTCATTCAACTTTATTTCTGCTTCCACTTCTTCTTCTTTAGTTGTTTCATTATGAATTAATAAAATCAGTTTCACTCATATACTAATATGTTATTATATGTATGAAACAACCCCATTTCACCATCTATCCATCCTACGGAAAACAAAATCACCGCTCGTGCGTACGTACGGAATACCGTCTCCACACCGTGGTCTAATCTATTTTCCACCACCACCTTACTTGGATTGGTATAATGGTGTGAAGAATGAATATATATGATTATTGTAAATTGATATTGATTCTGAAATAGTATACATACTCTCTAATACAATTCCACGATCATGGGAATGATATCATCGCTCGTGCGTACGTATGGAATACCGTCTCCACAATGTGATGCGACTCGTTATACATTATTTTCATTGCATGATGATTACATAAATGAATTGAGTGAATAAATATGATATATATTACACTAATACCATTCTGTAAATGAGGTATCTATAACCTAAAAAGAAGAATAAGAATTTATTCGACAAAACACACATAAGAACAAAAAGTAATAAACACCCGAATAACAAGTAGCACAGAAATATTACTAAGAATAAGATAAGAATATGACCATATATGATATCATAACAATGAGTATGATTTTGGAATAAGTCAATGACCTTATTTAAATCATTATACCAGATGTTCGGACACTTACGAAGCAAATCGGACCTAAGGTAAGGGAAATATCACAATCTCATTTTTAGCCGAGATTGTTTATACTTTGGAATTTATTGGGGTGTATTTTATGATCCACATAAATGTTTCCTAAATATGAAATATTATTTCCATACTCCTACAATTTTTTAAATCCAATTTTACCCTTTGTCAAGTTTTTAGTAAAATATATGAAAGGAATCTTTTGTCGTTTTCGTATGAGGTACTTTTTGTCTTTTCTGACAAAAGTACGAGAAGAATGTTTTTTTTATCTTATACGGCATGAATGTATTTTTTAAAAATTATTTCCAAGAAGATTACTTTAAAAGTTTTCATGTTTATTTTCAATCAACTTATTTTAGTTTAGAATTTTATGACATGTTAAGAAAGGAAATGTGTTTTTGAAGTAGAAAGGATATTTTCCTCATGAATGGAGTTCAAGTGTTTTATCAAAACTATTTTCCATCTATGATAATAAAGGGTTCTGTTTCTATCCCTATTATTACATTGATTTGATTATGTTGTGATGGAATTATTTTTAAGAATTCCTTTCTCTTATATGAATTGTTTTATGATATGACGATGTTTAACAATCCCATTTTTATTACATGGGTTATGCTATGATGTATGGTTTATGATTTTGTGGCACACATAAGAATGGTATAATTATGAGATGGGTGGGACCTATATCTCACTCCAATGAATTGGGTAAATATTTTATATCTCATGACATAGACATAGCTGGAACGGATGTTTAAACCGGTTTAGTGAAACAGGACGGAAACAAGGAATGAACTCGGTTCAGAAATGGACTTTCTCCACTAAGATAGTCTTGGCAATGAGTCTTGACTAATAAGAAATGATTCTATATGATTATGTGTGTATTCCACAAAGCTTCATGTTTTAAGTTATGATTATTGTGATTACATTTCAATACCATGATTTATCCCATGTTATGGAATTATGATCTCTTTTGCAGGGTAAGATTTCCAAAATGTTATGTTCTTATGAATTTGATGTGATTGATATTTCTTTTGTTTACCCTTACTAAGCATTTGAGCTCACCCTTTTGTATGTTTTCATTCCCTAGGTCAGGAAGAAGGCTATTATGTATGATATGCCAAAAGGGACTATAGATATGATGAAATAAATGGGAGACAGTATAGATGCTTTATGAACCAGTTGTTTATGTTTCCCAGTTTCTAAACACACTATACCTATACGGTCCTTTCATGGTTTTGTTATATGTTGTAATAAGTGTAATTCAATTTTGAATTACTAACAATGTATATAAAACATGGGTCGTTATAACTAAACTACTAATTAACAATTACAAAAGTGGATGAAAATGTGTTGCATATAGAATTTTCAACCAGACAATCATTTTATGTTTCTAAATCCATTAAAAGTTGAAAAACTTCTTCCGACCATTTTCATTTGTCTTGAAGCAACAGACCATGAATTTGTTTTATATTTTTTGGAGTTTTTTTATGTGTTCTATGTGGTCCAGAAATAAAATAATATTTATGAAAAATTTATTCAGGATTAATGTTTACCAAGAAATATGTTATGACATAGTAATTTTAAAAATATGAAGATTAGATTTTTTATTATTTTATGTGTTATTGTAACTTCTAATTATATTTTAGAAGAGTTGAGATGATTCAATAAGTATCTAGATTACCTGAAAATCATTTTGAAGTGTTCAAATAAAGTTAAAATATATGAGAAATTTAGAATTATGAAATTGGTTGATGGAAAAAAGGATATTTGTTTCCCTCCCATTTCTCTATCAGAGAACCTATAAATATAATTTCATAATAAATTTTACTTTTTTATGTTTCATAGTGAGACAAAAATATGATATTCTAAATATTTTGTGTCCGAAGAATTTTTTTAATAGAGGATTCTATAAGAAGATCAGATTGTATAAATTTTTTCTTACCAGACCAAGGTAATCAAACTGAGTTTTTGATCCGCAATTTTGGAATCATGGATTTTTTTTAAATAAGAAGACAAGTAGTTTTTAACTATTACTAATTGAAAAAGTTGTACCAGACATGGTTTATCAAATTGAAGCCATCTAAAATAGGTACATTATACTGAGTCTCTGAATACGTATATCATAGTGTCGAAAGCATCAAGGTTCATCAGTTTTTTGGTTATAAATTTCATATGGAAAAATTTATAAAGAGACATGGGTAACAGTAATCATTACGATAAATAGAAAATTAATGTCCAATTGGGTTTGAAACAAGTTCTATTAACTTCATTGTAAAATTAAATTTTCATAGAACCACAAGTGTCTCAATGGGAAAGTTATAGGTATTCCCACTGATGTAAAACCCTGTAATTTTATTGGTAATTTATTACTTTTATAATTTTTCAGGCCCTAGTTTTTACTGATAACTGATTAGGAAAAAACATTAACCCGTAACAGGTGTTAAGTTTCATTATGTTTATATTTCAAAAAATAACAACAGATTCAACCCCCCCTTGAACTGATCTATGCTCCATTAGAACATAAATTTAATGATATATTATCATTTAATAATATCTAATATGTCATTTATATCATATAAAAAATTATTCTATAATTCTAATAACATTTTAGAGGTGGAGATGGATACTGAAGTACATCATTCAATGAGGTGGTATCCTACTATACATATGAAAAATGAATTTTTTTCCTGTTTTATTGTGGGTGTATTTTATATTGGATCTAACAGTTACATAATAACATATTATTAATTGTGATATTTTATTTTTATTATGTAATCATGGTAAAGTAATATTTGAAGGATGTGGAAGAAGAAATAATATTGAAATGCTAAGTTGGGAATAATACATATTCATTAGATAAATTTATTTTCATGACATTATGTTACTATATTTTTCACATTATTCCATATATAAGGTCTCTAGAATGTGTTTAGGGTTGTTGGAAAGTATTTGTGCATATATGGTCTAAAATAAATGGGTTTTTTGTGTAATGTTAAGAGAATAAGAGATTTCCTTTAATAAGAGAGGGGAGGGTCACTCATAAAAAATCGTAAAATATTAAAACTAATATAAAATAAATTTGATGTACAAATTGATTAAAAATGATATTGTTCAAATATAAAAGGATTATTATTCTCAATAGACTCATATGTTAAAATTTGGGCTAGTTTTATCTATATAATTACCCATATATATTGGTTTCATAAAATCGTTAACCCTTTTCATACTTTTTCTGACAACAATGTTTTTTTACACATCGAGGGTAATTATAGTTACTCTAAATGAGGGAAAGTAAAACAATAGTAATTGTTGATATTGTAAACCATATCATAACAATTTTCCCTAATATAAGATTTTAATAATTTTCATATCATTTAATAAAATATTATTTATTATAAAATATCATTATGTAAAATTTAAGAACTAATCATTACATTTGTATTAATAAACAATAAATTAAATAAAATTAAAACCAATTAATTTTTTAAATCTATATTTTATTTTATCAGTCGTTAAAATTCATGTAAAAATAAATTATATGAAATTATATTTATATAAATATTTTTAATCTTATTAATTTTTTATTTCACTTGAATGCATAATTACTATATCAGCATTGTGTGAGAATTTAAGTGATTATTTCTTGAATATATTTTATCAAGAAAATAAAATTATGAAGTAAAATAATTTTCATTCCAAATAAATATTTTTACCTAAACATATAATCTAATTATTCCAATGATTAAAAAATAAAAATAATTAAGAAGAAGAGAGTGGCATTTATTTAATGTCATTAAATAAAATATTATAAAGACCAAAATCACACCAAAAAAGCATAAAAATACCATATAACCAAATAATAAATCAGAATGGATGAGGTAGAATCATCCAAAAATATTAAGGCAACATTAAGGACATTTTATTTTCCTTATCATATTATTTCTAACCCTTAATTACTTGATTTATCCTTTTTTATGGGAAACAAATTTAATATGGTTTCTATTTATATTCCATAAATTTTTTTCGATATTTACCAAATTTATAACCACTGAATCCAAAAAGGGAATAAATTTTTTAAAATAAAAAACACATAAGTGATAGATTTAAATTTATAATAAAAATGGATAAACAAGAGGAAACCCATTTTTCAAAAAAAAAATTAATATTAGAACTATAAATTATCTTTATACAAAATTAATGAATAAGATTACTTTCAATATCTATAACAGGAATATTTTAAACCAAGGGGAAAATATAAATTTTTAAGATAATCCAAAATAGTCATTTACTTCATAAATACTTGACAAGAAAATTCATTTTTCAATAAAAAGATGAATTTTTCACTATCACTGGAAAATAAATCTTTTTAAAAAATTCTCAAAATTAGACCAAAATATAATATTTATATTATTTTTTAGTAAATTATTTAAATTTCATCAAATGAAATTTATAAAAATATAAAAAGTTAATTATAATATTATCTCACAAAATGAAAAAAAATAAGAAAAATATTTCTCCGGAATAATAAGAATTCACTAAAAATTGATCGCTCACTTCCTATAAAGTAATAAATTAATTGTTATTTATTATATCCTTTATATATATTCATATTTAAAAATATATTTAATTCTATTCCAACACACTAATTTAATGGGAATGTTAAAATGACCATATTTAAATAAATCTATTTTGTTTTTTATTAGGTCCATTATTTCTTATTGTGTATGCTATAAAACATTGTTGTTATTTTTAAAATCATAAGATATTAGAGAATTATTTTATTTATTTTTTGGTATTTGAACTAACTAACATTAAAAAACTATAGGGATAACGTGCAATATAGGATATTTTCAGGAAATTTTGGTAATGTAATGAATTTCTGTTTCCTAGAAATAACAACCATATTTTGATATAGACTAGTTGATTTAGGGACTATGAAAAATGAACCTAGGGGTAATTATAATAAATATAATGGTTGTTATTTATTCAATTATCATCTCATGCACAATGACGAGGAATAATTTCACACATGCATTCACACACCTGAGGGATATTCATTAGTTTATTAATATTCTATTTAAGAACTATTATAATGGATTTATATAGAACTTGATGATATAAAATAGTATTCTTTATGTTAATGAACATAATAAAAATATTGCCTTATAACTCCCATGATAAAATGAATGATTTAAGTAATCACCCTATAATATCATATTTAAATAGAAATTATCATAGTTCAAAATGAAATTTTAATTATATCATACATATTTTGATATAGTTTTTATATTCATATTCTAATTTATTATGATATTATTGGATATCACTATAACCATTTTGTAGTGTTTTCATATAAATAAGATCTTAAAAATGTTGTTTTTCAATGTATGTCTCTAAAGTCATGTAAGACGTATAGATAATTACATATGAATACACTGACAAAGTGTTTGATAATTTAATTGAATTTCTATTATAAAGTAAAAAATGTGTTCAATAGATTTACCCCTGATAGCGTATTGGAAATTTTCTCCTGAGTATTTTATATATGATACATACGCGTAGATAATTTCCGTGGTTAAAGGTAATTTGAATTCTAATGACATAATTTATCTAGGGGGAATATAAAGCCTTGAGATTTGAGTATATATTTTCCATCAATTAAATAAATATATGAATAGTTTTTCCCTTGCCACACCAAGTTTAAACCCCATTATTCATTTTATTGAGGTAAATTATATCAATACCATATAAATATTGATACAATATGTGAATAAAATCCGAGAAATGATAAAAAATTAATTTAATAATTTTATTATAAGCATATATATATCTATATGTATTTATGTGTTATTTATTAATACTATAATTATTAATATATATTATTCAAATGATTTGATATATTTCAAAAATTCAAATAATTATTTCTATACCAATTTATTGAAAAAATTTATCTATTTCTTTTCGAAAAGATAATCAATCATGTTGAAATTGAAATTACAATATTTATTGATAAAAAAATTTCCTCACAAAATTATACATTTTCTATATATTGCTATTTTTTTAAAAAAAAATTGTTATTGAATAACTTCGAATTTATTAATAAAATATATAAATGAATTAGTGTTCATATAAATATTTCCACATGTCTTGGAATATGAATAATTAATTTTTTTGGAAAAAGAAAAATTCTTTCTAAAAATGAGTTTTATGCACTATTAAAAGTAATATCAAAATAAATTTAATCAAATATAAAATTCAGAGTAATAAAAAGTTTTGAATATTTTTATTGATAATATTCATATTTTTTAGTAAGGTAATTTTCATATTTAACAGAAAAATAAGAATTTTCAAATGTAATATTTGTTACAATAGTAAAACAGTTCTTTTTCATGGACTTTTTTTAAATGATTAATTTTAATTATAAAAAATTAAATTCAACTATTTTAAATATTGATTGAAACATTTTTAATCATATAAAAATATAGAATTTTTCTTAATTGATATGAAATTATAAAAAGGAAAAATAATCTATTTAAAATACATTTTTCAACAAAATAGTTCTGTATTTATATTATATGATTTAACATATATGATAATATTAATATATTTAGAAATTGCATTAGAAAATATATCCCAAATATGGAATAATTGTTTTCAAATTTTCAACCATGTATATTCTTGTATTTATAAATAAAAATAATAAACATGTGTATTGATTTTATCAAAGTAAATAAATGTCGAAATTAGCAACAAAATATTTATCAAATTTAACTATATTGGGGTGATAAAAAAACTTTTATAAGGACTTAACTAGAATTAAAATTCTTAAATACATGTACCAAAAAACATTCACTACCTAAATCGATGAAATACCATGATATTTCATCTTTACATCTCACCTACCATTAAACTCTATGAAAAGTCTTTATTTTCCCCTATCAAAGGATGTCACTTTTAAAAACTTCATAAAATAGTTATTTTTTTAAATTACATTTGCAATTTATCCATTTTAAATCCCTTCAATCACATATTTATTTTTTAGACCCATTATTCCCTAAAAATCCCTATATCTCCAATTTCCAAAGGATCCTTCAAAAGAGGTTTCAAACATTTAGTGTTTCTATTACACAATTTCTAATATTATCTTATCTATCTTTCTCTTCCACCATCTACCAAACTATTATAACCTTATTATTATACGAAAATTAATAGAACCAAAAAATTTACATTATTATATTTTTTATAAATCAATAATATATTATTCCCCTTCCCTTTTGAAACAAATGTGAACATCATCCATGATTACAAAAGGATTACTCCCTCTATGAATGATGTGATTAATTTTTCATTACATTCATAATGGGATGGCTTATAATGGTTATTTAATCGAAATATATGATAATTATAATATAATTATTATTTTTAAATGTTAAATAAGTTCTTATCTTATTTTATTTCATTCCATTTAATAAATAAAAAATCACCCCTCTATATGTGTAGGCTACAACATCAGTGGATTACATGTTTCATTCTTCATGACCATATGAAATGGATTAATATAAAATATATTCTATGAATATATATTATATTTTTGATTAATATATTTCATAAATATCATTCTGAAGGGATGAAACAAAATAAATTATCATTATTACATAATCAATTTCCAATAGTAACTCATCTAAAACTATAAAATTATTGATTTCATCTTCATGAGTGAAAACTAAAACTATCAAGTATTTATATTGTATCATTATAATTAATTTGTTAAATTCTAATCTAGTAGCATGATTAATAATTAAAATAGTAATGTTTATCAATGAATTAGGTTCGACATCGCCGATACGAACAATTTATGAAAGAATGAAAATAAGTAAAATGTGATGAAGGAAATAATCATTAACTACCAAATAATTGTATAGTTAATTATTTCAAATAATTCATAAAAAATGTGATATACAATAACAATTTTATAAAGTAGTTTATTAATATGTATTTTTTGTTATATGTGTTGTTAAATGACTTTTTTGTAATCTGAGTCTTGAGGTAAGGGTTTTATCTCAATTTTAATTCCATTTACATTTGCTTTAGTATTCATCAATTTCATTTTATATGGTTTATATATTACCTATTATTGAAATATTACATGAATAAAAATTTAATTAAATATATTTATTTTTTAATATTATTTTCAATCTCCCAATAGGTTTTGAATCAAATGTTATAAAACTATTAACGGTCTCCCCATCTCACTTTTATTCCTTTGAATCATATTCCATATTCACCACATATATTATATTTTATATTACAAATACTTCAATATATTTTCATTTATTTATTCATGAATGTTAATGGATTTAAAAATCTAGTTGAATTTTTATATTTCATGGGATTTTGAATTAGTCGATTCCAATTTTGTATAGAAGTATGTAAATTCAAATGTCTTTTCATTTAGTAATATTGATTACTCATAAACGTATTTCTTACATATTTAGTTTCTTACACCCTTATATTTGAATATATAATAATTTCTATTTCTCTATAGAGAAAATGAAATTTTTATTTCGATGATACAACCTTAATTAATTACATTATTATAAAAGTGTGGTGTTTTTAATAAAAAAGTAATATCTACTCCAAAAAAAATATCGTCAAATTAAATTTTCCTTATTACCAACAATGTACGCCTTCAGTATTTTTATATCCCAATGTCTTTTATTTCTGGTGAACTAAATTATTATTTTTCCCTATTACAAATGACAATTTAGTACTCTAATAAACAGTGGGGTTTAAAAAATGATATTTTAAAATATTAAATTTTTTTTCTTTTCCAAATTGAATATTTTACCTACCATATCACATTTTCAATATAACTTTTTTATTTATTAGAGATTAATGTTTTTTATTTCCTTTAAAGTTTTATTTTAAATTGGTTTTGATGTAAAATTTTTCAAAATGATTTTTAGGTAGCTTTTAAATTCACCTTTTAAAAACAACAATAAAAATGTTTTTCAAAATCTCTTTTCATGATTTCAAATTAACATACCCATTGTATCTAAAATATTTACCTCTATTAGAGTAATGATTTTTCAATCACAATCTAAATTATGTTATTATATATTGATATTAGTCTATTTATTTATTGGTAACAACATATCAACCACTTGATTTAATTTAATGTTACGCCATTTGGAAATGTTTTAAAACACGTTTTAATTTTATGAGTTATTTATGATATTATATATTATAAATTCTCTATGGAATGCATAAATATTATTTATGGTTATTATTTGGAAATGATATTATATAGTAATATAATTAATTTTAAATGTTTATATCTCATGATATGAATTGAATACACATGATGATATCCATAGGTCAAGGGAAAAAATATGTTATCCTAAGCCTAAGGTGTAATAAAATATCTTTTCAATGAAGTATGAATCCATTTAATTTATATTGTATTCTATATTTTTATCCTTATGGGATTTCTTCATGGTTCATTGAGGAATAAAGAGTGTATGTGTCCTTTTCGATGCCCGAAGATCCAAATTTTATGGGAAAAACATTGGCACATAGTTAGTGGATGGTTAGTGCTAACTATTCAGTTCAAACTATGATACTGAGTAGGGGTGAAACATGGTTTTTTCCAAACCTTGTATGTAAAGACCCGAAGCTTGACGTACATGGACATTACATTACATTTTCGGAATACTTAGTACATAATAAAAAACACACACACAAGGATCGTAATTGTTTAGTGTCTTTGGAAACTCGGAATATAATCTTCTAATCATGGTGAAAGTTCTTCAAAATCTCCCATAAATATCTCCCTTTTTTTACCTAAAACCGTTCTTTATATCCTGGGGAAAAGAAAACATAAAAGGGTGAGCTCAAATGCTCAGTAAGGGTAAACAAAAGAAATATCAATCACATCATATACATAAGCACATAACTTTTGAAAATCTTAACCTGCAAAAGAGATCATAATTTCATAACATGGGGTAAATCATGGCAGTGAAATGTAATCACAATAATCATAACCTAAAACATGAAACTTTGTGGCATTCACACATAATCATAGAGAATCATTTCTTGTTAGTCAAGACTCATTGCCAAGACTATCTTAGTGGACAAAGTCCCTTTCTGAATCGAGTAACCCTCGTTTCAGTCCTGTTTCACTGAACCGGTATAACCTACCGTTCCAGCCCTGTCTATCTCATGAGATATAAAATCTTTACCCAATTAATTGGAGGGAGATATAGGTCCCACCCATCTCATAATGATACCATTCTTATGTGTGCCACAAAATCATAAACCATACATCATA
Organism: Viscum album; assembly: GCA_963277665.1. Lineage (NCBI taxonomy): Eukaryota > Viridiplantae > Streptophyta > Magnoliopsida > Santalales > Viscaceae > Viscum > Viscum album. The sequence continues at coordinate 617,917,822 of OY728167.1, read as the reverse complement.
GCATAACCCATGTAATAAAAATGGGATTCTTAAACAACATGACATCATAAAACAATTCATATAAGATAAATGAATTCATAAAAATATTTCCATCACAACATAATAAAATCAAATTAATAATAGGGATAAAAACAGAACACTTTATTATCTTAGATGGAAAATAATTTTGAAAAAACACTTGAACTCCATTCTTGAGGAAAATATCCTTTCTTCTTCAAAAACATTTTTCCTTTCATAACATGTCATACAACATTAAAATAAAAGAAGTTGATTAAAAATAAACTTGAAAACTTTTAAAGGAATATTCTTGGAAATAATGTTTTAAAAATCCATTCATGTCGTATAAGTTAAAAAAACATTCTTCGTACTTTTGTCGGAAAAATCAAAAAGTACCTCGTACGAAAAACGACAAAATATTCCTTTCATACATATTACTAAAAACTCACCGAAGTGTAAAAATGGATTTAAACAATTGTAGTTGGATGGAAATAATATTACATATTTATGAAACATGAATGTGGATGATAAAATACACCCCAGTAAATACTTACGAATAAACAATCTCGGATAAAAATGAGATTGTGATATTTCCCTTACCTTAGGTCTGATTTGCTTCGTATGTGTCCGAACCTCCTGTATAATGATTTAAATAATGTCATTGACTTATTACAGAATCATATTCATTGTTATTATATCATATATGGTTCTCTTATGACATTATATTACCCGTTCTTTTGTAAATTTCATGTTAAAGAAGCGTTTTGGGTAAAATCGTTTCATTTATCGTAGGTGTTTTGACTTGTTGTTCTTGACATTATTATTACTTATATCATGATTTACTTACTTCCAGAATATAAAATATGATTTATATATCATATATATTCAGTATATATATATATATAATAGATAGATAAATGAAATGAAAAACACCGTTCATGGAGACGGTAGTCCGTACGTACGCATGAACGCTGTTTTTCTTTCCTTATTATCTTGAATGGAAGTAAGTAGATGACATACATATATATATATATATACATAAATCCAGTATCATTATTATGTCATATATTTCATTAGTACTTATTATATATACTTTATAATCATTTATGAATGGTTAATCATTAAGAATGAATCTCATCGCGTCGTGGAGACGGTAGTCCGTACGTACGCACGAGCGATGATATCATTTCCATAATTATTGAATTGAATTGGAGTGGATTATAAATATATCAGAATCAATATGATGTTGTAATAAATATGTATAGTTATTCTTTACACCATTATACCCATCCATGTAAGGTGGTGGTGGAAAATAGATTACACCACGGCGTGGAGACAGTATTCCGTACGTACGCACGCGCGGTGATTTCTTTTTCCGTAGGATGGATAGATGGTGAAATAGGGTTGTTTCATACTTAAAATAACATATCAGTATATGATTGATACTGATGTTATTACTTCATAATGAAACAACCTAAGAAGAAGAAGTGGAAGAAGAAATAAAGATGAAAGAATTGGTAACGGTAATTACCTCTTCTTTGAAGCGCCTCTTTGAGACCTCCTCTTAGGGCACTAAAATTGGTCTTTGAGGAAGACCAGAACCTCTAGGATGTTTCTAGGGAAGTGGAGAAGAGATTTTGTCAGGGGTTGGCCGAGATTGAGTCCTCAAATTGGTGTGAGGAGGAGGGGGAGGAGGTGTCCTTTTATAAGGGAGGAGAGGGGCACCTTAGGAATATCTCAAAATATTATTTTATATTAAAGTCACAATCGGTTTATAATGGTTCCAAAGGGTCTTATTTCGAAGATAAAGTGTGGATGGGTCGAAATCCTATCAACCAATAGGATATAGACAAGTTTAGGGTATTATTTTAACCTTATCAATTAGATTTAACTCTAAGTTAAATAATTTACTTCTACCGTGTCTTTTTGTTTTCTTTCACTATATGGTTAATACACTTACTATAACATGCCAAAAGAACCCCAAATTGTTTATTATTAATATATATATCCTTATCTAAGTCATTTTGCCGAACCTTAGATTTTTAGGAATAAAATAACAATTAATAATATAATATTTGATTTAAAAACTATTTTGTGTCAATTTTGATACTATTTGATATATGATTTTTGTGAAAGTCATAACAGAATTATATGTTCGAAACAAGTTGATTAAATCAACACTAATATATCATAGTAACCTAGAAAATTAGTGTAATTCATAAAAAGTCTCAAATTATACTTATTTAGGCATTTATAATATCAATTATGTCAATATTTCATTAATAAGATAATTACTGCATCATCTTGTGTCATAAATAACTTAAATTATTTGATGTCTAAAAATTACAAATAAAATACCATTATGTAGGAAATATTTTTATATTTCTAATGAATATTTACAATCTAATTTATCTTTTGTATAACTCTATATTAAAAATGTTTTAGTAAATAAACTCTGATTTTAACTCTTTTAACTCTTCTTTGAATTAAATAATAATAAATGTCCTAATCTAGTCCAAGTGGGCCTAAATGATAATAGTTTACACTTAAGGTTGTTTTTGGTCGAGATACACTTGTCAAATAGGATTAGGACATGTGTTAGGGTAATATTAATATCATATTTACCCTTAGTTACCCTATTTACTATTAACCGCGGTAAAAAAAAAGTAAAAAGTTACTATTCACCAAAAAAATTATTTTTATCTCATTGAACCACATTTTACTTACTGATATCAACCGTGTCTCTCGGATTTTTGAAATTCCATTCACAGAAGCGGTAAAATTAAGTTTTATGAAAAATTCAGTTTTTAACCTACCACTTAGTAGTTTCACTATTCATCAAAAATTGATGTTTTTCAGAACAATGCCAAAATTTCATCCTAAGCTATATTTCATATTCCGAATTCAAAAATGAAGTCTATTTTACCAAATTCATAACATAGAAGTTGCATTAATTAATTTTATAATTAAATCCCGTTGTTAAAACAAATAGCGTGTTTTTAAGAAACAATATCTATCAAAAGATTGACACTTGTTTATGTGGGGTTTAAATGTGAAATTACATCCAATGAACAACATTGTATTAAATTGTAAAAATATTTTCTAAATATACTTTAAAACAACTCAAATTAATAATTTATCACTATTAATTATTTTGATTAAAAAAGTTGTTTTTAATTATAATTTATTAATTTTCACTATTCATCAGAATATGAAAGTTATCCGAAAAGTACCAAAATTTCACCTTAGGCTAAATTCGATACTCCGAATCCAAAAATGAAGTCCATTTTGAGAGCTAAAATTTCTAAAATTTTAAAATGTGGTTATTACTATTCATAACGGCTAGTTATAATAATATTTTAATAGCATATCGTTGTTTAGTGAAACTCGGTATTGCGTACTACACACGCTATCAAGGAGGGTCGCGATTGCGTGTAATGCAAGGCAAGTCAAGGATGCGTGTTGTGCAAGCTCCTTTTGGTGTAGCGTACAACACAAGACATTAATAAAATTAAAAAGAATAGTTTTCATAAAATCTCAGGCTGTTACATTCTACCCCCCTTAAAATGAATTTCGCCCTCGAAATTCGTCGGGGTTATAAATAGTTTACTATTCGAAAGTTTCTTTAATAGAAACCCACATCGTAAAAAGGAATACCAAAACTTATCTTTAAAAACAAAAGTATGAAACGTAACGGTTACCCAAATAAACTAATCACTGGGTTTCCACATAGGTGAAAATATGGATATGGAAGAGAAATCTAACCATCATGTTCTGATAGAGAGTGGTAGAGAACATGGCTATGGAAAATCCAGCAATCACAAAGCCATAAATTTGTGACGATCTAAGGTACCATCTGATTCATCAGGTATAAGATCAATAGGACAACAATTTTGGTTTTCAAGATCATTTCCCTAAAGTTGAAAATTTGAATTAGAATAAATACTTACTTTATTTTGGAACAATCTTATTGTTGTTCGTGCCTTGAACAATTTCCACTTCATATCTTAAATAAATGAAGTTGAATTTGTTATTCATGAAGTGTTAGCAGATTATGTGATAGAATGACGGGTCATTCCATCTTTCTCAAACAAAAGGATACATAAGTCATTCTATAGTGAGATTAATCACATATGGTTCCTAAAATGGACTTATACTTCATATATCATACTTCTTAATATAATAAAACTAGTTTCTACTAAACAGGGACTTCCTGTAGGCCAGTGGTAGGCGATAAAGGCCAGTCGCACTTCGGTTGTGGGTTCGATTCCCACAGCCTTGTCCGAAGCGATGGGTTGTCGCCCGTCCTGCAGGTTGTCCTTTTTCTAAAACTATATTACTATAACATCCCATCAATAATATCGAAAAAAAACTTCTATCCTTAAACAATACTCACTTATGTCCAACATAATCCATTTCAATCTTTAGGCTTATCTAAAATACTTCGGTCCAAGCTCATAGTATAAAGAAAATGATAACTTGAAATGTCGTCAACCAAGCATGTGAATACCATCATTTATCCCCCATATATCTTGTTGGTCACATTCCAATCATGTGAATACCTTAATCATGTATTCTCTTGAAGAATGAATACCCATTGAACCTTAGTGAAAACATTAATGCAGTTAAAAGTTAACACATTCCATATACCAAATTCTTCAAAATTCTATATACTCAAACCATGATATCACTTAGTCCTTACCAGGAAAGTTCAGTCAGAGGAATAACCTCTGACCAATTATTAAAAGAAATAAAAAGTGCAGTAAATAAGGAGATGGATGAGGGCGAACATCTTGCCCAAACCCAATGAGAAGTCCCCACCAAACATATCCAATTACAAACCAAACCATTACACCCAAAACCAAAGACCCATACGCTGATTCAACACTTCAACCAGCAGTTCATCATCTTCAAAAACATCAAAACTTCCAGATTTCAACAGCATATCTTCACTGCAATTACTGCAACCGCGACTTCATTCCAGAGATCTTCCCGAAAACAGATCAATCACAAAATCAGAAATCCAGAACGAACGGCCATCGATCAAACACAAACCCATCTTCACCAAATCAGAACCTCAAAACAGCTTCCATCCGCACCAAAAACCACCAAATCAAAAGTCCTCCCCCCTCCAAGCCATTGGAGCCAACCCTGAGCAAACCGTAGCACGCCATGGCCGATGTCGATCCAGGATGAAGCCGAGCAAGGAACAAGATCCGCCGGAGCTGATCACATCAACACCGAGCACACCGCCGCCGTGACTGAACCAAACAGCAGGTCCCACGAAGCCGACGACAAGCCCACCAAGCCGACGACGATCCGAAGCCGCGACGAGATCCTGAAACTAGGGACGAGCCAAAGCCAACACTGGCACACCAGATCTAGCACCACGCACCTGGATCCACAAGGAGGACCTGGGCCCGGAAGCAACGAAACCGTCACCGAGCCGAGATCCCGAATCCGAGACACTCGGAGTCGATGCACGCCAACGCCGGGATGAGATCCCAAATCCAGGAGAGCCGAGGCCACCTCTGAGCGCACCAGAGCCGACGATGAACACACCACAGCCGAGGCAAGATCCCGAAGCAGAAATGAAGTTGCCGCTGAGCCCAAAACGAATCCGGACCACGCGGAACTGACACCCAACGACGCCAAGCCGAGCGAAGACAGTCGCCGCCGAGGTCGGGCCATGCCGGAGGAGGGAAGAAGGCACCGAAAAATGGAAACCCTAGACCCGCGGGGGAGAGGGAAGTCGCCGCCACTCAGAGGCTCCTCTCAATTAGTCCTTATATCAATCATGAGCTCATGAATACTGTCAAACATTTCATTTTCTCCTTATCCCTTAATTATGCGCATATCATCTACTTTCCAAAATATTTGAATAACTTTTCATGGTTACCGGTACCTTAAAATTATTGAAAACCACAATAGACCAATACATAAATATTTCAGTACACCATAAAAGTACCTCAACAACATTATTCTTGAATACCAATACATAAACACTTTAGTCCATCCACTTCAATGATTGTCCTGGAATAATTCCTTCCTTGATTTAGAAGTATCTTTTTAGGTCAGGGCATTGAGTTTGGTAATGCCCATGTTCTCCACAAATAAGACATTGAACTCCATAACAATCTGTTACTCTATGACCCTTTTCTCCACACAGATAACATCGGTCCCTCCATTTGAGGTATTCCTCAAGGTTCTTCTTCCCTTCTTTAGAAATCTCAATCTTCCTTTCTTTATGCTCCTCAACATGCGAACATGCATAATAGTTTATCTTCCTCTTCGTTGATGAATTGGGCATACCACTAAATTTCACCTTGTTAATCATATATCGCGATGACTGATTCGGCATAATCACAATATCTTTATCTCTAGGCATTACACAATTTTGTTGCTCATAGTTACCAATTTGTCCATTGGATTCAATGTTAACCGAATTCCTTTTGGTTCCCTCCATTAACTAAAACACAAAAAGAATTCTGTGAGAGGCGAAATCATGCTAGGGAAGACAACATAGTAAAGGGGGAATACCCTCAATATCTAACATCTTAGGTTTAAATTCTAAGATCTTTAGCGCAATTCTAGGACTATAACCTATACGTATACTTAACCTTAGAGACATCCCTAGAAATACCGTAGAAATATCTCTAGGGATCTCACTAACGTTTTCGCATCCCAGTTTCCAAAGGTTGACTAAACCTTTCCTCTGATACCAACTGTAAAGACCCGAAGCTTGACGTACATGGACATTACATTACATTTGCGGAATACTTAGTACATAACAAAAAACACACTCACAAGGATCGTAATAGTTTAGTTTCTTTGGAAACTCGGAATATAATCTTCTAATCGTGGTGAAAGATCTTCAAAATCTCCTATAAAGATCTCCCATTTTTTTCCTAAACCCGTTCTTTATATCCTGGGGAAAAGAAAACAAAAAAGGGTGAGCTCAAATGCTCAGTAAGGGTAAACAAAAGAAATATCAATCACATCATATACATAAGCACATAACTTTTGAAAATCTTAACCTGCAAAAGAGATCATAATTTCATAACATGGGGTAAATCATGGCAGTGAAATGTAATCACAATAATCATAACCTAAAACATGAAACTTTGTGGCATTCACACATAATCATAGAGAATCATTTCTTGTTTGTCAAGACTCATTTCCAAGACTATCTTAGTGGACAAAGTCCCTTTCTGAATCGAGTAACCCTCGTTTCTGTCCTGTTTCACTGAACCGGTATAACCTACCGTTCCAGCCCTGTCTATCTCATGAGATATAAAATATTTACCCAATGCATTGGAGGGAGATATAGGTCCCACCCATCTCATAATGATACCATTCTTATGTGTTCCACAAAATCATAAACCATACATCATAGCATAACCCATGTAATAAAAATTGGATTCTTAAACAACATGACATCATAAAACAATTCATATAAGATAAATGAATTCATAAAAATATTTCCATCACAACATAATCAAATCAATGTAATAATAGGGATAAAAACAGAACCCTTAATTTTCTTAGATGGAAAATAATTTTGAAAAAACACTTGAACTCCATTCTTGAGGAAAATATCCTTTCTTATTCAAAAACATTTTTCCTTTCATAACATGTCATACAACTTTAAAATAAAAGAAGTTGATTAAAAATAAACTTGAAAACTTGGAAAGGAAGCTTCTTGGAAATAATGTTTAAAAAATCCATTCATGCCGTATAAGTTAAAAAAAACATTCTTCGTACTTTTGTCGGAAAAGTCAAAAAGTACCTCGTACGAAAAACGACAAAATATTCCTTTCATACATATTACTAAAACTCACCGAAGGGTAAAAATGGATTTAAAAAATTGTAGGTGGATGGAAATAATATTACATATTTATGAAACATGGATGTGGATGATAAAATACACCCCAGTAAATACTTACGAATAAACAATCTCGGATAAAAATGAGATTGTGATATTTCCCTTACCTTAGGTCCGATTTGCTTCGTATGTGTCAGAACCTCCTGTATAATGATTTAAATAATGTCATTGACTTATTACAGAATCATATTCATTGTTATGATATCATATATGGTTCTCTTATGACATTATATTACCCGTTCTTTTGTAAATTCCATGTTAAAGAAGCATTTTGGGTAAAATCGTTTCATTTATCGTAGGTGTTTTGACTTGTTGTTCTTGACATTATTATTACTTATATCATGATTTACTTACTTCCCGAATATAAAATATGATTTATATATCATATATATTCAGTATATATATATATATAATAGATAGATAAATTAAATGAAAAACACCGTTCATGGAGACGGTAGTCCGTACGTACGCATGAACGCTGTTTTTCTTTCCTTATTGTCTTGAATGGAAGTAGATGACATACATATATATATATATATACATAAATCAATTATCATTATTATGTCATATATTTCATTAGTACTTATTATATATACTTTATAATCATTCATGAATGGTTAATCATTAAGAATGAATCTCATCGCGTCGTGGAGACGGTAGTCCGTACGTACGCACGAGCGATGATATCATTTCCATAATTATTGAATTGAATTGGAGTGGATTATACAATATATCATAATCAATATGATGTTTTAATAACTATGTATAGTTATTCTTTACACCATTATACCCATCCATGTAAGGTGGTGGTGGAAAATTGATTACACCACGGCGTGGAGACGGTATTCCGTACGTACGCACGCGCGGTAATTTCTTTTTCCGTAGGATGGATAGATGGTGAAATAGGGTTGTTTCATACTTAAAATAACATATCAGTATATTAGTGATACTGATGTTATTACTTCATAATGAAACAACCTAAGAAGAAGAAGTGGAAGAAGAAATAAAGATGAAAGAATTGGTAACGATAATTACCTCTTCTTTAAAGTGCCTCTTTGAAACCTCCTCTTAGGGCAATAAAATTGGTATTTGAGGAAGACCAGAACCTCTAGTATGTTTCTAGGGAAGTGGAGAAGAGATTTTGGCAGGGGTTGGCCGAGCTTTAGTGCTCAAATTGGTGTGAGGAGGAGGGGGAGGAGGTGTCCTTTTATAAGGGAGGAGAGGGGCACCTTAGGAATATCTCAAAATATTATTTTATATTAAAGTCAAAATCGGTTTATAATGGTTCCAAAGGGTCTTATTTCGAAGATAAAGTGGGGATGGGTCGAAATCCTATCAAACAATAGGATTTAGACAAGTTTAGGTTATTATTTTAACCTTATCGATTAGATTTAACTCTAAGTTAAATAATTTACTTTTACCGTGTCTTTTTGTTTTCTTTCACTATATGGTTAATACACTTACTATAACATGCCAAACGAACCCCAAATTGTTTATTATTAATATATATATCCTTATCTAAGTCATTTGGCCGAACCTTAGATTTTTAGGACTAAAATAACAATTAATAATATAATATTTGATTTAAAAACTATTTTGTGTCAATTTTGACACTATTTGATATATGATTTTTGTGAAAGTCATAACAGAATTATATGTTCGAACCAAGTTGATTAAATCAACAATAATATATCTTAGTAACCTAGAAAATTAGGGTAATTCATAAAAAGTCTCAAATTATACTTATTTAGGCATTTATAATATCAATTATGTCAATATTTCATTAATAAGATAATTAATGCATCATCTTTGTGTCATAAATAACTTAAATTATTTGATGTCTAAAAATTACAAAAAAAATACCATTATGTAGGAAATATTTTTAGCTTTCTAATGAATATTTACAATTGAATTTATCTTATGTACAACTCTATATTAAAAATGTTTTAGTAAATAAATTTTGATTTTAACTCTTTTAACTCTTCTTTGAATTAAATAATAATAAATGTCCTAATCTAATCCAAGTGGGCCTAAATGATAATATTTTACACTTAAGGTTGTTTTTGGTCGAGATACACTTGTCCAATAGGATTAGTACATGTGTTAGGGTAATATTAATATCATATTTACCCTTAGTTACACTATTTACTATTAACCGCGGTAAAAAAAAAGTAAAAAGTTACTATTCACCAAAAAATTATTTTTATCTCATTGAACCACATTTTACTTACTGATATCAACCGTGTCTCTCGGATTTTTGAAATTCCATTCACAGAAGCGGTAAAATTATGTTTTATGAAAAATTCAGTTTTTAACCTACCACTTAGTAGTTTCACTATTCATCAAAAATTGATGTTTTTCAGAACAATGCCAAAATTTCATCCTAAGATATATTTCATATTCCGAATTCAAAAATGAAGTCTATTTTACCAAATTCATAACATATAAGTTGCATTAATTAATTTTATAATTAAATCCCGTTGTTAAAACAAATAGAGTGTTTTTAAGAAACAATATCTATCAAAAGATTGACACTTGTTTATGTCTGGTTTAAATGTGAAATTACATCCAATGACCAACATTGTATTAAATTGTAAAAATATTTTCTAAATATACTTTAAAACAACTCAAATTAATAATTTATCACTATTAATTATTTTTATTAAAAAAGTTGTTTTTAATTATAATTTAGTAATTTTTACTATTCATCAGAATATGAAAGTTATCCGAAAAGTACCAAAATTTCACCTTAGGCTAAATTCGATACTCCGAATCCAAAAATGAAGTCCATTTTGAGAGCTAAAATTTCTAAAATCTTAAAAGGTGGTTATTACTATTTATAACGGCTAGTTATAATAATATTTTAATAGCATATCGTTGTTTAGTGAAACTCGATATTGCGTACTACACACGCTATCGAGGAAGGTCGTGATTGCGTGTAATGCAAGGCAAGTCAAGGATGAGTTTTGTGCAAGCTCCTTTTGGTGTAGCGTACAACACAAGACATTAATAAAATTAAAAAGAATAGTTTTCATAAAATCTCGGGCTGTTACATTTTATGGGTGGTTTTGACCATTCGGGGAAAATAAAGAGAGTGTGCATGGGTTTTTAATGGTTTTTTATACTGTAAGATTTAGGTTGTGTGGTGTGTGATCCCATAGATGTGGGGTGTTCATAGATGGCACACAGTTTGGCCAAATATTCTATCCAACCCATGTGAGATTTACTATTTTTGTGAAATGATGTTTCTTATCATGCCTCTTCATAACATCACCCTACATCTTCCTTTCATTCCCATGAACAATGCCTCCCATCTATCTTTGAGATTCCTCATGCCTAATGATAGAGTTTGAAATAGCTCTCCTATAAGAACTTTGATTTAAGTGTCGTTAAAATCATTATATTTGTATATATGTGTTCCCTATTCGTATTATTCCTTTTACCATTTTTCCTCTTCTGGATAATGTTGTTTTCTTATAAGATAGTATACCCTATTTTCAGGGGGGTTATCTATTATGCTATTTTCATCTAATCTGGACCAAATAAGAGTTTGTGATGGGATTAGTACTCTTTTATGGTCTTAAGAAAGGTGGTTTATACCTTTTCCATAATCTTTGAGTGGTTATACCCAATTTCTGTTATTTCTCAAGTAGTACATTCTAGGCTATGGTTTTATGATTTTTTACCCTAATGGTAATTGGTAAAAAAAAAGGTTTGAGACATACAATGACACGTTCCATCACAAATGTAGGTTTTCTACCTCATCCTAAACCACCCATTGGGGTGGGTTTTACCATTTATCATTATTTTTCCAAAATTGGGGTATACTGATCTGACCGTGTATAACTGGTAATTTAATGTGGCAATTAAGTGACTTGTTAAAGAATTTTATAACCTTGTAACAAATTGTAATTTGTATATGAAAATTATAAATTGTTGAATACCTCGGTTTGTATATTATTACGAAGGATATTATAAAATTTTGAATTAATATGTGAGGATACCATGGTCATTTGTACTCATTGGATATTTTTTAATTATATTATATAGATTCCATGGACATTTCTATTCCTTGGATCTAGATTACAATATTTACTTTATAATGTAGATTTCCTAAGACATTACTACTCATTGGATATGACCATCCATTTGAATTCCTTTTACAATTCCACTCCATGGATCTGAGCAACATAACTTATTTGGATGCCATGCACTTTTCTACTCTTTGGATTCTATCTGTTAGCCTTACTTGGATTACATGTACATTTCGACTCCATGAATGTACTTTAACTATATTTATAACATTTCCATGATGACTTTAGCATTTATACCCCATGGATCTAATCATATTAGGTTTCCTTAGAAATATCATCTCCTTCAACCTATTTACCGTTTTTAGAATTCTTACAATGGTTCCTTGGACATTTTTACTACTTTTACCATAGTCCATTTAGTCCTAATACATGATCCCAAGAATTAGGAAATTCACATTTCTTGAAATGATTTATAGTTATCAATTATCATTTAGTTACTTGATTATAGTGATCCTTTATTTACATGATTATATTTCTTTTATTATTATCACATGTACTTTTTCTATATCTACACTACTTCAACTAATATTCAAAAACAATATATTTTATAGGAGCCAATGGTGGGGGCCATCTTAGGGTTATCTCAAACTCTATTATGGCCATTATTGGGGTACCAAGACAGAATTCATGGATACAAGTAGTGAAAAGAGTGTGATCTATCATTCTTATTGTTGATACATTATTGAATAGGAGCATGTGAGAAAAATACTAGGCTTGGTTTGTGAGGATATATGGGGATAATTTATTTTGGGCCTTTTTTACATATAATACATGTATTTTTTTGGATTCTAGTTTACATTTATTACCAAGAATTTTATAGAATTCTTTGTTTATCATTGGTATATGACACATTTGAATGGTATTACATAGTTATTTATATGATTTTTGTTTATCGTAAGATATTTATTCATTTTATATTCTTATGATATAGATTGATCTGATTATATAGTTTTGCTGCACTCGAATTATAAGCGTACTGTCTCCACAATATTCCTCCATGCACCCTCTCTACTAGTTGGAAGATGCTAGCATTCGGGGAAGTTCACTTGAGGTAATGTGGCCTACTGGGTTCAGTTAATATTCTGTGAACCATGTTTGAGACACCACAAAGTGGTATCATAGGAGTTTCATTTCTCTTTTCATATCATTTGGGAATATTATATATTGAGAGTATTAATTTCTCAGAATATGGTACTGAGCTCTAACAAGAAGTATCTTAAATATGTAGTGGAAAATATAATTTTCATGACTATAAATATTATTGATTCCACAATTTCACCAATTGGTAGTGAAATTTATGTTTGATGTTCTTTAAGATTATAGATTTTTACCCTCTTCTTGGTATGGAAAGGAAATATTTCATTATGCATCATCATATGAACATTAAGAATTATATTACATGCATTAATCCATGTGACATTTAAATACTGTTTTCATTGCTAGCATCATGTTTTGGTGAATTGATTCTTTTGTTCATGGAATTTTGAAAAAAATTCATTAAGGGACCTGAAAACCTAATGGTTTTAATTAAATGGATCTCACACATCAATGTATATTCTGTATGGAACCTTATAAATTGGATGTGGTTATTCATGTAGTTCAACCTTTTAAAATTAGATGTTATATAAAATAGAATAAATTTAAATGAAAATGAATTCTTGTAATGAATGGTAATCATTAAATGGGGATGAAAATTATAATTTATAGTGTGATTTTCACCAGAAATTGAAAATAACATTCTATATACCAAAAAGAGTGACCTATAATAAGGGAAGATGACCCTAACCCAACCTGAGTAGTGGGTGGTAGGTAGTGTCCCTATCATTTCATTATGATATGTAGGTCTCCCATACCAGGCCATAGGTTCAATCATAGGGTTGTTACTTGATTTTTGGAATGCTTGTGCATGTCTTTCATGTATATATGTGATCTCGCTATTTTCAACCCATGATTGAGGAGTGTGCTTGACATTTGTAGAGATATTACACCACAAATTCCTCATGTTGTGCATTAGGATAGTGGTGATGAATGTGATTATGAGTTTGTGGGAATTGGGCCAACCATAGAATGTATAGTAGATCCCCTTGAGACAAGTCATATTGTACCTGTTATGGATGTTGACAAATATTTTAGAGAGGCATTCTTATGATTCTTGTAGAACTTTTAGGGGCCACCATAAACATCCTCGATTTTTTAAAATTTGATGTATCGGTTTCAGTAATCACATCTACCCACAATTTTGGGGGGTTGATGGACCACAACATAAAGAGTCATGGTTAGAGGCCATGCTCAATATATTCTAGATTCTAATGAAACCTCATGAATGGAGAGTGAATCATTCTTTGTATATACTTCAAGATTCCACCAAGAGGTGGTGGATGTGATTACCTAGATGGATATTTATCTGGATATAGATAAGAATGATTTCTAAAGATCCTTCTACGATTATTTCTATCATGAGTTATTGAGGGTCGATAGAGCCCAAGAAGTTATGATTATGTGGAAGGGTTCATTATTAGTCATGGACTATTCATCAGGTTTCATAGAGAACTATTTTTTTAAACAATTCTATTAGGTGATGAGTTATCAAAAGTGACAAAATGTTAGGATGGTCTCAGGTATGACATACGATCATTGGTGAACATATTTTGACTTGATACCTTTTGAGAAATAGTAAATCTGAACTTATTACTCTGTATAACAAGAGGGAAGCATGTGGCATAGAGTAGGGTATATTAACCTCTTGACCTAGTGCCTCTAAGTGAGGTGGAAAGAAGTGACATTCTAAGGTAGACATAAGAGACATTGTGGGGCCTATCATGAGGTGAATACAAACCAGAGCATGAGTGATGGTAGTTCTGTTCTATGTTATTATTATAGGATTTAGGGACACATAGGGATCCAGTGTGACAGAAACACAGTCCAGTTTCAATATTTTGGTAGGTTGGGTCATTTGAAGTTTGTTTATACCCTTCCACTAGTATTTAGTGAGAGAGGGTCATCAATGACTCCCCATTCCTACAATGGGTTGACAAATTCTCATCACGTAGTGAGCTAGAGTGATGATGGTCGATCTTGGTGAGGCAATGGTTGTGGAAGAGGTAGCTAGAAACTAGACACATTTATATAGAAAATCAGTACTTATCAGAGTAGTCAGGATATATCTCATTACTGCATACCAGGATAGATATATATTACAACAAATTCATGAGTAGTAGTGTGATGGACCTTTTAAAGTGATAGGTGTTATTCTATTTTCTTCTATGAAATTATCTTGTCTTTTGTGGTATAGGTGGATATAATTCCTTAACATATATTCCTATTGTAGAGTTTCATGGGGTTTATGTTTGACTCTCATGTGTCTTCATGACACTTAATACTCATTTGGGAACAAAATCGCAGAGTGTGTTCTAGGGTAGGGTGTTCCCCCTTATGATAGGTGGGTTCCAGTAACACCCTGAGATTTTATGAGAAATATTCTTTTTAATTTCTTTGATGTCTTGTGTTGTACGCTACACCATGATTATATTTCACTATACACAACACTGTATTAGCTTGCAGTATACACAACACTATTCTTGGCTCCTGTTACACAAAATTTCAAATTCATTTTATAGAAATTATTCTAAACAACATTAAGTATAGATTTTATTTAATGTATAAATGAAATAAGTTTTGATTATGTCATATGAAACACCAAACGGAGGTTTCACTACACACAGCCCTGACGTGGTTTGCATTACACGCAATCACGACCTTCCCCGATAGCGTGTGTAGTATGCAATACCGGGTTTCACTAAACAACAATATATTGTTATAATATTATTATGAATTACCCGTTATGAATAGTATTAACTAAATTTTAAATTTTATAACATTATTATTCATCTTACACATTTTCTAAAACATGGTATGAGAACAAAATAAATATTTCGGGTAAAATAAGTATTTTTTAATAAAAGCAGTTTTCCGCCTTTTGATTGTGCATCCACTTTAAATCTAGTTTTTGACATGTTTATAAGTTTAATTTGACAAAATAAAATTCTTCTTTGGAATAAGGATATAAAAATTTACTTAGGATAAAATTTTCATATTATTCTGATAACTTTCATATTTTAATGAATAGTAAAAACACGATATATTTTAATTAAAAACAACTTTTTTCATCGTAATAATGTATATGGTTAAATTATAATATTCAATGGAATTAAATTATAAATTGAATATATTTTTATAATTTAATATAATGTAGTTCATTATCATAGATTTTACATTTAATTCGTAGGTTATATCAATTCAATCTTTTCCAATGTTTTAAACAAAAACCTGTTTTCTTTTGACAACAGGATTAATATTAATTAAATTTCAGAAAATTCTATGTGTTGAATTTGGAAAAATGGATTCCAGTTTTGGAATCAGTTGGTTCAAATTATGTTAATAGGGTACTTTTTATTTTTGGGCATTATGAATAGTAACTACGGTAAATTTTATTTACCATAATTAAGGGTAAATCGAGTAATTAAGGGTAAATATAATATTATTAAATTATCCTAACATTTTCAAAAACTCTATTGGATGAATATAAGTCGATCCATATCACCTATGCGTCGGAATAGATTAATTTCATGGACTTTTGACCATGAAAATGACATAATTATTAATAAAACCAAATAAAGTGACAGCATGTCACTCTCTTAAATCTTTTAAGTGTAATAATTGTAATTAATGAAAAACTTCATAAAAAATTTGACATGAATAGTCTCCAGAGATCTAATAAAATTATCTACATCATGTGAATTTATTTAGAATTTTTGAGGATTTAATAATTATAATTAATGATGATACAATAGTAATGTTGAAATTATTTTATTAAGAGAAATATCAAATAAATGGTTTTAAAAATATTGAAATAAATAATATATGAACTATTTAATGTGATAAAATAATTTCTAGATTAATATGACATGTTATGAATCTATTAAATATTTTTGATCGAATATATCTTCTCAGTATATTTTATTTAAATTCAAATAATTGAATAGTGTCAAAATTGACACTATGGACATTTTATAAAAATATCATATTATTAAATTGTTTAAAAATCACAAAAATATTTATAAAATTACAAATTACAAATTATATGTTATAAAATGTAATAATGTATCTAATTATGGAATATTCACAATACATATGTATGTATTTATAACAATTTAAAAATTATAATATTATTACCACAAATAAAATTAAATAGATTAAATAAGGATAAATCATGTTGATAAGGTTTAAAATAAATTTCCAACATGTCTAAATTTTATTCTTTGATGAGATTACAACCCTATATCATCTAAGCTTCATAATTGAGTCATTTTGGAAGGTTTTAAGTTGTGTTTGAATGTATATTAATTTAATATTTTAGAGGTTTCCGAAGGTGCCCCTCTCCTCCCTTATAAAAGGGCACCCCTTCCCTCTACTCTTCACACCTATTGAGCCTTCAAGGTCGGCCAACAACTAAAAATTCATCTTATCAACCTCTCTAGTTCTATCATAGAGGTTATGGTTTTCTCAAAAGACCAACTCTAGTGCCCTAAGAGGAAGTTTAAAGGAGGTGCATCGAGGAAGAGGTAATCTCTTCTTCCGACACTTTCAAGTTTATTTCTTATTATACTTATTTTTATTTAGTTGTTTAATTATAAATTAATAACATCAGTATTACTTATATATTTATATGTTTTTATAAATATGAAACAACCCTATTTCACCTCCTATCCATCCTATGGAAAATGAAATCACCGCACGTGCGTACGTACTGAATACCGTCTCCACGCCGTGGTGTAATCTGTTTTCCACCACCACCACACATGGATGGGTATAATGGTTTAAATAATAAATATATATGATTATTATAACATCATACTGATTCTATGATTTTATATCAACCACTCCAATTTTATTCAATAAATATGGGAACGATATCATCGCTCGTGCGTACGTAAGGATTACCGTCTCCCGGATGTGATGAGATTCATTTTCCTTGTTAACAATTCAAGAAAGATTATAATGTATACATAATGAAAAATAATGAGATATATTACATAATAATGATACTGGATTTATGTATATGTTATTTACTTACATCCATTCAATTTAATAAGGAAATGAAAACTGTGTTCATGAGTACGTACGGTCTATCGTCTCCATGAACGGTGTATTTCGTTCCATTTATCGATCTATTATATATATTTATATTCGGAATATATATTATATATAAATCATGTTTTTCATTATGGAATTAATTAATCATGATCTAAGTAATCATATGAATAATTATAAGTTAAAACACGTACGACAAATGAAATGATTTTATGCAAAAAGATGCATTAATATGGAATTGACAAATGAACGGGTGATATAAAGTCGTAAGTGAATCATATATGATATCATAAATATTATTATGGTTATGTTATAAGTTAATAATATGTTTAAAACCACTATAATGTAGTCTCAAACACATACAGATGAAATTCGACATAAGGAATGGGATAATTATTCCAATCTCATTCTAATCCAAGATTATTTATTCTTAAGTATATAGTGGGGTTATATTTATCATCCACAACCATGTATTCTAATTTTTTTTTCATAAAATGTTTAATATTCTTCCATGTATGTTTAAAGAAATTTTTTACCCTTTGTTTAATTTTACCACATGGAATGAAAGGAACCTTTATTTTGTTTACCATATGATGTACTTTTTGACTATTCTGTCAAAAGTACGAGGAGAATGTTTTTTTAACTTATACGGCATGAACATATTTTTTTATGGTTTCATAACGCCTTATTTCCATGAAGCTTCCTCCAAAATATTTCATTATTATTTTCAACAAAATCCTTTTCCTTTTAAAATTGCATGGCATTTTTAGAAAAGAAAATGATTTTGAATAAGAAGGGATATTTTCCTAATGAATAAATTTCAAGTGTTTTGTCAAAAATCTTTTCCATGTAAGATGAAATTATTTAATATGTTTATGTTTCAGGTATAATGTCTCTATTATTTACATGGTTTGATTTTTATGATGAAATGATATCCATTTGCTTTATATGGACTATGTAATTATGGGATGATGTTTATGAAACCCATTTTATTCTTCGGGTTATGACAAATGATTTATGTTTATTTTATGGACCACATAAGAATGATTTCATTATGAGATGGGTGGGAACTATATATCCCTCCAATGCATTGGGTAATGATTTAAATCTCATGAGATAGACATGGCTGGAATGACAAGTTAATCTGGTTCAGTAATACAGGATTGGAACGGGGAGTGAACTCGGTTCAGTAATGGACTTTTTCCACTATGATGGTCTTGGAAACAATGCCTTGGCTACTATAGAAATCATATCATGTGCTTAATTGTTTTACAAAATTACCTGTTTTATTCCCATGCCATTTTTTCATGATTAATGTTTCTTCATGATCTATGCCTTCAGTACTACCAATATTTATGTCATTGATCAAGATTTTAATGTTTTATGTTCATGTTTTTACGTTCAAATGTTTATGGATTGTATTTATGTACTCCATGTTTACCCTTACTGAGCATTTGAGCTCACCCTTTATATGTTTTCTTTTCCCCAGTATATAAAGAAATGATTTAGGTAAGAAAACAAAAGGTGAAGATCTTTATGGGAGATGATGAAGATCTTTCACCATTATTAGAAGTTTATGTTCTGAGTTTCTAAAGACACTATACCTATACAGTCCTATCACGGTTTTTTTTATATGTTGTAATAAGTATGATTAAATTCTAATGTAATAAAAATGTATGTAATGTATGGGTCGTTATTGTTGGTATCAGAGGGAAGGTTTAGTTAACCTTTGGAAACTATGACGCAAAAAAAATTAGTGAGATCCCTAGATATATTTCTAAGGTAGGTCTATGGATGTCTGTAAGGTTAAGTACAAAGTATAGGTTACAATCCTAGAATTATAATGATCATGAATAACCTAGGATTAAACCTAAGATGTTAGGTATTTAAAGTACTCCCCCTTTATTATGTTCTTTTTCCAAGCGTGATTTTTGACTCTTACACAATTATTTTTGGGTTTTAGACGATTGATGGAACCCAAAGGAACTATGTTGATCAATATAATGGACAATGCAATGATTTTCCTACTGAAAAAAAATTATGGGAGATGGAGTGAAAAATCTTATTGATATACTTACACAAGCTAGGAATCATTCTAGACTTCCGAATTAGCAGATAAGGGAACAATATTCTATAGAGTCTTTCATGAGGCAACATCCACCTTCTTTCAGTGGGTCTACTGATCCACTTGCTGCTGAACAATGGATCAGTACCCTTGAAAAGATATTTTCCATACTTCGATTTTCGGAACATGAAAAATTCATTCTGGTTGTTTACCATTTAGAAAGTGAAGCAGACCAGTGGTGGACTCTAATTAAGAATACAACGCCCCAATATGTAATTGAATCAATGGAATGGGATGAATTCAAGTAATTTTTTTCAATAATTACTTTACTCTTATTCTTCGAACGAAGATGGAAAAAGAGTTCCGTGAGATTAAGAAAAAAAATGATGAATCTATTGGTATATACGAGGTGAATTTTACATGGATTGCAAGGTATGCATCTGGATTTATCATCCAACCTGAAAGAAAAGTTGATCGATTCTTTAGTGGCCTAAAACCAAGTCTTCGAAAGGCATTAACTATAAGAGACTGAAGTAGCTATTTAGAAATTGAGTGTTGTGCTATCAAGGTAGAACTTGAAGTTGGTGTTACATATCCATGTCATGGTTTTGACAAGAAATGAAAGATGGAGTTCAAGGAAAAATCTCAAAACAATGGTGAAAAGAAGATTAATGTTTCTTTATGTTCAATGTGAGGAAAGAAGCATGGTGGAGATTGTCTTGAAAGCACTAGAAAATTTTTTAAGTGTTGAAATGAAGGTCATCAACCAGATGAGTGTCAAAGTAATGGAAAAAGGGTAGCTAATGATGTGAATAAAGAAAAAACGGCAGAGAACGCACCAACAACACTTCAATGCTACAAGTGCAAGG
Source organism: Viscum album (assembly GCA_963277665.1). NCBI lineage: Eukaryota > Viridiplantae > Streptophyta > Magnoliopsida > Santalales > Viscaceae > Viscum > Viscum album. Next base: position 617,896,762 of record OY728167.1, on the reverse strand, counting down.
AAATGTGGAAATATGCTAATCAATGCCCTAATACAAGGGTTAATGATGATCTACATCAACAACCTCTTAAGGAAATGGGCAAGGGGAAGTCACATGTGATCACTATTGGCGATGTTGAATATGACAGTGATGTGGTGGAAGGGAAAAGTGTTTATGTAATGGGGTTCCAAAATTAATTTTGTAGTATCATGGAATATTGGAATATTTATGTATTGGTCTATTTTGGTTTTCAATAATTTTATGGTACTGGTAACCATGAAACGTGATTGAAATATTTTTGGAAAGCATGTAAAATGCACATAATGAAAGGATAAGGAGAAAATAATATGAATGATAGTATTCATGAACTCATGACTGATATAAAGAAAAAGTGATATTATGGTTTGAGTATATAGATTTTTTGGGATTTTGGAACGTGGAAAGAGTTACCTTTTGACAAAATTCATGTTTTCACTAAGGTTCTATAGTAATTTATGAGAATACATGATTAAGGTATTCACATGTTTGGAATGCGATCGAAAAAAATATATCTTATGATATATGGGGGATAAATGATAGTATTCACGTGCTTGTTATGTGACCTCTCTAGTAATCGTTTTCTTTATACTATGATATTGGACATATGTGTTTTGGATAAGTCTAAATATTGGAATGGAATATGTTGGACATCAGATAGTTTTGTTTAAGGCTAGAACTTTTTTCGATATTATTTCTGTAATGTTATAATTGTGTAGTTTTAGAAAAAGGACAACCTACAGGATGGGAAACAACCTGTCACGTCGGACAAAGTTGCAGGAATCAAACCCACAACCGAAGTGTGACATGCCTTTATCACCTACCACTAGCCTGTAAGAAGTCCCTGGTTAGTATAAATTAGTTTTATTTTATTAAGCATTATGATAGATGAATTATATGTCAATTTTTGAAACTATATATGATTAATCTCACCATAAATAAACTTATGTATATTTAATAACTTTTCCTAACCTTATGTTTGAGACAGATAGAATGACCTATCATTCTATCACATGATCTACTAACACTTCACGAATAACAAATTCAACTTCATTTCTTTAAGAGATTAAGCGGAAATGGTTCATGGCACGAACCACGGTGAGATTGTACCAAAATCAAATAAGTATTTCTTTTAATTCATCAACATTAGGGAAATGGTCCTGATAACCAAAAATGGTGTCCTAATTCCCACATATGTGATGAATTATATGGTACCATAAATCATCACATATTTATGGCTTTGAGATTGTTGATTTTTTCATAGCTATGTTCTCTACCACTCTTCATCAGAACATTATGGTTATATTTCTCCTCCATATCCATATTTTCACCTATATTATCCTACATGGAAACCCAGTGCTGAGTAACATTGGCTGGCCGTTATGTTTCATACATTACTTTTTTAAATTAAGTTTTAGTATTCCTTTTAATGATGTGGGTTTCTATGAAACAAACATTCATGTAGTAAACGATTTATAACACCGACGAATTTCGAAGGCGCAATTCATTTTAAAGGGGGGTAGAATATAACTCCCCGAGATTTTATGAGAAATATTATTTTTAATTTCTTTGATGTCTTGTGTTGTAGACTACACCAAGATTATCTTTCTCTATACGCAACAACGTATTAGCTTGCAGTATACGTAACATTATTCTTGGCTCGTGTTACACACAATTTGAAGTTTGTTTTGTAGAAATTATTCTATGCAAAATTAAGTATAGATTTTTTTAATGTATAAATGAAATATGTTTTGATTATGTTATACGCAAAACCAAAGGTAGGATTCACTACACGGAGCCCTGACTTGGCTTTCATTACACTCAATCGCAACCTTCCTCGATAGCGTGTGTAGTACGCAATACCAGGATTCACTAAACAACGATATATTAATATAATATTATTATGAACTAGACATTATGAATAGTATTAACTACATAATGAATTTTATAACATTATTATTCTTATTACACATTTTCTATAACATGGTATGAGAACAAAAAAAATTGAGTAAAATAAGTATTTTTAAAAAAATACAGTTTTGCCACATTTTGATGGCGCACCCACTTTAAATATAGTTTTTGACATGTTCATAAGTTAAATTTGACAAAAAAAATTCTTCTTTGGAATCAGGATATAAAAATTTACTTTGGATAACATTTTCATATTATTCTTGATAACTTTGATATTTTAATGAATAGTAAAAACACGCTATATTTTAATTAAAAACAATTTTTTTCATCGTAATAATTTATATGGTCATATTAAAATATTGAATGGTTTTTAAGTATAAATATAATATATTTTTACCACTTAATATAATTCATGTCATTAGAATTTATTTTAAATTGAATTCGTAGGTTAAATCAATTCAATCATTTTCAATGTTTTAAACAAAACCCCATTTTCTTTCGACAACGGGATTAATTTTAATTTAATTTTTTCAAATTTTTTTTATTGAATTTGGAAAAATGGATTCCCTATTTGGGATAAGTGGGTCCAAATTATTTTAACAGGATACTTTTTATTTTTGGGCATTATGAATAGTAACTACCGTAAATTTTATTTTCCATAGTTAAAGGTAAATCGAGCAATTAAGGGTAAATATAATATTACAAAATTATCCTAACACCTGCAAAAACACTATTGGATGAATAAAGGTTGACCCATATCACCTAAAGGTCTGAATAAATTAATTTCATGGACTTTTTTCCATGAAAATTACATAATTATTAAGAAATCCAAGAAAAGTGACAACATGTCACTCTCTTAAAACTTATAAGTGTAATAATTTTAATTTAGTGATAAAATTCATAAATATTCGAAAATTAATAGTCTCCAGAAATCTAATAAAATAATCTACATCATGTGAATTTATTTATAATTTTAATGGATTAAATAATTATAATTAATGATGATACAATAATAATGTTGAAATCATTTTATTAAGAGAAATATCAAATAAATGGTTTTAAAAAAATTAAAATAAATATTAAATGACCTATTTAATGTTCTCCATGAATTTTATAGATTAATATGACATGTTAGGAATCTATTAAATATTTTGGATCTAATATATATTCTCTCTGGATTTTAATTAAATTCAAATAATTGAATAGTGTGAAAATTGGAACAACTGATATTTAATAAATATAATATATTATTAAATTGTTTAAAAATCGAAAACATATTAAAAAAATTAAAAATTAAAAATTATATGTTATAAAATGAAATAATGTTTCTTATCATGGAAAATTCACAACACATAAGTATTTATAGCAATTTAAAAATTAGAATATTATTACCACCAATAAGATTAAGTACATTAAATAAGGATAAATCAAGTTGATAAGGTTTAAAATAAATTTCCAACATGCCTAAATTTTCTGGGTTGATGAGATTACAACCCTATATCATCTAAGCTTTGTATTTGAGTCATTTTGAAAGTTTTTACGTAGGGTTTGAATTTATATTAAATTAATATTTTAGAGGAATCCAAAGGTGCCCCTCTCCTCCCTTATAAAAGGGAACCCCTTCTCTCTTCTCTTCACACCGTTTTGAGACATCAAGATCCGTAAAACCCTGAAAATTCATCTTCTCAACCTCTATACTTATATCATAGAGGTTTTGGTCTTCTCAGAAGACCAACTCTAGGTCCCTAAGAGGAAGTTTAAAGGATGTGCGTCGAGGAAGAGGTAATCTCTTCTACCGACCCTTCAAAGTTTATATCTTCTTCTAATTCATCTTATTTAGTTGTTTCATTATAAAGTAATAAAATATCTATTACTTATATACTGATATGTTATTATAAATATGAAAAAACCCTATTTCACCTTTTATCCATCCTACGGAAAAATAAATCACCGCGCGTGCGTACGTACGGAATACCGTCTCCACGCCGTGGTGTAATCTGTTTTCCACCACCACCATACATGGATAGGTATAATGGTTTAAATAATAAATATATATGATTATTATAACATCATAATGATTCTAAGATATTATATCATCCACTCCAATTCCATTCAATAAATATGGGAACGATATCATCGCTCGTGCGTACGTAAGGATTACCGTCTTCAGGACGTGATGAGATTCATTTTCCATGTTAACAATTCAGGAATGATTATAAAGTATAAATAATGAATAAAAATGAGATATATGACATAATAATGATACTGGATTTATGTATATGATATTTAATTACATCCATTCAATTTAATAAGGAAACGAAAACTGTGTTCATGAGTATGTACGGTCTATTGTCTCCAAGAACGGTGTATTTCGTTCCATTTATCGATCTATTATATATATTTATATTCTGAATATATATTATATATAAATCATGTTTTACATTATGGAAGTAATTAATCGTGATCTAAGTAATCATATGAATAACTACAAGCCAAAACACGTGCGAAAAATGAAACGAGTTTACCCAAAAAGATGCATTAATATGGAATTGACAAATGAGCGGGTAATATAAAGTCATAAGTAAATCATATATGATATCATAAATATTATTATTGTTCTGTTACAAGTTAATAATATTTTTAAACCCACTATACTAGATTCTTTGACACATATGGATGAAATTGGACATAATGTAAGGGATAATTATTCCAATCTCGTTCTAATCCAAGATTATTTATTTGTAAGTATTTACTGGGGTTATATTTATCATCAACATCCATGTCTTATAAAAATGTTTTCATAAAATGTTTAATATTCTTCCATGTATGTTTAAAGTCATTTTTACCCTTTTTTTACTTTTAGCACATGGAATGAAAGGAATCTTTCGTTTGTTTACCATATGAAGTACTTTTTGACTTTTCTGTCAAAAGTATGAGGATAATGTTTTTTAACTTATACAACATAAACATATTTTTTTGTGGTTTCATAATGACTTATTTCCATGAAGCTTCCACCACAATATTTCATGATTTGTTTCAACAAAATCCTTTTCTTCTTAAAATTTCATTACATTTTGAGAAAAGAAAATGATTTTGATGAAGAAAGGATATTTTCCTACAGAATTAATTTCAACTATTTTATCAAAACTATTTTCCATATAAGATGAAATTATTTAATATGTTTATGTTTCAGGTATAGTTTCTCTATTATATACATGGTTTGATTTTTATGATGAAATGATATCATTTTTTTATATGGATTATGTAAAAATGGGATGATGTTTATGAAACCCGTTTTATTATTTGGGTTATGATGAATTATTTATGGTTATTTTGTGGAACACGTAAGTATGATTTCATTATAAGATGGGTGGGACCTATATCTCCCTCCAATGCATTGGGTACTGATTTTTATCTCATGAGATAGACATGGCTGGAACGAAAAGTTATTCTGGTTCAGTAATATAGGACTGGAATGAGGAGTGAACTCGGTTCAGTAATGGACTTTGTCCACTATGATGGACTTGGAAACAATGCCTTGAAAACTATGGAAATCATATCATGTGCCTAATGGTTTTCCAAAATTACATATTTTATTCCCATGCCATTTTATCATGATTAATGTTTCTTCATGATCTTTTCCTCCAGTACAACCAAGATTTATGTCATTGCTCAAGATTTTGATGTTTTATGATCATGTTTTTATGTTCAAATGTTTATGTATTGTATTTATGTTCTCCATTTATACCCTTACTGAGAATTTCGGCTCACCCTTTATATGTTTTCTTTTCCCCAGGGTATAAATAAAGGTTTTAGGTAAAAAAACAAAAGGTGAAGATCATTATGAGAGATGTTGAAGATCTTTCACCATGATTAGAAGTTTGTGTTCCGAGTTTCCAAAGACAGTAAACTAATACGGTCTTTGGGCGTCTGTATTTTTCATGTATTTTGTATTCTGAAAAAAGTAATGTAATATCCATGTATGTCAAGCATTGGGTCTCTACAATTCCACTTCCTCTAGGACCTATTTTTCCTCAAGATTACAGTGTTTTATATCATTATCTAGATGTAACGGATCGTTCTTAATGAATAATACTACAAATTCTATCACTGATGGTTTAAATTCACATAACCAAAAGGTGTGGTTATTATTCAAAAGGGTGATAGGATGTCCAATGGAGTTGAGTTATAACTAATAATCATGGGATGGGTGGGATGAGAGCCCTAATTTCTAGTTTATATCTTTTTGGACGTGAAACACATCATATAGACTTCCATCCAGTTTTTTATCAATTAAGGGACATTTTCTTTACTAAATTTCTAGACTTCCTCTTCCGACAGAGGAATAGGTTTCCAATGATCTCCTTCCTAAGGCATCGATGGTATCTATTCCTCCTAATATACTATAGAATTTATGGAATTCAATAGGATGCTATAGGATTTAGTGGTTAAGGGTTTTATATGACCTAGTACTTCTTATTTGGGTTCGAAAGTCCTTTTCACCACGAATATTGATTGAAATCTTCATTTATGTGTTTGATACAAGATGATTCACCAGATGACATTTAAGAATCAATATCCTTTTCCTTGGAGAGATTATATTTTTAACCAGCTATGAGGAGGTTGGGTGTTCTTGAAGATTGATCTAGAGTGTGTTATCATCAGTTTCATGTTGGATATTCAGATATACCTCATACAGTGTTCCATTATAGGTATGGTTCGTATGAGTATTCGGTCATATCATTAGGTCACACAAAAATGTCAATTCATTTCATGGAACTGATGAACCATGTTATCCATATTTATCCAGATTAATTTTTGGTGGCATATGTGGATGTTTTCAATGTGTATTTTAAAACACAACACTACCATTATAACAATCAAGAGATCATATTGGGTACACTAAAGTAGAATCATTTATATGATAATATCCTTATGTTCCACATTTAAATGGATAATATTTACTTCCTCAGTCATTGTATATCTATGAAAGTAGTGTCATTTCACCCATATAAGGTGAGATCTATAGTTTACTAGGTGTATCATTGGAATTTCTCTGATTTGTAGAGTATTTTTTGGATATATGGTATTTACATGCCTTTTATATTGGATTAATCATGCATATCAGTACCTTTTACCAGTTTTCTAAAGAAGGGTATGAAGTTTATTAGGTCAGTGGGTTGCGATTCAACCTTTCATGGGAATAAAGAGAGATTAACTACAGTGAAAATCCTGATTCTTCTAGGTCCCGACATAGGACATGCAATATATTATGATTCATAATGAATTTTATAAGAGATATGATGATGTTGGGGAATCATGTTGTACCATTTGGGTCTTCTCAATTGAGGATACATTAAATGAATTACATGATTGATAATCTCAAGTTAGCCATTATTGTTAAGGACTTGTGTTGTTGGAGTCATTATTTACTAGGAGATAATTTGGTGGATTACCCATTGTAGAAAAGTCTCATGTACATATTTACATAAATATCATGAAAAGATGTAGGGATGATTACCTTTTGTCCTTTGAAATTGATCTTCCTCATATGCAATGTAAGGGAAATGATTTTGCCGGTTCCCTGAGAATATGGACTCAGCCACATGTGGTATGGGATTCCATTATCGGTTGGCTATTTATTGACCTGATTTAAGAGATACTTATGGATAGTAAATAATATCGTGGTATTATTGTACATGAATCCTTATTAGTGACCTTCTCACTTTGTGATAGAGTAAATATGTGATACCAATATAAATCTCTGGGCTTCATCATATGGGAGACGGTAATAGTTGATTACCCAACTCTTGGATGGTTCATTGAAGAGGGTGAGATCTTTCACATCCACATACATTTTTGGGATCGTAAATTTATATAGGATGAGATGATGTGATACTCACATGCCTATATATAGAATTATAATCTCATTCTTACATTGATTTTTCATGAATTATATCACAAAAAATGGTGTAATGTGATAAAATGAGAGATATATGGGTTCGTGACTCAGTGTTCCACTTGTCAGCAGGTGGAGGGAGATCCCTAGGGATTAGAGGAGATTATAAATTCATCACATATTCCTACTTGTAAAAGTGATGACATCACCATGTATTTCATGATTGGAATTCTTAGATCACCTCAGGTTAGTGACGTCATCTATGTGATCACAAACACATTTAAAATTTTCACCCATTGGTAGTCAATTAGGGGTACACTTTCAATGGATAATCATATGAGGATATATATTCATGAGTTCATTTTCTTCCATAGGGTTGCAATTTATATTTCATCATCCCGAGATTCTTTATTTACATGTTGGTTCTTGTAGGGTTTGCAGAAGAACTCAGTTCGAATGTACTATTGGGTAAAGCCTATCACCCAAAACCAATGGTCAATCCGAGAATATAATATACATTTTGTAGGAAATTATATAAGCATGATTTATAGATTTATGTGGATATGGGCTAAACACATTACTTTAAATAAGTTATCTTATAACAACATCTTCATGGAAACAATTCTAAGGTTATTATGAATCCTTGTATGGTCTGTTATGTTATCCACCCCTGTGTAAGCTAGATACAGGAGTCGTAGAACTATGTGTTCCTAATATCATTTTCGAGAATTCACATAAGGCTCATCTTATTACTATGAATATTTCAATGTCTTGGTTTTTGATAAAAGTCATATAATGATTATTTCTGACGACCACTAGAAGTCTGAGGTGGGGAGTTTGGTTTTCATGCGAGTTTCACTTGGACTAGGGAATATATGAAGCCATAAAAAAATTAAAGATATAGACTTTTTATATCAGACCAATCATGTTATAGAGGGATTCGAGATGGTACCATATCGGTTGTAACTACTTCTAAGTAGTGGGCCCTTGCACGACATCTTCCATATATTACAACCTCATTGATATTGTTTTGATCCATCCCATTTTCTTATTCACTATGAAGATGACGTTGAGGTTTATCAATCCATTGGGGATCATCCTATGGATACATTATTTTTTCTTATTAAGACATTGAGATATTTCTGAATATTATTCAAGATGTGGGTACTGAGATGGCTTGTGATTCTGATACCTGTTGTACCCGAAATTGATTTTTATAAAAAAATTAAATATATTTTATTCTACACACATATATTTAACTAAGTAAAACGAGATAACTCTTAAATGGATATCAGATCTAAAATCCTAGACCCCTGTTGAGTTCAGAACACGGTTTTTACCAAAGGCGTGATATAAAGTAATTTGGCGCAGGGAGATCGGGCCCCTCGCTCGTAGGGGGAAGGTTTTAAGTGAAATAAATTGATTAATTTAATTAATTAATTAAAATTATCATACCCTAATTTCCATGCTATAAATTCTGAATTATGGAATTTGGGCTCATAATTCCTTTGCAAACGATGAATTCCCTCCTCCTCTCTCATCCTCTCCTTTTGTTGGTCAACGATGACAAAGAATGAAGACGACCTTCGAACTCAAGAAGATCGAGCCGCAGTATATATTTCCCATCCTTCATCGATGAACATGTTCTACATCAATGGAGAGTGATTGAATCGAGGTAGGACTCGTTCTTATCTTTCTTATGCCCTAAATTAAAATATTGAGCATGTTGTCAATTTATTCTTCATCTTGTGCCACTTTCTCTTATACTTTCCCAAAGCATATGAATCAGATTCATATTGCTTATCAATTGTTAAAACATCTGTCTCCCCTTATTGATTTCTAGACAAGAACTCTTGTCCAGTGATGAATTAAAACCCTTGTTTATGATTCTTTTCCCCCAACTTTCTTTTTTTCACCATGACATCCCCGTGGATTGCGGTTCGATTATTTTCGGGTGAACTGAGCTCATTAGGGCACCCAGAATGAGATGGAATCGTGTCTATTTCACCAAAAGGTGAATGAATCACATGAAATGAATTGATATAGAGACAAAATGGAATGAGGATGCACAATATGTTGGTTTCATGATGATCCTATTTGGAATGAGCCCACAACTTCACTCAGAGGATCCGACCAAACCCTCATCCATGACCGAGACCGATTCGCAACGAACAACAAATCATATCCATGATATTCATCCATATCTGGAAATATCAAATAATTTCCAAGTGATGTTGACCATGAAAAAGGATAATTTAAAGCACGTGCGAGGATTCATCACATATCTAGAATTCTGGAAAAATTCTCGTCTACACGTTGTGTTCAATGAAGAACGTATCGTGTTTGGCCCTCCCTTAGTCGTGGAACTAGGGTTTGGGAAAAGAATGTGATGGAACGATGTGCACTATCTGGACATTCCATATACCACTTCCCCATGTGGGATGTCCTGTGTGAAGTACACATGGCCCGCAGACACAGCCATTCCCCAGATAACCAGGATACACTGTGTTGACCACCCACAGAGTGTGTTTTCTTGCATGGGTTAGTACCTGTGCCCGACCAGAGAAATGTCCAGCCGATGAAGAGTGTCCACATGTCGTGTGGTTACATCACACAACATGTACTTATTGACCCAATAGTGGAATATTAAATCCTTCATACCTCCATTTTTTGAACTCATATTTTGTCCTGCATGATACCTATCCAAATAGTCTTTCCATGTAGAACATGATGGTTCACTTAGAAAACTATTTTGAGATACGATGTGAAGGTTTTGGGTTAGCATGCCTAGATATTACAATAAATGATGGTAATGTATAGAAATGCTCACCAGAGAAGTTTCAGGTTTACCTTCTTCCTAGTTTGGGCAGTTTCATTCCCCGATGTTCCTTCTAGGCATATCGTCCAGCTGGGCTGGGTAGTAGTGTTCCTGATGATAGTTCTGAGCATATCCACCAGTGGGGCTGGGAAGTGTAATTTTTCCAAATTATCTTTCCATGTTACCCTCCAGTAGAGCTGGGAATTTGTGTTCCTTGATGACTATTGGAGAAGGATCCTCGTCTGAGTAGTACAGTGATGAGGAGTGTTTTTACATACCTAATGAATCATAAGAAATAAATTCACTTTCCTACACCGATAGGCATCCCTGTGACGTGACCCAAAACCATGTGGGTGAGTCAATGTCTCCCAAAGAGGATAGTATCAAGGTGTGTTTATTTGAGCCCCTTTGACTTGATCCTCCTAGGCAGTTATGATGATATGCGGGACATCGTAGATGGTTGTTACCTTGGAACTAATGGCTAATGATTTTTCTTATGATGGGGTGTGAGATGGATTTACCCTTACTCCTTCATTTGGGTTTATTTGATTCAGCATATCTATTGTTGTGTAGATCTGTATTCTTCTATTCAATTTCACAGTACCTTGCTCCTACACTTTTTCTTTCCACTTGTATCTCTTACTGATTTCTCCCTCCCCTTATCTGGTAATCCTACTGGGTATGTATATACTCATCCATGTATGGGATTTTACCACACATGTTGTGTCTTTTGCAGATGACGAACAGGTCGATCATGACTACAGAGGTGTGTAAGGATACAGTTTGTGTGGACCGCATACAGTTGTTGTGATAGGGGTTGAGGAGCTAGGCTCTCTCAGTATAATCGTTTACCAACAATTTTTAGGATGTACCTATTTCTGCTTTGGTTCCATGTTTTGACCCTTTTTACCTTGCAGTTTTCACTAACGTACTGTGTGATGTCTCGAGGTCCATGCATGTTTACATTACTTTATAGATATTTAATATGTTATTTCTTTTACCTATGTAATTTTTCATTGCGTTTTCTGCATGTGCGTGTGCACATTTTTAGGAAATGGCCTCCCCACGTTGTTTATTCCATCAAACCTAGTCGCCAACCCCTGGCCTATAAAATAGGGATTTGGTAGTTGCGACTCAAGACCGGCTCGGGTCCGGGTCATGAAAAATTGGTATCATAGGAAGGTTCATTCCGTGGGTCATTTTTTGGACGTTATCCCTTAAAAAGGATTGGTAGGGATTAGTGAAATGTTGTCGAAGTGTATCTAGAGTGGCGCTCAGGCTAGGGAGTCCAGTTTTGGTGTGACGTAAGATGTAGCCATTCACCAGGACCCTAATTACCTGTGTGTCGACTCAGCACCCCTAAACATTGGTTGTAGGGAACAATGGTACATGCATCATATATGATTTATGTCTAGTATTTTCCTTCTTGAGTCATCTCCCCACTCCTTTTTTGATATATATATATATATATTCCCCTCCAACTGTAGCACTCCTTGAACATTTTCAGGATTCCTCCGTGACAGTAGCCATCATGGATTCCCACTCGGTTTCATGAAAACAACCCAGTGAGTGATAAGGCCTTGGTTGAGGGCCCATAATGCGACCACCTTCCTCTAGTTGGATAGGTAGTAATGCCTCCACCCATTGAGAAGCATCTGGTGCCAGCAGGATATATTGATGACATGTGCCGACTGAGTGCACTTTGTTAGTTTCAGTAAAAACAACCAATGTGGTTCCATGGTGAGTCTGATCCTCAGGTGGAAGAGGACTGGATGGAGTCAGTAGTCTACATTTTTGGACTGGTGTGGACTCCAAAAGATCATAGAGTGGCTTAGTCATCTATCTTCTGTCACGATGTAGTTGGGCGCAGGTGGATCTTAGTTATGTATATACGTGATGAGGCGATGCTCAAGTGGGATAAATCTCAGTAGCGGTTTTGCGAGGAGTACTACAACTCATGTATTCACTCTGTATGGATCCAAGAGATTATGAAATTTCAGAGGGGTCATGTGATGGTACTGGAGTATGCAGTGAGGTTTACTGATCTTACCTGATACTCCGTTTATATGGTTAGAGATGGCTACTTCTGTGCATAGAAGTTCGATCAGGGGATCCATAGAGGGAGATTTTAGTTGGAGTAGTATCCATTTGCTTCCTCATCTATGATTGGGTTCAAGAGTGATCACTCATGATAGATAGATTCCTGGTAGATGGATTCTAGGTATCTAGAACTGGTGGTAGGCGCGATAGTGTTGAGTCTTCTTCAACCCGCATGTTCCATATATCTCTGGATAGGAGACCATTCTATGAGAAGACTCAGGGGCGTGGTCATGGAGGACCGACGCAACACAGATCCGAGGAGTATCCTAGGAAGATTCAATATTATACTTGTGAAGGGTATGGTCACATGTCTTGAGACTACCCGACCAGGTATACTGAGTATCCCAGGTAGGCATAAGATGGACCACCACGACAGAGGCAATGTTGTGACCAGGGGTCTCCTAGACATGGACAGGGAGGTCCCCATGGGGGGGGTGTTGATGGCAGAGGAGTGGGAGCCACTGTAGGTGGGGGATAACGATATGAGGTACTACCACCACCACCACCACCAGGCAGCCCACGTCAGGATTGTGGAGTTTGCAGTCAGGACCGCAGATTGTTGTAGGCTATGGACGTTCACGATCCAGTGGCACACATGATGATCCGAGGTAATATTTTTGTTTACTCTAATCTTTCCGTTGTACTAGTATACACAGGCTCTAGCCCCTTGTTTATCTCTCCAATTTTTGTGTGGGAGCTAGAGCACCCGGTAGAGACTCTAGAACATCCGCTATACCTTGAAGTTTGTTTAGAAAATGATGCCTATGTATCTTCCATCTTTCGGCATTGAAGAATATTGTTTCGAGAATATATGTTCATGTGGGACCTACTAGTCATCACGATGGACCCCTACGATGTCATCTTGGCCCTGGATTGGCTTTACAAGGCTCGATCCTAGTTTTAATTCTACTTTAGATTAGTCAGATACCTTTGTAATGATGGGATGGGGTTCTCCATTTTAAGTGAGATAGACCTTTTAGTAGGACCAGTGGTCACTATGAGAAATATTTCAAATCCTATAACCCATAATCTAATGAGTATGGCCCTTGGGGAAGCAAAATCCTTAGCCATCTGGATCTATTCAGTTGTGGAGGATTACATTGAGGTCTTTCTTGTAGATGTTCTGGGACTGGCACTGACAAGGGAGTCCGAGTCCCACATTGACTTGCAGCCAGGGACTACCCTAATATCTTCTATAGCATATCATATGTTGACTTTTGATCTTTGGGATCTGAGGTTGCAGTTTGAGAACCATTTTGATAAAGGATTCATCAAACCAAGTGTGTCCCCCTTGGAGGCTCTATTTTTGTTTCTAAATAAGGTAGACAAGAGCTTATGAATATGCGTAGATTATCATCACCTGAACTAGTCCATGATAAAGAAAAAGTACCCATTCCCAAGGATCAACTACCACTTTGATCAGTTGTGTGGTTCAAGATGGTTCTCTAAGATCGATCTCAGATCTAACTACCACCAGTTTCAATTTCGTGAGGCTGATATCCTGAAGATGGCCTCTCGGTGTCGCTATGCGAACTATGAGATTCTAGGTTACCCTTCGGTGTGACAAATTCCCTTACTATCTTCATGGCCATAATAAAGTTGATTCTCCACCCATACCTATATTAGTTATTCATTTTTCTCATTGATGACATACGCATCTACTCATATATGGAGGAGGAAATGCAGATCACTTGAGGAGGGTCCTTGATTTTCTTCGAGAGCACTGGCTTTACTACATTCCCACAAAATTCCAGTTCTGGATACAACAAGTTCCCTTCATTGGACATGTCATTTCCGATCAGGTTTTGTCCATGGATCCAACGAAGGTCGAGGCACTTCTTGCTTCGGAACCACCCATGAATCCATCATAGGTGTGGAGATTTCTTGGACTGGTAGGATACTACATGAGGTTTGTGGCATAATTCCCAAGAATTACATCCCCTTTGACCACCCTAATGAATATGGGAAATATGTTTACCTGGTCTGAGTAGTGCCAGAAGGCCTTCCGGGAGTAGAGGAAGATACTGATGAGCAGTCCAATTTTGTGACTATAAGAGGAGGGAGTTGAGTTCATGGTTTATTGAAATGCCTCAAGATATGGTCTTGGTTTTGTGATGATGCAACATTAGGCATTATCGTATATGTTTCATGGATGTTGAGACCACATAAGATGAATTATTCAATGCATGATATGGAGCTGGTGGACGTAGTCTTCACTTTAATGATGTGTTGGCACTATCCAGGTGCAAGAGGATATGCTGAGAGCATGCGTACTAGACATCAGCCAGATATGGGGGGATCAATTTCCTTTAGTGGAGTTCACGTACAACAATATCTACCACTCAAATATCATCATGGAACCATTTGAGGAACATTAATGGAGACAATACAGGTCGCCCTTATGCTGGATAGAGATTGTAGAATCATCTCTCATGGGCCCATAGTTGGTTCATGTAATGAGGTGGAAGGTTCAGGTCATTCATGAGTGGATGAAGACATCCCAATGAATATATAATTCTTACTCAAACCCCCATCATATGCCCATGGGGTTTGAGTAGGGAGACCATGTATTCTTGAGATTCTCCCCACAATGTGGATCGCAGAAGTTTGGTCAGGGAAACAAGTTATCCACGAGGATTATCTGGCCATTTGAGATCATTCGGAGGATCGACGAAGTTCCCTACAACCTAGAATTACCTCCACAACTAGATTGGGTGCATGACATCTTCTATGTGTCACAGCTAAGGAAATACATGCATGACTCCACCCACGTTTTCTAATAGGGTGAGCTAGAAATTGAAGATGGATCCTCCTTTGTGGAGTACCCTGTAGTGATCGAGGACCGACATTAGCAGAACCTATGAGGAAGATCCATCTCTCTAGTGAATCTTTTTTGGCAATAAGGGAAGGTGAAAGAGAGCTCCCGGTAATGAGAGAACCTGATGTGGGCTCATTACCCTGAGTTGTTTTTTTAGTTTTTCTTTCCAAGGGAAAAATCTTAGAGGGAATGTTATAGATACTCAGTTTTTTCCTAATAAGACTTTGAAATATTCTGAATATTATTCTAGATCCAGGAATGGAGATGGTGTGGGATTCCATAGTCCGGTGTGCCCAGAATTAATTTTAATAAAAAAAATTATTCATATTTTATATTATGCACGTGCAGTTATTAAAATAAATTGGGATAGATCTTAAATGGTTGATCAGATCGGAAATCTAACATCATGATTGAGCCATAAATGCAATTTTTACCCTAAGTGCGATATAAAGTATGTTAGTGTCGGAATATTGGGCCCCTCACTCGTTGGAAAAAGGTTATTTGTTATATAAATAAACAAATTTAATTAATTATTTAAAATTCAGTTAACATAATTTCCTTGATATAAATTTAGAATTTGGGAAAATGGCCTCATATTTTCTTTGAGAATGATGAATCCCCACCTCCTCACTCATCCTCTCCTTCTGTTGTCCAATGATGATGATAAAAGATGACGAACATCAAACATTGGCGGATCGAGGCGCAATAGATCTTTCCCCTATTTTGTCGACGAATTTGTTCTACATCAACGAATAGCGATTGAATCTAGATCGGACTCATTCTTGGAATTCTTATATCCTAAATTAAAATATGGATCATTTTTTCATTTTATTCTTTAGCCTGAACCCCTTTCTCTTAAACGTTGCATGAGCCTATGAACTAGATACTTATTGTTAATCAATTGCTCTAACACTAGTCCCTCCTTATCGATCGTCGACCAAGAACTTCTTACCGATGATGAATTAAAAATCTTTTTTATGATTCCTTTCCCCATTTGTTCATATTTGTCCCTGTGAAATCCCCGTTGATTGT
Organism: Viscum album; assembly: GCA_963277665.1. Taxonomy (NCBI): domain Eukaryota; kingdom Viridiplantae; phylum Streptophyta; class Magnoliopsida; order Santalales; family Viscaceae; genus Viscum; species Viscum album. Next base: position 617,880,169 of record OY728167.1, on the reverse strand, counting down.
GGTTTGATGATTTTCGGGTGACCTGAGCTCGACCGGGCACCCTAAATGAGACTGATTTGTGTTGGTTTTACCAAAAAACTATAGAATCACAAGCAAGGCATAATTATGAAGATAGAATGGAATGAGGATAAACAATTATATGGTATTGTGATGATCTGACAATAAAATAACCTGCTATGGAACTCAAAAGATTCATCCAAACCCTCATCCATGATCAGGAATGATTCGCAATGAACAGTGAATCATTTCCATGTTATTTGGCCATATCCGGCAATTTCGGAGTGTTTCCAGGTAATGTTTACCACACTGAAGGCCGATTCAAAGCACGTGTGAGGATTTAGCATAGATCTGTAATTCTAGTGAAATTTCCAACTACACACCATGTTCAATGAAGAGAACACTTCATGTAGCACTCCTTCAGTGGTGGCGCTATGGTTTTTGAAACCAAAGTGACAAAATGAAAATGTAATATCTTGACATGTTGTGCACCACTTCCCAATGTGGGATGTACTGTTTGAAATACACATGACCATTATACATGGCCTATCCCCAGATAAGTAGGACACACCATGTATACCACCCACACAGCGTGTTTACCAACATGGGTTAGATCCCATGGCTGGCCAGAGACACGACCAAGCGGTGAAGAGGGGGCACATGTCATGTTTCTACCTCACACGATGTGTACTACTTGAACCCAACTAAGTGGTCTTCAATCCTTAATACCTCTTTTGTTTGAACTCGTATTTTGGTCCTTCATATTCCTATCATGAGTTTCTTTTTTCGTAAAACAAGATGGTCCCTTAGATATCATTTTTTAGATACGATGTGAATTTTCTAGGATGGAACGTACATAGACAATAACCAATGATTTCAGTGTACAGACTGGGTCACCAGAGTATTATCAGGCTTACCCTCAAGCAAAGTTGGGCTATGACATTCCCTGATGTTCCATTCAGGAATACCCTTAAGCTAGTCTGGGTACTGGAGTTCCTCGACGACAGTTCCAGACATACCATCTAGTTGGGCTGGGAAGTGGAATTTTTTCGGATGAAAGTTCTGGGCATACCCTCCATTGAGGCTGGTTAGTGGCATTCCACGACGATCATTCTGAGTTACCCTAAAGCGAGGGTGGGATGTGGTGTTCCTTGATGACTACTAGAGAATGACCCTTGTTTGACCAGGACAATGACAAGGAGCATTTATTCATACCTAAGGACTGATAAGAAAGTGCAGCACTTTCCCCACCAAGATGCATCCTTATGACGTGACCCAAAGTCTTGTGGGAGAGTCAGTGCCGCCCAAAAAAGATAGTGTCGAGGTGTGTTGATTTGTTTCCCTTTGACTTCTGCCTCCTAGGCATATATGATGAGATGTGGGACATCTTAGAAGGTTTTTACCTTGGAACACACGAATACTTACATTTCTTGGGATGGGCTCTGAGATGGATATCCCCTTACTCACTCATTTCTGTTTCATTGAATGAGCATATCTATTGTGGGGTACAGATATACTCTGCTATTAACTTTCACTCTACCTTGTTTCAACACTGTTTCATTCTACTTTTATCTCTTACTTCTTTCCCCCTCCCCTACTCGGGGCGTCCTACTATTTTTGTCTATACTCACCCCAGCATGGTCTTTTCCCGCATGTGTCATGTCTTTTGCAGATGGAAGATAGGTTGATCGTGACTACATAGGTGTGTATGGATATGGGCTATGTGGACCGCGTATAGTGGATGGTGTTAGGATCCATGAGCTAGGCTCCCTTAGAAGAGACGTTTAACATTTGTTTTCATGTTGGACCCATTTCTAGTTTGGGAGCATGTTTTACCCCTTTTTACCATGTGGATTTCACTAACATACTTTGTACTGTCTAGAGGTCCATGAATGTTTACTTTACATCATAGCAGTCACATATTTTATTTCTTCTCCCACTACACTTTTTCAATGTGTTATCTCTCTGTGTGTGTGGGTACATGGGGTTAGGAAAATGCCTCCTTGAGTTGTTATTCCTTCATTCTGAGTCGCCAACCCTTTGCCTATGGAGGTAGGCCTATAGTAGTTGTGGCTCGAGCATGGATTGGGTCTCGGCCAGGACCCATCCTGTCTATATTATTGATATTAGTATATAAATTCTCTGAGTATGATCATTTCCTCTAGTATGGGTGATATGTAAGAACCACCATGTACAAGATGAGACTTGGGGGTTAGATTTCAGCATATGTGCCAGGTAGCTTGATTTATTATCTAATAGTGCTTTACCTCCAATTAAATGGAAATTCTAGGATTAATTTATTTAATAATAGATGATTTTAAGAACTCAAATTTTATATGAGGTAAGAAACCTTTTAATTTTCATTGGTTTCTTTGGATTTATCATTATGGGAGAGCTAAGTGGTCTCACAGAGGTATCTAGTATCTCTAGGCTTATTCTGAGCATAGAGATCCCACATTAGGCTGAAAAATTAGAGTCATGTGGTTTTTACAATGTTAGTTTTTATCATGACCCTAAAAACATGTGTCTGAGTAGGGGTTTCACATGTTCTATCTAAATTATTCAAGGTAGGTTTGGACTATGAAGGGAAGAGATAGGTGGTCTACACGGCTTGTGTATGGGTTGTCTAATCACAAACTATAGGTCATGATGGTTCTGCTCCCAGGGTACTGGGGTGTGTACTATTTGTACATGGTTTGGAAAACTATTTAGCCATACTTTTTGACATTTAATGTTTTGGGGAACTGAGATTTCCACCCGTTCCTCTTTAAAACATATCCCTTATTCTTCAATTGTCTCCCATGCATAGGATATCCCATCTCTGATTGCGATTCTTCACACATAATGATAGGAATTAAAGGATCTCTCCAATCTATAATCCAATTCATGATTTTTCATCTAATTTTGATGATAACTATTGATTTCCCTTTTCAAATTCTTCATTTCTTTATTCCATCCTCATTGGAGTTATTTTGGGGACGTTATTATATCATATTTTCTTGGTGTTAATCCATTTATCTTTCTTCATATGATATAGGTTGAATCAGATGCTGATAATAGATGAGTGCTCCTATACAGTCATAAGGATTGTGGCCTATACATTTTCCATTGGGTTAGGGGGTTTAAATCCTTTTTGATTTTTTGAAGCACTCCATACCATTCATTATATTCCATATAAATTAATTAAACAATGTGTTAATGATAAAAACATGATTGATACATTCCATGACACATTTCATCATGGTTAGAGGTTTTCAACCTCATCATGTACCTCCCATGGGGGGTGTTCTAGCATTTGTCACAACTATACCACAATTGGGGTATTATGAGAAAAACATTTATAATTGAGAATTAAATGTGGTATTAAAGTGAAATGATAATGTTTGTAAGAACCTTTTGATAAATTATAATTTATTTTTTAAAGATGTAAATTGTTTAATTCCTTTTATTGAATATTACTATTAAGGTAATTTTCAAATGGTTATTAAATATTTTTGGGTCCTTGGGCATGTATACTCCTTTTGATCATCATTATTTATCTTACATGGACTATATGAAAATTTCTACTACATAGTCCTCATCAGCTCAATTTACATGATATGTTAGGATTCCTGGGATATTTTTACTCCATAGATGTGAAGAAACATTAGAATTTTTTATACATTTCCACTCCTTGGATCCGTGTTACATGACATATTTGGATATAATGGAAATTTCTACACTTGGATCTTATTGATCCACCTTAAATTGATGACTTGAACATTTCTACCCCAAGGATAAATTTTAACTAGATTAATCACTTTACGAGGATTCCATGGACATTTCAACTCCTCAAATATGATCATATTAGGTTTCCATGGACATTTATACTCCTTGGAACATGTTAAAGTGATTAACTTATCTTTATCGGTTTCCTAGTACAAAACTACTTCGTTGACCATAACCCATTCAGACCTTATACATGATTACTCGGTGTAGGTCGTTGATGATTCCTCATAGGAATTACAGTTATCCTTTATGATTTAGTTTTACTTTCAAAACGAGTCTTGATAGACAGAAAAATATTTCTTCTAATATTACCACTTTTACTCATGTTATATATGCATTGATTTAGATTATATTTAGTTATATTATATTATTACACTATTGATTGACATGATTATACTACTATGCTAAACATTGGTTATGGGGGTATGATCTCTAAACATCTTCACCATGCAACCTTTCTGTTAGTCAGCATCCTCAAGAATACAAGGAGAAATTATTGGGTCTATGTGGACAACCTGGTTTGGTTACTATTGAGTGAACACTGCTCGAGATCTCACATAATGATACCCAAGTTGTTATCCAAAGCCCAATGGTTTAGGTTTAGTAATCAAATTTCCAAAAATACATAGGTGTTTATCATAGGAATAATGGTATACAACTACACATCATAATCCCAAGGGTACATGGGAGGTTATCCGAAGCCTAATGGTACATAGGTGGTGATCCCAAGAAAAAAGGTATATGGGTTGGTTTCTTATACTGAATAATGAAGACATGTGGTTATTTAAATCATAGTGATTATATATAAGGATCAGTTCTCATGTAATCACATCCATACTTTAAGAAAAATATTCTTATTTATGTTCCATATTTCAATGCCGCATTCCTATGTTAGTCTCCATGGAATGTGATTACAATCTCATTTTTTACTTCTCATGAAATGATATATTTTTTCATTATTTTAGAATCCATGTCCTAATATTATATGAATAGCTCTTATTAGATAATATTTTTTAGAAATATATTTCACAAAAACTCATGGTTCTCATGTACTTATAATATTATCATATTAATGAATTAATGATATGTTTTTACCTTACAAGTCATTTAGAATCACCGCATCAATATATTTTCTCATACTTAGTTTATAATGAACTTAATAGCCTATTATGTGTCTATAATTGTATATAGTATGTCAATATTGTTGAAAAATAATCACAAGTGTTTTTAAATAATTAATTTACATAGTTAATATCTAAATACGCAAAACCTAACAGTTCTCCAGATTGGGTGATATTGTTAAGTGATTTAATATTGATATTAAATCTACTCATTTATTCTAGGGTGATATCAATTTTTATTGATTCCTAATTATTAAGAATATATTTTAGCAACGAACTCTAATGTGTTAGTACGGGAACCATAGAAAAAACTTAAAATATTCAATATCTTTTAAAATGATGGATTCCATTTTTTGATTATAGAAATAAATGTCTTAAATATTCTATGAATCATTATTCACATTGTTATTTATATTATAATATTTTATATATTTGTACAACACTCCTTAATTAATTCATTAACATAAACTGAATCTCATTTTCTTCTTCCTTGTAGATAGTATCTTCTATTTCACCAAAACAGTACTTGTAATGTATTATAACAATCATAAACTTTCCATTACACTCAACTAATGTATCAATATCTGTTTTATATTCACAACATTCATAACAATCCTTATTAGAGAAGAATTTTCTACTTTTTTACTTTTTAGAAACTATAAAAATTTCCTATAGAGGGATACTTTTACTTATTTATGTGTTCTTATCTAATGATATCCTTCATAAATCTAATTATTTATCATGTTATTTTTCCATTAGTTTAGAAATTATTTTTGTAAAATATCTAACATATTCACATTAAATTGTTTTTGTAGATTTTCATGCTACATTCCTTTTTATTTTCTGACACATATCGATATAAATGAAATAAATTTTCCGAACATCTTATCATCATCATCTTCATCCTTGTGATTCTCCTCCTATATATCGATATATTTATCACATTTATCATTCCTTATAACAATAATGGATATTTACATATCAGTTTTAATTTATACTTGAATGACCATAAATTTGACATTTTATTTGTAATCAATATATAATGTAAACCATCTAATGGAAGTTTTTTTTAATCCTGTTCCTTATGTATCAAAAACATTTCATCACAATTTTCTTAAATAATTATTATTTTCATGTAAACTACCAAAAAATATTTATGTTCCACACCATAACCATTAATGTTTCTGAAATCATTATTATATCATATGTATAATTCAATAACATATTCATATTCTTACATTCAAATAACATTAGGATTCCAATAACAAGTCTATATTTTTTTATTTTACATTTAAAATTACATCATAGATAATATAACGTATCATGTATAATTTTTTTTCATAATCAAATTAACATTAAATAATTCATCCCTTGATTTGATCAAATAATTTAATTATGAGTGAAAATATCATTCTAAATGTTTTTTTATGAACCAATATCATCACACAACTTTTGAAATATAGAGAATACAAATTTTATGTATCTTATAACATATAAAAACCAATTGACATTTGGAATCAAGTCATTATATTATTCAAATTCATATATTTCATTGAATTAAATTTTATAACTACCTATTCCATTTAATTAATTAATATTAATCACTATAGTGAAAATATTTTTAACAAACTCCACTTCATCAAAGAGCAAACTTTACCCCTAAACATCAAATAACTTATCACATTGCAAGGAAATATATAATAATATTATGATAATAATTAAAAAACTAAATACCTAAATACAAATAGGTATTATAATTTTTATGTGTATGATATGAGAGGTCAAATCGATGGAATTTTTTATTTGTCATTCAATTATGAAATAACTTATATCGTCTTCTAATGTGACTGAATTGGTTCATCTAAGTACATCCCTATGACATCTCGAATTAAAAACATAGTCATAATAGTGAATGTTTATGGCTCTCTACTATAAATGAATTGGTAGAAATATGATATGATATAGAAAACTAGATTTCACATAATACAATAATAATTTTAGACTCATATGATAATGGATTATCCTTGATAATTTATTACATAAATTTATCTCTGAAATGATGTAATGTTATCCTTGAAAATGATTTTTTTAATGTTAAAATAATAATAAACATAATTTTCTAAATGATTTCACACTATACTAAAAACAAGATCACATTCATGATTTTTTTTATAAAATATAAATTTATTATTAAACAATTAAGGAATCAATTATTTGGAAACTCAACACAAGATTTATTTATTTTTGGAAAATTCTCAATAAAAGTTACAACCACTTTTCATTAATCAGTAAGTGTATAATCATAACCATAATAAAATAGTTAACTAATTCATATTCCTCTTCTATAATAACCTTACAACCTAGTTTCCAACTATTCTTACATCAATGTAATAATAAAGAAGATGCATTGAACTTCACGATCATTTTCTTCTCATCATCACCAGTCAAACTCTATAAATTCATGTTAAAATCCTCTCTATTATTCTGAATATTTACCTTTGGGAATAACCCTTATAGAATTCACCAATTCTATTTTGTTGGAGATTATATTTCACAATGAAATTTTAAATGCACTAACAATTATGGAAATTCACGAATTGTAAATTGAAAACTGAGAGTGTAAGGGGTGAATCAATAATTGTATTCCCCTCAGTGTAAACTATTGTTAACTAATTATAATTCAGTAGATATGTCATCCAATCAAACAATAGATTATAAAATTTGAATTATTAAATATTTGTTAATGAGGTTCACCTACCTATTGATGATTTCATCCCTGGTCTATGATATTAATTATTGAACTCATACACAAATTCTATTTAATAATCATGATAGCTACAAGATTTTTTTTGACCTTAAACATCTATAACATTCTAGAGCTGATGAGTATATAACCAATATTTTAATATCAAATATATACCAATAAAAATAATTAAATATAGTTCTCTAATGTAATTTCATACTTTTATTGACTCAAAATATCATGATAGTATTCTTATAATAACACTAATCATATCACATGTTGTACATTCTAATTGGTAAACATATTTTCTTCTTCATCGACTTCATGATTTCTCTCTAGGATTTTTCACCTTTAACTTGGAAGGATATCACCCTATAAACTTTTTTTCTCCATTTTTCGTTCATATAATTTTATGGTAATATTATTTCTATAACAGTTATAGAGATTCCATGACCATAATTGGAATAATTTTTATAATTAAATTTTATTTAATACATTGTTAAATCCTCCAATAATATATACTTATGGAATGGATTCTATAATTTATAAGTAGATTTAAATTATTACATAATCTTCCCCGTAAAATCTTCATTATAAATTTAATCTTTTTTTGTATTGACATATTCATGGTTTCATGGACTATGAAATGGAAATTACTTCAATGGAATGGTACTAATATCATCAAAAATGTCTTCCTCACTATCCATGTGTTATCATTTCTTCTTAAATCCAAATCCTATCAATATTTTGAATATTTTTTAACCCTTGAATTCTATTTCATGTATTGGAATATTTTTTCCTCATTTTACAGAATATAAATTTCTGATAATCATCCTCTTACTTTTAAAATATCGTAAACCATTTGATATTATCTAGTGAATATTAATATGTTCTAGAGATACTTAAGATGATTTTTCAAGACCATCAAATAAAAAACCATATTAGTCAATTCACCAACAATACATGAGCTTTCATCAAACATAATTATCCATTTATTTAACCTTATGATATCTCACATTATCCTTTAATTTACATGAAGCATTATTATCGGCCTTATAAATCTATGTATGAACCTTTAAGTGGGGGTCATCTCAAAATAACTATAACGTATTGGTACCTTATAAAGGTGGTCTTATCAATCATAATGTGAATTTTCTATAGCTTACATTAGTCGATATCTCACCATATAAGCATCACATTATTATGCTCAAAAAATAGAAAAAAATTGTGTGGATTGTTTTATAGACAACTCAACGCATATGGCTAAAATGTTCATTAATATTAAGTATTTCCCCTTTTAATTGACATGACATCATGAATTTATGTATGAAATAATAGAAAATAAAATAAAAAAATATTTCAATCAAAATTTTGAATATTGGGATTCAATCTATATTATGGGTATAATTTCACAAAAACATACTTATAAAATTATTCGATAAGATAACATAGACATTTTCCAAAAATGGAAGCCATTGCTACATCCAAATTCCATTAGCATGTTACGCATTTAATAAATTCTATTTTATATCTATATTCAATGAGCTAAATTGATTAAATGTATTTTGGATATAAAAAACCCACATTTATTATTGTAATTAATAATATATTGGAAACTAATTAGAACAGTTATATCTATATGTTGGGACATTTTACACATTAATTGAGTTGTTGATTTTGATAGAATAAGATATTATATCTCAGTTCAACTCAATATAATTTATGTTTGTTTATTTTAAATCTATGATACATGAATTTCACCATTAATTAATGTTCAAAATGACTTGTTCCACCTTTAATCAAAATCACTTATGAATAACCATCTTATAATAGTTTTAATTAGTGGTGTGATTTTATGTACAACAGTCAACAGTTGGATGGATTTTTGATATATACTATAATTCTCTTTGTTCTAATAATATGTGATTACATTATGTTTTTGTAGAATTTTTCATAAATATTGATAGAGGAAACATTTTCAGGACGTGACATAATTAGATATAAAAGACTCTAAATAATCATTCTATATTAATTTTAATTCAACACATTAACTTCATTATCTATGATCAACTATGAACCAGATGTTATTATAATCAAAACAAATATAACTACCCAAAATCAAAATACATTTAACTCTGGTATAGAATATTTTACATTGGATATGAAATATGTATCAATAGTCTAGGTGATTTTTAGATACATATATATTCTTAATTTTTGTGGAGAAATATTCACAAACATTAACCTAATCGGTATAAAAAATTATATCCTCAATATTAATTATCAAACATATTTTTATACTTTTTTCCTTGGTATAATATATTATTATCAATAAAACTCTTCTTGAACTCCATTGTTCTTACATACTCATATAAAAATAATTTCCGATACCAAGGAGCTTCTTTCATCCCATATGGACATATATTTAATTTTAAAACTTTGATGTAATTATGATCAAAATGAAACCAGTCGTGTTATTCTATATCAACCTCCCCATTTTAGTCACAGTTAATAAATGTTGAATTTATATCCATCTAAAAAACTTATATCTCTTGTAAGATACAATTGTGTATGTAATTATTATTATTTAATGTTTTTTAATGGTATAAATCTTCATATCAAAATCAATCCCTTAACCCTATGAATATCCCTTGGAAATAAGTCTTTCTTTATTTTCTAACACACTAGTATCCTCATTATATTTGTTCCAAAACACCCATTTCATTCAAATAATGTATTTTTTCATTTTTAATGGAATAATTTAAAAATAATCATTTATCTATATTTGATACATAACATCAATAATTACATAAATCCATTATTTATATTAAAAATATTCTTGAACATTACATTGTTAAATCTTCAAAAAAAAGTTAGTGTGAATGGTTCCCACAATTCCCTCATGGGTATGAAAATCTAGATTCTTATCACCAATTATGTATTTAATATAAAAATAATTCCACTGCATTTATCCTACACCTATAACCTTATATATTCACCATTAATCATGTTTATAAGATGAATCTAGATCATATTCCTGACACTACCCTATTTTTTTATTTACATAAATTGATACAGTATTCACAATATCATTTTCACAATTGGTCATGGATGAAATCATGAATTCTTCTTCATTTTCAAAAATAATAATATCATAAAATATCTAAATAATTTCTATAACAACCTGACCCCAGTTACCCAGTGTCGGTGCATTATTACATAACATTGTCATGATCACAAGGGATCAAATCCTGTATGACTGATCATTTTAGTATCCTTGGAAGTACTAGATATATACATAAGTTTTACATTACATTATGAAATGAAAAACAAAAAAATTATGTCTCCTTTGAACATAGTCATATACCATATCTTATCCCTACAAGTCACTCATAATATACTTCTTTGCATCCTTCTAAAAATAAAACATATAAAGGGGTGAGCTCAGATGCAATGTAAGGATAACAATATAGTGGAAACATTCATAAATAAGCATAAACATTTAAGGAAATTTATAAGACTAAAACACAAGACTTTTAAAAGTAATCTTAAGTATAATATGGAAAATATAAATCAAATAATTACATTTACTTATTCCCATGGATATTTTACTAGTCAAATAATCACATGTAATATCAATAGCTAATTTCATAATAATGGAATGCATAATGCTAGTCATCATAACCACGTAGTCAAGGACTCATTCCAATACAAAAAATAATATTTTGTCAAGGCCTTGTTCCAAGACAGTAGTTTGTATCATGAGACCTACCGAAGCATCAAGGGGCTATAGTAGGCCTCGCCCGTCACTTGATAAGTCCAATTTATTCCTCATATGAAACAGTTGAAACATAATATAAACATCTGTACAAAAACTAGCATATGAGTTGTCAATACTATAACCATACACCATGAATGGTATAGAAATATCACATATAAAATCAAACATATAACAAAACCTTCAATTCAATATTTAATATTGTATCGTAATAAATCAACTTCAAACAAATGTAAAATCCAACAAAGGATGTTGGCATCGATGAAATCAATCCAAAAACTATTCGAATGAAATATATCTTTCTATTTTGAAATAATTTTAAAGTAAAGAAAAAAATTTATTTTGAAAATATTCTTATAATCTAGTAATTTAATCTTTTAAGGTGTTATAATGGCAGAAAATATCCGTACCCGCCTTATAAGTTAAAAAACATTCTTTCCTTAATTTGTCGAAAAGGCCATAAAGTACCTTTTTTAAAACGACAGAAATATTCCTTTCAGAAATAATTATAAAAATTTAATCAAGGGTATAAATTACTTTAACCCATATTCTATGAAATATTATAAATGTATTTAAATGCATTTTTAAGAAACAAAGATGTGGATGATAGTGAATTCCCAGTAGATACTTTTGTAAAAACAACCTCGAATAATAAAGAGATTGTAAAATTAACCATTTCCTTGTACTTTTCCTTAGTCAAGGGAACATTAACCTCATGTATAATGGTGAAATAATTGTTATTAAATTATAAAACAACCACTTACATAAATATTATATGATATATGATCTTCTAATATTTCTTTGTAAATGATATTTCAGTAGTATCATTGTTTTGGTTGTTAACCGGTTCATTTTCCTTTATATATTCTGTTACATAAGTCATGTTTTTTATAGATAGGATGTATTTTATTCATATCCTGAATGATATTAAGTTATTAAACATTATTTTTAATCATTTATTTAAAATTATTCTCGAATGGTTACTATGGGGAACAAAATCTCATCGCGTCATGGAGACAGTAAGCCATACGTATGCACGAGCAACAATATCATTATATTCATGGTGAAATTGTCTGTAGTTTGATGGTATATTATATATACAGAATAATTAATATTTATTGTTTATTGTTTACATCTATAATACTCATTATTATTCCCATCCAAATAATAAAGTGTTGAAGAACAAACAACACCACGACGTGGAGATGATAAGTTGTACGTACGCACGTATGATGACTTTGTCATTCATAGGATGGATAGAATAATAAATATGGTTGTAACATATTTATAATAACATAATAGTATGTGTAATAAACTGGATTAATTATTTTGTTATGGAAACAATAATGAAAGAGGAAGTGGAAGAAGAAATGAACTTTGAAAGAGGTGATGAAATAATTACCTCTTCTTCGGGTGCTTCCTTTTAATTTGATCAAAATGGCTCCATAGGTTTTCTTTATGATGAATTTAAGGAATCAAGGTTAATTTGAGGGTAGTTTGGAGCATATTTTATCAGGTTTTTTTCAATGAAAATGGCTTTGGAGGTGTGAAATTAATAGATGGGGACATACCCTTTTATAAGAGAGGTGAGGGTCACTTTAGGAAAAGTTTTATATATTATTTTATTATAAAATTAAATTCGGATTCTAATGGATAAAAATGTTTTTTTATATTTTAAGGTGTTGTTTAGTCTAAATCATTGAAACAAATATGTTTTAGACAAGTTTAGGCCACCATAATAACCTTATCTTATAGATTTAACTCTTAGTAAAATAGATTAACTTTTACCATGTATTCTTGTATTTTTATATTACATAGTCCAAAAACATAATATAAAATTCCAAGAGAACCTAAAGTTGTTCATTAATGATATATCTATCATTATATAATTCATTTGGCCCAACCATATATTTTTAAGAATATTATTTCATTTAATAAAATAGTATTTTTTTGAAAACTCATTTATACCAATTTTGACACTATTTGGTATTTGGTTTTTGTGAAAGTCATAACAATATGATTTCTTCGAAAAAAAAATATTTAATCAACCCTACAATGTAATATTACCCTATATAGTTCATGGAATTTATCAAAAGTGTCAATTTACATTTATTTTAATATTTAATATATCAATTATTTTAATCATTCATTAATAAGGTAATTACTGTATCATCATTGTGTAATAAATACATTTAATTATATAATGTATAAAATTTATAAATAAAATAAAATAATTTAAGAAATATTTTTAGATTTATAATGAATATTTATAGTAAAATTTATCTTCTGTATAACCCTATATTAAAAAAGTTTTAGTGATTAAAATTTGAATTTAACACTTTTAACTCTTCTTTAAATAAAATATTATAAATTTCCTAATGTAATATATGTGGATATAAAAGGATCATATTTTTTTCCTATGGATTATTTTTCTAGAAATAAACTTATCCAATAGATTTATAAAATGTGTTATGGTAATTATAATATCCGTGGCAAATACAACTAAAAAGTTACTATTCACAAAAATTTATTTTCATCCTATTGAACCACATTTTACATACTAATGTCAACCGTGTGTCTCAAATTTTGTAAATTCAATTCACAGAAGTTGTAAAATTATGATTTATGAAAATTGGCAAATATTCCTAGAAGGTGGGTAAAAGACGTTAAAAAATTCAATAAAATTTTATATATTTAATATTATTAAAAAATGAATCCAATGAATTTCCTAAGATTAATATAGGTATTATATATCTATTTTGACTGTAAATAAATTTGTATAAAAATAAAAATTATTTAAATAAAAAAATTTTAAAAAAATAACACTGTGTTTTGCACTATTCATCAAAAATTGAATGTTTTTAGAAAAATACCAAAAATTCACCCTAAGCTAATTTTGATTTTCCGAATCCAAAAATGAAGTCCATTTTAAAAAATAAAATTTATAAAATTTTGAAAAGTGGGTATTAATATTCATAACTACTTTTTAAATTGCATGTTTGATTGGTCATGATGTCCTAGAACTCAAAGATGCGTACATCACAAGCTATTGTATTATTCAAAGAGAAGCGTACCTTGGAAGATTGGGGTTGTTCATTCTTCCCTCCAAATAATTTCATCCTTAAAATTTCTAGAATAATACTGCATAAAATGAATCGGGTGGTTCTTCATCATAAGTTCCTCAGGTTCCCACATTAGCTCTTCCATTTTATGGTTTCTCCAAAGATCTTTTACAAGACGAGTCACTCGGTTTCTCAACACTTGTTATATGGTATCAAGAATCCTGATAGGATCTTTACAATAAGACAGATCGGGTTCCAGTTCTATTTCTTCATAGGAGAGTACATGTGTTGGGTCAGGCATGTATTTTTTCAATAGTGATACGTGGAACACATCATGAACTTTGGAGAGACTTGGTGGCATTTCCAAAAGATAAGCTACAACTCAAATTAATTATACAATTTCAAAAGGTCTGATGTACCTGGGACACAATTTACCCGTCTTACTGAATCATAAAACACCCTTCCATAGAGATACTTTCAAGAAAACATGATCTCCAACATGAAATTCCAAATCATTCCTTCAGTTATCGGCATAGCTATTTTTCCTACATTGAGCTTTGTTGATGTGGGTTTGGATAATCTTCACCTTTTCCATTGTTTCCACAACAATTTCTAGTCCTACATGGTTTCATTCACGAACATCATCCCAACAAGTTGGTATGTGACATCTCATTCCATATAACGCTTAATATGGTTCCATATGAATAATTGAATGGAAGCTATTGTTATAGGAAAATTATAAATTAGGTAAATATTGATCCCACATACCTTAAAAGTGAAGTGAGCAAGATCTCAACATGACTTATAAGATTTGAATAGTCTGTTCTAATTGTCCATCAGTTTTAGGGTGGTAAGAAGTGCTTAAACGATGATCAATATCATGGGTTTTCTGAAAACTTTTCTGGATTCTTGATGTAAAAAAAGGATCACGATCAGAAAAAATTGATAGGGGTACACCATGATGTCTTACAACTTCATTAATATATAGTCTTGCTAAACGTTCAAGAAGTAAATCTTTTGTTACAGCAAGAAAATTTGATGACTTAGTAAGACGATCAACAATGACCCATATTGCATCATTCCTTGTAGGAGTCTTTGGTTTCCCCATGACAACGTCCATCCTAATGTCATCCCATTTCCACTTAGGTATGAGAATAGGTTGAATGACTCCTCCAGGATGTTTTCATTTATCCTTCACCTATTGAGAAACCATACATCTTGACACATAATCAGCAATCTCCCTCTTTATGTTGTCCCACCAAAAATATTCCTTCAAATATCTATACATCATAGTGCTACCAGGGTGTATAGAGAAATTGGAGCTAAGAGCGTCATCCAACAATTCCCTTTTTAGATCGAGTATATTGGGAACACAAATCCTCCTCTCAAATTTCAAAATTCCATCTTCATATATGAATTCATTCAATCAACCATCTTTCACTGCTTTAATTTTCTTTTGAAACACCTCGTCATTAGTATGAGAACCTTTTATCCTTTTAAGTAAATATGGTTTGGAAACCATTTGAAAAAGTAACGATTTTTTCTACTTTCATGATTGGTCCCATATACATCTTTCCTAGATCCATTAACATATAATCCCTTTTAAATCTAATCTTGTTCAGAACTCCCCAATCCATTCTTCTCATAGTATCTACGACCTTATTTCCTTCCCTAGGTGGTAGTGTATAGTGGAATCATAATCCTTGAGTAGTTCAAGCCATCGTCTTTACATCGTGTTGAGTTCTTTCTATGAGAAAATATTCTTGAAACTCTTATAATCCGTATATATTTCATATTTTCACCATAGATATAGTGCCTCCATATCTTCAATGAAAATATTATAGCTTCTAACTCAAGATCATGGGTAGGATAGTTTTTTTCATGAATTTTTAGCTATCATGATGCATATGAAATAACTCTATCATTCTATATAAGGACACAACCATGTAATTTCTTTGAATCACCACTATAAATAACAATCCCATCATTCCTAGATGGTTGAGTCCATATAGGAGCATTGACTAATCTTCTCTTCAGTTACTCAACACATTATTGACACTCTTTTTTCAAAACAAATTTAACCCCTTTACGTGTGATCTTGGTTAATGTGTTAGCCATTCAGACAAAATTCTATATGAAATGCCGATAATAACCTGTTAAACCAATAAAACTGTGTACCTCAGTTATACTCATTGGGGATATCCATTCTTTTATTTCTCTTCTCTTATGAGGATCAACAGAAATTCCATCCTTAAAGACAATATGGCCATGAAAAAAATCTCATGAATCCATAATTCACACTTGATAAACTTCCCATATAATTCATTTCTTCTAAGAGAATTTAGAATAGTTTGCAAGTAATTTTCATGATATTCATATCTTTTGTATTATACCAAGATATCATCAAAAAATACCACTATGAAGTCATAATGATATTCCATGAAAACTCTATTCATTAGATCCATGAAAACATAGGGAGAATTAGTCAGTCCAAAATACATTACTATAAACTTGTATTGCCCATACCTGGTTTGAAATGTTGTCTTCAAAATTTCTTCCTTCTTCTTGCACAATTGTTGATATCCACATCAAAGGTAAATCTTTGAAAAATATTTAGATCCATGAAGTTGATCAAATAAATCATCAATGTGAGGTAGGGGATACTTGTTCTTTATTTTTATAGAATTGATCTCCCTATAGTCAATGCACAACCTCATAGATCCATATTTCTTCTTAACAAAAAGGATAGGGGATCCCCAAGGAGAAACACTAGGGAAAATAAATCCTTTATCTCTCGATTCATCTATTTTTTTATTTAGTTCAACTAATTCCACTGTGTCCATTCTATATGTTGTCATTGATATAGGCCTTGAACTAGGAATTAAATCAATGGAAAACTCAATTTCTCATTCTAGAGGATGTCCATGTAAATCCTATAGAAACACATCAACATATTCTTGCACAATATGTACATCCTATATTTGAACATTATTTTCGTCACCCATAGTTATTTCACTCCCTTCCTCCCCAATAATTGAATTTACTAGAGCTACTGGGGGTGAATCTAGATGAGAATCAGATGGTGATGATTCTTCTATAAAGATAATGTATACCTTATCATTACCAAAAATGGTAACCTCCTTCCTCTTACAAAATTTTTTTGCATCATGGTCCAAAAAACAATTCATACCAAGGAGTATATCAAATTCAATCATGGTTATAATGATGAGATCAGTAGATAAAGCACATTTATAATCCATAATGGTAACTGATTCACAAAACATTGTTGCAATGATACTTCCCTTAGGAGTTTCTATTAAAAACTCCCTTGTTAAATAAAATTGTAAATATCTATTTTTCTTGGAAAACTAAAATGATATTGAAGAATTTGATGATCCAGATTCAAATAAATCATTGACTAAATTTGATGAAATGATTAAAGTACCTACCACAATGTCATTAGGAGATTCAACCTCATCAATAGTGATCTCATAAGATTGGCCTTTGTCCCTTGGCCATTTATAAGGCAACTTTCCTTGGCATTGAGGACATTCATTTTCATAATGACCCATTTCTTTACAATTATAACATTAATCATTGATATGCATCTCCTATGAGGCTATAAAATTCCATGATTTTTTCCTTTCTCTACTCCCCAAAGCATGAAATATTTTCTCTAAGGGACATATCCATTTCTCATGTACTATTGAATTTTAGTCCCATTGAATGTTGGTTTTTGTTTCCTCATGAATCCGTTTAGCATTTATCCTCTATGTTGTGGATCAAGGTGTTCTATACGAGTAAGGTTATTTTTCATAACCTGAGTGATTTATCCCAGTATGGTTATAAGATGTTTAACACGAGTTGCATCACCATATCCACTATAATTATCTTAAGTGGGAGTTAAATCACTACATGGATTATGAGAGCTGATATGGTTTCTATTCCTTCCACTAGGCACCATTTCTAAACAATGGAAAACAATAGATTAGTTTATGAACTACAATACATAATTCCAAACTATTAAAATGCCTAACATAAATTGAACGGTTTAAGCATACAATCCATAATCAAAAAAAAAATTTGAGGAAGTATTCACTCATAAGTCCTTCATAATGATTTCTAAGGAAAATGTTAATTATCCTAATAATATCCCCCAGGAGTGTTGTAACCAAGAGTGTAGCAAGGACCGTTGTTCTACACCAGTTCTCGTACGAGTCTAGCTCAAAGTAGTGCTTTCCGGATTTACCCCTAGATACATATGTTCCAGAGATGCCTCTACATTCTCTTATCCAGAAAGGGGTGTATTGATTGGAAAATTTACAAAATCTCAACATTACCAAAATTATTGGATGTTATTCTATACTAATCCTCAATTTCTATCTTTGGGTAATGTTATCAAATCAGTGTTTTTCTAAATCTAGTTTCCAAGGATTGTACTTAACATCCTCTAATACCAACTATAATGACCCAACCATAGTTACCCAGATTCGATGCATTATTACAATACATTGTCATGATCAAAAGGGATCAAATCCCAAAATACTGATCAGTTTAGTAGCCTTGGATGTACTAGATACAAATATATGTTTTACATTACATTATGAAATGAAAAAAACAACATTGTGTCTCCTTTAAACACTCTAATATACCTTAGCTTATCCCGGAAATTCATTCATAATATAATTCTTTGAATCCTTGTAAAAATAAAACATAGAAAGGGATAATCATAGATTCTCAGTATGGATAGCAATATAGTGAAAACATTCATAAATAAGCATAAAAATTTAAGGAAATGTATATGACTAAAACACAGGCCTTTTAAACATAAACATCATTATAATATGGATAATATAAATCGAATAATACCATTTAAATATTCACATGGATATTATACTTGTCTAATAATCACATATAATATCAATAGATAATTTCATAATGATATAATGCATAATGTCAGGCATCATAACCACATAGTCAAGGGCTCATGCCAAGACTACAAATAATATTTTGTCAAGGACTTGTGCCAAGAAACTAGTTTGCCTCATGAGACCTGCTGATGCATCGAGGGGCTATAGCAGGCCCCACCCGTCACATACTAAGTCCAATGCATTCCTCATATGATAAGTTTAAAACATAATTTAAATATTCTCATTAAATATATCATAAGTGTAACATCCTGGATAAATAAGGAATAAGAAACTTTTAATATTTGTTAATATTTCTGAATTAAATTTTAATTTTACTTTAAAGGGGATGATAAGATTGATGGCATACCCGATACGCAATAACAGGTTTCATTGAAATCTTATGTTGCACAAAAATAATATAATATTATTATTTTAAATGGTAGTTTACACCTAGCCATTGTATTGGAAAGAATGAATATAACTAACTAAAATATTATTATATATGTCGTTTAAATGTTTTTACATTTATACAATAATTGTTAGAGGCTTATAATAAGAAAATAATTCGATTTTAAGCATAAATACTCTAATATTCACAAAAAGGTCGATTTATCGCCTTTTAATGGAGCACCCTCATTAAATCAAGTTTTGTCCTATTTTAAATGTTTTATTTGACTAAATTAAATTCATATTTTTAATTGGGACATCAAAATTAACTTTGGGTAAAATTTTGGTATTTTTATGATAAAGTGGATTTTTTAATGAATTGTGAAAAATATTGTATTTTAATTCAAAACTGCCTTTTAATCTAATATATTTATATGGATAGACTATATTTTTAATTGGTTTTAAATTGTAATTAGAATATATATTTATCATTTCATTCAATTTTGGTCATTTTAAGAAATTATATTTTGAAATTGGAAGTAAACAAGTGTCAATATTTTGGTAATTATTATTTCATAAAAACACACTCTTTGTTTTAAAAACGGGAATTAATTTAAAATTATTTTCTGCCACTTCTATGTTTTGAATTTTGATAAATGGATCCCATATTTGGAATTCTTAGGTCCATATTGTTTAAATATGTAACTTTTATTTTTATACATTTTAAATATTTACTTCACAAAATATAATATTTACCGTGGTTAAAGGGTAAATCAGCTAAATAATGGTAAAAAAATATTACAATAATATAAAATCACCATTAAACGTGTCCTATTCTTATATTTGGATAAATATCTGACCATAGGAATCCTTGGGCCGCTTTTGGGACCCCATGGAGCCACTTATGAATGATAATGACACATTAGATTAATTGATTTAAAGTAATGGAAAAAATGACACAACCAAATATCTTCTAGTAAATTAATTTTTACATAGGGTTATATAGGTTATATGTTCCATTATAAATATTTGTTAGTAATATAAAAAGATTTCCTCCATCATGATATTTGTTTTATAATTTTTAGGAATCAAATAAATTAAAATATTAATGACATAATAATGATGTAGTGTTTACCTCATTAATAAAAGATTTAAATAAATAATATTATAATGATTAAAATAATATCCAAAACCCGTCCAATACCTATTGGAGTATTTTATTTCGATCATGAATCATGTTATATTTGATGTTAATGATTTTAGGACCTTTGTCAACCGAATATAAGTTTATAACAAAATAATGTTTTCACACATTCCTAAAGATCCCCTCCTCTCCCTTATAAAAGGAGACTACTTCTAACCAATTCCTCACACCTCTCAAGCCTTTTGGATCATCCATCCTCTGCCCAATTAATCTCCCTAAATCCCCCTCCTCCTACTAGAAGCTTTACCTTAGGCATAAGGCACATCAAGAAGTCATTTCGGTTCAAACCAAAGGGAGATACCTGAATTAAAGATAACTGTTTCTCTTAATTTCTTTTCTTTTATTTTACATCTCCAAACCCAAAACACTTTTAATTCCTTTATTTTGTAACAAAAATAGTATCCTCAATATACTAGGATGTTTTTATGAGAATTATTTAAACTGAAATTACACATGACTCCATCTAATTAGTGAAGAACATAATGCTTCTGTGGATGAAAAACAAATGCCTCACGAAACGATGATTGTTCAATTATCTCCTACCATCTCCCATGGTGGACATTAAGATGGAAATTTATTTATATAGGATATATATTATGTATATGTTTTCTTTATGCTTCTTTTTTCCATTTATGTAATTCCTTTATGGTTTCCATAGTGGGTAAACATGATAATCTCGTTTGAGGAAGTGCGGACTACCGCCCCCTCAAGGTGATGTGACTCATTAATGCATTATGTGGGATGTATAAAGGATGGAGTTAATAATATTATATATGATATTATACTGGTATTATTATATAACTATGTATCATTATGTTTTAATTCCATTCAAATAAGAAATAGAAATGGAAGTAGCGTTCATGCGTACGTACGGCTTACCGTCTCCATGAACGGTGCATTTCATTTAATACCTCTAAATGTTATGTACTATTATAAATAAATGTATATACTGGAGATATACGATATATATGATATCTAAATCACCAATATAATTATGTATATAATGAAATTTTTACCACATGAACAACTTGTAATTATAAGAATTTCATTTTTAACTCAAGTACCAAATATCGATAAAATGGCCATTATTAACTTAAATTATTACATAATGTTTATAACTTGGTAATAAGTAATATAAAAACAATAATAAAATTTAAAAATTTTATTAAGAAAATTATAAATTATCTTTAGTTTATTATTCAGGAAGAACAAGGAACAAATGAGTCAAGTCAGACACGAGGTATGGGGATTTCTTATCTCACTTTTAATTACGCGAGATTTCCATTGTTCGCCCCTTATTTCTTTCATGTGGTGTATTTTTTACTTCCATTTGATATATATTATCATGATTATATTTATATTCATGATATTTTGTGATAAATTTTGTGGTTATAAACATTTTTTCTTACAACTTGATTGATTACAACGTGGTAAGGTGTATTCATCTCACTTGTTATTCTCGTGAGATTCATGCTATATTTATCACTATTTTTCTTTGGTGTGGTGTATGTACTACCCATGATTGTATTCCCTATTTAGTAAAATTTAATTTATGGGTAATTACTTCTTCATTTTAAGATCCTTTTTTCAATTGGTGTATGTTTTGAAAGTTACAAATTAATAAGGGAACCTTTCACCCTCCTCTTTTTAAAAGACTTCATTTTGTAATGTCTTTTAATTTACATCTTATTATGTTGGGATGTGTTATTATATATCCTCATTGATTTATGATTTAATTTCCAAGGGATGAGAACCATTTTTTATCTCATCCACTCATTTTCTGAATTTTAAAGTGACACTGTTAGGCTGTCAAATTTTTCCAAGGGAACTTCTTAACCCAATTTCAATTCCTTGGGTGAAACTTCTACTTGTTGATTATGTCATGAAATAAGTATGTTTGAATGACCTCTTATTGTTTTACACTAAATATCCAATCATATTTATAGTATTTATATCTGTCACACATAATTATTTAATTGATTTATCCTTAATCTAAGGATACCTTCTTTATAAGGTATTTCGTCTCAATTTACATTCCATTGAGACTTCACTATTGTTATGCACCAAATAACTTTTATATGGTGTATAGACTATCCTTTGGAAAGTTATATCATGAATACCTTTATTCTCATGATATAAGAATGTTCTGATTAATTTTTATTCCTTAATTATTTGTATTCAAGCATCTCTCATTTTGTTATAAACTCTTTAACTAATATATCGTTTTAAATGTTTTAAAGATTTATTCTTGTAAATATTTATAATTAATTTTCATGTTTTCAAAATGTTTTTTAGGATTTACTTATACAAACATTAATGTTTTCAAATGATAATTCCTTTAAAATTTTCAAAGTGGTATGGGACCCTTTGATTCAAAAATCTCTTCATTAAATGTTTTGAGTTGTTTTAAAAATGGTTTGATAAAACCTTGATTATGTCTATATCATTATATGATATATTGTGATTGAAATGTGGAAATGTTATCTTTCCTTTATTCTTGTGTAATTTATTATGAATATGTTATGGTTATTGAGTATTGTTTACATATATGAGTGGTTCTGTGAAAAAGCTAGGGCGGGTGTGCCCGAGATAGCTCTCAAATGCATTCGGTAACGTGACGAAGGTAAATGTTAATGTTTATCCTAAGAGATATAGGGAATATATTGGGATGGGTATTCTAAAGTAACTCCCTATGTAGCTGTGATAGCTGCAATGTGAGTATGTTATAAATTCCATAAGTTGCCTTTATGATTTATGAATTCTATGTGTCAGTCTTAAATATTATGATTTCGTAAGGTATGTAATGATTGAAAAGTATTTGTTTCAATGGTTTGTTTTTATTTATGGGTTATTGTTTCCTATCCTTATCTTATAACCCTTAATGAGATTTTTATGCTAATCCCAAGTACTTTTCAATCATTACATACCTTACGAAATCATGATATTTGTTTCATTGATTTGTTTTTATTGATGGGTTATTGTTTTAATTGATGGGTTATTGTTTCCTATCCTTATCTTATAACCCTTAATGAAAGACTATGTGATCAAATACTTCTGAATTTTGGTTTTCAAGCATAGTTTGGAATACTTTGAAAATTTTTATAGACAGTTATTTATGGAATATTCTTTGTTGAACTTTGGGTATCTTTTGACCAATTTAGGAGTTTAAGTGTAGTTTTTCTTTTAGTAAAACACTATCTTTTTTTAGGATTTTCTGATCTTGTACTAACATTTTTTGTTTTGGTTAATGTATAAAGACATGAGAAATATATAGTTCATATTTTTTGGATTATTTAATCTATAGAATTTGATTATAGAACTATTAATGTGAATAAGTAATCTTGAATACTCATCATTTGGAGAACAGATAAGCAACTAGTAGAAATTTAGTAAAGTATGAAAGTATACATGAAACGTAAGTATGTTTCCTCATGTTATTATTCAATCCTTTAAATAAATTCCTCAACATTATGTAAATGAACATAAAACAAAAACATTTTCTGTTAACTTTTCGTACTGGGGAATCAAAGACTATTTAACCCATCACAAGTTTGTGATTTTCTGGTGGTAACTTTCTCAAAATCTTCTTTTCTATCACTCAACATCAGAACATGATGGTATTTTTTCTCCTCTATATCCATTTTTAATGGAATGCTAGTATCTATTTTCTCGGGTGAACTTTGTAATTCTATTTATTTCTTTTAATGTGATATTTTTACTGACTCTTTTCTGATGTGGGACTTTTAATGATGTTTCCAAGCACAATTTTAAAATTGCGAGGATGCAATTCCTAAAAGGGGAGAAGGTTGTAACTACTAAGATAAATAAGGAATAATACTCTTTTAATATTTTTTAATATTTTTTAATTAAATATTAATTTTACTTTAAATGGGATGCTATTTTTGATGGTGTACCTGATACGCAACAACGGGTTTCTTTGAAATCTTACATTGCATACAAATAATATAATATTATTATTCTAAATAGTAGTTAACACCTAGCAGTTATATTGGAAGAATTGAATAGAACTAACTAAAATATTATAATATTTGTTTTTTAAATGTTTTTACATTTATCCAATAAAAGTCAGAGGCTTAAAATAAAAAAATAATTCGATTTTAATCAAAAAATACTCTAATATTCACTAAAGGTCGATTTATCGCCTTTTAATGGAGATCCCTCATTAAATATAGTTGTGGTAACTTTTATATGTTCTATTTGACCAAATTAAATCATTATTTAGAATCAGGACATCAAAATTTACTTTGGGTAAAATTTTGGTATTTTTCTGAAAAAATTCATTTTTTCATTAATTGTGAAAAATATTGTATTTTAATTCAAAAACTGTTGTTTAATATAATTTATTTATATGGTTATATTTTCTTTTTAATTGGTTTTAAATTGTTATTAGAATATATTTTTACCATTTAATCCAATTTTTTTCATTGGAAATAATTTTACTTTGAAATTGGACATAAACAAGTGTCAATCTTTTGATAGTTATTATTTCTTAAAAACCCGCTCTTTTTTTAATAACGGCAATTTATTTTAAATTAATTTATGCCACTTCTGTGTTTTCAATTTATAGAAATGGATCCATTATTTTTAATCAGGAGGTACATATTTTTTATATAGGAAAATTTCATTTTTAGACATTTTAAATATTTACTTCATTAAATATTTTATTTATTGTGGTTAAAGGGTAAATCGGGTAAATGAGGGTAAAAAATAATATTATAATATTATAAAATTACCCTTAAACGTGTCCTATTCCTATTTATGGATACATTCCTACCATGGGCATCCTTGGGCCGATTTTGGGACCCCATGGAGCCACTTACGAATGATAAAGACACTTTAGATTAATTAATTTAATGTAAAGACAAAAATTATGCAAATAAATATCTTATAGTAAATTAATTTTTAAATAGGGTTATATAAGTTATAGTTTAGACTATAAATATTTATTGGAATTCTAATACTATTTCCTATATCATGACATTTTTTTAATAATTTTTATACATCAAATAAATTAAAGTATTAATGACATAATAATGATGCAGTGTTTACCTCTCTAATAAATGATTTAAATATATAAGATTATTATGATTCAAATAATATCCAAAACCTGTCCAATTCCTATTTTATGATTTTATTTAGATCATGAATCATCTTATATTTGACGTTAATGATTTTTGAACCTTATGAAACTGAATATAAGTTTATAATAATATAATGTTTTCACACTATCCTAAAGAGCCACTCCTCGCCCTTATAAAAGGATACCACTTATAACCAATTCCCCACTCCTCTGAATCCTTTTGGCACGTCCAACCTCTACTCAATTAAGCTCTCTACATCCCTCACCTACTCCTAGAATCCTTAACATAGGCATAAGTCACTTCAAGAAGTCCTTTTGGTTCAAACCAAAGGGAGATACCCGAATTAAAGGTAATCGTTTATCTT
The DNA here is from genome assembly GCA_963277665.1 of Viscum album. Lineage (NCBI taxonomy): Eukaryota > Viridiplantae > Streptophyta > Magnoliopsida > Santalales > Viscaceae > Viscum > Viscum album. The sequence goes on along the minus strand of OY728167.1, from coordinate 617,853,733 downwards.
AATTTCTTTTCATTTATTTTACTATCCAACCCCTAAACTCTTTTCATTACTTTATATTGTAACAACACTAGTATACTCAATACACTAGTATGTTTTTATGAGAATTATTATAACTACACTTACATACACCTCCATCTATTGAGTGAAGAACATAATGTTTTGTGGATGGAAAACAAACACCCCACGAAATGATAATTGTTCAATTATCTCCTACCACCGCTCATGGTGGCCATTATGATGAAACTGTATTTATATATGATATATATTATTTCTATGTTTTATTTATGCTTCTGTATTTTCCATTTATATGATTACTTTATGGTTTCCATAGTGGGTAAACACGATAATCTCATTTGAGGAAGTGTGGACTACCTCACCCTACAGGTGATGTGACTCGTTAATGCCTTCTGTGGGACATATAAAGGATATCTTTAGTAAAATTATATTATATATAATACTTTAATTATAATATAAATTTGTATAATTATGTTTTAATTCCATTAAAATAAGAAATATAAATGGAAGTAGCGTTCATGCGCACGTACGGCTTACAGTCTCCATGAACGGTGCATTTCATTTCTTAAATCTAAATGTTATGTACTATTATAAATACATGTATATAAAAGATATATATTATATATATTATATCTAAATCATGAATATAATTCTTTATATAATGAACGTTTTTCAACATGAACAACTTGTAATTATAAGAAGTTCATTTTTGACTCAAGTACCAAATATCGACAAAACAACCATTATTAACTTAAATGATTACATAATGTTTATAACTTGGTAATAAGTAATATAAAAGGAATAATAAACTTTAAAAATGTTCTTAAGAAAGTAAAAATTATATTTAGTTTATTATTCAGGAAGAACACGGAACAAACGTGTCAAGTCGGACACGTATAAGGGGATTTCTTATCTCACTTTTAATTCTGTGAGATTTTCATTGTTTGGCACTTATTTCTTGCATGTGGTGTATTGTGTACTGCAATTTGATATATATTATCATTATTATATATATATTCATGGTATTATGTGATTCATTTTGTGGTTATTAACTTTTTTTCTTACAACTTGATTGATTACAATGTGGTAAGGGGTTTTCATCTCACTTCTTTTTCTCGTGAGATTCATGTTATATTTACCACTATTTCCTTTGGTGTGGTGTACGTACTACCCATGATTGTATTACCTAGGTAATAAACCTTAATTTATCAGTAATTACATCTTCATTTTTGGATCCTTCTTTCATTTGGTGTATGTTTCGAATGTTACCAAATCGGTAAGGGAACCTTTCACCCTCCTCTTTTTAAAAGTCTTCTTTTTTTATGTCTTTTAATTTACATCTTATTATGTTGGGATATGTTTTTCTATATCCATATTGATGTAAATTTTATTTAAAAGTGACGAAATACTTTTTTATCTCATAAACGCAATTTATGAATTTTAATGTGACGTCGTTAGGTTGTCATGTTTTTGTAAGGGAACTTCTTAACCCAATATCAATTCTTTGGGTGAAACTTTTACTTGGTGATTAAGTCATGCAATAAATATGTTTGAATGACATTTGATTGTTTTACACTGAATATCCATTCATATTTAGTGTATTTATATTTGTCATACATAATTATGTAAATTATTTATCCTTAATATAAGGATACCGTCTTTATAAGGGATTTTATCTCAATTTATATTCCATTGAGACTTCATTATTGTTAGGCCCCAATTTACTTTTATATGGTGTATATACTATCCTTTAGCACATTATATCGTGAATCCCATTATTCTCATGATATTATAAAGTTCGGATTAAATTTTATTCCTCAATTATTTGTATTCAAGAATCTCTCATTTTGTTATAAACTCTTTAACTAAAATATAGTTTTAAATATTTTAAAGATTTATTCTTCTAAATATTTCTCATTAATGTCCATGTTTTCAAAATGGTTTTTAGGATTTACTTATACGGACATTAATGTTTTCAAATGATAATTCCTTAAATGTTTCAAAGTGTTATGGGACACTTTAATTCAAAAATATCTTTATTAAATGTTTTAAATGGTTTTGGAAATGGTTTGATAAAGCATTGACTATATCTATATCTTGATATGATATATCATGATTAAAATATGGAAATGTTATCATCCCTTTATTCTTGTGTTATGTACTATGAATATTTTATGGTTATTGGGAACTGAATATGTATACATTTGGTTCCATGATAAACCTAGGGCGGGTGAGCCAGAGATATCACTCCAATGCATTGGGTAACGTGACGGAGGTAAACATTAATGTTTCTCCTAAGATATTTAGGGAATATACTATGATGGGTATTCCAAAGTAACTCTCTCTATAGATGTGATAGCTACAATGTAAGTATGTTATGAATTCCATAAGTTACCTTTATGATTTATGATTCCTATATGTTAGTCTTAAATATTATGATTTCATAAGGTATGTTATGATTGAAAAGTATTAGTTTCATTGATTCATATTTATTGATGGGTTATTGTTTCCTTTCCTTATTTTATAACCCTTACTGAGATTTTTATGCTCATCCCAAGTATTTGAAATGTTTTCCATAGGACTTAAATATGAATAGGGTCAAGGATGGGAACAAAGAAAAGTCTTGCTGTCTAAAACATGGAAGTGAACAGAATCTATTTTTATGAGTTTTTATTTTATAAAAAAATGGGTACAAATTAGTAGTGTCTACATGTAATATTCAAGTTGTTATATAATTATTATGTTCTAATTATCTAAAACCCTAAACCTGAAAAGATCCTCAATGTGAATTATTCATTTAATTCAAGATTATTTAATGTTTAATGATGGGTCCTTATAATAAGAAATGTAAATACTTTAACCATTAACAATGAATGGTATGAATATAGCACATCCACTGAAAATCATATCACGAAAACATCAATACAATATGAAAGATTGTATCATAATAAATCAACTTCAAACAAACGTAAAATCCAACGAAGGATGTTGACATAGATGAAATCAATCCAAAAACGATTTGAGTGAAATATCTATTTCTATTTTGAAATCATTTAAAAGTAATGAAATAATTTATTTTGAAAATATTCTTATAGTCTTTTGAGGGATGTTTGGAAGGTGTTATAATGGATGAAAATAGCAGCACCCACCGTATAAGTTTAAAAAAACATACTTTCCTTAATTTGTCAAAGAGGTCATAAAGTACCTTATTTTGAAAACAATAGAATGATTCCTTTCCAAACATTTTATAAAAAGTAAAACAAGTGTATAAAAGAATTTAAATCATATTTTAGTAAATAGTAAAAATGTTTTTAAATAAATTTTTATGAAACACAGATGTAGATGATAAAGAAGTCACAGTAGATACTTTCTTAAAAAACGTCGTATAATAAAGAGATTGAAAAATTAACCCTTACCTTGTAATTCTCCATAGTCGAGGGTATGTCATCCTACTGAATTATGGTTAAATAATTGTTATTAAATAATACAAGAACCACATATATAAATATGATATCATATATGATCTTCTAATATTTCTTTGTTAATGATATTTCAGTAGTATCATTGTTTTGGGTGTTAACAGATTCAATTTCCATTATATGTTTTGTTATGTGAGTAATTTTTGTTATGGATAAGATGTATTTTATTCATATACACAATTATATTATGTTATTAAAAATTATTTTTATTCATCAAATAAAAATTATTCTTGAATGGTTACGATGACGAATGAAATCTCATCACATCGTGGAGACAGTAAACCGTATGTATGCACGAGCGACAATATCATTCTATTGATGGTGAAATTGTATATATTTGGATGGTATATAATATATATATATAATCCTTAACATGTTATATTTTCTATTTAAATCAATTATACTCATTATTATACCCATCCAAATAATGAATTATTGAATATCAAACTATACCACGACGTGGAGACGGTATGCCATACGTACGCACGTATGGTGACATTGTCATTCATAGGATGAATAGAATAATGAATATAGTTTTACCAAATTTATAATAACATCATAGTATGTATAAGGTACTGGAGTTATTATTTTGGTTGGAAACAACAATGATAAAAGAATTGGAACAATAAAAGAACCTTGAAAGTCGTGATGAAATAATTTCCTCTTCTACGGGTTCTTCCTTTTGGTTTGATCAAAAGGTCTCCATAATATTGATTTTTGATCAATGTAAGGCCTCTAGGTTGATTTGGGGATAGTTGGTAATATATTTGAGTAGGTTTTGGCCACAAAAAATGTCTGTGTAGGTGTGAAATTAATAGAAGGGGAATTAACCTTTTATAAGAGAGGTGAGGGTCACTTTAAGAAAAGCATGAAATATTATTTTATTATAAACCCATTTTCAGTTTCTAATGGATTAAGAAGGATTTATTTCTAGGAAAAGGTTGGTATGGATATAAATAATCTCAACCAATAGGTCTTATACAAGTTTATGTAACCATATTAACATTATCTTTTAGATTTAACTCTTAGTTAAATTGTTTATCTTTTTACCATGTATTCATGTATATTTATATTACATGGTCAATGAAATTACTATAAAATTCCAAGAGAACCTAAAGTGGTTAATTAATGACATATATATCATTATATAAGTCCTTTGGCATAAACTTATATCTTTAGGAATATTGTATCATTTAATAAAATAGTATTGTTTTTAAAAACTCATTTACGCCAATTTGGACACTATTTAGTATTTGGTCTTTATGGAAGTTATAACAATATTAATTCTTCAAAAAAAATTAATCAACCCTAACATGTAATAATAACCTATAAAATTCTTGGAATTTATCAGATGTCTCAATTTACATTTATTTTAATATTAAAAATATCAATTATTTTAATCTTTCATTAATACGGTAAATATTGCATCATCATTGTTTCATAAATAAATTTAATTATGTAATGTTTAAAAATTATAAATAAAATACCATGATGTAGTAAATATTGTTATATTTCTAATTAATATTTATTTTCTAATTTATCTTATGTATAACCCAATATTAAAAATGTTTTATTTATTAAAATTTTATTTTAACACTTTTAACCATTCATTAAATAAAGTATGATAAATATCCTATTCTAATCCAAATGGATCAAGAAGAATCATATTTTTGTCCTAAGGTCTATTTTGGTCAAAATAAACTTTTCCAGTAGAATTAGTAAATGTGTTAGGGTAATTATAATATCATTTTTACCAATAATTTCCCTATTTACTTTTAACTATGTAAAATAAAATTCAAAAATTACTATTCACCAAAAATTATTTTCATCATATTGAACAAAATTTTACATACTGATGTTAACTATGTCTCTTGTAATTTTGAAATTAAATTCACTAAAGAGCTAAAATTATGTTTTATTCAAATTTATAAATGTCCCTAAAAGGTGGGTAAAAGACGTTAAAAATTAAATAAACTTTTATATATGTAATCTTATTATAAAATGACTCCAATGAATTACATTATATTAATATAGTTATTATGTATCTATTTTGAAATTTAAATAAATTTTTAAAAACTAATTATTATTTAAATAAAATTTTGTTTGAAACAATAACATTGTTTTTCACCATTGATCAAAAATTGAATGTTTTCAGAAAAATACGAAAAATTCACCCAAAGATAATTTTGATTTTCCAAATCCAAAAATGAAGTCCATTTTGAAAAATAAAATTTATAAAATTTCAAAAAGTGGTTATTATTATTCATAAATACTTTTTAAATAGATAGTTTGATTGGTAATGATTTTCTATAACTCTAAGTTGCATACATCGTAGACTATTGTATTATTCAAAGAGAAGCATACCGTAGAAGCTTGGGGTGTAAAAATTTCAAAAAAATTGTTACATTTATAGTAACATCAATTTCATTTATAATCGTGGAATATTCCAGCATTATCTCTGTAATTAATAATTGTTTTAGATACTCTCTTCCTTTTGAATATTTATGATCTCCCAACCCCTCTAAATTTCATCAACAATGGATTATTTTTAAACCACATTTCATATAAATATATGTATTATATGGTCTTAAAGATTTTTTTGAATAATCCCAACTATATTAGTGGCTTATAATTTTATGAACCATATAGTGTCATGCTCAATAATCACTTCACATGACATGTCCATAACACTATTATTTTTTTCATTTGTCTAATCCATTACTCAATGGATTATAATGATGAATAATTCATGGCTGATTTCATTCTTATCTATGTTTTCTATGAATAGTCTATTTGAATTCCCATTCATGACATTAACATCTTAAAAGAAAAAACTCTTAGTTTTTCATCCAGCCTCACAAATCATTTAAAACTATATAGGGATTATGACTTCTAACACATAAACATGATGAACATTATCAACGTAAAATTTTATATGAAATTATTAAAAATTTTACCTCTACACGATGATTTATTTTTAATTAGCTCACACACATCAGTATCCTTTTTACCCAACAGATTAATAGTATATGTATCAACTCCTTAGTGTTTTTTGTTACCATATTTATCATCGTGTATGTTTTATAAACATTGACTGTATCCCCCTTGAAAATGGGAATATTTGAAACACGTTTTGGAGGAATTATATTTATCATTTTACTTTGGAAATGTATTCTCATACTTGTACTCCATAAAATATTTTTAGATTATATACACGGATGGAAATTTAATTTAACATTACCAACATGAATTTTGAATCCTTGGGCCCTTACACCCTTTTATAAAATATAACCATCGTGAAGCCTCTTCAGAACTCAAATATTTTCCCAATGGATTACCTCATATTCATCACTAACTTGTTTCTATACAAACATTCGGTTATTCTTAATCTTATGAATAAATTAAAATTTATTAATACTGATATGTTTCATTTCATACTACTATATAAATAATTTTATTTATACGATTACTGACCAAGATAAATGTAATAAGTCCTCACTCACACATCTCCAGATCCATTAGAATTCTAAAATAACTATTATTATGTTATTGTAAAACACTATCCATTATCCATGGTTTTTAAATTTTCCATTCTTTGAATATAAATTCCTTATAATATCAAATTTATTTTTATTTTTAATCACATAAAATTTATAATGGTGGCAAAATTACGTTATTGTAAATTCAACTAATTCATTTTATATAGAACAAATATTCCTTATATTTCTTCATAACATTCAAATTTATTATTTAATTAAATAATATTTATAGATTGTTAAGGATTCAAACAATTCTTCAATTATTTTTGTTTTCCCCACCAAGATTTATGATATATTCATATTCTATAAAGTGACTAATTATACAAAAAATTATACACCATAGGACCAAGAACACTATGTAATAATTATATCCTTGACATATTTTCCATAATAATATTTATATGCATATATGTACTTCTATATATCGTCATTATTAATAATTTATTTTGTATTTTTCATGGAATATACTTATTTTCTGTATCATGGAATGTCTTGTGTTTGTGTGGAAATATTTTTAGGTTTTATTTAATTTCAAATTAAAAGTAGATTAGGTATTTTTTTTTAAATTATTGATAAAAAAATTAGAGTTTCTCAGAATATTCATATGAAAAAATAACTTATTTATTTTTAATAGTTGAAGATATTCCCCAAATATTTTTTATAAATTCTTTGAATAATAAAAAAAATAAGTTTTCTATTTGGATCATTCGCCTCTACCTTCAACTATATTTTGAAGGTGACACCCCACATTTTAATATTTTTTTCCTCAATAATTCTTGTAATTAATTCATTTTTCCCCATAATTGGGTTTAGTAGAGATATACTCTAAGTGGGGTGGAGGTAATCCATGTTATGTGAGTTATAGTGAAATTTACCATTTTTTTCTTTTTATTCTCACCATCCTATCAGATTATGAACACTAAACCTAGATGATCCCTTTCATTTAAATTTTATCTTAAAATCCAATCTGATTTTTTTTAACATGAAAACACTTTGGTCAAATAAATGTGATTATGTTTTAATCTTTTGGTTTTCATGAAGAATGTAAATAGGTGAAAGTTGATTTTTAGTTGGTTCACCACTACAGGAATGCCTAAGGTACAAGTGATCAACATTTTATTGATACACGAAATAAATATAATGATTCCTTCTCTTCATGGGGGTTCATACTATATCACTCCTATCCTAGGATCACTTTTTTAAAAGTATTAGTCTTGAATCGCTATACCCCAAGGATCATTTATTTTTCCTACATTATTCTTACACCATTATTCACTAATTGGAGGTAGGGTATCCATATATCTTATATAACACTCAGTGATTTTAATAATGAATTTTTTGAGTCTATTTAATTTTTTTGATAGCTTATATTCCACACAAAATCACCTTTTAGAAAACCATTGTATAATATTTAAAATATTATTATTTAAATGAGGTCATTATAACCAGGCCATTCAATTTAGTTGAATGAATATAATTAATATTTTTAAAAAAAATTATGAATGGATTTTTAATATAAAGAATAATTATTTGATAGATATGTACTAATTTTTTTGTAATTCCTATCTATTCCATAAAAATATATTTTTCTCAAAAAATATTTTTTATTTTTTTTTTGTGGAAAAAATAAAATTAATTTTTCTAGATATTAAAAAATTATTTTAAAAAAAATGTACATAATTTTTGAAGTCAAAATTTTGTAATTGATTTATGGTGAATATTTTTATATTTTTCTTATAAGATTAATATTTTACCGAATTGAAAAATTAAAGGTTTTTATAGATAAGTATATTTTATATAAATTATTTAGAAAGTTATTATTTTTTTAAAAAAAATTAAAATGTATAATGAATTCAGTAATTTTTTTAATAATCCAATTTATTTATTTTCAATAAATTTCATGTTGAATCTTGACATAAAATATTTTTATAGTTATGAAAACATTTTCATTGGAAAACCATTTTGAACACATTTGTGGGTTTCATTTTAAATTAAATTCATAAAATTATTTGAATTGAATTTTAGAAGATAGATTCCATATTTTGATTAATAGTTATTAATATTATATAATCATTTCTACATAACATTTTCAAAAAGAATAGTATATAAAATAAAAATTATGTACCATTGTAAAGTTTAAAACATTTTTAATAGGGGGAAACTCAAATTATAAGTGTTGAAATGACCAAAACACTTTAAAATTTTAATTTAATGTCAATATTTTGACCATATATTATATATGGGTTGATAAAGATATAATTATGGCCTTTTATAATGTGTCGTGGAATAGACTAATTTTTTATTCTATAAAATTCTAAGATTGTCCTCTCCCCCACAAATAAAAGGCCACCCATCTCCTCACATATTCACTCTTCTAAAGCCTTTTGGTTCATCCAATACATTCTATAATAACTTTCTTAATTTACTAACCACATCATAGAGCTTATATTTTCATTATTGATACATCCAATGAGGGATTTTGGTGTTATCCTTAGTAGGTTTCCCAAAGAATATGTATCGCTCTTAACCCTCTAGTCTTATTTTATTGTTTCATTCTCCTCCAGCATAAATTCTTAAAATATGATGAAATAATAACATAATCATTAGACATAATCTATGATCTGATCATGTATGTGGGATAATGTAACACCCCGTGGTTTTAAAAAATAAATATTCAATGCATGAAACACTGTGTACCCACAAAGAAACACTTTTCAAAATCTATACTTTAAAAACAACATTTCTTCTTCTATGATTTGAATTCAAAAAAACGGCCATCTAGAGTTGTGATTAGTAATTCATTCGAATTCTAATAGAAAAAAAATTATTTTTGGTGAATAGTAACATACCCTTATGAATAATAATATGAATAGTAATATGACCCTTTTGAATAGTAAATAATGATATTATTTCATTTTATTCAGGTAATAAGATAATGAAATCATAATTAATTTTTCAATGTAATAGAAAACTAATTATACCTTTAAAATTGTTATTTTTTGAATTAACTATGATATAATTTAAAAAATAAATTAATAATATTTAGAAAATTATTTTTAGTTATGGATTTTATTTTTGAATTCTACAAGTTGAAAAATGGTAGGGGTGAATTTTTGGGATTTTTCTGAAATTCATGATTTTTTATGAATAGTGAAATACGGTAAAATATCATAAATAAAAATTATCAATTAAATATTCTATTTATGACATCATAAGTGATATAAGGTCACTTGGTTCGAACCCACATTCACTTATTACTATTACAGGTCACATGAAACAACCCTATTGGTTGTCTTGTGGGAAATAATAAAATAATGAATAAAATATTCAAAATTTACTCCTCTTATCCACTATATCCCCCCCCCCAATTCTTCTTCTCTTCACTCCTCTATGACTTGATGCTCTTAAATGTTCTGCCCGAATAGCCTTTCCAAGTCCCTCCCCACATCCAATAATCTTTAGGTATTTCCAAAAGACCAAAACCCCTTCCCTTAAGGAGGTTCTCAAGTAGGTTATTTGAAGAGTTAAAGAACCCCTTTTTCATTTAGTTTCAATTCAATTTATCATATTTTGTTATCCTAAACTCTCATAATCTATCCAAATTAAAATGATAATTATTTTAACATCTATATAATGGAATTATATCATGTTAATGGAAGAACCAATATCAATATTCTTACTCTCTCCCTTTTATTTTATAAACGTCAATGAGGTTCCAATTTATAACCTTCATGGACGACGAAGTTTCGTTCTTAAATTTCTCCTTAATTACTAGTCATGAAACCATTTTTATGGTTTAACTAGACTATATTATATGTATTACAACCTAATTAATGTCCAGTATCTAGGATATGTACATATTAATAAATCGTATGACCAAACTAGTTCTTAAAAATAAAAATGCTGCTAAAATATTCTAAGTGAATGTCATTAATATTTCATCTAATGATTCATCCTCTTTCCATGAAACCAAAGGAAATAAATTTCCATTAGAACTTATTTATTTTCATAAATAATATTCAATTTTAATTTTTGAGATTTACATCCATTCCACATGAACTCCATTACTTAAAAACAATTGAATCGTTTATGAAAATCAGTAAAATGAACACTCCAGAATAACAGAATTCAATATAATAACATAAAAATAAATACTTAAATGAACTAAACGGAATTATGATAAACTATATGCAGGTCTAATAGTTTATGAAATAAGATATTAATAATTCTAATTTCATTTTCCTAGACCATAAATTCAAGAACGAAACACATTCAAATTTAAGGTCAGGGTTTTTCCACCCGATCCTGCATTTTCATTTGGGTTACTATTATTGTCCAATTTCCTCAATGAAACTCTTGTGTATTATTATGTACTACTCATAAATTCTGTTTGAGTTTTCTATATATTTTCACCAACCCTAATCCTTCCTTCTTTATTGTTAGTTACACATTTTAAAAGGAAATTTTAAAATTGTTTCAGTAATACTAGATCGGTTCAAGAAAATTTATCAAATTCTTTCCTATTTTCAAGGGAACATTATAATTTATTTTTGGAAACCGTTATATTTATTAAATCAATAATTTTATTGTAAAAATAATAACATAATTCACTTCTATTTTTATACAAATAGTTTTCCAAATGAACTCTTCTTTTCAATGTAAATGGGTATTTATCTCAACAATTACTCGTAGATGTTGTAAGAGTATCTTAATCTATTTCAACACTCTTTTTGTTTCTTATATTTTGGATTTATATTTCATTATATCATATACCATATTTAATTTAATGGTTTATGAGTATTTTGTTTGTGCATGTGCTATCTTAAACCCATTCACCAAATTACTCTGAATGATTAGTGTTTATGCTTAATGTTCGTGGAAAGTTATTTACATTTCATATATTAGTTTCAATATGAATGAATATGTTGTTTGTATTTATCTTTGTTCATATGAGTAATTCATTGGACATAGAAAGTTTCGGTTTGGTCCCACTATAGCACTTCGGTGAATCAGTAGGTCTCATGAGACAAACTACGGTCTTGGCACAAGGCCTTGACAAAATGATTATTTGTGGTCATAGAATGAGGCCTTGACGGTATGGTGATGATGTCCCATATTATTCACCCCTCATTATGAAAAATTATTGACGATTCATGTGGTTATTTTACTAGTATAATACCCATGATTATGATTTATTATGGAATTACGTACTCAACTCTTATTCTTGCCATAATGTGTTCATGTTTTTTAAGGAATATGTTTTTAATTATTCAACTTGCATAATGTTTATATATCTTTTTTTATATTTCTTACCCTTACAGATTATTTTAGCTCACCCCTTTTTTATGTTTTATTTTCTCAGGACATGAATAATTTTATTTAGAATGACATGCTGAAATAACCACAGAGTTATAGAAGTTTTCTATGGAGTTCCATTATTGTATTTCCATTCATGTTGTAATGTTGATCTTATGTATGTATCTTGATTCAAAAAATACAAAACTAATTGATCCTTAGGGATGTATATTCTTTATTTATATTCCAATGTAATCAAATAAGTCACCGTCTCTGAGTAACTGTGGTCGGGTCCTTATAGTTGGAATCAGAGGAAGTTTAGTAGAAATCTTGGAAACTAAATTAGAAAATGTAGATTAGGGAACAAGTCCCTAAGGTAGTATTTGAGGAAAAATATACAAGAACATCATGTAATCTTGGTAAGGAATAGATTATATGGATCTTTCTATAAAATACATCCCTGTATGGATACAAACAGGTAGTGATGGCTCTAGAACAGATGTACCTAGGAGTGAAAACTTCAACAAGGAGTTTCGGGCTTGAACCAGGGTATCCTGGTACACGACAACGGGTCTTGCTGCACTATTAGTATTGAAAATCCTAAGTGATATGCTTTGGATAATTCAAATTTTATTTACAAGACATTATGAAGGATTTAAATGTAAATTTTTTCCTCAAATATACCATGTTTACGATTAGGAAATTAGATATGTATGGAATTTCAATTTATGCTATGTTTTCTCTACATTGAGATTATAAATTGTGATTCATACCCTAATCTAGTGTATTCCAGTATTTAGAAATAGAGCCTATTAGAAGGAATGGAAACCGAATGAACGTGTGTTTCTTATGTATGGATTTACCTCTGATGCAAGATAATGATGTTGGCTCTGGTACTGTGACTGGTGCTGAGCAACTTATATCTATACTGGGACAACTTACTCAGGTTATGAACAATAACCTTACTCATATGGAGCATCAAGATCCACCATGTGGTGGAGCTATATTAGATCTCTTTATGCGAAAACACACTCTGTCATTCAAATGGACTATAAAACCATTTGTAACTGAGAAGTGGATAAGTTCCCTAGAGAATATATTTCTCACTTTGGGAGGTATTGAAAGAGAGAAGGTAATCATGGCAGTTTATTACTTATTAAGAGATGCTGATCAGTGGTGTTCATTAATCCAAAACACAAAATAGGATGAAGACATATAAGTTGTGGAATGAAGTGACTAAGAAAATATTTCTAGATAAATACTTTCCTCATGAACAGCGAGAAGATATGGAAAATAAAATCTTGAATTTGAGTAAGAAGGAGGAATAAAATGTTTCCAAGTATGAAGACGACTTTACAAAGTTATAAAGGAATGTGTCAGACTACATACGCAATCCATGGAGAAAATTGGATTGATTCTTTGATGGTTTAAAATCATCCCTCTGAAGGGATCTAGTCTCCCAATGTTTCTCATCATATGAAGATATTGTCTCATGTACTGTCAAGAAAGAAAAATAAATTTTTTAAGTCTTATGAATTTAATGGAAAACATGATAAAAAGGGGGATTCCAGAAACTTTGGAAAATGAAATATGGAAATGGAGAAGAAGGGAATAGTTGAATATCCATCCTGTAGTTAATTGTGGGAAGAAACACCATGTATCTTACTTGAAGGGAATGGGAGTCTGTTACAAGTGGGGACAAAAAGGCTACCTATCTCGGGATTGTAAAGGGATGAAAGAAGCTACAAGTGTTCAATGCTACAATTGTAGAGAGATGGGACATTATGAACATGAATGTCCTAATAGTTAGGGGAACTTTCCCCAAAGATGGCCAAGGGAGCAAGGCTAAGCATATGCAGTCACAACTGTGAAGGATGAAGTTCCCAAAAAAGTCGGGGTATGTACATTAATTATTTCATCAAACTTATCTAATGCTTTATTTGATTATGTATTGAAACATTCTTTCATATCTTACCAATTTTGAAAGAAAATAAGATATTTCCAATTTTGTTTAATAAGGTAGTTGTCAATAAAAACTCCTAAGGGAAGTGTCATTGCAACAAAGTTGTGTCAAAATGTCCCCATTATAGCATATAAACATGATTTATCTGTTGATTTTATTGTCATATCCATGATTTACTTTGATATAATCCTTGGTATGGATTGGATTTGAAATCATAATGTGAAAATTTATTTAAAGAGGAAGGAGGTTACAATTTTTGATGATGATGTGGAATCCCATATATTTTTGGCAGAAATATCAAAATATGTTTCTCATCTAGATCAACCCCCAGTAGCTCTACTGAATTCAATTATTAGAGAGGAAGGGAATAAATAAATACGGGTGAGTAAACTAATGTTCAAATAGAAGATGTACATATTGTGAAAGAATATATTGACTTCTTTCTATAAGATTTACCTCGACATAATCTAGAGTGGGAAATTGAGTTTTTCATTGAATTAATTCCTAGTTCAAGGCAGATATCAAAGACCTCTTATAGAATGGCCACTGTGGAGTTAGTGGAAATAAATAAAAAAATAGAATAATTGAGTGATAATGGATTTATTCACCATAGTTTTTCTCCATGGGGATCCCCTATTCGTTTTGTTAAGAAGAAATATGGGTTTATGAGGATGTACATTGACAATAGGGAGGTCATTCCTATAACAATAATGAACAAGTATCCCATACCTCTCATTGATGATTTATTTGATCAACTTCATAGAGCCCTATATTTTTCAAAGAATGATATTTTATTTTGATATCATCAGTTTTTTTTTGAGGAAGGAAGACATTCAGAAACATCATTTCGAACCAGAAATGGGAATTATGAGTTTACAATAATGCCTTTTGGACTGACTAATGAACCATCTCTTTTTATGGATCTAATGATTAGAGTTTTCAAAGAATATCTTGATGAAATTGTAGTGTTTTCTATTAATGATATCCTGATATACTCTAAAATATATGAAGATCATGAAAATCACTTGATCTATATTCTGAAGAGTTTTAGATGAAATGAATTATATAGGAAGTTTAGAAAGTGTGATTTTTGGCTCTAATCAGTTTCCTTTCTGGGCCACACTGTCTCTGAGTATGGAATATATTTATATCCTGTGAAGAAAATGGTTTTTCAAGAATGGCATACTCCATCAAACTTAATTGAGGTATATTGGTTTAGTAGTTTATTATCGGTGTTTCTTAAAAACGTCTCATGTTTGGTCATCCCAATGACCAAGCTCACACGAAAAGGGGTTAAATTCGTATCAATAAAGGAATGTGAATTTTTTTTTGAAGAATTGAAGAGATGATTAGTAAATGCTCCAGTCATGACTCTATCATCAGGGACTGATAGATTTGGATATTTAGTTATGCATCAATGAAAGGATATGGTTCTATCCTTATGCAGAATGATAGGGTGATTACCTATGCATATAGGCAGCTAAAACATCATGAACAAAACTATCCAATTCATGACCATGAGTTAGTAGTGGAAATATTTTCTCTGATTATTTGGATACATTACCTCTATGGTAAAAAATGTGAGATATATACATATCCTAAGAGTTTGAAATATATCATCTCATAGAAATAACTCAACATGAGATAAAGGAGATGAATTGAGCTACCCAAGTATTATGATTATATAATGAAGTACCACCCAGGGAAGGCAGATAAGGTGTCATATGTTTTTGAGTTGAAAGGACTATGGAATTTTGATCAAGATGAGAGTTGATAGGGATCCTTTTCCCATGGATATATTAAATATAGATATTGGAATTATCAAGGAAGGTAACACATCAATACTTTTTTCAAATGGTTTCCAAACCTTCTTTACTAGAAATGAAAAAATGTTCTCAAGATGATGAAGAGTAGTTTCAAAAGAAAATTAAAGTTGTAAATGATTTCATGTTGATTGAATTCGTATATGAAGGTGACATTTTGAAATTTGGAAAGAGGCTTTGTGTTCCCACTATTCTTAATCTAAAGTGGGAACTATGGGATGATGCTCATAGCCCTAATTTCACTATACACCCTGGTGGCACAAAGATGTATAATGATCGAAAGGAACATTTTTGGTTGGAAAAAATGAAGAGGGAGATTGCTGATTATGTGTCGAGATGTTTGGTTTGTCAACAGGTGAAGGCTGGAAGAAAACATCTTGGAGGATTCATACAACCCCTTACTATTACTATGTCAAAATGGGATGATATTATGATGGAATTTTTCATGGGGATACCAAAGATTCCAAGAATTAATGATGAGATATGTTTCATTGCTGATCGTCTTAAAAAATCAACAAATTTTCTTATTATAATAGAAGATTTACCACTTGAACGTTTACCAAGACTATATATTAATGAAGTTGTAAGACTTCATTGTGTACCCTTATCAATTGTTTCAGATCATGATTTCTTTTTTAAATAACAATTTTGGAAAAGTCTTCAATAGTCCCTAGATATTGATTTTCATTTGAGAACTTCCTACCACCCACAAACTGATGGAAAATCAAAACAGACTATTCAAGCATTGAAAGACATGTTGATGTCTTTTTCACTTGACATTCAAGGTATGTGGGATCATTATATACCTCTCGTATAATTTTCCTAAAATAATATATTTTATTCAAGTATTCATATGGAACCATATTAAGAGTTATATGGAAAGATATGTTCTACACCAACTTGCTGGGATGATGTTGGTGAAAAAATGCTCGTAGGCATAGGAAATGTTGATGAAACAATAGAAAATGCGAATATTATCCAAACCCATATCAAAACAGCTCAAAGTAGGCAAGATATCTAGGTTGATAACTGAAGGAAGGATTTGTAATTTCAATAAGGGGATAATTTTTTTTAAAGTTATCTCCATGGAAGGGTATTATACGATTTGGTAAGAAGTGAAATTTAAGTCCCATGTACATCAGAACTTTTGAAATTCCTGATCGAATTGGGGTTATAGCTTACTGTTTTGAAATTCCTCCATGTATATCCAAAGTCCACAATGAGTTCCATGTATCGATGTTAAGGAAATACATGCGAGACCCATCACATATACTATACTATAAAGAAATAGAACTTTTTCCTGATCTTTCTTATTGTTAAGAGCCTATCAAGATTCATGATACCAGAGAACATGTATTGAGAAATCAGAGGACTCATCTGGTAAAGGTTATTTTGAGGAACCATAAGATGGAGGAAGCAACATGGGATCCTCAAGAGCATATGTTGAATACATACCCAAATCTTTTTTATGTAACATTTTGTGAATTTCGAGGATGAAATTTTTATAAGGAGGCGAGAATGTAACACTCCAAGGTTTTGAAAATAAATATTCAATGCATGAAACATTGTGTCCCTACAAAACAAAAAATTTTATAATATAGACTTTAAACACAACTTTTTCCTCTTTTATGTTTTGAATTTGTAAAAACGGCCATCTAGAGTTGTGATCAGTAAGTCATTCGGAGTCTGATAGAAAAAATTTCATTTTTGGTGAATAGTAACACAACCTTATGAATAGTAATATGAATATTAATATGACTATTATGAATAGTAAATAATGATATTATTTTATTTTCTTAAGGTAATAAGATAATGATATCTTAATTAATTTTTCATTGTGATATAAAAATAATTATACCTTTAAAATTGTTATTTTTCGAATTAACTATTCTATAATTTAAAATTCAAATTAATAATATTTATAAAATTATTTTGTAAAATTGAGTTCATTTTTGAATTCTACGCATCGAAAAATGGTAGGGGTGAATTTTTGGGATTTTTCTGAAATTCGTGATTTTTTTAGGAATAGTGAAATATGGTAAAATACTCTATACACAAATTATCAGTTAAATAAACTATTTATGACATCATAAGTGATATAAGGACACTTGGTTCTAAATCAAATGCACTTATTAATATTAGGGTTCACATGAAACAACACTATTTTTTTCTTGGGGGAAATAATAAAACAATGAATAAAATATTCAAAATTTACTCCTCTCCTCCACTATAACCCCCCCCCCCCCACTCACTTACTCTTATCATCACTCTTATAAGCCTTAAATATCATCATTGTTTGACCAAAATACCATTTACTAGTCATTCCCCACTTCCAAGAAGATCTTTATAATTCAGAAAGTCCAAACCCCCTTCCCTTTAGGAGGTTCTCAAGGAGGTTAATTCAAGAGGTAAAACATCCTTCTTTTTCATTTAGTTTCATTTATTTTTATATTCTTTTGTTATCATCTCCTCTCATACTCTTTCTAAATGACCATGATAATTCCAGAATCATCTATATAATTTAATTATATCATGTGAATGGAATAACCATCATCAATATTCTTACTCTCTACCTTTTATTTTATAAAAAAAATCAACGCTATGAGGATCCAATTTACAACCTTTGTGGATGACGAAGTATCGTTCTTCAGTTTATCATTCATTACTAGTCATGAAACCATTTTTATGGTTGAACTATACAATAGAATATATATTATACCTAAATTAAAAATCAGTAACCTGTATACATACTTATTATTATATCGTATGACCAAAATAGTTCCTAATAATCAAAATACCGCTAAAATATTCTAAGTGAAAGTCATTACTTTCTCATCTAATGATTCATCCTCTTTCCATGAAGAAAAATGACAGAAATGACCATTAATACTTATTTATGTTCATAAATATTATGCAATTTTAATTCTGGATATTTACATCCATTCCACAAGAACTCCATTGGATAAAAACAAGTGAATCGTTTATGAAAATCAAGAAAACGAACACTCCAGAATGACTAAATTCAATATAATAACTTATCAATAATGAAATAAATGAACTAAATGGAATTATGATAAACTAAATACAATTCCAATAGGTACTTAAATAAGTTATTAATAATTCAATTTTCATATTCCAGGACCTTAAATTCATGAACGAAACACATTCAGACTTAAGGTAAGGGTTTTTTCACCCGAAACTCCATTTTCATTTGGGTTACTTTTATTGTATAATTTACTCAATGAAACCATCGTGTATTATTATTTACTCTTCAAAAATTCTATGTGAGTGTTCTATATATGTTCACAAACCATAATACTTTTTTGTTTTATGGATAGTTACACGTTTTAAAAGGAACATTCAAAATTGTATCAGAAATACAATCCTGATTCAAGGGAAATTTGTCAAATTCTTAACTATTTTCTAGGGAACTCTATAATATATTTTTGGAAACAATTATATTTTTAAAATAAGTCATTTTATTATGAAAATACTATCTTAATTAAATTATTTTTTGTACAAATATTTTTCCAAAAGATCACTTCTTTTCAAAGTAAAAGGGTATTAATCTCAAGAATTACTCGAAGTTTTTATATGAGTATCTTAATCTAGATCAACACACTTTTTGAGTCTTATATTTTGAATTAATATTTCATGGTATCAACTACCATATTTAATTTAATTTTGTATTTTTTTTTTGTGGATGTGCTATCTTAAAACCATTCACCAATTTACTTTGAATGGTTAGTGATTATGCTTAATGTTTGGGGAAAGTTATTTACATTTCATATATTAGTATTAATATGAATGTATATGTTGTTAATATTTATCACCGTTCATATGAGTAATGAATTAGACATAGAATGTTTTGTTTGGGTCCCCTTATAGCACCTCGGTGCATCGATAGGTCTCATGAGACAAACAATGGTCCGGGCATAAGGCCTTGACAAAATGATTATTAATAATCTTGGCATGAGGCCTTAACGGTATAGTGATGATGTCATGCACTATGAATCCCTCATTATGAAAATGGTATTAATGGTTCATGTGGTTATTAGACTAGTATAATACCCATGATTATGTTTTATTATGTCATTACTTACTCATCTCTTATTCCTACCATAATGTGTTCAAGTTTTTGTTAAAGGAATATATTTTTATTTATTCAACTTGCCTAATGTTTATATATGTTTCATTGTATTTCATACCATTAATGAGTGTTTTAGCTCAACCATTTCTTATGTTTAATTTTATTAGGGAATGAAGAATTTGTTTATGAATGACATGCTGAAATAACCTCAGAGTTATGGAAGTTGTCTAAGGATTTTCTATGTTCTATTTCTTTTCATGTTGTAATGTTGAACTTATGTATGTATCTTGTTTCCAATAATACTAAACTACTCAGTAATTCAAGATTATTATTCCTTTTTTATATGGACATTTAATCAAATAAGGGACTAACTCCATGCAACTGGGGTCAGGTCCTTACATATAACATACATCTTTCCACTCTTCTATCAAATGGGAATAAAATCCAATGATTCTGTGTGTGGTACACTACACCTCATGAACAGATGTAATTCATTTACAACTAACGCATTTCATAGGTGGATAAAATGATGGATTAAAATAATATATATATGATATTTATGATATTATTATAATTTTTTATTTTTTATATCAAATCTATTTTCTATCCTATCTGTTTTTTGGAAATCTATTAGGATGCTCGTGTGTAAGTGTGGTCTACCATATACACGAATTTATGTGATGTGTTTTTTCATTTTATTTTGACATGGATTACAATAATTACATATTTAATGAATAATATATTATATATTATATAAAAAATATTTCTTATTTATGAATTAAAGGTTAGAATATTTTGTTATATCCACTAGGAAAATTGAAAAAACATTCATTCAAACATACCACCTACCATCTCTTTGAACGTTGTAATCTATTTTTATCATCTATAGATTTTATGGATTCATATAAATATTTTTATAATTAATACATATTATATTATTATATTTACTAACATTTTGGAGATGATGGAATCCTAATCAATGTGTATGGACAAAAAATACAGAACCAAAATAATCAATACCAACATCAGCATTTATTACCTTAAATAGTGATTTTAACAACGAATTATAAATGAATGGGTTATATAAGGGTATAATTAAATTATATGTGGTATTATAATAAATTTTTTTATTTAAAAAATTTATAATAAACCAATGTATATTATATAAGATGTTGATTTTTTTTAAAATAATGTAAATAATTGATATAAAGGATTTTCATGTCATTTATATTTATATAAGATAATTTACAATTTATAACATTAAATGTTTATATTTATATAAATCCCATTAATTCCTTTAAATATTATTCTCATTAAAATAATTTTTATTTGAATATACATATAAGGTTATTTATTTCATGTTCATTATGATTCAAAAGATATAAAAGTTGTAAGGGTTTTTTGTTACAACCATGTGTTTATCAAGATAATTTATGATTAAGTATTTGATGTGTATATATTTTGAAATACCCCCAATGAAAATAATAAAATTTCATATACTCTAGTACTTTCATGAAAATATGTGTTTTCCATTATGTTTCCACATTGTAAGTACATAATATGAAAAAACATTATGAAATTTGATATTATTTTTCTCATCAGTTGAAATAACTTTTTATTTTATATCCATGATTTCCAAAGAAATTAAAGGATATTATTAATACTCATATAACTTTGAACAAATTAATTTTTACCCATTATTTACTTTTTAAAAGTGAATTTAAATTTATTCTACTTGTTTTTTTGAGAATGTGTTATATTTTGACTTTTCAAAAAAGTATGAGAGGAATGTTCTTTAAAATTTTCTGACATGAACATAATTCCCCAACATAATGACTTCTAAATGATTTTATGATTTCATTAAATCCTTCAATAGTTATTTTCAAATAATATTTTTTCCATAATAATTTTTTAAATTAAATTATTTTGTTGAAGTGATTTAAAAATGTACAGGAATTTATCCTTGAGAATATATCAGTGACCCTTTAATGTTTATTATATTCATTGAAAAAAATCAACCCTTTAAATAAATTATGATTTATAGTTGATATTATATATGGATTTAATCATTATTGTATATCTGGTTGTTTTATATTTATATGGATAATATTTTTAATAATGATGTCCCATTTCCATGGGTTCTACTATCTTGAAATGATGAAACATTTATGAACCTTGTTCATTTATATGATTTATACTTTTATGGAATGATTTTTTTTTGAAACATGTTTCTTTTCAAATGGTCATTCAATGCTGAAATGTGTATAAAACACATTTCTTTTAAATGGTTTGATATGATGAATGAATTACTATATTTTGGAAATCATATATAAAATTTTATTTATGTGATGGTTTGTGCCAATATATTCCACCAAATTCATTGGTTAAAGATCAATATCTCATTAGATAAACAATACATGTTTGGGGAGTGAAAATTATTAAGTAAGCGAAATATTCCACTATGATACTCATAAGATTGGTGAATGACTACTACATAAGATTGTTGAGTGAACCAAATCTAATATGATAGTATTGGAGGTGACCATTAACTACTATGATGGTTTGTATTATAAAACCAATCCACTATGACATTCATTGAAGTGTAAATTTGACTAATGAGTAAATGATATTATACAATTATGTGTAATCCAAAATTATATGCCTTATGAAAGTTTTATTCTCCCATGAATCATGTTCATTAATTCCATTATGATTCATCACCTTCTAACATCCCAGATTTATGCAGTTATTTAGATTTATGATATTTGATATGAACGACATGGTTTTCAAATTTTATCCTCATGTTCTCACACCCATATGATCATGTTTTGTTAATATCTCCCTCATTTAAATTTAATAAAATTATGATATCCACATTTCATTTTTTCTATACCGAATATATGAAGAAATTTACTACGTATGATATTTATAACAAGTTTGGTATTTATGATGAAATTATTTGTAGATGATGTAGTTCACATATGAATTAGTTGTCCATATATACTAGTTTCTAAAGGAATAATAAATACATGATTCTGGTGTAGGTTATTTTATTATGTAATTAATATTCATATATTAATATGTGGAATATATATATGAGATGTTCTAAACATCATTATAGGTATCAGATCAATGTCTAGTTAACCTATGGAAACTATGATTAGAAAAAAAATAATGGGACCAATTATGATAAGTATAATTATATATAAATATCCCAAAATTTGGGTGAAATATAGAAAAATTGTTTTTGAGAAATTATGTAGATTTATAGATGAAATAATTGGATGTGTCTCTACAACAATAATACATATTAGAAATAAATATAAAAATGACACAATGGGATTTGATTGGATTTTTACCTAGGGCATGACAAAGGGTCTTATTGGACACATATTTTGATACTCATTTGGGATATGTATTTATAGGTAACAAAAACTATGTAAAAGATTATAAATGATTTGAATAAAGGATGTCCATGAATCTTTGATGTTAAAACTATGATGTTATAGATTCAACCCATGGTTTCATGATTTAGATTCCTAAAAAGTATTTTTTTTCTTGCTTATGTTGTTTACCACTATGATTATCATTGCCCACACAAGATATTTTTTTATTAATTTTATTAAACCAAACGTAATCATATTAATGCTAAATTAGAGAGTAAATTTAATGATATTACTCATATGAAACCAAATTTTATTGGAGATAGAATAAAAAATATTATTTCTATGCTCAAAAAACTTTCTCAAGCTATGAATCTTACATAAAACTGATACGAGAAAATGAGGTAACAAAATTATGTTGCGTCCATTATCGGGAAACATCCACCATATTTTAGTGGTTCTACTGATCCAGTAGTTACTGAGAATGGGATATGTACCAATGAAATGTTGTTTTTTGTTCACTACTATTTGGATACTTAAAATGTCATTTTGTTGGTATACCATTTAGAAGGAGAATTAGATCATTTGTGGACTCTTATTCAGAAAACAAGTAAACACAATAGAATTTTCTCCAATTTTTAGTATTTGATTCGAAACATAATTAATTATTTATATCCTCATTTTCATTGTATGAAAAGAGAGAATGAATTCCATGTGTTCTAGTTGAACGATTATAAATCCTCAACTACCTATTTGGTGGATTTTATATGATTTGTGATATATGATTCTAGTATTATCTTCTGAATTAAAATTAAAGTTTTTCAGTTATTCAGTGGATCATATAAAAGTTTCCTAAAGGAGTTGGGTATAAGAGACCTTAGTAGATATTAAGAAATTATTTTCTGTTCTATCAAGGCTGAAATATTGATTGGTGTTGCCCATTAATCTCAATTTTATAAAAGATTAATGAAAGAATTCAATGGAAAATGTAAAAAGCATGGAGTGAAGAATATGATCTTTACGTAATTATCAATATTTTAAAGGAAACATTATGTAAAAATTTTTAAGGGGAATATTAAATTATGTTTTTTAATAATGAAGTTCATTGGGTAATGAATTTCCAATGTGATTATAAGAATTTAGTTATAATTCAAATAGAGTGAAATCCACATAGAATGCGCCAACCCCACTATAATATTTTAAATACCTGGATTTGGAGACATATTCTTACTAGTGACAAAATAAAAAGGTTAATTTTTGGACTCCACCTATCTTAATATTGTTTTAATGATCACAAATCCTATATATCCTACAAATCCTGTATAATCTATCTCAAATAATGTGTACCGATGGTTTGTTTCTTTTTTCTTTAAATAAACCTATCGAAGATATTAATTTCTATAAATAATGTTTGAATAGTGTAAACTAAATTTTAATTTTGGGATATAATGGATTTTGTTGATGAATGATAAAGTCTAATTCATTCTGGAAATATCACTACTTAAGTCTGTATACATATATTTTTCTAAGTCTGAGAAACTTTCAGTCTGACATTGTTTCTGTTTTTTCAGCAAAGAACCAAACACCATGACCCAGACACCATGTCCTAGACACCGTAACCCATATATCATAACCCAAACACCGTGACCAGACATTGTGACCAAACACCGTGACCCAGACACTATGACCTAGCCACTGTGACCTAGACACAGAGACACAGACCCCATGACCCAGACACCGTGAACAGACACTATGATCCTCAAACCACATCTGTGCACCAGTTCCTGGTCTCTATACAAATTTTTAATCATTAAAGTATCACCGCTCAAAGTATATGAAGTAAGCACCATTTCATGAAGAAATAGTTTCCATGTGACACCATTTCCAGACAGACTATGACACCATTCGTTAATCTCTTTTTTTGTTTTTCAATTTAATCTCTAAGGGTCATATTTGAAGCTTTTAAATGAACTGACATAATTAATGTTTCTTTTTTGACATGACACCTGACAGTACAAGATAGGATGTGAAGAATACATGCATCATGTCGGCTTAAACACATTCTCTCCAAGAATAAAAGGAAAAGTGTGGAACAAAAACAAGACCGCATGACATAGTGAAAGAATCATGAGAATTATTGAAGAAAAGAACCGACACATGAAACACGATACATATGAAGAACACGTGAAGAAATCCCAAATCCAAAGGCTAGGATACCATTGATTAGAGTAGAGAACATCTTCGCAATACAGACTCTATGAGGAACATGAGTTGGATTTAATTAGAAACTAGAGCACCAGACTTGTGATACTCTGTTTCTTACAAGAGGACTTAATTTCTGCATCTGCAGGTATTTATTTCCTTTTTATGATGTTTTTATGAAAAATGGAGTTTCTGGAAATTTTTGAACTACACACCATGTACTTTATGAGTACACGCCGTGTACTCTTTTCCCGTTCGAAGCTGTGTGCTGGCCATGTCTGGGCCACACACACGGTGTGTCGGGATGATGTGGAGGCAGATTTTAGTGGAGTAA
The DNA here is from genome assembly GCA_963277665.1 of Viscum album. Taxonomy (NCBI): domain Eukaryota; kingdom Viridiplantae; phylum Streptophyta; class Magnoliopsida; order Santalales; family Viscaceae; genus Viscum; species Viscum album. Next base: position 617,827,610 of record OY728167.1, on the reverse strand, counting down.
GGAAAAACCTAGTACATGCCATGTACTCTAAATGTACAGGTCGTGTACTTTATTTTTTTCATTAAATGGACTGGGGTCGCACCTAACGCATTAAAAGGACTTCTTCTCGGTTCGATTCGTCCGAGACCACCGAGGATCCAAGAATCTTTGACGAGCCCCCGCCTCTCTGTCCATTATCTAAATCGATCATTGTCGATTGCGTTGGAATCACAACAGTGAGTTCTCCCTTCTTCTTGATCCCTGATTTCCAATTCCTCCTCTTTCTCAAGTTATCATGGTTTATGTCTTTTGTATGTTTTCTTAGATCTACGACGTTCTAAGGAGAATCTTTCGTCATTTTTCACGCATATCGACCTCCTAGGATCGAGGTGGGTGGTTTGTGCCTTTCTGTAGGATGTCTTTGAATATTTTGTGTGAATTCCACCAATACCCTATAACGGGGTATGGTGTGTTCCCTGTTTTTCCCATTTTGTTTTATTGCCTTGCTGATATTCTTATGTAGTGGTCATTGCTGGTGAATATAGTAAATTTGTGCTCTATTCGGGATGCTTTTCCATGCTTGTTTTCTTGTTTGGTGTTTGTCAGTTGCCATGCCTAGTTGTAGGATAGTGGAACTATTTATTTGTTATGTTGTTGATCGTTAAGAATGATAGAAAAGTAGTTCTTGAGGTTAACTTGGATGATACACGCGTGCTATGTTTGTTTATTTATTCACAGGGCTGCAAGAACCTAGTGCAGTGGGATATAGGGGGAATGGAAGGAAGGGCTTCTCCAGAGTGTCTTTAATTACGATGTGAGACCATATGGGGAATTAACGTTGAGTTCTTCCCCAGAGAGCCTTTAACACAATATGAGACTATAGGGGGAATTGACGGTGACTACTTCCCCAGAGAGTCTATTATTTAACTGAACCAGAGGGGTGAGACTATGTGTTCATCCTAGAGAGAAGCTAGTACTTGTAGGTTGAACCTTAGGGGTTAGGCTGTGAGAACTAACCAGAGGTTAACTTTTTGTTCTGCTAGTTTGATAGGTTGTTTCTTGTGAACTTTATATGTTAGAACTGTGGGTTGTAGCTGTTATGTGTTTTCCTGTTTACTACATCCTGTTTTATTACTGCCTTGTATTCACTGACTATTAGGCACATATCTTTGTGTGATTTCCTACTGGAACTTTGTCTCACACCCTATTTGGGTCATGCTTTTGGGCCGAAACAGACTATGTTGTTTCAGGTATAGATAATGGCAAGCACCCTTCTACTTCAGGTACCTGACTTGTTGTGGAGCTGGAGAGTAGGGGACCAAGCTATGGATTGCGATGCTGAAGAGTTCACTTTGTTTTTCTTTTTCACTTTGGTTTTAGTTGTATTTCAACACGTTGGTTTTTTACAACTTTCCATAGACATATGTACCATGATACATCATTATTATTATATAATTTTCTTCCGATGTTCTGTTCAGTTGTTGTATGCTGTTTATTATTTCCATTATAGTGTCTGTTCATTCTTTTTCCTGTATACATTACCAAATGAGGTCATAGATTCCCCACCGACTCACCAAGGCCCTCGTGGCTAGTCAACATCCTATGGAATTTGGGGAATCACGCTTGAGGTCATGTGGAGAACTGGGTACGGGACACTAGTTATGTGGCTCCGGATCTGGGACGTTACAAAGTGGTATCAGAGGGGGTATTTTCTCTTGATTTACTATTTGGAGTCTTTATCCAGGGATAGGACGGATTCAGTAATTGGTATTAAGCTGTTCTTGGGAGTAGCTAACCCGTGTACAAGGAAAATCCATACTACCTCGTTAATTGCAGTATTTATGGTTTTGAGATATTACGGTTTATATGATTTCACCTAGAGTGATCCACATGGCATGTGTTGTTATTGTTGTTGGTATTATTGTTCTATTTCTATAGAAACTTGATGAGATGATGGTATTCCATCTCACGAATCATATAGAAACTTGTAGAAATCACATTCCATGCATTCTTTCTAGGCCATCTAGGGTGCATTAGCGATTGCATGCTGTTGTGATAGACTTTGTGTAGATTATGCATGTTGTTGTGATAGATGCTTGACAGAATCTCTACTGCCTTGATAGAGGATTTTTTTTATTATACTTTTCTTAAATGAACACCATGTTTTGATTCATGGGGAGTATGGGCCCTCACGAATCGGAATTTGGCACCTCTTTTCTTGTTTTCTGTGTTTTCTGGGCTTCTGTGCTGATTCTGAGCTACTGCCCAGAAAAAACTAGAATTCACGGTGTGTGCCTTTTGTCTACACACCGTGTAGTTTTTAGACCGTGTACTGGCCGTGTAACCAGGGACACAATGTTGTAGAAATAACGTCAGGAACACACCGTGTACGGTTGTTACACGCCGTGTAGTTCGGAGCTGTGTACCCGACCGTGTCAATAACAACACGGGTCGGGGAATCTCGAGTAGAACACACCGTGTTGTAAAGGAACACGTCGTGTAGTCATGTCCAGGTACCTGACCGTGGCACGAAAAACAGAGTACGGTGTCACCATCACCTATACACGCTGTGTTTGTTAGGAACCCACCATGAAAGGTTCAGTCGTGTAGATGGATGAGTATTTAACAACACGGGCCGCCAAAGCCTTGTCTGGTACATGGCATGTCTGTTCAGAACAAGCTGTGTAGTCTCGGGTTAGGTCTGACTGTGTGGGTTAGTCGTGTAAAGAGACACGGGTAGGGGAATAGTTTTCAAGTACACACCATGTGTGGGTTCAACACACCGTGTAGTTTGATGTGTTACACGACCTGTAGGGCTGGGGTACATGCCCATGTTAGTGGCTTAAGAAGACACACCGTGTAGTTTTTATACACGCCGTGTAGTCTTGTTTTGTAAACTTGTCTGTTTTCCTTCCCCTCTTCCCATTTTTTACTCTTGTGTTCCCTGTCCTTGTTAATTCTGATCTAAGGTGTGCTTTTGATCTTTCAGAGAAATGCCTCCAAGACGTCCTCCGGTTGTGCATCAGTTGTCAGGCAGTGATCAGACGCCAAATATGGCTGATCAGGGACTTCCTGTCGACCCTCCAGTCGGGCCATCCTTGGCACCGGCTATTATACCTATTGCAGGCACTGATGCAAAGTTCAGGGAAGGTTTTATGAGGATGATGCAGACCTTTCAGGGAGAACCGCCTCCTGCCATGACTATGGAAAACTTGAAACGGGTTTTCCAGCAGCAACATCCTCATACTTTCTCGGGGGAAGGAGGACCACAGGCTGCAGAGTCATGGATGGAAGCCATGCTGACTATCTTCGAGCATCTGGAGAAACCTCTAGAGAGTCGGGTCAATCTCGCTACCTACATGCTCTGAGACTCTACCAAGAGGTGGGGGACGTGATCTCACAGGTGGCTCATCAGCAGGTTATGGCTTGGGAAGAGTTCCAGCACGTGTTCTACGACTACTTTTACATAGAGACCCTGAGGTCTGATCGAGACTGGGAGTTCATGAGTCTAGAGCTGGGTACTCTTTGTTTCATGGAGAAATCCTCCCGTTTCACCGAGATTTTGGGTTTCACACCCCTCCAAGATGGAATTGTGGTGTTTTTAGCAAGGAAGTTTGACGATGGTCTCAGGCGGGAGATCTTCTCACAGGTGAATATCTTCCAGTTGACTTCCATCACATCCATCGTCAACCAGGCACTAATTGAAGAGCACAATTTGAGAGACTCCGGATCTGCAGGCCAGGGAGGGTCTACTTCCAGAACTAGTGTTCCTCCAGTTAACAGCAGGAAGAGCCGTAGGGAGCCTATGCGCGGTCATTCGAGGAGGTGAGAGACATCTTCAGGTAGCCAGGTCGTATGCTTCCAGTTTGGAAGGGTAGTGAATATGAGGTTGTAGTCCCATAGAGACCTAGTGGAGTGCCGATCTTGCGGAAATATGGGTCACCTTCAGCGTTTCTGCCAGGTTTTCTCACCAGTTGTTGGTGATGGGGGTTCTTCTATGACTCCTCATTCAAGAGAGGCACCCCCAGTTTCTCACTAGTCGGGGAACTGGAGTTCTTCAGGCCGTTTGGGCCGAGGTGGAGGTCAAGGCCGTGGAAGTCAGTCACCATTCCCTCAGCGCCAACAGGGAGGTTCAGTTCAGAGTGTTCACGCAGGGTCACGGGGCCGCGGGGCATGCCAGACTTTTGCGGTGGAGCAGACATATCAGGAGTAGGATCTCGGACCTTCCACAGTTCGAGGTACCATTTTAGTAGCCTAATTTTTATATTCATCCCTTTTTGATACCGGTGCTATGCATAGATTTATCTCTATTGCTATTGTGGAGAGCCTTGGGCTCTGTGACATTTCTTCTACCGACTCGTTGACACTGGATACACCTTTGGGGATGAGGACATCTAGTGTACACCAGTAGAGAGAGTTCCCTCTTGAGTTTGCAGGGTATAATTTCTTATGGGATCTCTATTTCCTAGAGATTACAAGCTTTGATGTCATCCCCGGTATAGACTGGTTGGTTCCCTTCCAGGCATTCGTCGACTGTTATCGCTGCAGAGTGAGTTTCGTTTCACCAGAGTGTGAATCGTTTCTTCAAAGAGGCGAATGGGATGTTCAAGCAAGTGGAGCAGGACTCGAGCATCATGGGCTAGGAAGGATTATAGCCCATATTTATAGTCTTTATCTGGATGACCAGCAGACTTCGCAGCTAGACGTTCCTCCAGTGGTGGATCGTTTTAGGGACGTCTTTACAGAGGAATTTTTAGGTTTCCCTCTAGAGCGTGAGGTATAATTATCTATTGAGCTCGTGCCAGGAGCGGCTTGGGTGTCTATTCCTTTTTATTGGATGGCTACAACTGAGTTGCAGAAGCTCAAGAGGAATTTGGAGGAGTTGTAGGAAAAGGGTTTCATCCAACCTAGTACTTCTCCTTGGGGTTCGGCTGTCCTATTTGCAATGAAGGCAGACAGCACCCTTCGGCTTTGTGTGGATTATCGGATGCTGAACCAATTTACGGTTAAGAACCGATATCCCTTGTATAGGATCGATGACCTCTTTGATGAGCTTCAAGGAGCGTGGGTATTCTCGAAGATCGACATGAGTTCCGGTTATCATTATTTTCACGTTAGACCATCAGATATACCGCTGACAGCCTTCAAGAGTATGTGTGGTCTATACGAGTATACAGTCATGCCATTCGGTCTCATGAATGTGCCTGCAGTTTTCATGGCACTGATGAACCGAGTGCTCCATCCTTACTTGGATTCCTTTATTGTGGTCTTCTTGGACGATATCTTGGTATACTCTCACACTCGACACGACCATGCCACACATCTTGAGATCATTCTGAGTACACTGAGAGAGCATCGGCCTTATGCTAAACTCTTGAAGTGCAACTTTTGGATGGAACAGATTCACATCATCGGTCACGTCATCTCAGAGACAGGAGTATCAGTGGACCTAGAAAAAGTGAGAGTTGTAGTTTCTTGGGAGCAGCTGAAGAATGTATTTGAGGTGCGACGTTTCCTAGTGCTGGCTGGATACTACCGATGCTTCATTCAGGACTTCTTTCACCTAGCAGAATCGTTGACAGGTATAACCAAGAAGGGGTTGAAGTTATTGTGGTCAGATTCTTTTGATTCATCCTTTCATGAGCTGAATGGAAGGTTGATGTTGGCAGCGATACGAGTCTCTCCAGAGCTAGGCAAGAGATATACAGTCTATTTTGATGCTTCAGGTATCGGGTAGGGAGATGTGCTCACGTAGGGAGATGGAGTCGTTGCGTATGGGTCCCGGCAGTTGAGGACACGTGAGAGGAACTACCCAAAACACGATCTGGAGTTGGCAGGTGTTGTTCATGCCTTACTCTGTTTGAGACACTGTCTTCTGAGAGAGCACTTTGTGGTCTTCACTGACCACAAGAGTCTCAAGTATATCTTCACTCAGTGTGATCTGAATCTGAGGAAAAAGAGGTGGGTCGAGTATCTTCAGTCATTTGATTTCGAGCTTGCCTATAAACTGGGAAAGGGAAACACAGTAGCAGATGCTTTGAGGAGGAGAACTCAGATTCATGTAGTTCAGGAGGCCAGCAGTGAATGGCAGCTTATGGCTCTGTTCTCTGAGATGCATTTGGAGATGCATGACAGATAGGGATAGACTTACCATTCTTCTGTAGCTGTTACCTCTACATTACTTGATCGGTTACGGATGAGGAAACTATCAAACTCATAAGGCACAGTCCTACGGGATAGTGGGTTAGGAGAGGACTCCCTTCTTGGATGGACAGTGGGCGAGGATGAGATCTTGCATTTCTAGTGACGCGTATGGGTGCCAGGAGACATATACGAGGAGATGATGCGGAATTTTCATTCCTCTATTTGGGCAGTTCATCCTGGAATCACCAAGATATATTGGGATCTTCATCGCCAGTACTGGTGGATAGGTATGAAGAGGGATCTTGCTGGTTTTGTCTTGATATGTTCTACTTGTTAGTAGGTGAAGCTGGAGTATCAGCGACCATCAGGCCATCTACAGTAGTTCCCCATTCCGGAGTGGAAGTGGAATGATGTTGCGATGGACTTCGTGACCAGATTTCCGAGGTCGCCTCGAGGGAATGATGTTCTTTTGGTTATCGTCGACAGGATTACGAAGGTTGATCACTTCTTGCTGATCAAGGATACCTTTAGTGTCGATGATCTGGGACGACTTTACATCTGAGAGATCATTCGTCTGCATGGATTTCCACACTCTATTGTTTCAAATAGGGATGCTCTCTTTACCTCTCGGTTCTAGCAGGGACTTTAAAAGGCCTTGGGTATACAGGTACTTTTGAGTACAACATACCATCCCCAGACTGCTGGCCAGTCCAAGCGCATGATCCAGGTGCTTGAGGATATACTCCGAGCTTGCATTATAGACTTTGGCAGTTCTTGGGAGAAGAATATTCCTCTGGTGGAGTTCGCCTACAATAATAGTTTTCAGGTGACTATTCAGATGGAACCATATGAGGCTTTGTACGGTAGGCCATGTCGATCACCCTTATGCTAGCTGAAGGTAGGAGAGGTAGCTTTGCTGGGACCTCATCTTGTTTAGGAGACTTCAGAGCAGATAGAGCTGATTCGGAAGAGGATGGATACAACACAGTCTCGGTAGAAGTCTTATGCTGATCAGCGGAGATGACCTCTGGAGTTCGAGGTTGGGGATCAGGTTTTCCTATGTGTCGCACCGAGATTGGGACACAAGAGGATTCAGAGATAGGATAAGCTTTCACCACAGTACGTCGGGTTGTTTGAGGTTTTGGAGAGAGTTGGGCCGGTCGCCTATCTGTTGAAGCTACCCCAGAGGTACAGGGCCATACATGATGTCTTCCATGTCTCTCAGCTCCAATGTTACTTTTCAGACCCGTCTCATGTCATTCAACCTGAGGAGGTTGAGTCCAAAGCGAATGCATCGTTTGAGGAGCATCCCATCAAGATTTCCGATCGCAATACGAAGGTTCTCTGTGGGCATTATGTCCCTCTTGTACGGGTGCTATGGCAGCATGGCCGAGTAGAGGATGAGACCTGAGAAAGGGAGGCAGATGTACGATCGTAGTGGACAGAGTTCTTCGGGGTTTCACCTTCTCCACCTCGTTTGGGAAATTCGGGGACAAATTTTTTTAAGGGGGGAAGTTTTTAAGAACCCGGGTCTTCGTTCCAGGTATGTCTTTCCTTTTTCTGAATTTTTTAAGAAAAATGGAGTTTCTGGTAATTTTTGAACTACACGCCATGTACTTTATGAGTACACACCGTGTACTCTTTTCCCACTCGAAGCCGTGTGCTGGCCATGTCCGAGCCACACACATGGTGTGTAGGGATGATGTGGAGGCTGATTTTAGCAGAGTAGTGAAAAACCTAGTACACGACATGTACTCTAAAAGTACACACCGTGTACTTTATTTTTTTCATTAAATGGATTGGGGTCGTGCCTGATGCAGAAAAAGGTCTTCTTCTAGGTTCTATTCATCTGAGAGCATTGAGGATCTGTGAATCTTCGACGAGCCCCCACCTCTCCGTCCGTTCTCCAAATAGACTACCGTCGATTGCATTGGAATCGTAGCGGTGAGTTCTCCCTTCTTCTTGAGCCCTGTTTTCCAATTCCTCATCATTGTCATGTTATCGTGGTTTATGTTTTTCGGATGTTTTCTCATATCTACGACATTCTAAGGAGAATATGTCATCGTTGTTCACGCATATCGACCTCCTAGGATCGAGGTAGGTGGTTTCTGCCTTTCTGTAGGATGTATTTGAATATTTTGTGAAAATTCTACCAATACCCTTGAACGGGGTATTGTGTGTTCCCTATTTTTCCCTTGTTATTTTCTTGCCTTGCTGATATGCCTGTGTACTTTTCATTGCTTGTGAATAGGGTAAATTTGTGATGTGTTCGGGAAGCTTTTCCATGATTGTTTTCGTGCTTGGTGTTTTCCAGTTTCCATGCCTAGTTTTAGGATAATGGACCTGTTGCTTTGTTATGTTGTTGAGCCTTAGAATGATAGCCATTTAGTTCTTGAGGTTAACTTGGATGATACACGCGCGCTATGCATTTTTATTTATACACAGGGCTGCGAGAACCTAGTGTAGTGGACCATAGGAAGAATGGATGGAAGGGCTTCTCCATAGTGTCTTTAATTACAATGTGAGACCACAGGGGGAATAGACGTTGAGTGCTTCCCCAAAGGGTCTGTAGATCCTCGACGCTGGCCACATGGGGAATTGACATTAAGTGCTTCCCCAGAGAGCCTTTAGCAAGATACGAGACTATAGGGGGAATTGACGGTGAGTGTTTCCCCAAAGAGTATATTCTTTACCTAAACCAGAGGGGTGAGGTTGTCTGTGCTTCCCAGTGGGTAGCTAGTGCTTGTAGGTTGAACCTTAGGGGTTAGGCTGTGAGAACTACCCAGAGGTTACCTATTTGTTCTGCTTTCTTGAGTGGTTGTTTCTTGTGTACTTTATATGTTAGAACTGTGGGTTCTAGCTGTTGTGTGTTTTCCTGTTTACTGTATCCTGTTTTATTACTACCTTGTATTCAATGATTGTTAGGCACAGATCATTGGGTGATTTCCTACTGGGAATTTTTCTCACACCCTTATTCAAGTCATGCTTTTAGGCCCAAACAGACTATGTTGCTGTAAGTATTGATAAGGGAAAGTGCCCTTCTACTTCAGGTACCTGACTTGCTATGGAGCTGGAGAGAAGTAGACCAAGATATGGATTGCGATACTGAGGAGTTTACTTTGTTTCTCTTTTGCACTTTGGTTTAAGTTTTATTTCAGCACGTTGGTTTGTTTACTGCATTCCATAGACATATGTACCATGCTGCATCATTATTATTTTATACATTGCTTCCGCTGTTCAGTTCATTTTTTTATGTTGTTTATTGTTTTCGTTATATTGTCGGTTTGTTCTTCTACTGTATACTTTACCAAATGAGGGCATAGTTTCCCCAATGACTCACCATGTCCCTCACGGCTAGTCGGTAGCCTCTGGTGTTTGTGGAAACACGCTTGAGTTCATGTGGAGTACCGGGTACGGGACACCAGTTATGTGGCTCTGGATCCCAAACGTTACACCCGAGCTGCATAGAATAACACTCAGAGCACTTCTAACCTTATCTCATAATTTTTTCTCTATTTTGTATTGTTTTTATCATTCAAGGTGTTTGTGTGTGTGTATTAAAACACACACTATCTCCTGAACTAAATGGAAGGATACAAGATATCCTTCCTCACATATTTTTACTCTTATTTACTCCCACGTAGAACTGTGGAAGAGGTCGTGTGACCTGGAAAGTCCTGTGCACTATTGTTTACCCCAATCTAGGGTGTGGATCATGTTTATTAATATAAAATGCTTCGTGGTAGGTTATCACCCAGTGGAGTGGATTAGGTCTCATCTTGAGACTGAACTACTTTTTTTATATTGGCTATATTGTTTGATTTAATTTTATATGTTTTACTATTTAATTCATAAATCACTAATGTTACTTTGATAGTTAATCTTAGAAGGAAGTTATAATTATTTTTCCTTATTATAATTTCTAAAAATGTAACATTAATAACTAATATTAATATTACTGATAATTAATCAATATTTTGAGAATTTATTTAAATAGTCAAACTTTCATTACTGTTTTACTTTGATTAACTACAATGTATTTATTTTATTGGGGTACCTTTTAGAAAAATTTGCAAGCCGAAATTTTTAATAGATGCTCAATTCAACCCCCTCTTGAGTACTCTAATCCAACCAAAATTTGGTATCAGAGGGATTTGGTATTCCTCTTAAGAATCTATTTGTGGACTCTATTCAAATGTGATTTTAGTTGTACTTTAAATATCTATAAAAAATTTTGAATTTGAAATTTCTATCACCTTTAAAGTATTTATTTATTATGGATAATCAACTGGATGGTGCTGCAACAAATAGATCCACAGAATACTAAGACCACTCTAGAGAACCTAGAGGATGATGTATCAAATCTACACATTAAATGAAGATCATATAACCAGCCTATAAAGGAAAATATGAAAACATCCAGTTCTAGAAAATATTTAGATTCAAGTCACAATGAACCAAAACCTGTTGAAGAACCTGAAATTACTAGTCTTTCTTTTTCTAGAGTCGTTAGAACCATTGAGAACCATCCATTAGATGATGTTGTAGGAGATTTAGATAAAGGAACTCAAACTATATCATCTCTTAGAAATCATGTTGAACATCAAGTCTTCTTGTCACAACATGAACCTAAAAAATTTAATGATGCTATCAATGATGAATTTCAGGTGACTTCTATGCGAGAAGAACATAATCAGTTTGAAAAGAACAAAGTTTGGAAAATTGTTGATAGACCTAAATACACATTTACCATAGGCACTATGTCGGTGTTTAGAAATAAGGTAGATGAAGATGGTAATATAGATAGAAACAAGGCAACATTGGTTTCACAAAGAAATATTCAAGAAGAAGGAATTGAATATGACGAGACTTTTGCACCAGTATCTAGACTTGAAGCCATCAGAATTCTTCCTGCTTATGTTGCACATCGTAATTTCAAACTATATCAAATGAATGTTAAGAGTGAATTCCTAAATGGGTATATATATGAGGATGTATTTGTTATGAAACCCCCTAGTTTTACAAATCTTCACTTTCCAAATAATTTTTAAAATTATCAAAACCTTTATATGGTTTAAAACATGCTCCAAGAGCTAGGTATGATAGAATAAGCGCTTTTCTTATTTTCAAGTGGTTTACAAAAGGTATTGATCATCCTACCATTTTTATAAACATAATTTCCAATGATGTTTTAGTAGTTAAAATTTATGTAGATATCATTATCTTTGGATTTTAAAAAAATCATTATGTATTGAATTTTCTAAAATGATGAAAAAAAAATTTGAAATGAGTTTAATGGGTGAACTAAAATTATTTCATGGATTTAAAATCTTTCAAAATAATGATGGTATTATTTTAAATCAAATAAAATATACTAAAGATTTTCTAAAACGTTTTCGCTTGGATAACACTAAAAGTAGTGACACTCCAATGAGTACTACATGTAAGTGGGATCTTGATGAACATGGAAAATTTGTTGATCAATCCACTTACAGTGGAATGATTGGAAGCCTACTATACTTAACTTCTAACAGACCTGAAATTATGTTTAGTGTATGTATGTGTGCTAATTTTCAAGAATACCCTAAGGAATCTCATTTAAATGATGTTAAGATAATTTTCAAATACCTAAAGCATACATCAAATCTAGGATTGTTCTATACCAAAGGAAAATCATTTGAGTTAGTTATTTATTCTGCTGCTAACTTTGGTTGTTGTAAGTTATATAGAAAAAGAACCTCTATAACATGTCATTTTTTTGGCAAATCACTAGTATCATGGTGTAGTAAGAAACAAAACTCTGTTTCATTATCTACAGATGAATCTGAATACATAGCTACTGGTAGTTGTTGTGCACAAATTTTGTGTATGAAACACACATTACTAGATTATGGATATCAATTCAGGCATTTACCTATAAATTTTGATAATACAATTTCAATTAACATCTCAAAAAATATTATTTTTTACTCTAGGACAAATCATATTCATATAAGAAATCACTTTTTGAGAGATCATTATCAAGAAGTTGATATCACTTTTCAATTCGTTGGAACTAAATATCAGCTCACTGGTATATTCACCCAACCATTAATTTTTGAAAAAATAGAATACATCATAAATGAATTGGGAATGATAAATCTTAAGTATTAAGGTTAATGTTTCACAACATACTATTTCACATCTTACTATTTCATAGTTTATGGTTTCACAAGCCACTATCTTAAGATGACTCTAACAGTTCTATAGTTTTACTATCTTAAAAGTTGTTGGTTCATGATTATGGTTTCACAGTTACTGTCTTTCGGTTACTATCTAGCACATACTATCTCAAACAATACAGTCGCACAATTTAGATATCACACATTTGCGATCTCACCGTGAAAACCTGTTATGCTATCACCATGAAAGTCTATTCCTCTCTCACTGTAACGATGCATTATTGTTTTATTTACATATAATAACCCATATCGTAGTAATTAAATATTATATTCTTTTACTTTCGCATGCTTTTTAGTTTACGACTCTTGGTATCCCTAAATGATAAAAATGAATGAATTTTTACTCCTTTCTTTACCTGGGCTCTCTTCTCACATATCGTAACCCCTCCTTCAACCTCTCTCCCTCCCTCTCTAAAACCTTAATTGAATTCCTAGAATGAAACATCTATCATCATCAACTCTTGAGAAGAAAATATCTAAGAACAAGATAAAAATAACACCGAACTTTGCTCCTGAAGGTCCTCTGAATCCGAATCTGGTGAACATAATAGTAGTATCTCAAACTGAAATTTTCGCTGTGTAGATACGTTCAAGTAATTCTTTAGTATTGAAAGTACAAAGAGAGCATGGATGGATGGATTGGTTCACAAAAGAGTATAGACAAATTTACCCAAAGCTGGTGGCATAGTTTTATTAGTACATTCAATGTTATTTTGATAGAGAAGATGGTTTTGTTGTGAGATGTTGGATCAATGGCCATAGATGTACTTTTTCCCCGAGTTTATGGGTTTCATCCATAAGGATACCTCATGAGGGTATTTGTGAGGACTACTATAGATTAATTTCACCTCCAAGTGAGCTCTTTGTTTTGGAATAAGCATTGAGAAATTGGAATGGGAATGAAACAAAGAGACGAGCCATAGCTTTTGTGCTAGATAGTGAAACCAAACATTTGATTAAGTTTGTTCAGAATTTTTTTATCCCCATAAATGTTTATTTTTCTATAATCAAGTATAAGGATGTCTTTTTTATACATCTTATGAATAGTGGACACAAGATAAACCTATGTAAGTATGTTATACTTTATATGTGTGGCTTGATAAAGACAACCTCTAAGTCAACCACCTTATTCTACTCCAGATTAATCTCTACTATGATTCTTGTTTAGAGTTGTTTGGACTCAATGAAGAAGTCAAAAAGGACTATGGATTTTGTATCTCAAGGTTGACAGTCATTAAAATGAAAATCAGTTGGAATCTGTGGAGAAAAAACAAGGGTGGAATATAAAGATAGGGTCTATGAAAAGTTTAACCTAGTTGAGCATTATTCAAGGTCTAAGGACATGTATAATCTTAGTATGGAACCAGATGAAATAGTTAGCTATTCCGATGACGAAGAAGAAGAAGAAGCTGTTAAACCTATAGGGCAAACTGTCTTGGTTGAGAAAGATACTGAAACTGTTCTCCAAGACTTAACTGAGAAATAAATACATGTTCCTAAAGAAATTTTTGATATGGAAGATCAACCTGCTTCAAAAGAATTTTTTTTTCTAATGTAAGGTAAAAGTATGTTCTATAAGAGAATATATAGGAAGATATTTCTCTACAAAAAGAATCTTCTTATGAGGAACACATGGAAGAAAAAGTTGTTACTGAGGTTATCCCATCTGCTGAGGAGAGAATGGAGCAAGACTTTCAGTTGTAATGAAAATAAATGGATGAGGAAATTAGTGATGAAATATTGGAAGAAGATCAAATAACATAATATCTTAGTCCTGAAAAACATGAACATGTTAAGGAGGATCAACACCCGAATCTGGAAAGTGTTTAATTTCCAAATCAAATTGATTCAAGCTCTATAGATTCATGGTATAAATTCACTAGCTATTTTGATGTGAATGATTCCCAAGAAGTTTCAGTTAAAGGTATAGATCTGTCTATTATGTTTCAATTGAAACTGGATTCTCCTCCGGAAGGTATCTCTACAAAGTAACCTAAGCCTATCTCAGTCCCTATTCCTGAACCATCACAAGAACCTTACACCTTGGTGAGTAAGGATGATTTTAATGAATTTGGAGTTACCCTATTGGTTATATTTGAAAATCTCATGAATACCCAACCATCTCCTATAACAAACCTGGTTGAAAGAGAAGATGTCCTGCGATTAGAAAAGATCATATAGAAGATTCGGCAAAATATGCTTAATGAGATTCCAGAGGTCAGAGTTGAGAAAAAACAGTTGAGTGATGAATTGAAGTCTCCCAGAGCTATGGTTGAAGATATGCAGAGAGTGATGAAATAAAGACCAGAATCTATTTCTTATTCTATTGAAGATGTTAGTGGTCAGATTCCACAAGAAGTGTCATACCTGCTTCAACCTAACCAAATTTCTTTAGCTCACAAGGTGGATGAAAGAAACTAGAAAAATGAACAAGATACGTGTGATCTTGTTATTAGTATTAACATGTGGACTACTGAGTATAAGGGATGTATCTAGAATTCTATGAAACAACTGAAGTCTCTTACATCAGTTGTTACATCTTCTAGTGCCTCTATAAAATCATCTCAACCCTCCCTAGACAATGATCTACTCAGAACAGTTGTTAAATAAGAAATTCAGAATGTGATCAGTGGTTTTGAAAAAGATTCTATGACTATTGTTTTCAATAATAGTGAGAAAGTTCCTAATTTGGTAAGAATTCATTCCATTATTGAAAATGATTCTCAAGAAGAAATGACAAAGAAGGTAGATTTCTTCTTCAATAGGATATTCTCTAACCATGATATGACAAACCATTTCAAGTACCTTGTAAAGAATATAAAAATCCCTCCTGTCACTCAAGCCTTCAAAACTCAAGTTCAAAACCTTAATGATTTAACTCCTTTGTTGGAAAAGTTCATGGAGAAAAAATATGACTTTGAGAAATCCATGCAGTATGGTGGTGAGATTATTGCTACCTTCATCATGGTTTGAGTCCTTATATTCATGTGTCGATCACTACTATTGTGGCTCCTACAGCTACACCCTTGAGACTTGGTTTGACTACCATCTCATACAATGACCTTTCCTCTACCTCTATGTTTGTCTCCCAGGATCTGAATCAGACTAAACATGTTTTCCTTGACCAAAAATTTCCTCGATCTTCCACTGCACCTTCCTTGGCCCCTTATTTTTTTGAAGGCCTCCCTTTACCTTCTCTTTCAACTTTTTCACTCCCTTCTTCCACTTCAACCTCTGATCCCATGGATTCTCCAGATGATGATGCCTAGGGAATAGAGAAGGCATCATGTGCTGAAGAAAAGTGACTACTAACTTTTGATTGGGATATTGTTGAATTTTTGTTTCTTACTATTTGTAATGACACCTTTTTTCAAATTCATTGTGAACTATTTTTATATGTACTCTTTATTAATTTGTTACTCTTTTTTATAATCCCAAAAGGGGGAGAAATTTGTACTCTAAATGAACACTAAGGAAGAGACACATTCACTAAGAACATATATCTCACTCCCATGAATTGTGATCAATAAAAGGGGGATGATCATTGGACTCCTCATATCATTATCTTTTTTTAATGATAAAAAATTCTATATATCCCAAAAATCTTCTTTAATCTGTCACAAATTGTGTGTACAAATGGTTGGTTTAGTTATCAATTAAATAAACCTATCCAAGATATTAATTTCTACAAATCATGTTTTATTAGTGTAAACTATTTTTTAATTTTTTTTATAATGGATTCCTTGATGAATGAATAAGTCTAATTAATTCTAGAAATATGACTTCTTAAGTCTATATATAGATATTTGCAAAATTCTATGAAATCGTGAGTCTGCCACCGGTTCTATTTTTCTGGTAAATCACCCGAAAATGTGACCCAAACACCGTGACCCAGACACTGTGACCCAAACACCGTGACCAGACACCCTGACCAGACACCGTGACCCAGACATCGTGACCCATACACCGTGACCCAAACACTGTGACCCAGACATCGTGACCGGACACCATGATCCCAATACCGTATCTATTCTACCAGTCCCTGATCTCCATACATCTATTCCATAATGACTCTCTCCCCACTCAAATTCAAAGAAGATGACACAGTTTCATGAAGACACCGTTTCCAAGTGACATAGATTCTAGACAGACTGTGACACCGTTCCTTAATCTATTTTTTCATTTTTCAATTTAATCTATAATGGTCATATTTGAATATTTTAAAAGAACTGACATAATTAATGTTTCTTTTTAGACATGATGTGTGATAGTACGAGGTACGAGGTGAAGAATAAATGCATTATTTAGGCATAAACTCATGAAATCCAAGAATAAAACAAAAAGTCTGGTCTAAACACAATGGCACGTGACATAGTGAAAGAAGAATGAGAATTCTTAAAAAAATAATTGACACATGTAACATGATACATATGAAGAACTCACGAATAAATCAAGAATCCAAAATTTAGGATACAATTGATCATATTTGGTAACATCTTCTCAATACAGACTTCACGAAGAACTCGAGCCAGATCTAGCCAGATACCAGTGCACCAGACTTGCGGTACTCTGTTTCTTGCAAGTGGACCCAATTTCTGCTTCTCATTCATCATAGAAGTCTAGAGCTATATATACTAACACTCTGAGCACTTCTGACCTTATCTCATCATTTTTTCTCTATTGTGTATTGTATTTAGCATTAGAGCTGTTTGTGTGTGTGTGTGTGTGTATTAAAACACACACTATCTCTTGCACTAAACTGAAGGATACAATATATCCTTCATCTCACTTTTTTTAGACTTGTTTACTCCCACGTAGATCCGTCGAAGAGGTCGTGTGACCTGGAAAGTCTTGTGCACTATTGTTTACCCCGATCCAAGGTGTGGATTAAGTTTATTAATATAACATGTCTGGTAGAAGGTGATCACAATGTAGAGTGGATTAGGTGTCAGCTTGAGGTTGAACCACTTGTTTTATATACACTGCGTTATTTTTTTTAGTTTTCTCTTTTTTACTGTTTAATTCAAAAACCAATAAATTTACATTGATAGTTAATATTGGAAAGAAGTTGTAATTATTTTTCCTTGTTAGAATAGCTTCAAAAGTGATATTAATAAATAATATTAAGATTATTGAGAATTAATAAATCTCCTGAGAAGTTTATTTAATAGGAAAATTGTCATTACTGTAATACTTTGATTAATTGGGATGTATTTATTTTACTAGGGAACCTTTTAAGAAAACCTTGTAAACATAAATTTTGAATAGATACTCAATTCACCCCCCCCCCCCTCTCTTGAGTACTCTACTCCGACCGAAATTACTGATGATGATTAACATTAGTAACCTTTTAAAGAAAGATAGAATTGGATTTCACATGTGATCATTATTTTTATGCGCAATGTGATTACAACCCAGTGAAAGATACACTTACAATACAATATAGTACTGTTAATTTCTTATTAAACTATAGAAGATACCATTATTTTTCTTTTTTAAAATTTACTAAGGGTTCCCAAAACACTATTAGATGTTAAATTAGTATGGAAAATCTGTAATGTCATGATGATCACATAGGATTTCTATTACTCTTATTTGGATGAAATGTTAGAGATTGTGAGTCTGAAAAACCTCATTAATCACCATATTGTTGAATTTTATGTTATATTTGGAATGTGTTTTATTTCTCTATATAAATCCAAAATAAATTTTTAATGAATGGAATTAACATTTGATATTCCAAATCAACATACAATTGTCTAATAGTTCAATTATAAATATGACCTCAAGAGGGGTATCACACCCATTTTATCGGTATTGATTCCAATTAAAGAGGGGTGTTTATCTCATCAAGTATGGGGGAAACTTACCATAGATGATATTCATATTTTCTAGAATTTTTTTCATTTCTTTCATAAATAATTCCCTAGTAATCCAACAAATCATGAAGTTCAGTTACAAATAGAAATTAAACCTATTAAAATGCATATTTTAAAGCGTCTCTATTCAATTTACATGGTTGAAATTTAAGAACTAGATAAGAAACTACTTGAGAATCATGAAAAATTATCTATTCAAGTATGTGTGTCACCTTGGTGTGACCCTATTGTTTTCATTAATAATATATATGGATCGATATGACTCTTCATTAATTTTCGGGATTTGATAAATATCACAATCAAGAACAAGAATCCCCTACCCCATATTGAGGACATTTTTATCAAATCTGAGGAGTTCAAAACTTTTCAAAGAGTAAACTTTATTATCGATATCGTCAATTTAGGGTTATGGAAGATATACCTAATACAAAATTCCAATCATGGTATGTACACTATGAATCTATAGTTATTCCATTTGTTATACTATTTCCACCACTACCCTTAAATGTTTAATGAATATTTTTAGAGATAATGTTGATCAGTTTTTGGTAAGATTTATCTAGAATATTATCGTATATTTAAAGAGAAATTTTGATCTTGATGATCACTTGAGATTTTTTCTAAATACCCCGAGGAAGGATATATTGTCTAAAAAAAATAATTTAATATTTTGGATACAAGATGAATCATTTGGGGATTATAATCTCAAGAGAGGGTATATTAGTTGGCCCATAAAATAAAAAAATTCTAAACATTGTCAAGTCCAGTCACAGTGACTAAGATCCATGGTATTCATTATTTTTCTAGGTGTTATCGGTATTTTTTGGAGAGTTTCTCAAGAATATATTACCAACATTGTAAATTATGTTATAAAGAAATGAATTTCATTAGGATATATGATGGAATTATCTTCATGTATAATGGTGAGATATATATATATATATATATATATATATACTTATCATAAGTGTTTAATGTACATATTGACAAAAAAAGATAAACACATACAATATGTGATGGGTATAAAATATTAAATACTGCAAATTCACAGTATTTTTCCACACTGGGAAGGTGAATAGGGTGGAAAATGATTTGAGTTGAAAGGAACATGATGGACTATTACTGATAAGGATCACAAAAGATCTAGTTTTTTTGGATTTTAAAATTATGGATTTCGAAATTATGAAATATGTGGAAAATATTCTCCTTATCAAATAAGTGTTTAATAATATATGCATTTGAAGATTAATGAGGTACAAAATAATTATGTAGAGATTAAGATTATGGTAACAAATAATCCTTTGTTTAACCATGATTATGATGGAATGACAAGGCTTATGAATCTTATCAATGTCCTATTCATAATTTATTTTAATAATAAAATATTAGGGGAAGTTCATAGACATTCATTCTCTATTTATCCTTGAATTACAAATATGAATATAAATTTGAATTATTTTTTCTGTTGGGATGGAAGGAATAGAGATATTGTGATGTTTATATCAATTTTCATAGTATTTACGCAAGCTAACACTCTGATACAAAAATAACATTGGACATTACAACCACTACAGATACCATAATGGAAATGGGAGAAAATAATTATAGATTTTTTTATTGTAAACCCTAAAACATATAAATGGTATAATGTTATAAGGATTGTAGTAAATCACCATAAAAATTCAGAAACCATCGTCACTTTTAGAGAATATTTATCTGTGGATTAGATTTCCTGGATATACATAAAGGATTTGTAAGGGATGTATGGAGTATCGTATTCTATTGTATCTAATAGAGAAATGATTTTTTACCAAGATGTCTTATTATAGTCTGTAGTTTCTTCTTGATATAGAATTGTGTTTTATCACAAAGTATAATATTCATATAGATGGCCAATCTGATATTAAAATTAAAACACTATTGGATAATATGATATCATATTACTGTGAATTGAATTATTGGTGGTATTAATACATTCCTAAAATTAGAGTTGTTATAAAACTATAGATTTCACGTGGGAATTTAGATGCATCCTTATGAATATCATTATATAGAGTAGTTTAAATCTCTAACATGTTTTGATGATGTTTAAGAGATACTGTAATTTTTTACTTTATCCATCTATGGAATTAGAAGATACTTTTACAACTATTAAAATATAGATTAGTTTAGCTTAGAGTCTATTGAAACGTTATACGGGAAATATTCATTGTGATGTAGAGTTTAATTATGGTGAAAAGTTATTTATATAAATTTCTCCATTGAAGAAGGTTATGATATTTGGAAAAAATGACAGATGTTAAATTTTTATATTGGCCCCTTTAAGGTTTTTGATCAATTAGGGATAGTGGATTATCACATGGAACATCCGCTGAACCACTCTCAAATGCATGATGTGTTTCATGTATCTCTCAAGAGGAACTACCAACCTGATCCTTCACATATACTAAACACAAAAATACATTCTTTTAGTTCATGTTGTTTCCAATAATGAAAAACATGTACAGATTTTCTATCCTATAATGAAATTTATATAAAACTATACCACTCACATAGTAATGATTTTATGAATGAACCACAAACTTAAAGATGTTATGAGGTAACCTATGGTTATATTGTGGCAGAAGCATCATTAATTTGTCATATCAGAGTGATGGAATTATAATATAGAAATTAATTTTATTATGGGTAGATTATAAATCCCAATGGTTTTATAAAATAGTTTTTTCCAATAAATTTATTTTCTTTGATATCATTTATTTCACAAAACACATACATTTAATGAACTGAAATATACTTTTAAAAATATTATTTTTTAATCCTGACCATTATAACATAGTGGATCAATTTGGGGGAATGAATATAAATAATATCAATTTTAAATTTATTAAGAGTGTCTTATAATAATAATAAGGTATATTGATAAATAAGTAGTAAATATTTTGTAATGACTGTATATTTTTTTGAAATACATTTGTCTCACAAAAATTAATTTTTTAAAAAAAATATTAAAATTTTCTTTTCCAAATTTTGGAAATTTTTTTTTGAAAAATAAACCTCATTTTTTGGAATCAAAATTTGAAAATCTATGTAGGGTTACTTTTTTGTATTTTTGTAATTTATTTACTTTTTTATTGAATAGAGAAAGATATTAGT
The DNA here is from genome assembly GCA_963277665.1 of Viscum album. Classification (NCBI taxonomy): domain Eukaryota; kingdom Viridiplantae; phylum Streptophyta; class Magnoliopsida; order Santalales; family Viscaceae; genus Viscum; species Viscum album. The sequence goes on along the minus strand of OY728167.1, from coordinate 617,806,231 downwards.
TTTTAATAAAAACCTCCATTTCATTTGAATATTTAGAAAGTAATATTTTCAAAACGTGTTTAAAAGAAAAATTAGTTAATTTTTTTATTATTTAACCAATTTATATAATATCAAAAAATTACATAATTATTTAAAAAAAATTATACAAATGAAAACATTTTGTTTAGAAACTCATTTTTTAATCACATATGTGGGATTAATTTTATATAAAATTATACCAATTTAAGGAATTAAATTTATAAAAAATATGAAATATTAGGAATCATCATAAATAATATTATAAAGAAATGTTCACTTAATCTTATCATAGTCATAAGTAAGACTAATAAAAATTTTATACTATGGTTAGTGTTATAATGGGTTTAATGGGGGTTAATATAAAAAGAAGTGCGTTAAAATGATGAAAAAATTGTCTACAATAAATTGTCTAGAAATTTTTTTACCATATATCAATTAAATATAAAAATTATAAATTTTTATTCTTTTCAAATACATAAATTGTTGGTATAACGTTTTCATTTCATTATGTTCATGTGTTCCCTCTCCCTAGTGTAGAAAATTACACCCTCTCCCCTCTACACTTCACACACTAAAATATATTTTTTAAGAAAATACATGCAAAAAAAACTTACTTAAATCCTAAAAAACATCCCAGAGGTCATATATTTATTAAAAAAAACTTTGATGATTGATTTTGGTTCTACCCTGTGATGGTTGTCAGATGAAGTGGTATCTATCATAGATGAGAATTTATTAATTTCTTTAGAAACCTTGATAATATAATATTAAAATATGCTGATATAATAAACTATGTATCTCCATTATAGTGAGATGTTAATATGTTAATATCATAACATACCTCATTTTTTTCTTCCATCAAATTCGAAATGAAGGCATATATCCTATGTATGGAGGACTACCACCTCCTGAGCTGATTAATTCATTTTTGGTATATAAATCTCATAGGTGGATATAATTATGGATTTAAAGAATATATAATTTATTTATGAAGTAATTATACCTATGGAATGTTAATTTAAAATCTTCCATATTTCTATCCAATCCATTGGAAAATGACTTCACTTGTGTGTGTGTGTGTGGACTACGACCTCCACAAAGAGATGTGATAATTTTATCATTTTATTTTTAATGGAAGTTAATAGGGATATATTTAATGATTATATACGATATATATGATATAAAAATGATTCTAAAAAGGTGAATTGATATTTTCCATTATTTATTTCTATATTATAAAAAAATGGAAATAAGGTTCATCCATATGTACGACCTACAATCACCAAGATTGGAATAATCAATTTATTTACCATCAAAATTATAGAATGATTTTAAAAATTAATATAATAAATATATGTGATATTTTTATAATGATTAATATTATAGATATGATGTTTCCATGATCAATGAATGTGTACAAAAATAAACAGAACAAAAAATACATGAAAAACAGAGCAGTTATATCCCGAAATAGTGATTTTTTCATATAATTATTAAATAATGGTTGGTAAAATGATATAAGTAAATATTGTATGGTAGGATATATATTAAAATGATTATATATTACATTTATAATAAACATATATTTATTTTTTTGGATTTATAAATGTGTATGAAGTATATATATAGTTGATGTAATGGATTTCCATCTCATTTTTATATTTATAGTAGACATTCCATATTAACAACTTGATTATTAAATGCGGTTTATATGCTTTTCATTAATTTATTTTATACTTCTACCTAAGAATATTATTTCAATTTACATCACCAAATGAGGCCCTTTCATTGATGGGGCATACAATTAAAATGTTATCAAAGAGTTAATATTTTTTACTATCTCTTTTCTAATTGGGATAGTTAATGGATAAGTTTTTTATGATAAAATATTACTATCTACCACTGAATAAAAACATAAATTTTCATATAATATGTTTATTTAATTAAAATAAATTTTTCGATTCATTTACTTCACATTCCATACTCAACATAAAAATATATTTATGAAAAATAATTTGTATTTATCCCATCGGTTAAAAAAGGTTTTTCTTTTGTATCAATTATTTCAAAAAAAAATAAACAATATATTTACTATTATATTATATTGTTTGAATTGATTCATATAAATTTTTTAATTTGTATAAAATGATGAGAAAATAAAAATTATTATAATTTTATGAATGATATACTATCTAATTTTTACATAATTATGAATAGAATTATTTTTATCTTATTTGTCATGAATAGAATTTACCTCCGTCATTACTACTCAATGATTTGACGATTCCTTCTCATGTTTTCAAGTTTAATTTCAAATAAAATATTTTATACAGTAAATTAGTTATTTAAAAATTGAAAGGATGTTTCCTCATTAATGTTTTATTGATAATTTAATGGTATTTCTATTAATCAAGACAAAAAATCTTGATATAACTTCTTTTTTACTGGGATATTATCAAGGGATACCATAATTATTCTTTCTCAAGATGGTTTATTTTTGTGTTGAAATTATTTTTAGAAATTTTTTTTATCTTAAACGGGATATACTATGATGAAATTATGAAATTATTATGAAACATGTTCCTTCTCCATGGGTTATAATATAATTAAATGATGAAATGTTTTGATAGTTTCTACAATGTTGAAATGATTAGAAAACCCATTTCTTCTCAAGGGTACTGATATGAATAATGATTTATGATATTTTAGAACACAAATTTATGTTTTTTATTAATTGATGGATTTCATATATATCTCAATCAAATGAATTGGGTGAAGATATAAATCCCATGAGATAAATATTATTGTAATGGTGAATGAACCAAATTTAGTTAGGGCTTATATGCACTATGATATTCTGGGGAGTAAAACCAATCCACTATAACAGTATTGGATGTGAACATTTACTTCTATGATAGTTTTTGGTGTGAACCCAATGGTCTATTATTATCATGGAATTGAATTATTGACTATTAAGGAAATGATTTTCTATACTATTGTGTATGCAACAATTCCATGTCATATTCCAATGATATGCTCCCATGGATCAGGTTCATTGATTACATAATTATTCATTTATTATGAAATGAAATGATTTATTACATGACCAATGTTTATTATTGTCGATATACACGGTATGGTCCTCAACATTTATCCTCTTATTCTTATACCCTTAAGGCCATGTTATGTTAATATCTACCTATTTTACCCTTACCGAGCATATGAGTTCAACCATTCCTATGTTTCTATTCCCCATGTAATTAAGAAAGTCATTATGTTTGATAAGTATAATATGGGTTGATTTAATGAATAAATTAATGGGATAATAAATAGTTTATTTATGAAGGATTTTTCCATGTTTCAATGATTCTGAAGGCACTTGGCCAATAAGATTATGGCATGTATATTTTTTCTATATAAAGACAATCTGTTTGTTTTGATGTGATTTATTTGCAAGGTAATTTTGGGTATTTATATTTTATAGACACTAAGTTCTCTTAACCATAATGATGTGAATTTTATCAAATGTTATAAATGGTAGTAATTGAGGTGAAGTTTCTAAACTTCACAAACCTCATGTGATCTTCCTATTGAACAACCTTCTTCTTTAAAAACAATACATGGAAGGGAATTCCATTATGAAATATTACTTTTCATTCATTCAACATATAATCACACACACAAAATTATATTTATCCTCTTCATTTAGTAAATTCATTAATTTGTTTTAATTAATTCATCCCCTTCTTATTTACACTCCCTCATATAAAACGCCACCATCTCCAAAAATAATTATTTTATCTCCACAATATTTCTATACTCTAAAAAATTAAGGCCATAACTTATTTAACAAGGTGATTATTCTCTAATAAATATCTTAATTATCACTCCATTAGGGGTCATCTTAAACCACCCATAGACTCCCTTTATTCAATAAAATCATATTATTAGCCTATAAAACTACTTCACAAAGCACTCTCTATATAGTGTAAAATAATTCTTGGTCAATTAACATGAAACATGTTTCAATAATCCTTAAATAGTAACTCAAAAAATTCCTAAAAATAGTTTTATTATTTATTGAAAATTAAACAATGGATCTTGAATAATTTCAATCTGTATCTTTAGATTTGGAACATCACTAGAAAAAAACACCACCAAAATTCCTTTCACCCAAACACCATGGTGTGTAATAATGCATCTCTTTATGAAATTCATATCTCAATAACATAATTTCTGTTTTTTTATTTTATTATATATCTTTAAATACATATTACACATGTCTATGGAAATGACCTTCACTGTGGGAATCACTACACCCTTATTGGGCCCACTATTTTTCACAATTAGAAAATTAACTGAAAACTCATAGTAAAATTCTAAAATTATAAAATTTATAGTATATATTCCTTCAATAGGGACTAATTCAATTTAGTTCCCTAAGACATGATACACGTAAATTTTTGGATTCCTTATTTCACACATGTGAACATTCAATGTTCCACACCCATCTTTATGGAGTAGTTTATTTTATCTACCCTTTTTGTCCCCTAAATCATTTATATGGTTAAAGATTCAACCAATACTCCTAAAAACCAAAATTAGGTTTCACTGTTTCACATAGGCTTTATGGAACTCCACCATAGGGACCACAATGGAGTGGTTGTTTTTACATTAAATTTTTAGGTAACTCCTATATAAAATTCCTCTGTTATGTCATGGACACACCTTCCCATTATCCAAAATGCCTCCAGCACTTCTTCGGCGCTTCTCTAGACTATGTGACATCGTTGTAGAATTTTTTCACACATCCATTTTTCTCAATATATCCTTATTCTTACACATCCTTTACATTTTCAAAAAATCCAACAAAAATAGCATTCGACATCACTATTAAAAATTATATACATTTCATCTTACAAATATTATTTTGGTTAATCTAATAAATCAAAAACAAACACATCACTGGAAAAACAATATTTCCATTTTTATTTTTGTCCAATACCTAATACATCACCTATCCTATTGTGTATCCCCATTATTTTTTAAATAATTTCTCCATATTGTAATATAAATAATAATTTTTATTCACCCACTTATAAAAAACATTAATAGATTTCAGACCTGAGTAAAAAATGATTTTAATTATCCCCCTATAGGGGACCATATTTACCACTCTCTAATATATATTTATCCCCAATTTTGGAACAAACTACCCCATTTAAATGGGTCATATCGTTCCACTTCTCCAACATGTATCACCCTAATGTGTAGGAAAACTCTATTATAGACTAACAATCCACTTGGTTTTCATCATGACAGAGGAATTCATCACTGAATAAAACTACCCCTCTTAGGATAATGGAATCATAGTAATTTTTTCATATCCTGTTATCAAAAAAACGTATTTTTTGGAATCAACCTCTTATTTATTGGTTGAATGGTGTGATTACCTCAGAAATATCAAATTTATAGATGTTATTTCAAATCTAAAATATTTTTTCTCAAACATATTCACCTTCTCAAGAGATACACAGTGTGAATTTACAACATAAAAAGGCATATAAATAAATCCACCATGCCTACTAATACTAGGCCCATTTTATAAAGTAAGAGTATTTATAGACAATACCTTGGTTTTCCATGATACTCATGAATACCAACTACATAAAAAGTTCATTTACATTATATTTGTTTGAAATACATCATGGAATCTCCCTCACATTTCTTATAAACAATTTAGTGAATAAATATTATTCAAATTGAGTTTTTGAATCCTAAAAGTTGTATAAAATAATTCAAATCCAGAAATTAACATTGATAACAACTAAACCAATTTTGATACAATTTATTATAGGATTAAAAATTAATTACTGAGTCTTAAAATCCTTTTAATTTTGATCAAAACCACCCCTGAGACATTATCTTTTGACACTATTTGATGATGCACAAATTGGTGACCCTACATATTGATTGGAAAATGCTTTCATCTCATATTATTTTTGAATCTTATTTATCAATTTTGATGATAACTATGTTAGGAAAAATAATAATTGAATATGAAATTAATTGAAGTTGATGGTTCCAAAAATATCATTTCATTCATATAAACTAATACCATAGAAATTATGACCTGATAAATAAGGATATGTATAATATTTTAAATGAATCTAACTAATAAACAAAACATTATATTTCTAAGAAAAATTATATAATTTGACATTGTATAATTTTTAAATTTATTTATTCTCTAAATTCATATGGAAATCCAAAAAATTTCACTGAATCATCATCCTCTTTTGATGTATTCATCCCTTGGATTTTATATCCACATATTCCTGAAACAAATAAAAAAATTTAATACTATATAAATACATCGGGAGAGGGTTACCTCTTATATACTCAAGCTGAAGAATGGGGAAGGAAAAATTTGTCAAACCCATAATCTTCCACCTTTCCTTATACATTTTTATGATGTAGTGATGTGAACTCCATTATCTCTTCAACCTATTTATCTACACCATCTCAACTAGATATTATCCTAAACCTCTTTCACAAGAATCTAAATGGTTTGTAAACTACACACATTACGATTTTTCCTTCCATTTATTGTATATTTCAAAAAACTTATACTGAGCACAATTGATATTTTATTCCTTGTGTTTCATATTAATTTGTTATTTATTATGAATTTGTTCTCAGTTTTACGAAATTCAAACCATTATCCATCAATTTCCTTTTAGTGGTTTTTGTATGACTACTCTGGTAAAACCCCCTTTTGATGTACACAAGGGTTATCATTCTCTACTTACATTTAGGTGGATTCATCCCCACATGTTTCTACACCATTATCATATCATATACAACTCCTATATTTTTTTTCTACGGTCTCTATCATCCCATCCTAGGAATTAACTGTGAGTTAATATATTTTCATTCTAGATGCACCATTTATTTACCTAAGTGTCGTTCTATAAAAAATTATTCATTTTTTCTATCTTACACTCTCTTTTACATAGTTAAAATACTTCATTATATATAATAGAGGTGGGGAAATCTTATATAATAAATACCCTAATTCATTCTTCATGTTGTAATACCTTTATAAATGATTGATTTTATCACTGATAAAACATCTACCAATGTATTCATATATCCAATGGTATTCCTTTAAGTAACATGTTGTCTTTTCTAGACATCTATATTCATATGTTGGGAGTCATACATTAAATCAAGAACTCATAACATTCCCATGTCACCTACATAATTAACATTTTAGTTCCAAATTTTATTATGGATAATCATTTCTATATTTGTTATGGAACACCATTTTCATCCAAAATTATGATATAGATTTATTATTCCTATTGAGTTTTAATTTATATGGATGTTCATCTTCTTAGGTAATGTTTTAATCATCCCCTTATATTCTATAATTTTTTCATATATTTCATTCAACTATAAATCCACAATATTAAACTTATAATAACATCCATCATAGATTTCCATCAGTATTCAAAAAAAATTATAAGTCAAATGACTCATTACATAAAACCATTCACAGTTGACATTTTATTTATAGAAACTTTGGAGATCTCTTGAAGAATATCAATTTGTTCTTTTATATTAGCACCTATTCTCTTCATGTAAAACATCATAGAAACCACCTCTATCCTTAACCATTTGTTTTCCAAGAAAAATCCTAAATCATAAAATAATTAATATCCTTTATGACATCCCATTTTACACCATCTCTTATAAAACCGATATCTACTCTTGGATATTTCATCAAATACCACATTGATTGAAAAAAGATATTATTTCAATTTCCCCTGATCAACATCTCATTTTCCCTCCACAAAAGAGACTTTTTTTACAATTTTCACATCCAAACTAGAGTTGAAACCATTGTGAAATTTTTTTTAATAGTTATTACTGTAGTTGAAGAACTCGTCCTTATTGTTTACACTTTTTGATGTTGTATTTGTTCTCAATGTGAAATGAATATGTTCAACACAATATATTTAATATTTTTTTGAAATGTGAGGAGGTAGTTATGGTTGGATTAGAAAATAATACTAGTTATTGTTTTGATTTATGGTGTACTTTATTATTACATGACACATGTCTTGGGGTATCAATTTGAATGAATTTCGAATATTGTGTAAGATAAAGGAAGATCGTGTAAGGTTACAATCATCTATTATAAGGGTGTCATAGCTAACGTTCAAATTGTAACTGAAGCATGGACCTATGTAAGGGTATCCTAAAAGAAGTCATGTAACTAAAGACATGTGTTATTGTAACTGGCTGTTGAGTAATGTAAGACATTCCATGTGAAAATGTACAGGTCGAGCTGTGTAACGGTAGTAGATACATATAAGGGCCATTGTAAAAGTTTCCAATACATATTAAGGATTGTGTAATGCTATCTAGAAACAAGGATAAGTCTCTCCTGTTTAATAATAAGGCACTGAGTCTAGATAATGGTATCTTGGAATCCTGAATAAGGTTAATGAGACCTGTATAGTGATATACCTTGAGATGCTATGGGCTCATGTAAAGGTCTGGGGGGAAGGCTACACCAAGAATATTGTATAACAAGGAAACCTTTGTGAAAGGATGGAGCATCATTATAGTGTTACATTCCTAAATAATAGATAAATGAGTAATAAAATAAAATGACTTACTATTTATTCTCATATAAGGAATAGACTATGCATACTTTGCATACAAAACTCCTGCATACCGTCTCAATGAAAATTAATAATGGTTTGAAATTTAAAACACAATGTGATTGTATGAATCATGTGAATGGTCAGGTATGTTAATTATATAGTTGAATAAACATGTATAAGATCATTTTAAATTAATGGTAACATCGATGATTCAAGTATTGAATTGGTCACTTAAGTGATCTATTTAACATAATGGGACACTTTTGAGACTCTTGAAACACATGCGATTTGATGTATCAAAATGGTAAATGAATGTACACAAGAGGACGTGGGATATTGGGTTTTCATAGAATATTATTGATGTTGAAAATAATTCAATTATTAAAAACCATTTGATGAAATATGAGGATGAATACTGGAGTCTCTAGTGTATTTTAATGAGGATATTTTGGAATAATTTTTCATGATGCTGAAATTAATCCAAGCATTCAATAAATAATAGAATGATGTTGGTATTATGATTTGGGATGATGTTAAAATTAATACTTATGGGATATAACACTTCAAGAATTATATTAACATAATTTAAAGATAATTTGGGATTCATTTTGACAAAATTAATGTGATGAGTAATTTCTTTTTGGTACATGTAGTTTTGAAGAAGAATTCATGGTTGGAAATATGAGAGAGAAAATCTTGTTATAGAGAATATAATGCTATAGTTATTTTTATTTTTCTCATATATTTAAATAAATTGTAATGGGAGATACTATTGTTGTTCTGATATAGAATCCAAAAAAAATATCTAACAGTACCATAAAAGAATAAACAGATCCTGAATTTGAGTATTTAGATTCATACTACATAGATATTGAATGAAATAAAGTTACATTGTAATATTTTATAAAATGATTACGAAATGGATAAGAAGTGAAAAGAAAAAAAACTTATTAGTGTATATCTATCTATATACAAATAATAACATATAGGATATGAGTTGGATGTGATGGAGATAGAGTTCACGTAGAGAATATATTAGTGCACCTGTATTTACACAAGATTAAAATATGAAAAGATGAATACCAGTGTGGAATAAGTAGTAGTAACATAGTAGTCTGATACATTCTTGAAATGAAGATGAAATTGTGTGTTTGGTTGTAAAAAAAAATACAAAAGGATATATACTATTGTGTAATGTAAGATGATGATGAAATTGTAAATAAAAAATAAAATACCACTATACATTGTAGTCATAATATATTATAATTTAGACTACATTAAATTTATATTTTATGGGTAATACCTATGTTTGGTATGCACCAAATAAGTGTGTGGGAAACAAAATACACACTTTCGAGAGACAATAATGTAATTATCATACATATTTTTAGTGGGTTGTGTGAAAACGGTTTTTACTAGATCAAACCAATTATTTACATTCTTAAACTAAGTGGTTAAACCCATAAATTGTTGTACCTAATTTCTATGTGTGTTTTTGTTCGGTTTTACTATAAAGAAAATTACAAGACAATAGAGATAAATTGAATCAATTTTCCATATCAAGTGAAAAAGGTAAAAAAGGGTATAAAATGGTAAAATAATATACTATACCAGCACTTATTTCCATCCCCCTCTTAGGGTTAATCAAACCCCACCTTATATCCTATAAGGGTTTCATATGAGGTTCAACACTTTTGTATTATCTATATTGATATTTATTTAATTTAATTATTTGAGTTTCATTCCAAAAATTATAATGGATTGAATTTTTGGATATGTTGGATCTATTTTAATTTATTTTCAAAAAATACATTGAGGAATAAAAAAATGTATGAGACGAATAAGATGAATAAGGTATCCATCTAGTTAAAAAAGGTATATGGTTCATGTGCTTCCACCATGGATGATTGATTGAAAAGAGAAGAAATCATGGTTTGATATACTACAAAATATTTGGATAACATTTCTACCTCAAATTGATTAATGTATTCTTAGGTTTTTATTGTATGAGAAGATAATGATTTAAAATGTACACAAGATAAATAACCTAGTGAGTTTGAGAAGTATCATTATATTTATCTATTTATCCATTAAAATAAATATACCATCATTATTACAAAGAAATAGTTTCTTTTTTGTGTTTTTGAATGTGGTATGGAATATATCCCTCAAATATGTGATGAGGAAAATAAATTGGATAAGGCTTTATGATATTTCGGCCATAATATAAATCATCTCAAAATAAATGTTAATATAAAAAAGATGAGTATGAGGTGATTATTATTGAATTCTCTAAATTTGAATAATATTTATCCCACAAAACCAAATAGAAGTATCAATCCTATAAATATTTTTAGAATAAGATCCATGGATTGGATGAAAATATGAAAAATATCATTGTTTTCATGATTGATCTATTGTATATCAAATCCAAGAGGATCAAAGAAATTTATTCACTATTATATGAAATGAATTCATTGCGTACTATTCATGTTGAGATGTTACAGAAGGACTATAATGATAGAATAATATTTAATAAATATAAAATTAATACACTATTTAAATGACGTCTTCTATTGGAAATAAAATTTTACAATCATGAGTAGATACATGTTGATACTTAACAATCAATGATATACGGATATTCTTCCACAAAGTGTTATTCAGAGGACTCTACTGAAAAGATACATCTAACCTTAGATAATAAAATATTAACATTAACTGATGATTTCTCTCATACAATTATAAATAATGAGTTAATATAAATATCTCAATGTTAAAATTATTAAATATTTGTTTCTATAAGAAGTTTACATTTTAATAAAAAATATGCACAACTAAGGTTGATTTTTTGAAACATACCACCATGTTTATGGTTGATAGATAATGAGTTATGAAAGGATGGTTTTGAACGAATATCCCATTAGGCAGTGGAAAATAATGAAAAGTTGAGGCTATAGATGATTGATGAAGAAACATTATGAATAAATCATATAAAATAGATTAAACTCTTTATGATTTAAATGAGGTTATCCTTCGACACAATACACATGAAACTTCATTTTCAAATTTCTCCAACAAGGTATTATAAAGGAGTTATAAATACATTAAGAATTATATAAATAATGATACTCAAAAAATCCATCTGGAAACTCAATGAAAGAAGAGAATATACCCTAAGATGTTATTTTTTTGTCTTGTAGATTTATAGATATTAAGAAATTTGGAATATGTGATTTCAAATTATACTCTACAAACTAAAAAAATCTATAGGAAAAGATGAATTTTTTAAGATGTTATCAGAAAATTACAACACTTGAGTTCAAGAAGATTCATGTGATATGTACAATAAATCTAGACACATTTAAAAATGATGTGTAACAAGATTTCTAGTATAATAAGAATCCAAGAAAAAAATTATTATTATATCAATATATGAACATGATATGAGTGTTGTAGAAAAATGTAACAATCTCAAAAAATGAAATGGAAGGTTTTATGATAACCATGTTATCAAATACCAAATTATATTTGAATAAAATATGTGAGATAATGTTTATAGGAGGAAATGGCCAAACTTGGTTGACAAAATGTCAACCTTTCTTTCCAAATTGGGGAACCAGAAAACCCAACATATTCCAAAAATCATTTATTTATTTTATTTTGAAATTATATTTTGTGAATTGAAGGTCATGCATGGAATAATATGGAGAACCTCATAATGATTGATCACTACCAATTAATGAAAACATGGATGAAGAATATTCCATCCCTGTTTGATCATATATTTGGTATCCTACGTAATTATTATTAGTGAAGATCATCCATTATGATGTTTTGGATGTTTTAAATGAATGGAAAACAAAATATGAATATAAATTTTGGTTTATTAGGTATATGTGAATGTCTTGAAAATCATTCTCCAAGAGATTCTCCAATATGAAGATTTTGAGGAGGGTTTCCTTTAAGAAGAGACAATATAAAATGATGTTACTTGAATTATTAGTAACATAAAAATCATAATATTCTTTATTTATCATGCTTGAAAAGTGTCATTAAATAGATATATATTAATTATATATCATCCTTGTTAAAAAAATTTATTTTAAATATTAGTGGTGGGAAATTATTTTTATCATTGATATGAAAAATATGTACCAAGACTATTATCAAATTATTAAATTTTTACATGGAATGTTTTTTATCATTTTTTAGATTTTGTGTAAGAGTTATCAGTATATTGTTTTTATTTGAATTGGTTTATATCAATTTTATCTATATAAAATATATTCATGAAATCCTTGATGATGAATTCATCGTTACATTTCATTTGGGGTAAAATAAATTATTTGACAACTTTATTCTTCTATATTTAAAACAAATTTTTTAAATACTAATCTTCGCTCAAATAAAAACTAAGTGGAATGGTTATTGGAACATTTATAAGTAGGAATTGATACTTTTTAATCTTAAATACATTTTATTTATTTATAATAACTGGGGGAGAAATATGAAATGAAAACATGATGACAAGAAAGGAAGAGAGACAACATAGATCAAATTAAACGTTCATTGCTATATGGTTATTGTAAAAAATATACATAGGGTTACTGTTGAGTCTACATTGTAGATTTTTTATTTTTTTATCAAAATGATTCAAATTTTTTTGAATTTAATATGTTTATAAGGTTTTAACTATTCTCGTAGATTGTTATATAACCCTAGAAATTTGAGGAAGATGCAAGAAGGTGTATTGTTGAAGAACCCATGATTGGAGGAGAGAATGAACGTGAGTATTGTTTCACAATATAGGGGTGCCTGATGATTACCTGAATTTTATTAATAAATTTAATTATTTGTAATATAAAATATTGGGTAAGTGAATAAATTTTTGTATAAGGGTATAAGAAGAATGCATAAGGGACACATTCAGAATTAATAGAGGTAGCTTAAGTTGGGTGGCATGCATAAGGGTTTCTCATGAACAAAAGGAAAGTAACGACTATATAAGGGTGAATCAGTAAGTCATAAATCCAACCAATTATTTTCATATGTGTACATTATTGGTTTTTTAACGGCATCCACTAAATCTATATTATTCAGAAAGGGTAGATGACAAATCTCAAAGGTTTCCTAAGGGTGTCTTGTGACCTCGATTATGGTAAATCGGTATAATGTTAAGATAACTACTTTGCTTAGGGGTATCTTTAAAACCTATATAAGGGTAAAGATACATATAAAAGGGTACCTAATTAAATGTTCATGGTTCCTGTAAGGGTATGAAAAAAAGGCCATAATATATAAAAATATATCACAATTCAGCACTTTTGAAATGATATCCTAGTATTATATTGTTACTTTCACTCATAAAAAATTAGACATATGAATAAAGTGTTTGGAATAAAGTTACATTTCATTAATTAAACAAAATGTGAATGTCATTTATGAAATAATCATGTATATGGTGTTGCATAATCATGGAAAAGGTCATTTCATTTGAAAGGTTGTTTGAATGTATGAATAATGTGATTTTTCTTGTAATTGAAATAGATAGGTGAATGGACAAAAATATTGTCCCCATACCTGAATGCAAACCTAGATTATCTATATATAAAATAGTCATGTATGATATCAATGTAGTCAAATGGTCCATGTTAGGGATTCGTGAAATGTATGATATTCGTTTTATTTTAATGTTCAATGAATATATATTTTATAACATGGAATATAATATTTTCAGGGAAAAATAATGAATCTGAAAATTTGTAGGTTATTACAAACCTCATGAATATATATGACTAAAAATACTAGAGTTTGTAGGTTATTTATATGAGGAATTTATGTAACAAATAATAATGATGATTAAATTTATCACAATTCTTCAATGAATAATGTCATGATTTATTGACTATCAACCATGTTGTTGTTATGAATAATAATTCTCGAATAATACACACGAACTATCAACAAAAATTAATGAGAAGATAATTCATATTCCATATTGATTAAATTAAAAGGAAGAATACATGTTTTTGTAACATATATATATGAAAAATATATTGAGGAGGAAAATATGGGAGAGTGGACTGTGTGAACAAGAAACCGATGCTATAGTTATTATTATTTAAATCAAAACCATATATATTATTGTTTTTCATAGAATTTTAAAGTGTGATATTATTATTGATCTGTTATAGAATATGAAATAAATACCCCCTATTATAAACCAAGAAAAGATAGATTCCAAAATTTATTATAGACATAAATTCTTATGTCGAAGAAAAAAATTCTAATGGAATATGTTATTAAAAGAAGAATAAAGAGAGAAAAAGAGAGAAGAAAATACTAGATATATGAATATTTATTTATAATTCATGAAGAATAAGTTGTATAAGAATTATCCATGTTGGACAATAAATAAATAGATTGAAGAAGAAACATGTTCATTATTGATTTCACATGAGAATAAGAAGAAAAAAAGTTGAACGAAGTGGATAAATAAGTAGTGTTATAATACTTTTCTACATTCAAGAAAATCAGAAGAAGTTTTTCTTAATGTTGTTAATACAAATAGAAGAGACATGAAACTATACAAGGGAAGGGAAAAAATAATAAAATAAAACATATGGAGATATTCTTCATTAGAGTCATAATATGTTATTGTTGTCTCTATATGAAATTGCAATGGTATAGGTTACCTATGTTGAGAAAAAAACATTTTTGTGTGATTCACACTAAACACTATCCGGAGACAATAGTATAATGATAGTATGATTTTACAATTGGGTTTTGTGACCATGAGTTCTATTGTAATGTCTCTTATTTTTCGGTGTATTGTTTTTAAATATTATATTCAATTAATTCAAGACCTAGTGCTGAGACAACGTGCAATTCCGAGTCCTGGTAAGCCCATAATATATTTTTGAAATATATTAAATACTATGGATGGGAGGTTTTCCTAAAAAATTATAATTACTTCTATGTGGTTTTCCATATCAGAAATTTTAGGGTACCATTGCATTCAGAGCAGCAACTTTACCCTAGGTGAGTCCTAACATTGGCAAGTACATATTAGATTCCAAAGTTAATTTTTGGCTGTTTATGGAAATAAAATAAATTAATATTTTATTTTATTATTATTTTCATGGTAAAAAATGATTCATTTTATTATTTTAAATAAGCAGGAGCCCAAGGTTATCCTCATAACCCTAGAAAACATCTTGTAGGCTCTAGAGAGAACCTGGATAATTCTCTTGATGATGGAGTCTGGAAACAGAGATCGATGAATGTCGTTTTGATGAGCCTCACCAATGAATCCCACACGATGATCAACCTTATTCAATGAACAATTCAATCCTAGGGTAGTTTGTTTTTTTTTAAATGTATTCTTTTCCCTGTTCTTTTGATTAAATAACTATCACAGATCAACCCAGGAACAGGTTGATGCATGGTTCGACCATTCTTGTTGGAGAGTTATAATTACGGGAATTTGGGGATGATATGACTATGATTATTCATGTTTTTTCACTTGATCATTATAATTGAATGGATCGAGGAAGGAATGAATAATAGTTGATGTATATTCCTTGGTTTGTTCAATTGTTCTTTTCTCACCTCAGTTCTTCATGTTCATCACATTCTTTGTGAGATAATGAACCGATAATCGTTGGGAATCATTTCATGGAGTAATGATTCAAAATCATAGATCCTACCACATGGAGACCTAGAAGTGGTGTAACAATGATGGATACATACAGATTGATGTTTTTCAAGAAATATAGTTCTTTGAGCGAATGTCGTGCATATTATCTGAATGGGTTTTTAGAGAAAATTGAACGCCCAAAACCTTCCAATTCGGTGTTACCATGGAAATAAGTCCCTAGATATTTAGTTTTGAGGGTAATGAATCATTGAATAAAACTCCAGAGAATCAAAAAATGTGCACGGAGAAAGAACTACCGTTATGGAAAATCCTAATGAACCCAGTGTGTGTTTCGGAACACATGACGTATGGACCCTGCTGAGTGGGAGATAGGGTTTTGGTAAATAAGATAATTCCATGTCGCACATGGCACCAGTAACATGACATGTGAGCCATTCTTTATGGTTCAGCATGTATATTGGAGGATACACAAATATAGGGTGGAGTCAATGGGATATACACCACCACCCGGCCAAACCCAGGCCGATTACCCAGGATACCCCATGTACCAGTACACTGGAAGGTGAACATGGGTTGAAGACATGTATTGCAACATGTACAGTATAAAAGGTGTAGACGTAGAATATTAGTACATGGTGTGTGACCTTATCTACATGTCTTGTATAACATTTCCACACGATAAGTTCTTTTGACTCGGTTCATTATACACAGGATGTACCTGAGGTCAAGGGACACGACATGTGACACTTATACACGTCATGTAGCATTTTCTATATGGAGTGTCCTTTTTCCAGCATAACATGTAAATGTTTCATTCAGGTTGGTTCCCCTTGCTCATTCTCTTGAAGGTATGTTGGTATCATTTCCTATCCACAGGAGTATGTCCCCCTTTAGCCGGACATTCTGCATAGAGTCAGGAGTCCCCTCCCATAGGGCTACAGTAGGACCCTATATCAATTCTTCTTCCCTAGGTAGAGTTAGGATATCGACATGACTAATATTACCAAACGTAGAACCTTCACTTACCAAGTGAATACGGAGGAGTCTTGGTATACACCATGGCCCTGGAATTGATCCCCATCCATGTACCGTGATGCTCCCCACTCATGGAGTGACTTCTCTCAGAATGAGTGTATCATATTATATCCTTAGATATATATTAGTGTATCTCTCCCTCAAGGTGGTTCCTGAAGAAACATTCTTCTTGCAAAGGCGTCATCGGGACTATCATACTTATGGTTCAGTTCTCTTGGATGAGTGATTTTTGGAATCTTCACACTGAATCCCTAGTGTGGGTATGTGGTCTTTGTGACTTACCTCTAGATTACGGGCCAGGGTTTCAAGTATATCTTGATATGTTCTAATAATATGTATTGTAGACATATACTATGTAAGTCTGAATATTCCATTACGTTTTGTATTTCATTGTTGTTTTCGGGGTGTTTTAGTATGTATTTATATACTCACCGCTACACGGACTTTTCCCACATGTGTCATGTCTTTTGAAGATGAGTGATCTTTTCATATAGTCAGTGGTGGGCCAAGACTGGGCAAAGAATTGTGAGTTCCATGCAAGAAATGGTGTTCCTACATATTCTAGGAGTAGTCCCAGTACCTATCTTATTTATAGGTTAGAATTTCTGGTGTACAGTCTCTTTATTTTGGTGGGCTTGTATTCTGGCCTAGTTTTCTATTCCGATATTTAAATTCTATTGTACTTTGATGTTTGTGTTAAGTAGTATGCATGAATTTTTTTCCTTAGTGGTTTTTTCATTTCATCATTTGTGGCCCTTTATATGTGTTCATTTTTAAACATAATTTGGAAGTGCCACTCATGTTAGTGGCATGCCTACGCGGTGCTAGTCACTAGCCCCTGGCATGTTGGAGTTGTTATTGGGGGAGTTACAACATGTTCCCCACTAGGACGGGTCATGAAAAAGTGGTATCAGAGGTGGTCGGTTCGACTTAATAATCAGGATTATTTTATTTTGTTTTACGGAAACAATTTTAATTGTTTCGAGTTCTGCTCTCAGGTGAGGGCTCCCGTGTTGGTGCGGTTAGCTGACGTATCCATACACTGAGACTCTGAAAACCTACTTTTCAACTCAATACTTGAGAACATTGGTTGTGGGGGAAAATGTTACATCCATCATATAATAATGGTTTGTGCTTTCCATTCCCTTCTTGAGTCATCTATATATATATACCTAATTACTGTGGTACGTCTTGCCTCTTTCAAGATGCCTCCTTGATTCATACCAACAAGTATTTAGCATCTTGATCATGAGGATAACCCCCTTAGTGACGAGGCTTCAATGGAGGGGAAAGTTTAACATGAGTAACCTCCAAGTGGTGCACCAGTATAACGACCCATACTTTACATACATTGTTAGTACTTCAAAATTTAAGTACACTTATTACAACATATAACAAAACCATGAAAGGACCGTATAGGTATAGTGTCTTTAGAAACTGGGAAACATAAACAACCAGTTCATAAAGCGTCTACACTGTCTCTCATTTATTTCATCATATCTATAGTCCCTTTTGGCATATCTTAATTAATAACCTTCTTCCTGACCTGGGGAAAGAAAACATACAAAAGGGTGAGCTCAAATGCTCAGTAAGGGTAAACAAAAGAAATATCAATCACATCATATTCATAAGAACATAACATTTTGGAAAACTTACCCAGCAAATGAGATCATAATTTCATAACATGGGATAAATCATGGTAGTGAAATGTAATCACAATAATCATAACTTAAAACATGATGCTTTGTGGCATACACACATAATCATATTGAATCATTTCTTATTAGTCAAGACTCATTTCCAAGACAATCTTAGTGGACAAAGTCTGTTTCTGAACCGAGTTCATTCCTCGTTTTAGTCCTATTTCACTGAACCGTTTTAACATGCCGTTCCAGCCATGTCTATCTCATGAGATATAAAATATTTACCCAATGCATTGGAGGGAGATATAGTTCCCACCAATCTCATAATGATACTATTATTATGTGTGCCACAAAATCATAAACCATACATCATAGCATAACCCATATAATAAAAATGGGATTGTCAAACATCATGACATCATAAAACAATTCATATAAGATAAAGGAATTCATAAAAATAATTCCATCACAACATAATCAAATCATTATAATTATAGGGATAGAAACAGAAACCTTTATTATCTTAGATGGAAAATAATTTTGATAAAACACTTGAACTCCATTCTTGAGGAAAATATCATTTCTACTTCAAAAACACTTTTCCTTTCTTAACATGTCATACAATTCTAAACTAAAATAAGTTGATTAAAAATAAACTTGAAAAATTGTAAAGGAATCTTCTTGGAAATAAGTTTTTATAAATCCATTCATGTCGTATAAGTTAAAAAACATTCTTCTCATACTTTTGTTGGAAAAGTCAAAAAGTACCTCGTACGAAAAATGACAAAAGATTCCTTTCATATATTTTACTAAAAACTCACCAAAGGGTAAAATTGGATTTAAACAATTGTAGGTGGATGGAAATAATATTAAATATTGAGGAAACATGTATGTGTATGATAAAATACAACCCATTAAATTCCAAAGTATAAACAATCTCAGATAAAAATGAGATTGTGATATTTCCCTTACCTTAGGTCCGATTTCTTTCATAAGTGTCTGAACCTCCTGTATAATGATTTTAATAATGTCATTAACTTATTCCATAATCATACTAATTGTTATGATATCATATATGGTCATATTCATAGATTATTATTAGTAATATTTCATTGCTAATTATTATTCGGGAGTTTATTACTTTTTGTTCTTATGCGTGTTTTGTCGAATAAATTCTTATTCTTATTTTTAGGTTATAGATACCTCAGTTCCAGAATGGTATTAGAGTAATATATATCATATTTATTCACTCAATTCATTTATGTAATCATTATGCAATGAAAATCATGTAGAACAAGTCACATCACATTTTCGAGACGGTATTCCGTACGTACGCACGAGCGATGATATCGTTCCCATGATCGTGGAATTGTATTGGAGTGTATGTATACTATTTCAGAATCAATATTAATTTATAATAATCATATATACTCATTGTTAACACCATTATACCAATCAAAGTAAGGTGGTGGTGGAAAATAGATTACACCACGGCGTGGAGACGGAATTCCGTACGTACGCACGCGCGGTGATTTCGTTTTCCGTTGGATGGATAGATGGAAAAATAGGGTTGTTTCATACTTATAATAACATATCAGTATATGAGTGATACTGATGTTAATAATTCATAAGAAACAACTAAAGAAGAAGAAGTGAAAGAAGAAATAAAGTTGAAAGAATCAAAAACGGACATTACCTCTTCTTTGAAGTGCTTCTTTGAGACCTCCTTTTAGAGCACTAAAATTGGTCTTTGAAGAAGAACAGGACCTATAGGATATTTCTAGGGAAGTGGAGAGGATAAATTGGTAGGGTTTTTCCGAGCTTGAAGGCTCAATGTGGTGTGAGGAAGATAGGGAGGAGGTTCCATTTTAAAAGGGAGGAGAGGGGCACCTTTGGAAAAACTAAAAATATTATTTTATTATAAAGCCATATTAGGTTTTAAATAGCTCCAAATTGATTTATTTTGATGCTAAGGTGGGGATGGGTCGAAATCCTCTCATCCAATAGAATTTGGACAAGTTTTGTTACTATTTTAACCTTATCATTTATATTTAACTTTAAGTTATATAATTTTACTTTTACTGTGTCTTTTTGTGTTCTTACACTATAAGGTTAATAAACTTACTATTCCAAGCCAAACGAACCCCATGTTGTTTATTATTAATATATATAACCTTATATAAGTCATTCGGCCGAACATTAGATTTTTAGGAATAAAATAACAATTAATAATATAATATTTGTTTTAAAGACTATTTTATGTCAATTTTGAAACTATTACTAATTGTTTTTTTGTAAAAATCATAACAGAATGATTAGTTGGTAAAAAGTTAATTAAATCAATACTAACATGTCATATTAACCTATAAAAATTAGTGAAATTCATACAAAATCTCAAATTACATTTATTTGGGTATTTATAACATCAATTATGTCAATATTTCATTAATAAGATAATTACTAAATCATCATTGTGTCATAAATAGATTATATTATTTAATGTATAAAAATTTAAAATTAAATACAATTATGTAGGAAAACTTTTTATCTTTCTAATGAATATTTATAGTCGAATTTATCTTATGTATAACCCTATATTAAAAATTATTTACTTATTAAACATTGATTTTAACTATTTTAACCCTTCTTTAAATATATTAATAATAAATGTCCTCATCTAAACCATGTGGGCCTAAATGGTCATATTTTATTTCTATGGTTGTTTTTGGTCGAATTACACTTATACAATAGAATTAGGACATGTTTTAGGGTAATAATAATATCATTTTTTCCCTTAATTACCCTATTTACTTTTAACCGTGGTAAATAAAAGTAAAAAGTTACTATTCACCAAAAATTATTTTCATCTCATTGAACCACATTTTTTTCCTCGATACTAACTGTGTCTCTCAGTTTTTTGAAATTCCACTCACAGAAGTAGTAAAATTATGTTTTATGTAAATTTGAAAATTCTCCTCGGAGGTTGGTAAAAGATAGTGAAAAGTTCAATAAATTTTTATATATCTAAAATTATTATAAAATGACTCCAATGAATTACATTGAACTTATATAGGTATTATGTATCAATTTTGACCAAAAATAAATTTAAATAAAATAAATAACTATTTAAATAAAAAGTCGGTTTTTAAATAGTAACCCAGTGTTTTCACTATTCATCAAAAATTGAATGTTTCCAGAAAAATACCAAAATTTCACCCTAGGCTAATTTCGATATTCCGAATCCAAAAATGAAGTCCATTTTGAAAAAGAAAATTTTCAAATTTTCAAAAAGTGGTTATTACTATTCATAATGGCTAGTTTTAATAATTTTTGAATAGCATATCGTTGTTTAGTGAAACTCGGTATTGCATACGACGCAAGCTATCAAGGAAGGTCGGGATTGCATGTAAAGAAATCCAAGCTAGTGTTGTGTGTAGTGAAAGATTTCTTTGATGATTTATATAAAATAAAAAAAATTATTTCTTATAAAAGTCTCGGGGGTTATATTCTACCCCCCTTAAAATGAATTTCTCCCTCGAAATTCGTCACTTGTAACAAACAGATGAGGATACCTCTCCCTCATCATATCCTCAAGCTCCCATGTAGCTTCTTCTAATTGGTGGTTCCTCCATAAAACTTTCACCAAGCGACTGGTCTTGTTCTGTAGGACATTTTTACTACGATCAAGAATCTCTATCGGCTGTTCTTCATAAGAAAGATCTTGTTCCAGCGGTACAACTTCTGAGCTAAGTACATGTGAAGGATCAGGTATGTACTTTTTCAGGAGAGATACATGGAACACATCGTCAACTTGAGAGAGATTCAGTGGAAGCGCCAATCCGTAAGCTACCTTCCCAACACGATCCAGTATTTCGAAAGGACCGATATACCTAGGGCTCAACATTCCCTTATTTCCAAATCTCATTACTCTCTTCCAAGGAGTTATTCGTAAGAAAACTTTATCACCCACTTGAAACTCTAAGTCTTTTCTTCGGTTGTCGGCATAACTTTTTTGTCGACTCTGAGCTACTCTTATGTGTTGTTGAATAGATCAGACCTTTTCTGCCATCTCATCAATAAGATTAGGTCCTAATAGCTTTCTTTCCCTAACTTCATCCTTGTAAGTTGGAGTCCTGAATTTATATCCATAGAGTGCTTCATAAGGAGCCATCTAAATACTGGAGTGAAAGCTATTATTATAAGAAAATTCCACCAAAGGTAGGTGTTGATCCCAACCACCTTTGAAATCCATAGAGCAAGCTCTCAAAATATCTTTTAGAGTTTGAATTGTCCTCTCAGACTGACCGTCTATCTGAGGATGATAAGCAGTGCTGAAACTCAACTATGTATCCAGAGTATGCTAAAGACTTCGCCAGAACATTGAGGTAAACCTCAGATCCTGATCATATATAATAGAAAGTGGTACTCCATGAAATCTTACCAATTTTTTTACATATATCCTGGAAAGCTGATCCAGAGAGAAATCCTCTCTAATAGAAATGAAGTGTGCAAACATTGTAAGACGATGAACTATGACCCAGATAGCATTATTGCCTTTGGATGTTTTAGGAAGTCCTGTGACAAAGTCCATAGTGATGTTTTCCCATTTCCATTCGGGTATGGGTAATGGTTGTAACATCCACTTAGACTTCTGTCTCTCAGCTTTAGCTTGCTGACAAACCAAGCATCGAGAGACATATTCAGCAATATCTCTTTTCATTCCATCCCACTAGAATTACTCTTTCAGGTCCCTATACATCTTCGTGCTTCCAGGATGAATAGAGAATGAAAAACTATGAGCCTTATCCAGCAGCTCCTTCTTTAATTTGGGGATGGGAGGAACACAAATCTGATTCTTGAACATTATTATCCCATCACAATCAAGGTTGAATTCAGGAACATTTCACACCTTCTTTTGTAACTCTAAATCATCTTTATGTGCCTCTTTAATCATAACATGTATAGATGGTTGAACATTAATTTGAGAACAATATGATTTTTTCCCTTTCATTATAATTCCAAGATCTGTCCTTTGTAAATCCATAAATATTGGATCTTTTGTGATCCTCATCATGGACAAACTGGCATAGTCTTGTCGACTTAATGCATATGCCACCTTGTTTTCTTTCCCAGGGTGGTAATGAATTGAGAAGTCGTAATCCTTAATCAGCTCCAACCATCTTCTTTGGCGCATATTCATCTCCTTTTGTGTGAAAATATACTTTAAAATTTTATAATCAGTATAAATGTCACACCTTTCTCCATAAATATAATGCCTCTAAATCCTTAATGCAAAGATTACTACAGCTAACTCCAAATCATGAGTTGGGTAATTTTGCTCATGGATTTTCAACTTTCGTGAGGCATAAGCTATCACCATATCATTTTGCATAAGAACACACCCCAATACCTTCTTGGATGCATCACTGTAGATCACAATCCGTTCTCCACTATAAGGTAGGGTGAGCATAGGTGCACTAAATAACCTTCTTTTCAACTCCTTGAAATTCTCTTCACATTCCTCCGTCCAAACAAACATAACTCCTTTCCGAGTCAACCTGGTGAGTGGATGAGATAATTGTGAAAAATCTTTCACAAAACGTCGATAATATCCAGCCAAACCAAGAAAACATCAGATCTCAGTTACTGTTGTTGGTCTCGACCATCTTTATATAACCTTTGTTTTTGCTGGATCCACAGATATCCCCACTTTTGAAATTATGTGACCCAAAAATGAAACTTTTTGAAGCCAAAATTCACACTTGGTAAATTTGGCATAAAGATTCTCCTTTCTCAGGGTCTTCAATATAATTCTCAAGTGATCTTCATGTTCTTCCTTGATATTTGAATATACAAGAATATCGTCTATAAAGACTACCACAAACTGATCAAGATAGTCTCTAAAGACTCTATTCATCATATCCATGAAGATAGCAGGGGAATTAGTAAGACCAAATGGCATCACTATAAATTCATAGTGTCCTTACCTTTTACGGAAAGCCGTCTTTGGTATATCCTCCCTTTTGACCCTTAATTGATGATACCCTGAACGAAGATCAATCTTGGAAAAGTATTGAGCTCCACGTAGTTGGTCAAATAAGTCATCAATGCACGGGAGAGGATATTTTTTCTTGATATTGATCTTGTTAAGTTCTCGATAATCAATGCAGAGTCTCATTGATCCATCTTTCTTCTTAAAAAATAGAACATGTGCTCCCCAAGGTGACGCACTAGGGCGTATGAACCCCTTATCAAGATTCTCTTGGAGTTGATTCTTCAATTCCTGTAACTCAATTGGGGCCATTCTATAAGGTGTCTTTGAAATAGGTAAAGCACCCGGTATGAGTTCTTTTGAAAACTCAACATCACGATTTGGTGGAAGACCCAGTAATTCCCCCGAAAAGACATCATCAAACTCCCATACAATGGGCATATTCTTAATCGTGAGTTTCTCACCAACCATTTTAGATAAATAACCTTCATTTAGTGGAATCAAGACCCATAAGATGGAAGAAATTTCCACTGGAAGGTTTTGTTCATCCTTTCATCGATAGACGATCAAAGATTGATCTGGAATATGAAATGTGACCTCCCTTCTTTGGAAATTGATATGATCTCCATATAGAGAAAGCCAATCCATGCCAAGAATCACATCAAATTCCACTATAGGGAGGATCACAAGATTTGCAGGAAGCACTTTCCCACAAACATCAATCAGAGATGAATTATAAACTTTTGATGCGACTATTGTGCCATTAGGGGTTGTCACAGCTAACTCAACATCTATTTTTTGAGGTAATACGGTGATACACTTAGAAAATTCCTCAGAAATAAAGGAGTGGGTGGATCCAGAATAAAATAAAACATTTTCTACATTAGAGTGGATGGTAAGTGTACCTTTCACCACTTTATTATCATACTCCACATTGCTGATAGAAATCGCATGTGAATTTCCTTTTTCTATAGCCTTAAGAGTTTGTTGACGTCGATCATCATAAAAAACCCTTGGATTAGGTCATTGATTGGCATAATTCCCCATTTCTTTGCACTTGTAACATTGAAGTGTTGGAGGTGCACTCTGTGTAGCCTTTTCATTGTTCACATCACTAGACATCTTCTTCCCATCATTGCGGCATTCAAATTCCTGATGACCTTCCTTTCCACATTTGAAACATTTACTTGTCCCTTTAAGACAACTCCCTCCATGTTTCTTTCCACACATTTAGCATAAGGGAAAACTCATCTTCTTTTCAGTGTTCTCTTTAGATTTTCCTTTGAATTCCATTTTCCTCTTCTTATCAAACCCATATGACTGATGGGTTACTCCAATCTCCATCTCAACTTTGAGAGCACATCAAACGATTTCCTTGTAGATATTGAAGTCCCTTATGGATAACGCCCTTCGAAGACTTGGTTTTAAGCCACTAAAGAATCGATCAATCTTACACTCAGGTTGGATAATAATACCAGAAGCGTACCTTGAAATTCTTGTAAAATTTTCTTCATAGGTACCAACAGATTCATCATCCTTTTTCTTTAGTTAAAGAAACTCCTTCTCCATATTTGTTCGGAGAATACGAGGGAATTAATTATTGAAAAATAAGTTCTTGAACTCGTCCCATTCCATGGACTCAATTTCATCTCTTGGCCTCGTATTCTGGATAAGATTCCACCATTGATCATCATCACCTTCCGAACGATACACTGGTAAGATGATGTTATCACGTTCAGAACATTAAAGAACTGAAAATATCTTTTCAGTCTTACTGATCCATTGTTCAACAACTAATGGATCAGTAGACCCGCTGAATGAAGGTGGACGCTGTCTCATGAAGGATTAAACTGAATGTTGCTCCTTCCTTTGCTCATTTGGAAGTCTTTCATGATTCATAGCTTGAGAATGTTGTGTGAGCATGGCTATAATATTTTTCATTCCAGCTCCCATAATGTTTGGTTGCTCAGGGGGACAATCATTGCATTGCCTGTCGCATTCTTCATTAACACGGTTCCTTAGAGTTCCAGGCATTGACTAAAACCAACAAGAAAAGTGTGAGCAACACTAATTATAATAGGAAAAAAACATAATCAAGAATAAAATTTTAGACTTAAGGTCTTATCCTCGGTTATTCATGGCCTTTTGTAAAACACTAAGATTGTGTTCTATGCTTAGACTTATCCTTAGGATTCTTACTAAGGCTTTCACATCCTAGTTTCCAAAGGTTGACTATACCTTTCCTCTGATACCAACTATAACGACCCATACTTTACATACATTGTTAGTACTTCAAAATTTAAGTACACTTATTACAATATATAACAAAACCATGAAAGGACCGTATAGGTATAGTGTCTTTAGAAACTGGGAAACATAAACAACTGGTTCATAAAGCATATACACTGTCTCCCATTAATTACATCATATCTATAGTCCATTTTGGCATATCTTACTTAATAACCTTCTTCCTGACCTGGGGAAAGAAATCATACAAAAGGGTGAGCTCAATTGCTCAGTAAGGGAAAACAAAATAAATATCAATCACATCATATTCATAAGAACATAACATTTTGGAAGTCTTACCCTGCAAACGAGATCATAATTTCATAACATGGGATAAATCATGGTAGTGAAATGTAATCACAATAATCATAACATAAAACATGAATCTATGTGTAATACACACATAATCATAGATAATCATTTCTTATTATTCAAGACTCATTTCCAAGACTGTCTTAGTGGACAAAGTCCATTTCTGAACTGAGTTCATTCATCGTTTCAGTCATGTTTCACTGAACCGGTTTAACCTGTCGTTCCAGCCATGTCTATCTCATGAGATATAAAATCTTTACCCAATGCATTTTAGGGAGATATAGGTCCCACCCATATCATAATTATATCATTCTTATGTGTGCCACAAAATCATAAACCATTCATCATTGCATAACCCATGTAATAAAAATGGGATTCTTAAACAATGTGACATCATAAAAAAATTCATATAAGATAAAGGAATTCATAAAAATAATTCCATCACAACATAATAAAATAAATTTAATAATAGGGATATAACCAGAACCCTTTATTATCTTAGATGGATGATAATTTTGATAAAACACTTGAACTCCATTCTTGATGAAAATATCCTTTCTACTTCAAAAACACTTTTCCTTTCTAAACATTTCATACAATTCTAAACTAAACGAATTTTATTAAAAATAAACATGAAAAAATGTAAAGGAAGCTTCATGGAAATAATGTTTTAAAAATCTATTCATGCCGTATAAGTTAAAGAAACATTCTTCTCGTACTTTTGTCGGAAAAGTCAAAAAGTACCTCGTACGAAAAACGACAAAAGATTCTTTTCATATATTTTACTAAAAACTCACTGAAGGATAAATTGGATTTAAAAAATTGTAGGTGGATGGAAATAATATTACATATTGAGGAAAAATGGATGGGGATGATAAAATACACCCCAGTAAATTCCAAAGTATAAACAATCTCGGATAAAAATGAGATTGTGATATTTCCCTTACCTTAGGACTGATTTGCTTCATAAGTGTCCGAACCTCCTGTATAATGATTTAAATAATGTCATTGACTTATTACAGAATCATACTCATTGTTATGATATCATATATGGTCATATTCCTATATTATTATTAGTAATATTTCATTGCTACTTGTTATTCAGGTGTTTATTACTTTTTGTTCTTATGCGTGTTTTGTCAAATAAATTCTTATTCTTCATTTTAGGTTTTAGATACCTAATTTCCATAATGGTATTAGTGTAATATATATAATATTTATTCACTCAATTCATTTATGTAATCATTATGCAATGAAAATCATGTAGAACAAGTCACATCACATCGTGGAGACGGTATTCCGTACGTACGCACGAGCGATGATATCGTTCCCATGATCGTGGAATTGTACTGGAGTGTATTTATACTATTTTAAAATCAATATAACTTTAAAATAATCATATATATTCATTATTTACACCATTATACCCATCCAAGTAAGGTGGTGGTGGAAAATAGATTACACCACGGCGTGGAGACGGTATTCCATACGTACGCATGCGCGGTGATTTCATATTCCGTAGGATGGATAGATGGTGAAATAGGGTTGTTTCATTCTTAAAATAAAATATCAGTATATGAGAGATACTGATGTTATTAATTCATAATGAAACAACTAAATAAGAAGAAGTGGAAGAAGAAATAAAGTTGAAAGAATCGGTAACGAACATTACCTCTTCTTTGAAGCGCTTCTTTGAGACCTCCTTTTAGGGCACTAAAATTGGTCTTTGACAAAGACCAGGACCTCTAGGATGTTTCTATGGAAGTAAAGAGGAGAACATGTTAGGGTTTGGCCGAGCTTGAAGGCTCAATGTGGTGTGAGTAAGAGAGGGAGGAGGTGCCCTTTTATAAGGGAGGAGAAGGGAACCTTTGGAAGAACTAAAAATATTATTTTATTATAAAGCCATATTTAGTTTTAAATAGCTCCAAAATGATTTATTTCGAAGCTAAGGTGGGGATGCGTCTAAATCCTCTCATCCAATAGAATTTTTCCTGTTTAGTTAACTATTTTAACCTTATCATTTATATTTAACTTTAAGTTAGATAATTTTTCTTTTACCACGTCTTTTTGTGTTCTTACACTATAAGGTTAATAAACATACTATAACAAGCCAAACGAACCCCAAGTTGTTTATTATAAATATATATAACCTTATCTATGTCATTTGGCCAAACCTTAGATTTTTATGAATAAAATAACAATTAATAATATAATATTTGTTTTAAAAACTATTTTATGTCAATTTTGACACTATTTAGTAATTGATTATTTGTAAAAATCATAACAGAATGATTAGTTCGAAAAAAGTTAATTAAATAAATACTAACATTTCATATTAACCTAGAAAATTAGTGGAATTCATAAAAAGTCTCAAATTACATTTATTTGTGTATTTATAACATCAATTATGTAAATATTTCATTAATAAGATAATTACTGCATCATCGTTGTGTCATAAATTAATTAAATTATTTAATGTCTAAAAATTAAAAATAAACTCCCATTATGTAGGAAATATTTCTAGCTTTCTAATTAATATTTATAGTAGAATTTATCTTATGTATAACCCTATATTAAAAATTATTTACTTATTAAACTTTAATTTTAACTATTTTAACCCTTCTTTAAATAAATTAATAATAAATGTACTAATCTAATCCAAGTGGGCCTAAATGGTCATATTTTATTCCTATGGTTGTTTTTGGTCGAATTACACTTATCCAATAGAATTAGGACATGTTTTAGGGTAATAATAATATCATTTTTCCCCTTAATTACCCTATTTACTTTTAACCGTGGTAAATAAAAGTAAAAAGTTACTATTCACAAAAAATTATTTTCATCTCATTGGACCACATTTTAGTCTTTTATATTAACGGTGACTCTCAGATTTTTTAAATTCCACTGATAGAAGCGGTAAAATTAAGTTTTATGTAAATTTGCAAATTCTCCTAGGAGGTGGGTAAAAGACAGTAAAAAGTTCAATAAAATTTTAATATATCTAAAATTATTATAAAATTACTCCAATGAATTAAATTGAACATATATAGGTATTATGTATCAATTTTTACCTAAAATAAATTTAAATAAAATAAATAATTATTTAAATAAAAAATCAGTTTTTAAATAGTAACCCAGTGTTTTCACTATTCATCAAAAATTGAAAGTTTCTAGAAAAATACCAAAATTTCACCCTAGGCTAATTCCGATATTTCGAATCCAAAAATGAAGTCCATTTTGAAGAATAAAATTTACAAAATTTCAAAAATTTGTTATTAAAATTCATAACTGCTTGTTTTAATAATATTTTAATTGCATATCGTTGTTTAGTGAAACTCGGTATTGCGTACGACGCAAGCTATCAAGTAAGGTCGTGATTGCGTGTAAAGAAATACAAGCTAGTGTTGTGTGTAGTGAAATATTCCTTTGATGATTTATATAAATTAAAAAAATATCTTATAAAAGTCTCAGGTGTTACAACCTGTTATACCACCATCAATGGATTAGCACGTGGAACCAACAGTACAAGAAAAAAAGATGCATAGGCTAAGCATGCTCTATGAGTTTCAGAGAAAGAGACCCCTTAGGTTCTAAGGAAAGCCTTACCCTCAAGTGGCTGAGTACTATCACGAGGTGGTGAGCATGATTTTTTGTCTAGTGAGGACACCATCAGACAATATGGTGATCCTATAAATGACCCTTCTTCAGGATTCAATTGGTACATGGTAGAGTTTAACCATGTAAACTTACTATGAGGTACTATTTCATGGGAGGAGTTTGAGTATCACTTTAGAGAGGAGTTCTATCTGGTTATACTAAGAGTAGTGTGGATACATGAGCCTCTTCAACTCCAGCGAGGCAATATGATGGTGGATAGCTATTCATCAAGGTTCACTAGCCTCTCTTGATACTCGATGGATTTGGATAGGGATCATTACTTTAGTGTTTGGGACTTTGAGTGAGGTCTACGATGTGACATCTGAGCTAGCGTCATACCACTTTTCATTTCAACTTATGCTGGAGTGCTCGATCGAGCAATGGTGGTTGAGAGCTTTTTCGCATAGGAGAGACAGCCAGCGATATTCAGAAGAAAGTATGAAGGAATAGATACCTCGACACTGGGAATCCAACATCAAAGATAGGCATCAGGATGTGGGAGACATCATGGAAGTCCCAGGGTAGGGGATCTGTAGTCTAGGGCACTCAAGATGGATCCAGTCAGCCTAAGGAAAGGTGATGCTACACATGTGATGGTAGAGCAAATCTCATTAGATATTGTGCAACATATCGAGCTACTAACAAGGAAGTAGTGGATGGACCACCGAGTCATAGGAAATCAGTGTACAAGAAGATACCTCAAGCAACAAATGTGGTAGATGAGCAGAGAGAGTTGAAGTTGGTGGAAGAAGTTTTGAAATACTCCTACCACCACCCCCACGAGGTCCACACCCGGCTTGGGGAGCATAAGGAATAGGGTGAGGTTAGCAACATGCAGTTGAGAAGTACGACCCAGAGACTCTCAGGATGATCAGAGATATCATCTATGTCTTTTATACCTTATTTATTGTATTTATAGGAAAAGGACACAGTCATTCTATTCTCACCACTTACCTTGTGAGAGACCTTGAGATTCTATTAGAATAGTTGATTCGACCCTTGCGCTTGGAGACACCTACTGGAGGAGAATCAATGATCACACATCTTTGCTGATAGTGTGATCTTACCCTACTAGTTTAGTGTTTTGATTGGATCTTCATGGTGGTAGAGTTGAGGCCTTATGAAATCATTTTAAGTATGGATTGGATATCTTCTCTCTATGACCATATTGACTATTTTAGGTGAAGGGTACAACATATCTGTAGTGATGGGATGAGGTTCTCAATTGTAGTGAAAATGACACCCAGTAAGCATAGGAGGGGATCATTCATAGGAGGGCGATTTTAATAACTCATGAGTTTTATAACCTTACCCTCGAAGTAGTAGATTTTATGAGATTTCAGTTCCCATCATTAGTGGTGGATTATAATGATGTCCTTTTAGAATATGTTCTAGGATTGCCTCCCTACTTGGAGATTTACTTATGAATCATAATACACTCTAGGATGTCATCGATATCTTCACTATCATATCTTATGGCTCCTGCTGAGCTTCACATGTTGAGGGTATATCTTAAGGATATACATTAGAATCTATTCATGAGACCTGGTGTTTCATCATGGTTGGTCCCAGTTTTGTTTACCAAAAAGGTAGATGGGAGCTTGAGATTGTGCATGGATACCTGTGCAAAAAAAAATTGTGGTTCAGATGAAGTATCAACTAGTGAGAATTGATGACCTCTTCAAACAGTTGAGAGGGTCACATTGTTTATCGATAGTTCTCCTTAGGACAGGCTATCACCAAACGTGAGTACGGGACAAGGACATACCGTAGATGGATTTTAGATGTTGATGTAATCTTAATGTGTACTTAGTGATTCCCATTTTCAAGAAGAACGCCCCTATAGTGTTCATGGGGATCATGAACTGGATCTTGTATCCATACTTAGCGCGGTTCGTAGTGGTCTTCATTGATGACATCCTTGGGTACTCGATGTCCGAGGAGGAGCATGAAAGACACCTATGGATGGTTTTGTAAATACTCTAAGTGCACCGGCATTATGGGAAACTCTTGATGTGAAAGTTATATATTTAGGATGTCCACTTTTTGGGACAATTTATCTTAACAGATTGAGTGGTAATGGAAATGACCAAGGTGGAGGCAGTGCCAGCATGGGAGCCACCTAGAATCATGAAAGAGGTGTATCTCTTCATTAGGATTGTAGGATATTAATGTATATTCATCCATCATTTCTCCCAGATATCAGTACCAATGATAGATTTTACCCGAAAGAGGATTTCTTTTGTGTGGAAGGATAAGTTCCAAAAATAATTCTAGTAGTTTAGGCAGTGTTTGATTATCACCCTAATCTAGAGACTTCCAGTGTAGGGTGTCAAGTACGTAGTGTTATTTGATGAATTTGGGACTATACGTTGTTGTGTCCTGATACAGAGTAACGTAGTAATGGTTCTAACTAGTTGAGGGCGCTTGAGAATAAGTACAAGACATGTGATCTTGCTTTAGAAGTGGTTGTCTACGCATTGAACATGTGGGGACACTACCAGATGGGAGAGTTGTTTATCATCTACTCTAATCACAAGATTCGTATGTATATCTTCTTGTAGAGGGTTATGAATCTATGAAAATTAAAATGACTATATTTCCTCAATGATAATGACTTAAAAACCATCTATACTCCTATGAATGGGAAGGTGGTGGAGGATGCTATCAATAGAAGATCTAGTTCACATATGATGAATGATGCATCAGAGGAGTTGAGATTGTTACAATTATCATTTGTGGATGGAGATGATGGAGGATACCTATAATCCATTGTTTTCACCCCTCTAATCTTATATCAAGTCAGGGAGGCACAAATTAGAGATACTTAATAAGAGACCATGCTTTTTTTATGTTAACAGGGCATGATCTTGATGGATATTCACAAGGTGGGGAGCATGTCGTCCTTTTTAGGGGATGCACTGCTCTACCAGTGGTGTTGTAGGAGGAATCGTTGAGGTAGTTTCACACATCCCATTTGTTGGTTCACCCAAGTCTGGTGAAGATTTACCCAGACCATTGAAGACAATTTTGGTGGAAAGGGAAGAAGAAGGTAGTGGCATGGTTCATTTCTCGATGCCTTTCATTCAAGTATGTGAAGGTTGAGAACTAGATTCCAATGAGATTAGATCTCCCCCTAGAGGTGATGGAATGGAAGTGGGATGTAATATCGATGGACTTTGGGATAGGTTTACCACTGAATTCCATGGGACACGATGCCATATGGGTGATCGTCATCTAACTCGCAAAGTTGGACCACTTTTTGGATATCTAAGAACAGAGTTCATTAGAGAGATCAGGACACCTCTATATTTTGGAGCTATTCCTTCTTCTTGTAGTCCCATCAACGGCATTTTCATATTGTAATGGTCGTTTCACATCTTAGTTTTGGAAGTGATTGTAGGAGGAGTTTCGGACTCAGATACACTTTAGTG
Organism: Viscum album; assembly: GCA_963277665.1. Classification (NCBI taxonomy): domain Eukaryota; kingdom Viridiplantae; phylum Streptophyta; class Magnoliopsida; order Santalales; family Viscaceae; genus Viscum; species Viscum album. The sequence goes on along the minus strand of OY728167.1, from coordinate 617,771,513 downwards.
TGGCATTTCATCCCCAGACAGATGACCATACGGAGAGGAAATTTTAGGTTCTGGAGGAAATGATACATTCCTACATCTAGGAATTCGATAATATTTGGGAGGAACACCAACAATTGGTTGAGTTTGCGTTCAAAAACAGCTACCACTCCACCATTGGTATGGCATAGTTCGAGGCTTTATATGGGTGACCCATCTAGTTTCTAATTTTCGGTAATGACCAAGGAGAGTTAGTACTAATGGGTTAAATGATGGTATGAGATACCACTGAGAAGGTTTCGATCATCTAGGAGTGGATGATGACTATGCAGATATGGAATAAGTCTTATGTTAATAGATGGAAGAGACCTCTACAGTTTGATGAAAGGGACCATGTCTTCCTTTGAGTCTCACCTCGATGAGGGTTGTGGAGATTTTCCCATGGAAGAAATTTATATTTGAGGTTAATTGGATCTTTGAAGATACTGTGTTGAGTTGATGAGGTGGAATACCTCTTAGCTCTACCCTCACAGTTTCATCAGGTACATGATTTCTTCCACATGCAATAGTTGAGGAGGTGCGTGTATGAACCATCATGCCTCATCGACTGGGTAGAGATGGAAATTGATGATAGAGAAACCTTTTCTTAGTATCTAGTGGAGATCCATTATCGGTAAGATAAGATCCTACATGGGTTAGTGATACCTTGGTGTGTGTCTTCTGGAAGCACAAGAATCTCCAGGAGAGCACATGTTAGTGGGACACTTTGATTTATGCGTTGTACCCACATCTCTTTGTATAGCCTTTTGTTTTGGATTTTTAGGTATATAAATCCCTATGGTAGGGATGATGAAATTTCTATTATTTTCCATTTATTATTTTCAAATATTATATAGAATTGACTTGTGATCAGGTGATGATATGGCATGCAATTATGAGGCCCAATGTTCCTGGAATAAATGATGAAATATGTTAAATATATAAAAAATCGCGTGTGGGTGATTTTCCTAAAAAAAATTAATAACATTTAAATGGGTACTCAGATTAGAAATATGTGGGTACCATTGTGTTCATAGTGGAAACATTTCCCTAGGCAATTCCTAACATCGGTCAGTGTGGATTGGCGAAAATAGTTAATTTTTGGACATTTTATGTAAACAAAATAAATTTAAGAATTTATTTTTATTTCTAATCTTATGATACAAATATGATGTTTTTTCTTATTTAAATAAGTAATATACCATTCTTAGGCTCATAACCTTAGAGAACATTCTGGAGGAGTTGGAGAGAACCTGTATAAATCTCTCGAAGAAAAGCGATAATGGAGCCTTGAATCAGATATCAGCGGATTCCATTTTTATGAGTCCCAACAATGGCAGTGATGTGATGATCAACCTTATTTAACAAATGATCCAACCCTGGGTTAGGTTATGTTGTTTAAATTCTTTATTTTCTCTATTCTTTGATTAAATGACGAACACAGATCAACCCATGACTAGGTCAACCCGTAGTTCAATAGTTCTTATGGGAGGGTTTTAATTGAAGGAATGTTGGGGATGATATGACTATGATTAATCATGTTTTTTTATATTGATAATTCAAATGGAATGGATCAATGAGAGAGTATACAAAAACAATGTTTTATTCCTTATGTTTTTCAATTGTAAATTTCACCCCTATGTTCTTTGTGTTCATCGCATTCTTCATGGGATAATGAACAGATGATCATTGAACAATAGTTTCGTGGTGCAAAGAACTGAAATCAGAGGTTTGGCCTCATGAAAACCTAGTCTAGGTGTGAATACGACAATAAAATATGGAACAAATTATTTCGGGAGATATGGTTCTTCGAGCGACTTTCGTGCGGATGATCGTAATCGGTTCTCAGAGTACATCGAATGCCCAAAACCTACTGATTCAGTGTTACCATGGTGAGATGACCCCATATATTTAGTTTTGAGGAAAATGGATCATCAAATCAAATACCATAGAATCAACCGTGGTGTGAGGAGGAAGAATGAACATTCTAGAAAATCCCGATGAACATGACGTGTGTTTCAGAACACACAGTGTGTGGGACCTGCTAAGAAGAAGCTAGAATTTTGGGAAGCATGACAATTCCACACAACTTGTGACACATTTCACATGGCATGTGATCCCTTCCTCAAGTATCAGTGTGTATCTCATAGGATACACAAACACGGGGTAGATTAGAAAGCATGTACTCTACCACATGTCCAGAACGAGGCCGGTTAAACAGGCTATGCCATTTAATGGTACATGGGTAGAAGAACATGGGTTGATTCCATGTACTAGCACATGGACAGCATACACGGGGTGGACCCCATATAGTAGGAAATGGTGTGTGACCTTCTATACATTCTGTGTATACTTTTTCCATACGACATGTTCTTCTGACTTGGGTTGTTTTACACAGGAAGTACCCATGGTCAAGGGACACAACGTGAGACCGTTATACACATAATGCACTCTTTTCTACATGGTTTGATTTGTTTATCCACTGTATCATGGACAAGTTTCATTTGTTTTTGTTCCCCTTTCCTGTTCCCTTAAAGGTAAGTTGGTATCACTCCCTATCCATATGTGTATGCCCCCTTTAGTAGGACTTTCTAGACAGAGTCGAGAGTCACCTATGAGAGGCCCGAAGTAGAATCCTCTATCCATTATTTTTTCCTAGGTACAGTCAGGTTATCGATGTGACCAATCCTACAAGTCTTCGGTCCTCTACATATAAGGTGAAACTCAATGATTCTTGGTATACACCATGGACTTGGAAATTATGCTCATCTGTGAATCATGATTTTCCCCACTCATGGAGTGAGTTCTCTCGGAATGAGTGTAGCATATTCTATATTCATATCTATCATTGTGTCTATCTCTCATGAAGGTTCTTGTTGAACAGCACTCCCATGATGGACGTCTTCAGGGATATCAGAATCCAGAGTGAGTTATCCCAGATGAGTGCTTTGTGGTATCTTCATACTAAATCCCCCGCATGGGTATGTGGTTAATGTGACTTACCTCTAGACTACTAGTATAGTTTTAGATTATATCTAGATATGTTCTTATTATATATACTGTAGACATATACTATTTAGAGATGAATGTACTTTTACTTTTTTATGGCATTTTTCATTTCGGGGTGTCCTGCTGAGTATTGTTATTCTCATCCTTGGACGGTCTTTGTCGGAATGTTTCATGTCTTTTGAAAATGATCGACCTTTTGACAGAGTCCAGGGTGGACCAGGACTAGGAAGATCTTTGTTAGTTCCATATAATATGAGGTGTTCCTACGGCTTCGAGTAGCAATCCCAGTACCTATCTTATTTGCACGATGGATTTTGTAGTCGGCAGACTCTTGCTTTTGGTGGTCTTGTATTCTGGACCACGTTACATTTATATACATTACTTTCTATTGTACTATGTTGGTTAGGTCTTGTATTATGCAGGAATTTTTTTCCTTAGAGGTTTTTAAATTTTAGTATTTATGGGCTCGGTGATGTGTTTGTCTGTACAGGTACTTAGTAAATGCCTCCCATGTTAGTGACATACCAACTCGATGCTAGTCACCAGCCCCTAGTCTATTGGAGGTAGGCTTGGGGAGTTGTGGGATGGGCCCCACTAGGATGGTTCGTGATATCTACTAGATCACACTAATGATTAGAATCCTGAAACTCATAGGTAAACCTTGAAAATCCTTATTTCTATTGTACTTTTAACTGTTCGGTTCTACATCCAGAAAAAGAACATGTGGATAGATATAGAATAAGAAAATCATTTAACCATTACATGTGACCGAGGGATAATAAAATGGATAAATACATGAATTTTTAAAATGTAATTCCACAAATTTCCACAAAATCCCATTGTTGACCATTTTCCTTGATAGATCTTACAATACTCCATGAATACATCCCCATTTCTTCTTTATACATTTAAAAATTAGTTCATTTTCATCTTCTCCTTTTTAATTTTCTAACTAGTCATCAAACTTCTTCCTTGAATCATTAGAGAATCATTAATAATAAATATCCTTTCACACATTATCCTCAATTGAAAACATTAATTGAGTTTTTACTAAGACTTTAATCTCAAAATTTAGCTGATCAGTCACAATAAATACGACATATAAGATAAAAAATAAATTTAATCTAGAAACATATTTCCAGTTACTCTATATGGGTAGTCCATGAATGCCATGAACTCATTTTTTAAATGCTATGAAATTTGTTCCATCATAAAAGGGATCCTTCATAGATGATTCCATTTGACATGTAAAGTTAACATCAATTCAGAGTGAAAACAATCCATGAAAATACTCATATAATCTTGTACTAATTATCAGTCCCAAATGGGGAATTATGTGAGTAATATCCCACAGAGGGTGTGATTTAATATAAGAAACTCATTCCAACTTTAAAATTTTTTCCATTACATAATACTTCAATATAATATATTTCCCACTCAATCATTACAATAACCTATTTCAATATTTTATCTTCATATATTATCTTTTTATTTTATAACATGACTATGTCATTTATTGATTACCATGTAGTACATTATTCCATCATTTAGTGTGCATGTATAGGGTAAATATGACACAGTTTATTTTTACATGGTTCATAACTATGGAAAGTCAATAGGGATTCTAATCAATAATTTTTCAATGAAGCTGATCACTATGAATATCTCTACACATTGGTTGATATTGTTTTAGGTCACTCTACACCAAGTCTAAATTCCATACATTATTTATGGTCAACAATATATTGTCCAAGACTAAATATAGTCTCAATATATTATTAAACCATTTCTCACTACATCAAGGTTGGATATCTATATATTTTATGGATATTCTAGTTCTTTCACCAATATATATTCATCAGATTCATTGAATATATATATGTCACATCAATGTCCTCTTACTTCATTCTATAGACCATCTCTGAGATCCTTCACAAAAAACAGTATTTATTCAAAAACTATATGTGGTAGTGAATTACCTTATGCGTTCCATTTTTTCACAAATTAAAATTATTATTTCAAAGAAACTTCGTTTTCTTATCCTCTTCCTTTGGTAGAGTGTTCAATGTGTTCCAATTCCTTCTTATTTTTCTTTCCAACCACTGACCAATAAATCCTAATTACCCTATAAAAATAGATATACAATATTATATAAATTTATTACCTTATATAAATAAAAATTGTAAATATTTTAATAATTATATTTACTTCCAATAAATTGGAAAATAATCACTCAATCATAGGTCTTAAATAACTAGCCATTAACTCTTGTGATTCCACCAATCAGGTAGTCAAAATATATAATAAAATGAGGGATTATTTTTTTCTATGTTAATTAAGTCCTAATTAATTCATGTGAATGATATATGAATAACCATCTGTCCCGAACCAAGTCGGAGTGCCAGATGATCTGACACATGAACCGGCCCACAGCATGGCCCAAAGGACATTCCCAATCCCCACGGGATGGAAACTAGTGCATGGGTATCGACAATGAACATTCAAAATGAATTCAACCGTTTATATAAGCATTAGCAACCAATAGAAATAGACATCATGATGATAAATAATCAAATCCAAACAAAGAACAATAATCTTTATGTTTCAAGGTTTTATAACTCTAACCAAAAACCAAAAATTAAACATAGGAAAGATTCCAAAAAACATCCCAAAAACCACTATGCAACATCAGGGTACCACCAACACCTACGACATACGGAACACTAGAAACTAGGATCCACCATCATCACCATGACATATCTTACCTTACCTAGGACTCACATAATAGAATCTCTATACAACTAAAGGTTTATGTTGGGTATAAGAAAAATCCTAGTAGGATTCCACCGAAATAAAGGATTCAACGCTATAAAATTAAATGAAAATTTAACATGTTCATTCATGAAATGTATTTAAAACAATTTTTAGAGAACATTTTATGAAGACCCACTTTCAAAGGATCACTTTTTATAAAATCCATTTTTTATAAACAATTTTAGAACAACACTTTTAATGGAACATTCCAAATGAAAACCTTTACTAAAATGAAATTTCCATAAATTAAATGAAGCATACACAAGGTACACTATATACCGACGTATGGAACCACATCACATTATTATAGTGGAATAAAATCCCTAATGTTAATAATGATTGAGTGAGACACTAGAACCTCATACCTCAGTGTATGGTGGTATAACAACCACAACCACAACTTTCTCAATAACGATCCACTATGAGGGGACACCCGAATGGCCTAGTGGTCTCCAATGATCATCATAGTTTTATTAGTGTTGTAACCATCAATATAGCTATATGAAACTAGGACTAGCCACATCCAAAACACAAGTGTACTAGATCTAATCATCTCACCTAGATACTCGATATTCCCTTTTTTCTAAAATTCTAATTTAAGATACCACATAACCATCACTATCTCAAACATATACCTTGTCATCAGAGCACATGAGTAAATCATCATTTTCTATAATTAAAACAACCTTTCATTTTACACACACCAAATTCTTTTTAAAGAAAATGTTTTGAAAAAACATTCACATTTAATAAAACTAGTTTAGTAATATCACAAAAAAAAACATAATTAATCCAATTACTTTTCATGGACCAATCCAATTCTAAGTCCTCCCATAAGTCAAATTCATTCCACAATATTATTCACAATATTTATACACTTCACTATTAACATTTAAATGTGTAAAAAAACCAACACTAAAAAATATTCCATTTCTTTTATAATACCCAATTTCAACACATTCACACCTCATGTTCTTTAGAAAACACAAACTACACCTTTCACATAATGAGAAAAACACTTTTAAGATGAACAACAACAATGCACCTACAAATGTTCTCAAATATCCTTTGAAAATCCAATTTACATCACATATTCATTATAAAAAGATTCCAAAATGTATTTTTCACTACAAAATAAATCCATAGAACACCCTAACAAAGACATATAAGCATATTAACAGCATAAAATATTATTATAGCATGGAACCACCTACCTCGAGTGTAGAAACGTCAAAAACTGGTGTAAAAAATCAACTTCACCACCATGAGACCTTTACAATGGAAGAATGAACACTAAACATCATTATTGAATACTATGGAAAATATTGAACCTTAAGAAGACCACACAACCCTTTCAAGAAACAAACCCCCAATGAAGAAGGAAGGAAACCCTATAAAAGTAGTTGAAATCAATGGAGGAGGGACTTACTTAGATATTTACTAAAGTTTCCATGGAAAATCCACCAAGATAAGGGAGCTGAAAGGATCTAAGAGGAAAGGTGGGAGGCACCAAGGTTTGAGAATATCGAATAGGTGAGAGGGGTGGATTTGGGGTAAAATACCATGGGGATGCAAAGGTCGTTTTTTAATTTTTAATGATTTTGAAATCACACACGGTTAGTTCACATGTTTTTTCAAACATTGTGTCGATCATCCATCCATATATGCCAAAGAGGCACCTACCATGTGATTATCCTGCATGGCCTGACTTACTGTGCAGAATTTGTGTGGTAGCTTCTGTACGAAAATTTTGACGTTCTGCATGGTAACCTATGAAATGTTGCATAGTCTGAAAGACCATGCACCAACTATTCGCATCAACATTACCAGCCAAAAAATTTAATTTTTCATGAAAATTCAATGAGAAAATCCTGGAAAACACAATACAAAAAATAAGAAAAGGAAGTACCTCATAATTCAAACTCGTCACACCCAAACCTCAAGAGTGAAACTGAAATACAAAAACGAACCAGAACAATGGGTGAATCCAAAAATAAAAGTGTGACAATTCACTCAACCGTAACACTTTGTACACCTACAAGGAAAAAACTATTCTTAATCGGAAAAAAATTGATACCACTACACAAATCAAGGATATTCCCAACAAGCATCAAATAAAAAGAAAGAAATAGTGCTAATAACAAGAAAAGGGGGTTCAAAAGTTAGACTCAGGAGGCCATAATGGACTCCCCACTATATTCCTTCCTCCCCCAAAGTTAAATCCCCTCAAGTTAATTGATCAAGTGAAAAGGAATTCTCACAATGGAAAATCTAACCTCTCAAGACAAAAACACTCCATACATTACCAAAGGAAACTCTTACCTCTTGCATGAAATGATTAAACGAATTACAACCACATATCAATGTATACTTATATTACCATAATTCAATAAAATAGTAGGGTGTATTCTAATCCCAACGTTTACTCAAAGAAGTTAATTGAAATTAGATATCTCTGAACAAAACTACCCACTACCAAGCCAACACAATAAAATCAACCATATTATAAAACTGGGATTCCCAAATGGACTCCCCACCATTTGAGATGGGAATGTACAAATTTACTCGATAATAATTCTCAACGAGGCCCGCAAGGGGTATTCCAACCATTGTAACAAACCATCTTAACTAATTAGTACTGAAAAAATCCCCATTATAAGGGGGATGAATAAATAAACTCCAAACCATATGAATACAAAACTACTTGAACTACCATCCCCATGGGACGATAACATTTTTAGATGATCATAAACCATAATTAAAACTAATTCACAAGGAGAACCACATAAGGGAAACCAAACAATGATTCATATCCTGTGGAAACATCCACTAAAATTTCAGGAAAACAAGAAGACATGACTTCCTTATAACAAAGGACGAATTCTCAAACCGTAAGGGTGATGACAAGGAAACACGACCATGGAACCATTTCTTAAAAGGGAATGTTTCCAAGGTGAAGAAACTAACACATGTAACTTAAATTATACACATTTTATCATCGAATACAAAAATCCAGGCCAAGGTCCTTCACACCCCGTGGGTTTCTAACTATGCACAATCTTCACTCTATGGCCTATAGTTGGAGCCATGGGCTTTGAAAAATATCTTTCCTCACAGTTCATAGAAAAATATCCCTAATCATAATTCCTTTTACTTCTGTAGAAAATCACACCATATCTAGAGAGAACCAACAAAACACAACACACCTCAAGACACTATTTTCTCTAATATGGAACCTTCAACACAATATGTACTTATAAAAAAAATCACATGCATAATCGTTTTTCATCACAATAAGAAACATCCTGGAAAAAAAAGACCACATTGAGGGCACCTTCATTTATAATAGAGAAACTTAGTATTTCTGAAGGAAAAACACACTTACATTAAAAAATAAGTTCTCAAAAGAGTCACAATCCAACTCTCACGTATCTAACCAAAAGAAAGAAATCATGGAACACCACTAGAAATCCCCATTAGAACCAATGAAGAATTACATGGAAAGTGGATTTTAAATAGAGCCCATAATAGAAAAATATTTTTTGAGAATAGACTAAATAAATTTTTTTAATAGACATTCCACACAGATGGCACAGATTGATCCCCCTCTTAAAGGAATATGGTGAAAGTCGTATGGAACTTTTAACACTGTGGTTTGCACTATCAGCCTCAGGATGCTTTCCACCCTCCTCACTGGATTTCGCTTCACTACTTCCAGGTAGGACCTTCATGCAAAAATATGTAAAACTCCACTATTAATGACTCAGTCTACTCAAGGAGACTAAAGTATCTTTCATCTTTATACATCCACCCCTCTTCTTCAATTAGATTTTCCTAACTGAAAAAAGAGGTGGATTCAATCCTAAAACATGAGGAGAAATTTTTTTTACGTTGATTAACTAGAGTTTCTACAAATAGGGAATCTCCCATGGCTTCACTTAGAATATTCACCTATTCTTTATGGTTGTGTATAATAGCAAACAATGAAAATTGAGGACCAAATCAAATTAGTTCATCGGCCAAAAATTACCATGAAAAAACACCAAACATATAGAGGGAACCAACTCATGGTCTTCCAATCCCATAAACACGAACACACTAACCATTATTTTCAAAACCAACTCATCAATAAAAATACAATATTTTAACACCATTAAATAAAAAAAGGTTTTCCAAAAGTAAACACCATGAAAGTGTTGTTCAAAAATCACAATAAGATACACCACACAACCATAGGTTACCAAAACATCACATTTTTGTTTAAAAATTATTTCAAAAAATAATGGTTCCTGGGTTTGACACTCATCAATGGTGTCTCATGGTACTCGCACATACAGGTTATCATGCCACACTGGGCACCCATGCACTCATACCCAACTGGGAACTCATCCATTCCTTCCATAAATCATTCATGCATATCTATGCATATGGGAACTCATAGAAATATCATATTTAAAAAAACATTTCAACATTCGAAAAAAAAAATTTAAACATCACTTTCAATACCTCAATTTAATTACCATTTAAAAAATCACAAAACATTTCAAAAATTTAGTTACCACCAAATCAAAAAGCATTTCAAATTCTACGCACCAATCCAATACATTTCGGATTTCTCAAATTAAAAACTCAAGGATTACATGCAAAATTTCCAATTCATCCCACTCTAATTATTTTTTGTAGTTCAGCAAGTCCCATTCCAAACATATTACCAAAAGTGGCCTTAAATTTTTCATTTTTTCCTAACAAGTAGTTTCAATAAACCATAAATTGTGTTTTTAAAAATCCAAACTTCATAGAATCATCCCTATTTACTACAAATAATTTAATAAAAATCCACTTTTCTAATGACTTCTTCAAAATAGATCTGAAAATACCTTTTCAATACTCCAAAAAAAACATTTCCACTTAAAAATATAGTTTTTCATATTTAAAAAGTAAGATCTTTCAAAACAAACTTCATAACAGAAAACATAAAACAATTTAATAGGAAACCAGTGTTAATGGGTGAGTCATACATATGGTTAGTGGCTATATTTCAATCATATCACCATCAAAAAGGGTGTTTCTAGGACCATATCTTCCTGTCCACATGGCTTTCCAGGCCTTGCGATATCTCTTAGATAATTATCCCAACACTATTTTCATTTCCAAGAATAATAAACCCAAGAGAACAAAAAGAAACCTAAATTCCAAAGGAAACTTCAGTCCCATAGGGAGGTGTGCTGGACAGGTAGCCTAATTGGAACTACAATTCCATTTCTCAACAATCCCAGCTCCAGTATGTACCGAAATTAAAAAATAACACGACACAAAACGAGTGTGACATGCTATGATAAATTCATTTTCATGAACTATGTTAGAGTTCCATATAACCCAACACCTGACATGGCATGATTCGTGGAGTAAAGGTCATCCCCAATCAACAGAGGATGGAAACTAGTGCCAGGGTATTAAAAACAAACATTGGTAATTATTTCACCTATTTAGATAAACATGAAAACCCAATAGAAATAGACATGAAAAGGATGAATAACCAAAGCCATACAAGGAACAACAATCATTCATTTTCAAATTTTTACAACTCTAAAAAAACAAAAATGAAACAAAAAAAATATGCCACAAAATTTCCCAAACACCTCTATCAATAATGAGGGGTATCGCCCTCAATCCACCACCACTGAAACCTAGGACAGGATGAACACATGCATCTAGGATCCACCATAATCACCATGACTCATCTAGCCTTACCTGGGTCATACATAATAAAATCTATAGACACACACAGTTGTATGTAGGGTGTGAGCCAAATCCCAATGTAATTCCACCAAAAATAAAGGATTCCATGCTATAACTTTAAAATACAAATTATAATGATCATTTAGGAAAAAGGAATTAAAATATTTTTTAGAAATTGTTTTTACAAGAAGCCCTTTCAAGGTAACACATTCTGGAAAATCCATTTAAATAGGAACAATTTCATAAAAAACATTTAATGGAACATTCCAAAAGAAAACATTTACTAAAATAAACATTATTTAAATTAAATTAAGCATACACATGGCCCATTGTATGCCAATGGATGGAACCACATCAGAAAATTCTCATTGAACCAGAGAGAACAATGGGTAATTATGTACAGTAAATCTAGCTTGAGTGATACACTAGAACTTTGTACCTTGGTGTATGGTGGTACAATAACCACAATCACTAATTTCTCATGCATGATCTACTAGGAGGGGACACCCCATTATCCATTTGGTCTTTAATCATCATCATTATTTAATTATTGTTTTAATCTTCAATCCCATTAAGTCAAACATGGAGTAGCCACTTCTGAATAACCAGTGTACTAGATCGAGTCATCCCACCAAGATACTCAGGCTTCCCTTTGTGCTCAAATTATCATTTCACATGACATATGACCATCACTTTCACAAAGACATGGAAAGTCTCAAAATCACATGAGGAAATTTATATTTTTTATTATGAAAACAACCTTCCACTTCACACAAACCAAAGGCTTTTCAAAAACACTTTTTTCACTTTACCTGAACATTTCATAAAACCCATTAAGTAATATTACAAGAAAAAAATATAATTAATCATATAAAATTTCTTGGTCCAATCCCATTTCAAATCTGCATAGATGTCAAATTCATTTCTCAACATGCTTTATATTATTTACACAATTAAAAATTTACATTTAAAGTCATACAAAATAAACAATAACTAAAAAACAGTCCATTTCCATTATAAAACCCACATTCAACACATTCCCACCTCAAGTTCCTTTGAAAACACAATCTATACCTTTCACATAATTATGAAAACACTTTTATGAAGCACCAAAACCAATCACCTAAAACTTTTCACAAACTTCCTCCAAAAATACAATTTCCATCACATATTCATGATAAAATGCGTCAAAAATAGATGTCATACCATAATATAAATCCATATAATGACTTTACTGAGACAAGAAATCATATTCAAGGAATATAAGTTTGTTAAGGCATGGAACCACCTACCTTGAGTGTAGAAACATCTGTAAATTGTTGATAAATCACAACTTCAACACAAAGATACCCTATAAAGGCAAGACCAAACACTAAACATTGTGATTGAATCCTAAAAAACAATATTCAACCCTAAGAAGACCACTCATCCTTCTGGATAAACAAACCTCCAAATTATATGTTTGGAAACCATAGAAAAGAAATGGAAATCGATGGAGGAAGTACGTACTTTAATATTTATTGGAGTTTCCAAGACAAATCCACCATGAGAAGGGATCCTAGAGGATCCAAGAGGTAGGGTGGGAGGTGACAGGACTGAGACTCTCAAATTGGGGAGAGAGGGTGGATTTAGGGTAAAATCCAAAGGGGAAAGAAAGGTAATTATATATTTTTTTAATGGTCTATAAATTGTGCCTGGTTATTCCGAATGTTTTTTCAAACCATGCATCAAATGTTCCCCTATCTATCTAAGAGGAAACTACTATATGGTTATCCTACATGGATAGAATTATCATGTGGAAGTCGTATGGTTGCTTCTATCTGAAAATTTTAAGATGTCACAAAGTTACATGGGGAGAGGTACACGGTTTGAAAAATAGTGTGCAAACAGTGTGCATCAATATGTCAACCCAAAAACTATCCTTCTCCTTAAATTTCAAGGTGAAACTCATGTAAAAACACTAGACTAAAAATAAGAAAAGAAAATACCTCAAAATTCAAACATGTCACACCTAGAGCTCAAGAGTGAAAATGAAATCAAAAAATGAACCATAACAAGGTTTGAACCGAAAAACCTGGGTATGAAACATTCAATATTTTTTTAACTCATCCCCCTCAATAGTTTATAATGTAAATTAAATAATAATCAGTGGTTATATCATTTTCAATGTCATCATTTGGGGTTATAGAACATTTTTAGCTGAAATGACCAATAAAACACCATTAATAAGAACAACATAAGGTGTCATAGTGCCTCTCCCAAAAAGAAAGATTAAAATTCCATAATATTTGAAATCACATCTATTTTCCTTTAGCAGTATAGATCATAGTATCACTACAAAAAATCCAAAGAAAACACCATCACCATGGAATCTAGCATGCCTATTTTTGGATCATTTGTGTTCATAGATGGAAGCCTACCCTGATATGACTAATGAAATAAGAAATTTGATGTCAACATGGTGTAAATGTATTACTCAATGACTAGTTGAAATGAGTTTTCCATTTTATACTCCATAAAAATCATGGTCTATCCCATTTCATATTGGTTAAATTTCATTATTCTACACACAGTTTCGTAATGTGGTTTCCTTAAACCAATTTTTTTGGATTTCAAATAATCAAATTGAATCATACCTCAACCAAGAAAAATGAGATTCCTATATTCGTCTCCACTTTTTCACATAGGGTCTCTATAACACCCCCATGGGATAACCATTACATGGACCTCTCTAATTTCCCTATTATAGGAATCACCTTCAAAAAAATTCCCTGAAACATAAAATGACATCACCTCTGCTTTATATAAGATTGATATAGTACTTCTTTGGTCCTTCTCTCGACTAGTAATTCTATATATAGAATTCCATAAAAAATATATATTATCTATATATATGATTCTTATTATTGATCTTCCACATTTTTAACAAATCTTGAGGAAATAACGTTTTTACTATTTGTCAACAATTACAGATGCGTCATCTTATCCATATTCATTGGGATATTCTACCGACACTCATAGTTAAAAAATGAACCGTATACACCTTATATAGGTAACAATACATCTCCTCATCCCTATGGGTGATAGTTGAGATCACATAATCAATAATATTATTCTTCTCTAAGTTTTAAATTTAAATATCTTATATTTTTTCAATAAGAAAATACTATTTAATCAGAGTTTGTTATTTACATAATTCTACTTGACATATGAGTACTTATCCCTCAAATTTCAAATTTCGATTATATTAATCATGACACCTATTTATATGGTTTATTATGTGGATGATTCGCATTTTTCAAAAAAATAGATATAATTATGAAATTATTCCCCATCTAGTGAATCACTCTTCTCTATATTATGAGTGATGTGGTGTTTATATGAATACATTTTATTGGCCTCTAAATGATTGTTTCTATCTTCCATAACATAATCTCATTCATAAAATTATAATAAATTTCTCCTAAAAACATGGATTTATTTTATTCCCTATTAAACTATAATTGACTTCACTATTATGATATTCCCTTTGAGTATGATACATTATCATCCTCATCCTTTTTCATATTCAATTTTCTTACAGAAATTTTGGTATAGTAACTAAAATCGAGTAGTTGAAACATTTAAAGGGTTAATTTCCCTTTAACATCACTTCTCATCCTCTGGGGAAATTTCCTAGTAAGAGGAAAAATTTCCGAAAATTAACTTTTATATTATATTCCCCCTATGAATATATTTGATTATATTCTATTTTAAATTATTTGAATAATTTGGAAAAATTTCTTTCTCAATAATTCATTTTATTTTAAGAGAATCACATATCTTCATCCAGCAATTATTCAGTTTTATATTAATTTCATAAAATTTAAATACAATAATATTGTAATTATAATTATTTTCATAGAAATGACATATAAAACATAAAAAATATTGAACCATAGACACAAATATCATCAACTAATTTATGATTCTACATTCTTATTTACTTGAATTATTTTATGTAAATTTTTGATTTTATATATCTTCAAAGTTTTCCTCTTGTAATAGAATCTACTAAAATTTGATAATATTTAATTGGGTTTTTTCATATGCATGGTTAAAACATTATTAGATAATGAAGAGATTATAAATTTTTGGGATATTCCTTCCCCTTAAAATTTTATCTTCTTAGTTGGCGACAATATACAAATCATTTTTAGCATAATGGAACCTTGAATAGAAGTATTAAAGACATATTATCTAAGGGATAATAAATAATTCATCACTATATCCTCCCTTAAATAATAATCATTAAAAATTGTTGTAACACCATACTGATTAATAATTTTTTTGTGTTCCCTTGCTAACCAATAAGATATATTCATGGGAATACTTGTCTCTAATACCAATTGGAAATGATTGAACATGTAAATGAAAACACTATGAAGGGGGATCAGTATTTATATTATTTTCAAAAAAATTAATTTTTCAATAATATTTGTTTAAAATAAGTTTCATACAATAAAAAATAGAATAAAATGTGGTCGGTTGCATGTTTCTTTTTGAGGTTCACCTCCAAAAGGACCACAAAATCCATATTGTATGGTGGTTTTTATGCCTCATACACACATCTATTCTATTATTATCAGGATAATTGTCTGAATAATATTAAATAATTAATTGATTGAATATTTCATAACCAAATAGTGTATAAAAAACATGTTATTATATAATAAAACCTAAAAAAATATTTTAAGATAGAACAATAGTGAAATCATGATTTTTTATTGTGTTGATTAATGAAAATATTCATATTTCATAGACATAACTACTCTTAGAGGCACCACACTCCAGTGAGTAAGTATATTTTCATATTCTTTGATGTATTGATATTTCACAAGTTTAATCACATTAAATTTTCATGGTTTTCACTCGATAAAATATAGTTCTAATTTTCTCTCACCATTTTATACAATGAAAATATCATGTTAATTATATTTTTAGAAAATTTATGGGGACAAAAAAATTATGAGTGGAACTGATCTA
Source organism: Viscum album (assembly GCA_963277665.1). NCBI lineage: Eukaryota > Viridiplantae > Streptophyta > Magnoliopsida > Santalales > Viscaceae > Viscum > Viscum album. The sequence continues at coordinate 617,754,911 of OY728167.1, read as the reverse complement.
CTAATTCAAATTCATTGATATCCAAGTAAAATGAGTCTCAATGTCACTCCTTCTCTATGTGAATTAAAATATCACAATACCTTCTCCGCTAAATCCAAATTTGTCAATTCATTCTTATTGATTTTCTATGTATGCATGAACTCATGCATTGTGACTCTAAATTTACTTTTATAATGATGTACTCATTATATCAACAATTTCTTCCTCTACCTATTTTTCTTTCATTGTCATCTTCATTCTCATACCACATGAATTGATCATGATTTTTGGATGCTTGCGGATATTTTAATTCATTGTTTTATATGATTAAATAGATATAACAATATATTTTGTATGGATTATCATCTTTCTATTTTTTGATGTACATTACTGTGTTAATCGGTGAACCTTATGATGTTTCTATGAACCTGATGATTAATTTTATTAATTATATAATTTCCTCATACCAACTAGATGAGGTCTCAAAAAACCTTACATAGGCTTAAAACAACCTTATGAATCCACTTTTTAATCCTTCTAATTACTCATGTGAACCTCATATGGAATTGTAGAACTGTTCTGAACATTACATCACCTTTCAAGAACTATATGTAAATAGTTCCCTTGATCATAGGATGAATTTTTTTATACCATATGTCAGTTCATATCTCAAGAATATGAAGGTACTGTATCAACCATACCAATCTTGTCCCCTTCTATGTCTTGAACATGAATTTTCGTAGATTATCTACAGTGGATAAGATTTGGATTACATTTTTGACATCTAATGGAACCTCATCATTTATTCAACTCAATTAATTATCCAATATTTCATGGATGGATCATCATTATGTTTGTATGTTCATTCTTCTGTGATTAATATATTCATTATGTTCTTTACTAGATGGATAAATTCATAAACCTTTAAATTGTTTAGACAAAATTTCAAAACAATTATTAAATTTATCTTAACAAGTTTATCACCTCACCCACAGTAATCACACTTAATGTGTATAAAAAAATACATCAACATAATCATGAGGGTTCAAAACATTCTCAACTTCTCGAACCATAATTTAATCCTTTACAATTATCAATACATTTTAATCATTAATGATGTCATAAATGAATGTTAATAACACAGTTGGAGTATTTACTCAATCGTCATTATAGACATATAATTGAAATGAAATTAAATTAGACAATTATGGAAAATCCTTCTTGACAATTAAAATTATTAAGTAACTATTTCTAAAATGGTTTTATCATGTACATCAGGGTGAAATCAATATGTATTTCTCCAAACACTCACAAAACCATTCTCAACATCCATGAAACATGTGGTTTGATTTACCTCATAATGGAATGAACTTTTATAATTTCCATTTTTGAGGAGCAGTAAACATTCATGGCCACATATATTATGTAATTATAAGATATACCATAGTGAAAGAAACTCCATAATTGTGTAATATAGTTACCAAAAATGAATAATTTGAAAAGAAAAAATCATGATACATATTTAACAATGTGATCATCAAATTATAAATGACCAGGTCAAACATAAATGTATTTCAAAACATGATCATGACAGTAACATTTGGACTAGGGAATTATTCATCTTAAATTTAATAAATTTTAACCATAAATATAATAATTATGATGTGTAATAGACTATTATGATGTTATTAAATCTTTAATATAAAACTCATAAAAACATTAATGATATATTCTAATATTCTTCCAAGCTCTTCCATCCAACCAAATAGCCCTCAAAAAACATATATCATCTAAATTCATCTAAGACTAAAAATTAATCTTATGTGGAAATGTGTGATGATATTTATAATACCCATTGAAACAACAATACCCAATATCATCATTATCTCTATCAATAATATATCCATTAAAACCCCATTTTTAGGATAACCTTAAAACTCAAAAAATGATTCTTTTCCAAATAGTATGTTTCATATTTATAAGAAAATATACACCATTGATCATAAAATGGTATAACTATTGGACCTTATGCTCAAAATTTTTTCCCATTGACAGTAGGATATTATGGAAACACTGAATAAATGATCAAATATTGACCTTGATGGGATTCCATATTCCCATTTTTAATGAATTTTAAATATTCACTATTTTTTTATGTTAATTCATGCGATATCATTAAACTGAAACAGTGAATGATTGTGGATTTTGAACACATATATATGTTTTCATATATCATCCATTACATATCATATTAGAGTATAAATGAGGAATCTTTATCTATGCTTATTGATATGGGTTTAATGGAATCTTTTGAAACTCTTCTGTTTTTACTCAACATATATTCCTTATCTGATGTTGTAATAAAATAATTTTTAATAATTATTGAATCTAGAGGGGATGTAAGGAATTTTGGATTACCATTACATGGAAATGTAATTTTTGGTTCTTTAGGTACAATGATTTGACATCAGGAATAGATGTCCATGGGGGTATATTTATTTCCTATTCACTATTGGATAACTACTATTAATCAATGTATTTGAGACATTGAATTTGATACTAATGGTTTATATTACTTAGTCACTCCATGACTGAATATAATTTTTATGCAGTTAAGATTCACTTATGTTTCTATATCAATAATATTTATATATTTTAAAAGGTGATTCAATCAATGGTTTCCTAATGGATACCTCAGTAGAATCATCACATAATTTTTTTAGATGAAGGAAAATTTGGTGTAGTTGAACAACTATAAGAAGACATAGGTAGAGATTCATTTGAGTTTGTTGATTTAACAGTTATGTTTACCTTATACTAGGTTTTAATTTTAGCTATAAGGTTAGGTTATGGGGAACATTTTATATCCAAATGAGAGGTATCTCATTAATATTGTTTAGGGATCTTTTACTTTTGATTTTATTATTTTAGAATCATAGATATTGGCTAGTACTCTATTTGTTATATGGTAATCTTAGTATATATTCTAGATAATCGAAGAACTTCTGGAAAATATAGAATTATATCTACAATTGATGAACATTGATAATCATAAAGGTAATTTAGTAGAGTGGATTATGATGATATTATATTATGTTATTGCGATAAGAACTTGTAGGGTTATTTTTAATTTAATCATCCTTAACATGAATTGGTTTATGTGATTTTATGAATAGAATAGATAAACCAATTTTGGAATGGTATAAAATACTAGTTGAGGTGATTCTATTTATTATCATTGACTAGTATTCAGTATACACTAATAAGATATTCTGATTAAAATGTAGGATATGTAGGGCCTGATAAAATGTATGTGGGATCCATTATTAGTAAAATTTTAACTATAAATTTAAGTGAAGTTGATACCCTATAAATGATACCCAATCATACTATTGTGTACATTTTCAATAATAAATTTTGGAATTATTTCTATTTGTTTATTCATAAAAAATATCTACAATTTAAAATAAATCTATTTAATTGAGCAGATATTAATTTTATTCCAATATATCATTTTGATTCAACTAAGATAATGATGTATTAAATTAAATTGTAAAACCATGAACATAAAGGATTTATCATAATTTGGACTTCTTTTTATAGTTCTCTAATTATTTCCACTAATAAATTGGGTAAAAATATATGATTATACGGAAGCTATTTTTTTTGAATCAAGTGATAAGAACGTTATTATGAAGGTTCTATATTTTAATGGACAATTCCAAAAGCTTCCTAGTCCTCAAAAGTTAAAAACAACCTCCAATATGGAAGTTAATTTCATTGGAATTAGATCCTTGGTGTTTCTTACAAATGATGCTTCAAAATTCACAGTGGTCAAGTTCTTAGGTGCTTCACCTAATATAACCCTTTTAGTTGGGGTTTTTCCCAACATTGAGAAACTCTTATATTTTTCATATATTTTTTTAAATACTTCACAGATACCATTTTGGTCTACATAACAACCAATTCCTGAAATGGATTATAATCATATATTGATTTCTTCTCTGGTATTTGTAAAAGGTCTCCACCATCATGTAAATATTTGAGGATTTTTAATTTGTGAATATACTATTTAATGAAACTTGTTTTGGCTCTAGTAATTATATTTTTCTCTAGGGGGATGAGGTAAATCATGGAGTTGAGATCTATCACTTTTAAGTATTATTCCATATCTCCATGTAAAGGGAATCTAAACCCACATAGTTCTGTGGCACATAACAAAACACAGCACACCCATTAATTTCATGTGACAAGGACCGATTCAATGAAATTTAAAATCTTAGATAATATTCAATGAAGAAAAATAAGCATTCAATGGTTGGTTTCAAACTTATCTTTTAGAATTCCTTTCTGATTGTTCATAAAGAAAAAATATCCCCACTATAGAAGGATTGGTTAATAGGGTATATATCACCCCAAAAAATGTATATTGATTTACCAATAGGGATATATCCCCCAAGATAATTCATTGGGATTGTGGCCCAAATTATTTTGATCATATGATTATCTGGAGGTAATTTATATCATGAGGTGGGTATGTTTTTTCATCATGATTATGGCCTAATGAAAATATGAAATTTTTGAATTTTGGGCTTTGACCTCAAAGAGACAACCTATATATCATTGCTAAATAATAACCAAAACCCATGTTGTTGAAGATTCTCAATTTGTGGTCATGTGATAGGACTATACTAAGTAGTATAACATCATGATACAAAAATTTTAATAAAATAACTCTAAATAATATTATAGTAAATAAATGATATTCAAATAATTATATATAACTAATCACATGAGGTTCAAAAAAATCTATAATTTAAAAATCAGTAAGTACAAGGATAATAGTAAATGATTTTATATTGAATGAATACATAATTATAAAATAGTCGTAGGATTTTTCCATGAAATTATATACTCCAAAGGCCTTACAGCAGTACATATTCGTGCATCCCAGACCATACTCTATAAATTTAAATAAATTGGATGGAATACATAAAAAACAATAGAGTCTCTATCATGAAACTTTGTGATGTATCGAGGGGGTATTTTGGGTCCCACCCATCTATAATTAATAAAAATTCATTCATCATATAAAATAAATAAATAAAATAATCATAATCAATAATCATTTTTAATAAATAAATATCATTAAATGAAAAGTATATAGACATTCAGTACTTCACTAATCATTATTTTTTTATATTTCTCTATAATCATCCATCATACAAATGATTTATAAAGTTATGGTATATTTTTAAGTCAATAATTCCCAAAAATCGAACCATTTTTGGGTATTTAGTAAAATTTATTTCAAGAAATAAAATTCAAATTATAGTATTCATTGAGTAAATAAATGGATGAAATATCATTCTAATAAATATTGGTTGATTAGAAAAGGGAAAACAAGTAATGGAATTTTTTTTGAGATAAATCTCCCAAGTGAAAACAATATTATAGGATTTATAAAGTAGTCCATGAAATGAAAATACTATGTATTTAAAACCATTTTAAAATAATGTGGAAAATTGAAGTTAAATCTTAAATATGTATTTAATAATTATATTACATTTTTTTAGAAGATGATGTACCAATGAGATTTCAAGATAAAATTTCAGAATAGTTGAAGAAAACATTTCTAAAATACTTAGAAATTTAAGGAATATTCTAGGATGTATATGAATAAAAAATCATAATTTTTTTCTATATGGAACCTTGACTATGAGGTAAAAAAATTATCATGGAAGGAAGAAATCATTTATTAGATTAAACTAAAATTATTGAAACAACAAAAATTATATGAATGATTAAAAATTCATTTTAAAAAACTATATAGAGAAATATGAAGACCACATGAAATATTACATAATTGGGATTTAAAATAAGTTGGTGAGTAATAGTGGTAAGGGAAAACAATTACAATGAGGGGAAACATTCATTAAATCATATGATAATTACTCTCAATAATGATATACTTTTTGGGAATGAAATTCATTAATTTATAATATGATAGTTTAAAATTAAGTTTCCCTTTATAGGAATTGAATGTAATTTAAAATAAAAATTTATGTGGAAGAAAACAAATCATATATTAAAGTATTTAAATAAGAATCATTATAACTCAGTGGTTGGGAATTGTGATTTGAAAAATGCATAGTACTTTAGTAAATTTTATGTAAAAATAATATAATATAGGGTTAGTTAAATAGACTTGTAAATAATATTACGGAAATTAGATTAATTATATGAAATTTCAATGTCATAGTATGTACACTATAAAATAATATGTGTTTCATATTAATAAATTTGTCTCAAGGTGTGAAAATTTAGGAAATCATCCCATACAAATATCAAATTCATTTAAGGGACAATTCACTAGAAAGGAGTTTATCAGAAACAATTATAAATAATATTAAATTCAATGTGAAATAATATTTTATACAATCATGGGATAAAAATATTTATACATCAAATAATGAAGTTCATGAATAATAATTATAACACAAAGAAAGGAAATTGAGTTATGAAAAATACCAAAGAATATTATTTCTTAGGTAATGTTATTGATATTATATTATAACAGAATAACTATATTAATTACCAATTTTAGAAATATATTCATAATTAATACCTTTTATAAAAGAATATTACAATTATTTATTGAAAATAATTTTCCAGATACGTTTTCTTTCTATCATATGACGTTATTTGTTTTGATTGTTTATTTAGTACAAGTTCTGTAATGGCATTTTTGTTCTTTATAGATTCATTTTCATTACTTCAATATAACTTTATGTTCTAAAATGTATTATTTTAAATTATTTAATATTCTCCCATTTCTTTTCATTTGTATTTTAATTATGATTCATGATGGTGTGTTTAGTGATGATCTGGTAACATTAATTTTTTTGAATGGGGTGTGGCTTATTAATAACATGTTATATATCACTATTACCTTTCCCAACCTCAAGCGATAAACTATTTCAAATTATTTTTTAATACCATCAATAATTATGTTTTCGAATTTATCCATTATATAAATTTTAAATATTATTCATATAGGTGGTTAAACCGACCTAAAAGGACGATCTTCAATAATAAGGGTGAGTATGGTTAAGAATTTGATTAGTTTTTCATAATATATTTATTATGTATGTATAATGTTATTATTTATATATTAGTAACGATTAGAATTAGATTAAATGTTATTAGGATATATATTAAAAAGCTAAAAATAATAATGAAATTTTCAGTTTTGAGGATTTAGTAGTATGTCGGTATAAAAAGTGAACATGTATTTTTCCTAGATTATCTGGAATATAGGGAATGGATCATAATATCATAACTTTAATAATTCTATAAATATAATATTAATAATATAAATATACTTATAAAAAATTATGTTTAAGTAAGTGATTAAATATCAATCATGTTGTTCATTGGGGTGTTTTTATACATGTACACATGATGATGCCATCATTATTAAAATGGTTTTTGATATTGATAGAAAATAGATATTATATTACTATAGTGATATTTCAACATATTAATAAATTTTATTTTCTTCTACTTTTATATATATAATATATTTTAGGGGATAAAAAATAAAATAATTGGAATATCTAAATTGATAACATTCCGTCTTGTTATAGATGTTTTTAGAAACTCTATCCTTTTCTATATAACATAAAATTATTTTAAGAATAATTATACATCATAGTACAAGGCAATGATTATAAAGTCTAGTGTCTTGGAAAACTAGGTTGAAAAAACTGAAGACATGGAACTAAGAAAATGCTCCTTTTTTAATCTTCGTAAATAGCTCTTAAATTCCTTTGAACCCTTAAATATGCATAAGGTAACCTGGGGATTACATGAAAAAAGGGACAAGCTAAAATCCCAGTGATGGAATAACTATAGGAAGAGAGCATTAGCACATGGGATAGAAGGAATGACATGATGATATAAAAAGGCATGTAACATATAGAATCCTAACATATAAATAGGAATCATATAAAAATGAATTAATTGTAATGTGGAAGAAACATAAATCATATTTTTAGCACAATTCAAGGCTCATTTCACATAGAATATCACAAGTCAAGGTTAACCACAAAGACCGTTTCACATGGTAGCACGAGTTAAGGCTAACCGCCGAGACTATTGCACATAACGTCTCATGAGACTAAACATTACCCAATGCATTGAAGTACTATCTGGGTGCACCCATTGTAACATGTTCATCAATATTCTTTCCACATAAATTATCAAACATTATCAATCATATGTAAACAAACGGGAACCCATGGAGAGAAATGGGTATCACATTCGTGTTATAAATAATAATGAATGTGAGTGTCATAAATGTTTCCCTGAGATAATGAAATTAAATCATACATGGAAATTAATAAGTTAAAATAGTCATATATAATGTTTTGTGATGTTAAATAGAAGTGAAAACATGTCAGAATAGTATTTAGAAAATTCATTGCATGAAAACATTTTAGTGCAGTTTTAAGGAAAATATTAAAGGGAATTTAAAATATAAAAGGGAATAATATTTTATATAAAAATAGAATCAAAACAATAAGTATTTCATAATAAATAGAAATATTTTATAAAAAATTGTTTTCTTAAAACAAATGATAGCGTGCACTAGAAATTGGTTAAAATTTTAGGAAGTTTCCATAAAATGAGTTTTCTTGTTGGGAAGTATCAAATTGGGCATCAATTAAAATCATGTATATCCTCAAAAGAGAATGACGGATAGATATTGAAACATGTGTTTGGAGCATATATACAGTATGTATATGTTATAAATAAAAAATAAAAGAAATATTCATTTGGGAAAAAAGATAGATAGAGTACCTGAAGGAATAAAGGCGGTCGGTTTAGAATCCCTTACGAAATATCGGCACGGTATCGGGTGTACGTAGGAGGTATTAATGACAGATAAAGGGATTTATAATCTTTTATGCATCATGATGGTATTATGGGTTAGTTGGGAAATAATACCACATCGTTAATAATTATACGTAAAAGGGCATAACATAGAGGAGATTCTGGAAAAAGTGTGAGAAAGTGAGGATCCCTTACATTGAGTTTGATTTTGTTCTTAACTTGATATTAATGACCTAAATAATCAAATTAGGTTCATTAATTAATAATTCTATAACATAATATATATTTAAAATATTTATAATAACCTTTTTATGTTCATTTATAACCATTTTTATTGGTTATGAGGTTCAATTTTATTGTTCGGGTCCTTTTGTTTTGTTCGTTTTAATGATCGGTACACTTATACTCATGCTCGGATACACTTGTATGATGAGAGTGGTTTTCCAGAATTTATGTTATATATAATTACTTATAATCCATAATATTACACATTTCTAAAATTAATTTTGTTATTTGGAGTGAAGGTTAATAATTATATAAAATATTAATGTTAAATGCTTGGATTAACTTGGCGATTTTTTTCATAATTAACTTGTTTTATATTATTACTTGACATCTAGTGTGAAAAATTATTACATAACAAAAAATAAGAGAAAATAATAGTCAATATTCTGGTTCAACCATAAAAATGGTTTCATTACTATAATAGAAGATGGTAATATAAATTGATAAACTATCGTCCCTTAATATGATATATTAACACATCTCGAACAATGTTTCATTTATTTCATATATAAGAATGGGAAAGGAGAGATGATAATGAATTATCCCATTACCATAATAGTACATGTATGTTAATGGATTTTTCATACCATTTGGGTTAATGGGGGTGATGAATGAAAAAAATAAAAGAAAATAACATGAATGAAAATAAAAGAATTAGAAAGAGAAATTTGCCTCTTGTGTTTATCTCCTTTGGGAACGTATTAAGGGGAGAGGATATGGTATTATTAGGAGACAAATGGCCTTTGGACGTGGGGGAGGATCTTGGGGAGATATTTCTATAGAATTTAGGGAAGGACCAAGGCTTGAGAGGAGTGAAGAGAAGATGGGAGTGTGGTTGTTTTTTATAGTGGAGGGGAGGAGGGTTTTCTTAATATTTTAATCCTTAGTTTGTTATTTTTACATAAGATAAGAAATAGTAATGATTCATGTGAAAAAAATAGTAATATGTTCATGTGAGTTCAAACCAATGTCCTTTTCCATCATCCATGAGTCAAGCAGGATGCAGAAATTCAGGTTTTAGCATTTATTGTAAATTATCGTATTGTACTATTCATAAAAAACTCAAGTATTTTAGAAAAAATCAAAAAACACTCCCTAACAATTTTTCGACATTTAGAATAAAAAATGAACTCCATTTCATAAAAATAATTTCCAAAATATGATTAATTTAATTTTTAATTAAAATCATAATTTACATGAAAAACATAGATTTTAAAACTATAACAGATTTTATAATGCTTTCAAAAATTACATAAGGTCTTATAAAATAATCCTAAAACGAAAAGACATAAAATTGATAATTTAGGATCACTTTTTATAAAAATAAATTTTATTTTAAATTAATTAATTATTTATAATTAAATACTTATGACTTGAAAAAATGTCAATACTTTTACTTTGGCCATATTATCACTTATAAGATGCATAAATTTTTTTATACATTAATGGGTGAGGTTACAGTTATTTTAGGAGATTTACTATTCATATGGGTCATATTACTATTCAAAAGTGTAGGTCACTATTCACCAAAAATTAAGTTTGTTCCATTAGACTCCAAACATCTTACTGGTTGCAACCGTGTATGTTAGATTATCAAAATTCAATTCACAGAAATAACAATATTATGTTTTAAGGTCACATATTACATAGTAGTTTATTGTGTAGTGATTTCATATGATTATATGACGTATTTATAAGAAAATAATTTCTGTTGATAAAACATGGTGACTTTTCATTATTACCCCCTTATGAAATTTCACCCTTGATGTCTTATTTTACATTCTAAGAAATAAACAGGTGCCGTTACTTTTCCTTCATTGCCTCCTCCAATTCCCATGTTGCCTCTTTGAACATATGGTTCTGACATAGTACTTTGACAAGGTGGGTAGTTTTTTACATAGAAAATTATCTATTTGATCCAAGATCATCAATAGATACTCATTTTAGGAAATATCATTCTACAATTGTACCACCTTTGAAGAGAGTACATGTGAATGATCAGGTATATACTTCCTTCAGAGAGATACAAGAACGAAAGCGTGTACTTTGGTATGGTAGGAGGAATTGATAGTTGATATGCCATAGCTCCAACATGATCAATAATCTCAAAGTGCCCGATGTACCTTGGACCTATCTTTCCTTTCATCACAAATCTCATGATCTTCATCCATGGAGATATCCATAGAAATACCATGTCTCCAACTTTGAACTCAAGGTTTTGTCGGTAATTATCTTTATAACTATTTTGTCGGCATTTCGCTTCCTTGATGTGTCGTTGAATGGTTCTCACCTTATCCACCATTTATTCAACCATTTTAGGTCTTATAAGCTTACACTCACCAATTTCATCCCAACAATTCGGTGTTTTACACCTTTTCTCATAAAGGGCTTCGTATGGTTCTATTCGGATGCTCGAGTGGAAACTATTGTTGTAGGATAATTTAACAAGTAGAAGATGTTGGTACCATCCTCCTTTTAAGTCCATAGAACATGCTCTCAACATATCATCTATTTTTTGAATAGTTCTCTCAGATTGGCCATCAGTTTGAGGATGATAGGTCGTACTGAAGTTTAGATCAGTTCATAAATCATATTGGAGACTTTTCCAGAACATTGAGGTGAAAATCTGATCTCTTTCGAATACAATAGATACTGGTACTCTGTATAGCCTTTCCACTTATTATATATATATATATATATATGAATGTTGATCCTATTTGAAGAACTCTAGAATCGTAATAATGTGAGCTGCCTTTGTAAGATGATCCATAATAAACCATATAGCATTATTTCCTCTAGAAGCCCTTAGAAGTCCTCTCACAAAGTCCATGGTGGTGTTCTCCCACTTCCATGTTGGTATGGGTAGTGGTTTCATAATCCCCTTAGACTTATTTCTTTCATCCTTCACTTGATGAAATACCAGGTACATTTCTGTATACTCATAAATCTTATTCTTCATATTTCCCCACCAAAATATCTCTTAGAGATCTCGATACATCTATGTGCTCCTTGGTGGATAGAGAAGGTTAAGCTCTGTGTATCATTCAAAATCTCTTTATTTATCTCTATATTATATGGTAGACATTATTTTGACCCTAATATTGAAACTCCTTCCTCATCAATCATTAACAAATAGGATTTACCATATTTAATGGCTTCCACCTTTTTATAAATTTCCACATCTTTTCTTTGAGCATCCTTTATTTCATCCAGGAGGGATAGTAGAGAAATCATTTAAGATAGGATTGATAATGTACCTCCCTTAATGATTCCTATGTCCATTCTCTTCAAATATAAGAAGATCCTATCCTTTTAAATTTTCATCATTGATAATGACACATGATCCTTTCTACTCAGAGCATATACCACCTTATTTTCCTTACTAGGATGATAGTATATTGAGCTTTCATAATCCATGATGGTATATATCCCTCTTCATTGGCACATATTAATCTATTTTTGTGTGAATATATATTTTAGAGTCTTGTGACCAGTATATATCTCACACTTCTTCCCATAGAGATAATTCCCCCATATTTTGAACACCAAGATCGCAGCCCCTAACTCTAGATTAATCATGGGATATGTTTTCTCATGGATTTTTAGCTTCTTAAGGATTCACCTATCACTTTATCATTTTTCATCATCACATGGCCTAATCCCTTTACTGAAGCATCACTATACACCACGAATAGTTCTATAATTATTGGTAGTGTGAGTACTGGTGTAGTGATTAGCCACTTTTTCAACTCCTTAAAATAGTCTTTACATTCTTGAGTCCATAAAAACATCAATCCCTTCTATTTCAGCTCGGTCATAGGGGTTGAAAATCATGAAAATTTCATCACAAATCATTGATAATACACAACTAGACTCTATAAAGCTACATATCTCTTTTACAGATATTGGTCTGGGAAACTCTTCAATTGCCTTCGTCATGGAAGGGTCGACAAATATACCTTTTCCAGTGATAACTTGCCCTAAAAATGATACTTCCTCCATCCAGAACTCTTATTTACTACAGTTTTCATACATATTATCCCTTTACAAGTACTTAAACACAATATTCAAATTCTCCTCATGTTACTCCATGCCCTTGGAGTATATCAGAATATCGTTGATAAAGACTACCACAAATTTGTAGAGGTAATATCTGAAGACTCAATTGATTAAATACATGAAACTTTATGGAGATTTAGTGTGTCTGAATGGCATCACTTTGAACTGATAGTTTCTAGACCTTGTTAGAAAGGCAGTCTTGGGAATATATACCTTCCTATCCTTTAATTAGTGATATCTTGACCGAAGGTCCGCCATAGAGAAATATCTATCCCCACAAATCTTATCATAAAATTCATCTATCTATGGAAGGGAATACTTGTTATTTATCATGATTTTATTGAGATCACGATAATCATCACAGAAGTGAATTTATCCATCCTTATTCTTGACAAAGAGGACCGGAGAACCCCATGGTGAAGCACTCGGTCATATAAATACATTCAACAGATTCTCCTATTGTTATTTCTTTAGCTCTCCCAGATCTATGGTATCCATTCTATAAGGTGGCTTTGATATAGGTAGAGATCCATGAATATGTTCAATTGAGAACTCAACCTCTCGATCTGAAGGAAGGCCATGCCAGTCATCAGGGAATACATCAGTGTAATCCCTCACAATCGGCATTTCTTCATGTAAGATTATCTACATTGTCTCAATCAGTTGAGATAAAAATTATTTCTCATAAGGATGAAAAATCCACAATTGAGACAATGATTCTGAAGGATATTCATCTTCCTCCTTACTCTTGTAATGAAATGAATGATTCTTCCTGATGTGACGAGTTATCTTACTTTCCTGATAGTTGATGTTGTCTTTGTATAAAGATATCCAATATATGCCCAAGATAGTGTTGAACTCTACTAAATGAATTATGATGAGATTTTCTGGGAGGTTCAGTCCACAAACGTTAACTGGCGAGGAGTTATAAACCACTGACACAATAATTTTCCCATTATCTGTTCTCATAGATAACTTATCCTCCAAATTTTTATGTGGTGTTTAAATAGTTCTAATAAACATAAAAGTTATGAAAGAATGTGTAGAGACAATATCAAATAGTATGTTATCTATTATTGAATAACTAAATAGTGTAACTATCACCGTATCGTTATCTATCTAAACCTATATAGTAGTGATAGCATAATACCTTCCTTGTTTCCTTGTATGTTATTGTGTATTGCCTCCGACAATCCTCGTCTTAGGGAAACTGTTCACTTAATGCCCAAGCTCCTTGCAGTTGTAACACTACAGTACTGGATGAGTGTTAATGTGAACCTTCTTTTATTCTCCCTCTTTAACAAGATTCTTCATATCATGTCAACAGTTTTTATCCAGATGTCCCAACATTCCACATTTGAAGTACTTTTTTGGTCCCTTTAAATAGTTCCCTGAATGCTTCTTCCAAAAACATTTACACAAGGGAGGATCGATCTTCATTCTATCATGGAATTTATTTGGGTAACCACCCACATTATATTCAATTTTCCCCTTTTTTCATTATTCTAAAGATACCACTGAGAGTCACTGATCTCTATTTCAACCTTAATGGAACAACAAAAAATCTTTTCATAGCTTTTGATTTCATGAATCCCCAACACTTTCTGTAGACTCAAATTTAGTGCACTAAAGATGTGATCCACCAATCATTCAATATTCGTGACAATTCCAGAGGCGTACCTTGCATGCTTTGTAAAGTTTTCTTCATACACATCAATTGACTCATCTTCCATCTTTAGGATTCTTAGGAACTCTCTTTCCATCTTAAGACAGAGGGTTCAGGGAAAATATTTATTGAAATACATTCTATTGAATTCATCCCAATCAATGGAATCAATTTTTTCTTGGGGATTCGTATTCTTGATCAGTGTCCACCAATGATAAGCTTCCCTATCAAAACAATAGACCACAAGTACTACTTTCTCTTCAACTTATCTCTAGAGGATATATAATATCATTTCAGTGGAGTTAATCCAGTGTTCTTCGAGGTGGGGATCAGAATATCCACGAAACTTGGGAGGCCTTTTCCACCTGAAGTGTTCAATGGAATCATGCTCTTTCCTTAGAGGAGGAGGGTGTTCCACAATATACAAGTTATTATTCATAACTTTAGCATGTTGAGGATGTACTTTCATGTTGTTTATAGCACTTGTTCCCATCATATCAGGTATATCAATAAGGCAATCTTCACATTCCCCATGACATTGATTTTTGGCACATATTCTTCCATTTCCCACCATTAGCTAAGAAAAGGAACTTACAATTATAGGGATTTAAAACGTAGCTATTAAGCATAAAAAAGTAACTTTGAACATAAGAGGATAAATATGTAAAGATAAGTATATCCTAACTTGTGATTCCAAATGTTTCAATCTAGGTTATCTGTTATCTATTTTTTCCCTTATATTCATATGATATTTTTTTATTCCCTTAATAATGGTTTTTAATAAGCTTATGAATTTAAAAAATCATATCCCTTGGGAGTGGGAACCAATAGTTCATCAAGTCCCATTGTCATGCACCAGTTCCCATTCGAGTCTAGCCCAAAGTGGTGTTTTCAGGTTTAACCCAGAAATGAATTTGTGCTAGATCAACCTCTACCTTTCTATATCTAGACAAGAATGTTTTTTCTATATAAACCAATTACTCTATACTAACCAAAAACATAGGGGTTTTTTCTTATAATTAGTCTCATTTTTAAGGTTCTTACTAAATATATCTATTATTAATCTGCAAAAATAACTAGACCATCATATGATATCAACTACAGCGACCCTAGTATTCTACATAAATCATAACCTGATATTAAGCATAATTATACATTAGATTACAAGCCAAGTATCGTAAAGTCTAGTGTCTTGGAAGACTACGTACGTAAAACTGAAAACATGGAACAAAAAACACTTCGTTATTTATTCTTCATAGAGATATCCTGAATTCCTTAGAGGCCTTAAATCATCATAGGTTACCCTAGGGATTAGATAAACAAAGGATTGATCTAAAAGCCCAGTAATATAATTACAATAAGAACAAAGCATTAGCACATGGGATAGAAGGCATTAAATGATGATATAAAAAGGCATGTAACATATGGAATCATAACATATAAACATGGAATAATATAAACATGAATTCATAGTAATGTGAAAACATCATAAATCATGAATTTAGCATGATTCAAGGCTCGTTGCACATAGATGATCACAAGTAAAGGTTATCCACCACGATCGTTGCACATGGTAGCACAAGTCAAGGATAACCTCCAAGACCATTGCACTTAATGTCTCATGAGACTAAACATTACCCAATGCATTGGAGTTCTATCTGGGCACCTTCATTATAAAGTGTTCATTAATATTATTTCTACATAAATAATTATACTTAATAAATCAAACATAAACAAAATGGAACCCATGGAGAGAAATAGGTATCACATTCATTTCATAAAGCATAATGAATGGGTGTATCATAAAAGTGTCCATGAGATAAATGAATTAAAACATACATTGAAATTAATAAGGTAAAATATTCATATATCATGGTAAGTGATTTAAACTGAAGTGACAACTTATAAGAAGTGTATTTAGGAAATTCGTGGCATTAAAACATTTTATTGCGGTTTTAAGGAAAATAAAAACGAGCATTTAAAATCAAAAATGGAATAATATTTTATATTAAACCAGAAGTGAAAAAAGAATATTCAAATATTTAAATTAATTATTTAAGAAAATTTTCGATTAAAACAAATGGTACAATTCACTTGAAATTGGGTAGAAATTTGGGAAGTTCCCTTAAAACGAGTTAGTTTATTGGGAAGTATCGAGGAGGGAATCAATTAAAATCATGTATATACCCAAAATATAATGAGTGGTGTATCTTGAATTATATGTTTTAATAATATAAATAGAACATTGAATTTTTACATAAAAATAAATGACAACTTTATTTGGGTAAAAAGAAAGGTAGAGAAACCTGAAGGAATAATGGCGGTTTCGGTAGAATACTTTACGGAATATCGGCACAGTATCGAGTGTGCTTAGGTGGTCTTAATGGGAGATAAAGGGATTTATCATCTTTTATAAATCATGAGGGTAGTATGGGGATGGTGAAAAATCACACCCCATTATTAGGAATTATATGCAAAATGGAATAACATAGAAGAGATTCTTGAAAAAGTGTGATAAAGTGAGGATCCCTTACCTTAAGATTGGTGGTGTTCTCCACTGATATTAATGACATTAATAATAAAATTAGGTTAATTAATTAATAATTATAGAACTTAAAATATATTTAAAATATTTATTATAACCTTTTATGTTCATTTATAACAATTTTGATTGGTTATGATGTTCAATTTTATTGTTCGGGTGCGTTTTTTCCTTGCTTTTAATGACCGGTTCACTTATATTCCTGCTCGGATTCACATGTATCATGGTAGTGGTTGTCCAGAATTGAGGTTACATAACATTAGTGATCATCCATAAGATTACATGGATATAAAATTTATTTGGTTATTTGGAGTGAAGGTGAATCATTATTTAAAACATTAATGTTAAACGCTTGGATTAACATGGCGATTTTATTTATTGTTAACTTATTTTGTATTAATATTTTAAATCAAGTGTGAAAAAGGATTATAGAAAAAAATATATAAAAAAAATATTTTTTAGTATGGTTCAACCATTAAAATGGTTTCATTACCAGAATAGAATATGGTAATATAAATTGAAAAACTGACATCCATGAATGTTATAAATTAACACATCTCAAAAGTCATTTTTGTTTCTTTTGTATACAAGCAGGGGAAACAAGAGATGATAATGAATTATACCATTATCATAGGAAAATTCCAGAATATGTATGATACTGTGGTTATCATACCATTTGGGTGAAGGTAGGTTAGGAATGAAAAAATAATATAAATGAACATGAAAGAAAATAAATGAATCAGAAAGAGGAATTTTCCTCTTGCATTTATCTCCATTGAGAACCCACTAAGGGGAGCGGATTTGGTCTTTTGAGGAGACAAAGTGATTCTGGATGTGGGGGAGGATATTGGGGATATATTTGGGAAGTATTTAGGGAATTAACAAGGCTTGAGAGGAATTAAGGGAAGAGGAGGGTGTAGGTGGTTTTTATAGTGAAGTGGAGGCGGGTTTTCTTAATATTTTAATCATTAATTTATATATTTTTCATAAGACAAGTAATAATAATGATTATTATTACCAATTAAATTAAAATGTGAATTTGATTTCAAAAAATGGCCATTTACATCATTAATGACTCAATCATGATGTAGAAATTCAGGTTTTAAAATTTGTTGGGAATTATCATATTTTACTATTCATAAAAAATTTAAGTATTTTAGAAAAATACAAAAAATTCACCCAAAATATTTTTCAAAATATAGAATCTAAAAAAGAACTCTATCTGTAAAAAGTAAATTTCTAATTATGATTAATTTAATTTTTAATTAAAATCTTAATTTACTTGAAAAATATAGATTTTAAAACTATAATTGATTTTCTAATGCTTTAAAAAATTACATAAGGTCATATAAAATTATCCTAAAACACAAATACATAAAATAGATAATTTACTCAAACCTTTTAGGCAAATAAATTATATTTTAAATTAATGAATTAATTTTAATTAATTATGTATGACTTACAAAAATACCAATAATTTTATTATGGTCATATTATCACTTATTAGATGCCAAAATTATATTTGTACATTCATGGGTGAGGTTACTATTATTTTAGAAGATTTACTTTTAATAAGGATCATATTACTATTCATAATGGTATGTTACAATTCAAAAGATTAGTTTATTATTCCCCAAAAATTATGTTTATCCCAATAGACTCCAAACATCTTGCTAATCGCAACCGTGTATGTCAGATTTTCAAAATTTAAATCACAGAAGTAACAATATAATGTTTAATGGTCACATAGTACTTATTAGTTCATTGTTTTGTTATTTCATATGATTATATGACATATTTATAAGAAAGGAATTCCCATTGATAAAACATTGGGCTGTTATATGTTCTCCCTTTGGTTACTCATTGAGGTTCTATAGCATGGTATCTTTTCATGAAAAAAGCATTTAAGGCATACGATGAGACTTCATTATATAATTATGTGGAGTTTTAGTCGATAGAAGTAATTTCCATTAGTGGAAATATTTTATAGAAATGATCACCCTTTATAAGTGTAGAAAATTGAATTTTTTTTAAATAAATTTTCTTTTTAAATATGTAATTAAACTATTGATAGATAAATATCTCAAAAAATTGGTCAATAATGATCCTTAGGGGGATGTATGGCTAATAAATCCTTTAATATTCATTTGAAATCATTTTTTTAAACATATTTCATGTACATGAGCACTAGATTTTTAAAATGTTTCAATTTTAGTTTTTATCATTATAATGAGGTTTACCCAAGTAATTTATTTTTTAATTAAAATATTATCTACTCACTATAAAAAAATTATTTTTAGGAAAATATTTTTATGGTGAAAATAATTTTGTCATTTTTCTGAATAATATAAACTTATCCTTTAAATTAAATCATTTAATATATAAAAATTATTTTATAGATAAAAGGAATTTTCCACATTATGTGTTCTTAATATTCTATAATATTAATCAAAAAATAAATGAGTGAAAATATAATTAAAAATATATTTTTAATCATCATATATTATTCATTATATAGAATTTATCAATGTATTTTATTATTTAAAAATTAAATCAAAATTAATATAAAAGTTGATATAAAATAACACACCATCCATTGTCATGGTCATTAACGTTATTTATAGTATTTATAAATTCATGCCTAAAAAATAAATTGCCCTTTTCAATAATATGAACATGTTAAAAAAAATATGAAATACTTTTTTATTTAATTTATCTTAAGGGTTGAAAAACAATTTCAATAAAATATAATAATGATTTTTTTTAGAATAAAATATTACATAGTATCCAAAAGTATAATTGTGGGTCATCAACATCGAATTTAAAAATAAATACATAACTCTTTAAATATGTTTTATCTAATAATCATATTTTCATATTTCTATGTAATACTAACTTTATGTGAAATTTATAATCATTAATGAAATTTTAAAAAAATTATTTTTCAATATTCACCATGAAATCAATTATATGATAAAAATATAAAAAACTCATCCAAATATAATTTTTATATTCTGATATAAAAAAGGATTTTCGTTTTTTAAAATTCACATTGAAAATTTTTAGAATTTAACTTCTATTTAAAAAGGTATAAATATGATTAAAATGGATTTCATAGGAGAATAGTTTATTGAAATATCAAAAAACTTATTTTTATTACATATGAATTTATAATATGATATTTTTTAAAATATTAATTACATTAATTATATCTTTTATTGAAAATATATTTATTTTCATAAAATAAAAGCGTATTAATATAATTTTAGGAAATATACTTTTTAGAATAAAATGATCTTCTTATCTGTTTACCAAGTGTACTTGAATTTTATCAATGAATTTGTATTATAACTACCATTATTTTATGTCAACATTTTTTCATAATACATTTACCTTTATTTTCACCAGCATAGTTTAAAACTACATTTTAATATATATATATATATATATATATATAATTTTTTGGTTTGTTATCTTGTAGTGTTTCTTAAATCACATGCTATAAAACATATTAGTTTTTACATAGATATGCAATTTAAAATAACATGATGTTAGATTCTCTCAATATTAAATAAATGTTTTCCCTCATAATGTTAATTAACAAATATTATAAAATTATCTTGTAATATCAAAATTATAGTTATAACTGAAGCTATGTTTTCAAAATTGGCTTCTACCATAATATCTTATTTACTATAAGGAAACACATCTTTTCACCTCATCATGTTAATTGATTGATTCATTAATATTTTACTCCTTTTTTCCTTATTCCCTCATTTTCTACTCAGGATATATCATCATGTTTCTTTGATATATTCTTATGGGTGTCTCTTCTAATATTTTTTTAAATTTAAAATTTAAATTTATTTCCTTCATCTTATTTGTCACATGAAGTTTCACGAGACTCAATCCTTATCTTATTTTATGTGTTTGGATGTTCAGTATGGATAAAGTTTCTATTCATAATTGTAAATTTAAACCTAGTCAGATTCAAACAATTTATCACTTTATCCATTACCTCATTTAGTTTCCTAGTAGAACCATTACAAAATCTCCATCATATCGGTTGTTGACATCAATTTTCCTAGCACAATCCATTACAAAAACCAATAGAGTTAACTTGTGTGATAAATATTTATCATAGAAAGAGAATATTAAAAAATTCAACCTTAATTTTTCATGATCTATCAAACCATCATGTTAGCATAGATTTACATTAAATTCAACTAATATCAGCCAGGTTAAACAAATTTTACATTAGGATTAATTCTCCAAATATTCTTATTTATAAAAATTATATTCCTAAATTAAAATGAAATTTCAAAAAATATTTTTATTCCAAAGTCCATTGAAATATATATTCAGAAAATTAATCTCACACATTATATTTAAAATAATTTGTCAATTAATATATAAATATACTTATGAAGCTCTACAATTCAAATTTTTTTATAAATTTTTATTAAATTCTTTGTATCTCCAAATATTATATTTATACCATTTATAACTGTTCATAAGGTGCATGTGAATAATATGAAGCATATCCCCCCAGACTGTCTAGAAAGATATGCAATCATAATCCAACACATGATGCACTGATTAAAAGATTGTTCTGATACTCATCCGGCCTTTTAGGAAAATTACCCCATATGTGAATCTGGGCCACAACCATATCCATTCACAAGTACCCAGACAGAGATATACTATCCAAGAGAATAAAACTATAAACTATTCAAAATTAGGATTTTTTCTTATACAGAAACTGATCCCTATAGTTATCTATAATGTCATATCATGAAATTTCGTAAAAAATATAATTTATACAAGAGCACCTCAAAAAACATAATGTGTTATAAATATAATTGAAATAACAATAATCCCTAAAATACTAACCCATGATGGAATCTAAAACACATAGATTCTCCCAAACTGAAATCTATTCCTATAAGATAATCTAAAACTTTCTTTGATTCCAAATATAATATCTCAAATGTAACACCCCAATCTTCCTCGGTATTCTTCTCTTTGAATAAATACAGTTGCGTGTGTTGTACGCAACTTCGAGTACTAACACACACCACAACCAATCAAAGTAGCCGTTATGAATAGTAATACCTAATTTTTGAAATTTTATAAATTTTATTTTTCCAAATGGACTTCATTTTTGTATTCGTAATATCAAAATTATCCTAAGTTGAATTTTTTATAACTTTCTGAGAAATCAAATTTTTTATGAATAGTGAAAAATACTTAAAACAACTTTTTTAATCAAAATAATTTATTGTGATAAATTATACTATTTATTGGTTTTAAAGTATAATTAGAATATATTTTTACCATTTTATCCAATGGTGGTCATTATAATTAATTTAACATTGAAATTGGGCATGAACAATTGTCAATCTTTTGATATAAATTGTTTATTAAAAACACGCTAATTGTTGTGACAGCGGGAATTAATTATAAAATTATTTAATTCAACTTATATTTTTGTAATTTTGTAAAATAGACATCATTTTTGAAATCGGAATATCAAATATAGCTTAGGGTGAATTTTTGGGATTTTTCTGAAAAACTTTAATTTTTGATGAATAGTGAAACCACTAAGTGGTATTTATAAAAACTGATTTTTTCGTTTAAATGAAATTTTACCACTTCTGTGTTTTGAATTTCAAAAATCCAACATACATGGTTGTAATTAAGAAGTAAAATGTGGTTCAATGAGATTAAAATAATTTTTTGGTAAATAGTAACTTTTAAGTTCTTAATCGTGATTAGAGGTAATTAGTGTAGTTTAAGGTAAAAATAATGTTTTAATAATATGAGATGAGCTTGAAACATGTACTACCCTCATTTTATGTGCAATGGCCGACCAAGACAATCCATGGGTCAACTTGGGGACCCCATGGAGCCACTTTAGATGGAAAATGACATAAATATCTTTTATTTAATGTTAAAGTAAAAAATGACACAAACATGAAATGTTTTACTAAAACACTTTTTACATGGTGTTATACAAGTCATATTTTTGACTATAAATAGTAATTGGAAAGCTAATAAGATTTCATACATCATAGTATTTTTTTTATAATTTTTAGACATTAAATAAATTAAATTATTTATGACATCATGATGATGCATCGATGACCTCATTATTTAACGATTTAAATAAAATAAAAATATAATGTAAAATCCAAGGCTTGCACTAGTCAAAATCCTATTGGATGAGTAAATATAGAACCCTTATCACCTTATAATCGAATTATATAAGTGTGGGACCTTTAGAATCCGGAAATCATTGTATAAGAAAGTAATATTTTATTACTTTCCAAGAGTGCCCCTCCTCTCCACTTATAAAAGGCCCCCACCACTACCACCTTAATCACACTTTCAAAGCCTTTTGGCTCGGCCAAACTCTGCCCAAATACTCTACCAACTTCCCTCCCTTACTCCTAGAAGCCTCACGTTGGGCAGAATTCTTTCCAAGGAAGCCTTTGGCTCAAATCAAAAAGAGTTACCCGTTTTAAAGGTAGTGTTTTCTCTTATGTTCTTTTGTTTTATTTTGATTCTCCAACCCCTTAAACTCCTTTTATTCCTTTGTTTTGTAACAACACCAGTATCTAAAATATACTAGGATGTTGTTATGATAAGTATTTGGTTTACACTTACATACACCTTTGTCTAATGGTTAAATAACATACTGTTTCTGTGGGTGGCGAAATACTGCCTCACGAAACGATGATTGTTCAAATTCTTTTAACACCTATAATGGTGGCCATTTTGATAAACATATTTTCATATATGATATATATATTATGTTTATGTTTTCCTTATCCATCTGTATTTCTCATTTAGGGCATACTTTATGATTTCCATTATGTGTAAACGCGATAATTTCATTTTAGGAAGTTGGACTACCGCCCCCTCAATGTGATTGAATCGTTAATGCCATATGTGGGATGTATAAAGGATGGAGTAAATGATATTGTATATGATATTATACTTGAATTATAATACACCTTTATAATATTATGATTTCATTCCATTAAATAAGAAATAGAAATGAAAGTAGCGTTCATGCGTACGTACGGCTTACCGTCTCCATGAACGGTGCATTTCATTTCTTACCTCTAAATGTTACGTAATATTATGAATGAATGTATATACTGGATATATATGATATATATGTCATATAAATCATGAATATAATTCTGGAGATAATGTATATTCTACCACATAAACAACTTGTAATTGTAAGAAGTTAATTGTTGACTCAAGTACCAAAGATCGACAAAACGACCGTTATTAACTTAAATAATTACATAATGTTCATAACATTGTAATAAGTGATATAAAAGGGATAATGAAATTGAAAATGGTTCTTAATAAAGTAGATATTAACTCTAGTTTATTATTCAGGAGGTTAAAGAACGGTCGAATCAAGTCGGACACAAGGTAAGGTAATTTCTTAACCCAACTTCCATTCTTTGGGTTAATCTCCTACTTTCAAATTATGTCATGATATTATTATGTCCTATTTTGTATTTTTACTTTCTTTATGTGTACCTATAGTGAATACACTTAATAGATCTATTTTATTTTAAAAATGATCTTTTTAAGAACTCCGTCTCTATCTCCTTTCATTGAGGCATATTTGGTTTTATACACAACTTTCTTTTATACGGTGTATAAACCCCTTTGAATTTTACGTTTATTCAAAAGGAATCTTTTTTATACGAAGAATTTTACTAAACGACAAAAAGGGAATGTTTTTCTTTCCGTATATATGCGGCGACAACGACTTCTCCGCTGCCATGACCATTATTTGAGTTTCGGATTCCTCTAAAAGCCATCACTTTTTTTAATGAAAAATAAATACAAAGTTTTAACTTTCTTTTATTTTGGTATTGAAAATGGTTTTGAAAGAGTTTTTATTATATCAATGTGTTGTATTGATATCTTGTGATTGAAATGTGGAAATGTTATGTTTCCTTTATGCATGTTTGATGTGATACAATTATGTTATGGTTTATGATATGTTTAAACCTATTCATATGAGGAATACCATGGACTTAATAAGTGACGGTTGGAGCCCGCTATAGCTCCTCGATGCATCGGTAGGTCTAATGAGACAAACTAGTGTCTTGGCACGAGGCCTTGGCAAAATCTTATTTGTGGTCTTGGCATGAGGCCTTGACGACGTGGTTATGATAGTCTGGCATTATGCATTCAATCATTATGAAAGTGGTTATTGATATTTCATGTGATTATTCGACTAGTAGAATATCCATGTGAGTAAGTAAATGGAATTATTTCAGTTTACTTTTGCCATATTATGCTAAATTTCAAGTTTAAAAGGCTTTTGTTTTAGTTATACATTGCCTTAAATGTTTATGTTTATTTATGGAAGCTTCTGAAATATTGTTATCCTTACTGAGCATCTGAGCTCACCCCTTTCAATGTTTTAATATTTTCCAGGATGTGAAGAAGTATTTTATGAATGACCTACAGGGATAGTCAGAAGAGGATATGAGTGTGGACTATGGAGACTTTGTTATTGTAGTTTTTCATCTTATGATGTAACGTAGCATTTATGAATGTATCTAGTGTTTCCAAGGCTACTAAACTAATCGGTCTTTCGAGACTTGATCTTTTGTGATCATGCCAATGTTACGAATTAATGCACCGACTCTGGGTAGCTGGGGTCGGGGCTTTACAGTTTGTATCAGAGGGAGGTTAGTACTAACCTTGGAAGCTAGATTTAGATAAACTCTGATTAGAGCACATAGCCCAAAGATAGACTTTGAGGACTAGTATAGAAAAACTTTCTAGAATTTTGGTATTATAGAGATTTTGTGAGTTTTCCGAGCAGTACATCCCTGTCTGGATACGAGCAGGTAGAGGCGGCTCTGGCACAGATGTACCTAGGGGTAAAACCCGAAAACACCGCTTTGAGCTAGACTCGAACGGGAACTGGTGCACGACAACGGGCCTTGGTGCACTTTTGGTTACGACACTCCCGGGGGATATGCTTAGGATAATTCTCGTTTTCTTTATAAACCACTATGAAGGGTTATGAGTATATAATTCCTCAAAGAAAACATTTTTATGATTATGGATTATGTCCATAAATAGTTCAATTTATGTTAAGTATTTTAGAAGTATGGAATTATGTATTTTGTTTCATAAACTAATCTAGTTTATGCCATTGTTTAGAAATGGCGCCTAGAGGAAGGAATGGAAACCGTATCAATGCACGCACTCCATGTAGGGATTTCCCACCTGCTCAAGATAATTATTGTGGATCTGGAGATACAACTGGTGCTGATCAACTTATTACCATACTGGGACAACTCACTCAGGTTATCAATAATAACCTTACTTGTATGGATCACCCTAATCCACAACATGGAGGATCAATGTTAGACCGCTTCATGAGGAAAAAACCAAAAACATTTAATGGGGGTACAAAGCCATTAGTAGCTGAGAAATTGATAAACTCCTTAGAGAAAATATTCCATGCCTTGGGGAGTAGCGAAAGGGAGAAGGTTTTCATCGCAGTTTACCACCTCACTGGAGATGCCGATCAGTGGTGGTCGCTGATTCAAAACACAAAGGAAGATGATGACGTATCGAATATGGAATGGAGGGTGTTCAAAGAGATTTTATTAGAAAAATACTTTCCTCGTGACCATCGAGCAGATATGGAAAGGTAATTTCTGAGTCTGAGGCAGAAGGAGGATGAGAATGTCGTAAAGTATGAGGCTAACTTTACAAGGTTAGCGAGGCATGCTGCAGATTATATACGTAACCCAAGAAGTACGATTGATCGTTTCTTTGATGGGTTAAAACCATTTCTCTGTCGAGATTTAGTATCACAATCTTTCTCAACATACGAAGATATTGTCTCGTGTGCTATCAAGACGGAAGAGGAATTCTCTAAGTCTTATGACTTTAAATCAAAGCAAGAGAAGAAGAGATCTTCTGATCAATCTGGAAATAGAAATAAGGGGAAGAAGGGAAGAGTTGAATATCAGTCCTGCAGTAAATGTGGGAAGAAACACCCTGGTACTTGCTTGAAGGGAATGGGAGTCTGTTACAAGTGTGGTGAAAAAGGCCACCAAGCTCATGATTGCAAGGGAAAGAAAGTTGCTGTGAATGTGGAATGCTATAATTGTAGAGAGATGGGACATTATGCAAATGAATGTCCTAAGAGTCAGGGGAACTTACCTCAGAAGAGGCCAAGGGATCAAGGTCAAGCTTATGCTATCACTACTGCTGAGGTTGAAGCTCCAAAAGACGTGGTGGCAGGTAATTTAATGGTCTCCTCAAGTTTAGAAAATTCATTATTTGATTCTGGATCATCACATTGTTTCATATCTTCCCAGTTTGCTAAGAAAATTAGATATTTCCAGTTTGATTTAACAAGAGAATTGTCAGTCAAAACTCCTAAGGGATGTATTATTGCAACAAAGTTTTGTGAATCAGTCCCCATTAGAGCACATAACTATTATTTATCCGCTGATCTCATTGTCATACCTATGATTGAGTTTGATATAATCCTCGGTATGGATTGGCTTTCAGACTATGATGCAAATATTTATTGTAAGAAGAATGAGGTTACGATTTTGGATGATGATGATAAGGAACATCTTATTTTTAAAGCAGAATCTTCACCACCTAATTCTTATTTAGATCCACCCCCAGTGGCCCAACTAAGTTCAATTATTGGGGAGGAAGAGAATGAAATGACTAATAGTAAGGAATAGAATGTTCAAATAGAGGATGTACCTATTGTGAAAGAATATGTAGATGTGTTTCCGGAATATTTAGCTGGACATCCTCCAGAACGAGAATTTGATTTTTCCATTGATTTAATTCTTGGATCGAGGCCCATATCGAAGACCCCTTATAGGATGGCCATTGTGGAATTAGTTGAACTAAAGAAACAACTAGAGGAATTGAGTAATAAGGGATTTATTCGCCCTAGTGTTTCTCCATGGGGAGCCCCTGTCCTTTTTGTTAAGAAGAAAGATGGATCTATAAGGTTGTGTGTTGACTACAGGGAGATCAATGCTATAACAATAAAGAGCAAGTATCCCCTACCTCGCATTGATGATTTATTTGACCAATTTCATGGAGCTCAATAATTTTCAAAGATTGACCTTCGATAGGGATACCATCAGTTGTGAATGAAGAAGGAAGATATTCCGAAGACATCATTTCGAACAAGGTACGGGCATTACGAGTTTACAGTAATGCCTTTTGGATTGACTAATGCACCCTCTATATTCATGGATCTAATGAATAGAGTTTTCCAGGAATATCTAGATGATTTTGTGGTGGTATTTATTGATGACATCTTGGTGTACTCCAAAATCTATGAAGATCATGAAAATCATTTACTTATTATTTTGAAGACTCTTAGAAGTGATGAATTATATGAGAAGTTTAGCAAGTGTGAATTCTGGTTTCAGGAGATTTCTTTTCTTGGCCACATTGTCTCTAAGGATGGAATTTCCGTTGATCCTTCTAAGACCAAGGCAATCCAAGAATGGCCAGAACCGACGAGTATAACTGAGGTATGCAGCTTTATTGGTTTTGTAGGTTGTTATCGACGTTTTGTCCAGAATTTTGCCCGATTGGCTAACCCATTGACGAAGATCACATGTAAAGGGGTTAAATTTGTCTGGAAAAAAGACTGTGAAGAATGTTTTGAAGAACTGAAGAGAAGATTAGTCAATGCTCCTATATTGACCCTACCATTAGGGAATGATGGGTTCGTTGTTTATAGTGATGCATCAATGAAAGGACTTGGTTGTGTCCATATGCAGAACGATAGGGTTATTGCCTATGCATCACGACAGCTGAAAATTCATGAGCAAAACTATCCTACTCATGATCTCGAGTTAGATGTTGTAATCTTTGCCTTGAAGATATGGAGACATTATCTCTATGGTGAAAAATGTGTGATATATACCGATCACAAGAGTTTGAAATATATTTTCTCACAAAAAGAACTCAACATGAGGCAAAGGCGATGGCTTGAACTACTCAAGGATTATGATAGCACGATACATTACCACCCAGGGAAGGAAAATAAGGTTGCAGATGCTCTGAGTAGAAAAGATCATGGAGTTTTGAACATGATGAGAGTGGAAAGGGATCCTATTTTCATGGATCTAGTAAAGTTGGATTTGGGAATCACCATGGTGGGTGAAACATCAAAAAAAATTCAAATGGTTGCCAAACCATCTTTACTAGAAAGGATAAAGTGTTTTCAGGCCAATGATGAAGTGTTGAAAAAGAAGATTAAAGCTGTGAATGATGGGCGGTTGAGTGACATTGTTTATGAAGATGGAATTTTGAAATTTGGGAGGAGACTTTCTGTTCCCGATATACCTGACTTAAAGAGGGAATTGTTGGATGATGCTCATAGTTCCAATTTCTCTATACACCCTGGGAGAACTAAAATGTATAGAGATTTAAAGGGAAATTTTTGGTGGGACAACATGAAAAGGGAGATTTCCGATTTTGTGTCAAGATGTATGGTTTGCCAACAAGTGAAAGCTGGAAGGCAACAGCCTAGTGGAGTATTGCAACCCCTTCCCATACCTGAGTGGAAATGGGATAATATTACTATGGATTTTGTCATGGGACTACCAAAGACTCCTAGAAGAAATGACCCAATATGGGTCATTGTTGATCATCTCACGAAGTCAGCACATTTTATTGCTATAAGGGAAGATCTAACACTTGAACGTCTAGAAAAACTGTATATTAATGAAGTTGTGAGACTTCATGGAGTACCCCTGTCGATTGTCTCGGATCGTGATCCCTGATTTACATCAAGATTTTGGAAAAGTCTTTAGAAGGCCTTGGATACTGAACTTCGTTTGAGCACTGCTTACCACCCTCAAACAGATGGACAATCAGAAAGAACTATTCAAACCTTAGAAGACATGTTGAGATCATGCTCACTTGACTTTCAAGGAATGTGGGATCAATATTTACCTCTGGTAGAATTTTCTTATAACAATAGCTTCCATTAAAGTTTGCAGATGGCACCATATGAAGCGTTATACAGAAAGAGATGGCGTACACCAACCTGTTGGGATGACGTTGGTGAAAGAAAACTTGTAGGCCCAGAACTGGTGGAGGAAACGATGGAAAAGGTGAAAGTAATCCAAAACCACATCAAAGCAGCTCAAAGTAGGCAGAAGAGCTATGCCGACAACCGAAGGAAGGATTTGGAATTTCTGGTAGGATATCATGTTTTCTTGAAGGTATCTCCATGTAAGGGAGTTATACGTTTCAGTAAGAAGGTTAAATTGAGTCCCAGGTACATCGTACCCTTCGAAATTCTAGAACGAATTGGGGCTGTAGCTTACCGTTTGGCAATGCTGCCAAGTCTCTCCAAAGTTCATGATGTATTCCACATATCACTGTTGAGAAAATATATGCCTGACCCAACGCATGTACTCACCTATGAGGAATTAGAACTAGAACCCGATCTTTCTTATTGCGAAGAGCCCGTCATGATTCTTGATACAAGAGAATAAGTGCTGAGAAACCGGACGACTCATCTATTAAAAGTTCTATGGAGAAACCATAAGATAGAGGAGGAAACGTGGGAACCCGAGGAACTTATGATGAAGAATCAACCGAGTCTTTTTATACAGTGATATTATATGAAATTTCTAGGATGAAATTATTTTAAGGAGGGGAGAATGTAACACCCCAAGATTCCTCGGTATTATTCTCTTTGAATAAATACAGTTGCGTGTGTTGTACGCAACTTCGAGTACTAACACACACCATAACCAATCAAAGTAGCCGTTATGAATAGTAATACCTAATTTTTGAAATTTTATAAATTTTATTTTTCCAAATGGACTTCGTTTTTGTATTCGTAATATCAAAATTATCCTAAGTTGAATTTTTTGTAACTTTCTGAGAACGTCCAATTTTTTATGAATAGTGAAAAATACTTAAAACAACTTTTTTAATCAAAATAATTTATTGTGATAAATTATACAATTTCGTGGTTTTAAAGTATAATTAGAATATATTTTTACCATTTTATCCAATGGTTGTCATTAGAATTAATTTAACATTGAAATTGGGCATGAACAATTGTCAATCTTTTGATATAAATTGTTTCTTAAAAACACGCTAATTGTTGTGACGGCGGGAATTAATTATAAAATTAATTAATTCAACTTATATGTTTGGAATTTTGTAAAATATATGTCATTTTTGAAATCTGAATATCAAATATAGCTTAGGGTGAATTTTTGGGATTTTTCTGAAAAACTTTAATTTTTGATGAATAGTTAAACCACTAGGTGGTATTTATAAAAACTGATTTTTTCGTTTAAATGAAATTTTACCACTTCTGTGTTTTGAATTTCAAAAATACGACATACATGGTTGTAATTAAGAATTAAAATGTGGTTCAATGAGATTAAAATAATTTTGTGTTAAATAGTAACTTTTAAGTTCTTAATCGCGATTAGAGGTAATTAGTGTAGTTTAAGGTAAAAATAATGTTTTAATAATATGATATGAGCTTGACACATGTCCTACCCTCATTGGATGTGCCATGGCCGACCAAGACAATCCATGGGTCAACTTGGGGACCCCATGGAGACACTTTAGTTGGAAATGACATAAATACCTTTTATTTAATGTTAAAGTAAAAAAATGACACAAACATGAAATGTTTTACTAAAACAATTTTTACATGGGGTTATACATGTCATATGTTTGACTATAAATAGTAATTGGAAAGATAAAAAGATTTCTTACATCATAGTATTTTTTTATAATTTTTAGACATTAAATAAATTAAATTATTTATGACAACATGATGATGCAGCGATGACCTCATTATTTAACGATTAAAATAAAATAAAAAGATAATGTAATATCCAAGGCGTACACTTGTCAAAAACCTATTGGATGAGTATATTTCGAACCCTTATCAACTTATAGTCGAATTATATAAGTGTGGGACCTTTAGAATCCGAAAATCATTGTATAATAAAGTAACATTTTATTACTTTCCAAGAGTGCCCCTCCTCTCCACTTATAAAAGCCCCCCACCACTACCACCTTACTCACACTTTCAAAGCCTTTTGTCTCGGCCAACCTCTGCCCAAATACTCTACCAACTTCCCTCCCTTACTGCTAGAAGCCTCACATTGGGCAGAATTCTTCCCAAGGAAGCCTTTGGCTCAAATCAAAAAGAGTTACCTGTTTTAAAGGTAGTGTTTTCTCTTATGTTCTTTTATTTTATTTTGCCTCTCCAACCCCTTAAACTCATTTTATTCCTTTCTTTTTTAACAACACCAGTATATACAATATACTAGGATGTTTTTATGATAATGATTTGGTTTAAACTTACACACACCTTTGTCTAATGGTTAAAGAACATACTGTTTATGTGGGTGGTGAAATACTGCCTCACGAAACGATGATTGTTCAAATTCTTTTAACACCTATAATGGTGGTGATTTTGATGACACTATTTTCATATATGAAATATATATTATGTTTATGTTTTCATTATCCTTCTGTATTTTTAATTTATGGCATACTTTATGATTTCCATTATGGGTAAACGCGATAATTTCATTTTAGGAAGTACGGACTACCGCCCCCTCAAAGTGATTGAATCGTTAATGCCATATGTGAGATGTATAAAGGATGGAGTAGATGATATTATATATGATATTATACTTGAATTATAATACACCTTTATACTATTATGATTTAATTCCATTAAATATGAAATAGAAATGAAAGTAGCGTTCATGCGTACGTACGGCTTACCGTCTCCATGAACGGTGCATTTCATTTCTTACCTCTAAATGTTACGTAATATTATGAATGAATGTATATACTGGATATATATGATATATATGACATCTAAATCATTAATATAATTCTGGAGGTAATGGATATTCCACCACATAAACAACTTGTAATTATAAGAAGTTTATTGTTGACTCAAGTACCAAAGATCGACAAAACGACCGTTATTAACTTAAATAATTAGATAATGTTCATAACATTGTAATAAGTGATATAAAAGGGATAATGAAATTGAAAATGGTTCTTAATAAAGTAGATATTAACTCTAGTTTATTATTTAGGAGGTTAAAGAACAGTCGAATCAAGTCGGACACAAGGTAAGGGAATTTCTTAACCCAACTTCCATTCTTTGGGTTAATCTCCTACTTTCAAATTATGTCATGATATTATTATGTCCTATTTTCTATTTTTACTTTCTTTATGTGTACCTATAGTGAATACACATAATATATATCTTTTATTTTAAAAATGATCTTTTTAAGAACATCGTCTCAATCTCCTTTCATTGAGGCATATTTGGTTTTATACACAACTTTCTTTTATACGGTGTATAAACCCCTTTGACTGTTACGTTTATTCAAAAGAAATCTTTTTTATATGAAGCGTTTTACTAAACGACAAAAAGGGATTGTTTTTATTTCCGTACATATGCGGCGACAATGACTTCTCCGCCGCCGTGACCATTATTTGAGTTTCGGCTTCCTCTACACGCCATCACTTTTTTTAATGAAAAATAAATACAAAGTTTTAACTTTCTTTTATTTTGGTATTGAAAATGGTTTTGAAAGCGTTTTTATTATATCAATGTGTTGTATTGATATCTTGTGATTGAAATGTGGAAATGTTATGTTTCATTTATGCATGTTTTATGTGATACGATTATGTTATAATTTATGATATGTTTAAACCTATTCATATGAGGAATGCATTGGACTTAATAAGTTATGGGTGGAGCCCGCTATAGCACCTCGATGCATCGGTAGGTCTCATGAGACAAACTAGTGTCTTGGCATGGGGCCTTGACAAAATCTTATTTGTGGTCTTGGAACGATGCCTTGACTACATGGTTATGATAGTCTGGCATTATGCATTCCATAATTATGATAGTTTTTATTGATATTTCATGTGATTATTCGACTAGTAGAATATCCATGTGAGTAAGTAAATGGCATTATTTCAGTTTACTTTTTCCATATTATACTAAAGTTCAAGTTTAAAAGGCTTTTGTTTTAGTTATACATTGCCTTAAATGTTTATGTTTATTTATGAAAGGTTCTGCAATATTGTTATCCTTACTGAGCATCTGAGCTCACCCCTTTCAATGTTTTAATATTTTCCAGGATGTGAAGAAGTATTTTATGAATGACCTGTAGGGATAGTCAGAAGAGGATATGAGTGTGGACTATGGAGACGTTGTTATTTTAGTTTTTCATCTTATGATGTAATGTAACATTTATGAATGTATCTAGTGTTTCCAAGGCTACTAAACTAATCAGTCTTTTGAGACTTGATCTTTTGTGATCATGCCAATGTTACAAAATTAATGCACCGACTCTGGGTAGCTGGGGTCGGGGCGTTACATCAAACATAAGTGTAACAAAAATACATGACCAAAAGAAATTATATAAAAAAAATAAATGAATGAACTTTTACGTTCATATAATTAATTTCATATAATTACTTATTAAATAAAAATGATGATGTATCTCTCAACTAATGGAACTATTTTCCGCTAAACTATGAAATATTTAATACATAATAATACTTTTTTATCTCCCAAAAAATATCAATAACTTATATTCTTCAAGATATATTATCTATATTAATTTTCATTATAACAAGAGGAAATAGATATATAATAAGTGTGATATCAAATTCTCGGTGAGGTATAGTGTAAAAAAAATTATTATAAAATAAATGTTTAAGGATAATATGTTACAAAATATATGATAATAAAATAATACCCCATAAAAATTCATATGATCTTGAAAGGAAATATTTTTTAAACAAAATAAATAAAGACCTGGAGATTAATAACTGATTTTATGGTGATGGAATACATAATTATTGAATATTTAAGGAATTATCCCAAAACTTTTCATAATATTAAGGTCATACTCTATGAATTATACTTGTTCTGAAGACCACATTAAGGATATCTAAATAAATTTTAAGGAATACACAAAATATTATTGATAGTATTTCTTATGATACATACTCATGCAGGAATTGGCTGCTCTCGGTCACACCTATCACTAATTAAGTCCAACAAATTTTACTATAAAAAATGAAAAATAAATAAATTTCATATTAAAAAAATTAATCAATAAAAATCCTTTATAAAATGAAAAGTATATAGATTTTCAATATTTCACCAATAAATAGGTAGAATGTTTTTCTATCTTTGTATCCCTAAAAATTATCATTTAGAGTATTTATATATGATTAAATTAATAATTTTAAAAAATCGATCGGAATATCGATTTCTAGGTTAATTCCATTAAAATAAAACAAATAAAAATATGGTATTCATAGAGGCATGTAAATTGAATAAATATCTATCTTATACAAAGTATTTGATTCTGATTGAATTTTCAAATAATGTATCTTGTGCAAGATTAATCCCCCAAGAGAAAATAGTATGATGTGATTTAAAAATTAATGCATGAGGCATTTATCCCAATGATGCAAAACCCTTTTAGAATTAATATGAAAATTGAATTTAAATATATAAAAAATTATTAATTTTAAAAAAATTATTAAAAATTTAATGTTACTAGTGACATTCATAAATCAATTTTCAAAAGTGGATATTAAAACATTTTAATTTATTTAAAATTATATGGAATAATAAATAATTTATAGTTTAAAAAACATAATGCTTTTCTCGAGGAAAAATGGAGTAGATGATTAAACTAATAATCAAGTATGTTAAAATAGTAAAAGAATCCAAATATTTCAGTTGAGAACAATACTTATCCCTTTGGATGATCTGCAATGGGTAACTCATTAAGGATCAGTACCTTGGTCTTTTGGCTAGACCAATGGATATGAAATGGTTTAAGACTTTAGGAATTACTATGGTATATTTTTTATTGAGATTTTACATGGGTGTTCGTTGATAAAAATTTTTATGTGATGTCCTTTTAAAAGTAATGAAAATAACATTTTTTTATAATACCAGTTACATGTTCAATGATGGTTGACACTATTCAAGAGTCAATGGCTCCATAAATGTGAAATAATGATGTGTTGGTTGAGGTAAGGATGAGAAAGACTCTATAAATAGTTTTTAACACATTATTTTAAAATTATTTGAGATATTGTACATATTGATTTTTCTAATTTTCCATTCAGGATTTGATTAGGATTAATAGTTTGTCATGACCCGTCCCCGAGGGCCCATATCGTGACTACCCCAAGCCGCCTTCCATAGGCTAGGGGTTGGTGACTAGCACCAAAGGCGTAAATCCCTAAACAGGGAAGACATTGTCTTTATAATTGTAAACAAACACATCAGTGTACACAAATGGAAGCAAGCACTAAGTAAAATTTTATACAAAAGAAGTGATGGAAAGTAAAAAGGGGCCAGAAATACTAGACCAATTGTAAGTGTAACTACAATTGAAAGGAAGTACAATTGAAGTAAAGTAAATCAGCTACTGGGTCGTCCTCCAGGGTTACTCCCTGAAGGGTAGGTACAGATGGCCTCCTCAGCACTCCTTTTCCATTTGTCCACTCCATGTACCGCCACGCCTAGTGGTCCACCTCTGGGTATTTTCTAGTACAGCTACTCACTTCCTCAATCAGCGATGTCCGTTGTCTTCTACCAACACAATGAGGTGCGGGCATAGCCCGAGTAGGGTTGAGTATAACGATAATCAGTAGGAACCACGATACCCTCAAGGTATCACTAAATAAAACATGGATAAATCAAAAAGTATTAAGTCAATGGATAACCATTACTTAGTTATATGCCCATACATATACCTAAGTTATCAAGTAACCCATCTCAATTATGAGAAAAACACAAAAGTCATCAACTTAACTCAAACGAGAATTTTATTCTAGGGGTAGTAACATGTAACACTCCAAGTCAAACTGTCGAAACCTCACCTGCTGATGTACTCTTCCTCTATAGAGTACTTTGGGCCTGCCGCGTCACACAGAATTGATTACCACTGTCCTGGACTGTTGTGGTACTCCTCCTGTCGAGTACCGTGTGTCTGTTGTGTCACACAGAGGTGCTCCCCCTAAAAGACTGTCAAGGTACACCTCTTGTCGAGTATCGTGGGACTTCCGTGTCACACAGAGGCGCTCCCCACTATGGCCATGCCGCATCACAGAGCGGCGCTTCCCACTGGGCTAGTCGAAACACTCCGAGCTGAAAGGTCAGTAGTCATCAGGTCTCATCCAGCTACTAGGTCTCCGTACTCTGCTCGCTCGTCTCCTGTAGGATCTGATCCACGAGCTACAGGTCAATTCTCCAACTTCCATGAAGTCTAAAGATGATGTATCTAGAAGGTCCGCCTCATCGTAGGAGTCTCAACCCAAGAGACAGTGCGTCAATCGGACGCCCGGTCTGTGAGTTATTGGCATTTCTGTTCTGGGGTCCCGGTTGGATTTTAGGTTCAAACCAACCCAACTGTACCCCAACTGTGTCCAAATCTCAAGTGGAGTATGCCAAAAAAACCGTATCGCTCTATCATTTTCGTCATCATAGAAGGTTCGTTGATCGGACACTCGTAGCCCAAGTTATGGGTGAAAAGGTGTTTTCGGGTCAAACGGGTCCGGACTGGGGTCCTACCCGGTCCACCGGTCCAACTCGGTTGGTAGGTCTGACCCGTACTAAGAGTCTGACCTGGCCGGTGGCAGCCCGACCCAATGGGGAGGCTTGGCTCGGTAGGGCGGCCCGGCCCGGTGGCAGCCCGACCCAGCCTGGTGGTGTCCCGGCCTAGTGGCGGCCTGGCCCGATGGGGCATCCTGACCTGGTGGCGGCCCGGTGTGGTGGCGGCCCGACCTGGTGGTGGCCCGGCCCGCGCTGGGCAGCCCGACCAGTGGTGGGTCTGGCCCGGTGGCCCGGCGGCCCACGGGGAGTCCGCCTCAGCCGCGTCCATGGGGGAACCGCGCGCCCCCTAGTTCCCTAACAGCTAAGCCATTCGGGTGTGAGTCGAAACCGGTGCCAAGTGGCACCGGTCCATATAACGTGGGACCTACTGGATCCCGCTCCACTCGGCTAGCCAAGCAACCAACCACTCCTGCTCCCCCACCGCGGCCCGCCTGGCCGCGGTTCTGGTCCTCCGTGCGGCACACCGGTGTCGCGCCGCTCCATCCGACAGTCGCGGCTCGCATGATCGCAGCCCTTGGACCCGCGCGGAATCCCGCCCCTCCGGCGACCCAACGGCCTTTGCGCTGCCAGTTTCCTTCGCGGTCAGCCTAACGCCGGCCGTCATTGCTCCTCCGTGGACCATTCCAGTGGCGGTGTTGTTGTGCCGCCACTGTCGTCATCAGGAGAATAAAAACAGGGGGGTCGGGCTGTGTTTGTGCGGCCCGCACCCTCTGCGTTATGATGATAAACAAATGGCAATTCACAATCCAGAATTTTAACGATGAATGATAGACGGTAAAACTCAATCATAAAAAACCCCTACCTCGGTTCATTGCTTGTTGATGATATCGCGGAGAGGCGTACGACATTCCATTGACGTCGGGAAGAAGACGAAGGAGTCTAGGACGATGTTGTCGGTGTTCTTCAAGGACGACACTCCCTCCTTTATTCCAGTTGGAGAAGTATGAAGGTGAATGTCGTTCTTCGGTTGCAGAAGAGGCATTTTTCATTGGAAGATGATGTTCTCCAAGTGTTCTTCCTCTCCCAGAGTTCCAACAAAATGATATTCCAACAAAATAATGAGTGAGAATCCTATTAATTTTGCTGGCACAAAATTTGAATTGGACTCATTAATAACCCAGCTCCACAAAAATTAATACACGAGCGTTGGCATAATTAAAACTATAGGAGTCAAGAGGCTCTCCCTCATTAATGAGGGAGAGTTGATAGGTTTCATCCTCGGGTAGTCCCCACCACTTTTAATCCTCTTACAGTATGTTATGCTCGGTTGGGCCCCACCACCATAACCTCTCATGGGAGGTTAGGGTGTGGTGGTCCCACCACCAACTCCCATGGGGAGGTTCCAACTTCCATCCAACACACACAAGACAGCCTAAAATAAATTAAAGTGTTGAACACTTTAATTTATTATTTTTATAAAAATCCAAAAACTAACTTTTATTCTCGACCATCTGTCGTCGAGGTAAAAATCCTCTTAAACGAATATCGGTGCTGCGATTTCAACGGTGCCCTCAGATTTCAATTCCGAACACCAGTTCAAATGTTATAAAATACCAGTCACATGTTTACTTAACGTACCCGAAAAAAACTTCTG
Source organism: Viscum album (assembly GCA_963277665.1). Taxonomy (NCBI): domain Eukaryota; kingdom Viridiplantae; phylum Streptophyta; class Magnoliopsida; order Santalales; family Viscaceae; genus Viscum; species Viscum album. The sequence continues at coordinate 617,715,160 of OY728167.1, read as the reverse complement.
AAATTAATTCTGGGCACACCGGGCCTCAGAATCAAGTGTTGTAAATTTTCACGGACTCATAAAATTCCCATTTATTTAAGAAAATAATTTCAACATAATTTCTGAGTCGTTACATAGGTTTTTACAACTTAATTTATTATGGATTAAAATTTTATGGTAACACATTTTATGTATTTTTTATGATACGGAAATAAATTTATTCTGCATATAATCTTTTTAAATTTGAAAATAATTAAAAATTAATTTTTGAAATAATCATTTAATATATAAAAATCACGTTTTCTAGTAAATATTTATTTAACTGTTAAAGGTTCTAAACTCTATATAAATTAAATTTCCATTTAATTTATTGATAACATATATTGAATATATATCTGTGAAAACTGCATAAAATTAATTATATATATATTATATCAATTTAATTAATTATATAAAATTACACAATAAGAAGAAGACAATTCTATAAAAATAACACTTTCTCTTTTATAAGGGACAATACCATTATACACATTAATCATCCAGTTGTGCCAAAAAATTAAAATGAAATTTTTATATAATAAGATTATTTTGATCAAAAATATGAAATCCGTTTAAAATAAATAAATTTAAAATGGTGATTTATTTTAATTTCTAGTTTAAGTATGTAAGATTAGTTATGAATATATAATATTACATAATATTAGAGATAGTTAAACATGAGTGTTATAAATTATTCATAGTATATTAAAATAATCAAATTTCTCCATATATACATTTTTTCTAACATCCTTTTTAAATTTTTATTTCAATGATCCTTGTTTGACATTCAAAAATATTATGTCATCATGGATGAATCTTCAATAAATTTATAAAATACACATCTGATGATTTTAATGGTTCAGTTAATTTGGTGATGTGATACCCAATATTCTTATTTCATGAAAGATATCAACATCTCCCATAAATTATATTTGTTTTAGTACCCTTTATGGACATAACCTACAAAAACCATTATTCATAAACTTGGGGAGTGGAAACATATGAAAAAGTGAACTTCAATACTCAATAAGGGTAAACATGGATGATATATGTTGATGATCATATAAAATTAAATGATAATAATAAGGGTTTGGGATTATGAATATAACATACAATGTTCATACCAATTCTAGCATGCATGCAAACATGACTCATGTCATAAAAAAATATCATTTCATAATAGATGAACTATATCAATGAAAAATCTTTATAAATCAGTCATGAAACATAATTCATATAATTTTGGCTCATCATATGTATAGAAACCATTTCATATGTCATGGTTAACATCTAACAAAAAATCATAATGTATAATCCATGAAAACTTGTTTCCCATTTCATAAGGGATCATGAATCATCATCTCTTTCTGATGTGATAACAGATCGAGCATTACAACTTGTTTCCCATAGTAAGGAACCTCATCATCTTGTTTCCTATATCGGATCAAGTACATCGTCTTCTTTCACATCATTATCTTCTGATATATAAAACATTACCCAATAATTTAAAAAGACTTAAATGTATCACCTATCACATAATCCATAAATTTTTGTGAAAAAATATCATTAAAAATTCATCATATCATATCCCATGAAAAGAAAATGGGTTTTATAAAAATTTCATCATATCAAAACTTTATAAAAAGGAAACTTGTTTCATAAACATGTCATTGATTCATCATATCAAAACCCACATAAAAGGAATGGTATTCATAAAAATATTTTCATCCTAATCATAGTCATCAAACAACTAATTAAATAAGATGGATCCTACAATTGGTTCATATCTCTAGTAAAAAATAACCAAACAATAATGGTTTTTTTCCTTGGTTAATATAAATTCAATAATTATCACTATATAATTCTTCATAAAAATATATTTATCAAATAAATTCACTTATTTAAATTCTAAAAAACATATAAATACCATAAAAATATTTTTTTTATGAAAATTACAATGATAAAATGTAAATTAATATTTAAAAAATTGATTGGTCATGAATGTATATAATATCATTTATTCTATGTATGTGAAAATAATGAATCCTTCTTCATTTTTTATAAAAATTAAAAAATTTATTCATTCATAAAACCATAAAAACACATTTTTAAATTTTTTATAAATAATAAAAATGGGTAAAAATACATTTTAAATATAAATTTATCATATTTGAAACTTTCTTTATTATCTTTTTAGAAAACGTATACATGGAAGAAAATTGATCTTGACTGATGACAGAAATAAAGTAAATTTTTCCCAAACAATATTCTATTAGTCATATTAGTTAAAAATAATGTTGAAAAAGAAATTTAAAATGGTATTATATAGAAATAAAATTTTTATAATAATGGTGATGAATTTTTGGAGATTTTCATCATAATCGTTTATCATCATAAGCAGAACCATAAACAACCCCAATAAATAATGGGACTATAACAAAAAAAGAATTACCACATTGGAAAATTATAAATAAAAATATCTTGGAAATAAATAACAATATATTAATAAGAAATTAAAATTAAATTTCATATTAATAATCACTAAATGATTAAATCGGCATCATATACCCTGAACACACAAAAAAACGTGGTGAATAGGAATCTCACTCATTGAGAAAAAATTAAGACTGGAATCCATTAAATAAAGACATCAATTCTATCATACAAATTCAAACATACATTAAAATAAATATATTTTTATTAGAAATATATTAAATATTCATAATAATATATATGATTACATAAATTATTTAATTATAACTTTTTATTAACCCTTCATTATGAATTACTTGTTAAAATCTCTTTACGAGTAATAACTGGACCATTTTTCTTGAATTTTTTAGTTTGGTATTTTTAGAAATATTAATGTGATAATGGTTTCATAAGAATAATAATTATTATAAAATTTATAAAAATATAATATATATTCATTATATATTTATTTAGTGTAATCCACAAATGATAAAGATAATAATTGAATAACATTGTTCATCGAGATGATAGGTCATACGTACAAGTAAATTTTATTTTCATTTTCAATATAGATTTAATGAATGGAGGGTAAATATTATTTCACCTTTATATTAATTATTAAATAATATATGTTTCAGATATTCATTAAATTTATCCATATGTCCATCTATGTAATGAATAAGTGAAAAATTAATCACATCTCTTTGTAAGGTGATTGTCGACTGTACATGCGAGCATCATTATCATATTCCCATGGAATTTAATGTATAGAGTTATCTATGATATTATAATAATAAAGTACAAATATGTCAAAAAAATTATATATAAACATTAATTTAATCAATATCTCAATTCTTGATATGTAGCGATGAAAACTGAGATACATTGGTTCGTGAGGTGGTAGTCCATTGTAAAAATGATCAACAGTTTCTTGTTCCATTTTATGGATGATGAGGTGGAAGAAGGGTATTAAAATAAAATAATAATATCTAATTATATGTGATATACTCATGATATTATATCATCATTGTTAAATAATACTTTACGGAGGTGGATTAAAAATAATATAGAAATTTAGTGATTAAAAAATTTATCACTTCTTTACACAACCCCGATAGCTTTCTACTAAAAGAGATATTAAAAGGTTTCTATAATTAATTTAAGTATTATAAGATCTGTGGAGTTAGTTAAAAAAGTTATTTTGTAGTTATTGTCCAATAGAAGAGTATTTATAAGTATGAAGAGGATAAGAGAGGGGGTTTCATTTTACAAGTGGGGGAGAGGACCCAAATTGTATTTTTGTAAAGAAAAATGTTTATCATTAAATTAAACATGTGAAAAGGAAAAAAAGCTCATTATAGTACCTTATAATAGATATGTTACAAATATTCCCACAAAATAGGATTTGGACATGTTTTTAAACCATCATACTTCATATTGTTTTAGTTTAACCCCCTTGTAAACCTATGTTGGGCTTAACCATGATAATTAATATTTAATTTTTTTAATCTATTTGATAAAAAAAACTATCATATTATATAATTAAAAAATTATTAAAAATATGGAATCTATTTTTAAAAACAATATTAATATGAATAGAAAATATAATTTAATATTAAACCTATTGACCTCTTGAAAAAAATAGTTTCTCAAATAATTTTTTTCTTAATTATTGAAACATTTAATATCATTTCTCAGCAAGAATTTTATTCTAATAACATAATTTGGTATAATAATATCATTATTGAAATATTTTTAATTTTAAAATAAATTTAAACAATATTTAACTTTGTAAATTCTTTAAATGAAATGGTACTTTTTTAAATAAAATCAAAAAAATTCAATATTCATGGAAAAATTAACCCTTCCAAAAATATAAAAAAAATAAACCTAATATAATATTAAAATTTAATTCAAAAAATATATTTAATTTTTTTAAATAGATATTTCAATATTCCTAAAAATTAATTTGATTATTTGTTCCGAAAAATAAATAAAAATATTTTTTGGAGAAAAAAATTATTTTAGAAGCATATAAATACATTAAAAAAATGTGTACTCATTTAAAAATAGATTTTCATTATCTAAAACAGTTAATCATAATTTTAAAAATTATTTTTATAACTTTTCATGCTAAAAAAATTAGCATATTGGTTATAATGGTCCTGTTTAAATAATAATATTAATTTTATATTGTGTTACGTTAAAACTCGATGTTTCATGTAATGAAATATATCAATGACATTAAATGTATTTAAAAAATCCATATAGTCTCTGGAGATCACATTCTACCCCCATTAAAATTATGTTCCCTATAAATTTTTATCAGTCTGATATAATCAATTGTTTATACATCTTCATCATCATATCATTAATTTCATATATAGCTTTATCAGATTTTTTATTTCTCTATAAATCATTTAAAATGTGATTGGTCCTGTTTCATGTCACATTCTATTTACAATCAATAATCTGCAATTCTTTTTCTTAGTAATAAAGATCATTATCAAGAGGTATGAACACTATTTTCATTCATGTGGATGTTCAAGTATTTACATCCTCATGAGAGATACATATAACAAATCAAGGACTTTATAGTGTTTTTATAGAAGAAACAATCGATAAGATATCTTCTTGAGATGATTAAGAAGTTCAAATAGACTGATATGAATGGGGCATATTTTTTCATTCATTAAAAGGCTCATTAAATACCTCCATGGAAATATTTTTGGAAACAATTTATCACAAAATTAAAATTCTAGAGAGATCCCACAATTTACACTATAATGTTTTGCAAATTTGTCATTGTCCTTATCTATTACAGAATGGATCTAACATTCTGTGACATTTCTCCATCCATCTCAAGTCCCAACAAAATTAATTCTATAAATTCATCACTAATGATTTGAGTTCTACGCATCTTTGTATAGTTGGATTTATAAGGGGATATCGAATTACTCATGTGAAAGTAATTATTATATGAATGATAAATTAGATGAAGGTGTTGATCTAAACCATATTTAAAATCCAGAGAATAAGATATCCACATATCCTCTATTGTTTGAATTTTTATCTCAGACTTACTATAAATTTGAGGATGATATGCAATTATAAAACATAGACCAGTATCCCAGGTCTACCAAATCATTTGAATGATCATTGAGGTAAACATTATACCCTGACCAGATAAAATAGAATTTAGTACTTCATACTACCGTTACACTTAATTTATAACATGGAATAAATATCTTGAGATAATTTTTCATTGATAGTTATTATTTGTACTGATATTCAAAAGTGATCAACTATAACCCATACAATATTACTCCCTTTATTTGTTTTCATGGGTCCCTTTACAAAATATGTCGTGATTTTTCCCATTTCTATTATGGTATGGGTAATTGTTGTGGAATCCTTGTAATATTTTGTCTCTTCAGCCTTAACTTGCATACATACTAAGAAATGAGATACAAACTCTAGAATATATATCTTCATTAAATCCCACTAGATATACTCTTTCAAAGTAATATACAATATCTTACATCCAGGATTGATAGAGAATGAATTACTATGAGCCTTTTATAATAGCTCCATCAAATAGGGTATGGACAAAACACATACAAGAAATATAAGCCTAATCATTCCATAACAATTAAGATTAAACTCATGAAAATTTATCACCTTCTTCATCAGAGCTACATCTTCCATCTGTTCCTATTTAATCTTTACATGTATAAATAGTTGAAAATTTATTTGAGAAAGATTTTTTCCTACCATTCCATAAAGATATCAAACACAATCCTTTGAAATGAAGAATATTTGGTTATTCGTTGTCTGCATCCCTGATAAGATTCTATAACCCTTTTGACTCATAGCATTGTCCAACTTTTTCTCATTCCTACGGTGTTATTGTAATGATAATTCATAATTTTTAACCAAATCTGACCATATTCTATGGTTCATGTTCAGCTCCTTAAATGAGAAAATATACATTAAACTTTTGTGACAAGTATATATATTAAACATTACTTTATAATGATAATTCCTCTACATCATTTGTGTAAAAACTACCATATATGAAAAAAATCATCATTTTTTCCTCTTTTATCATGAACCATCAATTTTAGTGTCTAATAATATTTAAACATGTCATTATTTGTTAGAACGCATGACAAAACCTTCATGTATAAGTCACTATATATTAAAATACTTTTTCTAATTTAGGGTAATTTAACATAGGTGTGATGACTGATAATATCATTAGTTCATTTAAATATTCCTCACATTCATATTTCCGGGGGAATGTGGCACCCTCCCTAGATAACATAGTGATTGAATTATATATTCATGAGAAATTATCCAAAAATGGTTAATAATTTCCAAACAGATCAAGAAAATTTTAAAACATGGATATTTATGGACAATGTTCAATATGTTCCTTTATTGAAGGATCAAACCATATATCCATCAATGATATTATATGACCATAAAATGAAACTTTTTATAGTAAAAATTCACCCCTTGTAAATTTTTCAAATTATTTCTCCCTACATAGTTCCTTTCACACAATTACCAAGTGATCATCATGATCTTCCTTTATCTTTTAATAAATAATAATATCATACATAATGACAACCACAAACTAATAAAGATAATATCTACATATTATTATTATTAAATCGATTAATAAATCTAGTGAATTAGTAAGAAAAAGTATCATCTCTATATATTCATAGTCTCCATAACTTGTATCAAATGTTTTCATAGTAGCATCCTCCTTGTTGACCCTCATTTTATTATATCTAAAACAATGTTCAATCTTGGAAAAGTATTAATCTATGAAAAATTGATCAAATAAGTCATCATTAGGGAATAAGACAGTTCTTCTTGATATGACTCTACATAGTTCCACAATATCATTACAGAGTCTCATTGAACCATCCTAATTTTTTACAAATAGGTCCATTTCACCTTATGGTGATAGACATGGATTAATAAATCCCTCTTCAATATTATCCTAAAGTCTCTACTTTAATTCTTACAAGTCAATCTGATCCATTTTCTATGGAGTCAATGAAATATGTGAGGCACTATGTATGAGTTCTACTAGAATTCAGCATCATGATTTTGGGTAATGGTAGCTAACACATTTGGAAAGATATCGAAATACTACCTCACAATAGGTATAACATCATTTTTGAGTTTCTTCCCAACAATCTAATATAATGAAAAAATTTAATAAGAATCAATACATATACAATGGATTTGATTTCCATCTAAAGTAAATATTTATCATCACATTGATAGATGATCATTGATTGTTTTAAATATCAAATATAGCTTCCTTATCTAATATATTAATGAGGTATTTATATTGATAAATCCAATCTATTCATAAGATAACATCAAATTTATTTAGAAATAAAATAATTTTATTTATATAAAGCACATTCCAACAAACATCAACTGGGGAAGAATTGTAGACAAGTGGTAAAATCATCATACCATTAGTGGTTTTCCATGGTAATTCAATATATTATAATTTTAGATAAAAATAAAAAACCCTATATATATTTTATAATATAAATGTACTTGTATAACTCTGATCAAATAGGTTACATAAATATTTGAGCATACATGTAACCTCCACATATTTATGAGTCTATCTTTAATCCCATAGAAAAACCATATTGGTCTGCATGGTAATCAGGAATGTTTGATAAGAGTGGTCAATCATTCAAAAGATGTAAAAATTTTGACACCTTCTCTTTAATATATGACACCTTAGGTTTGACCAAGGTCATTAATGGTAATCATCTTTTTAAAACTATCATGATTCTTTGTAAATATTTTTCTGGTTTTCAAAGAATATTCCCCAATATTTTCATCCCATGATTAAAGCGAGGCCCATTATCATGAACTAAGTGATGATCTAGTCAATTTAAATGTTCCCTTTTCAATGTTATTAAACCTAGGTACAACTATAATATGGCTGCATCCACTATTAGTATAAATACATGGATGTAATTTCTTTGAAACCACTCAATCTATCCTTCACCAAATTTTCAGGCCAATTTCCAACACATTGACATATCCTTAGACATATCCTTAGGGATATCACTAATGTTTTCATATCCGAGTTTATAAAGGTCAAATAATATTTTTCCCCGGTACCAAAAAAACAATACTAGTCCTTTTATATGTAAATATAACATCTTCTAATATGAATATTCATTACATTTTGAAAATACAAATATGAGTATCATAATGTTTTAGTGTCAATGGTGGCTAGATACACAATATTATCATTTCATGAATGATATTAAATATATCGCATAATGGTATTCTCATTTAGTAATTATAATATGCATACCCTAAATAAAAACTTATTCATAACCAAGGGGAAAAGGAACAAAAGAAAGGGTGAACATATATAATCATTATGGGTAAATGTGGAAAATATAAATAGATGTTCATATGAAAGAATAATATATGAATAAGGGTATGAGATAATAAAAATTACTAAACATAGTTCATACTTAATATATCATGGATAGGATTCATAATATATGATATAATATATTATCATTTTAGATGAAATGAACTGTAAGAGTATAAACAATCCTTAATCAATCATGAGTCATATGTCATATAAGTGTGGAACCATCATTAATATATAAACCATTCCATGAGTCATGGATAAATTCCAATACCATAAAATTGTAACGGACCAGGAATAAACACCTGTTTCCTTTTTCATATTGGATCAACCATCATCCCATGTTTCCCATTTCATAATTCACAATGGACAATCACCTATTTCTCAAAGTAGATCATGTAGATCAAAATGTTTCCCATAAAATATTATGTACATAGGTTTCTTTCCCTTCATTATATCATGATATATAAAAAATTTATCATTTAATTTAATGGAGATTTAGGTCCAACCCATCACATAATTTATAAATTTTTATTCCCTAACATCATAAAAAATAATAAAATTAGAAACCCTGAAAGTAAAAATCGGTTTCATTTAAATGTTATCTCATGATAACCTGAGGAAAAGAAATGGGTTTCCTGAACATTTAATCAATTCATAATATGACAACTCAATGTATAAGAATGGGTTTCATAAAAAATATTTTTAGAATAAAAATAAATATAAATCTGTTATTAATATTTTTTAATGCTGAGGGGTTGAAACCCCTTTTTTATTGAATCAAAAATGAATAGAGAAGAAAGGATTGTGGTGGAAGAAAAAACAGTTTTTCAAAGAACTCAGGATGAGGACCCAATATTTTTCATAACCCTCTCAATAATACTTCGTTCTTGGTCTAGAGAGGCTCCCCAATACATTTCCCAACCTTGAACTTGTCCACATCCTCTTCTGTGTAGAGCATCCAAATCCCGCGCTTACTTAATGAGAGTTTCAATGTCTGTGTCATCTGAGTCTGGGACCTCAAACAATGCCTCTGCATTCCTTTCTGCCGATTCATCCCTTCCACATCCCCTCCTGCATCTTCTAAAATGCCTACCACGTTATCAAGAAATATCTTTCTTCCAATATTCATCATATTTTTAATTAGGACGGTGTTCCACCTTCATTGGAGTGATCTTCTCTGTAACACCCAAATCTTCCATGGTACGTTTCCCATTGAATAATTCAATATCATGCATTGTACAAAACTTTGAGATTCTAGCACACCGCGACCAATCAAAATAGCCATTATGGATAGTAATACTAACTTTTTTAAATTTTATAAATTTTATTGTTAAAATTGGGATTCATTTATGGATTCATAATATCATAATTATATTAGGGTTAATTTTTGGTATTTTTCCAAAAACATTCAGTTTTTGATGAATAGTGAAAAATACTAAATTTTAAATAAAAAAACTTTTCTAATCAAAATAATTTATAGTGCTAAATTATACTACATAGTGGTGTTAAATTATTATTAGATTATATTTTTACCATTTAATCCAATTTTTTTCATTGCAGGTAATTTCACATTTATTCTGTACATAAACAAGTGTCAATCTTTTGACGGTTATTATTTCTTAAAAACAAGTTTTTTGTTTTGACAACAGGAATTCATTTTAAATTAATTTCGGCCAATTCTGTGTTTTGAATTTATAATAATTGATTCCATATTTAGAATCAGAAGGTCCAAATTGTGTAAATAGGTAAATTTTATTTTTAGACATTTTGAATAATTACTTCGGTAAATATTTTATTTAGCATGGTTGAAGGGTAAATCCGGTAAATAAAGGTAAAAATAATATTATAATAATATTATATTACCCTAACACGTGTCCTAACCCTATTGGAGGATACATGTCTTACCATGTTCATCCTTGGGTCAATTTTGGGACCCCATGGAGCCACTTTTAAGTGATAATGACACTTTATATTAATTATGTTAAAGTAAATACAAAAATGAGATAAGCATATATCTTTTAGTAAAAAAAATTTAAATAGGGTTATATATGTTATCTCTTCAACTTTAAATATTCATTATAAATCTAAAAATATTTAATACATGATGGTATTTTATTTATAATTTTTGGAACTTGAATAATAAAATTTATTTATGACACAATGATACTGCAGTATATTCTTTATTAATGATAGAATAAAATAAATGGTATTATAAATGTTAAAATAAATATAATTTGAAAGTTTTGATGTAATAAATGACTTTTATATGTTAATATCACATTATAGGATTGATTAAATAAATTTATTTCGATTTAATAAAGTTTTTTGGAATTTAACAAAAATAAATTATTAAATAGTGTCAAAATTGACCTAAAAGAGTTTCTAAAACAATTATTATATTATTTTCTGATATAATATTCCTAAAAATATAAGGTTCGTCTAAAGGACTTATATAATGATAGGTATATCATTAATGAACCACTTGGGGTTCTCTTGGAATTTTATAGTATGTTTATTAACCATATAATATAAAAATACAATGAGACATGGTAAATGTCAAACTAATTAACTAAGAGTTAAATCTAAACGATAAGGTTAATATAGTGACCCAAACCTGTCTAAAACCTACTTGTTGAGTGGTTTTAGACCAATCAACACTTTATCCTAGAAATAAATCAATTTTTAACCATTATAAACCGACGATTAATTTATTATAAATTAATATTAATGTTTTTCCTAAAGTGCCCCTCACTCCTCTTATAAAAGGGCACTCCCACTTCCCTCAAATTCACTCCATAAAAACCCTTTGGCTCGGCCAAACACAGCCCAAATATCCTATCAATTATCCTACCTTCATCCTATATGTCTTCCATTAGTCATAAAGCCTACCTATGGAGCCCTTATTGTCAATTCAAAAGGAAGAACCTGAAGAAGAGGTAAATATTTCATCACCTCTTTCAAGTTCTTTTCTTCTTCCACTACCTCTTTCTTTGTTGTTACCATTCTAAAATAATAACTCCAGTATAATCTATATAATTTGATGTTATTATAAAAATGGTACAACCAAATTCATTATTCTATCCATCCTATAAATAACAAAGTCACCATACATGCGTATGTACAGCTTACCGTCTCTATGTCGTGGTGATGTTTGTTATTCAAACAATTCATCATGTGGATGGGTAAAATAATGAGTATAACTGATGTAAATAATAAATATAACATTATAATAATTATTTATAAATGATATACCATGAAATTATATACTCTTTTAATATCAAAATAATTATATCGTCGCTCGTGCGTACGTACGGATTACCGTCTCTACGAATGCGATGAGATTCCTTCCCCATCATATCCATTCAAGACTAATTTACATTTCATGGTTAAAAATAATGTTCAAAGACTTGATATAATTCTGTATATGAATAATATACATCCCATCCATAACAAACATGACTTGCATAACAAATTATATAAAGAAAAACGAATCAGTTAACACCTGAAACGATGATAATACTAAAATATTATTAACAAAGGAATATTAGAAGATAATATATGATATCATATTTTTTTATATGGTTCTTGTATAATTTAAAAACTATGATTTAGCTATTATATGGGAGGTTAACGTACCCTCTACTAATGAAAATTACAAGGTAAGGGTTAATATCACAATCTCTTTATTATCTGAGGTTGTTTTTTCGTAAGTATCTACAGGGACCTCCTTATCATACACATCCATGTTTATTAAAAAGGTATTTCAAAACACTTATACTATTTAATTGAAAATGGGTTAAAGTCATTTATACCCTTTTTTGACTTTTTATAAAATGTTTATGAAGGAATCTTTCTGTTGTTTTGCAAACAAGGTCCTTTTTAACCTTTTTGAAAAAATTAAGGTAAGAATTTATTTTTTTTAACTTATACGGTGGGTGCAACTATTTTATGCCATTACAACATCGTCGAAGCTTCCCTTAAAAGCTTCAAAGAATATTTCAAAAATAAATTTTTTCTTTTAAATTTTTTCAAAATAGATAGAGTTATTTCTTTCAAATAGTTTTCATTTCATCTATGTCAACATCCTTTTATATATTTTAAACTTATTTGAAGTTGATTTATTATGATACAAATCATCCATATTGTATTGAAGGTTTTGTAATATTTTTGACTGTGTATGTGTTATTTTTATACCATTCATGGTTTATAGATAAAGTATTGACATTTCGTATTCTAGTTTTCATATGAATGTTTATGTTTTGTTTAATCCTTTTCATATTAGGAATGCATTGGACTTAGTAAGTGACAGGTGGAGCTTGCTTGTAACGACCCAAACTTTTTAAATAGTATATTAACTTACTCTTAATGGTTTAAAAGAGGTGTTAATGGTTAATGCAGAAAGAGGAGTCGATGGCTTCATCCAGTAGACTTGAACCTTATGAAGCCCACTTATCAGAGCTTGGGAAGGAGGTAGCATCTGTGGGCTTCGCATTGGACCAAGCCCAAGCCGAACTCCAGCGTGTCAAGCTTGAATGGAAACGCCTATGGGAGAAGTTCAAGTTAGTATAGTTTACTACTAGGGCAATGTTATCTGAGCCTCCCTCAGATTCTCTCACCATAGCACACCTTACACTTAGGTCTTTTTCCGGTGTTATAAGGGGCTATGTGATGAGACCCTAGCTTCCTTGTGTAATCCTTTCAGGTGAATAAATTGAGATCTCTTACTTTAGTGATGTTTGTGGAATTTCTTTTGTCCGGATAATTTTAGGATATATTTTATTGATGAATTTTTTGAAAAAAATATATTTTAAAATATTTATGTAAACCCTAAATAATTAATGATGTGTAATGATTTTCAAAAAATGGTCTTCTACAAAAGTGTTCAGTAAGGAATTTGGAGTCTAATAAGATCAACTTAATTTTTGATGAATAGTAAATTATGAATAGTGATTTTACGCTTAGGATTAGTAATGTGACCAAATGGATTAGTAATTTCACTCTCAGAAAGTTTTAATATAATTTAGACACCTAGATTAAGTAATGTGATTCAATAAAATGGGTAAATAACGGTTTCATAAATTATTAGTCAAGAATTAGTTTTTTTGGGTGAATAGTGTTTTTTAATTAAAAATTTAATTAAAAATAATTAGAAAATTATTTTTATAAAATGGACTTTATTTTTGAACTCAGAGCATCGATATTATGTTAATGTAATTTTTGTGGATTTTTCTGAAAAAAATGAATTCTCGATGAATAGTGTTTTTATTTAAAAATTAAATTAAAAATATTTAGAAAATTATTTTCATAAAATAGATTTCATTTTTGAAATCAGAGCATTGATATTTGGTTAAGGTGAAATTTTGGGATTATTCTGAGAAAGTTGAATTTTCGATGAATAGTGAAAATATAGTTTTTAAGTTACGGGTGTTTAATGACATCATTAAATGATGTATTAAGTATATATTCAATATGGTCGAATTATGAATAGTAAGATAAGGTATGAGGTGTCCCAATTGTCCAATACCATGGGCAAGCCCATGGTTTTTCCAAAACCACTAATGAGGTGTCCCTTGGCCATTAATGCTTTGTCCCCTCACTTTCCCTATAAATACCCACCCTTTCCTCCTTTTGTTTTCACTCCCAACTCTCCCTCAACGAATTTCTGGTCTCCTTACCTCCCAATGAGTCCTCCCAAGGTGCCCCCAAGCCCTCAAGGTCCAAACCTTTGAGTTTCAAGAGTCACGTTTTAAGGTAAGGGATCCGACCTCTCTCTTTCTTTTCATGTAATCCTTTTTATGTCATTCCTTTTATGCTCCATGTTCTTATGTGAGAGGATGTTCTTTTATATTACTCTTACTGCCCTTTTCATGTTTATATGATGAGAGATCCCCTCTTACTCTCATCATTTCGTTTTATGAATGTTTAAGTGACGCCGTTAGGCTGCCGAATTTTTAAGGGATTCTTTCACCCTTCTAATTTTTCAAGTTCGATTTTCATGTCAAGTATTTCAAGTTCCTTTTTATTATGTTGGGGTATGATCTCTATATCTATCATACTTATCTCTTATGATCATATTATGAGAGACCCTATTTGATCTTTTCAATTCTTTTTTATTGAAGTTTAAGTGACGCTGTTAGGCTGCCGAATTTTCATAAGAGAAATCTAATTTTTGTCTTCCTTCCATGTTTTTCATTTCAAATGGTATGTCCATAAAATTTCATTACCATGCCCATATATCCTTCTTATTATGTTCCCTTACTGTTTTATGGATCATTTATGACGGGGTGACCCATGTCCCCTCTCTTTTCAATGTTTTCTAAAACCCCGAAACATAGCCGTTATGCTGCAGAATTTTCGTCTCAAAATGCCTCTCTCTTTTCTCAAAATTATTTTATGTTATAAAGTGAATACTCAAAGCTCTTATTTCTACAAGGGTATTCACATATATATCAAAATGATCTATTTTAAATTCTGGGATTTACATACATGAGACCCACTTTCCCTTCCGTGGGTTTAAAGTGACGTAAAGATCATGTCTTTAAAGCAGTTTTTAAAACGTTATGATTATGAAATGAAACCCATTTATTTTATGCTATGTGGGTTATTTATGAAATGTTTGATGATGATATATGTGGCTCACATGATAATAAAGTAAAATTTAATGGTGCGCCCGGATAGCGCTCCAATTCATTGGGTAACGATGTAACCACTAGAGATTACAATTTTCACGATACCTTGGTGAATAACCTTGGTAATTTTCAAATGACACCTTGGGGATGGACCTTGGTGATATGTTCATGATTGTCTATGTTAAATGAAGTAGCCACATCTTAAAGTTATGGAAAATGTTATTTTTATTATGTAATGCCTCATGATTTCTTTCTCATGCCTTAATGTTCTTTTCATGTCCTTATTGAAGTATCTCAAGTTCACATGTAAAATGTTCCTCTTGTTTCCCTTACTAGGCCTTCTGCTCACCCTTTCTTTTGATGTATGTCCCCAGGTTATGAGATGCAGTAATGAACCTAGGATGAACTTAAGTAGAAGCCTTTCTAGTGTTTAAGAAGAATGTTTTATGTTTTTTTCATGTAGTATTTTCCTGGTTTCCAAGACACTAGACCTTAAAGATCATCAGTTTTCTGTAATGAAATAAAAGTTTATGTTATAAAAAGGAGGGATGCTATAGTTGGTATCAAAGGATGGTTTAGTTATTTGTGGAAATTATGATATAAAAACATTAGGAAGGGCCCTATAGAAAAGTTTAAATATAGGAAAACATCCTGGTATTTTGGTAAGTATTGAGTAAGTGGTTTATCAAACAGATACATCCCTGTCTGGATACGAGCAGGTAGAGGCGGCTCTGGCACAGATGTACATAGGGGTATAACCCGAAAACACCGCTTTGTGCTAGACTCGAACAGGAACTGGTGCACGATAACGGGCCTTGCTGCACTCTAGGTTACGACACTCCCGGGGGATATTTTTGGTTAATCACAAGATTTTTATGAATCATTATGAAGGAATCATAGAGAAGTGTAATTGTCTAAGCATGAAGTCTTAGTTAAAAGATTCATAAATGAAATAAGTTTCTCACTAAGGTTTTATTCTTTTAGAAAATGGCGGGCAATAGGAGAAACCATGCCGATGGTGACCGCAATGCACCATGTGCTGACGGCCCTCCGATGGAAGCCGGAATGGAAACATTCATGCGAATGATGAACCAACTGACTCAAGTTATGAGTAATAACTTGAATCAAGCTGGGAGGCCGATCTCACCATGAAGGGAACAACTTTCTGTTGAGTCCTTCATGCGGCAACGACCGACAACATTCAGTGGATCTACTGACCCATTGGTTGCGGAACAATGGATAAGCTCCATTGAAAATATCTTTTCTGTACTTCATTGTTCGGAACAAGAAAAAGTCACCCTTGCTGTTTACCGCCTAGAGGGAGAAGCTGATCAGTGGTGGTCACTGATCAAAAACACGAAGTCACGCGGAGAGATGGAAGCTATGGAGTGGGAAGAGTTCCGGGGAATATTCTTTAATAAGTATTTCCCTAGTTCGATGAGAACGAGAATAGAGAAAGAATTTCTCGAGCTGAAGCAGAAGGAGAATGAATCAGTTGGAACCTACGAGATGAACTTCACAAGGCTTTCCCGTTATACCTCACGCTTTGTCATGGACCCTAATGGGAAGGATGATAGATTCTTTGGTGGACTACGACCTCATCTACGGAAGAATCTAGCCAAAAGGGACTATGATAGCTATGAAGAAATAGTTCGAAGTGCTATGAAAGTTGAACTAGAGTTTGGGGAGACACAGTGGTCTCACAAATCAAATGAGAAGAAGAGAACTCTAGAACCAAGCCTGGGAAGAAGTTTTGATCAGGAAAGAGGTGGAAAGCATATGCAACATGCCACATGAAATAAATGTGGGAAGAAACATTCGGGGAAATGCTTGATCGGAAGTGGTAAGTGCTATAGGTGTGGAAAAAAAGGCCATATTTCTCGGAATAGTCGTAGTGATGTGAAGCCTCAATTTCCCAACACTAACGACAGAGGAAAGATGGTTCTGGCCCTACCCGAAGTCACATGCTTCAAGTGTGGACAGCTTGGGCACTTTTCTAATCAATGTCCAAATCTGAGGGCGGTGGAGGGGAATCACTATCAACCTCAGCAGAGGACAAGGGAGCAAGGTCGTTCTTTCTTTATCACAACAATTGAAGTTGAAGTTCCAAACGATGTGGTAGCAGGTACTCTTGTCGTCCTCTCAAAACTAGCAAGTACTTTAATTAATTCTAGTTCTACGCATTCCTTTATTTATTCCAAGTTTTCAAGGAATATAGAATCAATCCCCGAACTGCTAGAGGTAGAGTTGTCAGTCAAGACTCCAAGTGGGATTATCCTTGCATCAACAGTATTTAGAGACTCTAGTGTTTACTTTGGTGAGAAAAATCTTATCGCAAATCTAGTAGTCATTACCATGTTGGAATTCGACGTTATACTAGGGATGGACTAGCTCTCAAAGTATAATTCTATGATCAAATGCAGAAGTAAGGAAATCTCAGTAGTCTTGAATAAACGACCTACAGTTATCTTCCAAGGAGAGATATCCTGAACTGATCCCTATCTAGAAGCACCTCCCATAGCTTTCTTTATGGAGTTAATCGGTGATGATGAAGAAGGGAAAGGGAGCATACAAATTGAAGATGTTCCAATTGTTCTGGAATACATGGATGTATTTCCTGAGGAGTTACCTGGACCTCCCCCAGAAAGAGAGGTAGAGTTCTCCATTGAACTCGTACCTGGGTCTCAACCGATATCAAAGACTCCGTATAGAATGGAAAATGTGGAGCTAGAAGAGTTGAAGAAACAACTCCAAGACTTGTTGGAGAAAGGGTTTATCCGACCGAGTGTGTCTCCTTGGGGGGCACCAGTTCTCTTTCTAAAGAAGAAGGATGGATCAATGCGGCTATGCATTTATTATAGAGAACTGAACGGGATCACAGTGAAGAACAGATACCCTCTTCCAAGAATTGATGATTTATTTGACCAACTTCGTGGGGCTCAATTCTTCCCTAAGATTGACCTTCGATCTGGTTATCATCAACTGAGGGTGAAGAAGGATGATATTCCAAAGACTGCCTTCTGATCAAGATATGGGCATTATGAGTTTACTGTTATGCCTTTCGGCTTGACTAATGCTCCTGCTATTTTCATGGATTTGATGAATAGAGTCTTTAAGGACTACCTTGATAACTTTGTGGTAGTTTTTATTGATGATATTTTGATATATTCAAAAAGTCATGGGGAGCATGAAGATCATCTGAGGGTTATTTTTAAAACTCTACGAAAGGAGAGGCTCTTTGGAAAGTTCAGCAAATGTGAGTTTTGGTTACAACAAGTGGCTTTCTTGGGGCACATCATAACCAATGAAGGAATCTCGGTTGACCCTGCAAAGACATTGGTTGTGGAGGAGTGGCCTCAAACCACAACAGTAACTGAGATTAGTAGTTTCCTTGGTTTAGCGGGATATTATAGGAGGTTTGTGAAAAACTTTTCATGGCTTTCTAATCCACTGACCAAGTTGACTCGAAAAGGGGTTAAGTTCATCTGGAAAAAGGAATGCGAGGAATGTTTCCAAGAGCTGAAGAAGAGATTGGTTACTGCACCTGTGTTAACACTACCCTCTATCGGAGAAGGATTCGTTATTTTTAGTGATGCATCTCTGAAAGGTCTTGGGTACAACCTCATGAAAAATGATAAGGTAATTGCTTATGCATCTCGACAGTTGAAGATTCATGAGCAGAATTATCCTACGCATGATCTAGAGCTGGCGGCAGTTGTTTTTGCTCTAAAGATACGGAGGCACTATCTTTATGGGGAGAAATGTGATATATACACTGACCACCAATGTCTAAAGTATATTTTCACACAGAAAAAATTGAACATGAGACAAAGGAGATGGTTTGAGCTTATTAAAGACTATGATTGTTCAATACATTATCACCCTGGAAGAGCAAACAAAGTCGCGGATGCGTTAAGCAGGAAAGATCCTATTGTTCTGGCAACAATGTGGATCTTATGAGATCCCTTGATTAAAGATCTAGTAAAACTAGACATGGGAATTATAAGGAAAGGGACATCATCAACCCTATCCCAAATGATTTCTCAACCTTTATTACTAGAGAAGATCAAGAAGGCTCAAAAAGAAGATCCTTTGCTGAAGGAGAAGTTAGAGGCTGTAAAGGATGGGAAGTTCCCTGATTTCAATATTGATCAAGAAGGTGTATTGAAATTTCGTACAAGACTATGTGTTCCATCTATTCCGGAGATAAAGAAAGAACTGATGGATGAAGCTCATAGCTCTACTTTCTCTATACATCCGGGAAGCACTAAGATGTATAGAGACCTTCGAGATCATTATTGGTGGGATAACATGAAGAGGGAGATTGCTGATTACACTACAAGGTGCCTGGTGTGTCAGCAAGAAAGGGCAGAATGACAACTTCTTAAGGGTGTATTACAACCGCTACCCATACCAGTATGGAAGTGGGATAATATCACTATGGACTTTGTAACTGGTCTCCCAAAAACATCCAAAGGAAACAATGCGATATGGGTTATTGTGGACCGTCTCACCAAGACATCCCATTTTATCTCTATTCGGGAAGATTTCTCTCTGGATCAGCTTGCCAAGATATACGTGAAGGAAGTGGTAAGGCTGCATGGGGTACCACTATCCATCGTATCTGATCGTGACCCAAGATTCACATCAAAATTCTGTAGAATTCTTCAACGTGCTCTGAATACTGAATTGAATTTTAGTACGGCCTATCATCCTCAAACTGATGGCCAATCTGAAATGACTATTCAGACACTCGAAGAAATGTTGAGATTATGCTCAATGGAATTTAAAGGCGGATGGGATCAACACCTCCCATTAGTGGAGTTCTCCTATAACAACAGCATCCATGCGAGTATTCAGATGGCACCCTATGAAGCCCTGTATGGGAAGCGGTGTAGAACTCCTACTTGTTGGGATGAAACTGGTGAGAGGAAGCTTCTTGGGCCTGATCTCATGCAAGAGATGACGGAACAGGTTCATGCCATCCAACAACACATAAAGGCAGCTCAGAGTCGGCAGAAGAGCTATGCTGACAATCGTCGAAGGGACTTGGAGTTTGGTGTTGGTGACAAAGTCTTCCTTTGAATCTCTCCATGGAAGAGAGTCATGCAGTTTGGGAAGAAAGGGAAGCTCAACCCTAGGTACATTGGCCCCTATGAAATCCTTGATCGCATAGGAGCAGTGGCCTATCGTCTAGCACTTCCACCGAACCTAGCTCAAGTTCACAATGTCTTCCATGTATCTCTCTTGAGGAAGTACATACCCGACCCTTCGCATGTACTGAACCCAGAGGTGGTACAACTGGAACATGACCTCTCTTATGAGGAGCAGCCAGTGGAGATCTTGGACCGTAGAGACAAGGTCCTACGAAACAAGACTACCCACCTCTTGAAAGTGTTGTGGAGGAATCATAAGTATAAAGAAGCGACTTGGGAGCCTGAGGAAATGATGAAGCAAAAGTACCCTCACCTTTTCGACTAGGCCTCAAGTATAAATTTCTGGGACGAAATTTCTTAAGGGGGGAAGAATGTAACGACCCAAAATTTTTAAATAGTATATTAACTTACTCTTAATGGTTTAATAGAGATGTTAATGGTTAATGCAGAAAGAGGAGTCTATGGCTTCATCCAGTAGACTTGAACCATATGAAGCCCACTTATCAGAGCTTGGGAAGGAGGTAGCATCTGTGGGCATCGCTTTGGACCAAGACCAAGCAGAACTCCAGCGTGTCAAGCTTAAACAGAAACGCCTACGAGAGAAGTTCAAGTTAGTAGAGTTTACTACTAGGGCAATGTAATCTGAGCCTCCCTCATATTCTCTCACCATAGCACACCTTACACTTAGGTCTTATGCCGGTGTTATAATGGGCTATGTGACGAGACCCTAGCTTCCTTGTGTAATCCTTTCGGGTGAATAAATTGAGATCTCTTCCTTTAGTGATGTTTGTGGAATTTATTTTGTCCGCATAATTTTAGGATATATTTTATTGATGAATTTTTTGAAAAAATGATATTTTAAAATATTTATGTAAACCCTAAATAATTAATGATTTGTAATGATTTTCAAAAAATGGTCTTCTACAAAAGTGTTCAGTAAGGAATTTGGAGTCTAATAAGATCAACTTAATTTTTGATGAATAGTAAATTATGAATAGTGATTTTATGCTTAGGATTAGTAATGTGACCAAATGGATTAGTAATTTCACTCAAAGAAAGTTTTACTATAATTTAGACACCTAGATTAAGTAATGTGATTCAATAAAATGGGTAAATAACAGTTTCATAAATTATTAGTCAAGAATTAGTTTTTTTGGGTGAATAGTGTTTTTTAATTAAAAATTTAATTAAAAATAATTAGAAAATTATTTTTAAAAAAGGACTTTATTTTTGAACTCAGAGCATCGATATTATGTTAAGGTAATTTTTGTGGATATTTCTGAAAAAAATGAATTCTCGATGAATAGTGTTTTTATTTAAAAATTAAATTAAAAATATTTAGAAAATTATTTTTATAAAATGGATTTCATTTTTGAAATCAGAGCATTGATATTTAGTTAAGGTGAAATTTTGGGATTATTCTGAGAAAGTTGAATTTTCGATGAATAGTGAAAATATAGTTTTTAAGTTACGGGTGTTTAATGACATCATTAAATGATGTATTAAGTATATATTCAATATGGTCGAATTATGAATAGTAAGATAAGGTATGAGGTGTCCCAAGTGGCCAATACCATGGGCAAGCCCATGGTTTTGCCAAAACCACTAATGCGGTGTCCCTTGTCCATTAATGCCTTGTCCCCTCACTTTCCCTATAAATACCCACCCTTTCCTCCTTTAGTTTTCACTCCCAACTCTCCCTCAACGAAGTTCTGGTCTCCTTACCTCCCAAGGAGTTCTCCCAAGGTTCCCCCAAGCCCTCAAGGTCCAAACCTTTGAGTTTCAAGAGTCACGTTTTAAGGTAAGGGATCCGACCTCTCTCTTTCTTTTCATGTAATCCTTTTTATGTCATTCCTTTTATGCTCCATGTTCTTATGTGAGAGGATGTTCTTTTATATTCCTCTTACTTCCCTTTTCATGTTTATATGATGAGATATCCCCTCTTACTCTCATCATTTCGTTTTATGAATGTTTAAGTGACGCCGTTAGGCTGCCGAATTTTTAAGGGATTCTTTCACCCTTCTCATTTTTCAAGTTCGATTTTCATGTCAAGTCTTTCATGTTCCTTTTTATTATGTTGGGGTATGATCTCTATATCTATCATACTGATCTCTTATGATCATATGATGAGAGTCCCTATTTGATCTTGTCAATTCTTTTTTTATTAATTTTTAAGTGACGCTGTTAGGCTACCGAATTTTCATAAGAGAAATTAATTTTTGTCTTCCTTCCATGTTTTTCATTTCAAAAGGTATGTTATTCAAATTTCATTACCATGTCCATAAATCCTTCTTATTCTGTCCCCTTACTGTTTTATGGATCATTTATGACTGGGTGACCCATGTCCCCTCTCTTTTCAATGTTTTCTAAAACCCTGAAACATAGTCGTTATGCTGCAGAATTTTCGTCTCAAAATGCCTCTCTCTTTTCTCAAAATTATTTTATGTTATAAAGTGAATACTCAAAGCTCTTAATTTTAAAAGGGTATTCACATATATATCAAAATTTTATATTTTAAATTCTGGTATTTACATACATTAGACCCACTTTCCCTTCCGTGGGTTTAAAGTGACGTAAATATCATGTCTTTAAAGCAGTTTTTAAAACGTTATGATTATGAAATGAAACCCATTTATTTTATGCTATGTGGGTTATTTATGAAATTTTGGATGATGATATATGTGTCTCACATGAAAATAAAGGAAAATTTAAGGGTTCACCTTGATAGCGCTCCAATGCATTGGGTAATGATGTAACCACTAGAGATTACAATTTTCACGATACCTTGGTGAATAACCTTGGTAATTTTCAAATGACACCTTGGGGATGGACCTTGGTGATATGTTCATGATTGTCTATGTTAAATGATGTAGCCACATCTTCAAGTTATGGAAAATGTTATTTTTATTATGAAATGCCTCATGATTTCTTTCTCATGCCTTAAAGTTCTCTTCATGTCCTTATTGAAGTATCTCAAGTTCACATGTAAAATGTTCCTCTTGTTTCCCTTACTGGGCCTTCTGCTCACCCTTTCTTTTGATGTATGTCCCCAGGTTATGAGATGCAGTAATGAACCTAGGATGAACTTAAGGATAAGCCTTTCAAGTGTTTAAGAAGAATGTTTTATGTTGTTTTCATGTAGTATGTTCCTGGTTTCCAAGACACTAGACCTTAAAGATCCTCAGTTTTGTGTAATGAAATGAAAGTTTATGTTATAAAAAGGCGGGATGCTATATTGATATATCTCCTCGATGAATTAGAAGGTCTAATTAGGAAAAATACTTTCTTGGCACAAAGCCTTGTTAAAATATTATTTGTAGTCTTGGCACAAGGCCTTGACTATGTGGTTATGAATGTCTGGCATTATGCATTCCATCATTATGAAAGTGGCTATTGATATTGCATGTGATTATTCGACTAGTAGAATATCCATGTGAGAAAGTAAATGGAATTATTTTGATTTATAGTTTCCATATTATGATGTAGTTTATGTTTAAAAGGATTTTCTTTTAGACTTATACATTGCCTTAAATATTTATGCTTATTTATGAAAGTTTTCGCTATATTGGTATCCTTAATGACCATCGAAGCTCACCCCTTCCATTGTTTTATATTCCTAGGATGTGAAGAAGTATTTTATGACTGACCTGTAGGGATAGTCTGAGGGGATATGAGTGTGGTATATGGAGATAATTTTGTTTTAGTTTTTCATTTTATAATTTAATGTAAAACTTATGAATGTATCTAGTGCTTCCAAGGCTACTAAAATGATCGGTCTTTCAGGAAATTATTTCCTTTTATCATGACAATTTTATGTAATAATGCACCGATTCTGGGTAACTTGGGTTGAGGCATTACAGTTGGTATCAAAAGAAATTTAGTAAAAACCTTGGAAACTATATTTAGATAAACTCAGATTAGAGCACATTACCCTAAGATAGACTTTGAGGAGTATTATAGAAGAACTTCCTAGAATTTTGGTAATGTAGATATTTTGTGAGTTTTCCAAGAAATAAATCCCTATCTAGATACGAGAGGGTAGAGGCAGCTCTGGCATAGATGTACCTAGGGGAAAACCCCAAAAACATCGCTTTGAGCTAGACTCGAACGAGAATTGGTGCACGACAATTGGACTTGTTGCACTCTTGGTTATGACACTCCTGGGGGATATGCTTAGGATAATTCTCATTTTCATTGAAAACCATTATAAAGGGTTTATGAGTATATAATTACTCAAAGAAAACTTTTTTATGATTATGGATTATATCCATAAACTGTTCAATTTATGTTAAGTGTTTTTCAATTTTGGAATTATGTATTTTGATTCATAAACAAATCTAGTTTATGACATTGTTTAGAAATGGCGCATAGTGGAAGGAATGGGAACTGTATCAACACATGTAATCCATGTAAGGATTTACCTCCTACTCAAGATAACTATAGTAGAGCAGGTGATACAACTGGTCATGATCATCTTATCACCATACTGGGACAACTCACTCATGTTATGAATAATAACCTTACCCGAATGGGGCACTGAGATCCACAACGTGGAGGATCAATGTTAGATATCTTCATGAGACAACAAGCACCAAAATTCAATGGGAGTACAAATACATTG
The DNA here is from genome assembly GCA_963277665.1 of Viscum album. Classification (NCBI taxonomy): domain Eukaryota; kingdom Viridiplantae; phylum Streptophyta; class Magnoliopsida; order Santalales; family Viscaceae; genus Viscum; species Viscum album. The sequence goes on along the minus strand of OY728167.1, from coordinate 617,689,822 downwards.
GTAGCTGAGCATTGGATAAGTTTATTAGTGAAAATATTTCATGCTTTGGAGAGTAGCGAGGGTGAAAAAGTTGTCATGGTTGTTTATCGCCTCACGAGAGATACCGATCAATGGTAGACATTAATTAAAAATAAAAAGGAAGATGAATAAGTATCAAGTATAAAATGGAGGGATTTTAAAGATCTATTGTTATAAAAATATTTCATCATGACTATCTAGCGGATATGGAAAGACAATTTCTGAGTCTGAGGCAACAAGAGGATGATACTGTCACAATTTATCCGGATTACTTTACAAGGATATAATGGCCTACTAAAGATTGTATATGTAACCCAAGAAGTAAGATCGATCGTTTATTTGATGGGTTAAAACCGTTTCCCTATCGGGAATTAGTCTCGCAATATTTCTCGTCGTACGAAGATATTGTCTTATGTGCTATCAAGACAGAAAAGGAATTTTTTAAGTCTTACAACTTTAATGCAAAGAAATAGAAGAAGAGATCTATTGAACACTCTAGAAATGGAAATAAGGGGAAGAAGGGGAAAGTTGAATATCCATCCTAAAGTAAATGTTGGAAGAAACACCACAGTACTTGCCTGATTGGAATAGGAGTCTATTACAATTGAAGTGAAAAAGGACACCAAACTCATGATTGGAAGGGTAAGAAAGATGTTGTCATTTATGAATGATACAATTGTAGAGAAAAGGGGCATTATGAAAATGAATATCCTAAGCACCAAGGAAACATACCTCAGAAAAGGAACAAGGATCAAGGCCAAGCATATGCTATCACTACTGCTGAGGTTGAAGCTCCGAAAGATGTGGTGAAAGGTAATTTAATGGTTTCCTCAATTTTAGAAAATTCTTTATTGGATTTGAGATCATCGCAATGTTTCCTATAATCCCATTTTTCTAAGAAAATTAGATATTTCCAATTTGATTTAACATGGAAGTTGTCTGTAAAATCTCCTAAGGAAAGTATCATTGCGACAAAGTTTTGTGAATTAATTCCCATTAAGGAATATAAACATTATTTATCTGTTGATCTCATCATTATACCCATGACTGAATTTGATATAATCCATGGTATGGATTGGCATTCGGACCATGATGCGAAAATGTATTCTAAGAAGAAGGAGGTTAGAATTTTTGATGATGATGATAAAGAGTACCTTATCTTTAGAGCCGAAACATCACCATATGTTTCTTATCTAGATCAACCCCCACTAGCTCAACAAAGTTCAATTATTGGGGAGGAAGAGAATGAAATAACTATGGGTGAGGAAAGAAATATTCAAATAGAGGATGTACCTATTGTGCAAGAATTTTTTGATGAGTTTAAAATGGATTTACCTGGACATCCTCTAGAATGAGAAATTGAGTTTTCCATTGACATAATTCCTGGTTCAAAGCCCATATCGAATACCCCTTATAGAATGGCCACTGTGGAATTAGTGGAACTAAATAAATAGCTAGAGGAATTGAGTAATAATGGATTTATTCTCCCAAGTGTTTCTATATGGGGATCCCCTGTTATTTTTGTTAAGAATAAAGATGGATATATGAGGTTGTTCATTGACTACAGGGAGATCAATGTTATAACAATAAAGAACAAGGATCCCCTACCTCACACTGATGATTTATTCAACCAACTTCATGGAGATAAATATTTTTCTAAGATTGACCTTCGATCCAGATATCATCAGTTGTGTGTGAAGAAGGAAGAAATTCTGAAAACAACATTTCGAACCAGGTACGGGCATTATGAGTTTACAGTAATGCCTTTTGGGCTGACTAATTCACCCTCTGTTTTCATGGATCTAATGAACAGAGTTTTCAAGGAATATCTTGATGGATTTGTAGTGGTATTTATTGATGATATCATTGTATAATCGAAATAATTTGAGGGTCATGAAAATCACTTGCACATTATCCTAAAGACTCTTTGAAGAAATGAATTATATGGTAAATTTAGGAAATGTGAATTATGGCTATAGGAGATTTCATTTCAAGGCCATACTGTCTCTAAGGATGGAATCTCTGTTGATCTTTCTAAGACAATGGCAATCCAAGAATGGATAACACCAATAAGTATAACTGAGGTACGCAGTATTATTAGTTTAGCAGGTTATTATCGGCATTTCATCCAGAATTTTGCCTGATTGGATAACCCATTAACCAAGCTCACACCTAAAGGGATTAAATTTTTTTGAAAAAAAGTGTGTGAAATTTTTTTGAAGAACTGAAGACAATATTAGTCAATTATCCTATATTGAATCTACCATCAGGGAATGATGGGTTTTTTATTTATAGTGATGCTTCAAGGAAAGGACGTGGTTGTGTCCTTATGAAAAATGATAGAGTTATTGCCTATGCATCACGGAAACTAAAAATTAATGAACAAAACTATCCCACCCATGATCATTAGTTAGAAAATGTGATATTTTCTTTGAAGATATGGAGACACTATCTATTTGGTGAAAAAAGTGAGATATATACTAATCACAAGAGCTTGAAGTATATTTTCTCAAAAAAAGAACTCAACATGAGGCAAAGGCGATGGCTCGAGTTACTCATGGATTATGATTTCACTATACACTACCACCTGTGGAAGGAAAATTAGGTGGCATATGCTTTGAGAAGAATGGATCACAGAGTTTCGAATAAGATGGGAGTAGAAAGGGACCCTATTTTCATGGATCTAGTGAATGTGGATATGAGAAATAACCATGGAAGGCGAAACATCGATACTTTTTTAAATGGTTTCCAGACCATATTTACTAGAAAGGATAAACATTTATTGAGCTGATGATGAGGAGTTTCAGAAGAAGATTAAAGATTTGAATGACGGGAGATTGAGTAACTTCGTATATGAAGATGGAATTTAGAAATTTGGGAAGAGACTTTTTGTTCTTGATGTACCTAATCTAAAAAGAGAATTTTTGGATGATGCCCATAACTCCAATTTCTATATACACCCCAGTAGCACTAAGATTTAATGATATTTTAAGGAACATTTTTGGTGGGACAACATGAAGGGGGAGATTGTAGATTTTGTGTCAAGATGTATGGTTTTTCAACAAGTGAAAGCTGGAAGGCAACAGCTTGGAGGAGTCATGCACCCTCTTCACATACCTGAGTGGAAATGGGATGATATTACAATGGACTTTGTATTGGGGCTACCAAAGACTCCTAGAAGGAATGACGTAATATGGGTAATTGTTGACCGTCTTACCAAGTCAGCACAATTTCATGCTATAAGAGAAGATTTACCACTTGAACGTCTAGAAATATTATATATTAATGAAGTTGTAAGACTTCATGGAGTACCCCAATTGACTGTCTCTGATCATGATCCTTGTTTTACATCAAGATTCTGGAAAAGTCTTTAAAATTCCTTGGATACTGATCTGCTTTTGAGCACTGCCTGCCGCCCTCAAACTGATGGACAATCTGAATAGACTATTCAAACCTTATAATACATGTCGTGGTCTTGCGAACATGACATTCAAGGTATGTGGGGTAAATATTTACCTTTGGTAGAATTTTCCTATAATAATAGCTTCCATTCAAGTATTCAGATGGCAGCATATGAAGCATTATATGGAAAGAGGTGTCACACACAAACTTGTTGGGATGATGTTGGTGAGAGATATTTCATAGACCTAGAACTTGTTGAGGACAAGATGGAAAAGGTTAAGGTAATCCATACCCACATCAAAGTAGCTCAAAGTAGGCAAAATATCTATGCCGATAACCGAAGGAATGATTTGAAATTTCAAGTAGGAGATCATGTTTTCTTGAAGGTATCTCCATGGAAGGGAATTATAAGATTCGGTAAGAAGGGTAAATTGAGTCCCAGGTACATCAGAGCTTTCAAAATTCTAGAATGAATTGGGGTTGTGGCTTACCGTTTGGCAATGCCGCCAAGTCTCTCCAAATTTCATGATGTGTTCCACGTATCACTGTTAAAAAAATACATGCCTTACCCAACGCATGTTTTAACCTATGAGGAATTAGAAATGGAACCCGATATGTCTTATTGCAAAGAGCCTGTCAAGAATATTGATACCATAGAACAAGTGTCGAGAAACCTGACGACTCGTTTGGTAAAAGTTCTATGGAGAAATCATAAGATGGAAGAGGCAACGTGGGAACCCGAGGAACTTATGATGAAGAACCACCCGAATCTTTTTTTTGGTGGTAGTGTTCTAGATATTTCTTGGATGATATTATTTAATGTATGGGAGAATTTAACACCCCAAGCTTCCATGATGCATTTCCCTTTGAATAATGCAATAGCTTTCATTGTATGCAACTTTGAGATTCTAACACACCACGACCAATCAAAGTAGCCATTATGAATAGTAATACCCACTTTTTGAAATTCTATAAATTTTATTATTCAAATTGGACTTCATTTTTGGATTCAAAATATCAAAATTAGCTTAGTGTGAATTTTTGGTATTTTTCCGAAAACATTCAATTTTTGATGAATAGTGAAAAATACTAAATTTTAATTAAAAACAACTTTTCTAATCAAAATAATTCATAGTGCTAAATTATACTAATGAGTGGTTTTAAAGTATAATTATATTATATTTTTATCATTTTATCCAATTTTGGTCATTGGACATAATTTCACTTTTAAATTGTACATAAACAAGTGTCAATCTTTTGATAGTTATTATTTCATAAAACCACGCTTTTTGTTTTGTCAACGGGAATTAATTTTAAATTAATTTCCTCCTATTATGTGTTTTCAATTTAGTAAAATTTATTCTATATATAGAATAATATGGTCCAAATTTTTTAAATAGGTATCTTTTATTTTTATATATTAGGAATAATTACTTCGGTAAATATTTTTTTTACCATGGTTAAATAGTAAATATGGTAAATAAGGGTGAAAATCATATTATAATAACATTAAATTACCCTAACACGTGTCCTAACCCTATTTTCTGATACATGTCCGACCATGGGCATCCTTGGGTCGATTTTGGGACCCCATGGATCCACTTGTAAGTGATAATGACAATTTATATTAATTAAGTTAAAGTAAATACGAAAAATGACATAATAATATATCATTTAGTAAAAAAAATTACATAGTGTTATATGTGTTATCTCTTCGAAGATAAATATTAATTAGTAATCTAAAATTATTTCATACATAATTGTATTTTGTTTATAATTTTTAGACATTGAATAAATAAATTCATTTATGACACAATGATGATTGAGTATTTTCCTTATTAATGAAAGAATAAAATAAATGGTATTATAAATGTTAAAATAAATATAATTTGAAAGTTTTGATGACATCCAAGAATTTTATAGGTTAATATGAAATGTTATTATTTATTAAATTTATTTAGTTTTAATTAATAAAGTTTTTAGGACTTTAACAAAAATAAATTATTAAATACTATCAAAATTGACAGAAAAGTTTTTTTAAAACAAATATTATATTATTAATTGATATAATATTCCCAAAAATCTAATCATCTACCAATGGACATATATAATGAAATTTATATCATTAATTAACCACTTGGAGTTATCTAGGAAGTTCATAGTAATTTTATTGACCATATAATATAAATATACAAAGAGACATGGTAAATGTCAAACAAATTAACTAAGAGTTATGTCTAAAAGAAAAGGTTAATATATTGACCCAAACCTATCTAAAACCTATTGGTTTAGTGGTTTTAGACCCATACCCACCTTAGCCTCAAAATAAATCAAATTTGAACCATTATAAACCGAATATGAATTTATTATAAATTAATATTTTATGTTTTCTCTAAGGTGCCACTCACCACTCTTATAAAAGGGAACTCACCCTTCCCTAAAATTCACACCTTAAAATCCTTTTGGATCAACAAACCCCTACCCAAATATCCTATAAACTGTCCTCCCTTTATTCTACAGGCCTTCCTTTAGTCGTAAAGCCATGTTAAGGAGCCCTTTTGAGCAAATCAAAAGGAAGAACCCGAAGAAGAGGTAAATATTCCATCACCTCTTTCAAGTTCTTTTCTTCTTCCACTTCCACTTACTTTGCTATTTCTATTATAAAATAATAACTCAATTATATTATATATACTGTGATGTTGTTATAAAAATGGTACAACCCTATTCATTGTTCTATCTATCCTATAAATAAAAAAGTCACCATACATGCGTACGTACGGCTTACAGTATCGACGTCGTGGTGATGTTTGTTATTCAAACACTTCATCATTTGGATGGGTTTAATAATGAGTATAACTAATGTAAATAATATATATAAATTCAAAATGAGTCTGTATATATGATCTACCATACAATTATATACTATTTTAATATCAAAAGAATGATATTGTCAATCCTGCGTACGTACAGATTACGGTCTCCATGAACGCAATGAGATTCATTCCTCATCATATCCATTCAAGATTTATTTTCATTTTATGATTAAGAATAATGTTTAAAGACTTTATATAATTCTGGATATGAATAATATAAATCCCATCCAAAACAAACATGACTCACGTAACAAAGCATATTAAGAAAAACAAATCAGTTAACACCCAAAACGACGATAATACTAAAATATTATTAACAAAAAATATTAGAAGATCAAATATGATATCCAACATTTTTATATGGTTCTCATATAATTTAATAAATATGATTTAACTATTATACAAGAGGTTAACATACCCATGACTAAGCAAAAGTACAAGGTAAGGGTTAATTTTATAATCTCTTTATTATCCGACGTTGTTTTTACATAAGTATCTATTGGGACATCTTTATCATCCACATACCTGTTTCTTAAAAATGTATTTGAAAACATTTTTACTATTTAATAGGCAATGGGTAAAAGTCATGTATACCATTTTTTGACTTTTTATAAGATATTTATAAAGGAATCATTACGTCATTTTCTGAAAAATATCTTTCTTAAACTTTTCGACAAAATTAGGGTAAGAAAGTATTTTTTTAACTTATACGGCGGGTGTGGATATTTTCCGCCATTATAAAATCGTCAAATCATCTCTTACAAGCTTCTAATAATATTTCCAAAATAATATTTTTCTTTTAAATGGTTTCAGAATAGAAAGATGTATTTCTTTCAAATAGTTTTCATTTCATCGATGTCAACATCCTTTGATGGATTTTAAACTTGTTTGATGTTGATTTATTAGGATAAAAATCTTCCATATTGTATTAAAGGTTTTGTAATATTTTTTACTGTGGATGTCTTATTTTTATACAATTAATGGTTTATCAAAAAACTATTTATATTCCGTATGCTAGTTTTAATACGAATGTTTATATTATGTTTAAACCTTTTCATTTGAGGAATGCATTGTACTTAGTAAGTGATGGGTGGAGCCCGATATTGCATTTAATGCATCGGTAGGTCTAATGAGAAAAACTAGTGTCTTGGAACATGGCCTTGAAAAAATCTTATTTTTAGTCTCGGCATAAGGCCTTGACTATGTGGTTTTGAAAGTCTGGCATTATGCATTCCATCATTATGAAAGTGGCTATTGATATTGCTTGTGATTATTAGACTAGTAGAATATCCATGTGAGTATGTAAATGGAATTATTTTGATTTATATTTTTCATATTATGATGATTTTTATGATTAAAAGAATTTTGTTTTAGACTTATACATTTTCTTAAATTTTTATGCTTATTTATGAATGTTTTCGCTATATTGATATCCATACTGAGCATCTAAACTCAACCCTATGTATGTTTTATTTTCATAGGATGTGAAGAAGTATTTTATGATTGACATTCATGGATATTTTGAGGGTATATGAGTGTGGTCTATGGAGACAATGTTGTTTTAGTTTTTTATTTTATAATGTAATGTAAAAATTATGAATGTATCTAGTACTTCCAAGGATACTAAACTGATCGGTGTTTCGGGACATGATTTCCTTATATCATGCCAATTTTATGTAATAATGCACTGATTCTTGGTAACTAGGGTTGGGGCATTACATGCTTTTCCTACAAATCTCTAGTATGCTTCAATAGAATGGAGACTTGATTGGTCCTTTCATTATTGGGCACCGTAAGGCCATTATCATCCTTCCCTGTTTAAGAGATATCAAGTTTCACCTGCACATGATTGAATTTTTTAGTATTTAGTGCATTTAAAATAATGGGGAGTTTTGAAGTTGAAGCAACTCCCCCATATGCATTATCCACTTCTTTGGCAGTGGCCTACTTCTCAGCCAATGAAAGAGGCACCTTACCTGTGTGTGTTTTAAAAAAATTGGAGAAATAGTATTACCATCCTACAATATTTTAGAATAATTGAGTGGGTAAGCTGATGAACCAACCTCCTTATAAGATGATTCAATTTCCACTTGAGTATTAATCCTCTCAATGTCACTAGACATTGAGAATTTCATAATATCAGGCAACGAGGGAAGATCAACCATACCCATTTCAACAATGACAACCAAAGAGAACCTACTACCATCATGATCAGGGGGTATACACATCTTTCATGTTATTTCCATGGTCATCAAGGACCTCCTCAACATAGGAGGGCCTTCTCATTAGAAATTCCTTCTTAAAATTCATTTTCTCTTAATAACTGCATTCTTTTCCATGGATGTTTTGATTTTTTATTTTCGATATTTTACTATTATAATTTTCACATAATTTTAAGAATTTTATCCATAATATAATTATCATATATCCTAATTAGATATATATATATATATATATAGAATAATCTATAAATATTGATGATATAAAATCAAAAACATTGACACGGAAGGATGTACGTATGCATGAACATTGTTTCTATTTTCTTGAACGATGGAATAAAATGAAGGTAAATAGTATGTCACCATTAAAAAATAATTATTTTATAACAAATATCACATATATTTATTTAATATATACCTATCACTTTTTATGTAAAGTTCATGTCAAAATCGAATCACAACGCTTCGCCAGGCTGTAGTACGCCGTACACACAAGCGACATTATCATTTTAACACGGAATGGAATGTAATAAAGTATATGTCAAAATATAGTTATATTTTTATAATTGTGTCATAAATTTCATATATATTCATCATATAAATAATTTTCTCCAACTATGAGAGGTAGTGAATGAAAACTAATTAAATCACTCTGCGAGGGGGTAGTCTGTCATACACACAATTGATGTGTTAGTTTTCCACTTGATGTAAAAAGATATAAATATTTGTAATTACACCACAATAATAAAATATATTTATATAGTAGATACATATATTATTATATTATCATTTATTAATATTCTTTGAAGGATGTGTAAGATGAAATAAAATAAAAAATCTCAGTTAAGAACATTCCCTCTTCTTTGGATAACCTTCATAGGTTTACTTGAAAATATTTTTTAGTATGTTTTCCTAATGAAAATAGGTATTTTAGTATATGTTGATGGATGTATGAAATATATTTTTATATGCATTGGGTTAAATAATATGTTTTATATTTGTTTGAGATGAAAGGAGAGTGGTGGGTATTTATATGTGGGGGTGAGGACACATAAGGATGTTTTCAAATTATAAATTTTACACACACTTCTAAAATCCCCTGATTCCCCAAAAAAGGATCCTTAATGATAATCAGATGAGATAGGGTCTACTTATGTACAAAATATGAAATTGGGTTTGTTTTTGGGTAATTTTACCATTTAAACTTTTAGTCTAATCCACGGTAAACCTGTTTTAACATTAATCACGAGAATATATTTTTACTATTTTTATTATTAAATTTGAATAAAAATAAATTTTAAATTAAAATATAATAATATTTATTATGATTATAAATGAGTATTAAATTTTTTAAAATTATATTAAAATAAGTGAAAATTTCATTTTCAAATTAAACCCACATATGTGATGAAAAAATGGTGTTCTAGATGGAGAAATTGAAAAATTATATAAAGTTTTAATATTAAAAGGGAACATGAATTTGATTAAAATGCCCTAAATTAGCATAATAATAACATAATTGAACTAAATATTATTTTAAAATATTTTTTATCAATATATAACTTTTTATCTTCTTTAATTAAAACATATTGTTTAATAATAAAATTTGAATTTTTCACTTTTCACTGTAAAATAAATATTGTCATAAAATTATAAAAAAACTAACCCAAAGTTAATTTTGATATTTTATTCCAAAAATTAGTTTAATTCATAAAAATTTATTTTATAAATGTGTATAGATATCATTTTAAAACCTTTTCACTAAATGGATTGAAAATCATTTTTTTATATTTTTTTGTAAAAGAATATAAACGAATTAATAAAAAATAATTACTCATTTATAAATATATATTCCTTATCTAAAAAATAGTAAATAATTTTCAGAATGTGTTTACCCCTATGTCCAATACCTAATTTAGTTATTATGTTATAAATTTCAAGTTTAAATAATTTTATTAATAGTATATCATTGATTGTTAAAATCAGTGTTGCATACAACATAAGATATCAAAAAAAATTCAAATAATATATATTTCATAAAAAACTGAGGTGTTACAATTTTAGGCAATACATAGTTCAGGATAATTTTATAACAATGATACTATTAGTAAAAATAGTATTTTCAATATTCACCAAAATATTATTTACTTCTACAAAATATCAAATATTGATCCCAATATAATTTTGAAATGATTAATTCAAAAATAGACTTATTTTCTAAAATTTAGAATCTAAAATTTGGGATTTTTTTCTTAAGATCATTAAAATAAAGCGATAACTATTTTCATAGGAAACTAACATTATAAAATATTTACTATTTTTAAACCTATTTCCAAATAATTGAAAATAAAACTCGTCTTTATATATTATTAATATCAATAATATATATTATCGATATCATATTTTTTTCTTAAAATAGAAACATAGAATTTTAATTTTTGAATTGAATTTTTTTTCATAATATAATATTCTCAATTATTAATCAATGAAAACATAATTTTTCCTTTTAACTATTATTAAATTTTAAATTAATTTTATTTCAACATATATTTCATAATGATATTGCATTTATATTTTATCTTATATGTAAATGTATATATTTTAATATATGTATAATATTTTGTAGTTCGTTTTTGGTTACCATTTGTATATCAGATACTATCAAACATATTATGTTTTTAATGAATATATAATTTATAATTATATTCTCTTTGATTCCTTATATAAAATATCGAATAAAAAATAAAATACATAACCAAAATTACATAGTAGTTATTAATCATCCATATTGAGATATCTAATATATGAATTTTAAATAATTCTTCTGTTAATAAATGGAATAAATTTCTTATTGGCCACCCTTAAAACTAACATTATATATGTTAATGTTTATATGGTCAATTCAATATTGGAAAAATTATGGACATTAAAGTAGTGATTTATATTATATCATGAGAATATTGAATATGAACCTGAAGGAGAAATTTAATGTTATGAGATATTAGAATATCAATATAGAACATAACCATTAGGTTAGGAAAATACTACACAATCAAAAGAGAATTTCTTGGGCAATACATTATCCATATACCAATTAAATTTATCATTAAGATTTCCAAATGAAAATGGAATCAATATTACTAAATTACTTCTCATTTACTTTTATAGAATAATATATTAACAAAATATAATGGTCACTTAAAAAATCCATTTAAATTAGTTGAGACGTTTTGATTGGAGACATTAATTTTTAAGGAAATTATAAATACTAAAATAATAAAAATAATTAGAAATTAATTATCAGTAATAACGTGTAGAAGGTAATCATAAATATTAGTTTAACATAACCTATTTATTTAATTTTCAAAAACATTAATAATTTTAAAATAAGTCAATCAATAATTGATATATAAATTTTTTTCCAAAAAACCATGTTATAATAGAGTTTTATATTCAAAAATAAAAAATATTTTAAAATTTGGAAAACAAACTCATGTGGTAAATGTTTAAAATTAGTTTGTTTTGATATTTTTGAAATGTATTTAAAAAATAAATCAATTGGAAAACATTCAAAAAATTATTTTAAAAAAATTCTCAATAAAGTCAAAGGAAAAATAAAATGAACATTATCAATCACTTTTTTAGAAGGATGAATTTTATTAAAACAATATATTGAAAATGGAAATAAATGAAAATGATTCCCAACATTAAAGAATTGATAAAGATATGTAATTATAAAAGAAACTATTTGTTTGAATTGTAAACCAAATATTGGTGAAATATCAACAAGACTTATAAACCATATTTGTTTTTTGGGAATTTAGTATAATACATTCATAATTAATTGGAATGATAACATATTTGGATGAAGTTAATAATAATGTTTATACCTCATTTGAAAGAAAAGTAAATCAACAACTCTTACTACAAATCTAATTTGTGAATTGAAGGAAATAAAAAAGGTAAAACATAAATAAATTTAAAACTCATAAGTGTAGAAAATTGATCATGATTTATGAATTTAATTGGATATTATTTACACCATATATAAGTATATTTGTGCATAATTTGGAGCATGTCTCAAACCCCTAAAATTTATATTTAAAACCCTTACCTCAAGTTAAAACTCACATAGTTAATGTATTAAACCCCATAATGACCATATATTGATAATTAAACACATTATCCAAATCAATTTTTAGAAATATAACAGTTTTATGGTCTATTAATAGTCGTATTTCATTCATTTATTTTATAGTTTTCTCTCATCAGTAACATCGGTTTGTTTCTCATTAGTACATTGGCTGTGGTAAAATGAGTAATAATATTCTATCATTATCTCCATAATTATATAGATATATTTACATTATCAAAAAATTTGAAAAAAAATAATATAATTCAATAGATTTTTATAAATAGATTTAAATTAATAAAAGGGTCCCAATAGTCTTTTTTTGATTCATTTGTTTATAAATATTATTTGTTATTAAAATTATTAATAAAATTAAAAATGTATCTTTTGTATTATTAATCAAGGTATAAATAAAATTAATATTCATAAAATATAATTTTATAATGATACTTGTATTATGTTCACACAAAATGAGATATTTAATTCAATAAGGGGTAATCTGACCATAACACAAGTGATATTTTAAATTTATTATCAATGAAGGGAAGGTGGGTAATGGGAAATCCATTAAATAATAACATTTCATTAAACTACTATAATTTTATGGTTCCCAGAATCCCTTTACTCTATCAGCCATTGGTGTTGGAGACAATTAAAGGAATTTCTATGTTATTTGGAATAGATTTATTCGACCAGATGGGGTCCACAACCAATTTTAGACTATTTATGTTGTGGATTTTTGAGGTTGTGCTATGAAGTGTGTCTACTAAGGTATTGTGTCAACCATCTATGAAAAATTCAACTTGATATTGGATTCAGAGAAAACATCATTATTATGGATAGCCATATAATTGAGGCACGCTATGATGTAGTCTATTCAACCTATGTTTTACAATTCGGTGTGTATCATGGAGGTTGTATCATTGTTGTTTTATTGAGTTGTATAACATTATTTATTGTTTTAAGTTATTGGATTGTGTTTTACCATTTGACCCATTTTGGGGAAGGATTTCGGATTATTGGCACTAAGTTCATCACATGGCCCTAAATCCTCATTTATATGATCATCTCGTGGATCTAGAAAAAAATTATATATCATAGGGTGATATGTAATGGTCCCCCATTTTGTATTATTATTTCAAATGTATCAAAAAATTATTAAACACTATCCAATGGTTGTTTATGTCACCTTTAAATTTCTAGTTTCTCTATAAATACAGAACCCCCATGTAAACATGGATTTCACCAAATCCTTATCTCTTACCAAGTTCACCAAATGGAATTTTTTTCAAACACAATGAATCCCCTTTAGATATGGATTGGTATAGGTTTACCATGTTTTATCCACATCAATATATGGTTTGTTCTACCTCATTATTGTCATAGTTTCTTCATGTACTGATCTTTTCCCCCCATTTATTTATTCCATGTAATGTAAGTTTCTATCCAATATAGAATTTGGTTTTGTTGGTTGTTTTTAGCATAGTTGTGGTGTTACATCCTTATAGGATGTAATTTAATTTGTGAGAGGTTATCAATGGTCCATGACATTGATACATTATCATGAGAAGAAAATTTATGATATCTTTGTATAGGACGAATTTATTCTCTTATTAGTTAACATGCAATAATAAGTTGACTGCAATTTAGATCATAGAATTAGGGTGAAATTAAACTAAAAATATTAAACAATATTACTGATGGAATCTGTTTGTGGTTTCAGTTGTTGAATTTTGTTATTATTCATTATGATAACAGGTTTCCTCTTGATATAAAATAATGTGGTATATATATACTATTCTTTTTTAATATTTTTTATTCTTGTTTTAGTATATTTAAATCAATGAAATTGGATAATTAATGTATATTCAATAATAATTAGTACTTGGGAAAAATAAATATAGAAAGACTAATGATTAAAAAATCCAGTGTTTTCCTTTATTTTAAAAAACTAAAACTGAATCTAAATGATTTTTTTTAATTTGGTTATTCCATGTTCTAATTAAATTGATAAATAACATGAATTTAGATTTATCAAAAATGATGAAATAAAATAAAATTTAATTGTTAAATTATATTCTAGCCGTTTGATGAAACTCATTTTATGCTATAGAGCATGTTTAATTAATTTGGATGACTTTTAAATCCGAGGACATAGAATGACTATATTTGAAACCCATGATAATTGAATTTTTTAGCTCATTATGGAATAAAAATGGATTTTTTATAAATATAAATTATTTGTGATGTCAGTTCCCATTATTTATAATGTTTGTAATGCTTTGTTGGGGATAGTGAGTGCAAGTTTGAATTATAAGGATGAATGGATTGTTTTTAGGGTATATATTTCATTTATGAATTTTATTTTTTTCATATTTTTCCACTATATATGAGGCGTGTGATTAGATGTGAACCTAGGATGGCTAAAGAGACACGCAAAGGGAGGCATGAGTAACTACAATTAATTGAAGCCTATGACCATAAGATGCATGCAAATATGTATAACAGAGTTGAGGATTGTGGTGAAATGGTGGAACATCTTGAAGATAGGAAAAATAAATGAAATTTTTAAAGATGATATTATCTATTTTGAATGAATATGTTTAATGTATTTGGTGGTTGGGTTGATTTTTTTATTTCCTTCCCTTTTTATACTATATGAGGGAAATGAACATGGCTGGTTATGTATATATTTAATGGTATTGTAAGATGTTTTCCAAGAGTACCAATAATAATATAATGGTAATATTTAATAAACGATTAACCCATGTATTTGTTCGTTCAAGAATTAAAATTTTAATACTAATCCTGAGATTCTTTGGACATGGATGGTTTGTTCCGGGAGGGCTTCAACTTGAATTTTTTTTAATGAAATTTAATTTATAATAATGAATATTAATTTCTAATAAATTAATTAATAAAATTAAATGATAAACATTAATAAATTAGTTTAATTTATCTATTACTAAATGTTTATATTCTTATAGGATAATTTCTTATTACTAGAGTTAGTCAACTTTCGTAGATACAACAACTAAAATTTATTCTAGAACATGGTTATTCTCATAGTGAGGTTGTAAGCTATATTATATCTTCTATGTTTTATGATTTAATAATCTACCTAACCATATTCTATTAGGGATACTAACTCTAATTGGAATCTGGTATTGTGTTTTCCACGGTATATAGGTTAATGAGGAACAGATGGATGACTACCCCCTTGGGCTAATATCGCTTCTCTTGGTATCCAACTAAAAGGTATAAAAGGTCGTTATTTTTCCCATATATGTGTGGTTATTTTCCACATATATGTGTTAGGAGTGATATAATGTATTATGGTTATTTTACACACATGTATATCAGGATATAGTATCCAAAATATTTTTGTAGTTATGATATATATAGTCCACGATGGATCGAGGTTCATTACAGGACATATATGATTTGATGGATTGAAGTATAATAGATGATATAAAATAAATGTCATATAAACTATCGAGGATCACACAAACTACTTTTTTAACATATGAAGACATGATATGAGATGATGAGATGATGTGATACACCAGACTCATGTTGTGATATAAAACACTTGGTGTTTACAAGATGTCTTAAGTTAGAGAGAGATGGCTTAGAATGAACAATGCTGGGGAAGAGCGGTAAACAATTGGTGAAGTAGTTGCAGGGCACAAAAATTTATTAATTAATAAAATATGATCTGTTGTATGTGATGCATGGTGAGATATTTCCATGGTGACGTTTGGATCAATTTATACATCTTTAGGTGGCGATATAGTTTCACTTGTTGTTTAATAGTATTTATTATATATTAATTATCTTTTTCAGGAGTGTTTCCATGGAGGATCCTACTGAGTATATTTTTATTCCCACACCATGTATATATAAACATGATTTCATGTTAGTAAGATAATGTTGGAGATCGAGGGGTTATAATAATATCATTATTTTATAAGAGAATTTTGTCTTTCATGGCCACCGATGAGTTTACCTTTTGAGTACATGTTGTTTCCTTCGATGTTGTTTTAGTCTTGAATGGAATTACATGTATTCACTTTGGTTTATTTTATCTTTATGAGAATTATTGGATTGGTTAATATTTAGTATGTTCCTCTTAGGTGATATTATTTTAGAGTTAGGAACAGGTGAGACTATATTTGTTGATAGGGAATCAATGTCTTAAATGATTTTAAGTGATTTACATAAGGGAGATCATCTTGTAAACATTTATTTAGTGACCGCTTTGATATGTTTCATAGACCATTATGTTCTTCTATCATGTCAAATTATTCGATACAATTTTTAGTGTTGAGATCTAGGAAACAATCACACATTATTCTTATTTTCACTCTTTCTTAAATGGGTTGACTATGGATTTATGATGACATTAGGGAAATAAAATAAATGATTAATTTATTAATCATAAATATTTAATTTTTTTGAGTAGTCATAAAATTTTTTTAATTATTTAATGAATAGATATAGGTAAATTTTGTTATTAGGTTCACATAAATGAGTTTTATAGGGAAGTTCTTGAACATCACCCTAGAGTTGTGGTTGGCGATGATGAAACTTGGAGGAGGACACTCCTAGAGTTTCTGTGCCTGAGTCTATAAAAGTATGAGGAATCTATTTAGGACTCAATTAGGGAATAAATTTTTAAGGAAATTAATATATTATTTACAATTATGCATTTTCTAATGGATTTCTTGGTTTCATTTTTTTAATTATATTTTATAGAGAGGAGTGGAATTTGTGGATATTGTTCAATGGATATATATAGGAGTTGGAAGTCTCATGGGTGATATTCAAGGACTAATTCCAAGAAAATTTTCTTTTTTAAAAAATGATGGTGGAAATCTCTAAGGTTTGACGTATTCTTTGACTAGGATATTCCATTATATAAGAGTTCACGATCTATTTTAGTGCCCTTTCCTAATATTCCTTATAAATATTTCCAAATTAAGAGGCTCAGGAAAGTATTTTTTTAGTGAATCTTAATCATGTGATCCAGTTCCATTTCACCTCATTAAAAACTTTCACATATCTCAAGTTACTTCCAAAAGAACAGGTTTTTGAGAGATTTCTGGCTAGAACAGGATCATCATAAGAGGGGTTTCCTTATGATTCCTTATAAATAAGAGTTGTGGTATGGAGTTCCCAATTTTCCAGACAGAAGATTATTTGATTAACTAGTTGTTTGACTCATCCTTTATTATATCGTTCCTCTAAGGGTATAATCTCTCAAGATTTTTCCATTGGATAATATATATGTTTTTTATGTGGTGGATTTGGTAATTATTATTGAGTATTCTCAGCCTTTTTAAGAAGATAGAATGCACTATGTGTTCCACATTATGTTACACCTTTATGGTAGTTCATTGGAACCATCAATAGAGGGATAATCTATCTTGGTATCAGTATATAGTATATGGGGTAAATAAGGGATAACCCTAAGATGAACAACAACTATAGAGAGTAGAGTACAACCAGGGAGGTAGATGTAATCATGGATAGAGAGTTCGTGGAGAAATCTATGTTCAACTAAATACTCAAAAATTTGAAGCACCGGGTGAGCTAATCGTCACTCGTTTTACCCATTAAATGTTTTCTAATTTGGTGAATACCTTTATTATATCAGCAAAAATTCACTCAATCATATGAACTACACTTGTCATGTTTTTCAACTTGAGGTGGAGAGGCTCCTAATTCACTTCGAATTGACAACACTGGTTAGAGGTAGATCTTATCATAATTTTGTATGTATATACAATGAGTAATTGTTCGGGTAGAACATATCAATTATAGAATATTAATGTTGGAGGATATAGACTTATAAAATTTTTATAATCTAGGATTGGATGTATTCCGTGAATGAGTTTTATTATTTCATTATGAGACATATTGTGTTCTATGATGTTGATGGAGATCCAGTACTATTAATTGTTGAGAGAGACCCTTAGACAGGTTCGATTCATGTTAAATCCATATCATACATTATGTTTGAGATTATATTGATTTCATTGTAGATTCAATTGATGGTTCTTTTAGACTTGTAGACCATTATAATTTTCCTGTGGTGGTTGTAATGTTACCCCATCAATGAGAGATCATGTTTGGGATTATGATACAACTGATAGTTTCTCAAATCATGATGACTCTATAGAGTATTTCTCCTTATGAGTTGAAACTATAAAAAACATGATCCCAGTATTGAAAATTTTGTGGTTCATTTATTATATTTTTTCTAGAAATAAGCGATAAAATCCCAAACGACCAAATAGTTTTCTGTTTTATTTAAATTAGAAACATAAATGAATTTTTCGTACATTTGATAACATAAAATAAAATAGTATTTTACAGGATATCATCATAATTCCATTTAACATGAACATACATATGAATCATAAAATACTTTATATAATCCTAGGGAGTGGAAACAACAAAAAGGTGATATCAGATGCTCGGCATGGGTATGTTTATAGCAGAAGATCTTATGAATACATACTGAAAAATAATTATAGTAGTATAAGTAAAAAAACACACATGCTATTTAATCAACAACATGGAGATCATGAATAATATTTTAGGAAAAAATGATATCAAAATAAGGTTATAAAAATAATTTCATGAGATAGAATCCCATCTATGGATATCAAAATAAATAAAATAATCACACGGACATCAGTAACTAAATTTATGTTATAGAATGATTAATTTCATAAATCTGAATTGTACTATCGAGGAATTCTTCAATGAAATATGAAATACTATTAGGAACTTGTTTCATGGAATCTATATAATTGGATATGTCCATAGGAAAATCCCGATCTAGTGCATCTCATTAGACTTAATGATGCATCGAGTGGCTGTAGTGGGATACGCTGGTCACTTACTAAGTCCAATTCATTCATCATATGAATAGGGTTATATATAATAATCCAAAACATTCTTACTAAAAAACTATAAAAAGAAATATTATTATTTTTCCCAATTAATTAACATAATAATAAAATACTCAGATTAATATGGTTCATGGTATCAAAATACTACATCTCTAGTAATACCGATCATACACATAAAGATAAATAATATGGATGGAATTATTTAAACACATCCTATAACTACAATTCAATTTTATAAAAATAAAAAACAATATTTATTTCATTATATTACACTTAATACAACTATAAAGATCTGTATCTCTAGTTTCTTTGGGAAATAGGTCCATTAAATAACAATTTAAAATAAGAGAAACATCATCATTATTGAAAACTACCTTAATATGCTTTCACTTAAAATTCCAATGGGTAACCTGGGGACACAGATAAGAATGAGGAAAGCTATAAATACCACAAAGGGAATAAGAAGGGTATAAAGGAATACATGTTAGAAAATAGTTATATCAATTTGGAATAAAATGGAACATGAATAATAATTTATAAAATATCATTATAATCACAAAGGCAACATGGGAAATATGGCAACAACTTAAAACACAACATCATAAACAAAGGTCAAGGATAACTGCCAAGACATCATGATAGAAAACATCTGATAAAGGAATAAGGTTAACTCCCTTTCCCAACATTAATTATAAAGATACTAAACATTACCAAATTCATTGGAGCACTATATAATTTCAGGCATGCCGGTCACTTTCATTTCATACCCTTACATAAGTGTGCCATATTGATCATCCAACATGGTTTCATTCATAATTAAATTTTATTCCACCATAATTTAGTGTGGAATAAATTCATTTAAGTCACCAATCAATAATGTATATGTGTATTAGGTTAATATCCTTTATAGTAGATGGTTATGGTAATCACTACATAATTGTTTTGGCATAGAAAATCATTTTGAAATATCGACAGTGTAACGACATTACATAAAAAATCATTAAATTGGTTGATAAGAGAAAATGGATTCTCATATAATTTGGACATAAAATGGTCAATGTTAATGATATTGAAAGATATATACCAAAATTAGGAATATAAAAAATAATTCATAAGACAAAAAGGATACATGAATAAATAATAGAATGTGTGGATCCCTTAATTGATTGTGTGAATCCAAATGATTTAGAAGATCTTTTTAATAGCTTGGGGACCATGGGAGGACTCTGGAGAGGTATGGGATGAGTAAGGACATGCTTCAAGTATATTTAGTGAATATATATGGGATATTTGTTGGGTTTATATAGGAAATGAGTGGATATTTCTTTATTATTTATCAAATATAGGTTTTGGACCCTATATTATAAAATAAACAAAGCCTCAAACCTTCCCAAGGTTCCAGCCCATTATTTTTACCAATTAGGATTGGTTTTTATTATTTTTCAAGCTCATAGGTTTAACATAAAAAAATAATTCCCTTTATTATGTGTCGATGAGTCATACTCTTTAAGAAATGAATTTAAAACCATAAAATATATTAATGGTATTGGTGGATTCATAATGGATTTATAAAATTATTCCAATAAACATAAAATCACATTATTTTAAATATAAAACATTTATTTGGTAGTCTATACCCTTGGTATTATTTACTAACTCACCTTTGGATCACTATGATGTCACAATAAATAGTGTATATTAACATGGTGTTAAATTTTTACATGAAGATTTGACTATCATAGAAAATTATGAAAAAATAACCATTTGATAATTTCAAAATTATGATTTACAAATTAATATTCATATTAGCTAAATTATTTTATAATTATTGGTATTTTAACTTTTAAACTAAGAATTGACTTTTATTGAGAAATTGTGGGTTATTTAAAAAATTCTTATTTAAAATCATTTTATAAATTACATTTGACATATTAAAAAATTTATGGTCAATTATATGTAATAATTTTTTTTAATAATAATATTTTATTAAAATATTATTTATTTCAAAAACCGCTTAATTCATCAAAATAAATTCCATAATATAATTTTTAATATTACTCAAAAATATTATTTTTTTATTGTAGTAAAATAAAAGAAATTTAAAAAGTAATAATAATAGGATAAAAATATATCCATTACTCTATAAAAATAAGGTATATAATCAAATCACTAGGGTCTTCATACAAATACATTTAATACACATGAAAAATACCTATGAGTATGGTGTACGGTAATGAGACTTTCATGGGGTGGTTCAACATACATGGTTTGAGTCATGATCTCAGTGATCTTGAACATCTCTCATAAACAGTTTCACTCGTGCTTAAACTGTCAGATCTCATCTTGGTCTTTGTTTGCAGAAATGAAAAAAGATGTTATCTCCATCAGAAGCTCTAATAAATGGGCTTCATAGGTTATGATCCTACTGGTTGAGGCCATCTCATCATTTTTATGTGTCAATTGGATTTTTTAAACTCATATATTTATACTAATCATGTGATAACTATTAAAAAGCTATATAAACAATTACTATGATGCTTAATGGTCATTGAAATCTAATATTGTAAAATAAAACCAAATGAGTGAACTTTTTTTCTATGAAAATATTACATAATAATACATTTTCTTACACATAAGGGGGAAACATTATTTATAATAGTTTTGGTCATTACAATCCTCCCCCTTCTGAAATTTCATTCTCAAAATTTTCATTTTCCAATCTAAAATAGTTGGTGGTAACTTTTTTCCCTCACTTCGTACAGTTCCCACATCTGTTCTTCAATTTTTTGGTATCTCCACAGCAAATTTATCAGGTGCATTTTCTTCCTTCATAGAACATTATCTCTACAATTTGAGACCTTCACCAACTAATCAACAAAGAAATGGTCATTCTATAAATAAAACACCTTTGGTTTGATTACATGTGAGGGTCTTTGTATGTACATTCTTAATAAGGATTCATGTAATAGATCGTGTTCTTCAGATATGTTTGTCATGAACTCATTTCAGTAGGTCACCGCTCCAATGTTATCACGGATCTCAATGGTGTCGATGTACCTTGGATTACGCTTTACATTATTCCCAAATATCTTGAAATTATTACATAGAGATTTGAGGAGTAATACCATATCTCAAATATCAAACTCTCGGTCTCGTCGATGAATGTCATCAAAGCTGTTTTGTTGACTCTGAGAAGCCTAGATGTGCTGTTGAATGATCTTATCCTTTTTCACCATTTCCTCCACCATTTCAAGTCATAGTAGTTTGTGTTCCCCAACTTCATGTTAGCATGTTGGTGTTCTACACCTATTCCTATAAGGGATTCACAGGGAGTCATTTGGGAGCTCGATTGGAAACTGTTGTTTTGTGATAACTCGACTAGAGGAAGATGTTTTCCCCATCCTATGTGAAGTAAATTTAGCATTCCCTCAACATTTCCTCAAGTGTCTGGATATTTTTCTAAGATTGGCCACTAGTTTGAGGGTGATAATCTAGGATGATGTTCAACTCAGTATTTAGAGAATTTCACTACTAGAAAAACAGGTATTTGCGACGGGTCATTTGCGACAGGATCCCGTCGCAAATGGCTTTTTGCGATGGGGGCGCGTCGCAAATGGCTCGTTGCTGAAAACGGTGTCGCAACAACAATTATTTGTGACGGGCCCGTCGCTAAAGCCTTTTTTTGTGACGGGGATTCTCCCCGTCGCAAATTGTACTCCGTATATTTTTAAAAAACATTTCAAATAGTAATAACGACGGGCCCCGTCGCAAATACCTGTTGCGACGGGCCCGCCGCAAATAGTTTTTTCGTCGGGACCCGTCACAAAAACTATTTTTTTAAAAAAATAAAAACATATTAATAAATTATTTTAATGCATATAATAATAATACTATTTGCGACGGGCATAGTATCCCGTCGCAAATACAATAACAAAAATAAAAAAATAAATTATTAATAAATTATTTTAATTAATATAATAATAATCAAATTATAATTCAAAAATAAAAAAATAAAATATTAATAAATGATTTTAATTAATATAATAATAGAATTATAATTCACAAATAAAAATAATAAATTATTAATAAATTATTTTAATTAATATAATAATAATAGAATTATAATTCAAAAATAAAAAATAATAGAATATTAATAAATGATTTAATTAATATAATAATATTAGAATTATAATTCATAAATAAAAAAATATTAATAAGTTATTTTAATTAATATAAAAATAATAGAATTATTTTACATTCAAATATTAAAATAATTCAAGTATTACAAAAAAATATAATTAAATTTTAATATTATAAAATTTTAATATATATATATAATTTAATATTATAAAATATAAATAATATTATTATTCATATTAGTATTGTTATTTCAAAATATAATATTATTAATATTTTATAATGAGACAGAAACTACGAATAGAAAAAAAAATCATATTTTGATTTCACAAATTTTATAACATAAAAACAAACTCTAATCTGAAGGAGGGGGGAGGGGGGATCTGCAGATGGTGGTGGAGGAAACTTCATCCCTAAAGCATGAGTGAGTCGGCGCTTGTACTCCATCTGCTCCTGATGCTGCTGCTGCCACCGACTCGTCTTCTCCTCGTACAACTGCTGCTGGCGTCGACGCTCCTCTTCATGTTGCTGACGCATCTACTCCTGATCCTGTCGGAGACTCTCTATCAGTGCAGTCTGAGATCGCAACTGATCCTCATACTGTGTAGCAGAAGAAGATGCATGAGCTCCTCTCGAGCTGGACGCCGACATCGCAGCACTGCCATAATAATCTCCGGGAGTCAGTCGAGAGCTGATACCAACTACCCGGACCTTCTCGAAGGCATACTGGGTGGCCTGCATCCATGCCGCCTCATAAAACTGATGGCCAGTGGTCTGATCTAATGACTCAGCCTGACTCTCAGGTCGGGCCTGTGACGCTGCGGCCTCATATGACTCCTGTAGTTGAAATTTAAAATTAAAATTGTGAATATATTATATGCAGTTAATTTTTAAACTTGAAAACAAATAATACTGACCACGATGTGATGCTGACGATCACCTCTGAGCTCCCCAGTAGCAGGATCACTATACATCCTCCGATATATGTCGTACTCCGTAATATCGGGGTGCTCGACAGCCTATAAGAATAAAAAATAAACTGTTAATATTTATAGTTATATAAAATATTTATAAATAATGTACGTACCAGATGCTGTCTATGAGTACTGAAAGAACGACTCCCAGCTCGATGAGTCACCTCCTGTCTCCCCCGATTCTGCCTCCCCACTGATGATCTCCTCTGAAAGGCACCAATCAACCAGTGCGCACATAATCCATCCCATACATGGGATGAAATGTACTCTGGTCGGTGTGCTCTACATGACTCGTCAAAATATGACACTCCTGCTTTCTTCATGGTAGCTTTTCTTAAATTGTGCAAAAACTGACGAAGGCGATCACGCATGGCCACCTCCCATGCCTCGTGGATGGCGTCACGCATGGTATCCTCGACCGGATACCATAAACCCTACAAATAAATCAAAATATCAAGTTAGAAATGAAATAATTTTCAAAATAAAAATTATTTATTTACGTACGTACCAACCAATGGCCGAACATGGTCTGTTGTACATCAATGGGAATCTGCACCCATGTGGTCCACGGCTGAGAGAAATATTTGCGCAAAATAGCGCTGCCATGTCCAACTGCTATATGTGGAAAACTGTAAAAATAATAAACATTTATTATGTGAATAGATTAATGAAATCTTAGTCAAATCCACAGGTTATCACACAGGTTATCACACCTCCATGTGCGTGGATCAAACCCAAGACGTGGACGTCACTCGGGGATGGGGTGAGGAATCATCAATCGTGCAAGACCGCGCCCCCTCCGCGTACTCCCTAGAGCGCCTGTAGGCTGAGGGTCATCTGCCAGCAACTCATCCGCATCGAAAGGCAGGTCAGCATCCGCCAACTCACGAAATGTGGCGTCGTCCATCTGAAACAGAAAATTTTAATGTTGTTAGCAAATAATTGATAATTACTATTATATATAAATATATACATATTATGATTGTTTATAAATACCATGGAATTCTATCAGTGTTCATCTTCTTCATCATCTTCATATATGTCAATGTCATCTTCATATTCCTCCTCAACATCATCGATATCCATTCGAGTTACAGTTGCTTCATCTCTTACGATTTCAAATTCATATGTGACATCATTAACATCATCGTCATCATTGACTCTTAAATGTGGGGTGTCGTCATCGATACTCATGTCTCTTTGTAAAAAAGATTGATTTTGAGTACTCTCTTGCAAAACTTCAATTCTTTGCACATCAGTGAAAGCACATTCACTTTGACTAAACTGATTGTCTCGAATTTTGATTTTTATTACACTCCAACAATCAGTCAAGTCTCTTGATGTAGCACAGTACTTTGCGTAACAAACTTGATGTGCCTGTTGAGCCAATAAGAATGGTTCATTTACTGTGAGAACACTTTTACATTTAATATCGATGATTCCATGAGTCGTATGAACACGCACGCCTCTCTCTGTATCCAACCAATGACATTTGAACATGGTTATGTAATGTTGTCCAAGATAATAGAGTTCAATGATTTCATCAAGTATGCCATAAAAGTCAACTTCATTATCTCGATGATGAGATCCTCTCAAACTAACTCCACTGTTCATTGTTTTTTTCGATTCCCCATATGCATGTGTGTGAAATCGAAATCCATTCACCACATATGCATTATAAGTTTTAACAAGTTTGGAAGGTGGGTTACTCAATACGCACAGCCGTTTGTCAATTTTAGCAGCATGTCGAGACACCTGAAAATTTGTGAAATAATTATCAATATAGTAAACTATACATTAAATGAGTTGCTAAAAGATAAAGAATTTATGTTACCTGTTTTTGAAACCACTGAGAGAAATTTTTCAGTCGACGTTCTTCGAGAGCAGTTGCTGTAATTTGTGGAATTTGTTTCTTGATATGATTATCATACAACCTATAAAAACCAAAGTTATTTACTGTAACATAAATGATAGAATAAGTGATATAAACACTTACATTACAACTGATGTCATCTATTCACAGTTGAGCAGTACATACGTATGAGCTCTATGATGTTCATCATCTGAAAGCCATCGTTCATAAACTCCACCAAAACCGAGCTCTGGCAGGTTGAAAACAGATAATTGATTGTCGATTTCATCAATATTCCTCTCGTTCTGTCCCATTCGGTTGTGTTTTGAAGGATACTCAGATTCAAAATAATGGGAGTAGAAAAAAGATATTTCCTCTTACAAATAAGCTTCTGCAATAGATCCTTCAACAGATGCTTTGTTACGTACTTTTCTTTTCAATTTTTGCATGCATCTTTCAAATGGGTACATCCATCGAAACTGTACTGGACCTCCACATTTGGCTTCATATGGAAAATGTAACATCAAATGTTCCATTGAGTCGAAGAAAGACGGCGGAAATATTTTTTCCAGTTTACATATAATTACAACAACATCTTTTTCAAGTTTTCCTAGAGAATCATAATCTGCTGTAGCCGCACAAATTTCCTGAAAAAAATGAGACATGTCTGTTATGGAATCCCAAATCACAGAATTCAACAGACCTCTTAATCCAATGGGTAGAAGTCATTCCATTATAACATGAAAATCATGACTTTTTAATCTAGTAATATGACCATTCTTTACACATCTACCCAAATTGGAAGCACAGCCATCTGGAAGTCTCAAATCTGCAATCCACTGACAAAATAATAAACGGTTTTCTTTAGACAATGTATAAGATGCTTTTGGTTTCAGTAACCTTTCTGTTCTGACATTCTCAAACAGTTCCAATTCTGGACGCCTGCAAATTTGGGCAAGATCTAAACGTGCATTTACATTGTCTTTTCTCTTTCTTGGCGTATCCAAAACTATATGAAACAAATTATCAAAACAGTTCTTCTCAATATGCATGACATCTAACATGTGTCGGACCAAAAAATCAGGCCAATATGGAAAATCCCAAAATATGCTATGTTTAATCCAATTGTGTTCTTTCCCAAAACTAGAAATGTTATGTTGGTTTATTGTGGGACCAAAAGTGATGGTAGGTAATGAAAATACAAATGATTTTAACTCCGAACCTGATATCATTTTTGGAGGTCCATCCCTTTCAACTGTTCCTTTTCTAAAATGAGATCTGTTTCTGTGAAAAGGATGATCAGCTGGAAGAAATCTTCGGTGACAGTCAAAATAACAAGGTTTCTTTCCATAAATGAGCATAAATGCTTTGTTCTCTCCCATACAGTAAGGACATGATTTCTGACCATGTGTACTCCAACCAGATAACATCCCATAAGCCGGGAAGTCACTAATTGTCCACATCAATGCTGCTCTCAGTATGAAATTCTATTTTGTTGCAACATCATATGTACTGACACCAGTACTCCACAATAAATTTAATTCATCAATTAATGGTTTCAAATAAACATCAATATTTTTCTTCGGATGTCCTGGAATTAGTAAAGTCAAAAAGATATATGGCTCCTTCATCAACATCCATGGAGGTAAATTGTACGAAGTTAAAAAAATAGGCCAACAAGAATATTGACTACCATAAGATCCAAACGGATAGAAACCATCAGTGGAAAGGCCCAGTAGAACATTTCTAGCTTCTTAAGAAAAGGATGGATGCACTCTATCAAAATGTTTCCATGAATCACCATCGGCTGGATGATTCAAGCTTTTATCGGTTGAAATATTCTCTTTATGCCATGACATCATTGTCGTTGTATTCTTAGATATGAATAAACGCTGAAGTCTGGATGTAAGCGGAAAATATCTCAACTGTTTTACAGGAATCAAACCAAACTTCCCGTGTTGTCCTTCTTTATATCTTAGTTGCCCACATGTGGGAAAACTATCCAATGACTCATTTTCCCCAGAATATAAAATGAAGTCATTTGAACATGCATGAATCATCTGAAAAGTAAGTCCCAAATTTCAAACCAGCCTCTTACTCTCATAGTAATTTGCTGGGAAAACATTTCCTTCGGGTAACAGTGTTTTAAGCAAAGAAAATATCTGGTCAAAACAGGTGTTTGACATTCCGTTATCTGATTTTATAGCCATAAATTTTGAAACTGCTTCTAATTTTCTCATCTTGCAGCCAGGATATAATGCATCCTCAGCAGACCTCAAAAACTCATAAAATTCAGATGGTGACAAGTCAGGATTTGAAGCTATATCAGCTGGAGTTTTTGTATGTTGAATAGATGAACCTGAAACATCATGTACTAAATCTTGAAACCGGGATGGATCCAGAATCAAGTTGGTATCACCTGCTCTGGAACTGCGTTCACCGTGTTGATACCAAAAAATATAATATGGTTGAAAACCAAAACTCAAGAGATGTTCCCCCACTTTTTCAAATGTTTCAAACGTTCTCAATGCACATTTTATGCAAGGGCATTTTATTTTGCCTTCTGAAACAAATTCTGGATTTGATGCCGCAAATGATAAAAAATTCTCCACACCCTCTACATATACTGGATTTAAACCAGAACCGTTTGGATTTCTACATTGATTTATCCATATGCGGTCACCTAATAATGATTGTTGATGACCACGTTGTTCCATATTTTTCTATAAAATATTTATGCATTAGTGGTTTTGAATAATTTGTTAGAAAAAACACTCAAGCTAGGATAATTATAGAGTTTACATCATACACGACTGACGCAAACTTTTTATTGAGATAGACCTAAAAATTGACCTTTTAAGAATTAAATATGTTGAGAATAAATCAAAACCTGTTACAAATATTGATAATTTTAATATTATATAAATTTTTTATTATTTTCATAGTACTAATATTATTGGTAATTATTACTAATTATTGGTAATTATTCCTAATTATTACTAATTATTACTAATTATTACTATTTACCGGTAATTATTGGTAATTATTACTAATTATTGGTAATTATTACTAATTATTGGTAATTATTACTAATTATTACTAATTATGAGTAATTATTACTAATTATTGGTAATTATTGCTAATTATTGGTAATTATTACTAATTATTGGTAATTATTACTAATTATTGGTAATTATTACAAATTATTACAAATTATTACTAATTATTACTAATTATTACTAATTATTGGTAATTATTACTAATTATTACTAATTATTACTAATTATTACTAATTATTGGTAATTATTGGTAATTATTACTAATTATTGGTAATTAATACTAATTTTTGATAATTATTATTAATTATTACTAATTATTACTAATTATTACTAATTATTGGTAATTATTACTAATTATTGGTAATTATTACTAATTATTACTAATTATTACTAATTATTACTAATTATTGGTAATTATTAGTAATTATTACTAATTATTACTAATTATTACTAATTATTGGTAATTATTACTAATTATTGGTAATTATTACTAATTATTACTAATTATTACTAATTATTGGTAATTATTACTAATTATTACTAATTATTGGTAATTATTCCTAATTATTGGTAATTATTCCTAATTATTACTAATTATTACTAATTATTACTAATTATTACTAATTATTACTATTTACCGGTAATTATTGGTAATTATTGGTAATTATTCCTAATTATTGGCAATTATTACTAATTATTGTTAATTATTACTAATTATTGGTAATTATTACTAATTATTACTAATTATTACTAATTATTACTAATTATTACTAATTATTGGTAATTATTACTAATTATTGGTAATAATTACTAATTATTACGAATTATTGGTAATTATTACTAATTATTACTAATTATTGGTAATTATTAGTAATTATTACTAATTATTGGTAATAATTACTAATTATTGGTAATTATTCCTAATTATTGGTAATTATTTCAAATTATTGATAATTATTTCTAATTATTGGTAATTATCAGTAATTATGGGTAATTATTGGTAATTATTACTAATTATTGATAATTATTACTAATTATTGGTAATTATTACTAATTATTGATAATTATTACTATTTATTGGTAATTATTACTAATTATTGTTAATTATTACTAATTATTGGTAATTATTACTAATTATTACTAATTATTGGTAATTATTACTAATTATTGGTAATTATTACTAATTATTACTAATTATTAATAATTATTACTAATTATTGGTAATTATTGGTAATTATTACTAATTACTGGTAATTAATACTAATTATTGATAATTATTAGTAATTATTACTAATTATTACTAATTATTGGTAATTATTACTAATTATTGGTAATTATTACTAATTATTACTAATTATTGGTAATTATTACTAATTATTACTAATTATTGGTAATTATTACTAATTATTGGTAATTATTACTAATTATTACTAATTGTTACTAATTAATGGTAATTATTACTAATTATTGGTAATTATTACTAATTATTGGTAATTATTACTAATTATTGGTAATTATTACTAATTATTACAAATTATTACAAAATATTACTAATTATTACTATTTACTGGTAATTATTGGTAATTATTCCTAATTATGTGTAATTATTACTAATTATTGTTAATTATTACTAATTATTACTAATTATTACTAATTATTGGTAATTATTACTAATTATTGGTAATTATTACTAATTATTGGTAATTATTACTAATTATTACTAATTATTACTAATTAATGGTAATTATTACTAATTATTACTAATTATTGGTAATTATTACTAATTATTACTAATTATTGGTAATTATCGGTAATTATTGATAATTATTGGTAATTATTATTAATTATTATTAATTATTGCTAATTATTGGTAATTATTATTAATTATTACTAATTATTGGTAATTATTACTAATTATTGTTAATTATTACTAATTATTACAAATTTTTACTAAATATTACTAATTATTACTATTTACCGGTAATTATTGGTAATTATTGGTATCTATTCCTAATTATTGGTAATTATTACTAATTATTGTTAATTATTACTAATTATTACTAATTATTACTAATTATTGGTAATTATTACTACTTATTGGTAATTATTACTAATTATTGGTAATTATTACTAATTATTGGTAATTATTACTAATTATTGGTAATTATTAATAATTATTACTAATTATTACTAATTAATGGTAATTATTACTAATTATTACTAATTATTGGTAATTATTACGAATTATTACTAATTATTGGTAATTATCGGTAATTATTGCTAATTATTGGTAATTATTATTAATTATTATTAATTATTGCTAATAATTGGTAATTATTAGTAATTATTATTAATTATTACTAATTATTGGTAATTATTACTAATTATTGGTAATTATTACTAATTATTGGTAATTATTACTAATTATTGGTAATTATTACTAATTATTTCTAATTATTACTAATTATTACTAATTATTACTAATTATTGGTAATTATTGGTAATTATTACTAATTATTATTAATTATTACTAATTATTACTAATTATTGGTAATTATTACTAATTATTGGCAATTATTACTAATTATTACTAATTATTACTAATTATTGGTAATTATTACTAATTATTACTAATTATTACTAATTATTGTTAATTATTACTAATTATTACTAATTATTACTAATTATTAGTAATTATTACTAATTATTACTAATTATTAGTAATTATTACTAATTATTACTAATTATTGGTAATTATTCCTAATTATTACTAATTATTACTATTTATTACTATTTACCTGTAATTATTGGTAATTATTGGTAATTATTCTTAATTATTGGTAATTATTACTAATTATTGTTAAGTATTACTAATTATTGGTAATTATTACTAATTATTACTAATTATTACTAATTATTGGTAGTTATTACTAATTATTACTAATTATTGGTAATTATTACTAATTATTCCTAATTATTACTAATTATTGGTAATTATTACTAATTATTGGTCATTATTGGTAATTATTCCTAATTATTGGTAATTATTCCTAATTATTGGTAATTATTTCTAATTATTGGTAATTATCGGTAATTATGGGTAATTATTGGTAATTATTACTAATTATTGGTAATTATTACAAATTATTCCTAATTATTACTCATTATTACTAATTATCGGTAATTATCGGTAATTATTGGTAATTATTGGTAATTATTCCGAATTATTGGTAATTATTGGTAATTATTCCTAATTATTGATAATTATTCCTAATTATTGGTAATTATTCCTAATTATTGCTAATTATTTGTAATTATTCCTAATTATTAGTAATTATATGAATAATTTCCAATAATTAGGAATAATTACCAATAATTAGGAATAATAACATTATTAGTATATTTTATTATTAATATTAAAATAATATAATTTTCTATATTATATACAATTTTCCTTTCATCTGTGTGTTTTCTGTCTCCACATACAAATAATACATGTGGAGACAGAAAACACACAGATGAAAGGAGAATTGTATATATAATATAAAAAATTATACTATTTTAATATTAATAATAAAATATTATAATAATGTAATAATGTTATTATTTCTAATTATTGGTATTTGTTACTAATTATTAATATTTATTCTTAATTATTGAAAATTATTACTAATTATTCCTAATTACCATTAACTATGAACAATACTAATAATTTAAATTTATTAAGTAACAAAACAATATAATTAAATCACAACAAATTAAGAATAATTGATACTAATAAAAAAATTTAAAATAAATATTAAATTAAAATGAATATAAATACCTTGAAAATTGATCTGAGGTTGATCTCTGATCGTTCTTGAAAACTTCAATATCAACTCCGGAAAAAAAAAATTAAACTTGCGAAACGCTCAACTCTAGAAATATAATTTTGAGAGAAGAAGAAGATGGAATTTGAGAATGAATTGAAAAAAACGGATGGGGTTATTTATAGGTTAGATTATTTGCAACGGGTCCATTTGTGACGGGCTACCCGTCGCAAATAATATTATTTGCGACGGTACCCGTCGCAAATACCTTAGCCATCATTTATTACGGTCAACGGTTAAATAGTTATTTGCGAAGGGTCTCATCGCAAATAACCACCTGCCGACATACTATTTGCGACGGGGGTATATTCCCGTCGCAAATACCTTTTACCGCCGCCGGTTATTTGCGACGGGCAATAACCGCCCGCGCAAATATGTTTCCCGCGATTTGGCGCGCAAAGCACGCCAGTTCTTTTGCGACGGGGAAAGCAATCCCGTCGCAAAAGGCTACTTATTTGCGACGGACAAATACCCCCGTTGCAAATAAGTTTTTAACGGGGCTATTTGCGACGAGATTTATCCCCGTCGCAAATAACCCATCACAAATACCCATTTTCCCGTAGTGTTTTGACTACCTTTCTAGAACATGGAGGTGAATCTTGGCTCATGATTAGATATAATAAATTGTGGTATTCTAGGAAGCCCCGCCACTTTTTTTGTATATAAGAGAATGTTGATCTACCTAAAAGACCTCTAAAATCGCAATTAAGTGTGCAGTGTTTGTATGAAGATCCACCACAACTCAGAGAGAATTATTTCCCATAGATGTCTTCGTAAGTCTAGTGACAAAGTCCATGGTAATTTTTTCTCATTTCCATGTTGTCATGGGTAATGGTTGCATCATCCCCTTGTATTTCTACTTTTCCACTTTTACTTGATAACATACATGGCATCTTGATGTATATTCCTTGATCACATTCTTCATATTGTCCCAAAAATATTTATATTAGAAATATCCATGCATATTTTTGATTCGTGGCTAGATGAAGACGGTTGAGTTATGTGCATCACACATTATCTCCTTCTTTAACATAGGATTTTATGGTACACATAGTGTTGACCCAAATCTAAAAAATCCTTCCTCATTAACATTGAACTCCAAGGATTTCATTTTTCATATAGTTTCCACTTTATTGTAAATTCACACATCATCCCTTTAAAGAACCTATATCCTATCTATATGGGAAGGTTGAGCAATAATTTTTGAAAGGATTGATGATGTTCCTTTAATTAGGATTCCCATGTCTATCCTATTTTAATATAAGAATATCAAACCCATATCAATTCTCAACGATGATAGAATTTATGGATCCATTCTACAGAAAGTGTCCCCCACATTATTCAATTTACCAGGATATAAGTGAATTGAGAAATCATACTCCTTGATTAGCTCTAAGCATCTTCATTGGTTTGTATTCATCTCTTTCTTTGTAAATATATACTGTAGGATTTTTTGATCCGTATATATTTATCACTTCTACATAAATAGAAAATTATTTCATATATTCAAAGTGAAGATTATTGCAGCCAACTTTTGATCATATGTTGGGTAGTTCTGTTCATGAACATTCAATTAACTTGACGAATAGGCTATGACATTGTCATTCTGCATTAACACACAACCCAATACCTTCTTCAAAGAATCACTAAATACTAGGAAATGTTTTACACTTCTGGGTAGTGCGAGGACATGTTCAGTGATAAGACTTTGTTTCAACTCCATGAAGATCTCCTCACATTCATTATTCCAAGAAAATTTTACTCCCTTCCATGTTATCTTGGTTATAGGGTTCGACAATCGTGGGAAATTTCTCTAAAGTCGACGATAATACCCAGCTAATACAATGAATCTACAGATATATGTGAAAAAATTTGGCCTCAACAATCCTTTAATTTCTTATTTCAATGAATGTTCCATTGATATCTCATTTCTTTTAATGATATGACCCAAGAATGGGACTTCCTTCAATAAGAGCTCACATTTTTTTACTTTGGATAAAGCTTCTCCTTTTGTAAGGTCTTTATAAGAGTTTTTAGATTCTCCTCATGATCCTCCTTGTTATGGGAGAATATTAGAATATCATCTATAAAGACTACTATAAACATTTCAAGGTAATATATAAAGAATCTATTCATTAAATCCATGAACATTTCCGTAGAATTAGTGAATATTAATGGAATTATTATGAAATCATAGTGTTCATAACATGCATGAGAAGTAGTGATGGAAATATCCTCCTTCTTCACCATAACTTGATAATATCCTGACCATAGAACCAATATTGATAAATATTTTGCTCCATGTATCTCATTGACCAAGAAATAAATATGTTGTAGAGGATACTTGTTCTTTATTGAGATCTTGTTGAGCTCAAGATAATCGATGCAAAGGCGCATTAACAAATCCTTCTTCTTGAAGAATATGACTCGTGCTCCTCGTGGAAAACCACTTCTGTGTATGAACAAATTATCTAGATTCTCATATAGTAGTTTCTTCAAGTCCTCAGCTTCCACAATGAACATTCTTTAGGGATTCTTGGATAATGGTAATGCTTGAGGTATCATCTCATTTTAAAATTTAACATATCGGCTATGCGGAAAATATAGAAATTCATCGGGAAACGCGTTAGTCTCCTCCCTCACAATGGGAATGTCTTCAAGGATGATTCATTCATTAGACTCACTAATTTGAGATAGATATTCTTTTTCATATTTAAATAATATAAATGAATGATATATTGTTGTTGAAGAAGATTTATCCTCCTCCTTTCACCTATACAGAATTAGGGGTTTGATTTTCAATAAAGAGAGTGATTTCATTCTACTGGAAATTTTTGTTGGATCAATATATGGAAATTCAATCCATTCCAATAATTGAGTCAAATTCCACTAAATGGTGTATAAAATGGTTCCCAATGAATTTCATACTAAAAAATGTGACAAGGGATGATTTATATACCTTGGATGAAATAATTTCCCAATTTTTTTTTAACAGTGGCGTTATTTCTATGCTTTGTGGTTGTGTTTGAATAGTTCTACAAAACATTTGTTATATAATGTAATGTGTAGAACAACAATAAAAAATTATGTTCGCTATTCTTGAATGAATAACTATTGTACAAGTCACCACATCCTTGTCGGGATCCTCCTCAATGGTTGTGAATTAAAAAGATCACCCTTGCTACCATGGAGGTTATTGGTTTTATCCGAAAGCCCTTAGCATAGAAAATTGATTGGAAAAGATCCATTTTTCATTAATTTTGAAGAAATAAAAAATGAATCAATGCTTTACTGGTGCATTCCATTTATCCATATCATTATTGGGTTCCTCTTATTAGAAATCACTAGCTAGTTTCCCATTCTACCCGCACCTAAAGCATTTCCTCATCCCCCTTACACAATATTATTGGTTCATATTTCCACACCTTTGACAAGTAAGATGTTGAAGTTTCTTTGAACTATTATATTCCTCCATTAGAATTCAATAATGAAACTCCACTTTCTAGTTCTTATCCACATGATACCCTTGAGATTCACCAATCTTCATCTCGACATTAAGGGAACATTAGACAATTTCCTCATATCTATCAAATTCAAATATCACCAATTATTTTCATAGACTATGTTTTTTCCCACAATTAATGTGGTCGACCTTGCATTCAGGGGAAAGGAAAAAAGATGGAGTCATATAATGAATGTATAATAAATTTTTCCTTGTACTCCATGATTGATTTTTCATCTCTTTTGGTTGAGGGAAATGAAATCCATTACCATATTAAGTTAAAGGGTGTGAGAAAAATATTTATCGTGTTAGGTCCACAAGGCTAAATACCCTGAGAGGGGGGTGAATCAGGGTATGACTAATTTAAAATTAATGCTCGTTATGATCTTGTTTCACTGTTAAGAAAAACACTCTTCCCTCTCTTTCCTGTTGCACAATATAAACAGAAAGTAAAGCAAGCACAATACACATCAATTTTACTTAGTTCACCACTAAGGGCTACGTCCAAGGAGCATATGCCGACAGTTTTCCGGTCACACAAAATTCCACTAAACTTCACTAGCAGTGGATTACAATGTTCTGGTATAGTCACTCTATCCTAGGCTCACTGCCTTTGCAAGGTTTAGGGTCAGCTCACTTCTTTCCCACGGGTCACTCCCTATTTCTCTCTCTCTGGCTCACTGCCGGTGGAGAGGATCACCTTTTTCCTCTTCATATGCTCACTACACTTGGAAGGGAATCCACACACAGTTTATAGACCTGTATGTCTCTTCATTATCACTAATGAATGCATCCTCAACTATTGATAGATTCTCTATTGAAGTCCAACTTTAATCCATTGATGAATACCTCTTTGCCTCTTAACCACTGGGCAATTTACTTTGGAAACACCTTCGCAAATCACCCTACTTCACGAGGAACCCAATTTCGTGAAGCTCAAACAAGACTTTGCGAAGCTCTTTCCTTTTCACGAAGCACCCTCGTGAAACACTACCGCAAAGCACTACCGCAAAGCTCAAGTCATTGCAGAGAAACTTCCCTTGCGAAGATCACTGAGCCAACGCGGAGCTCGCACCTTTCACGGAGCTACAATAGCAGCCATGAAGCTCTTCTTTCATGAAGCACACAGGCTACGTGAACTACCTTCGCAAACCGAGAGCAAATGATTTTCTCTAAAAATTATCTCTACTTCTCTTGAGGGGGTCGACCTATATTTATATGCGATTCCACCGACTCTTAACCGTTCTGCGCGAAGTCAACGCCAGGTTATCTCAAATCGCGAAGCTCCGAAGATTCCGCCAGAATTCTGTCCAAATCGCGAAGCACCACGAAAATTTTCTGATTGCGGAGCTTGTCGTAATCTCGGAGCATCACTGTCAACATTTCTTCACGCCTTCGCCATGAAGGTCCCTCACAAAGCCCTTCACCGCCGCGATGTGCTTCAACTCTTCTGTTCGCGAAGCGTTGATGTAATCGCGAAGCATCACTGCCTCCATTTTTATGGTCTTCGTGAAATCCAATCCATGCGTCCCATCTTTGTGATACTCATGCCTTTTCCATATAAAAATATGATCTTCATGTAAGTCCTATTTTCACAATGCTCACCAAACTCCAAATTTTGGACCCAAAAAATATGGAAAACACTAGGAAATGGTGCCACCTTGTACTGCTCTTTTTTACCGCCTCCAGATCGTCCTTTCCTTTGTCATCATTCTTTGTCAACATGGATTGTCAACCAATTCTCTGGATCTCGACAATTCTCCATGGAAACCTACTTTTTCAACAAACACAATCAACCCAAAAATATTGTAATGTTACCTTGAGGGATTTTTTCCCAACAATCTCCCCCTTTGGTTTGGCTGACAATTCTTCATAACTCTTCTCAGAATAATTTTCTGCATGTTGATACCTCACTGAGCCTTCTTCCAGCCGCTACCAACATTCTCCTCTTACGATTATGATAGAATTCAAGGATTCAATTAACACGTACTCTAATCCCACATGAGCAATGATCAGTGTGAGAAACAAGAGTAGTATGAAATGTTCATCAATGAATCACTTCATGTCAAATACCATTTGTCGACTCCAACCTGATACCAATTCTTAAATTGATACCAAATGTTGAACCACACTGATACTAATTCATGATAGCTGGACACCTTCTCACACCATTCCAACATCACTCTTATGATTTTATCACGATCCTCAGTTGTCGTGATTTCTTTTCCTTGATCGATCACTTCTAGCATCGTCAGATTTTAAGACGCTCCCCCTTTCTCATTGCTCCCCCTATCTCACTGCTCCACCTGTCAGCTTCTCCCCATGTCTTTGACAAAGACAATTTCTCCCTTTATTAGCCACAGTTTCTCCCCCCTTAGGGGTCACTATTTCTCCCCCTTTGTCAACGAACCCAAAGGGAACTCCTCTGTGGTCTGAGACATTGGTAAGAAAACATATTAGCATAGTAGAGAAAAACACACCATAACTCGGGGAGAGGTGGGGTCCCACATCCACACTATTTCAAGTGCGGGGAATCGACTGAACTCCCAAAGCCAGTGGATGCCTTTCAAATGATTCCTTGGGTAAGGCCTTTGTCAGAATGTCTGCAACCTATAGCTCTGTAGGCACATACTCTAACTTCACGATTCCCTGCTCAACCTTCTCCTTGATAAAATGATACTTTATCTCAATGTGCTTTCTCCTTGAGTGATGAACTGGATTTTTGCTAAGATTGATTTCACTTTAGTTATCACACTGGATTCCGATAGGAGACTTCACTTCAACTCCCATATCTTCAAGCTGTTACTTCATCCACAATAACTGTGTGCATGCTTGAGTGGCCGCAATATACTCAGCTTCCGCGGTGCTCAACGAAATGAAATCTTGCTTCTTGCTTAGCCAAGAAATACACAATCCACCAAGATAGAAAGCACCACCTGACGTTGATTTTCTATCATTCGATGAACCGGCCTAGTTTCCATCAGTATATCCCAATAAATCTGTCTGAGATTTATTAGTATATGTCAAGCCTAAATCCAATGTACCCTGGATATACCAAATTATTCTTTTCACTGAAAGCATGTGTCTTTACTTGGGATTACTCTGATATCTCACTGCTTGGCATGTGGTGAAAACAATATCAGGCCTTTTTGTAGTTAAGTACAATAGACTTCCAATAATTTGCATATATTATGTGATATTAACTGCCTTTTCATCCTCATCTTTTGATAATTTCATCCGGGTAGCCACCAGAGTCTTCATCTCCTTGGACTTCTCCATTACAAACTTTCTCAGAACCTCCTTGGCATATTTAGATTGAGAAATTAATGTTACATTCCTTCCTTGTGTCACCTATATACCAAGAAAAAATGTTAGTTCTCCAATCATTGACATTTCAAACTCATTTTTCATGAATTCGGAAAACTGTCTTTATTGAGCTTCATTTGATCCGCCAAAAATTATGTCATCGACATACACCAGCACCATCATCCTTTGATTACTGTTGTTGCTGAAATAAAGATTGTAATCAACTCCTCCACGTTGGAAACCAAGTTTCTTCAAATACTGATCATGCCTTGAGTACCATGACCATGGTGCTTGTTTCAGCCCATACAATTCCTTCTTCAGCATGCAAACTTTGTTCTCATCCTCATGAATGTGAAAACCATCTGGATGCTCAATATACACCTCCTCCTCTAGAACTCCATTTAAGAATGAAGATTTGACATCCATCTAGAACACTTTGAACTTTATTTGCACTACAATGGACAAAAATAGTTTGATCATTTCCAGCCTTGCAACCGCTGCAAATGTCTCATCAACATCTATTCCCTCTATCTGGGAGTATCCCTTGCACAATAGTCATGCTTTGTTCCGAATAATTGTGCCATCTTCATTCATCTTATTGCATTAAAACTATTTAGTCCCAATGACATTATTTTCTTCTGGCCTTGAAACAATCTCCCATGTCTAGTTTTCCTTAATCTGATCATGCTCTTCATTCATAGCCTAAACCAAGTTTTCATCTTTAGCTACATAGGAAAAATATTTTGGCTCCACCTGAGACAAAAACGGTGTTTGATGTAATGATTTCATTCTTCAAGTCTGAACTGGAGCTGTCTGATCACCAATGATATTCTGCTTATCAATTTCAGCTCGACTCTTTGGCTTCCTTGCAGACACAGACTTGACACTTTCTTGTTCATCATTAGTATCTTCTTCTGAGTCAGCCTCTGCCACTTCTACTCCCCCTAGGTTGCTTACCTCATCATCACTTTCATCTAGAAACTGTTCAATGGGTCGTTGAGTATTCTCTTCATTTTCAACTATTGTGACATCATTTCTCTCAATGATTTTTCCCAGCATTTTGTTGAAACATTTATATGCTTTTCTTTTCCCGGAGTAGCCAAGGAATATCCCCTCATCTCCTCGGGACTCAAACT
This sequence comes from Viscum album, assembly GCA_963277665.1. Lineage (NCBI taxonomy): Eukaryota > Viridiplantae > Streptophyta > Magnoliopsida > Santalales > Viscaceae > Viscum > Viscum album. The sequence continues at coordinate 617,648,420 of OY728167.1, read as the reverse complement.
TCCTATGATTTTTGTTGTTGAGAATGAAGAACATAATTCAAAAAATTAAATAGTATTTAAACATTGGATTATTTCTGAACCACAGTTCATATGGAGTCTTTCCTTGCTTCGGACACAACATAGACCTGTTCGAAATATATACCGATGTCAAAACTGTTTCCTTCCAAAATTTCTCTGGTAGGTCCTTTTCAATAAGCATAGTTCTTGAGATGTTATTGGTGATCCGATTTCTCCTTTCAAAAACTCCATTCTGTTGGGGATTTCTCACTGATGAAACATGATGCCTTATCACGTGTTTGTCGAGATATTCTTCCACTTGTCTGTTTGTGAATTCTTTACTGTTATCTGTACGGAACATCAAAATGTTCTGCCCAAGCATCCATTCTGATTCCCTCCTATACTACTTTATGCAACTGAACACCTCCGTCTTATGGGTAATTAAAAATACCCAGGCCATTCTGCTATAATCATCAATGAAAAGAACCTAGTAGCTTTTCCCATTTATAGCTCGTGGTGAGATAGGTCCACATACATCATCATGAACCAATTCTAGCACTCTAGTTGATTTCTGTTCCTTTGTCATGTATGTCTTTCTGATGATCTTTCCATGTTTTCAAGCATCGCACGTATGAGTGTGATCATGTGATAGTTTGGGAAGGTCTCTAGTAGCAACACCCTTTACTAGATCCTCCATATATGGTTGGCATAGATGACCAAGTCGCTTATGGCATGGCTGGTTTTCTTCCTCTCTAGATAAAAGGCATGTATCTTCTTCCCCACCTACAAGGTAGAGATTTCCCTTTGTCCTTTTTCCCTGTAGAACAATTACCCCATCTTTTCCTTTCACAACACACATCTTCTTGGTAAATCGGATAGAGTGCCCAGAGTCACATAGTTGACTGACACTGAGTAAGTTATGACTAAGACCCTCTACTACCAAGACATCCGCACGTCTCATTTCATTACCCCCAAACATGGATTTCCCAGAGCCAATAATCTTTAGGCCTTCATCATTTCCAAATTTTACAACTCCATATTTTTCATATTTTATGCATGTAAGAAGATCCTTATTACCCGTCATGTGGGATGTGCAACCACTGTCAAGGATCCACACACCAGATCGATCTGATGCATTAAAGGCAATTTCTGCAACTAATGACTTTTCTTATTTCTTCTTCTTGGTCCATACATCTGCCTTCACACTCGGCATTGATTTAATCTTCTGTTCTTTCTCAGAGTATGATGGACCAGCTTCATCTTACAAAGCCACAAATCTATTATGCATTTTTAACTCACCTGTGGATTTATTGATCTACTGCTTGTGAAAGTTTTGATTCTTCTTTGGCTCATTTCTCTATATGGTCAAAGTACAGTACCTAACCATGTGTCCAAATCCACCACACCAAAAACAATGTCCTTCAAAATATGTTCTGGACAATCGTTTTGTATTTAGCTTCAACCTCTATTCTTGTTCCCTTCGATATCTCTTGGATATGGAACACACATAATGTGAATGTCCCATCTTCCCGCAACAATAACACCTGATATATGGTGAATTCCTTCATGGAACTTTAGAACTACGATTTTCCCCTTGGTATCTCTGAATAATATGATTCTGCTTTGTACCCAAATCGACCTTCAATCTTGGGACTGGTGCTTGCGGTCTGACTTCAATTGTCACGGATTTTTGTTTCTGATTAATCCCTGAAGCAGCTTTAACGTCTGAGCTTAATTGATGATTCTTCCCTGCTGAACTACTAGGATCCTCTTTCATATTTTCGGTATTTAAAATAACATGCTTTCCCAAGAATGTGTTAGGAATCAAAAGTTTTTTCTGTTCTTTTACTTTTCTCCGCAGAACGACAACTTCCTCTTCAATCTCTTTGATACGCTTGACGTGATCTTTCAATTCCGTTCAATCCATCGATCTCCATTTTCTGTTCTTCAATCTTGAGCTTATTCTCATCAACATTTTCTGTGCTCTCTGGACTTGAAGACTTAAGGTTTTCTATTTCTTTTATGAGCCCGGACTTCTCGTCTTCCTACTGTTACATGTAGAGTTTGGCATCATGTACCACCTTGTTGAATTTCTTTGTTTTTTCTCTCCAAATGTCTATTTCTTCAAGAGATACTTCTAATTCACCTTCCATGTCAACTCTACCTTCAATTTCTTCTTGTTCTTAATCAGCGTCGGTTTATTCCTTTTCTTGAGCACTACCGACAACAGCCAACATTTCATTTTGTCCCCGATCTTTACAATTTTCAAACTCTTCAACCTCATCATCCTCAGACTCGTCGGAACTGTCTATTTCCTGTGAAAGAAGATTCTTCTTCTTGAAGAAATTTCTCTTGAATTGTTTCATCCCTTTCACAAACACTGAAGACTTCTTCCAGGAAATTTCTATTTCGTCATCATCATTATCATTATCTTGAATCTTTTTGGGGCACCTTGTCGTAAGATGACCATCCTTTCCACATCGAAATCATTCTAGTGGATGTTTCACTTTAAACTTTCCTTTTTCTCTTTGAATATTTGAAGAAAGGAATGACATCACCTCATCTGTCTCTTCTTCTCCCTGAGAATCTTCAACGGTGAGCTTTTTCATGGCCGTAAATGACATCTCTTTGAATTTCCCCTTTTCCACAGCCTCGTTATCATCATTCCGCATTTCATTTGCAACCAATATACTTTGCAAGTTGTCCAATGTCAGATCTTTGGGATCTTTATCTTCTAGTACTGAAACTTTCAGATTGAACTGAGGTGGAAGCTTCCTCAAGATGCATTTTACGATCATTATGTCTTTAATGACTTCACCAAGTCCTCACATATCTTCCACAACAATATTTACCCTATCAAAGAATGCATCAACAGACTCATTCGGGTTCATCTTCAGATCTTCATAATTATTCCACAGCACTTGCAGCTTTGCCTCTCTTAACATTGTATCTCCTTCATATATATTAAATAGTTTTTCCCACATGGCATGTGAAGTTTTCATGACATCACCTTTGTGTATATAGGATTGGATAGGGCTCCCTCTAAGGCATTGATAGCTTTGGCATCAGCATCCACCTCTCTACGCTCATCTTCTGATAGTGCACCATTTTTGATGTCAGCTGTTATTCCATGCATTGCTGCTGTGAACACATCCATTCCTAAAGATTATAAGTAGTGTTGCATCTGATTCTTCTATAGCTGAAAATTGTTTCCATCAAAGATCAGAAGCAATTTATGATTAGTGACCTCCATTGAGAGAAGAACTACTGTCAACCTTCCCTCTGATACCAATTGTTAGGTCCACAAGGATGAATACCATGAGAGGGGGGGTGAATCAGGGTATGACTAATTTAAAATTAATGCCCGTTCTGATCTTGTTTTGATGTTAAGAAAAACACTCTTCTCTCTCTTTCCTATTGCACAATATAAATATAAAGTAAAGCAAGCACAAGACACATCAATTTTACTTGTTTCACCACTAAGGGCTACGTCCAAGGAGCATACGCCGACAGTTTGTCGGTCATACCAAATTCCACTATACTTCACTAGCTATGGATTACAATGTTCGGGTACAGTCACTCTGTCCCAGGCTCACTGCCTTTGCAAGGTTTAGGGTCAGTTCACTGCTTTCCCAAGGGTCACTCCCTATTTCTCTCTCTCTGGATCACTGCCGGTGGATAGAATCACCTTTTCCCCCTTCCTATGCTCACTACACTTGGAAGGGAATCCACTCACAGTTTATAGACCTGTATGTCTCTTCATTATCACTAATGAATGCATCCTCAACTGTTGATAGATGCTCTGTTGAAGTCCAACTTTCATCCACTGATGAGTACCTATTTTCCTCTTAACCACTGGGCAATTTACTTTGGAAACACCTTCGCAAAAAACCATACTTCGCGAGGCTCCCAATTTCGTGAAGCTCAAACAAGCCTTCGCGAACCTCCTACCTTTTCACGAAGCACTCTCATGAAGCACTAACACGAAGCACTACCGAGAATCTCATGTCGTTGAAGAGAAACTTCCCTCGCGAAGCTCAATGAGCCAACGCGGTGCTCGAACCTTTCGCGGAGCTACAATAGCTGCCACGAAGCTCTTCTTTCGCGAAGCACATAGGCTACGTGAACTACCTCCGCGAACCGAGAGCAAATGATTTTCTCTGAAAATTCTCTCTACTTATCTCGAGGGGGTCGACCTGTATTTATAGGTGATTCCACCAACCCTCGACCCTTCTGCGCGAAGTCAACACCACGTCATCTCAAATTGCGAAGCTCTGAAGTTTCCGCCAGAATTTTGTCCAAATCGCGAAGCACCACGGAAATTTTCCGATCGCGGAGCTCATCGTAATCGTGGAGCATCACCGTCAACATTCCTTCACGCCTTCACCGTGAAGATCCCTCGCAAAGCCCTTCACCGCCGCGATGCGCTTCAACTCTGCCATTCGCGAAGCGTTGACGTAATCGCAAAGCATCACCACCTCCATTTTTATGGTCTTCGCAAAATCCAATCCATGTGTCCCATATTCGTGAAACTCATGCCTTTGCCATATAAAAATATGATCTTCATGGAAATCCTATTTTCGCGATGCTCACCAAAATCCAAATTTTGGACCCCAAAAATTTGGCAAACACTGGGAAACGGCGCCACCTTGTACTACTCTTTTGTACCACCTCCAGATCTTCCTTTCCTCTATCATCGTTCTTTGTCAACATGGATTGTCAACAAATTCTCTGGAACTTGACAATTATCCACTGAAACCTTCTTTGTCAACTAACACAATCAACCCAAAAATACTGTAATGTTACCTTGAGGGTTTTTTTCCCAACATATCGAAAAAAAATTTCTGAACTTATTTCCACACCACCGCTTCGATCTCCAACCCAGGCTTTATACTATTTAATAATGTCCACCACTGATCAGTTTATCCCTCTATATAATAAACAACCAATAGAACCTTATCTTAATCATAACATGTAAGGATGGATAAGATCATCTCAATGGATTTGATCCATTGTTCTGCAATTTAGGGATCAGAAAATCCATTGAATGTCGAAGGACTTTGTCACATAAAGATATCAATAGCATCTTGTTTATTATATTAGGGAATTGGGTGCACCTCTTGATCTAGTATTCTGTTTAGAACATGATCCATATAAGATAGTATCATCATAATGTTCACGAATCTCACTCACATCAGGTTGGGTATCTCATTGGGGTAGTCATCTCGATCCCTGTTGCATTTATTGTTTTCCAAATTCCTCCTATTTTAGGGAATTGTTTAGAATAAATAAAAAATAGAGATGAGTATTTTTAAAAAATTATAGAAATAAATGGTAATTCGATGACATTAATGATATTTCATAAATATTACATGTATTTTATTGTCTGAAGAATTTATAGGATTCAATATATGTAATCCATGATCTATTTCATATCATATACTATTATGTGAATTTTTTCCCTTGCTATTGTTTTGTAATAATATTCTAATTTTTCCAAACTATATCCCCTGGGATTTTCAAACCAAGTGTTCTGTAAGGTCTATTGTAAAGTATTAGGTTACACTGAGTCAGGTCCGATGCATCTTGTTAGAGTTGTTACCCTTAGGCACATATGTTCCAAAACTAATTACACTTGTAGTATCTAGACCAGGATTTATTTTCTTAATAAACCTATAACTTTAATGTTACAAAAAGTTTGGGATTTTTTTCTTAAACTTAGTCCAATCTTTAAGGATTTCCCTATATTTTTCTAATATAAATCCTAAATATAAATAATCTTTTCCTATGGTACAAACTATAGCAAACCTTTTATTTATTAATTATTAATACATTATTTATTACATAAGAATAAACTTAATAAAACATAGATGATCGAGAAGTATGGTGTATTGGGGAATTAGGTACATTGTGTAATAATTTAAAACAAGAGAAACATCATCTTTCTTGAAAACTTCCATAAAATTCATGCAATTAACACTGGATTGGATAACATGGGGACATATATAAGAAAGGGTTGAGATATTATGTATAGTAAGGAAATAGTCATGGAATAAGGTTATTATTGTTATAAAAAAGTAATATCAATGATTAATTAAAGAACATTAAAAATAAGGCATGATATAGATTGATAATCATACGGGAAACATAGAAAATGTGGAAACAACTTAAAACAATTCATCATAAAAACATGTTAAGGAGAAATTACCAGAAATCATGATGTAAAAATTCATATAATGTAATTAGGTTCACAACATATCATAATATTATGTTTTTTTTGAAACAGTGAGTTCCCTGGACCCAACTATATAGTACTTTTGATTACCATGTCATGTGTACAGTGAGTTATACATGATGTCATTTTACAATTATAGTGTATAATTTTCTGCATCCACTATAATAATGGTAATGTCCAATGCTTAATTTTCATATTGAAAGGTTATAACATATCCCAGGATATAATGAGATCCTAGAGATACTATGAAATTAATTTTAAATATATGTTCTATAGTCTAGATACATATTATGGATTAGACATAGTATATGTTTTACTATTAGGTGTTGGGGGCTCATAAGCTTTGAGACTTCTTCCCATAAAGTTCGCACCTTGTGATCTCTAATAGTGAAATCATGAGGTCAGACTCGCCAACAGGAACACCACATGTTTTTGGTGTCATTGGTCTTTTCTATCTATAGACATGTGTATTGGTCTCCTGACTTGAGATCATTACCAATGTGTACCATTTTATTGTGTACTTTGATGCAAGGTGAAAACCATATTATTGAAATCATGTTAAGGTATCTTGTGGTGGGTTCATCGTTGGTGGTATGACATTGGCTATATGGTCAAGAAAGGATTTTTTGCTTCCATGTTTAAGAAGTTTTATATCATAGGCCTGGTTGAACAGGATGGTGTTTCCTTCATAAATCATTATCCAAACTAGTAGAAATGAAAATCCATCTAGTAAGACCAACAAATAATAAAGCAATGAAAGGTGGATGAAACAAGTGTGTATCCTAATTTATGAGATATTTAATGGAAAAGAGATTGTAGTACACAGTCAGTGTTTGTAGGTTAGTAGTCGTTTCTATGATTGACTTTATCTCTTTAGGGGCTATGATGGGTTGCTACAATCTGCTCTTGGTTTGTGGATTTTATTCACTTCTATTGAGATACATGCCCAGAGGGTCACACACAATAGCATATTCAAGAATCTTCCCTATTAAGTTGAATATGTATATAGACATTGTGGTCCCCTTCATGGGGTTCGAGTATTGTCTAAAGTATCGATCACCAAAATAATTTAGTAAATTCATTAATATTCAAGTTATGAATATTTGGGATTGAATTTATTTAATGTATTTACATGTTTAGTAAATATGGGATAATATTAATCGACCGAATATTATTTTAATATTCATAGTTTGTTTAATATTAAGCGTTAAAGCGAGCTGAGTTAAATGGATCAATTTTTATTACGTAATATATATTATATATATTACAATTATGTGATAAAATAATAAATAATATTGACTTAGTATAGTTCACCAAAATTATTTATTTAGTGTATGTTGAAATTAATGGGGGTCGGGGAACCCAACCATGTATTTCTCAACCAGACTCTAAATATAAGAGGAGGATCTCTCTTATGTTGTACAATTCAATATTCATTCATTACATGGAGTGAAATCTAGATCCTCTCCCTCCTCCCTCTCTCTAGTGAGAGAATATATCGATCGAAGATGCTTGGATCAAGATTTCTCTTCAGTATTACAGGCATCTCGATGCGGTGATCTTCTTGACGTTGAAAGCACCTTCGGATCTCCGCACTAGCATCCGGAATTCGACAGTCAATGATCCCATGGGGGTTTGAAGCGCGTGTGGATGATCTAGAGGGTCCCTGCTTTGGATCTTCCATGCGAAGATCTTCATAAACTAGTTTTAGTCGGTCGTAGATTCAGATTTGAAATGGGTGCGTTTTTATTTTAATTTTGTGCTCTTTAAAATTTATGTGAGATCCTCAGACCTCTCCGGGGATCAGATCGTCAATTTTGAAAAGTACCGTCGCTTCGACGATGAAAATTTTAAAATCCATGGCCCACCGTTTTCCACTTCGGTCCCCAGAACCTACCAGTTTTATGAGACTAAGCATTACCCAATGGATTGGTGAAATATATAATTTTTTTCTCACCTATTACATTCATTTAATTCTTAAGTTTATGTGTGCCTAAAAATTTATAAAACATCATTTAATTCATCATCATATTTAATTCCATGATAATTTATCTTAGAATAAATATATATTAGTCCCTATTAAACAAATTATAATTGTATTAAGGTGAATACCATTATTTGGAAATGATTTTGGTATTCAAATAACATTTTTTTTGTAATGGAAAATTGTGGTGAAATTTTAAGAGTATAACAACATCACGTAAAAATTCATAATGTGGTTTGATGATATAGAAAGACATCTCTCATCATTTCAACATAATATGGGAAATTTGTTGAAATGGATTGACATATTAAAACAATAGAAATTTGAAATATAAGTCATAAGATAATAATTAAACCTAAATAAAGAGGAGAATGTGAGGATCGCATACTTGAGTTTGTGACTCTAAATGCAAGGGAGGAGCTTCTTAAGTGCTTGAGGGAACATTGAGATGACTATATAGAGGTCATGGAATAATATTCATGTTATAAATGGATTTTGAGTCAATAAATATTGGAGCTTGGGTGGGTTTATATAGGAAATGAATGTAGATTTCTTTCTTATTTATCAAACATAGGTTTTGAACTCTATATAAAAAAATAATGCGAACCGCAAACCTTATCCTTTTTTTCCCTTAATGTTATAAAATTTTCTGTTTTTATATTCTTTTATAAGTCCATGGGACGAAAATAATAAAATAATTCACTTTGTTATGTGAAGATGAGTCATACTCATAATGAAAAGATTTTAAATACGTAAAATAGATTAATGGTTTTGGAGGATTCTTAATGGAAATATAAATTTAAACAAATAAACATAAAATCACATTATTTTAAAGGTAAAACATTTTTTTGGTAGTTTATACCCTTTATAGTTTTTATTAAATCACTTTTGGATCATTGTAGTGTCACATTACACAAAGTATATTTATACTGTATTTAATTTTTATCTGAAAATTTGACTCTCAGAAAATTATGAAAAATTCCCCATTGGATAATTTAAAAAATAAGAATCCAAAATTAAAATTAATTTTATCTAAATAATTTTAAAAATATCTTTATTTTCACTTTTAAAATAATAATCGACGTTTATTGATTAATGTGGGGTTTTTTATAATAACAGTTTTCGAACCCATAAAAAATTACATTTCACATAATAAAAATTATATTATAATTTATATTTAATAATAATTATTTAAAAATCCTATTTTATTAAAAAATATTTATTTTATAAATCCTTTAATTCATGAAAATAAATTACTTAATTGAATTTGAATATTTAATAAAAATATTGTTTGTGCTTTAATGTATAAAAAAATTAAATTAATAATAATGGGATGAGAATATATCAATTATTATATAAAAAATAATGTACATACTCGTATTATTTTGGTACTGATACATATCCCTTTAATACATCTTAAAACCCCTTAAGAGTAAGGTGCACGATGGTGAGACTTTGATGGGGTTGTTCGACATACACAGTTTGGGCCATGATCTTGATGAGCATGAACTTCTCCAATAAATGGTTTTTTCATACTTAAGTTGTTAGATATAATCTTGGTCTTGGTCAATAGAAAATCTCAATGATTCTTCCACCCTCGAAAGCTATGATAAATGGGCTTTATAGGGTACAATCCTACTAGTTGTGACCATCACTTCCATTGTCTATGGAAATTGGATTTTTTACAACACCATATTTATAATAACCATGTGATAAATATTAATAGTATATATTATTATTGGTAATGATGGTTAAAATTCATTTAAATATGACATTATATAGTAAAACGAGAGGATTTCATGTGTTTTCTTTTGACATTTTAGAGAATAATAAATTTCATGAAAACACTAGTGGAAATTTTATTTCTAACAGTTTAGTTCATTACACATTCCTCACGGGGGAGAGGTGAAATAGGGGCTTTACTCATCAATGTATATTAATACCATAAAAATTCAGTTAAAAACATTCATCTGGAAAATATTATTTTAACATTGAAAATAACATTCATAAACCTAAAACATCCAAATTAATAATGAAAAAAATTCTTCAAAAATAACCTTTCAAATATGTAATGAAAGATTCAATGTAATTATTTTTCATTATGATGGGTAATTTCATGCACACCGTATATGTTATACACATTCCATTCACACTATTGTGAACAGTTCAAAAGGTGAATTTTTCATAAAATGGAAAGATTATATCATTAAAACTATGCTGTAAAAAATAAAAATATGGTTTAAAATGTCTTTAATGAATCATTTTTATAGTTTTAATTAATTCATCATGTTTTTTTATAATACATGGATGTGGAAGGAAAATGGTTTTTGATCTAAGAGAGAAATATAGTAATTTTTCATTAAAAACCAACTTTTAGTAACCTTATTTCACAATCCATGGAAAATGTTAGTAAAACATATATTCTCCTGAAAGAAATCCATTAGAATAAAATTAATTATTTTCTTGAAATATTGATCATAATATTTCATCATCCGAAACATAATCATGAACAATCCTAGTAATAAATGAGATTGTGAAATTCCCCATTGCAAACATGGTGACCTCTGATTTATAAACTCTATCAAACAAATATCATCATAGAAATCATTAAATAAAATTTAGTGAATGTTATTCATTTTAATACATAACATTTTGTCAATATATACACCACACAAAAGAAATAATTGGTGAATATGACCTATGCCTCATGGAAGAAAAAATGAGATGTGAAACCCATACCTTTAGTATAAATTCTTTCATACGTGTATGTACCTTCTTTATAATAAATAAATAATTATTATAAATAAATTGTAAAACCAACCTATTATTTATCATATTATATATTATTCTCTTTGAGACTTTTATGTCCCATTTTTTTATCAATTCTTTGTTCAAATATCAGTTTCGTGTGAAAATTACTTTGTTTCCCTTGAATGTTTGGGATTCTTAAATTTGGTACTTTTACTTTGATCATGGACATATAAACATCATAATGTGAAAAATTAAATTAATATCATATATAATCATTATATATGTATCTATAATAGTCCATATTGTTTTTATATGGGAAAATGAGTTATACTGTAACACCCTGAGATTTTATGAGATATATATATATATATATGTTTTTTTTATATGAAACACCAAAGGAATATTTCACTACACACAACACTGGCTTGGCTGGCATTACACGCAAGAGCAACCTTCCTCGATAGCTTGCGTTGTATGCAATATCGAGTTTCACTAAACAATGATATATTATTATAATATTATGAACTATCCGCTATGAATAGTATTAACTGAATTTCTAAATTTATAACATTATACTTAATCTTACACATTTTCTTGAATGAGGTATGAAAACAAAATCATTTTTCGGATAAAAGAAGTATTTTTCAAATAATTCAGTTTTACCAACTTTTGATGACACACCCACATTAAATCTAATTTTTTTAAAAGATTATAATGTAACTTTTACAAAATAAACTTCTTCCACTAAATCAGGATATAAAAATTTACATTAGATAAATTTTGGATACTTTTCTGATAACTTTCATATTTTGATGAATTGAAAAAATAGGCTAAATTTTTCTTAAAAACAACTTTTTTCATCAAGATAATTTATATTGATAAATGATATAATTTAATGGTTTTACAGTATAAATAGAATATATTTTTACCATTTAACATAATTTAGGTCATTACCATTAATTTTACATTTAATTCATAGGTAAAAACATTTCAATCTTTGACAATGTTTTAACTTTTAAAACCCGTTTTCTTAACAACAGAATTAATTTTAAATTAATTACTGAAAATTATGTGTTTTGAATTTTTAAAAAATGGATTCCATATTTGTATTTAGTGGGTAAAAATTATTTTAATAGTTTACTTTTAATTTTTTATATTATGAAATGTAACTACGCTAATTTTTTATTAACTACAGTTAAAGGTAAATCAGGTAATTAATGGTAAAAATAAGATTATAAAATTACCCTAACACCTGAAAAAATTCTATTGTATTAATAAAAGTCGACCCACATCACCTAAGGGTGGGAATATATTCATTTAATGGATTTTTTAAAATTAAAATGATATAATTGATATTAAAAACAAAGAAACTGACAACATGTCACTCTCATATATCTTATAAGTGTAATCATTTTAATTTAGTGATAAACTTTATAAAACATTGAATATAAATAGTCTCCAGAAAGATAAGAAAATTATCTACATCATGAGAATTTAGTTAAAAATTTTAGGTATTAAATATTTATCATTAATTAGGACACAATAGTGATGTTGAAATTATTTTACTGAATGAAGTATCAAATAAATGGTTTTAAAAATATTAAAAAAAATATTATATGAACTAATTAATGTTCCCCACAAATTTTATAGACAAATATGACATTTTTGGAATCAATTAAATATTTTTGTTTCTATTATATTCCCCGTGTGTATTTTATTTAAATTCAAATAAATTAATAGTGTCAAAATTGACACTGTTGTTATTTTATAAAAATAACATATTATAAAATTGTTTAAAAATCACAAAAATATTTAAAAAATATAAATTGAAATTTATATGGTCTAAAATTTTATAAATTATCTAATTATGGACAATTAATAACACATAAGTAATTATTTATAACAATTTAAAATTTAGAATATTATTACCAAAAATAAAATTAAATAGATTAAATAAGGATAAATCAAGTTGATAAGGTTTAAAATATATTCCCAACATGTATAAATTTTATTTTTTGATGATATTACAACCATATATCATCTAATATTCGTATTTGAGTCGTTTTTTGGAGGTTTTTTTGTGGGTTTTGGAATTATTATAAATTAATATTTTAGAGGTTTCCAAATGTGCCCTTCTCCTCTCTTATAAAAGGGAACATCCTCACTCTCCTCTTCACAACATTTTGAACCTTAAATCTCGGCCAAAACCTATCCATTTCTCTTCTACACTTCCCTAGAAACATTCTAGAGGTCCTGGTATTCTTCAAAGACCATCTTTAGTGCCCTAAGAAGTTGTTTAGAAGAGGCATGTCGAAGAAGAGGTAATATCCTTTACTGATTCTTTCAAATTTATTTCTTCTTATAGGTACTCTTATTTATTTGTTTAATTATAAAGTAATAACATAAGTATCACTCTTATACTTGTATGTTATTAAAAATATTAAACAACCCTATTTTACCTTCTATCCATCCTACAGAAAAAGAAATCATCGCGCGTGCGTACGTACGGAATACCGTCTCTACGCCGTGGTGTAATCTGTGTTCCACCACCACCTTACATGGATGGGTATAAGGGTGTAAATAATAACTATATATATGATTATTATAACATTTTAAAAATTATGAGATATTATATCATCCACTCTATTACCATTCAATAATAATGGGAACGATATCATCGCTCATGCGTACGTACGGCTTACTGTCTCCACGGTGTGATGTGATTCGTTCTACATGATCTTTATTAGAAGATGATTATATAAACGAATTGAATGAATAAATATGATATATATTATACTAGTACCATTCTATAAATTATGTTGCTATAACCTAAAAATAGGAATAATTATTTCTCGAAAAAACACGCATAAGAACATAAAGTAATGAACACCTAAATAACAAGTAGCAATGAAATATTGTTAATAAGAAGATAAGAATGTGGCCATATATGATATCATAAACATGAATATTATTCTATAATAAGTAAATTACATTATCTAAATCATTATACATGAGGTTTGGATAGATACAAATCATATCGGACCTAAGGTAAGGGAAAATCTCATAATCTAAATTTTTATATAATACTGTTTATACTTCAATATTTACTAGGGAATATTTATCATCCAAATCCATGTTACCTCAATATGAAATATTATTTCTATCCATCTACAATTTTTTAAATCCAATTTTACATATTGGTGAATTTTTCATAAAAGATATGAAAGGAATCTTTTGTCGTTTTCAGTACGAGATACTTTTTGACTTTTCTTACAAAAGTATGAGAAGAATGTTTTTTAACTTATATGGCTTGAACAGATTTTTTATGCTTTCATAGAAAATTATTTCCAATAGGATTCCTTTAAAAGTTTACAAGTTTATTGAAAATTAACTTCTTTTAGTTTAAAATTGTATGACACGTTGAGAAAGGAAAAATGTTATTGAAGAAGAAATGATATTTTCCTTGGGAATGCAGTTAAAGTGTTTTATCAAAATTATATTCCATATAAGATAATATAGGGTTCTGTTTCTATCCCTATTATTACATTTATTTGATTATATCATGATTGAATTATTTTTATGAAGTCCTTTTATCTTATATGGATTATATTACGATGGCATGATGTTTAAGAAACCCATTTTTATTACATGGGTTATGCTATGATTTATGATTTATGATTTTGTGGCACACATAAGAATGGTTTAATTATGAGATGGGTGGGACCTATATCTCCCTCCAATGCATTGGGTAAAGATATATATCTCATGAGATAGGCATGGCTGGAACAGAAAGTTAATCCGGTTTAGGTATACAGGACTGGAACGAGGAGTGAACTCAGTTCAGTAATGGACTTTGTCCGCTATGATGGTCTTGGCAATGAGTCGAGACTAATATGGATTTATTTTATATGAATATGTGTGTATTCCACAAAGTTTCATGTTTTATGTTATGATTTTTGGGATTACATTTCACTACTATTATTTATCCCATGTCAGGATATTATGATCTCTTTTGCGGGTTAAGATTTTCAAAATGTTATTTTCTTATGAATATGATATGATTAATATTTCCTTTGTTTACCCTTACTGTGTATTTGAGCTCACCCTTTTTTATTTTTTCTTTTCCATAAGTCATGAAGAAGGGTTTTAAGTAGGATATACGAAAAGGGACTCTAGATGTGATGAAATAAATGGGAGACAATGTAGATGATTTATAAACCAGTGGTTTATGTTTCCCAGTTTCTAAAGAAACTATACCTATATAGTCCTATCATTGTTTTTCTATATTTTTTTAATAAGTATTATTCAATTATAAAGTAATAACAATATATGTAATGTATGATTCGTTATACCTGGTATCAGAGGAAAGGTATAGTCAACCTTTGGAAACTAGGATGTGAAATCCTTAGTAAGAACCCTAAGGATATGTCTAAGAAAAGAACACAATCTTAATGTTTTAGAAATGGCCATGAATAACCTATACTAAGACCTAAAGTGTGAAATTTTATTGCTAATTATATCATTTTCCTATTGTAATTAGTGTTGCTCACACTATGATTATTGGTTTTAGTCAATGGCTGGAACCTAAAGGAACCGTGTTAATGATGAGTGCGATGGGAAATGCAATGATTGCCCCCTGAGAAACAAAACATTATGGGAGATGGAATGAAAAATCATGTATCCATTCTCACACAACTTTCTCAAGATATGAATCATGCAGGCCTTCCAAACAAGCAAAGGAAGGAGCAACATTCTGTTGAATCCTTCATGAGGCAGCTTCCACCTTGATTCAGCAGCTCTTCTGATCCATTAGTGGCTGAATAATGGATCAATACTGCTAAAAATATATTTTCATTCCTGTAATGTTCTAAAAATGATAAATTCATCTTAGTAGTATATCATTTGGAATGTGAAGCTGATCAATGGTGGAATCTTTTCAAGAATACAAGGCAAAGGGAATAAATTGAGTCCATGGAATGGGATGAGTTCAAGAACTTATTTTTCAATAAGTACTTCCCTCGTATTCTTTGAACAAATATGGAGAACGAGTTTTTTGAACTGAAGCAAAAGGATGATGAATATGTTGGTATCTACAAAGCAAATTTTACAAGGCTTGCAAGGTACGCTTCTGGGATTATTATCCAACCTGAGAGTAAGATCGATTGATTCTTTACTGTCTTAAAACCAAGTCTCTAAGGGAATTATCCATAAAGGACTTCAACAGTTATGATTAAATTGTTTGATGTTCTCTCAAGGTTGAGAGAGAGATTGAAGTAACCCATCAGTTATATGGGTTTGATAAGAAAAGGAAAATAGAATTCAATGGAAAATTTAAGGACCACACTGAAAAGAAGATGAGTTTCCCCTTATGCTCAATGTGTGGAAGGAAACATGGAGGGAATTGTATTATAGGGACAAGTAATTGTTTTAAGTGTGGAAAAGAAGGTCATCGGGCAATTGAATGTCGCAGTGATGGGAAAAAAAGTCTAGTGATGAGAACGAAGAAAAGGCTACACAGAATGAACCTCCTACACTTCAATGTCACAAGTGCAAGGAAATGGGTAATTATGCCAATCAATGCCCTAATCCAAGGGTTTTTGATGATGATCGATGTCAACAAAACTCTTACGGACAAAGACAATGTAAAGTCAAATGCAATTTCTATTGGCGATGTGGAGTACGATAACGAAGTGGTGAAAGGTACACTTACCATGCACTCTAGAGTAGAAAATGTTTTATTTGATTCTGGATCCACCCACTCTTTTATTTCCGAATAATTTTCTATGGGTATCTCCATATTACCTTAGCAATCAGATATTGAGTTAGCTATGACAACCTCTAATGGCACAATAGTCGCATCAAAAGTTTACAATTCTTCACCGATTGAAGTTTGTGGGAAAGTGTTTCCTACAAATCTTATGATCCTTCCTATAGTGGAATTTTATGTGATTATTGGCATGGATTGGATTTCATTATATGGATCTCATATCAATTTCCAATTAAGGGAACTCACATTTCATATTCCAGATCAATCTACGATCATCTATAGATGCAAGGAAGAATATAACATTCAAGTGGAAATTTCTTCCATCTTATGGGTATTGATTCTAATAAATGAAGGTTATTTATCTCAAATGGTTGGATATAAACTCACAATTAAGAATATTCCCATTTTACGGGAGTTTTATGATGTATTTCCGGAGGAATTTCTAGGTCTTCCACCAAATCGTGAAGTTGATTTTTCAATAGAACTTATACCGGGTGCTATGCCTATTTCAAAGACACCATATAGAATGGCCCCAATTGAATTGAAGGAATTGAAGAAGAAACTCGAATTGAATTTTGATATAGGATGCATACTACCTAGTGTGTCACCTTGGGGAGAACCTGTTCTCTTTGTTAATAAGAAATATGGATCAGTGAGACTATGCATTGATTATCGAGAACATAACAGGATTACTATCAAGAACAGATATCCTCTCCCACCCGTTGATGACTTATTTGTCCAACTACACAGAGCTCAATACTTTTCCAAGACTGATCTTTATTCAGGTTTTCATCAATTAAGGGTCAAAAGGAGGATATACCAAAGAAGGCTTTCCGTACAATGTATGGACACTATGAATTTATTGTGATTCCATTTGGTCTTACAAATGCCCATGTTATCTTCATGGATCTAATGAATAGAGTCTTTAGAGAATATCTTTATCAGTTTGTGGTAGTCTTTATAGATGATATTCTTGTCTATTCAAAGATCAAGGAAGAACAAGAAGATCACTTAAGAGTTGTACTGAATACCCTGAGAAAGGAGAATCATTATTCCAAATTTACCAAGTGAGAATTTTGTCTTCAAAAATTTTCATTTTTTGGTCACATAATCTCAAGAGAGGGGATATCTGTGGATACTGCAAAAATAGAGGTTATCGAAAGATGGTCGAGACCAACACCAGTAATTTAGATCCGAGGTTTTTTTGGTTTGGTTGGATATTATCGATGTTTTGTGAAATAATTTTCATGATTATCTAATCCGCTCACCAGGTTGACTCAAAAAGGAGTTATGTTCTTTTGGACGGAGGAGTGTGAAGTGAATTTCAAGGAGTTAAAAAGAAGGTTATCCAATGCACCTTTCTCACACTTCCTTATAGTGGAGAAAGGTTTGTGATCTACCGTGATGTATCTAGGAAGGGATTGGGGTGTGTTCTCATGAAAAATTACATGGTGATAGATTATGTCTCATGACAGTTGAAAATACATGAGCAAAATTATCCAACTCATGATTTGGAGTTAGCTGCAGCAATATTTGCATTAAAGATTTGGAGGCATTATCTTTATGGTGAAAGGTGTGATATTTATACTGAGCACAAAAGTTTAAAGTATATTTTCAAACAAAATAAGCTAAATATGTTCCAAAAAAGATGGTTGGAGCTGATTAATGATTACGACGGCTCAATTAATTACCACCCTAGGAAAGCAAACATGGTGGCAGACACATTAAGTCAACAAGACCATGCTAGCTTATCAATGATGAGGATCACAAGAGATCCAATATTTATGGATTTAAAAAGGATGGATCTTGGAATTGTAATGGAAGGGGAAAACTATTATCTTTCTCAAATGAATGTTCAGCCATATATACATGTGATGATTAATGAGGCATAGAAAGGAGATGTAGTGTTACAAAAGAAAGTGAGAAATGTTCATGAATTCCACATTGATTGTGATGAAATAATAAGGTTAAACAATCGGGTTAGTGTTCCTCCCATACCAGAATTAAAGAAGGAAATATTGGATGAGGCTCATAGTTATTCATTCTCTATTCACCCTGGAAGCATGAAGATGTATAGGGACATGAAAGAGTACTTCTGGTGGGATTTCACGCAAAGAGATGTTGATGAATATGTCTCTCGATACTTGATTAATCAGAAAGTTAAAGCTAAGAGACAGAAGTATAAGGGGATGTTATAACCATTACCCATACCAGAATAGAAATGGGAAAACATCACTATGGACTTTGTAATTGGACTTCCTAAAACATCCAAAGGAAATAATTCTATCTAGGTTTTAGTTTACCGTCTTATGAAGATGGCACACTTCACTTCTATTTGAGAAGATTTCTCTCTTGATCAGCTTCCCAGGATATATGTAAAGGAAGTGGTAAGATTTCATGGAGTACCACTTTCAATTATATCTGATCGGGATTCGAGGTTTACTTCAATGTTTTTGCAAAGCCTTCAGCATACTCTCGATACAGAGTTGAGTTTTAGTACTTCCTATCATCCTCAGACAGACGGTCAGTCTGAGAGGACAATTCAAACTCTAGAAGACTTATTGAGAGCTTACTCTATGGATTTGAAAGGTGGTTGGGATCAACACCTACCTTTGGTGGAATTTTTTTAAAATAATAGCTTTCACTCAAGTATTCAAATGGATCCTTATGAAGCTCTCTATGGAAAGAAATGCAGAACTCCAACTTGCGGGGATGAAGTTGGGGAAAGAAAGCTATTAGGACCATATCTTGGTGATGGGATGGCAGAAAAGGTCAAATATATTCAAAAACACATAATAGAATCTTAGAGTTGACAAAAAGTTATGCCGACAGCTGAAGAAAAGACCTAGAGTTTGAAGTGGGTGATAAAGTGTTCTTATGAATATCTCCTTGGAAGAGAGTAATGAGATTTGGAAAGAAGGGAAAGCTGAGCCCTAGGAATATCGGTCCTTTTCAAATACTGAATCGTGTTGGGAAGGTATCTTAGCGATTAGCACTTCACCAAATATTTCTCAAGTTCATGATGTGTTCCATGTATCTCGCCTGAAAAGTACATACCTGATCCTTCGTATGTACTAAGCTCAGAAGTTGTACCACTGGAGCAAGATCTTTCTTATGAAGAATAGCCGATAACAATTCTAGATCATAGCGAAAATGTTCTACGAAACAAGACCACTCACTTGGTTAATGTTTTATGGAGGAACAACCAATTAGAAGAAACTACATGGGAGCTTGAGGATATGATGAGGGAGATATATCCTCATCTGTTTGTTAGAAAATGACGAATTTCGAGGGTGAAATGATTTTTAAGGGGGGTAGAATGTAACACCATGAGATTTTATGAGTAATATATATATATATATATTATGTCTTATGTTATACACAACACAAATGGAATCTATCACTACACACAACACTGGCTTGGCTTGCGTAACACGCAAGAGGAACCTTCCTCGATAGCTTGCGGTGTACGCAATATCGAGTTTCACTAAACAATGATATATTATTATAATATTATGAACTAGCTGTTATGAATATTATTAACTGAATTTTTAAGTTTATAACATCATAATTCATCTTACACATTTTCTAGAATGAGTTATGAAAACAAAATCAATTTTTTGGATAAAAGAAATATTTTTCAAATAATGCAGTTTTACCACCTTTTGATGGAATACCAATTTTAAATATACTTTTTGACAAGTTTATAAGTTCCATTTTACAATATAAACTTCTTCCTTTGAATCATGTCAATGATATTGTGGGGTTATTCCCAATTAAGTAGACTCCCCAAACTAGGGTTTGTGAGTTTTTTTGCATAAAAACTATAGTTTCTGTAGACTTCTAGGTAATTAATAAACATGTAAATTCATTAAACACTATGTAATTATCTCCTAACATATTCCATGGAACATTTTCAAGGATTAAAGGGATTACAATTGTTGTAATTGGTTCACATCATTTACTATAAAAAGTCGTTTTTAATAATACCCAACGAGTTTTCAGTGTACTTAAACATCATGGATTACACAATTTATAATGGTATTTAACAATGTATAATTGAAAAGATTTGGGATTTTACAATGCTTTACTAGTGATTTTCATTTCATTCCTTTTCAGCCCTTCTCCATCAATTCCTAGAGGTTCTTAGGGGCGATTTTGGAAAACTATGACACATAAGTATTTTTTCATTCGAAAATTTTCCATACTAACAGTTGATGTGTGTTTCTTAGAGTAATAATTACTTTTTTTCATCATTATATTTTGTTTTGGATATTATTTTTTCTTTATTTTTGTATATATTTTTAATCTGATAGTGTCTTCTATCGATCCATTTGAGTTTCATGGAGTGTCATGTCTTTCAGAGGCTGTTCTAAGGGTTTCCAAACACCATTGATGAATATAACTAGGATTATACCATATTGTGGTAGGTGTTTATATAAAATGTTTTAATGAAATTAATTACCTTCTTTTATTGGTAAATTCATTTGTGTTTTTCACTAATTTCAAGGGATATGCATTATTATGGACAGATTGAAAGGAATATATTTTCAAGAATGATTTTTTCTTTGAAAATGGGTTTGATTGATTTGGAAATGTATTTTTAAACATTGAAATGTATTCAATTTGATTTGTAATTTTTTTATAATATTTTCACCATGTTTTTTAAAATATATTTTAAAAATTGGATCATTGGGATCCTTGGTGCATTGAGAAAGAGACATGGGTAGCATCACTATGTGTGGCACCACATGGAGGTATACTTTTAGAAATATATGGATTGTAGAAGGACTACATATTTATTGGATCCAAAATTATTCCTATATAGGATCTTATGTTACTATTACATATTTTCCCATAGGCTAGGGACAAATATGAGTTTTTTTTTTGAGATTTTTGGTTACTTATTCCATGGTTATTTTTATCAATGGTTTTTTCTAATAGTTTTTTCTTATGAGATTGTATCATATAGCTTCACATGATAGTTTATTTCATGGATATGTTTTTAGTTACATACCTCATAATGCCTAGATATATATTATTATTTATGTCACTTTTACTTTTCATATTTCTAGTTTTGATAATATTAAAGGCACCATGAAATAAAAAGGGGGATATAATTTACAACTGAATTGGATTTATGAAAATTCATTGTAAAAATGTATTTGTTTTAGAAGATATAACTATTTCATTCTTGATATAAGACCAGGTACAGTTTGAATGGTAGTATCCAGTTGGTATTTTTCATCCTAAAATAATTTTTCCCTTAAGAATTTGTAGATGTTTTATTATAGAATATTAGTAAATGAAAGGGAATCATAAAGAATATAGGCTTCTCCTTTAGTCTTCGTCTTTATTGCAGATTATTTTGGAGGCGATTTTCTATTACATAGATACTTTTTGGTCCTTATTTGTTCATTATTTTGGGTCTAGCTGGGTTGGATTGGATTTTATGGATATAGTTATACATAATTCTTCTTCTTACTACTATTTTTTGTGTCTTGTTTCGTTTTATAAAAGACTTGTTATGTTTTCTTTCTTTACCTCACTATGTGATGGATAGATCAGGTGTAATGTTTGATTGATCTAGATTGGCCTATTACAATTTAGTATCAAAGCAAAGGCTCTTCTTGAATATTTTTTACACATCCTGAGTTTTGTTCTATGCATTGGGTAGATGGGTGTTATTTATATTGTAATTCAGAAAGTTGGTGAAAAAAATGTTCTTGGCCATCTTACTTTAGCGACTTAACTTGAGTTACCATGGGTGGTTGGGGACATTTACCAGGAATGATACATTGCATTTGGGGTAATTTAAATGAACTGTATGGGAATTGTATTTAAATTGAACTATTCCTTTTCACTATGTTTTCTTTGATATACATTCTTAAAATGCTTTAAATTATCGTTGTTTTGAATCATTAAGTTGAATTCTGGAAGTAGTCCTAATAATTTTTGAATGTTCTCTTGACCTAATTGATTGATAAATTATATTTATAAGAAAATTACATCAAGAATAGATCTTTAAAATCTGTAGAGTAATTTGTGAGATAAGTTCCATAGGTGAATCATCCATTGGAAACTTATTTGGTGGAAGATGTAATCCACAATATTCGGAATCTAGGTCATGTTGGTGTCGAGAATCTAGGATATGTGGTGGATCATGAAACTATTTATTCAAATCGGTATCCACTTTTCTTCTATGGTGAAATATAATAGAGGAAATGTAATTACTTTCTTGAATAGATTTATAGGATAATCAATTTCATAAAGACTCCTAAATGGTCGATGGTGGGTTCTTCCATGAATGTTCTAGAGGGACTGAGAAGGATGTGTTGGGACTCAATTATGAAAGATAATTTTTGAAAGGATATTACCTAATATCTTTAATGAAAATATTTAATAATAATTTTTACCCTTTGAGGTTACCTTCCATATTGAACAAATACTTTCTATCCTTAGAGTATGGGGGCCTATATTTCAGAATTATTCATCCAATTTTGCTGAGATGGTGTATGTGTAACTATATATTTTCACTTTTGATCACCCAAAGGCTCATTTGATTGTGTTTTTTTTTGAGTCATGATATTGATTCTATAATTATTATCATGTTTCTTCTGACCTATGTGGAGGTAGTTGGCAAAGATTATTTGATTGAGGCATACATATCGTGGAAGACAGGTTTGTGTGGATCTTTAGTTAGTTTAGTTCACAGCTATGATGTTTATTCTAGAAAAAAAGAGAAAATGCTGGAATCATCCTATCTTAATAACTTTTTAATGATCACAAATTCTATACATCCTGTAAAAATTGTAAATCCAATTTAATCAGTCTCAAATCACGTGTTAAGATGGTTGGTTTGGTTTTGCTTTAAATAAACCTATCCAAGATCTTAACTGCTAAATCATGTTTGATTATTTTAATGTGTTTGGTATTTAGTTTCGTTGATGAATGATTATGTCTAATTAGTTGTGTGAATATCACTGCTTAAGTTTGTATACAGATATTTGGCTAAGTCTGAGAAACTGTGATCGGACACCGTGACCTAGACATCGTGAATCAGACACCGTGACCCAGAAACTGTGAACCAGACACCCTGACTAGACACCGTTACCCAGACACCGTGACCCAGACACCCTAACCATACATCATGACTCAGACATAATGAATCAGAAATCGTCACCCAGACACTGTAACAAGACACCGTGACCCAGACACCGTGACCTAGACACCGTGACCCATACACAATGGCCAGACACCCTGAACCATACACTATGACCAGACACCAGGATCCAAACACTACATCTATGCTACTGGTTCCTGATCTCTATACCACCATGCCATCATAACTGTCTCTCCACTCAAAGACAAAGAATACGACACTATTTCTAAGTGACACCATTTCCATACAGACTATGACACTGTTCCTTGATCTATTTTTTCATTTTCAATTTAATCTCTAACAATAATATTTGAGTATTTTAAATGCAAAGAAATAATTAATATTTCCTTGTAGACATGTCACCAGATAGTACGAGGTACGAGATACAAAATACATGCATCTTATCAACTCCAACTCATGAACTCCAATAATAAAAAAAGAAAATTTTGGCCTAGAAACAAAGTGGGTGACATAATGAAGAAGCGCATGCATTCTTAAAAGACGAACCGACACATGAAAAAAGATTCATATAAAGAACACATGAAGCAATCAAGAATCCAAAATCTGGGATGTCATAGATCAAATTCAAGAACATCTTCGCAGTACAGACTCCATGAAGAACACGAGCCAGATCAAACTGGAAACCAGAACACCAGACTTGCGATACTCAATTTTATGCAAGAAGAACATATTCTTCCATATGCTTCATCCTAGATGTCCATAGCTGCATATAATAACACATAGAGCACTTCGAACCTTATCACATCATATTTTCTCTGTTTTGTATTGTTTTTAGCTTTTGAGATGGGTGTGTGTGTATATATTAAAACACACATTATCCCCTTTACTAAACTGAAGGATACAATATATCCTTCCCCTCATATCTTTTTACCCTTGTTTAATCCCATGGATATGTGTAGAAGAGATCTATGTGTGGCCTATTATTTTATACCCAATAAGAACTATGGAAGCGGTTGTGTGGATTGAACAGTCCTGTACACCATTTTTTACCCCGATATAGGGTGTGGATGAAGTTTATTAATATAAACTAGTTGGTTGCTGGAGATCACCAAGTGGAGTGGATTATGTCTCAGCTTGAGGTTGAACCACTTTTTTATATCAACTATGTTGTTTAATTTAGTTTTCTATGTTTTACTATATAATTCATAAATCACTGGATTCACTTTGATAGTTAATCTTGGACATAAGTTATAACTGTTTTTCCTTATTAGAATAGATTCAAAAGTTATATCAATAACTCATATTGAGATTACTGGGAATTAATCAATCTTAAGAGAAGTTATTTGAATAGTAAATCATTCCTAGTCGTATTACCTTTATTAACTGGACTGTATTTATTTTTATTGGGGATCCTTTTATGAAAACTTTGCAAATATAATTTTTTATAGATACTCAATTAACCCCCCTCTTGAGTACTCTGCTCCGACCAACATTTTGTATTAGAGGATTTTATTAAAATGCTATTTTTTCAACTATTAAACTATGATTTTAGTTGTACAGTAAAGATCTATAAATTTTTATTAATTCTAAATTTATAGCTCTTTCAAAGTATTTCTTTATTATATATAATTGACTATAAGGTGGTGAAACAAATAGACCACCATTCCTTAACGGAAAAAATTATGCCCAATGGAAAAAGAAAAAGAAAATGCATTTAGAAAGTATGTGTTTTGAGATTTGGTATTAAATTATATATGTGTATAATATTCCTGTTACTGATAGAATCACTTGGGATGACCCAACCAAGACTACCTACAATAACAATTTTAATTCCATGAATGATTTATATTTCTCCTTAGGAGATGGGGAATTTAACAAAAAATTTGCATTTAAAATTGCCCATGAAATTTGGGAAAATTTTTATGTTTTACACGAAGTAATGTAACACCCCAATCATCCATGTTACGTTTCCCTTTGAATAATGCAATAGCTTTCATTGTACGCAACTTCGAGATTCTAACACCCTGCGACCAATCAAAGTTGTCGTTATTATAGTATTACCAAAATTTTTAAACTTTATAAATTTTATATTCAAATTGGACTTCATTTATTGATTCTAAACATCAAAATAAGCTTAGGGTGAATTTTTGGAATTTTTCTAAAAACATTCAGTTTTTTATGAATAGTGAAAAATACTATATTTTAATTAAAAACATCTTTTTTAATCAAAATAATTTATTGTGATAAATTATACTATTGAGTAGTTTTAAAGTATAAATAGATTATATTTTTACCATTTAATCAAATGTTGGTCATTGGACGTAATTTCACATTTAAACTGGACATAAACAAGTGTCAATCTTTTCATAGTTACTATTTCTTTAAAACATGCTTTTTGTTTTGAAATTAGGAATTAATTTTAAATTAATTTTTTCCACTTATGTGTTTTGAATTTATAAAAATGGATTCCATATTTATAATAAAAAGGTTAAAATTGTGCTAATAGGTAACTTTTATTTTTATACATTTTAAATAATTACTTCGGTAAATATTTTATTTAACATGGTTAAAGGGTAAATCTGGTAAATAAGGGTAAAAAAATAATATTATAATAATATTAAATTACCCTAATATGTGTCTTACCGCTATTGGATAATACATTTACGACCATGGTCATCCTTGGGTCGATTTTGGGACCCCATGGAGCCACTTGTAAATAATAATGACACTTTATATTAATTAAGTTAAAGTAAATACAAAAATGACAGAGGCATATATCTTTTAGTAAAACAATTTTTACATAGGGTTATATAAATTATCTCTTTAAATATAAAAATTAATTAGAAATCTAAAAATATTTCTTACATAATGGTATTTTATTTATAATTTTTATACATTGAATAATTAAATTTTTTATGACACAATGTTGATGCGATATTTTCCTTATTAATGAAAGAATCAAACAAATGGTATTATAAATGTTAAAATAAAGATAATTTAAGGTTTTGATACCATACACGAATTTTATAGGTTAATATGAAATTTTAGGATTGATTAAAAGAGTTTATTTTTAATTAATAAAGATTTTAGGACTTTAAAAAAACAATTATTAAATAGTGTTAAAATTGACATAAAAGAGTTTTCCAAAAAATATATTTTATTATTAATTGATATAATATTCCTAAAAATATAAGGATCATACAAAGGACATATATAATGTTATTAATATCATTAATGAACCACTTGGGGTTCTATTTACAGTTTAGATTATTTTTTTAACCATATAATATAAAAATACAAAGAGACATGGTAAATGTCAAACTAATTAACTAAGAGTTAATTATAAATGATAAGGTTAATATGGTGACCTAAAACAGTATAAAACCTATTGTTTGAGATTATTTCTACCCATCCTCACATTAATTTAGAAATAAATCACTTTGGAGCCATTATAAACCGAATATGAATTTATTATAAAATAATATTTTAATTTTTTCCTAAGGTACCCTCACCCCTCTTATAAAAGTGAACTTCCCCTTCGCTCAAATTGACACCTCTCAAGCCCCTTTTCCCATCAAAACTCTGCACATATAAGCTTCATAAATCCATATCCTACTCCTAGAATCCTTACCTTAGGCAAAAGTCACTTCAAGAGGTCCTTTAGGTTCAAACGAAAGGGAGTTACCCGATTTATAGGTAACATCTTCTCTTAAGTTATTTTCTTTTATTTTGATTCGCTAACCCCCTAAACTCTCTTTATTACATTATTTTAAAACAACACATGTATCCTCAATATACTAGGTTGTATTTATGATATTTATTCGAACTACACTTACACACATCTCCATTTAAAGGGTATAGAACATAATGTTTATGTGGGCGGCGAACTATGGCCTCACGAAACGATGATTGTTCAATCTTCTACTACCGCCTCTTATGGTGGCCATTATGATGGCACTGCAATTAAATATGATATTTATGATATTTATTTTGTCTATAATCTTCTGTAATTATCTTTTATATCAAACCTTTATTCTTTTCATGTTGTATATATATGATAATTTCATTTGAGGAAGTGCGGACTATTGCCCCTCAAAGTGATATGACTCGTTCTTACCATAAATAGAACACATGAAGGATGGTGTTAATAAACTTAATTAACATAAATAAAATATTATATTATACTGTTATAATAATATACCTATGTATCATTTGGTTTTTATTCCTTTTAAAATGAAAAAAGAAATGTAAGTAGCGTTCGTGCGTACGTACGGATTACCGTCTCCATGAACGCGATGCGACTCATTCCCAATCATATCCATTCAAGACTAATTTTCATTTGATGATTAAAAATAATGTTTAATCAGTTGATATAATTCTTTATATGAATAAGATAAATCCCATACTTAACAAACATGACTCACGAAACAAAGCATATAATGAAAAACGAATCAGTTAACACCCGAAATGACTATAAAACTAAAATATTATTAACAAAGCAATATTAGAAGATGATATATGATATCATATTTGTGTATATGGTTAGATTATATTTTAAAAACTATGATTTGACTATTATATAGGAGGTTAACTTACCCTCGACTAAGGAAAAGTACAAGGTAATGTCTTTTCATTTCACTTTTTATTCACGTGAGATCCATGCTATAATTGCCACTATTTCCTTTAGTGTGGTGTATGTAATTCCCATGATTAAATTATTTGTGTAATATACTAAAACTAATAGGTATTTACATCTTCATTGTATGATCCATATTTCATGGGGTGTATGTTTCATAAGATACCAAATCAGTAAGGGCTAATTTCACAATCTCTTTATTATCCGAGGTTGTTTTATACTTGAGTATCTACTAGGACCTCTTTATCATCCACATCCATGTTTCTTACAAATTTATTTCAAAACATTTTTTGTATTTAATAGAAAATTGGTTAAATTCAATTTTACCCTTGTTTGAATTTTTATAATATTTTTACCAAAGAATCTTTCCATCATTTTCCAAACAAGGTCCTTTTAATCTTTTCGACAAAATTAAGGTAAAAATTTCTTTTTTAAACTTATATGGTGGGTGTGGCTATTTTCCGCCATCATAAAATCATCGAAGAATCCCTTAAAATATTATAAGAATATTTTCAAAATAAATGTTTTCTTTATAATTATTTGACTATTAAATGATTTCAAAATATAAAGATATATTTCTCTCAAATAGATTTCATTTCATCTATGTCAATATCCTTTGACATATTTTACACTTTTTGGAAGTTGATTATTTATGATAAAAATATTTCATATTGTATTTATGGTTTTGTGATATGTTTGATTGTGGATGAGTTATTTTTATGCCATTCATGGTTTATGGTAAAATTATTGACATTTTGTATTCTAGTTTTAATACGAATGTTTATGTTATATTTTAAACTCTTCTTAAGATGAATGTGTTGGACTAGTATGTTCCGGGTTGGGGACCGGTAAAAGTAATCCCTCCGGGTTGGGGTTCGGTTACAGTAAACCCTCCGAGTTGGAGTCCAATTATAGAGGATCTCTAGGTTGGAGTTCGGTTACAGAGGCTCTTTGGGTTAGAGTCCGATTTCAAAGGCTCTCCGGGTTGGAGTCCGGTTACAGAGGCTCTACAGGTTGGGGTCCGGTTATAGTTAGCTACTAGGTCCGGGCATGAGGCCTTAACACAGAGATCAAATTCTGGAATTTTTCATTCCATCATTATGAGATAAGCTATTGATATTTCATGTGGTTATTCGACTAGTAGAATACCCATGACTATGTTTTATTATAGAATTATTTACTCAACTCATATTCCTGCCATAAATTGTTTGTGTTTATTATTTGTAGTGGAATGTGTTTTCAGTTGTTCACCATGCCTAATGTTTATGTTATCTTCTGCTTTATTTCTTTACCTTACTGAGCATTTGAGCTCACCCCTTTCTTGTGTTTAATTTTCCTAGGATATGAAGAAGTTAGTTATGAGTGACTTGAAGGCATAATCTAGGAGGCTAGGATTTTTATAATGGAATAAATTAGTGTTTTATTTATTTTCAAGTTGTAAAGATAAACATATGTATGAATCTTGTTTCCAATACTACTAAACCGATCATTCCCTCGGGACATGATTCCTTGTATCATGAAAATGTATTAAAATAATGCACCAAATTTGGGTAACTGGGGTTGGAGCGTGACAAGGAACTTCTAGTGTGAATGAAATGAGACTTAATACATATACTATAAAATACGATAACTTTAAAACAAAACCTGATGAGCCTATTTATGACATGTATCTTTGGTTCAACGAAATTTAAAACACAATGGTTTATGTTGGAACAGAAGTTACTGCCAATGAAAAAATCATGAGGATTCTCAAATGACTACTTGATAGATGGAGAGGAACCTCTATCTATATTACAGATTCATGCGACATCAGCAAGATACCTGTAAAATAAATCATTGGGAAACTAATTATATATGAAGAGGATATGAAAATCAACAATGAAGATGGGGATGAACCCAAAAGATAATATGTTGCATTTAAGACCACCACTTCTAAACAAAAAGAAAAAGTGAAATTGGACGTCTCTGTAGAAAGTTCTAGCTATGAACAATCATCACCTGACACAGATGAGGATATGGATCAATTAACTACAACGTTTAAGATATTTTACAAGAAGAAGAAATTTTTCAGAAATCCAAACTTCAAAGGAAGATATGACCAAAAGGAAATATGGAAGAAAGATTGGGAAAGATGTGACAAGTCAGATGAGATAGTATTCTATGAATGTCTACGAAAGGTACATGTAAAGGCTGACTATCCCAAGCTCAGGTACAAAAAAATATTATGACAAAGATATAAAGTATAAAAGGGAAATGAAAGAAATGTGGAGTGATTCTTATGATAGTTCAAGTGACTTAGAATATTTACATGATGAACAAATCAACAAAGCTGATATGTGTTTTATGACAAACCCATTTGATTTAACATTGAAATCTTCAGTACATAATTCCTATTATTCTGGAGATTAAAGGTACTCATAAAATATGTCTAATGAAGAAATGTTTAAGAACTGTAATATGCATGAAGAGAAATTTATTGAACTAAAAGATAAATACAATACATTAAAGGAACAATATGCTCTTACCTCAACTATTAAATCTTAATATACTATAGAAAGAGAGAAAAATGTTCAATTACACAATGAAACCAATGAACTAAAGTAATATAATGAGAAATTGAAAAGGGGGCTTTAAAGGTTTACTAATGGTAAATGTAATTTGGTACAAAGGCTAGGTAAACAGATTGCTTCTAAATATACTATTGGTATTGGCTATTAACCTGGTAAAATAAATTTTGGAAGAACTAATTTTGTTTCTAAATCTAGGACAAACAACTTTATTCCTAGTTCTGGAAAACATTAATCTAGTTCAAATTATGATACACTCTCTACTGTTTCAATATTTTTTGGACCAAATATAGTAAAATTTTCAAACACTTTACATAGTGCTTATAATAATACTATGAGGTAGATGTGGGTTCCTAAAGCACTAGTCACTAATATCACTGGACCCAAACAAATATGGGTACCAAAATTTGTTTTTATATGACGATTTTATAGGAATGTTTCTTAAAGATCTCTTGTAAAATCTTATGGTATTGGACACTAGGTGTTCAAGATACATGAAAGGGGACTACTCATTCTTCCAGAACTTAATAAAAATTGAGGGTGGACATGTCACCTTTGGTGATAATTCCAAAGGAAAAATCGTTGGCCTTGGCCAAATCGGTAACTCTAATTCAGTTTTAATTTCCAATGAACTTTTTGTTGATAGATTGAAATCTAATATTCTTAGTATTTCAAAACTATGTGATTTTGGATTTCATGTTAAATTTGAAAATGAGTCTTTCAATATGTTTAATTCTAAAAATGAATTAATTTTTTCTTCATTGAGAAGTCAATAGAGTCTTTAGTTTCTAAAAAATGCTTCATGTTTAATTGAATTTCATAAAGTGTCTTGGATTTGGCATATGATACTAGGAAATTGTAACATTCACTCTCTTAGAAAGATAACTAGAAAAATCCAAGTCAAATTCATACCCATACTTGAGTTTCCAAATGATAAAGTGTGTAATCCATTTCAAAAGGGAAAGCAACACAAAATTTCCTTCAAACCAAAGAAAGAAGTGTCAACATCTAAACCTCTCAAACTGGTTCACATGGATTTGTTTGGACCATCTAGAGTTTCTAGTTTAAATGGTAAGAAATATGTTTATGTTCCTGTAGATGAATTTTCTAGATATACTTGGACTTTTTTTTGGATAAAAAAAGTGAAACCTGCTCTCACTTCATCAAATATGATAAAACTGTAGTAAATCATATTGGACATAGAATTAAATCCTTAATAAGTTATCATTCTCATGACTTTGAAAATAAAGTGTTTGAGTCCTTTTCTCACAAATTGGTTATAGCCAATATTTCTCTTCCCCTAGAACACCTCAAAAAATGGATTTGTAGAAAGAATAAATAAAAACATGCAAGAGATTGCTAGAACTATGATTAGTGAATATGACTTAACTATTTATTTTTGTTCATAAGCTCAAAATACATATTTCTATATAATTAATAGAGTGTTTATTAGACCCATTCATAAAATAACTCCATATTAGTTATGGAACATTAGAAAACCCAAATTAAGCTAATACAATGTTTTTGGATGCAAAGTATATATCCTTAATACTAAGGAAAATCATGGAATATTTTCATCCAATAGTGATGATGGAATATTTCTATGATATTAAATCTATATTAATGATTATAGAGTTTTTAATAAAAGAACTAAATGTGTGGAAGAATCTATCTAGGTCAAATTTGATGAAACCGATCCACATGAGCCTAAGACCTCTCTTTAGAACCTAGAGGATAATGTGTCAAATATAGATATCAATTAAAAATTCTCTAACCATCCTTTAAATACCTTGGGAAAAATTCCAGTTCTAGAAATTCTTCAGATTTAAGTCATAATGAACCCAAACCTATTGAAGAAACTGAAATCACTTCTCCTTCTTTTTCTAGAGATGTTAGAACCCTTAATAACCATCCTTTATATACTATTGTTTGATATTTAGATAAAGGAACTCAAAATAGAGCTTCTCTTAGAAATCAAGTTAAAAATAAATTATTCTTGTCACAAATTTAACCTAAAAACATTAATGGTGGTATCAATGATGAAGTTTGGGAGATGGATATGCAAGAAGAACTTAATCAGTTTGAAAAGAACAGAGTTTAGAAACTTGTTGATAGACCAAAATTCACATTTACCATAGGCACTAAGTGGGTCTTTAGAAATAAGGTATATGAATCTGGTAACATAGTTAAAAACATGGCTAGATTGGTTGCACAAGGATATAGTGAAGAAGAAGGAATTGAGTATAAGGAATCTATTCCACTAGTAGCTAGACGTGAAGCCATCAGAATCCTGCTTGCTTACTCTACACATCTGAATTTCAAACTATATAAAATGGATGTTAAGAGTTCATTCCTAAATGGCTATATCATTGAGGATGTCTTTGTAGAGCAACCCCTGGGCTTAAAAATGCTCAATTTCCAAAATCATTTTTTAAATTATAAAAAGAATTATATGGTTTAAAACAAGCTCCAAGAGATTGGTATGCGAGACTAAGTACTTTTCTTATTTTGAAATGTTTTACAAAAGGAATAGTTGATCCTACCCATTTTATAAAAATAATTTTCAATGATTTTTGAGTAGTTCAAATTTATGTATATGATATAATCTTTGGATCTTCAAAAAATTATTTATGTATTTAATTTTCTAAAATGATGCAAAAAAAATTTTAAATGAGTTTAATGGGTGAACTGAAATTATTTATTCCATTTCAGATCTTTCAAAATAATGATGGTATTATTTTAAATCAAAACAAATATACTAGGGATCTTCTAAAACGTTTTGGCTTAAATAGAACTAAAAGTAGTGATACTCCAATGAGAACTACATGTAAGTTAGATCTTGATGAAGATGAAAAATATATTGATCAAACCACTTAAAGAGGGATGATTAGAATTTTACTCTACTTACCTGCCAATCGGCCTGATATTATGTTTTGTGTATGTTTGTGTGGTCATTTTCAAGAAAACCCTAAGGAATATCATTCAAATGTTGTTAAGATAATTTTCAAATACCTTTAGCATACACCCAATCTAAGACTATTCTATCCCAGAGGAAAATCATTTGAGTTAGTTAGTTGTTATGATGTTGATTTTGGCGGTTGTAAGTTGGATATAAAAATCACCACTGGAACATGTAATGTTTTAGGAAAGTCACTAGTATCATGGTTTAGTAAGAAACAAAACTCTTTTGCATTATCTACTGTAGAAGATGAATACATAGATACTAGTAGTTGTTGTGCACTAATTTATTGGATGAAATAGACATTACTAGATTATGGGTATCAATTAAGGCATGTATCTATAAATTGTGACAATATAAGTGCTATTAACATCTCAAAAAAACCTGTTTCACACTCTTGGATAAAACATATTAATGTAAGAAAACACTTTTTGAGAGACCATTATAAAAAATTTGATATCGCTTTGGAATTCATTGGAACTGAATATCAGCTAACTAATATATTCACGAAACCATTAAATTCTAAAATAATATATTGCATCATACATGAATTGCGAATGATAAATCTTAATTAGTAACAGTACTATTTCACAGCTTACTGTTTCACATTTTACGGTTTCACAATTCACTATCTTAGGATTACTGTCTGACTCTAACAGTTCTATATTTTTACTATCTTAAAAGTTACTGTTTCAAACAATATGGTCGCACCATTTAGAAGTCACACAGTAAACATGACACTATGAAAACTTTTCACAATCTCACCGTGAAAACCTGTTACGGTCTCACTGTGAAAACCTGTTACGGTCTCACCGTGAAAGTGTGTTCTGATCTTACCATAAATACACTTTATCATTTTATTTACATATTATAACCTATATCTATGTAATTAATTATTTTTTTATTTTAATTTCTCTTAATTTTAAATTTTGTATTCTTGATATCCCTAAATGATAAAAACGAAAGAAGTTTCACTCTCTTATTCACTTGAGCTCTCTTCTCTAAAACCACAATCCCTCCTTCAACCATTTCTCTCTCTCTCTCTCTCTCGAATCTTCATTGAATGCCCAAAATGAAATTTCCATCCTCATCAACTCCTGATAATCACATATCAAAGAAGAAGATGAAAATATCATCAATGATAGCGCCCGAAGGTCCTTTGAATCTGAACCTAGTGGACAGAATAGTGGTACCCAAAACGGAAATCTTCCCTATGTGGCTTCTGTCAAGTAATTCTTCAGTATTGAAAGTTCTAAAAGGGAAATTATGGTTGTATTGGTTCACAACGAATACTAGGTTTATATATCCAAAGCGAGTTTCTCAGTTTTATCAATTTGTTTAGTTCTATTATGATACAGAATATGGTTTTGTTATGAGAAGCTAGATCAATGGCCAAAGATGTACCTTTTCTTTGTGGTTTTGGGATTCTTTCCTAAGGATACCTCAGGAGGTTATTTTTGAGGAATACCAGAAAGGACCTCCTCCTCCATGTGAGATATTTGTTTTAAAAGAATCTTTGGGAATCTTGACTGGTAATAAAACTAAGAGAAGAGTTATTACTATTGAGCTAGATGGTGAACGTAGATTATTGTTTAAGTTTGTTCAAAATCTGATTATTCCAAGAAAAGGATATTTTTCTACAATAAAGTTTCAGGATGTATTTTTGATACATCTTATGATGAATGGACACAAGATTTACCTATGGAAGTGTGTTATACTTCATATGTGTGAGTTAATAAAGACAACCTCAAAGTCAACCTCCATGTTCTACTCAATGTTAATCTCTACTATGCTTTATGCAAAAGGGTTGGTTGGACTGAATTAATAAGTCATTAAGGACTATAAATTTTGCATCTCAAAGGTTACCATCAAGAGAATGAAAATTAGTTGGAATCCATGGAGAAAAGCATGGGCAGAGGATAATGACAGGGTTTATGAAAAGTTAAACCCATTTGAGAATTCATGAAGACCAAAGAACATCTCTGATCCTATTTTGTAAATAGATAAAATTATTGGCTAACCTATTGAGGAAGAGGAATAGGAAGAGGTTGTTGCACCTACAGGGGAATATATCATGGATAAGGAAGGCAATGGACTTATTCATCAAGTATTAACATAGAGGAAAGTATCTGTTCTTAAAGAAATTGTTGATTTGGAAGGAGAACCTTCTTCTAAAGAAGAATCTTTTGTTTATGTAAGGGAAAAAGAATTTTCTGGAAGAGCATCCAGAAAAGTTAACTCTCTTGAGAAAGAAGTTGTTTTGAGGAACACTTAGAGGAACAAGATGTTCATGAGATTATCCCATCTGGTGAGGAATGAATGGAGAAATCCTATCAATTGGCTAGAAAAGAAATGGGTGAGGCTATTGGGGATGAAAATATGGAAATTGATCAAAGAACTAAATCTCATAGTCATGTGAGAGATGCACATGTTGAGGGGGAGTAACACCCTAATCTGGAAAGTGTTGAAGTACCTAATTCAGTTGATCAAATCATTGTCGATACATGGTATAAATTCCCTAGCTATTTTGATGTGAATGATTCCCAGGAAGTCTCAGTTAAAGCTATAGACCTTTATACTATATTTAAATTGAAATCAGTCTCCGATCTCGTATCTTAAAAGGAAACTAATCCAATCAAAGCTCTTGTTCCTGAACATTCATAAGAAGTTCTTACCTTAGTGAGTAAGGATGCTTTGAAAGCCTTTGGATCTACTCTATTGAATGGAATTGAAAATCTCATGAACACTCAACCTGATCCTACAACCAACTTGATTTAAAGAGATTCTTCCCTTCTGTTAGAAAATATCATATGGAAGATTTAGCCAAAAATGCTTCATGATATTCAAGAGGTCAGAATTGAGAACAAACACCTAATTGTTGAAGTGAAGTCTCTCAGAGGTATGGTGGATGATATGTAGAGAGTGTTGAAATCAAGACCAGATCTTATTGCTTATCCTGTTTAGGATAGTCGTGGTCAGATTCCATAGGAATTTGTCTCTCTAATTAAAACTAGTTTATCTTCCTTTCCTAACAAGGTGGCTGAAAGAAACAAGAAAATAGTTTAAGAAATGCGTGAACATGTTATTGGCCTTAAGAAGTTGACTGATGAGTATAAGGGTTGTCTCCAGAATGTTTTGAATCAAACAAAGTCCCTTACTTAACCTGTTATAGCTTCTAGTTCCTCTGGACTGTGATCGCAACCCTCCTTTGACAGTGATCTACTCAGAACAGTTGTTAAGGAAGAACATCAATTACTGCTAAATGGATTTGACAAGGAGGGTCTATCATTAGTTTTCAAGAATAGTGACAGAGTTCTTGATTTGCTATGAATTCATTCCAATATTGAAAATTATGCTCAGGAAAAAATTACTAAGAAGTGGGATTACTAAATCAATAGGTTTCTCTATAAGAATGTAATGACAAGGCATTTCAAGTAACTTGTAGAAAATCTGAAAATAACTGTTGTCATGCCTGCTTTCAAAACTAAAGTTCAAAAGATGAAATATTTCAATCCTTTGTTGGGCATGTTCCTAGAGAACAAGGATGACGTTGAGAAAGCAATGTAGTATGGTGGCAAGATTATTTCTTACTTTGGGAAGTTATTGAGGACTTATCTTCAAGAGAAGAACACTACTATTGTGGCTCTTGTAGCTACACCCTTGCGACCTGGTCTACCTACCTTCTCATCCACTGCCCTTGCCTCTACCTCTATTCATGTCTCTCAGGATCTGAGTCAGATCAGATTTGTTATCCCTGACCAACAATTTCCTCAGTCTTCCACTACACCTACCATGGCCCCTTCTATTTTTCAAGGACTCCATATTCCTTCTCTGACAGTTGGTTCACTCCCTTCTTCAACTTCTACCTCTACTCATGTAGCTTCTCTTGATGCTTCTGCCAAGGTAAAAGAGAAGACAACCAGTGCTGAATAAAAGTGAACACTATCTTTTGTTATGGATATTTTTTTATTTTTGTTCATTACTTATTGTAATGAAACCTCTTTCTCAATCTAATTCGCTAAGAACTTTGATTGCCTTCTATATTATTTACTTTAGTACTATTTTTGGTAATCCCCAAAGATGGAGGGACATGCCCCCTAAATTCACACTAAGGGAGAGACAAATTCAGTAAGAAAAGATATCTCACTCACATGATTTTTGATCATCAAAAAGGGGAGATTGGTGGACTCCTCCTATCTTAATCATGTTTTAATGATCCAAAATTCAATACATCATATAAAACTTGTTAATACTGTTTAATCTGTCTCAAATCTTGTTTAAAGATGGCTGGTTTCATTATACTTTAAATAAACCTATCCAATATCTTAATTGTTAAATCATTTTTGATTATTTTAATGTTTTTCTTTGTAATGAGTTTCCTTAATGAATAATTAAGTCTAATTAATTTTGTAAATATCACTTCATATGTCTGTATACAGATATTTGGCTAAGTCTGAGAAACCGTGACCAGACACCGTGACCCAGACACCATGAATCAGACACCATGACCTAGACACCGTGAACCAGACACGTTGACTAGACACTGTCACCCAGACACCATTACCCAGACACCATGACCAGACACTATGACCTAGACACTGTGAATCAGACATCGTGATCCAGACACCGTGACCAGATACAGTGACCCAGACACCATGACCCAGACACCGTGACCCAGACACCGTGACCAAACACTGTGAACCAGACACCGTGACGAGATACTATGATCCTAGCACCGCATCTATGCTACTGGTTCTTGATCTTTATACACCCATACCATCATAACTATCTCACCACTCAAAGGAAAAGTAGATGACACCATTTTCTAAGTGACACCATTTCCAGATAGATTGTGACGTCATTCCATAATCTGTTTTTTCGTCTTCAATTTAATCTATAATGGTCATATTTGAGTCTTTTAAATGCATTGAATAATTAATAGTCATTTTTAGACATGTCACCTAATAGTATGAGGTACGAGGTGCACAATACATGCATCTTTTCAGCTCCAACTCATGCACTCCATGAATAAAAAAGAAATATGTGGCCCATAAACAAAGTGAGTGACATAGTGAAGATGTGTGAGCATTCTTAAAAGAAGAACCAGCATATGCAACAAGATACATATGAGAAACACATGAAGAAATAGTGAATCCAAAACCTAGGATATCATAGATCAGAGTCAAGAGAATATTTGCAATACAGACTCCACAATGAACATGATCCAAATCTAACTGCAAACTAGAACACCAAACTTTTGATACTCTATTTTTCTCAAGGGGACTCGATTCTTGAATCTGCTTCATCCTAGAAGTATAGAGATGCATAAAATAACACTCAGAGCACTTCTAACCTTATCTCATCATCTTTTCTTTGTTTTGTATTGTTTTTAGCTTTTGAGAAGTGTGTGTGTGTATATATTAAAACACAAATTATCTCTTGTACTAAACTGAATAATACAAGATATCCTTCCTCTCGTATATTTTTACACTTTTTTACACCCATGGGTAAGTATGGAAGAGTTCCCTATGTGACCTGTTAGTTTATACCCACAAAGAACTATGGAAGAGGTCATCTGGCCTGGACAGTTCTGTGCACTATTGTTTACCATGATCCAGGGTGTGGATCAAGTTTATTAATATAAACTTCTTGGTGGCAGGTGATCACCAAGTTGAGTGGATCAGGTCTAGTCTTGAGACAGAACCACTTGTTTTATATCTGTTTTTTTGTTTAATTTAGTTTTCTTTGTATTACTGTATAATTCATAAATCACTAGATTAACATTGATAGTTAATCTTGGACATAAGATATAATTGTTTTTCCTTATTATAATAGCTTCTAAAGTAATATCAATATAGTACTGGAATGTTAAAGTATACCAGTGGTTTAAAACTATTGGTATTGAAAGGAAAACCATTGGTATAAAATATACGAATGGTTTGAAAAATGATTGGATAGTCTGGCCTAGGGATAGATATATACCAATGGTTTCTAAATAATAGTTGGTATATACTACAAAAAATCGCAGCTTCCCAACAGTTACATAGAATCGTTGGAAAAAATCTATACCAACTGTTTGAAACTATTGGTTTACAAATCATTCAGTGTTTTACCAATGATTTTTGAACCGTTGGTATTGTTTTTTTTTCAACAGTTGCAGCAAACCATTGGTAAAATGATGAACTCCTTTGATATAACAATGGTTTTGTAATCATTGGTATACCTTTAATCTCTATTCCAACAGTTATCAACCATTGGTATAGTATAAAAATTTCTTTCAACAGTATACTAATGTTTATAAATCGTTGGTATATCCTTCACCCAGATTTCATAGCAGCATGCCAAAACCAACACCCAGATATGCAGAACCCAATACACATGTAGGAAGCCTATGCACCTATGCCAATACACCACACATAATCCAATATCACCTGCACACAGAATCCAATATACAAAAGCATCCAATATATCATACACCAGACTCCAATACACCTGCATCAAATCAAATACACCTTGAGAAAAAAGACAATACACCTGCACACAATATCTAACATTTCATACACCAGACTCCAACATTGCATACATTGTTCAAATTACATTCCATATTCACCAGAAGATAAAACTTTTAGAATATTCCTCCTAGTCCTAGTAGTTACTTTCCAAACCCTCGCCTTCCACATTACTAAATACTGAAACCGGGTAATAGTTGAATGTTTTCTCATTAGTCTTCCAACCAACCTCAAATTCTTAGTCTTGGTAATTTGGTCAACCAATATACTATAACAAATAATTGATACCAAATTTTGGTCCCAAGTGGAGAATATCAATTTATGGAAGTTATATATTACAATTGATAAAACTATCATGATTCGACATTTGAGACTGGATTGTCGAGGCACTACATCCATCACTCTAATCTGCCCCTACTTCTAGATTGGCCTCCTCATTTTTCTTCCAAAAGCACTTCCATTTGATGAAAATGAAAATGAATGAAATAATGCATGATATAAAAGCAAAAAAGAACAACATTACGAAATATTTGGTTTAATGATTGTAATATTCATTTTGTGGGGATCTCCTTTTGGGGGGTCCGGGGGGCTATCAAGGGGTGGGGTGTTGTCCAGGGGTAGGGGGCTGTCTAGGGGGTATAGGGTTTCCAGCGGGTGGTGTGGTATATAAGGGAGTGGGGGAGTGTCCAGGGGGTGGGGGTTGTCCATGGGGTTGGGGGCAGTCCAAGGGGGTAGG
The DNA here is from genome assembly GCA_963277665.1 of Viscum album. Classification (NCBI taxonomy): domain Eukaryota; kingdom Viridiplantae; phylum Streptophyta; class Magnoliopsida; order Santalales; family Viscaceae; genus Viscum; species Viscum album. The sequence continues at coordinate 617,607,156 of OY728167.1, read as the reverse complement.
TGATGTCCAGGGGATGGGGTGCTATCCGGGGGGTTGTGAGGGTTATCCTAGTGGGTAGGGTGTCTAAGTGGGTGGGGGTTGTCCAAGGGGTTGGGGGATTTCCAATGGGGAAGGGGTGTCTAGGGGTGGGGGTATGAGGGTGTCCAGGGGGTGGGGGATGTCCAGGGGGTTGGGGGTTGTCCACGGGGTGGGGGTATCAAGGGGTGGGGGTGTCCAGGTGTGGGGGCTATCCAGGGTGTGGGGGGGGGGGGGGGGGCTGTCCATGGGGGTGTCTAGGGGTTGTGGTGGTTTCTAAGGTGTTGGGGGGATTTATGGGGGTTGGGGGAATCTAGGGGGTGGGGTGTCCAGGGGTGGGGGTGTCCATGGTGTGGGGCGGTGTCCAGGGGGTGGGGTGGTGTTTAGGGGGTGGGGGTCCAGGGGGTTGGGGGATATCCAAGGGGGTGGGGTGCTTTCCAGGGGGTGGGGTGGTTGTTCATGGGGTGGGGTGTCCAGGGGGTGTGGGTGTCCAGGTTTTGGGGTGGTGTTGATAAGGGGTGGGGGTCTTCCAGGGGTTGGGGGTGTCCAGGGGGTGGGCGGTGTCCAGGGTGATGGGGGGGGGGGTCATGGGGGTGTTGAGAGGGTGGGGTGGTTTCCAGGGGGGTGGTGTCCAGGGGGTGGGGGTGTACAGGGGGGTGGGGTGCCTAGTGGGTAAGGTGGTGTCTAGGAGGGGTGGGGCCATGCAGCTGGTTGGGGCTGTCTAGGGGGTAGGGGGATGTCCAAGGGGTGGGGTGTCCAGGGGTGGCAAGGTCTAGGGGGTTGGGGGCTGTCCAAGGGGGGTGGGGTTGTCTAGGGGGTGGGGGATGTCCATGGGGGTGGGGTGTCCAGGGGTGGGGGTGTCCAGGTGGTGGGGTGTTTTCTAGGTGGGGTGGGGGGGCTATAATGATTTTAATGGAATTAATTTCATGGATTTTAAGATCATTGGTATTTTGAAAATTATTTTAGAATAGTGTTTATTTCAATAGTATGTGTTTCTTTAGGAAAAAATGAATTCTTTTGGTGTGTATGGTAAGAAGGGAGATTTGGTTATTAGGAAATGGATTACATTTTTATTGTGGGACAAAAATACCAAATGATTTTTTAAATGGAACCTTATAATAGATTTTTATAAACCATTGGGGAGTTTTACATATAAATAAGTCTCTATTATGTGATGTTGAAATGGTTTGATGAAGAATTATTTATGATGTACCATTATGGATTTGTGATTTTGTGTCCCTTGTTTTTGAACATCAGATTATTTTACTAAAGGTTTTGTTTTTTATAATTCTTTAGAATGATACCACTATAAATGAATCAAAAATTCCATAAAGGGATATCTCTGGTAGTCATTCTTATGATCTAGCTATTGTCTTCCTAGTCTTGGTCTCTACTCAAACTCTTTTGGAAGTGGAATATAAATGTTCATCTCGTATCATTGATTATTCATGGGAGTTTCTAAAAGAGAATCCAATATTTTTTATTGGTGATCAAGGATCCCAGGAGTCAACGAAGTGGGTAGCTATGATTAATGTGATCGTTGATTTGTTAGAAACCCTATAATCCATGGGGTTGGGGGTTGTCCAGGGGGGTGGGGGCTGTCCATGGGGATGGTGGGGTTGTCCAGGGGGTAGGGGGTGTCTAGGGGGTGGGTGGGGAAGTCCATGCGGGTGGGGTGGGGGACATCTAGGGGGTACGAGGTTTACAGGGGGTGGGAGAGGCTGTACAGGGGTTATGGGGGGTGGGTGGGCATTCCACGGGGATGGCGGGGCTGTCCAGGGGGTTTAGGCTGTCCAGGGGGTGGGTGGGGTGTTCAGGGGTGGGGGAAGTCCACTAGGGAGGGGTGTCCAGGGGGTGGGTGGGCTGTCCACCGGGGTGGTGGGGTTGTCTAGGGGTTAGGGTGTCCAGGGGGTGGGCAGGCTTTCCACACGGGTGGGCGAGCTATCCAAGGGGGTGGGGGCTGTCCAGGGGGATATAAGGTGTCAGGGGTGGTGGGTGGGCTACCACGAGGGTTGCAGGGCTATCCAGGGGGTACGAGGTGTCCAAGGGGGTGGGAGGTCTTTCCACGGGGGGGGGGGGGGGGGCTGTCCACGGGGGTAGGGGAGTGGATGTCCAGGGGGAACGTGTTTTCCAAGTGGTGGGCGGGGCTGTCTAGGGGGATACGAGGTGTCTAGGGGGTAGGCAGGCAGTCCACGGGGGTGGTGGGGTTGTCCTGGGGGTACGGGGTGTCCAAGGGTGGTGGGTGAGTTGTCCACCTAGGTGGGGGCTGTCTAGGGGGAACACGGTGTCTAGGGGTGGGTAGGTCTATCCATGGGGTACGATGTGTCCAGGGGGTGGGCATGCTGTCCACGGGGGTGGAGGGGCTGTCCAGGGGGTCGGTGTGTCCAGGGGGGTGTGCAGGGTGTCCAGGGGGTGGGGTCTGTCCACAGGGGGTGGGCGGGCTATCCATGGGGGTGGTAGGGCTTTCGAGGGAGTTGGGGGTCTAGGGTGTGGGTGGTCTGTTCATGGGGGTGGGAGGGCTGTCCACGGGGTTGGGGGCTGTCTAGGGGGTACAGGGTGTCCAGGGGGTGGGTGGGCTGTCCACAAGGGTGTCGAGGTTGTCTATGGGGTACGGCGTGTCTAAGGGGGTGGGCGGGCGGTCCACAGGGGTGGGGGCTGTCCATAGGGGTGGGGGCTGTCCAGGGGGCACGAGGTGTCCTGGGGTGGGCGGGGCTATCCAAGGTTGTACGGGGTGTCGAGGGGGGTGGGCGGGCTATCCACGGGGGTGGCAGGGCTGTCAAGGGGGTGAGGGGGTGTCCAGGGGGTGGGCGGGCTATCCACGGGGGTGGGTGTGCTGTCCACGGGGGTGGGGGCTATCTAGGGTGTGTGGAGTGTCCCGAGTGGGTGGGCGGGGCTATCTAGGGGGTGGAAAGGCTGTCCACAGGGGTGGCGGGGCTGTCCAGGGGGTCAGGGTGTCCTGGGGGTGGGCGGGGTGTCTAGGGGTAGGGTCTTTTCCATGGTGGGAGGGGTGTATAGGGAGTGGGTGGGCTATCCACAGGGGAGGCTAGGCTGTCCAAGGGGTATGGGTGTCCAGAGGGTGGGAGAGCTGTCCACGAGGGTGGGAGGGCTATCCACGGGGGTGAGGGGATGTCCAGGGGATACGGGGTGTCCAGTGGGATGGGAGGGGATATCCAGGGATACGTGGTGTCTAGGGGGGTTGGCAGGCCGTCCACGGGGGTGGCAGGGATGTCTAGGGGGTTGGGGTGTCCAGGGGGTGGCGGGGCAGTCCAAGGGGGTGGGGGATGCCCACAGGGGAAGGGTTGTCTAGTGGGGTGGAAAGGCTATCAACTAGGGCGGCGGGGATGTCCAAGGGTATGAGGTGTCCATGGGGTGGGAAGGTTGTCCATGTGGTGGGGGCTGCCTAGGGGTGGGGTGAATTAGTCGCAAAAAATCATCAAGTCATGTTTTATTATATATAGATAAAAAATAAAGATGATGTGACCTAAAAAATCACACTTAAATTCAGGCACAACAAATCAATAAACATCAAAGGTCAGTAATATCAGTCAAAAATGTAACTGATCAATATATCCCTCATCACCATCACTATCATCACCATCATCATCAGCCTCACCCTCATCCTCATCGTCTTCCTTATCATGGGGAGTGGGAATCATCATTGGATATCGTACACATGGGTGAGGAGGCTCAGATGTAAAGGGTGGTTAAAACATGGGAGGCCTAAATATCCCGTGTGTCCCTAATGACACATCGGGATCAGAATGTGGGATGGTTGGTATGTCAGTGGGTGGGGCAGGGTCTAATTGGGTACACCGGCCAGATCGTCTAACTCTCGAACCCCCCCCCCCCCCCCCCGTACGAACACCCTGAGTACTGCGACCACTACTAGGCTACTCATCAAATAGATGTTTCCTAATAGATGGATCCTGTAAAAATGTTTACAAAAATTAATCACATGACATTATATATTTTTTAAATATATATATTTGAAATAAAATGCTCATTGCAGGCACTAGTGGTAGAATTCCTAGCTCAGTCATGCGACGATTGTTGTCTATAATCTGTTTTCATCGCCACTCTTCACTTGGTTTCATTTCCTGCATTTGAAATCAAATATCAAAGTAAATATAAAATGATTACTAATATGTAACCCAAAAAACAATATAAATGAGAGGGAATAGGGGGAATCATGGATAATTTAACTATCCATTGTTTTAGGTGAGCTTGAACAGATATATAATGAAGTTAATAAATCATACAAGATGTAATAAAGAAAATTAATTTTTAGAAGGATGGATATTTACTAAGTGTCATCAGTCTATTAAAGTCATGGAACATTGTTTTTACCTGATTCATAAGGGGGTAAATCAATTGTCAAACTCGAGGAAAAATTTAATTTCTTTAGCTCAGGCAGATGATGCAGGTTTCAATACATGTTTTGCAGAAGAATACAAACCATCATGTTCATTTCCTAGTAAAATGTTAAAGAGAGGTCTTAGAGTTATACAAATTTCATAAAAATCTTAGTTGAAGCCTTGAGATGTTCACCAAGTTAGAAATGTTGGTTTCATAGGTTTGAATACAGTTCAATTCCAAATTAGAATATGCAATTCAAATAAAATTTTAACCAATAAACATTGAGAATTCACATAACGGTCAGTTGGATACAACATATTTGTAATCAATATTAAATCAATTTGAATAGTAAGAACCTTAACATCCCATGTAGAGGTAAACCAGAAGAATTTAGATCATGAAAGGATAATTTTATATTTTTTCCACCAAAACATTAGGTTCACAGTAAACTCTAATAATTGAGCAATTGGAGTCATCAAAAGTAATAAATGGATCGTTTCCAATGGCAGTAGGGATGGTGTCAATTCCATCATCACCATCATCAATAATATGTCTTCTAATTACTTTAATAATGACTCCAAATTCAATTTGAAGATCGTCTTTGACATAAAAAACTTGTTTTTTCCATTGATTCCAATACATATGGTTCATCAGTAGAAAGAGTGGGGGTCATATCATTTACCGGAAATCCAAAATCATAAATAAATGTGATCTGCATCATTATAAAATCATACCACTAGCGTTGCATCAATGTGACTAGTCTATGGGAATAATTATCCATTATTATTATTTTTTCAACGACTCCATAATGACCTACATATTCAAATCGAGGTCTACTATCTCATGCACTAACATAATAGTATGTTGGGGAAGTAACTATAACACCATCTTGTTGTGTTCTCATGTTCTTTTCTCATTTAGTGATAATAAATATGTACCCATTGATAAAAATTGATTTACAGTCATGAACCACGGTATTAGGACCAAAAACCAAAGCTCTTATTTCTTTAGAGATAGAGTCTGATGGAAAACTCAATACCTAAAATATAAATGAATATTAAACATTATTAAATATTTTTTTAATTGTTTTAAACAGTAATATTATTACCTTCAATTTTAACCAAGCAAAAAACTATTTTCTAGGAAAAGTCTCCCTCCTTCTCAATGATAATGAACGATGATTTCTATTTATCATCTCTTTATGTTCCCTGTAGATAAAAATATTAATAGATTAACATATATATATAAGATATAAATATTTAATTTACTTACAAGATGTAGTCATCATAAAAATCATAGTTGAACAAAACTAAGCGATGTGCCATCTCCCACTCTTCAAGGATTAATGTTGTAAATGATTATGATCTAGGAATTCCTCCTATTTGAGGAAGTGATGAAAAACTGGGTTCAATTTTCTTATACTTTTATTCTTCATTTCTCATTGGTCGGTTCATTCTTGTAGTAAGATCAGACAAATATATAGTGCATAAATCCATACATTCTTGATCCAAGTAACCATTCACGATAGAACCTTCAGGATGATTCCTGTTATGAACATAAGAATTTAAGGTGTACATATTTCTTTCAGTTGGATACATTCAATGAAAAAAATATGTCCTCCAAGAAGTATTTCAGTTGGAATATGGACAATCAAATGCAGCATGCATGTGAAAAATTATGGAGGAATTATTTTCTCTAGCTCACACAAAATTAATGGGGCATCTGCGAACATTTTTTTCAAGAAATATTTGGACAACTTCTTAGCAAAAAGATCTCAAAACAAATGGCACAATCGAATAACATATACCCATAAATTATTGAAAAAAAAGATGATGAATTTATATTGGAATCATATCATGAAGAAGGATGTGATAATCCTAAGTCTTCAAAGATTTTAGCTTCAACTATCTTCTATTGACCCATTTGGATATCTTGCTTGAATAGCCATAAGGAACTTTAATAGTCTCTGGTACTTCCATAAATTTCCTTTTTCTCTAGGTGTCATCATATAAGAGGCACAAGGAACTTGACTTTTATTTTCATAATACGCACAGGATGCAATTATGGTCTGGTGACCTAATCCACCAAGTCACGGTGAGACCATAAATCATATTTTGCCTTTCCCTTAACATTTTTGAAGAATCCAAAGAAACATTTCACATATATTTTTTTCAATGTGCATTATGTATAAGAAATTATGTAAAAAATTGTTTGACCAATAAGTCAAATCAAAGAAGATACTTCCCTTCTTCCAATTTTAATAGGTTTCAATGTAAACATTCTTCCTCTTTCCAGATTTCATTTGACCCTTCCCAAATAAAAAACTGAAGTCTTTCAATTCATTAAGCACATCAGTTCCAGACATATGCTGAGGTGGATCAACAGTCTCCATGGTATTGTCAAATCATTGATGATTATTTCAATATGGATGGTCCATTGGAAAGAACTGTTGATGTCCCCAAAAAAAACTGAAACTACAATGATGTTTCAGTCTTCTGGATCATGTATTATTCATACAAATAGGACATGATAGTTTTCCCTTCGTGCTCCATCCAAAAATCATTGCATAAGAAGGAAAATCATTTATCATCCACATAAGTGCAGCACGCATCTGAAATATGTCTTTCGAACATGAATCGTATGTGCGCACACCCACATATCATAGAAGTTTCAACTCTTTTATTAAATCTTGAATTTAAAAATCTATATCATTGCTGATATCCTAAGGGCCAGATATGAGTATAATCATGAAAGAGAATGGTTTTTTCATACAGAAACATGGGGAGAAGATTATAAATGTGTATAAAAACCGACCATGTGTTGTGCGACGTAAGCATATGCCCAAACAGATTAAAGACCCAAACTCACATTATGCACGTCAGCTGCAAAATCAGGATATCGATTATCAAATCTCTACCATGAAAATGCATCTACAGGGTGAACCAACTCATCATTTGTCTTCTTTATCTCTGCATCATGTCATCATATTTTTATTGATATTTCATCAGATATAAAAATATTCTGGAACTTGGGGATCAATGAAAATTTCCACATTACTTTCTGTGGCACATGGGGTGGTGTTACATCAGCTTATGGCTTCCAGCGGGATGTTCCATATTTTATATAGTAATTTTGTTCAGCAGTTTCCTCCTAGAGTAAACTGCAATATTTCGAGAATACATGAATATTGTTTCTTGAAAATACAAGTTCCTCAACTAAAATACATTCCATATAATGGTATGAGGTAATATCTGCATCATCTAGAAGTAAGACCTTCAAGAAGGTAATAATGTAATCTATGGGAGTATTAGAAATCCCATACATATTTTTCCCATGAAATAATCAGATTAAAAATTACATCTTTTTTATTTTTCCGCATTGTCGATATACTGGATTCATGGCAGCATCATTCAATTTTTTCACCCTGACAACATCATAATTCTCATTAGATGCATCATGTGTGCTCATATAAAAATCTTCATGGGTTTTAATCCTTTATTTTTCATGCTGACGAATAAATGGAAACTTTTCATATAAAAAATTCTCCAATCTAGTCCTCTCATTTGGATCATCAACAAATTTTGATTTCATTTTCTCCCCATTTTGATACCACACTTAGTAGTTTTCTTGAAAACCATATTTGGTTATGTGTTAGATGACTTCTCCATGGCTCAACCACGGTCTTCCGACACTATTGTAACAGGGGCAATGTATGTGACCACTATCTGAAGCATTGTGAAATGAAAAATCTAAAATTCTCTCTAATTTTTTTTGAAAATCACATGATATCCAATCAGTTTCATACATCCAAATTCTATCCATTCTGTAAAAAAAATTTTATAAGTCATCTCGTTAAAATAAATTCAATATGATTGAAGTTTCATTTAAAATATATTTATGTAAATGAGAATTGTTCACATGATATGAAACCATAACTGACACACTACTCTATATGAGAATAATAATATAAAAGACAAAAAAATACTATATTTATAAAAAAATATCTGTGATGAACTATACATGAGTGTACAAGATCATGTACACATGTGGAGGAAAATTATTCCGGAGTTGAGTAAATTTTAGATCGAATAAATTTAATATTTTAGAAGATTATTTGAGTGATCACATACATTTCCCAAGGGGGTGGGGGTGTCCAGGGGGTGTAGGGTGTCTTGGGAGTGGCGGGGCTGTCTAGGGGTCTGAGGTGTCCTCGGGTGGGGGGCTATCTAGGGGGGTCAGGGTGTCTAAGTGGGCAGCCTGTCCATGGGGGTAGGGGGCTGTCTAGGGGGTACGGAGTGTCTATGGGGGCGGGTGGGGCTATCCACGAGTGTGGAGGGGCTGTCCAGGGGGGACGGGGGTGTCTAGGGTGTGGGGGCTTTCCAGGGGTGGGGGAGTTGTGTAGGGGGTACGAGGTGTCCAGGGGGTGGTTGGTGTGTCCAGGGGGTGGGTGGAGCTGTCCAGGGGGTATGATGTGTCCAGGGGGTGGGCGGGCTGTCCATGGGGTTGGAGGGGCTATCTAGGGGGGTACGAGGTGTTTAGGGGGTGGGTGGGCTATCCACAAGCGGTGGTCGAGCTATAAATGGGGGGTGGTGGAGTTTTCTAGTGGGACCGGGGGTGTCTAGGGGTGTGGGTGGGGGGATTTCCTGGGGTGAAGGCATCCGGGGGGATTGGGGTGTCCGGGGGTGGTGGGCAGGTTTCCTGGGGTGGGGTGGATGGGCTGTCCATGGGGGTGGGGGATGTCCAGGGGTACGGGGTGTCCAGGGGGTGGTCTGGTTGTCCACAGGGGTGGGAGGGCTATCTAGGGGGGTCGGGATGTCCAGGGGTGGGGGGCTTTCTAGGGGTGGGGGCTGTCTGGGGGGTACGAGGTGTCCAAGGGGCTGGTCGGGCTGTCCAAGGGGTGGTGGGGCTGCCCAGGGGGGTACGGGGTGGGTGGGCGGGCTATCCGCAGGGGTGGAGGGGATGTCCAAAGGGGTGTGGGGTGTCTAGGGGGTGAGTGGGCTGTCCACAGGGGGTGCGCGGGCTATCCATAGGGGTGGTGGGGTTATCTAAGGGGTGGGGTGTGCGGGGGTTGGGGGCTATCCAAGGGGGTGGGGTTGTCCACCCCCAAACTAGGGTCGTAAAGTCCAATATCTATCCAATTTTAGAATGATTTCAAGCCTATTATAGATGACCGAGAATATTGTTGGTGTAAACCATAAATATGATACATTGAAATCACATCACACCCAATTGTAAACACAACATCAAATATCATACCTAGAACGGATATTATGATCCATGTTTCGATAGAACACTACTCATAGGAGTATGAGCCTTGTTATATCATTAGGTGATGCGGAGTTGTATGAATGTTAAATTTTTATGAGATCAATATGGATAATGGATAAGAACCTAAGTGAGATTTCTTTGTAGAGATCTCTTCTTCTTGGAAGGGTTTGAGTGAGTATTGGTATGGAACTTCAAGAAAAGTCTTAACGTGGGAAAGCAACTACACATTGGTTATATGTGATTCTTATTTTTTTTGTAGAGTATCAGAGTGGACAACCCACCCCTTCCTTGGACACCCCCCCCCCCCACACCCCTGCAGCCCCCTACCCCTTGCACCCCCCACCCAGATAGCCCCCCACCCCACCTGGACACCCCCCATCACCACACCTAGATAGCCCCCACCCACCCTCCTCCCTAGACAACCCACACTCCCCCATCCCTCACATGGATAGCCCACCCCCACCCACCTTGGACATCCCACCCCCTTGATAGCCCAGACCCCCTCCCCCACCAAGATAGCCTACCCACCACCACCCCTTGATAGCCCACCCCCCTCCCTGGACAGCCCACACCCCCTACCCTGTAGCCTCCCCCCCCGAAAAGCCCCTTGGAGATCCCACCCCCCCACACCCCCACCTTGATAACCCATGCCCCCACCCCCAATAGACAGCCCCCCTGGAGAGCCCATACCCCCTCTCCCCCACCTAGATAGCCCGTACACCACCCCCCCCCCCCCCCCCCAGACAGCACATCCCCTCCCTTGACAGCCCACACCCCCTCCCCTGAATCCTGCCCTCTATCCCCTATACATCCCCCCACCACCGGGACAGCCCACCTCCACCCCCACCTAGACAGCTCACCTCCCCCACCCCCCTAGACATCCCCCACCCTCCACTGGGATATCCCCCCCCCCCACCACCACCTGGACTGCACCCCCCCCCCCCCCCAACCTAGATAGCCCACCCCCTCCCTAGACACCCCACACCCCTTCCCCCACCCCTAGACATCCTCCACCCTCCACTGGGATATCCCCCCCCCACCACCTGGACTACACCCCCCCCCCCAACCTGGCTAGCCCACCCCCTCCCTAGACCCCCCTACACCCCCTCCCCCACCTGGACAGCCCACCCCCAACCCCTGGACAACCCACCCCCAGGATTTCCCACCGCCCCAAGACAGCCCGCACCCCCTCCTCAACCTGGACAGCCCACCATGACCCCTTGGACAACCCACACCCCTCCTTGGGCAGCCCATACCCCTTCCCCCACACCTCTGTAGCCCCCCCTACCCCTGGGACAACCCACCCCCACCTGGACAGCCCCCCACACCTAGACAACCCCCTGCCTGTCCTACAACATCCGTTAGGTTAATTTTATTTAAAATCATTTTTTTCATTAAGAAAGGAAAACCATCATGAATTAGACATTTCATTCTAAACAAACCATTCAATTTATCAAAACATGACAAATTCAATTTATCAAAACATGAAAAATTCAATTATAAGGCTCTATGGGTCACTTAAGAAAAGGTCATTGGGGAAAGGAGAAATCAACTACATTGTTAATTCCAATTTAAAAATTGGGAAAAGCACTTAGGAGGTGTGGTGGTGTCTAGGAGGTGTGGTGGTGTCCAGAGGGTGCTATATAGGGGGTGGGGTGGGGGTGTCCAAGGGGGGTGGAGGGTGTCTAGGGGGTCGGGTGTTTCTGTGGGGTGGGTGTTAGGGGGATGTCCAAGGGGGTGGGGGCTATCCATTGGGGTGAGGGGTGTTTAGGGAGGGTGGTCCTGGGGGTGTCCAGGGCGGTGGGGGTGTCCAGGGGGTGGGGGAGGTGTTCCCAGAGTGTGGGGTGTCCATGGGGGTGGGGGTGTCTTGGGGGTGGGGGTGAAGGGGGTGGGGTCTGTCCAACGGGGTGGTTTCTAGGGGGTGGGGGGCTATCCAGTGGGGTGGGAGGTGTCCAGGGGGTGGTGGAGGTGGGTGTTCATAATTCAAATCCATCACCCAACCAACAGCCAATTCATCATCCATAAAAATTCCCTTCCCATTATTCCTTGAAAAAAACTATAAATACAAAATCCAAATCCAATTTTCAACTAAACTAAAGTCCAAATAAACTACCATATCACCCCACTAAACAAACCCTTTACCATGTTTGAAGTGTAGAACAAAAAACAAAAAACAAATCAAAGGGTTCAGTACTCCACAGACCACAGGAACTCTAATTTAGCCCAAATCAAAATAGAAAACATAAAAATAGAAGGAGAACATTAAAACTAAGGTAACACTTACTAATTTGAAGTGAAGAAGAAAAAATTGATTGATTAAATATGGATCTATGGCTGGAAGGAGTTTTGATGCTAAGAAAACTTCAGGGGGAGCTTTTGATTAGGGTCTGCAATTAGGCAGAGTTGGATCTTGGGTGTTGGGTATTTAGGGTAAAACATTACCAATGGTTTTTAAAAATTCTTCATCTCTTTACCACCATTTAATTAAAACCATTGGTATACCTTAGAGGAACTAAATATTTTCCAACGGTTTTTTCAAACCGTTGGGGATTCTTAATTATATTTACACATTGCAAATGGTTTGAACAAACCATTGGAAAATGTTGCCTTTTCACATTATACCAATGGTTTGAAGAAACTATTTGTATATATCCATTGGGAAAACATCTGATTCCAATAGTGATAACTCATACTGAGATTAATTAGAATTAATCAACCTTCAGAGAAGTTATTTGAACAGTCAAAATTTTATTACCGTGTTACCTTGATTAACTGGGCTATATTTATTTTTATTGAGGAACCTTTTAAGAAAACATAGCAAACAAATTTTTTTATAGATACGCAATTAAACACCCTCTTGAATACTCTACTCTGAGAAATAGAAATTAAAGGTTTCTATGATCTCTTCAAGACCAGTTTCAGTGGATTATTAAGGACAACCTCAGGTTATTTTCTATCAGTGTGGGTTTTTTGGTCATATGATACCTAACTATATAGAAGATAATTGGACTTGCCTTCGTTATAGATTATTTGGCCATCTAAATCATTTATATGAAAGGATTTCCTAGGGTAGTAAGTTTTTATCCCCTCTCCCCAAGGGTTCAAAGGATCATACCAATGGTTCTATGGTTGGTGGGTGAAATCCTTAGAAAAAGGTGGATTTTATGGTGGCTAAGACGATACATGATTATGTAATTTAGTATATGAATGAGGAATATGATTTTCCACCACCTAATTTTATAGGTATTGTGATTATTTCATCATATATGGTGAGATATTTTTTTATATAGGTTCTACACATTATTTTATGTTTTCAAAGTGAGTTTACATCTTGGCCATGAGATCAGAACGTTTTTCACATAGGTTGGATCTTTCAACTCCTTTCATAAAGAGGGATGAAAAAAAGTTAAATTATTACACATTTCCTCTGATGATATCTGACATTGAGTTATAATGAAAATTATTAGTTCTTTATCATGAAATAGTAGATATAATTAACATGATTGATTGAATGAAAAGTGCAAATGCATGATTAATTTTTATCACCAATAGGTATATTTATTTTCTATTGATGGGATCACTCATGTATTTCCTGTTGAGTAGGACTATATATCAAGAATGGAATGGGATATTATTCCTTACGTTGGGGTAATTTTATGGGATTTTCAGAGATCTTTTTGATTCCGTTGACTTTTGTTTGGTTGTTCAACATCCTAGAGTGGTGATTTCATACCTCAAGGACATTCATGATGAATCTTCTAGTTTACATACCTAGAGAGTGGTTGAGTTAACTATTGACATACTCCCATGTATTATTCCCATTTCTATGTCATCTTATTTAATGGATCCTACTAAGAGAGTATAACTTAAGGTCCATCATAGGGATCTAGACTCTAAAAGAATTATTCATCCTATAATGTCACAGTATGATTCACTTTTCTGCATTTATTATAATATTGAAAAGAGCATTTTACTTTGTATTTACTATCGCAAGTTGAATTGGGATATAATTAAGAACAAATATCATTTTTTCTGATTGATTTAGCACCCCAAGGTTCCAATATGTAACGCATTATTTATGTTTTTAAGTATATAAAGTTTTTGGGTGATGTTTTGGAGGTTTTGAAGTATTTTTTAAATGTTTATGGGGGAATATCTAGAATGGAACGGTTTTTTAAAGTTAGTAGGTACCATGAATCCTCTTCAATAAATAGTGAAAAGTGACATAGAGGATACTGGGTAGGTGCAAGGTTAGGTTCACGTTTTGACACACCGTGTGACCACATATAATTAACCATGAAAAGTGGAATATATGGAAAATATGTTTATTGCATGGTTTATCTAACCCTTTGATTCAATCAGGTTAAGTGTGTTTGCAGGCAGTCACTGGAATACAGTTCGCGCATGGTCTGTCTAACAATGTGCCCCAACCATTCATGGTTAAAAATTAGATCCTATAATTATGTATCCCATTATTAATTACATATAAACCCCTAATTCTTCATATCTGAAAACCCTAACTTAGTCTTCAGTCTTACCAATGTTTTTAGAGTCTCTTTCCTTCTATTTAGGTGTAATCCTTTGGAAATCCATGGTGAATCCAAGGCCGAATTTCTTTGTAAGTATCTATTCTTGAGGGGTTTCCTAAGATATTTTCTTTCTCCATCTCTTAGAGTCTTAGATATACTTATTTGAGGATAAATATCTAATATTTGATGTCGATCATGATTATATATGGTTTGATGTTAGGGAACAAGATTTTGGGTGGGTGTTTTTATATTCAACCTCGCTTTATTGATGAATAAGTTTTGTCCTTTTTTCACCATAGTTTCGAATGTATGCGGCTTCACTGTCAACTCCCCTTATTGAAACATGAAGGATTGATTTAAATTTGTTTTAATTTATTGAAATTAATTGTTAAATTTATGTAAAAATCATGGTATAAACCCTATTAAGTGGTGGTCTATGAATTTTTTAATTTAATTGTTTTGAAAAGTGATGCGTTTATGGAAATTAACATGATTATTATAAAATATGTTTTTTTAGTTCATGGAAGTGGTTTATGGTAATGTTCTCAATAAATTAAATATTTTTTTGAAATGAATTGAATTTATAGATTTGGAATTTCTTTTTGGGATATTGTTTGGTTTTTTTTCATGTTCATTCAGGATTGATAAGGGTATGAAGTTTCCTCAATCAAAAGTTTAATGGATAAGGGTATGAACTTTCCCCCATCGAAATGGTTCACCAAGTGATAGATTGATGAATGGATGACTCACCACTCATGAGTATAAGGATCTCTATGGTTACAAGTATTGTTGGATGCGTGGATATGGGGAATAGAATGGGTTATGAAAAAAATAATTTTTTTCAAATGGTTTTAAAAGTATTGTATGGTTTCATTCCTTGTAAATGAATTTGTATTGGAAAAATTGTTTTGGTATGGGAATTTTTTTTATTATTTGATATTTACTATTTTAAATTTCATTATATAAATTTGATTACATGTTCCATCCTATTTCCTAATTAGGGAATTGATTTGGTGGAAAATTTAATGAGTTTAATTACTCACCCCAGCTTTGAAACATTGGTTCTTATGTAGAT
This sequence comes from Viscum album, assembly GCA_963277665.1. NCBI lineage: Eukaryota > Viridiplantae > Streptophyta > Magnoliopsida > Santalales > Viscaceae > Viscum > Viscum album. Next base: position 617,591,913 of record OY728167.1, on the reverse strand, counting down.
GTTGTTTATCGAGCCATAATTAAAGGCAAGGTAACACATTTATTTAGTGATGATTTACGATACTTGGGCATGGATTGTGGAGTTGGAGCATGGATTATGTTGAGATCTATAGATTTATGTAATCTAAGTTTATGATTTGTGTTGGTTTTGTCTTCTACAAGGTATTTTGATATTGGTCTTGGTTTTTTATTGGTACTCTAATATAGTTGTTTTACTTTGTTATACATATGAGTTTTATAATCTAGTTTAATTCATCATTTATAGGTTTTCTGGTTATGGTATTTTATTTTTGGTTGTTTTATTTTCAAAGGGAGAATTTTAACCTACATGTAAATGAATCCCTTGGCATTTGTTACTAGTCATTGTTGTCTTGTGGTTGTCACCTAATCCCAAGTAATGTTCTGCCACTTTCTCAAGCCAATGATGAGAGTCAAGACATTACATGGCTGTCATTTTTACCATCATAGAGGGGAATGTTGGTTTTTAAGGATTGACCTCTAGTCTGGGAACCACCAGTTGAGAATTCAATAAGATCATATACCCAATATAGTGTTTAGGATCCTTTATTGGAATTTTGAGTTTCATGTGATGCCACATAGTATGACTAACACTCCTGTGATGTTTATGGATTAGATGAAACAAATTTCTATCGGTTCATGGTCTGTTTTGTTTTTTTATCATTGGTAAAAAAATGTTACTCCAAGTTAGAGGAAGAGTATATGGACTATTTGTATATCATACTTTAAAACATTAAAGAAGAACATCTATATGGTATGCTTTAGAAAATTATGTTTTGGATTGGGTAAGTAAATTTTATGGTGAATGTGATATGTGAGAGGGGAGTCTCAGTGGATACAGAAAATATAAAGCTAGTGATGTCCTGGGAGAAGCCTAGAAATATGTTTCATATTTATAGATACATTTTTTGGGATTTATACTATAAATTATTTCTTCCTGAAAACTGTAAGATGAAATCTATGAAGACTGCATTAACCCATAATGGTGTAATATTTTACTGAAATAAAAACTATAGTAGGTATTTTGAGGAGATGAAGGTGTGTATGACTTCAACATCGGTTTTAATTCTTCCAAAACCATGATTTTGTTATAGTGTTTTATGAAAATCATCTAGTATATATTTGGGATGAATCCGGATGAAGAGGAAAATTTTGTGTCTTATAGTTCATGCTAGTGACCTTGGGTGAGTGGTCTTGGTCTCCCATTATCACATTGTCATTTTTTTAATGTTTGGTTGTTACATTATCCCTAAGGTAAGTGTTGATAGAAAGTGCACATTGGCCTTGTTGTCCCATTCACCCTGGGGATACTGAGTTGAATAATGACTCCAGATGTAAATATTTTTGTCAAAGGATAAGGAGGTTGACTATATATTTTGTATCAAATTATCTTACTTATCTTATAATTATTGTGGAACACCATAGACCTATAGGTTTTTGAATCCGTTACCCATTCCGTTATGGAAGATGGATGAGATTTTAATTTATTTCATCATTTTTTACCGTGGAATCCTTATGTGAAGGAGGATTTTGGGTGATCGTTGATTTACTCACAAAATTGGAATATTTCCTCCCTATCAAGGATTCAAAGAAGTTGTAATTTATTGGGAACTTGTATGTCTGATAGATTGTGATAATTATTGGGGTTTCCTATATAGTTTTATATGATTCAAACCTTATAATCCTATACAAGTTTTAGAAAGGATAGCAGGAGGTGATGGGTACTAGGATTTGATTAAGAGTTCCATATCATATAAATTTGGATGGGAATGTAGAGATGGTTATCCAGCATCCTGAGGATATGCTTCATGCTCTTATGCTCGATTTTGGGGATATTTGGGAAATAAGTTTCCTCTGGTCATGTTTTCATATAAGAATAGTTACCAATACTAAATTATTATTTCCCTCATTGATGCATTGAATTTGTGTTCATGTAGTTATCCATTATGTTGGGAAGAGTTGGGGGAGTGTTCTTCAGTTGGTATGAGTTTTGTACTAGAGATAAAAAAGATGGTCCAGTTGATCTGGAGGAGGTTAATCCTATCACATAATCATCATAAATATTATGAGTTCCAACTTCATCAGTTACTAGTGTTTGAGTTTTATAATTGATATTTTATTTTTGAGAGATTAACCTCACTTTGTACATCATCTATTGGGTAAGAAGGTCTTGTTGTCCCTAAGGTTTGTTAGACCCTTCGTGATTATTTGATGACTGGGGTGGGTAGCCTATTAATTTGTCATACCCTATTGTTTGACATCTACCCAGGAATTGATTGTTGTTTACCATCATATAAGGTATATACCAGATCCTAACAATATGATTTTAGGGAGTATGTTTATCATGTGACCAATACTGCATTGGTTCTGATTTTGGATCAATGAGAGAATGTATTGTGTGGTAAATTGATTCCACATGATCAATAATTGTGGGAATGTAGATGGGATATCCTTGAGACATAGGAGAATTAATAATTGATGATGATTCAATTGATTTATATTTTTGTGAGTCTAGGAATCTGAGGGATTTCTAGATGTAGAAATATTTTATTGTCGAGAGATTAAAACAACCTGTTATTCTTTCCAGGTAGTCCATTATTTATTCGTTGTTTTTCATACTTGGTTGGGTGTGTTGTATGGATTCTTAGTGTTGGGGAACCTTTGCTGGTAAAAATGAACTAATGGTTATGGTTTTATGTTTATTTAAATTAATGGACTCAAATTGTAAATTTTCCGTAACTTAGCTGTGTACTTCCCATGTTTGGAGAATTATTGAACAGGGGACTTTAAATATTTCTTCTTCAAACCTATGGTTTTGTCAGTTTGTAGGGTGATTACATGGCATTTAAAGTTGTTACATTATATGTAACATTATCCTGACTAATTATATATAATATTTTCTGGTCATAAATGTATTACATGAAGTGTACTGGGTTCACATAGTGTACTATCAAAAACTAGGTTATATTAAAAATGCGATGGGGGTTTTGACATATTAGATATTTTTGGATTACATGGCCAATAATGGTGTTAAACACCATGTAATCATTTCGAATTGGATTTTTTGGGTGCTCCAGGGATGATTTTTATTTCATTCATTTTCATTAATTCTCCCTATATACATTGAAGAATTCAAGGGTGAATTTATAGACATATGATGATTCCAAATCATTTCATTCGCTGATTCTACATTGTTGTAGTTGTTGTGTGTGTCACCAGGAAATAATTCCTTATTTTTCATCTTTGCGTTCACTTTTTTCCTTTTCATGTGTTTTTATTTTTATTAGATAATATTTTCTATTGATAAAATTCATATTTTTTCATTCCATGTATTTTGAAGGCCGTTTACATGGATTCCAAACACCATTGTCGAATAAATGTTGATTTTTACTATTTTGTGGTGGGTTTTTATATTAGACGAGTTAATGGAATGACTTTATTAATAATCATGGTAAATTAATTTAGGTATTTCATTTATTTTAAGTGGTATGGATTTTTGAAGGATTGATTTGAAATGATTTTTTTTTCAAAAAGGGTAATTTCATTGAGAAAATATTTTCTTAATTTTGAAATGGATTATCAACTAGTGAAGTAGATTTTATTGGATTTCATTTATTTCAAAAAATTGTGAGCTTTTTTTTAAAATTATATTTTTAAAATTGGAAAATTGGGAACACTGGGTGCATTAAGAAGGAGATAAAGGTATTCATTGTGTGTGTGTCACCAATTTGATGTAACCTTTTGGATATCGATGCTCGGTGTAAGGAATCGATATTATTTGGATCCAATTTTATAAATGTCTATGCTCTTGAGAGTCTAGTATGTATTTCTTATAGGTTGGGTTCTAATTTAAGGTTCTTTTTCATTTACAGTTATTTATCGTATGGTTGTTTTTGACTTGTATTTTTTACCAATGGTTCTTATTATGAGGTTGTATCACATAGCTCTTCATGATTTTTAATTTCATGGATATGTGTTTACTACCTTACCACTTAATGAATTAATATGTTTTTCTTTTTATATAAATTCTACTCGAAATATTCATTATTTTGATAATAGGAATGTCTTTATGAAATCCAAAGGCGAAGATGATTTACAAATTAATTGGATTTAAAAAAATTATTTGTAAATATATATTTTGTTTTAACATCTAGAAAATTTTTATTTCATATATTATAACTTTTATAGATTCTCTTTTGGTATCCTCTAGGAATTTTGTGACACCCTACCTTTTCCCATGGGTAGTTATAGATGTTGAATTATGGGATATAGTTTAATGAAATGGAATCTTGTGGAATTTCATCTTCTCATTTTGTCTTTTCCTTTGTAGCAGGGTGATTTGGAGATGAAAATCTATCACATTGGCACATCTTGGCTTTGATTTGTTCATATGTTCAAGTTTAGAAACATTTAATTTGATCTTATAGATCATCTAGAATATATTTATTACTATTAGTACACAAGTCATATGTCTTGTTTCGTTATATACAATACTTGTTCTTTTTTCTTTCTTTACCTCATCATTTGAATGTCGGCTCAAGTGTATTGTTTGGTTGACCTGGGTAGGTCTATTAAAATTGATATAGATATACTTTATTTCAACAACATAAAAAATATTATAATATAAGAGATATGGGTCTTTATATATTATCATATTTAGATAATATTTGAAGTAGTTTTAGGAATATGTAAAATAAAGATGCTTGGTTATGAACATTACCTTTTCTTCGGAATACCTCTTTCAGTTTATAAACGGAGCTTTCATATATTGTCTTTATAGTCAATCCAAATAATGTATGACGTGGGAAGGGATAAATCAGTTATTATTGTGTATGTAATATCCAATCCAAAAGTCTTTTAGAGTATGAATAGGATATGAGAGTGTGTGGCCTAATATAAAAAATGGTTTATTATCTGACCATGGCAAAGATAAGGTCTAAATATGGCTATCAAATAGGATTTTGAAAATTTTCTAGTTAACTAGTTATAACCTTAAGCACGATAATTATTTTTTACTATTTTTTACTATTCATTATGACCAAAAAATAAGGTGACCATATTTTATAATATTAATTATTATAAATCAAAATACGGAATATAGTTTTTAAATTTCAATTCCTAGAAGTGGAGGAAATTAAAATAAAATTAATCTCAAAATTTTGATAAAAATGTGATTTTCCAAAGAGAAAAGTAGCATATGTATTGAAAATTTTAATGTCATAAATCAAAATGAATATTGTTCAAAAGAAACAAATTTATTTATAATAATATTGTTTATATATTTATTATTTTACAAAAATAAAAAAATAGAACTTTTTTAATCTTTAAAAGAAATGGTAGTTTTCAATAAAATCCAATATTTTTCAATATTCATAAAAAATTAATATTTTCAGTGAATTATAAATTATTCACTTTAGGATAATATTGAAATTATATTTTTATAAATTAATTTCATTATGTAAACTAAGATTTTAAATACAGTAAAAATTAATTTTAATTTAAGTGTAGAGAGCATGATGAAAATTCCTTTTAGAAAAAAGCATTTTTTAACACATTTATTTTTCATTTCAATGATTCTTATTTAGTTTGTTATTAGTAGAATACAATTGATTTATTTTATATATGGGTAAAAAATATAATTTTCATAAATTTTTTTTCATATTCATACCCATAAAATTAATGACTTGGATGTAATGTTATATTATTATAATTTTTTTTATACTCAAGGATGTGTGTAGTATAAGCTATCGAGATGATTGAGTCTATTTGAAATGCAGTATATCCTAAATTTTTTGCTTGTAATATTATTCCCGAATACAAAAAAATCAAAAATAAATTTTTTAATGTTACCTACTAAAGTGTTTTCAGTAGTTATTGAACATAATTTATTCAGGTTCCAATGACATGTCTTTTCTTAACACCCCAAGCTTCCACAGTACGCTTCTCTTTGAATAATACAGTAGTGTGTGTTGTACGCAACTTTGAGTTCTAACACACAACACAACCAATCAAACTAGCCGTTATGAATAGTAATACCCACTTTTTTAAATTTTATAAATTTTATCTTTCAAAATGTACTTCATTTTTGGATTCGGAATATCGAAATTTTCTTAGGGTGAATTTTTGGTATTTTTCTGATAACATTCATATTTTGGTGAATTGTGAAAAATACTAAATTTTAAATAAAAACACACTTTTAATAGAAATAATTTATAGTTTTAAATTATACATTTAATGGTTTGGAAGTATAAATAGATTATATTTTTACCATTTAATCCAATGATGGTCATTTTATGTAATTTCACTTGGAAATTGGACATAAATAAGTGTCAATCTTTTGAAAGTTATTATTTCTTAAAAATACGCCTTTTGGTTTTGAAAATGGGAATTAATTTTAAATTAATAAATGAAACTTTTATATTTTAAATTTGGTAAAATAGACTTAATTTTTTTATTCGGAATATCAAAATTATCTTAGGGTGAATTTTTTGTATTTTTCTCAAAACATTCAATTTTTTATGAATATTGAAAAACACTGAGTTATAGTTTAAAACCGAATTTTTATTTAAATAAATATTTTTATCTAAATTAATTTATGTCAAAATATATATATAATACTTATATAAGTTCATTGTAATTCATTGGAGTCAGTTTATAATAATTTTAGAAATATAAAAATTTTATTGAACTTTTCACCGTCTTTTACCCACCTCCAAAGAGAATTTGCAAATTCACATAAAATTTAATGTTACCACTTCTGTGAGTTGAATTTAGAAAATCCAAGAGAAACGTTTAATATGAAGGAGTAAAATGTGGTTCAATACGATAAATTTTTTTTTGGTGAATAGTAAATTTTTACTTTTATTTACCACAGTTAAAGGTAAATAAGGTAATTCAAGGTAAAAAGAATATTTTAATAATTCAAAATTACATTAACACATGTCCTAACCTTATTTTATGAGTAATGGTCGACCATGGGCATCTTTGGGTCGATTTTGGGACCCGATGGAGCCACTTATCAATGATAATGAGACATTAGATTAATTAATTTAATGTAAAGGAAAAATTGAATAAACAAGAAACTTTTAGTAATTAATTTTTATATGGTGTTATATAAGTAATCTTTTTTAATATAAATATTAATTAGAAAGATAAACATATTTCCTAAATCATGGTATTTTATTTATAATTTTTAGACATTAAATAATTAAATTTATTTATGACACAATGATGATGCAGTAATTACCTTATTAATTAAAGATTCAAATAAATGGTATTATAAATATTAAAATAAATAGAATTTCAATGTTTTTATGACATCCACTAATTTTTTAAGTGACTATGAGATGTTAGGTATGATTCAATGTATCTTTTTAGAAGTACTAAAGTTGTGATGAATTTCACAAAAACAAAATACCAAATAGTGTCAAAATTGACATAAATTAATATTTTAATCAAATAATATATTATTGGTTGATATAATATTCCTAAAAATGTAAGGTTCGTCCAAAGGGCTTAAATAATATTATATATCTCATTAATTATCCACTTGAGGTTCTCTTGGATGTTTAGAGTAATTTTACTAACCATATAGAGTAAGAATACAAGAAGACACGGTAAAAGTAAAACTATTTAACTAAGAGTTAAATATAAAAGATAAGGTTAAAATGGTAACCCAAACATGTCTAAAACCTATTAGATGAAATGATTTCCACCCATAACCACCTAAGTATCGAAATAAATTCATTTTGAACCATTATTAACCGAATATGATTGTATAATAAATTAATACTTTAATCATTTCCTAAAGTGCCCCTCACCCCTCTTATAAAAGGGCACTTCCCCTTCCCACTAATTCACACGTCCAAATCCATTTGGCTCAGCCAAACCCTGCCAAAATATCCTCCCAACTTCCCTATCCTCCTCCTAGATGCCTTACCTTAGGCAGAAGGCACTTCAATGGGTCCTTTTGGTTCAAACCAAAGGAAGTTACCCAAATTAAAGGTAACAATTTCTCTAAACTTCTTTTATTATATTTTAATCCTCCAAACCCTAAAACCTTTTTATTCCATTCTTTTATAACAACACCAGTGTCATAAATATACTAGGATTTTTTATGAGAAACATTTTAATTACACTTACACACACCTTTATCTAATGGGTGAAGAACATAATGTTTCTGTGGCTGGAAAACTAACGCCTCACGAAACAATGATTGTTCAATTACCTCATACCGCCTCTCATGGTGGCCATTATGATGGAACTGTAGTTATATATGATATATATTATGTTTATGTTTTTTTTTCATGCTTCTGTATTTTTATTTTATATCATACCTTAAGGGTTTCCATTATGGGTAAATGCGATAATTTCATTTGAGGAAGTGCGGACTACCGCCCCCTCAAAGTGATATGACTCGTTAATACCATATGTGGGACGTATAAATGATGGAGTTAATGATATTATATTTGATATTATAATGTAATTATAATATACCTGTGTATAATTATTTTTTAAGTCCATTAAAATAAGAAATAGAAATGAATGTAGCCTTCATGCGTACGTATGACTTACCGTCTCCATGAACGGTGCATTTCATTCTTACACCAAAATGCTATGTACTATTATAAATACATTTATATACAAGATATATATGATATATATTATATCTAAATCATGAATATCATTCTAGATATAATGATCTTTTGACCATGTGAACAACATGTAACTATAAAGTTTTCATTTTTTACTCAACTTCCAAATATCGACAAAATGAACGTTATTAACTTAAATGATTACATAATATTTATAACATGGTATTAAGTGATATAAAAGGAATAATAAACTTTAAAAAGGCTCTTAAGAAAGTAGAAATTAACTTTATTTTATTATTCAGGATATTAAATAACGGATGGGTCAATTCGAACACGAGGTAAGGGGTTTTCATCTCACTCCTTATTCCTGTGAGATACATGCCATATAGCCACTATTACATTTTGTGTGGTGTATGTACTGCTCATAATTGTATTCATTGTATAATACAATTTAATTTATGTGTATTTACATATTCATTGTATGATAGTTATTTCATGGGGTGTTTGTTTTGTAAGTTACCAAATTGGTAAGGGTTAATTCCTCAATTTCATTATTATCCGAGATTGTTTATGTGTAAGTATTTACTAGGACATTTTTATCATCCATGTCCATTTTTCATAAAAACGATTTCAAATTGAATATATTAAGGATTTTTGAAAGGTACTCTTTATCAGGATCATAATTTTAAATTTTTTAAATATTTATATTTCTAAATCTTTTTAATTAATGTCCATGTTTTCAAAATGATTTTCAGGATTTATTTATATGGACACGAATGCTTTGAAATGATAATACTTTTCAAAAGTTTCAAAGTGGTATGGTACACTTTGATTCAAAAATATATATTAAATTACTTCCTTTATAAATGTGTGACTTTTAAATGATTTTACAAAAAGGATGTTTCCCTCAAAAAGTTTTACTCATCATTTTCAACTATGTCAGCATCCTTTACTGGATATTATTCACTACTACAACTTGGACATTTATCAGTGCTAAAAAATGACATTAACAGTGCTATTAAAGCACTGTTAATTCTGTCGTAGATAAAGGGGGGTCCCCTTTATCATCACTCCGAAAAGCACTGATATAGGTGACCTTTATCAGGGATACAAAAGGCGCTGATGAAGGACCGCCTTTATCAGCGCTTTTTTTAGCGCTGATAAAGGGGGTCCTTCATCAGTGCTCTTCTTGCGCTGTTAAAGGTGTCCTTTATCACTGCTCAAAAAAGCGCTGATGATGGCCCCTTTGCCTTCACCTGCAAAACAGAACCTGCACCCCTGCACAAACCAGAATACCTGCACAAAGTAGCACATGCACACCTGCACAAAATAGCACCCGCACACAATATTTTGACAGACAACGGTATATACATTTACTTAACATCATGAATACAAAAAACAACACTGCTATATACATTTCAAACATTGTCTTACATGGTTACAATTAAAATTATTCAACAGCAGTTATAAACATTCATGTTTCATCCTTCGATATCCGTGATCCACTCTCAAAAATTGTCATCCATGGTATTTGTTGCCGAAAAAAGCATCTGAACTCATGGAAAAAAATTCACCTATATAAGAAAAAAAATATTATTTTAGTAGTGCAATAATGAAATAAATTAAAACATTAATATGGAAATGTGAAACTGAAATATGAAATTTTAAACTCAAATGTTTTCATTCTGATAACAATGAAAGGGAATAATGTAAAATCAATATGTTTTTGGATAATTTAATTCATTTAATAAATACTGATTCTTTATCTAATGAAAATTTTTACCGGTCACACCATGCATCGGATTAAGGTGCGGTCGATTCGTACACGTCACAAATGACTCATGGATTGTTTTCCTAAAGTTTAAAAACAATCCAAACGCATTTTCTCGGTATTCCGTATGTCAGTAGTGTTGTTTTCTAATGTTTATGTCAATTTTAAACTGATATCAGACACTTTTAGCCATACCGGTCATACCGTGTGTCGGATTGAGGTTCAGTCAATTCGTACACGTCACAAATGACTCATGGGTCGTTTTCCTAAAGTATCAAAACAAACCAAATGCATTTTCTTGGTATTCCGTATGTCACTTGTGTTGTTTTCTAAAGATTATCTCAATTTGAAGCAGATATGAGACACTTATAGCAATACCGGTCACACCGTGTGTCGGATTGAGGTGCAGTTGATTCTTACACATCACAAATGACTCATAGATCGTTTTCCTAAAGTATCAAAACAATCCAAATGCATTTTCTCGGTAATCCATATGTCAGTAGTGTTGTTTTCTAATGTTTATCTCAATTTGAAACTGATATCAGACACTTTTAGCCATGCCGGTCACACTGTGCGTCAGATTTTGGTGCAGTCAATTCGTACACGTCACAAATGACTCATGGATCATTTTCCTAAAGTATCAAAACAATATGAACGCATTTTCTCGGTATTCTGTATGTCAGTAGTGTTGTTTTCTAAATTTTATCTCAATTTGAAACTCATATTAGACACTTTTAGCCATACCGGTCACACCGTGTGTCGGATTGAGGTGCGGTTGATTCGTACACATCACAAATGACTCATGGATTTTTTTCCTAAAGTTTCAAAACAATCCTAACATGTTTTCTCAGTATTCCATTTGTCACTTGTGTTTTTTTCTAAACCTATGTCAATTTCAAACTGATATCAGACACTATTAGCCATGCCGGTCACACCATGCATCAGATTGAGGTGTGGTTGATTCTTACACGTCACAAATGACTCATGGATAGTTTTCCTAAATTATCAAAACAATCTGAACGTGTTTTCTCAGTATTCTGTATGTCAGTAGTGTTGTTTTCTAAAGTTTATCTTAATTGGAAACTGATATCAGACACATTTAGCCATACCGGTCACACCATGCATCAGATTGAGTTGTGGTCGATTCCTAAACGTCAAAAATGACTCATGGATAGTTTTCCTAAATTATCAAAATAATTCGAATGCATTTGCTCAGTTTGTCAAATGTCACTTGTGTTGTTTTCTAAAGTTTATGTCAATTTGAAACTGATATCACAAACGTTTAGCCATACCGGTCACACCGTGCGTCGGATTGATGTGTGGTCAATTTATACACATCACAAATGACTCATGGATAATTTTCCAAAAGTATCAAAACAATATGAACGTGTTTTCTTGGTTTTCCGTATGTCACTTTTGTTGTTTTCTAAGGTTTATGTCAATTTGAAACTGATATCATAAACTTTTATCCATATCGGTCACATCGTGCGTCGGATTGAGGTGCGTTCAATTAGTACATGTCACAAATGACTCATGGATTGTTGTCCTAATGTTTCAAAACAATCTTAATGCGTTTGATCAGTATTTCGTATGTTATTAGTGTTTTTTCCTAAAGTTTATGTAAATTGGAAACTGATATCAGACACTTTTAGCCATATCGGTCACACCGTGCATCGGATTAAGGTGTGGTCGATTCATACACATCAAAAATGACTCATGGATCATTGTACTAAAGTATAAAAACAATCGGAACGTGTTTTCTTAGTATTCCAAACGTCAGTAGTGTTGTTTTCTAATGTTTATCTCAATTGGAAACTGATATCAGACACGTTTAGCCATACCGGTCACACCGTGCATCGGATTGAGGTGCGGTCAATTATTACACGTCAAAAATGACTCATATATACTTTTCCTAAAGTATCAAAACAATCCTAATGCGTTTTCTTGGTTTTCCATATGTCACTTGTGTTTATTTCTAAAGTTTATGTCAATTTGAAACTGATATCAGATAGTTTTAGCCATATCGGTCACACCGTGCGTCGAATTGAGGTTCAGCCAATTTGTACACGTCACAAATGACTCATAGATCATTTTCCTAATGTATCATAACAATCTGAACGTGTTTTCTCAGTTTTCCATATGTCACATGTGTTGTTATTTAAAGTTTATGTAATTTCGAAACTGATATCAGACACTTCTAGCCATAACAGTCACACCGTGGGTCAGATTGAGGTCCGGTCAATTCGTACACGTCAAAAATGACTCATGGATCGTAGTCCTAAAGTATCAAAACAATATGAACGCATTTTCTTGGTTTTCTGTATGTCACTTGTGTTGTTTTTTAAAGTTTATGTCAATTTGAAACTGATATCAGACACTTTTAGCCATACCGGTCACACTGTGCATCAGATTGAGGTGCAATTGATTTTTACACGTCACAAATGACTGATGGATTGTTGTCCTAATGTTTCAAAATAATCCAAATGCATTTTCTCGGTATTTCCATATGTCAGTAGTGTTGTTTTCTAAAGTTATTTAAATTTCAAACTGATATCAGACACTATTACCCATGCCAGTCACACCGTGTGTCGGATTGAGATTTGGTCGATTCTTACAAGTCACAAATGACACATGGATTGTTTTCCTAAAGTTTAAAAACAATCCAAATGCATTTTCTCGGTATTCCGTATATCAGTTGTGTTTTTTTCTAAAGTTATTTCAATTTCAAACTGATATCAGACACTATTATCCATTACGGTCACACCGTGGTTCGGATTGAGGCTTGGTCGATTCATACGCATCACAAATTACTCATTGATTGTTGTCCTAAAGTTTCAAAACAATCTTAATGTGTTTGCTCGGTATTCCGTATGTCACTTGTGTTGTTTTCTAAAGTTTATGTCAATTGGAAACTGATATCAGACACCTTTAGCCATACCGGTCACACTGTGCATCGGATTGAGGTGTGGTCGATTCGTACACATCAAAAATGACTCATGGATCGTTGTCCTAAAGTATCAAAACAATCCGAACGCGTTTTCTCAGTATTCCATATGTCAGTTGTGTTGTTTTCTAAAGTTATTTCAATTTCAAACTGAGTAGTATGAATTCAATAATCTAAGGATATGGAACATAATAAAGGGATATCATAGATGCTCAATACGTGTAAACAAGGGAGATAACAATGACCATATAAATATAACATAAGTATTAGTAATTCACCTTCATTGTCTTATTTGTTTACATTCTTCCATCAGGTACGCTACCCATTCGTTTCTAAACACATTTATACAATCTTCTTAATATGTATTTTTGCGACCGTCAAAGTAGTACTGAAAAAATATAAATACACAAAGGATTAATAATTATTTTAAATGATGTAGTAATTATTTTCAGAAATAACTCTTTAGGGATGCTAGTTTGTTCATGAAATATGATCTCTTTTATAAATTTACAAACATAATAACCGCAGTCCTTATCGTTTGTTTGTTTCAGATATAACAGAAACATCGAGAAAAATAATTAATTTGTTTTGATATGTATTTGGATAGTAAAATATAATTATATATACTCAGATACTTCTCCATTTTTAGATCTTGTGGGCATTGTTGTCCTTATTCCCTGGATTCATTCCAGCCTTTAGACGATATTCATACACTGCCCAATCATAACAAAATACTCATTAAAAGATAATATAAATTATATAACTATATATTTAGTTCTAAAATGTTGGATCTAGTGTATTAAAAATTGACAATCTCTATAATGTGTGGTCAGTTTGTTGGATATCGATGCAGTGAATCGAGAAAATAAATCTTTAGAGTATCCAAATTGACTGCAATGAGCGTCTAATATTCCCTAAAAACACAGAAAGGAAGAAGTACTGATAGAAATGAGAATATAATTAATATGATTAAAATGTAGAGTTTTTTCCCTGAAACGTTGGTATTGAAAAGAGTTTGTCAGTCATAATTCTCCTTTGAAATGTTCTGAGTAGATTTGACATTAACTTAGCCTGAAAATCAGAATCTATTTCTTCTCGTTGTGTAGAAATGGTGTGAGGACTAACGAGTCCAAATTTGTATTCATGGGAAAATCCCTTCAATTTTTTTTTCATATATACGCTTGTGAAAAATATGAAATGTATTTAGCCATAATTATCATAGTATATCAGCTTCTGTAAAATAAAATCATGAAAACATACATCATGTATACATTTATAACTGAGGCGCCTAGCCAGTCGTATGTGATGATCTTAGCAATAGCGTCAGCACTAACGAAATCTAATGTTTCCTCCCCTTACATATCTTTTTCACAAACAATTGTGTGACTCGTTCCTCCTATCATTTTCGTATCCACATGAGCTTTCAACGATATTAAATGTGGATATAGAAGGGGTTGGGTGAATGTGATCCCAGTAGATCATTTTGATCGGTTGGTTGATCTTTTGGAGCTGATCTTTCATTTTAGCTCCTCCATTTTGTCCTTCTATAATAACATTCATAGGTTCGGCCATTTTATAATTTAATGTTAAAGTTTCATCTTGAAAAATTACTTGTAAATGAATACCTCCTGGTCGACCTGTTTTTTTACAAGATTCGACGGTCATGCAACGAATGTTCCAACCGCTTTTTACACCGTATGAATGTCGTCATCGTCATTTGTCACGGGTAGCTCGGTGCTCGGCTCATGAGCTACGTTAATCGACACTTTGACATGAGCGGTTAGAATTGGTCTGGATTGTAGCGTGTCATTCTTCATATTGAACATTGTAGCCCTCGCTACAATGAGATGGGTGGGAGTTGACAGATATAAATCACAGTCATTTTCACCCTGTAAAATATCATTACATGAAAGGTATCAGTGTCTATGTGATTCACATTTCACAAAATATAATATTAGATCATTGATTACCTCGGTTAAGTCACATCTTTGAGGGGAATGGCTAGCCTCAATGTTGGTGGGGGGTGGGGCGAGATCTTCTCCCGCGGGTTGTTCTTTAGTTGTTTGATCTCTTCGTCTCTCCTCCATCAAACTTTCTAGCATCTCTCCCCAACTTTGGAATTTTTCTTCAAGGGTAGCTACTCTATCTCTCGTTACTTGCAATTATTTAGTTTCTTCATCCTCTTGTTTTTTTTTCTGAAAATATGCCCGGGGAGACACCCCAAAACCCACACCTCTGACGCGGCCATACTGTTCTGGCTATTTCAAGGCCGCTGAAAGTATGTCTGCATCTGGTGCAGGTGTTGTTGATTCCTGTGACTATGTCAAATAGAAAATATGGAAAAATAAGTAGTCATCATTATGTAATAGTGATTTAAAGAAAAACAAGTTTATATTATGTCATACTTACACATGTTTCCCACAGTTTTTGTGTGTTTTCATCTACCAGTTTCCCCTCTTTATTAACACGAGCCTCCTTCCATAGCACATGGTGTGGAATGGATGTGTCTTGGGATTTTGCTTCATCAATCTGCATATAAATAGAGAAACATGGTTAAAATGTTGTTTTATGTCACATAAAATTATTACAGTACTTTTAAAATATGTACCAATTGTTTTTCAATTGAAGCGTACCCCAGACTTTCTTTATGTTTGGGGTATGATAGTTTTTCTGTCCGTTCATTATTTTCAGCACTCAGTTGCTATTTAATAAATAAAAACCTGTCAATAAACGTGATGAATACAAGCAACGTTACACAACATGTAACCAAACTCAATGTACCTGAAAAGTCTGTTCCGCACGATGGCTGCAAAATTCATCCCACGCTCCTTGGGATATCAAGTGTGCATAAAGAGGAGGCGGGTGTGGCTTGATTTTCCCATCAGCATCTTTTAGATGATCTTTCGTTAAGATGGTGTGAAAGCCTCTATGAATGCTTCCTTCCAGTCTTAATACATATTCTTTGTGTAAAACATCTACTATAAATGCACACTACAAGAGATGATGAAGAGTTAGTAAATATTTCAGTATTTTATTTTATTTTATTTTAATAAATTAAAATAGATGATATCGTAATGTTACCATAATCTCCTCCAACATTACTGTTTTCAGCCCGCTGACAGCATGGTACCACGAATCCACATCAATCGGCACATGTTGTCGAGTGACGATTCCAATGTAGCTACTAGACATGGCTTTTTTGGGGTTTACATGCTGGCCTTGTTTATTCCATCCCACCTCATATTTGTTTCCTTTTGACTTGGGCTTAAGGATTTTGACTAAAACTGTCAAACTACGGTGCACCTATTTTTTTTTTTGTGTCGTCGGGGTTTCATCGTCTACCATTTCCTCGGTTTCTGCATCATCATTATGTTTCTCCGAAGTGCTAGCATCGGCACTGGGACTAGCTACAACAAGTTGAGAGACCTATTGTACCTCAGTAGTGGGACCAGCTACAACAGGTTGAGAGACCTGTTGTGTCTTGGGGTTGGGTGCATCAGCAGGTGAATGTGTCATTATCTGTAGAACTAGTTTAACATTTAATTTAGATCACATAAAAGCAGTATCGAATAGGTAATAACATAATGTAACAAAATCTATATTAAAATAAAAAATAACCTGATTATTGATATTTATTTTTTTAAGGCTAAAGGGATTTGACCCCTCTATCAACTATCCATATCCCTTCATTGTGGTCTTCTCTGACATAAAAAATGTCGTCTACATTGGGACCACTGCAAAATCATTACGAGGTCCCAATGAAAGGGTCATCTTCCATTGAATTTTCATCTAACCATTCAGCTGTTTTGGTTGATAACAGAACGATTGACCAGTTTCAATTTGCGGGATCTGAAACATAAATTACATGCCCTGCCTATGATTCCATTATAAACAGTCCTTCATTCTCCCCTTCCTTGCTGAAATAATCTTTCACAAATCCCAAATCATCTATTTTATCAGCACTCCTGTTATCAACCCACTTGCATTGAAATATGGGAACTTTAATTTCCGTATAATTCAACTCCCATATTTATTTGATGATGCCAAATTATGACATATTCGCATAAATTGGATTTCAGTATTTAGCACCAGAAACATGCATCGCTTCAGCCACAAGTGTAACCCCCCTATTCTATATGGTACTATCTTTATCATGTTCATTAGTATAAAATGTATAACCATTAACTACATAAGCATTGTAAGATAATTCATACACACTTGGTCCTCCGGCTAGCCATCAAAGTCGTTCCAAAATTGACTATTGATTTTCATCTGACTTCTTAAAAATATGATCTCGAAACCATCCTATAAACTGTCGATTATGTGTATATGATATCCATTTTTTCATCCCTTGATGTATTCAAATACCTAATAATTTCTTTTTGGATTTCCACATATGGGTCAATGTCAAAACTGTTATGAAAAACATAAAGGTGGGCCTGATTTCGATCTGTAATATTGATTGTGACAACCTATCTTCCAGAAATTCCTTCACCCTCAAGCCGCCCAGTGTGACAAGATTTAGGTAGGCCAATGATTTCCACACCAGACAAGTATTCGGTATAGAATTCAATAGCTTCCTCAAAAATATATCACTCTGCAATACAACCCTTTGGCTGACTTCGATTTTTGACATACCCTTTCAAAATCATCATATACCGTTCAATGGGGTACATCCATATGTAATGTACAGGACCACATAGTCAAATCTCTCTCACCAAGTGGACCATCAAATGAACTATCATATCAAAAAATGAAGGAGGGAAGAACATTTCTAATTCATGTAATATTATGGAAATTTCTTTTTCCATAGTTGGCAATTTCGGCGGGTCTATAACTTTGTTGCATATAGCTTTGAAGAAGAAACACAGTTTCGTTACTGTATGGCTGACATTCTTGAGAAAAATGATATGTAAAGCAATTGGAATGAGATCCTGCATCAAAACATGACAGTCATGTGATTTCAGACCTTTTAACTTCAAGTCGCTCATTGACATGAGGTTACTGATATTTGACGAATACCCCTCTGGAACCTTTACGTCATTCAAGAAGTTGCAAAACTGATATCTCTCGTGCCTGGAAAGAGTGTAAGCAGCAGGAGGAAGAAATGTTCTTTTTTCACCCTTCACTGGTGACAACTCTTCTCATATTCCCATCTCAACCATGTCCAACCTAGCCTTAATTCCATCTTTTATTTTTCAAGATGTATTTAGAAACGTACCGATGACACTATCAAATACATTTTTTTTCTACATCCATAACATCAAAAAAATTTCTTACACATAGACAATTCCAGTATTGTAATTCAAAAAAAAACTGATATCTTTTTCCAACCTATTTTCCTATGGTTTTCGGAAGCCAGTTTACCAAAAGTAGAGTCCACATTTTTAACTTTCTCAAACAATTTATCACCTGTTAGTGGAGACGGTGTTGTACGTTTTCCAAAACATCTATCGAAGGATTTCATCCAAGAACGGTACTTATGTCGTCGCGGTAGAAATCTACGATGTCCTAGAAACATGATTTTCGATGAATGTTTCAACCTAATTGATTGTGTACCTTCTTCGCAAATAGAACAACCTTGAGTTCCTTTAATGAAATATCCTGACAAATTTCCATAAGCAGGGAAGTCATTTATCATCCTGTACAACATGACTCTCAAAGGGAAATCTTCCTTTCTGTAAGCATCATACAATGTAACACCTAAATCCCACTATAAATTCAAATCTTCAATCAATGGATCTAAATAAACGTCTATATCATTACCTAATTGTTTTGGTCCTGATATAAGCATAGATAACATGATGTATTTTCATTTAATGCATAACCACAGTGGTAAGTAATAATTTATCAACATAACTGGCCATGTACTATGATTGTTTCTTTGTAAACCAAAAGGATTCACTCTATCTGTAGATAATGCAAGACGAAGGTTTCTCGACTTGTTTCCAAATTCAAGATACTCATGATCGATTCTCTTCCACTGAGGAGATTCTGCCGGGTGACGTAGTATCCCATCTTTAATTCCTGTATCTGCATTCCATGTTAATTGTTTTGCAATATCCTCACTTCCATATAGGCATCTAAACCTTGGAATCATTGGAATCTACCATACAACTGTAGTAGGACTGGATTCATCTTTCTTGTATCGAGAAGCACCACACTTTGGGAATTCCTTAAGTGATTTGTGGCCTTTACGAAACAGCATACAGTCATTCAAGCAGGCGTGTATTCTTTCAGAGATCATATCCATCGAGCATAACATTCGTTTGGCATCATATGTTCGGCTCAGGATCTCATTGTCTTTTGGGAGAATGTCATTCAAGAGAGCAAGTAGTTTTGTAAAACTTGCATCACTCCACCCATTGTCTGCTTTCAAATTATACAGCTTCAGTACGGCTAAAAATGGTGTATATTTAGTGCAACTAGTATTCAATGACGTATTTTCACAGCTTTTTAACTTCTCAAACAATTTTGGGCAATCACGAAGTTCATCTTTGATGGTCCTTGTCATTTACTCAATACGATCTTCATCATCATTCACATCTGTAATCACATCCTCCATACGATCATCTTCATTGATCATGTTTGTAATCATATCAGATGATCCATAAAACGTAGTGTCATCCCATTCATTACCTACATTCATTGTTTCCCCTTGTTTATTCCAACATGTATAACTCTGACCTATTCTGTGATAGATCAAGTGTTCTTCCAACTCCTTTGGACTAATTTGTTTTGAATAACAACTATGTAAACACGGACAAAGGATTTGAGAAGAGTCACGTGCATGATGTTTTGCAAACTTGATAAAGTCTTTCACGCCTTCTTCATACTATTTTGTCAACCGATTGGCATTCATCCATTCTTTATTTATATTCATCCTATTTGAAAACCATATGATGAGTATATAGGTTAGGGGAGAAGTAATATGAGTATAATTTAGATAAAAAAATAGATACTTCAAAAATGATGGGGGTGTGCTGATTAATAGCAAATCTTGGGTGGTTCTTATGATTCATTCAATCTCTTCCTCTCTTCGATTCCCCTTGACGAGGGGTGGTTCTTGGGAGTTTTTTATAGTGTGTTAGTGAATTTTTCCCTCATACTTCCTCCATTACTATTATCCTTTATTTTCCTATGATTTGAGATGATTTTAACTAGGATTTGTGTGATTATTTAACTATATCATCTTCAAATCAATTCAGATGATGTATATTTTGATTGTATTGGCTAGAGGTTATCCTTGTATGATGAACACACCATGTTTTGTGTGGTTAAGGTGGTGTTGTGTTACCCAGTGAGTTTTTAAAAGAGTATTCCTATTGATATTAAGGTGAAAAATTAATTATACATTTCTATAATTAATTATTTGGGAATTGTTCCTTGAGATTGGGTCTCAATCATTGGTACAAGATTAGATAAGGCATGTATAGTCTTGGTTGAGGATGAGTGGATCTTTGTGAGGGGGTTCCTCCATTTTTTGAGGTAGGTGGACCCTATAATACAAAACCATGTTCCAATTTATGCATCATTGTGCATTCATGCATGAGTATATGTGTTCCAGTGAATGGGATAGAAATCAAGAGCAACCAAGGTAAATAAATAGGGTGTTTTTGAAAAACCAAGAGATAGAGTGAGGTTTCTATTGAATGTTTGTGATTTTGTGATCATCCAGAGATTATGTCTCCATGGAGTAGTTGTGTTTATGAAAGGATCGGGTTTGTTATGAGTTTTTTATATCCTAGTTAGGTTTTCTAAGGCTATTTGATTAGAGTCTTAGGCCTAAATAAGATGGTTCATATAGTTTTATATATCATGTATGATGAGGAACACCCTCTTAAGGATATATAAGAGTCATGGTGTGATAATATGATGTGACATATAGAATTGGGGATATATATAAACCAAATAGAGAACACAAAAAAACCATGAATATCCATAAGCATAGAAAATAAATAATACATAAACATGATCCATATACAGCGTCAACTGAAGAAAAAAGAAACTAAAAATAGAGATAGAATAAATCAGAACCCGACCAGATATCCTTGTGACCTTTAGGTTTCCACTAACTATAAGACCAACCTTCTTTAAAGGAAACCTAAACAAGAAACCCAAACCTAAAAATAACTTGGGTCTACTGATTCCGAGTGTCACAAGTAGTGTGTGAGCATAAAACAACTTAGTAGGTAAGCACCACAGAATCCATACATTACCTTTCCTAAAATAATACAAAAACACTAGTTTGAAATACATTTATAAAATAGTTTTTTATCATTTAATGAACCAAATCATATTTTTTAGAAAATCCATTTTCAAAACAAATCACGAATTCCCTTTTGAAAATAGATATCTAGTTTAAAAATTGAATTTAAAATTCAATATAAGAATCCAAACAAGGTGATCATAGAGCCATGATGAAATTAATTGAAACAATAAAAGTAGAAAAATACTATAAAATTAGATAACCAAAATGCAGAAAAATAAAGAAGAACGTATAGATAGGTAATCATTAGAATTACCTAAACATACCTAGAAGAAATCCCTAGACTTACTAGCTTCAGACTCACCTGCCAACATATGGTGTATCTCCACAGTAAACAACCAACATTGATGCTCCATTTTAGTAGTATACCAGAGAATGAAGAGGCCATCACATGCACGGTATAAACCAATAACAGACAAGTGACAACATGGACTATACATCACATGAGTTTCAAAACCAATTTCCAAAACACCACAAAATACCAATAGATCTTTAAAATTTACAAATCAAATTCCATTTTCATAACCAAGGGGAAAACACCATGTAAGATCTGAAGATTCCAAATGGTCCTTTATGCCATTTAGAAACCAAACCACACCTCAAGAAGGAAAACATACCTAGATTTAGGGAACACATTTGAAACTAAATTTGAAATTTGGGAACCAAGGATCCATTTTTTGAAACATTGGTGTTATATACAAACCATTTGAAAGGAGGAGGGATAAGGAAAATAAGGAGGAAAGGAGGGAAATTGTTTCGAAATCTGGGGTTTAAAGTGAGCATCATTATATAAAGCCATTATCATTTGTGTATCAATCCATATTTGCACCCTGTCCACATATGAATATGCCTACATCCAAATGTTCACTTATGGATTCCAAAATAATACATAAAATTATAATTAAATAAACACATGGGTAATTATAATTAACAACAAGGCTTCACACAATGAACTAAAATGTAAAGACCCGTAAATTTAAAGGGAATTTTTTTTCTTAATTTTCTTTGGGATTTTACAGGAACGTAGTTTCTCACGGCACCTAATTTCGAGGCCCGGTGTGCCTGGAATCTTTTCCCGACATTTGGCTCTGGTACGTTCAGTGAACGAATGAGCGGGTTTTCCTATCTTTTGAACCAGTGCTCGGAATAAAATTCTAAGGGCACCGATGGAATCACAGCACTAGTAATTACTTAAGAACGCCTTTTCCAGAGTTGCCTTTGCTCGGGTGAGGTTATTAAAATTTTTGGGTTAACTTAAGAATAAAATAAAATTGTGCAATAAATTTTATTTTTATTCTAAGAAGTGTTAATCTAGGTATGGAGGTTGGAGTGGGACCCACTAATATCCTAACTCCTAGGTAGGATATCAGTGAGGTGGGGCCCACACGAGCCCATCCCCTTTATTTCCTTTTTACCTTCCACGTGCATTAAATGTGGTAACTCACCCGCACCCCCATCTTTAATTCCAAGTCAACTCTCACGTTTAATAGAATTATTAAACACCTCATTAATTGGGCAATGCTCGATAATTAAAGCGTGATCTGTTTTTGAATTTCAAAAACAGTTGGCGTGGGAATTAAAATAAGGCAAGGCCTCATTTTATTATAGTTATTGTGTCGTGCGAGAGATTTGGGGGGGGGGGGAATTACTCAAAGCCTTGAATCTTCACCTCCTTTGTTGGAGAACACGAAGAACGACGAAGAACGCCGACCTCCAACGGAATACGATGAAGAACGCTAGTTCCCCAGAGATCGACGACGCGACGTTGTGTACCGTGACGCCGACGATCCTCCTTCCACGATGCCGACGATCCTCTTCCGTGATGTCGTCTCCCGCGACCTCTTTTCCCGTGATGATCTTCGTTCATCAACACCTTTAGGTAGGGGGTTTTGGTTTAATTAAGTCTATGTGAATTATATCCTCAACATGTTTTTAATTGTTGGAAGTTGTTTGAACCGCTAACGTGGTGGGTGCGGACCAACGAACAAGTTTGAACCCACCGTTTCATTGTTCTTGGTGTGCAGATCGATGGGCGGCGACGAAGCATGCCACAATGGCATTTTGAGGCCTTCACAGGGAAGAGCCGGTCACGGGAGGACCGCTAGAGAAGACGGAAGGCAAAACGGACCACCGGTGGTCCGCGGAAGACCCCGCAGGCACGATGTCGGCACGGCGGCGCCGGCGGCTGGAGGCAGCGGGCGGCACCGGCCGACCGCCAGGAGGCGGCGGCGCCCGGCGCGCCGCCGGGAAGGGCCGCGGCCACAGGTGGCTGGTCCCGTGGCCTCGCGGGACCATGGGTGACGCGGCGTCGGGCTGTGTCCGCTGGCAAGGAGCGGCCCCAACGCGGGGGCCGCGGCTCCAATCAAGGCGGCAGCGCCCCCTTTGCGCGGCTGCTCTGCCAGCGCTGAGCCGACCCCGCTCGGCCAGCACCGAGCCGCGCCGGGCCGGGCCTTGCCCTAATGGGCCGGACCCGGACCCGGTTTGGGATGAACCGGTTCGGGCCGGCCCGGGGGGGGGGGGGGTTGGGCCAGGTCGGCCGGGCCCAGACCCCCCATTTCCAGACCACTTCCGGTCTTTTGCCCATAACATAGGCTACGGACCTCCGATCGATGCACCGTCAGTTGCGTAGAGATCCTTGGATCTAGAAGGTTGTTTAGTTATATTAAACTAAAAGTTTTGGAGAACTTTGGGTACGTCCAGGTTGGTTCGAACACGAAACCAATCGGGCCCTTGGAGCGGAAACGCTTATAACTTGAGCTCCGGACGTCCGATTGACGTGCCGTCGACTTTGTCGGATTCCTCTTAGTGAGAAGGAACTTTTGGCTTACTCCTACAGAGGTTTGGACGCAGTTGGAGTGTAGTCAGGTTGGTTTTGAGTTAAAAACCAATCGGGCCCTCTGGAATGAAAAGGCCAATAACTCTTAGACCGGGCGTCCGATTGACGCGTCGTCTCTCACGTTGAGTTCATCATGTCGAGACGGAACATTGAGATACATCAACTCTGGACTATGTGTAAGTTGATGTATCAACCCCTTGGCTCGTGGAGCAAACCCTCCTGGAACGAGCATGTTGTGTGCGGGAACCCTAGAGATGGCTGCGAGAATGGAGACCGTACTGAAATCCTATGTGGGTTCGATGGGGATGAAGACTGCACTGAAATCCTATGCGGGTTCGACAGCGATGAAGACCGTACTGAAATCCTATGTGGGTTTGATAGGGATGAAGACTGCACTAAAATCCTATGTGGGTTCGGCAGAGATGAAGACCGTACTGAAATCCTATGTGGGTTCGACGGGGATGAAGACTGCACTGAAGTCCTATGTGGGTTTGGCAGCGAAGAAGACCGTACTGAAATCTTATGTGGGTTCGACGGCGATGAAGACTGCACTGAAATCCTATGTGGGTTCGGCAGCGATGAAGACCGTACTGAAATCCTACGTGGGTTCGACAACACTGACTACTGTTCTTGTATCCTAAGTGGGTCTGGCAGTGTTTGACTCTGTTCTTGCTATCCTATGTGGGTCTGGCAGAGTACCTGGTTTAGTATCCTACGTGGGTCCCAGCTTAGATGAATCAGTGGCTATATCTGATCATCTCTATCACCGAAGAAGTATACATGTGTGATCTGAGTCTTGACTTTCAATCCTTATCTTCGATATGATTTACTTGCTTTCCTATGTGGATTGTATTGTGCTATCATGTGTGGACGTGATCGAACTTGGGCTCAGATGCTGGAGCCAAACTGGAATTGATGACTTAGGTGTATGTATGGGCACATACCTAAGTAGTGTTGGTTGTTACTTCGTGATTGTATCTTTCTTTTTTGGATTATCCTTTGTGGATTCTTGGAGACCTTCGGGGGTCTCGGGGTCCCTACTGTGTAGCGTATACTCACCCCTGCACGGGCTATTCCCACACAACGTTGTGTTGGATGCAGATGACAGACAGCGCTGATCATGGTAGAAGCTATATGAGCAGTCGGTACCTGGGGGTGGACCACTGGGCGGGACCTACACTGAGCGGACAGTTGGACCCGAGGTGCTGAGGTGGCTATTTGTACCCATCCTTCAGGTGGGATTTTCAGTGGATGGCTCGACGTTGCTGCTTTAAATTCAGTTGTTGTACTTTTATTACAGTTGTACTTTACTTTCAGTTTGGGTTTGTATTCTGGCCCATTTACTTTCCGCACTTACTTGTACTCGGTTTACTTATTGTTGACTCCTGCTGGCTTACTCTGTGGTGTTTTTTTACTTATAAAGGAAATGCCTTTTCATTTTTGTCAGGATTTATGCCTTGGTTCTAGTCGCCAGCCCCTGGCCTATGGAAGGCGGGCTTGGGGTAGTCACGACACGGGTCCCGAGGACGGGTCATGACAAATTGGTATCAGAGGAGTTCGGTTCTACCGAAGAACTCTGGACTCTCATCTTTCTTCTATGTGAAGCAATACTGTTAAGGGTATTGAGTGTGGTTATCAGTCCAGGGAGACCAGTGTTGGTGCGGCGCCCGATGTATCCGTACACCAGGACCCTGACTTCTGATTTCCGACTCAATGCACGAAAACATTGATTGCATGTGTGTTTCAAAAGTTTTCTTTGTGATTAATTTGTGTCAGCTCCCCAGGTATACTCTTTTGACCGTGGCACACCTGTTTCTTTTTAGGATGGCCCCACCACAGCAGCCATCTAGGGTCCCGAGAGTTGTGTGAGACGATAGCCCACCGAGCGACGAGGCCTCGGTGTAGGGCCCTTTGACAGCGGAGGCACCAGCGGTACCTCTACCCGCCAAGCCACCGATGCTACCATCCCCAGCCGCTGATAGTGCACGTCTCCTTAGCGCGCTGCACGAGTTTCAGCGTCAGAGACTGCCCAGGTTCCGTAGGGAGATGGACCCTCAGGCAGCCGAGGATTGGCTGGAGGTGGTTGTTCGAGTTTTCAGGTTAGTGGGGACACCAGCCGACCTCATGGTGATCCTCACTGCGAGTAACCTGCACGCAGCAGCAGGAAGATGGTGGAGCCTGATGTTCCAGGTGCCCAACGAGGCATCTCTCCTCTGGATAGACTTTGAGAGCCTCTTCCTCTCGGAGTTCATCCCAGCCACCCTCCGTGCGGTGCGCATCTAGGAGATTCTACAACTGCGGTAGGGCAGCATGACGGTCGTCCAGTACTCGGTGAGATTTACCGATCTCTCGTGCTATTCAACAGACATTGTACGGGACCCATTATTCTAGGCTCGGACCTTCAAGCAGGGACTGAGGCATGAGATCAGGGCATCGATGATATCCCTCATCATTCCAACACAGGAAGGCGTACTAGAGCGAGCTCTTCTCATATAGAGCTTTCATGGCAAGCCTACGCCAGCAGTGAGACCAACAGCAGGGCAGCATGTAGCAGAGTCGTCTGAAGCTAGCAGCCGACGGATGTCACAGGGGTCTAAGCGGACCGGACCATCAGGCAGACGACCTCAGGACACTGGCTTAGAGGTGCGGGGCATAGGGCGTAGAGCCAGCCTTCCGGGGAGAAGACAGTTCTACGCATGTGGCGGGCAGGGACACATGGCTCATTACTGCCTGACCCGCCGTGCAGAGGAGTAGCAGATGGTTGAGGGGCCACCCAGGTAGAGTCAGAGGGTCGACCGTGGTGGTCCGCAGAGAGAAGGCGGACGAGGCAGGGGAGCTGGCCAAGCAGCAGGTGGTGGGAGACGCATTGAGGCTTTACCACCTCCACCCCCTGGAGGTCCACCCCGACCACAGGGAGCTGGCGGGCAGAGACAGGCACAGCTTCAGACAGTGGAGGCCTACGACCACGGCGCACCAGAGATGATTCGAGGTATGATCTGTGTCTACTACACCCTTGATGTAGTTATTATAGACACAGGAGTGAGTCATTTTTTTATTTTCGCTGCCCTTGTTCGGAGCTCGGAGATTCCGACTGAGCCGTTGTCTCGATCCTTACGGCTAGAGGCTCCTACGGGAGCGGACTCGACGATTACGCACGGGTGCCGCAAGTGTGAGCTTACTCTAGGAGGCGAGAGCTTCGGCTGGGATCTTCTTGTAGTGGTACTGAGGCCTTACAAAGTCATCTTGGGCATGGATAGTTTAACAACATTCCATGCTCAGATTGATTGTATTAGGCGCAAGGTGTGGTGCGTTCGCACCGAAGGGAGCATGTTCACCTTCACCGACGAGAAGGGAGCCTTTGCAGCACATGATGGACTCTCGCAGAGTAGAGGACTGCCCATCACTCATCAGTTGGCTAGCCTCATCCTAGGAGTGGTGGATCAGTATGCGGATGTTTTTCCCGATGACGTCCCAGGGCTACCTCCTCGCAGAGAGGTAGACTTCTATATTAACCTATACCCCGGGACAGCCCCGATATCCACTTCAGCATATCGAATGGCCCCCTCTAAGCTTCGAGAGCTACAATTATAGTTAGAGGACTTGCAGAGCAAGCCATTCATCGGACCAAGTGTTTCACCCTGGGCTTCCCTGATATTGTTTGCCAAGAAGGCGGACGGGAGCTTGCGACTTTGTGTCGACTATCATCGCCTGAACCAGGTGACCGTGAAGAACAATTATCCGCTACCGAGTATTGATGACCTCTTAGATCAGCTCAAGGGAGCATGATGGTTCTCAAAGATAGACCTTAGATCAGGCTATCATCAGTTCAGAGTTCCAGACGAGGACGTGTAGAAGACGGACTTCAGATGTCGGTATGGCCACTATGAGTCCTTGGTTACGACTTTCAGCGTAACCCATGCTCCAGAAGTGTTCATGAGCCTCATGAAAATGATATTTGAGCCATATCTCGATCGATTTGTCATGGTCTTAATCGACGACATATTGATTTACTCGACCATTTAGGAGGAGCACATCTACCACTTGCGGGTTGTACTAGACACACTCTGAGAGCACCAGCATTATGGCATGCTCTAGAAGTGTTAGTTCTGGTTACGTGTGGTCCACTTCTTGGGACATGTCATCTCTAAGGCAGGAGTTGCAGTGGATCCTGAGAAGATCGAGGCAGTGCTAGCTTGGGAGCCACCCAGGAGCGTGACGGAGGTGCGGAGTTTCTTGGGGCTAGCTGGGTACTACCGAAGATTTGTGCCAGACTTTTCCCGAGTTGCGGCACCACTCTCAGTGTCACGACCCGTCCTCGGGGCCCGTGCTGTGACTACCCCAAGCCCGCCTTCCATAGGCCAGGGGCTGGCGACTAGCACCAAGGCGTAAACCCCAACAAAAAGGGAAGGCATTGCCTTTGAAAAGTAAACAAGCACCACAGAGTAAGCAAGCGGAAAAGTAAACACTAAGTAAAAACTGTACAAGCTATGCTGAAAGTAAAAGGGGCCGGAAATACAAGCCCAACTGTAAAGTACAACTGAAAGGGAAAAACATCAACTGAAAGGAAAAACTGCAGCGTCGAGCCGTCCTCTGGAAGTCCCACCTGAAGGGTGGGTACAGATAGCCTCCACTGCTCCTCGGGTCCACCTAACCGCTCCGAGTACGTCCCGCCCAGTGGTCCACCTCCAGGTACTGTCCTGCTCCGCACGCCTCCTCCACGATCAGCGCTGTCTGTCGTCTGCAACCAACACCACGAAGTGCGGGCATAGCCCGTGCAGGGGTGAGTATAAGCTACTCAGTAGGGACCCCGAGACCCCGAAGGTCTCCCGAAATCCACAAAGGATAAATCACGAAGAAGAGATACAATCACGAAGTAACATCTGACACGGCTTAGGTATATGCCCATACATATACCTAAGTCTTCAATTCCCCGATCGGCTACAACGTCCGAGCCCTAGCACAACCCAGTCCACACAGGAAAGCCAAAACGCATACCCACGCAGGATAGAACAACGCAAACCACAAAGGAGAGTAAACAGTAAATCCACACAGGATGACTCAACACAATCCACAAAGGAGAGAAACACAAGATTCAGCTCACACAGGTATACTTCTTCAGATGACGATAAAGATGATCACTGAATCATCTAAATCGTCGGACCCACGAAGGATCGATAGGTACTAACCCCGCAGTGACCCACACAGGATCGGACCCACGCAGGATCGGGCCCACACAGGACCGGGCCCACGCAGGACCTGTAGGCGCTGGCTCACACAGAACCGCTGAGCGCTGACCCACGCAGGATCAGACCCACACAGGATCAGGCCCACACAGGACCGGGCCCACGCAGGACCTGTAGCACTGATCCACGTAGGATCGCTGAGTGCAGTAGTCGTCGCAGTCCGCTGAGGATCTCTGCACAGTTGTCGCCGCAGTCCACTGAGGATCTCTGCAGGGTCGTCGTCGGAGTCCACGGAGGATCTCTGCACAGTCGTCGCCGCAGTCCACTGAGGATCTCTACACTGTCGTCGCAGTCGAAGTAGCAGTCGCAGCCAGCACTAGGGTTCCCGCACACAGCGAGCTCGTTCGGGAGGGTCTGCTCCACGAGCCGAGAGGCTGATACATCAACTGTCACGATGTCCGAATTTGATGTATCCAAAAGTTCTGTATCGTCAACAGGAACTCAACGTCGCAGACGGCGCGTCAATCGGACGCCCGGTCTGAGAGATATTGGCATTTTCGTCCGAGGGGCCCGGTTGGTTTTTAAGGCAAAACCAACCCGACCGCACTCCACCTGCGTCTGAACCTCGGGCATAGTATGCCAAAAGATCCGTCTCACTTAGAGGAATTCAACAAAGCTGACGGCACGTCAATCGGACGTCCGTAGCTCAAGATATGAGTGTTTCCGCTCCGAGGGCCCGGTTGGTCTCGTGTACGAACCAACCTGGTCGAACTCAAAGTATTCCGAAACCTTGAGTGCGATATACCGAAACGACCGTCTTGATCCAAGGATCGCGTTTCCACTGACGGCGAGTCGTTTGGAGGCACGAATCTCAAGTTACGGGCGTTTGAACAAAAACGTCCGAAGAAGGGGGGTACGGGCCCGGACCGACCCGGCCCGCCCCCCCCCCTGGGTCGACCCGACCCGGGTCCGGCCCGGTTGGCCCGGGCCGGCCCGGACAGGGCCGGTCCGGCTCGGCTCGGCCGAGCGGCGCGGGTGGAAGCCGCGGGCATTGACCCGCGGCCTGAGGAAAACTGCGGCCCGCGTGCGGGCCGCGCTGGTGAACCGCGGACGCGGCTGAGCCGCGTCCCGCCTGGGCGAACCGGATCCGCGCGGCCGCCGGTCCGTTGGCCGCCGCCGCCGCGGCTTCAGCCGCGGCGGCCTCGTCCGGCGGCGTGCCGGGGCGCCGCCGCGCCGGCGTCGCTCCGGTGGCCCGTTTTCCTTCCCGTCTGCGCCGTTGCTCCTCCCGGGATCCGTTCTTTACTGCGGGATCGTCAAACGTCCGCTGCGGCATGTTCCGTCATCGTCCGTCAAATCCGCACAAAACGAAGAACGGCGGAGGGTCGTCGGGCTGTGTTCCTTTGGCCCGCACCCTCCGCGTTAGAGAAAAACAACCGGGAGAAATTTATTCCACACAGGAAACAACAATTTTTAACAAGATTAGAAATTGTTCACAAAAACGGTTCTTTAATTTATTTAAAGAAACTTTGACGGGAATAAATTAAAAAGGGGTAATTCCCATAATATAAAAATCCCTACCTCATCGATCATCGCGCGCGGGCGTTCTTCGCGGAAAAGATCGTCGTGGAAGAGAGGGATCGTCGCGTCGTCGCGGGGAGGCGTCGTGTCGTCGCAGAATCCGGCGTTGAGTCGGCGAGCTCAACGAACCAAGAACAACAGATTTAAATTATTAATATTTAAATCTGTGTTCCGTTTAAAACCAAAAGAAAAGAACTTTTGAGAGGAAATCCGAAATCACTCACCTCAAACGGTCGGTGATCGGAGATCGGAGCGTGGAAGAACGTCTCGGACGGAAGCATCGTCGATTTCCGGGTTCGGCGTTCTTTGCGTTCTTCACGTTCTTCGCGTTCTTCACGTTCTTCGCGAGGGAGAAGAAGATACGAGGGTCCTATCAAATCTTCTCAAAGCGCAAATAACCAGAGGTCGAGCGTTGGCCTTATTTTATTATTACGCCAACGAATTTGAGAAACTGGTTAAGAAACGATCCATCAATTCGTTGAATTAATTCAACGAAAGAAACTGGCCATTTAATTCACGAAGGAAACAACCCATTTAATTCACGAAAGAAACAGCCCAATTAAATGGTCTGTTAAGAATTTAGAAAACGCGTCGGTTGACTTTCATTAAGACGGGTTTTCACGGGTGCGTTTCTTAGCGGAAAGAAACGGCGGGGCTCGTGCGGGCCCCACTTCACAAATATCCTACCAAGGGGGTAGGATATTTCTGGATAGCATCCTATCCAGTTCAACTCAGTTCAGGCCGCCTTTAAGTGGCTTCAAGTGGCTTCCAAGTGGCTTAAGTGAAATAAAATAAAGTTGTTGCAAAATTATTTTATTTCTTAACTTTAAGCCTGAAAATTAAAAACCACACCCGAGCAAACGCAACTCCGGAAGAGGCGTTTCTAAGCGAATATCGGCGCTGCGATTTCATCGGTGCCCTCAGAATTCGATTCCAGGCACCGGTTCAAAAGTTAGAAAAACCCGCTCGTCCGTTCACTGAACGTACCCGAGCCAGACATCGGAAAATGATTCCGGGCACACCGGGCCTCGGAATCAGGTCTCGTCAGAAACTGCGCTCTTTTAAAATTCCAAAGAAAATTAAGAAAAAAAATTTCCTTGAAATTTACGGGTCTTTACATTACTCCCACCTTAGGACTTTACGTCCTCGTAAAGATACATCAAAAACTAGGGAAACAAATGTGGGTACTGCGCACGCATCTGAGCCTCCCGCTCCCAAGTGCTCTCCTAGAGTTTCCCGTGCTGCCATCTGATGCGCCCAAGAGGAATCAATCGCCCACGTAGGACCCGCTCCTGTCGATCCTCTATCTCCACTAGGACCTCAGCAAAAGTCGCCCCATCATCCACGTCTAGCTCCCCATTGTCAATGATGTCTGTCGGGTCGTGCACGTATCTCCTCAGCTGGGATACGTGGAAGACGTCGTGCACCCGGTGCAACTGAGGTGGCAGAGCCAGACAATAAGCCACCTCGCCAACCCTGCTGAGGACCTGGAAGGGTCCGATGAAGCGTGGAGACAACTTTCCGCCTCGGCCAAATCTCCTCAAACCACGTCGAGGTGAGACCCGCAAAAAGACGTGGTCGCCATCCTCGAACTCTAGTGGCCTCCGCCTCCTGTCAGCATATGACTTCTGCCGGCTCTGTGCTGTCCTCATCCGCTCCTGGATGACCTGGACCTTCTCTGTCGTGGCCCGGACCATCTCTGGTCCCACAAGTGCTGACTCTCCAGGGTCTGTCCAGCACAAAAGAGATCTGCAAGGCCTTCCGTACAATGCCTCGTAGGGTGCCATCCCGATGGTGGAGTGGTAGCTGTTGTTGTACGCAAACTCTACCAAGGGTAGGTGGTCCTCCCAGTTGCGACCAAAGTCGAGGACACATGCGCGGAGCATGTCCTCGAGAGTCTGAATGGTCCTCTCCGTCTGACCATCCGTCTGAGGGTGAAAGGCGGTGCTCAGACGTAGTCGCGTCCCGAACGCCTCCTGCAACCCCTTCCAAAGCCGAGAAGTAAAACGAGTGTCCCGATCGGAGACGATGGTCAATGGAACACCGTGAAGTCGTACAATCTCCTGAATGTAGAGACGCCCCAAGCTCTCCACTGAGCCCTGCTCTCGGATGGGCAAGAAGTGTGCCGACTTGGTGAGTCGGTCAACAATCACCCAAATGGAATCGTGACCTCTGGAAGTGCGTGGAAGTCCAGTCACGAAGTCCATAGATATCCCGTCCCACTTCCATTCCGGGACCTCCAAGGGCTGTACCAAACCTGCTGGTACCTGATGCTCTGCCTTCACCTGCTGGCAGGTGAGGCACCGTGAAACGAACTCTGCCACAACCTTCATCATGCCCGACCACCAGTGCTATCGCCTGAGATCCTGGTACATCTTCGCCACTCCAGGATGTACCGCCAAAGGAGAAGTGTGATACACTCTCAGCACCTCCTCTCGTAAAGCGACTGGTACCAAGGTACGTCCTCTGAAAAGGACATCGTGCTCTGCTCCAAGGGAGAAAACATCAGGTGCCTGTCTCGAGGATATCTGTGCACGCCGGGTCTCACAGTCAGCATCCCCACGCTGTGCCTCTCTGACCCGCTGAAGAAGTGGAGGAGAGACTGTGAGAGACTGAAGGAAGGTTGCTCCGTATCTATCCACGAAGGATATCTGCAAAGCGGCTAGCTGCTCTGTCGCCTCCTCAAGTAGTTGGATGCCCGTCCTCCTGCTGAGGGCATCAGCCACCATGTTCCCCTTCCCAGGAGTATAGACTATCTCAAATTCATAGTCCTGGAGGAACTCGATCCATCGCCGCTATCTCAGGTTCAGGTCCTTCTGAGAGAAGATGTACCTGAGACTCTGGTGGTCAGAAAAGACTATGAAGCGCTCTCCCATCAGATAGTGTTGCCATGTCTTCAGGGCAAAGACCACTGCTGCCAACTCCAAGTCATGGGTAGCGTAGTTCTGCTCATGAGGCCTCAACTGACGTGATCCGTAGGCAATCACGGCCCACTCCTGCATCAGGACACACCCGAGTCCGGTCCCTGATGCATCGCAGTAGACTACGTATCCAACTCCCTCCTCAGGCAACCTCAAGATAGGTGCGCTGGTCAACCTCTGCCTCAGCTCCTGGAAGCTCTGCTGACATCTATCTGACCACACGAAGGGTTTCCCCTTCTTCGTCAACGCTGATAGTGGGGCCGCAACTCCGGAGAAGTCCGGCACAAATCTCCGATAGTATCCTGCTAGTCCCAAGAAACTCCGCACCTCTGTCACGCTCTTGGGTGGCTCCCAAGCTAGCACTGCCTCGATCTTCACGGGATCCACTGCAACTCCCGCCTCATAAATGACGTGCCCCAAGAAGTGGACCTCACGTAACCAGAACTGACACTTCGAGAGCTTTCTATAAAGTTGGTGCTCTCGGAGTGTGTCTAGTACAACACGCAGGTGGTAGGCGTGCTCCTCCTCCGTCGTCGAGTACACCAAAATGTCGTCGATGAAGACCACGACAAATCAATCGAGGTATGGCTGGAAGATCCTGTTCATGAGGCTCATGAACACTGCTGGAGTGTTGGTCACGCCGAAAGGCATAACCAAGAACTCATAGTGGCCATACCGACACCTGAAGGCCGTCTTCTGCACATCCTCGTCTCGAACTCTAAGCTGATGATAGCCTGACCTGAGGTCTATCTTCGAGAACCACCGTGCTCCCTTGAGATGGTCGAAGAGGTCATCAATCCTGGGTAGCGGATACTTGTTCCTCACTGTCACCTGATTCAGGAGACGATAATCGACACACAGTCGCAAGCTCCCGTCCGCCTTCTTGGCGAACAAAATCGGGGAAGCCCAGGGCGAAACACTGGGTCGGATGAACCTCTTGCCCTGCAAGTCCTCCAACTGTACCTGCAGCTCTCGAAGCTCAGCGGGGGCCATCCGATATGCTGGAGTGGATATCGGGGCTGTCCTGGGGTACAGGTCAATATAAAAGTCTACCTCTCTACGAGGAGGTAGTCCTGGAACGTCGTCGGGAAAGACGTCCGCGTACTGATCCACCACTGCAGGAAAACTGGGACTCCGCACGTCAACTGCTCCCAGGATGAGGCTAGCCAACTGATGAGTGATGGGCTGACCTCTCCTCTGCGTGAGTCCATCCTGTGCTGCTAAGGCTCCCTTCTCCCCGGTGAAGGTGAACCTGCTCCCGTCGGTGCGCACACATCGCACCTTGCGCCTAATGCAGTCAATCTGAGCATGGACCGTAGATAACCAATCCATGCCCAAGATGATGTCGTAAGGCCTTGACGCCGCTACAAGAAGATCCCAGCCAAAGCTCTCGTCTCCTAGAGTAAGCTCACACTGCATGCACCAGTCCGTAATCGTCGAGTCTGCTCCCGTAGGAGTCTTTAGCCGTAAGGATCGAGCCAACGGTTCTGTCGGAATCTCCGAGCTCCGAACAAGGGCAGTGGCTATGAAAGAGTGACTCGCTCCTGTGTCTATCAGAACTGCAGCAAGGGTGGAATAGACACAGATCGTACCTCGAATCATCTCTAGCGTGCCGTGGTCGTAGGCCTCCGCTGCCTGGAGCTGAGCCTGTCTCTGCCCGCCAGCTCCCTGTGGTCGGGGCGGGCCTCCTGGTGGTGGTGGTGGCAGAGCCTCAAAGCGTCGCCCACCACCTGCTGCTCGGCCAGCTTCTCTGCCTCGTCCACCTCTTCCCTGTGGACCGCCACGGTCGACCCTCTACCTCTGCCTGGGTGGTCCCTCCACCGTCTGCTGACCCTCGGTACGACGGGTCGGGCAGTCACGAGCCATGTGGCCCTGCCCGCCGCACTCGTAGCACTGTCTGCCTCTCGGAAGGCTGGGTCCGGGCTGGGTGCCCTGCACTGCTGAGCCAGTGTCCCGAGGTCGCCTGCCGGAAGTTCTGGTCCGCCTGGAACCCTGAGTCATCCGCCGGCTACCAGCTGCCGAAGAATCCGCTATCTGCCGCCCTGCGGTAGGTCTCGCTGTGGACTCAGCCAGGAAGCTCTCGATCAGGAGGGCTCGCTCCAGTACTCCTGCCTAGGTCGGGATGCTGAGGGAGATCAGCGATGCCCTGATCTCGTGTCCCAATCCCTGCTCGAAGGTCCGGGCCCAGAAGAAGGGGTCTCGTACCATGTCTGTCGAGTAGCGAGATAGGTCGGTGAAGCTCGCCGCGTACTGAGCGACAGTCAAGCTGCCCTGTCGCAGCTGAAGAAGCTCCTGGATGCGCACCACATGGAGGGTGGTCGGGACGAACTCTGAGCGGAAGAGGCTCTCGAAGTCCGTCCAGATGAGGGTGGCCTCATCGTGTACCTGGAGCATCAGGCTCCACCAGCGTCCGGCTGCTGCGTGCAGTAGGCTCGCCGCGAGGATCACCATGAGGTCTGTTGGTGTCCTCACTAGCCTGAAAACTCGAATGACCACCTCCAGCCAGTCCTCGGCTGCCTGGGGGTCCGACTCCCCACGGAACCTGGGTGGTCGCTGGCGCTGGAACTCGTGCAGAGCTCCGAGGCGTCGTGCGTCATCATCTGCCAGTGCTGGAAGCATCGGGGGCTCGGTGGGTAAAGGTACCGCCGGCACCTCTGCTGTCAACGGGCCCTGTACCGAGGCCTCGTCGCTCGGCGGGCTGTCGTCGCGCACTACTCTAGGAACCCTAGCTGGCTGCTGTCGTCGTGCCATCCTGAAAAGGAAACAAGTATGCCATGGTCAGAACAGTATACCTGGTGAGCTGACATAAGTAATCACAAAGAAAACTTGAAACACACATGCAATCAATGTTTTTGTGCATTAAGTCGGAAATCAGAAGTCAGGGTCCTGGTGTATGGATACGTCGGCCGCCGCACCAACACTGGACTCCCTGTACTGATAACCACACTCAATACGCTAAACACTATTGCTTCACATAGAAGAAAGATCAGAGTCTGTGGTAGAACCTCCCTCTGATACCAATTTGTCACGACCCGTCCTCGGGGCCCGTGTCGTGACTACCCCAAGCCCGCCTTCCATAGGCCAGGGGCTGGCGACTAGCACCAAGGCGTAAACCCCAAAAAAAAGGGAAGGCATTTCCTTTGAAAAGTAAACAAGCACCACAGAGTAAGCAAGCGGAAAAGTAAACACTAAGTAAAAACTGTACAAGCTGTGCTGAAAGTAAAAGGGGCCGGAAATACAAGCCCAACTGTAAAGTACAACTGAAAGGGAAAAACAGCAACTGGAAGGAAAAACTGCAGCGTCGAGCCGTCCTCTGGAAGTCCCACCTGAAGGGTGGGTACAGATAGCCTCCACTGCTCCTCGGGTCCACCTAACCGCTCCGAGTACGTCCCGCCCAGTGGTCCACCTCCAGGTACTGTCCTACTCCGCACGCCTCCTCCACGATCAGCGCTGTCCGTCGTCTGCAACCAACACCACGAAGTGCGGGCATAGCTCGTGCAGGGGTGAGTATAAGCTACTCAGTATGGACCCCGAGACCCCCGAAGGTCTCCCGAAATCCACAAAGGATAAATCACGAAGAAGAGATACAATCACGAAATAACATCTGACACGGCTTAGGTATATGCCCACACATATACCTAAGTCTTCAATTCCCTGATCGGCTCCAACGTCCGAGCCCTAGCACAACCCAGTCCACACAGGAAAGCCAAAACGCATACCCACGCAGGATAGAACAACACAAACCACAAAGGAGAGTAAACAGTAAATCCACACAGGATGACTCAACACAATCCACAAAGGAGAGAAACACAAGATTCAGCTCACACAGGTATACTTCTTCGGATGACGATAAAGATGATCACTGAATCATCTAAATCGTCGGACCCACGAAGGATCGATAGGTACTAACCCCGCAGTGACCCACACAGGATCGGACCCACACAGGATCGGGCCCACACAGGACCGGGCCCACGTAGGACCTGTAGGCGCTGGCTCACACAGAACCGCTGAGCGCTGAGCCCCGCAGGATCGGACCCACACAGGATCGGGCCCACACAGGACCGGGCCCACGCAGGACCTGTAGCACTGATCCACGTAGGATCGCTGAGTGCAGTAGTCGTCGCAGTCCGCTGAGGATCTCTGCACAGTCGTCGCCGCAGTCCACTGAGGATCTCTGCACGGTCGTCGTCGGAGTCCACGGAGTTTCTCTGCACAGTCGTCGCCGCAGTCCACTGAGGATCTCTGCACGGTCGTCGCTGTCGAAGTAGCAGTCGCAGCCAGCACTAGGGTTCCCGCACACAGCGAGCTCGTTCGGGAGGGTCCGCTCCACGAGCCGAGAGGCTGATACATCAACTATCACGAAGTCCGAAGTTGATGTATCCAAAAGTTCCGTATCGTCAACAGGAACTCAACGTCGCAGAAGGCGCGTCAATCGGACGCCCGGTCTGAGAGATATTGGCATTTTCGTCCCAGGGGCCCCGTTGGTTTTTAAGGCAAAACCAACCCGACTGCACTCCACCTGCGTCCGAACCTCGGGCGGAGTATGCCAAAAGATCCGTCTCACTTAGAGGAATTCAACAAAGCTGACGGCACAACAATCGGATGTCCGTAGCTCAAGATATGAGCGTTTCCGCTCCGAGGGCCCGGTTGGTCTCGTGTACGAACCAACCCGGCCGAACTCAAAGTATTTCGAAACCTTGAGTGCGATATACCGAAACGACCGTCTTGATCCAAGGATCGCGTTGCCGCTGACGGCGAGTCGTTTGGAGGCACGAAGCTCAAGTTACGGGCGTTTGAACGAAAACGTCCGAAGAAGGGGGGTACGGGCCCGGACCGACCCGGCCCGTCCCCCCTGGGTCGGCCCGGCCCGGCCAGGGCCGGTCCGGCTCGGCCGAGCGGCGCGGGTGGAAGCCGCGGGCGTTGACCCGCGGCCTGAGGAAAACCGTGGCCCGCGTGCGGGCCGCGCTGGTGAACCGCGGACGCGGATGAGCCGCGTCCCGCCTGGGCGAACCGGACCCGCGCGGCCGTGGGTCCGTTGGCCGCCGCCGCCGCGCCGGCAGCTTCCGCGGGCCGTCGGCGTCGCTCCGGTGGCCCGTTTTCCTTCCCGTCTGTGCTGTTGCTCCTCCCGGGATCCGTTCTTTACTGCGGGATCGTCAAACGTCTGTTGCGGCACGTTCTGTCGTCGTCCGTCAAATCCTCACAAAACGAAGAACGGCGGAGGGTCGTTGGGCCGTGTTCGTTTGGCCTGCACCCTCCGCGTTAGAGAAAAACAACCGGGAGAAATTTATTCCACACAGGAAACAACAATTTTTAATAAGATTAGAAATTGTTCACAAAAACGGTTCTTTAATTTCTTTAAAGAAACTTTGACGGGAATAAATTAAAAAGGGGTAATTCCCATAATATAAAAATCCCTACCTCGTCGATCGTCGCGCGCAGGCGTTCTTCGCGGAAAAGATCGTCGCGGAAGAGAGGGATTGTCGCGTCGTCGCGGGGAGGCGTCGCGTCGTCGCGGAATCCGGTGTTGAGTCGGCGAGCTCAACGAACCAAGAACAACAGATTTAAATTATTAATATTTAAATCTGTGTTCCGTTTAAAACCAAAAGAAAAGAACTTTTGAGAGGAAATCCGAAATCACTCACCTCAAACGGTTGGTGATCGGAGATCGGAGCGTGGAAGAACGTCTCGGACGGAAGCGTCGTCGATTTCCGGGTTCGGCGTTCTTTGAGTTCTTCGCGTTCTTCGCGTTCTTCGCGTTCTTCGCGAGGGAGAAGAAGATACGAGGGTCCTCTCAAATCTTCTCAAAGCGCAAATAACCAGAGGTCGAGCGTTCGCCTTATTTTATTATTACGCCAATGAATTTGAAAAACTGGTTAAGAAACGATCCATCAATTCGTTGAATTAATTCAACAAAAGAAACAGGCCATTTAATTCACGAAGGAAACAGCCCATTTAATTCACAAAATAAACAGCCCAATTAAATGGTCTGTTAAGAATTTAGAAAACGCGTCGGTTGACTTTCATTAAGACGGGTTTTCACGGGTGCATTTCTTAGCGGAAAGAAACGGCGGGGCTCATGCAGGCCCCACCTCACAAATATCCTACCAAAGGGGTAGGATATTTCTGGATAGCATCCTATCCGGTTCAACTCAGTTCAAGCCACCTTTAAGTGGCTTCAAGTGGCTTCCA
The DNA here is from genome assembly GCA_963277665.1 of Viscum album. Lineage (NCBI taxonomy): Eukaryota > Viridiplantae > Streptophyta > Magnoliopsida > Santalales > Viscaceae > Viscum > Viscum album. The sequence continues at coordinate 617,551,611 of OY728167.1, read as the reverse complement.
AGTGGCTTAAGTGAAATAAAATAAAGTTGTCGCAAAATTATTTTATTTCTTAAATTTAAGCCCGAAAATTAAAACCACACCCGAGCAAACGCAACTCCGGAAGAGACGTTTCTAAGCGAATACCGGCGCTGCGATTTCATCGGTGCCCTCAGAATTTGATTCCGGGCACCGGTTCAAAAGTTAGAAAACCCCGCTCGTCCGTTCACTGAACGTACCCGAGCCAAACTTTGGAAAATGATTCCGGGCACACCGGGCCTTGGAATCAGGTGCCGTCAGAAACTGCGCTCTTGTAAAATTCCAAATAAAATTAAGAAAAAAAATTTCCTTGAAATTTACGGGTCTTTACACTAAGATTTGAAGAAGAAGGGGAAACCCTTCGTGTGGTCAGACAGATGTCTGTAGAGCTTCCAGGAGCTTAGACAGAGATTGACCGGTGTGCCTATATTGAGGCTACTGGAGGAGGGAGTAGGGTACGTAGTCTATTGTGATGCATCAGGGACCGGACTCGGATGTGTCCTGATGTAGGAGCGGGCCGTGATCACCTATGGATCACGTCAGTTGAGGCAGCATGAGCAGAATTAAGCTACCCACGACCTGGAGTTAGCAGCAGTGGTCTTCGCTCTGAAGATGTGGCGACACTATCTAATGGGTGAGCACTTTACAGTCTACTCTGACCACCAGAGTCTCGGGTACATCTTCTCGCAGAAGGACCTGAATCTGAGATAGCGATGATGGCTCGAGTTCCTCCAGGACTATGACTTTGAGATAGTATATAATCCTGGGAAGGGGATCATTGTAGCCGATGATCTCAGCAGGAGGACGGGCATCCAGCTACTCGGGGAGGCGACGGAGCAGTTAGCCGATTTGCAGATATCCTTCGTGGAAAGTGATGGAGCAGCCTTTCTTTAGTCACTCATAGTCACTCCTCTACTACTGAAGTGGGTCAGAGAGGCACAACATGGGGACGTGGACTATGAGACGCGGCGTGCATAGATATCCTCAGGATAGGCACATGATGGATTCTATTTAATAGGAGAGAACGACATCTTTTTAAGAGGACGTACCTTGGTACCAGTTGCTTTACAGGAGGAGGTGCTGAGAGAGTTTCACACTTCCCCTTTGGCAGTACATCCTTTTGTGGCGAAGATGTACCAGGATCTCAGACGACAGCACTGGTGGCCGGGTATAAAGAAGGTTGTGGCAGAGTTCGTTTCTCGATGCCTCACTAGCCAGCAGGTGAAGGCATAACACCAGGTACCAGCAGGCTTGGTATAACCCTTGGAGGTCCGGGAGTGGAAGTGGGATGGGATATCTATGGATTTTGTGACTGGACTTCCACGTACTTCCAGAGGTCACGACTCCATCTGGGTGATTGTCGACCGACTCACTAGCTCGGCCCACTTCATACCCATCAGAGAGCAGGGCTCAGTAGAGAGATTGGGACGCCTCTACGTTCAGGAGATTGTAGGGATTCATGGTGTGCCATCATCTATCGTCTCTGATCGTGATGATCTCTTTACTTCCCAGCTTTGGAAGGGGTTGCAGGAGGCATTCGGGACGCATCTACGTCTGAGCACCGCCTTTCACCCTCAGACGGATGGTCAGATGGAGAGGACCATTCAGACTCTTGAGGACATGCTCCGTGCATGTGTCCTTGACTTTTATCGCAGTTGGGAGAACCACATACCGTTGATGGAGTTCGCGTACAACAACAGCTACCACTCCACCATCGGGATGGCACCAGACGAGGGATTGTACGACCGACCTTGCTGATCACCTCTGTGCGGGAAAGACCCCGAGGAGTCAGCACTTGTGGGAGTAGAGATGGTCCAGGCCATGACAGAGAAGGTCCAGGTCATCCAGGAGCGGATGAGGATAGCTCATAGCCGACATAAGTCTCATGCTGACAGGAGGCGGAGGCCACTGGAGCTTGAGGATGGCGACCACGTCTTCTTGCAGGTCTCACCTCGACGTGGATTAGAGAGATTTGGAAGAGGCGGCAAGTTATTTCCGTGCTTCATCGGACCATTCCTGGTCCTCATCAGGATAGGCGAGGTGGCTTGTCGCCTGGCTCTACCACCTCAGTTGCACCGGGTGCACGACATCTTCCACGTATCTCAGCTGAGGAGATACGTGAACGACTCGACGCATATCATCGACAATGGGGAGCTAGATCTTGACGATGGGGCGACCATTGCGGAGGTCCCGGTGGAGATCGAGGATCGACAGGAGCGGGTCCTACGTGGAAGGTCGATACCTCTAGTGCACATCTGATGTTAGCATGTGAACCTCCAGGAGATAACATGGGAGTGGGAGGCTCAGATGCGTTCTCAGTACCCACATTTGTTCCCCTAGTTTATGATGTATCGTTACGAGGACGTAAATACCTAATGTGGGAGTAATTTAAAGACCCGTAAATTTCAATGGAAATTTTTTTCTTAATTTTCTTTGACATTTTAAAAGAACGCAGTTTCTGATGGCACCTAATTCCAAGGCCCGGTGTGCCCGGAATCTTTTCCCAAAGTTTGGCTCGGGTACGTTCAGTGAACAAATGTGTGGGTTTTCATAAATTTTGAACCGGTGCTCAGAATCAAATTCTGAGGGCACCTATGGAATCGCATCACAGGTAATTGATTAAGAACTCCTTTTCCAGAGTTGCGTTCCCTAGGTTGAGGTTATTAAAATTTTTGGGTTAAGTAAAGAATAAAATAAGATTTTGCATCAAATTTTATTTCTATTCTAAATAGAGTTAATCTAGGCATGGCTGTTAGAGTGGGACCCACTGATATCCTAACTCCTAGGTAGGATATCAGTGAGGTGGGGCCCACATGGGCCCCACCCATTTATTTAATTTTTACCTTCCACGTGCATTAAATGTGATAACTCACCCACACCCCCCTCTTTAATGCTAAGTCAAATCTCACGTTTAATATAATTATTAAACACCTCATTAATTGGACAACGCTCGATAATTAAAGCATGATCTGTTTTTGAATTTCAAAAAAAGTTGGCATGGGAAATAAAATAATTCAAGGCCTTATTTTATTATAGTTGTTGTGTCGTGTGAGATATTTGGGAGAGGAATTACTCAAAGCCTTGAATCTTTACCTCCTTCGTTGGAGAACGCGAATAATGACGAGGAACACCGGCGTCCGACTAAAGATGATGAAGAATGCTAGTTCCCTAGAGATCGACGATGCGACACCTTGTACCGCGACGCCGACGATCCTCGTTTTGCGACGCCGACGATCCTCTTTCGTGACGCCGTCTCCCGCGACGTCTGTTCCCGAGATGATCTTCGTTCATCAACACCTTGAGGTAGGGGTTTTGGTTTAATTAAGTCTATGTGAATTATATCCTCGACATGTGTTTAATTGTTGGAAGTCGTTTGAACCACTAACGCGGTGGGTGCGGACCAACCAACAAGTCTGATCCCACAGTTTTTTGTTCTTGGTGTGCGGATCGACGGGCAGCGAGGAAGCAGGCTGCAATGGCGTTTTGAGGTCTTCACAGTGAAGAGCCAGTCCCGCGAGGACCATTGGTGAAGACGGCAGGCAAAACGGACCACCGGAGAACGTCCGGTGGTCCGCGGAAGCCCCACCGGCACAGCGGTGCCAGCGGCCGGAGGCAGCGGCGCCCAACACGCCACCGGGAAGGGCCACCGCGACTAATGCCACAGCGGAAGGCGGCTGGTCCCGCGGCCGCGCGGGACCGTGGACAATGCGGGACCATGAGCGACACAGCACCGGGCCGCGTCCGCTGGCAAGGAGCGGCCCCCACGCGGGGGTCGCCACTCCAATTAAGGGGGCAGCGCCCCCTTTGCGCGGCCGCTCGGCTGGCGCTGAGCCGACCCCGCTCGGCCTGCGCTGAGCCGCCCCGGGCCGGACCAGCCACACCGGGCCGGGCCGGGCCGCACCCATCGGGTCGGGCCAACCCAGGGGGGTTGGGCTGGGTCTGTCCGGGCCCAGACCCCCCATTTTCAGACCACTTCCGGTCTTTTTCCCATAACATGGGCTACGAATCTCTGATCGACGCACCGTCAGTTGCGTAGCGATCATTGGACCACAGAGGTCGTTTAGGAATATTACACTCAAGGTTTTGGTGAACTTTGTGTATGGCCGGGATGGTTCGAACACAAAACCAACCGGGCCCTCGGAGCGGAAACACTTATAACTTGAGCTCTGAACGTCATATTGACGTGCCGTCGACTTTGTTGGATTCCACTTAGTGAGAAGGACATTTTGGCTTTCTCCGCTCGAGGTTTGGACATATTTGGAGTGCGGTCGGGTTGGTTTTGACTTAGAAACCAACCTGGCCCCTGGAATGAAAAAGCCAATAACTCTCAGGCCGGGCGTCCGATTGACGCGTCATCTATCACGTTGAGTTCCTCTTGTTGAGACAGAACATTGAGATACATCAACTCCGGAATACATGTCAGTTGATGTATCAACCCCTTGGCTTGTGGAGCGGACCCTCCCGAAATGAGCATGCTGTGTGCGGGAACCCTAGAGTTGGCTACGACGTTGAAGACCGTACTGAAATCCTATGTGGATTCGACGGGGATGAATACTGCACTAAAATCCTTTGTGGGTTCGGTAGCGATGAAGACCATACTGAAATACTATGTGGGTTCGACGGGGATGAAGACTGCACTGAAATCCTATGTGGGTTAGGCAGCGATGAAGACCGTACTGAAATCCTATGTGGGTTCGACGGGGATGAAGACTGCACTAAAATCTTATGTGGGTTCGGCAGCGAAGAAGACCGTACTGAAATCCTATGTGGGTTCGACGGAGATGTAGACTGAACTGAAATCCTATGTGGGTTCGGTAGCGATGAAGACTGTACTGAAATCCTATGTGGGTTCGACGACACTAACTACTGTTCTTGTATCCTATGTGGGTCTGGTAGTGTCTGACTCTGTTCTTGCTATCCTATGTGGGTCTGGTAGAGTAGCTGGTTTAGTATCTTATGTGGGTCCCATCTTAGATGAATCAGTGGCTATATCTGATCATCTCTATCACCAAAGAAGTATTCCTGTGTGAGCTGAGTCTTGACATTCAATAATTATCTTCGATATGATTGACTTGCTTTCCTATGTGGATTGTGTTGTGCTATCCTATGTGGACGTGATCGAACTTGGGCTCAGATGCTGGAGCCGAACATGAATTGACGACTAAGGTGTATGTATGGGAATATACCTAAGTAGTGTTGGTTTTTACTTCGTGGTTGTATCTTTATTTTGTGGATTATCCTTTGTGGATTCTGGGAGACCTTCGGGGGTCTTGGGGTCCCTACAGAGTAGCGTATACTCACCCCTGCATGGGCTATGCCCGCACTACGTTGTGTTGGATGCGGACGACAGACATCGTTGATCGTGGTAGAGGCTAGAGGAGCAGTCGGTACCTGGAGCTGGACCACTGGGCGGGACGTACATGGAGTGGATGGCTAGACCCAAGGAGCTGAGGTGGCTATCTGTACCCATCCTTCAGGTGGGATTTCCAGTGGATGGATCAACGTTTCTTCTTTACTTTCAGTTTCTGTACATTCTTTCCAGTTGTACTTTCCTTTCAGTTTGGGTTTGTATTCTGGCCCATTTACTTTTCGCACTTACATCTACTCTGTTTACTTAGTTTTTACTTCTGCTGGCTTACTCTGTGGTGTTTGTTTATTTATAAAGGCAATGCCATCCCCTTTTTGTCAGGATTTACACCTTGGTGCTATTTGCCAGCCCCTGTCCTATGGAAGGCGGGCTTGGGGTAGTCACGGCACTGGTCCCGAGGACGGGTCATGACACAAAACATAAAAGGCACCGAAACCCATTCAAAAATATCAATTCACAAGTAAACCAACCGTAAGTGGGGAGAGCTAATCAAGATTAAACAAGTAACCAACCACATATACATGTGTCACACACACAAGCATCACACACAAGAATCATGCCAAATGATGATTAATCTTAATATTGACAATAAATTAAAAAATAATCAATTCATGCAAATTCAATTTTAAGAACCTTAAGGAGGAGGACCCGGAGGCAGAGGATAAGGAGGCGTCGACACCAAAGGCAGTGGATGCATCACGGAGGCAGCGCGAAGGCAGGGTAGAGGCAGCAGAGGCAGAAGATGTAGCTCGGAGGTAGCAGAGGCAGCGGGGGAGGAGTAGGAGGAGGAGGCACCGGGGGAGGAGGAGGAGGACGAGGCCGCAGTGGAGGAGGAGGAGGAGTAGCGGAGGAGAGGAGGCCGCAGCGCAGGAGGAGGAGGAAGAGGAGGATCCATGGTGGAGGAGGAGAAGTAGGCGCCGGAGGAGGAGGAGGAGGAGGCGGCCGCGGCGGAGGAGAGGGAGGAGGAGGTGGTGGCAGCGGTGGTAGTGGCGAAAAGGAGGTAGCGGCACAGAAGAGGGCTTTCGCGAAAGATTGAAAGGGTGTGGGGAGGAGGAAGAGGACTCGGTGGATTTTATAAATCCCACGTGGGCCTTTATCAGCACTATTAAAAAGCACTGATAAAGGGTGTATTTATCAGCACTAAAATGAAAAGCGCTGATAAATACCACCTTTATCAGCACTTTTTTTGCACTGATAAAGGCTAGACTTTATCAGCGCTTTTGTAGTGCTAATAAAGAGTCACTTTATATGTGCTTGTCATTTTCACGCTGATAAAGACACTCTTTATTAGCGCTTTTGTAGCACTGATAAATACGTAGTTTATCAGCGCTAATAAAAGCGCTGATAAATGTATCAATTTAAGAGTTTCTTTATATTGTTATATATTTATTTAACTCTAAATATATATGTCTCTATTTATACTTATAAAATTATTTGAAAGGTATATTTATATATATATCATTGAAAATATAATAAAATATATATTTATTTTTTAAATATAATTTAATTTTAATTATAAATGTACATTTTTTATAACATATATATTATATGGGTAACATAATGAATTATAATCTATAAATGAACATTATTCAATATGCACATATATATACACGTGTGTATGATATATTCATTGGAAAATACATATATATACACGCATGTATGATATTCATTGACTCCAATTCATTGGAAAACACATATATATTCAGTAATTTCAATTATACATATATATTAGAACGCATTATATATTTATAAATAAAACAAATACATTAAATATAAAGAAATATAATAAATATATATTAATTATAATGAATTAAAAAATCTTACAAATATAATGAATTAATAAATCTAATAAATTAATATATAATGAATTAATAAATCTAATAAATTAATATATAATGAATTAATAAATATAATAATTATATAATGAATTAATAAATCTAATAAATAAATTTATTATTAGTCTTATAATTATTTAATTATATATATATATATATCATTATTTAATTATATATATTAATACGTAGTTTATCAGCACTAATAAAAGCGCTTATAAATGTATAAATATATGAATTTCCTTATATTATTATATATTTATTTAACTCTAAATATTTATAACTCTATTTATACTTATAAAATTATTTAAAATGTATATTTATATATATATCATTGAAAATATAATAAAATATATTTTTATTTTTTAAATATAATTAAATTTTAAGTGTACATTATATATTTATATATTATATATGCGTAACATAATGAATTATAATCTCTAAATAAACATTATTCAATATGCACATATATATATGCATATATGATATATTCATTGACCCCAATTCATTGGAATTTAAAACACATATATATATACGCGTGCTTGTATGATATTGACCACAATTCATTGGAAAACAAATATATATTCAATAATTTCAATTATACATATATATTAGAATGCATTATATATTTATAAATAAAACAAATACATTAAATATAAAGAAATATAACAAATAAATATATTAAATATAATTAATTAATAAATCTAATAAATATATAATGAATTAATAAATCTAATAAATATATAATGAATTAATAAATCTAGTAAATTTATTTAGTATTAATCTTATAATTATTTAAATATATATATATATATAGTTATAACATGTGTTTTTTCTTTAATGTATATAATAAATATTTTCAGCCCTAAGAAAAGCGCTAATAAAGGGTCCACCTTTATCAGCGCTTATTTTAGCGTTGATAAAGGACCACCCCTTTATCAGTGCTTTTCTGTTAGCCTTGATAATGGCAGGCGCATGACTTGCCTAGTTTTGTGGTAGTGATTTTTGATTGAGGTTTATTTATTATAATACAATATTCCATTTTGTATTGAATGAGTTATGATATGTTTGACTGTGGATGTTCTATTTTTATACCATTCATGGTTTATGATTAAAGTTTTGACATTTCGTATGCTAGTTCTAATCCAAATGCGTATGTTATGTTCCAACCTTTTCATATGAGGGATGTATTGGACATAGTTAGTGATGGGTGGAGCCCACTATAGCTCCATGATGCATTGGTAGGTCTCTTGAGACAACTAGACGTGGAATTGGCCGAGGCCCTTTCCCAATTTGATATATGGTTTTGGCCGAGGGCTTAATCATTTTTAGACGTCTTGGTCGAGGCCTTGACAAAATGTTTTAGAATGTCTGGCATTATACATTCCCTCATTATGAAAATAATATTTATGGTTCATGTGGTCATTCGACTAGTAGAATACCCATGATTATGTTTTATTATGGAATTATTTACTCAACTCCTATTCCTACCAAAAAAGTTTTACTGTTTATTATTGGCAAAGGCATTGGTTTCAATTATTCACCATGCTTAAAATTTATGTTATCTTCTGTTGTATTTCTAACCCTTATTAAGTGTTTGAGCTCACCCCTTTCTATGTTTTATTTTTCCCAGGATTCCAAGAAGTGATTTTTGATGGATATGCAGGGTTAAGCTAATGGAATAATGGAGTTTAAAAAGGATTTCTTATGTTGTGTTGTATGTTATAATGTGTAATGTGACATTCATGTATGTAATCTATTTTCCAAGACTACTAAACTGATCGGTCCTTCGGGACTTGATTCCTTATAATCATTCCAATGTATTAAAATAATGCACCGACTCTGGGTAACTAGGGTAAGGGTGTTACAGTTGGTATCAGAGGATGTTTAGCAATAACCATGTAATCTAGATTTAGATAAACTCTGATTAGAGTACATAGACCTAATATAGACTCTGAGGATAAGTATAGAATAAATTCCTAGAATTTTGGTAATGTTGATATTTTGTGATTTTTCCAAGAAAATACATCCATGTATGGATACGAGCAGGTAGAGGCAGCTCTGGAACAGATGTACATAGGGGAAAAACCTGAAAACATCGCTTTGAGCAAGACTCGAACGAGAATTGGGGAACGACAACAGTCCTTGCTGCTCTCTTGTTTATGACACTCCTGAGGGATATGCTTAGGTTAATTCTTATTTTCTTTACAAATAATTATGAAGGGTTTATGAGTATATACATCCTCAATGAAAACACCTTTATGATTATGGATTATATCCATAAACCATTCAATTTACGTTAGGTATTTTACATGTTTGGAATTATTCATTGCAATTCATAAACTGACCTAGTTTATGTTATTGTATAGAAATGGCACCCAGTAGAAGGAATGTGAACTCCAACAATACGTATGATCCAAAGAGTAATAAGGATCATATCATTCACGGTATTAAGCAAACATTTAGAAGGAAAATAGTCTCCCATTTATTCTCAACATATGAAAAAATATTATCATGTGTTAATAAGATAAGTAAAGAATTCTCTGATTCCTATGGCTTTGAAGGGAAGGAAGAGATGAAAAGGATGGAAGAGAGAAAGATGGATAAAGGGAAGAGGGAAAAGGAGAATTTTCCCATATGTGATAACTATGGGAAGAAACACCATGGAACTTTCATGAAGGGAATGGGAGTTTGTTATAAGTGTGTCGAAAAGGGAAACCATGTACGTGATTCCAAGGGTAAGAAAAAGGTTTCAAATGTACAATGCTTCATCTGCATTTAGTTGGGACACTATGCGAACCAATGTCCAAATCATCAGAGTATTCCCCAAATGATTCTATTGGATAATAATGAAGTTATGATACTACCACAGATGAGGATAAATGATTAGCGTTCTTATGTTGTTATTAGAGAATTATGTCATTTGAGTGTTGTATCAACAATGTACTGGTTACAATAATTATGGAGTATATAAGGATTTTACTACAGTACTATTTCATTAAGGACTTGAGATTGTGTGGAACCAAGAAAAGTGACTCAATAGCAGGTTAAATTTTAGGAAAATATATGGTTGAGAGAAAGATAAACCATAATATGGTTCTAATACTGAGGTTTTGCTTTTGGAATAATACAAGATTGATTTGGATAAATTATATTGGATATTATTGATTACCTTGAAACTGATTATTGATTTGTATGTTCCGTCGTTATTGGAGTTTAAAACAGTTTTTGATAGAAAGAGTATATCCAGTATTCTATAAGGAATAAGGGATCATGAATGTAATGAATATGGTTTTATGGTAATTCAGAATGTTGCATTGTCTTAAAAGAATACACGATGAAGGTATTCATATATTATTAAGCGGAAAAAAGGATCTTCATTGTGTTTACTTTCCTTATAAATTTTGGACTGTGAGTTTGGACAGAAGTATTTTGGATAATTCTAGTTTGAGATTATTTTTTGGATTGCCATAAAAGGACAACCCAGAGGTTGGGCAGAAACCTGTCGCGTCCGGCCAGGCCGCGAGACTTGAACTCGCAACCGAAGGGCGACAAGGGCGTATCACCTACTACTGACCCACGTGATGTCCTGGATCGAATAATGTAGTTTTTTTATTAAAAATCAAGTATATGAATTATAAATTCATTTTTTTTCAACCCTATATGAATAGGATAAGTAGAATATTATTTTTAAGTTCTATTATCTTTTAGAGTGAAAGATGAGTTTTTGGTAAAAATTAGTTAATGGATGGGACTCTACTTGTCAATTATATATTTTTCTTCTTCTCTTATTCTATGAAGATAAAAATAATTATAATTTAGTGAATGGATCTTGAAATAAAAAATGTGTTATCCAAATACCATATATTTTATTAAACCGATGGTATTTTAAATTTTTATAGATTGATGAATTTAAGGCCCTCAATTTTACACGTGTTTGTGATTGATGACCTCAATAAATAACTATAAATATTTTCTTTTTTCCTCCAATTATATGTCTCCAATTTCCACCATTATTCTCCTAATTGAGATCATAATTTGGTGGTGACCCTTTCATTTCCCTTTTCTTCTTTTTAAGACTAAATTTTATTATCCTAATTTCCGATATGGGTTTTCCCAAAGGTATTTTCTATTTTCAACCTTTTATTTTTGAAAAATAATTTCAAATTTCTAGGACGCAATTTATTGAAGTAGAGGAGAATGTAACATCCCAAACATCCATGGTACACTTCTCTTTGAATAATACAATAGCGTGTGTTGTACGCAACTTCGAGTTCTAACACTCACCACAAACAATCAAACTAGCCATTATGAATAGTAATACCCACTTTTTAAAATTTTATACATTTTATCATTCAAAATGGACTTTATTTTTTGATTCGGAATATCGAAATTAGCATCAGGTGAATTTTTGGTATTTTTCTGATAACTTTCATATGTTTGTGAATAGTGAAAATACGAAATTTTAATTAAAAACAACTTTTTTAATCGAAATAATTTATAGTGTTAAATTAAACATTTTAATAGTTTGCAAGTATAAATAGATTATATTTTTACCATTTAATCCAATGCTGGTCATTGTATGTAATTTCACGTTGAAATTGGAGATAAACAAGTGTCAATCTTTTGATAGTTATTATTTCTTAAAAATACGACTTTTGGTTTTGACAACGGGAATTAATTTTAAATTAATAAATGCAAATTATATGTTTTTAATTTGGTAAAATAGACTTTATTTTTGATTTCGGAATATCAAAATTAGAATAGGGTGAATTTTTTGTATTTTTCTGAAAACATTCAATTTTTTTATGAATAGTGAAAAACACTGAGTTATAGTTTAAAACAGAATATTTATTTAAATAATTATTTTTATTTAAATTAATTTATTTCAAAATATATACATAAAACTTATATATGTTCATTGTAATTCATTGGAGTCAGTTTATAATAATTTTAGATATATAAAAATTTTATTGAACTTTTCACTGTCTTTTACCCACCTCCTTGGAAAATTTGTAAATACACATAAAATATAATTTTACCGCCTCTATAAATTTAATTTAGAAAATCCGAGAGACACGATTAATATTAAGGAGTAAAATGTGGTTCAATAAGATAAAAATAATTTTTGATGAATAGTAACGTTTTACTTTTATTTACCGTGGTTAAAGGTAAATAGGGTAATTTAAGGTAAAAAGAATATTGTAATAATTCAAAATTACCTTAACACATGTCCTATACTTATTGGATGAGTAATGTCCAACCATGTAAATCTTTGGGTCGATTTTGGGACCCCATGGAGCCACTTATGAATGATAATGACACTTTAGATTAATTAATTTAATGTAAAGGCAAAATTGAATAAACAAAAACTTTTTAGTAATTAATTTTTATATGGTGTTATATAAGTAATAGTTTTGACTATAAATATTAATTAAAAGGATAAAAATGATTCCTACATCATGGTATTTTATTTATAATTTTTAGACATTAAATAAATAAATTTATTTCTGACACAATGATGATGCAGTAATTACCTTTTTAGTAGAAGAATCAAATAAATGGTATTATAAATATTAAAATAAATATAATTTCAAAGTTTTAATGACATCCAAGAATTTTATAAGTGACTATGACATGTTATGGATGATTAAATGTATCTTTTTTGAAGTAATCAAGTTGTGATGACTTTCACAAAAACAAAATACCAGATGGTGTCATGATTGAAATAAATTAATATTTAAAACAGATACTATATTATTGGTTGATATAATATTCCTAAAAATGTAAGGTTCATCAAAATGGCTTAAATAATATTATTAATGTCATTAATTATCCACTTGAGGTTCCCTTTTAAGTTTATAGTATGTTTTTTAACCATATAGAGTAATAATACAAGAAGACACGGTAAAAGATAAACTATTTAACTAAGAGTTAAATCTAAAAGATAAGTTTACAATGCTAACCCAAACTTATCTAAAACCTATTGGTTGAGATTATTTCGACACCTAACCACCTAAGTCTCGAAATAAATTCATTTGGAACCACTATAAACCGTATATTATTGTATAATAAATTAATACTTTAATATTTTCCTAAAGTGCCCCTCACCCCTCTTATAAAAGGGAACTTCCCCATCCCACTAATTCACACCTCCAAATCCATTTGGCTCAGCCATCCCCTGACCAAATATCCTCCAAACATACCTATAATCCTCTTAGAAGCCTTACCTTAGGCATAAGGCACTTCAAGGAGTCCTTTTGGTTCAAACCAAAGGAAGTTACCCAAATTAAAGGTAACAATTTCTGTTAACTTTTTTTCTTTAATTTTACTCCTACAACCCCTAAACCCTTTTTATTCCTTCATTTTATAACAACAGAAGTATTCTGAATATAATAGGATGTTGTTATGAGAAGTATTTTAATTACACTTACACACACCTCCATCTAATGGGTGAAGAACATAATGTTTCTGTGGATGGGAAACTAACGCCTCACGATATGATGATTGTTCAATTACCTTTTACCACCTCTTGTGGTGGAAATTATGATGGAACTGTATTTATATATGACATATATTATGTCTATGATTTCTTCATGCTTCTGTATTTTTATTTTATTGCATACCTTGATGGTTTCAATTATGGGTAAATGCGATAATTTCATTTGAGGAAGTGCGGACTACCGCCCCCTCAAAGTGATATGATTCGTTAATACCATATGTGGGACATATAAATGATGGAGTTAATGATATTATAAATGATATTATACTGTAATTATAATATACCTATGTAACACGATGTTTTAAGTCCATTGAAATAAGAAATAGAAATGAATGTAGCGTTCATGCATACGTACGACTTACCGTCTCCATGAACGGTGCATTTCATTCTTACCCAAAAATGATATGTACTATTATAAATACATGTATATAATGGATATATATGATATATATGATATCTAAATCATGAATATCATTCTGGATATAATGATCTTTTGACCATGTGAACAACTAGTAACTATAAGGTGTTCATTTTTGACCAAAGTGCCAAATATCAACAAAATGAATGTTATTAACTTAAATGATTACATAATGTTTATAACATGGTAATAAGTGATATAAAATTAATAATAAACTTGAAAAAGGCTATTATGAAAGTATAAATTAACTTTATTTTATTATTCAGGATATTAAAGAACAAATGGGTCAAGTCAGACACGAGGTAAGAGGTTTTAATCTCACTCCTTATTCCCATGAGATTCATGCCATATTGACACTATTACATTATGTGTGGTGTATGTACTGCTCATAATTGTATTCATTATGTAATACACTTTAATTTATGTGTATTTACATATTCATTGTATGATATTTCTTTCATGGGTTGTTTGTTTTGTAAGTTACCAAATTGGTAAGGGTTAATTCCTCAATCTCATTATTATCCGAGATTGTTTATGTGTAAGTATTTACTGGGACATTTTTATCATCCATGTCGATTTTTCATAAAAAAAAGATTTTAAAATTAATATTTTAAGGATTTTTGAAAGGTACTCTTTATCAAGATCAGAATTTTAAATGTTTTAAAGATTTATCTTTCTAAATATTTTTAATTAATGTCCATGTTTTCAAAATGATTTTAAGGATTTATTTATATGGACGTGAATGTTTTGAAATGATAATTCATTTCAAAATATTAAAAGTGGTATGGGACACTTTGATTCAAAAATATATTTTAAATTACTTCCATTATAAATGTGTTACTTTTAAATGAATTTACAAAAAGGATATTTCTCTCAAAAAAATTTACTCGTCATTTTCAACTATGTCAGCATCCTTTACTGGATATTATTTTTGATTGAGGTTGATTTATTATAATACAATATTCCATATTGTATTGAATGAGTTATGATATATTTGACTATATATGTTCTATTTTTATATCATTCATTGTTTATGGTTAAAGTATTTACATTTCATATGCGAGTTCTAATACGAATGTTTATGTTTTGTTTCAACCTTTTCATATGAGGAATGTATTGGACATAGTAAGTGATGGGTGGAGCCCTCTTAGCTCCTAGATGCATCGGTAGGTCTCTTGAGACAACGAGATGTGGAATTGGCTGAGTCCCTTTCCCAATTTGATATATGGTTTTGGCGGAGGCCTTAATCATTTTTAGACGTCTTGGTCGAGGCCTTGGAAAAATGTATTAGAATGTCTGTCATTATACATTCCCTCATTATGAAAATAATATTGATGGTTCATGTGGTCTTTAAACTAGTAGAATACCCATGATTAAGTTTTATTACAGAATTATTTACTCAGCTCATATTCCTTCTATAAAAGTATTCATGTTTATTACTGGTAAAGGCATTGGTTTCAATTATTCACCATGCTTAATATTTACATTATCTTCTGTTGTATTGCTTACACTTACTAAGAATTTGAGAACACCCCTTTCTATGTTTTATTTTTCCCAGGATTCCAAGAACTTCATTTTGATTGACGTGCAGGGTTAAGCTAAGGGAATAATGGAGTTCATAAAGGATTACTTATGTTGTGTTTTATGTTATAATGTTTAATTTAACATTCATGTATGTAATATATTTTCCAAGACTGCTAAACTGATCGGTCCTTCGGGACTTGTTTCCTTGTAATCATTCTAATGTATTAAAACAATGCACCAACTCTGGGTAACTGGGGTTGGGGTATTACAGTTGGTATCAGAGGAATTTTAGCAATAACCTTGGAAGCTAGATTTAGATAAACTATGATTAGAGCACATAAACCTAAGATAGACTTTGAGGATTCATGTAGAAGAAATTCCTAGAATTTTGGTAATGTAGAGATTTTGTGAGTTTCCAAGAAAATGCATCCCTATCTGGATACGTTCAGGTAGAGGAGGATATGGCACAGATGTACCTAGGTTTAAAACCCGAAAACACCGCTTTGAGGTAGACTCGAACGGGAACCGGTGCACGACAACGGGCATTGCTGCTCTCTTGGTTACGACACTCCCGGGGGATATGATTAGGATAATTATCATTTTCTTTACAAATTATTATGAAGGGTTTATGAGTATATACATCCTCTATGAAAACATCTTTATGATTGTGGATTAAATCTATAAACCGTTCAATTTACGTTAGGTATTTTACATGTTTGGAATTATTCATTGCAATTCATAAACTGACCTAGTTTATGCTATTGTATAGAAATTGCATCCAGTAGATAGAATGTGAACTCCATCAATACGTATGATCCAAATAGTAAGAAGGACCATATCTTTCACGGTATTAAGCAAACATTTAGAAGGGAAATAGTCTCACATGTATTCTCTACATATGAATAAATAGTATCCTGTGTTAATAAGATAAGTAAATAATTCTCTGGGTCCTATGGCTTTGAAGGGAAGCAAGAGACGAAAAGGATGGAAGAGAGAAAGATGGATAAAGGGAAGAGGGAAAAGAAGAATTTTCCCATATGTGATAACTGTGGGAAGAAACGCCCTGGAACTTGCCTGAAGGGAATGAGAGTTTGTTATAAGTATGGAGAAAAGGGACACCATGTACATGACTGTAAGGGTAAGAAATAGGTTTCAAATGTATAATGCTTCATCTGCATGGAGTTGGTACACTACGCGAACCAATGTCCAATTCATCAGAGTATGCCCCAAATGATTCTATTGGATAATAATGAAGTTATGATACTACCACAGATATGGAGTAATGAATATAGTTCTTATGTTGTTATTAGAGAATTATGTCATTTGAGCGTTGTATAAACAATGTACTAGTTATAATAATTATGAAGTATATAATGATTGTACTGTAGTAGTATTTCATTAAGGACTTGAGATTGTGTGGAACAAAGAAAAGTGACTCAATAACAGGTTAAATTTTTGAAAAATAAATGGTCGAGAGAAAGATAAACCATAATATGGTTCTAATACCGAGGTAGTGATTTTCGAATAATACATGATTGATTTGGATAAATTACATTGGATATTCTTGACTACCTTGAAACTGATTAAGGATTTGTATGTTCTATCATTGTTGGTGTTTACAACATTTTTTGATAGAAAGAGTATATCCAGTATTCTATAAGGAATAAGGGATCATGAATGTATTAAATATGGTTTATGGTGATTTAGAATGTTGCAGTGTTTAAAAGAATACATGATGAAGGTGTTCACATATTATTATGTAGAAAAAAGGATCTCTATTGTGTTTACCTTCCTTATAAATTTTGGACTGTGAGTTTGGATAGAATAATTTTGGATAATTCTAGTTGGAGATTATTTTTGGATTGCCCAAAAAGGACAACTCGGAGGTTTGGCTACAACCCGTCGCATCCGACAAGGCCGCGAGACTTGAACCCGCAACCAAAGGGCGACAAGGGTGTATCACCTACCACTGAACCACGTGATGTCCTAGATTGAATAATGTAGTCCTTTTTAAAAAAAATTAGCTAGATGAACTATAAATTCATTTTTTCAACCCTATATAAATATGATAAATATAATATTATTTTTATGTTCTATTATCTTTTAGAGTGAAAGATGAGTTTGTGGTAGAAATTAGTTAATGGATGGGACTCTACTTGTCATGTATATATTTTTATTCTTCTCTTATTCTATGAAGAAATAAATTCTTATACTTTAGTGTAGGGATCTTAAACCCAAAAATTTGTTATCCTAATACCATATATTTTGTTGAACTAATGGTATTTTAAATCACCATAGATAGATGAATTTAAGGCCCTCAATTTTATACTTGTTTGTGATTGATGACCTCAATCACTACCTATAAATATTTACGGTTTTCCTCCAATTATATGTCTCAAATTTCCACTAATGTCCTCCTAATCGAGATCATAATTTGGTGGTGACCCTTTCATTTCCCTTTTCCTCTTATTAAGACTAAATTTTATTATCCTAATTTCTGATATGGGTTTTCCCAAAGGTATTTTTTATTTTCAACCTTTTATTTTTGAAAAATAATTTCAAATTGTGAGGATGAAATTTATTGAAGTAGGGGAGAATTTAACACCCCAAGCTTCCATGGTACGCTTCACTTTTAATATTACAGTAGTGTGTGTTGTACGCAACTTCGAGTTCTAACACACACCACAACCAATCAAACTAGCCATTATGAATAGTAATACCCACGTTTGGAAATTTTCTACATTTTTTTAAAAATGGAATTCATTTTTGGATTCGGAATATCGAAATTATCATAGGGTAAATTTTTGGTATTTTTCTGATAACTTTCATATTTTGGTGAATAGTGAAAAATACTAAATTTTAATTAAAAAAAACTTTTTTAATCAAAATAATTTATAGTGTTAAATTATAAATTTTAATGGTTTGGAAGAATATATAGAATATATTTTTACAATTTAATACAATGCTGGTCATTTTATGTAATTTCACTTGGAAATTGGACATAAACAAGTGTCAATATTTTGATAGTTATTATTTCTTAAAAATGCACCTTTTGGTTTCAACAACGGGAATTAATTTTAAATTTATAAATGAAACTTTTATGTTTTGAATTTGGTAAAAGAGACATCATTTTTGAATTCGGAATATCAAAATTATCTTAGGGTGATTTTTTTTTATTTTTCTGAAAACATTCAATTTTTTATGAATAGTGAAAAAAACTAAGTTATGGTTTAAAACTGAATTTCTATTCAAATAAATATTTTTATTTAAATTAATTTATGTAAAAATAAATACATAATACTTATATAAGTTCATTTTAATTCATTGGAGACTGTTTATAATAATTTTAGATATTTAAAAATTTTATTGAACTTTTCACCGTCTTTTACCCACCTCCTAGGAGAATTGGCAAATTCACATAAAACATAATTTTACCGCTTCTATGAGTTGAATTTCAAAAATCCGAGAGACACAGTTAATATCAAGTATTAAAATGTTGTTCAATAAGATAAAAATAATTTTGGGGAATAGTAACTTTTTACTTTTATTTGTCGCGGTTAAAGGTAAATTGTGTAATTCAAGGAAAAAATATTTTAATAATTCAAAATTATTTTAACACATGTCCTAACCGTATTATATGAGTAATGTCCGACCATGGACATCTTTGGGTCGATTTTGGGACCCCATGGAGACACTTATGAATGATAATGATACTTTAGATTAATTAATTTAATGTAATGGTAAAATTGAATAAACAAAAACATTTTAGTAATTAATTTTTATATGGTGTTATATAAGTAATATTTTTTACTATAAATATTCATTAGAAATAAAAACAGAATTCCTACATCATGGTATTTTATTTATAATTTTTAGACATTAAATAATTAAATTTATTAATGACACAATGATGATGGAGAAATTAACTTATTAATGAAAGAATCAAATAAATGGTATTATAAATATTAAAATAAATAGAATTTCAAAGTTTTTATGACATCATCGAATTTCCTAAGTGACTATGACATGTTAGGGATGATTAAATGTATATTTCTTGATGTAATCAAGTTGTGATGACTTTCAAAAAAACAAAATACCCAATAGTGTCAAAATTTACAGAAATTAATATTTAAAACAAATACTATATTATTGGTTGATATAACATTCCAAAAAATGTAAGGCTCATCCAAAGGGATTAAATAATATTATATATGTCATTAATTATCCACTTTAGGTTCTCTTGGAAGTTTAGAGTAATTTTATTAACCATATAGAGTAAACATACAAGAAGACACGGTAAAAGTTAAACTATTTAACTAAGAGTTAAATCTAATAGATAAGGTTAAAATGGTAACCCAAACTGTTCTAAAACCTATTGGTTGAGAGGCTTTCGACCCATAACCACCTAAGGCTCTAAATAAATTCATTTGAAACCATTATAAACCGAATATGATTGTATAATAAATTAATAATTTATTCTTTTCCTAAAGTGCCCCTCACCCCTCTTATAAAAGGGAACTTCCCCTTCTCACGAATTCACACCTCCAAAGTCATTTGGCTTGGCCAACCAATACCCAGATATCCTTCCAACTTCTTTCTCTTCCTCCTATAACCCTTAACTTAGGCATAAGGCACTTCAAGGAGTCCTTTTGGTTCAAACCAATGGAAGTTACCCAAATTAATGGTAACAATTTCTCTTAACTTATTTTATTTTATTTTACTCCTCCAACCCCTAAACCCTTTTTATTACTTTCTTTTATAAAAACACCAGCATCCTCAATATACTAGTATGTTGTTATGATATGGATTTTAATTACACTTACACACACCTCCATCTAATGGGTGAAGAACATAATGTTCCTGTGGATGGCAATCTAACGCCTCACGAAATGATGATTGTTCAATTGCCTCCTACCGCCTCTCATGGTGGCCATTATGATGGAACTGTATTTATATATGATATATATTATTTTTATGTTTTCTTCATGCTTCTGTATTTTTATTTTATAGCATACCTTAATGATTTCAATTTTGGGTAAACGCGATAATTTCATTTGAGGAAGTGCGGACTACCGCCCCCTCAAAGTGATATGACTCGTTAATACCATATGTGGGATGTATAAATGATGAAGTTAATGATATTATATATGATATTATACTGGTATTATAATATAAATATCTATAATTATGTTTTAAGCCCATTAAAATAATAAATAGAAATGAATGTAGCGTTCATGCGTACGTACGACTTACTGTCTCCATGAACGGTGCATTTCATTTTTACCCCAAAATGATATGTACTATTATAAATACATGTATATACTTGATATGTATGATATATATGATATCTAAATCATGAATAGAATTCTGGATATAATTATCTTTTGACCATGCGAACAACTTATAAAAATATGGTGTTCATTTTTTACTCAAGTTCCAAAGATCGACAAAACAAACGTTATTAATGTTAATGATTACATAATGTTTATAACATGGTAATAAGTTATATAAAATGAATAATAAACTTGAAAAAGGCTCTTAATCAAGTATAAATTAAATTTAGTTTACTATTCAGGATATTAAAAAATGGACGGGTCAAGTCGGACATGAGGTAAGGGGGTTTAATATCACTCTTTATTCCCGTGAGATTCATGCCATATTGGCACTATTACATTTTTTGGGGTGTATGTACTGCTCATAATTGTATTGATTGTGTATTTATATTTAATTTATGTGTATTTACATATTCTCTATATGATATTTATTTCATGGGGTGTTTGTTTTGTAAGTTACCAAATTGGTAAGGGTTAATTCCTTAATCTCATTATTATCCGAGATTGTTTAAATGTAAGTATTTACTGGGACATTTTTATCATCCATGTCCATTTTTCATAAAAAAATATATTTAAAAATGAATATTTTAAGGATTTTTGAAAGGTAATCTTTATCAAGATCAGAATTTTAAATGTTTTAATGATTTATCTTTCTAAATGTTTTTAATTAATGTGCATGTTTTCAAAATGATTTTAAGGATTTATTTATATGGACATGAATTTTTTGAAATGATAATTCTTTTCAAAAGATTCAAAGTGGTATGGGAAACTTTGATTCAAAAATCTCTTTTAAATTACCTCCTTTATAAATGAGTGAATTTTAAATGATTTTACAAAAAGGATATTTCTCTCATAATGTTTTACTCATCATTTTCAACTATGTCAGCATCCTTTACTGAATATTATTTTTGATTGAGGTAGATTTATTATAATACAATATTCCATATTGTATTGAATGAATTATGATATGTTTGACTGTGGATTTTTTATTTTTATACCATTCATGGTTTGTAGTTAAAGTATTGACATTTCGTATGCTAGTTCTAATACCAATGTTTATGTTATGTTTTAACCTTTTCATATGAGGAATGTATTGGACATAGTAAGTGACGGGTGGAGCCCGTTATTGCTCCTTGATGCGTTGAAAGGTCTCTTGAGACAACTAGACATGGTATTGGCCGATTCCCTTTCCCAATTTGATATATGGTTTTGGCCAAGGCCTTAATCATTTTTAGACGTCTTGCCCGAGGCCTTGAAAAAATGTTTTAGAATGTCTGTCATTACACATTCCCTCATTATGAAACAAATATTGATGGTTCATGTGGTCATTACACTAGTATAATACCCATGATTATGTTTTATTATGAAATTATTTACTCTCCTCAAATTCCTTCCATAAAAGTATTCATGTTTATTATTGGTAAAGGAATTGGTTTCAATTATTCACCATGCTTAATATTTATGTTATCTTCCACTGTATTTCTTACCCTTACTGAGTGTTTGACCTCACCCCTTTCTATGTTTTATTTTTCCTAGGATTCCCAGAAGTGCATTTTGATGGATATATAGGGTTAAGCTCAGGTAATAATGGAGTTCATAAAGGATTAATTATGTTGTGTTTTATGTTATAAAGTGTAATGTAACATTCATGTATGTAATATATTTTCCAAGACCGCTAAACCGATCGGTCCTTCGGGACTTGATTACTGGTTATCATGCCAATGTATTTAAATAATGCACCGAATCTGGGTAACTGGGGTCGGGGCATTACACTTTTAATATTTGTTTTCCCCAAATAAACTTTACTAGACGAGTCATCTAATTAATAATCATTTGCTTCCTAGTTTCCATAATTTGGATAGGCTCCCCACAATATGAAAGATTAGGTTCCAATTATATTTATTTAGTGGTGAAAAAATGTGTTTGATCTTTCATATACATCCATAACTGAGATAAAAGGAAATCCTGATGTAGTTTTGAGATACTTGGTGGAATATCTATTCGGTAAGACATATCTAACAAATTTCCAAAAAATTATTAAGGTAAAATATACATAAGGCTTAGTTTTCCATTTTTTTCCAAAACGTATAATTTAAATCCACAGAATACATTCAATAAAAATGGACCTCCCTATGAGAATTTCAAAACATTCATTCATTTATCATCATATATCCTCTTCCGAAAATGACATTAATTAATATGGGTTTGAATAGTCATTACCATGGCCATTTTCACTTCCAAAAGTGTGAGAATAACTAGATTCCTTTCACCAATATTATCTAAAGAAGATGGATTATGACAAAACTTTCCATATATTTCTTTATATAGATCCATTTTAATACTTTAAAGGAAACTATTCTTATTGGTGTACTCTAAAAATGTAAAATACTAGTCCCAAAAACCTTGAATGTCATGATATAGTCACCACAAATAGTCTCATAATATTTAAATTTTTCAATCATACTTTTCATCAGTTTGAAGGTGATAAGATTAACAAAATTATTTTTTAAAAAATTATTTTTTTCAAATAGATTTCATGTTTTTTTTATTTTTTTGTGAAATGTTACAATGATTTTATCACTCGTTACATTCAACTCCGAGTTTAAAAGAAATGTTTCATGCAATACAAATATTATTATTTAACAAAATTGATATCACCTGGAGGTTGGAATGTCAATATTGAATAAAAATAAATAAATTATTAAAATATAGTTTACAAATTAGTTATCAATAAATTATTTGGTGACCAATTAATTAGAAATCAAAGTAACACCCTTACGAAAATAATAGGAATTCTTTCTCTGAAAAGATTTTTTATGCACAAATATGTGTTTTATATCAATACATTATCCAAATCACTTTTGAATAGTGATTTTAAATAAATTTATACATTATATATATTCAACAAAAAATTTGACATTCACATAATCTATTTTCTAGGCAGTAAATAATAACAACACAAATTTTATGCTTAAAACATTATTTTTTCTAGAAATTAGTTTTGTTTCATTCTTATGGAGAACTTATTTTAAAAAAAATCCATTTTTAGAAATTTAATTTTATAAAATAAAAATAAATTATGAAAATTTAGTATAATAATTATCATAGAGTGATTTTAAGGTATTTTTCTGAAAATGTTTATTTTTTAATTAATAGTGAAAAGTACTAAATTTTAATTGAAATAATTATTTTCTCCTAAATTATTTTCAAAGAATAAATATATTATAAATTGGTTTTAAGGTATAATTATTTCAATTATAGATATATTAATCCAATTCAGGTTATTCTATTAAATTTCATATTTAAATCTAATTTAAAATATTTTTAAAGTTCTGAACATTTTAACATTAAAAACCCTAATTTCTCACAACGTCTCTGGGATTAATTTTAAATTATACTCAATGACATGTATTAATGAATTTTAGAAAAATAAATTTCATATTTGGAATGATAATAATTTATATTAACTAATAAGAAAAAATTAGTTTTTTAACCATAATTAGTAGTGAAAACATAGAAAATTAACTAATGTGATTAAAGTTAATAAACTGGGGTTTTGCACATTACATGCGCTTGCATTTAAAAAATTACACATAGATATGATTTTTATTTAGTGGATTTAATTTAATAATGTTAAATATTTGGTTATAATTATAAAAAATTTTACTTCTAATCATAGACTTAACGTATATATTAACGAGGTAAATAATAAGATACATGTTACCTTGGTGAAAACTATAAGGGTAAAATTTTGTATTCTTAATTAATATAGAATAACCTGATAAAAAATGTTTTTATTTTACCTATTGTATATGTTTCCTTACCAATTATTAAATACCTACAATTAATAACCATTTTCTGAGACACATAATTTTAGTAAGTCCTCCAAATAGTGAATACATTTGAATATTTCAAAATTTCCACCACTACTAAATGGTTAAAGGGAACTCACACCTCTAACTTACTCACACCTTTCAAGAACATTAAATCAAAAAACCATTCCAAAATCACTCAATAAATCCCTCACTTCATCGTATAATCATTATATTATTCATAAATATATCCTACAATTTGTTTTGAAAACCTATGGAGGATACTTGAAAAATAGGTAATGATCATCAACGAGGGTCATTGTTTTTGTTATTCTATACCCCATTCAATTTTTATTATATAATTAATAAAGATTATCCAATATATATATTAAATATATGAAGATGTTTTTATTCTATGGAAATTACCTATAACCATCTGTACATCTATAAAATGGGTTAGGAAATCATCATCTGTGTGTACGCCGGACTACTACCTTACGAACCGATGTCATATGTTTTTCCATTACTACATCCCACGGTAATACATAATGACATATTTATAGATTATATATGATATTAAGGAAATTTATTATGTTATTATTATTATGTAATTACTGAATAGCACATTTCATCATACTCAACATTTTTTGGGAATGCAATAATTATGTTTGTGTGTACGACAAACTATTGTCTCACAAAGCGATGATATTCATTCACACTTTACCTGGAATGTATTAAGGATGGTTTTAATTAAAATATTAGATATATTATACCTAATAAATATTCATTAATGATAATATATCATTTAATTTTCATTCTTTCCATCCTAAATTTAATGTAATCAATGTTCATGCGTACGTCCGACCTACAATCTCTATGAACGGTGTATTTCATTTCCTAACCCTAAATTTTTTGTATTAATATATTTAAATATATACATGATATATATTATATTAAAATCATGGTTTAAATTTTTTATATGATTAAATCATGACCTATTTAATTAGAAAAAAATAACAAGTCATCACATATACGAAAAATAAAGAGATTATTACATAAAACTAAATTTTAACGCGTTATTGTTAATAAATGGAAATAAAAGATCATAACAAAATCATAGACAGTAAGGTATATATATATATATATAATTTATGAATAGTAAACATATATTTATTATATAGGTGTTTTAGATATGTAATAAGTAATTCAAGACATAAGTTAAGGGATTTTCGTCTCATATTTATTTTATTGAGACACACATTCCATGTTAATCACATTATTCATTTGTGTGGTGAAAATACATTAGAAGACATTAATTTATTTTTATTAAACATAAAATTATTTTTATTTACATATCATTTTTTATCTCACTTTCATGGGGTATATGGCTCCAAAGATACACAATTAGTAGGTGATTTGGTCAAAATTTTCCTTCTTTGAGACATATGTTATGTTAGGCACCTATATTCTTTAATAAGGTGTATATATATCACCTTTGGTATTTATTGTCAAAAAATTATTCATAATCATGTTATTATATTTTTAATTTTATGTTATTCCTTCATTGTGCTTATGATTCATGGTTAACAAAGTGGTAATGATTTTATGTTACAATATAATCATTTATTGGCATTATTTATTAATAAGTCTAAAATAATGAAATATCATGATATAAACCTCAATAATTCTCATGAGTTATATTATCCTCTGTTTATTCATGATATACTCATGCAATGGTTCAATTTTCTCCACGTTTTAATTTATATTTATAGGAAAACGTTTTTAAAAAATCTGACATTATTTATCTCTTTGGTCGGAAATCTATGTTCTTCCAAAACCATTTTTTCTAGAAAATTTTTCAAAAATAGTTTCACTAATATCTTATGATATTAAAATAAATTTTTACCCAAATATGAATTTTATCGTAATGTTTTAAAAAATAGATTCATGTCATTTTCTAGAAAAATAACTCTTTTGATTTAATAGATAATGTGAAAGAAATCATTGCATTCATTTTTCATGACTAAAATAGTATTTCATGAAATAATTAATTCTTAATGATTTTAACGATTCTAAGAAATTTAATAAATTTTCATATAAAAATAAGTTCCCCTAAAAATTTGGAACTTTTTTATTTAAATTAAATTAATTCAAATTGAAAATGATATTGAAAATGAATTATGTTTTATAAATAGAGTTTCAAAGTGGAGAGGATATTTCCCTAAAGAAATTTGTTAAATTATTATTAAATAGTAAATAATTTTTTAATTTTAATTTTAAAATAAAATGATTTATTTAAATTTTTATATTTTAAAAAAATCAATGAAATCTTATCTTTCTCAGGAAACATTCCATGTGATTTATCTTACAAAATCATTTTCCCTCTAAGGGAACATTATTTGATGTAACTTATGTTTTATTGGGGATATTAACCAAGGATAAAATTACTATTAATTCACTAAATTGGTTATGTTGATATAATTTTTATCATACTTCTTTCTCTTACATGGGTTATATAGTGAATGAATTCATATGAAACTCGTTTCTCATCCATGGGTTATATAACACCCCTAAATTCTAAGGTAATTTTTTTTTATCATATAGAATGTATCACCCACATCAAAAAGAATGTAAGTCAATATAATATTAACATACTATACTATATATTTAATATTATAATAAATACCAAACATGATATAGCATGTAGTGAACACAAGAATGAGTTTCACCAAATAAAACTATATTATTAAAGTATTATTATATAATATGATATTAACTATCCATTAAATTAGTAGTTATGAATATTAATAACTAAATTATAGAAATTATGGTTTAAACTAATATAAAATTAATTCATTGTTTTCCAATTAATGATAAAATAAAATAATAACCAATTGAATATAAAAAATATATATTTTTATATTTACGCATCCAAAGTAGTTTTGTCTTAATATATATAATTAATTAAAATTATTTATTTATTTTAATGAAATAAATATTTAATATATTTAATAAATTATTTTTTATATTCATCCATTAGGTTTGATATGCATAATATAATAACAAACTCTACTTAACTCATAAAAACCTATAATTTATAATGGTAATTTTACAGCATTTTAATGGAGAACCCATTTTAAATATGAATTTTGACACATTAATTGATTTAATGTGTAAATATAAACTTAATATTTTAAAGGGAAACATAATAATTACATTGGGGTGATTTTTTGAAATTTTTATGAAACATTTTATTATTTAATGAATAGTTAAAAATACAGAATGTTAGTTCATAACTTCTTTTTCGTCTAATTTAATTATATGGTTAAATTATAATATTAATTTGTTTTAAAGATTAATTAGATGATATTATTTCCAATTAATCTAATTTAGTTTATTATAATCAATTTCATTTTGAAATTAATCAAAAACACATAGTAAACATTTAGATGATTCTACTTTAAAAACTCTCATCCTCATCCCGTATGCGGGATGAATTTTGAATTTATTTATGACACTTCTCTGATTGGAATTCATAAAAATTGATTTAATATTTTTAATAAGAATAATTTATAATATATAATTATACCAACATTTGTATATGAAAAATATTAGTGAAAGTGATAAAAATTTATAAAAACGATTCAAGCTAAATTAAGCTAATAAGGGATTGACCAATAAATTTAAGGCCTAAAACGACTTATTAAAATTTTCAATTACCATTGGATTGAAAAATATAGACCCTATAATATATTTTTTATAATTGGGTCTATTTTTTAATCCATTTTAAACATGAAAAACGTGCATGGAATTCCCTTGTCAAAATATTACAAGAGTGTCACTCCTCCTCCACTATAAAAGGATCTCCCCTCCTACTAATTCCCCACACCTATGTAGCCACTTTGGATCTACCATGATATTCCCATATATATACTTTAAATACCTCTCCTAATCCTAGAATCATCCCATTGGTCATAAATCGATCCAAGGAATCCATTTTGGTTTAAAAAAAATTAGTTGCCCGATTGAGTGTTAACAAACTTCCTCAAGCTATTTTGTTTTATTTCCATTATCCAACACATAAAATATTCTTATTCTATGATAGTATAACAACACCAGTATAGTAAATATACTAGTACATTGTTATGTTGTGGGTTTAACCTACAATCACACACACTTCCATCTAATGGGTAACAAACATACTGTTTCTGTGTACGGAAAACTAAAGCCACATGAAATGATGATTGTTCATTTTTTCCATTAATAACTTTTATGGTTTCACATTAGGATGGAAAATATGGTCATATATTTAATAAATAATATTTAATATTTATATATATTTAATTAATCATTTTATAAAAAATACATTTAATACTTTCAATTTTTATGTTAATACGATAACATCGTTTGAGGAAATGTGGACTACCGCCCCCTCAAAGTAATGTGATTCATTCACACTAAACATGGAAAATATTAAAGATAATTTTAATTAAAATTTATGAAATATACTAAATAATTAAGGTTCTGTAATTATAATATAAATTTAAATATATATCATTTAATTTTTATTCTATTAACATACGACAATGAAATGAAGGTAGCGTTCATGCGTACGTACGGACTACCATCTCTAAAAATGGTGCATTTCCTTTCTTAAATCCGAACATTATAGATTATTAAAGATATATATATTCTATATATATATGCTATTAAAATAAAAATTTTCATTTTGGAGATTATGAAATGAGGATATATTTAATAGGAACATCAAATAAAAAGTTAAAACATACTCGAAAAAATGTATAATTAACACCCAAAATAGATAAAATCATGAAAAGTTATTAAAAATGACAAATAAAATATTCTAATAGGATCATATGTGATATATTAAATATTAATATTATAATTTTATTTTTTATTAACATGTTTAATCCCCTTATACAGGTGGTTAAAGGATGATCACCTGAAAGGAAACACAAGGTATGGGATTCTCATCTATCTTTTAACAACTATGAGGTAAATGTCTTGTTCACCACTTAAATATTTTGTGTGGTGTATCTACTTACCCTTCTGTTATATCATATCTTGAATCTATTTATATTCATGATATTTTAAACATTAATTTAATATTATTCTTTCACAAATATTATGATTTAAAATTTGTCAAAGTGGTATGAGACACTTTGGAATAGTTAAAGATTATTTTCATTAAACTATTCCTAAATATATTTCAATAGAATTCCCATTTGATAAAATTTTACAACCATTGTCCAATAAAAAATTTCATTATTATCTTGGTATTAATTACCATTTTCTAGTATTATTACCATTTTCATACTCTTTGGTACTGAAATTGATTTAGAAAATGTTTTTAAGAAACCCCAAATTTAATTATCTTTTTAATTGGAGAATCTGATTTCCTCTAAAAACCTTTTTTTTTAGAAAAATAAAAAATTATTTTAAAATGATTTGGTAGGTACATTTTTATACTTTTTTCTTTTCCCAATGTCTCCAAGTAATCTTCTTGTCTCTTTCCCGATAAGTAATTTTTCTAACATTTTTAACATACTTAAAGGACTGTTCTTTTTCCCTCGTACGACAAGTATAGATTTACT
This sequence comes from Viscum album, assembly GCA_963277665.1. Lineage (NCBI taxonomy): Eukaryota > Viridiplantae > Streptophyta > Magnoliopsida > Santalales > Viscaceae > Viscum > Viscum album. The sequence continues at coordinate 617,521,192 of OY728167.1, read as the reverse complement.
CGTCATCATTTATTTAATGCTTCCTTTTAATGTTTAAAAGGTTGATTTTTAAGAAAATGTTCCCAAAATTTATTTTCAAGGAAAATGATTTTTGAATGGTTTTTCCAAAAAAAAGTATAATTCCCTCAAGAAATTTTTTTTGAAGAACTTTTTATATAATGAAATAAGTTATGATACATAAATGGTGTAGTGATGGGATTGTGTTTGACCTGACACTCATAGTTATCACGAGAAAAGTTCACAAAAAATTACCCAAGGAGTTTTTATTTAAGTGGATATATTTTTTGTTCTTTATTGTGGGAATCTAATTATTTGTCTCGAGTATATAATAATATGGTAACTGACTGGAAAATTCACTAAATAAGAATGAGGCAAAGTTCATGTAGTCATGTCAATACTTGGGACTCTATGATGATATTAAATAATTATATATTTCTACTATATTTAGTGAAACTTTTACCTATTTATGTAAATCCTACATGTATTCACATTTTATTTTTATTTATTTAATAAATTTTTATGGGTCATGCTCTTCACCCATTCTTTTCCGAATATCATTAGTAATATTTTTATTATTATGTTTATGTTCATTTTTTCGCTTGATGTTAATAAAATTACATTTATATTATTATTTTTAAATTTATAAATATTATATATATAATATATTATTATTATTTAATATTTTTAATTAAAATTTAGTATAAAAATTATTGTTTTATTGATTTACAAGACAATGTTTTATAATTATCTTTTATGTAAATCTTCTATTAAATTTTTAAAAAATTATAACTACATTCACTTAAAAATAATTTAAGGAATTAATTTTTTTTATTTTCAAAAATAATATATAATAAAAAAACATTGTATTAAACTATTTACATAAAATAAAAAACAATATATATTTTATTTTTATATAATATACAGATATTATAAACCAAAAAAATATATATCATTTATTTAAAAATTTATATAAAATATTATTATTTAAATATATATATATATATATAATAAACATAAAATAAATAACTATGAAAAAATAGTTTATAATTAAAAACAATTAAAAAATATAAATTATTTAATGTAATATTAATATATACATATTTATAATGAAATAAATATTTTTAATCTATAAATGTTTATTTAATTAAACTAATCTAATTAAATAAAAAATTACATTGATTATAAGTTAATAAATAATAAAAATATAACATTAATATGATTAATACGATATCCATCACACTGGATTGTCTTTATAATTTATATATTATGGGTTCCCTAATAATGATTGAATATCGATCTGATATCATCATTTGATTAACCTAGGGTGTGTGTAGAGGATTTTCAAAAGATGGAATCTAAGAGACCACATAGATTGTATGAGTCAGTAGTTATTAATTCCAAGTAATAAACATGAATACATTATTTATAGACTTTATAAACTAGTTATATTACGATTTCTAGATTCATTCATGGTGTTGTGTATCGGTGATGTGTTAGTATACTCTCAATTTCCTTAGGTTCATGACTAATTCTTGAGGAATATTTCTACCTCACAGAGAGTGCATAAGTATTATGTTAAATTAATGAAATGTAATTTATGAACTATGGAAGTGATGTATTCATTGTTATTTTTATCTAAGGTGGGTATCTTGGTACATCATAGGAATGTGTAGGTCGTGAACTATTTGGATGTTTCATGTGTTTATGGTGAGAATTTTACTTACTCTAAAATGTTTTTATATTTATTTAGCTAATATTTATCAAATATTGAATTATTTTTGGATTACATTTCCATGATGGAATTGATATTTCAGTGGGTTGACTAGTGCAATTCTACTTTCTTAGATCCATATAATAGGTTGGTCTAATGACTACTCTATCATAACATAAGTCATGCATACCATATGTAATATATTGTGATGTATCAGAAAAATAAATAGGGTTTTGATTAACGTATAGTGGTCAATAAGTAGATTATTGGACTTTTTAGTGATGGTCACATGAGAATAACTACCAAATTCAAGACTATGATTTTCAAGAACTAGTATACTATTTAAAGTGAAAATTCCATTCAATATTTGGTTATGGGATTATGGATTATAATAACCATAAGATATCGAGGTATATATTATTGAATAAGTAATAAATATTTAAAAAAATTATGTAGTCTATGTACCTATAATCATTTAATTTTGAGATGATATATAAAATAGGTTAAGTTTACATTATAGGGGATCCCTTATGTGAGAAGTTTGAGACTCATGTTGTTCATGAGTTGAAATAAGTGAGATAATTGAAGTCTCTTCTTTCTGAGAGACATATAAATATGATTTATGTGTATAGGTAAGAGGTAATTTTACCACTAATTTTTAAATCCAAATTGATTTAATGTTTTAATGAATCTCAATTTTATTACCATGACTACATCATAGTTTGTAAGATCTTTAGTACTCAATTGTTTTAAACAAATTTGACTCAGAAGAATGGGTTATTCTTAAATATGTGTAATATGTGGTATTGTGTATAAATATTATAGAGGGTGTGATATTGGATTTAATCTCATCTTAATCTATATTTCATCCTATTTTTATAATTATTATCATTATATCATATAAAAAATTGTTCGTTAGGTAAAATGAGTTACATAACTACACATATATCACAATACTTACTTTTTAATGAGTGAAAGTCATGTATTGATGGCCATATTGTTTTTAATGAATTTACATGTCCATTTTTTGTGGGGGATGAATCAATAATTTAATTTTTATTATGTTTTTATTGATTTATCATGGGTAAGGGAGAATTGTAGCATTTTTTGACTAACTAATAAGGGTATCTAGCATATATTAAATTTGATTGACTTAGCTAGGTAATGATGTTGAAATTATTATTTGATATAAATTGACTAATTAAATGGGTTTTTTAAGGTAATTATACATTATTGATCTATGAAAATCAATTAATATTTTTTTCACTAATAAATGATTTAAATTCCTATGTTAGGATGAGGAAAACTATCACACTCAATTTTATTAGAAATCTATGAATATTATCATTATATTTTATGGAATGATATATATATATAGTATTATTGTGTTATTTTTGGTGAATTAAATTACATTCGTATTTGTTTTTTACTATAACAGTTATTTTACATCTATACCGATGGAACCATTTGAATCATTATTTGGTCAAACTTATAGATCACATATGGGATATAGAGATTTTTGGGAATCATTTTCAACATAAATAAGTTCTATATAGGAGAAAATTGATCAGTTCAGCCTAATTTGAATGTAAATAATATTATACCATAAAACTAAAATACCATATTATAGTCAATAAATTTAAACTATTAGTTTATTTTATACGAGAAAATGTGTTTCTTCATGAGTCAGAATAATTTGAAAAACTAATTATTGGGTATGAAAATAAATCCATTTCTTAAGTTTTTTTATTGTTTCAATTTATCCGAGTAAATCATATAGGTTTTTTTAAATGGTCTATTTTTTTATGTAGTGTAAATAAATCATGATTTTTCTTATATATCATAGCTTGTGAGGTATATAAAATATCTAACAGAATTTATTAAAAATAATAAGTTTCAATTGGTTTCATTTGTCTTCTTTTCTGAATGACTGATCCATATTATGGATCTTAGTATATATAATACATGAAGAAATATTTTACCTTTGGTTCAGGTATTCTGTAAAACCAACCAAGTTCAAATGGGGAATTATATTTAGAGTAACTTATGACAATGATTTGGATGGAATAAATTTTAGAAAATTGAAATTAGAACATATCAATGATGAAAATTATAATTTTGGTTTATTTTTAATGATCATTAAGAATATGTTAGAACTTTAAATATTTGAGTTCACTTTCCCTTAGAATTGTCCCCCTATTATATCAGTTTTAGTTGATTTTCTTTAGTTTGGATAGTTTAAATTCTCTAAAAGAATTTGAGTGTATAATTATTAGTATAGGTATTAGAGATCATTAGGGATATCATTTTTTACTTTTAAAATAATTTATTATTATTAGTTTTTATTGGTAGTGTGAAAACATAGATAATAGATACATTATAGATTAAATTATTAGAATGATTTTGGAATAAATTAAAATTTTTTCGTAGGTTTTTCTTATATATTTATATTCATTGAATATTCATATAGATTTTTGAGCCATAATTTTTAAAAAATTGATGCCATTCAAGAAACAATGTTGAAGTGAATCATTTTTAGATACCACATAAAATTGTTTTTCACATATGTAAAACAATGTATCAATAATTTAGTGTCATTTAACAGGTAAAGAACCCCAAAACGACACTCCCAAGTCCAATTCTAAAAATATTTTTTAAAACAAATTCATTGATACATTGGAAGATCAAAAAATATTTATTTTAAAACATTATTGTAACGTTCCAACCTAGGAGCCACTAAATATTTCCTAGAGTCGGTGGGACACAAGGGCTCATCCACGCCTCTGATTTTATAGAGTCTAATGAATAGAAACTATGGCCTAGGGTGTGTATGTTGGATGCTATACTCTTATGTAATTGTGTAGAATAGTGGTAATAATAATATCAATCAAGTATGGGAAGAAGATAAATTAACTGAACATCATACATAAAGTAAACATCTAGAAGATTGTAATAATTAATTAAAAACATGTAGTCATACACAATATTATCATAATGCCATTCTTCTATAGAAAAATGGTTTTAAATACAAGGTAACATGAATCTAGTACAATACATGTATCAAAATAACTAATATTCCAAAATAGACTATCTCTAACTAGGATTGAAAAAATAGATCATTCATATTCTCCCTACTCCTAAGAAATGATAGAGATCAGTAATCATATTGTTTGAAATTTACCTAGACCCTATAGGTATCCATGAACTCTTTTTAGGTACCCAACTATGGCCCAAATATGTTCTGAGAAAACACTCATTAGGCCCCCACCAACAATGTCTATAACAAGTATAGTCTATGTAATATACATAGAAGAAGTGTGAAAAGTTCCACATGTTTAACTATACTAAATGTAAATTGTCAAATGTAAATTTTATAATGTTCATAAAACACCTATCTCTATATAAAAATAATCGAGATTCCATAAAAAATGGTAGATGATACGCATAAAAATATTTGTGATATTATTCAGTATAACCACTGAAATTTAATACCCATACCAAAGATATCATTAAGTATAGAGAAAAAAAACGAAAATGTTTAATCAAGTGTAATCATCATCATCGTCTTGTAATGTGTAATCTAGTTTCAGACCATGAAGGGTCATATCTAAGGTATAGAGACCAATTATTCCTCTTCAAGTCTGAGGGCAATCTCGAATGATGGTTGGAGAAGTATTGGGTGTTTTTCAAGGAGAATCTAAATTGATCGTGTCCATTTTGAGTCCACATAGGCCAGATCAAACTACTTTTAAGGCACATGGAATCTTAAGTAATCAAGATCCAATGAGAAGTAATTTATAAGGAATCCACTATTATAATCAGTACAGATCCTTGGAGTAGAAATTTCCATGGAATCTATTAGAATCAAGATACAAGGATATCTTCCAAGTAATCAATTACCATTTTAAATTAAACATCTCAATTCATTAATAAATCACAACTAACGAGTTTTTCCATCTAATTAAAGATTTTCAAAATAAAAAATTTATCCATTTTAATCTAATTTCATAACATGAAAATGATTAAAACAAAATATTATATTAATTCTATTCAATTTGTTCCTCTCGTTTATAGATAAATAGGTGAAAATGATGTGAAATCATTAAAAAATTTATTAAATGCTCATTAAGTCTCACACTAAGGTTGTTGGGCTTTCATGCACCAAATAGAGTGCTACAACATATGACAGACACATGGGAAAACCCCATGGGTGGTCTAGGTTGGGTATAACAACCTAAAATGATCATAAAAGTACTTGTGGGTAACAAAAACTGGTCCCAAAAAATTATATAATGGCAATAAATTAATTTTAGAGTAAATTCTATAAATTCTGGTGTTTAAAAAAATAACAAAAATTCTTATAAAACATCAAACCATTAGGGAAAGTTATAGATCACATACTATATACATAATGTATAACATTAATCTAGTATTGATGTCTTATTTGTTCAAGATCATATAAATATGAAAAATGGGTGAAAATTTGGAAATAAGGAATATTATCTTATCCTAAATAATTTTTTGATAAAAAGTTAAAGGAAGAATCATATGAGAGGAATATATAAATTTTTAGTGTGGATCCAGTGAGATAAACAACTCATGATTCTGTGTCTGGTTGATGAAGATTCTACAATCCCTAAAACAGGATAGAAAAAGGATCACGATAAATGAATTTGTCTATATAAAACAAAATGATGATTAAGGATTAATTAAATAATAAACATGAGAAAAAGAGTAACATCCCCTTTAAAACCAGGGTTACATGGTTTTGAAACATAGTTGGACAAACCGTATTCCTTCCATGCACCACTCAATACCTCTCCAAGGAACCTACATGGTTTATGTACACAGTTTGGAAAACCATATTCAATCTATGAGATAAGACAATATCCCATGTTACCACTAACACCTTCATGTTGCACAGTTAGACAAATCATGGGTAGACCGTGCATTTATACACTGCCAAATAGTGTTGGCAGATCCCATGGGCAAGATCCCCTAGAGAAATAGTTACCGTAAACAGTGAGGGATTAGATATAGGACAATACAACATAAGAAATATTCATCATATTATATGGCTTGGGTCACAAAATTTCTATTAACTATTAATTATTACTTCCATTTCCCAAAAACAACTATACAGGTTCTAAAAAACACCATGACACTCATGAAACTCATCTGATCTCATTATACACTATTATTAGGTCGATTACAAGGAGTTAATGAAAAATTAAAAATATCAGTATCTCATATGAAAATAAGGGATCTTTCAATATCCCTCTAGTAAAGTAATTCATCCTCTACATTCTCATCCATGGTTGGTAAAAAATCTTGTTTGTATAATATCGAGGACTGAACACCTATGTTGGCCTCCTACTCGCATGTCTCATCTTGTAAACAGTTGTGCTGGCACATCACACGTACTAGAGGAACTTACTATCCTCAAAGACCCATTGTTTTCCTATCAACGATAGATATAGGGTGATCCTCAAAGTATGCATCTACCTATATCTCAACCTCACCTAGATGTAGTGTATGAGATGGGTCTGAATGATAATGTCACAAATAAGAGATTTGGAAGATTTCAGGCATGGCTTGGTACATACAGAGTTCCTACAACAAGTAGGCTTCTAGCCCAACTCTCTCCTGAATATTGAATGAACCAACATATTGTGGTGAAATCTTACCTTGTCTTCCAATCCATTTGTATCCCATCATTAGAATGATATATGAAAAATATTAGATCCTTTAACCCAAACTCCATATTCCATTGATAGCGATCAACATAATATTTATTTGTAAACTGTGTGATATCCATCAATTTCCTAATAAAATAGGCCTTACCTAATGTCTCCTTTACAATACGTGGTTCAAGAAGCGCTTCCTCTATTGTCTCTAACCATCACGAGGTTTGTTGGTGTGGTATACCCCCCAAATACACATAGGGAAACATATACATTGTCTCCTAATTGATATTATTATAGTAAATTCAACCAGGGGTATATTCCTCTCCCAATATCCACCATAATTTAGGAATACTTCTCTTAGTATGTTCTCTATAAAATTGGTTGTGAGATATGACTAGCCATCATCCTAAGTGTGGATTGTCATTCTTAGAAACACCTACTTAACCAATTCCCTATAAAAACCCTACCAAAATCAACTGTAAACCATGCATCCCTAAATAATACCATGGTCTGAAGAACCCCTTTGAGGATCAAAATATCATGGATACAATGTTTCCCAGGATCCCTTACAAACATAGTCTCCATAATAATCAATAAATGAGGGACCTTCAAAAGAATGTCTACAACAACTCATATAGAATAACTACCTCATGTCGACCATTGAAACCCAATCACAAAATATATCACCACATCTACCCATTTCCCCTTATTAATGGGTAACTAATATAAAATCCCAACTGGTCGTTGGTGTTTTTTATTACTTACTAACTATTGGTACACCTCATGAGAAAACTAGCTACCTCTCGTTTCATTCCTAGACGCCAATACAAGAGATGAAAATATCTTTACATATGAGTAATTTCTGGGTGTACTACCCATGAAAAAAGATGAAACTCTCTCCACCAATCATCATTTATATATACCATGAATAAATATAATTTCATCATATCTCATGGTCCAACCAGGATGAGGTTCCTCATCTTCCACTCTCTTCTATAGGACTAAGCCCTTAGCCTCAGATAACTCTGTCATCCTCACTCTATCCAAAAGAGTGGATTTCACTAATAATGACGTATGAAAATTCTTTTCATGGAAATCATGTACCTATAATTGAATCTTTTAGAATAATTCCATAAGAATCCACTTGTTACTACCCTGAAAAACTAATTGTATCTATCTACTCTTACTTAGTGCAACGACAACTACATTTCCATTAATAGGTTTATATGTAATTTCGAGGATAAAAGACTATAAGTACTCAAGTAACCATTTTTTTCAAATTTAAGTCACTTAGTGTGTGTGTGTGTGTATATATATATATATATATATATTTGGATTTTTTTGGAATGTGTACACCACAAAACACTCTCCTAGTAAATAATTCTTCCAACGGTGTAGTACATATACCATAGTGTCTTGATTAATATCATTAAATGCGTAATTTCTCTAGGGTATCCACAGCTAATGACACCAAAATGCCATGAATCAATCCTCCTTCATCGTAACTATGTATAGATCAATACATGATGAATCACAATAAATAGTGTAGCTTCTACCAGACTCTTATAGAATTATGAACGCCATTGATATCAGTCTCCCTTCTAGATCCTGAATGGCTCTCTCTTAGGTATCTATCCATCCAACCTTCACACCCATCATAGCCAATCCCATAAGAGGTTATTCTATGTATGATAATTACAATATAAAATTCTAGTACTGTTCTGATATCCCCAATAAACATTGTTTGTTAACAATATTCTTCAGCTACTCTAATGAAACTACAACTCTCACTATCTCTAAGTCAACGGATACTCCTGTCTCTATGATTATATGACCCAAGAAGTGAATCAAATCCATCTATAAGTGGATATTTTTTATCAAATCATATAATTTATTCCCTCACAATGTATCTAAAAGGATCTCAAGTTGTTTTTCATGGCCATGTTAATTGTGATAATACATTTTTATATCATCCATCAATACAACCAAAAATGAATCTAGATAATGATGGAAAACATGGATCATTGTCACTATAAATACTTTAGTTGTGTTCATGATACCAAATGACATAACTAATACTCATATAGACCATAACTACTGTGATATTCTGTACTATGTATGTCTATATGCCTAACATGTTAGTGGTGATAACCTAACCTCAAATAAATATTTGAGAAAACCGAATATCCTATAATTTGATCAAATAGATCATCTATCCATGGAAATGGATATCATATCTTAACCGTAAAATGGTTCAATTTCTTATAATCCACATGTACCCTTAGGGTTCCATTGAACCTTTTTCAAAACAAAAGTACCAATGAAGATCGTACATTAGTACTATCTTGTATAAACCCCTTTCCTATAGGGCCCTATAGATTACTCTTGATCTCTTTAAAATATGTTGTTACCATCCTAAATAGGGAATTGATACCTGTGTAGATCCTATAACTAGCTTGATAGAGAAAAAAACCTCTGTATCTGGAGGTAATTAAAAAAAATTATTTTGGAAGACATCCATGAAATGATAAACCACTAGAGGGAAATATTTATGATGTGTTCCTAGATCATCTAGATATAAAGCAACAATTTGGGATGTTATACCACTTATCCCATGAATCTTTAGTCCATATCTTCTCTTCTATATATCTCATTCATCCTTGTGATAAAAAATGAATATCTATGGTTGTGTGAAGGTTACCCTCTAGAAATAGCAATCAATATTGGCCCGATAAGAAACTATCCACTACATTCAGAGTATGATGTAAACCCCTATAAACTCATGGAAAAATATATCCCATATAAAGTTACAACAGCTTATAACATTGGGTAACTCCCTATACTTGTGTACATACTACATTCTAATTCCCAATAGAGTATCTAAGGTCCTTTTTCCTTTAAGAAATTGATCAATAATCTGGAGTCTCTCCACATGTGTTTCAAATTTAAAACTATGTGATGCACCTATATCAAAATATTTAAAACTAGAGTAGTGGATACTAAGATCATAAATCTCACCATATATGAAATGAAAGTCTTATCCTCTGGAGTAGATTATATATACTATCTCTAGACTGAACCACAATCCTATGAGACAACCTCAGTATATGGAGCGGGCCCACTCTAGTGTCTTGGTACAACTACTTCCTTGATACCCACTCATGACGACCACCTCAGCCTGATATTCCTACACTACCAAAGTACCCAACCTAATGCAGTGCTATGAATTCTTATCTTGAACCAAGAGTTTGAATCGACCCACTTCTAATAACTGTTGGTGGGAAGGTCATGTATAATCATTACATGTTGTCCATCATGTCTCATGCCTTGAACTCGAATGGTTCCTTATCTCATTGGTTCCTCGTATGTCTCTGTCTACCTAATTTATGACACATGAAAACACTATCATTACTAATACCATGGCTTTAACTCCCCTCATGAATGGCCTTAATATAGTGTTTCCTACTTACTATTTCTGAACCACTGGTTTAAGGATGAACTTCCATGCTCTAGACCCCCATATTCCCTCAGTTTTCATTCTGTAATAAGCACTGGATTACAAATCTATGTAATAGTAGTCAATAAAGTCATGTTAACCTCTGATCGAATAGAATTACTGTGAACATAAATTATTCATCTCACCCTATATGGCTCATTAGAATAATAAATAATAAAAGAACATTGAATCTCTATAAATAAGGATGAATACTTGATAATTATTGTAGCGCTTTTCTCTATATGTGTAAAATCACTATCCCTTTCATAACTCAGGTTCTCAGAAAAAAAATATATGAAAAAATGGATTGGAAATCGCTACAAATCATATGTAAATGAATATCAGTCCTATTTAAAACATCCCAACATCGTTTACCTACCCCCTAAAGCATATATACTTAAATCATCACTCTCTTCTCAGGAGGTGTATCCAGATGATCAAAGAAATTAAAGGTAGTCTATATCTATGACTCAACATACTCTATAATACCATCCCATGAAAATGTGGGAGTGTGTCTCTATGAGAGAAAATGCATCTCCTCTTCCCAAGATGAGGTAGGTTGTGGGTCTTCCTGAATTGTCTTCATAATGTTAATGAATCTCTCATGGAAATATTCAACATAACCCATATCTTGAAAAACATGCAGTGTTAAAACAAGTACTATAGAAGAATATGATAGTATATAGTGTCTCATTACCTTAATATCATGGTCGTTTCCACCCTATGGGTGAAAAACGAGAGGTGTTCGTGGTGGTATGTCTCTATAATTCAAAACACTCACCTCAGAAATATCAATAATGATAAGATAGTATATGAAATAATTGGATAGAATAATTAATTTCTATACAAAATCCACACGCTCTCCCTACTCCTAAATATTTTATAGTGAAATAAAAATGATCATATAATACACTAGAGTCACTGCCTACTACCCACTCTTAAGCCTAGTCAACTTCAAGTTCTTTATTTCACTATTTCCATTTAATTAATACTAATATTTATTTATAATTCTATTTAAATATTTGTAAAAATGGGATGCCACATATAATCTATAAGGACCTATACACCTCATTAACTAATGTTCTTTACCCACTTAATCCAAAACATAACACATTACCATACATGTTACCAATGTTCCATGACTCAACTTTTTATAGTTATCTTCTTAGGGTGTTAGTTGTAACCCATATAAGAAAACACCATTTAGTTTATGGAAAAACTCTATATAATAATCATGTTACTAAATCCCCTAAATATCATTTATCATAAAATAGGTATATCATTTAAGGCATACATAATAATGTATTGTAGCCATGAAATGTGTCCTATATGGCGTGACATAAAGCATGGCATTTGAATTATAATAGTTGACAAAAAAGATGCATGAGATGGAATAACCTCATATAATTTTGAAAATAATAAAAATATATAATCATAATAAACCTCAAACCTCAAGTTTTTCACCAAAAGGTCGAATCAAGACAACTATAATGCGAAAAATCTAGAAAATAACAATTTCAGTTCAAGGAAATTTGGATTTTTTCAATGTATGGGTTAGATACTCTTAGAAACATCTCATTACCTAATTTTGATACCCTACCAACATTCCATTTATTATACCAAAATAGTAAATCTTGAAAATAATTTTTTCTTATACCACTTTGTAACATCCTTACCTGGGAGCCACAAAAAGGTTCCCTGATCTAGTGGGTCACATGGCCTCATATATGCATCCAAGTGCACTCGAGGCTTCCAACTATAAATAAGGGACTTTTGTGTGTATTTTGGGAGACTATTACCACACTTAAGAGTGTATAAAATGTTTAATAATCATGTTAATCTAGTATCATAAGCAGATAAAATAACTGAACATCAGACATATGATAATCGTCCAGAAGACCATACTAATAGATAGACCAAAAGTATTTATATACAATATGATGATCATGTCGGGTCCTTATAGTAAATGGAAAGAAATACATTGAAATATAATACTAGAAAAATAAATTCATAAAAACAAAAAAATTGAAAAATTGATTATCCCCAACTGGGATCATGAGAAAATCTCATTCTTGTGCTTCCATGATCCTAAGAAATGATAAAGATCAAGAATTGTACATTGGGAACTTTTTCCGGTCTCTTCCTGCATCCATGAAGTCATTTTGTGTACCCAAGGGAGCCTCAATTAGTGTATGAGATAAAACTCATTAGGCCACCACCAATAGTGTCTATAACACGTCTACTCTGTGTATTATAAATAGAAATAGTTTGAAATATATCATAGGTATAACATCAGTAAATTCAATATGTCAAATGAAAATGGGATCATGTGCAACCAAACATTGCTCTATATGTAACAATATTTTTCCCTCCTAAACAATGGAAGTTGTAAAGTATAAATAAACAAGTGTGATACTATTCATTATAAAAACAAAAATCTGATTCCCATACTTATGTTGTCTATAACAATACAAAACATATCCACAATTATCACACCATATAATCTTGTGTTAACATCCACATCGGCCTTTGTAGTGTATCATTGTTTCAAAAAAAATTCAGATCCAAGGTATATAAGTCCAAGGAATATTCATCAAGTATGAGGATCATCTCAATGTAAAATCGATAAAAAATTTGGTGGAATCCAGGGGGTATGTCAACAGATCATTCCCAATAAGAGTCCAATAATGGATGATTTTAGGGGTATCAAGGCCTATGGAATCCAAATGAATTTGGATCGAAGGAATAGAAAAGTACAAGTCATCCACTACCATAATTAGTATGTGTCCCTGGAGTATTAATGTTCATGGAATCTAATAAAATATGGATTCAAGGATATCATCTAAGGAATCCACTATCATTGTCATTTAAACATCACAATTCATTAATCATTCACATTAGATGATATCTTCTATATCATTAAACAAATTCCAAATAAACCATTTATTTATTATTATCATTTTCCATAAAAAGAAAGTAAGGTAAAAACCATCTCCTGTGAATTCAATTCAATTCATTCCTTTGATCTATATATGAATATGTAAAACAAGGTGTTTTCATCCTTAAATAATATATTAATTTCTTTTTAATACTTCATCTAAAATTGGAAAGCTAACACACACCCAATGGGGTGGTTTAACATAATGAATTTACAAGGGCACAACTCATGGGTTTCCTAGGATGGGGATATAAACTCCAATGATAAAAAAGTACTCATAGGTAACATAAAAAGCACCCAACCAATTATATCATGAAATTCAATTAATTTCAGGGGAAACATTGAATTTTTTGTTGTGTGAGCCAATTGAATAAATCTTATAAATGACCAATAACATAGGGAAAGGTATAAAGGACCTACCATATACACGTGGTATAAAACATGTATATTATAAACTTTGTATTTTTCCAAGATCATGAGAAAAATGATGAATGGATGAGAATCTTGAAAATTGGGCATATTATCTTGAACCTAAGTAACTACAACGATACAATGTCAAATAAAGAATATAATAATAGGAATTTAGAACATACCAGTATAGATTATATGAGATGAATGAATCTTGATTCTGATTCTGGAATATGAAGATATCTCAGTCCCTATATTAGGCTTTAAAAGGCTCGTGGGAGAATAATTAATCTAGAGAATAAAAAAAGATGAGGAGGGTTTAATCTAATATGAACCAGAGTTAAATAATAACCTCCTTTAAAAATTGGCCCAAATGGTTTGGTCACATAGTTGGAAAAACGTTTCTCCAACTATGTATCCCTCAATTTCTCTCCAAGGAACCTGCATGGTTCATGTGCACAGTTTTGAAAACTTTTCATAAGACATTCGATAAACCACTTTTCCTTATCACCCCGAACATGGTAAAAAAAATGTTCAAAAACCCATTTTTCATCCATGTGTTTATACTCTAATAAATATTTTAGGTCACATACATGGGCATGCCCCCCTTCCTTCATTATATCCTCAAATCAGGCAGTTCTGGATAGAGGCATGGACCACCTCACATGGCTTCATCAAATCTTTTTTCTTGGTTCTAAAAGTTTCTGCTAAAATTACGGCCCAGTGGAATTTTTGAAAAACAATTACTCAAGGAATTGAAGAAGCCCCACACACTCATGAAACTCCCATGATCTCATTACACACTCTGATTTTGAAAGAAGTAAGGAGTTAAAAAAAAATTAAAAAGATTCATACCTTAAAGAAAAACATTGGATTTTAAAATAATAATATGATAAAAATCGTAGCCCAAAAATAATATCATATTCTAGGGAAGGAAAGATTTATTGTATTTTTAGAATTGATAGATAAGAATCATTTTTGGTGATATATATAATCATTTCCCTATATTTGATCCACACTAGACTCCCATCTGAACATCTGAAATATTACAATCATCACCAAGACAAGGATAATAGAAAAAAATAGTGTGATATAAAGTGTTTATAAATTGAAAACACATTTTAATGTCAAAATTAGTAAGATCATAAGAATATGTGAAAACAAGAGTATGGAAGAAATAACATTTAAAAAAATAAATCAATTTGAGTACTATATAATCAATGATAAAAGATAATTTAATTTAAATTTACAATCATGTACCATGGTAAAAGTGTGTGAGACAATAAAAATGAACCATAGAGGAAATAATAGCAATATGATATTTAAATTTCATATATGTATAATATATCATAACAATGTGAATAATGAAAAATGATACCACGTCCACACATAATTTTATGAATAATTCTCTATGTGATCATGTCTGCAGACAATCATGTGAACAAAAAAATATGTGATTACATTCACAATTAATAATATGAATAACTATATAAATGATCATTTAAACACATAATCCTAACTATTAATTCAATATAATATAGTTTCCATTCATAATCATGTTAAAAAACTAATACATGATCATGTCTATATAAAACATTCATAAAAAAAGAAAAGGGAGATCATGTGCACCCACAAAATTATAATCTAATGAGTTATAAAACCATAACTAATTCATTTATGGTATATATAAGACCCCACAAATAAATAATCTATACATACCCATAATAATTTAAAAAAATTTAATATAATCACAATGAACCTAAAAAAATGGATTCATAACATTTATAGATGGTAACTCCAAAAATATTCATAAAAATGTAAATGGTTGATACCAATAATTGAATATAACCATAATATTATTTCATAATAATGTTTAGAGAGTGGTTGATAAAATAAAACATTCAAAGAAACAATACATTTATATATAAAAACTAACATGGTACTGAAATCATAAATGATTTTTAAAAAAATATTTTAACTTTTTTCATATACAATAAAGTTACGTGTCACATTGAAATATTTTTTGGATAGGTTAATTTTGATAAATGGAAAAGAAAGAACGTTCAAAATTAATATTTTGAAACAAATATAAATAATAAATCCTCATATTAATCACAAGGGTACAAAGAAAAATTAATATTAATCATATTGAAAAATGATACATTTAAAAATAATCCACAACAATGTATCCTTAAAAAATAAAAAATGGTTTCCAAATAATGAAGTGAAAACATTTTGAAAACTATTACTTATAAAATCAATTATTTATAATTTAGCATTGAAAAATACATAATTGATTCAAAATGGTGAGGTGAATACTTGATGAAATAATTCACTTTTAAAATAAATATTCTATAATGTGGTTTACAAAATTACATATATGTAAAAAAAGGCGATGTGAAAACATTTCAAAATTATTTACATTTAATATTAATCATCTATAATGGATCATTGAAAAAGTCGTAGTTATTTCAAAATGGCGATTTATTCATTTTGTACAAAACGTACTTTTAAAAAATTAATAATCAATAATATATCATTGAAATTATATTATTTATTCTAAAATAAATGTGGCGATGAATATAAAAAAAATTACTTTCAATGTATGTAATTACATTTTGATATTTTGAAATACCCTTTTTGAAAACCTACATCATAATGAGTATAACAATAAAATTATTTTAAAAGAATAAAAATAAGGTATCAAGGTCACTTGATAAAAAAAATAATTGGATTTCAAAAAATAAACTAGTACATTGGTGGGATATGAAAATATGGGTGAGGATGTGAAATCATTGTTAAATAGAATTTGATTTATTCAAAAAATTACATTTATGGGGAATTTCTCCACGTAAATTAAGGTATTGGGAAAATAATTTGTAATAGTTGATTATAAACAACAGATAAGATTTTATGTGGAGAAAAATGGAAGAGTTTTATATTACAATTATATGGAATAATGGTGGTACGAAAGGGTGGAGGTGTTACACCTTTATAAGTGACAAAAGGAACTGTTGTGAACGCCCATTTATTAAATATTAAAATGAAAATATCCATTGATCAATGGTTACTAAATTGAGAAATGATGGAGTGTTGGCTTATATATGATCAATAAAGCATAAAAAATAATTTTCTAACACCTTTTAGATATGTTAAAAGTCGTTTACAACTTGATTTTAATATTTTACCATTTTTTAACATCTGTAATTAGTTTTTTAACACAATTAATTTAGAGCTAAATAAAAATATAAGGTAATCCCTCTTAATAAATTTTTTTATGGTGAAAATAAATTTAATATCCCTGTAATGAATTCAAATTTATAAATTATAGAAAATTATGTTTTAAATTTTAATTATTTTTGAAATAGATAAACTTCACTAATGAAATATATTTTTTCACTATTAAGTGTTCTCAATTTTTTATAATGTTAATTAAACATTAAAAAACTGAAAAAATATGATTATACATGTTTTAATATAGTATTATTTACTTTATATAAAATAGAAGATTCAAATTTACTGGATTAATATTATTCAACATTAATAAATCATTTCTTTAAAAACAATTATTTCACCATAATTATAATCATTAGCATTAATCGTAGCAATCATAGTTTGATTCCAAAAATTAAATTTAACATATTAAATAATATGAACATGATAATTAAAAATACAAAATCGATTTTGTTAGATTTTTAATTATAATTTATGAAAATTAGTTTTTTATATAAGAGAAAGTAAATAATTTTTTAAAATAAAACTGAAGTCTCCAAAACATTAAACATGGTTTTCATAAATTAAACATATTTTATTATAATAATGTTTTTTACTTCACAAATATATATTTTCATACAAAAATTTTTTCATTAAATTTTTGTTATTCATGTATAATTATAGTTTCATAAATGTATTGGTATTTAAAAAATCATTATTTATTACTATTAAATAAATAAATTACGTTAGCAATATCAAAATTTCACCTTAGACATATTTTGATATGTGGAAATAAAAAATGATGTAATTTTTTGTAAAAATTTAATTCTAAATTTTATAGATGCATTAGTTAATTGATAAAATGTTAAATATAATTAAAGACTACGTTGATGATAAATTTCCTTTTTAAAACAATAATTCTTCTTATTCATATTTTTTATACATTTTACAATTAATTATAATTTCTTTTATTAACTAGTTAATTTATTATTATAAAATTTTATTAAAAAAGGAAACTATTTTTTCATGGGTAATTCTAGATTGGTGTTGTGTATGAAACAATAAATTGAGTCAATTTTTATGGGAAGGAAAAAATATTCTAAAATATTGGGGTGTTGCATTATCCCACACATAAATATTTTTATTCCTCAAATTTTTATTTTTATTTAACTAATGGACAATGTTAATGATTCCATAAGAAACTCAAGGTAAATCTTCTCATAAGATATCCACATCACTATCCCTGATAAGGCATGGAATTGTTTTATCCCAAATATGGTTCTTTAGTAGTTCTTAAAGTTATAACATTAAACACATCATTTTCATGATCTTTTCTCCAACCAATTACATTAACCATAAATATAATTATTCCTTCCAATCAAATCATAGTAATGGATCATTTGAATATGAAAACTCAAACTTATAATTTCTTATCTAATGAAAAATTTATTTCAAATTATGATAGAATTGGTTAAAATATAATATAATTTGAAAAACTAATCACTCCCTAAATTTAACTTATGTTTCCTGAGCTAAATTTCCATTTATGATATCTAAACTAACTCATCATAAAATTAAAATATATTTAATTACATTGTATTTTATTGTAAAGATAATGTGATTAACCAATTAATACAATTAAATAGTTTCTATTTAAATGTATATTGTTAGGGGAACTCATGATTCACAAGAGTGGAAGATGAATTGATACTCAAACAAAAAATTTCATTGAGATTTCACCTAGTTACCTGAATCCCTAATATTCATATACATACCAGTATCTTGATAGAGATGTAATTTCTTTTAAAATATATATTCTATACTTTAAAAAAACTCTTGTATGTTTTCCTATACATATACATTTCCCTTATATTAATCATTTTTATTTTTACTAATTAAATATTATTGTATTCCATTAATTAACTACACTAATCCGAAAAAATATATTTTAAATCCACTCGGAAAACAATTGAATCACCCTATACCATCACTCCCAGATAATGTGCTGCAAAATATTTCATTAAACACTAGATTTGATACAATTTTAGTTCATCATATCTTTATTTTACAACATTTTTAAAGACCCCAACACTAGTATCCTATCCTAGTTTGTTAAATTATTACATTGGTGTAAGATATGACTAATTTCATCACAAAGGACTGAATAGTTTATTAGTTCAGTGAAATATATACATACATGAGTCTTTCATTATGTTTTAAAAAATAATTTATAATATAATGAAATTAAATACTCCGCCTCCATGAACATATTCAACGATTCTAGATTTAAATACTGGGGATGGGAAAAAAAATAATAGTGGGATAAAATTCATGGTATGGGTAACATACATCTGAAGCTATAATGAATCAATAATACATAGTCAATATGGAAAGGTAAATAACAGAACACACATTCCATTTAATAGATAACTTAACTAAAATTATTAGATATGTAATTTTAATTATATAAAGGTAAATTACTAAAAACATATTCCATTTAATTAATAACATCATCACATAATGCATCTATAGATAATATCAATGTTGTAATCTAATGAATAAAAATAACAAAACTCAAAAGGGTAGAAATTCATATTGTTAGATTCCATGATTTCAGAGATCATGATAACTATAATATCATCACCTTCTTCCAATATTGTTTAATTGATGGGAAGTTATACAGAAAAGGCTCATTTAAATATAGCTAGCTGATTCACCTTATGAGACTATTGATGCACTTATAGGCTCTATAACTTCAGTATTAACTTATAACTACATTTCCAATGCATTCCTTATTAACAAAATGATTGATCCAATTCATTTACAATATTCCTTTTTAATAAATATATATGTTGATTAATGAATGTGGATTTATTAATATTTCTCTAGTTAATCAATTAACATTCAATGTAAAAGTTTCATGTAAAGAAATATATATGGTCTAGGAAATAATCATATCCATGATAAAATGAATATGAATATTCTAGATAAATCTAATTTCCAATGATCAACATAATTTTAATGTTTTAGGATAAGGTTAAAAACCACAAAATTAATCAATGATGTAAATGAAAAAACATTCTTAGGTCAAATTGATGATATAAAATCGTTGGAAGGAATAAGGATATTACTACTAAAAAAATCCCAATAGGATTATATATAAAAAAATGTTTGTTTTTCACTAATTAATATAAATACCATAAAAATATCATTAAAATCATTCTTGATGAAAATATCATTTTAACATAAAAAATAAATTTAAAAATCCTAAAAATTAAAAAATATTAGGAAAAATTTTTATATGAAAATTTCCATGGAATAATGAATATGAAGCTTCAAATTAATGACCGGCCATGATAGTGGAAAATTTCTATTTATACTGAGTACATTAGAAAAATTATTCCTTTCAAAATTTTATAATACAATTAAAAAAAGTAATTTTTTGGAATAGGATTCAAATATTCCTTTTAAAGTATTTTTTGAAAAGACAATCACGGGTAAAAATAACTTTTAACAATTATTGGATAATATTAAAAACACACCTGAAATCATTTTTAATAAACATGGTTATGGAAGAAAATATATTTTCATCCAAAGTGAGAATTAAATATATATATATTTGAAAACAATTTCACAGTATCTTTTATTAAAAAATATTGTAAAATGGTACTCTTACACAAAACATTCATGTAAACCCATAGGAGAATAAAATTAACGGTTTTTCTTAGACAATTATCAAATAATTTTCCTTAATTTTAATTAATTCATAATCTATATATAATAAAATTGGATTGATATATAAACCCTCACCTCTTTGGAATATTTTGGATCAAATAAGAAGTAGATACACCTCATAAAAATATATAAGCGGAAAATACCAAATATGACTCCATGGAATGGAAATTGAGACGAAATCTCATAAAAAGATCAAACCATTGATGTGAAAATTAATCACTAAATTTATTATCTATGTAAAATATAAACACATTAATACAAATTAGAAATATATAAAATTATAAAGCAACATTATAGATATAATCATATAATACCATATATAATTAAGAAGAAATATAACCTATAAAAATATTATGTTATGAAACATCTTAACACTTGGTAACAATAAAATAGAATTCCATTAGAGGTTTTAAATTTAATTTTAAGAAAATATAGCCTTATCTTTAAAAGATTAATGATATAATATGTTAATTGTTTTGTATAATCATAATTTAAAATAAATTGGGTTTATAAAATAATAGTATTCCTTAATGGTAGGAAATTTAGGGGGAATCTAATACCTCATGATTCCATTTGGTTGAATTTTTTTTAATTACCAATATAATGGTTTGAAACATGTTATTAATTTATAAAATAATAATAATTTTTTTAATTTTATATATTACCCACTTTTAAAATCTTTTCACATGTTATTTAATAATGTTTCAATATCACCACTTCTTCATGTGTTAATTGCTCCGTTTTCTCAAGCATATTCTTTCATCGACATTCCTATTCTTAGAAAAATATTATTTATCCATCATCTATAGAATTATATTAATGTTATAAATATAATATTTATTCATTGAATACAATTTTTATAACCTTTCTATAATGTTATTCTTTTAAAATTATTCACATCATCGTAGAGATGGCATTCCATAAATACGCACATACAGAGATATAAATCTATTAATGTGTTAGTGGTTAAGGAATTGGATGATATATTAGACTTCAAAAATTAATATAATTTAGTATTTGTCATATATATTTATTATATCCATCATGTGTACAATCCATATGAGTGGGTGATAGAAAACAACAACATCGGTTCGAGAGGCGGTATTCCCCTGTACACAGGATCGATGGACTTGTTTCCCAGTAGATGATGAATGAAGTGGATAATTATTATTTCAACATGCTAATAAAATCTCAGTATATGGGATATATTTTTATTTTTTATTACAATTTTTATGAAATTATTGATTGAGAAAAAAGAAGTAAAAAAAGGAGCGTAGTGAAGATGATTACATTCTCCAAGAAAAACCTCATTTGAATCCCTTATTTAGGACTCTATGATTATTTTTTGCAGAATACTATAACTCTAAATGTTCTTATGGATAATTGGTAATTATTTTTCTGGTTTTTTTCTTGAAAATTTTATTGAGATATTTGAATAAAATTGTGGAGGGAGTTCCCTTTTAAAATGGATGGGGACTATAATTTTTTTATATAACAAAAAATATTCAAAAATGGGAAGACACTCTCATACCAAGAATGAAAAAAATTGATAAATAATTTATTGGATGGATGTAATTGTCTTCAAAATCCTCCAACACATAAAAAGGATCATGCTTTAAATATTTTATTGAAATACCTGCTATATTTACATACTTTTTCCATTTTAGTTTTCTAAAAGGTAATTATTTTATCCTAGATAATTTATCCATTAACAAAAAAATAAAATGAGAGATATTAGATATTTTTGACCCAATTATTGTTAATATTAAATCCAATTTATAAAATAAATCCTTGTCTGTGGGAAAATTATTTTTACACAAGTGCATGTGATGCACTAAATAATTTTTTAACATTAAAAAAATATTCTCATATTTAAAAATATTTTAAAAAAATATAAATATGAAATACTTGTATATTATTAATTAATTTTATTCCAAGTATGGAATATATTTTACAAAATATCAATTCACCTATGTGTTATAATTAATTTTAGAAATAATCCCCCAAAATGTGTCAAAAAAATGGTTTTCAAGAAATGAATTTTTGAAGCATGAGATTGTCTTACATTTAATATATTAATAGTAATAATGATTGGATGGATTTTTGTTAATATATTTACATATTTAATATATAAATTTCATTAAAAAAATTCCATATTTTTGTTATTTTAGATTATTATAACATAGAAACATTATGAACTTAAATACTATTTTCAAAAAAATGTGTCGTAAGCCTGAATATATACTTATTCCAAAATCAGGTACCAAGATGACTCAAATAAAATTAATTAATTTAATGTTTGTGAAAAATGTAATTATGTTACATTCAAATAATCATCAAATAGTAATGGTACGCCAAAATTATATAATTTAATAAATATAAATAACAATATTTGAAAAATCGGAATTTTTCACTATTCATAGAAAAATACACCAATTCCGAAAAATATAAATATTTTTCTATAAAATAATTTTTATATGATTATTTCATAAGTGAATTTAATTCTCGGAGAAAAATTTTCTGAAATTTATAAAAAGAAATGTTTTTAATAAATTTGAAAACACAATGAAACTATTTTTAAGAGAATTAAAATTTTTTATCATAAAATTATATTTATTTTTATCCCATTATTGAAACAATATTCATTGAGTTGTAAAACATTTTATAGATTATGTAATATATGTGATGTGGCCTTATTTTACATTATTTTTCGACATCTTTTTACTTAAAATTTAATGATTTTATTAATTATTTAATAACCTTTTACTAAATAAATGTACTTTTTTATTTTTATAATTAGATTTGTTAATTAATAAAATTTTATAATTAATTGTGTAATTTTTTCCTTAAATTGATAAACTATTTCTCTCTATTTTTTCTAGACTTTTTAATTTATCATGTGTAGTTTTTTTCCTAAATCTTCTTGCCACATATACTATAGTTAGAAAGAATATAAATTTGAAACTTTAACGGACTTCAATGATAGTTGGTACCATGTTTTTGGCATCGTTTTCAGGGAATGGACGAGCCATTACTTCTAAAAAACATAAAAAAATTCAAGAATAACTCGAAAAAATTTGGAAAATTTGAAAACTGTAAAAAAATTATGCTTCATTTCTTACTGAATCGTTATTGTTTTCTTGACTATTGAATACTGTTTATTGTTGTTTTCATGAGTACAATAACTTTGGGTTTTAGTTTTGAGCCACTAAACTCTAAAATAGATGAACATTTAACTTCTCTAAGAAGGAAAAACAATGTTGAAATGGAAAATCTAGATGAGAGAGTTCATGCACCTAATGAATTTCAAAATTACCATCCAGAACCCTTATATGAAGGAGAAAGGCCTAGGTTGAGGGACTTACAACGTCCTCAAGCTTCAAGCAATCCATCTTCCATTAGGTTATATCCTAGAGCCCAAAACGTTGAGATTAAACAGTCACACCTTTCTCTTATTACTGCATTTAATGGACTATCTAATGGGGACTCTCTAGCCGTCATTAGATATTTTTACAACACTATACAATAGTTACCACTTCGAGGACTTACAGAAAATAAACTTAGAATGAGATTCTTTCCCTTTTTCCTAAAAGGGAATGCTATGAACTATTTTCTGAGTCTAGATGAGAATATATTTGAAAACTAGGACCAAGTCTACAATTCTTTCATTATGAAATTTTATCCCCAACGACCTATGGGTGAACTAAGAACAGAAATCACTAGTTTTTATCAAGAGGATGGTGATGCTTTCCATGAATATTGGGATAGATTCATGTACCTGCAGAGGCAATTTCCCAATAAAAATCTCCCATTTCACCTTCACATTGACACCTTTTATGAAGGGTTGTCACCCTCTGGAAAGAGTCTAGTTGTTCAAGATGCGGGGTGTAACTACACATACAAATACATATGAAGAGTTGAGACACATTTTTAATAATCTTTCCCAAAATTCTCAACTTAATAATTCAACAATGATAAGAGTGAATAGAAATTTTAATGTCAAAAATTGTTCAATGAATGAAATTCAAACAAAATTGGCTGAAATCCCCAACCAACTTCAATCTTTAATGAACCAGAACTCAAAGAAAACTATTAATCAACTTGGATGTCAAAACAAAAATCAATATTTAAGAGAACAATATTCACAATGTGTAATGTTTAGACACACATAAAATTACTGTCCTAATTTTTATATGCCAGCCCAATAACAAGAAAACTCAAATTTTGTTAACTATGGTCCTAGAATTCCTCCTAAAGAAGATCCATTTTGAAACAATTATAACCAAAGCAATATGAAGTATGAAAATATTTCATGTAAAGATCAAGGATTAAATAAAAAATCCAATGCCCCGAACTATCAGAAACAACCAAGACCAAACTTTCAAAATCAACAAAGGGGTGAGTCTTCAAATTCACAAGGAAACAATGATAATCAAATGACTTCTAAGCTTGATTTAATGTTGAACAAAATTAACTCTAAAGAGCAAAGATACATGAATCAGCTAAACAAAAAATAAAATCAATATGATTCAGATAAAATTCAAAATGACGTGAGAATGAAAAACATGGAAACATAGCTAGTCCAACCTGCTAGAGATTTATCATATAAGAAAAAAGGTAGACTTCCAAGCACAATTGAACTTAACCCTAGAGAGAATTCCATGGTGGTAGTAACTATAATCGGGATGAATAATTAAAATATTTCTGAAAAAGACACTAAAAATCCCCAAAATGAAAATCTTCATGAATCTGGTAATAAAAATCTGCATTGGTTAAATGATGGAAATTCACAAAAAAGCCGTGAAAATGATCAAAATATGAATTTATCATCTGAAAATCAAGAAAGAAACTCATATAAAAATCATAGGAATAAAGGAAAAGAAAAATTTGTGGAATAGGTGAGGGATATACCTACATTCCTAAAAACAAATTTCTCCACCCATCCCTTTCCCTGAGAAGTTGAAACCTCAAAGTAATACCAAGATAGAACTTATTTAGTTCCTTGGTCTCTTGTTAAAACTTCAAGTACAAATTCCTTTTATTAAATCCTTAATTCAAATTCAAACTTACATGAAATTTATTAAGAAAATTACTTTAAACAAAAAGGCCCTAGAATAATTTTGTACCTACAGCCTCACTGAAGAGTGCACTGATATACTCTAAAACAAAATCCCAACTAAATTGAAAGACCCTGGTAGATTTTTCATTCCCTGTACACTAGGAAATTTTGATTAGCTCAACTGTTTGTGTGAATTAGGTTCTAGTATTAATATACTCCCATACTCAATGTTTCAACAATTGAGGTTGGGTGACCTTTAACCAACCATAGTCACACTGCAGTTTGCTGATAGATCTTTCACTCATCCTCTGGGTAGGATAGATGACTTACTGGTTGGGCTTGGGGAACTTTTTTTTCCTTCAGACATTATAGTCTTAGACATGGAGTGTGATCGAGAGGTGCCCATCATCTTGGGTAGGCCCTTTTTGCTCACAGGTGGTGGTGCTATTGATATCTCTAATGGTCAATGTATTTTCAAAATTAGAGAACAATAAGATAAATTCATTGTTTTTAAAAAAGTCAAAGGACCAAGGTTTTCGAAAAACTGTTCAATGGTAGAGTCCTTAGAGGACGGAAATTAAACTAAAAACTCTGAAGAATCTAAAATTTAATGATTTTTTGAAGAAACTCATTTTGAAATTGAAAATTATCACATACATGTTTTGGAAGTTGAAATTCGGCACAAACACCAAATCTGAAAATTTTTCCAGAACTAGACAACTGTCCAGTTTTTGCTGTAGGAGAGTCCTCTGTTTCTAAACATAGAAGCTTTTTGAGTGAATTTGAGGGTGTCTCTATTAACACAAACCTTTATTAACACTTTTATGATGTTGAGGGAGAAATTTTAAGGCAACATGATTATTCATCTTTAATTAAATTGTTAAATTTTACCTAGAAAGTCTGGATAGTATGTTGCCCACTTTAGATAGAAACACTGTTATTTTTGAATCTGAGCAAGAAATTGAAAATTGTTCATCATTTAATACTTCATACAAGAAATATGTTGAATATCTTGGACCACCTTGGAATAAGAATCATCCTTCAAGAGTAGAACCACCCACTCTAGAACTAAAACCAATCCATGCTCATTTGAAATATACATTCCTGGGTGAGAATTATACTTTTCCTATCATATTTTCAGTTGATATTAATTAAAACCAATAAGAAAGATAGTTAAGTGTTTTGAAAAAGTTTAAATCTGCTATAGGCTGGACCATAAATGATATTAAGGGTATTATTCACTCATTATGTTTGCATAAAATACCTATGGATCCTGACCATAAGCCTAGGGTAGAGTGTCAAAGAATATTGAATAAAAACATAAATGAAGTTGTAAGAGAGGAAGTGATTATGTTTCTGGACACTGGAATAATATATCCCATTTCTGATAGTGCTTGGTTCATCCCTATCCAAGTCGTTCCCAAGAAAGGCGGTTTCAATGTAGTAAAGAATGAAAAAAATTATCAGATCCAAGTTAAGAAAGCCACAATATGGAGAGTCTTTATAGATTATAGGAAGATGAATGCATCCACTAGGAAGGACCATTTTCTAGTGCCCTTCCTTGATCAATTTCTTTAGAGGCTTTCTGCAAATGAATTTTTCTGTTTCCAGGATGAGTATTCTGGTTACAACCAGATTCCTATTTCTTTATAGGATCAGGAAAAGACCAATTTCACATACCCCTTTGGGACATTTTCTTACAGGGGGATTCCCTTTGGGTTGTGTGGAGCACTAGCCACCTTGCAAAGGTTTATGATGGCTATCTTTTCATATATGATTAAAAGAATCATTGAGTTTTTCATGGATTACTTTTCCATTGTGGATAACAATTTGATACTTGTCTTGGAAATCTTTAGTTAGTCATAGAAAGATACATTGAAACCAAACTTGTTCTTAATTGGGATAAGTTTCAATTCATGGTCACAAAAGGTATAGTGCTTGGTCCTGAAGTGTCAAAGAGAGGTTTGGAAGTCGATACTGATAAGATAGAAGTCATGAACAAACTCCCAACTCTTGGAAATGTAAAATGTGTTAGAAGTTTTCTAGGTAATTTCGGATTCTACCAGAGGTTTATAGAAGAATTTTCCAAAATAACTAAGACCTTGTATTTTTTACTTGTTAAGGATTCACTTTTCAATTTTAATGAAAAATGTTTGAAATCATTTAATCTATTAAAATAAAAACTCACTACATCACCCATCATCACTATACCAGATTGGAAATTAACTTTTGAACTTATGTGTGATGCTAGTGACATGATTGTAAGTGTTGTCCTTGGACAGAGGAAAGATATGAAGTTACATGTCGAGTACTATGATAGTAGACTTCTAGATGAAGCCCAAATGAATTATAACACCACTAAAAAAGAATTCCTAGATGTTGTTTTTTCACTTGAGAAGTTTAGAGAGTATTTATTAGGATCAAAAGTCATGATTTTCACTGATCATTCTACAGTAAAAAAATTCTATGAAGGAAACAAAACCAAGGCTGATTAGATGGATTTTATTGTTACAAGAATTTGATTTATAGATTAGGGATATGTAGGGAGATGAAAACCTGGTTGCTGACCAACTTTCTAGGCTTCCTCATACTCATTCTGAAGATCCAAGGGAGATTGACTCTTCCTTTCATGATGGAAAGTTGTTTACTGTTTCTATAAGGTAATCTTCATGGTATGTAGATTTTTCTAATTTCATGGAATCATGTGTCTTTCCCAATAATCTTCCAAATAACCAATAAAGAAATTCATTTATTAACTTAAATACTACCTTTGGGATGACCCCCTGCTGTTTATGAGATGTGATGATGGTATCCTTAGGAGATGTGTTCCTGAGGATGAGATATGTCCTTTAATAGAGAGTAATCACTCCTCACCATGGGGAGGTCACCATGGTGGTGAAAGAATTGCTCAAAAATTCTTATAATATGGTTTCTATTTAACTACTCTTTTTAAGGACTGTAGGAGCATTGTAGTTTGCTGTGACAAGTGTCAGAGGTTACGAAATGTTGGTAGTAAGAAGGAGTTACCCCAATAAGGTATTTAAAAATGTAGTGATTTTTGATTTCTGGGGTTTATATTTCATGGGTGCATTTCTATCTTGTCCTAGGAATGAGTACATACTTGTTTCTATTGATTATGTGTCAAAATGGGTTGAGGTAGTTGTACTTCCCAATAATCAATCCAAATCTATAATAAAGTTTGTGAAATAATAACATCTTTACAAGATTTGGACTTCCCAAAGCCTTTATCACTGATAATGGAACACACTTTAAGAATTACAAGTTTAAATCTTTGATGAAAAAATATGATTTTTTCATAAAACGGGTAATCCTTATCATCCATTGTCTAGTGGGAAAGTGGAAATTTCTAATAGAGAACTGAAACAGATTCTTGAAAAAAATTGTGAACCAGTAGGAAAGACTAGTCTCTTAAATTGGATGAAGATTTATTGGCATATTTAACTACTTTCAAGACCCAAATATTTATATCTCTATATAGGATTTTGTTTTGGGAAATGTTGTCATTTTCCTCTGGAGTTTCAATATAAGTCTTATTCGGCAGTTAAGGCTCTGGAATTTTACATTAAGAGTGCTGGTGAGAGGAGATTATTTGATTTGAGTGAGTTAGATGAAATTATTATAGAGAGTTATTATAATTCTAGAATTTATATAGAGAGGAATAAAATCATTCATGATTATATAATTCAAAATAAAGAGTTTAAACCTAGATTGAAGGTCCTTTTATTTAATTATAGACTCAAACTCTTTCCTGGAGAACATAATTCAAAGTGGTCTGGAACATTTATAGTTGTGAGAGTGCTTAAAAATGGAGTTCTTTAAATTTTAGGTGAAGAGAAAATACCCATGATGGTTAATTAGAAGATAGTGAAACATTATTTTGAGGGACAACCAAAGGGCTTGGCTACCTTCACTGTTCCTGAGAACTAATTTTGAAAAGTGTCTGGCTGAAGACTTTAAAACTTAGTGTTGCATGGGAGGCAACCCATGGT
The DNA here is from genome assembly GCA_963277665.1 of Viscum album. NCBI lineage: Eukaryota > Viridiplantae > Streptophyta > Magnoliopsida > Santalales > Viscaceae > Viscum > Viscum album. Next base: position 617,490,935 of record OY728167.1, on the reverse strand, counting down.
TCTTATTTTATCTTTGTTGTTATTTCACTTTTGGAATTAGAATAAAAATATTACATGCTCTATTTTTTTGAAATCCCTATTATTATTTGTTCTTTCTCCTGGTTCTTGTTTTTTGTGCTAGGATACCGTTGTTGTGTTACAAGGGAGTGGATTTCCAATGCTGCAGCTTTAATGATAATATTTTATTTAGGTAATCACTTTATTCATTAGTTTTCATTCATTTTTATGCTTATTATTCAGTTAAATAAAATTTACTGCAAGTCACTACTCTCAGTGACTCATGTGTGCTAATGTTGGTGACTCATTGATAGTGTTATTGGTGAGCCAGTGATTGTTACCTTAAAAATTATTCTTGTATTATAGAAATTTGTTGCATGTCACTTTGTTTTTAAAAATTATTCTTGTTCCTCCTTGCTAAATAATTTAATTTCACTATTGTTAAAATCATTCCACTGCTTGAAAATAAGTGTGGGGGTACAGGCAGGATGAGAAATTTTGTATTGAACATGCTTTAGGTTGTGGTGTTTTAGTATTCATTATTCTGATCTATTAAACACATTTTTAAACTTAATCTATTAAAATGGTTCCAACTAGTACATTGTGCATTTATACCTCACATGTTACTTTTGAGATGTATTGAAAATTATTCACTGGTATAAATGATAATGCATGTATCTGGATGAGAGCCTCTTGCTAATTTATTCATTGTGGAAAAAATAATTTTTATCTTCAAAGAGACCCTTTATACATGTCGTCTATCTACTGAAGTACAAAATATTTTTTGAACTATAACTATCAAATTTTTCTTCTCCAAATTTAGAATTAAACATTGGGGACAAATTTTGGTTTTATGTGTGGGGTAGGGGGTCAATTCTGGAATGTGATGAACTATTTTAAATGATAAGTCCATCAATTCCCACTTCAATTTAAAATTTACCACAAAAAATGTGTAATTTGTTTCAAAATTACAAGGACAATTCAAGGCTGTATATTGAATTTTAATGGTTCTTTCCTATAAATAGTGTTTCTTTGGTAGTTAAGTTGTTCTTTGGGTATGAAATTAATGATAATGGATGATCTCTGAGTGATCCTTAGTGATTTAATAGAGATTTTGGTTTACGAACATCTTTACAGAGTGATATGAGTAACTTGTCTGTGGAGTTGTAATTATAACCCTTGGAACTGGTTGTTTGATCTTGATCATATGGGCCTCATTTTTATTTTAATTATAAAAATTTAATATCTTTAGTGATCCATGATAAATGATTTTTTGTAAAAATCTTATGAAACTGGAGTAGTTTGGGCATCTAGGATCCCACAGTGAGTCTCTGAGACCCTAGATGCTGGGTGTGTTTATATTTACTATAAGCCCTCTTGAAACCTTTAATAAGTTCATTTCACAGTGTTTAACAGATGATTATGGCTTGAAAAAATAAAATAATGTTTCTAGGGTAAAAAACATGTACATTAAGGTGAGGGGAATAATGAATGCCAAATAAATAAGGGATCACTTGGTTTATAAAGAATTCATTTAGGTTGTATCATTAAGGTGATTCAAAAAATAAAATTATTATTTTTGGAACTCAGGAAAGAGTCATTATACGGAGTTCCTATTGTTATGTTCTTAACTCCACTAAATTTTAACTTTTTATCACTCTTGATGTTAGCTCTTAAGCTTGGATTGGATTGGATCATTAAGTTGATTCACATATGAGGCATGACACTTTCATTGATAGTTGTATTATTTTATTCTTTCTTACCATTAATAATTCACTCCAGGCAATACTTGATTTGAAAATATCTTTTCAAAATAATGTTTTCATGTTCTGTCCTTTGTTTTTAATTATTAGACATGTTACAGTTTGAGTTGAATCATAATTACTACATTTTTTTTCAACTATAACAAAGAATGAGATATTTTGAGGAAAAACAATGCTTAAGTGTGGGAGAATTTGATTTGGCCTTGTTTTACATAATTTTTCCACATATTTTAACATTATTTTTCATGATTTAACTAATTTCTTAATATCTTTTTACTAAATAAATGTACTTTAATATTTTTATAATTAAATTTTTTAATTAATAAAATTTTGTAATTAATTATGTAAGTTTAGTCCTTAAGTTGAATAATTAGTTCTCTCTAGTTGTTCAAGACTTTTTAATTCATCATATTTAGTTCTTTTATAAATATACTTTCTATATATAATATAGTTATTAGTAATGTAAATTTTAAACTTTGACTGACTTCAAAGACGATCAGTACCAATATGAATTTATTTAAAATAAATTTACCATAGTTATTACATTATTTTATTTTGAAAAACAAACACATTGTGCATATAAAAATTCTTTTTTAGAAAAAAATTTATATTACATTCAATTTTTTTTATTTACATTAGAAATAAATTGATAGACAATGAATATATTTTATATGAGTTTAATCAATATAATTATAATAATTTAATTATTCCAATGCATAGATGAAAATTTAACATCTATATAACGACCCATACTTTACATACATTGTTAATACTTCAAAATTGAAGCACACTTATTACAACATATGACAAAACCACAAAGGACCGTATAGGTATAGTGTATTTAGAAACTGGGAAACATAAACAACTGGTTCATAAATCTTCTACACTGTCTCCCATTTATTTCATCATATCTAGGGTCCCTTTTAGCATATTCTACTTAATATCCATCTTCCTGACCTGGGGAAAAGAAAACATAAAAGGGTGAGCTCAAATGCTCAGCAAGGGCAAATAAAGGAAATAAAAATCATATCATATCTTTTTGAAAATCAAAACCTGCAAAAGAGATCATAATATCTTAACATGGAATAAATCATAGAAGTGAAAATGAGATCCCCATAATCATAACATAAAACTTGAAACTTTGTGGCATGCACACATAATCATGGAAAATCATTTCTTGTTAGTCATGACTCATTGCCAAGACTATCTTAGTGGACAAAGTCCCTTTCTGAACCGAGTTCACTCCTCGTTTCAGTCCTGTATCACTGAACCGAAATAACCTTCCGTTCCAGCCATGTCTATCTCATGAGATATAAAATCATTACCCAATGCATTGGAGGGAGATATAGGTCCCACCCATCTTATAATGAATCCTTTCTTATGTGTGCCACATAATCATAAAACATACATCATCGCATAACACATGTAACAAAAATGGGATTCTTGAAACATCATGACATCATAAAATCATATAAGGCAAATGACTTCATAAAAATAATTCCCTCACAACATAATCAAATCAATGTAATTAAAGGGATAAAAACAGAACCCTTTATTATCTTAGATGGAAAATAATTTTGATAAAACACTTGAACTCCATTCTTGAGGAAAATATCCTTTCTTTTTCAAAAACACTTTTCTTTTCTTAACATGTCATACAATTATAAACTAAAAGAAGTTGATTAAAAATAAACTTGAAAACTTGTAAAGGAAGCTTCTTGGAAATAATGTTTTAAAAATCCATTCATGCCGTATAAGTTAGAAAAAAACATTCTTCGTACTTTTGTCGGAAAAGTCAAAAAGTACCTCGTACGGAAAAACGACAAAAGATTCCTTTCATATTCTTTACTAAAAACTCACCTAAGGGTAAAATTGGATTTAAACTATTGCAAGTGGATGGAAACAATATTTCATATTGAGGGAACATGGATGTGGATGATAAAATACAACCCAGTAAATACTTACGAATAAACAATCTCGGATAAAAATGAGATTGTGATATTTCCCTTACCTTAGGTCCGATTTGCTTTGTTCGTGTCCGAATCTCCTGTATAATGGTTTAAATAATGTTATTGACTTATTCCAGAATCATACATATTGATATGAGATCATATATGGTCATATTATTAGCTTCTTGTTAGTAATATTTCATTGTTACTTGTTACTCGGGTCTTTATAACTTTTTGTTCTTATGCGTGTTTTGTCGAATAAATTCTTATTCTTATCTTTAGGTTATAGATAATTCATTTCCAGAATGGTATTAGTGTAGTATATACCATATTCATTCATTCAATTCATTTATATAATCATTATGAAATGAATATCATGTAGAACGAGTCGCATCACATCGTGGAGACGGTATTCCGTACGTACGCACGAGTGATGATATCGTTCCTATGATCGTGGAATTGTATTGGAGTATATATATATATATTATTTCAGTATCAATATTACTTAATAATAATCATATATAGTTACTGATTACACCATTATACCCATCCTTGTAAGGTGATGGTGGAAAATAGATTACACCACGGCGTGGAGACGGTATTCCGTACGTACGCACGCGCGGTGATTTCATTTTTCCGTAGGATGGATAGAAGGTGAATTAGGGTTGTTTCATATTTATAATAACATATCAGTATGTAATTAGTACTGATGTTATTACTTTATCATGAAACAACTAAAGAAGAAGAAGTTGAAGAAGAAAGAAATTGAAAAGATCGGTAATGGATATTACCTCTCCTTTGGAACGCCTTTTTGAATCCTCCACTTAAGGAACTAAGATTGGTCTTTGGAGAAGACCAGGACCTCTAGGATTATTCTAGGGAAGTGGAGAAGGGAAAATGGCAGGGTTTGTCCGAGCTTGAGTGCTCAAATTGGTGTGAGGAGGAGGGGGAGTAGGTGCCCTTTTATAAGGGAGGAGAGGGGCACCTTAGGAATATCTCAAAATATTATTTTATATTAAAGTCAAAATCGGTTTATAATGGTTCCAAAGGGTCTTATTTCGAAGATAAAGTGGTGAAGGGTCGAAATCCTATCAACCAATAGGATTTAGACAAGTTTAGGGTATTATTTTAACCTTATCAATTAGATTTAACTCTAAGTTAATTAATTTAACTTTTACCGTGTCTTTTTGTTTTCTTTCACTATATGGTTAATACACTTACTATAACATGCCAAACGAACCCCAAATTGTTTATTATTAATATATATATCCTTATCTAAGTCATTTGGCCGAACCTTAGATTTTTAGGAATAAAATAACAATTAATAATATAATATTTGATTTAAAAACTATTTTGTGTCAATTTTGACACTATTTGATATATGATTTTTGTGAAAGTCATAACAGAATTATATGTTCGAACCAAGTTGATTAAATCAATACTAATATATCATAGTAACCTAGAAAATTAGTGGAATTCATAAAAAGTCTCAAATTACATTTATTTTGGTATTTATATTATCAATTTTGTCAATATTTCATTAATAAGATAATTACTGCATCATCTTTGTGTCATAAATAAATTAAATTATTTGATGTCTAAAAATTACAAATAAAATACCATCATGTAGGAAATCGTTTTAGCTTTCTAATGAATACTTACAATCGAATTTATCTTATGTATAACCCTATATTAAAAATGATTTACTTATTAAACTTTGATTTTAACTATTTTAACCCTTCTTTAAATAAATTAATAATAAATGTCCTAATCTAATCCAAGTGGGCCTAAATGGTCATATGTTATTCCTAAGTTTGTTTTTGGTCGAATTAAACTTGTCCAATAGAATTAGGACATGTGTTAGGGTAATATTAATATCATATTTACCCTTAGTTACCCTATTTACTATTAACCGCGGTAAAAATAGTAAAAAGTTACTATTCACCAAAAAAATTATTTTCATCTCATTGAACCACATTTTAGTCCTTGATATTAACCGTGTCTCTCGGATTTTTGAAATTCCATTCACAGAAGCGGTAAAATGAAGTTTTATGCAAAATTCAGTTTTTAACCTACTACTTAGTGGTTTCACTATTCATCAAAAATTGAAAGTTTTCAGAAAAATACCAAAATTTCACCCTAGGCTAATTTCGATATTCTGAGTCCAAAAATGAAGTCCATTTTGAAAAATAAAATTTATAAAATTTCAAAAAGTGGTTATTACTATTCATAACGGCTAGTTTTAATAGCATATTGTTGTTTAGTGAAACTCGGTATTGCGTACGACGCAAGCTATCGAGGAAGGTCGCGATTGCGTGTAAAGCAATCCAAGAAAGTGTTGTGTAGAAAAAGATTCCTTTGATGATTTATATAACATAAAAGTCTCGGGTGTTACATTCTACCCCCCTTAAAAAGAATTTCGCCCTCGAAATTCGTCACTTTGCAACAAACAAATGAGGATACTTCTCCCTCATCATATCCTCAAGCTCCCATGTAGCTTCTTCAAGTTGGTGGTTTCTCCATAAAACTTTCACCAAGCGAGTGGTCTTGTTTCGTAGGACTTTTTCGCTACGATCCAGAATCTCTATCGGATGTTCTTCATAAGAAAGATCTTGCTCCAGCGGTACAACTTCTGAGCTGAGTACATGTGAAGGATCTGGTATGTACTTTCTCAGGAGAGATACATGGAACACATCGTGAACTTGAGAGAGATTCGGTGGAAGCGCCAATCGGTAAGCTACCTTCCCAACACGATCCAGTATTTCAAAAGGACCGATATATCTAGGGCTCAACTTCCCCTTCTTTCCAAATCTCATAACCCTCTTCCAGGGAGATATTCGTAAGAACACTTTATCACCCACTTCAAACTCTAGGTATTTTCTTCGGTTGTCGGCATAACTTTTCTGTCGACTCTGAGCTGCTCTTATGTGTTGTTGAATAGATCTGACCTTTTCTGCCATTTCATCAACGAGATCAGGTCCTAATAGCTTTCTTTCCCCAACTTCATCCCAGCAAGTTGGAGTCCTGCATTTCTTTCCATAGAGAGCTTCATAAGGAGCCATCTGAATACTGGAGTGAAAGCTATTATTATAAGAAAATTCCACCAAAGGTAGGTGTTGATCCCAACCTCCTTTGAAATCCATAGAGAAAGCTCTCAACATATCTTCTAGGGTTTGAATTGTTCTCTCAGACTGACCGTCTGTCTGGGGATGATAAGCAGTGCTGAAACTCAACTCTGTATCCAGAGTATGCTGAAGACTTCGCCAGAACTTCGAGGTAAATCTCGGATCCCGATCAGATATAATAGAAAGTGGTACTCCATGCAATCTTACCACTTACTTTACATATATCCTGGCAAGCTGATCTAGAGAGAAATCCTCTCTAATAGCAATAAAGTGTGCAGACTTTGTAAGACGATCAACTATGACCCAGATAGCATTATTGCCTTTGGATGTTTTAGGAAGTCCTGTGACAAAGTCCATAGTGATGTTTTCCCATTTCCATTCGGGTATGGGTAATGGTTGTAACATCCCCTTAGACTTCTGTCTCTCAGCTTTAACTTGTTGACAAACCAAGCATCGAGAGACATATTCAGCAACATCTCTTTTCATGCCATCCCACCAGAAGTACTCTTTCAGGTCCCTATACATCTTCGTGCTTCCAGGATGAATAGAGAATGAAGAACTATGAGCCTCATCCAGCAGCTCTTTCTTTAATTCGGGGATGGGAGGAACACAAACCCGATTCCTGAACTTTATTATCCCATCACAATCAAGGTTGAATTCAGGAACATTTCTCACCTTCTTTTGTAACTCGACATCTTCTTTCTGTGCCTCTTTAATCTTCACATGTAGATATGGTTGAACATTCATTTGAGAAAGATAAGATTTTTCCCCTTCCATTATAATTCCAAGATCCATCCTTTGTAAATCCATAAATATTGGATCTTTTGTGATCCTCATCATGGATAAACTAGCATGGTCTTGTCGACTTAATGCATCTGTCACCTTGTTTGCTTTCCCAGGGTGGTAATGGATTGAGCAGTCATAATCCTTAATCAGCTCCAACCATCTTCTTTGGCGCATATTCAGCTCCTTTTGTGTGAAAATATACTTTAAACTTTTATGATCAGTATAAATATCACACCTTTCACCATAAAGGTAATGCCTCCAAATCTTTAATGCAAAGATTACCGCAGCCAACTCCAAATCATGTGTTGGGTAATTTTGCTCATGGATTTTCAACTGTCGTGAGGCATAAGCTATCACCATATCATTTTGCATAAGAACACACCCCAATCCCTTCTTGGATGCATCACTATAGATCACAAACCTTTCTCCACTACAAGGCAGTGTGAGCACAGGTGCACTGGATAACCTTCTTTTCAACTCCTTGAAATTCTCTTCACATTCCTCTGTCCAGACAAACTTAACTCCTTTCCGAGTCAACTTGGTGAGTGGATTAGATAATCGTGAAAAATCTTTTACAAAACGTTGATAATATCCAGCCAAACCAAGAAAACTTTGGATCTCAGTTACTGTTGTTGGTCTTGACCATCTTTCGATAACCTCTGTTTTTGCTGGATCCACAGATATCCCCTCTTTTGAGATTATATGACCCAAAAATGCAACTTTTTGAAGCCAAAATTCACACTTGGTAAATTTGGCATAAAGCTTCTCTTTTCTCAGGGTCTTCAATATAATTCTCAAGTGATCTTCATGCTCTTCCTTGCTCTTTGAATAGACAAGAATATCGTCTATAAAGACTACAACAAATTGATCAAGATAGTCTCTAAAGACTCTATTCATTAGATCCATGAAGATAGCAGGGGCATTAGTAAGACCAAATGGCATCACTATAAATTCATAGTGTCCATACCTTGTACGGAAAGCCGTCTTTGGTATATCCTCCCTTTTGACCCTTAATTGATGATACCCTGAACGAAGATCAATCTTGGAAAAGTATTGAGCTCCGCGTAGTTGGTCAAATAAGTCATCAATGCGTGGGAGAGGATATTTGTTCTTGATAGTGATCTTGTTAAGTTCTCGATAATCAATGCAGAGTCTCATTGATCCATCTTTCTTCTTAACAAATAGAACAGGTGCTCCCCAAGGTGACGCACTAGGGCGTATGAATCCCTTATCAAGATTCTCTTGGAGTTGCTTTTTCAATTCCTGCAACTCAATTGGGGCCATTCTATAAGGTGTCTTTGAAATAGGCAAAGCACCCGGTACGAGTTCTATTGAAAACTCAACTTCACGATTTGGTGGAAGACCCGGTAATTCCTCCGGAAAGACATCATCAAACTCCCGTACAATGGGCATATTCTTAATCGTAAGTTTCTCTCCAACTATTTGAGATAAATAACCTTCATTTAGTGGAATCAATACCCATAAGATGGAAGAAATTTCCACTAGAAGGTTATGTTCATCCTTGCATTGATAGACGATCGTAGGTTGATCTGGAATATGAAATGTGACTTCCCTTCTTTGGCAATTGATATGAGCTCCATGTAGAGAAAGCCAATCCATGCCAAGAATCACATCAAATTCCACTAAAGGAAGGATCACAAGATTTGCAGGAAGCACTTTCCCACAAACTTCGATCGGAGAAGAATTATAAACTTTTGATGCGATTGATGTGCCATTAGGTGTTGTCACAGCTAACTCAACATCTAATTGTTGAGGTAGTACGGTGATACCCTTAGAAAAGTCTTCAGAAATAAAAGAGTGGGTGGATCCAGAATCAAATAAAACATTTTCTACTTTAGAGTGGATGGTAAGTGTACCTTTCACCACATCGTTATCGTACTCCACATCGCTGATAGAAATTGCATGTGAATTTCCTTTGTCTTTAGCCTTAAGATTTTGTTGACGTCGACCATCATCATCAACCCTTGGATTTGGGCATTGATTGGCATAATGCCCCATCTCCTTGCACTTGAAACATTGATGTGTAGCAGGTTCATTCTGTGTATCCCTTCCTTTGTTTGCATCATTAGACATCTTCTTCCCATTATCACGGCATTCAAATGCCCGATGACCTTCCTTTCCACATTTAAAACATTTACTTGTCCCTTTAAGACAACTCCCTCCACGTTTCTTTCCACACTTTGAGAATAAGGGAAAGTTCATCTTCTTTTCCGTGTGCTCTTTAGATTTTTCTTTGAATTCCATCTTCCTCTTCTTATCAAACCCATGTGACTGATGGGTTACTCCAATCTCCATCTCGACTTTGAGAGCACATCGAACGATTTCCTCGTAGCTATTGAAGTCCCTTATGGCTAATGCCCTTCGAAGACTTGGTTTTAAGCCACTAAAGAATCGATCGATCTTACTCTCAGGTTGGATAATAATACCAAAATCGTACCTTGCAAGTCTGGTAAAATTTGCTTCATAGGTACCAACAGATTCATCATCCCTTTGCTTCAGTTCAAGGAACTCTTTCTCCATCTTTGTTCGGAGAATACGAGGGAAGTACTTATTGAAAAATAAGTTCTTGAACTCGTCCCATTCCATAGACTCAATTTCATCCCTTTGCCTCGTATTCTTAACAAGATTCAACCATTGATCCGCATCTCCTTCCAAACGATACACTGCTAGGATGACTTTATCATGCTCAGAACATTGAAGAACTGAAAATATCTTTTCAGTAGTACTAATCCATTGTTCAGCAACTAATGGATCAGTAGACCCGCTGAAAGATGGTGGACGCTGCCTCATGAAGGATTCAACAGAATGTTGCTCCCTCCTTTGTTCGTTTGGAAATCCTGCATGATTCATAGCTTGAGAAAGTTGTGTGAGCATGGCTACAAGATTTTGCATTCCAGCTCCCATATCGTTTGGTTGCTCAGGGGGACAATCATTGCATTGCCCATCGCATTCCGCATTAACACGGTTCCTTCGGGTTCCAGCCATTGACTAAAACCAAGAAGAATAGTGTGAGCAACACTAATTATAATAGGAAACCACATAATTCAAGAATAAAATTTTCATGCTTATGGTATTATCCTAGGTTATTCATGGCCATTTCTAAAACACTAAGATTGTGTTCTATGCTTAGACTTATCCTTAGGGTTCTTACTAAGGCTTTCACATCCTAGATTCCAAAGGTTGACTATACCTTTCCTCTGATACCAACTATAACGACCCATACTTTACATACATTGTTAATACTTCAAAATTGAAGCACACTTATTACAACATATGACAAAACCACAAAGGACCGTATAGGTATAGTGTCTTTAGAAACTGGGAAACATAAACAACTGGTTCATAAATCTTCTACAGTGTCTCCCATTTATTTCATCATATCTAGGGTCCCTTTTAGCATATTCTACTTAATATCCATCTTCCTGACCTGGGGAAAAGAAAACATAAAAGGGTGAGCTCAAATGCTCAGCAAGGGCAAATAAAGGAAATAAAAATCATATCATATCTTTTTGAAAATCAAAACCTGCAAAAGAGATCATAATATATTAACATGGAATAAATCATAGAAGTGAAAATGAGATCCCCATAATCATAACATAAAACTTGAAACTTTGTGGCATGCACACATAATCATGGAAAATCATTTCTTGTTAGTCATGACTCATTGCCAAGACTATCTTAGTGGACAAAGTCCCTTTCTGAACCGAGTTCACTCCTCGTTTCAGTCCTGTATCACTGAACCGAAATAACCTTCCGTTCCAGCCATGTCTATCTCATGAGATATAAAATCATTACCCAATGAATTGGAGGGAGATATAGGTCCCACCCATCTTATAATGAATCCTTTCTTATGTGTGCCACATAATCATAAAACATACATCATCGCATAACACATGTAACAAAAATGGGATTCTAGAAACATCATGACATCATAAAATCATATAAGGCAAATGACTTCATAAAAATAATTCCCTCACAACATAATCAAATCAATGTAATTAAAGGGATAAAAACAGAACCCTTTATTATCTTAGATGGAAAATAATTTTGATAAAACACTTGAACTCCATTCTTGAGGAAAATATCCTTTCTTTTTCAAAAACACTTTTCTTTTCTTAACATGTCATACAATTATAAACTAAAAGAAGTTGATTAAAAATAAACTTGAAAACTTGTAAAGGAAGCTTCTTGGAAATAATGTTTTAAAAATCCATTCATGCCGTATAAGTTAGAAAAAAACATTCTTCGTACTTTTGTCGGAAAAGTCAAAAAGTACCTCGTACGGAAAAACGACAAAAGATTCCTTTCATATTCTTTACTAAAAACTCACCTAAGGGTAAAATTGGATTTAAACTATTGCAAGTGGATGGAAACAATATTTCATATTGAGGGAACATGGATGTGGATGATAAAATACACCCCAGTAAATACTTACGAATAAACAATCTCGGATAAAAATGAGATTGTGATATTTCCCTTACCTTAGGTCCGATTTGCTTTGTTCGTGTCCGAAGCTCCTGTATAATGGTTTAAATAATGTTATTGACTTATTCCAGAATCATACATATTGATATGAGATCATATATGGTCATATTATTAGCTTCTTGTTAGTAATATTTCATTGTTACTTGTTACTCGGGTCTTTATAACTTTTTGTTCTTATGCGTGTTTTGTCGAATAACTTCTTATTCTTATCTTTAGGTTATAGATAATTCATTTCCAGAATGGTATTAGTGTAGTATATACCATATTCATTCATTCAATTCATTTATATAATCATTATGAAATGAATATCATGTAGAACGAGTCGCATCACATCGTGGAGACGGTATTCCGTACGTACGCACGAGTGATGATATCGTTCCTATGATCATGGAATTGTATTGGAGTATATATATATATTATTTCAGTATCAATATTAATTAATAATAATCATATATAGTTACTGATTACACCATTATACCCATCCTTGTAAGGTGATGGTGGAAAATAGATTACACCACGGCGTGGAGACGGTATTCCGTACGTACGCACGCGCGGTGATTTCATTTTTCCGTAGGATGGATAGAAGGTGAATTAGGGTTGTTTCATATTTATAATAACATATCAGTATGTAATTAATACTGATGTTATTACTTTATCATGAAACAACTAAAGAAGAAGAAGTTGAAGAAGAAAGAAATTGAAAAGATCGGTAATGGATATTACCTCTTCTTTGGAACGCCTTTTTGAATCCTCCACTTAAGGAACTAATATTGGTCTTTGGAGAAGACCAGGACCTCTAGGATTATTCTAGGGAAGTGGAGAAGGGAAAATGGCAGGGGTTGGCTGAGCTTGAGTGCTCAAATTGGTGTGAGGAGGAGGGGGAGGAGGTGCCCTTTTATAAGGGAGGAGAGGGGCACCTTAGGAATATCTCAAAATATTATTTTATATTAAAGTCAAAATCGGTTTATAATGGTTCCAAAGGGTCTTATTTAGAAGCTAAAGTGGGTAAGGGTCGAAATCCTATCAACCAATAGGATTTAGACAAGTTTAGGGTATTATTTTAACCTTATCAATTAGATTTAACTCTAAGTTAATTAATTTAACTTTTACCGTGTCTTTTTGTTTTCTTTCACTATATGGTTAATACACTTACTATAACATGCCAAACGAACCCCAAATTGTTTATTATTAATATATATATCCTTATCTAAGTCATTTGGCCGAACCTTAGATTTTTAGGAATAAAATAACAATTAATAATATAATATTTGATTTAAAAACTATTTTGTGTCAATTTTGACACTATTTGATATATGATTTTTGTGAAAGTCATAACAGAATTATATGTTCGAACCAAGTTGATTAAATCAATACTAATATATCATAGTAACCTAGAAAATTAGTGGAATTCATAAAAAGTCTCAAATTACATTTATTTTTGTATTTATATTATCAATTTTGTCAATATTTCATTAATAAGATAATTACTGCATCATCTTTGTGTCATAAATAAATTAAATTATTTGATGTCTAAAAATTACAAATAAAATACCATCATGTAGGAAATCGTTTTAGCTTTCTAATGAATATTTACAATCGAATATATCTTATGTATAACCCTATATTAAAAATGATTTACTTATTAAACTTTGATTTTAACTATTTTAACCCTTCTTTAAATAAATTAATAATAAATGTCCTAATCTAATCCAAGTGGGCCTAAATGGTCATATTTTATTCCTAAGTTTGTTTTTGGTCGAATTAAACATGTCCAATATAATTAGGACATGTGTTAGGGTAATATTAATATCATATTTACCCTTAGTTACCCTATTTACTATTAATCGCGGTAAAAATAGTAAAAAGTTACTATTCACCAAAAAATTATTTTCATCTCATTGAACCACATTTTAGTCCTTGATATTAACCGTGTCTCTCGGATTTTTGAAATTCCATTCACAGAAGCGGTAAAATTAAGTTTTATGCAAAATTCAGTTTTTAACCTACCACTTAGTGGTTTCACTATTCATCAAAAATTGAAAGTTTTCAGAAAAATACCAAAATTTCACCCTAGGCTAATTTCGATATTCTGAGTCCAAAAATGAAGTCCATTTTGAAAAATAAAATTTATAAAATTTCAAAAAGTGGTTATTACTATTCATAACGGCTAGTTTTAATAGCATATTGTTGTTTAGTGAAACTCGGTATTGCGTACGACGCAAGCTATCGAGGAAGGTTGCGATTGCATGTAAAGCAAGCCAAGAAAGTGTTGTGTAGAAAAAGATTCCTTTGATGATTTATATAACATAAAAGTCTCGGGTGTTACAATCTAGGTCATAATGATAATATTAATATAATATATCTAAAAGGTCATTTATGCATGGTGTTTTGTGTTGTATATGTTATCCAACAAAATTATATTCTTTTAAATTAATAGTTTGTTGTATTCTACCCAGTATCAATAAACTGTACCTTGTTAATTTGAACCTTTTCTCAAACATCACGTACTTGATATATGAAAATTCCTTTATGAAAACCCCACATTGTAAAAAGGGTTAATAAAACATCCTCTTAAAATTGGTTAAGGCGGGATGAAGGATATCTAGAGTTACACATAATGAGGTTTCTATATAGTATAAAATTGGTTGGATGTGAAAATATGGAGAAGTTTTAAAAGAAAAAATAATTATGGTGAGCGATATAGTTCATATATGACAAGAATGTGAATGATCAATAGAATAGTCATGATCACAAAACCATAAATATTTGATGAGTTAAAAAACCATTGATTAATCTGATATGTAGGTAATACAATAAATATATCAAGATAGGTTTCCTATATTTGGTTGATACTTTTACTATAAAGATACATATCACAACAAAATATACTTATATGATATAATTTTATTTAATCACCACAATTTCATGATCATATTTTTCTTCAATAAATTTCCAATTAATTTATTACTCCAATAAATTAATATCCAAATGATTTTTAAAATAATATGTAAAATTACTTTTTAACAAATCATATAATCCAAAAAAAATAAAAAAACTCGGACACATATAATTATTAAAACCAAAATGGTTAGAAAACTGCGTGATACCACCAAAAATTAATATGAATATCCAAATATCCAAAATTCACCATTGAAAACATAAGGTTTAACATACATAACTCAATAAATAAATCACTCTATATCTCAAATAACCTCAATATCCCCAAAAAAGACGGTTTTAACCTTAATGGGTGTATTATATCTTTAACCATACATAACAAAAAACAAAATATAATTCATCCCAAATAATTCAGTATGTTAATCCAAAAGGTTGTATATATTGCAACCCAATAAAACATCTCAAAAAATGTGGTTCATCAAATTAATATAATAAGACTAAAGTCCAAAAAATGGGTGTTCAATACATTGACATTATGATTGAACTTAAACCCATAAACCAGTAATTCTATCCATAATTTTTGTTTTAATCTTAGATGAAGTCATATATTCATCCAAATAAATTAACAAAACCATTATATGTTTCATGATTCTATGCAAATAAAAATTATTGCAAAAAATATTTCAACAACATTATTATTGAAGTAAAATATTTAAATACATTAAACATTTTACTTCAACATTGGTCATTCCATACTCTAGGAGTTGGAAATTAAGATATAGAATTGACATTGATAATGAGTAGGATCCCTAAATTTATGAAAAGGTATTATAAATGGATCTATTGGATGAAATATTCTTTCTCTCCATTGAACTCCTCACTTTTCCTATACAATTTGTTCCTATATTCCCTTCTCTTCCAGACATAAAATATTTTAATATTCCATTGAGAAACTATTTTGGTGGTTCTCTTTAAATATTTCAATAATTAAGAAAATTGATCCCTCTTTCCTCAATGGTATCCCCCATTCATACACTAAACAGACTCCATAATTCTCTTCATTGGTGATTCGGAGAGTTGATTAATTTATATGTTATTAATAATATTTTAGAATAGTTGATTATGTTTAATAACTATATCTTTAAATAGTGAATTAATCCCATTTGATTACTCATTATAATCTAATTTTCTATTATATTTATTATTAACATGATTCCTTTGGGTTCAATACATTTAATAAAACCAAAACAATGTATGAGAAATAATATTCACAGTTGAAAACTATATAATCGTTTACATAATGTTGTTATAATTACACCTTTTTTCCATTATTATACACTTTATGATTAACCTGGTACATTCATTGTCATAATATATTAAATTCTTTAGTGATATTTTATAAAAAATTGTGAATTATGCATTGTATATCCCTGAGGATTGTAAAACTAGGTACATTTTATGTCCAATTTTCGTGCAGTAGGTGATGATTCATTCAAATCCCAATGCACTGTTTTTATTGTTATTACACCTGGTATAAATTTTATATAACCACATAGTCGTATAGTATCTTGATAGTTATTTATCTCTAAGAAATGGAACATAATCTCTCCATTACAAAATAATTAAGATTTTGTTCCAATATTATCCACAAATTTTATAGTATAGATATGATCTAAAATCTATGTTTTCAAAAATCTAATCCCCAATGTTTCTTCTAACCATTCATTGATACCAATTGTAAACTTCCTAACACTAATAGAAAAGATTTGGTGGTCAT
This sequence comes from Viscum album, assembly GCA_963277665.1. NCBI lineage: Eukaryota > Viridiplantae > Streptophyta > Magnoliopsida > Santalales > Viscaceae > Viscum > Viscum album. The sequence goes on along the minus strand of OY728167.1, from coordinate 617,474,134 downwards.
AGAATTATATTGGGGCTAGATAAAAGAAATTTTATCTCAAAGGACATAATGGTTTATTCATATTTATAAAATAGATACATACTTGAATATTTTATTACATTAGAAAACATATTTTACAGTATAGTGTAAATATTTTATGTCCATCAAATCATTCAAATATTCCTTCATAATATCTTGGGGAATGGAAAAAAATAAGGATGATCATAAATGCTCATTAAGAGTTATATACAGTTGAATCTATCATGAATCAGTAACGAATAACCGATATGTAATTTTAAATTACAAAACACACACACGCTTTTTGATGAATAAATTCAATATCATGATTTTATAAGGCATAATCAATATAGTAATATAAATACCAAAAAACACATTCTATTTAATAAAAAAATTGGGAAAATAAATCATCCATGGATAATATCCGCAAAATAATATCCTGGATAATAATAATTACATTATCAATAAATTCAATTAAAAAAATAGATGGAATTATCTCATACATAATGATATTTATGCCCTCATGACCATTCATGAACATTGTCCAATTTGTGGGTAGGTATACACCACAAAACCATATAATTTTATCTTACTGATGCTTCTCATGAGACTATCGATGCATCAAGGGGTTATATTATTTTGGGCGCAACCAATCACTAAATATCCAATTCATTCCTAATATATGTAATGATCAATTTAATTCATTAACGATATGACTAATCAAAAAATATCAGTATTGAGTAAACAATATGGATTTTTCTGTATTTCCCATGAAAATAAAATATCTTTCAAAGTAAAACCCATATGTAAAAATTATATACAGTTCAATAAATAATAAAATTTGTTATATGAGGAATATTTATATTTAATAAATGTTAATGTCCAATGATTACAAAAAAGAAAATGTTTCAAGAGATACATAGAATTTAACATCCCAGGTAAATAGAGAATATGATATTTTTCATATTTATTAATATTTTTGAATTAAATATTATTTTTACTTTAAAGGGGTTGCTATGTTTGATAGCGTACTTGATATGCAACAACGAGTTTCATTGAAATATTACATTGTACACTAATAATACAATTTTATTATTTTTAATGGTAGTTAACAACTAGTCATTGTATAGGCAGGAATGGACAGAACTAACTGAAATATTATTATACATGTTTTCTAAATGTTTTTACATTTATCTAATAAATGTTAGAGGCTTAAAATAAGAAAAGATTTCGATTTTAAGCATAAATACTCTAATATTCACTAAAAAGGTGATTTATCACCTTTTGATGGAGAACCATATTTAAATATAGTTTTGGTCACTTTTAGATGTTCCATTTGACCAAATAAAATCCTTATTTTTAATGGGGACATCAAAATTTACTTTGGGTAAATTTTTGGAATTTTTCCTATAAAGTTCATTTTTTAATTAATAGTGAAAATATTGTATTTTAATTCAAAATTTCTTTTTAATCTAATTTATTTATATGGTTAGATTATCTTTTTAACTAGTTTTAAAGTGTATTTGGAATATATTTTTACCATTTAATCCAATGGTGGTCAATGGATTGAATTTCACTTTGAAATTGGACATAAACAATTGTCAATCTTTTGATAGATATTGTTTCTTAAAAACACGCTATTTGTTTTGACAACGGGAGTTAATTATAAAATTAATTAATGTAACTTCTATGTTTTTAATTTGGTAAAATTGAAATCATTTCTGAATTTAGAATATCAAATTCATCTTAGGGTGAATTTTTGGTATTTCTCTGGAAAACATCACTTTTTGATGAATAGTGAAACTAGTAAGTAGTAGTTAAATAACTGATTTTTTCATTGAAATGAAATTCTACCACATCTGTGAAGTGAATTTCTAAAATCTGACATACAAGGTTGTTATAATTAAGTAAAATGTGGTTCAATTAGATTAAAATAATTTTTGTTGAATAGTAAATTTTGACTTATTTACTGCGGTTAAAGGTAAATAGGGTAATTCAAGGTAAAGAGAATATTATAATAATACGAAATTACCTTAACTCTTGTACTAAACTTATTGGATGAGTCATGGCCGACAATGGGCATCCTTGGGTCGATTTTGGGACCCCATGGAGCCACATGGGAGTGATAATGACACTTTAGATTAATTAACTTAAAGTAAAGACAAGAATGACTTAAACAAAAATATCTTAGTAAATAAATTTTTACATGGTGTTATATAAGTTATAAAATAGACTATAAATATTCATTGGAAATATAAAATGATTTACTACATCATGGTTGTTTTTCTATAATTTTTAGACAATAGATAAATAACATTATTTATGACACAATAATGATGCAGTTTTTACCTCATTAATAAATGATTTAAATAAATAAGATTATAAAGACAGAAATAATATCCAAAACATGTCCAATTCTTATTGGATGATTTTATTTCGAATATTAGTCATCTTATCTTTGACTCTAATATGTTTTGGACCTTTTTAAACCGAAGATATGTTTATAATAAAATAATGTGTTCACACATTCCTAAAGAGCCCCTCCTCTCCCTCGTAAAATAAGACCACTTATAACCAATTCATAACACTACTAAAGCCTTTTTTTCTCATCCAACCTCTAACCAATTAATCTCCATACATCCCTCTCTTACACCTAGATGTCTTACCTTAGTCATAAGGCACTTCAATAAGTCCTTTTGGTTCAATCCAAAGGGAGTTACCCAAATTAAAGGTAACGGTTTCTCTTAAATTGTTTTCTTTTATTTTACATCTCCAACCACCAAAACTCTTTTTATTCACTTACTTAATTAAATTACCAGTATAATTAAATTACTATTATGTTTTTATGAGAATGATTCGAACTACACTTACCCACACCTCCATCTAATGGGTGAAGAACATAATGTTTCTTGTGGATGGAAAACTAACACCTCATGAAACGATGATTGTTCAATTACCTCCTACCACCTCTCATGGTGTCCATTAAGATGGAACTATATTTATATATGATATATATTATCTTTATGTTTTCTTTATGCTTCTGTATTTTTTATTTATATCATACCTTTATGGTTTCCATTATGGGTAAACATAATAATTTCATTTGAGGTTGTGCGGACTACCACCCCCTTAAAGTGATATGACTCGTTAATGCAATATGTGGGATGTATAAAGGATGGAATTAGTGATATTATAAATTATATTATATTGTAATTTCAATATTACTATGTATCATTATGTTTTAATTCCATTAAATATGAAATAGAAATGAAAGTAGCGTTCATGCGTACATACGGCTTACCATCTCCATGAACGGTGCATTTAATTTCTTACCTATAAATGTTATGTACTATTATAAATACATGTATATATAGGATATATAAGAAATATATGATATCTAAATAATTTATATCCTTCTGATGATAATGGATATTTTACCTCATTCACAACTTGTAATTATAAGGTGTTTGTTTTTTTACTCAAGTTCCCAAATATCAACAAAATGATCGTTATTAATTTAAATGACTACATAATGATTAGAACATTGTAATATATGATATAAGAGGAATAATAAACTTGAAAAATGTTCTGAAGGAAGTAGAAATTAACTTTATTTTATTATTTAGGAATTTAAAGAACGTACGGGTCAAGTCGGACACAAGGTAAGGGGCTTCGTCTCAATATCATTTCATTGAGGCATACTTTGTTTTATACATGACTCTATTTTATAAGGTGTATATAATTATTTGACATTTCATTTCATTCAAATGGAATATTTTTATATGAAGTGTTTTACTAAACAAAAAGAAGAATGTTTCTTTTTAACGTATGTAGCGATAATGACCATTTTCACCACCGCGAGTATTATTTGATCTTTGGATTCCTTAACAGGACGTAATGTTTTTAAAAGGAAACTAAATACCATATACTATTTTTACGTATTTTGGAATTGAAAATGGATTTTATAATGGATTTATTATTTCAATATCTTGAAATGTTATATTGTTATTGCAATGTGGGAATGTTATCTTTCGTTTATTCTTATGTTATGTGTTATGATTAGGTTATGGTTATTGGAAATTTTTTATGTATATAGGTGGTTCGGTGATAAACCTAGGGAGGGTGAGCCTGAGATAGCTCTCCAATGCACTGGGTAACATGACAGAGGTAAACGTGAATGTTTCTCTTAAGAGATTTTGGGAATATACTTTGGTGGGTATTCCAAAGTAACTCCCTATGTAGCTATGATACCTATACTGTATGTATGTTATGGATTCCAAAAATTACCTTTATGATTTAGGATTTCTATGTGTTATTCATAAATCTTATGATATCATGGGGTAAGTAAAAGAGTTTATTTTTTGTATGTATTTATTAACTAATGTTTTCGTTCTTTGTTTTATAACCCTTACTGATCTTTTTATGATAATCCCATGTTTTGAAATGTTTTTCACATGACATATGGTGGAATAGGGTCGAGGATGGGATCAAGGAAATGTCAAGCTGTCTAAACCATCGATCTAGAAATGTCTCTTTTTTTCAAGAGTTTTTATATTGTGAAAAAAATGGAAACTGAGTAGATGTGTCTACATGTAATATTCAAGTTGTCATGTATTTTTTTTGGTATAATTCTCTAAAACTCTAAACTTGAAATGATCCTCAGTGTGAATTATTTGTTTAATTCAAGATTATGTAATGTTTTAAGGCCGAGTCCTTATAGATGGTATCAGAGGCCGGTTTAGATAACTTTATGAGTTAGGGTATTATTAAATTAATATCCATAAAGTAATTTATGTTAATATTGAAATCATATAGCATTTACAGATTACCATGTTTCTTCATCTAAGATATTTCTGTGTTCATAATGGTTTTCCACAGAGGAAGCGTGGCAGCTATGTTGGGACGACATCAAGTGGAAGACAACCTTCCAAATCAGCAACCAGAGATGGTTGGAATCGGAACTGAACAATTTCTTGTAGTGATGGAATAGTTGACTCAGGCTATAAATGGTGGTGGTATCCATGCATGAGATCATCCTTATCAACCATTGAGAAACATTTCAGTAGTGGAGAATTTCATGAGGCAACATCCCCCATAATTCAGAGGATCATCTGAACCTGTGCCAGCATAAGGGTGGATTAAAGCACAGGAGATGATTATTGATGTCATTGGGTGTTCAGAAAATAAAAAGGTTAGTATTGTTGTTTACTATTTTGAAGGTGAAGCTGATCAGTGGTGTTCGATGGTGAAAAATATCAGGGATAGAGAGGAGATTGATTCTCTTGATTGGGATGAATTCAATGGTATGTTTGTTGAGAAATATTTTTCTAAGGTGGATTGTCATAGGATGGAAAAAAATTCCTGGAATTGAGGCAGGAGGATTACTAAGTGCCTAGTTATGAAGAAAAATTCTTTCAAGTGGCTGGGTATGCTCCAAATTTTATATGATATCTTGATAGTAAAATCAACCATTTTTACTCAGGATTAAATCCAATGTATCGAAGAGATTTTGCTTCTCAAGAGTTCAAAAGTTATGAAAAACTTGTTCGATGTGCGGAGAATGTGGAAATGTGGTTTGCCGATGACCAGGTGTTCTTTGATAAATAACATAATAAGAGGTCTAGGTGGCAGGTGAAAGGGAAGAACTCTTAAAAAAATTATGATGATAAGAAACTTAAGTTTACAGTTTGTGAAAATTGTGGTAAAAATCATGCTTGGGAATGTCTTTTGAATTCAGGTAAGTTCTATCTATGTGGTAAAATGGGACATAAGGCTCGTAATTGCACTGAAAAAGATCAGGGTAATGGTAAGACAAGATCTGATTTACAGTGAGTAAAATGTTTTAAGTGCAATGAAATGGTTCATTATGAAAATGAGTGTCCAACGAAGAACTCAATTGAGGGAAATCATCTCGACTACAAGAAGAAAAGGGTGGTGAAATCCTTTGCAACTACTTCAACAGATTTTGGGCCATCGAATGAAGTAGTATCAGAAATATTGTTTGTCTGTTCAGATTATGCCAATGTGTTGTTTGATTCAGGGTCGACAAACTATTTCATTTCTAGGAAGTTTTCTAGTAAATTGGGAATTCCATCTCAAGATATGAATCATGAACTTATGGTAAAAACACCGGAAGGATATTTTGAGACAAAAAGAAATTATAAGAACCTTCATGTCCTTTTGCGCAGAAATAATATACATGAAAACCTTATTGTTTTGCCTCTAGTAGAGTTTGATGTTATTTTAGGCATGGATTGGATGTCTGTTTATCATGCTATGATTGATTGCAGAGCTTAAGAGGTTTCATTTCAGAATTACTTACAGTTTGTGTACAAGAATTAACCCTTGATTTTTATAACATATCAGGATGCTGAGAAATTTGTAAAAGATGGAAATGAATGTTACCATTCACATATTTTTGAAAACAAAGGAACTATTCAGATTAATGATGTGCCACTGCTAAATGAGTATCTTGATGTTTTTCCTGATTAGTTTCCTAGTATTATAACTGATCAGGAAGTTGAATTTACTATTGACTTAGTTCCTAATGCTAAGACAATTTCAAAACCCCCTTATCGAATGGCTGAAATTAAACTTTTAGAGTTAAAGAATCAGTTGTAGGAGTTATTAGATAAAGGTTTCATTTGACCTAGAACATCACCTTGTGGTGCTCCTGTCTTTTTTGTTAAAAAGAATGATGGTTCAATGAGACTTTGCATTGATTATAGATCATTGAATTACAACACGGTTAAGAACAAGTATCATTTGCCTCATATCTGTGATTTTTTTGATTAGCTCCAGGGAGCTCAGTATTTTTCGAAGATTGACATGAGGTCGGGGTACCATCATTTGAAAGTAAAGGAAGCAGACATTCCAAAGACCATGTTTCATAATAGATTCGGCCATTATGAATTTGTAGTTATGCCTTTTGGGTTAACCAATTCACCTGCTATATTCATGGATCTTATGAATCGAATTTTCCGTGAGTTCATGGATATGTTTGTGATTTTGTTCATTGATGATATTTTGGTTTATTTTAAAATTAAATGGGATCATGAAAGTTATTTAAGGGTTGTCTTGAAAACCATAAAAGAAAAGAAACTATTTGGGAAATTCAGAAAGTGTGAGTTTTGGTTATAACAAATTTCTTTCCATGGTTTCATTGTTTCAAAAAATGGCATAACTGTTGATCCTGCAAAAACAAAGTTGTTGAATAATGGCCAAGACCCACAAATATAACCGATATCTGTAGTTTTCTTTGTTTGGAAGGTTATTACCGGAGTTTTGTTGAAAATATTGCACAATTATCTAGTCCAATGATAAAATTAACTCGAAAAGGTGTTAAGTTCATTTGGACAAAATAATGTGATGATTTTTTGGGGGAATTGAAAAGAAGATTGGTGAATGCTCCAGTTTTGGCACTGCCTTCCAGAGATGGTGAATTTTTCATCTACAGTGATGCTTCATTGAAAGGACATGGTTGTGTCCTTATGCAGAATGATCAGGTAATTTCTTATGCTTCACGTCAGTTGAAACCTCATAAGTTAAATTACCCTACACATGATTTGGAATTATTTGTTGTTGTTTTTTCTTTAAAAATTTGGAGGCATCATTTGTATGGAGTAAAATATGAAATATATACTAACCACAAAATTTTGAAGTATATATTCACTCAGAAATAATTGAACATGAGACAGAAGAGATGCTTGGAATTAATCAAGGATTATGATTGCACGATCCTTTACCATCCAGGAAAAGAAAATAAAGTGGCTAATGCTTTGAGTCAAAAAATTAATGCTTAATTAACCATGCTACGTTTGGAATGAGATCCTTTGGTTTTTTATTTGATGAACTTTGGCATAGACATTGTTTTTGTAAAAAATTCTTCTGTTTTATTTGAGGTTTTAGTGAAATCATCTCTCTTAGACAGAATTAAGAAAGCACAGAAGGAAGACAGTGAGTTACAGAAAAAGGTAGAGTCGGTTCATAAGGGTAAGTTGCCTGAATTTAATATTGATAATGATTGTGTTTTGAGGTTTGGGAAAAGATTATGTGTTCCTTGTGATTCACAGTTAAAGAATGAGTTATTATGTGAAACTCATAGTTCACCATTTTCAGTTCATCCAGGTAGTACTAATATGTACAAAGATCTTCGAGAGTATTACTGGTGGGATGGAATGAAAAGAGATATTGCTGATTTTACTGTGAAGTGTTTGACTTTTCAGGAGGTTAAAGCAGAGTAGAAATTACTGAAAGGAATGCTTCAGTCATTACCAGTGCCAGAGTGGAAATGGGAAAATATATCCATGGACTTCATTGTGGGATTACTGAAGACATCTCGAGGTAACAATGTAGTCTTGGTTATTGTTGATCGGTTGACTAAATCTTTTCATTTCCTTCCTATTAGAGATAATTTATATCTAGATAAAGTATCTCGGTTGTATTTTAAATAGATAGTCAGGTTTCATGGTGTTCCCCTCTCCATTGTATCTGATCGTGATCCCAGGTTTACTTATAACTTTTGGAAAGGCCTTCAGAATTCATTGGGTACTGAATTAAATTTTAGTACAGATTTTCATCCTCAATCAGATGGGCAGTCAGAATGAACAATTCATAGCTTGGATGATATGCTACATGGTTGCTTGATGGATTACTAGTGATATTGGGACCAACATATTTCTTTTTTTGAATTTACTTATAATAACAGTTTTCATTCGAGTATACAGATGGCTCCGTTGGAGGCATTATATGGAAAGCGGTGTCGAACTCCAACTTTTTTGTATGAAATAGGTTAAAGGAATCTGATGGGACCGGAATTTTTAGAAGGTATGGAAGAAAAATTATATCTGATTCAGAAGAACATGAGAACAGCTCAGAGAAGATAGAAAAGTTATGCAGATAACCAGAGGAAGGATCTCTCTTCTGAGGTTGGTGACCATATTTTTCTCAAAGTTTCTCTATAGAAAAGTGTGATGTGTTTTGGTAATAAGGGAAAGTTGAGTATGAGATTCATTGGACCTTATGAAATCTTGGAGAATGTTGGATCAGTTTCTTATAGAGTGGATTTACCTCCATGTTTGTCCCAGGTACACAATGTTTTTCATGCTTCAATTTTGAGAAAGTATATGCCAGATCCATCTAATGTTTTAAGTCCAGAGGTAGTTTAGTTGGAACATAATCTCTCCTATGAGGAACAGCTTGTCTAAATTCTTGACCAAATATTACAAGTGTTGCGGAATAAGGTAATTCACCATGTAAAGGTTTTTTGGAAAAACCATATGGTTGAAGGGGCAACGTGAGAACCTGAAAATGCTATGAGAGGTAAATGCCCCCACTTAAAATTGAAAGAACATAATTCCCAAAATGGGGGAAGGATGTAACAACCTAGGTAAATAAATAATATGAAATTTTTCATATTTATTAATATTTTGTAATTAAATATTAATTTTACTTTAAAGGGGTTTCTATGTTCGATAGAGTACCCGATACGCAACAACGAGTTTCTTTGAATTCATACATTGCACACTAATAATATAATATTATTATTTTAAATGGTAGTTATGGACTAGACATTGTATAAGCAGAAATGGACAGAACATACTAAAATATTATTATACATGTTTTCTAAATGTTTTTACATTTATCCAATAAAATTTAGAGGCTTAAAATAATAAAATAATTCGATTTTAAGCATAAATACTCAAATATTCACTAAAAGGTTGATTTATCACCTTTTGATGGAGAAACCTCATTAAAAATAGTATTGGTCACTTTTATATATTCTATTTTACCAAATAAAATCCTCGTTTAGAATGGTGACATCAAAATTTAGTTTGGGTAAATTTTTGGAATTTTTCTGATAAAGCTCATTTTTTTATGAATAGTGAAAAATATTGTTTTTTAATTCAAAATATCCTTTTTATTTTATTTATTTATATGGTTATAATATCATTTTAATTAGTTTAAAAGTGTAATTTGAATATATTTTTACCATTTAATCCAATGGTGGTCATTGGATTGAATTTTACTTTGAAATTGGATATAAACAAGTGTCAATAATTTAATAGATATTGTTTCTTAAAAACACGCTATTTGTTTTGACAACGGGAATTAATTATAAAATTAGTTAATGAAACTTTTAAGTTTTAAATTATGTAAAATAGACATCATTTTTGAATTCATTATATCAAATTCATCTTAGGGTGAATTATTGGTATTTTTCAGGAAAACTTTAATTTTTGACGAATAGTGAAACCACTAAGTAGTAGTTAAAAAATTGACTTATTCATTTAAATGAAATTTTACCGCTTATGTGAAGTGAATTTTAAAAATCCGACATACATGGTTTTTATTATTATGTAAAATGTGGTTCAATGAAATGAAAATAATTTTTCGTGAACAATAACTTTTGGGTTTTACTTACCGCGGTTAAAGGTAAATAGGGTAATTCATGGTAAAACGAATATTATAATAATAAAAAATTACCTTAACACTTGTCCTAACATTATTATATGATTCATGTCCAACCATGGGCATCCTTGTGTCTATTTTAGGACCTCATGGAGCCACATGGGAGTGATAATGACACTTTAGATTAATTAACTTAAAGTAAAGACAAGAATGACTTAACCAAAAATCTTTTAGTAAATTAATTTTTACATGGTGTTATATAAGTTATAATTTCTACTATAAATATTAATTGGAAAGATAAAAATATTTCATAAATCATGGGGTTCTTTTTATTCTTTTTAGAGAACAAATAAATAAAATTATTTATGACACAATAATGATGCACTTTTTACCTCATTAATAAATGGTTTAAATAAATAAGATTATAAAGACTAAAATAATATAAAAAAACTATCCAATTCCTATTGTATGATTTTATTCTGTATATTAGTAATCTTTTCTTCATCTTTAATGTTTTTTTATCTTTTTAAACTGAAGATAAGTTTATAATAAAATAATGTTTTCACACTTCCCTAAAGAGCCCCTCCTCTCCCTTATAAAAGGAGACCACTTATAACCAATTACTCACACCTATAAAGCCTTTTGGCTCGTCCAACCTCTACCCAATTAATATTCCTACATCCCTATCTTCCACATAGAATCCTTAACTTAGGTATAAGGAACTTCAAGAAGTCCTTTTGGTTCAAACCAATGTTAGTTACCCAAATTAAAGGTAACAGTTTCTCTTAAATTGTTTTCTTTTATTTTATTTCTCCAACCCCCTAAACTCTTTTTATTCCTTTAATTTATAAAAACACTAGTATCCTAAATATACTAGGGTGTTTTTATGGGAATTATTGGAACTAAAATTACACACACCTCCATCTAATGTGTGATGAACATAGTGTTTCTGTGGATGGAAAAAAAAACACTTCACGAAACGATGATTGTTCAATTACCTCCTACCGCCTCTCATAGTGGACACTAAGATGGCACTGTATTTATATATGATATATATTATGTTTTTTTTTGATTTTTTATTTTTAATTTATATCATACCTTTATGGTTTCCATTATGGTTAAACGTGATAAATTAATTTGAGGAAGTGCGCACTACCGCCCCCTCAAAGTGATATGACTCGGTAATGACTTATGTGGGATGTATGAAGGATGGAGTTAATGATATTATATATTATATTATACTGAAATTATAATATAACTATGTATAATTATGTTTTAATTCCATTAAATACAAAATAGAAATGAAAGTAGCGTTCATCAGTATGTACGGCTTACCGTCTCCATGAATAGTGCATTTCATTTCTTACCTCTAAATATTATGTACTATTATAAATACATGAATATACTGGATATATAAGACATATAAGATACCTAAATCATTAATATAATTCTGATGATAATGGATATTTTACCACATGAAAAACTTGTAATTATAAGATGTTCGTTTTTTTACTCAAGTTACCAAATTTCGAAAAAAACGACTGTTATTAACTTAAATGATTACATAATGTTTATAACATGGTAATAAGTGATATAAGAGGAATAATAAACTTGAAAACGGTTCTAAAGCAAGTAAAAATTAACTTTATCTTATTATTCAGGAAATTAAATAACGTAGAGGTCATGTCGGATAGGAGGCAAGGGACTTCGTCTCAATATCCTTTCATTGAGGCATATTTTATTTTATACACAACATTCTTTTATACGAAGTAAAAACATATTTTACTTTTTATTTCATTCAAAGGGAATCTTTTCCTACTAATCATTTTACAAAATGAAAAAAAGGACTGTTTCTATTTAACGTAAGCGATGACAATGACCTTTTCTGCCGCCACGATTATTATTTGATCTTTGGATTCCTTAACAAGCCGTAATGTTTTGAAAAGGAAAATAAATACCATATACTCTTTTTACGTATTTTGTTATTGAAAATGTTTTTATTATGTATTTCTTATTTCAATACATTTAAATGTTATATTGTTAGTGCAATGTGGGAATGTTATCTTTCCTTTCTTCTTATGTTATGTGTTATGATTATGTTATGGTTCGTGGGCATTGTCTACGTATACGGGTTGTTCTATGATAAACCTAAGGTGGGTGAGCCCGAGATAGCTCTTCAATGCATTGGGTAACGTAACGGAGGTAAACGTGAATGTTCCTCCTAAGATATTTAGGGAATATACTATGATGGGTATTCCAAAGTAACTCCCCATGTAGCTGTGATGGCTACAATGTAAGTATGTTATGGATGCCATAAGTTACATTTAGGATTTATGACTTCTATGTGTTATTCATAAATCTTATGATTTCATGAGGTAAGTAAAAGAGTTTATGTTTTGTTTGTATTTATGAACTAATGTTTTCTTTCTTTGTTTTATAACCCTTACTGAGCTTTTTATGTTCATCCCGTGTTTTGAAATGTTTTTTCATAGGAAATAAAGTGTAAAAGGGTCAAGTATGGGATTGAGGAAATGTCATGCTGTCTAAAACATCAATCTAGAAATGAATATTTTTCAAGAGTTTTTATTTTGTGAAAAAATTGAAACTCAGTAGATGTGTATACATGTAATATTCAAGTTGTAATGTATTTTTTATGGCCTTATTCTCTAAAAATCTAATCCTGAAAAGATCCTCAATGTGAATTATTCGTTTAATTCAATATTATGTAATGTTTTAAGGTCGGTTCCTTATATAGAAACACCCAGATTAAATGATAGTGTAAAAATAAATACATTCTCTGATCAACTGATCATGAACCATCCTATTTCAGAATAAGTATTTAATTATAAGAAAATATCCCCATATGAGTATATGTAAAATAAGTGATTTTTGTTGTTTATAAATAGAAATACTAAAAAAATTCATTTTTTGAAATATACTATTATTTTTGAAAATATTTAATAAAAACATAAAATTCCATAATTATTTGACAAAAAATTTTATTTTAATATAATCACTAATAATTATGATGTATGAATCAATTTAATGAGTTTTATTTATAGTGGGAGTGTTCCATTAAATCTGATTATGTTAGAATAATGATTATTTTATCATTTTTGTAATAAAAGTCAAAAAGTGCTATTTTTGGAAAATTATTAGATGATTCCATTTTAATTTTTTTTAAACATCACTGTTAAAAATTACATGAAACAAGAATTTGAGAATATTAAAAACATTATTTAAAACATTTCAAAAAAAACCAGGTTTTATAAGAAAACAGATTTTTGTTCGTAGAGAGAAATAATGTTCGAATATATTATAAGAATTCATAATCAAAGTACCAAAGAAGGTAAAATGTACTATTACATGAAATATTATTGAATAACTTCCAAATATGAAAATTAAATGTTTCTATTATAAAATTATCATATAACATCCATCAATGTGAATTAAAGAAAAATATCCCGATTAAAATAGGATTTATGAATAAACCCTCATTTCCTTATTAAATTTTTAATCATAACCCCTATGAAAGAAATAAAATAATATAAAGTATTAAATACCATCAACACTAATAGGTTCAATATATAACATATTAAATGGTATTTATAAACACCTCATAAATATAATTAGGTGAAAAATAAAAAATATTAATCAATAGAATGGAAATTGAGACAAAATATCATAAAATGATCATATTGTTGAAGTCAAAATTAGTCAATTAAATAAATATATTTATGAAATGTTAATCCCAATAAAAAAATATTAAATACTACTTTAAATAAAAATAATACATTACACACATTATCTTAGAATATCTATGACAATGAAAAGGTACTATAACCCATTCAAATATAATTTAGTTAAAAAACATCTTTCCATGTTATAAATTTCAAATAGAAGCCACATTGATGAATGAAAAATAATTATAACATAATATACCATGATGTATGAAATATTGATTCTATAAAATGTAAATGGGTTAATTAATGAACTATATAAATAAATTTGGTCTATATTATAAAAATACTCCTAAATGAATGAAAATTTAACAGATTACATTAGCGAACATTTCCCTTTAGTGGAACATGAATCAAAAACCTCTATAATTTTTTTAAACCTTGTTATTAATTTATAAAATAGCCGTATTAAAATTTATAATATAATACATTCCTATCATAAAATATCTTACCTCCCATTTTTTAGTAATATATCATTTTACCATTGTATTAGGTGTTAAGTGCTACCTTTTTCATAGGAAAATTTTATCATGCATGTTCCTATTATTATTACATAGGATATTGTTCAATCATCTCTATAGTTTCATTAATTTCATAAATATCAAATTCATTAATGGGATAAATTATTAGAACCATTCTATATGTAGGGCATGGAAAATGAATCACATCACTTTATGGATATGGTAGGTCATACGTAATCATGAGTGACGATATCATTCAATTAATATTTGAAAGGGTAAAGATTTGTATTATATATAAATATTGAAGGATTAATATCATTTCATATGTATCATATATATTCATTATTTCTATCATTATTACTATCCATGCGAGTCAGTTATAGAATCCAGACTACTTCATTTCACGAGGCGGTAGTCCCCCGTACACATGAGGGATGGTCATGTTTCCCTTTTGACAGATAAATAGATGGTTCAATATTATGTTGTCATAATAATAACATCCTAGAATATGGGATATACTAGAATTATTATATAGTACATTATAGTCCATAATTAATGATGAAAAATGAATAAGTAAAAAAACAGCATAGTGTAGTTGGTTTCCTTTGCTCAGAAACACTCTTTAGATTTCTTATTAATAACCCAATGATTGGTATTTTGAAAAAATGGATGAAATATTATAGATAAATATTTTTGGATTAAATTTTTTCAATAATGGGTGAAGATAATTGGATTGGTAGGTTCGAATTAATGATGGGAGTGAGTGACCTTCTATAATTGAGGAGGGTGACATTATGTTAAATACCCAAAAACATTCAACAATGGAAGATACTTTGAATCCATGTTGTTGGAATCCTCTAATTTTAATGATAAAAAATCATGTTGAATCATATTACATTAAGTTTAATTATGTTTATTCAAGTTTAATTATGTTTAAATATAATCATAATCTATTGTGTTAGTGTTTTAATACATAAGATAGGTTAGAAAATTTTCGCTTTGTATAAGTCACCATTGGGGATGATTCACCACTAGGGTAGACTTACTGTTTGACTTACCATTGATATGTACACACATACACTTCTAATTATTAGTCACTAATACATCAAGATACTGATGCACAGAGTCACCGATGACTGACCTACCGATAGCTAAGTCACTGTCGCATTGAGCTATGGATAGCGATTCATATTTTTCTCTAAGGACAAGCCATAGTTAAAGCTGAGTTACTGATGGAATGAGTCACCATTAGATTTATCTATAGATAGAATGACTTAATTATTTTCATAATGTTTTCTAATAATGATCTACTGATAGATGATCTACCTTCAAGAGTACCTACCGTTAGAATGACCTAACGATGGATGAGTCTCTATCAAACCGACCTTCCAACATACTGACCTACCAATCCTATCTCACTGTTCTTGAGCTACAAATCCTGTGAAACCTTCACTACTTCCATTATCATTTACATTAAAAATTATTTCTAACTATTATATATATGAAACTTAATACCATATTTTATTTTAATGGCTTTCTCTGTCTTTTGTATACCACATTTAATAGATATCAGAGTATGAGGTGAGAGGTACCAACACACGATCGATATCATGCTTGTTATTAAACTTGTAATGTATAATGAAAGAACCTTATCTGAAAAGAGAATTATAGATATGATTGATCTGAGAAAACAAGATGTTCACCCAATAAACACAAAATAATAAATTCCTATTGTGCATTCATGAAGTCATTTATGAGAACAACAAAATTGATGAACATCGACAAATTTAAATGAAGAGAAGAGAATATTAGTCAAACACATCATTACCTCACTAGAAGTAAAATTCATTTTCTCTCGTAATACCGTATTTCTCTGGTTGGTTCAAGAAACCAACTCAAGATGCAATTCAACACAACATGAGGAGTCATGAGCTGTATAGAAAATCACATAGATCCTTCTAGATCTATTCTCTTTAATTTATTCTCCATATGTGAACTTATTTACCTTTTTAGTAGTATGTGTTTGTTTGTCTAATAAACACACACTGACCCATATTCCTAACTTGAAGATACATTGATATCATCACAAACCTCTCATTTACACCTTACACTACCATAGATAATAGTGGAAGAGGTCCATGTGTGGCCTAGTTTTGTGTCTTTTTCACTCCCATGAAAAGTGTGGTTGAGGTCTAGTTCACTTGGACAATGTGTATACTTATTTTTACCCCGATATTGGGTGTGGATAAAAATTTATTTATAATAATTTCTTGGTGGTAGGTGATCACCAAGTGGAGAGGACTAAGACTCATCTTGAGACTGAATATCTTGTTTTATATTCAATTTTTATATTCAAATATTTGTTTTCACAATTTTATTTATTCATTGAAAACATTTATTTAATTTCATAGTTAATATTAGATAGTGTTTATATTAGAATTTGGTTTAGAATATTGATTTTAAAATATAAAATAATAATCCATATTGTTTTAATTGAGAACTAAGTAATCATTAAGGAATCATTCAAACAGTCAAATCGTTTCTATGTCTTCTACACTGGTTTAATGGGTCATATTTAATTTTAAATTAACATACTATTAAATAAGTTTTTTAGATAAGGTTTTTCATAGGAACATTATTCACCCCCCTCCCCACCCCTCTTCAGTGTCTTACTCTGAGCACTATTTGGCATCAAATCCTTTATTACTTTCAATAGTTTTAATTTTTCAATGTTTTTTTAACTCTTTTCAACTGTGTTTATAATTCAATTTTAAATATATCAAAATGTTTTTCAGTTCAAAATTTTTAGTTCTATAAGAAATATTTAAATGGATAATAGATAGGAAGGTGGTACTACCAATTGGCCTCCCTATTTTAATGGCACAAATTATCCACAGTAGAATATTAAAATTAAAATATATTTAGAAAGTATGGGTTTTCAAATCTGGACTATAGTTGTTGATGAATATAAAATTTCTCCTACTGCTAGAACAAATTGGGATGACGTCACTATGGCAGCCTATAAATATAATTGGAAGGAAATGAATGCTTCATGTTTTTCTTTAGGAGATGGAGAATTTAATGGGATTTCTGTATGTAAAAAATCTTCTGAGATTTCGGATACTCTATTTGTTTCACAAGAAAAACCCACTAATGTTAAATAAATGAGACTAAATATGTTTACTATTAAACATGATAGTATTAAAATTAATCTTGATGAGCCTATCTCTTACATGTATCTCAGGTTCAATGAGATTTTAAATACTATCACCTCTCTGGGAAAGGATATTCCAACCAAGGAACATGTCATGAAAATCCTCATATGTTTGCAAAAAAATGGAGAGGAACCTCAGTATCATTAAGGGAATCCTTTGACTTCAACACTATTCTAGTAAAGTAGGTGATAGATAAGCTGATTTTGTATGATGTAGAATTGAATGTTAACATATAAGATGATTATGAACCAAAGATAAAATCAGTGGATTTTAAAACCACTACTTCTAAACACAAATAAAATTAAGAAATGAAAGTTCATGATGAAAGTTAAAAAATGAAGAATCACTATGTGATAGTGATGAGGAAATGGACCGGCTAGCCAAAAGA
Source organism: Viscum album (assembly GCA_963277665.1). Taxonomy (NCBI): domain Eukaryota; kingdom Viridiplantae; phylum Streptophyta; class Magnoliopsida; order Santalales; family Viscaceae; genus Viscum; species Viscum album. The sequence continues at coordinate 617,455,923 of OY728167.1, read as the reverse complement.
TTCAAAAGGTTCTATAGAAAGACGAAGCTATTTAAAAAGACTTGTTATAAAGGGTTTTTTAACAATAAGGGAAATCTCAAAAAGTACTAGAAGAGAAGTAATAATACTACTCAGACAGTCTTTTACGTGTCAAAGAAAAAATTTCATGTAAAAGCTAGCAGTCCAAAATTAATGTAAAAAAATAATTATGAGGACAAGGATAGAAAATATTAGAAGGAAATGAAGGCCAACTGAAGTTTTTATGAAGATAGATCCATTTAATCAGAATCATCACGTGATGTGAAGTCTGACAAACAAACAAGTACTTTATTACAAAAAAGTCTAAGGTAACTCTAGAATCTCTTGTACAGAAATATTGTTATTTTGAATATGAATCAGACTCTCAAAATATGAAAAATAAAGAGATTTTTGAATAATTTAAAATGATTAAGGATACATTCAATTAACTAAAAGGTAAGTCTAAATCTCTTAAAAAATAACACTCTCTTTCAGTTTCCATTAAGTATAAACTTACTATTGAAAAGGAAAATAATGACCAGCTACTCAATGAGAATAATAAACTCAAACTATCTAATGAGAAATTAAAGAAGGATTTATAAAAAAATTAATGTTAAAATAAATCTAATTAAAATTTATAGTAATAAAGTATCTCCAAAATAAAATAATGGTATAGGTTATCAACCATGGAAATGAAATTTTATTAAATATAGTTTTTATCAAAATCTGTAAGATTTGGTTTTGTACCCCAAATTGAAAACTCTTCTACAATTTCCATCACTGGAAATGATTTTACTGCTTCTAGTTTCTCTATTTCAAATATATATTACTTTTATAATAAATTAAAAACTACTTATAAGAAACCCATGAAGAAAATGTGTGTTCCCAAATCATTAATTACTAATGTTACAGGACACAAGAAAATTTGGGTACGAAAATATTTTCTTGTTTGATCTATTTTTGTAGGAAAGATGCTTGTAGAGTTACTATAAGAGCTTATGGTACTCATATAGTGGGTGTTTAAGATTTATGAATGGGTACTGTTCAATATTCAAGTATCTTATAATTATTTATGGTGGACATGTCACTTTAGGTGATAATGAAAAAGGAAAAATAATTGGGCTCAGCCAAATTGTTAGATCTAATTTAGTTTTAATTTCTAGTGATCTTTTTTTTGATGGTATAAAGTACAATATGCTTTTCATTTCACAATGTTGTGATGATGGATTTCATGTTAAATTTGAAAATGTTAAATCTAATATTTTCAACTCTAACAATTATTTATGTTTTACCACTTTTAGAATAAAAAATGTATCTATTTTAAATCAAGATTCTTTAGTTTCACATAATTTTTCTTTCCTAAGTTACTTTCATAAAGAATCTTTACTCTAGCATAGAATACTTGTCCATTGTATCATTCCCTCATATAGAAAGATGACTAGAAAAGGGCTAAACAAGGATATACCCAAACTTGAGTTTTCAAATGAAAAAATTTTCAATCCTTGTTGAAAAGGAAAAAATCATAAAATATCTTTCAAACCAAAGAAATAAGTTTCAACTTCTCAACCTATTGAGTTGGTTTACATGGATTTGTTTATACCTTATAGTGTTTCATGTTTAAATGGTAAGTACTATGTCTATGTTCTCATAGATGACTTCTCTATGTATACATGGAACTTATTTTTAGCTCACAAAAGTTCAGCTTTTTATTACTTCACAATGTATGCTAGGTCAGCAGAAAACTAAAGTGGGCTTAGGATTAATACCATAAGAATTGACCATGGACTTTAATTGTAAAACCAAGAATTTTAATAGTTTTTCTCACAAAAAGGCTATTTTTATATCTTCTCTATTCCTTGGACACCATAGTATAATAGAGATTTATAAAGGAGAAATAGAACCTTATAAGAGATTTCCAGGACTATGCATAATGAATATGATTTACCTATTTATTTTTGGGAAGAATATCTAAATATAGCTTGTTATATAATCAGTAGTAATAATTACACCTATCCTAAAGAAGAACTCGTATTAGTTGTGGAATAATTGGAAGCCTAAGGTTATTTAATTTAAATATTTTGGTTGAAAAGTCTATATCCTTAATAAAAAATTTAATTTATAAAAAATTTCATCCAAGAGTGATGAAGGAATTTTCATAGGTTATTCACCCTTTAGGAAAGCCTGTAGAGTCTTCAATAAAATAACCAAGTGTGTGGAAGAATATATAAATGTTAAATTTGATTTAATATCTCCACAGAAAGATAATACCTCCCTAGAAAATATTGAGGATGATTTTTAAAATATTGAATTGAATTCTAAACCTTTTAACTCTACTGTTAAGAAAGTAGTAAAATCTTCCAGTTTTGGAAAATTTCCAGATTCTGGTCATAGTGAACTTGAACTTTATGATGATCCATAAATAAGTAGCCCATGTTTTTCTAGATCCTTTAGAATACTTAAGATTCATCTTATAGATGTTTTATTTGGAAACTTAGATAAGGGTACATCAACTATAACTTTCCTAATAAACCAGGTTGAATATCAAGCCTTTTTTCACAATTTGATCCTATTAATATCATTAATGTAATTAATAATGCATATTTCTTTATGGATATGCAAGAATAATTGAATCAATTTGAAATAAATAATGTTTGAAAAACATGTTGATATACCCAAATAAACCTTTACCATAGGCAATGAGTGGGTTTTTAGAAACATAGTGGATGAGGCTCTCACTATAGAAATAAATAGGGTTGTATTAGTTACACAAGGTTATAATCAAGAAGAGTGAATTGACTATGAAGATAAATTTTCACCTGTTTCCAGACTTGGAGCCATTAGGATACGACTAGATTATAAATCAGATCTTAATTTCAAACGTTGTCAAATGGACGTCAAAAGTGCACTCATAAATGGTTATATAGTTTCGGTTGTTTTTTTTTGAATAAACTCATAGTTCTACAATTCCCCATATACAAAATCATGTTTTTTAATTAAAAAATCATTGTATGGTTTAAAATAGGCTCAGAACTTTTCTTATTTTAAATGGTTTTAATAGATGGATTGTTTATCATACTCTTTTCATAAAAACAATTTCTAAATATTTATTAGTTTTTCAAATATATGTTGATGATATTATTTTTGGATATTCTAAAAAATCTTTATGTATGTATTTTTTAAAAATGATGCAAAAATAATTTTAAATGAGTTTAATGGGTGAACTCAAAATCATTCTTAGATTTCAAGTATTTTCAAATAATAAAGGTTTTATTTTAAATCATAGTAAATATTCTAAATATCTTTTGAAACATTATATCTTTGATAACACTAAAAGTATTGATACTCTTATGAGTACCACTTGTACGTTGGATCTTGATGAAGATGGAAAATCTGTAGATCAAACCAATTTCAGAGTTATGATTGGAAATCTTCTATACTTGACTACTAGCTAACAAGATATTATGTTTAGTGTGTGTATGTGTTCTCATTTTCAAGAAACTCTTAGAGATTAAAATTTACTTTCAATTAAAATAATTTTCAAATGCCTCAAATATACTACCAACATAGTACTATTCTATCCTAGAGGAAAAACATTTTACTTAGTTATTCTGATGTTGATTTTGGTGGTTTCAACATATATTAAAAAATCACCTCTAGAACGTGTTACTTTTTGGGAAAGTCTCTAGTTTAATGGTGTAGTAAAATGAAAAATTATCTTGCATTATCTACTGCTGAAACTTAATACATGGCTATTGGTAGCTATTAAGCTTAGATTTTTTAGATGAAATACAAATTACTAGACTATGGTTATAAATTTAGATATAACCCTACAAACATTGATAAAAAAAGAGTGATTAAAATCTATAAGAATCCATTTTCTAATTTAAGAACAAAACATATTAATATAAGACATCACTTTTTCAGAGATCATTATCAAAAAAGTGATATAACATTAGAATTCATTGGCACTGAACATCATCTTCCTGATATTGTTACTAATACATTAAATTTTGAAAGTATAATTTACATCATAGATGAGTTAGGTATGATAAATTTTGAGTGACTAACTATTTAAGTATCTCACTCTTGTATCTCACAGTTGTATTTAACTATTGTATCTCACCATAGTGTCTCACCATTGTATATCACCATTGTATCTCACCATTGTGTCTCACTGTTATGTCTCACCATTGTGTCTCACCATTGTGTCTCACTGTTGTATCTCACCGTTGTATCTCACTGTTGTATCTCACCATTGTATCTCACTATTTTATCTCATCATTATGTCTCATAGTTTTGTCACATTGTTATATACATTATTATTTGTTTATTTTTTCTAAAAGTTAAAATGTTGTTGTTTTATTTATTTCATTTTATATTAGTCTTAAATTATCAATTTAAGATTTATAACTTCCAAAATGATAAAACATGAATTGTTCCAAATCACTTGCTCACTCTCAGACTCCTACTCTTTCATTCCTTTATCCAGAATATCATCCCTTCTCCCCTGAACCAAACCATCAAATATATCCAATGGCCTGAGTAAAGTGTGTATCTGGGAATTTTGTGGATTCGTCTCATACTTCTAATAAGTAGGAAGTTGAATATAGTCAACTTTAATCAAATCCTATCCATCCCAAACTCACATACTAAATTTTTACATTCAAAAAGGAAGTTCATTCTGAATGGTTTCTATCAAGTAAGTTTCATTTGTTGAATGTATTTCAAGAAACATGGTCGGTTGATTGGTTCTTCAACAATATGAGATCATTTTATCCTAATCTTGTGCATGATTTTTTTTACAATACTCATTCTTGAGGGCATTGAAGAGTTTTTGATTAAATCCTGGATAAATCGATAAATAGATTACTTTTCTTCAATGTAGTGGGTCGAAAGCTTCATAGTTCCTCACAAAGGTATCTTTAATTATTATCAAGGTATTCCTCCTCCTACGAGTGATATTTTCAATTTTGGGGAAGCTTTGGAAGAGAATACTAGAAATATAACTCACAGAACACCGATATCAATAGATATTTATTGTGAATATAGAATTTTGTTCAAATTTATCCATCACCTGTTATGTCCAAGAAAAGGGTATTTTTTCTCTCTCAAATACCATGATTTCTATTTTCTATATATGATAAAAAGCGGCATAAGATTAACTTGTTCATGTATTTTATGGAGCATATGAATGAGATGGTTAAACCCTAATCCAATTAAAACTACTTGTATTATCTAAAAATTAATTCTATAATATTTAAAATGAAAGGCTTGGTTAGTGAGAATGAAAATTCAGTAAATAATTGTGATGGGTTTTTCATCACAAATATCATTTGTACGAGAATGAAGATCAATGGGTATCCTTTGAATAAATAATGTGTTGAAGTCAATGATAAGATACATGAGTATTTCAATATTGTTGAGCACCCATTAAGCCCAAGATATATGGTTGATCCAGGTCTCGGACCAGATGTGGTTGTCAATTATTCATCTAAATAAGAAGAAAAATAATTTGAAGAAAATAAGGGAAAGAATCTTCTATTACTAATTTTGGTGACCCTGATATTTAAGGAAGTATAAAAAGGATGACCTATGGACCTGCTAGGCCTCTTAAGACTTTTCCTATTAAAGAACCTCTCCAGGAAAAATATGATGATGAAAAGACTGAGGAATTAGAAAATATTTAATATGATATTAAAAGTGTTAGTGAAGAAGATGAAGAGTATAATGTTAAAAATGAAGAAAATAAAAATGAAGAAGAAAAGGATGAATATGATGATGAAGGAGGAGAATATTGTAAAGAAAATGCAGATGATGAAAATGATGGGGAATAAGGATGAAGTGGTGTATCTGATAGTGGATCGGACCATCCTGATGATGGAAAAGGTACTGGTATAGAACCTATTTATCTTACTCTAGCCCTTATTGAGCCTAAAAATATAACAGATACTATATTAATGGAACAAAAACCAGTTTTGGAATCCAATGATGCTTCTGAGTCAGTTTTTATTGGGGATAGATCTCCATATGTTCTTTTGTATTAGGATATGCAGGGTAAATAATATGTTTCAGTTTCTCCAGTGAAACAACTTGTGTTTTTTCGAATGAGAGCATGTGATGAGATAGAACAACATATTTAAGAGGAAGTATCTATTGAGGGGGAGCATTATCAAAAAAGGTATGAGTTAATACTATTATTCCTTATGATGTGATTGTGGATGAATGGTAATAGTATCCAGGTTAGGATGCTTTGGGTTTATATTACCCTATTTCATAGGATGAGGTATCTAATCCTAATGGATAATTGTTTGATGTAGTATGTTCTTATCAAATAGCTCTAGTCGGAAAAACTCAAGAAATTACACCTATTCAAGTAGTAACACCGACTCATGATTGTTCTCTTGCACCTATTTATGAATCACCAATAGCATCAATCAATGTAGATTATGTGACCCAACATGATTTCAAACTGTTGAAGTAAGATTTTTTTTCATTAGTTAAACGAATCTTCCAACATCAACCATCTCATGTTTCATGTCTTAGTGAATTAGATACTACTATATTGGAAGAAAGAATCCTTTCCCAAATTAAATATCAATTAGTTTCAGAACATGAAGAAGTTATATTAGAGAAAAAATGGTTAAATGATGAGTTGGATGCATTCATTCCAATTGTGAATGGTATATCAGCTGAGTATGCAGCATCCCTGGACAGAGTTTCAAACACTCATGAGGATACATCTTCTGATGAAGATACTTCTACTACCCCTTCATCTCTTGATTTATTATATTTGAGATTTGTGGTCAATGATACAGTCAATGAAGCCTCAACATCATCTGATCCTGCTATTCAGACATCTGATAGGGAGTTGTTCTGAATAATAATTAGAGAATATATTTAGACCATGATCGGTGTAAAACTCTAGGAAATCCTAAATAAGATTAAACATAATAGTGATAATATATATGACATGGTAAGATTATACATCAAAGGGGATACTAATGATTCGGACGAAATTATAAAGAAATTAGACTTCAACTTTAAAATGATTTACACCAAGCATGAGTTGGATAATCACTTTAAATATTGGGATGAAAATATGAGGATACCTCCTCTTACTCAAGACTATAAGGAAAAACTCACACAACATAAATATTTAACCATTTATCTTCAAAAACTTATAGAGAATAAAGAGGTTTTTACAAAGAATATGGAGAATGGTGGGTAGATCATCATGGACTTCATAAATTTTTTGAAACCTTACCTACATCATCAGAGTTCTACAATTGTAGTACTGAAGGCCTTTCACATTCGACTAGTGACTAAGAACCTGCCTTCTGGCTCCATATATCTATCAGTTGATCACCAATTCAGAGCTATTGTGACCAGGAACCCCTTTTATCCTCTTTCTACAACCCTTCAGTCATTTCTTGTGTCTGTAGCACAGGCTCTTAGTCATATATGACCTATTATCTATCAGGAACTCACAACTCCAAAATTTTTTACTAAGCTTATTCCACCTCATGTACCCTGTAGAGTTTCAATTCATCATGTGTATACTTCTTCTCCTTCTATGCCTTTTGTTCCTCCATTTTCGCCTTCTGATAAGGGCAAAGCACCTATGGATCTTTCTTTGGATGAGAAGTGGTTAGATTGATCTTAGAAAGCGATATACATTTTAAATAATTTATTTCATGGATTTTATTATTAATACACACATCTAAAAAAATGAAACAGGTTTTAAACATGTTATTCCCTTATTCTACTTGTTTACTTATTTTTAGCATTTTATATTTCATCAATATATTCGTCATTGTAATCTATATAATTTTCCCTTTATAAAAAAAATCAAACATAGTAGATAATTTTAATGAATTTATATATAATTTTAAATCCAATTTATAAAATAAAAATTCATATGGGTGTGGAAAATTAATTTTCACACAATCTCATGTAATGTGAACTACCGAGTGTTAACCTTAATTATTGTAAATAAATATTATATTTTTTACTCACCATTGTGTCCAAAAAAATTATGTTGGGGATATTATATGAAATTATTTAAAATATTTACATAATTATAATAAGATTTTTGAAATTTATATTCACATAAGTGTTTGAATTTATTTTAACAGTAAACACCCAATAAATTTCGACAAACGGTTTCTCACAAAAATTATTTTTTGGAATAAGATGATGAAACATTAACTATATGAATATTACACATAATTAGATAGATTTAAATTCATATAGATTTATATATTATATAAAATTTCATTAAAATAATTCCAAATTATGGGTTACTTTAATTTAGAAAAATGGACAACAATTAGGCATATTAAAACAGTTCTCCAAAAAATGGATTTTTAATCATAAAAATAAACTTATTCCAAAAAATCATATAAAGAGTATTAAAATGAAATTAATTATAATAAATCTAAAATAATAATAATAATTTTACATTGAAATGAAATTCAAATCATAATATGGATTTCAAATTTCATAATTTATTGAAAATAAATAACAATATTTGAAAAAAAATTATTTACACTATTCATTGAAAAATCATAAATTTTTAAAAAAATAAAAAAACTGACCATAAGATAATTTTGATATGATTATTTCAAAAATTTATTTTATTTTTTGGAAAATCATTTTATAAAATAGTTAAAAATTAATTTTGAAAAAGTCCCCAAACACAATGATGGCGTTTTTTCCATAAATAAAATATTAAGAATAAAATCACATTTATTCATATCGCATTCTTTTAAAAAAATATTAGATGAATTTTAAATGATTTTATTTAATATATAATATATAAATTTCATTAAAATAATTAAAAAATAGTGACTAATTTATTTTTCTATTTTATTAAAATTAATTTCCCATATAAATACATGTTTTTAAAAAATATTTTTTTACATTCATAAGATTTATATTTTTTATTTCTAATCAACAGATAACCAATTAATTTATGTTATAAATTTTTTAGACATATTATTTTTATAAATCTGTTTTCCTAATTCATTTCATTAAAATTAATAATTATGTTATAACATTTATCATTAAATAATATATTTCATGAGCTGTTTATTCTCAGTGGTGTCTGTCTTATATGTTATCAAAAAAAAATTAATTTTAAAATCACGAGATATTAAAAAAATAAAATACATTTAACATTATAACTCATATATAATCTCGTAATTACAAGAATGGATGTTTTAGTTTATTTTTTGAACATTTATGTATGAAACTTTATTTTTGATACCTATAAACAATTCACCATAATTAATCTACACTAGAATCCATTATATTCTTATAGTATTTTATAATAATATTTAATCCTAGGGAAATGAAAAAAATAAAGGAGTGAAAATGATTCTATATAAGGACAAAACTCATCAACATGTCAACTAGGGTTAAATCATAATTCTAATGTGATAATGTACACTCATAGTGATGTGAAAAAATCATAATGTGACCATTTCCACACACGATATTATGATCAAATCATAACATGTTCATTCCAACCAAAAAATCATATATCCAATGATATCAAATGATATCTAATTAATAATCAGAATTTAAAGGATTCCTCTAATCAATCATCAAGACATATGTGTGAAAATTGAAAAAATTTATCATTAGTCACATCAAAAGGAACCTATGAAATGAATATTGTTTATCACAAAACTTCAAAATGGTATTAATAAAAATTATCCACATCAATTTTAATAGTTGTTACCCAAAATAAATCATGATGAATGATTATTTTATAATAATATTATTAGGGTAGTCCATGAAAACTAAATTCCAAGGAAATATGGCAGTTAATGATAATGTGGAAAATGGTAGAAAATCATAAAAAATATTTCTAAAAAAATAGATAGTTTCATTAGTGTTAGTGAAAAAGGTATGGGTATCTTGGAAAATTTCCTTTATAAAAGTTTGCATCTATTTTCAGACTTGGTTGATTGAAATATTTATCAACTAGGAATGGTCTTTTAATAGTTGTGTTATTTATCACTCTTCCCCAAAAGTTCATCCCTTCAGAATCACACATGCCACATTAATTTTTGTTTTAGTTCATTATATTGGATTTTTTTCTATGATACATAAAAAGAAATAGATGATGAACATGTTTCATTTATTTTTTAATGAATGGATGTTGGTATCATAATAATTGTGTATAATATTATTTTAACCATAACAAAGAAAAAATAAAATAATTATTTTATTAATTAAATTATATTTTATCTATAATTATACTCTCACGTTCAACTATTATATTAATTTACATAACAATTTAAGTAGGTGGTTTGAAAAACCCAAAAAAATTAACACATAATAATTAATGTATGATTATCACTATGATAATTGATTATTATGTATTAATATTATTATTAATGAAAAATGATATTATTTAAATAATATTAATGCAGTGAATCATATATTATAGTATTTTACTAAAAATTCTGGAAACTAAATGGAAAATGTGTTAACTATCTTCGAGGGGGAGTATTATGAACAACACACTATTACCATTCTAATTTCTCATCGAATGTGATGGAATATATTTTTATTATAATTTTTCACTTTTTAATATTAATATTATTATATAGGTCTCACGTATACTTAAAATCCTTCCTCATGTCTAATGGTGATACATTATTTTTAAATATTCAATACATCGCCTTGTAGAGGAGTTAGTCCACAATAATGCTCGATCAATGTTATTTAATTTTTCTATATAGATTATAAGAAATAGATATGGATTTTTAAATTAATATAATAACATGTATTCTAGGGATTTCATTTACATTATATTTCAAATATTATTATATAATATGGTGTGAAAAATTAATAATCATATGTTAAGGATTAAGTAATACATGCAATAGAGAACCTACACTTTTACCTATAACATTACATGATTTGAAGCATAATTATAAAATAGATTACAAGACCAGGATCTTGAATTCTAGTGTCTTAGAAAACTAGGCACATAAAACTAAAAATATGGAACTAAAAAAACATTTCATTATTTAGTCTTCATAAAGAGACACTGACATCTATTTTTCTCATCTATCTTCATAGGATAACCTAGGGATAACATGAACAAAGGTACAAGCTAAAAGCTTAGTAAGGGAATAAGAATAAGAATAAATTCATAGCACGTGGTTTAGGAAACATGACATAAAGAAATAAAAAGGCATGTAACAAAAGGGATCATAACATATAAACATGGAGTCATATAAACATGTAATCATAGAAATGTGGTAGAAACTTAAAACATTACTTAGTACGATTCAAGGCTAACCTCCAAGATCGTTTCCCTTGTTAGAACAAGACAAGGATAACTGCCAAGACCGTCGCACATAATATATCATGAGACATAACATTACCCAATGGATTGAAGTTAAATCTGGGTGCACCCATCTTAACATGTTCATGTATATGCATTCTACATAAATAATTAGATATAATAAATCATACATAAACTTAAGGGGACCCATGGGGATAAATGGGTATCACATTCCTAACATAAAGCATAATGAATTGGTGTATCATGAATGTTTCCATGAGGGAAGGGAATTAAAACACACGTGGAAATTAATAAGGTAAAATAGTATTATATAATGGTAAGTGATGTCAAACATAAGTGACAAATTGTAATAAGAGTATTTGATAAATTATTAGCATTAAATCGTTTTTACTGCGATTTTAAGGAAAATGATAAAGAGATTTTAAATTAGAAAAGGGAAAAATCTTTTATATAAAAATATAAGTGAAACAAGAAGGTTTTACTAATAAAAATTCTTATTTTATAAAGACAATGGTGGCTAAAACACATGACAGAGTGCACTTAAAATTGGGTTATTACATTCTTCCCCCCTTACAAAATTTTTCCCTCAAAATTTCATTTTACCTTCTAGGCCATAAATAGGTGTAGGTACTTTTCATTCATTTCCTCCTCCCATTCCCATGTTGTCTCTTCATACTTATGGTTCCTCCATAATACCTTGATTGGGTGAGTAGTCTTGTTACGTAGAAATATATCTCTACGATCCAAGATCTCCACTTGCTGATCCTCGTAACAAAGATCATCCTCTAACTGAACCACCATCGAAGAGAGTACATGTGAAGGATATGGTATCTACTTCCTTAAGAAGCATTCATGAAAGATGTCATGTACATTGGACATGGTAGGTGGAAGTTCTAGTCGATAGGCCACAGGTTTGACATGATCAAGGATCTTAAAGGGGTCGATGTATGTAGGACATAACTTCCCTTTCATTCCAAACCACATGACCTTTTACCACATAGATATGCATAGAAGTTACATATCTCCAACTTTGAACCCAAGGTCTCATCAATGATTGTGTACATAACTCATTTTTTTGACTTTGGGCTGCCTTGATATATTGTCGAATGGTTTTCACCTTCTCCACCATTTCATCAACCATTTATGGTCCTAGCTACTTACGCGCACTGACTTCATCCCAACATGCTGGTGTTATGCATCTTTTACCATAAATGTCTTCATATGGCGCAATTTGAATGCTTAAGTGGAAACTATTGTTTTAGAAGAATTCATCTAGTTGAAGTTGTTGGTGCCATCCTCATTTGAATTCCATAGAACATGTTCTCAACATATCATCTAGTGTCTGAATAGTTCACTCAGATTTTCCATCAGTTTGAGGATGATAGGCTGTACTGAAGTTCAGTTCAGGGCTTAGATCATGATGGAGACTTTTCTATAACATAACATGGTTATATATTTATTCTGAAAGAAAAATACACAAGATATGACCAATGAAAAGGCCATAAAATAAAGGGCCTCTAAAGGCCTAAAGTAATGAAACCCTTGTTGATCGCCTCTTATCTGGTTAACCCCCTCTTTTCTGAGTTGAATAACATTTGAAATGAAAAAGATGTTGCAACCCTGGCCTTCCACCATCATGGAGGCCGAATGATCTACTACCATATTTCCCTCACACCACATGTGAAGAACATAGAAATTTTTATTGATGAGGATGACTTTTCATCTCCTAGTAATATAAGAAATTTACCATGGAGAGGAGTTTGTACCAATCAAGGAATCCTGAATGATCTTTGAGTATGTTTCCACTTGAAGAAGTGAGATCCACTTCTTCCTGCATAGCTCGAGTCCTGTGAACACCAGCTTTCCCTCCACCTAGATGGAGCTCCCCACCCTGTAGTATTCCGAAAGAGAATTTAACACATTTCCCCTTTGATCCTGGACCACCCCTCCCCCACGCACGGTACCCACAACACACTATCCAATGCTATTCAACTTAATACCCATGGCAGGCAGCTTCCACGACACCCAGTATCGCCACGACCCCGAGAAGATATGATGCAACCAGGAAACAGACCCCTGAAGATCCCTCAGAGAAGGAGTGTCACACCAGTTCTTAAAATCATGGATCAAATCAATAATTAGGGAATGCGAGAGAGCGATCACAGATCTACCAGAGGAATCAACACCATCAAATATTTCTTTATTACGAGCCTTACATAGACACCGACAGCCAGCACTGAAGATCAGTGATCTCTCCATATGTTCTAGTCCGGGACCAGTCACTCCATGATACCATCGGTCCAGAAATGAAGACCCAGAATAATCATACAAGATAAGACCTGTGAAACCTAAAAAAACTCCAGACATCCATAGCCTATTCTCCTTCAAAAAAGTGGTGATCAGAGGACTCCTCCCTATGCGCCTTGCATCTATGACATCTAGAGGCCATGATGACCCCCATTTTTCTCACGTTTTCATCTGTAGGAATCACATGATTCATAATCCTCCAAGTTAGAAAGTTCCACTATGTTGGGATCCTCTCAGACCACACCACACTATTCCAATCATAACGCTACTTGTGGGGGATTAAAATCTGTCGGAAATCCCTCAAGGAAAAATTACCTATGGTAGATGCAGTGAACACACAAATATTAGGCTTAGAGGTTAGCAATATAAGCTTAAGCACCCCCATCTATTCCACATTCAGAACTGTTCTAGTAAAACTGGGTTAAAAGAAGGCCTCCCAAAAAGATATCATTGGAGTAAGACATCCCAGAATTCCTATGATCACACCCGCCCAGTTGTGTTACCAGAAAGAGAGGTCTCCCATCCCCATAATCCAATGGGAATGTTGTCGAATAGTTGGGATAATACTATGAATAGTATCCCAGAAATGAGATTCCTGACCACCATCCCACTCAACCCCTCTACTCTAAGAGGACATAATACCCCCCCCCCCAAAGTATGCGCTCTTCCTCAACCTCCCATGAAAGCTTTTCATGAAAACAGGGGACGGAATCAACCAGATTCTAAACATTGATCCCACCTTCATGAATTGGTCTCTCCATCCTCCTCTAAGAGGCCTAATGGTTCGTACCTTCATCTTGAGAATCCCAAATAAAATTGTCCAGAATATTGTAAATTGGGGATATAACTCCCTTAGGAACTTTGGCTGAAAAAATAACATGTATAGGAATAGCTGAGAGCACATTGTTGACCATAGTTATCCACCCTACAAAGGAGATGTAGAGGTTCTTCTAGTTAATAACACGTCTAGTGATCTTATTCACAATCCAATCATAGTCACAAACCTGGATCCGGCCAGGAGAAATAGGAGAACCAAGGTAGGAAAAAGGAAATGAACCCATCTTCATAACCAACTTAATGCACATGGACGTGGCATGTTGATGGTTTCATTTGGATGAGAGATATAGATAGGTCTTGGATTTGTTAATGATTTGTCCACTCCAGCGACAATATTCATCCATAATTTTGGATAGCTTACCCACCGATCATCTGTTGGTATTCATAAATAAGAGAGAGTCATTTTCAAACATAAGGTGGGAAATAGGGGGCCGACTCTTTCACATGTGAAATGGTTGAAGGTACCCCAAGGATATATTTTTTTTGATAATATTCCTAAGTGTGACTTTAAAAAATAATAAAAATTAATGAGAAAACAGGGTTTCCTTTCATTAAACCCTAGGACATCTTTAAAAAACCATGGGTCTTGCCTCGGAAGGACACAACCATCCAAGAAGAGTTGAAGCATCTGAAAATGATATCCACCACCCAGGGAGAGATTCCAATACCTGACAACACCCTATTGATAAATCCTCATTCCATCATGTCGTAGGCCTTATTCATATCCATCTTAAGTGCCATCTTGGAGCCATGGGTTTTGATGTTGATGTCATGAATCATTTCATGAGCCAAAGCCACCGCCCCCTGAATCGACCATCCCTTAACAAAACCATGTTTCTCTTCAGATATCCACCAAGGGATATAAATCGATATCCTGGAATTAAAAATGCTTGAAAAAATCTTGTAGGAAAAGTCACACATACTAACCGACCAAATGTAATGGATGGATGATGGTTCTTTGATCATGGGAAGGACAACCAAGGTAGTGGCACCAGACACCCAAGGAATAGATCCCACCCGAAAAAATTATTGGATGTCCAAGATGATATCAGCTTTGATAACATCCCAATACCCCTTGTAGAACGAGCCTGGGAAACCATTAGGACCCGGAGCACTCTCCGGGTTGAGGTCCATTACTGTAGAAAAATTCTCCTTCCAATCAGGGATCACTTCCAATGCCGCATTGTCTTGATCTGAAATCATGTTAGGGATCCCTTCAAAAAGCTCTAAATTCCCACTTGGGTACCCATTAGGTAGATTCTGATTGGGAAATACAAGAAGGTTATTGATAAATGAAATGTACATACCCCCAACCACATCTCTGTCACCTGATAATGAGCCATCATCAAGCATAATATTGGGATTCAATGGCCTCCTTCTCTCCTTGATGAAGGCATGATATTAAGATGAGTTTTTGTCACCTTCATGAAGCCACTTCACCCTCACACACTCTCAGGCCATGCATTCCAACCATAGCACCATCTCCTCCATTAGAGACTTCTTGTTCGAGATCTCTTCAAAGACTGTGTCATCCCATACATCCTCAAGGCTCTGGTCCATGTACTCAACCTCCTTCTCAAGGTTGTCAATATCTTGTCCATGAGGGATAATTCCCTTCACCCAAACCTGTATGCTTTGTTTGAGCCATCTCAGTTTGTGGTGCAAGGTCACCCAGGAGAAGCTAAGAGACGGATCCCTCCAAACCAGGGAGAATCCCTCAGGTCAAAGCCATAGAGATCCTGCCACAACACCTCTCTCCATTGTGTTCCACAACTCCCATAAACCAAGGACAATAAAGAAAATTTTGTACCCATGGACACTTTACAGTGAAAAATTGCTCACTAGCCTAGATAAAATCAACCAGCACCTCTTCCTTCCAAAAAATCCATATATGATGATTGGTCAGATCCGATGCAAGCTCACCATCAACCCAACATTCCAAGTGACCCCGCCTACCATGTAGGGTTTTTTTGTGCTCCCGAACAGCAACAATACATGCCTTGTGTTTTTTCACCTCTATATCTAAGAAGTCTGACTTCACCTGATCCCCTAGACCATGGGCATTACAAATTATGAACTTAATCCTTGACACAAAGAAAGCATGGTATTGGCTCCAGGATAGGAGGGCTCAAATGAATATTTTTTAATTTGGAATATCAAATATAGTTTAGGCTGAATTTTTGGTATTTTTCTGAAAACCTTCAATTTTGGATGAATTGTGAAAACATTGGGTAGTAGTTAAAAAACATAATTTTTCATTTAAATGAAAATTTACCACTTCTACGAATTGAATTTCAAAAATAAGACATACATGGTTATTATAATTAAGTAAAATATGGCTCAATAAGATGAAAATAATTTTTGGTGAATAGTAACTTTTGACTTTTATTTACTATAGTTAAAGGTAAATACGGTAATTCAAGGTAAAAAAATATTAAAATAATATAAAATTACCCTAACATGTGTCTTAATCCTATTTGTTGATAAATTTCTGACCATGGGCATCCTAGGGTCTATTTTGGGACCCCATGGAGCCACTTAAGTGCGATAATGACACTTTATATTAATTAATTTAATGTAAAGATAAAAATTACATAAACATATAATTGTTAGTAAATCAATTTTTACATGGGGTTATATATGCTATCTCTTCACCTATAAATATTCATTTTAAATCGATAAATATTTGCTACATCATGATAACTATTTTTATAATTTTTAGGCATCAAAATAAATAAAATTATTTATGACACGATATTGATGCAGTGTTTACCTCATTAATTAATGATTTAAATAAATATGATTATAAAACTTCTAACAATATCCAAAACCTTTCAAATTCTTATTGGATGATTTTATTTCGAACAAGAGTCATCTTATATTTGATTTAATAAGTTTTTATCCATTAGAAATCGTAAATCATTATGTAATAAAATAATATTTTCAAACATTCCTAAAGAGCCCCTCCACACCCTTATAAAAAGCCCTCGCCTCTGACACATTACTCACACCTCTCAGGCCGCTTGGATAATCCAACCTCTTCCCAAATAAACTATCATGATCTTTCTCTTCCACCAAGAATCCTTAACATAGGCATAAGGCACATCCTGAAATCCTTTTGCTTCAAACCAAAGGGCGTTACCTGGTTTAAAGGTAATGTCTTATCTTAAGTTCTTATCATTAATTTTACTTCTCCAACCCCTAAACTCTTTTTAATACTTTATTTTATAAAAAACACCAGTATCCTGAATATACTAGGTTTTTTCTATGAGAAGGATTCTAACTACACTTACACACACCACCGTCTAATGTGTAAAGAACAAACTATTTCTGTGGATGGTTAACTACTGTCTCACGAAACGATTATTGTTCAATTTTCTCCTAACACATCTTATAGTGGCCATTAAGATGGAACTATATTTACATGTTATATATATTACATATAAATTGTATCTATACTTCTTTATTTTTCATTTATATCATACATTTATGGTTTCTATTACTGGTAAAGGCGATAATTTTATTTGAGGAAGTGCGGAGTACCACCCCCTCGAAGTGATATGACTCGTTCATTCCATACGTGGAACGTATAAAGGATGGAGTTACTGAAATTATATATTATATTATACTAGAATGATAATATAACTATTTATCATTAATTTTTCATTCCATTAAAATATGAAATAGAAATGGAAGTATCGTTCATGTGTACGTACGGCTTACCGTCTCCATGAATGGTGCATTTCATTTCTTATATCCAAATGTTATGTACTATTATAAATAAATATATATACTGGATATATATGATATATATGATATCTAAATCATGGATATCATTCTGTAGATAATGGACCTTCGACCACATGAACAACTTTTACTTATAAGAAGTTCATTTTTGACTCAAATACCAAATATCGACAAAACGACCATTATTAACTTAAATGATTACATAATTTTATAACATGGTAATAGGTAATATAAAAGGAATGAAAAACTTCAAAAAGGTTCTTAAAAATTAGAAATTAACTTTAGTTTATTATTCAGGAAATTAAAGAAATGAACGGGTCAAGTCGGACATGAGGTAAGAGACTTCGTTTCAATCTCCTTTCATTGAGGCATATTTTGTTTTATATTCAACATTATTTTATATGTTGTATAAACACCTTTTAATTTTCATTTCATTCTAATGGATGATTTTTCTAAGAGGCTTTTTACTAAACAAAAAAAAATGTCTCTTTTAATGTATGCGGTGATAACGACCTTTCCTCCACCGCGGGAATTGTTTGATCTT
Organism: Viscum album; assembly: GCA_963277665.1. NCBI lineage: Eukaryota > Viridiplantae > Streptophyta > Magnoliopsida > Santalales > Viscaceae > Viscum > Viscum album. The sequence goes on along the minus strand of OY728167.1, from coordinate 617,437,165 downwards.
TGGCTTCCTTAACAATCCATCTTATTATTTTAAAGGAAAATAAATACAATATACCCTTTTTATGTATTTTGGTATTGAAAATGGATTTTAGAAATAATTTATTATTTCAATATCTTTAAATGATATATTTTGATTGCAATGTGGAAATATTATGTTTCCTTTATGCTGGTTTTATGTGTTATGGTTCTTGGGCATTGTTTGCGTATAAGGGTGGTTCTATGATTAACCTAGGGAGGGTGATCCAGAGATAGCTCTCCAATGCATTGGGTAACATGATGGAGGTGAACGTTAATGTTTCTCTTAAGAGATTTAGGGAATATACTTTGATGGGTATTCCAAATGTAACTCCCTATGTACATGTGAAAGATACAATGTAAGTATTTTATTGATGCCACAAGTTAACGTTATGATTTCTGATTACTATGTGTTATTCATAAATATTATGATTTCCTGAGGTATGCTAAATAGCTTCTGTTTTGATGGACTAATGTTTTCTTTCATTATTTTATAACCCTTACTGAGCTTTTTATTCTCATCCCATATTTTGAAAAAAAAACACAGGACGTAAAGATGAATAGGGTCAAAGATGGGTTCAAGGAAAAGTCATGTTTTTTAAAACATGGAACTATACCTGACTCTTTTTTTCAAGAGTTTTTATTTTATGGAAAAAAATGTAAACTAAGTAGAAGTGTCTACTTTGTAATTTTTGATATTTAATATAATAGTTATGGCCTAATTTTCTAAGACTCTAAACTTAAAAACATCCTCAATGTAAATTATCCATTTTAATTCTAGATTATGTAATGTTTTAAGGATGGCATCTTATAGTTGGTATCAAAGGTCGGTTTAGAAAACTTATAGAAGTGAGGATATTGTAAAATTAATATCCATAAATTATTTTTAATTTATGATAAGATTGAAATGATAAATCATTTATAGATTACAATGTTACTTCGCCTAAGATATTTCTGTGTTCAGAATTGTTTTCCGTAGAGAAAATAGGGAAGTTATGTTGGGATGACATCAAGAGGAAGAAAACCTTCCAAATCAGCAACCTTAGGTGGTCGGAATCATAACAGAATAGTATTTTACAGTGATGGAACAATTGACTTAGGCTATAAATGGTGGTGGTATCCATGCATGGGATCATCCAGATCAACTACAGAGGAACATGTCAGTAGTGGAGCATTTCATGAGGAAACATCTCCCATCACTCAGAGGATCATATGACCTTGTGCCAGGTGAAGGGTAGATTAAAGAACTGGAGTGGATTTTTGATGTCATGGGGTATTCAAAACAACAAAACGATTGTCTTGATGTTTACCGTTTTGAAGGTGAAGTCGATCAGTGGTGGTCGATGGTGAAAAATATCAGGTATAGTGAAGGGATTTATCCTATTAATTGGGATGAATTAAAAGGTATGTTTCATGGGAAATATTTTCCTAAGGTGGTTCATCTTAGGATAGAAAATCAATTCCTAGAATTAAGGTAGGAGGATGACTCAGTGGATGCTTATGAAGAAAAATTCACTCGACTGGAATGGTATGCTCCAAATTTCATACGAGATGTTGAGAGTAAAATGAAATGTTATTACTCATGATTAAATCCAAAGTATCAAAGGGCTTTAGAATCTTTTGTGGTCAAAAGTTATGAAAAACATGATCGAGGTTCAGATATGTTTGAAATGGAGTTTTCCGATTATCAGGTGTTCTTTGACAAACAACAGAATTAGAGGATGAGGTGGCAGATGAATGGGAAGAACTCTTCAAAAAAGGCTGATGGTAAGAAAATTATGTTTACAGTTTGTGAAAATTGTGGTAAAAAACATTGTAGGGAATGTCCTATGAATTCTTGTAAGTGTTATCAATGTAGTAAAATGTGGCATAATGCTCATAATTGCATTGATAAATATTAGGGCAATGGTATAAAAAAATATGATTTACAGTTAGTAAAATGTTTTAAGTGCAGCTAGAATACATGCATTAATGGGTGGTGAAATCCTTTGCAACTACATCAGAAAATTTTGGTCCATAAAATGAAGTAGTATGAGGTACACAGTTTGTTTTTTCAGATTATTCCAATGTGTTGTTTGATTCCGGATCTACACATTTGTTCATTTCTGAGAAGTTTTCTACTAAATTGGGAATTCTGTCTCAAGATATGAATCTTGAACTTTTGGTAAAAACACTGAGGGAAATGTTGAGACAAAAAGAAATTATAAGAACCTTAATGTCTTTATGTACAGAAAGAATCTACCTGCAAACCTTATTTTTTTTGCCTCTAGTAGAGTTTGATGTTATTTTGGGTATGGATTAGATTTCTATTTACCGTTATAAGACTGACTACAGATCCAAAGAGGTTTACTTTCAGAAATATTTTCAGTTGGTGTACAAGAATGAACCCTTACTTTTGATAACATATTAGGAAGCTGAGAAACTAGTAAAAGATGGAAATTAATGTTACCTTGCACATATTGTTGAAAACAAAGAACTCTTCAGAGTAATGATGTGACAGTGGTAAATGAGTACCTTGAGGTTTTTTCTGATGAGTTTCCTGGTATTATACCTAATTGGGATGTTGAATTTATAGTGGAATTAGTTCCTGATGCTAAACCAGTTTCAAAACCCCCTAATCGAATGGATCAAATTGAACTTTTAGAGATAAAGAAGCAATTGAATGAGTTATTAGATAAAGGTTTCATTCAACCTAGCACATCACCGTGGGGTTCTCCTATCTTGTTTGTTGAAAAGAAATATGGTTCAATGAGGCTTTTCATTGATTATATAGCATTGAATAACATCACTATTAAGAAAAAGAATCCTTTGCCTCATATCGATGATTTGTTTGATCTTCTCTAGGGAGCTTCGTATTTTTAAACTATTGACTTAGGGTCGGGGTACCATCAGTTGAATGTAAAGTAATAAGACATTCCAAAGACTGAGTTTCATACTAGATATGGCCATTATGAATTTGTGGTTATGCCTTTTGGGTTAACCCATGCACCTGCTGTATTCATTTATCTTATGAATAGAATTTTAAGTGGGTTATTATATAATATTGTGGTCATGTTTAATGATGATATTTTGGTTTATTCCAAAAGTAAAGAGGAACATCAGATTCATTTAATGGTTTTCTTTTAAAAATTAAAAGAAAATAAATTGTTTCGGAAATTCAGCAAGTGTGAGTTTTGGTTACAAAAAATTTCATTCCTTGGTCACATTATTTCAAAAAATGGCATAACTGTTGATCCTTCTAAAACAAAATTTGTTGAAGAATGGCCAAGACCCACAAATATAACTGAGATCTATAGTTTTCTTGGTTTTTTAGGTTATTACCAGAGGTTTTATTAGAATTTTTCATAGTTTTCTAGTCTAATGACTATGTTATCCTGAAAAGGTATTAAGTTCATTTGGACAAAAGAATATAATGACAGTTTTCAGGAATTGAAAAAAAGATTGGTGAATGCTCTAGTTTTGGCACTGCCTTCTAGAAATGGTGGGTTTTTTATTTACAGTGATGCTTTGTTGAAAGGACTTTGTTGTGTCCTAATGAAAAATGATCAGGTAATTGCTTATGCTTCATGTCAGTTGAAACCTCATGAGTTAAATTACCCTACACATGATTTGGAATTAGCTGTTGTTGTTTTTGATTTTAAAATTTGGAGGCATCATTTTTATGGAGTAAAATATGAAATATATACTGAACAAAAAAGTTTTAAGTATATATTCACCTAGAAAGAATTGAACATGAGCCATAGGAGATGGCTAGAATTAATCAAGGATTATTATTGAATGATTCATTACCATCCAGGAAAGGAAATCAAAGTGGCTGATGCTTTGAGTCGGAAAAGTAATGCTATATTAACCATGTTACATTTGGAAAAAAATCATTTGATTAACAATTTGATGAACTTTGGCATAGAATTTTTTGGTGTAGGAAATTCCTCTATTTTGTTTAATGTGTCAATGAAATATTCTCTATCAGACAGAATTAATAAAGCACAGAAGGAAGATAGTAAGTTGTAGAAAAATGTAGAGTTGTTTCAGAAGGGTAAGTTTCCTGATTTTAACCTTGATAATGATTGTATTTTGAGAGTTTTAAAGAGATTATGTGTGCCTTGAGATTCATAGTTGAAGAATGAGTTTTTATGTGAAGGTCATAGGTCTCCATTTTCAGTTCATCCTATCAGTACTAATATGTACAGAGATATTTTGTAGTATTACAGGTGGGATGGAATGAAAAGAGATATTTCTGACATTATTGTGAAGTATTTGAGTTGTCAATAGGTTAAAGAAGAGTAGAAGTTACCAAAAGTGATGCTTCTATATTTACCGGTGCCATAGTGGAAATGGGAAAATATTTCCATGGACATTGTTGTGGGATTACCAAAGACATCTCATGGTAATAATTCAATCTGGGTTATTATTGATTGATTGACTAAATCTTATCATTTCTTTCCTATTCGAGATACTTTGTTTCTAGATCAAACTTCTTGATTGTATATTAAATAGATATTCAGGTTGCATTGAGTTCCCCTCTCCATTATATCTGATAGCGATCCCAGGATTCCTTCTAACTTTTGTAAAGGCCTTCATAAGTCATTGGGTACTGAAATAAATTTTAGTACAACTACTCACCCTCAATAAATTGGGTAGTCAGAACGAACAATTCAGACCTTAGAGGATATGTTATGTACTTCTTCACTGAATTACAAGGGATGTTGGGGCCAACATATTTCTTTTGTTGAATTTTCTTATAATAAAAATTTTAATTCTAGGATACAGATGGTTCTATTTGAGGCATTATATGTGAAGTGGTGTCGAACTGTAGATTTTTGGGATGAATTGTCTGAAAGGAAGCTGATGGGACCAGAATTGGTAGAAGAGATGGAAGAAAAGGATCAGTTGATTTAGAAGAATATGAGAACATCTCAGAGTAGGAAGAAAAGTTATGTGGATAATCGAAGTAAGGATCTTTCTTTTTAGGTAGGTGATCATGTCTTTCTCAATGTTTCTCCATGGAAAAGTGTGATGCGTTTTGGTAATAAGGGAAAGCTGAGTCTGAGGTTTATTGAACCTTATGAAATCCTAAGAAAGTTGAATCAGTTGCCTATAGAGTGGATTGACCTCCAATTCTATCCCAGGTACATAATGTTTTTTATGTTTCAATGTTAGGAAAGTATATTCTAGATCAATCTCATGTTTTGAGCCCAACGGTAGTTCAGTTGAATAGAATATCTCTTACGAGGAACAACCGGTCTAGATTCTTGACCGAAGAGAGAAACTATTGTGAAATAAGGTAATCCATCAGGTAAATATTTTTTGGAAAAGACATATGGTTTAAGAGGCAATGTGGAAATCTGAAAATTCTATGAGGGATACATACCCCCATTTATTTGATATGTAAATAAAATTGGGAGGAAGCAATTTCCAAAAGGGGGAAGGATGTAACATCCTAGGTAAATAAAGAATAAAATATTTTAATATTTATTAATATTGGTGAATTAAATATTAATTTTACCTTAAAGGGGATTCTATGTTCGATGGCGTACCTGATACACAACAACGAGTTTCTTTGAAAACTTACGTTGTCAAAATCGTTGATTTATACTGAAAAATATTAATATAATATCATTATTTTAAATGGTAGTTAACGCCTAGCTATTGTAATGGTGGAAATGAACAGAACTAACTAAAATATGATTATACATGTTTGCTAAATTTTTTTACATTTATCCAATAAAGTTAGAGGCTTAAAATGCGAATGAATCTAATTGTAAGCAAAAGTACTCTAATATTTTCTAAAAGGTCAATTTACCGCCTTTTGATGGCGAACCCTCTTTAAATCTAGTTTTGGTCACTTTTATATGTACTATTTTACAAAATAAAATTCTTATTTAGAATAGGGACATAAAAATTTACTTTGGGAAAATTTTTGGTATTTTTCTGATAAAATTTATTTTGTGATGAATAGTGAAAAATACTATATTTTAATTCAAAACTGCCTTTTAATATAATTTATTTATATGGTTAAATTATCTTTTTAATCGGTTTTAACGTTTAATTAGATTATATTTTTACCATTTAATCTTATTTTGTTCATTGGAAGTAATTTCACTTTGAAATTTGACATGAACAAATTTTAATCTTTTGATAGTTATTATTTCTTAAAAACACTATTTCTTTTACAATGGAAAATAATTTTAAATTAATTAATGAAACATTAATTTTTTTTAATTTCATAAAATGGGCATCATTTTTGAATTCTGAATATCAAATATATCCCAGGATGAATTTTTTATATTTTTCTAAAAACCTTCAATTTTTTGATGAATAGTGAAAACACTGAGCAGTAGTTAAAAAACCGACTTTTTCATTTAAATGAAATTTTTCTACTTTTGTGAATTGAATTTCAAAAATCCAACTTACATAGTTATTATTAGTCAGCAAAATTTTCTTCAATAAGATGAAAATAATTTTTTTGTGAATAGTAACTTTTGAATTTTATTTACTGCGGTTAAAGGTAAATAGGGAAATTCAAGGTAAAAATAATATTATAATAATACAAAGTTAGCCTAACATGTGTCGTAATCCTATTTTTTGATACATTTCTGACCATGGTCATCTTATGGTCGATTTTGGGACCCCATGGAGCCACATAAGAGTGATAATGACACTTCATATTAATTAATTTAATATAAAGACAAAAAATGACATAAACATATAACTTTTAGTAAAACAATTTTTACATGTGGTTATATAAGTTATCTCTTAGACTATAAAAATTCATTTGAAATCTAAAAATCTTTCCTACATCATGGTAGTTTTTTTATAATTTTTAGGCATCAAATAAGTAAAATTATTTATGACACAATAATGATGCAGTGTTTACCTCATTATTGATTTATTTAAATAAATAATATTATAAAAATTAAAACAATCTCCAAAAACCTGTCCAATTCTTATTCAATGATTTTATTTCAAAAAAGAGTAATCTTATCATCAACTTTAATATGTTTTGGACCTTTAGAATCCACAAATTAGTATATAACAAAATAACATTTTCGAACATTCCTAAAGAGCCGCTCATCCCCCCTTATAAAAAACCATCCCCTCTAACCCATTACTCACACCTCTCAAGCCCCTTTCCTCATCCATCCTCTTCCCAAATAATATCTCAATATCCCTCTCTTCCACCTAGAAGCCTTACCTTATTCTGAAGGCACTTTATGAAATACATTTGGTTCAAACCAAAGGGAGTTACCCGATTTAAAGGTAACGTCTTATCTTAAGTTATTTTCTTTTATTTTACTTCTCCAAACCCCTAAACTATTTTTATTCCTTTATTTTATAACAAACCTGATATCCTAAATATACTAGATTATTTTTATGAGAATTATTTGAACTACACTTACACACACCTCTGTCTAATGGGTAAAGAACATACTATGTCTGTGGATGGCGAACTACGGCCTCACGAAACGATGATTGTTCAATATTCTCCTACCACCTCTTATGGTGGCCATTAAGATGGAACCGTATTTACATGTGATATATATTATATTTATATTGTCTCTATACTTCTGTATTTTTCATTTATATCCTACCTTTATGGTTTCCATTATGGATAAATGCGATAATTTCATTTGAGGAAGTGCTGACTACCGCCCCCTCAAAGTGATATGACTCGTTCATGGAATACGTGGAACTTATAAAGGATGGAGTTACTGAAATTATATATTATATTATACTGTAATTATAATATACCTTTGTATCATTATGTTTTCATTCAATTAAAATATGAAATAGAAATGGAAGTAGCGTTAATGCGTACGTACGTCTTACCGTCTCCATGAATGGTGAATTTCATTTATTATCTCCAAATTTTATGTAATATTATAAATAAATATATAAACTAGATATAAATGATATATATGATATCTACATCCTAATTATAATTCTGGAGATAATGGACCTTTGACAATATGAACAACTTGTACTTATAAGAAGATCATTTTTTACTCAAATGCCAAATATCGATAAAATGACCATTAGTAACTTAAATGATTACATAATTTTTATAACATGGTAATAAGTAATATAAAATGAATGATAAAATTTAAAAATGTCTTTAAGAAAGGATAAATTATCTTTAGTTTTTTTTAGTAGATTAGAGAATGAACGGGTCAAGTCGGATATGAGGTAAGGGACTTCATCTCAATCTCCATTCATTGTGGAATATTTTGTTTTATACATGACTTTATTTTATCAGGTGTATAAACAGTTTTCAGTTATCATTTCATTCAAAGGGAATATTTTTCTATGAGGTATTTTTTGAAAAAAAAATCTTTTAACATACGCGTTTAGAACCACTTTTCCACCACCACGAGTATTATTTGATCTTTGGCATCCATAACAAGCCGCAATGTTCTTTAAAAGGAAAATAAATGTCATATACCTTTTTTATATATTTTGTTATGGAAAATGGTTTTGAGAAAGCATTGATTATTTCAATATCTTGAAATGATATATTGTGATTTCAATGTGGAATTTTTATCTTTCCCTTATGCATGTTTTATATGTTATGGTTCTTGGGCATTGTTTACGTATACAGGTGGTTCCTTGATAAACCTAGGGAGGGTGAGCCTGAGATAGCTCTCCAATACATTGGGTAACATAACGGAGGTAAACGTTAATGTTTCCTCTAAGATATTTATGGAATATACTATGATGTGTATTCCAAATGAAACTCCCTACATAGCTGTGAAAGCTACAACATAAGTATTTTATGGATACCACAAGTTACCTTTATCATTTGTGATTACTATGTGTTATTCATAAATATTATGATTTCATGAGATATGTTAAAGAGCTTATGTTTTGATGGACTAATATTTTCTTTCTTTATTTTATAACCCTTACTGAGCTTTTTATGATCATCCCATGTTTTGAAAAAAAATCACAAGACTTAAAGATGAATAGGGTCAAGGATGGGTTCAAGGAAAAGTCATGCTATCTAAAACATGGAACTAGACATGACTCGTTTTTTCAAGACTTTTTTTAAAAAAAATATATAAACTAAGTAGAAGTGTCTACATTGAAATTTTTGATATGTAATGTAATAGTTATGGCCTAGTTCTCTAAAACTCTAAACCTAAAAATATCCTCAATGTGAATTATCCATTTAATTCAAGATTATGTAATATTTTGAGGCTAGGTCCTTATATACCAACTATATAGACCCTATGCTTTTACATATAACATTACATTATTTTATGCATAATTATACATCAGAGTACATGCCAAGGATCATGAAGTCTAGTTTCTTGTAAGACTAGGAACATAAAACTGAAAACATGGAACTAAATAAAACATTTATTTATTTAGTCTTCATAAAGAGGCGCTAACTTCCATAGTTCTCATAAATCTTCATTGGATAACATAGGGATAACATGAACAAAGTTATGAGCTAAAATCCCAGTACGGTAATAATAATAAGGATAAATCCATAGAACATGGGTTAAGAAATATGACATAAAGAAATAAAAAATCGTGTAACATAGGGGATCATGACATATAAAAATGGATTAATATAAACATGGAATCATATAAATGTGGTGGAAACTTAAAACATGACTTAGTAAGAGTCAAGGCTAACCTCCAAGATTGTTTCCCATAGTATCACAAGCCAAGGCTAACCGCTAATACTGTCGTACATAACATCTCTTGAGACATAACTTTAACCAATGCATTGGAGTTCTATCTAGGAACACCCATCTTAACAGGTTCACTAATATGATTTCGATATATATAATCATACATAATCAATCATACATAAACATAAGGGGACCCATGGAGAAAAAAGATATCCCATTCATGACATAAAGCATGATGAATGGGTGTATCATGAAAGTGTCTATGAGAGAATGGAATTAAAACATATGTAGACATTAATAAGGTAAAATAGTATTATATCATGGTAAGTGATGTAAAACATAAGTGAAAACATGTAATAAGAGTATTTAAGAAATTCTTAGCTTTAAAACCTTTGACTGTGGTTTTAAGGAAAATGCTAAAGAGATTTGAATTTAGAAAAGGGAATAATATTTTATATAAAAATATAAGTGAACCATGAATGTTTTAATAATAATTTTTTTAGTTTTATAATACAATGGTTGCTAAAAAATATGATAGAGAGCACTCAAAATTGGGTAAAAATTTGGGAATTTCCCTTAAAACGAGTTTGCTTACTTGGAAGCGTTGAGGAGGGAATCACTTCAAATCATGTATATCCCTGAAATAGAATGATCTATAGATCCTGAGACATGAGTTTGAAGCATATAAACAGCATATAGAAGTTGTATATATAAATAGAAACAAGTTAATTTGGGTAAAAAGAAATATTGAAAAACTCAATAGAATAAAGTCGTTTCGGGTAGAATTCCTTACGGATTATCAGTACGATATCAGGTGTACTTAAGAGGGCTTATTGAGAGAGAAATGGATTTATCATCTTTTATAAATCAAGATGTAATTATGGGGGATGTGATTAAACATACCCCTTTTCTAGTAATTACACATAAAAGGGCATAACATAGAGGACAATCTTGAATAAAAGTGAAATAGAGAGGAACCCTTACCTTAAGTCTGTTGGTGTTCTCCACTTGTTATTAACGACCTCAATAAAAAAATAATTTTATTAATTAATATTTATATAATCAATTATATATTTAAAATATTTATTATATCCTTTTATGTTCATACAAGACCTTTTTGATTGGTTATAAGGTTCAATTTCATTGTTCGGCTCCGTTTTCTTCCTTGGTTTTAATGATCGATTCATGTTAGGATAAACATGTATGATGAAAGTGGTTATCTAGAATTGAAGTTATATGATATTATTTAACATCTGTGATATTAAAAGGTTATAATAATTCATTTAGTTATTGGGAGAGAATATGAATTATTATATAAAACCATAGTGACAACCGTTTTGGTTAATCGGTGGGTTTTGATTACAACAAAATTGTTTTGCCTTATAACATGATACCATTTGTACAAAAGGATTACATATTCATACATTAGATAAATTACATATAATTTAATTTGTTTCAACCATAATACAAATGGTTTCATGACCATAATTAAAGATGATAATCGAAAGTGATGAACAGTTGTCCTTGAATGTGCTAAATTAACACATCTCAAATGGTGTTTTCATTTCTTTCAATTAAAATATAGGGAGAAGGGAGAAGATAATTAATTATACCATTAGCATAATATCATTATAGTAGATTAATGTCACTGAATATATAATACCATTTGAGTTAAGGGAGTTGGGGAATTAAACAAGAAAAGAAAAGAACATAAATGAAATAAAATATTTAAATAGAGGAATTTATCTCTTGAGTTTAGCTCATTTGAGAGCATCTTAATAGGACATGATTTAGTATTTTGAAGAGACTAGGGGATTTTAGAGGTGGTGAAGGATCTTGGGAGGATATTTGGGAAGAATATTGGCAGGTTACACGGCTTGATAGGAGTGGAGAGAAGTGGGAGTGTGTGTGTGGGGGGGGGGGGGTTATAGTGGAGGAGAGGAGGGTTTTCATAATTTTAAAATCACTAGTTTATTAATTTCCCTCAAGAATATAAATAATGATGGTTCCATGAACAAAAACAGTAGTATTTTATTGTGAGTTCTAACCTATGGCCATTTACATCATCCATGACTTGAGCATGATGCAAAAAAATCAGGTTTTAGCATTTATTGTACATTATCAGATTTTACTATTCATCAAAAATTCATGTATTCTAAAAAATCCCAAAAATTCACCCTGATTATTTCTCAACATGTGGAATTCAAAAATTTACTCCATTTTTTGAAAATAATTTTCTAAATATTTAAAAATTAATTTATAAATAAAATCATAATTTATTCAACACAAACAACATTAAAACTAAATATCGTTTTATATCATCTTGAAAAATTAATCAAGGTTCCATAAAATTATATTATGACCATAAGAAAATAAAGTATAAATTTATGATTACATTTTATGAAAATAAATTTCCATTTCAAATAATTAAACTAATCATAAAATTGTAAATAAAATATTTTTCACATACAAAAATACCAATTCTTATATTATGATCATTTTTTCGCATTTAATATTTATAAATTGTATTTATACATTCATGGGTTAAGTTTCTATTTTCCTGATTTCCTATTCATTTCTATTCATTACTATTCATAACTGTATGTTGTTATTCATCAAAAATTAATGTTGTCTTAACAGACTCCAAATAAAATACAAATCACAATTGTAGATGTCCGTTTTTATAAATTCAAATTGCATAAGTGAAAACAATTATGTTTAAAGGTAAAACAGTACTTATTAGTTCATTATTTTTTGATTTCATGTCATTTTTACATAGTTATAAGAAGGAAATTTCATTGAAAAACATTAGGTCATTACACACCTATTAGGACATTGAGCATTCTCTTTAAAGTATCCTATGAATTGAATGGCCCAAGATAAATAATTGAAACAATAGTTTTATAATAATGAGATATGTTTATATTATTATAAATATGGTAGATATTCTTGGTGATATTCATTGAAATACGTTTCATAGGAAGGGTTGGAATAAATCACCATTTATAAGTGATGAAAATATAACTTTTCAAAACAACATTAATTTTTCAATAATGGAATGGAATTATTAAAGTTTCTATGTTAATAAATTTTCTAAATAACAGATTTTTAGGGATATATTTTAAAAAAAAATACTCTTTTATTCATTTTAACACAAGTCATAAACATGTTTCAATCTTTTACAATTTTATTTTTTCAATTTTCTTTTTTGGGGGTTTTCCTTGATTATGAGTTTATTTACCAAAGTAATTTATATTTTATAAAAAATATATGGTAAAACATCTTACTACATTTGGATCTAATGACCCTGGATTTCAACCCCATATAATATAATCTTGTTTTTAAATAATATATAATTAACTTTAAAATAAAATCATTTAATATAAAGAAAAATGTTTTGTAGAAAATTTATGTTTTCATTATTAACTATTTTCAATATTATATATATATTAGTTTCCAATTAAATTGGTTAAAAAATATATTTATATATGTGAAAATATTATATTAGAGAGAATTTTTAAAAATAACCATTTCATTTTACTATATAAAAAAATTTCAACTTTAATAAAATAATTCACTGTAAATAAATATATCACCATTATCATGTCCATTAATATTAATCATCATAATCATACTTTTGTAAAGAAAATGAAATGTAATATATAACATAATATTAAAAATCTTATCTAAAATTTTAAATAAATTTTATATAATTTCATTTCTATAATTGATTAAAAACTCATTTTTATTATAAGTGATTAAAAAGGTTTTAAAAATAAAATATTACATTACTATCCAAAATGATAAACATAGAATTTTTTAATTAAACATAGTGTATTAAAAACATTTATATTAATTTATAAATATATTATTTTATAAAAAAATGTTTCAATAACATTTAACTCATTCATGGATAATGATAATGCCAAAAAAATGAGGTTTTAGCACAATGAGAAAAAATTTACTATTCAAATAAAAATTAACTATTTTATAAAAATAACTAGAAACATCCTTTAGTTAATTTTAATATTTAAATTAATAATATGATTTAAAATTTATAAAATTATATTTCTAAAATTTATTGATATATATTATAAAATAAAATTCAATATATATACAAAAACAACTTTTATTAAAAAATTCTATTTTAAAACATTATCTTTTATTAATCATATTTTATATAAATTTTCCAATTGACTATAAATTTTTAATTAAAAATAGGGTCTAAAATTCATACATTTTCATAATTTTATTCATCTTATATGTCGTGGCTCGTTTAAGTTCATTTATGTATTGGAAATAATACATTGATATGGTTTTTTACGGTACCAATATTTTTATGTCAAATCACGGGGCATTGTCCCCCACATAAATCCATTACCTCCTAAATATTTTACTTATAATTCAATAAATTATGAATATAAGGTATCGATAAGAAAATAAAGATATATCACCAACTTAGATATTGAACACATTATCCTTGGTAAGTCAGTGATCCTATTTATCCCATGTTTGTCTCTTTAAGAGTTCATTGGGAGATGCCTTTAATATCTTCAATTTGATGATATTTCTTCAAAATAAATAAGATAATGAAAATTTTGTTGACAACTTCATATTATATAAAAAAATTATCTTATGAATATGAAAACACCCACCTAATATTTATTCTATAATAACACCTTCATATCAACATATGATACTTTCTATTGAACTATGATATAATTTGACACATCAATCACTCATTTAACATAGACTATGTCGTATATGGTAATTTTATATTGGGTAATCTAACATAACACAAAGTTGAATTTTATAATAATTAAATCCTTTATATTTGTTTGTAAAGAGAATATGATTAATCATTGAGTATCTGATGCTATCTATAGCTGGGTGTATAGTCTAGGCCCCCTAGAAATTTAAAATAGTCAAGAATGAATTGAAACTCAACAAAACATTTTCATATTTTATATTCCAAGGTGCATCAGTTTCATATCCAAACCCACTTTCCAATATCAAGATTGGGATTTAATTAATAATAAACCACACAATCTCTAATTTATCCAAATTTCACGATGCTATCTTATAGATTGAATAATCCCTTAGACTCATCACTGGTGTTGCACCTAAATATCTCTTATCATATTCCCCAAAATAACTATAACAACCACCAAAATTAACTAAACCCTATTCTAATTAAAACTCTAAAATCCTAGAAAAACACTTATAGTATCAGTACTAAAAAAATTCCTTAATAACCTTCTATATTAAAAGTTTTAGATGACCAATATTTTTATTACACCCTTACCAAAAGATAATAATTTTCAATCAGAGATCATCTCACAATCATGCCAATAGAAGTAGTAGTACCTTTTTGTACCAGTTACATAAGAAACTATTTTTATGATTCTTATGAACATTTCTTCATAATTGATCTATACTCGAACCCCTTTTACACTTATCCTATGTTATAATCAACTTCAAAAATTAGGGAACGAAAATATAATGAATTGTTGAAATATGATGATTAGTGTCGAAAAAACTCATGAGAATGCCATCAATGGTTATATCATAAGTTTGTGAGAAAACATGGATATATGAGAAATATCTTTTTCATAGAATATATTAAAACAAGATTTCTATATATGTAATTATAGAAAGTCATGTCATCTAAATTGAAAATACATGTTCCATGGAAAATGATTATGATACAATTAACATGAACAATGTAGAATAATCAAAGGAATATGACATATAAATATGGCATGAGTACCATAAAACAAGACATTGTGGACAATGAAAAATTCTATCATATCCACACACAATATTTAGAAAAAATTCTATATTTGTTCAATTTCATGCACAATCATGTGAAGAAAGTTAAACGTGATCATTTATATACAAAATCAGGTTGTAAAAGTCACACATAATAATTTATACAATGAATCATGTGGACAAACTATAACTTGGTCAACTCTAAAAATTGTTATGTCAAAAATCATAATTTGATATTGTCCACAAACAATACTCATATCTCATGAAATATAAGGAGATAAACACTACATTTGATATATATATATATAGGACATCACCCATTAATAAACCATTCATATGTGTTCCTAATGGAAGAAAAATCATTAACCAGATATTCAACAACCATTGAAAGGAAAAATGGGATTCATAACATTTATAGATTGTATCACCAAGATTGGAATCATAAATATAATATATTAGTACAAAAATTCAATAATCACAATATAGTATTTCATAAGGTTATTATTTGGGTGGTTCATGAAAAACATCTTCCATGGAAAAAAATCCTTTAATGATTAAAAATTATAACGGTATAGAAATATTTAACGAATTTTCTATGAAATATATTTACCTTTGGTGTATGTGATGAAGATACTGGCCACATAATAATGTCATTTTTATAAATTTTAATTTTGAGAAATTTTAAAAAAACCCATTTTCAATGTAAATATTTGACAATAAATAACCAAACATCGTTGTAAATGACATAACTTGTTGAACAAATTTTGATTAAAATCATTGGAAAAATTTTAATTTTATAATTAGTCATAAAAATTGAGCATTAAATATAAAAAGTGGGTTTAATAAGGTGAACTGAGAACATTTTTTAAATTTATACTTTTAAAAATAATAGTCATTAATGGATATTTAAGAATGTCATAAAGGTTTGCAAAAGATAACCTTAAAATATTTTAAACATATTTACATTTAAAAAGAATCTTCAGTAATGGTGTCTCAGAAAACACATATTATTTCTAAAATGTGATATGATTTTTTAAAAACTATTAGACTTAAAAAAAATAATCATCAATGATGGAGCCTTCAAAAGACACAAAATGTTAAAAAAATGTGAAATTAATGATTTTGAATAAAATAATTTTTGAAAATTAAACTTCACTAATGGATCTATGAAATGATAAATGGTTATAAAAATAAATTAGGTGGGGATAATTAAATATTTAAATTTTGAAGGGTGTAAATCCTTTCTAAAATTTTGAAATACCACTGTTGAAAGCACTCATCATAAAATATTAAAAAAATGAAATTCATAAACTTGGATAATTAAAATATAAAGGTCAAATGAGAAACCACATATTTTTATTTCCAAACATAGAGGATAACATTGGAGGGAAAGTAAAATATGGGCAAGGGTGAGAAACTATTATTATTAAGGATCAGAATTATTCCAAAAATAATATTTTTTATAAGGAATAAATTTATTGAGAATAAAAATTTGACTGAATAGAGTAATTTTATCCTAATATAAAGTGTAATTACCATGAAAAAATATATTATTATAAGAAACAAATAATGTAAGGGAGATTTTGAAGAAGACACAATATATCTGTATAATTGAATTTTATTTAATAATAAACCCTTGCAGAAATGGAGACATAAAAATAAATGGACATAATATGGATAATATAATGTGGACATAATAATATCATGAAATAAATGATATTAACTATACATGAAGTTATTTTTTTAGTTAATATACCAGATATGTGAAATGATGATGCACAATTTCAAACATGTCTCTTGGATTTTAAAATGAGAAAGATAAACTCTATTGCATTTTTCGACCTCCAATAATGAACATGAATCTCATGTATGAAAAAAATGACAATATTAACCATTTATTTTATAAAATTATTCACATCAATAACTAGTTACTAAAAAAATTTATAATTATTCTCTACATGTATTATGTTTATTTTTTATAAATTTTTAATATCGGGTGATAGTAATCATGACCGTTTTAATCTAGTTTCTTTATAGTAGGGTCTTTAATTTTTCTTTTTCCAATTTTATTCATCAAAATATCATGAATTATATTTTAAATTAATAATTATAGTTCTTTATAATGTTATAATTTAATTATCTTGGAATTTTGATTAATATCCTTAAAATGAGATTGATGATGGGAATGTTTCAGTGACTTTTTATCCAACAGAAATTGTTATATTAAATAAATTTTTTAATATTAATGATAAAATTTAGAAACCAAAATAAAACCATAATTTACATATATATATATATATATTATTTGTTATTTTTTCATTTTTATCCTTGAAAAGTTTTATATAATTGTTCTAGTATGTGGTCAGACAAACATAAACATGAACATACAATAATTAATGAATGAGATTTCATATTAAATTTTTTATTAATTTCATAATATGAATATTATAGAATCATAATGAAAATATTTAAATATTTTTTAATTTTTAATCAAATTAAAATATTTTTTAATAAACAGTAAATAAAAAAGGCCAGAAATGAGATATGTTACATTGTTGAGGAGGTAGTCCGAAGAACATATGATTGAAATTTTAATTTTCAAAGACTGATAGTGAGAGAAGATATATTATAATATTCTTCCTTAATAATCATAATTATATTATAAATGTATCAATTATTCATAAATTGCACCCATATAATTAGCGAGTTGAGGTGGTGATGAAAAATGGTAGTCTTCGCTTTGTGTAGAAGGTAATCTACACAAACACATGATTGACATTATTTTGATTTCATAATTGGATGTGAAGCAATAAATAATATTTTTTCCAATAATATAATAAAACATTATTATACTAATGATATTATGTACATTAAATTTTAACAGATTGAAAATTTTCGTATGTGAATAATTAAGAATGAAAATATAAGGATATGTAATACTCATGTCAGGACCTCGAACATTGACTTGAAAGTCTCCTAGAAAATGATGATATTTGGATAAATAATTGACACAAAAAACTTTTTGAAATTATATAAGTATCTATTATGGGATAATGGAATGGATTCAAGATAACATTAAATGGAATAATGGTGGCATGATGAGTTGTAACTGTTCTACATTTATAAGTAATGAAAATGGAACTTTTATGAGCACCCATTAATTATTATTAATGGTATTACACCATTCATTGGTAAATAGGGTCAAAAGATATAAATAATGTATTATTGGGTGATATAGGGATGAATAATCCTATAAAAATAATTATCTCAGGTTTTTAACATGTCTCAATCCCTTTAGAACAAGATTTTTAAATTTGAAAGTATTGGTTTTTTCCCTGAAAACATTCTTTTTTACCCAAGTAATTGTTATTTTATTAATACTATACAGACATCAATTTTATGAAATTTGGGTCTTTTGAAGCTAAATATAACACTTATATAATAATTTTCAATTTATAAATAATACTTAAGTATCTTTTGAATTAAAAAATTTAATATATAAGAAAATGTTTTTGTAAAAAAATGATTTTTCGCCATTAACTGTTCTAAATCATATATTAATATATTATAAAATTAGTCAATAATAAAATATATATATATAATTATGAAAACATAATATCATATATATTATATAAAATAGTACATTATAATTTTTTTGATTACAATTACTCACCTTCAATAAACAAATTCATGGAAAATAAGGTTTTCACCAATATTTGGGTCATTAACATTGTTCATGGTAATCATACATCAATGAGAAAAAATAAAATTTATCATTGTAAAGACCCGCAAATTTCAAGGAAATTTTTTTTCTTAATTTTCTTTGGAATTTTACAAGAGCGCAGCTTCAGACGGCACCTGATTCCGAGGCCCGGTGTGCCCGGAATCAATTTCCGAAGTTTGGCTCGGGTACGTTCAGTGAACGGACGAGCGGGTTTTTCTATCTTTTGAACCGGTGCCCGGAATCAAATTCTGAGGGCACCGATGAATTCGCAGCGCCGGTATTTTCTTAGAAACGCCTCTTCCGGAGTTGCGTTTGCTCAGACGTGGTTTTTAAATTTTACGGCTTTAAGTCAGAAATAAAATAAAGTTTGTGCGACAACTTTATTTTATTTCACTTAAGCTGCTTGGAAGCCACTTGAAGTCACTTAATGGCGGCTTGAACTGAGTTGAACTGGATAGGATACTATCCAGAAATATCCTACCCCTTGGTAGGATATTTGTGCGGTGGGACCCGCACGAGCCCCGCCGTTTCTTTCGCTAAGTAACGCACCCGCGAAAACCCGTCAAAGTAACTGAAAAGTCAACCGACGCGTTTTCTTTAATTCTTAACAGACCATTTAATTGGGCGGTTTATTTCGTGAATTAAATGGACTGTTTCTTCGTGAATTAAATGGGTCGTTTCTTTCGTTGAATTAATTCAACGAATTGATGGATCGTTTCTTAACCGGTTTCGTGTGTTGGCATGTTTATAAAATAAGACCAACCCAAAAATCCTTGGAAAGGATTTGAAAGAATATTCGTTCCTCCACCCTCTCCGCGAAGAACGCGAAGAACGCGAAGAACGCGAAGAACGCGAAGAACGCGAAGAACGTCGGCGACCGGAATTCGACGACGCACACCAAGATCTGCGACGTCGACGAGATCTACCCGCGACGTTCTTCGGCGACGCCTCTTCTTCCGCGGCCGACCCTCGTTCGGCAACAAAGGTGAGAATCAGATCTTTTCTTCTCCCTTTTTAATTTCAATATCAACGGATTTAAACTAATTAAATCCGTTGATCTTGATCCGGAGATTGGCGACGCGACGAGCGATTCCGCGACGACGCGGCGATCTCCATCTTCCGCGACGAGCAATTCCGCGACGACCCCTCGTCCGACGACGACGATAAGGTAAGGGTTGATTGGAATATTTTTCCTTCCCGTGATTTATTTCTTTTAAAGTAAAGAACTTGATCTTAGAACAATTTTAACATTTAAAATTGTTGTTGATTGTTTTATTGTTCCTCCCGTGGATTATGACTAACGCGGAGGGTGCGGGTCTAACGAACAAGACCCGGCAACCCTCCGCCGATCTATTTTTGTTGTGCGGATTTGGCGGACGTCGACAAACCGTGCGGCAAGGGCAATTTGTTGGCTCCGCAGTGAAGATTGTCCCCCGGGAGGAGCATCGGCGCAGACGGGAAAGAAATCGGGCCACCGGAGCATCTCCGGCGGCCCGCGGAAGGAGGCGGCGGCGCGGGTCGCCGGCGCGGCGGCGCCGGCGACCGGAGGCGGCGGCGCCAGGCGCGCCGCCGTGGAAATCTTCCGCCGCGGCTGAAGCCGCGGCGGCGGCGGCAGCCGGTTCCGCGGCCGCGCGGAACCGGGACGGACGCGGCGGCCCGGCCGCGTCCGCGTGACAGGCGGCCCCCCGCGGGGCCGCGGTTTCTCTCAAGCCGCGGGTTCAACCCCGCGGCGGCGGCTCTTCGGCCGCTCGGCCGAAGACCGAGCCGGCCGGTCCGGTCGGCCGGGCCGCGCCCAGGCCGAACCGGACCCGGCCGAGCCGGTTCGGGCCGGGTCGGGCCGGCCCGGTTCGGGCCGACCCGGTTCGGCCGACCCCAGGGGGGGTTCGGGCCGGGTCGCCCCGGGCCCAGTACCCCCGTTTCGGGCCCTCTACGGTCTTTCGCCCATATCATGGGCCTGGGACCTCCGATTGACGAACCGTCAGCGGCTACGCGATCCTTGGATCGAGACGGTCGTTTCGGTATATTATACTCAAGGTTTCGGAAGACTTTGGGTACGGCCGGGTTGGTTCGTACACGAAGCCAACCGGGCCCTCGGAGCGGAAACGCTCATAACTTGAGCTACGGACGTCCGATCGACGTACCGTCAGCTGTGGTAGTTTCCTCTAAGTGAGACGGAACTTTTGGCATACTCCGCCCGAGGATCGGATACAGGCGGAGTACGGTCGGGTTGGTTTTGCCCTAAAAACCAACCGGGCCCCTGGGACGAAAATGCCAATAACTCTCAGACCGGGCGTCCGATTGACGCGCCGTCTGTCGCGTTGAGATCCTGTTGTCGATACGGAACTTTTGGATACATCAACTTCGGACTACGTGTCAGTTGATGTATCAGCCCCTCGGCTCGTGGAGCGGACCCTCCTAAACGAGCTCGCTACGTGCGGGAACCCTAGCGCTGGCTGTGACCTCGACGACAGAGCAGAGATCCTCCGTGGACTGCGACGACGGCAGAGCAGAGATCCTCCGTGGACTGCGACGACGGCAGAGCAGAGATCCTCCGTGGACTGCGACGACGGCAGAGCAGAGATCCTTCGTGGACTGCGGCGACGACTGTGCAGAGATCCTCAGTGGACTGCGTCGACTACTGCACTCAGCGATCCTATGCGGATCAGTGCCCGATCCTATGTGGGTCCTACTACCGGTTCTGTGTGAGCCACTGCCTACCGGTTCTGTGTGAGCCACTGCCTACAGGTTCTGTGTGAGCCCGATCCTGTGTGGGTCTTCTGCGGGGGTTAGTACCTATCGATCCTTCGTGGGTCCGACGACTTAGATGGATCAGTGATCATCTTTGACGTCATCTGAAAAAGTATACCTGGTTGAGCTGAACCTTATGTCACTCTCCTTTGTGGATTGTGTTGAACTATCCTATGTGGATTTACTGTTTACTCTCCTTTGTGGATTGTGTTGAACTATCCTATGTGGATTTACTATTTACTCTCCTTTGTGGATTGTGTTGAACTTTCCTTTGTGGATTTACTGTTTACTCTCCTTTGTGGATTGTGTTGAACTATCCTATGTGGATTTACTATTTACTCTCCTTTGTGGATTGTGTTGAACTATCCTTTGTGGATTTACTGTTTACTCTCCTTGTGGATTTGAGTCTTGCTTTCCTTTGTGGATTGAGTTGTTCTTGAGCTCGTGAGCAGAGCTAGAATTGGGGACTTAGGTATATGTATGGGCATATACCTAAGTCGGGTCAGATGTTACTTCGTGATTGCATCTTTCTTCTGTGCTATATCCTTTGTGGATTTCGGGAGACCTTCGGGGGTCTCGGGGTCCTTACTGAGTAGTTGTACTCACCCCTGCACGGGCTATGCCCGCACCTTGTTGTGTTGGTTGCAGACGACGGACAGCGCTGATCACGGCTGGGGCGTGGAGCAGGACGGTACCTGGAGGTGGACCACTGTTCGGGACGTGCTCGGAGCGGACGTGGGACCCGAGGAGCCTGGAGGCTATCTGTACCCACCCTTCAGGTGGGATTGCCAGTGGACGACACGAGACCGCCGTCTTTTCTTCAGTTGCTGTACTTTACTTTTCAGTTGTACTTTACAGTTGGGCTTGTATTTCCGGCCCCTTTTCTTTTCTGCACTTTACTTTCCGCTTGCTGACTCTGTGTGGTTGTTACTTATAAAGGCAATGCCTTCCCTGTTTACTGGGATTTTACGCCTTGGTGCTAGTCGCCAGCCCCTGGCCTATGGAAGGCGGGCTTGGGGTAGTCACGGCACGGGCCCCGAGGACGGGTCGTGACAAATTGGTATCAGAGGCGGTCGGTTCTACCGCAGACTCTGATCGTCCTTTCTTTCTATGTGAAGCAATAGTGTTTAGTGTATTGAGTGTGGTTATCAGTTCAGGGAGCCCAGTGTTGGTGCGGCGGCCGACGTATCCGTACACCAGGACCCTGACTCCTGATTTCCGACTTAATGCATGAAAACATTGATTGCGTGTGTGTTTCAAGTTTTCTTTGTGATTGCTTGTGTCAGCTCACCGGGTATACTGATCTGCTTTATGAAAGTCTCAAGTTTTCCTTGTGATTACTTGTGCCAGCTCACCAGGTATACTGTTCTGACTGTGGTGCTCTTGTTCTCCTTTTCAGGATGGCCCCGCGACGACTGCCAGCTAGGGTTCCGAGTGTAGGGCGCGATGGCAGCCCACCGAGCGACGAGGCCTCGGTGCAGGGCCCTTTGCCAGCAGTGGCACCGGCGGTAGCCTTACCCGCCGAGCCACCGATGCTTCCAGTACCAGACGCTGACGATGCACGTCGCCTCAGGGCACTGCACGAGTTTCAGAGCCAGCGACCGCCCAGGTTTCGTGGAGAGGCGGACCCCCAGGCCGCCGAGGACTGGCTAGAGGCGGTGGTACGGATCTTCAGGCTAGTGAGGACACCAGCGGATCTCATGGTGATCCTCGCAGCGAGCCTCCTGCAGGCGGCGGCAGGACGATGGTGGAGCCTGATGCTCCAGGTTCACGATGAGGCATCCTTGCTCTGGGCGGACTTCGAGAGCCTCTTCCGCTCTGAGTTCGTCCCGGCCACCCTCCGAGCGGTGCGCATCCAGGAGCTTCTCCAGCTGCGCCAGGGCAGCATGACGGTCGCTCAGTACGCGGCGAGGTTCACGGACCTATCTCGCTACTCGACCGACATGGTACGGGACCCCTTCTTCCGAGCCCGGACCTTCGAGCAGGGCTTGCGACAGGAGATTCGGGCGTCGCTGATCTCCCTCAGCATTCCGACCCAGGCGGGAGTGCTGGAGCGAGCCCTCCTGATCGAGAGCTTCCTGGCAGAGCCTTCTTCAGCAGCGAGACCTAGCGCAGGGCGGCAGGTAGCTGAGTCATCAGCAGCAGGCAGCCGACGGATGACTCACGGGTCCAGGCAGACCAGACCCCCTCGCAGACGGCCTCAGGACACCGGCTCAGCGGTGCAGGGCACACAGCGGAGTGCCAGCCTTTCGAGAGGCAGGCTGTGCTACTCTTGCGGCGGGCAGGGTCACATGGCTCGTGACTGCCCGACTCGCCGACCAGAGGAGCAGCAGACGGTGGAGGGGCCACCCAGGCAGAGGCAGAGGGTCGACCGTGGCGGTCCGCAGGGAGGAGGCGGACGAGGCAGAGGAGCTGGCCGAGCAGCGGGTGGTGGGCGACGCTTCCAGGCTCTACCCCCACCACCACCAGGAGGGCCACCTCGACCACAGGGAGCTGGAGGGCAGAGACAGGCTCAGCTCCAGGCAGTGGAGGCCTACGACCCCGACTTGCCAGAGATGATTCGAGGTACGATCTGTGTCTATTCCACCCTTGCTGCAGTACTTATAGACACAGGAGCGAGTCACTCTTTCATAGCCTCTGCCCTTGTTCGGAGCTCGGAGATTCCGACTGAGCCATTGGCTCGATCCTTACGGCTAGAGACTCCTACGGGAGCGGACTCGACGATTACGCACTGGTGCCGGCAGTGTGAGCTTACTCTAGGAGGCGAGAGATTCGGCTGGGATCTCCTTGTAGCGGCGTCGAGGCCTTACGACGTCATCTTGGGCATGGATTGGCTATCCACGGTTCATGCCCAGATCGACTGTTTTAGGCGCAAGGTGCGATGTGTTCGCACCGACGGGAGCAGGTTTACCTTCACCGGCGAGAAGGGAACTTTTGCAGCACAGGATGGACTTCCGCGGAGGAGAGTGCAGCCCATCTCTCATCAGTTGGCTAGCCTCATCCTAGGAGCAGTGGATGTGCGGAGTCCGGCTTTTCCTGCAGTGGTGGACCGGTACGTGGACGTCTTTCCCGACGACGTTCCAGGGCTACCTCCTCGTAGAGAGGTAGACTTTTACATCGACTTGTACCCCGGGACAGCCCCGATATCTACTCCAGCATATCGGATGGCCCCCGCCGAGCTTCGAGAGCTGCGGGTACAGTTGGAGGACTTGCAGAGCAAGGGGTTTATCCGACCCAGTGTTTCACCCTGGGCTTCCCCGATTTTGTTCGCCAAGAAGGCGGACGGGAGCTTGCGACTATGTGTCGATTATCGTCGCCTGAACCAGGTGACAGTGAGGAACAAGTATCCGCTGCCACGGATTGATGACCTCTTCGATCAGCTCAAGGGAGCGCGGTGGTTCTCGAAGATAGACCTCCGGTCAGGCTATCATCAGCTCAGAGTTCGAGACGAGGACGTGCAGAAGACGGCCTTCAGGTGTCGGTATGGCCATTATGAGTTCTTGGTTATGCCGTTCGGCGTAACCAATGCTCCAGCAGTGTTCATGAGCCTCATGAACAGGATCTTCCAGCCATACCTCGACCGATTTGTCGTTGTCTTCATTGACGACATTTTGGTATACTCGACGACTGAGGAGGAGCACGCCTACCACCTGCGAGTTGTGCTAGACACACTCCGAGAGCACCAGCTTTATGGAAAGCTCTCAAAATGCCAGTTCTGGTTGCGTGAGGTCCATTTCTTGGGGCACGTCATCTCTGAGGCGGGAGTTGCAGTGGATCCCGCGAAGATCGAGGCAGTACTAGCTTGGGAGCCACCCAAGAGCGTGACAGAGGTGCGGAGCTTCTTGGGCCTAGCGGGATACTATCGGAGATTCGTGCCAGACTTCTCCAGAGTTGCAGCACCACTCTCAGCCTTGACGAAGAAGGGGAAACCCTTCGTGTGGTCAGACAGATGTCAGCAGAGCTTCCAGGAGCTGAGACAGAGATTGACCAGCGCACCTATCTTGAGGTTGCCTGAGGAGGGAGTTGGGTACGTAGTTTACTGCGATGCATCAGGGACTGGACTCGGGTGCGTCCTGATGCAGGAGCGGGCCGTGATCGCCTACGGATCACGTCAGTTGAGGCCGCATGAGCAGAACTACGCCACTCATGACCTGGAGTTAGCAGCAGTGGTCTTCGCTCTGAAGACGTGGCGGCACTATCTGATGGGCGAGCGCTTCACGGTCTTTTCTGACCACCAGAGTCTCAGGTATATCTTCTCTCAGAAGGACCTGAACCTGAGACAGCGGAGATGGCTTGAGTTCCTCCAGGACTATGACTTTGAGATAGTCTATACTCCTGGGAAGGGGAACGTGGTAGCCGATGCCCTCAGCAGGAGGACGGGCATTCATCTACTTGAGGAGGCGACGGAGCAGCTAGCCTCCTTGCAGATATCCTTCGTGGATAGAGACGGAGCAGCCTTTCTTCAGTCTCTCACAGTCTCTCCTCCACTTCTACAGCGGGTCAGAGAGGCTCAGCGTGGGGACGCTGACTGTGAGACCCGGCGTGCACTGATATCCTCAGGTCAGGCGCCTGATGGTTTCTCCCTTGGAGCAGAGCACGACATCCTTTTCAGAGGGCGTACCTTCGTACCAGTTGCTTTACGAGAGGAGGTGCTGAGAGAGTTTCACACTTCTCCCTTGGCGGTACATCCCGGAGTGGCGAAGATGTACCAGGATCTCAGACGACAGCACTGGTGGCCGGGCATGAAGAAAGCTGTGGCAGAGTTCGTTTCACGATGCCTCACCTGCCAGCAGGTGAAGGCAGAGCACCAGGTACCAGCAGGCTTGGTACAGCCCTTGGAGGTCCCGGAGTGGAAGTGGGACGGCATATCTATGGACTTCGTGACTGGACTTCCACGTACTTCCAGAGGTCACGACTCCATTTGGGTGATTGTCGACCGACTCACCAAGTCGGCACACTTCTTACCCATCAGAGAGCAGGGCTCAGTAGAGAGCTTGGGACGTCTTTACGTCCAGGAGATCGTACGGCTTCACGGTGTGCCATCGTCTATCGTCTCCGATCGAGATGCTCGTTTCACTTCCCGGCTCTGGAAGGGGTTGCAGGAGGCGTTCGGGACGCGGCTCCATCTGAGCACAGCCTTCCACCCTCAGACGGATGGTCAGACGGAGAGGACCATACAGACACTCGAGGACATGCTCCGTGCATGTGTTCTCGACTTTGGTCGCAGCTGGGAGGACCACCTACCCTTGGTGGAGTTTGCGTACAACAACAGCTACCACTCCACCATCGGGATGGCACCATACGAGGCGTTGTACGGAAGGCCCTGCAGATCACCGTTGTGCTGGACAGACCCTGGGGAGTCAGCACTCGTGGGACCAGAGATGGTCCGAGCCACGACAGAGAAGGTCCAGATCATCCAGGAGAGGATGAGGACAGCTCAGAGCCGGCAGAAGTCATATGCTGACAGGAGGCGGAGGCCACTGGAGTTCGAGGATGGCGACCACGTCTTTTTGCGTGTCTCACCTCGACGTGGTTTACGGAGATTTGGCCGAGGCGGCAAGTTGTCTCCACGCTTCATCGGGCCTTTCCAGGTCCTCAGCAGGATAGGAGAGGTGGCTTATCGCCTGGCTCTACCACCTCAGTTGCACCGGGTGCACGACGTCTTCCACGTGTCTCAGCTGAGGAGATACGTGCACGACCCGACGCACATCATCGACTTTGGAGAGCTGGACGTGGACGATGGGGCGACTTTTGCGGAGGTTCCAGTGGAGATCGAGGATCGGCAGGAGCGGGTCCTACGTGGGCGGTCGATTCCTCTTGTGCGCGTCAGATGGCAGCACGGGAACCTCCAGGAGAGCACTTGGGAGCGGGAGGCTCAGATGCGTGCTCAGTACCCCCATTTGTTCCCCTAGTTTTTGATGTATCTTTACGGGGACGTAAAGCCCTGAGGTGGGAGTAATGTAAAGACCCGCAAATTTCAAGGAAATTTTTTTTCTTAATTTTCTTTGTAATTTTACAAGAGCGCAGCTTCAGACGGCACCTGATTCCGAGGCCCGGTGTGCCCGGAATCAATTTCCGAAGTTTGGCTCGGGTACGTTCAGTGAACGGACGAGCGGGTTTTTCTATCTTTTGAACCGGTGCCCGGAATCAAATTCTGAGGGCACCGATGAATTCGCAGCGCCGGTATTTGCTTAGAAACGCCTCTTCCGGAGTTGCGTTTGCTCAGACATGGTTTTTAAATTTTACGGCTTTAAGTCAGAAATAAAATAAAGTTTGTGCGACAACTTTATTTTATTTCACTTAAGCTGCTTGGAAGCCACTTGAAGTCACTTAATGGCGGCTTGAACTGAGTTGAACTGGATAGGATACTATCCAGAAATATCCTACCCCTTGGTAGGATATTTGTGCGGTGGGACCCACACGAGCCCCGCCGTTTCTTTCGCTAAGTAACGCACCCGCGAAAACCCGTCAAAGTAACTGAAAAGTCAACCGACGCGTTTTCTTTAATTCTTAACAGACCATTTAATTGGGCGGTTTATTTCGTGAATTAAATGGACTGTTTCTTCGTGAATTAAATGGGTCGTTTCTTTCGTTGAATTAATTCAACGAATTGATGGATCGTTTCTTAACCGGTTTCGTGTGTTGGCATGTTTATAAAATAAGACCAACCCAAAAATCCTTGGAAAGGATTTGAAAGAATCTTCGTTCCTCCACCCTCTCCGCGAAGAACGCGAAGAACGCGAAGAACGCGAAGAACGCGAAGAACGCGAAGAACGCCGGCGACCGGAATTCGACGACGCACACCAAGATCTGCGACGTCGACGAGATCTACCCGCGACGTTCTTCGGCGACGCCTCTTCTTCCGCGGCCGACCCTCGTTCGGCAACAAAGGTGAGAATCAGATCTTTTCTTCTCCCTTTTTAATTTCAATATCAACGGATTTAAACTAATTAAATCCGTTGATCTTGATCCGGAGATTGGCGACGCGACGAGCGATTCCGCGACGACGCGGCGATCTCCATCTTCCGCGACGAGCAATTCCGCGACGACCCCTCGTCCGACGACGACGATAAGGTAAGGGTTGATTGGAATATTTTTCCTTCCCGTGATTTATTTCTTTTAAAGTAAAGAACTTGATCTTCGAACAATTTTAACATTTAAAATTGTTGTTGATTGTTTTATTGTTCCTCCCGTGGATTATGACTAACGCGGAGGGTGCGGGTCTAACGAACAAGACCCGGCAACCCTCCGCCGATCTATTTTTGTTGTGCGGATTTGGCGGACGTCGACAAACCGTGCGGCAAGGGCAATTTGTTGGCTCCGCAGTGAAGATCGTCCCCCGGGAGGAGCATCGGCGCAGACGGGAAAGAAATCGGGCCACCGGAGCATCTCCGGCGGCCCGCGGAAGGAGGCGGCGGCGCGGGTCGCCGGCGCGGCGGCGCCGGCGACCGGAGGCGGCGGCGCCAGGCGCGCCGCCGTGGAAATCTTCCGCCGCGGCTGAAGCCGCGGCGGCGGCGGCAGCCGGTTCCGCGGTCGCGCGGAACCGGGACGGACGCGGCGGCCCGGCCGCGTCCGCGTGACAGGCGGCCCCCCGCGGGGCCGCGGTTTCTCTCAAGCCGCGGGTTCAACCCCGCGGCGGCGGCTCTTCGGCCGCTCGGCCGAAGACCGAGCCGGCCGGTCCGGTCGGCCGGGCCGCGCCCAGGCCGAACCGGACCCGGCCGAGCCGGTTCGGGCCAGGTCGGGCCGGCCCGGTTCGGGCCGACCCGGTTCGGCCGACCCCAGGGGGGGTTCGGGCCGGGTCGCCCCGGGCCCAGTACCCCCGTTTCGGGCCCTCTACGGTCTTTCGCCCATATCTTGGGCCTGGGACCTCCGATTGACGAACCGTCAGCGGCTACGCGATCCTTGGATCGAGACGGTCGTTTCGGTATATTATACTCAAGGTTTCGGAAGACTTTGGGTACGGCCGGGTTGGTTCGTACACGAAGCCAACCGGGCCCTCGGAGCGGAAACGCTCATAACTTGAGCTACGGACGTCCGATCGACGTACCGTCAGCTGTGGTAGTTTCCTCTAAGTGAGACGGAACTTTTGGCATACTCCGCCCGAGGATCGGATACAGGCGGAGTACGGTCGGGTTGGTTTTGCCCTAAAAACCAACCGGGCCCCTGGGACGAAAATGCCAATAACTCTCAGACCGGGCGTCCGATTGACGCGCCGTCTGTCGCGTTGAGATCCTGTTGTCGATACGGAACTTTTGGATACATCAACTTCGGACTACGTGTCAGTTGATGTATCAGCCCCTCGGCTCGTGGAGCGGACCCTCCTAAACGAGCTCGCTACGTGCGGGAACCCTAGCGCTGGCTGTGACCTCGACGACAGAGCAGAGATCCTCCGTGGACTGCGACGACGGCAGAGCAGAGATCCTCCGTGGACTGCGACGACGGCAGAGCAGAGATCCTCCGTGGACTGCGACGACGGCAGAGCAGAGATCCTTCGTGGACTGCGGCGACGACTGTGCAGAGATCCTCAGTGGACTGCGTCGACTACTGCACTCAGCGATCCTATGCGGATCAGTGCCCGATCCTATGTGGGTCCTACTACCGGTTCTGTGTGAGCCACTGCCTACCGGTTCTGTGTGAGCCACTGCCTACAGGTTCTGTGTGAGCCCGATCCTGTGTGGGTCTTCTGCGGGGGTTAGTACCTATCGATCCTTCGTGGGTCCGACGACTTAGATGGATCAGTGATCATCTTTGACGTCATCTGAAAAAGTATACCTGGTTGAGCTGAACCTTATGTCACTCTCCTTTGTGGATTGTGTTGAACTATCCTATGTGGATTTACTGTTTACTCTCCTTTGTGGATTGTGTTGAACTATCCTATGTGGATTTACTATTTACTCTCCTTTGTGGATTGTGTTGAACTTTCCTTTGTGGATTTACTGTTTACTCTCCTTTGTGGATTGTGTTGAACTATCCTATGTGGATTTACTATTTACTCTCCTTTGTGGATTGTGTTGAACTATCCTTTGTGGATTTACTGTTTACTCTCCTTGTGGATTTGAGTCTTGCTTTCCTTTGTGGATTGAGTTGTTCTTGAGCTCGTGAGCAGAGCTAGAATTGGGGACTTAGGTATATGTATGGGCATATACCTAAGTCGGGTCAGATGTTACTTCGTGATTGCATCTTTCTTCTGTGCTATATCCTTTGTGGATTTCGGGAGACCTTCGGGGGTCTCGGGGTCCTTACTGAGTAGTTGTACTCACCCCTGCACGGGCTATGCCCGCACCTTGTTGTGTTGGTTGCAGACGACGGACAGCGCTGATCACGGCTGGGGCGTGGAGCAGGACGGTACCTGGAGGTGGACCACTGGTCGGGACGTGCTCGGAGCGGACGTGGGACCCGAGGAGCCTGGAGGCTATCTGTACCCACCCTTCAGGTGGGATTGCCAGTGGACGACACGAGACCGCCGTCTTTTCTTCAGTTGCTGTACTTTACTTTTCAGTTGTACTTTACAGTTGGGCTTGTATTTCCGGCCCCTTTTCTTTTCTGCACTTTACTTTCCGCTTGCTGACTCTGTGTGGTTGTTACTTATAAAGGCAATGCCTTCCCTGTTTACTGGGATTTTACGCCTTGGTGCTAGTCGCCAGCCCCTGGCCTATGGAAGGCGGGCTTGGGGTAGTCACGGCACGGGCCCCGAGGACGGGTCGTGACAATCATGTTTTATAATATAATCATATTGATGTAAATTATTGAATATAGTTTTTATATTTTAGTTCTTTCAAGGGTTGGAATCAAATTTTCAATACAAGTGATTAACAATATTTTTTAAAGTAAATTATGTCTTAAGTTTAAAAAAGATTAAAAATGGGATTTATAAATTAATAATTGTTTATTAATATAATATATATAAATTTATGAATGTATATTATTATAAAAAAATTATATATTACATTTATTTCATTCTTTTACTTTGATAATATCATAAAAGTGATTGTATTAGGAAAATCTTTATTTTTTAATAATCCTAAAAAAATTATTATTTTTGAACAATAACAAAAATTAAGCTTCTCATAATTTTGATATGTGAAAATAAAAATTTTATTTCATTTTCTAAATTTAAAATATTACAGTATATATATTAATATTTATAATGGAAATCAATATATATAATTTAATATTTCTTTTTTTCAAGAATAATTTTATAGAACAATAAGTGTTCTTAATAATATTTTGTATATTGTTAATAAGGTTTTATGATTTATTTTATTTAATAGAGGTTTTATAATTTTTATATTTTCTTTAAAATAAAATTATAATATGTTGTACCTCATTTTGATACTATATTTTATGTGAAAAAAGTTATTTATAAAATATTTATATAAATGAAAACTTATCTCAAATACTCAAGGTGTTAAAATGGTTGGTTACATGATTATTTAAACACTAATATACAATTTAATACAAATGTACATTAATTTAATAATAGTGTATTTTTTTGAATTAATCCATAAATTAAATAAGATACAGGGGTAACCAAATGATATTATATTCCATTTTCTCTTCTAGTTACATTCCTCAATAGATCTTCATTTCATCGATGGAAATAATCTTCTCTCAAATAGGATAACATTATGTGAGAGTCCTTTGTTTGTTCTATTTGGTTATAATTTCTCATAAATTTTGTTATAATACATTTCTGATGGATTTTATATATTCTTCATATATGAAGAATTTTTTCTAGTCATTTCATTATAAAGGATTTCTTTAAGTTATGAATATGAGAACTGTATATTTTATGACAAATCATTATGTGATTGATATTAAAAAAATATTAATAAGGATTTGGACTCAAACATTGGGGTTTAGAAAAGAGTAGATAAAGGTTTATAAATATATTATTAAATTATAATGGGATTCAATGTCTGTGATATAAATTATTCCGAGAATTTAATGGCCTTCAAGTGGAACAACGATGTACTGGCATGAGGATCCAAAAATAAAAAATTATGTTAAATAGGTAAATGAAAAAAAAGGTAAAAAAATATTAATTATTTTGACAATAATGGAATGCCTATCATATCTGAGTGGGTATATGGGTTCATGTGTGATTATTATTGGTTATAAACCACCTCATTTAGGTATATGAATGGTATTGAAAAAAAAGTAATGTTACTAGAGGAAATTATAGATAATTATTATTGTCTGAGGCTATTGAGGATGATGTTAGAACATTGGGGTTCAAATGATAACATTGGGGTCTCCTTGAAACTATTCTAAATCAGTTTGATACCATTTGGTCTTGTATCAAATCATATATGTTGTTTTGAGACCATTTTGGTTATAGTGATACCATTGTGGTTATTTTGATACTATTGGGGTTGTTGGGATATCATTGGGGGTTTTAAAAACAAGTAAGGTCACTATAACACAATTAGAGTTAATGTGATGCCAACATTATAAGTATCAAACCAATCTGATTTAGGATTGACTAATAGGGTTTATGATAGACTATTGAGATATGTGATTGACCATTGGGAATGGTGATGTGTTAAATATTGGAGACAGAATCAAGCTAGGTGATTGGGATCCATCCACATTATAGACCATTGAGTTAATTATATGGTGGATCAACTGAGATAAATTCAAATTTTATACTATTTTGATATAGACATAATTTGACACACCAATATTTGTTGAAGCATGTAGGTTCTTGCGTTGGGGTGATCCTATTTCGATATAATGAATTATTATGATTGAATATATCGATTATAAGTATTGAATCATAAAACATTTCTCAAAAATATTTTTAAATTAAACTGTGGTGGGTTACTATTGGAAACCTACAAGGTCTTCTTATTCACACCATGAATAGTAACATAATGTTTTTGTGAATAATTATTGGCGATTTTGTAGTTAAGTCCATATACATTATGATATCATATTGATTTTGTTTATGGAACGATTGGGTGACACAGATTTCATAACATGGAGACAATATACATTTAGTATATTATTATTTACTTAATTCTTATTATAAATTATATATAATTAATAATTGGGACATTTTAAAGGGGTTCTCATGTGCATGAATATTGTGAAAATGGATATAAATATTTTATATATTTATATAGTCTTATATGACTCAGGATTTTCTTTTATATTTATTTAATATGATATAATTAATAAAAATTATTATTATTCTATTATTGGTTGAAATTATCTTAAGGGATCAATCAATTTATTATTTATATTAGTCTATCATGAATGTTCAATAAATTTTTCCATAAGAGGTGGGACATGTAATGTTTTTTATTCTCTATATCAAGCAATAATAGAATAATACATCAAAAAAATTAACTTTTTATTTTATTCATCATCTAAATGTATCAATTTTACATTGATATCTTAAAATTTCTAATATTCGAATGTTCTGTAAAATGTTATATAAAAAGGAAATGATGAGATAAAAAGTAAGTATGGGAATAATATAATCATAGTAGTGTATAAGAAATGTTTTCTTCATTATATAAGGGTAAGAGATCATATAAACATAAAATATTGAAAATTTCATTATAAATTATTATACAAGGATAATGATTTATAATTTTACATCTTTAATATGTGTTCAATTTCCCTCTATTACAAAGGTCACAGACAAAGTCACAAAATTATAATAGACTCTTATGTCTAGGTTTCCAACTAATTTAATTATATCTTAAATACTCCCTATACATATTGTCTCTTGATAAAAATAGTATCTAATGAATTATGGTTTTTATAACCTCTTACCCAAACCTCTCATAACATGAAAAATAAAAAATATAATACTTGTAAAATTACATATTTTATCATATATATCTCTCACTATGTTTTTTGTTTTGAACCTTGGTGGTCATGTCTTGTTCGGAGACAAAGTGCCTTTGATGGATAAAATGACCTAATGATCAATGTTGTATGCTTTCTGAGCTAATGGAATCTGGGTATAAATGGGACTAAGTGGATAATGGTTTCTTGGTATGTTGTGATGATTTGAAAGTGGTTTGGAGAGTTTAAGCGAAAATGGGATGAAAACAAAACTTTATGACATTTATATGTCGTGTAAGGGGATTACATATCATGAAATTGTTCAGGGGTTTTAATAAATTAAATTCAATGATATTGGGTTTTTAGTGAATACCATTAAAAATATTTAAACTATTTGTAATCAAGTTACACGGCGTGTAAATGACTGACCTTCAATTTTAAACATTCTATATAGTGTAAATTCAATCTAATTCACTTCAGCCTATCACCTCTTGGACAAAAGGAATTCTACATGAAATTTTTCGGTTCCAACTTCCATTTTGTATGTTCTATTTGTGTCTTCAATCATTGTTAAAATCCATTGGTTAGGTTTATTCCTTATTACCTTTGGTTCGTTAACCATTACTATGAAATCCTTTGGAATTTTTTGTTTTTGGTTTTGATCTTGATCGGTATTGATCGAGGAATATCTTTATAATCATTCGTACCTTCTTCCACATGGGTGTTTTCCGTTGGAAGCATTGTTTGACCCTCTGTTAAATTTAGGGGCTCTAAATCTCAACCATATGGTTTTATTATTATCATGTTTATAAAATATCATTATCATTCAAATGAATAGTGCTCCCAAATTGAATAAATAATAAATGACATTATTCTTTGACTTTCATTGTTTTCAATTTTCATTTGACTTAGAATATTGATACCCATTAGGTAAGAAACCCCTTTAATATAATTTAATTGTCTAATGACTTAAATTATGTTTATCATGACATGTGACCTTGGTTGATTTCTTGTTATAAAATCCCTAAATTATGGCTTAATTATTATTGAAATAATTGTTAATCAATTTTTATTTTTTGAATAGTGGAATATGAATGAATAATGGAAATTATTAAATCTAACCATTTCGATATATGATGTAATATTGTGATGTCCATGTTGTATGAAAGAAATTGTGTTCCATGATCAGATTCTTATATAATAGGCTAGGCCTATACACATACACATGTATATGCTGCACTATTGATAGTGAGTCGGCTCGGCTCATTCCATGTTTTAATGCTTATAGTGAGCGGGTTATTCCCATTTCCATGTTTTAATGCTTATAGGATTTGAACATGATTGTTTGTTGTGACTAACCACGGTTATAAGGTGGTGGTTGGAATGGTCATAGGACATGCTCAATGACATTCTAGCATAGTTCTGAAGTAGTTAATTTACCATGTTTATATGGTGGTGGTTTGCATGGTCGTAAGACATGATCAGATATATTCTAGAATGGAGCTAAAGAAGGTTGTTGTTGTATTATATTAATTATTGAATTAATTAATACACATATTTATAACCTTATTTTATACAATTTTTATCAAAATGGTTTTCTTTAAACACGTTGGTGTTGACCTAATAAGTTATACTCACACACAATTCTAGATTTCATTTGGTACCCAAAAAGATTTAGTGGATACAGGTTTGAAGAAGGTTAAATGACATTTTTTACTGATTGATTTTTTGCTATTGAGCTGGACTTTGGATATGGGACCAACATAGGGCTCGAGACCACAGAAATTGTGTATTTTAGTTGAGTCTAATAGCCTTTTTCTTATGTTTTTCTAGGATTACATTTAGTTACATTTAAGCATGTCATTACATTGTTCATTATCGATTATCGGATTATTCATGTTGGATTTTATTTTTTTATTCCGCATTGTTTTTAATATGACTATTTATGTTTTTTATGAATTATTTCTGCTGAAATGACACTTTATACTATGGGGTATAGTCTCCCCACTATACTATTCACACCTCCACTACAAGTCAGCAGCCTCTAGCATATGGGGAGGCAAGCTTGAGGTCTCGCAACCAACCATTTATGGCCATCTAAGAGAGTGTGATATGAGGGGACGTTAAAAAGTTGTATCAGAGCAGAAAGTTCTCTTTTATTTTTCTTTTCTATTTGGGAAAAATTATAAAGGGAAATTTTATGTCTTGGGACTTTGTAATTAGCATATGCATTGGAGTAGATAACACATGTACAAAGGAGAATCCAAGTACCAAGGGATGGGATTTTGGTTTGTGTTTTGTGCTTTTTAAAGTTGATGTTATTTCACCTTGTGTGACATATATATTGTGTGAGATTATTTTTTTATCTTAATGTTTCATGAGATTTTTACTCCTGGAAAAGTATGGAATGAGATGAGAATCAATGCATCATAATACTCATATTGAGATATATTGACAAGCAATGTTCATGATAGTGGTATATCTATTTTCATTTAATATATACTTGTTGGTTGAAATATATGATAAGACATATGTTTCACCGGATATATGAAATGAGTTTTCATGTCATAATAAAATAATTTTATGTCGTTTCTAGAGAGGCTAAGAGTTAGTTGTTCTCAGTTTTAGTAACCTATTGGATTGACTCTGTTGCAAGACAATTCCCGAAGGTGCATATTTTCATTATAGTGAAAATGCCTCTTCGTTGACTTCGTATTCAGTTTCAAGAGAGTGGGAATCAGAAAACTCCTCTAAATATTGCACTAGAACATATTTTAGTTCCTGAGGAGCAATGGATGTCCAGATTCATGAAAACATCCAAAGGGTCATGTAATCCATGGGAAGGGACACTATTCTTACCATTCCTTAGATGTCTGAGATGAAAAGAGATTTTAATCTCCAACATCCTCCTTTGTATACCTGGGAAGGGGCTACCCATCCATATGAGTTCTGGAATGAGTTAGTCTAGAAAATCATCAAGCATCATGAGGCACCTGTAGGGAGGAGGGTGAATCTGGCGATGTATATTCTTTATGGACCTACCAAGCATTGGTGGGATATTCTGGAAGAAGTTGGGTGGTATTACGAGCTACATCAAAAGGACTTCAAGATGAAGTTCCTAAGTAATTTCTATCTTGAGACCCTAAAATATGAAAAATATCATAAGTTCATGCATCTGACACATGAGGGTTTTTAAGTTCTAGACTATGCTAGACATTTTACCAACTTATAGTGTTTTTCACCTTCTTTGTAAGATGATGAAATCTCTTGGGTGATATGTTTTCAAGATGGAATTCATTATGAGATTAGGTCGTAGGTAAACTTTATTCATTTAAGGTGCATAAAATACATGATGAATCAAGCACTCATCAGGAAGGAGAATATGATAGAGGACATGAGAAATGACCATGTAATTTCAGCAAGGAGATCTAGGTATTCTTCACGTGGTAAGAAGTTTCATTATTAGGGTTTTCTCCAAAGTAGTAGTGGTAAGAGCAGTCAGGAAAGTTGAATACCATCTCAATATCATGGTCCTTTCCAATTCTATCATTCTATTAGTTTTGGTCACATAAACCCACAAATTCGTTACCCAGTAGTCGAGTCTTGTATTTGTGGAAAACATGGTCATCTTCAGAGGTTTTATTCCAACTTTACATATAAGACCAGTGGAAAAGGATCAAGACAAGGACATGAATTGGGAAGAGGCTTAGATACCCCTTAGTATTCTGGTATCCATAGTTACATAGGTCGTTCGGGAAGAGGAAATTGATGTGGTACCTGAGTGCATCAGTAGAATTACCTAGAAATGGAAGTAGCATAGGGTTATCAGAATCAAGCCCAGTGAAGAGGTAAAATTCAGTTCCTCCTTAAGCAGACTACTCTTTCTAACATGGGTATAGGGCCATCTACTACTAGAGGTACGATTCTTGTATTATCTATATTATCTTGGGGTTTTTTGATATAGTAGAATCTCATTATTTTCTATCTTCTCTTTTTGATATAGGTTTGGGATTGTATGTGTAATGACTATATGTTGTTTTAACCATTAACACACTATTAGAGGTTCAATCAGAAAATATCAAACGTTAAATGGAATTTTCTCTAGAGATTTGTGGTTAATATTTATTTTTGTAATTGTTCATGCTATAAATGAAAGGTTTTGACTATATTATTGGGATGTATTAGTTAGTTCTATACCGTTCTCATATCGATTGTTACAGGATGATATTTACTTTCATATCTCTAGAAGGAAGTAGTTATTCACACTAGGGTGAGTGGGATCTTTAGGCTGGTCATGTGGGAGTAACTTAGTGCAGATTAGATTATCTCACATTTCCAATCTCTGGTCTTTCTCTAGAATATATTGGAAAGTATCAATACTCGTTTCTTCCATTGGTTGACTTTTTTTATGATTTTTTCCCTGATGAGTTCTAAGTCTTACTTCCCGAGTGAGATTTCGAGTTTATAATCGAGTTAATGCTGGGAGGATAGCTAGTTTCTATAATTCCTTATTGAATGAAAATAGTACAAATTTAGGATTTAAAGGTTCAATTAGAATATTTAGAATCTAAAAGGATTCATATGGCTAAGTACCTATCCTAGGGATTCTCTAGTTCTCTTCACCAAAAAGGCAGATGGATATTTTCACATATTTTTGGATTATGGAAGGTTGAACCAGATGACAGAAAATAATGGATACCCACATACACGCATTGACAATTTTTTTAATCAGTTGTGAGGTGATAAAATATTCTCTAATATTGATTTAATATTATGATATCATCAATTAACGGTGAAACTATCAGAAATACCCCAAAATTATTTTATAAGAACATATGGCTTCTATGAATTCTTATTGATGCCATTGGGGTTGAATAATTCACATGCAGTATTTGTGGCCTTAATGAAAAGGATATTTCATCTTTTTCTAGATCATTTTATGGTATTTTTCATCAATGATATCGTAGTGTACTCCCAATCAGCAGACAATCTATCCAAACATATTGACATAGTCTTGAGTATATTGAGAGAGTGTTAGCTTTACACCAGTCTAACCAAATGCAGTTTCTAGATAAATGAATTTCACTTCATGGGCCATGTCATCTCATAGGTTGGAGTGTAAATGGACCCATAGAAATTCAAATACATGATATATTCAGAACAACCCAAGAATTCCTTCAAAATATCGATCTTTCTGGGTTTAATTGGTTGTTATCGGCATTTCATCCAAGATTTCACCCATTTGGAAGCACCGCTATTTGGGATGAAAAAGAAAGTGGTGAAGTTTGTTTTGTTTTATTCTTGTGAAAGATCTTTTCAAGGGTATAAGGGAAGTATTAACTCATCACCTTTCCTCACATTACCTATTCTGTTTAGAGAATATACTATGCACTGTGACACATCTAGAGTTAGACTTAGAACATCTCTAATGAAGGAAGATCATGTGGTTACTTATAGCTTCAGGAAACAAAGACTATATGAGAGAAATTACCCTACTCATGATCTGGAATTAGCAGTATTGGTACATACCATAAGATTTTAGAGACACTATATCATGGGTTAAAGGTTTTTGGTATACACAGATCATAATAGCCTTAGGTACATCTTTTCTCAGTGAGGCCTTAACGTTCAGGAAATGAGGTGGGTCGATTATCTACAGTCATTTGACTTTGAATTGTTTTATACACCAAGAATGGTCAATGGAATTGTCAATAAAATG
The DNA here is from genome assembly GCA_963277665.1 of Viscum album. Taxonomy (NCBI): domain Eukaryota; kingdom Viridiplantae; phylum Streptophyta; class Magnoliopsida; order Santalales; family Viscaceae; genus Viscum; species Viscum album. The sequence continues at coordinate 617,396,746 of OY728167.1, read as the reverse complement.
ATTTAAAAAACACATATAGATGTAGTATGTGAGTCTTGTGAAAATTGGTGGATAATGTAAATTTTTACAAAAAAGCATCTGTATGTTCAAGAATCTTAGGGGAAGGTAGCTCTAACTTCAACATCTATTATACCATTTCTTTTAGACCATATTAAGATTTAAAAGTCATATAATTTGGAGGGCTCGGTTATAAGAGAGAAATTATAAGGTGGGGATATGTCATCAGGATGGTCTCTGGGTAGTGGAAATTCTCGTCTTTGTCATGGATGAGTATGGGTTCCTATAGGTTTTCATGGGTAGATGATGAGGGAGTATCATTCTTCTGGATGGGTGGTGCATCCTAGTTAAAAAAATATGTATCATGATCTTCATAGATAGTACTGGTGGTTAGGAATGAATAAGGAGGTGGAAAGCTTCATGGATAGATGTTACACTTTTCAGTAGGTGAAATTCGAGCATCAATGGCCAATTTGGATTTTATAGCATTTACCCATATCATAGTGGATATGGGATGATTTCATGATTGATTTTTTGACAGGATTACCCAGGAAGACTCCAAGTAATTATTTTATATGGGTTTTTTATGGATTGGAAACAAATGTATAACACTTTATAACTGTTATGGGAACCTTTACCGTTGAAGATATTGGAAATCCTTATGTATTCAAGGTGGTTCGATTGAATTGTGTTTTGAGGAGTATTGTTTTTGAAATAGATCCACATTTCACATCATGTTAATTTCATGGTCTTCAAAAATCCATGGGATCATGAGTTTCTTAGGACATCCTATCATCCAAAAACTGATGTTCAATCTAAGTATACTATTTAGGTTCTATAGGATATGTTAAGATCTTGTGTTTTTTATTTTGGTGGTTCATGGGAGAAACATATGCAACTCATTGAGTTTTAATATAATAATAGATTCTAGGAATCGATCCAAATGGAATATTTTGAGGCCTTTTATGTAATGTCATTCTGTTTGCATATTTTTTCAATAGAGGCATGTTAGTCAGCACTTATTAGGCCTAGTCTTATGTAGAAGACATCTGAACATGTTTAGTTGATCAGACAATGGTTGGTGACCGCACAGAGTAGGTAGAAATCATATGCTATCCATTGGAGATGACCACTATAGTTCAAGGATGGTCATCATGTTTTCCTTCAAGTCTCACCAATGTTTGGGTTGTTCCATATCAAGAAATAGAGAAATCTATTTCCTAGGTTTGTCAAGAAGTTTGAAATTGTGGTAAGGGTCGGTCAAGTGGTGTATCATTTATCCCTTCCACGACACTACTATTCCATGCATAATTTATTCCTCATGTCAAAACTATGAAGATATCATACATACCCTTACCAAGTGACAGACACAAAAGACATCGAGCATTGTGACGATGCATCCTTTTAGAACAATCTGATACAGGTTGTGGATTTTAATGATAAATATCTTTTGTGATAGACTATACCATTGGTTCAAGTGCATTGAAATTATAGGAATTTTTAGGAGGAGATATTGGAGAGGGATTCTGATACGTGAAAAAAGTTTTCAAACTTATTTTTTGAGACCTCATGGTGATTCTAATATAATATAAAAGATGATATGTTATAAGGTGGTCCAGTTTAAAGATCTTTTCTTTTCCAGGTTTGTATATATCTAAGATTAGCATCTGAGCATTGGTGGTCGAGTCTTGTTCCGAGACATAGATAATTTGTCAGATAAAATGACTGAATTCTTGGGAATGTATTATTTTTTGAGCTATTGGATTCTGGGTATAAAATGGACTAAGTGCTTAATGTGTTCTTGGTAATTTGTGATGTTTTAAATGAGATTTTTATAGTTAATCAGAAAATGGGATGAAATATCAACTATAGACAATTTACATGTTATGTAAGGGTATTAAACATAGTGTAATTTTCCGAGGGTTTTAATAAATTAAATCATAGGTGATGAATTTTCAGATAATATCATAAAAAACATTTAAATGACATGTAATCATGTCAAACAACATGTAAATGCCTGACTAGTAGTTTTAACCATTCTATGTGGCGGAAATTGATTCTATTTCACTAAAGCTTATCACCTCTTGAAAATAAGGAATTATCTAGGCGATTTCAAGCTACCAAGACCCATTCAAGATGTTCCATTTGTGTCTTCAATCCCTGTTAAGTTCCTTTGTTTAGGTATCTTTTTTCTACCCTCTGATTCTTCATCCATTGAGATGAAATACTTTGGCCATTTGAGTTGCCTGTTTTGATATTGATCAGTTTTGATCTAGGAAACACTTTTCAATCATCTTCACCTTCTTCTTAATGGGTTTTCTCCATTGGAAGCATTTTTTTATCATGGGGTAATGGTAGGGGGTATAAATCTCACCGTATAGTTTGATTATTTTCAATTTTATGCAATATCGTGATTGTTTCAATGATGTGTGCACCCAAATTTAATAAATAACAAATGGTATTATTCATCGAATTCAATTTTTTTGTATTTTGTCTGACCTAGATTATTGCTACCCATTTGGTGAGAAAACCCTTGAATATATTTGAACTGGAATATGGATTAATTTATGTTTAGAAAGACATGTGACCTTGGGTGATTTCTTGTTATAGAATCTCTAAATTGGGGATTACTACTTATTGATATAATTTCTAATCATTTTATAATTGTATTGAAAAGTGGAATCTAAAATAATAATGGTAATTCTCATAATTTACCATTGAAATATATGATGTGATATTGTGATATCCATGTTGTAAGATATGAATTATGTTCCACGTTGAGATGCTTATATAATGGGCTTGGCCCATGAATTTTCACATGTTTATGTTTTAATACTGTTAGTGAGTGGGATCAACCAAAATCCATGATGTAATGCTTGTAGAGAGTGGGCTATTATCACTACCATGTTGTAATGCATATAAGGATTTGACCCAAATTATTTTCTATGACTTACTATAATCAAATGGTGGTGGTTGGCATTGTCATAATACATGATCAAATATATTTTGGAAAGGTGTCGAAGATTTTTATTTACAATGGTTATATGGTGGAGGATGGAATGGCCATTAGACATGTTCTACTATATTCTGGCATAGAGAAAACATTGTTATTATTATATTTTATTAATTTTATAATTAAATAAAACACATTTTTATTTCTTTATTTCACACTTTTCCTATCATTTTTGTTCTCTTTAGACATTATGAGGTCGTCCTACTGAATTATACTCACACCCTATTAGGACCACTATTTTTTTCCCAAGTAGATTTCATTTATACAGGTTTAGACAAGGCCAAAGGACCTTTTTTTTTTTGATTTCTTATTTGTTATTGGGTGGGAGATTGGAGATGGGACCAACATGGGCCTCAATCCCTGGGACTTTGAGTCTTTTATTTAAGTCTTCTTGTCTTTTTCTTATGTTGTTCAAATAGGAAATTTAGTAACATTGTAGCACATCATTACATTATTCATTATTAGTTATTGGATTATTCAGTTGGATTTTATTGTTGTCTTTTTCATTCTTTTTACTCGGATTATTTCAATTTTTTAAGAATTTTGTATTCTACTATGACACTTCATACAAGGTGGTATAGTCTCCCCACCATACTATTCATACACCTTTTTCTAGTCTGTAGCCTCTGGAATACAGGTAGGCACACTTGAGGTCTCATAACCAACCCTTTCTAGACATGTGAGATGTTTCTAAACTGGGGGACATTACAATACTATAATGAAATAATATACATTATCTTTAAACATTGAACATTGAAAAAATGAAAACATTAATCTGTGGTGTCACAAGATCAAGGGAAGTGGGTGTTGATATATGGATACACTTATTGAAAAGATATAATCATGGGAATAAGATTACACTCTGATGAATTTTCATTCATATTGGATGTAATAAATAAGGATTACAAACTAATTGAATAATGTTATTTATGAATTTTTTGTCTGGGTGGTCATGAATAATTAAATAATGGTTGAAGTATAAGATGAAAATAACCTTATGGTAATATCATCGATTAAAATGTATTGTAATTAGAAAAGACCGTGATTGTGATGGATATTTTTCCTATAATATTATAATAATGAAACAAATATATCAAATTCTAATTGATATTATAATTATCATGAAGAATAAACACATAGTTTTTCAATTTTGATAATGAATGTTATCTATTTTTAATATAATAAATACTATATAATTTTTTTTATAAATATGATCGAGATATATAAGATTTAACACCTTTATAAAACACCCCCAATGATGTCACATTTCCATAATACCATATAATCATGATATAAATAATTATATATAGTTAAATTATACGATTTAATGAATAATTATTCTTCATTTAATAGACCAGATTTATATGATATTAAATTTAGATATTTGACATATATTTTCAATATTATATGAAATAAATAGATATAACAAGTATATGGATGAATATCTAATATGAAACTAAAAATAAATGGTGGATATTGAAAATTGGAAGCATTAAATAAATAGATCATGTTAAGAAAAAACTCCTGCATTACATAACACTTCCCGAAACATCAAAAAGACATCCTTAATGATTTGGAAACATTTTAAAGGTATAATTGAGTGAGTAAATGAGAGGGTATAAATTTAAATATTTTTAGATTAAATAGGATGGGGTGGAGTGGGTATTTTTAAAGTAAACATAAAACAAATGTTTAATGATATTATTATTTACATTGGAATTTAGTTAAAAATATTACCCATAAATAATTAATTAATGGTTTTATATATGGGTTTTAAAATAATAAAAACTGTTTTTTATAAAAAAAACTATTTATTCATTTTTTCTAAGAAAAACAATTTTAGGATATTGATATAAATTTATATGATTAATGGAAGAAAAAATTTTTTTTTAGTATAATGAAATATTTTTGATGATTTATAAATCACGTTAGAAGATGAAGGTAAATTATAATATATTGACTTAAATATTTTAATAATTAAAATATATTAAAATATATAAAAATATTTAAAAAATTATTAAATCATTTTTATATCATATATATCATAGAGTATATCATATGCATATATAAGATCTAAAAATTCTTTCGAAAAACCCTGACTCTTACTCAATAAAGAAAATAGTCATATGTAACATTGAAATCATTCATAATAAATATTTTAGTAGTATAAAAATACTAGAAATATACTTTTTTAATACATTGCATTGAAATTATAGGTATATCATAATAATATATAATGATTTAATTTTTTAATTAGTTTATATTAATAGATCACACATAGTCTACTTCTTGGTTTCCTTGGGAAATGGGGAAATAATATGAAGGAGAGACATTAAAAACTTCATAATGGGTAGTGTACAATAGATACTATCATGGAAATAATAATTTTCTAGTGTGACATCACATCACAAGATTATAGGTATTCCAAATCCTAGGAATTTTCTTTATTTGTTTTTGGAAATTTTAGGATAATTTATAGAGTTTTTTTAATTATAGTTTTCTACAATATGGACTACACCATTTAGATGTGTGATGAATTATAGTAAATTCTAATTGTGTCATGTTTGAGAGGTAATCTTTGTGGAGTCTATGATATTATATTTAGGGAAATATACTTTTTTGGAACATCTTTTATATGGATAAGGTACTATGTCATAGACTCTCTATTCATATAGTCTCAATACTATGGAGGCAAATTCTATGACATAGAGTATTATGAAGTATATACTATGTGTCTTTATAAAAAGGTTCTACTCTAGGAATAACTATATGTTCTCTTTCAAATTCAATGGTTTATGTTATGAATATGTTTTATTTGATATATTGGTTTATACTAATCCTGATATTTGTGTTCATTAAATAAATTTATATCAAAATTAATTTGGACACAATATGTGTTGATGAAATATAGTAAAGATGTTTTTATTATAAACGGGTTTTCATGATTTTAAGTGGATATGATTCATTATTAAAAATTATTTATAAATTTTGAGTAGGTTTTTAAAATGGTTTTTTCGAAACATGGAACATTGGGGACATTGGGCGCATCAGCAAATAGACATGTCAATTTAGTGTCTGTAATGCCACTACAGGTTTGGTTACATTAAAAGATCATTATAGGAATAAATATTAGTTGGATACACTTTTTTATTGGTTTAGGAAAAATTTAATTTCTAGTATGTGCTCCCTAAGGTTAGATCCCAAATGGTGTATGTTTTCCCTTTAGTATTTATTTTCCACATGAGGTTATATTTCATATTTTATGGTTCATATGTTTATCATATTTCATAACCATGTATATTTTCTCATATTCTAACATGAATTATTATTTATATTTTTTATATTCTTTGATGGTACTATATAAAATTATTTTACAAAAAAAATGATGGATTTTATATTTTTAGAATTTTTTATTATCTAGAAATGATTTATAAACATTTTTTGTTTTAATGATATAGATAATGTTTACTTGTATATTAGGAATTATATATGTTCATTGGTGAAATAATTTTATTCTATCTTATCACACCATAATTTTACAAAGGTAGTTTGTAGATATTGTTTTTGAAGGACTCTAGTAAAGGGAACAAAATTATATAGGTTTCTAGCTTCTCAAAGTGGAAATTTCATTTATAAGGGATGGTTTGGATGTGAATGTTTTTTTACAATAAGACACACCCAAGGTATTACCTAATTTTATTTTTAGTTTTATCCCCTTGGACATTATTTTTTATGTGTTTTGGTTATGTACCTTTTTTTATGATGGAATCCATTTGTATGATTCCTTTTTGTTATTAATTATACATGGTTTTATCTTTATCCTTTTTTCGGATGATTTGGAGGATAATTCATGTTCAAATAGGTTGGTTCATTGCATATTAGATCCATTACCCAGCTAAAATTCATATCAAATTACTATGGATTAGTTCAGGTTCATGGTAAAAATGACCTAGAACAATTGGAATTTAGGTAGTAGGTGCACAATGGTGCATCTCTAGCTCATTTTTATGTCTGTACCAAAGTTACATTGGGTTGTAAATAATTATTACAAATATTATTAATTAGTATTTAAAGAAATTTCAGTAAACTAAATATGGTTTTTTTAATTGAAATTTTCCTTTTTAAAATGTGGGTTTCATTCCAAGAATCCATGATTTCCTTATTTCATATAGTTTAAAGGAATTAGTATTGATTATGGTAATTAATCTTATGTTTTTTGAGTTTTTTTCTAAAGATGATTATATATTTCGTTCTATTTAATATACAATTCCTCCTGTAAGAGAACTCTTAAATCTGATATAGGAAGCTACAATACAGTTTATTCAGGCAATTCCACTATTGGACCCTTCATTTTATGATGATAAAATATGCTCTATTCTAACTTTGGGGTATGCGGTTGTTAAAAAGTAGAGAATAATGGTTGATCATGGATTATAATTTACTAATAATATTCCACAGATCTTCCATAATGAAAAAGCATTATATTAATATGAGGAATATATCATATTGATTAGAATGATCATTTATTTTATAAAAAATCTTGACAAATCTATGGTGGTTTTTTTCAAGTATATTCTTGAGGGGATAGAGATGGTCAGATTCTTTCATGCATCCAAGATACATGGGGATATTTCCTAGACCTCATTCATGAAAATAATCAATCGGTATATCATAAAATTTTCTGAGTGGAGAATACCTGAGAATTTATTATCTTAGAACAAGGGGAGATTTTTGGTTTGGAGTAATCTACATATTTCATTCATTCAATACCCCTTTTACCCAATCTTGTTAAAAAATAATTACCTAATGGTTCGGAGGTTTAAGATGGTTCTGAGGTGTGATAATCAATTGATTATGATTATCCTTTCCCTTCTACCATTTTTTGATGTGGTGGATAAATCCAATATGGGTGAGAGAGACATAACTAAGAAAATGGGTCTGGTGGAAGCTTCAATTTGTGAAATTATTAGTCAATGTGTGTCTTTCATCTTGAAAAGGAAACTTAAGGTTGACCAGTTTTTATCAGGACTAGTTTCATTGTCTTCATGAATACATCAGTAGAGTTTTTTATATAATTGTGTAAGTATAGTTTATTCCAAGCCAAACTATATGGAAGAGCCCAAAAATATTCATCATTGTCGAAAATATAGTAATATAATACATTTTTTGGAAGGTTATCCCTAAGGATTAAGTTCATATTCACTCTCAGAAGGATTTGCTGGTTAATTATGAAGCTTCCATGGGTGTTGATTCATATCCTTGATCCTAGGGGTGTTCATGAGGCTAAGAGGTATTTCTGAGTAGATGAAACTATAATTATTTATTCGGTGGAGCCTATTCTAGATTAATATGAATTAGGCTCCACTAATTCTAGAGGTATGGTGTTTATATCATCCATTAGGGGTTATAATTTTTTGATAAATGTGCCACTCATTTATTTATATCATCAAATATATCTGATTTTTTGGGAATTTTTTTAAACATTTTACCATTTTATGATCTTTCCACACCTTTGGGGAAAATGTATTAATAATGTTTCAAGTGTCCCATGTGTTGGGTGATGATAAATGTATGCAAAGTAGTCTGAGGTTTTTTATTTCATTTTTTCAAAATCATTTAACTCATTATTGGAATAGATTGAATGGTCATCAAAAAGTCCCAAATTTATTTTGATCATTCTTTAGTTTAGTTTTTATCTCTAGATAGATTTACTCATGAATTTCAAGGTTCATCATGTTTTATACCTATTAGAGAGGTTCTTCCATTTTTAATTGTAGATTAATACCCTATAATTTATCATAAATTCTCCATGATGTAGTTGGAAATTTCATGATAATACCACATGATATAGTTTTTTGTGCATATCTTGTGGTATTTTAGGATGATTTTTATATGTCACGACAATAAAGATATGATGAGTTCTCTGTTGACCTCATCACTGGTATAATTCAAATTTCTATTCTGTTATATTGTATGGATATTGATATGTTAATGTAGCATAATTTATATCTTACATATCTTGATGATAATAGATTTATTCATCCTAGCATGTTGTATTTGGCTTCTCCTAACCAATTCTCTATGATAGAAGACAAAATCCCTAAACAATGCATTGGCAATAGAAAAATAAAAAAAATGATTTTTAGTCCCACTCATATGGTATCATTGGTTTCAAAATATTTAAATATGGTCAAGGTATAATCATTAGAGTGTCTGTGAATAGTATATACCTAAAAGAACATTTAAGAGTTGTTATGGTAATTTTCGATTTCTAGATTTAACATTTAGACCAACTAACACTCCATTGGTATTTATGGTGTATCATCTTATTAGTATTTTTTGGTATTTATAGTCCCCTATTTGGATTACGATTGGGTAGGTTTTCATTTATGGGTGTTTTGGGTGAAATATTGAAAATTTTGAATGGATTTTTAGTTGTCCATGGTTGGCACACGATGTGCCAAAACCGTGCACCATGCTATTGAAACCCATTCATACCTAGTCACAAAGGGTTCATTGTTGGAACACTGTTTAAAAAAACTGTTCTCCCACCAAGGAAAAGAATGAAACTCTATCCAAAATAGGATAATTTTAGTTGGAACACTTTTTCTAAACCATGTTGCCCTCCTAGGTAAACCATGCATATAGTAAATTGTAGATTTGAAATTTCATTTTAAAACACCAAAACACCTTTTTAGGCACTTGATGGGGTTGTTTGACCCCCATTGAATTTTCTTATTCATTAGAGGCTCCCAAGAGGTTATTGTGACCCCTCTTCATCCCTCTGGAAGTGTATCAAGTCTAGGTGAACAATGTTTGATCTCTTCTGAGTACGTTTCATATTCACATTCTATTTGTCTTGTTCTATCCTCCTTCCTCCCAAGGGTTTTTGTAGATATTTATATCGTTGGATGGTCTAATCCCCACTATTTAAGATCTTGAATCTAGGTTTGATTATTGATTCCTCATTTCCAATGTTCTTCATTGGAGTTCCCAAATTATGAATTTTTGTTTTTTGATCATGTGATCGAAAAGTAGGTGGTTCTGTTATTATGGACAATTTTGATTAACCCTAAATATCTTTATTTTGAATAAATTTCTAGATTTAAATTAAATTTCATTCAATTAGTTTATTAAAAACCCAATTCCATTGAATTTGGGATTCAGATTGGATTTTGAAAGAAATTGGGAAAAAGTCCACCAATTTCATTAAATTGGGATGTATTGTGTAATTGAACCGAAATTTTTTAAATTAAATTGTGGAATTAATTGTGAAACTTGAATCATGAATTTTATTTGATGGAATTGATTTCAAATTTTTATTTCATAAAATGTCTTAAAAATATTTTGATAGAAGCCCAGTGTTTTTATCATTGAAATAGAATGTTTTGACTAATTACCCATGTATTGGTTTTTAAATGGAAATTGGCATATAAGAAATATATGAATATGAGAAATTGTATTTTAAACAATTATAAAATAAATTTTCCATCATTGATTTTTATTATGGAATATGAAATCCTTGTTAGTGAGTGAGATATTTGGGACATCACTTTATGAATTAAAACCCTAATAATACATATGCAGTAGGTCACATCCTTGATGGGAGGGTGATGAGTCCTCTATGATTTATGTCTAAGGGATTTGTGTACACATATTACCGTGATAAATAATTGACTATGAGAGAGTCCCATAGCTTGGAACTATAATAAATTTGATAGATGACTATGTTTCCTATTGTTTATATTTAAATATATTCCATTGTTTATAAATTTTTTGACACCAGATTTCTGAATTTATATAAACTATTTTATATAACAAATTATCCATTTCTTTAAAGTATTTCCATCATATTAAATGTAATGATTTCTTTGTTTAAATATTATTTTGAAATTCCATGAATGTTTATTTAAAATTGAAATATTTATTTTTTTAATTAATTGTTTCATCTTATTATGTAATCCATGGAGGGACCATATTGTGATTTTGTCTCACACCCAACATGTTCCCTTAGGTGTTTATTGATTACCACCTTCCGAGTTCAAACACGGGTAAGGTGCCACTTAGAGGTGGTAGTAGCTACTAATCCTTAGCCTTTACAAGTTCTGTATGTTGGTTTTTAGGTTATCTAACCTATTTTTTAGTACTTTGAGATTTACTTTGTCTTTTTTATACAAGTTTGACTACAGATACAGTTCTCAAGGTGTATCATTTCTTCAATCTATACTGACTTGTGTCACATTTTTTCCATTTTGTTTGTGTCAAATTCATTACCTCTTTATTCGTGTATGGTTACAGGTGATAGTTACCAACCCATGGCGATCAGGAATGGCCTTTTGGCTATGTAATTAATGGCTCATTCATCAGGTTACAAGGGTGTCCAAGTTAGTTTGTGATAGTTTGGTATCAGATCTAAAGGTTGAGCTTCTTATTTGATGTTAGTATGAAATTGTGTAATCTTTTTAGGACTTAGTGGGTTGATTCAATTGAGTTCTTGGATATCTCTCACTGCAATGAACCATAAGTCACCAATGGTGTTTTGTGAAATGAATCTTGGGGATTAGTTATAGTATTTTCTTAATTTTTATTTGGATACATTGAAATTGAAATGTTGTTTGTCTATCTATATGGATTAATTTCCTTTGTTTCTCTACTGGAGTTTAAATATGATGTATTTAATATTTTTTTGATGTTATATATCATCATTCCTCTGATAGTACGTGAAAATGAGATTCAATAGGGAGTTGTAAATGAACCAGAATGTGAAAATCCACTGGTGGATCAGATTTTTCTTGAGGTGAATGTGTGCAATTTACAAGCTCTCGGATAGGCACTTGCACCAGTTCCCATTTTAGATCCATCTGGGGAACCTCATGGTGACGTTTCCTAGATTCAGGCATAAGAGTTCCAATGCGAGAATCCACCAGTATTCAAGAGAACAAATGATCATAAAGATGTTAAGTAATGCTTGAGTAGGATTGAACATTTTTTTGAGTTCTTTGAGACACCTAATGAAATCAATGTTAAGTGTGACACCTTCATGTCAGAGAGACTAAGTATAAGATCATGGGACATGATGGAGATGATGAAGAAGCAGTAGGTATGAGAATTTAAAGACATTAAATATCCTTTCACTGACTAGTTCTATCCAAATTTAATGGTGTTGGCCAAGACTATAAATTTGTTCTAACTCACGTAAGATGAAAGGTCCCTGAAATAATATGAAAATCCCATTATTGAGCCTGTGTAGTTCACACATAAGATATTATCGAAGGAGAAGATGAATACTCGATAGTTTGAGTTGGGATGATGATATGATATTCTTTCTCATGTTTTCTTATTGAAGTTTCATTCTTATGATGATGTGTTAGATAGATCACTAGTGGTTGGAATGGTCCTGGTAGGTAAATCATGGATTATGGAGTTCCTTTTTCTCTTAGTGTTTATATGAGTTCCCATAATGGAAATAGGATTTGTGATGATTCTACTAGAGGTTCTCAATATCATGTTTTTTCTATATCTCTTTTAGTATGTAGAAAAGGTCATTTTATTTTCTACCAGTGTAAAAATCCTGGGAATTCTATGAAAGTTTTCTCTGAGTCACCTATTGTATGTGGCTCATGTTGAATCTTACTTCACATGAATAAATTCTTCCATGTATTTTCTAATCGATGTAGTGGAATAGGATCATCAATATTTGGTAAAACATTGGTGCAATCAGATGCATCATTGAAAAAATGGTTTCATCCAAGGGCATCCAAGAATAAGCTTCTTCATGTAGTAGAAGAGTCTCTAGAGGAAGTGGATACAGGTCTAGTGACTGTGATAGGAACCATCACTATAGCTTAATCATTAGGGACTTCATTATTTGATACAGGTGGATCTAATTCATTTATTTAACCAATATTTTTAATATGATAAATCTTTATAGGGTTAGTTTATATTATGTGATCTATATTACTAAAACACTTATAATGAAGAGTGAGTAGGGTATCCATAGTCCTTGTGTTTTATCATTTTCTTAAATCTATCATCCTTGGAATTCTCTGGTACTCGACATGAAACGGCTTGACTACATATACATGATGGATTGGATCATTTCTAGTAAAACATGGATTTATTTTTATATTTGGTAGTTCTCCTTCCCTACACTAGATTGTGAGTGCCATATCTTTCAACGAGAATGGGACCTGAGTTCGAGTAAAGTCGGACCTTCTTACCCCATGTTGGGGAAAGTGATATCTATGTTTTCTTTTTATCTTGAGTGATAACTATTGATCAGTGATCTCCCTCTAGTATTCATCATGTTTCCTGGCATATTTCCTTCTAACATCACTAGTTTTCCACTAGTATATAAGGAATATATTTATTTAGACTTAGTGTATGGTACTCAACCATTATATCTTCCTTTATAACACATTTCTCTGAATAAAATGATAGAGTTGAAGACTCAGTTTTATGATATTTTAGATAAATGCTTCATATTCCCGACTATGTCACCTTGGGTGGCGACTGTTCTCTTTTCTAAGAATGTTGATGGTTGTCTTCGCCTTTATGTTGACTTCCAAAAACTCAATCAAGTCACAAAAAATAAAAAGTATTCATTGTCATGGATTAATGATCCGTTTGATCAGTTTGAAGGGGTAAAGTGGTTCGTAAATATTTAACTTCAATTCAATTATCTTCAGTTGAGGAAAATGAATATGAAATTCAGAAAACCACCTTTCAAAGAATGTATGGCCATTATGAGTACCTTGTCATTCCATTTGGTTTAACCAATGCTCCTACATTATTTATGTATTTAATGAACTATATTTTACATGAGTACCTTGATACTTTCTTGGGGGTATTTTTGGATGAAATTCTCATTTAATATATGTCTGAGGAGGATCATGAGCATCATCTTAGATATGTTCTGGAATTGATGATAAATCCCTGAATTTATGCCATAATTTCAAAATGTGGTTTTTGGATTTTGGAAGTGAATTTATTTGGATATGTGTAATCCGAACATGGAATATTAGTTGATCCTGAAATGATGAAGGATTTAAGGACATGGTAATAGCCATTAAATGTTTTATATATTTGTTTAATCTTAGGTTTATCTGGGTTTTTTCTCCATTTTATAAACTACTTATCAAATATTCTCTTATCCAATGACTTCTCTAACTCAGAAGGGAGTAATTTTCTCCTAAATTATTTATTTCACCAATGTTGACACTTCCAGAGGATGGATAGGGCAACATGGTCTTATGTGATGCATCAGAATCAAGTTTGGTTTGTGTTCTTATGTAGGGTGATCATGTCGTTGCATACATCTCTCACTAGCATAGGCCACATGAAAAGGATTATCTGACTCATGACCTTAAACTTTCTTATGTTATGCACACACTTATGCATTTACAGTGTTACCTTTTTGTATAAGTGTTTATCATGTATTCTAAAAACAAAATATTTAGTTACATCTTCTCTAAAAAATTGAATCTCCGAAAAATGAGTTGGGTGGAATTATTACAAAATTTTGTATATGAAATCACCTATAATACTTGGAAGGATATTTTCATCATATATTAATTTAGTAGGAAACATCATACCAAGGTTGTGAAAGATTCATTGAAAGAGTGGAACATGATGGATCTCTATTCATATTTTAATATTGGTTCCTTGGAATTAGAGGTCAAGGTTTCCTTGGATAGTGTCTAGTTGATATCCACTCTCCAAAATATGATTCATCAAGAACTGTGGTTTTATGATGATTTCTATAGAATTATGGACTCTTTTTATAGTGTGGAGACCATAGAAAATTGGTCATTCTCTAAAGAAGGCATTCTATACTATCAAAATAGTTTTTTGGTTCCTTTATCAGCTAATAAACCTGTTATGGGGGATTTCCATAATTCTGAGTAGGCGGTGTACCCAGGAACCAAGATGATGTTCTATGAAATGTGGTGTAGACTCTGAGGGATTGGTATGATATGGGGCATTGCTGAATTTGTATCTCATTGTTATATATGCTAGTAGTTCAATGTCAAGAACTAGAAACATTAATTTTTCTTTAGCCACATTTAGTTCCTACTTGGACTAGGGATTATATTTCTATACACTTTCTGGTTGGGATTCCATATACTAAGAGGATGAGTATTATGATATGTGTTTTGATCAATAGTCTGACTAAATCTGCTCACTTTGTACCCATTCATGATACAACCAAGGTTAAGGAGTTAGAAAATCTCTATAGGAAATATTATTCTCATTTTCACAAAGTCCCATATTCTATAGTCTCTAATATATATCCCTAGATCAATTCCTATTTCGGGAGAAGCCTTTGGGAGGCACTAGGATCGCATTTCAATTTATTTACGGTATACCATCTAGAGTCAGATGGTATGAGAGAAATAGCTTCACATATTCTTGGTGATATGATCCACACTTCTGTTCTCAACTTTGGTGGATCTTGGGATTGTCGTATGGGGCTGGTTGATTTTCTTATAACAATAGTTACCAGTCATTGATCATAATGGATCATTTTGAGGCCCTGTATGGCTGACCTTGCATATGTATACTATGTTTATTCATAGATTGGTGAAATATCCTTGGATGGATAGATCATGTTCCAAGAGATTTAAAAAACTATTTAGCTAATTCATCATTGAATATTGATGGCACAGATCCAGTATAAGTCTTATGGTAATCATCTTCATAGACCGTTGTAATTTTTAGTTGTGGACCATGTTTTCTTGAATGTTTCTCCCCATTTGGTCATCGAAGGATTTGATGGCATGGGAAGATTACACCTAGTTTTTTTGGACATTGTGAGGTTTTTCAAAATTTGGGGTAAGTTTATTACCATTTATCTCTTCAACCATATATAACGTTGATACATAACATTTTCCATGTATCACATATCTTGATGTATCCATATGATCTATCTCATGTTATGAGATGGAGTGATCTTGAGGTTGAACCTACTTTATCCTTGACTGAAAAACCAATGGGAATAGTTGAATTTGAATCCAAGGTACTCTATGGGAGGATTATACCTTTAGTTTTAGTCTAATGAAATCAAATTTTTGATTATATTGGAAGGAAGCATCGATGAGATAGCAGTGTCCTCATCTTTTTGACATGAAAGATTATTAACACGATTTTTGGGGCAAGGTAGCTTCTATAGTGGGGAGGTTGTAACATCCTTATATGATTTTTCAGGTATTATGAAACCCCTATTTGGATTATCCTTTGTTTGGGTTTTATTTAGTGGTGTTTCATGTAAATTTTAAAAAATATCCAATGGATGTATGGATGTTAATGGTTGGCGCATTATTTTCCCAAACCATGCACCCTATTGGTGCAAACCATGAAGACCCAAGTAGTGAGGGTTGCCACGGTCTAGCCATGCTTTAAAAAATCATTCACCCAGAAAGGAGAAACTGTGAAACCCCATCAAAAAGGGCTCATAGTAAGGGTGTATTGTTTTTCTAAATCATGGGTACATGCCCATGAAACTGTGAATATAAGAAATTTTTAGTCTGAAAAATTAGTTTTAAAATTCTGAAATATTATTTTTAGGTGACCGATGGGACTGTTAGACCCCATTGTTTTTACATATTCCTTAGAGGATCCCAAGTGGTTATTTGACCCTTCTACACCCCTCCTAAAACATCTCGATGCTAGGTTAACGACATTCGATATTTTCCCCATAAGATTCTTTTTCTCATTATATTTCTCATATTTTAACCTCTTTCCTCCCTAGTGTTTTATATATCTTCATGTTCTTGGAGTATCTAATCCTTATTATTTCACATATTGAATCTTGGTTTGATTCAAAAATCCTCGTTACTATGGTTCTTCATTGGATTTCAACGATTATGGATTTTCATTTCCAGAACATGTGGTCCCAATATAGGTTGTTCTATCATGGTGGCCTATTTTGATTTAACCTAAATTTCGTGATTTAGGTTCAATTGTTTGATTTAATATAAATTTATTTCAATTGGTTTATTGAAAAATCAATTCCAGTGAACTGGGGATATTGATTGTGTTTGGAAAGAAATTGTGAAAACCCCCCTAATTCAATTAAATTGAGGTGTGTTGTGAAATGAAATGGAAATTGTTTAAATTAAGTTGTGGAATTTAGTTATGGGATATGATCGGTGAAATTGATTTGATGAAATTTATATCATTTTTTTAGAATTTTTATATATAATGGTTTTGATAGAGACCAAGTGGTTTTATATTGGAAAAGAGATGTTTTGATTAAACCCATAAGAATTATATATTAAATGGAAATTAGAATATTTGGAATTGAAGAATGGAATGAATTTTATTTTAAAAAAAATTAAAATAAAATTATTATATTTGATTATTATTATATAACAAGAAAACCCAAGTAGTTATTGGTTTATCTAGGACAACACTCTATTATTTACAACACTAACAATTCTTATGCAGTATGTCACATCCCAATGAGACGGTGATGAGTGTTCTTTGACCACTGCCCATGGGATGTTTGTAAACATTATTTTTTGATAACTATTTTTGTGTGGGGGAGTCCCACATCCTATAACTATTGTAGAACCCCAATACTTTACCATATTTTCAATACTAAGTTAGTTTTCTTAAAACGCTATCCCTGATTTGAAAACAAATGATATTTTGTCAAATTTTTATTTTTCAATTAAATTTTAACACTATTAGTGAGTTTTATAGTAAATTTTTATATTATATATCAAAAAAATATTTTTACACTAATCCAATGTATTTTATAGGAATATGATTAGAGGAAACCTAATATTACACATAAAATACTATATTTTTCTAAAGGGAGTTTTAGCACCTTTTAATGGAGAACTTCTTTAAAGAAAATTGAGCCTTTTTAAATTATTTAAAATAATATAAACTTAGTTTTTTAAATAAGAATTTCAAAATTAGAATAGGGTGAAATTTTGGTGTTTTTCTGAAAAATATTCATTTTTTTGTGAATTGTGAAGAATCCTGATTTTTATAAAACACTCATTTTCATTATAATAAAAGTATATTTATGATTTTAATAGTACAATAACCTATAAAAGTTTAAATAAAATTAATGTTTATTATAAATGAAAATATAATATATTTAAATCATGTAATAAGTAAATGAATGTTTTAGAAATGATAAATTTTGTATTGGTATTTTTAGGAAACATAAATGATTATTCATAATTTTATAATGAAAATAAATATTTAATATAAAATTTATTTTCATAAATTATATTTATAAATTAATTGTTTCCCTTATGATTATAAGTTAATTTTATAATACCTTGATAAACCTTTTGAAAGTGTCATAAAATCGGTTATATTGTTAAAATCATAATTTTTCAAGTAAATGATGATTTAATTTAACAATTAATTTTCACATATTAAAAAATTTATTTTGAAGAAATGGAGTCAATTTTTTATTATAGATGTCTAAAAAATGTTAAGGTGAATTTTTTGGATTTTTCTAAAATAGTTAATTTTTGGTGAATAGTGAAAATGGTAACTTATGGTATTTAACTTTTTATGTAAATAAATGATTTATTGAGTTATTATTGGTTCATTGATGATGTAAATTACTATAATCTAGAACTCACATGATCTATTTACTATATTTAGTCATTGGAATTAAAAATATTCATAATCTTGCGAAAAAATAATTAACTAATGAATAAAATAATCAAAAAATGCCTCTCTTCTGCATAATAAAAAGGCCTCTTCTCCTCCCACTTCCTTAAAACTCTCATGAAAAATTGGATCAACCCATATCTACCCAAATAGCTCCTCATAATCTATCACTTCATTCTAGAATCCTCACCTTGGGAATAAATCCATTCGAGAAAGCCTTTTGGTACTAACCAAGAGGAGTTACCGAATTAAGAGGCGACATCACTCCTCAAGAACTTTAATTAATTTCCATCCTACACCCTCTCAAATATCCTTATTACAAGATTATATAACAATTGTATTATACTAAATATTCTGATATTCTTTTATTATGAGGTTCAGATCTGTAATGACCCGAAAATTCCATATAATTTTTTTTAATTATATAGAATTATTACGAGACTACGAAAATTAACAGCATGTGATTCTGAGGCCAGGGGAGCTCAGAACGGGATTTAGATATTTTTTTAAGGTACGTTCAGTAAATGTGTGGTTGGGAATTTCTATCTTTTGAACTGGTTCTCATATTTAAATTCTAAGGGAACTGTTGGATTCACAGCACTAGGATTTTCTTAGGAGAAGATTAACATTGACCGGCAAGGGTCGGACGAAAAAGATATTTTTTGGACATTTCAGAAAAATAATAATAAAATAACTATTGAGTTATTTTATCCTTTTTCCATATGTTGAGCGTAAGTTGGTGGGACCTCTGTGTAATGACGATCATTAAATGAGAATCATTTAATGACCTGTTACTTGTTTGTGTAACGACAACACTCATGTAATTAATTGGTTCATTAATTAATAATTATTATTGAACCACAATAATGGACACCAGCATGAAGGATTATTTTATTTTATTTAATCAAACCGTCGGATATGGATTTGGGCACCCATGGGAGGAACCTCTAACGAAACACTGACAACCTTCCTCTCCAATGAAGAACAAGGAACGAACAACACCGTTGAGGATTCGATCTGGGATCAACGAATGCCGAAGAACACCTCCAAACGGGAATTCTTCTCCCTCATCCGTGGAATTTTCCAATGAGTACAAGGTAGGGGTTTGGATTTTATTCTATGAGATTTATGAATCATATTCTTCTGTTCTTATCAAAATATGACGAATGTGGATCAAGCAACTAATGGGTTGATCAAATATTCTTTCTTTTTCTTCTTGTCGGTGGCTGATGCATGGTTTAAATTTGGGTTTAAACTTTATATTGTGAGGAATGATTCCTCCCCAGGTCCTAACGCTAATGTGGAGGGCGCGAGACGAACCGAACAAGGCCTTGACCCTCTATCGGACTAGTTATTGGAGAGTTCATCGAGGCATATCAAAAAACATATCTTCTATGTGATTTCATGGGCATTGAGTGAATCTGACTACCCGGGAGGCCCGTACGCGAAGAGGGGAAAGAAAACGGACCATCGGAGCATATCCAATGGTCCGCAGCAGCACCCATCTGCGAGGAGGTGCCGACGACTAGCGGATGTGGCTGGCCGAACCGGCCACGTGTGGATGGCGGCGCTCGCATGCCCCGCAGCGGTGTGAGCCACGGCCAGTCGGGCCACTGAGGGTGGAACGGCATGGTGTCAACGTACCGTGTGGGGAGATTAGTGGCCCGCTCTTGCCGCTTGACTGGAGCATAATGGCCGACTCCAGCCTGCCATTTCAGAAGACCGAGCGGCACCCCACTGGTTCCACCATCTTTAGAACTGGCCCGCATAAGGTTTGGGATTTTTGGTGGGCCGGATCCACCATCGAGGCTGGACCCGCGAACCCAATCGGACCCATGGTCCCAATGGGCTGCCAGGACTGGACCCGATCGGTCTCGTTACACTAAATCCGGTGTATCTTGCAAACTAGGCATCCATTTGATACACCATCAGCAGCGTTGGTACCCTTGGGACGAGATGGTCCTTTTGAGATAATCCACTTTTTTTTGGATAATTTTGGAGTATTTCTGGGTTGGATTAAACTCGAATCCAACCAGGACCTTGGTACTAAAACACATATAACTTACAGACCGGGCGTCCGTTTGATGCGTCGTCTATTGCGTTGGAACACTTATGACATAGAAGTTCTTCAGGTTACTTATTTTTGGGAATGCATGAAATATGAGTTATGACCGATGGCTTGAGGAGAAGAATCTACTGAACTCTAGCACAGTAGGTGTGAGAATCCTGTGGCTGGATGTCAAGTGAAGAGCGACCCTTTGTGGATTGGCATTAGAGTGAACCTGTGTGGATAAATAGTAGCGCAAAACGATGAGGATCATCCATAGAGAGGCACATCATGGATTAGCGACTTGCGTCCATGTGTGGATCGACGACTTACAACCCTATGTGGATCAGTAGTAACACGACTTGATGAGGACTAGCCTTAGAGAGGACCATCGTGCATCAACGACTTACGACCCTATGTGGATCAGTGACTTACAACCCTGTGTGGATCGAGGACTTACTACCTTGTTTGGATCGACAACTTACGACCTTGTGTGGATTGGTGACTTATGAACCTTTGTTGATCAGCAATAGAACTACTTCTTCATGGTTCATAAGTGGAACATCCTAACGAAATAATATGATTTAGCTTTATGACTAATCATCATTATTCATATTCTTTATGTTATATACATGGTGTGAGTTGTCTCTTACCTTGTGATTGTGATTGATAACATGATTTGTGGTTTTTCCTTTGTGTAATTCTCAGAGATCTTCAGGGGTCTCGGGGTCCCTACTAAGTATTGTTATACTCACCTCTTCATGGGATTCGCTCTAACCTTGTTGTGTATTCTGTAGACAATAGACAGCTTTGATCGAGATTTTGGAGCCAAGACTATATGGCGTACAAAGGTGATTGGTAAATATGGATAGAATCAGTGATAAGTTGTACTTACCATTCAGGTAGGATCCTTGGTCGACGAACTGATGAGCTATTTTTCCCTTTTTGATGTACTTTATTTTAGTTGGGTTTGTATATTGGCACATTCTACTTCAGTTCACACTTTTACTTTCAGCAGTTATACTACGTGGTTTTCCCTTGTTGTGTACCTTCTCTATGTGTTTGAAGGTTTAAAGGAAATGCCCTCACATTTTAGAGATATTCCATTACAGTGCTAGTATCTAACCCCTATCCTATGGAAGGTGGGCTTGGGGTTGTCACGGCATGGGCCCGGGGGACAGGTAGTGACAAAGTGGTATTAGAGGAGTCAGTTCTACTGAATATCTTAGACTCTGATCTTTTCAATAGGGCAATATTTTTAAGTGTTTTGAGTATGGTTTTTAGTTCGGGGAGTCTAGTGTTGGTGCGGTGGCTGACGTATCCATACACTAGGACCCTGAATTCTGATTTCCGACATGGTACACGAAAACACTAATGGCATGTGTTTTTGAAATGTTTTTCTTTTGATCTCTATTGAGTCATCTCGCAAGGTATAACTTGTTTATCATGGCGCATGAGTTTCTTTATAGGATTACACCATGTAGATAGCCCGTCAGGATTCCAAAGAGAGTTCACGAAGATGTCCCACCGAGCGATGAGGCTTCGGTGCAAGGACCTCTTACAGCGATAGCACCTTCGGATGGTGTACCAGTATCACCACCGCCCGTAGGGAAGAAGATTCCACCAACCCCACCAGTGGACCATGCAAGATGACATAGCGCACTGCATGAGTTCCAACGACAGAGGCCTTCACGGTTTCAAGGCAAGAAGGATCCGCAGGCGGCTGAGGACTGGATGGAGGCTTTGACTAGAGTTTTCTTCTTAGTTGGGACACCATCAGACCATATGGTGATCCTAGAAGCTAGTCTTATCCAGGGAATAGTAGAGATATTGTGGATCCTTATTCTCTAGTTGCACAATGAGGTGACCCTCGCCTTGTTGGACTTCGAAAGCATCTTCAGGGCGGAGGTCATTCCAGCGACTCTATGCTCTGTGCGTATTCAGGAGCTCCTGCACTTACAACAGCGAAACCTGACAGTAGCCATATACTATGTGAGACCTCTCCCACTACTCCATCGATATGGTACAAGTCCCTTTCTTCAGGGCCCAAACCTTTGAGTAGGGTCTCCAATGGGAGATTAGATCATCGATGATATCACTCAACAAACAAATGCAGGCTAGACTGCTAAAGAGAGGACTTCTGGTAGAGAGTTTCATAGCTGAGCAGGCACCGACAGTGAGATCCACCACCAGATGACACGTAGCCGAGTCATCTATAGTAGGTTGTAGGAGGTTGATGCAAAGGCCTGAGAGGGCCATAATTTCTGGTGGACGATTCCAGGATGTAGGGTTGAAGGTTTTGAGATCACAGGATAGAGGAGGTCAGTAGAGGAGCATATTGCGTTACTTGTTCGGCGGGCAGGGTCACATGGCTTGCGACTACCTAACCCGTCACACCGATGATCAGCAGACGGTCATTGGATTTCTGAGGAAGAGTCATAGATCTGAGTGGGGAGGTCCTCAGGTTAGCGGATATGAAGGTCAGTGGTGATTTAAGGTTCTACCGCCACCACATCCAGGTGGTCCACCCGACCTCAAGGAGCATGTGGAAAGGGATGAGATCAGCTTTAGGCAGCTAAAGCCTTTGACCACGACACACCAGAAATGATTCAAGGTAAGATCTATGTCTACTCCACCCAAGATACAGTTCTTATAGACATCGATGCCTGTCACTCTTTTATTTTCATGGCTATCGTTCACAACTCATAGATTCTGATGGATCCATTGGCTCGATCCATACAATTAGAAACTCCTATGGGAGAGGATTCAATGATTACGCACTTGTTCTGGCAGTGTGAGCTTACTCTAGGAGGCAAGGGATTCAGCTAGGATCTCCTAGTTGTAGAGTTGAGGGCTTACAATGTCATTGTGGGAATGGATTGGGTATCCACGATCCATGATTAGATCGACTATTTTAGGAGCAAAGTGTTGTTTGTTCGCAAGGATGGGACAAGGTTTTCGTTCACCGGTGAGAAGGAAACCTTTTAAGATTAGGATTGACTTTCTCATAGGAGGGTGAAACTGATCAATCATCATTTGGCTAGCCTTACCCACCGAGAAGTTGACGAGGGGAGTCCGAGTTACACTGTAGTGGTTGACTAGTATGATGATGTCTTTCTTGAGGATGTTTCGGGACTACCTCCTTGTAGAGATGTAGAATTATACATTGACCTGTATCCTGTGATGACAACGCTATATACACCAGCATATCGGATGGCTCCTGCAGAGCTTTTTGAGTTGAGGGTACAGCTGGAGGACTTATAGGGGAAGGGGTTCATAAGGCCCATTTTTTCTCCATGGGAAGCCCCGATTTTGTTTTCCAAGAAGGAAGATGGGTGTTTGAGACTTCGAATGGACTATCGACACCAGAACTAGGTGACCGTGAAGAACACAAATCCACTCCCTCGGATTGATGATCTCTTCGATCAGCTGAAGGGAGCTCAGTGGTTTTCAAAGATAGACCTCAGATCAGGTTATCATCAGCTCAGGGTATGAGGTTAGGATGTACCGCAGATGGCCTTTAGATGCCAATACGTCCACTATGAGTTCTTGGTGATGACTTTCGGAATGACCGAAACCCCAGAAGTGTTCATGTGACTCATGAACAGGATCTTACATCCTTACCTCAATTGATTTGTGATGGTCTTCATTGTCAGCATATTGGTGTACTCAGCGTCGGAGGAGGAGCACGCCACTTAACTGCAGATAGTTCTGGTTACACTCTGAGAGCACCAACTTTATGGTAATCTCTTGAAGTTCTAGTTCTAGATATGGGAGGTCCACTTTTTGGGACACAGTATCTCATAGGATAGAGTTTCAGTGGACCCAGCGAAGATAGAGGTAGTTCTTTGTTGTGAGACACCCAAGAGTCTGACAGAGGTGCGTATTTTCCTGGGGTTGGATGGGTACTACTAGAGATTCGTACCAGACTTTTCCAAAGTAGAAGAACTTTTTCAGCTTTAACAAATAAGGTATATGCTTTCTTGTAAACAGAGAGATGCCATATGAGTTTCCAAGAGCTGAGGCGGAGCCTGATGAGTGCCCCCATCTTGAGGCTACAAGAAGAGGGTGTTGGGTATGTTGTCTACTGTGATGCATCAAGGAACAAATTAGGATGTCTCCTGATGCAGGAGTGAGTAGGTTTCACCTAGAGCTCGCGACAGTTGAGACAGAATGAGCTGAACTACGCTACCCATTACTTGGAGTCAGCAGGGGTAGTATTTGCCCTGAAGATGTGGCAGCACTACTTTATGGGTGAACGATTTACTGTATACTCTGATCACAATAGTCTTAGGTATATCTTGTCACAAAAGGACATGAACCTGAGACAGCAGCGATGGCTGGAGTTCCTCCAGGACTACGACTTTGAGATAGTATACACTCCTAGGAAGGTGAACATGGTGGTAGATGCACTCAACAGGAGGTCTGGTTTACAGTTATTGAGTGAAGAAACAGATCAGCTAGCGGTGTTATAGTTATCCTTTGTGGATAGTGATGGAGCAACTTACCTCCAGCCTATGACAGTCACTACCCCACTCCTTCAGTGATTTAGGGAGGCACAGCTTGGGGATATTGACTGCGAGACCCAACATGCTAATATATCCTCAGGATAGGCTCCTGAAAGATTTTTTCAAGGTGGGGAGCACATCAACCATTTCATAGGACTCACCGTGGAAGTAGTGATGCTAAAATAGGAGGTATTGAGGTAGTTCCACACATATCCTTTAGTGGTACATCCTGGTGTGGTGAAGATGTACCAGGACCTCTAGCGTCAGTACTAGTGGCCAGGGATGAAAAAAGAGGTGGTCGAGTTCATTTCACTATGCCTCACTTGTCAGCAACTGAAGGAAGAAAATCAAGTTCCAGTAGGCTTAGCACAACCACTTGAGGTGCCTAAATGGAATTGGGATGGAATCTCCATGGACTTCATGACAGGGATACCACATATGTCCCGGGGCTATGATTCCATCTGGGTGATCATTGACCGACTCACCAAGTCAGCCCACTTCCTACGCATCCAAAAATACTGATCAGCATAGGGATTGGGATGCCTCTATATACAGTAAATAGTATGGCTTCACGGGGTTCCATCGATAATTGTCTCATATCGTGACACTCGTTTTACATCCTAGTTGTGGAAGGGATTGTAGGAGGCATTCGGGACTCAGCTACGTTTTAGCACTGCCTTTCATCCCTAGACACATGGTCCAATGGAGCAGATTATACAGAAGCTTGAGGATATGATCTATGCTTTCATCCTTGATTTTGACCGCAGTTGGGAGGTTCACTTTCCCTTTGTGGAGTTCTCATACAAAAATAGATATCACTCCACCATCGGCATGGCACCATTTGTGACCTTTTATGGGTGACCATGTTGTTCTCCTCTATGCTGGACATACCCAGAGGAGTCCACTCTTATGGGTCAATAGTTAGTACGAGATACCATTGAGAAGGTGAAGGTCATCCAGTAGCAGATGAAGATTGCATAGAATAGGCAGAAGTCTTATTCCGACAAGAGACAAAGACCCTTGGAGTTTGATGAGGGTGGACATGTCTTCCTATGGGTCTCACCCCGACGACGATTGCAGAGATTTGGTCGGGGATGCAATCTATCTTTGAGGTTCATCAGACCATTCCAGATTCAAAGTAGGGTTGGTGATGTGGTGTACTTCCTAGAGCTTCCCCCACAGATGCATTGGGTGCATGATGTTTTTCACGTGTCACAGCTGAGGAGATATGTGCATGATCAATGGAACGTCATCGACTAGAGCGAGCTGGACATTGACGATGGGGTGATGTGTAATTCTCCACCCCAGTTACCCAGAGTCGGTGCATTATTATGTAACATTGGAATGATCACAAAAGATCAAGTCTTGAAAGACTGATTAGTTTAGTATCCTTGGAAACACTAGATACAATCATAAGTCTTACATTACATTATAAAGTAAAACAAAACTACAACAACATCTTGTCTTCATATCCCCTCATACTATCCCTGCAGGTCATTCATAATATACTTCTTCACATCCTGGAAAAATTAAAAAATTGAAAGGGGTGAGCTCAGATGCTTAGTAAGGATAACAATATAGTAGAAGCTTTCATAAATAAACATAAACATTTAAGGCAATGTATAACTAAAACAATAGCCTTTTAAACCTGAACATCAACACAATATAGAGAAAGTAAAATTAAATAATGTCATTTACTTATTCACATGCTTATTCTACTGGTCGAATAATCACATGCAATATCAATAAACACTTTCATAATGATGGAATGCATAATTCCAGACTATCATAACCACGTAGTCAAGGAATCATGACCAGACTACAAATATGATTTTGTCAAGGCCTCATGCCAAGACACTAGTTTGTCTCCTGAGACCTACCGATGCATCGAGGAGCTATATCGGGCTCCACCCGTCACTTATTAAGTCCAATGTATTCCTCATTTGAACAGGTTTAAACATATCATAATCCATAACATAATTGTATCACATAAAACATGCATAAAGGAAACATAACATTTCCACATTTCAATCACAAGATATCAATAAAACACATTGATATAAAAATCACTTTCAAAACCATTTTCAATACCAAATTAAATGTAAATTAAAACATTGTAATTATTTTTCAATTAAAAAAAGTTATGGCTTATAGAGGAAGACGAAACCTAAATAATGGTCACGGTGGTGGAGAAGTCATTGTCGCCACATAAGTACGACAAAAAAAAATTCCCTTTTGTTGTTTAGTAAAACGCTTCGTATAAAAAGATTCCTTTTGAATAAACTTAAAATTCAAAGGTGTTTATACACCATATAAATGAAAGTTGTGTATAAAATAAAATATGCCTCAATGAAAGGAGATTGAGATGAAGTTCCTTAAAAAGAACATTTTTTTACTAAAATAGATCTATTATGTGTATTCACTATAAGTACACATAAAGAAAGTACAAATACAAGATAGGACATAATAATATCATGACATAATTTTAAAGTAGGAGATTAACCCAATGAATGGAAATTGGGTTAAGAAGTTCCCTTAAAAAGAATTTTTTTTTAATAAAATAGATCTATTATGTGTATTTACTATAAGTACACATAAATACAGTACAAATACAGAATAGGACATAATAATATCATGACATAATTTGAAAGTATGATATTAACCCAAAGAATGGAAATTGAGTTAAGAAGTTCCCTTACCTCGTGTCCGACTTGACTCGATCATTCTTTAAACTCCTGAATAATAAAATAGAGTTAATTTATACTTTCTTAAGAACCTTTTTCAAGTTCATTATTCCTTTTATATAACTTATTACCATGTTATGAACATTATGTATTTGTTTAAGTTAATAACGATCATTTTGTCGATCTTTGGTACTTGAGTTAAAAATAAACTTTTTATAATTACAAGTTGTTCATGTGGTAAAATATCCATTATATACAGAATTATATTAATGATGTAGATATCATATATATAATATATATATATTATATACATGAATTTATAATATTACATAACATTTAGAGGTAAGAAATGAAATGCACCGTTCATGGAGACAGTAAGCCGTACGTACGGAAGAACACTACTTTCATTTCTATTTCATATTTAATGGAATGAAATCATAATGATATAAAGGTATACTATAATTTCAGTATAATATCATATATAATATCATTTACTCCATCCTTTATACATCTCACATATGGAATTAACGATTCAAATCACTTTGAGGGGGCGGTAGTCCGCACTTCCTAAAATGAAATTATCGCGTTTACCCATAATGGAAATCATAATGGTATGAAATAAATGAGAAATACAGAAGCATAAAGAAAACATAAACATAATATATATCATATATAAATATAGTGACATCTTAATGGCCACTATGAGAGGTGTTAAAAGAATATTGAACAATCATCGTTTCGTGAGGCAGAAATTCACCAACCACAGAAACAATATGTTCTTCAACCATTATACGAAGGTGTGTGTAAGTTTAAATCAAATACTTCTCATAAAAACATCCTATTATATTGAAGATACTGTTTTTGTTAAAAAATAATGGAATAAAAAGAGTTTAATGGGTTGGAGAATCATAATAAAACAAAATAACATAAGAGAAGAAATTACCTTAATATCGGGTAACTCTTTTTTGATTTGAGCCGAAGGCTTCCTTGGGAAGAATTATGCCCAAATGGAGGCTTCTAAGAGTAAGATAGGGATTTTTAGAGAGTATTTTGGCATAGTTTGTCTGAGCCAAATGGCTTTGAAGGTGTGAATAAGGTGGTAGTGGTGGGGGCCTTTTATAAGAGGAGAAGAGGGGCACTCTTGGAAAGTAATGAAATGTTACATTATTATGAAGTACTTTTCGGATTTAAAAGGTCCCAAAATTATATATTTCACGAATAAGGTGATAAGGGTTCGAAATATACCCATAAAATAGGTTTTTGACAAGTGTATGTCTTAGATTTTACATTATCTTTTCATTTTATTTAAAAAGTTCATTAATGAGGTAATAGCTGCATCATCATGGTGTGATAAATAAATTTATTTATTTAATTCCAAAAAATTATAAACAAATTACCATGATGTAGGAAATATTTTTATCTTTTCAATTAATATTTATAGTCTAAATGTTAACTTATATAACCCCATGTAATAATTGTTTTAGTAAAACAACACATGTTTGTGTCGATTTTTTTTACTTTAAATAAAAATTTATTAATGTCATTTTCTTACCCAAGTGGCTCCATGGGGTCCCCAAGTTGACCCATGGATTCTCTTGGTTGGCCATGACTCACCCAATAAGGGTAGGACAAGTTTAAAAGCAATTTCATATTATTATAACATTATATTTACCTTAAGTTACACTAATTACCTTTAATCGCGATTAATAGAACTTAAAAGTTACTATTCACTAAAAATTATTTTAATCCCATTGAACCACATTTTACATCCTAATGACAATGATGTATGTCTGATTTTGGAAATTCAAATCACAGAGGTGGTAAAATTGCATTTAAATGAAAAATCAGTTTTTTTAACTACCACTTAGTGGTTTCACAATTCATCAAAAATCGAATTTTTTCATAACACCAAAAATTAACCATAAGCTATATTTGATATTCCTAATTAAAAAATGATGTCTATTTTAAAAAATTAAAAACATATAAGTTGAATTAATTAATTTAATAATTAATTCCCGTTGTCACAACAAATAGCATGTTTTTAAGAAAGAATATCAATCAAAAGATTGACAATTGTTTATGTCCAATTTCAAAGTGAAATTAATTGTAATGACCAAAATTGGATAAAATGGTAAAAATATGTTCTAATTAAAATTTAGAACCACTAAATTTTATAATTTATCACAATAAATTATTTTGATTAAAAAAAGTTGTTTTTAAGTATTTTTCACCATTCATCAAAAATTGGAAGTTCTCAGAAAAATACCAAAAATTCAACATAGGCTAATTTCGATATTCCGGATCCAAAAATGAAGTCCATTTTGAAATTTAAAATTTATATAATTTCAAAAAGTGGGTATTACTATTCATAACTGCTACTTTTATTGGTCGCGGTGTGTTAGAACTCGAGGTTGCGTACAACACACAATGCTCTATTATTCAAAGAGGATCGTACCATGGAAGCTTGGGGTGTTATATGATGTTTTCATAGTTCCCAATGGATATAGAGGATCGATAGGACTGATTCCTTTATGGATGGTCAATTCCTCTGGTGAACATTCGGTGGCACCACGAGAACCTCTAGGAGAGAACATGGGAGAGGGAGGCTTAGATTCGTTCTCAGTACCCCTATTTGTTTTCATAGATTTTGTTGTAGATTACGTGGATGTAAAACCCTAAGGTGGGGAGAATTTAAATACTCTGAAATTCTGTATAATTTTTTTTAATTATATGGAATTATTAAGACACTTTGAAAATCGACGGCACGTGATTCCGAGGCCCAGAGTGCCCAAAAAGGAATTTGGAACTTTTTTAAGGTATGTTTAGTAAACATGCAGGTGTGGATTTCTATCTTTTTAACCAGTGCATGTATTGAAAGTCCAAGGGAACTCTTGGATTCGTAGTGCCGATATTTTCTTAGGTGAAGCTTAACTTCGACCAGCAAGAGTCTGATGAAAAAGTTAATTGTTGGACTTTTGGGGAAAAATAATAAAATAACTCTTGAGTTATTTTATGTTTTTTCCAACCGTTGAGCGTTATTTGGTGGGACTATTTTGTAACGATGGTCATTAAATGAGAATCATTTAATGACCTGTTACTTTTTTTTGTAACGATAATGCTCCTGTAATTAATTGGTTCGTTAATTAAAAATTACTAATGAACCACAATAATGGAATCCAATGTGGATGATTATTTTCTTTTTATTTAATCAAACTGTTGGCTTGGGATTTGGGCACCCACAGTTGGTACCTCTGATGAAACTCTACTGACCTTCCTCTCCAATGAAGAAATTGGAATGAATGAAGCCGTTGAGGATTCAATCTGGGATCAACAAATGTTGATGAACACCTTCGAACACGGATTCTTCTACCTCATCCAGAGTGTTTTCCAATGAGTTCAATGTAGGGGTTTTGATTTTATTCTATGACATTTATGAATCATCTTCTAATGTTCTTGTAAAAATATGATGAATGTGGATCAACCGACTAATGCATTGATCCATGGTTCGTTCTTTTTCATCTTGAGGGTGGTTGATGGGCGCTGATATATGGGTTTAAACTTATCTTGTGTTGAATGATTCTTTCTAATGTTATAACGCTAACATAGAGGGAATGGGCCGAACCGAACAACGCCCGGACCCTTCGTCGAACTTGTTCTTGGTGACTTCTTCTAAGAGGATCAAAAAACATATAGAAAATGTGATTTCTAGGGCCACACAGTGAAGGTGGAGACCCGAGAGGCCTATAGGTGTAAACGTTGAAGAAAACAGACCACCGAAGCATATTTGGTGGCCTGAAGAAGCACCCACCGGTGCAGTGATGGCATGGGGACGGTGGCGCATGTAGTCACCATGTTGGTGATATCAGGAGCCGCATCCAGTCAGGCCATGGTGGTTGGAACATTGCGGAATCGACACGTCACATAGGGAGATGAGCGTCTTTCTCGGGCTGCCCAACTGGAGTGTAAAGGCCGGTTCTAGCCGGCTGTTTCGAAAGACCAGGTGGGGGTCCCCTGGCACTGCCATCTGGGAGAGCAGGTCGGTTTTCTAGGAGGGTCGGACCTACTGGTCGGGTTGGACCCGCAGGTTGGGCTGGACCTACGAGCCGGACCGGACCCGGGTGTCGGGTCAGACCCGCGAACCGGGTCGGACCCACGAGCCAGGTCGGACCCCTATCCAACCTAACTAATCCTGTTAAAATAAATTAAGAATATCATGCAAAATGGGCATTTTTTTGATGCTTCGGTAGCAGCGTTGGGAACCTTGGGATAACACAGTCCTTTTGAGATACTCTACTAGGGTTTTGGAGAAAGTTGTAGTACGTTCAGGTTGGATCTAACTTGAATCCAACTGGGCCCTCGGTACTAAAACACCTATAACATACAAACTGGGTGTCTGTTTGATGCATCATTAGTTGGGTTAGAACAATTATGACATGGTCGTTCTTCAGGTCACTTCTTTAGGAAACATAGTGGAAGATGAGGTATGGTCGATGGCTGAAGGAGTAGATTCTATGAAACTCTAGGTCACCAAGTGCGGGAATCCTATAGTTGGTTGTCAAGTGAAGAGTGTCCCTTTGCAAATCTGTATCAGAGAGACTCTGTGAGGATCAGTAGTAGCACATACCAATGAGGACCAGCCTTAGAGCGGCCCATCTTAGATCAGCGACTTACAAGCCTGTGTAGATCGACGACTTATGACCCTATGTGGATCAGTAGTAGCGTGACCCGACGAGGACCAGACATAGAGCAGACCATCATGGATCAGTGACTTACGACCCTGTGTGGATCAATGACTTATGAACCTATGTGTATTAAAGACGTAGGACCCTGTTTGGATCGACAACTTACGACCCTGTGTGAATCGGTGACTTACGAATTAGTGTGGATCGGAAATAGAAAGACTTCTTCATGGTTCATCAGTTGAACTTCACAAC
This sequence comes from Viscum album, assembly GCA_963277665.1. Classification (NCBI taxonomy): domain Eukaryota; kingdom Viridiplantae; phylum Streptophyta; class Magnoliopsida; order Santalales; family Viscaceae; genus Viscum; species Viscum album. Next base: position 617,363,921 of record OY728167.1, on the reverse strand, counting down.
GGAATTAGAAGATTTAGCTTTAAGACTAATCTTCGTTATTAATGTTTTTTAAGTTATATACCTGGTATGAGTTATCTTATATCTTGTGTTTTGTGATTGAGAACTTGCATTACGGTTTTCCATTGTGGACTTCTAGGAGATCTTCAGGGGTCTTGGGGTCCCTACTGAGAAATGTTATACTCACCCCTGCATGGGCTTTGCCTACACCTTGTTGTGTCTTGTTCAGACGATCAATAACTTTGACTGAGATTTGGGATCCAGGACTAGATGGCATACAGAGGTGACCGGTTGACGTGGAGTGCCGCAGTGATGAGTTGTTCCTACCCATCTGGTAGGATCGTTGGAGAACAACTTCTGCAGCTGTTTATTCCTTTTTGATGTACATCCTTTTAGTTGGGTTTGTAAACTGTCCCATTCGGCTCCAGTTCACACTTTTAAATTCAATAATTATACTACGTGGTTTTCTCTTGTTGTGTACCTGGTTTGTGTGTTTTCAGGTTTAAAGGCAATGCCTTCCAATTTTTGGGATATTCCTTTCTGGTCCTAGTCATCAACCCCTGGCCTATGGATAGTGGTCCTGGGGTAGTCATGGCACGGGCCCCGGGGGATGGGTTGTGACAATATCTACACTTATACACACTTCCATCTAATGGGTAGTGAACATGTTGTTTATATGTACGGAGAACTACCGCTCAAAAAAGGTTGATTGTACATTTTTCATTTACCAACTGTTATGGATGTTAATTATGATGAAAAATATGTTTATATATGTTATATATGATATTTATTATGTATTTATGCTTCATTAATTCTTTTTTAACCCATACCCTTATGCTTTACTTTTTGTATAAATACGATAACATCATTTGTGGATGTGTGGATTACCACCTCCCCAAATAGATTTGATTCATTCACGCTGTACATGGAACATATTAAGGATGTTTTTAATAAAACTATGTAACATATATGAAATATAAATTATAATGGAATTATAATATAAATATTCATAAATATCACTTTCTTTTTATTCTTTTAAAATATGACAATGAAATGAATGTAGCTCTCATGAGTACATATTACCTACCGTCTCTATGAATGATGAATTCCATTTACTATCTCAAAAGTTTATTAATTATTATAAATATTTATATAATGAATATATAAAATATTTACATCACGAGTTACATTCTAGAGATGATGACACCATGATCTAATTAATAAGAACAACATGTGACATGTTTAAACAAACTTGACAAACTAGTCAATTGACACTTGAAATAGTGAGAATAAGGAAATAATGTTATCAAACGGGTAATAATATATTATAAGAAGACAATATATGATATTATAAAAATTTATATGGTTATATAATAAGTTATTAACACTCTTGAAAACCATTATACAAAAGTTTAAAGGCTGTTCACAGGAAAGTAAAATCAAGGTAATGAATTTCTCATCAATTTCATTTCATTGAGACATTTTATAAGGTTATGCACCAAATTTCTTTTATACAATATATATAATAACTATTGAAATGTTATATCATGAATTTCCTAATTATAATGATATTATAAGATTATTTAATATGATTAAATCATGGTAATTATGATTCAAAAATTTTAAAAGTTGTATGGGACAATTTGGAATGTTTAAAGATGTTTTCTTCAAGACTGTTTTAATGATATTTGAAAAATGTCAACAACTCTTGTTGTTAGTTACACTCCACTAAGGAATTATTGATAAGTTCATATCCTATATTCAATATGGATATTCAATAAGGAATTTTTTTATTAATTGATATGAGTAATTCTTTGGACTAGAATTATAGGTGGGGCATGGACTTTATATAGCCCCTTCTTTCATAGACATGTTCTCATGAGACGAATATGTTTTCAAAACTAGAAGGGTTTCTATCCATAAACAATCTTGTGAATTTTCATGGAGGTATAGTTTTCCACATTACATAAACTTTACATCCAATAATTAAGTATCTCTATATTTTAGACATATTTAATATTTATCTATAAGAATTTGCGTCAATATATTAATGGATTCATTCTATTCTAAGTCGATCGATTTAGATGGAATGTGTTTCAGTTTCTTACCTTTTTAAATTGATTATTCCTTATCTAGTAAATTTAATGTCATGTGTTATCAATTATTTATCTTTCCATGCTGATTTATTCTCATTGATTCATTATTAGTTCCACATTAATAATCGTTAAGGATAATTTGAGATCACCCTTATTATTTTACTTTTCCCTAGGTTATGAAGAATAAAACATTGAATAAGATTTCAAAGATGCAGTTTATTTCATTTTATTATGTATCATGTTTTATTTTCTTTTTCCAATTTATGTTGGATATCATGTATATAATCTAGATTAACAACACTACTAAATTGATTGTTCCATCCCAATTTGATTCATTTTAATCATGGAAATGAAATAAAATAAAGCACTATCTCTGCGCTTTTGGGGTTGGGGTGTTATAATTGCTATCAAAGGATATTTAGTAGTAACCTTGTAAACTAGATGCTGAAAACATAGATTATAGAACATAAATCTATGATATACTTTGAGTATAAATATATAATAATATCCAATAGTTATGTTTAATTGGATATTGTGTGATAATACCTAATAATACATCACTATCTGTACACTACAAGTGGATGTAGTTCTAGTATAGATGTGCCTTAGAGTAACAACTATGACAAGGTGTGTCAGGCCTGACTTAGTGTAACCTAGTACCGTGCAATAGGGATTACTATACACCTATTTTGACACCCATCAACGATACACATAGGATAATTCACATATTTTTTAAAAACCATTATGAAGGATTCAAAAAGTAAAGATACCCCAAAAGAGACTAGAGTTTATGATTGCAAGTCTTGCGTTGGATGCATTTATGTTATGTTCCATACCATGTTTGGAATTACACTTTATGAATATATGAGATAACCCAGTATATTCTGTTGTATAGAAATGGCACCTAGAAGGAAGAATTGTATTAATACTTGTGGGAAATGTAGATATTTCAATGCTGAAGAAACCAATACAGCTAGTAATGGAACATATAAAATTGTGGAAATATTGGGAAAACATAATCATGTTATGACAAATAACCTTTAATAAATAGAGAAACCTTTTTTATATAGATAATATCCGATGTTGGGTCAAATTATGGTATAGAAGACGCCATCATTTAGTGGGACTAAAAATCCAATTATTACTGAATAGTGGATCGTGTATCTGGATAATATACTTGTATCCTTAGGATGTAGTGAAATGGAAAAGGTTACACTCATAGTATATTAATTCAAAGGAGATTCTTATCAATGGTGGACCTTGATCCATAATACTATATAGGAATTAGAAATATACCTCATGTAATGGAGAACCTTTAAGGATACATTCCTTAATAAATAGTTCCCACATGACCAAAAAATTACGATGAAGAGAAATTTCCTTAGCATAAATTAAAAGAAAGAAGAGAGTGTTGGAGATTATAAAGTTAACTTTACATGATTATCTAGGTAGGGTATATATTACATATGCAATGTAGAGTTAAATTTTGTTGATTTTTTATGATCTTAAGACAAGTCATTAAAGGGAACCGGTCTCCCAAAAATTTCCATCATATGATGAAATAGTTTGATTTTTTTAAGATGGGGAAGGAATTTTCTATAATAAATATATTCAAAGAAAAAAAAGAAAAGAAGATTCCATATGCGATCCATGAAAAATGGATTGCATCAAATAATAAGAATACGTTTGAGTGATTTCCATATTGTGAGAAATGTGGGAAAAAACACCCTGGGAAATGTTTGAAGGGACTATGAATTTTCAATAAATATAAAGATAGTGGTATCTATGATCATAAATGCAAGGGGAATAATCCAATCAATGATTTCAAGTGCTATTATTGTAATGGTGTGGGACATTATGAAAATTAATTCCCCAATCATCAAGGTAATATACCGTAGAATAAGTTGAGGGGAGATGTTTAAGATTATGTGATCACTACAGCAGAGGTATAAGTACCAAAAGACATGGTGGTGGGTACATTTATCATATATTCAAATTTATCCAATGTGTTATATGATTTTGGATCATCAGACTCTTTTATATATACCCTATTTTCTGATTAAATTAATAATTTAACTTTTGATTTAATAAGATATTTTATGATCAAAACCACTAAGGGAAGTATCATTTCAATAAAGATATGTCTTTTAGTTCCCATTATGACACATAAACATGATTTATCTGTTGGTATAATAAGAATAGTTATGGTTTACTTTGATATAATACTTATTATAGACTGGCTGTGAAAATATGATGCAAAATATTTATTACAATAGGAAGTAAATGTCAATTTGGGATGAATATGTAGAATCCCTCATCTTAATAGAAGAAGCTTCCTCACCTGATTCTTATTTGGACCCACCCTTAGTGCCTCTATTGAATTAATTTTTTTGGGGTATGGAGAAAAGAAATTCAACTGATGAAGGAGGTAATACTCAAATTGAGGATATACCTATTGTTCAAGAATACATGGATGTATTTTCTAAGGAATTACCTAGACATCCCCAACACGTGATGTGGAATTTTGCATTGATTTGATTCTCGATTCAAGGACAATATCAAAGACTCCTGATAGAATAGACACTATGTAATTAGTGGAATTGGAGAAAAAGGTAGTGGATTTGATTAAAAAATTATTTATTATCTACAGTGCTTCACCATTGGGAACCCCTATCCTCTTTTCTAAAAATATGGATGGATCAATGAGGTTGTGCGTTGATTATAGGAAAATAAATGCTATTATAATAATGGACATGTATCATCTGCCTCACATTGGTGACTTGTTTTAGAAACTACATATAGAACAATATTTCTCAAATATTGATCATTGTTCTGGGTAACAATAAATTAGATTTAAGAAGGAATAAATTTAGAAGATATATTTTTGGATGAGGTATGGAAATTATGAGTTTACAGTAATTCCATTTGGATTGACTAATGCACCATTTTTATGGATTTAAGGAACACAGTATTCGAGGATATTATAATTAATTTTTTGGGATTTTTATTGGTGATATTATGGTGAATTATAAAAGATATCAGGAACATTAGAATCATTTTCACATCATTCCTATGACACTTATTATGGAATAATTTTACAGGAAATTTAGTAAGTCTGATTTTTGGATTCTAGATGTTTCTTTTCTTGGCCATATTGTCTCCATGGTAGGAATATTACTTGATCCTTCAAATACATGGGAATTTAAAGAATATCCGATGATAATAATTGTTAATGAGGTATGTAGTTTCCTTAGCACTTTTTGTTTCTATTGGTTATTCATTCATAATTTTTCCCGATTATCTAACCTGTTAACCACGATTACCTATAAAGGGGTTATGTTTGTTTGAAAAATGGAATGTGAATAATTCTTTTTTCAACTAAATATAAGATTACTCAATGATCTGATTTTGACCCAACTATATGGGAGTGATGGTTTTGTCATATATAGTGATTCATCGATGAAGGGAATTAGCTGGGTCCTAATGTTAAATGATAAATTAATTTCATATCGATCATGGAAATTGAATACTCATGAACAAAACTATGAAACCCATGATCTTGAGTTAGAAGATGTAATATTTTCATTGAAAATATGGAGACATTATCTTTATGGTGATATATGTGAGTAATACACAAATCACGATGGACTAAAATAAATATTCTCAGGAATTATCTCAATATGAAACAAAGTTGATTTCTTGAGATACTCAAGGATTAATATTTCTCAATACACTTACACCTCTAAAAATAAAACAAGGGAGCATATGATTTGAGTAAGAAGGATCTTTGAGTTCTAACCAAAATGGGGATTGAGAAGGATAATGTGTTCATGGATCTAGTAAATTTTGATATGGGAATTTCTATATAAGTTGACATAAGTCATTTTAAAATTATTTCAAACCCACATTTATTAATAAGGATAAATAATTATCATTCTGATTATGAGGCCTTCTATAAGAAAATTAACGGCATAAGCGAAGGACAATTAGCAGATGTTGTTTTTTAAGATGGTGTTCTAAAATTTGGAAATATTATCTTTGTTCCATCTATAACTGAGATAAAAATGTTGTTTTTGGATGATTCCCCATACTAAAATTTCTATATACACTCTAGGAACATAAAGAAATATAGATATTTTAAGGAACATTTTAGTTGGATAACATAATGTTGGAAATATATGATTATGTATCTAGATTTTTTGTTTGTCAACAAGTGAAGACTATGAGGGAGCATCCTAAAAGAATCTTAAATCCTCTTCCTATTACTATGTGTAAATGGGATGAAATTACTATGGAATTTTTCACAAGACTACCAAATACTCCTAGAAGGAATGACATAGTATGTGTTATTTTTGATCGCCTAACCAAATCTTCTCATTACCTATCCATTAGATAAGGAGTGCCACTTGAGATCATCTAAATTATATATATTTATGATGTTATAAGAATTCATGGTGGACCTCTATCAACTGTTTAGGATCGGGAACCCAGTTTTATAAAAAAATTATGGAAGAGTCTTCAAAAGGATCTTGATACTGAGCTACATATGATAACAACCCACCATCCTCCAACTGATGGACAGTCTGAATGAACAATTCAAACAATAGATGACATGTTGAGTTCATGATCACTCAATTTTGAAGGTATATGGGATCAGTACATACCTTCATTCAATTTTTCCTACTATAATAGTCTCCATTTGAGTATTCAAATGGTGTTGTATGATGCACTGTATAGCCAAAGATGTCATACACCAACTTGTGGGGATGTGGTTGGTGGAAGGAAACTCATAGGACCATAACTTTTTAAAGATATAATGACAAAGGTTAAGGATATTCAAGCTCATATTAAATCATCAAAAAGTAGGAAAAGAGTTATTTTGAGAATCAGAAGAATTATTTAGAATTTCAAGTGGGAGATCATGATTTCACGAAAGTATCTACATAGAATTGTGTTATCATATTTGATAATAATGGGAATCTAAATCCCAGGTACATCGGATCCTTCATAATTCGGGAAAGGTTTGGAGTTATTTATAATCATTTGGAAATTATACCAAATCATTCAAAGGTACATGATATGTTCCATATATATATGCTAAGGATGTAAATTTCATACCAACACATGTTCTCAACTCTGGTCAAATAGAGTTTAAACATGGCCTTTTGTACTGTGAATAACCTGTCTAGATCAATTTAACTAGGGAGCAAGTATTGTGGAATCAGATGACTCGTCTAAGAAAGTTACTCTAGAGATATCTCAAAATTAAAGAAAAAACATGGGAACTATAGGATAATTTGAAGGAAAACTACCTAATTTTTTTTAATTTAATAACCATGAAATATTGAGAAGGAATGTTTTGTAGGATGGAATATTGTAGCACCTTAATACTTTACCATATTTTTAATACTGGGTTAGTTTTCAATGCATGAAAATCCCGATGTAAATAAAACACTATTTAGTTACATATTTCATATTCAATTAAATTTCAAAACTTTTAGAGATTATATATAGTAATTATATATGTTATATATCCATCCAAATATTTTTACACTCATCCAATATATTTTCTACGCATAATATATGATGAAATTCAATATTACACATAAAATACTATATTTTCTAAAGGAAGTTTTACAACATTTTAATGTATAACCTCTTTCAAAACAAAATTTTGACAATTATAAATTATATTAAACAGAAAAATAATTTTTAAATGAGGAATTTCAAAATTATCTTAGGGATAAATTTTTGTATTTCTATAAATATATTTATTTTCTAGTGAATGGTGAAGAATCCTGATTTTTATAAAACATTAATTTTCATTCTAATAAAATTATATTTATGATTTGAATAGAAACATCACCTATGAAGGTGTAAATAAAATAAATTTATCTTATTAATGAAAAAAGAAATATATTTTTATCACGAAAATTGTAAACGAATCTTTTTGAAATGATAAAGTAAGTATAGGTATTTCTGTGAAACATAAATGTTTATTCACAATTTTTTAATTCAAATAATTATTTAAATGAAAATTCGTTTTCATTAAATATATTTATAAAGTAATGTTTTTTTATTATGATTATATTTTAATTTTTTGAAACCTTAATTAATTTTGGATTGTTTCATAAAACCAGTTATAATATTAAAATTAATATTTTTGATTAAATGAAGATTTTATTTAAAAATTAAATTTTGCATATTTAGAAAACTATTTACATGAAATGGGGTCCATTTTTGAAATATACACAATGATAAATTTTTAGGTTAAATTTTTTGTATTTTTCTAAAATAGTTGAATTTTTTGGTTAATAGTGAAATACAGTAATTTATGATATTTAACATCTTAAGTAAATAAATGAATTATTGATTCATTACTGAGTCATAGAATGTAACACCCTGACCTCACTTACCCAGATTCTATGCATTAGTTTAATACATCGGCATGATTACAAGGAATCAAGTCATGGGGGACCAATCAGTTTAGCAGTCCTGGAAAATAGATTACATACATGAACGTTACATTACACTTTCTAACATACAACACATCATAAATAATCTTTTTAGAATGACATTGCTCCCTTATCTTAACCCTTCATCTCAATCATAAAACACTTCTTGGGATCTTGGGAAAATAAAACATAAGAAAGGGGTGAGCTTAGATGCTTAGTAAGGATAAATAATTTAGCGGAAGCTATAAACTTTTAAGGTAAGATGTGTAATAAAAACAACATCCATTTAAACCTAAACTTGAACATAATATGGAAAAAATAAATCAGTCACTACCATATTAACAGGCACATTGATATTATTCTAGTCTAATAATCAAGTGTAATAAAAATATTCATAATGAGGGAATGCATAATGCTAGACTTTCATAACCACATAGTCAAGGCCTCGTGCCAACACTACAAAAACAAATTTTCAAGGCCTTGTTCCAAGACACTAGTTTGTCTCATTATACCTACGGATGCATAAAGGAGCTATAGAGGGCTCCACCCTTCACTTACTAAATCCAATACATTCCTCAAATGAAAAGGATGAAACATAACATAAACATTCGTATTAAAACTGGCATACGAAATGTCAATACTTTATTCATAAACCATGAATGGTATAAAAATAACACATCCACAATCAAACATATCAAAAAACCTTCAAAAAAATATGGAACATTTCTATCATAATAAATAAACTTAAAACAAGTTTAAAATCCATCAAAGGATGTTGACATAGATGAAAATGATCAGTAAAATGTTTTGAGAGAAATATCCATTTTTCATGAAATCGTTTAAAAGTCACAAAATTTAGAAATGAAGAAATTTAAATATATTTTTGAATAAAATTTTCCCATTCCAATTTTAAACTTTTTAAAAGAAGTAACATTTTAAAAAAATTCATTTTCTATATAAATAAATCCTTAAAATCATTTTGAAAACATGGACATTAATTAAAAGGGTTTAGAAAGATAAATATTTAAAACATTTAAAATGATGATATAGTTAAATATACCCTCATATAAAACCTTAAAATATTCCTTTTGAAAACAATTATATGAAATATGGGTGTCTATGATAATTATGTCCCCGAAAATACTTACACATGAACAATCTCGGATAATAATGAGATTGAGGAAATAACCCTTACCTTGCACTTTCCTTTGGTCGAGGGTACGCTAAACCTCCTGTATAATTATCATGGTATGTTATTAAATTATAAAATAACCATATTCATATTTATTATATCATACATGATTGATTTATGACTTTATAATACCCATTTAATAATGATTTTCATGTTAAATTAACATTTCGGGTAATAATCGCTTTCTTTATCATACGTGTTTTAACTTGTTATTCTTGATCTTATCATTTAGATAATGATTTAAATACTTCTAAAATATAAAATATTATTTATATATCATATATATTTAGAATATAAATATTTATAAAAGATATATATATATGAAATGGAAAACACAGTTTATGGAGACGGTAGGTCGTACGTACGCATAAATGATGTTTCTATTTTCATATCGTATTGAATGGAAGTAAGTGAAATAGATATATATAAGTACATACATACATATATATATAAATATATATATATATATCAAGTAACATTATTATTTCATATATTACAAACTTATTAATAATATATATTTTTATAACCATCGATGAATGGTGAACATGGAAATGAATCTCATCGCGTCGTGGAGACGGTAATCTGTACGTACACACGAGCGACAATATCATTTTATTAATGATTAAAAGGAGTGGAATTGGATGGTATATTAATTTTACAAATTCATTATCATGTTATTTTCATTATTTATATACATATTACCCATAATTATATCCATCAAAATAACATAGTGTTGAATAACAAATTACTCCACTGCGTGGAGACGGTAAGGCGTACGTTCGCACGAATGGTGAAATTATAATTCATAGGATGTATAGAATAATGAATATGGTTTCAGATTTTTTTTATAATATCAAATTATATAGAAGATACTAGATTTATTATTTTAGAATGGAAACAACAAATAAAGATGAATTGGAAGAAGCAAATAAATAGAAATAGGTGATGAAATATTTACCTCTTCTTCAGGTTCTTCCTTTTGATTTGAGAAAAAGGGCTCATTAGTTTGGCTTTATGACCAAATTAATGCCTCTAAGATAAATTGAGGGTTTTTGGAAGGATATTTGGGCAGGTTTTGGCTGATCGAAATGGATTTGGAGGTGTGAATTTGAGAGAAGGGGAAGAGCTCTTTTATAAGAGGGGTGAGGGGCACCTTAGGAAAAACTTAAAATATTATTTTATAATAAATTCATATTCTGTTTATAATGGCTCCAAAATGATTTATTTCAGGGATAAGGTAGGGATGGGTTGAAATACTCTCAACTAATTGGTTTTAGACAAGTTTAGGTTACCATTTTAACCTTATATTTTAGATTTAACTCTTAGTTAGATAATTTAACTTTTACGGTGTCTTCTTGTATTCTTACACTATATGGTTAATAAACTTACTCTAAACTTCTAAGAGAACCTCAAGTGGTTAATTAATGACATATATAATATTATTTATTCCCTTTTCCCAAACCTTATATTTTTAGGAATATTATATCAACCAATAATATAGTATTTCATTAAAAACTATTTTTTGTCCATTTTAACACTATTTGGTATTTGTTTTTTTAAATCATAAAAGAATGATTAAATTAAACATTAATGATTGAATCAACCCTAATATGTAATATTAAACTATAAAATTGGTGTAATTCATCAAAAGTCTCAAATTATACTTATTTTGGTATTTATAATATCAATTATTTTAATCTTTCAATAGTAAGGTAATTACTGCATCATCATTGTGTCATAAATAAATTTATCTATTTAATATCTATAAATTAGGAATAAAATCCCCTTATTTAGTAAATTATTTTATCTTTCTAATGAATATTTATAGTCGAATTTATCTTATGTATAACCCTATATTTAAAATTTTTTAGTTATGAAAACTTGAATTTCACACTTTTAACTCTTCTTTAAATTAAATACTAGTAAATGTCCTAATATAATCCAAGTTGACCTAAAGGATAATATTTTATTCCTATGTTTTTTTGGTCGAATTATACTTATCCAATAGAATTAGGAAATGTGTTAGGGTAATTATAATATAATTTTTACCCTTAATTGCCCTATTTATTTTAACTGTTGTAAATAAAAGTCAAAAATTACTATTCACCAAAACTTATTTTCCTCTTATTGAATCATGTTTTACTTACTGAGGTAAACCGTGTCTCTCAAATTATTGAACTTCAACTCACAGAAGTGGTAAAATTGCATTTTATGCATTTTTCAAATGCTCCTAGAAGGTGGGTAAACGACGGTAAAACGTTCAATAAAATTTTATATATCTAAATTTATTATAAAATGACCCAAATGAATTACATTGATCATATATAGGTATTATTTATATATTTTTACTTGAAATAAATTTAAATAAAATAATTAGTTATTTAAATAAAAAGTTGGTTTAAAACAATAACGAAGTGTTTTCACTAATCATCAAAAAATTGAAAGTTTTCATAAAATTACAAAAAAATCACCCTAAGCTAATTTTAATATTATTACTTCAAAAATGAATTCTATTTTACCAATTTCAAAACATAGAAGTTACATTAATTAATTTAAAATTAATTCCCGTTGTCAAAACCAAAAAGTGTATTTTTAAGAAATAATAACTATCAAGAGATTGACACTTGTTTATGTCCAATTTCAATGTGAAATTATCTCTGATGACCAACATTAGATTAAATGGTAAAAATATAATCTAATTATACTTCCAAACCATTAAAATTTATAATTGATCACTATAAATTATTTTTATTAAAAAAGTTGTTTTTAGTTAAAATATAGTAATTTTCACTATTCACACAAATATTAAAGTTATCAGAAAAACACCAAAATTTTATTGAAACTAAATTTTTCTGTCCCGATTCTAGAAAAGAAGTTTATTTTTACAAATTTAATATATAAAAGTTTCAAATATTGGATTTAAAAAGAGTTCTCCATTAAAAGGGAGTAAAATTCTATATTTTGAAAAATACTTCTTTTATCTGAAAAAAATGAATTTGTTCTTACATTATGTCTAAGAAACTCATAACATGGATTCTAAAATTATAACAATTATATAATGTTCAAAATTTGGTTAATAATACTCATAACCACTTTTTAACGGCTAGTTTGGTAAGTCGTGGTGTGCTGGAACTCAGTGTTGCATGTAGTGCAAGTTATTGAATTACTTTGAACAAATAACGTACTTTGAAATCTTGGGGTGTTACATCCTCACCTTCTTCAATAAATCGCATCCTCACAATTTAAAATTGTTCTTAGAAGATAAAAGGTTGAAAATAGAAAATACCTTTGTGTAAAATCCACATCAGAAATTGGGTTAATAAAATTTAGTCTTAATAAGAGAGAAATGGAAATGAAAGAGTCGCCACAAAATTATGATTTAGATTATGAGAACATTGATAGAAATTAGAGACACATAATTGGTGGAAAAATGTAAATATTTATAGGGAGTTATTGAAGTCATAAATCAAAAACAAGTGTAAAATTGAGGGCCTCAAATCCATCAATCTATGATGATTTAAAATATCACTCGTTTAACAAAACATAATGTATTAGGATAACACATTTTTGGTTTTAAGATTACTTACCTATAGTTTAAGGATTAATTTCTTCATAGAATAAGAAAAAAGTATACTTGATAAGTAGAGAGAGTTACATCGTTTAACTAATTTCTACTACAAACTCATCTTTCACTCTAAAAGATAATAGAACATAAAATATTCTATTTATCCTAATTGTATAGGGTTCCAAAAAATGAATTTATAATTAATTTGTCAAAATATTTAAAAAAAACTACATTATACAAACCAGGACATCACATAGGCCAGCGGTAGGTGATGCACCCTTGTCACCCTTCGGTTGTGGGTTCAAGTCTTGTGGCCTTGTCGGACATGACTGGTTGTCGCCCGACCTCTGGGTTGTCCTTTTTATAACAATCCAAAAATAATCTTAATAAATGATTTATCCTTAACAATAGTATCCAATTTCAAACTTAATCCATTCCAACCTTTAGAATTATCCAAAATACATCTGTCCAAACATACAGTCCAAATTTTATAAAGAAGGTAAACACAATGAAGATTTTTTTTTCCACATACTAACCTTCATCATGTATTATTTTAATACATGGTAACACCCTGAATTACCATAAAACCTTATTGATTACATTCATCCCCCCTTATTCTTTATAGAATAATAGATATATTCTTTATATCCAAAAATTTTGAATACTACAACAATGATGAAATAAACAAACCATTAATAAATTCCAAGGTAGTTAAGAATATCCAATATAATTTATCCAAATCAACCATCTCTTGTACCAAAATTACTACCTCAGTATCAGGACCATATTAAGGATTACCTTTCCTTCAACCATGTATTTTCAAAAAAAGTTTAACTTGTTGTTGAGTCACTTTTCATATTACCATATAAACTCAAATCCCCAATGAAATAGTACTTCAGTATAATCCTTATTTATTTCAATAATTCATATAACTGGTACATCATCGATACAACACCAAAATGACATAATTATTTAATAACAATATAAGAACACGAGTCATTCCTCTTTATCTGTGGTTTTATCATAACTTGATTATTATCCAATAGCATCATTTGCGGTATACTCTGATTACTGGGACATCGATTCGTGTAGTGTCCCAACTCCTTGCAGATGAATCATTGTACATTTGAAACCATTTTCATAACCTTGAAATCACGTACATGGTTTCATTTTTCTCTACACTTATAAAAAAATCACATTCCCTTCAATCATTTACCAAGGTGATTCTTTCCATAGTTATCACATATGGGAAAATATTTTTTACCCTCTTCCCTTTATCCATCTTTCTCTCTTCCATCCTTTACTTCTCTTGCTTCCCTTCAAATCCATAGGACTAAGAGAATTATCTACTTATCTTATTAACACGTGACACTATTTCTTCATATTATGATAATATGTGGGAGGATATTTCCATTTTAAATTTTGTCTTAATACCATGAAAGATATGATCCTTCTTAATCTTTCGATCAAGCGTATTGCTGGAATTCTCATTCCTTCTACTAGGCGTCATTTCTAAACAATGGAAAATACTATGTTAGTTTATTAATCAAAATTCATAATTCCAAACTGTTAAAATACCTAACGTAATATTGAAAAGATTATACATATAATTTATAATCATAAAATGTTTTCTTCGAGGATGTATTTACTCTTAAATCCTTCATGATGGCTTGTAAGGAAAATATGAATTATCCTAAGCATATCCCCCAGGAGTGTTGTAGCCATGAGTACAGCAAGGCCTGTTGTTGTGCACTAGTTCATGTTCAAGTCTAGCTCAAAGCGGTGTTTTCGGGTTTTACCCCTAGGTACATCTGTGCCAGAGCAGCCTCTACCTGCTCGTATCTAGATTGGGATGTATTGCTTGGAAAACTAAAAAATTCTCTACATTACCAAAATTCTAGGAAGTTCTTCTATACTAATACTCAAAGTCTATCATAGGGTAATGTGCTCTAATCAGAGTTTATATAAATCTAGTTTCCAAAGTTTTTACTAAACTTCATCTGATACCAATTGTCACGCCCCAACCCCAGTTACCCAGATTCAGTGCATTATTTTAATACATTTGCATGATTAAAAGGAATCAAGTGCCGGAAGACTGATCAGTTTAGTATTCTTGGAAAATAGATTACATACATGAACGTTACATTACACTTTCTAACATACAACACAGCATAAATAATCTTTTTATAATTCCATTTCTCCCTTATCTTAACCCCGCATATCAATCATAAAACACTTCTTGGGATCCTGGGAAAATAAAACAGAAGAAAGGGGTGAGCTCAGATGCTCAGCAAGGGTAAATAATTTAGCGGAAGCCATAAACATTTAAGGCAAGATGTGTAATAAAAACAACATCCTTTTAAACATAAACTTGAACATAATATGGAAAAAATAAATCAATCATTACCATATTAATATGCACATGGATATTCTAATAGTCAAATAGTCACATTTAATAACAAATTTCATAATGAGGGAATGCATAATTCCATACTTTCATAACCACATAGTCAAGGCCTCGTGCCAAGACTACAAATAAAATTTTTTGTCAAGGCCTTGTGCCAAAAAACTAGTTTGTCTCATGAGTCCTACCGATGAATCGATGAGCTATAGCGGGCTCCACCCATCACTTACTAATTCCAAAACACTCCTCATATGAAAAGGTTTAAAGATAACATAAACATTCGTTTTAAAACTAGAATTAGAAATGTCAATACTTTATCCATAAACCATGAATGGTATAAAAATAAAACATCCATAGTCAAACATATCACAAAACCTTCAATACAATATGGAATATTTTTAACATAATAAATCAACTTCAAACAAGTTTAAAATGCATCAATGTATGTTGACATAGATGAACATGATCAATAAAATGTTTTGAGATAAATACCACTTTTTCATGAAATCATTTAAAAGTCACAAAATTTAGAAAGGGATACATTTAAATAGATTTTTGAATCAAAGTTTCCCATACCACTTTGAATCTTTTGAATGCAATTAACATTTTAAAAACATTCATTTTCTATATAAATAAATCCTTAAAATCATTTTGAGAACATGGACATTAATTAAAAGGGTTTAGAAAGATAAATATTTAAAACATTTAAAATGATGATCTAGTTAAATAGACCCTCCCATAAATCCTTAAAATATTCCTCTTGAAAACAATTTTATGAAATATGGGTATCTATGAAAAATATTTCCCCAAAAATACTTACACATGAACAATCTCGAATAAAAATGAGATTAAGGAAATAACCCTTACCTTGCACTTTCCTTTGGTCGAGGGTACGCTTAACCTCCAGTATAATTATCATTGTATGTTACTAAATTATAAAAAACCCATATTCATATTTATTATATCATACATGATTCATTTATGACTTTATACTACCCATTTAATAATGATGTTCATGTTAAATTAACGTTTTGGGTAATAATCACTTTCTTTATCGTACGTGTTTTAACTTTTTATTCTTGAACATATCATTTAGATAATGATATAAATACTTCCAAAATATAAAACTTGATTTATATATCATTTATATTTAGAATATAAATATTTATAATAGATAAATATATGAAATGGAAAACACCGTTTATGGAGATGGTAGGCCTTACGTATGCATAAACGTTGTTTCGTTTTTCATATCGTATTGAATGGAAGTAAGTGAATAAGATATATATAAGTAAATAATTACATATATATAAATATATATATATATCTAGTAGAATTATTATTTCATATATTACATATTTATTAATAATATATATTTTTATAACCATTGATGAATGGTGAACATGGAAATGAATCTCATCGCGTCGTGGAGACGGTAATCCGTACGTATGCACGAGCGACAATATCATTTCATTAATGATTAAAAGGTGTGGAATAGGATGGTATATTAATTTTACAGAGAAATTATCATGGTATTTTCATTATTTATATACATATTACCCATAATTATATCCATCCAAATAACATAGTGTTGAATAACAAATTACACCACGACGTGGAGACGGTAAGCCGTATGTACGCACGCATGGTGACATTATCATTCATAGGATGGATAGAATAATGAATATGGTAGCTCAATTTTTATAATAACATCAACATATATAGAATATACAATATTTATAATTTTAGAATGGAAACAACAAAGAAAGATGAATTGGAAGAAGAAAAGAACTAGAAAGAGGTGATGAAATATTTACCTCTTCTTCATGTTCTTCCTTTTGATTTGATCAAAATGGATCCTTAGGTTGGATTTATGACCAAAGGAAGGCCTCTAATATGAATTGAGGGTTGTTGTAAGGATATTTGGGCAGGTTTTGGCCGATCCAAATGGCTTTGGAGGTGTGAATTTGAGAGAATGGGAAGAGCCCTTTTATAAGATGGGTGGGGGCACCTTAGAAAAAACATAAAATATTATTTTATAATAAATCAATATTCAATTTATAACGGCTCAAAAATGATTTATTTAGAGGCTATGGTGGGTATAGGTCTAAATCCTCTCAACCAATAGGATTTAGACAATTATAGGTTACCATTTTAACCTTATCTTTTGGATTTAACTCTTAGTTAAATAATTTAACTTTTACGGTGTCTTCTTGTATTCTTACACTATATGGTTAATAAACATACTCTAAACTTTCAAGATAACCTAAAGTTGTTCATTAATGACATATATAATATTATTTAAGCCCTTTGACTGAACCTTAGATTTTTAGGAATATTATATCAACCAATAATATAGTATTTGTTTTAAATACTATTTTATGTCAATTTTGACACTATTTGGTATTTGTTTTTTGTTAAAATCATAACAGTATGATAACTTCGAAAAAAAATTCTTTAATTTACCCAAACATGTAATATTAACCTATAAAATTAGTTTAATTAATTATAAGTCTCAAATTATATTCATTTTTGTATTTATAATATCAATTATTTTAATCTTTCATTAATAAGGTAATTAGTGCATCATCATTGTGTCATAAATAAATTTAATTATTTAATGTCTAAAAATTATAAATAAAATATCCTTATGTATTAAATCATTTTACCTTTATAATGAATATGTATAGTACAATTTAGCTTATTTATAACCCTATATTAAAAATATTGTATTTATGAAAACTTGAATTTAACACTTTTAACTCTTCTTTAAATTAAATAATAATAAATGTCCTAATCTAATCCATGTGGACCTAAAGTATCATATTTTATTCCTATGGTTGTTTTTTGTCGAATTAAACTTATCCAATAGAGTTAGGACATGTTTAAGGGTAATTAAAATACCAGTTTTACCCTTAATTACCCTATTTACTTTTTACCGTGGTAAATAAATGTCAAAAGTTACTATTCATCAAAAATTATTTTCATATTATTGAACCACATTTTACTTAATGAGGTTAACCATGTCTCTCGGATTTTTGAAATTCAATTCACAGAAGCAGTAAAATTATGTTTCAATAAATTTTCAAATGCTCCTAGAAGGTGGGTAAAAGACGGTAAAAAGTTCAATAAAATTTTATATATCTAAACATATTATAAAATGAATCCAATTAATTTCATTGAAAATATATATGTATTATGTATCTATTTTGACCTAAAATAAATCTAAATAAAATAACTAATTATTTAAATAAAAAGTCAGTTTTAAACAATAACGCAGTGTTATCACTATTCATCCAAAATTGAAAGTTTTCAGAAAAATACCAAAAATTCACCCTAAGATAATTTTGATATTCTGAATTCAAAAATTAATTCTAGTTTACCAATTTCAAAACATAGAAGTTGAATTAATTAATTTAATATTAATTCCCATTGTCAAAACCAAAAAGAGTATTTTTAAGAAATAATAACAATCAAAAGATTGACACTTGTTTATGTCCAATTTCAATGTGAAATTACATATAATGACCAACATTAGAATAAATGGTAAAAATATAATCTAATTATACTACAAAACCATTAAAATTTATAATTTAGCACTATAAATTATTTTGATTAAAAAAATTTCAGTTAAAATATAGTAATTTTCACTATTCACCCAAATATGAAAGTTATCTAAAAACACCAAAAATTTATTTAAACTAAATTATTATGTCTCGATTCTAAATAAAATTTTTATTTTGTCAAATTTAATATATAAAAGTTTCAAATATTTTATTTAAAAAGGGTTCTCCATTAAAATGAAGTAAAATTTCATTTTTTGAAAAATACTTCTTTTATCTGAAAAAAATGAATTTGTTCTCACATTATGTTTAATAAACTCATAATATGGATTCTAAAATTATAAGGATTATATAAAGTTAAAAATTCAGTTAATACTATTTGTAACCTCTTTTGAACGGCTAGTTTGGTAAGTCGTCGTGCGCTTGAACTCGATGTTGCGTGTACTGCAAGTTAATGAATTACTTTGAAGAAATATAGTACTATGAAATCTTGGGGTGTTACATAGAAAATGTTAGTGACCATAATATCAAAATCCCATGGTCTATTTAATGAATTTATTCATTGGAATAAAAACTATTCATAGTCTTGATCCAAAATAATAAACTAATGAATAAAACAATAAAAAAACACCACTCTCCTCCGCTATAAAAAAGTCTCCTCTCCTCCCACATATCAAACCTCTTAATCCACATTGGATCGAACAATATCTACACAAATATCTCCTAAAAATCCCTCCCCTCATTCTAGAATCCTCACCTTGAGAATAAATCCATCCAAGAAAGCCTTTTGGTACAAACTAATAGGAGTTTCCCGATTAAGAGGTAATATCATTCCTCAAGATCTTTAGTTTTACATCAATTATCCACCCCCTAAAATACCCTTATTCCATGATTATATAACAAGAAAGTATAATCAATACATTTAGATATTTTTATGATAATTTTTCTACCAACTCATGCACACAAATCCATCTAATTGATACTGAACATATTGTTTATGTGTACGGGGAACTACCGCCTCACGAAACAATGATTGTTCATTTTTTCTTTACCACCCTTAATTGTTTGGAATTAGGACAGAAACACTGTTTATATATGTTATGGAATTTATTGTGTCTTTATTATTCTATAATTATTTTGTAACACAAACCATAATGCTATCTATTTTGTATTAATACAATAACATCATTTGTGGTAGTGTGGATTACCGCCTCCCCAAAGTGATGTGATTCATTCAGGCTATACATGGAATGTATTAAGGATGTTTTTTATAAAACTATGTTACATATATGACATATATATTATAATATAATTATATTATACATATACATATATATCATTTAATTTTCATTCATTTAAAATATGAAACTGAAATGAAAGTATCATTCATTCGTACGTACAACCTATCGTCTCCATGAACGGTGAATTTCATTTCCTATATCCAAACATTATAAATTATTATAAATACATATATAATGAATATATAAGTTATTTACATAATGGGTTACATTCTGGAGAAGATGAAACTGTGATCAAATTAATAAAAATAACAAGTGACAAGTTAAAACATACATGAAAAACTGGGCAATTAACACCTAGAATAATGAAAGTAATAAAAGATTATTATAAAATGGGTAATAATAAATTTTAAGAAGATACTATATGATATTATATACATTAATATTGTTCTTTAGTATGTTATTAAAACTCTTAAAAACCATTATACATATTGTTAAAGTCTGTTCACAAGAAAAGAAACACAAGGTAAGAGATTTCGTCTCAATTTCATTTCATTGAGACATTTTGTGTGGTTATGCACATTGTTTCTTTTATATGGTCTATATAAGTCCATTTGACATGTTTTACCGTGAATTTTCTCTTTATTATGTTATTATAAGATTATTTAATGTTATTTCTTCATGTTAGTTATGATTCAAATGTTTCAATGTAGTATGGGACACTTTGGAATGTTTAAAGATTATTTTCCTCAATAATGTTTTAATGGTCAATCAATGGCATCAACAACACTTGTTTTTTGTTATCCTCCACTAAGGAATAATTGATAAATTCATATTAACTATTAAAAACAGATATTTCATAAGGAATATTTTATTAATTTCATTTTTTGGTTAATTTATATGAGGAATTCATTGGATTTGAAATTATGGGTGGGGCTCAGACTTTATATATCCCTTTGATGCATTAAAAGGTTCCCATGAGATGAATAAGATCTCCAATTTTAATGGGTTTATATCTCTATTTTTTAACCATCATATGAATGGTATTGACAGTATATGTTTTCATTTTCCTTATACATTATTTCCAATAATTAATCATCTTGTTCATTTAGTTTTAGTTATAATTTATACATAAGATTTTTCATCGACATATCTGTAGATGCATTATATTATTAGTTAATTGATTTATATGGAATGTTTTTTAGTTTCTTACCATCCCATATTGATTATTATTTATCATGTTTATTGGAATGTAATTTGATAGCAGTTATTTACCATTCCATGTTTATTAATTCTCATTGATTCATTATTGCTTCCTCTTTACATACCATTACTGATAATTTGAGATCACCCTTATTATGTTTCATTTCCATTGGTTATGAAGAAGAATACATTGTCTATGCCTTCATGGGTATAGTTTGTTTAATTTTATTATGTATCAAGTTTTATTTTCTATTCCCAATGTATTTTGGGTATCATGAATGTAATCTAGCTTTCCAAGACTGCTTGACTGGTCAGACCTTTAGGGTTTGATTCCTCGTAATCATGCCTATGTAAAAAAATAAGGCACTAACTCTGCACTTATGGGTTTGGGGTGTTATAACTATCATATGTTTTAGAATATGATAATTTTTGTAATTTTTTATATTTGAAATATATTCCATTTTAAAATAAATTAGACATTCCTTATAAATATATATAAACTATTTTATATATAATGTTTTTTAAGAAATATTTTAAAGTGTTTCCATAATCTTAATGGAAAAGAATTATTTGTTATAATATTATATTAAAATACAATTCCAATTTATTTAAAATTGAAATCATTATTTGGTTAATTAATTGTGGCTTCTTATTATGTAATCCATGGGAGACCCTACTGGGATTATATCTCACACCCTACTTGTTCCTTCGAGTGTTAGTAGATTACCTCCTTCCAAGTTCAAACAAGGGTATGAAGACACTAGGAGGTGGATGTAGCTATTGATACTTGGTCTTGGATAGTTGTGTTTGTTGGTAATTGGGTTATCTATCCTATTTTTTTTACTTTGAGATATAATATTAGTTGTTTATACCTATTTTACTCTTTTTATGGTTCTCCATGTGTAGTTATTGATTATCCCACATTGACTTGTACCACTCGATTCCATATTTTTTGAAAATTTGTTCCCTCTTTCTTCTTATAAGGTTCTAGATGCTAGTCTCTGACCCATGGGGATCAGGAATTTCCTTTTGGCTATGTCACGATTGGCTCAGTTATCAGGTTACCAGAGAATCTTGGATGGTTCATGACATATGGAATTCATGAATTGTTTCATTCATCTATTCTTCAAATCTTTCTTAAATCATTTTTTAAAATGATATTTCGATTTACTCTTGGAAAAAGGAGGATCATATTGGTCATTTATATTCCATTCATATAAACATTAGAGAAAATATTCTTTTTGGAAAAAATTCCATATGTGATCTTTGGACCCACAAAGTGAAGTTTTTATGGAATGTAAAATATGAGAGATGAGTCTGAGTTGATCTCAAAGTGTTAAAAGTGGTGATTTATTTAGAGTATCCAAAAATTGTGTTTACAATCCATAGTTTATTGGTCTTGGAAACATATTATATGTGAATAGTTAATTATATTTTGAATATCACATGTTCGATTATAGCATTAACCCTTAAGGGTGTAAAGACTGAGGGAATTGATAAATTTCAGAGATATTTTCAGGAACTAAATTGTAATTTAAACTTATTCATTGGTTTATATTCTTCCAAAACAATGTTAGGGATATGATTCATTCTATGATTCTTCATGTATGAAATTAGGGAGTGCCTTACTTTAAGGGAATTATGTGGAATTATAACCAATTATTCCATTGGGAAAATAAACACCCTACCAATGATATTTAGTTGGAAGTGATTATGAATTCACAGAAAGCATTGTGTCACTATCTCTTTGGGGAGTATTTTATGGGATATTATAATCATAACATCTTGATGTATATTTTACTCAAAGGGTGCAAAATTTATGATAAAAAAATCTATTGAGTATCTCCATATGTCTTAGTCTGAAATTTATTATTCTAATTGCAAATGGAATGGGGTTGCCGAAGAATTGATAAGGAAACTATAGACATAATTGTAAAATGAATTTTTGGAAGAGTGTACATTTATGAGTTGTTATGATATGATCTTGATAATAAAATATTCTCTTCAGATTGTTTTAATAGAATTTGTAATGGATGAAACATTATTAAACAAATAGGTTAATCTTGATCATGTTTCAGACACTGATTTTCAGATCTATAGTGAAATCCTAATTGGTGGGTAGACCTATATTGAGTGGCCTTACTCTCATATTGTAGCATTTTGATTATATAGTAGGTTGATGATACTAAGGTCTATAAGGCGGGAATTAATAGATAATGGACATTAAAATTGTGGGTCTATACACCCTATGACTTCCTATATATATCTTGACTTGAGACATTGATATTGGGGTCCAAGGATGAGATGGTGAGTTATTGATTTTTTCCACAGTGCATTGTCTATCACAGGATTTTGGAGGAACACCATATAGACAATGGTTTTTGGAAACCCTTTCACATTTCGTTATGGAATTGTGATTATATTTTCTTCAAAATCATCATTCGTTTACCAAAGACTCATAATGTTAAGGATGTGATTTGGGTGATCATTTATCAACTTATTAATTTGGATCATTTCCTCCTTATCATTGACACGACGAAGGTAGAGAAACTTAATCAATTTTATATTTTAGAGGTTGTGATACTTTAGGGGGTTCTCTATATAGTTTATTTTGACATGGAAATGTGGATTATATCAAGGTTTTAGATCGGTTTAAAAGTGTTTATGGGTTCCTAGTTGAAATTTAGTAAGAAATATCATCCAAAATGGAATTCTAGATATAGATTACTATTCATGTTCGTGAGTATATTCTCCATCATACATTCTGAATTTTGGTGGTACTTGGGATCATCACGTTCCTATGATATATTATTCATATAGAAATTGTTATATGGATTTGATAATGATGTATCCCTTTATATTTTTATATCGGTGATCATTTAAATCTCCCATGTTTAGTAAATATTTAAGATAGTGGTCCATTTATGGACTTATACTTGTTTAGGAGACAACAGAAAAGGTGTTATTGATTTTGAAGAGAATTCTTGCAATACCGAGTCTTCAGAAATAATATTTTGACCATTATTAAAAAACGCTATAATATTGGTTTGGTGATCAATTATTTATTTTAGTTTCACCTTTAATGGGACACTGACAGTTGGGTATGTTTTTTATTTTTCCATTGAAGTTTGATGGACAATTTTAGATTGTAGAAAAGATTAGAATGGTGGAATATCAGTTGGACTTATTATCTTTCTTTATACTGAATTATGAATTGATTCATATTTTCTAGTTTAAGAGGTATCAACCAGGACCTTAATGTGTTATTATATGGGAGGATGTTAAACTTGATCACAACACCCCTTTGGTTAAGAAACCGATTCAAATTATTAATTTATAGGATAAGGTATTGCAGAGTAAAATGTTTCCCCTTATTTGTGTACTGTGGAAGTCTGTAATGAAAATCCATGGGATGTGGGAGTGTGAATTTTTTATGATAAAGTAGTTTCCTTATCTTTTATTGATTCTAGTATCATAAATACATTATAAGGACCAAAGGATTTTATAGTGGGGAGAATTTGAAATCCCATTTCCATGTAAAAGGTCTTCCCAAACCCTGATTTTTTCATCCTTTTACATGGGT
Source organism: Viscum album (assembly GCA_963277665.1). Taxonomy (NCBI): domain Eukaryota; kingdom Viridiplantae; phylum Streptophyta; class Magnoliopsida; order Santalales; family Viscaceae; genus Viscum; species Viscum album. The sequence continues at coordinate 617,338,625 of OY728167.1, read as the reverse complement.
GCTTTTTTTTTAAATATCTTGCGTGGTTTAAAAAATATGGATTTTTACATATGGGTGACTCTATGTGAATTTGATTAATGTGGTGTAGTTTGGGATCATTGAGTTAGGTTTGAGAGGGATCTGGCATGGATTCCAAGAGATGTGTTTTTGGACGACTACCTTTTTCTTATTTTCTACTCTTTATCACAAGGGTTGTGTTTTATCCCTTATGTTGGGATAAGCTTTATGATGTAGAGGAATACACTATGACATTGAGTCTTGTGGTGATATTTGGAAATTTCTTCCAAAATTTAAACCCCTAGAATGTCGTGTATCTGGAATTATTTTTATTCCTCCATGGGAAAATATAATCATTGTTTGTGTAACTTATATGTGGTTTTGACTAGAATGCTATTATATGGCCCTTCTAATTTCACCATAGAAAATTTTTATTACAACACTATTATAAAATTGTATTGGGGCCTTCACTATGTATTTGTATTTTACATTTTGGATATAAATACCTAGACACCCTTCCAAACCATCACTTCTTCAAATTTTCTCTGACAAACCTTAGGCGCCCAAGAGAGCCTTTTAATGTCATAGAATCCCATTTTAAATTGATGTACCCTAGGATTTGGAAGATCATTTCATGGATATTTCCCTCTATTTTTAAGGTAGGTGTTTTTATAAAAAGGGGTTAATGAATGAATAACATGATTATCTTCTTTAGTTTCATTGGTTTGTCGTATTAATTTTTTGTATTTTATGTCAATGTATATTTTATTCTTGAAATATATATTCCTCAAGGGATTTTATTTGAAATTGATTTATTAAAAACTATATATAGATGAAACACCTTAAAGTTTGTGTGATTTACAAATGGATATTCATGCATGGGATTATATATTCTTCTCTACAAAAAATATTTTTTAAATTCTGAACATGGTTTTCAATTGGTTTTTGGTAGGAATGGAACATTTGGGAGCTTGGGTTCATTGAGAAATGTACATGTCACTTTAGTGTGTGTAATTACTGTAGAGGTTTTGAGATATTGATAAACTTTCATGAAACTCAATATCATTTCGATCAAACTTTTTCATAGTTTAGGCAGTAATTATTTGTTTTACTTATGATGATATATTTCATGGTTTCTTCCTTGCTTTCTTATCTTATGGTGTATCTATAGATGGTTTTCAATACACTAACATGATTTCTTATATGTACTTTATATATTAATTTTTGGATAATAAGAATGAAATTTATTAAAAAAAAGTATGTTTTTTTCAATATTTTCTTCTTCTATAAATTATCTATAAATTGTTTTTTTAGAAATAGATAATGTTTCTTGAATAATTTTATTTTTATAACTAATTTTTTGAAATATTGTTATCTGTTCTACTAGCACAATCCATTTTACTCTTGGAATTTCTTGATATTAAATTTAAAGGACATATTTAAAGGGGAGGAAAGTCTGTATCTTGTGATTTCTCTTGGTGGTAGTTTCATTCATAGAGGGATGGTTTAGTGGAAAAAATTGGTCACATGAATAATAAACTTATGGTTTGTCTAGTTTTATTTTCAATTTTTACCCACCAGGGATGACATTGTATGGGTCATAGTTAGGTATTATTTCATGTACATTGTACTATATTGGCTTGTTTCCATTAAGTTATACATGAAATGTGTCTTGTTTTTATTTTTTGCTTGTCTGATTTGTGGGATGTGTCAGGTTGACCTAGTTTGGTTCATTACAGTTTGGAATAAATAGTTAACAAATATCATATAAATAATTAAATGACTATAAAGTATCTAAGGATCATAAAATGATAAAATAATTACATGGATTAGAAAAAAAATATTATTATGATGGAATTGATAATTTTGGAATTCATTACCATATTTCTAAGATATTGATGAATGTCATGTTATATTGATGTGTAGGTAAACACCGAGTACCAAATCAAGTTTTCCTCATATGACTAACTAATGAATCTTGGTATATAAATGTATAGTACCCACCATCCTCATATAAATCTGAAACATTCATCATAATAGATTAATTAATAGAAAAAATATAAACTATTTCAAAAAGAACCACTTACAATAGCATGACTAACAAATTAATAATCATCATTATTAAAATAACAAGAATATTGATTATCATTATTACACTATAAAATATTTGTAATAAAATTATAGGTCAACACCATTCAATGTGGATTAGTAAATAAATAAAATTCACAACATATAGATTAAAGGGTATTCAGTCAAGTAACTTTTATATGAACCATTACAAAATTAAAATTTATATAATATTTTAATGAGATGAAGAACGTGAATATTGAAGAAAAAGATATGTTGGTGAGATATATATATATTGATAAAGTATAAAATCTATGGATATAAAAAAGAGTTGGAGATACCATTTTAATCAATAAGATAGGTAAAAAGAGAATAATAACTAGAAAATATGGAAACAAACTATATGTAACACCTGGATGATTTTATTAAATATTTTCTTTAAATAATATTTATTCATCAGTAGCTTTCATTGCACACAATAGAGAGTATAAATTAAATGTGAGAAACCCTTAGAATAAATTTACTATTATAGACAATATGTTAGGTTAGTGGGAATAATTATAACTAACTTATGAAAATGCATTGTGAAATAATTAGCTATCAATTATTTGCGAAAAATATAAATCAATTAGATATTTGTATTTTTGAGTGAATTACTATTATTAATGAAATTAATGAGATATATATATATATATGTCGTAGAATTGATAAAATATATTTTTATATTCATCCAATGGATATTTTAGTAATACGGTATGAATTAGCCCTATTTGATGTATAAAAACATATTTTTAAAAAAGGGTAATTTTACACCTTTGAATGGAAAACCCCTTTTAAATTAATATTTTTACACATTAATAATTTTTATATGAAAACATAAATAGTTTATTTTGAATAGGGATATATAAATTTACTTTGGATGAATTTCTGACATTTTTCTAATAACTTTCATGTTTTGATGAATAGTAAGAATACACTTAATTTTATTAGGAAACAAATTTTTTCATCGAAATAATTTATATGGATAAGTTATAATATTGAATGGTTTTAATGTATAAATATAATATATTTTTATCATTCAATATATTTTATGTCATTATCATTAATTTTACATTGAATTCATATGTAAAAACATTTCAATCTTTTGCAATGTTCTAGCATTTAAAACTCGTTCTTTCTTTGCGACAACAATAATAATTTTAATTTAATTACTCCAACTTATATGTTTTAAATTATGAAAAATGGATTCCATATTTGGAATTATTGGGTCCAAATTATGTTAATAGGTTACTTTTATATTGTGTACTTATGAATAGTAACTTTAGTAAAACAAAATACCGCAATTAAGGGTAAATTAGGTAATTAAAGGTAAAAATAATGTAATAAAATTATCTGAACACCTTTAAAAATATTATTGGATTACTAAATTATACCCTTATAATACATGGTTATAAATGTAATCACATAATTCCCACATTACCAGGAATATGAAATTAATTTTATTAAAGTCAAAGAATGTGACGAAATGGCACACTCACTTTTTATATAAGTATATTAATTTAATATTGGATAACGATGAGATAATATAGAATATATATAGTATATGTATAGATAAAATAATTACATGCAATAAATAAATTTATTTATAATTTTTATAAATTAAATAATTATCATTAATGATGACATAATAGTCACACCGAAATTATTTTATTAATAGAAATATCAAATAAATGATTTTAAAAATATTAAGAAAAATATAAATTTAATTAGTTAAGGTTCACCATGAATTTTATAGGTTAGTATTATATTTTTTGAGTATATTAAATGTTTTTTTGAAGTTATCTTTTGTGTGGATTTTATTTAAAATCAAATAAATGAATAGTGTCAAAATTGAACCTATTGCTATTTTATAAAAATAACATTTTATTAAATTATTTAAAAATAACAAAAAAATTTAAAAATAATAAAATTAAAATTATAAGGACTACAATTTCATAAATTATCCAATTATTGAAAATTGACAATGCATTAGTGGATATTTATAACCATTTAATATTTAGAATATTATTACCACAATGAAAATAAAATAGATTAAATAAGGATAAATTAAAATGATGAGGTTTAAAATAAAATCAAAACATGTATAAATTTATTTTGTTGAAAGGATTTATACCCACACTCATCTTACCTCCAAAATAATCCACTTTGTAGGTATTTTAATTTAAAAATTAATTTATATTAATTTAAAAGATTTGGTATTTCTGAAGGTGCCCCTACCCACTCTTATAAAAGGGAACATCTCCTTCTATCTTAATCACACATCTAAATCCCTTTTTCTCAGCCAAACCCTTCCCATTTAATCTCTCAAGTTCCCTCACTTCATCCTAAGGAGACATTTTGTTAAATCAAAAGGTGATACTCGAAAAAGTGGTAATTGTTTTATCACCTCTTTCAAAATTCATTTCTTCTTCTACTTCTTATTATTTTTTTGTTTCTGTACTAAAGTAGTTAATCCAGTATCTTATACACACTGATATTTTATTATAATAATGGTACATCCTTATACCTCCTTTTATCTATCCTACAAATAACAATATCACCATGCATGTGGGCGTACAACTTACCATCTCTACACTGTGCTATAATTTGTTATTCAAAAATACATTATTTGTATCGGTATAATTATGAGAATAATGGATGTAAATAATGAATATAAAACTATAATTATTCTATATAATTAATTTACCATCAAATTCCATTCTATTTAACCATCAAGGGAATGATATCATCGCTCATGCGTACGTACCGCCGACTGTCTCAATGACGCGGTGAGAATCATTCTCAACATTAACAATAAAAGAATGATTCTAAAATTTATATTATGGGTAAAAATAATAATTATGAACATAATTTCATTTTGGAAATCAATAAAATACATCCTAATCATAACAAACATGACTTACATGGAAAAATACGAATGGGAAAACGAAGCAGTTTACACCCAAAATAATGACAATATTGAAATACTATTAAAAAACTGGTATAATAGGATTATATATGATATCATAATTATGTATATGGTTATGGAATAAGTTAATAAAATAATTTAACCATTATATAAGAGGTTAACACACCCTCAGATAATGTAAAGTACAAGTTAAAGGATAATTTTCCAATCTCATTTTTATCCGAGATTGTTTATATGTAAGTATTTAATGGGGTATATTTATCATACACATACATGTTTTCTAGGTATGTAATAATATTTATATTCTTATATAATTTTTTAAAGTTAATTTTACCCTTTTATGAATTTTTATTATACGGTATGAAAGGAATATTTTTCCGTTATTTGATTTGATGTATTTTTTGACTTTTCTGACAATAGTACACTGAGAATGTTTTTTTACTTATATGGAATGAATGGATGTTTACGATTTCATGAAACCTTATTTATATAAATCTTAATCAATATTATTTCAAGTTTATTTTCAACTAAATTCTTTTCTTTTTAAATTTCATTTCATTTTATAAAAATAAAAAAAAAATTGATTAAGAAATGATATTTTCCTCAAGAATTAAGTTCAAGGGTTTTATCGAAATTATTTTCCATCTAAGATGAAATAGGGAAATGTTTATATCCCTATTGTTACATTGATTTTATTGTGTTTATAATTGAATTATTTTAATGAAATCCATTTATTTTATATGGATTATGATGGAATGATGTTTAAGAAACCAATTTTTTATTCCTTGGGTTATGATATGATGAATGGTTTATGTTTTCTTGGAACATGTAATAATGATTTCATTATTATATGTGTGGTACCTATATCTCTATCCAATTCATTGGATATATATTTTATATCACATGATATACACATTACTGGAACATCATGTAAACCCGGTTCAGTAATGGACTTTGTCCGCTACGATGGTCTTAGAAATTATACTTGACTACTATGAAATGATTTTTTATGCATATGTGGATGCCGAAAAACCTAATGTATTATGTTTTTAATTTTGGTATTATTCCCATTAATTATTATGTAATTTTATCTCATGACATGATATCATGATCTTTCATATGCAAGACAAGACTTACTAATGTTATGCTCTTGTTGTTATGATTGTGATATGATTGATATTTCCATTGTTTACCCTTAATGAGAATTTAAGCTCACCCTTTAATATGTTTCTTTTCCCTAGGTCTTGATGAAGGGTATTAAGTAAGATATATCAAAAATGAGTCTAATTATAAAAAAAGAAGTGGGATATAGTCTAGATGTTTTATGAACCAGTTTTTTATGTTTCCCATTTTCTAATGTCACTATACCTATATGGTCATGTCATGGATTTATTATATGTTGTAATGAATATAATTTAATTTTGAATTAATATCAATGTATGTAAAGTATAATTCATTATAGTTTATATCAAAAGAAATGTATTGTTAACATTTGGAAATTAGGATGATAAATCCATAGTAAAAACCCTACGGATATTTCTAAGTATAGGATACAATCCTAGTGCTTTAGAAATGAACATGAATAATCAAGGATAAAACTTAAAGTGTTATATATTGAAATTTTATTCTTTATTTATGCAGTTTTCCCATTATGATTGGTGTTTCTCACACTATGATTCTTGGTTTTAGTCACTAGATGGAACCAGAAGGAACCACATTAATGCTGAATGCGATGACCAATGAAATTATTTTCCCTCTGATAAAAAAAATGTTATGCGATATGGAATGAAAAATATTATACCCATAATAACACAAATTTATCAATATATTCATCATGAAGGACTTCCAAATGATAAAAGGAGGGAACAAAATTCTTATGAGTCCTTCATGAGGAAGTGTCCACCTTCATTCAACCGGTATTTTGATCAATTAGTGGTTGAACAATGGATCAATAACACTAAAAAGATATTTTTAGTTCTAAAATGTTCTGAAAATGGTAAAGTCATCTTACCAGTCTATCGTTTGGAAGGTGAATCTGATCAAAGGTGGAATCTTATCCATAATATTAGGAAAATAGATAAAATTGATTCCATGGAAGGGGAAGAGTACGAGAACTTATTTTTAAATAAGTAATTTCCTCGTATTATTTGAAAAAATATGGGGAAGGATTTCCTTGAACTTAATAAAAATGATGATGAATTCATTGGTACCTATGTAGAAAATTTTACAAGACTTTCTTGGTACGCTTCTCGAATTATTTTCCAAATTGAGTGTAAAATTGATCGATTCTTTAGTGGCATAAAATAGAGTCTTCAAAGGGACTTATCCAAAATGGGCTTTAATAGATATGTGGAAATCTTTCATTGTGATCTCAAGTTTGAGATGGAGATTGGGGTAACCCATCAGTCCTATGGGTCTAAAAAGAATAGAAAATTGGAATTCAAAGGAAAATATAAATACCACACTGGCAAGATGTCACGACCCATCCCCCTGGGCCATGTCATGAATACCCCAATACCTCCTTCCATAGGCCAGGGGTTGGAAAATAGAACCTAAAAGAAATATCCCTAAAATGGGAAGGAATTTCCCCAAAACCTGTACACACATAGACAAGGAACACAACAAGAACAATCCATGTAGTAGAAATGCTGAAGTAAAAGTGTAAACTGAACGTAAAGGGACATATACAAGCCCAAATGAAAGAGGTAATACAAAAGAAAATGAAAACAGCTCCTGAGATCATCCAGAAAGGATTCTACAAGAAGGGTAGGTACAGCTCGTCACTACGGCTCTCTACATCAACCAGTCACCTCTGTGCACCGTCTGGTCCTAGCTACCAAACCTCAGCCAAATATGTATGTCGTCTGCACAAGACACAAAAAGGTGTGGGAAAATCCCATGCAGGGTTGAGCATAACAATATCCAGTAGGGACCCCGAGACCCTCGAAGGTCTCCCAGATTTCCATAAAGGAAAAACCAAAATGCATGATCTCAATCACAAAGCACAAGGAATGACTCAGCTCAAACTAGGTATACAACATAAAGAACAAAAATAAATATGATTAGTCATAAAGAAACATCATATTATTTTATGAGTATGATTTTTTTGCTAATCCTCACATGGTCTCTAGGTGCTGACCCACAGAGGATTACTAAGTGCTGACCCACATAGGATTTATAGGTGCTGAACCATGGAGGATCACAACCTACTAAACCATAGAGGATCAATAAGTGCTGACCCATAGAGAATCGCTAGGTGCTGTCCCACAGAGGATCGCTAAGTGTTGACCCATGGAGGATCTCTATTCCTTCATCACATCACAGCCAACCACTGGATTCCCGCACTAAGCACACTTGATTCCAGGAGGATCCTCTCCTCAAGCCTTTGTTCATACCTCAACCACCACTAAGTCCCACAAGTAAGTAACCCAATGAACCTCCACGTCATAAGGGTTCAAATGCAACAGACAATGCGTCAATCAGATGCTCTGTCTGTAAGTTATAGGAATTTAAGTGTCGAGGACCCTGTTGGAATCGAGTCCGATCCAACATGGGAATACACCAAACTTCTCCAAAACCCAATTGGATTATCTGAAAAGGACCGCCTCTTCCTAAGGTTTTGGGCACCACAGACGGTCTGTCCAACAGATGTCCGGTTTAAGAGATATTACCCTTTATGTGAACTCGGCCATAAGTGGGTCTGGGTCTGCTCCGACCCGGTTGGACTGACCCGACCTGGCCTGCTGGGTTTGGCCCAGTTCAGCTGGGCCTATCCCAAAGGGGCTCATCTCGTTCAGGTTCAGTTGGGCTCGACCCGAATAAGCTGGACCTCAGGCTAGCCCCGGCTCACCCAGCTGGGTGCGGCCTGCCGGGACACTGGACCAACCCGGCCCGCTGGCTCGGCATGGCCCGCCAGCTAGGTGTGCAGGTTACCTCCCCTTCCGAAGAGAGTTATTCTGTTTGAGTTCTTTAAATCAGCGGTTCCTGTTGGCACCGCTCCAGCTGGCGGGTTTGTGTGGACTGGTCGATAGAGGACTCGTGGGCGCTGGTCCAGCCGCCTACAGAGTTTGGAGTCGCGACCCTCCTCTACGGCATGCTGTCGTGGCCCTCCTCTGTAGTACACTTCCATGACCCTCCTCTGTGGCCCGCTGCCACAGCCCCACTCCGCGGCATGCTGACTCCCTCAATGCGGCCAGCGTTGGATCATCCGCACCTGTACACCGAGGCACCTTCGAGTGCCATCATCCCTTCTCGGCCGACATGATCCGGCTGCTGCCTCTTTCGGTTGCTGACACCGCTGCACTGGAGGAGCTTCTACGAGCCTCCGATGAAGCATCAGAGCTCTATTCCTCTTCCCTTTTGCGCCTACGGGACTTTTTTGTCATCACCTACACACTATGGCCCATTGGGTTTTCATTTCCATCGCATTTATCGGTCGCCCAGGAAGAACACAACCAAATCAGGTTCGGTGGAGGGTTCGGGCCTCGTTCATTCGGTCCATGCCCTCCACATTAGCATTATTACAAGGAAATAATTTAACATCATCATGGGTGGATGCATTTATAAAACTCTTATAAATAATTCAAGAAAAACCCCTACCTTGAATTCATTGGAAGGAGTTGTAGATGAGGAACAAGGGTCTGTGTGCGAAGGTGCTCGTCATTGTTCTCCATCACCCGTCGATTCCTCCAAAGACTGTCACTTGATCTCCGTTTTTCATTGGAGAAAAATGTAGATGTCATTTCTTCAGGGCCTCCTCTTGTATCTCTCCCATAACCCATGCCCAATATTTTATTAAATAGGAGAATAATCTCCCATGTTTTGTTTAATATTATGGATCATTAATTAACTGTAATTAATGATTCAATTATGCACACAAATTTTTTCGTTTCAAAACTAAGTAAATGGGAGTTTTATGAAATTTAATCTCTCTTAATTAATTTCTAACGTTTCACGGTGGTCCCACCACCATTTCTTAATAGTTTAAAAATGAAAAATAAAATAACCTTTAGTTATTTTATTATTTTTTCGTGAAGTCCAAAAAATAACTTTTCTGTCCAACATTTTCTGAAAAAATTTATTATTCCCTTAAGAAAATCCTGGTGCTGGGAATTCAACGGTGACCGACGATTTTTCATCTGAGCATCGGTTCAAAAGATAGAAATTTCCACTCACACATTTACTAAACGTACCTGAATAAAAGTTCAAACATCTGTTTTGAGCACTTCAGGACTCAAAATCACGTTCCATCAATTTCCCAGACTCGTAATATTCCCAAATAATTTAAAAATATATATATATATAGAAATTCCAGGTCTTTATAGTCTCTCCACCACAGGGATTCTTGTCCCTAAAATCCACAACAGAACTAGGGAAACAAATTGGGGTACTGAGAAAAAATCCGAGCCTCCCAGTCCCATGTGCCCTCCTGGAGGTTCTCGTGCTACCACTAAAATTGCACTAGATTGATCAAACGCCTATGAAAGACCCTCTCTTGTCGATCCTCTATCTCCCCTAAGAACTCCGCGAACCTCGCTCCATCATCAATGTCCAACTCTCCCTAGTCGATAACGTGCAATGGATCATGCACATACCCCCTCAGCTATGACACATGGAAACCATTATGCACCTGGTGCATCTGTGGGGGAAAAGCAAGATGGCATGTCACCTCACCTACTCTACTAAGGATCTGGAAAGGTCTGATGAAGCTTGGAGCTAGTTTTCCGCCAAGGAAAAATCTCTGCAATCCTCATCGGGGTGAGACCCATAGGAAGACATGGTCTCCCTCCTCAAACTCCAAGTGTCTCCATCTCCTATTGGCATATGACTTATACCATCTCTTGGTAGTCTTTATTCTCTCCTGGATGATCTGAAACATCTCCGTGGTATCTCGTACCAACTTTGGACCCATATGTGCTGACTCCCCTAGGTTTGTCCAACATAGAGGTGATTTGCATGGTCTCCCTTAAAAGGCATCAAATGGCACCATGTCAATGGTGCAGTGATAAGTGTTGTTGTATGTGAACTCCTATAAGGGAATGAGATCCTCCCAACTATAGCCAAAATCAAGGACATAAGCACGAAGCATGTCCTCAACTGTATGTATGGTCCATTCCATATGACCATCCGTCTGAAGATGAAAGGTGGTACCCAAACGTAGCTGAGTCCCAAAAGCCTCTTATAATCCCTTCCACAAAGAGGATATAAAATGAGAATCACGATCTGAGACAATCATTGATGGTACCCTATGAATCCATACTATCTCATGTATGTAGAGGCATCCCAATCCATCTAATCATCCCTACTCTCAGATGGGTAGAAAGTGGGCCGACATGGTGAGTCGATCAACAATCACCCAGATGGAATTGTGGCCCCTAGCCATATGTGGTAGCCCTGTCATGAAGTCCATCAAGATTCCATCCCACTTTCACTCTGACATCTCAAGTGGCTGACTCAAGCCTGCTGGAACCTGGAGTTCAGCCTTCACTTGCTGACAAGTGAGGCATCATGGAATGAACTCTGCCACTTCTATCTTAATTCCTATCCACTAGTACTGATGCCAAAGGTCCTTGTAAATCTTCTCCACACCATGATGTACCGCCAAAGGGGATGTGTGGAAATCCCAAAATACCTACTCTTGTAGCGTCACGGGTACCATGGTACGTCCCTTAAAAAGGATGAAGTGCTCCCCACCTTTATGAAATCTTTTATGAGCCCGTCCTGAGGATATATGAGCGCATTGGGTTTTACAGTCAACGTCCCCAAGCTCTGCCTCCCTGGCTCACTGAAGGAGTAGGGGAGTAATTTTCATAGTCTAGAGGTAAGCTTCTCTATCACTATCCATGAAGGATAACTGCAACACTAATAGTTGCTCTGTTACCTCACTCATAAATTGTAAACTAGACCTCCTACTGAGTGTGTTTTCTACCACGTTCCCCTTCCCAGAAGTGTAGACTATCTCAAAGTCATAATCCCATAGGACCTCTAGCCATCACTGTTGTTTCAGGTCCAGTTCCTTCTCTGAGAAGATATACTTGAGATTATTTATAATGACCCAAGGTTTCATTAATGGAAATCCCTCTCGATATAATTAAATATCTCTTTATGTTTATATAAAATTCCAACTTTTTCGGTTTTATGTTAAGAATTTTGACCTTTGCTAATATAGTCGTTGAACAGTGATCACATGATTATTATAAATATAGGGCTTTAACACATCCAATTTTACTTAGACAAAGGAAGCGATGGCCTCATATAGTAGAACTTCCCCATATGAATCCCATTTGTCGGAGCTCGGAAAAGAGGTGGCATCCTTGGGCTTCGCTCTTGGCCAAGCCCAAGATGAGCTTCATAATGTCAAGCTCGAACGAGACCGTCTATGGGAGAAGTGGAAGTTGATAGAAATTACCACTCGAGCGATGTTATCCGAGCCACCCCAAAAGTTTTTCACCATCGCACACCTTACCCTTAGGTCTTATGTGGCTGTTTTAAGGGGTTATGTAACAAATAAATAGTACTGTGTTCATGTACATTATTTTTCGTATATAATAATGAATATACTTTCTTGTCAGTACTGATACATTGTAAATAGTTTTTAAATTACAAATAATTTTTTTAGTTATTATTTAATTTAGAATTATATTTTATTAAATTACGGGATTTTTGAATTAAATAATATTTTATTAAAATATTATTATTATTATTAAATTATTTTTTATTAAATATAAATGATCTTATAATTTTAAGAATGCAATTATAAATTTTATTAAGGTTTGAAAGCCATTTCTGTCAAAACCCGTGAATTTTCGATAAATGTCTGTTTTTATTTTAAAAGTGAAAATTAACATATTTGGAAAATTATTTAAATAAAATAAATGTTATTTATGGAATCAGGATGTCGAAATTATCCAATGCTGAATTTTTCATAATTTTCTGAGACAGTCAAATTTTTGGGTAAAAATTAAATATCTTTTAAATATATAATGTGTTTTATGACATCGTAATGACCCAATAGTGATGTAATAAAACACTATAATCTTTATTTTCTGCCAATATATGTTTTAACATTAAAATAATGTTATTTTGGGTTTGTTTGACTTACTTTTCAAAGCATTAATGGTCCCCTCAAGACTTATTAAACATCTTGTCTTTTTAAATTAATTTCCATGGGAGTGTGACTCACCTCCACATAAGCAACGTCATTATTTTAAGAAGTTTGGACTTTGGACTTATAAAATATTGTTTTCCTATTCCCTTTTCGAAAAACCATGGGCAAAAACCATGGTATGGTTTGTGTTTTGGATTAATTTAATGTAAGGGAACCCTAACCTAAATAATAATGAATTCCATCTCCTTTCTTATATAAACCCACCCATGCTCCCACTTATTCCTCACTCAAAGCCATTGGAGTTCATAAAACCTCTTCCCTAATCTCTCTAGAATCCTCCCATGGTGCCCCAAGCTCCCAAGAAGCCTCTCATAAGCCTCTCTCTAGCCTTTGGAAGCACACTTCCAAGTATGGTATTTTTATTCCTTTCTCATTTTTTTCAATTTTTATTAAGTTGTATTGCCCTTTTCATTTCAATTAAGAATTTTGGGGTATGGTTTCGCACCTCCCCCATACTGCCCTATTATTTTTTGAATGGTGGGATACCTCTTTATCTCTCATTAAATGCCTCCCATGTACACCCATTACTATACCGAAATTCCGAAAGGAACTTCTCTCTCTTTTTTACTTTCAAACAATGCTCTTGTATCATAAACCTAAATTCCATTAAAATTGTCGGGACATGTATCTATATGACCTCCTTACTATATATTAAATGTAAATATGATGAGGAATCCCTTTCTCTCTCATCAACCTATTTTTATGAATTCTTACATCACACCGTTACGCTGCCGAAATCGCACCGATTTTCTAAGCCAATGTCATTGTGTAGTGACTACCATGACCATTTCTCCATCAAGGGTATTCACCTTTATGCACATTTATTTATTGATTATAAAGTTTCATGTATGAATTCCACATTCCTTTATCGTGTAATAAATGATTATGTTTAATGAATCCATGTTTTATGATCCATGTGGCACACTTATGCATGAAATGAAATGATTAAGAAGGGTACGACCTTATAGTGCTCCAATGCATGGGGTAAAGTATAGTATCAAGATACGTCATGTGAAATGAGTGTTGACTCATGCTAATTCAAGTGCAACAAGGGTTTACTTGTGCTTTATGTGCAATGAAGATTTACTCATGATCCATGTGCAATGAGCCTTGGCTTATGCTAATTCCATGTTAAGTGTTGTTGCCACATTTCCATGTTATGATTATCATGCTTTATCATGACTTTATGTTCATATTTTTCTTATTATATATTGATATGCCTATTGTCTTACATGTATTGTACTCCTCATGTTATTCCATGTGTACTCCCTTACTGGGCTTTATAGCTCACCCTTTTCTTATGCATGTCCTCAGGTTATCCCATGAAATGCTAAGTACAAAGGAATGTAGTGGTCATGTAAAGGAAGTTTTCAATAAAGATATTGTATTTCATGTTTTAAGTTTTTATGTAATGATCCTAAGCCCCAAATACACTAAACCTCTCGATATTATTTGTTGTATCAAGTGAAGTTTTATGTAATAAATCATGTTTAAGTTGTAATAAAAAGACGGGTTGTCATATTCTTGTTATTGGAGTAGAGGGTAAACTATTCAACCATCAATTAGTGTCGCTACATATTCAAGGAAAAGACCACTACTGCTAAGTTCATGTCAGGGGTAGAGTATTTTTTATCATGATTCCTCATATTTAGTGAGCCATAAGCGATCACCGCTTTCTCCTACCTCAGGAAAGATCCCAGTCCAGTACCTGATGTGTTGCAGTAGACTACATAACCAACTCTCTCTTCTAGTAGCCTCGAGATGTGGGCACTCGTCAATATCTACTTAAACTCTTGGAAAATCTTCCGTCAACTCTCTATCCAAAAGAAAGGCTATCCCTTCTTTGTCAAAGGTGACAGGGGTTCTGATACTCTGTAAAACTCAGATACGAATCTCTGGTAGTACTGAGCCAATCCTAGAAATCTATATACCTCGGTCACACTCCTAGGTGGTTCCCAATAAATAAATACCTCTATCTTCACTAGATACACTACAACTCCAGCCTCTGAGATAACAGGTCCGAGAATGTGGACTTCTCATATCCAGAACTGTAACTTTGAAACCTTGACATAATGTTGGGGCTCTCAAAGTGTATCAAAAAATATTTTCAGATGCGTAGCATTCTCCTCATTTTATGCCGATTATATCAATATTTTTTCAATTAAATCCACCATGAAGAAATTTAGGTATGTCTGGAAGATCAAGTTCATGACTCCCATGAACACTGCCATAGTGTTGGTCATGCCGAAAGGCATCACCAAGAACTCATAGTGTCCATACCGGCATCTGGAGGCTTTCTTTGGAACGTCCTCACCCCTTACCCTGAGATGATGGTATCCTGATCTGAGGTCTATCTTTACATACCACTTATCTCCCTTCATCTGGTCGAAGTTATCATCAATCATCGGGTGTGGATACATGTTCTTCGCGGTCACCTAATCCAGGAACCAATATTCCACACAAATCCTCAAACTCCCATCTGCCTTCTTGGTGAACAAAATCAGGGATTCCCATGGAGAAACACTAGTCCTTATGAACCCCTTACCCTGGAAGTCCTCCAATTATACCCTCCACTCACAATGCTCCATGTGAGCAATCTGATATGTTGGTGTAGATATCAGTTTCTTCCTGGGGTACAGGTCGATGTAGAAGTCTACCTCTCTATAAAGAGGTAGTCCCTGAACATCTTCAAGAAAGACATCAGTAAACTGATCCACCACAACAAGATAGCTCATACTCCTCTCGTCCACTACACAGAGGGTAAATCTAGCCAACTGATGGGTTATCAGCTTCAACCTCCTCCGAGAAAGTCCATCCATAGCTGCAAAGGTCCCCTTCTCACCGGTGATAGAAAACCTGGTCCCATCATTGTGGTCACACTTCACATTGTGCCTAAAATAGTCACTTTGAGCATGAAATTTGGATAGAGAGTCCATACCCAAGATGACGTCTTAAGGCCTTTATGATGCTACTAGGAGATCCCAGTCGAATATCTCACCTCCAAGAGTTAGTTCAAAATGCCTTCAGTAGTGCATAATCATCTAATCCTCTTGCATAACAGTCTCTAATAATAAGGATCAAGCCAATGGCTCCATCAGAATATCCGACCTCTGAACAATAGTAGTGGAAATAAAAGAGTGATTGTCACCTATTTCTATAAGAACTATTTCTAGGGTGGAGTAGATACAGATCGTACCTTGAATCATCTTCGGAGCGCCATGTTCATAAGCCTCGGCTGACTGAATTTGAGCTCGTCTCTTTCCAACTACTCCCTATTGTCAGGGTGGACCACCTGGGGGTGGTGGAGGTAGAACCTCAAACCATCGCCCACCACCTTCTACATGGACTTCTCATCTTCCACATCCACTACCCTACAGACCTCCTCGCTTGAACCTCTGTCGTTGTCTCATTGGTCCCTCGACCATCTGTTGATCATCCACGTGGGGAATCAGACAGTCACGGGCTATGTTCCCAAGTCTGCCGCAAGAAAAACAGACTCTAGTCCCCAGATGACCTCTGTAGCCTCGCGAGATCTGCACCTCTGACCCTGCATCCTGGGGTCGTCCTCTTGATGGTTTGGCCCGCTTGGACCTCTGCATCATCTGCCTATTGCCTGCTACAGATGACTTGTCTACCTATCATTCGGTGGTGGCCCTCACTGTCAGTGCCTACTCAGCTAGGAAGCTCTCCACCAATAGTGCTTTATCAAGCACTCCATCCTATGTCAGTGGAGTACTAAGAGTGGTCAGTGAATCTCACCGAGTACTAGTCCACTATCAGGATGCCCTACTGTAAGTGCAGTAGCTCTTGAATACGTACAGATCGTAAGGTCACTGAAATGAACTCTGCCCTGAAGAGGCCCTCAAAGTCAAACTAGGTGAGGGTCGCCTCATCCTATGTTTGGAGCATCAGGCTCCACCATGTCCCTATTTATCCATGTAAGAGGTTAGAATCTAGTATCAACATCTGGTCTTCTGGTGTCCCAACTAGGCGGAAAACTCTAGCCACAACCTCCAGCAAGTCCTCAGCTTCCTGGGGATCTATCTCACATCGAAACCTTGAAGGTCGCTGCCACTGGAACTCTTGTAGCATGATAAGTTGTCATTCCCTGTCCACTATTGGGGCTGCTGGAAACTGCTTCCCTATGGGTAGTGGTACTGCTGGTACACCACCCAAAGGTACCATCACCAATAGAGGGCCCTCCACCAAATACTCATCTATCGGTGGGCCATCATCGCCAACTCTCAATGGAATCCTGGATGTTTGTCTAAACGGCGTCATTATGTATAGAAATAGATGCTCCACAATAAATAAGTTATACATGTTGAGCTGACTCAAAAGTGATCAAAAGGAAAACATTTCAAAAACACACACTATCAGTTTTTTTGAGTATCAAGTTGGAAATCAGAACTCATGATCCTGATGTATGGATACATCGGTCGTCGCACTAACATTGGAATCCCAGAGCTAAAACCTGAACTCAAGACACTTAACACTATTTCTCCATTGAAAATATAGAATCTTAGTTCTTATGGTAGAACTAACCCCCCTATGATACTACTTTGTCATGACCCGTCCCCTGGGGCCCATTATTTGACTCCCCCAAGCCTGCCTTGCAAGGGGTTGGTGACTAGCAACTGAAAGGCATATCCCTAAAATGGGAAGGCATTGTCTCAAAACCTATACACACACAGACTAGAAACACAAGAAGAACAAACCACATATTAAAACTGCTGAAGTAAAAGTGTAAATTAAAAGTAAAGGTCCAGTATACAATCCCAACTAAAAGAGTTAATACAATAGAGAAAGAAAATACCTCCTGATATAATCCACCAGGGATCCTACCAGAAGGGTAGGTACAAGTCATCAATGCGGCTCTCTGCGTCAACTGGTCACCTCTGTGCACCGTCTATTCCTAGCTCCCAAACCTCGGTCAAAGTTGTCTGTCATCTACACAATACACAACATGGTTCAGGCAAAGCCCATGCAGGGGTGAGTATAACAATACTTAGTAGGGACCTCGAGACCCCCGAAGGTCTCCCAGAATTCCACAAAGGAAAAACCACAAGGTATTATCTTAATCACAAAGCACAAGTAAAGACTCAGTTCAAACCAAGTATAGAACTTAAAGAACAAGAATAAATATGGTTTGTAATAAATCTTGATCATCTTTTTCTATCAAGAGGGTTTTGATGAAAATCTGCACAAGGCCACTAGGTGCTGACCTACAGAGGTTCGCTAGGTGCTGACCCATAGAGGATTGTTAGGTGTTGACCCACGGAAGATCAATACATGCAGACCCATGAAGGATCATTATGTACTGACCCACATATTATCACTAGGTTTTGACTCAGAAAGGATCGCTAGGTGCTGACCCACAGAGGATTGCTATTCTTTCATCACGTCACAGCCAACCACTAGATTCCCTCACTAAGCACACTTGATTCTGGGAGGATCCACTTCTCAGGCCTTTGGTAATACATCTACTACCCGTAATTCCCATGAATAAGTAACCGGATGGACTGCCATGTGATAAGGGTTCCAACACAATAGACCGCACCTCAATCAGACACATGGTCTGTAAGTTATATGCATTTTAGTGTCGGGGCCTGGTTGGATTCAAGTACGATCCAACCAGTCTGTACTCCAAGATTCTGCAAAACCCAAGTGGAGTATCTCAAAATTAATACCTCTTTCTAAGGGTTCTGGTGCCATAGACAGTTTGTCAAATGGATGTTAGGTTTAGGAGATATTTCCATTTAAGCGAACTTGGCCGTAAGTGGGTCTGGGTCTGGTCCAACCCGATCGGATTGACTGACCCGGCCAGCTAGGCCGAGCCTAAAGGGGCTGGGCTCAGTCTAGTTCAGTAGGCCCGGACCTGAAGGGGTTGGTCTTGGCCCGGTTTTCCTAGGACACTGGCTCAGCTCACTCGGCCGCAGGCTCAGCCCGGGCCACCCGGCTGGGCGCCGCCCACCGGGCCGCTGAACCAACCCGGACCGCTAGCTAGGCGTGGCCCACTAAATGGGCACATGGGGTTTCTCCCCTCCTGAATGAACTTAGTCTATTCAGGTTCTTCAAAGCAGCGGCACCGGTTGGTGTCGCTCCAGCTGGCCGGTCTGCGTGGACCGGTCGATAGCGGACCTGCAGGCACGTGTCCTCCCTCCGTCATGGTTTGGATATGTATCCCTCCTCCACGGCACACCGCTTCCATCAATGTATCTAGTTTTTTCCATCCTCCCCTATCCACTACAGTTCCATCAAGCATCGTCTCCCCTTCGCGGCTGGCAAGATCCGGCCGCTGCCTCCTCCAGTTGTTAGCACCGCCACGCCGGAGGATCTTCCACGTGCCTCTGGAGAAGCTATGGATGTCCTTTCTTCTTCCCTTTTGTGCCTACGGGCCACCTGATTCGTCACCTACACTGAACAACCCTAGTTTTTTCCATTACATTGAATTTCTTGGTCCCCCATGATGAATGCAACCAAAGCATGTTTCGCAGAGGGTCCAGGCCTTGTTCGTTCGGCTCGCTCCCTCCACGTTTGCGTTATTACAAGGAAAAAATTTATCATCATCATGGTTGGATGAATTTATAAAACTCTTAAAAATAATTCAAGACAATCCCCTACCTTGAATTATTCGGAAGGCGCTGCAAATGAGGAAGAAGAGTCTGTGTGTGAAGGTGTTCGCCAGCATTCGTCATCGCCCGTCGATTCCTCCAACGACCATCACTCGATCTCCATTTTTTGTTGGAGAGGAAAATATCTAGCATTTTGTCAGAGCCTCCTCTCGTAGCTCTCCCAAATCCCATGCACATGATTTTATTAAATAGGAGTATAATCTCCCATGTTGTGTTTAATATTATGACTCATTAATTAACCGTAATTAATGAGTTAATTAAACACACAAACATTTTTATTACAAAACTAAATAAATGAGAGGTTTAAGACATTTAAAAGTCTCTTAATTAATGTATGATGTTTCACTATGGTCCCACCATTGTTTCTCATTTGTTTTAAAAAGATAAATAAAATAAACTTTAGTTGATTTTTTTTTGTAAAGTACAAAAATTAGATTTTTCATTTGAATTTTTCTGAAGAAAGTTAAGATTCCCATAAGAGAATATTGGCCCTGTGAATTAAATTTTTCCCTTGGATTTTTAATCCAAGAACCGATTCAAATGTTATAAATTGTTTCTTTCATGATTACTGAACGTACCATAAAAAAAGTTCAAACTTATGTTTCAAGCTCTCCAGGCCTCATAATCCCATGCTGTCAATTTTCGCAGACACGTAATATTACCAAATAATTTAAAAATATATAAATGGAAATTCCAGGTCTTTACAATAGTAGATGAGTTTTCCCTTATTCTCAAAGTGTGGAAAGAAACATGGAGGGAATTATCTTAAAGGGACTAGTAAATGTTTTAATTATGGAAAAGATGTTCATCGGGTAGTTTAATGCTGGAGTGATAGGGAAAATATGTCTAATGATGTGAAAAAAAAAGACTACACAGAATGCACCTCCTAAAATTGAATTCTACAAGTGAAAGTAAATGGGGAATTATTCCAATCAGTGCCCTAATCTAAGGGTTATTGATGATAATCGGCGTCAGGAAACTCTTAAGTCCAAAGACCAAGGAAAGTAACATAAAACCACTATTGGTGATGTGGAGTATGATAATGAAGCAGTGAAATGCACACTTACCATCCACTCTAAGGTAGAAAATGTTTTATTTTATTCTGGATTCCCACATTCTTTTATTTCTGAAGAATTTTCCAAGGGTATCACTGTATTACATAAACAATTAGATTTTGAGTTAGCTATGAAAACTTCTAATGGAACAACCTTTACATCAAAAGTTTATAATTATTCTCCAGTTGAAGTTTTTGGGGAAGTGCTTCCTGTAAATCTTGTGATCCTTCCTATTGTAGAATTTGATTTGATTCTTGCCATGGATTTTCTTTCTCTAGAAGGATCACTTGTCAATTTAGAATGAAGGGAAGTCTCATTTCATATTCCAGATCAATCTATTATCATCTATCGATGCAAGGATGAATATAACCTTCTAATAGAAATTTCATCCATATTATGGGTTTTTATTCCTACAAATGAAGGTTATTTGTATCAAATGGTTGGGGATAAAATCCTGATTAAGATTATGCCCATTGTACGGCAGTTTGATGATGTATTTCTGGAGGAATTTCCAGGTCTACCACCAAATTGTGAAGTTGATTTTTCAATAGAGCTCAGACCAGGTTTTATGCCTATTTCAAAGACACCTTATAGAATGAACCTTATTGAGTGGTATTAATTGAAGAATCAACTCAAAGAGAATCTTGATAAGGGATTTATACGCCCTAGTGTGTCACCTTGGGGAGAATTTGTTCTGTTTTTTGAGAAGAAAGATGGATCAATGAGACTTTGTATTGATTATCAATAACTTAACTAGATCACCTTAGAACAAATATCCTCTTCCCCGAATTGATGACTTATTCGACCATATATGCGGAGCTCAGTACATTTCCATGATTTATCTTCATTCAGGATATCATCAATTAAGGGTCAATAAGGAGGATGTACCAAAGATAGTATTCTGTATAAGGTATGGAAACTTTTAATTTATAGTGATTCCTTTTGGTACTACTAATTCCCCCGTTATCTTCATGGATATAAGGAATAGAGTCTTTAGAGACTATCTTTATCAGTTGCTGGTAGTCTTTATAGATAATATTCTTCTCTATTTTAAGAGAAATAAAGAACATTAAGACAACATGAGAATAGTGCTGATGTCCCTGAGAAAAGATAAGATTTATGAAAAAATTACCCAGTGTGAATTTTGGCATCATAAAGATTCATTTTTGGGTCGCATAATCTCAATAGAATGGATATCTATGGATCCATCAAAAACAGAAGTTCTTGAAAGTTGGACAAGACAAAAAACGGTAACTTAGATCCTAATTTTTCTTGGTTTGGTTGGATATTATAGTTGTTTTGGGAAAGATTTTTTCACCATTATCTAATCCACTAACCAAGTTGACTTAGAAAATAGTTAAGTTTGTATGGATGGAGTAATGTGAAGATAATTTCAAAGAGCTAAATATAAGGTGAGCCGGTGAACATGTGCTCACACTACCTTGTTGTGTAGAAAGGTTTCTAATCTATAGTGATGCATCTAAGAAGGGGTTGGGATGTGTTTTCAGGAAAAATAATATGGTGATAGCTTAGGCCTCAAAGAAGTTGAAAATCCATGAGAAAAATTACCCAAGTTCTGATTTGGAGTTAGCTGCGGTAATTGTTGCACTAAAGATATGGAGGCATTATATTTATGGTGAAAGTTGTGTTATTTATACTGATCATAAAAGTTTAAAGTATATTTTCACATAAAATCATATGGATATTAACCAAAGAAGATAGTTGGAGTTGATTAACTATTATAATTTCTCAATACATTACCCCCTGGGAAATTTAACAAAGGGACAAATGCTTTGAGTCGGTAAGACCATGCTAGCCTATTCATGATGAGGATCACAAAAGATCCAATATTTATGGATTTGAAAAGGATGGATCGTGAAATTTTAATGGAATAGGTGAAATATTATCTTTATCAAATGAATTTTCAGTCATCTATATAGGTGATGATTAAGGAGGCATTGAAGAAAGATGTAGTGCTAAAATGGAGAGAAATTTTGCTAAATACAATTTTGATTGTGATGAAATAATAAGGTTCAACAATTAGGTCTGTATACATTCAATAACATAATTAAAGAAGGATCTATTAGATGAGGCTCATAGTCTTCCATTCTATATACACCATGGAATCACAAAGATGTAAAGGGACCTGAAAGAGTATTTCTGGATGGAAGGCATGAAAAGAGATGTAATCAAATATGTATCTTGTTGCATGGTTTTTCAGTAGGTTAAGGATGAGAGACAGATGTCTAAGGGGATGTTAGAACCATTACCCACACTGAAATGTAAATGGGAACACATCATTATGTACTTTGTTGTTGGACTTTCCAAAACGTCCAAAGGAAATAATGATATCTGGGTTATAGTTTTTCACCTTACGAAGTCATCACACTTCATTTAAATTAGAGAGGATTTCTCTCTTGATCATCTTTCCAGGATATATGTAAAGGAATTTGTAACATTGCTTGGAGTACCACTTTCCATTATATCTGATCGGGATTTGAGATTTACTTTGAAGTTCTAGTGAATTATTCTGCATGATATGGATGCAGATTTAAGTTTTATAAATTCTTATCATCCTTAGATAGATGGTCAGTCTGAGAGTACAATTCAAACTCTGGAAGCCATTTTGAGAATTTCTTTATGTATTTCAATGGTGGTTGGTATCAACACCTACCTTTGGTGGAATTTTCTTATAGGAATACCATTCCCTCCATTATTCAAATGGCTCATTATGAGGCCCTCTATAGAAAGAAGTGAAGAACTCCCACTTGTTGGGATGAAGTTAGGGAAGTAAATCTATAAGGACTTGATCTTATTAATGAAATGGAAGAAAAGGTCATATCTATTAAACAACACATAAGAGCATCTTAGAGTTGACAAAAAAGTTATGATGAAAACTGAAGAAAAGACATATAGTTTGAAGTGTGTGTTAAGGTGTTTCTACAAATATCTCCCTAGATGAGATTAATGAGATTTGGAAAGAATGGAAAGCTAAGACATAGGTATATCAGTTATTTTGAAATTATGGATCATGTTGGGAAGGTAGCTTATGGATTGGCACTTCCACCAAATATATCTCAAGTTCAGGATGTGTTCCATATATCTATACTAAAAAGTATATACATTATCCTTCACTTGTACTAAACTTAGAAGTCATACCACTAGAGCACGATATTTCTTATGAACAACAACAGATAGATATTCTGGACCGTAGCGAAAAAGTTATACGAAAAAAGAGCACTCACATGGTTAATGTTTTATGGTGGAACCACCAATTTGAATAATCTACATAGTAACTTGAGGATATTATGGGGGAGAGGTATCCTTATTATTTGTTTCAATTGAATAATTTTAAGGGTGAAATTTATTTTAAGGGGGGGGGGGGGTAGAATATAACACCCAGATGTTGTTATCAAATATTTTCTTTTAATAATTTTTATTCTTCTCTAGATTTCATTGCATGCAATAGTCAGTTTAAATGAATCGTGATTCACCCTAAGTATAAAATTAGCTTTAGATCCTAGCTATTAGGTTAGTGTAAATAAGTATAACTAACTTATGTAAATTCATTGTGAATTCATTAGCTATCAATTATTTATGAAAAATATTAATCAATTAGATAGTTTTATTTTTTAGTGAATTACTATTTGTAATGAAATTAATGAGATATATCTATAAATATGTGTTGAATACTTAATAAAATACTTCTGATATTCATACAATGGATAATTTAGTCATAGTGTATGAATACACCCTCTTTCATGTATAAAACCCTATTTTTAAGGGTAATTTTACTCCTTTGAATGGTGAACCGTTTTTAAATTAATATTTTGACACATTAATAATTTTTATATGAAAAAATAATCCTTTTATTTTGAAACTGGATATAAAAATATAATTTGGATGAATTTATGATATTATACTGATAACTTTTATGTTTTTATGAATAGTAAAAATACACTAAATTTTATGTGAAAACAACTTTTTTAATAGAAATAATTTATATGGTTAAATTATAATTTTGATTGGTTTAAAAGTTTAAATAAAATATATTTTTATAATTAAATGCAATTTACATCATTACCATTAATTTTACGTTGAATTCATATGTATAAATGTTTCAATCTTTTGTAATGTTTTAGCTTTTAAAGCTTCTTCTCTCTTTCCGAAAATAAGATTGATTTTAATTTAATTACTGCAACTTCTTTGTTTCAAATTTTGAAAAATAGATTCCTTATTTGGAATCCGTGGTTCCAAATTCTATTAATAGGTTACTTTTATTTTTTTGGACATTATGAATAGTAACTTTATTAATTAT
Organism: Viscum album; assembly: GCA_963277665.1. Taxonomy (NCBI): domain Eukaryota; kingdom Viridiplantae; phylum Streptophyta; class Magnoliopsida; order Santalales; family Viscaceae; genus Viscum; species Viscum album. Next base: position 617,313,418 of record OY728167.1, on the reverse strand, counting down.
TTATTATCGCGGCTAAGTATACTTACATCATATAAATTTATATTAGTATATTAATTTTAATATGTGGATAATTAGGAGATAATATTGACTATTGATAGTATTTTGAGATCTAAAATAATAACTTACATCATAGAAATTTATTTATATTTTTTATAAATTAAATAATTACCATTAAAGATGAGACAATAGTGATGCATACATTATTTTATTAATATAAATATAAAATAAATGATTTTAAGGATACTAAAATAAAAATAATTTTAATTAATTAATTTTATCCATGAATTTTATAGGTTATTATTACATTTCTAGAGTATATTTAACGTTTTTTTCAAAGTTATCTTATGTGGGGATTTTATTTAAAATCAAAGAAATTAATAGTATCAAAATTGACACTATTGAAATTTCATAAAAATATTATTTCGTAAAATTATTTATAAAACATAAAAAACATTTAATAATTAAAATTTTAAAATTATAAGGTTGAAAATTTCATCAAGTATCCATTTATGGACAATTTACAGCACATAAGTATATATTTATAACCATATAATATTTAGAATATTATTACCACAATTAAAATTATATAGAATAAATAAGAATAAATAAAAATTATAATGTTTAAAATAAAATCAAAACCTGTATAAATTTTATTTTTGAATATTATTTCTACCTATACTCATCTCACCTTATAAATAATCCACTTTGGAGGCATTAAAATTTACAAATTAATTTATATTTATTTAATAGATTCGGTAGTTCAAACCCCCCCCCCCTCTCTTATAAAAAGGAACCTCACATTCTCATTTAATAACACCTATAAAACACTTTTAATCGTCCAAAACCTACCAATTTACTCTCCCAAATTCCCTCAATTCATTCTAGAGGCCACAATTTGGAGATAAATCCATTCTACGGAGGCCTTTTGTGCAAACAAAAGGTGATACTCGAAAAAGAGGTAATTATTTTTTCACCTCTTTCAAAATTATTTTCTTCTTCGACAACCTATTATTTTTTTTCCAAACTAACGTGATAAATACAGTATCTTATACATTCTATGATATTATTATAATAATGTGACAACCTTATACTTCCTTTTGTCTATCCTATGAATAATAATATCACCATGTGTACGTACGTATGGCATACCATGCCTATGCCATCATGTAATATGTTATTCAACAATAATTTATTTTTATGGGTATTATGATGAGTATAATGTATGTAAAAAATTAATTTAACATGATAATTATTCAGTATATTAATATACCATCCAATTCCTTACTATTTATCCCTCAAGAGAGTGATATCGTCGTTTGTGCGTACGTACGGTCTACCGTCTCCACAACGCGGTGAGATTCATTCTCCATGTTAAAAATTAAATAATGATTATAAAATTTATATTATTCATAAAAATAATACTTATGAACTTAATTTAATTTTGTACATGAATAAAATACATGTTAAGCATAACAAACATGACTTACATGGAAAACATGAATGGGAAAACGAAGCAGTTAACACACGAAATAATAGAAATATTGAAAAAATATTGGGAAATGATATAATATGATCATATATAATATAATAAATATTTATATGCTTCCGGTATAATTTAATAACATACTTTAACCATTATAAATGAAGTTAACACACCCTCAACTAACAGAATGTACATGGTAAGGGATAATTTTGTGATTTATTTTTATCCGAGATTATTTATACGTAAGAATTTACTGGGGTATATTTATCAACCAAATCCATGTTTCCTAAGTATGTAATATTATTTATAATATTATAAAAAATTATAAAGTTAGTTTTACCCATTGGTGAATATATAGTAAATGGTATGAAATGAATCTTTTTCTGTTATTCAATTTGAGTTAATTTTTGACTTTTTTGGTAAAAGTATGAGGAGAATTATTTTTTAACTTATATAGTTGGAATGGATTTTTATGGTATCATGACACCATATTTCCATGAATATTAGTCAACATTATTTAAATTTTATTTCAACTAAATTATTTTCATTTAAAATTGTGCGACATTTTGTGAAAAGAAAATGTTTTTTAAGAAGAAAGGATACCTTCTGCAAAAATTAAGTTCAAGTGTTTTATCAAAATTATTTTCCAAATAAGATTACATAGGGTTATGTATCTATCCATATTATTATTTTGATTTTATTGTGTTTATGGTGGAATTATTTTTATTAAATTTATTTATTTTATATGGATTATGGTGGAGTGATTTTTAAGAAACCCACCTTTTGTTCCTTGGGTTATGTTGTGATGAATGGTTTGTGTTTTTGTGGCACATATAAGAATGATTTAATTATGAGATGGGTGGGGAAAATATCTCCCTCTAATTCAATGGGTAAATATTTATATCTCATGAGATACACATGACTCGAACAGCAAGTATATCTGGTTCAGTGGGCTGGAACGACAAGTAAACCCTGTTCAGAAATGGTCTTTGTCCATTATGATGGTCTTGGAAATTATAATTGACTACAATGAACTGATTTTATATCCTTATGTGTAAGCCAAAAAACATCATGTATTATTTTTTTACTTTTGGGATCATGTCCATTTATTCCTATGATCTTTTATCTCATTAAATGATATCACAGTATTTCATATGCAGGATAAGCCTTCCAAATGTTATGTTCTTATGTATTATGATTGTGAAATGATTGATATTTCCCTTGATTACCCTTATTGAGAATTTGAACTCACCCTTTCATATGTTTCTTTTCCCCGGGTCATGAATAATGGTTTTAAGTACGATATGTCAAAAAGAAGTCTATTTATGAAGAAATAAGCATGAGATAATGTATATGTTTTATGAACCAGTTGTTAATGCTTCCCAGTTTCTAAAGACACTATACCTATATGGTAATGTCATTGAATTATTATATGTTTTAATGAATATAATTCAATTTTGAATTAATATCAATGTATGTAATGTATGGGATGTTATACTATAGTTTACATTTATTACCATTTTTTAAATCACTTAGATGTTGTTACGACCAACCTTCTCCAAGATGTGGGAAGGAACAACAAACTGCCAAACCCTTCCTTCTTCAAGTTGAATGAGTGATAATGACCCCCGTGTCCCACCATCAATAGGACCCAAAGTGGTGAATAACACCGAGGATATATAATCTCACATAATATGGATGGCATTACCCTTTTTTATAGAACATGATTCAGAGATAAAATGGTAAATCCCAAACAACTCCAAATAACGAAAGTAAAAGTGAATCCAAAAATCCAACCCCCATGCATGTTCAAAATAACATGATAAAAATTACAAGAAAACTCTGAAGTAAAGTAACAAAAGAAGGAAAATAATCAACGACAAATGTATCAATGCCTGAGATAGTAAGGTCTGGTATGGTCCTCAAAGTCCTCCTGGAAACCTAAAAGAAATTTTATATACGTAGGGTGAGTATACAAGTATACTCAGTAGGGAATCCAGTAGTTCTCGTGAAAAAGTGGGGAGACATTCTAATGCACCGTGAGAAAATAGAGTTAACCAAAACACCTAACAAGGAAAACTATCCACCTAGCCTCACCAAGGCACGCTCCCAAAATAGCACAAGTCATGTAAAATAATAGTAACAACACATCAATATCTGGGTACCCCGTAATGATTTCCCACCTGTTATCTAGAACATCCAATGCATCAGACCTCCCCCACAAATACCACTACAGTCCCACTTCCACCCCAAACAACAAACATATGGACCATCCCAACCACACATTTATCCTACTCGCAAACACCTGGGCCACCACAACCACACATAACCGCACCCATAGACACCTGTGACATAACAACCACCCCCACACCCGAAGACACATGGGCCAGAACAACCACCACCATGACCGAATAAACCTAGGCCAGAACAACCATTTCCATGCCAGTAGACACCTGGGCCTCATCCCAAACACACATGTGAAACAAACCTGCCCGCACGCACCTAGGGAAACTCATCACAATGCATCCTTCTGAAAGATTCTTTGTCCATAATGAACCTCAGGTCATCACGTCCTGCCTGAAGAGTCTTGGGCTACCTGGGAGAAAGATTAAAATTGATCTAATAACTATCCAATCCTATTAATGTTGGAAAAAACACACTCCCCCATTAAATGGGGGTGTTCATCACAAAGTGCTCAACATGGGTGGGGTGTGTATAAGAAACCCAAGAACTAAATTTTATATAAGTATATTAATTTTAATATATGAATAGCCAGGAGATAATATTGACTATTGATAGAATTTGGAGATCTAAAATAATTACTTAAATCATAGAAATTTATTTATAATTTTTAGATAGTAAATAATTACCATTAAAGATGACATAATGGTGATGGAGAAATTATTTTATTAATATAAATATCAAATAAATGATTTTAAAAATATTAAAAGAAATATATTTTGAATTAATTAAGCTTATCCATGAATTTTATAGGTTATTATTACATTTTTGGAGTATATTTAATGTTTTTTTCAAAGTTATCTTCTGTGGGGAGTTTTTTAAGATCAAAGAAATGAATTGTGTCGTAATTGACACTATTGAAATTTAATAAATATAAAATTTCGTTAAATTATTTCGAAATCATAAAAATAATATTTACGAATTACAAAGATAAAATTATAATGGTGATAATTTCATAAAGTATCCAATTATATACAATTTATAGAACATAAGTATATATTTATAACCATTTAATGTTTAGAATATTATTACCACAATTAAAATTATTTGTATTAAATTAGAATAAATCAAAATTATTAGGTTTAAAATAAAATCAAATCATTTCTAAATTTTATTTTTTTAGATTATTTTGAACCATACTCATCTCATCATTTAAATAATCCACTTTGGAGGCATTAAAATTTAAAAATTAATTTATATTAATTTAATAATTTTGGTATTTCAAAAGGTTCCCCTCCCCTCTCTTCTAAAAGGGAACCTCTACTTTTCTTTTAATCACACCTCTAAAACCTTTTTACTCATCCAAAACATTCCCATTTATTCACCCAATTTCCCTCACTTCATTCTAGATGCCACACTTTGGACATAAATCCATCCTACGGTGACCTTTTATGAAAATCAAAAGGTGAAACTTGAAAAAGAGGTAATTGTTTTGTCACCTCTTTCAAAATAATTTTCTTCTTATACATCCTATTATTATGATGTTTCAAAACTAAATTAATAAATCTATAATCCTATACATTCTGATATGTTTTTATAATAATGTGAAAACCAATCGTGCATTTAAACATTCACTCCCGGTTCTTTTTTAAATGACAACATCAAAATGGGATCTGTGAGATCCCTCGAAGTACTGGAACCAAACCATGTCCCAACTTATCGGGTCAAGAACATCTACCTCCGACTCCACACGGCCTCGTATTCCCAAACCAACAACCTCTCAATGAAATATTTCATTCCCATCTATGTCACCCCACAAAGCATCAAACAGAACAACCATGCATATCACCAGGACAGAGCATGGAAGTTTTCAAATTTATCCAACACCATTCATTAAGTTCCTTCTTTTTGTTTGGTTAACTGGTGTGATCACAAAAGGTTTCTTATTCATCTATCATCGATTTAAATCAACCAAATTTACAAGATTAATAATTTTCCATGTTGCAGTCATTCAATCACAAGATTGTCCAGAAAAAAGAGATTCATTATTGCGTAAGAAAGGACCACCGACAACCATGATTTTCAGTGGACATGAGCCCATAAAATTCGCAACATAAAACCGAAGGAAAAAATAGAACTACATCATCATCTTTCACACCCCTTAATTATTTCTAAGTCCATTTATTATATTCATTAAATTTTGTTTCATCTGCGTACCAAGGGAACATCATTATACCCACCCCGCATGATGCACAGTAAAGAGAGACAAAAACACCCCCTACATCGATGATCAAGGATCAAAGTTTTCTCCCCGTGCCAAGAACTGGACTCCAAGCCCCCCAAAGGGAACAAAAGATACCTATGAAGAATATATCAACATGATAAAAAGGAATAATCCTAGAGTAATGGGATATGTGATTTTGATGTGCTTGAAATGAGGATCGTGGTTTGACCACGCGGCTGGGAGGTTGCACAAATAGGAATTAATTTAGATTTAATAATTACTTCAAAGATATCAATATAGACCATCACACATTGGAGAGTTTATGGTTACATTTAAACTGGGAAAAACACATAATAGGGGCATAATTGGAAATGCATAGTGAAACTGATTAAAAAGTACACATGTTTTGCTATGTCAACGAGCGCCCCACTATTATGGTATTTAAGATATATTTTACCGGCCTAAAGATAGTCTTAAACTAATTTAAAATATGTATTAAACTTATAGGAGATGTTACAAGAGGGAAACTAAAAAGGAAAACTAACACCCCACGATGGCAACATTTGGACGTGGCACTAATCGGTGAGATGCCGATTAGTGAGGCCAATCAGTGGCACTGATAGGTGACACAACGGAGACACCCTACCATCGGCACCCTCCTAGCTCACTGATGGCATCTAGGACACCCCAAATACCATAATTTGGCAATGTAATGGACCAGGAGGGTCTGAGAAATTACATCAGATACCTCTCAAACTATTCTCATCCTTGAGAATCAACACTAAACCCAAAGAAGGGGTCCAAACAACCACCTTGTAAGATACCTCTCAGGGACAAAACACTTTAGAGTTGTTCGAAATCCGGAACAAACCTCGACATCCAGTAGAATTTATCTCACATATATCTCTAGAACAACTATACAAATACTACTGCTCCTCTCCCTCAAAAAACCAAATAACACACAAAAATTCACACCATCGAGACACAAGGGCAAGGGAGTTCATTCCTCCATGTCAAGATATTATCCGCTTTGGGCAGAACTGACTCACTTGCATGGGTATAATCACATCCACATTAATATGTCTTGATTAGGGATCAAGGTCTCCCCTCCCCATAGTGAATAATTTTCACAAAAAAACCGAGAATAGGGAAAAAACTTATAATACAGTAAGCAGGGTCAAACATTACATATCAAGAAAGGAACGAATGAAACACAAGATCAAAACCTAGAAAAACTCTGGGTACTGAGCACACATATGTGCCTCCCATTCCCTGGTACTCCCCTTGAGTCCACCATACATCCACAACACATGAGCCAATGGAATGGATCATCCATGAAGCACCTTCTCCTTACGATCCTCGATTTTAATCGGTCTCTCCACGAACATCACATCTCCCCCAATATCCAATTATCCCTAGTCGATGATGTGGGAGTAGTTGTGTATATACCGATAGAGCTGAGAGACATGAAAAAAGTTGTGGATCCTCTCCAATCATGGTGGTAATTCCAGCTGATATACCACCTTGCCGACTCGTTCTAACACCTCGAAGGGTTTGATGAACCTAGGAGAAATCTTACTCTCCATACCAAACCTCCACTTTCCACACCGAGGGTAGACCTTTAATAACTCATGATATCCAACCTTGAACTCCATGGGGATACTCCTATGACCGACATACGACTTCTGCCGGTCTTGAGATACCTTCATCTTTTCATGCACAAGATGAACCTTCTCTGTTGTTCTCTTCACTATCCCGGGGCCAAGACCACCTACCTCCCCAACATCTTTCCAGTACACAAGTGAATGACACAGTCTTCCATACAAGGCTTTGAATGATGCATTTATAATGGTGGATTGATAGATATTATTGTATTCAAACTCCACCAGGTGGGAAGTGGCATTCCCATGATCATCTGAAGTCCATAACACACACTCACTTCATGTCCTCCAACATCTGGATGGTCCTCTCTGTCTTCCCATCTGTTTGAGGGTGGAAATAAGTGCTAAGTAATAGCTGGGTTCCAAAATCACGTTGTAATCCCTTCCAGAATCATGATTTAAAGTGTGTATCTATATTCAAAATGATGGTTTGGGTATCCCCGTGCAGCAGCAAAACTCCATCCACGTACTTTTGTGTTAAGGCTTCTATTGAGCTCTGATCCTTAACTGCTAAAAAGTGAGATGATTTCTTCAATCAATCCACCATTACCTAGATGTCATCATACCCTCCCTCATCCCTGGGTAGTCTTGTGAAGAAATCCATTGATATTTCATCCCACATCTACTTGGGAATGTCTAAGGGATGAAATAGATCGTTGGGAACATGGTGTTCAGCCTTCACCTACTGACACACGAGGCACTTTTCCATAAACTATGCCTCATCCCACATCACCATGGGCCACAAAAACTAACCCCTAAAGCCCCACTACATCTCGGTGAATCCTAAATGTACTTCCAGGTGTGAGTTATAGAACTCCCTCGCGCATTTCCACTGGGATAAACCACTTCCCACATAACAGTATCTGATTCTAACCATCCTCCAACCATCTTATTGGAGCATCACCCTAGCTAACACAATCACGCATCACTTCAGTCTCTGAGTCTCCCCACTGAGAGTCATCCACCTTCCATACAAAGGAATATTGCACCTTCATCTGAAATAGGTAGCCTCTACCATCCTTCACTCTCATGGCCAAATGTAAAGCAGCAAACTCTTCCATTTACTTCCAAGAATATGATGACTCCTGAACCACATCCTTTTTGGATTTCCTACTCAAGGTATCAACCACCACGTCCCCCTTTCTTGAGGTGTAGGAGATCTCAAATTTTTAGTCTATAAGAAACTCCATCAACCTTCATTTTCGCAAGTTCTGGTCTCACTGGGAGAAGACATACCTCAGGACCCTATGATCTTTGAAGACCACAAAGCGTTCCCTGATGCAGTAATGCCGCCACGGCTTTAGTGCGAACACAACTGCTGCAAGTTCCAGGTCTCGGGTGGCATAGTTACATTTGTGAGTGTGTAACTTCCTAGAACCATAAGATATCAAACCCCACTGCTACAACATCACACACCCCAAGACTAGATCAGAAGCATCACAGAACATCAAATGATACCCCTTCCTCTGAAAACCTCAGCACTGGGGAACTAACCATCTTTCCTTTCAGAAATCTAAAAGATACCTGGAACTGGTCACTCCATACAGAAGCCCAGTCTTTTCTGGTCAAGGCCTTCAATTGTGCTGCAACTAAAGAGAATTCGGGTATGAACCTCCAGTAGTAACCTTCCAGACCCAAGAAACTATGATCCTCTACCAAGTTATTGGGTGGTTACCATGAAAAAAATACCTTGACCTTTGACGGTTCCACTTCTATTCCCTACTAGGACACCATGTGTCCAAGGAATTGAACCTCCCGTGTCCAGAACATGCACTTGGAAAACTTTCCATAGAGCTAGCGGTACCGGAGGACCTCCAAAACTGTCCTTAGATTCTTGGAATGATCCTCCTTGTATCTTGAGTATATCAAGATGTCGTCGATGAACATGATCACAAAAATGCCCAGATACTCACCGAAAACAGATTTCATGATCCCCAAGAACACAGAAGGTACATTCGTAATGCCTAATGGCATGACCAAGAACTCAAAGTACCCATATATGCACCTGCAAGTATTCTTCAAGATATCACCCGATTTTAGCCTCAACTGGTGATATCCAGACCGTAGGTAAATCATAGAGAACCAACCTTCTCCCTTCAACTGGTCAAAATGGCCTGTGAACCTCGAGAGGGGGTAACGGTTCTTGACCGTCACTTGATTTAGTTTTCGGTAGTCTATGCAGAGTTTGAGACCACCACCTTCCTTATTTGTGAACAATACTGGAGCACACCATGGAGATTCTCTTGGTAGGATAAAAACCTTCTTCATCAATTCATCAACCTGATTCTGCAACTCCCGCAACTCATAAGTCTTCATCTGATAGGGACACATCAAAATCGGACGGTCATCAGGTTGTAAGTCTATCCCAAACTCAATATAACATCGATGTGGTAGAGTCACAACCTCTTCGGGAAAGACTTCCAAGAATTCACTAACAATCCCTAGAAATTCCACCATCTCTGAGTCTACGGATTCCACTGACAAGTTCGCTAAAAAGGAATGAAGGGGCTCCACACGGAGGCTTCCCTCCTGGAAACCCCACTCGCCAATGATAGCTACATGGTGGCCGTCCATATCTAAGAACACGACCCTTCTCTAGAAGAACTCGATAATAGTGTGCACAAAAAATAGCCAATCGATTCCCTAAATGACATTGTATGGATGAATTTGCAGAAGAAAGAGATCCCTGTTGGACTGATGTGGCCCTAACACCAATTTACCTCCCTGACAAACATCAAACATTCTAGTGTGACCTCCAACTAGAGTACTCAACACCAGGGTCGTGGATATTCTCTCTAAGTATAGACCCAAGGCATGGGATAGACCAGGTGCAACAATGGAGCACATATCCCATAAATTAAACAAGGCACATGTAAGAATTTGAAACAATCTGCTCATACCTCGAATGACCTCTGGCCCTACTGGAACTACAACCTCTGTGGTGTGAAACAGCCCATACCCAACTCATATTCCCCCCCCCCCCGGCTATCATTCACCTCCCCGAACATTCCCTGGATAGGGTCCCTAAGGAGAACCCAGTGGTTGGCCTCCTCTAGCACCATCCACCTTTGGTGGAGCGAGAGCTTGTTGCCACAGCTGCTGCTGAAAAGGTCTGGCTGGAAACTAGTGTTGCTGAGGTGGGTGCTGAACCTGGCCACCCCCACTATACTTCACTCAGATAGGGCACTGATTCCAAATAATCCCATGATTTTAACAGGTAAATCACCTCAATCCTAGGCTTATGGATATTGGGAGAGGACCGGGAGATCCGAACTGGAGCTGTTAATGCCTGCTCCATGCCAGCTAAAACCTGGAAGGCCCTGATTCTGGAGGTCTACTGATGATGGCCTTCCCCTTTGATGAATTCATCCTCTCCACCACATAATCCTTCTTCTAAACCTCCAAGTATGTGTGTAGGGTGAAGGGAGTAATAGTATACTGAATAAAAGGTCAGAGTTCCTCCTCTAAGCGTCTTGTCTACGAATCCACATCCTAGAAGATGTCTGGAGTGAAAAGAAGGAGATCCTTTAACTTGATCCCCAACCCCCTTACTGACATACACCCTTATTGGAGGGAGAGAATCTCTTGCCTCTTTTCAGCCTTCATCATTGAAGAATATAATTCCTCCTAGAACTCCTTCTCAAAGTTAGTTCATGAAACATCAACTCCCTTCTTCTCCCCGAGATAAAGAGTTTACCACTGATGCACCACTACCTGCAACAGGCTCATGGGAAGAGGAACCCAGTACTCTTTTGGAGCCCAGATCAAGCTAAAAATGATCACGAGCACCTCGATCCATCTCTCGATCTCCATGTCTGATAGGCTTACCTTGTACATTCCTAGCATCTTCCACTAGAAGACACAAAGCGTTTTCTTCCACTGGTCATCATCCTCCTCTCGATTATCCCTCTTCAGATCAACCAGATTAACCTATTAGGCATCGACTTCACAAACTACTCATGGACAATGACTGGGTTTCATTAGTGAAAATAAAAACAACTAACTCCTAAGCCCAAGTAGCGTAGAATATTCCTTTTAAATGTTGTTTAATCTTTTTATTTATTTAAAATTCCCAAAACACCCAAGATACAAAATAACACAAGTCATTATGATGCATGTACCATTCCTAGTGTCTCTACCCTACAATCATTGTATTCTAACTTGGTCGTTCGGTTGGTCCAGATTCCTTGCATTAGATCACGGGGGTTGGGGTGATAAAATCCCATGTCCTAGCTGGTCTTCCCTAGCCTACTTCATACCCCAAGATTTCCTAACACTGTTACCCCACGATCCCATGAAATCCTCACTGTGCCTAACCCTGAACTCCATCCTATCTCTCAACCTGCCTTTGATACCATTCTTTCATGATTCGCCTTCTCCAATGTGAGGGAAGGAACAGAAAACTTCCAGACCCTTCCTTCTTCAAGTTGAAGAAGAGATAATGACCCTTGAGTTATGCCTTCAATAGGCCCCAGAGTGGAAACTAGCACCAAGGGTATAGAATCTCATGTAATATGGAAGGAATTAACCATTTTTATAGAACAAGATCAGGAGATAAGATGGTAAATCCCAAACAAATCCAAATAAATAAAGGTAAAGTGAAGCCAAAAATCCATCCCCACATGCATGTTTAAAATAAAGTGATAAAAATTACAAGAAAACTCCGAAGGAAATTTCCAAAAGAAGGTAAAGCAACAACGACAAATGTTCTAACATCTGAGATAGTAAGGACTGATGCAGTCCCCAAAGTCTTCCTGGAAACATGAACGCAGTTTTATATATGTAGGGTGAGTGTACATGTATAGTTAGTAGGGAAACCAATGTCTCTCATGCACAAGTTTCGAGACATTGTAATGCCCCGTGAGAAAATCGAGGTAACCAAAACACCTAACAAGGAAAACAATCCACCAAGCCTCACCAAGGCATCCTCCCCAAATAATCCATGTCCGGTAAAATAATAGTAATAGAAAGTTCATATTTGGATACCCCGTACTGCTTTCCCATTGGTTATTTAGAACATGATACAAATCAGACCTCCCCCACAAATCCCTTTGTTGTCCCACTTCCACCCCCAACAAAAAACATATGGGCTATCCCAACAAGACAATTATCCAACCCGGAAACACCTGGGCCACCACAACCCCACATAAATGTGCCCACCGACACCTGATCCAAAACAACCACCGCCACACTCAAAGACACCGGGGCCAGAACAACAACTTCCACTCCCGAGGAAACCTAGGCCTCATCCAGATGACACATGGGAAACAAACCATTCCTCACACACTTGTGCCAACCCACCACAACACATCATTCCCAAAGTGTCTCGGTTCATTATGAACCTCAGGTTATCAAATCCAGCCCAAAGAGTATTAGGATACCTGGGAGAGTGGTCAGAAATGAGCTAATAACCAACCACTCATAGGAATGTTGGGAAAACCCCCATTCACCAAGAAATGGGGTTGTTCGGAACGAAGTGCTCAACATGCGTGGGGTGCGTATAAGAAACACAAGAACTAAATTTTACACATATAGGAAATAAAAAACTCATCCCAACCGAAGGGTCTCAAAACCAACAACCAGCCCTTATACAACCACTCTTGCTGCTACCCCTACATGAACAAGTACAAAATATCCACTACCAAAGAAAAACCATTTTATGGAAAACAGCTCCCCATTGTACCTGTTCTCGTTACCATGTTCAAGTGATTTGATTTAAATATTCATTCACTATAGGGAAACAAATAGGCATAACCAAAATCCAAAACAACAAATGAAATAAAACAACCAAGCATGCATTTAAACATTCACTCCCGATTCTCATATAAATGAAAACATAAAAATGGGATCTGTGAGATCCCTCTAAGTATAAGAACCAAACTAAGCCCCAACTTACCGGGTCTAGAACATCTACCACCAGATCCACACGACCTCAGATTCACAAACCAATAACCTCTCAACCAATGATTTATTTCCCATCTAAGTCACCTAACAAAGCATCAAATAGAACAACCATGCATATTGATGGCTATTTTCATGGTCACTCTAAAATGAATTGTGATTTTTTTGGGTACTTGGGTGAAGTAGAGTGTTTGACCATGGTCGTATCTCAAAGGAAGAAGTAAATTAAAACAACTTATTAAGGGTATTCTAAAAATGAAATGAAAGAGAATAAAAACACTACATGACAGGATGGGGAGTTTTTTATCATTTATAAAACTGAAAGAATTTTTCTAGAGGAAAATTTCATTTTTTTGTTTTTAATTTTGAAATTAATTTCGATTAAAAATACGCAACAAGAATATTTTTCTTTCTTAGAAAATATTTTAAAAGGCGTAATCGATCTAACTCTACCTATTCATTTACTTATTAATAATTAAAATTTAAATTAATATCCACTTAATTATGATCCCCTAATTTTTTAACCCTCTAACCCTACAAGAGTTAACTTAAAACCACACAGATGAGATTACTTAAACCCAAGGATAGCTTTAGAACACGTAATCATAGCTCCCTGCTTTGATTGATGTTCTAAATCTGGCTTATGGTCAGTAGTAAATTAGGGAACATATCCATTCTGGAAAATACGGATTAATTTTGATTAGGGATTATATTATAACTCTAAAAATTTATCCCGTGTGGTCTTGTATTACCAATTAAGATCACGCTCTCACAATTCACACAATACTCAACCTCACGTGTTTTTGTTTTAATTGTTCAATTGCTTGCATAGTTTATGCTAATTTAAAATCTCAATTCATGGATCATACTAACTGAATTAATGTATCACAATTATTCAAAATAATTAAATGAATGTGGTATAAGATAGATCGATCACTAAAAAAACTACTCTTCCATGGGCAGTGTGGTCATCGTGGAGACATTTTTCATGTGCAAAGGATTGAAAGGGTAGAACCCAATATCATCTCCACTCATGATTTAAACCCAAATAGTATGAGTAAAGAATAATAAAAGTCGAAAACATATAATATTAATTGATTGAAAATTCAAGATACAAGCATAAAAGAAAAGAAATACAAAGAAAAGGTGGGAGACAAGAGCCTTTTTGGAAGAGATGTTTGCACAAGGCATTAAATATTACAAGAGTAGTGAGGGGCTCCCAAGAGACACCCTTTCAGCCAAAACATTCCAATTCCTTGACCAGCCCTCCCAAAGAGTGAAAATAACCTTTAAATAGAGTTGGGTAGGGCTAGGGTTACAGAACATTTTTAAATGTGAAGGGGAAATTCGGTCAAATTGTTTAATCCCACTTTCACCGCATAGTTGACCACAAAAACGTGCTAATTAGCTGGCCTTCTAGAATTATGATTTAATGATAATCATTTCCCCGATATTCCTACCATATATGGACCAAATCCATTTATGGATGAAGAAGATACATCCCAAATAGTGGAGTGATGTCCAATCTAGATAGGTCAGTCCAACTTTGTATTCATGTCCCATTTATTCCAATAAAATGCATGATTAAACTCCCATGTCCTAAATAGAATTTGTAGCCCATTAAGTTAGGAACACACTTAAAAAATAAGGATTCAAAATAATTTACATAACAAAATTTATTCTCGGAATACTACAGTGATGTTTAAAAGGGTAAAACTGGAATTTCCATCAAATTTGAAAATGAATGATCTAATCCCAAATATTCCATAATTGAACATATTTATCATAATGTGAGGAAATTATATCATTTTTTATCAAAAAATATTCAATTAAATTGTGTTTTTTTAACTCCCCTATATTTACCCTTTTTCACTTCTCGAAAAAACCTCATATCATGTAGTTGAGAAAATTGTCACATGATATGCATGTCCATATTTCCCAATCCAAAGTGGAAATATAGGAAAAGTAAGAATCCCATAAAAAATCAATATCAATAAATTTCAAACTCATTGTATCATAAATTGTTTCAAAACAAAATATAGTGTGATTCATAAAACTAATAATAGTGAACCAAGTCATGGGTCTACCAGCCCACTAATTCTCCACATGTGTGTGCTGACCATTCCAAGATCATAAATCCACCCTTTATTTACTATATTTAGGTCATGTAAAACAATTATTATTACTTGGTTTAATTCACCGAACCTATTCTAAATTCATTTACAATAAAATTTCATGACCCACTCACTTAAGCATTTCTGGAAGTCAAACCTTAATCTCCTGACATATATATCCTCATATGTTGTACATTTTATCACTCCCCTCATTTTATTTTTGTTTTTTTAGTTTCACTTGGAAAAAATATCACACTCAACTCTCAACCCCTGTTTTATCTCCTCAAGACACTAGTTGTAATAGTTATAATAAGATCAAAGGTTGAGGAAAAGTGGTTTTTGACCTATCCAAGACATAACCCATTTTTTGAGGGCGTACAACAGTTGGATAATTGGTACACATGCATATGTCAATTTGGTATAGTAATGAAACTAGTCGGAATATAAATGAACGTATGGATAAACCAATGAATTATTTTACCTAACTTGACTATACTTTCAATTGAGCAGTAAAAATTTCACAAATCATGTTTGAGTGAAAATTTGTGTGGAGAAATCAATGACACAATTTACCATGAACAAATATCACAAATAATGATGTCAAAATCTAAAAGGATTTATAATGACACAACCATTCATATCATCGATGACTTCAATTTTTATAAAAATCAACCCTTGATGATTAAATCTTACTCATGATTATCATTATACCAAAAAACTTTGAAAACAAGAATTTTCCATATGTTCCACATGAGAATGTTACATTATATATATATATATATATATATATATATTTGATTATTTTTTTTGGGTTTTTTTTGAAAATGGTAAGCAAAAACCTAATAGAAAATACACACAAAACACACAAATGAAAATCCTAAATATATACCCTCAAATGTTGTCCCCTCCCCCACAATTAAAATATTTCATTTTCCTCAATGTGATCATATGAGATGATATGTGCACATGAAAAGAATAATTTTAAATAGGAAAAATAATATAAAAGTGAAAGGGTTAGGAAAATCTTGATATGCTCAACTGATAATGGGGTCATTCAGTGTGATGAAATTCACTGCATGAGTAAAAATTCCCTCAATGTATTTCTTCAAGAGTTTCCCATTGACTATGAAGATCCTTCCAGTTTCCTCTTGCATGATCTTCACTCCACCATAAGTAAAAATATTAGATAAAATATAAGGACCCAACCATCTATAACACAACTTACCAGGAATCAGTTGTAGTCCGGAATTGTAGAGAAGGACTTTTTCTCCAACAATAAACTCCCTTTGTTGGATGATTCTATCATGAGATTCTTTTGACCATTCTTTATAGAGCCTTGAGTTATCATATGAAGACAATAAAATCTCCTCAAGCTCTTGAATTTGCAGCTTCCTTTGGATTCCAACATGGGCCAAATCCATGTTTCATTTCATAAATATCCCAATAAGCATGATGCTCAAATTCCATGGGGAGATGACAGGACTTCCCAAATACAATATGAAATGGGGAAATACCAATGGGAGTCTTGTATGTTGTCCTATATGCCCACAATTCATCATCCAACACTTTCTCCAATCCTTCCTGTTTGGTTTCATGGTTTTCCCCAAATTTTATTTGAACTCCCTATTTGAAATCTCAGCCTGGCTATTTGTTTGGGGGTGGTATGGTGTTGATATTTTGTGTGTCAACCCATACTTTTGATGGAGGTAATCCAAATTATGATTGAAAAAGTGTGTCCCTTGGTCACTAATGATGGCCTTCGATACTCCAAACCTGCAAAAAAATCTGATCATTTTCAAATTCTACTGCAACATGAGAATCACCAGTCCTGGTGGCCTTAGCGTCCACCCATATTCTCACATAATCAACAACAACAAAAATATACAAAAAATGAACTAGTAAAAGGACCCACAAAATCAATTCCCCGCACATCAAAAATCTCACAGAATAGTATGGGTTGTTGGGGCATCTCGTGTCTCCTAGAAATGTTCCTAGTGTGATGGAAATGAGGGCATGACTTACAATATGCATAAGCATAATGTAATAAGATAGGACAATATAATCTAGAGTCTAAAACATTCCTAGATATCCTTTGGGGTCTAAAGTGTCCACCATAAGCAAATGTATGATAAAATTGTAGAACATACTCAAACTCATGATCAGGAACACACCTCCTAATAACTTGATCACTACACATGCACCATAGGTATGGATCATCTGACACATAATAATGAGTCTCACTTTTTAATTTTTGGACTTGATGTTTCTTTAAATTTTCTGGTATTTCAGATACAATAAGGTAGTTCACTAAATCAGCATACCAAGGTTGCGTACCTGAGATGGAATAAAGATGCTCATCAGGGAAAGCATCCCACATTTGTACCCAAACCATGGTTTCAGCCTCTAGTGTGTGATTAATCCTAATCATGTGGTCTTCCACCAGGTTTTCTGACCCCTTCTTTTCCATTATATCAATTTTGAATTCCTAAAGATGGATCATCCATCGGATTAGTCTGGGCTTTGCATCTGGCTTCTTCAAAAGCTACCTCAGAGCTACATGGTCAGAAAAAACAACTACTTTAGTGTCCAATAAATATGAATGGAATTTATCTAACCAAAATATGATGGAAATAAACTCCTTTTCTGTGGTAGTGTAGTTTTATTGGGCTGAATCTAATGTTCTTGATGCATAGGCAATCACATGTGAACGTCCCTCAACCCTCTATGATAATACATCTCCAACGGCAATGTTTGATGCGTCACACATAAGCTCAAAAGGAATGTCCCATTGTGGGGGTTGTATGATAGGTGTAGTGGTAAGACACTTCTTCAACTCATCAAATACTACCCTGCATGAATTATCAAACACAAATTAAGAATCCTTTTGAAGTAATTGTGACAAAGGAAGAGCAATCTTACTGAAATATTTGATGAAGCACCGATAAAACCCTATATGCCCTAGGAAAGATCTAACATTACACACACACAATAAATAGGGTAAGGAGGAAATGATATCTACCTTATATCTATCGTTCTTTATCCCATGTTTTGACACTACATGCCCTAACACAATGCCATGCTCTACCATGAGATTACTATTTTCAAATTTCAAGACTAGATTCTTCTCAATACAATGATTCAACACCTTTACCAAACTACTTATACATTCATCAAATGAGGATCCATATATTGTAAAGTCATCCATAAATACCTTCATGAAGGTCTAAAGAAAATCATAAAAATACTCACCATGCATCTCCGGAAGGTACCTAGGGAATTGAAAAGTCCAAATGGAATCCTCCGGTAGTAAAATGTGCCAAAGGGACAGGTGAATGTAGTCTTCTTTTGATCCTCTAGAGCTATAAGAACCCAAAAATATCCCGAAAAAAGTCATCCAAGAAACAATAAAGTGTCTTCCCAGCTAGTCTCTCGAGAATTTGATAAATAAATGAGAGGGGGGGAATAGTCTTTGCGAGTGGATTGATTTAGTTTCCTATAATCAATACACACATGCCAACTGTTTTTCACCCTCAATGGAACTAACTCATATTTCATATTTTTAACAACTGTAACACCACTTTTCTCAAGCATAACCTAAATAGGACATACCCACTGAGAATCGGAAATGGGAAATATTATACCTGCCTCGAGCAATTTTCCAACCTCTTTTTTAACAACCTCCAAAAGTGTGGGATTCAGTCTCCTTTTTGGATACCTAACCAGTTTATCCCCATCATACAAAAGAATCCTATGCATGCACATTGAAGGGATAATACCTGATATGTTATCCAAGGTCCACCCAATTTTCCTGATGTTCTCCCTCAAAATCTTAAAATGTTTTTCTTCATGTTGAAAAGAGAGATTTTTAGAAATGATAACAGGTAATCATTTACCACTCAATAGGTATGAGTATTTGAGATTAGGTGGTAGTGGCTTGAGTTCCAATATAAGGGGTGTTGTATGGATAGAGATAGTGAAGGAACTGAAATATGTCCACAAATAGAATCATTATCGGAATATACATCATCAAAATCATAGAATAGTTCATCAAATCCATCTGCATACTCAACCTCCATGTAATAATCAGAGTTCACATGATCAAAATCAGAATATAAATTGATTTCAAAATCAAATCTAAGAGAGTCTTGTTCATTAGAAAAGGGTGTGGAAGTGATCTTAGACATATAACTAGAACCAATACTCATAATCTCCCTAAACAAAGGACAGTAAAAATCCATGGGGTTTTTACATGGTGGTTCAAAATGGGAGATAACAAAAGTAGAATGGTCCTCGAAGGGGTACATCATGGAATCCATAATATTAAATATCACAATTTAATCTTCAAACTCCATGGAAAGTGGACCCTCATAGACATTTATGATTTTTTTTGCAGTTTTGAGGTATTTTCTGTCAAAGATAATTGGACCATGTGAACTTACCTAATCATCCTCCATTTTAAGAACATAAATATCTGCTGGACATATCATGTCTATTACCTAAATGAGTAAATCCTCAAGGAATCCCACTAGATATTTCGTAGCTCTATTCGCCAACTGCACCACTACTCTTGTCAGCTTCTACTCACCAATCTGTAAAGAAGAAATATAGATTCAGGGGTTAGATTTATGGATGCTCCTAAATCACATAAAGCATCAGAAAAGTGTAACTCCCCTATGGTTCATGGGATGATGAATGTCCCAATATCCTTGTACTTTGTTTTCATCACTAGAGTTGGTGTAACGAGTACTGACGCATTCCTTCCAAGATTTATCATCTCATTTTCCTTGTTCCCTCTTTTATTAGTACAAAGTTATTTTAAGAATTTCACATACCTTGGGATTTGGTTAATGGCCTCAATAAGGGGGATGTTTATCTCCACACTCATGAATGTGTCCAAAAACTCTTTTTTCATTGGCTTTTCATCCATCTTCTTGGTTTGAACAACCTTTTTGGAAAATGAAGGGGTTTCGGAGGAATATCATTAATATTTTTTATACCTTTATCTTTCTCCTTTGGTTTCTCATTATCCGGTTTTGAATGGGGCTTCTCTGGAGTTGAGGTGAATCCTGGTGGAATGGTAGGTGTAGAATCATCAGTTGTTTCCTTCCAGATTCTCAATGTGATGGCACTGACATTCCCCTTTGTATTTAGAGTAGGTTTGGAAGGTATATTTCTAGAATTCTTACTCACTAGTTCATGGAGTGTGGTGGAAATATGGCACATTTGAGTCTTCAACTCCCTCAACTCTGAACCTTTACTCTTCAAATCATTTTGTTGATTAAGAAAAATTTGATTCAAAAGATCATCAGTATTAGAATCTACCTTTGGTGGGGTATTCCCTTGTTTTTGGATTGTTGATGTTTGGGATTCAAATCTCCTTTGGGGTTGTTGTAATCCCTACTGGTAAGGCAGAGGCTGCTGGATGTTTTGTTGAAAGCGGGGCCTTTGTTATGGTCGAGATGCATACCTCATTTCTGATTGATCCTCCCACCTGTGGTTGTATATTGGAGCAAAAAAATCAAACTTCTTTTGGGGATATGTTTCATGTTGCTGCTGATACGGTCTCCCAGGAAAGACTACTACACAATCTTCTATTTCTTGTAGTTAGGGGAAATAGGTAGTTGGGCATCTTGTCTTAGTGCAACTTCCATAAGGCCTTGAAGGATGGGGTTGGGATGTTTTTTAAGAAAAAGAAATTTTTCTCACCATATTTGTCAATTCATCAAACTTCGTATCAATCAAATGACTTTCAAGAGAAGATGGACTTACCTGATTAACTCCTCTAACATGTGGTTCACCTCAATCGCCAAATTATTGGGAGTTTTGAGCCATTTTTTCTATCAATGCACATTCATCTATTGGTGTATTGTTCCCCAATGCTCCTCTAGACGTGGCATCCACCATGCTCCTCTCTATAGGTGTGAGTCCTTCATAGAATTATTGGACGCGGATTTTCTCACTGATTTGGTGATGTATGAAGCTTGCAGACAACTTCTTGAATCACTCCCAGTACTCATACATTAACTCCCCTTGGGCTTGATTGATCCCCAATATCTCCTTACGAATGGAAGTGGTCCTTGATATTGGAAAAAATCATTGCAAGAAAAGAAGTTTCAAATCATTCCAACAAGTTACATATTAAGGTTTTATATAATACATCCAGTTTTTTCATCTCCATCAAGTGATAATGGGAATGCTCTTAGTTTGATTTGATCTTCAAAAAAATTTCCTGGTTTAAGGGTTGAGAAAACAACATTAAATTCTGTAAGTTGTTTATTGGGATCCTCACTAAAGAGGCCACGAAATTTTGGAAGCAGGTGAATTAACCAAGATTTTAGTTCAAAGTCTTATTCAATATTTGGGTATGCAATGCAATTTGGTTGATAATTAATATCAGGTGCATCCAATTCTCAAATGGTTCTATTAAGATCATTTCCATTATTTTAAACAATTAGTTCTTGTTTTAGGTTTGATATATAAGTGTTCCCAATTTCAATGTTCTTGGAGTGGAGGAATTCTCTAACTGGTTGAATGTTGAAACTTCCCATAGACTGAGAATTTCTAATTCGAGCCTGAAGGATGCGTTCAATCTCAGGGTCAAGATCTATAAGATCCACAGGATTATTTCATGTCATAAATAAAATAAAAATTAAATACAGGAAAGTGGAACATAGTAAAATAAAAATGATAAGTTTGAGTTGATGTTCCAAAAAAGAAGAAGAAGAAAATAAAATAAGAAGAAAAAAACTAGATTGGGTAAAGAAGGAAGAAATAAGAGAAGAGGAGAATAAAATGTAAAAAAAATAAATACCTCTAATTGGTTGAAATAATCACTTGACTACCAAGAAATAGTTCCAATTTTATGAGCATTTTCGTGGTCACTCTCAAATGAAGTGTACTTTTTTGGGTACTTGGGTGCAGCAAAGTGGCTGACCAAGGTCATCTCTTAAAAAGGAAGTAAATGAAAACAACTTCTTAAAGGTATTCTAAAAATAAAATGAAAGAGAATAAAAACACTACTTAAATGTATGAGGGGATTTTTACCATTTATAAATTTATAAGAATTTTTCTAGAAGAATATTGCATTTTTTTATTTTTTTATTGAAGTTCGATTAAACATACTCAACAAGAAGATTTTTTCTTAGAAATTATTTTAAAAGGCATAATAGATCTAACTCTACCTATTAATTTACTTATTATCATTATAATTTAAATTAATATCCACTTAATTATGATCCCTTAATTTTTTAACCCTCGAAACCTACTGGAGTTAACATAACCACAAAGATTGAATTACTTAAACCCTAGGCTAGCTTCGGAACACAAAATAATAGCACCCTGATTTGAAGATGTTATAATTATTTATTATGGTCAGTGGTAAATTAGGGAATAGATACCTTCTATAAAATGAATATAAATTGTGTTTAGGGATTATATTTGAACTCTACAAATTTAACCCTTGTGTTTTATTGTTACCGATTAAGATCGCGCTCTCACAATTCACACAATACTCAACCTCACATGTTTTTGTGTTAATTGTTCAATTGATTTATTAGTTTATTATAATTTAAAAACTTAATTCATGGATCATATTATGTGAATTATATATTCTCAATGATTAAAAATAATTAAATGAAGAGGGTAGAAGATAGATCAATCACTAAGAAAACTATTCTTCCATGGGTAGTGTGGTCATCATGGAGATGTTTTGAATTTGCAAAGGATTGAAAGGGAAGAACCCAATATTGTCTCCACTCTTGATTAAAACCCAAATAGGATGATTAAAGAAGAATAAAATGAAAAACACATAATATTAATTGATAAATAATTCAATATACAATCATAAATGAAAATAAATACAAAGAAGAGGTGGGAGAGGATAGCCTTTTAGGAAGAGATGTTTTTACAAGGCCTTACTTCTTCCAAGAGTTGTGAGGGGATCCCAGGATACACACTTTCATATAAACCATCCCAATTCCTCTACCAGACCACCCAAAGAGTGAAAACATCTTTTAAATATAGTTGTGGAGGGCTAGGGTTACAAAACATTTTTAAATGTGAAAAGGAAATCCGGCCAAATTGTTTAATCCCACTTTCACCGCATAGTTGACCTCCAAAACGCACTAATTAGCTAGCCTTCTAGATGGATGATTTGTTCATAATTATGTCCCAGATCTTCCCTTCATATTTGAAACCAATAAAAGTATATATGTAGACAATATGGCCAAAATTATGAAGTGATGTCAAATCTGGATAGTTCAGTCCAATTTTGTCTTCATGGCCCATTTACTCTACTCAAATGCCTGATCCAGCTCCAATGTCTTGAATATAATTTGTAGTCCATTCATTCAGAAACATAGGTACAAAATTTTAATTCAAAATAATTTAAATAATAATATTTATTCCCAGAATACTACATTGAATTTTAAAAGGGTAAAACTACAATTTTCAGAAAATTTGCAAATGAATGATCTAATCCCAAATATTCCCTAATTGAACATATTTAGCATAATGTGAGGAAATTATATAACTTATTATCAATAATATATTCCATATAATTGTTTTTTATCACATATCACTAGCATAGAGGAAGGATGTTTTTTAATTTATCCAACATCATTCATTAAGTTCCTTCTTTCTATTTGGTTAATAAGGGTGATCACACCAGGGTTATTTTTCATTCGGAATCCATTTAAATGAACTTAATTTTAAGTGATTAATTAGTTTTCATGTTACATTCATTCAATCCCAAGATTATCCAGAAAATAGATCTTCATTAGTGTGCGAGAAAGGACCATCAATGACCACAATTTTTAGTGGACATGATCCCACACAATTGACAACATAAAAACGAAGGTAAAAAAAACAACATCGTCATCTTTCCCACCCCTTAATTCTTTAAAAGTCCATTTATTATCTTTGTTAAAGTTTGTTTCATCTATATCCCAGTAGAAAATTATCATACCCACCCCTCATGATGCATAGTTTAAAGAGACGGAGGAAAACCCCCTACTTGGATGACCACATATCAAAATTTTATCCCTCTACCAAGAACTGGGGTCCTACTGTTACAAACATTAAGAATAACAGAATAGAAGGGATCTCATGCAAGAACTAATTTTCTCTGGAAGAGGGAATCCAAGGGCACCAAGACGGAATAAAAGAGACTGAGGATAAATATCTCGATATGATAAAAACGCCCGATCTAGGAGTTATGGGATACTTAATTTTGTTGTTCATGAAAATCAGATCATGGTTTGACCACACAGTTGGGCAGTTTCACATGTTGGAATTAATTTATATTTAATAATTCTATTGAAGACAATGAGATATACCATCACACGAAGAAGACTTTATGGTTACATTTAAAATGGGAAAATGAAAAATAGGGGGGTAACTAGAAACGTAGAAAAGGGTTTGAATCTAATTAAAAAGGCCACACATTTTGGTAAGTCAAGGGTCACACCACTCTTAGGGGATTTAAGATATACTTTACTGGAATAAAAACAGTTTTAAACTACTTTAAAAGAGGTATGAAACTTAAAGAAGATGTTATGGGAGGGAAACTAGAAAGGAAACCAGACACCCCACGATGGCACTGTTTGGGTGCAGCACTGATTGGTGAGACCAATGGGTGAGACACCAATCGGTGATACGTTGATCGGTGAGACTGATCAGTGACACCAATATGTGACACCACGACGACTACCTACCACTGACGCCCTCTTGACTCACTGATGGTGTTCAGGACACCCCAAACACCATAATTTTTCAAAGTAATGGACCAGGAGGACTCGGTCCATTACATAAGTGGAGATTGAAAATAAAGAAACAATTCCAAAAAATTGATTGGATCCAAAACAGAAACCCTTATCTTGAGGGCTACCATGATTCATTTGACTTCTAGCTTCCTGAATAAAAAAATATTATTAATATTTACTTTATCAAAAAAAATTCTTATTTAAGGTTAATTATTTATTTTAATTAATTTATCATGTATAATACCTTTAGAATATTTTTTTAGTTCACTAATATTTTTGATATTGTTCTTTTCATTGTTCCATAAATACTACGATGTAATGCCTATGGTCAAAGATTATTATCCAATGTTTATAAAACTATACGATCTTTTCTAGGTAAATGGGTGATTTTATTGAAAATATACTGGAATTTAGTAGTTTATTATATACTTATAATTCATATAATGTTCCTTAATAAGGTTATTTTAGACTATTAAGAAAACTATAATTATTTACCTTTAATATCAACAATATTATGGTTGTATTATCATTTTGTAGTCATATATGTGAAATTAATTATTTATTAATATTATATTAAATTATGAGATCATATTTTATGAATCCCCATTAATGGAATATGAGATAAATAGATACCATCATCCACATCGGTAATCTAAACACACAATCGGTGAATTATGTTTTCAAAAAAATGCATAAATAAAGGAAAAACTAAAAAATATTTCATTATTATAAAAAAATAAATTATAATTGATTTTTTTAATATTTCTTTTAATGATTAAATAAATTATAAAATGGGTTAAAGGATAATTGAAATAATGATACATGATTTTTGAAATTTTTATTTCAATGTAGTAACAACATATAAAAAGTACTTAGGGAAATTTAACGGGTACAATCTCACTAATAATAGAAAAATAATTTCAATTCCATAAGAATAGCATCGTGTTAGAAAAATGAGAGTATTTTTAAAACATTTTTAGGTTAATAAATTATCAAATATGAAAATAATTAGATACATGAGAACCCTTATCTATTTCATAAAATTCAATCCTTTGGATTATGTCATATCCATTTTCTAGATGGACTTTTTTATATCATGGGCCAAACAACATCTCTAATTGAGTTTATCCTGTGGCATTAATATAGTTATACTAATGCAAGGAGGTTTGACATTGTGGATAAATGACTACAGAATGGGTGTTTTTATAGCAACTTGGGAGGGGTATATTTGAATAAAGTATTGACTATTTTATTATTTATGATAATAAATATTACATAAAACTAATAATTTTAAATTTTATTTTTGGTTCATTAGATTTATAGTATTATGTTAGATTTTAGCACACTCAAAACGAATGGAATCTTGGAAACATTTATAAAATCAAGTGAATCAAATATTGTTTTTATAGAAATAAAATTTTACTAAGGATTCGAAAATTAATTTATATTTTTGGAAATTTATTATACTATATTTTAAGTGAATTATTCTACTCACTCAATAAATTTTCAATGGTGAAAATTTTTATTAATTTTTTAGAAATATTTTTATGATTGTTATACCATATAACATAAAAATACATAAAAATTAAAATTTATTATTCACTAAAAAGTAAATTTAAAAAAATGAAATATACACCATAAGATAACATTGGAATAATAATATTGATGTTGAATTGAATTTTATTAATTTTATGTTTTATATATTAGAAATTAAATTTTAGAATAAAATCATATAATACAATTAGAAACAATTTTATTTAGAATAAATCAATTTCATTTGCTATGAGTGATTTCATTTCCTTTTTTTGTTAGTTATATATTATTATGTGACTGATAAAAACTAATAATATATATTTTAATTAAAAATTTACAAATTCTAGTATTTATTTATTTAAAAAATAATTGTTTTCCTAATAATTTAATTCATACATTATTAAAATTTTAAGTTTACACCTAATTCCCAGTGCATTAAATTATAAATAATTTTATGTTATTCTAATATATTTTTTATTATTCATGGTTAATGTTAGTTTTTTAATTTTAATACCCCCAATGGTCAGATTACTGTTTCAATGATTAGTTGTTGTTTCCCTTATTGGTTTGAATTCCATAAGTCATATTTCTCCTTATAAATACACTTTATTTTATACCCATAAACCATTATTAAAATTCAATTACTTTTCAATATGATATCTACTACATTTTACAATACCTCCAAAGCCTTTTTTTTAGTTTTCTAAAAAGCTGATTTAAGGGTAACCGGTAACCGTACAAACAAAATGTCCAAATTCAAACCAAAACCACAACGCGGTATTGGAACCTTCCTGATTACATTTCATATTTTCAAATTTCAAACTTCATCAGAAATTATGACAAATCAAACCCCGCACGTCACGTGTCCACCTCGTTTCGCACCCCTGACATCGCATGTCACCATCATCCCATCAGAGTAGGCCACTAGTGAACCACTACTGTCAGCTACTACATTTATTATAGTATTATTAATAATATTAATATAATTTTTTTCTTCTTATTCAATAGAGATTCTAATCCTATAAATATCCTGATTATTGTGGGACAATGTGGAAACCTATGCTGAACATGCTAATATTTTATACCCTTTTCATAATTCAAAAATTACTTTTCATAAATAATCACAAAAATCAACGAACCAAATGTATTGTTTTATATAGATATTAAATACATGATACTCTTATTAAACATTATTTATTTAACATATCACATAAATTTCCTTATATAAGGCATCATTCTACCCAAAATTCTCTATATTTGTTTCCTGGGAGGACGGGAAACATAACAAGACCGACTTCAAATGTTCATTAATGGGTGAAATTCAATGTTTCATAATTGGATAGACCATAATCATGATAGAAAAACATAAACATTAGAGAAATATATTATTAATTGAATCAAAGGGTTATAAGTGATAGTTTCATATGAATACAATACTATAAAAGGATTCTTAATGAAGCATAAATGTTTAATATGTGGATTTGTAACATGTAAGATTAATCATAAATCGTGGATATAGATGACCCACACATCATATTGAAATGTCGAATAACTATAAACCTATGATATTATAACATTTTGAACATTGATAAACACTTCCACCTAAAGTATGGAACATAGCTAACAACAATCATGACTATACATTAAGATGTAAATATAGCTGATTTTAATCATTCCCTAACATTAATATGTTAACATAAACAACCATAATCTTCTCATGCATTACAAAATTATCTTGTGAGATTTAAATATGTACTAAATTCATTGGATATCCACAAATTACCCACCCATATCATAATGAATAACATACTTATTTGTTACAAAATAGTATAAAAATAATTATAAGTACATCATAGATTAATTATACCATTGAAATATATATGTTAAATGAAAACAACCTTAAAATATCATCATAAATAATTTATAGTTATAGGGTGGATTTTATCATATATTCATTTTATAAGTGAGGAATTACATTCATTAAAGGATTTTTATATATGTGAAACACCCTTTTTTTAAATATTTTGAAACATTATTTAAAACTCTGGAACAAATAAACATAAATTTCGGTTTCATTAAAATAAGAAAATATTTATAGGAAAATGATAATATGATTTTAATTAAAACCCCTATATATTTGTAAATTAATCCTGATAAAAATTATTTTTCATGATAGTGTAAAATTAAGGTCGAGTGGTACACATTAAAAAATCATCTCACACATTATAAATGAATTTCAAATCGACGCATATGAAAAATGTATAGAAATTATTTTCAAAACAATTGTATATAATTTCATAAACAGTGAAATATGATCCTAATCATATCATTTAAGTGTTGAAATTAACAATCATTAAATAATTTTAAGATTATTTACATCGAGTAAAATGAGTCTTTTAAAAGGCTTTAATTTTTTAAAAATAATGATTTTAAATAAAACCCATGACAACCTTTATAATAAAAAACCCCACGAAAGTAAATAATTTATTAATAAATTAAATTAAATTTCTTTCATATATAATTTTTCTTATCAAATATATATGAATTATATAAATTAAAATATGTTCAAAATATGAGGTATATTCTAAGAAATTTTAATTGATATTGAAAACACACCCCATGGATTCCCACTTGGTCGGACAAACCCTAACCTCTAGAATAATAATTTTAGGACCATTAAAATATTATTTATGAACCTTATTCATATTTATGAATCTTTATTTCAATATTTTAAATTTATTTATTTCATAAATATTAATTATTTTTATTTTATATTGACAATTGGTTTTTTTAGTTTTAAGTGTAACGAACAATCCATTTTAAATGAGTATTGTTTCCTGAATAAATGTATTTTAAATTTTTTATATAATTATACATGTAATAAATATATATAAACAGATAAAATGTATCATTAATAAATATCATTACATTAGTCAACTATGGGACCCATTAAAATGACAAATATTACAACCCGACAAAACATATAAAATGGAATAGCTAAAATGAGAATGCATGGATCACCCCCAGACTTCTTGAATCATTTCCCCTATAGAAAATGATATAGAAATGAAAAAATATATATTTTTAAACCATTTAGCATCATATAAAATGAAAAAATAACATTAGGGTGTAATTTTAGTGATTTTTGATTAAAATAATCATGTGGTATTTATAGGCTATAATGGGAAATGTGACTTTTAGGATTAAACCATTATATGATCTTCGGTCAAATATGACCCTTTCTGAATATGATTGTTGGTCAATATGACCCTTGGAAACTATACCCTTGTTTGAAAATTTTACCATTATCATTTTTGTTTATAAGCAGTATTGTAAAAGGATAACTGATAGATAAATGAGAATCAATGTCCTCAACCAGTAGAGTCATTCCATTTGAATCCAATTTTTCTAAACATATGTGGGAGGAAGAGTCACCAGGCTTCTCTCTTGACAAATCCCAATTTGAGATTCAATAAGTTAATCTTTAACTAAATCTCATATGGGGTAAGTTCAAGTTAGTGGATATTACCACTCAGTTGATGTTAGTCGATCCATTCTATGAAACTAAAACCATCGCACACCACACCCTTAGGGCATATTCCAAAGTAATAATTGGTTATGTTTCTAGGACATGGTTTCATAAAATGTAATTTAAATTTTATAAATAGAATTTTTATTCCATAAATTTAATTTTAGTAATAGTTTTTCTTAATATGATATATACTTAATTGGGTTGAATTTGATAAATTGATATTTAAATGAAAATGAAAAATAATTATATTTTTATCAAAAATATATGCATTTTTATAAAAAAAACAAGATTTAAAATTATATTTGTTTCAATAAAATATAATTTTAATATATTCTCACATAATTATAAATGATAAAATAATTTTATAACATCCAATGTAATTTTTTATAAGTTCTATAAATCAGAATGTCCCTTAAAAACATCAATTTCTAAATAAATAATGATTTTTTAATTTAATAGTTAAAATTACCATATTTAGATAATTTTTCAGGAAAAATAAAAACTATATTTTAAATCATCGTTTTGAAATTAGGTTTTGGTGAATTTATTAGAATTTTCTAAAATACATCATTTTTATGAATACTAAAAAAATCTATTTTGGGTTTCTGGTATATTTTATGACTTCATATTTATGTCATAATGATGTAAAAAATTTATTAAACAAAATCCGTGAACTAAAACATGTCTTTCTTAATATTATGTATTTAAATAAATCTTAATCAATTTATAATATTATAATTGACTTTCCAATGTCTAAAATGGAACATTTGATTTTTAAAAGGATTACATTATTAAATCTTTTATTTTCCATGAAATAATAAGTATTAAAAATTTTGTTCAGTTCTAGTGATTAAAATATCATAAAATATGACCCATGTTTCTGAAACCATGAGAAAACCCATTTTGTATGCTAATGGTTTTCCATTTTCAACAACATTGATTTCCAAGACCTATATTTAGAATTTTTTTAAAAAACTACCTCCACATTTAAAATAAATACCCACACATTTCACCATTCCCTATCACTAGAAATCCATCCTCAAGGAGTGCCTGGTGAATTTTCCTCCCAAGGAGTCCCCCCATGGTTTCATCATACCCCCAAGGATTCATCCTCATTTTTTAGGAAAAATGCTTTCGGGTAAGGGAAATCTCCACTTGAATTTTCCATTCAATTTCTATTTTTTGTATGTCTATTAATTTCCTTCCCATGATATTTTTGTACAATTTTTATTATTTCATTACTATAATAATATTCTTTTATCAATTTAGGGCCTTAGTTCTCCCTCACTTTACCCTTTTCTGAAACTATATTTAATACCCATTATGAAACCTGATTTACTTCTCAAATTTCACTCTTTTACTTAAAAATTATATTTTCTTTTCTTTTTCTAAATACCATAACCTCTTAATATTCGATGGATATTCAACTAGTTGTAATAATAATTTATTGATTCAGAGTTTTTCATATGTAAAACCCATAATTCCTTTTCTTAGGTTCAAAATGACATAAATATCATGTCTTTAAGAACATCTGTAATCCATTATTTTAATAAGAAACATATTCATTATTATCAAGATGTTATAAATGAAATTATTTATTATGACCTAGGTGGTTCATGATCTTAATATTATGTTAATATTATGGTTGATTCCTTATTATTATATATCATTTTCCTATTGACATGTATCATGATCACTTTCTATTTTTCTCCCTTTCTTATTCCCATACTAGGATTCATGGTCACCCCTTTCTTTTTATTTATGTCCCTATAAAATGATATCATGAAAAGTTACATAGGGTGGACCCATGAAGATTTCATCTACTGGACTTAAAATAATGTTTTATGTGTTCGTGTATTATGTAATTTATTAATAAAAAACTAAACAATAAAATATTATATGTTTGTACCATGTAATGAAAGGTTATGTAATTGGAACTCAAGATTCCATAGTTGGTATCAATATACTGTTCAGTTATTTGTGGAAATTATTACTTGAAAACTTTAGGAGGAACCCTAGAGAAAAGTATAAATATAGTAAAACATAATATTATTCTATTAAGTATTAAGTAAGTGGTTTATCAAAATATATATCCATGTATATATACTATAAGTGGATGTGGATTTGGAATAGATGTACCTAGGATTAACACCTGAAAATATCATTGATTTAAAAATGTTTTGGAACTGGTACATGACAACGGGCCTCATTCCACACCTAGTTTGACACTCTCGGGGGATATATTTGGTTTATGAAAATATTTTTATGAGTCAATATTAATGATATATATAAAATATAATTATTATTAAATGATATTAATAACATTTTTAATCATGTTTCTTTAAGATATAAAATTACTTTAGAATTATAAAATCAATAAATGTACCATATTTCTAAAAAAGGATTTATTCTTTTATAATAAATTGGTGTGAAATTGGTGGAAGCTAATAAATGATTAGTTGAATGGATGATTCCTTGATAATGTTTTGATGGAATAAATAATGGAAAAATTCATGTGGATTATGAATCAACTAACTCGAGTTATAAATAATAACATGAATCAAGTCACCAGACCGGATTCACCTCAATGGGAACAACTTTCGATTGAGTATTTATTTTTCAATTTAAACCTTCTTTTTTATGATCTACTAACCAAATGATTTTTTAACATTGGATAAAATATATAGAAAAGATAATTTTTGTACATCATTATTCATAGAAAGATAAAGTTTACCTGGTAGTATAACTCTTGGAAGGAGAAGTTGATCAGTGGTGGACACTAATAAAAAACATAAAACCAATAATTTAGATTTATGATATGGAGTGTGAAGAGTTCTATGGAATATTTTTCAATAAATATTTCCCTAATTAAATGTGAATTAAAATGGTTAAGTAATACATAAAGATGAAGTAAGAGGAAACATGAATCAGTGGGAAGCTATGAGATGAACATTAGAATACTTTCTTGATACACCTCTAGATTTGTTATAGATCCTAAGGAGAATTATTGTAGATTCTTATGTGAAATGAGATCCCATATGTGGAGGAATCTTAAATATTGTGACTATGAAATACATGAGTATATATTGTAGAGTTATATTGATGTTGAATTGGATTTTGGAGAGATGTAGTGGCCACATTGACAAAATAAAAAAATAGATTAATGGAGGCAAACCCATGAAATAATTTTTTATCATGGAATTGGAGGATATAATTTTCAACATTCCACGTGAAAAAAAATGTGGGAAGAATAATTTGGGTAACTTCTTACTTGGAGTGTAAAGATGTGGAAGAGATGAGTATATAGCTTGAAACTTTCATAGTGAGGTGAAGCATCATATTTTCAAAAATAACAACAAAGGTTAAATTATGTAGCCCTAGAAATATTTCCAATGCTTCATTTTTAGAAAAAATAGGTCACTTTTCCAATCGATGTAAAAATCAGAAGATAATGGAGTGAACAACTATCAACCTCAACATTGGATAAGGGAGAAAGGTCAGCACTTTCCTATCACGATAGATGAATTTGCAGCTCCAATTGATGTGGTGGAAGGTACACTCATCATGCTCTAAATAATAGGATGTAATTTGTTTGATTATAGATCTATGAATTCCTTTATTTCATCCATGTTTGAAAATAATATAGAATAAATCCTCAAGTTTCAAGATTTATAGTTATTATTCAAGACACCTGGATGGAATTTCTTTGCATCAATAGTGTGTATAAACTATTGTATTAACTTTGGATATCACGACCTCATAAAAAATCTATTAGTCATTCCCATGGTGGAATTTGACACTATACCAGGGTTGGATTTTCTCTAAAAGTATCATTCTATGATTAGCTTCAGAATTAAGGAAATTTCAGTAGTTATTAATGGACAAACTATATTCATTTTCAAAGGAGATATACCTAATCATTGTCTAGTATCACCTCCCAAATCCTTCTTTACAGAGTTGAGTATTGAAACTATAGTATTAACATTAGATAGTGAAACCTCATCAAAAATCTAGTATTCATTCCAATGGTGGTATTCGATACTATACTAGGGATGGGCTGGCTCTCAATTTATAATGCTAAGATCAATTATAGAAGAATGTAATTTTTAATAGTCCTGAATGGATATCCTATTTTAATTTTAAATTCATATATAACACGTCCTGATATTTTTCTAGAAGAATTACCCATATAATCCTTTATGGATATGAGTGATGAAGTGTATAAAGGGAATGAAATTTTAAGGATAGATAATCCCCCCATCATTTAGGAATACAATGAAAAATCTATGGAGGAGATACCTAGACCACCACCAGAAAGATAAGTAGAGTCCTCAATTAAACTCACACATGAAACTAAGCCTATATAGAAGTACCTATATGGAATGGAAAATATAGAGTTGGAGGAATTACATAATGAAGTTCAATATCTTGTTGAGAAGGGATTTATTTGATCAGGTATGTATCCTAAGTGATCACATGTTATCCTTGTGAAGAAAAAGGATGGATCAATGTGGTGATGCATTGATTATTGATAATGTAATGGGATCATAGTTAAGAAAAATACCATCTCCCAAGGATTGACGATTTATTTGACCAGCATCATGGGATCAATTCTTCTCTTTTATTTACCACTAACTTGGGTATCATCAATTAAGGGTGCAGAAAGAATATATTAAAATGACTACCCTCAAATCATGTTATGGACATTATGAGTTTGTTTTTATTAACTTATTCGTGACTAAAACTCCTGTAATAATTATGTATTTGATGAATAGAGAATTTATGGTATTCTATTATAAATTCATGGTAGTTTTGATTGATGATATTATGATATATTCCAAAATTATAGAGGAGAATGAGGATCATCTAATGGTTATATTTGGGAATCTAAAGAAGGAGAAGATATTTTCGAAACTCAAAAATGTGAATTTGGGTTACACCAAGTTACATTATTTTGATGCATTGTGAGTAATAAAGGGATATTAGTTGACCATACAATGGAAAAGGTTGAAGAGGAGTGGCTCCATCCAACAATGATTACAATTATTCATAGTTTCCTTAATTAATTGGGATATTATATGATTTTTATGAATAACATTTCATGAATTTATAATCCACTAACCTTGTTAACTAGAAAATGGGCTAAGTTCATCTGGAAAAATGAGTGTAATGAAATATTACTAAAACTAAAGAATAGATAGGTTACTTTACATATGTTAAAACTACCCTCTTTTGGATAAAGATTTATTATTTATAATAATTCATCTATGAAATGTATTGTGTTCATCCTTATAAAAAAATTACAAGGTGATTGCTTATGAATCTTGATAGTCAAATCCTCATGAGAATAATTATCTTATGCATGACCTAGAGTTATTTGAAATTATTTTTTCTTTTAAAATATAGAGGAACTATATTTATTAAGAGAAATGAGAAATGTACCAATAGCACTAGAGTTTGAAGTATATTTTCATGAAAAATAAATTAAACATCGGGGAAAAGAGGTTGTTGGAAATTCATATGGACTATGATTGTTCAATTTATTATCAACCCAGAAGAGAAAACAAATTAATTGATGAATTATTATGGAAAGGACCTATTTTTTTGGAAAATATGAGGATTAATGGAGATCCATTGAACAAGGACCTAGGAAAAGTTGATATGTGAATCACAAGGGAAGGGGAATCACTAACCCTATCCCAAATGATTTATCAACCATCATTACTAGAAAAAAATCAACAAATATTAATTAGAATAACCTATTTTATAATAGAATATATAGTCTATGATGAAGGGAATGTTTCATGAGTTTAATATTGATCAATAAGGTGTATTTAAATTTCATACAAGGCTATGTGTTCCATCTATCCCAGAGATAACAAAGTGTCTGATGGATGAAGCTCATAGCTCTACAATATGTATACACCATGGAGGAACTAAAATGTATAGGGACTATTATGATCATTAATGGAAGGGTATTATGAGAAAGTGGATTACTTTCTATACTAAAATTTTCCTAGTAATTCAATAAGTTAAACCAACGTGAAAAATTCCAAAAGGGATATTGTAACCACTACTCACATTAACATAGAAGTGCTAAATTATCACTATGGACTCCAACATCAGTATCTAATGAAAATACCTTGGAAAAAAAATTAAATATTGGCTATAGTGGATCAACTCCCCAAGATTTCTCATTTCATATCTATTTGGGAAGATATCTATCTCAACCAAATTCCCAATATATATGGTATGGATGTGGTGAGGTTTCATGGGGTTCCACTTTCTATCATTTCTAATCATGATCCAAGATTGAAATCTAAATACTATATAAGCATTTAACATGATCATATTACTGAATTGAATTTCAATAAGTCCTTTTACCCCCAAATTGATGGATAATATGAAAGGACTATTCGGACACTTGAGGACATACTGAGAGCATGCTCAATAGAATTTAAGGGTAGATGGGACCAACACCTACCATTATTTGAGTTCCTATACAACAAAAAATTCCTTTAGAGTATTCAAATGGAACAATATAAGGCTCTATATGGGAAGTGATGTAGAACACCTACATGTTGGGATGGAATTTGGGAGAGAAAGCTACTTGGGCCTAATCTTATGCAGCATGTTACAAAAAGGATCATTATATCCATCAATATATAAAGGATTGTCTGAGTCAGTATAAGAGCTATGATAACAACCAGTGAAGGGACATGGAAATTGATGTTGGAGGAAATTTTTTAAATTAGATATCAACATGGATGATATTTATGTAATTTAAAAAGAAAGAGAAGATTATTCCTTGGTACATTGGCCCCTTTAAAATCCATGATCACAAAAGAGTGTTGGCATATATAGTACCACCTCAAATATATGTTCCTCATCTTGATTTAGTATTCCATGTATTTATCTTGAGGTTGTACATACATGATCCCTCATGTGTACTGAATCCGGAGGTTGTATAATGGGAATATGACATATCCTATGGGGAGTGGCTGGTGGTGGTCTTAGACCGTAGAGGAAAGGTTATATTCTATAAGACTACACACCTCATCAAATTGTTGTCGAGGAACCATAAATATATAGAAGTGACGTGGGAACTGGGGGAGACTGTGAGATAGAATTACCATCACATTTTCTCAATTGAGAGATTTATTTGAAATTTCATGGATAAGATTTCATAAGAGAGGAATAATGTAACGACCCATAAATTTTAAATGATATTTGTTTCCTGAATAAATTTTTATTACATATTATATAATATTATGAAAGTAAAAAATATAAATAAAATGAAGAATTTAATCATTGATAAAGATCATTACATTAGTCAAAAATGAAATCAATTACAATTCCAAACATTACACATTAACAAAAATATAAAATAGAAAAAATAAAATGGGAATGTATGGATTGGTCGCGTCAACTAGAATCATCTCTACCACAAAAAATGCAATAGAAATTAAACAAAATATTATTTAACAAATAATAATCATTTTAATTGAAAATATAACCTTATTGGGAAATTTTAGTGATTTATGAATGAAATAATGAAGCTGTAATTATAGATTATAGAGGTAAATTTGTTAGTTGTGATTTGATCATTTTATGACCATTGGTTAATATGTCAATTGGTCAATGTGTTCATTAGTCAGTGTGACCATTAGAAACTATACACTTAGATGATAATACAACCATTATAATTAGTGTTCATATGTAGTAATGGAAAAGAATAATTGTTACATAAAGGATAATTAATGGCCTCATAGACTAATGTAATCTTCTCCTTTTGTTTAATGCAAGATCCCTAAGCCTCACTTTTCGTAAAAAATGGCTTTATCCAGTAGAGTGGTGTCGTTTGAAACCGATTTGACTGAACATGATATGGATGTATCATAATTGGGGTTATCCATTGATCGAGTCCAGTGAAATCATCAATAAGTGAAGATGTTATTGTTAGTAGATCTTACCACTCGATCGATGTTAGTCGAACCACCCCATGAAACTATAAACATCGCATACCTCACCCTTAGGTAATACAAGGGAGTTATAAAGGGGTTAAGTTTCTAGGTCATAGTTTCATAAAGTCTAATTTATTTTTGTATAAATAAAATGTTTATTACATCAATAACAATTTAAGAATAGTTTTTTAAAATAAAATATATATTTAATTGAGTGTTATTTGATAAATTTATTTTTTCACACAAATGAAACATAATTGTATTTTACTGGAAATATATACATTTTTATA
Source organism: Viscum album (assembly GCA_963277665.1). Taxonomy (NCBI): domain Eukaryota; kingdom Viridiplantae; phylum Streptophyta; class Magnoliopsida; order Santalales; family Viscaceae; genus Viscum; species Viscum album. The sequence goes on along the minus strand of OY728167.1, from coordinate 617,274,774 downwards.
ATAAACTCAATTATCCTAAGAAATATTTTTTGAAATAAAATATTATTTTAAAACACACTCACGTAAATATAAATTATTTATAAATTTTATAATTCCCTATGTAAGGTTTTATATGTTTCAGATATTTGATTGTTACTTAAAAACGTCTATTTGTAAATAAACAATATTTTTTATATTTAAAAGTTAAAATTCTCGTATTTATAGAATTATTCTACAAAAAATAAACATTTTATTTTAAATAAAAATGTCCAAACTATCTAATGGTGAATTTATGACATTTTTATAAAATACATTATTTTTTCATGAAAAGTGAAAAATACAGTTTTACATTTTTAGTATATTTTAAAACATCATATTTATAAAATAATGATGTAATAATTAAATAACTCATTTGAAGAACTAAAACATGTTATTTTTTTAATATTATTTGTATTAATAGATTTTAATAAATTTCAATAACTATTATTGACCTTCTAAATTATAAAAATTAAAATTTTATTTTTAAAAACATCACTCTGTGGAATCATTATTTTCTATTCCAAATGAAATATTAAAAAATGGTGTTCACTTCTGGTGGATTAAAATATCATATAATGTTCCCCAAATTTCATAAATAATAAGAAAACCCCATGGGTATGCCAATGGTTTTGTATTTTTCACAACCAAAATTTCCATGACATATATTTATAAATTATTAAACAATTCCCCAACTTTTTATGTCAATTCCCAACAATTTCACCATTCCTTTCCACCCACAATCCATCCTTCATGAATTTATGGTGATATTTTATTCCAATGTGACTGCCCAAATGTGTCATCAAGCCCCTAAGGTTCCATCCTCATGTTTTAGGAACTACTAATCATGGTATGGGAGATCATCACTTCTTATTTCCATTCAAATTCAATTATTTATATGTATTCTAATTTTCAAAAAATGTTCACTTTCCCCTTACTATTATCCTATTATATTAAAAATATTACTTTATCAATGGGGGACCATAATTCCCCCTCATTTTACCCTTTTCTAAAACCATGTCTTATAGACATCAGGCTGCCAAATTTAGATCTCAAATTTCTCTGTTTTAATTAAGAAATTCTCTTTTATTTTATTTTTATGAATACCATACCCTCTTCATTTTCCATTGGTATACACATAGTTATAATAATGATATATATATTTGTGTATTTAAATAAATGAAACCCATATTTCCTTTCTTTGGGTTAAAAATGACCTAATGATAATGTCATTAAGCACATATGTATACCATGATTTTTATAAGAAACTTATTCGTTATTATCCACAGGTTATAAACAAAATGATTTTTAATGATCCATGTGGCTCACAATAATTATTAAATATGAATTTCACTCTATGATAGATCTCCAATTCATTGGGAATAGACTTTTTTTATTTAGAGATAACATGTAATATGATAACTTGGTGAATAACCTTGGTATTTTTTCATTTATGACACCTTGGTGATAAACCTTGGTGATATTCTAATGATTATATCATTTAAATGTTTTAGCCACATTTTCATATTATTATTGATGTCATTATTCTTATTTTATTCCTCATGTCTATTCTTTATTTATATTCCTCATGTTCTTATTGATATGTGTCATGATCAAATGATTTTTGTCTCCTTTTCTTATTCCCTTACTAGTCTTTATTCTCACCCCTTTCCTTTGATGTATGTCCCTAGGACCTAATATGCCGTAAAATCAACATAGGGTGAACCCATAAAGATATAATATTGTTGAATTAGAATAATGTTATATGTTTTCATGTATTATTTACCTTATTTCCAAGAAACTAAACTTTAAAAGATCATCTCTTTGTACAATGTAATGAAATGTTATGTAATAAAATAGAGGGATTCCTTATTAACTCTTCCTTTTATGCTTTGGTATAACCACTATAGTTACCAATCCTTGTTTAAGTATTAATTATCTTTATAATATTGATGTTACTATAATAGAACATCCTTACTGATATATAGTGTTATAGATTCACTAAATGGGAGTTTCATGTATGATTTTTTAGGATGAAATCAATAATGAGATTGTCAATGTAGTTTTAAATAATCAAAATGAATTTTGTCGATATTTAATTAAAACATTATATTTCCATTAAAAAATTATTTAAATGTTCATATCATATCTAAGAAAATTACATTTATCTAACCAATCCTGAAAAACATTACATCACTAATGTAGGTGTTTAAACTGACCCAAACAAGAGTATGCAATAATGAATGGAGAATTAATATCTTGGAGTAATTTTATAATAATATCGCAATTCCATAATTATGAAAATGTATTAAAATAATTAATGTTTCTTTATATTAAAATTATTTATGTTTTCTAATTCATTCTTGACTTATCCATTATAAAAACATTCATATAGTTTGTAAAACCAACCCAAAATATAGTGTCTAATTAAGATATGAATGAGTAAAAATGTGCCATTTCAAAATGATACTATCACATTTACATAATAATAATGACTAAAAAAATGTATTAAATAAAATTAAATAATATTTGGATGTATAATAATTATTAGAGTAATAAAGAAGAATATAACACTTATATTGAAAGCTTGAATCTACTCTAGTTGAATCACAAGGAAATTAGATGCTTATGAAATCATCTAGAGACCCTTTGATAAAATATTGGGAGAGTCTAGTTATTTTTTGAAATATGGAAGATTAATGGAATTGATTCTAATTTCTGATGTGGTATTGATGTTATTGCAGTATCGTTTTATAAGCGAGAGGATTGGGATTTTTTTAAATGGGCTTTTATATTCAAACACTATGTAAGTAAGTATTTTCTAATATAGCTTCAAAATGGAAAAACAATTAAAAGACATATTTGAATGGTCGTAAAATCCTATATCTAACCTTTTGGAGTAAATATTATTTGATATTTTAAGAATTTAACACATGGTATAAAACTTTTACCATATTTTAGCCTTTATAATGGTTTCTACCATTTAAATTGGAATCGCATTTTTTTAAAGAAAATTACATTAAACTTTTTACCAAATTTGGAAATGATGATAGTAAATTTGAAAATAATTTTATCTATTTAAATTTGTATTGGTTGTAAAAATTAATTTTAATATAATTAAACAAAATTCCAAGAAAACCATTACAGGAAATGCATATTTATGAATGAAAATAAATTTATTCCAAAATAATGTAGAGTATTGGTTCCAATAATATTCATTCATTTATGTTTAATAAATTTAGTGAAATCTTACATTCATTTTATGCGAATATAGAATGGAATCTTTTGAATACACATTTAATGGAAAAAAGGCCATAACAATTATTAGAATAAAATATAGCATAGGTTTCAAAATATAATTTATTTGTTTCAAAATTTAAAATTTTATATTTATTTTTTTTAATATATAAAAAAATTTGGTTTTGGAAATGATTTCAGTAGTTTTATGAAACTATTATATAAATATGATATCTTAAATGTTACATTATTCACTAAAAATGTATTTTCCACACTTCACTAAAAATCAACACTTTACAAAAAAAATCCCAAAAATTTATCATAGGATAATTTTGATATCGTGAATCCAAATATGTATTTAAATTTATCAAAATCAATTTTTATTAATGATCAAATTTAATTTTAATATATAACAGCAAATTTAGAAATAGAAGTTTTAGAAAATTTATTTATAAGTATAAATGTAGTAAAAATTACTTATAAATTTAAATATTAAATTAATACATAAAAATGAATTATTAATGTTATCATAAAATTTAATTGACAAACCCATGAAGGCATTTTAAAATGATCAAATTGTTAGATATGTATTTGTTGCAGTCTGGAGTTTTGGTCCATTTTGTATGGTCTCGTAGTGATTTTCATGAGATTAATCTTTTAACGCATGATATTTCACTCAATATAAACTTTTTTATGTTAATTATAGGATTGTTATATGGAAAAATGTAGTTTTTACACTTCCTTTCCATGATTGAAAAAAATATTCCATCAAAGAATATTTCTACTTCTTGAATTTTTTTATATATTTTATAATTTGATTATATCTATTTATAAATTTAAACTCAAAAACTATATTAAAATTTTTATATTTAATATAATTTAAAAATATTGTCACCACCCATCCACTGGGGCCCGTGTCGTGACTACCCCAAGACTGCCTTTTGAAGGCCAGGGGCTAGCGACTAGCACCGAAAGGCGTATTCCCTAAAACGGGAAGGCATTGCCTTTATAACATGTAAACTCACACAAACCAAGCACACCGCAAGATACAAGCACAAAATAAAATGTATAGTAACAGGGTGTAAACAGAAAGTAAAGGGGCCAGAATATAAGTCCAACTAAAAAGTACAAGTAATACTAGAAACAGCTTCTATGAACACCCTCCAAGGATCCTTCTTGAAGGGTAGGTAAAAATATCTAATGATTGTCTCTACGGTACGCCTTGTCTAATGTCCACCTCCGAGAAGCCTCCAGTCCTGGTACCCTCATCCTCGGTCAGTGTTTTCTATCGTCTTCACAAGACACAGCAAGGGGCGGGCGAAGCCCGTGCAGGGGTGAGTACAACAATACTCAGTAGGGACCCCAAGACCATGTTGGTCTCCTAGAGTTCCACAAAGGAAAAACCACAAATCACGAAGCAGTAGTCATGAACACTACATAGGTATATGCCCATACATATACCTAAGTTATCAAGATAACCAAAGGTAACACCACGAAGGTAGAAGTACAACACAAGTAACACCCCGAAGGTAAATGAATCAGCTCACACAAGTATAAGTGAGGTATAGAAGTACATATGATCAGTAAAAGAGCTGGATCATCTTATTATATCAAGAGGCACTGCTGCTGATTACACAGAGTCTGACCCACACTGTATCAATAAGTACTAACCCTGAAATGACCCACACAAGATCTGACCCACACAAGATCGGTATGCGCTAACCCACACAGGATCGCTGAGTGCTGATGCACACAGGATCGGTATGCGCTTACCCACAGACGATCGCTGAGCGTTGACCCACACAGGATCTATAGGTGCTAACACCCGCAATGACCCACACAGGATACGACCCGCCTAGAGTTGATAGGTAGCTAACCTCCGTATTATATTTCTCCACCCTCTACCTCACTGTCAGCCACTGGGTTTCTGAACTAAGCATGCTTGATTCTGAGAGGTTCTACTACTCAATCCATTGGTTGATACATAAACTGCCATGATGTTCCAAGGAGAAGTATCCCAAAGGTTCGTCACATCATAAGGGACCTAATGCAACAAACGGCACGTCAATCGGACGGTTGGTCTGTAAGTTATTAGTGTTTCCGCTCCGAGGGCCCGATTGGATTCGAGGTTCGATCCAACCCGACCATACTCCATCTTTATCCAACACTCATGTGGAGTATACCAAAAATTCCATCTCGATCCAAGGATTCTGGCTCCGTAGATTGTTCATCAAACAGATGCCTGGTTCTCAAGATATGGTCGTAAAAGCGAAAATGGGTTTGAATGGACTCTGGTCCGGTCCGACCCGGTCAGACTGACCCGGCCCAACAAGGGTCTGTCCCAGATGGCTTGGGACTCAGCGGGCCTCACCCGGACTACTGGGTGCGACCCAGTGGTGGGGCCCGCCAGCACCGCCCAGTGGCACGGCCTGCCGGCACCGTCCGGTGGCGCGGCCTGCCGGCGCGGTCTTCCCGAGCTGGTGTCGAAGGGGGGAGCATCCCCTTTCATTCAGAATGGCAAAGGGAAGTGCCTTTATGAGTTTCCAAGTAACTTCGGGACCTGAGCAGTCCCACTGAATAGCAATGATCGATCAGTGTTCCGGCCAGCCCTCCTCCCAGTGGCGCGGTTGCGCGCCACTGCTCCAACGTGGCCGAAACGGCTGGCCGCTCTTCGATCCCTACTTTGGCCGATGGGCTGCGGCCTCCTCATCATCTGGCATCACAGACGTGCATCTCCATTCCTCCCTCACAGCCGAAAATGCATGGAGAATGCCCAAAGAATGAAATAAAAGGGTCATGGTATAAGTCCAGAACGATGGCCTTGTTAGTTTTTCCATCATCTATGTGAATCTAGAATATGAAGAATTAACAAATAAATTCAATCATATTTTAAATTAAAAACCCCTACCTCGTTCGCCTGTAAGATATGTGATGAGGAAGAAGACAAAGTTGATGAGAATGTGACGTCAGCGTTTGCCGCTCCCTCAAGATTTTTCTGATCTAGGCTCAAGCGTCATCCTAATTCTCCGATTCCAGAGGATTATCTTCATTGGAGAGTGTTATTCATTGAAGAATATGATCCTCCAAAGGCTCTCCCCAAAACATCTCTCCTTTTCCAATAAAAATTCCCCCACAGGAAAATAATGAGGCAACTTAATTTGTTAAGTTTATTAATTAAACAATTAAAGGTTGTCTCATTAATTAAGTTGAAGTTGGCATAATAATTTGGGAGGAGTCTAATGGTTAACACCACATTAAAGAGGGAGTTCAAGAGGTCGGGTGGTCCCCACCCAAAATTCAAATGGGAGGTTTCACAAAGAAAAATAAAATAAAGATGTTTTATTTTATTTTCATTCTTTTAACACTCCCAAAAAAAGTCATAAAACTAATTTCCACACTCGACCTACTGCGGTCGAGGTGAAGGTCTCCTTAAGAGAATATCGGTGTTGCGAGTTCAACGGTGTCCTCATATATCAATTCCAAGCACCGGTTCAAAAGTTACAAAAACCCTCTCGCACGTTTGCTGAACGTACCTGAAAACAAAAATTCATAAATTCATTATGGGCACACCGGTACTCGGAATCACACGCTGTCAATTTTCGTAGACTTGTAATAATTCCATATTATTTAAAAAAAATACATCGAATATACGGGTCTTTACATTCTCCCCACCTCAGGACTTTGCGTCCCAGAAATACACAACACAATCTAAGGAAAAAAGCGGGGGTACTGAGCATGAATTTGATCCTCCTGCTCCCATGTGCTCTCCTAGATGTTCCTGTGATATCAATGCATCCACACTAGAGGTATCGACTGCCCATGAAGGACTCTCTCCTGTCGATCCTCAATCTCCACTGGGACCCCTAAAAATGCCACCCCATTGTTGATGTCCAGCTCTCCCCAGTCAATGATGTGCGAAGGATCATGCATGTACCTCCTTATCTAGGATATGTGGAAAACGTCATGCACCATGTGCAACTGAGGTGGACATGCTATGTGGTAAGCCACCTCTCCAACTATGATAAGGACATGAAAGGGTCTGATGACCCTCGGAGATAACTTACGGCCTCGGCGAAATCTCTACAAACCTCGTCAAGGTGAGACCCACAGAAATACATGGTCACCATCCTCGAACTCTAGAGGACTCTATCTCCTTCCAGCATAGGATTTCTTCCTTCTCTGTACAATTTTCATCCGCTCCTGGATGATCTGCACCTTCTACGTGGTAGCCCGAACCATCTATGGTCTCACAAGTCCTAACTCCCATGGGTCATTCCAGCATAGAGGTGACCTGTAAGGTCGACCGTACAACGCCTTGAATGGTGCCATACCAATAGTGGAGTGATAAATATTATTATATGAGAACTCTACTCAGGGAAAGTGGTCCTCACAGCTGCGACCAAAATCAAGGACGCAGGCACGTAGCATGTCTTCGAGGGTCTGAATGGTCTGCTCTATCTGACCACCCATCTGAGGATGAAAGGCGGTGCTCAACCGAAGCTGTGTCCTAAATGCCTCCTCCAACCCCTTCCATAGCCGGGAAGTAAAAGGTGCATCAGGATCAGAGGCAATCGTAGATGGCACTCCATGAAGCCGTACAATCTCTTACATGTAGAGGCATCCCAAGCTCTCTACCGATCCATGCTCTCTGATAGGAAGAAATTCAGCCGACTTGGTGAGTCATTCAACGATCACCCAGATAGAATCATGCCCCATGGATGTGCATGGAAGTCCTATCAGAAAGTCCATCAAAATTCCATCCCACTTCCACTCTGGCCCCTATGTTTGTTGAACTATGCATGCTGGAACCTGATGCTCTACCTTCATTTGCTGGCAAGTGAGGCACAGAGAGACAAAATCTGCTACTTATTTCTTCATTCCTGACCAGCAGTGCTGACACCGGAGGTCCTGGTACATCTTTTCCACTCATGGATGTACCTCTATAGGGGACGTATGGAACTCCCTCAACACTTCCTCTCGTAGAGACACCGGTTCCATAGTACGCCCTCTGAAGAGGATGACGTGCTCCCCACCTTCATAAAATCCATCAGGTGCATGTCATGTGGATATCTGAGCATGTCGAGCCTCACAGTTAGCATCCCCAAGCTTTTCCTCCCTGACTCGCTGAAGTAGTGTGGGAGTGACCATCATAGACTACAAATAAGCTACTCCATCTCGATCCACGTAGGATATCCACAAAGTGGCCAGCTGCTCTATTGCCTCACTCAGAAACTGTATACCAGATCTCCTGCTGAGTGAATATGCTACTATGCTCCCCTTCCCAGGAGTATAGACTATCTCGAAGTCATAGTCCTGGAGGAACTCAAGACAACGTCATTGTCTTAGGTTCAGGTCCTTCTGAGAGAAGATATACCTGAGACTCTTGTGATCAAAGTAGACTATAAAACATTCACCCATCATGTAATGTTGCCACATCTTCAAGGTGAATACCACTGCTGCTAACTCCAGGTCATGGGTAGCGTAGTTCTCCTCATGTTTTATTAGCTATCGAGAACCATATGTGATCACTTCTCTCTCCTGCATTTGGAAACATCCAAGTCTAGTCCCTGATGCGTCGTGGTAGACGACGGACCCAACACCCTCCTTCGATAGCCTCAACATGGGGGAACTCATTAGTCTCTGAATCGGCTCCAGGAAACTCCGATGGCATCTCTTCGGCCACACTAAGGGTTTTCTCTTCTTCATAAACGCTGATAAGGGTGTCGCAACTCTACAAAAATCAGGCACAAACCTCCGGTAGTAACTGGCCAAACCAAGGAAACTACGCACCTTCGTCACACTCCGAGGTGGCTCCCAAGAAAGCAAAGCCTCGATCTTCACTGGATCCAGTAAAACTCCAGCCTCTGAGATAAAGTGTCCTATAAATTGAACCTCTCAGATCCAGAACTGGAACATCGAGAGCTTACCATAAAGTCGGTGCTCTCGGAGTGTGTCCAGAACTATCTTCAGATGATAGGAATTCTCCTCCTTCGTCGCTGAGTATATCAGGATGTCATTGATGAAGACTACCACAAAGAGATCAAGGAATGGATGGAAGATCCTATTCATGAGTTTCATGAACACTTCTCTGGTGTTGTTCATGCCGAATGGCCTAACCTTGAACTCATAATGGCCATACCGACATCTGAATTTCATCTTCTGTACATCCTCATCTCATACCATAAGCTGCTGATATCCTGACCTGAGCTCTATCATCGAAAACCATCGTTCTCCCTTCAGCTGATCAAAAATATCATCAATCCTTGGGAGTGGGTACCTGTTCTTCACGGTCACCTGGTTTCGGCACCGATAGTCCACATAGAGTCTCAAACTGTCATCCGCCTTCTTGGCGAGCAAAATCGGGGCTATCCAAGGAGAAACATTGGGCCTAATGAACCCCTTCCTCTGCAAGTACTCTAGATTTACTCACACCTCTCAAATATCTTCGAGGGACATCTGATATTCTTGGGTAGATATTGGTTTCGTCTCAAGGTACATGTCGATGTAAAATTCCACCTCTCTATGAGGAGGTAGTCCCGAAACATCATCAGGAAAAGCATCAACGTACTGGTCCACCACTACCAGATAGCTCGGACTCTCAACATCATCCGTTCAGAGGGTAAGGCTAGCCAACTGATGATTGATTGGCTGCACCCTCCTCTGGGTAAGTCCGTCCTAAACTGCAAAGGTTCCCTTCTAGCCGGTGAAGGAAAACCTGGTCTCATCCGTGCGGACACACCGCACTTTGAACCTAATACAGTCGATCTGGGCATGGACTGTGGATAACCAATCCATACCCAAGATGATGTCTTAAGGCCTCAACACCGCTACTAGAAGATCACAGCCAAAGCTCTCTCCTTCTATAGTAAGCTCACAGTGCCAACACCAGTGTGTAATGGTCATATCTGCTCCCATAGGAGTCTCTAGCTGTAAGAATTGAGCCAATGACTCCACGAAAATCTCCAAGCTCTGAACGAGGGTCATGGAAATAAAATAATGACTTTCACAAGTGTCTATAAGTACTACAGCGAGGGTGGAGAAGACATAGGCCATACCACGTATCATCTCCGAAGTTCCATGGTTGTAGGCCTCAGCTGCCTAGCATTGAGCCTTTCCCTATCCACCTGCTCCCTGTGGTCGGTGTGGACAACCTGGAGCTAGTGGCAGTAGAACCTCAAATCGTCTCTCATCGCCTGCTGTAAAGCCTACTCCTCTACCACGTCCACCTTCTGCCTTCAGACAACCTCGATCGAATCTTCGCCTATGCCCAGGTGGTACTTTGACCATATATTGGTCATATGTATGGCGGGTCGGGCAGTCGTAATCCATGTGACCCTGCCCGCCGCACGAATAACACTGCTTTTTCCTCACTGGTCCTTATCTATCTCGAGATCCCCACACCACCGACGCTTTATCCTATGGTCATCCACCTATAGGTATGGTCCTATTAGACCTCTGCGTTATCTGTTAGCTGCCAGCTGCAAATGACATTGCTATGTGTCGTCCGGTGGTGGGTCTTGCTGCCAGTGCCTACTCAGTAAGGAAGGTCTCCACCAAGAGTGCTCTCTCTAACACCCATGCTTGTGTCGAGATGCTAATAGAAACCATCGAATCTCTGATCTCCCGTCTGATCCCCTTCACGAAGGTCTGGGCCCTAAAGAAAGGGTCTCACACCATGTAAGTGTTGTAGCGTGAGAGGTCTATAAACATCACTTAATACTAAGCCATGATCATTCTACCTTGCTGAAAGTGGAGAATCTCTTGTATACGCACTGAGTGTAAAGTCGCTGGGATGAACTCTTCCCAGAAAAGGCTCTTGAAGTCCATCCAGACGAGATTCACCTCATCGTAAACATGGAGCATCAAGGTCCACAATCTTCCCATTGCTGGCTGAAGAAGATTGGCAGCAAGGATCACCATGAGATCATTTGGTGTCCCTACCAGTTTAAAAACTCTAACCACAGCCTACATCCAATCCTCAGACGCTTGTGGATCTATCTCACCCTAGAACTTCAGTGGCCTCTGGCACTGGAACTCGTGCAACACGCTCAAGCGGCATGCACCCTCTGGTGGTGGGGATGGTGGCATTGGCTTCCCAACGGGTAGTGGTGCTGCTGGTACACCACTCGATGGAACAACTTCCGTAAGGGGGCCCTGCACCGAAGCCTCATTGCTAGGTGGGCTATCATCACATACTCTAACTAGAACCCCGGATGGCTCTCTTTGGGGAGTAATCCGGAAATGAAATATGTGTGCCATGTTCAATAAATTATACATGGTGAGCTGACTCAAATAGATCACAATGAAAACTTTCAAAAACACACACGTAATCATTGTTTTCATGCACTGAGTCAGAAATCAAAAGTCAGGGTCCTGGTGTATGGATACTTCAGTCGTCGAACCAACACTGGACTCCCTAAACTGAAAACCACACTCATCACAATTAACACCACTTCCACACAAAAGATCATAGTCCTAGTTCTTCGGTATAACAGAACTTCTCTGATACCAATTTGTCATGACCCATCCCCTAGGGCACGTGCCATGACTAACCAAAACCCACCTTCTATATTCTAGGGGATGGCGAATATCAATGAAAGGTGTATTCCCTATAATGGTAAGGCATTTCCTTTATAACCTGTAAACTAACACAAAACAAGCACACAAAAAGATACATTCACAAAGAAAACTATATAGTAATAGGGTGTAAACAGAATGTAAAGGGGCCAAAATACAAGTCCAACTGAAAAATGAATGTAAAATTGGAAAGTACAAGTAATATTAGAAACAGCTCTTATGAACACCCTCCAAGGATCCTACCTGAAGGGTACGTATAACTCTCAAACAATCGTCTCTACGGTATGCCTCATCTAATGCCCACCTCCGAGCAGCCTCCGGTCCTGATACCATCATCCTTGGTCAGCGTTGTCTATCATATGCATGAGACACAGTAAGGTGCGGGTGAAGCCCGTGCAGGGGTGAGTATAACGATACTCAATAGGGACCATGAGACCCTCGTAGGTCTCCTAGAGTTCTACAAAGGAAAAACCACAAAGCACAAAGCAGTAGTCATCAACACTACTTAGGTATATGGCCATAAACATACCTAAGTTATCAAGATAAACAAAGTTAACACAACAAAGGTAGAATTACCACACAGGTAAAACCACAAAGGTAAAGGAATCAACTCACACAGGTATAAGTGAAGTATAGAAGTACAGATGATCAGTCGCGGAGTTGGAACATCTTATTCTGTCAAGAGGAACTTTTTCTGATTACACGGAGTCTGAACTACACAGGATCAATAGGTACTAACCCCCGCAATGACCCACACAATATCGGTATGCACTGAACCACACAGGATTGTTGAGCACTGACCCACACAGGATCTAACACACATAGGATCAGTATGCGCTGACCCACACAAGATCGCTGAGCGCTGACCCACACAGGATCAGTATGTGCTGACCCACATAGGATCATTGAGTGCTGACCCACATAGTATCAATAGGTGCTAACCCCCGCAATGACACACACAGAATTGGACCCACCCAGAGTTGACACGTAACTAACCTCCATATAATCTATCTCCAACCATTGCCTCACTGCCAGCCACTGGGTTCTCCCACCAAGAATGCTTTATTCATGGAGGTTCTGCTCCTCAAGCCATTGGTCGATACTTAAAATGCCAGTAATTTTCACGAATAAGTATCCCAAAGGTCTATCACGTCATAAGGGACCTAACGCAATAGACAGTACATCAATCGGACGCCCGGTCTGTATGTTATTAGCGTTTCCGCTCCAGGGGCCCAGTTGAATTCGCAGTTCGATCCAACCCAGAAGTACTCCATCTTTATCCAACACTCAATTGGAGAATACCAAAAGGACCACCTCGATCCAAGGATTCTGACATCATAGACGGTTCGTCAAATGGACACACGGTTCTCAAGATATGGCCATAACGGCGAAAATGGGTCTGGATGGGCCCGGGTCCGGTCCGACCCGGTCGGACCGACCCGGCCCGGACGGCCAGGTCCTCAGCGGTCCCAGCCCGGACTGCTAGGTGAGGCCTGCTGGCTCGACTGCCGGAGCTGGCACCAAAGGTGGGTGCATCCCCCTTCTTTTCGGAATGGAAATGGGCAGCGCCTTTAGGCGCTTCCAAGTCACCGCGGGACTCGAGTGGGTCCCACCGAACTGCAACAACCGGCTGGTCCTCCTCCCAGAAGCGCGGTCTTGCACCACTTCTCCACCGTGGCTGGCACGGCCGGCCGCTCTTCAGCCTCCGTCGCGGACAAGCAGTTCCGGCCTCCTGCTCCACCGACAATGCGGACGAGCACCGGCACTCCGCCACACGGCCGGTTGGATGCCATCCACCACCCTTACCGACCGCGGTCGATGGGCCGCGACCACCTCATAATCCAGAAGTGCGGACACGCTCTGACCTTCCTCTCTTGCGGTCGGTCGGGTGTCGGATGCCACCTTCTTTAGCAATCCATTGCGTCTTCATTCCAAGCCCAAACATTATGTCGTTCGCATATTCACGATACTTCGGTCGAGGGCTCCACATCCATATGTCACTCTCCACAAAACTTTGTGTTTCTAGCACCATTAAATATTTGATGTCAAATAACAAACAAAGAACGCGCGAAGAATGAGAGAATATGGTCAAGGTATAAGTGCGGAACGATGGCCATGTTAGTTTGGAAATCATCAATTTGAATCCAGAATATGAAAAATTAAAAAATAAATTCAATAATATTTTAAATTAAAAACCCCTTCCTTGTTCGCCTGTAAGAGATGTCGTGAAGAAGAAGACGAAGTCGATGAGATGGTGACATCGGCGTTCATTGCTCCCGCAATATTTTTCCGATCCGGGTTCAAGTGTCGTCCTTGTTCTCTAATTCTCGAGGATGCTCTTCATTGGAGAGTGTTGTTCATTGAAGAAGATGATCCTCCAAAAGCTCTCCCAAAAACTCATCTCCTTTGCCAAAAAATATTCCCCCACAGGAAAATGAGGAGGCAACTTCATATGTTAAGTTTATTAATTAAACAATTAAAGGTTGTATCATTAATTAAGTTGAAGTTGGCACAATATATAACGAACCATACTTTACATACATTGTTAGTACTTCAAAATTGAAGTACACTTATTACAACATATAACAAAACCATGAAAGGACCGTATAGGTATAGTGTCTTTAGAAACTGGGAAACATAAACAACTGGTTCATAAAGCATCTACATTGTCTCCCATTTATTTCATCATATCTATAGTCCCTTTTGGCATATCTTACTTAATAACCTTCTTCCTGACCTGGGGAAAGAAAACATACAAAAGGGTGAGCTCAAATGCTCAGTAAGGGTAAACAAAAGAAATATCAATCACATCATATTCATAAGAACATAACATTTTGGAAATCTTACCCTGCAAAAGAGATAATAATTTCATAACATGGGATAAATCATGGTAGTGAAATGTAATCACAATAATCATAACTTAAAACATGAAGCTTTGTGTCATACACACATAATCATAGAGAATCGTTTCTTATTAGTCAAGACTCATTGCCAATACTATCTTAGTGGACAAAGTCCATTTTTGAACCGAGTTCATTCCTCGTTTCAGTCCTGTTTCACTGAACCGGTTTAACCTGCCGTTCCAGCCAGGTCTATCTCATGAGATATAAAATCCTTACCCAATGCAATGGAGGGAGATATATGTCCCACCCATCTCATAATGATACCATTCTTATGTGTTCCACAAAATCATAATCCATACATCATAGCATAACCCATGTAATAAAAATGGGATTCTTAAACATCGTGACATCATAAAACAATTCATATAAGATAAAGGAAATCATAAAAATAATTCCATCACAACATAATCAAATCAATGTAATAATATGGATCGAAACAGAACCCTTTATTATCTTAGATGGAAAATAATTTTGATAAAACACTTGAACTCCATTCTTGAGTAAAATATCCTTTCTACTTCAAAAACAATTTCCCTTTCTTAACAAGTCATACAATTCTAAAATAAAAGAATTTGATTAAAAATAAACTTGAAAACTTGTAAAGGAAGCTTCTTGGGAATAATGTTTTAAAAATCCATTCATGCCGTATAAGTTAAAAAACATTCTTCTCGTACTTTTGTCGGAAAAGTCAAAGAGTACCTCGTACGAAAAACGACAAAAGATTCCTTTCATATATTTTACTAAAAACTCACCGAAGGGTAAAATTGGATTTAAAAAATTGTAGGTGGATGGAAATAATATTACATATTGAGGAAACATGGATGTGGATGATAAAATACACCCTAGTAAATTCCAAAGTATAAACAATCTCAGATAAAAATGAGATTGTGATATTTCCCTTACCTTAGGTCTGATTTGCTTCATAAGTGTCTGAACCTCCTGTATAATGATTTAAATAATGTCATTGACTTATTCCAGAATCATACTCATTGTTATGATATCATATATGGTCATATTCTTAGCTTATTATTAGTAATATTTCATTGCTACTTGTTATTCGGGTGTTTATTACTTTTTGTTCTTAAGCGTGTTTTGTCAAATAAATTCTTATTCTTCTTTTTAGGTTATAGATACCTCATTTCCAGAATTTTATTAGTGTAATATATATCATATTTATTCACTCAATTCATTTATGTAATCATTATGCAATGAAAATCATGTAGAACGAGTCGCATCGCATCGTGGAGACGGTATTCCGTACGTACGCACGAGCGATGATATCGTTCCCATGATCGTGGAATTGTATTGGAGTGTACGTATACTATTTAAGAATCAATATCACTTTAAAATAATCATATATATTCATTCTTTACACCATTATACCCATCCAAGTAAGGTGGTGGTGGAAAATTAGATTACACCACGGCGTGGAGACGGTATTTCGTACGTACGCACGCGGAGTGATTTCATTTTCCATAGGATGGATAGATGGTGAAATAGGGTTGTTTCATACTTATAATAACATATCAGTATATTAGTGATACTTATGTTATTAATTAATAATTAAACAACTAATGAAGAAGAAGTGGAAGAAGAAATAAAGTTGAAAGAATCGGTAACTGACATTACCTCTTCTTTGAAGCGCTTCTTTGAGACCTCTTTTTAGGTCACTAAAATTGGTCTTTGAAGAATACCAGGACCTATAGGATGTTTCTAGGGAAGTGGAGAGGAGAAATTTGCAGGGTTTGGCCGATCTTGAAGGCTCAAAGTGGTGTGAGGAAGAGAGGGAGGAGGTTCCCTTTTATAAGGGAGGAGAGGGGAAACTTTGGAAAAACTAAAAATATTATTTTATTATAAAGCCATATTCGGTTTTAAATATCTCCAAATTGATTTATTTCTAAGCTAAGGTGGGGATGGGTCGAAATATTCACATAAAATAGAATTTGTACATGTTTAGTTTACTATTTTAACCTTATCATTTAGATTTCACTTTAAGTTAGATAATTTTACTTATACCGTGTCTTTTTGTGTTCTTACAGTATAAGGTTAATAAACTTCCTATAACAAGACAAACGAACCCCAAGTTGTTTATTATTAATATATATAACCTTATCTAAGTCATTTGGTTGAACCTTATATTTTTAGGAATAACATAACAATTAATAATATAATATTTGTTTTAAAAACTATTTTATGTAAATTTTGACACTATTTAGTAATTGATTTTTGTAAAACTCATAACAGAATGATTAGTTCGAAAAAAGTTAATTAAATCAATACTAACATGTCATATTAACCTAGAAAATTAGTGTAATTCATAAAAAGTCTCAAATTACATTTATTTGGGTATTTATAATATCAATTATGTCAATATTTCATTAATAAGATAATTACTGCACCATCTTTGTGTCATAAATAAATTAAATTATATAATGTCTAAAAATTACAAATAAAATAGCATTATGTAGGAAATATTTTTATCTTTCTGATGAATATTTATAGTCGAATTTATCTTATGTATAAACCTATATTAAAAATTACTTACTTATTACAATTTGATTTTAACTATTTTAACCCTTCTTTAAATAAATTAATAATAAATGTCCTAATCTAATCCAAGTGGGCCTAAATGGTCATAATTTATTCCTAAGGTTTTTTTGGTTGAATTACACTTATCCAATAGAATTAGGACATGTGTTAGGGTAATAATAATAACATTTTACCCTTAATTACCCTATTTACTTTTAACCGTGGTAAAAAAGTAAAAAGTTACTATTCAAAAAAAACTATTTTCATCTCATTGAACCACATTTTAGTCCTTGATATTAACCGTGTCTCTAGCATTTTCGAAATTCCACTCACAGAAGTGGTAAAATTAAGTTTTATGTAAATTTGCAAATTCTCCTAGGAGGTGGGTAAAAGACGGTGAAATGTTCAATAAAAATTTTTTATATCTAAAATTATTATAAAATGACTCCAATGAATTGCATTGAACTTATATAGGTATTATGTATCAATTTTGACCTAAAATAAATTTAAATAAAATAAATAATTATTTAAATAAAAAGTCGGTTTTTAAATAGTAACCATGTGGTTTCACTATTCATCAAAAATTGAAAGTTTCCAGAAAAAGACCAAAATTTTACCCTATTCTAATTGCGATATTCTGAATCCAAAAATGAAGTCCATTTTGTAAAATAAAATTTACAAAATTTAAAAAAGTGGTTATTACTATTCATAACCGCTAGTTTTAATAATATTTTAATAGCATATCATTTTTTAGTGAAACTCGGTATTGAATACGATGCAAGCTATCAAGGAAGGCCATGGTTGAGTGTAAAGCAAGCCAAGCTAGTGTTGTGTGTAGTGAATGATTTCTTTGATGATTTATAAAAACAAAATATTTCTCATAAAAGTATCAGGTGTTACATTCTACCCCCCTTAAAATGAATTTCGCCCTCGAAATTTGTCACTTTGTAACAAACAGATGAGGATACCTCTCCCTCATCATATCCTCAAGCTCCCATGTAGCTTATTCTAATTGGTGGTTCCTCCATAAAACATTCACCAAGCGAGTGGTCTTGTTCCATAGGACTTTTTTTCTACAATCCAGAATCTCTATCGGTTGTTCTTCATAAGAAAGATCTTGCTCCAGAGGTACAACTTCTGAGCTGAGTACATGTGAAGGATCAGGTATGTACTCATTCAGGAGAGATACATGGAACACATTGTGAACTTGAGAGAGATTCGGTGGAAGCGCCAATTGGTAAGCTACCTTCCCAACATGATCCAGTATTTCGAAAAGATTGATATACCTAGGGCTCAGCTTTCCCTTCCTTCCAAATCTCATTACTCTCTTCCAAGGAGATATTTGTAAGAATACTTTATCACCCACTTCAAACTCTAAGTCTTTTCTTCGGTTGTCAGCATGACTTTTTTGTCAAATCTGATCTACTCTTATGTGTTGTTGAATAGATCAGACCTTTTCTGCCATCTCATCAACAAGATCAGGTCCTAATAGCTTTCTTTCCCCAACTTCAACCCAGTAAGTTGGAGTCCTGTATTTCTTTCCATAGAGAGCTTCATAAGGAGCCATCTGAATACTGGAGTGAAAGCTATTATTATAAGAAAATTCCACCAAAGTTAGGTGTTGATCCCAACCACCTTTGAAATCCATAGAGCAAGCTCTCAACATATCTTCTAGAGTTTGAATTGTCCTCTCAGACTGACCATCTATCTGAGGATGATAAGCAGTGCTGAAACTCAACTCTGTATCCAGAGTATACTAAAGACTTCGCCAGAACTTTGTGGTAAACCTCGGATCCCGATCAGATATAATAGAAAGTGGTACTCCATGAAATATTACCACTTCCTTTACATATATCCTGGCAAGCTAATCGAGAGAGAAATCCTCTCTCATAGCAATGAAGTGTGCAGACTTTGTAAGATGATCAACTATGACCCAGATAGCATTATTGCCTTTGGATGTTTTAGGAAGTCCTATGACAAAGTCCATAGTGATGTTTTCCCATTTCCATTCGGGTATGGGTAATGGTTGTAACATCTCCTTAGACTTCTGTCTCTCAGCTTTAACTTGCTGACAAACCAAGCATCGAGAGACATATTTGGCAACATCTCTTTTCATGCCATCCCACCAGAAGTACTCTTTCAGGTCCCTATGCATCTTCATGCTTCCAGGATAAATAGATAATGAAGAACTATGAGCCTCATCCAGAAGTTCCTTCTTTTATTCGGGGATGGGAGGAACACAAACCCGATTTCTGAACTTTATTATCCCATCACAATCAAGGTTGAATTCAGGAACATTTCTCACATTTTTTGTAACTCTACATTTTCTTTATGTGCCTCTTTAATCATAACATGTATAGATGGTTGAACATTCATTTGAGAAAGATACAATTTTTTCCCTTTCATTATAATTCCAAGATCCATCCTTTGTAAATCCACAAATATTGGATCTTTTTTGATCCTCATCATGGATAAACTGGCATGGTCTTGTTGACTTAATGAATCTTCCACCTTGTTTGCTTTCCTAGGGTGGTAATGAATTTAGCAGTCATAATCCTTAATCAGCTCCAACCATCTTCTTTGGTGCATATTCATCTCCTTTTGTGTGAAAATATAGTTTAAACTTTTATGATCAGTATAAATATCACACCTTTCTCCATAAAGATAATGCCTCCAAATCTTTAATGCAAAGATTACCGCAACTAACTCCAGATCATGAGTTGGGTAATTTTGCTCATGGATTTTCAACTATCGTGAGGCATAAGCTATCACCATATCATTTTTCATAAGAACACAACCTAATCCCTTCTTGGATGCATCACTATAGATCACAAACCTTTCTCCACTACAAGGAAGTGTGAGCACAGGTGCACTGGATAACCTTCTTTTCAACTCCTTGAAATTCTCTTCACATTCCTCCATCCAAAAAAACATAACTCCTTTTCGAGTCAACTTGGTGAGTGTATTAGATAATCGTGAAAAAACTTTCACAAAACTTCGATAATATCCAGCCAAACCAAGAAAACTTCGTATCTCAGTTACTGTTGTTGGTCTCGACCATCTTTCGATAACCTCTGTTTTTGCTGGATCCACAGATATCCCCTCTTTTGAGATTATGTGACCCAGAAATGAAACTTTTTGAAGCCAAAATTCACACTTGGTAAATTTGGCATAAATCTTATCCTTTCTCAGGGTCTTCAATATAATTCACAAGAGATCTTCATGTTCTTCCTTGCTCTTTGAATATACAAGAATATCGTCTATAAAGACTACCACAAACTGATCAAGATAGTCTCTAAAGACTCTATTCATTAGATCCATGAAGATAGTAGTGGAATTAGTAAGACCAAATGGCATCACTATAAATTCATAGTGTCCATACCTTGTACGGAAATCCGTCTTTGGTTTATCCTCCCTTTTGACCCTTAATTGATGATACCCTGAATGAAGATCAATCTTGGAAAAGTATTGAGCTCTGTGTAGTTGGTAAAATAAGTCATCAATGCGCGGGAGAGGATATTTTTTCTTGATAATTATCTTGTTAAGTTCTCAATAATCAATGCAGAGTCTCATTGATCCATCATTCTTTTTAACAAACAGAACAGGTGCTCCCCAAGGTGAGGCACTAGGGCATATGAATCCTTTATCAATATTCTCTTGGAGTTTCTTCTTCAATTCCTGCAACTCAATTAGGGCCATTCTATAAGGTGTCTTTGAAATAGGTAAAGCACCCGGTACGAGTTCTATTGAAAACTCAACTTCACGATTTAGTGGAAGACCCGGCAATTCCTCCAGAAAGACATCATCAAACTCCCATACAATGGGCATATTCTTAATCATGAGTTTCTCACCAACCATTTGAGATAAATAACCTTCATTTAGTGGAATCAAGACCCATATTATGGAAGAAATTTCCACTGGAAGGTTATGTTCATCCTTGCATCAACAGACGATCAAAGATTGATCTGGAATATGAAATGTGAATTCCCTTCTTTGGCAATTGATATGAGCGCCATATAGAGAAAGACAATCCATGCCAAGAATCACATCAAATTCCACTATAGGGAGGATCACAAGATTTTCAGGAAGCACTTTCCCACAAACATCAATCGGAGAAGAATTATAAACTTTTGATGTGACTGTTCTTCCATTAGGGGTTGTCACAGCTAACTCAACATCTAATTGTTGAGGTAATACGGTGATACTCTTAGAAAATTTTTCAGAAATAAAGGAGTGGGTGGACCCAGAATCAAATAAAACATTTTCTACTTTAGAGTGGATGGTAAGTGTACCTTTCACCACTTCGTTATCGTGCTCCACATTGCTGAAAAAAAATTCATGTGACTTTCCTTTGTCTTTATCCTTAAGAGTTTGTTGATGTCGATCATCATCGACAACCCTTGTATTAGGGAATTGATTGGAATAATGCCTCATTTCTTTGCACTTGTAACATTCAAGTGTAGGAGGTGCACTCTGTGTAGCCTTTTCATTATTCGCATCACTAGAAATATTCTTCCCATCATTGTAGCATTCAAATGCCCGATGACCTTCCTTTCCACATTTGAAACATTTACTTGTCCCTTTAAGACAACTCCCTCCATGTTTCTTTCCACACTTTGAGCATAAGGGAAAACTCATCTTCTTTTCAGTGTGCTCTTTATATTTTCCTTTGAATTCCATTTTCCTCTTCTTATCAAACCCATATGACTGATGGGTTACTCCAATCTCCATCTCAACTTTGAGAGCACATAGAATGATTTCCTCGTAGCTATGGAAGTCCCTTATGGCTAAATCCCTTAGAAGACTTTGTTTTAAGCCACTAAAGAATCGATCGATCTTAATCTCAGGTTAGATAATAATACCAGAAGCGTACCTTTCAAGTCTTGTAAAATTTTCTTCATAGGTACCAACATATTCATCATCCTTTTTCTTTAGTTCAAGAAACTCTTTCTCCATCTTTTTTCGGAGAATACGAGGCAAGTACTTATTGAAAAATAAGTTCTTGAACTCATCCCATTCCATGGACTCAATTTCAACTCTTGACCTCGTATTCTTGATAAGATTCCCCCATTGATCAGCATCACCTTCCAAACGATACACTACTAAGATGACTTTATAATGTTCAAAACATTGAAGAACTGAAAATATCTTTTTAGTAGTACTGATCCATTGTTCAGCAACTAATGGATCAGTAGACCCACTAAATGAAGGTGGAAGTTGTCTCATGAAGGATTCGACAGAATGTTTCTCCTTCTTTTGCTCATTTGGAAGTCCTGCATGATTCATAGCTTGAGAAAGTTGTGTGAGCATGGCTACAAGATTTTTCATTCCAGCTCCCATGACGTTTGGTTGCTCAGGGGGAAAATCATTGCATTGCTCGTCGCATTCCGCATTAACACGGTTCCTTCGGGTTCCAGCCATTGACTAAAACCAAGAAGAATAGTGTGAGAAACACTAATTATAATAGGAAAACCACATAATCAAGAATAAAATTTCACACTTAAGGTCTTGTCCTAGGTTATTCATGGCCATTTCTAAAACACTACGATTGTGTTCTATGCTTAGACTTATCCTTGGGATTCTTACTAAGGCTTTCACATCCTAGTTTCCAAAGGTTGACAATACCTTTCCTCTGATACCAACTATAACAACCCATACTTTACATACATTGTTAGTACTTCAAAATTGAAGTACACTTATTACAACATATAACAAAACCATGAAAGGACCGTATAGGTATAGTGTCTTTAGAAACTGGGAAACATAAACAAATGGTTCATAAAGCGTCTACAATGTCTCCCTTTTATTTCATCATATCTATAGTCCCTTTAGGCATATCTTACTTAATAACCTTCTTCCTGACCTGGGGAAAGAAAACATACAAAAGGGTGAGCTCAAATGCTCAGTAAGGGTAAACAAAAGAAATATCAATCACATCATATTCATAAGAACATAACATTTTGGAAATCTTACCCTGCAAAAGAGATCATAATTTCATAACATGGGATAAAGCATGGTAGTGGAATGTAATCAAAATAATCATAACTTAAAACATGAAGCTTTTTTGAATACACACATAATCATAGAGAATCATTTCTTATTAGTCAAGACTCATTTCTAAGACTATCTTAGTGGAAAAATTCTATTTCTGAACCGAGTTCATTCCTCATTTTAGTCCTGTTTCACTAAACCAGTTTAACCTGCCGTTCCAGCCATGTCTATATTATGAGATATAAAATCTTTACCCAATGCATTGGAGGGAGATATAGGTTCCACCCATCTCATAATGATACCATTCTTATGTGTGCCACAAAATCATAAACCATACATCATAGCATAACCCATGTAATAAAAATGGGATTCTTAAACATCGTGACATCATAAAACAATTCATATAAGATATAGGAATTCATAAAAATAATTCCATCACAACATAATCATATCAATGTAATAATAGGGATATAAACAGACCCCTTTATTATCTTATATGGAAAATAATTTTGATAAAACACTTGAACTCCATTCTTGAGGAAAATATCCTTTCTACTTCAAAAACACTTTTCCTTTCTTAACATGTCATACAATTCTAAACTAAAAGAAGTTGATTAAAAATAAACTTGAAAACTTGTAAAGTAAGCTTCTTGTAAATAATGTTTTAAAAATCCATTCATGATGTATAAGTTAAAAAAACATTTTTCTCGTACTTTTTTCGAAAAAGTCAAAAAGTACCTCGTACGAAAAACGACAAAAGATTCCTTTCATATATTTTACTAAAAACTCACCAAAGGGTAAATTTGGATTTAAAAAATTGTAGTTGGATGGAAATAATATTACATATTAAGGAAACATGGATGTGGATGATAAAATACACCCCATTAAATTCCAAAGTATAAACAATCTCGGATAAAAATGAGATTGTGATATTTCCCTTACCTTAGGTCTGCTTTGCTTCGTAAGTGTCCAAACCTCCTGTTTAATGATTTAAATAATGTCATTCACTTATTCCATAATCATACTCATTGTTATGATATCATGTATGGTCATATTATTAGATTATTATTAGTAATATTTCATTGCTACTTGTTATTCGGGTGTTTATTACTTTTTGTTCTTATGCGTGTTTGGTCGAATAAATTATTATTATTTTTTTAGGTTATAGATCCCTCATTTCCAGAATGGTATTAGTGTAATATATATCATATTTATTCACTCAATTCATTTATGTAATCATTATTCAATTAAAATCATGTAGAACGAGTCGCATCACATCGTGGAGACGGTATTCCGTACGTACGCACGAGCGATGATATCGTTCCCATGATCGTGGAATTGTATTGGAGTGTATTTATACTATTTCAGAATCAATATCAATTTAAAATAATCATATATATTCACTCTTTACACCATTATACCCATCCAAGTATGGTGGTGGTGGAAAATAGATTACACCACGGCGTGGAGACGGTATTCTGTACGTACGCACGCGCAGTGATTTCGTTTTCCGTATGATGGATAGATGGTGAAATAGGGTTGTTTCATACTTATAATAACATATCCGTATATGAGTGATACTGATTTTATTAATTCATAATGAAACAACTAATGAAGAAGAAGTGGAAGAATAAATAAACTTGAAAGAACTGGTAAGGGACATTACCTCTTCTTTGAAGCGCTTCTTTGAGACCTCCTTTTAGGGCACTAAAATTGGTCTTTGAAGAATACCAGGACTTCTAGGATGTTTCTAGGGAAGTGGAGAGGAGAAATTGGCAGGGGTTGGCCGATCTTGAAGGCTCAAATTGGTGTGAGGAAGAGAGGGAGGAGGTGCCCTTTTATAAGGGAGGAGAGGGGCACCTTTGGAAAAACTAAAAATATTATTTTATTATAAAGCCATATTCAGTTTTAAATAGCTCCAAATTGATTTATTTCGAAGCTAAGGTGGGTATGGGTCTAAATACTCTCATCCAATAGAATTTGGAAAAGTTTAGTTTACTATTTTAACCTTATCATTTAGATTTAACTTTAAGTTAGATAATTTTACTTTTACCGTGTCTTTTTGTGTTCTTACACATTAAGGTTAATAAACTTACTATAACAAGCCAAAAGAACCACAAGTTGTTTATTATTAATATATATAACCTTATATAGGTCATTTGGCCGAACCTTATATTTTTAGGAATAAAATAACAATTAATAATATAATATTTGTTTTAAAAACTATTTTATGTCAATTTTGACACTATTTAGTAATATATTTTTGTAAAAATCATAACAGAATGATTAGTTCTAAGAAAGTTAATTAAATAAATAATAACATGTAATATTAACCTGTAAAATTAGTGGAATTCATAAAAAGTCTCAAATTACATTTATTTGGTATTTATAACATTAATTATGTCAATATTTCATTAATAAGATAATTACTGCATCCTCTTTGTGTCATTAATAAATTAACATATTTAATGTCTAAAAATTAAAAATAAACTACCATTATGTAGGAAATCGTCTTATATTTCTAATGAATATTTATAGTCTAATTTATCTTATGTATAACCCTATATTAAAAATTATTTACTTATTAAACATTGATTTTAACTATTTTAACCCTTCTTTAAATAAATTTATAATAAATGTCCTAATCTAATCCAAGTGGGCCTAAATGGTCATATTTTATTCCTAAGGTTGTTTTTGGTCGAATTTAACTTATCCAATAGAATTAGGACATGTGATAGGGTAATAATAATTACATTTTTACCATTAATTACCCTATTTACTTTTAACCGTGCTAAAAAAAAGTAAAAAGTTACTATTTACCAAAAATTATTTTCATCTCATTGAACCACATTTTAGTCCTTGATATTAGTTGTGTCTCTCAGATTTTCGAAATTCCACTCACAGAAGCGGTAAAATTATGTTTTATGTAAATTTTCAAATTCTCCTAGGAGGTGGGTAAAAGACGGTGAAATGTTCAATAAAATTTTTATATATCTAAAATTATTATAAAATAACTGCAATGAATTGCATAGAACTTATATAGGTATTATTTATCAATTTTGACCTAAAATAAATTTAAATAAAATAAATAATTAATTAAATTAAAAGTCGGTTTTTAAATAGTAACCCAGTGGTTTCACTATTAATCAAAAATTGAAAGTTTCTAGAAAAATACCAAAATTTCACCCTAGGAGAATTTCGATATTCTGAATCCGAAAATGAGGTCCATTTTGAAAAATAAAATTTTCAAAATTTTAAAAAGTTGTTATTACTATTCATAACAGCTAGTTTTAATAATATTTTAATAGCATATCGTTGTTTAGTGAAACTCGGTATTTCATACAACGCAATCTATCGAGGAAGGCTACGGTTGCATGTAAAGCAAGCCAAGCTAGTGTTGTGTGTAGTGAAAGATTCCTTTGATGATTTATAAAAACAAAATATTTCTCATAAAAGTCTCAGGTGTTACACAATAAATTGGGAGGAGTCAAAGGGTTAACTCCACATAAAAGTGGGAGTTAAAGTGGTTGGGTGGTCCCCAAAAATAAATTCACATTGGAGGTTTTACAAAGAAAAATAAAATAAATATGTTTTATTTTATTTTCATTCTTTTAACATGCCCACGAAAATCCCGGAAACAAATTTCAACCCTCGACCTAATGCGGTTGAGGTGAAGGTCTGCTTAAGCGAATATCAGCGCTGCGAGTTCAACAGTGTCCTCAGATTTCAATTCTAAGAACCGGTTCAAAAGTTACAAAAACCCGCTCCCACGTTTACTGAATGTACCTGAAAAAAAGTTCATAAATTCATTTCGGGCACATCCGGCCTCGGAATCATGCGTTTTAAATTTTCACAGACTCATGATAATTCCATATAATTAAAAAAATTACATGGAAAATCTGGGTCTTTACAAATATCATGGATTAGTTATATGTTCTGTGAGAAACAAGATATTCAAAATTATTAATTTATGAGAAAACATACTAAAATTGTGGGATGTTACATTCTACCCCACTAAAAAAGAATTTCATCCTCAAAAATAAGTTACTTAGATAAAAAAGTGAGTTTTATTTTTATCATTACAAGAATATATTCCCATATATCTTTTTCAAACATATTATTCCACCTTAGTATGTGAACATGTGGGTTGTCTTGTTTTACCGCACATTGACTCCTTTATTTAGGATCTGCACTGGTCGTTCCTCATAGAATATATCATGTTCCAATTGATCAACATCCATGTTCAAACAATATGATCAATCTTGTATATACATTACAGAAGTGCAACATATAACACATCATGTAATTGTGAGAGTTGTAGAGGGAGTGTTCAATGACAAACTATAGTTTCAAAACAATCAAAAATATTAAAGGGACCAATGAACATAGGTAATAGCTTCCCCTTCAGCCAAAGTCTCATAACCAACATCCAATGATAAATATTTCATAACACCATGTTACAAATTGAAATTTAAATATCATCGACAATTATTAACTTGGATCTTCTATCGAAATTATGTTATATTCATAAATCACTAAATGGATTGAACATTCTTTATCATTTCATATAAAAGGTCAGGTCCTATAAGATTCATTTTATTGAAATAATAACTACATACCATATTTCAACATATCTTCCTATATATAACCTAATATGGTTCAATTTAGATGGTAGAGTGGAAATTTTTATTATATAATAACTCTTCTAGAGGCAGATATTAATCCTATATTCTTTTAAATTCAATTTAGTAGTTCTTTCTAATGTTTTTAATTACATGATTTTTCCTCTTAGATTGAACACCAATTTTAGGAATATATGTAACACTAAAACTCACCTCCTTACCTAATGATTATTCTTTACACCTCCAAAAGTTTTATATTAAACTTGAGCTCAGTCAGATAAAATATAATGTGGTACTCACTATAGCTTCACCACATCATTAATATATAAAAAAGAAATATAGATAAAGTGAGAAATCATATCAAGTAATAATAATAATGTGTGTGGCCTTTTTAAGTTGATCCACCATTACACAGATGGAATTATTCCCTTCAGGAGCCTTAGGATGACCAATGATGGTATTTTTGGGATGATTACCCATACTCATTCCCATTTAGTTAATTATTACATCATCAAATAATATTTATATTGTACAGAAATAACTTGTTATCATATATGTCCTTGAGATAAATACTCCTCGATAACAATATTCATGTTTCCCACCAAAATAGTATCATATGGTCTCCATACTCTATTTTTCATTTTATATGAATAGAGAATGAAGAACTTTGTAAATCCTATAAATTATCATTTAATTATTATATTTAAAGGAAATATATCCTTTTTACAACTCTTAATACATGACCACCTTAAAGGAAAAACTCTAGAGTACTTACGACGTTCTTCTGTAGTTTTATATCATTTTTTGGGACTCTTGGATCCATTCATAGATGGAATATTTAGTAGTCAATTGGGAACTGTAGTATTCACTACCAAAAAATAGCACATTGGACGGGGTTATTTTGAGGGGGTTATGCACAACCCCTTTTAAATTCATTTTCAGTATAATTAGTGGGGGTTCTGAACAACCCCCTATAATCATAGAATTTATAGGGTTTATGAACCCCCACTAAACTCATTTTCTATAAAAAGTAGAGGGGGTTATGTACAACCCTCCCTAATTATAGAATTTAGTGGGGGTTATGGACCACCTCTAATATCTGAAATTAGAGGGGGTTTTGAACCCCCTACAAATTTTTTAACATTGTTTTCTTAATATCAAGTTGGATTTTAGAGGGGGTTGAAAACCATCTCTAATATCTTAAATTAGAGAGGGTTGATACCCCCCTCTAATGTCTTGAATTCGAGGGGGTTCAAACCCCCTCTAATTTAAGAGATTACGGGAGGTTGCTAACCCCCACTTTTTAAAAAAAATCTATATTATATATATATATAATGAAAAAAGATATATAAATGTATTTTAATAGATTAAATTAACATATTATATATAATATTTATATGATTATATTTAATTATGTTTATATGTATACATAAATATAATTGTATGATATTATATACATTAATATATATTAATTATTATAAATTGTATTTCATATAATATTAATTATTTATAATATAAAAGAAGAAAGATATTATATAAATATATACATAAATATAATTTATTAAAAAATATCATATAAATACTTAAGGTTATAGTTTTTATAATTTATATTATAATAATAATAATAAATATATTTTTAAATAATGTGTCTATTCTTTTATATTATATATAATTAAAATTATATGAAATATAATTTATAAAAATAAAAATATTTTAATGTACGCAATATTATACAATTATATTTATTAAAATACATCTATATTAATGTACATAATAATAAATATATGTATTGAAATACATTTTATAAATATTTGTATAAATTGTATTTCATATAATATTAATTATATATAATATAAAGTTTTATTTCATATAATACTAATTTTATATTTGTTTCAATTTTATTTCATGTAATATTTATTATATATATTATACATATTAGTTATATATAATATAAAATTTTATTTCACGTAACATTATATAAATATTTGTATAAATCGCATTTCAGATAATATTAATTATATATAATATAAATTTTCTGTCTAAATTTTATTTCATATAATAATAATTATATAAAAATAATTATATATAATATTATATATGTTATACAAATATATATATATATATATATATATTAATGTAAATAATAATAAATATATGTATTGGAATGCATTATATAAATATATTGTTAAACACCTTATATAAATACTCATTAAATAAACATGTATATAATATATAAATATGTGTTTAAGTATATAATTAATTTTCATAAATATATAATATAAATATATTTAATATAATATATGTATGATATGAATCATAAAATAAAGGTTTAGTATTTATAAAACCAACATATATATTGTATAGTTTTAAAAAAAATGTGTAATAATGTTAATAATGAATATTATTATTGTTATCAAACACACACACACACACATATAAGTATATAAAAATAATTAAATAAAAATAGATTTTAGAATTATATTATATCTATTATTATTATATAAATACATAAACCAACAGATAAAAATATAAATGTATTTATAAATATAGATTTATATTTGTACATATAATTATTTATATATATTATATATATAAACATTTGTACAATATATAAATGTGTTTAATTATATAAAACATTTTTATAAATAAATTTATAAATATACAAACATGTGTATATATAAATAAATATATAGTTTATGTAAATTTATATATAGTTTATATATTTAAATGTATTCAAATATATTTTGCAAATAATATTTGTTAGACTAGATAATCAAATATATATAAATAGATTAATGTGTATGTATATAAGAGAAGTCGAATTGGCAGAGTGGTAAGAATTGCTAGAATTTGGGTGCTCGGGAAGGCTAGTCATGGTTTCAAATCCCACCTAGGTTACATTTGCATGAGGATGTATACAGCTTTACAGGGAACCGGGGAATGGGATTGGTTCGTGCGGAATGGGAGAGGGGAAAGACATTAGGAGGAAAGGAACCAGAGGGAAATAAAGAAGGGAGGGCGTGTGGAACGGGGATGAACCAAAGTGAAAGGGACGGCATGGGGGAATGATAGTAAAAGTTGGGAAGTTCAAGGAAGTAAGGGAAAGGGAGAAGAAAAATGGGGCTGGGGTATATTTGAAAAAATGGTGAAACATTAGGGGCAGTTAGAACTATCGCTAAATATTTGTGTGATTAGGGGTGGCTTAAAAACTACCCCATATTTTTCTCTTTCAAATCAATTAGGGGTGGTTTTAACCACCCCTAAATTGATAAACTATTTATAAGGGGTTTAAACCCCTTCTAAATTGTCTTGTTTCGATATTTTTATGTATAATTAGAAGGTGTTTAAGCCCCTTTAAATGAAACCTCCTATAATTTTCATCCAGATATACCAACGATTGATGAAAACTGTCTCTAACTACACATTGTGGCCACTTTATCAGCGGTTCATCATAACCACCGCAAAATCCTTTAGAGGGGGTTATAACCCCCTCTAAATGAAAAAACAACCCCTTCTAACAAAATCCTTTTTGTAGTGATTTCATCCATTTCATTTTGACTTCCACATCCATCCATTGAATTTTCATGGCAATTGAATGTCTTCAAAACCTCAAGATTGATTGGGTAACATGATCCTTTCCCCTAGGTGTGATAGTAATATTTTTTACATTCCATACATTATAATGTATTGCTAAATCATAATATTTGATCACTTTCAACCATCACCATTGTGAATATTTATCCCATTCCATGTAAAAAAATATTTTGAACTATTATAATTTTTACATATATTTCAATTTTCATAATATAAATAATTTTACCAAATTTTTAACATAGTGATTACTATTAACTACTTCGGATCCTATGTTTGTTAATTTTTCACATGGTTCTTTAATTTACATATGGGATACCATATAACCATTATATTCTACATATGGAAATATACACAGACCACCATTGATAGTATCCTGATAAAGGATTCATGTTGACCTCTATAATCAATATGGGGTAAATGAAAGTTAATCTTCACTGTGATTTGATAATGAATAGAATAATAAATTAAAATTTAGATTCCTCATTCTTTATGCTTGAATATTTGGTTTGGTGATCATTATATTAATGAAATTAGGAGTTTAAATCCATTTTACATATTCTCTTGGTGTTGTTTTTTTTTCAATTCCAGTAACTCAATTTAGGCCATTATATTTGAATTATCTGAGATGAGAATAGATCATAATGTGAATTCATTTGAAAACATAACTTCATGGACCCAGGGAAGGACAAAAAAATTCACTAGGTAATACATTGACATACTTCCATGATATTTATATGTCTTCGATATTGATTTCCTCCCCAATAAATGGACCAATTAATCCTTTATATTTTTTATGAACACCCAAATTATATTATTTTCTTTTGAATGGATTTCATAATAATCCTTGAATTTATATTTTTTAGTTGATTGATTTCAGATATAAAATCAATCATCCTTTTCTTAAACCATTATTTGAATACTATATAGGGACATCAAATCCATACCCAATATTACATTAACATCTAATAAGGGTGTAGGAAGTAGATATGTAAGTTGTATCTTCATATGAACCAGGATTAGAGATCATTTATATTCATTAGATGAAATCATATCACATGTAATTTTTTTTAAAACAAAATATCTAATGTTTGAGTTGGTGAATCAATGTTCATTGAGAATGTGCATGATATGAAAAAATGAGTTGAAAAAGAATACAATAATATATTAATAGATTTTGTTTGAAGAGTAAATTTACCTTTCACAACATTGATATCATGATCTTATATAACAGCAGTGATTATTGATGATCTCCCTTTCACACATGTTCATGGAGGTTATTAATGATTTTTGTCATCAATGTTTCATCGTATAACAAATTGATTTTCATATTTAAAAAACACATTACCTATAATGAATTTAAATTATGGGGGTTAATTAGATGGGGCTTTATAATCCTCTGTTATTATAAATAAACTTTTTCCCCTCTATGAAATTAATTTTCCTGATGTCCAACCTTTCCACACACGAAACATTTTTTGGTTCTCTTTTCTAAATTCATCAGATGATTCGCCCATATTTTTTGGCACACGTGTGGAAAAAATTTCATCCCTTAATGTGCATTTTTATTCGAGTCTCTATGAAAATTTACATTACTTTTTATCAAAATAACCATTATAATTAGTGTATGAATCTTCCATTTATACATTAACTGAACAAAGAATATTTTTCATATCTCACAAATTATATTATATCTTATACATTTTATGACTTTATTTCAATACATTAATAAATATACAATCTCAATTTTATGGCCAATAATCATACTAGATTTTTAATTTAGGATCCTTTTGAAGTTTCCTTCATATGTAAAAAATATATTCATCCTCTCTCAGACCAAGCTCTAGGAATTATATCTCCATCTACATTTAATTATTTTGAGAAAAATATTTTGTGAAAAATATCTTCCTAAAATCCTACAAATATGAAGAGTAAAATTTATCATTATAAGTTATAATCATAATTAGATCACATCATTGGTTAGCCTCACCTTCCAATCTATAAATGGATAAAACAAACATCTCATAATTCATCACTAGAAAACTAAAACCATTTAGTTGATTTACTTATTTTGAATAAGTTGTGTTGTTGATTTAATAATTTAGGGTGCATGTTTTCTTATAAAGGTATCTTAATAATGATAATACAAACAAATATATCTTGGGAGATCAATATAGTTCAGGTTATTAATTATAGATTTATATAGTTTGGTTAGAATTTCAAACAAGTTTTTTACTCCATATCCCTTCTCATTTAGAAGCTTAGGGGGACAATTACTTTGTTTTCAATTGCTATAATTATTAACTCAATTCCTCCTTAATCTACAGATTTACTAAAACTAAAATATTTTTATATGAGTATTAAAGGATAATATATTATGAAAATTAGTGTGACTAGTAATATAAATTTTACTAGTCCATATTATTAATATCTTACGCTAATTATTTATACACTTACATAGCTACACTATTAATTAAATTTGGTTTCCTTAAGATGTTATCTCTTATAATTATAAACATAATCCCCAAAATAACTCAACCCTAATCTGATAAAAATACATATTACCCAAGACATAAAAGCATACATTTTAAATCCTTTCCAAATTTAAACATTACATCTCTTATATTATGAAAAAAATACCATAACCCAAAGCTTTATTTTATTTAGATATGTGGTACATAAAAAAATTATTACACCTCACTTCCTTAATATCTCCTACAATAGTCTCTATATAATCCCAAATTCTACTCATTATCATATATATAATATCCTATGAAAATGGTAAGAATTATGAGGAGTAAACTCAAATTCTATTTAATGGAAAACAATCTAATGGTTAATAGATCATTAGACTATAAAAATAGGGTAAAATATATTTTCAAAACAATTATAGATTCATAACGTGTAATGAAAAATGAAAACATATACTAAAAGTGTCCTCATGGATGTAAAATTGTTAAAACCTAAATGTTAAAACATGTAACAATAGTCTAGAATCATCGAAACATGTAAATGATGCAAAATAATGGATTCAGAAATATAAAATAGAATTTGAAATTGATATACTTGGAATATTTATAACCAAAATCATGTTTAAAAATATGGTATTGAGGATATATATCCACAATTATGCCCACACATTAATATGTGAACATAGCTAACCAAAATTAGGTCCAAACATTATGTGTGAAGATTACTAACCAAAATAATTCAAAGTAATTATATCATTATCATAGGATATATAAATATTTAAATAATGTATTATTGTTCTATTATAGACCAACCAATTTCAAAATTAAAACAATACATATTTGTTCCATATGAACATAATAATAATGATAATTTCATCATAGATAAGTCAACCCATGAAAAGAAATAGACTTCATGAAAACACCCATAAAATAACTTTATAAACTATCTTGGGTAAGAGGGTGGATGGTTTAGTTATTTAATATCCCAATAAAATTTTAATATACATTAAAATATATTTAAATTGGATGGAAAAACATTTTTAAAATAATTAGAAATATTCTTTGAAACTAATGATGAAATTTCATTTTACTTTCATAACTGATGAAATGAAAATTTATTAGAAAAATAGGGATATTATAATATTTTAAAAACCCATAAAAATATAAAATGAATCATGATAACTAATAATGGAAATTTTATGGGAGAGACACTACCAATTGGTAAATATTAAAAAAATGTTATTTGCATTCCTTTGTATAGAAAGTCAAATTATCTCTTATAGAAAACATAAATTGATCCTTTTAAAAACCATTGAAGTGGATTTCAAGGGAATTAGAAGATTATAATAATAAATAATTGAAATTTATAAAATAATATTCATGAAATAATATAATTAAAATGGATTTGGAGTAAAAAGGGTTTTGTAGAGGACATTAAAATATGTAACAAAAATCTTATAAATAAAACAACTGACAGAATTTTCTATCAAATCCCCATTGAAATTTTGAGTGTGAGATGTAACATAAAATAAATAGATTTATGATATAATTTTTCATGGAATCCGTTCATACACCATATAAAATATTGGGTGCATAATATATAAAATATTTCTTAATGAATAGAAATTATGATGAAAACCCATTACCATGGATTAATGATTGATTGGAAACACTTTAATCTATTATGTAATAATCATATACCTATTAAGAATATATTTATGAACCTTATTCTTATTTATTAAAATTTATCAAATTTTTTATATTAATTTATTACGTTATTATAACATGTTTTTTTGTTAATGATGATTGTTGGAGTCAGTGGTTTTAGTGGTTCCATATCTAATTTGGTATTATTCCATTAGTTATATCTCTATATTTATAGTTCCATTATCTAAATATTAGTAAAGATACTGTAATATAATTTTTATAATGACTTATGATGTTCAAGGTTCATTGAATGGGTGTTTCATGCATGATTTTTGATGATAAAATCTGTGATGAGATTGTTTTGGCATTTTTTTACTGACATAATGTTTTTATGTAGAATTAACATTTAATATTATAATTAAAAATTGTTAAAATAATAATTTACATATTTTTATCATATATTACCAGAAATTTAGTTTATATATCAATCCCTAATAAAATTTTGTAGTGTCACTCTTGTTGGTGGTTATACAGTCCCAAAAAAAGAACTTTCTATTATTAATTTATATATAGGATTATATCGTGATTTTATTTTAATATTATAATTACATAATTATGAAACCAAATTAAATTCCTCGACATAAAGTAATTTTACATGTATTTATGTTTTCATAATTATTTATCATTTAATCATTATTACACAGATCGTATACTTGGTAAAACCAGCTAAAAAGAGTTTACTAACAACTTGAATGGGTAAGAACTTTCTACTTCACAATGATAACATCACATTAACATATGATTAGTTATTTAAAAAAATTTCTTAATGTGATAATTCTTATTCAAAATGATATAGGTGACTTAGAAATAGAAGAATATCCATGAACAAGATAACTCTTATGTTGAGATCATGAATCTCTTCTTGAATGACTTATTGGAAGTGATATGTCTAGGATTTCTTATAGAGACATGATTATCAGGAATGTGGGAGATAAATATTTGGGATAGAATTATGGTAATTTAATGGGGTGATTATAATTCCTATGGATTTTGGAATATATATTTTTTCAAATTAATAATATATTCGATAGCATGCTCCACATGAAATATTGAACTAAAATGAGTCACAACTTATTTATTATTAAGAAAAACTAGGAATAAATATACCTCTATGAAATAAAAATATTTTAATAAATTAAAAATATCTAAAAAATGATTAATATCATCATCATCATCAGATAAATATTTACAAAAAGGAAGGGGGAAAACAACAAGAAGAAGGGGCCATTAAATCCATAATAGGAGGCCTAAGGGGGCCTAAAATGATGCAGACCAAGATCATCTATTTTAACCAGGTTAACCCCATCGGGATTTAAGTAAAGAACATCATGAAACCAAATGGTATTCGGTCCCTGGAAATCAAGAGGGGAAAGATGGTCCATGACCTCATTCTCCTCTTGAAAGGTGTGAACCACTCTGGTGGAATTATTGATCATGCTCTGACACTTCCTGATGATATAGTGAATCGCCCAAGGGGTGGAGCCAATGTCTTGCAGGGTATGTTAAACATATTCCTTTCTGGCGACAAAGGGATAGGCCACAAAACATTTCCTTGGCCTCCGCCTATAGTGAGTAATTGTGGCCACTTCGGGTAGAAAACACCATGATGAATGGCCCATGAGAGTCCGAAACTACCCCACATCCCCTAAGGACCCCCATGTTTTAGGATCTGTCAGTATTAAATTTGAGGCCCATGCTTAGCAGGGACCAGCAGACCCATCGGCTTCCAGTGCAGCTTCTAACCAGGGATGCATTGCTCGAAATAGTTTGAATACGTTTTAGGGATGGTGCCTCTCGCCAGTTGTTGATAATTTTAACCATGTCCAGCAGAAGGTTCTATGTTCTAATTATGATGGACCGACCAGATGAATAGACCCCCTTGTGTCTGGCTTTATTACGATCCTACCAAAGAGACCAGCATCCCGCGTGAAGGAAAATGGTGTGGGCCATCTTCTTAGGGCCCCTCTCCCCTGCGCCATGGAACCATCAGTCATGAAATGGAATATCGGCCATACTAGTGATGTTGATAGTGGTAAACGAGCCAAAATACTTCCAGACCATCCTTGCCTAATCACCCTCAAAGATTCGATGCCCGATACTTTCAGCTTTGTGGTTGGAGTGGTAGGGGCACCGAGAAGCCCGTGATATACCGCAATGCTCTATGTTATCATCAGTGGAAAGATCCTAGTCGAGAATACTCCATGAGAGAAAGTTCTTCTTGATGGGGATGCCCTTAGTCTAAAGAATCTCATTCCATGTATTGCCCTGATCATTAGGGACCAGCGTGCGATGAAAATATTTGGAGGAAAATACCCCCAAGGTTTAGAGGGAGAAGACGCATCTACCCGGTTCGTATTTGAGCCCAATGATATTGAAAATATCTTGTTGATACTTGTCAAGCACCGCTTTAATAAACGACGATTGTGTGCTGGCCTTCTGGAAGGTGATCGATGTGGCAGGACAATTGGGGAATCCAAGAATATTCCCTGCCCAGTTGTGTTTCCAAAAATGAATGTCCCCCTGCCCAACTATCCATCTGGACCATAGAGGGGAAGCGTTACCCGCAACATGCATCTTGTTCCCAGGATGAGATCTATGCATGGTAATCCCCCATAGTGATTATTTTTCCAGAACATCCTAGGCCAGCAGTGCATGTATGAATAATAGAGTGTATTCAAGACTACGAACATTGATGCTACCTTCCCTACCAGGTCTTTCCACCCTACGGCAAGAATCCTAGTGACGCTTACCTTCTGAGAGAAAATCCCAAATGAAGCCTGCAAATAGTTTATCGATTTTGGAAATTACACTTTTGGGGACTTTAATGGCCGAGAGTGCAAGGATGGGAATAGCAAGGAGGACGATGTTCACCAACGTTATCTGACCCCCAAATGATAAGTATATGTTCTTCCAATTGAGGACCCTGTCCGAAATTCTCCTGATGAGGGAGCCTAAGTCACAAACGCACAAAATTTTAGAGGAAATGGGGGCACCCAATTGGGATATGATGAATTTATGGTATTTTTCAAATTCATTTTATTTTTACTTGAGTAGAGAAAAATATATTTTTTAATAAAACAATAGTGTTTATGGCTATATGAATATGTAATTAATTCATAGAATGATATAAAAAATTACATAATTTAATAATTTATTATATTATAAAAATATATATTTAAAATTCTATTATAAATTTAGAATAAAATTACAAAAGAATTTATAAACATAACTAATAATTTGTAACGTCCTATCCCAACTTAATATTGAACCAGTATCCAGACTGGTCGCCACATGACCTCAATTGCGTCTCACCATATTCAATAGGTTTCCGACAAGCATAGAGGGTGTAAAGGCAGTTCAGTGGGGAGACTATACCCTCGATATCAGAGTGGAAAATGGTAAAAAGTTAGTAAACATAAGAAATCATAAGAAGCGGTAAATAAATAAAAGAGTAGTGGAAGAATAGTTTGTTCAATTTAATACAAATTTCCAGTGCCAGTTTATACAGCAGATGAATTCATGAAATGGTGATGTTACATAATTGAAATCATTAAACTATTCAACATGATTCACAATACAATACATAAAAACGAAAAATATAGCAAAGCCCCATGGGTGATCTACTTGAGAATCCCGAGCTCCATCTCGGTCCTTTTCTACTATCTCCGGGTACAAGAAACAGTACAATCAATATAGGTTCTACAAATATAAGGTCTAATTGGGTACCAAGAGAACTGCACAGGGTTGTGAGATAATATCTCAGTCGTACAACACCCACTGGTGTCAATCTCACCCTAGGCGGTGAATAATAATTAAACAGTGTGGAAGAATAGTGAATTCATAACATAATTGACTGAATAAACAACAACTCATCTAGGTTCCTAAGGTAAACCTAATGGTGATACCTACATCGTCTTGTTGCTGGAATAAGATTCTGCTTATATAAATTATGTATATATATAGTAACATTATTTGTAGTTGTATAAAGAATAAAACATGGGTAATAAAGTAAATAGTTTTACATTTATTCAATTTTCCTTCATTTAACTGCATATACCCTCGGGTTCCCATGGACTCCCGTATCTCAAAACCCGCCTCAGCCTGTGCCGAATTCTAAAGTATTTCTCATATTCAATTCACAGTCATTATATCACATCGGATTTCATTTTGATTTTAAATAAATTCATATAAAACCCATTATACCCATATTAAAATGTAAATTAATGGTTTTAGAACATCATGTCTATCACCCCATGACTATTTCAAGCATCAGTCCCTATGTCACAACTCGTTTATCAATCAGACATATATAAATAGAATGGGTGTTGTAGCACCCCTAGTTTCTTGTATGTAACCATTCCCTAATTCTTTTTATATGTTTAAATGTTATTTGGGAAGTTGGGGGAGTCATTAGAGTACATTTGGAGGGTTTTGGGTAAAAAAGGGGGTGCATGGTCAGCACAAAGTTTGACAAACCGTGTGTCCAAACCGTGTAAGGCCAAAACTAATTCCCTATCTTTGTGAATCTAATTCGGTTGGTCCATATGTTTGCTCTATTTCGACCCAAATCAACCCTAACACGAATTTTTTCTCCCCCATAAGAAAAATAAGGTTCTCACATTGATCTACAATTGATCTGAACACGTTCCTTGGGGAGTTTAAGGAAAATTCTTATGGTAAGTGCACGTTCTTCATCACTTTATTCAATTTTTCTTAGATTTTCTCCTCATTTCATCTCTTTTTCTTAGATCTACGCCCCCTATGGGAAGATCTAATAGTTTTGAATCCAATAAGGTTAGATCTGATGTTGTTTAGGATAGTGGAGGAGATATTTGGTAGTTTCTTGAAATCTTAACCTAGATTTTTGAGTGTTCTTCGTTCGTTGTCGGTTTTTGTCCAAATGAGGGAGGTAGGTGGCTTTATTCTCATATCCCCTTGATAGAATTGATTGGAATGAACTAAAATTTAGTTTTTGATGCAAAATAACTTGTGTTTCTCTTCTGTACAATTTTTAAACCCTCTTTACTGATGGGTGGTTGAAAACGTGGAAAATTGTGTGTTTTTGTGAAAACCCCTAATTTTTTATTTTAAATGGGGATTTTTAAATTTTGGATCTTTTAGAATTTTGTAAAATTGATTTATTAATAATTTTCATAGTATATATATGGTTTTTTGAAATGTTTTAATTTTTTTATATTGGATTTTTGTAATTTTTTCAGTAAATGAGTGTTTTTACTGAAACATGTAAAATTGTTTGAAAATGGTATTGGTTTTCTCGAAAACATGGTGTGCATATAATATTGAATTAATAGGAAGAGTTGAAATATGATCATGTTCCTAGTGCCAAAGGTTAAATGGAACATGGGGACTAATTACCTTGTGATGACATGGTAGATCGATGAGAAACTTCTCATGAGTATGGAACTATAATAACGATGCATGTATTTTTGGTAGTTGTTGTTGTGTGGAGTTTATTGGTTTTCAAAAGTAGTTTTCAAAAACTGTTTTAACGAATTATTTAAATTTACATGGATTATAGATTGCTATAAAAAAAATTCATGTTTTTACTTTATATTTAGTTATAAATTGTTTTGAGAAGTGTTTATATTTAGTTATAAACTATTTTTAGAAATTGTTTTCTATAAACTGTTTTATATAAATGTGGATAACTCTTATTTCCAATGGATTGAGTAGGGATGTATTTGGGGAAAGCCTACTGAGTTTTATACACACCCATTATTTGGAATTTTGGGGCTTTTGCAGATGTCCTCTTCTTGGACATGGGGAAAGGTAGGGTGCAGTAAGTTTTTAACACTACTTCTTGAGTTGTTGAGCTATCTGGTGGTGGTAGCACCTGGAGCTGGTGGATCCAAGAGTCTTTTGGTTATTTTGGTGTCTTCTTGAGTTTTCTTCATCTGTTATGTTGATATATATTTTTCCTCTACTGTAGAACTTTTTTTGGGCTCACATTGGTATAAAATATTTTCTGAATTTTAATTATTTTGTTCATGCATCATATACACTACTGGAATTATTGTTAATTGCGATAACTTATTTGCGACGGGATCCCATCGCAAATAGGATTTAGCGACGGGATCCCGTTGCAAATAGCAAGTTGTAGAAAACATTGTTGCAAATACAATTATTTTTGACGGGCCTGTCGGAAAAAAAGTTTATCTGCGACGGGAATGTTTTCCGTCGCAAATAAGCTTCCGATTATTTGTATCATATATACATAAAAGTTTTCGCGACGGGCCCATCGCAAACACTATTTTCGACGGGATATTGTCCCGGCGCAAATATATATATATATATATATATATATATATATATATATATATCTAACGTTATGTGACGGGACCGCTGCAACAAATTATTTGCGATGGGATTACTTACCCATCGCAAGTATATTTTGAAAAATATTTAGTTAGGCTATTTGCGACGGGGTCCCATCGCAAAAGGCCCCGTCGCAAATAATAAATTAATTTTAAAAAAAAAAATTTAATAATATTACGATTGATGAAAAAATAATAATATTATTATTAAAACAATAAAAACAATAAAAAATATTAAAATTCTCAATATTCACAAAAAAATATAAAAAAATAAAAAAATATTAAAAATTAAATTATGTAATATTTTCACCAATATAAAACACAGAAAATGTAAATAATTCATATTACAATTTTAATTAAAATATTTGTAACATAAAAAAATCATTGGGGGTCGTCTGGAGGAGGTGGGGGAGAAAAAGGAGCTGGTGGAGGAAACTCTATCCCTAAACTACGAGTCAGACAGCGCATGTACTCCATATGCTCCTGTTGCTGCTGCTTCCATCGACGGCTCTGCTCCTCGTAATGCTGCTCCTACTACTGCTGCCGCTGACACATCTCTTCATGCTTCTTCTGTAAAGACTCTATATGCTCAGCCTGAGCTCGCAACTGCTCATGATACTTTGAAACAGAAGATGATGCCTCTCCACGAGCTCCTCTCGAGCAGGACGCCGACATCACAGCAGTACCATAATAAGTACCAGGAGTCAAGTGAGAGCTGATTCCAACTACTCTTCCCTTCTCAAAGCCATACTGAGTCGCCTGTATCCATGCCTGCTCATCGAAATGGTGAGCACTTGTCTGCTCAGCCATCTCGTCCTGACCCTCAGCCTGTGTCTGAGAGGTCGTAACCTCATATGACTCCTTCAATTCCAATTTAAAATTAAAATTGTCAAAATATTATATGTAGTAAATTGTTAAACTGAAAAAATAATACTAACCACAATCTAACGCTGACGATCACCTCTAATCTCTCCAGTGGCTGGATCACTGTACATCCTCTGATAAACATAAAACTCCATAATATCGGGATGCTCAACTGCCTACAGAAATATAAAATAAACTGTTTATATTTAAAGTTATATAAAATATTTAAAAAATTTACTTACCAGATTATTTTTATGTGAACTGAATATACGACTACCAGCTCGATGTGTCACCTCCTGTCTCCCACGGTTCTATCGTCCCACTAAAGATCTCCTCTAAAATCCACCACCCAACTAGTGTAAACATAATCCATCCCAAACGTGAGATGAAATTTACTCTGGTCGGTGGGATCTACATGACTCATCAAATTATGTCACCCCTGCTTTCTTAATGGTCGTCCTTCTCAAATTGTGCAAAAATGGCAGAAACGGTCATGCATAGAAACCTCCCATGCCGTGTGG
Organism: Viscum album; assembly: GCA_963277665.1. Lineage (NCBI taxonomy): Eukaryota > Viridiplantae > Streptophyta > Magnoliopsida > Santalales > Viscaceae > Viscum > Viscum album. Next base: position 617,231,411 of record OY728167.1, on the reverse strand, counting down.
ATAGCGTCGCGCAAGCTATCATCGATAGTAGGCCATAAACCCAAAAAATAATTTATAATATCAAGTTGTTAAAAAAATAAATTTCAAAATAAATATTATTTATTTACGTACCAGCCAATGATGGAACATGTCGTGTCACACATCAACGGGAATCTGTTCCCATGTGATCCATGGCTGAGAAAAATAATTGCCCAATATAGCGCTCCCCTGTCCAATAGCTACATGCTGAAAACTGTGAAAAAGGAATAAATAATCAAACAATTAGTATATATATAAATAAATAAATGAAATCTAACTAAAATATATAGGTTACCATACCTCCATGTGCGTGGATCGAAACCAAGATGTGGACGTCGCTCGGAGATAGGGTTAGGAATCATCAGTCGCACAAGACCGTTCCCTCTCCCCATACCTCCTGAACCACCAGTAGGTTGAGGGTCAGCTGATCCCACATCCTCATCATCTAAAGGTAGCTCAGCCTCTTCTAACTCACACAATATATCAGAGTCCATCTGAAAAACAAAATTATTGTTGTTAGCAGATAGTTAAAAATACCTATTATATATAGATATATATTAGTTATGATTATAAGCAGCATTTAACTATGTCAATGTTCATCTTCATCCTCTTATTTATAGCTGTCAATGTCAATGTCTTCTTCTTCCTCCTCAACATCATCAATATCCATATGAGTTTCCGTTTCAGCATCTCTTGTTATTTCGAATTCATTTGTAACATCATTAACATCTTCATCACCATCGATCCTTAATTATGAGGTTTCATCATTGATATTCACGTCTCCTTGTGAATCAGATGGATTTTGAGTCGTCTCTTGAAAAATTTAAATTCCTTCCACTTCAGCGGAACCACATTCAGTTTGAGTAAACTGATTTTCCCGAGATTTAATTTTTATTATGCCCCACCAATCGCTCAAGTCTCTTGAAGTAGCACAGTACTTTGCATAATAAATTTGATGTTCCTTTTGAGCCATTAAAAATGGTTCATTTACTGCAAGAAGACATTGATATTTAATATCGACAATTCCATGAGTCGGATGAACACATAAACCTCTCTTAGTATCCAACCACCGACATTTAAACATTGTTATATAATTCTGTCCTAGATAACACAGCTCAATAATTTCATCCAAAATGCCATAAAAGTCAACATCAGTTTCTCTGTGATGTGATTCTCTAAAGAAAACTCTAATGTTCATTGTTTTTTTGATTCCTCGTATGCAAGTGTATGAAATCGAAAACAATTCACCACATATGCATTATAAGATTTAACCACTTTGGATGGTGGGTTACTCAACATACACAGTCGCTTATCAATTTTATCAGCATATTGATACACCTGAAAATTTGTAAAACAATTATCAATATAACAAATAATAAACGTAATTGATATTAAACCATCAATAATTTATGATACCAGTTTTTGAAACCATTGAGAATTTTTTTTTGTCTCCATTCTTCAAGAGAAGCTACTGTAATTTGTGGAAGTTGTTTCCTGATATGAGTATCATATAACCTACAAATAAAATAAGTTTAAATGTTGTAACATAAATTATAGAATAAGTGATAGAAGCACTCACAGAACAAATGATGTCATTTCTTCACAGTTGAGCAGTACGTATATATAAGCTCTGTGATATTCGTCATCTGAAAGCCATCATTCATGAACTCCACTGAAACCCAGATTTGGCTGATTATAAACTATTAATTTATTTTCCATTTAATAATTAGAATTCCCCTCATTTCAACACATTCGATTCTGTTTTGAGGGATATTGAGATTCAAAATAATGAGAGTAGAAAAAAGCAATGTCCTCTTACAAATAAGATTCAGCAATTGAGCCTTCAACTGATTCTTTGTTACGTATTTTTTTCTTCAATTTCTGCATTCATCTCTCGAATGGGTACATCCATCGAAACTGTACTGGACCACCACATTTAGCTTCATGTGGAAAATGTAATATCAAATGTTCCATTGAATCAAATAATACTGACTGAAAGATTTTTCCTAGTTTACATATAATTACAGCAACATCTTCTTCCAGTTTTCTTAGCGCATCGTAGTCTGTTGTCACTGTACAAATGTCTCAAAAAATGATATGTCTATTATCAAATCCCAAATCATAGAATTCAACAAACCTATGAATCCAATTGGAAAATTTCATTCCATTATAACATGACAATCATGACTTTTTAATCTAGTAATATAATCATTTTTAACACATCTTCCCAAATTGGAAGCATAGCCATCGGGAAGTCCCAAATCTTCAATCCACTGACAAAATAATAAGAGACTCTCTTTGGATAGTGTATAAGATTCTTTTGGCTTCATTAACCTCTGTGATCTAACATTTTCAAATAATTCAAGTTCTGTTCGCCTGCAAATTTGGGCAAGATCTAATCTTGCCTTTACATTATCTTTGGTCTTACCTGGTGTATCCAAAATTGTATGAAATAAATTATCAAAATAGTTTTTCTCAATATGCATAACATCCAACATGTGGTGGACCAACAAATCATACCAATACGGAAGATCCCAAAAAATGCTCTGTTTTATCTAGTTATGTTCTTTCCCAAAGTCATGAATTTTTTGTTGGTTTACAGTTGGTCCAAATGTGATGGGGGGTAATGAAAATACAACAGATTTTAACTTTGTACTTGAGATCATCTTTGGAGGTTCATCTCTTTCAACTGTACCTTTTCTGAAATGAGATTTTTTCCTTCGAAAAGGATTATCGGTTGGAAGAAATCTATGGTGAAAATCATAATAGAAAGTTTTTTTTTTCATTGACCAGCATAAAGGCTTTGTTTTCTTTCATACAGTAAGGACATGATTTCGGACCATGTGTACTCCCACCAGATAACATGCCATTTGCAGGAAAGTCACTAATCGTCCAAATCAATGCAGCTTTTAATATGAAATTTTGTTTCACAGCAACATCATATGTATTAACACCATCACTCCACAATGCATTTAACTCATAAATAAATGGTTTCAAATAAACATCAATATTCTTTTTCAGATGTCCTGGGATTAATAGATTCAAAAAGATATAAGGCTCCTTCATCAACATCCATGGAGGAAAATTGTACAGAGTTATAAAGACAGGACAACATGAATACTAACTACCATAAGAACCAAACGGTAAAAAACCATCAGTAGAAAGACCTAATCGCACGTTTCGGGCTTCTATAGAAAAAGGCATATGCATACAGTCAAAATTTTTCCATGAATCACCATCAGATGGATGATTCAAACTTTTATCAGTTGAAATCTTGGTTTTGTGCCATGACATCATTGACGTTGTGTACTAAGACATAAATAAACACTGCAATCTGGGTGTGAGGGGGAAATATCTCAACTGTTTTACTAGAATCAATCTAGACTTCCCTGTTTGAGCTTCTTTATACCTCGATTGTCCACATGTGGGACAAATATCCAATGACTCATTTTGGCCAGAATATAAGATGCAATCATATGAACATGCATGAATCTTCCGATAACTAAGGCCCAAATTATGAATCAACCTCTTTCTTTCATAGATATTTGCAGGAAACACATTTCCTTCTGGTAATAGTGTTTTAACCAAAGAAAATATCTGATCAAAATAGTTGTTTGACATTGCATTATCTGATTTAATAGCCATATATTTTTCAACCGCTTCTAATTTTCTTATCTTGCAACCAAGATATAATGCATCCTCATCAGACCTCAACAAATCATAAAATTCGGATGGTGACAACTCATGAGTTAAATCAATATCATCATGAGTTTTAGTTTTTTGTGCAGATGGGCCTACAACATCATTTACTAAATTTTGAAACCATGATGGATCTTTAATCAAGTTATTAGAATCTCTTCTGAAACTGTGTTCACCGTGTTAATACCAAAAAATATAATCTCGTTGAAAACTAAACCCAAGAGATGTCCCCCAACGTTATCAAATGTGTCAAACATTCTCAGAGCACATTTTTTACAAGGACACTTAATTGTGCCTTCTGAAACATATTCATGTTTTGATGATGAAAATGCTAAGAAAGCTTCAACACCCTCAATATATATAGGATTTAAACCAGAACCATTTGGATTTCTGCGTTTATTTATCCAAGCTTGATCATCTAATAATGACTGATGTCGACTTCCTTGTTCCATATTTTTCTACATAAATTATAAAATCATCATTGTTTTTAAATAGTTCGAAATTATAAAAACACTATCTGAAAAAGAAGATAAATAATTACAACTACTTAATAATTTTCATTAATTAAGGGCGACACAATTTCCAGTGTATTGACGGCTAGTCTTTCATCTTACATCTCATTTAATTGCATATTTTTCACACTTATTATTGCATTTTATTTCTAATTATTCCTAATTATTCCTAATTATTACTAATTTTTTCTAATTATTACAAATTATTACTAATTATTACTAATTGTTACTAATTAGTACAATTTATTACTAATTATTACAATTTATTACTAATTATTACTAATTAGAACTATTTATTACTAATTTATCAATACTTAGCAATACTTAGAAAAAGAAAAACTGTTTGAATAATGAAAGGAAATTTGGAAATCATCGTTGTAGAGATGATTACAAATTTTCCCTTCATTATCCAAGCAATTTTTTTTTTCTAATTACTCCTAATTATTCCTAATTATTCCTAATTATCCCTTCCTAATTATTCCAAATTATTTCTAATTATTCCTAATTATCCCTAATTATCCCTAATTATCCCTAATTATCCCTAATTATTTCTAATTATCCCTAATTATCCCTAATTATCCCTAATTATCGCCAATAATCCCTAATTATCCCTAATTATGACTAATTATCCCTAATTATGACTAATTGTCCCTAATTATGAATAATTATCCCTAATTATGACTACTTATCCCTAATTATTACTAATTATCCCTAATTATGACTAATTATCCCTAATTATGACTAATTATCCATAATTATGATTAATTATCCATAATTATGACTAATTATCCCTAATTATGACTAATTATCCCTAATTATGACTAATTATCCCTAATTATGACCAATTATCCCTAATTATGACTAATTATTTCTAATTACTACTGATTATGACTAATTATGACTTATTATCCCTAATTATGACTAATTATGACTAATTATGAATAATTGTTACTAATTATTACTAATTGTTACTAATTATTACTAATTATTACTATTTGTTACTAATTATAAATAATTATTACTAATTATTACTAATTATTACAAATTATTACAAATTATTACTAATTACTCCTAATTATTCCAAATTATTCCTAATTATTCCAAATTTTTACTAATTATTACTAATTATTATTAATTATTACTAATTATTACTAATTATATCTAATTATATCTAATTATATCTAATTATATCTAATTATATCTAATTATTCCTATTTATATCTAATTATTCCTACTTATATCTAATTAGTCCTAATTATTCCTAATTATTCCTAATTAATACTAATTATTCCTAATTATTCCCAATTATTCCTAATTAATCCTAATTTTTCCTAATTATTACTAATTATGACTAATTATGACTAATTATTCCTAATTATTACTAATTATGACTAATTATTAATAATTATTACTAATTATTACTAATTATTACTAATTATTACTAATTAATACTAATTATGACTAATTATTACTAATTATGACCAATTATTCCTAATTATGACCAATTATTCCTAATTATGACTAATTATGACTAATTATTACTAATTATCACTAATTATTCCTAATTATGACTAATTATTACTAATTATTCCTAATTTCACCTAATTATTCCTAATTAGGACTAATTATTCGTAATTATTCCTAATTATTCCTAATTATTCCTAATTATTCCTAATTATTCCTAATTATTCCTAATTATTCCTAATTATTACTAATTATTCCTAATTATTCCTAATTATTCCTAATTATTACTAATTATTCCTAATTATTACTAATTATTCTTAATTATTACTAATTATTCCAAATTATTAATAACTGTTCCTAATTATTACTAATTATTCCTAATTATTCCTAATTATTACTAATTATTCCTAATTATTCCTAATTATTCCTAATTATTCCTAATTATTACTAATTATTCCTAATTATTACTGATTATCACTAATTATGACTAATTATTACTAATTATTACTAATTATTACTAATTATTACTAATTATTACTAATTATTAATAATTATTACAAATTATTCCTAATTATTACTAATTATTACTAATTATTCCTAATTATTACTAATTTTTCCTAATTATTCCTAATTATTCCTAATTATTCCTAATTATTTCTTATTATTCCAAATTATTCCTAATTATTCCTAATTATTCCTAATTATTCCTAATTATTCTAAATTATTACTAAGTATTCCTAATTATTCCTAATTATTCCTAATTATTCCTAATTATGACTAATTATTCCTAATTATGACTAATTATTCCTAATTATGACTAATTATGACTAATTATTACTAATTATTACTAATTATTACTAATTATTACTAATTATAACTAATTATTACTAATTATAACTTATTATTACTATTTATTACTATTTATTACTAATTATTCCAAATTATTACTAATTATTCCAAATTATTACTAATTATTACTAATTACTACTAATTATTCCTAATTATTCCTAATTATTACTAATTATTCATAAATATTTCTAATTATATCTAATTATATCTAATTATATCTAATTATTACTAATTATTACTAATTATTACTAATTATTATTAATTATTACTAATTATTACTAATTATTCCTAATTATTCCTAATTATTACTAATTATTCCTAATTATTCCTAATTATTCCTAATTATTACTAATTTTTCCTAATTTTTCCTAATTTTTTCTAATTATTACTAATTATTCCTAATTATTAATAATTATTCCTAATTATTACTAATTATTCCTAATTATTACTAATTATTCCTAATTATTACTAATTATTCTTAATTATTACTAATTTTTGCTAATTTTTGCTAATTATTGCTAATTATTGCTAATTATTACTAATTATTCCTAATTATTACTAATTTTTACTAATTATTCATAATTATGACTAATTATTCCTAATTATTCCAAATTATTACTAATTATTCCTAATTATTACTAATTATTCCTAATTATTACTAATTATTCCTAATTATTTCTAATTATTCCTAATTATTACTAATTCTATCTAATTATTACTAATTATATCTAATTATTACTAATTATTCCTAATTATAACTATTTATTGCTAATTATATATATTTATTGCTCATTATTTCTATTTATTCCTAATAATATCTAGTTAATATTAATTACAACTAATTATTTATAATTATTACAAACAATATCAATTTCTTAGTAAAACTAAATATAATTAAAAATCAATTGAAATCTAATTAAATTAAAACTCATAAACAACTATTAAAATTAACATAAAAAATAAAATAAATACAAAAAAATAAAATATAAATAACTTAAACTTTGATATTTTGAAGATATTGACGCCCTCCGATTGCTCTTGTATAAAAAACTTCAACTAAAAGAAAATTTCGTTTTGAGAACTGAAGAATGAAGAGAGAGAGAGAGAGAGAGAGAGCTAGAACTGAATGTTTTGGGGAAAACGGATGGGGGTATATATTGGTTAGATTAGTTGCGATGGGATTATTAGCGATGGACTTGCCGTCGCAAATGGTGGTATTTGCGACGGGTCTCATCGCAATTACCCCCGCCCGCATTAATTACAGTCGGCGGTTAAAAGGTTATTTGCAACAGGTCCCGTCACAAATAGTGTCTGCCGATAGTCTTTTTGCAACGGGACGACATCCCGTCGGAAGAAGTTATTGACCGCCGCCGAGTATTTGCGACCGGACCCGTCGCGAATAACCCTGGGTGGTTTGGCGCGCAAGCCGCGCCAAACAATTTGCGACGGTAGAAGAAATCACGTCACAAAATAATTGGTTATTTGCGATGGGCACTTCACCTCGTCGCAAATAGCTTCGTGGACTCGTTATTTGCGACGGGATTTATTGCCGTCGCAAATAGCCCGTCGCAAATAGTGATTTTCCCGCAGTGATAGCTGCTATGGATTGTGGTAGGTTTGTTTATAGTTTATCTTTAAAAGGGTAAATCATCCCCCACTGGTCTTTGAAACTCTTAAGAATTTATTTCTAGCCTTCGGCATCTTGGGGATGTCACCTATGGCACAGTAATGACTCATTGTGTTCTCAATCCAATGAGAATGAGTGGGTCATTACAGGTGTAGAACATCATGTCTAGCACCACGTGAGTATTTGGAGCATCAGTCCCTATATTATAACCCATTTATCAGTCATACATATATATATATATATCATTGGTGTAAAATATGATATCTTTCACCCCATTATTATTTGTAGAATCAGTTGATGTCTCAAAATCTGCTTATCAATCATATATATATATATATATATATATATATATATATATCATGGATGTAGAAAGTCATGTCTTGCACCTCATGAGTATTTTGAGAATGAGACCCTATATCACAACCCATTTATCAATAATTAATATACATATATATATATATATATATATCAAAAATATAACAATTTTAACTTAAGGAAACATCTTAAGGATTCCCAATTCACCTTACATCGGCATGGTCACATTTTTTGTTCAAAGCATTAGGCAAGCACTCTCATGCATATCACTTTCCATTTTCAATTTCCTTTAAACATTTCAATTGACATAAGGTGATTAATTATCATAAAGTATAGGTATAGAATAAACCATCCTAGACTTGTCAAGTTCACTAAATTCATTTCAACTATCATAAGTCATGCTTATTACATTTACCTAAGGCTTATTCATACCATCCTAATCTATTCCATTTCAAGTTTAACCATTTAACCGAAACAATTTAGAAAAACAAACCATAAGAATATACCCACTCATCTAAACCATTACATTCCATAGGAGTATAACCTCTCGTGTTGACATTTCATATTTAAAAAAATCCCACTTGTTTACCCACTCATTTACCCATTTTCTATTAAAGGCATATAACGAGTATACCCACTCATTATCCATCGCTTTCATAAAAATTTATTCAACTTTTATAATGAATTTAACCATTCATTAATTTCCAATCAAAACCCATGAAACCAAAGTATATACCCCCTCATTGTTATAGTTCACATTCATTCCTATTACATGGGCATACATACACATTTAGTTCCACTCACTCATATTCATTTCAGATGGGTTTACCCACCCATGAATCCAATTATAGTTCATTAGAACAATTTAATTCAAGTGAATCAACATGAAAAGGAGGTGGTACATCTCCTAGCTAACCAAAACATATTACTTTAATTAATGATCCTTCCTATAACTTCGAAAGCATAGGAAAACAACACATCATCAATCTAAGAAAACATAAACAGTCTACTCACTATGTTTTTATCTTGAAAGTAGTGCACCTATGATGGAGGGGTTTTATTACCAAAAATGATTTTGTACTCTAAAAAATCATTTAGAAAAAATAGGCATTTTATTCTAGAATTATAATTCTATTTATCAAAGGAAATAAATGAATAGCTACATCATTTTTAAATTAAAGTCAAGGTTGAGGACCCTACCTCAAAGAATGGTCATGCTAAATCTCTCTAACTCAAACAGCCACCCACTATCATGCACACACTTCCATATATATATATATATATATCCTTAAACCAATTGACTTATTCCCCTCTCCATGAGGGAACATTCACATAGAATATATATATACATATTTATATATATCCAAACATTAGAATATGTGTGTGCGCCTTCGAAATCGATCGCAACTCCCAACAACAATTCCCTTAGGTCACACAAACACCACTAAATCCTAAATAGAGGGTGAAAACCGAATTTAGTGTACAAATCCTTAACTAAAATCGATGAAAGTGTATTAGATCAACCCAAACCACCTTGACTTCAGTGGAGGTTATTGGAACATGTACCAACAGGTCCCAAGACACCCTCTTCACAACCCTAAACCACAAGAAAACGGAAATCGGGCCAAACTTTCAAACCCTTGGTTCGGCCGAATCCATACCAGGCGATGGGGAAGCCAAATTGTGGCTGGAAATAGAAGTAGAAGAGTGGATAGAGACCTTCCTCTCTAGATCAAAGCATAACAATGAAGAAATACCAGAAGGAGAATGACCAGAGAAGGAGTCGCAGAAAGGGAGTCGTGCGCCCAAGGGGTTCTTCCAAAGGGTTCAAACACATGCTAGAGATTGCATCCGGGAGGGGAAAGCTATAGAGAGGTCGTGTCTAGGAGGGGTGCCATGATACAAGAGGGGGGATCATATATAGAGGTTCTTCCATGTATACGGAGATGGAACTCGTACATGCAAGAAGGTCTAGGGGGTGTGTGCTACCGGTAAGGGGAGGAACCCTCATTGGGTTCTCTTTACAAAAAACTAAATAATAATAACAATATAATCATAATCAGAATCATAATCATAAAAAACTATTATTGTTATTATTATAAAAAAAATTATAATTATTACTTTTCATTTACCCTTCATTTAGATTATTTCCATTTTAAATTAAATTTAACTAATTTAACTTCTTTATGAAAAACAAATTTCACCGTCGAATCTTAGAAATAAAAAGATCTGATTGTATGTTTTAAAAATCCAGCCTGTCTAGTATTTGTCAAAAAAATCAAAAACCCTTGTAAAAATCACCTAGTCCAAAACATGGGTTTCTAAAATCTACCCACCATAAAATTTCCCATCCCTGAGAAGCCTACTAAAACTATGAAAACATCACCTAACCTCCAAAATTCATTATGTTTCATCCAAACAGTTGTGTTGCATTTCTCATACCAACACACCCTTAAGTATTTAACAAGACCAATACACTTAAGCCTTGCAAACATAAGACAAATTTCCAAATCCCAACCAAAACATTGAAGTAGCACCTAACTGAGCCTGTGAAACTGGAGACATGATCATATTATCGTCTCTTTAACCATTCATCCATTGGTTATTTCTACCAATAGTCTTAGTATTTAACATTTAATCCCAAACCATGGCTCTTTCACTATTGGAATTTTCTAAAGGGATACATCCTAAGAATTCGAGTGACGCTTCTCTTGTGATTACTTCAACTGGGGGAACTGAATTAAAGCCAAGGTCATAACAGATAACTCGTCGAAATAAAGGTCAAATCTCAATTGACCAACAAAACTGAACGTTTATTCTTTTCTCGAATTACATCACCCACCCACAAACATCAATCACCCTTAAACTAGTGATGTTCTTTTAAAAAAGTTTCATCACCAACTGTATACCATAAGAAAAAAAGAAAAAAACAAGCCATGTTAGGCTAACCATCAAAGAAGATTCCAAACTTAGACGACCACCACATCCAGAATAGAATCGTGAAGCCTTCCTCCCCTTCATCAGCTATCACAATCACTTAAACCAAAGTCCTTACCCAACTTCCCGTGACATTCCTAGAATAACCCATCAGTAGGCTATTTTAAAACTTTCATGCCTTAGTACGAATAAAGGCATAATCTAAAGAACCACACATCCCACATTCAATCCAGATAACAACCACTTATCATACCAAATGACTTTTAAAACTGTAGAACGGCGTAATAATTGTAACAGCCCGAGATTTTATGAAAAATATTCTTTTTAATTTTATTAATGTCTTGTGTTGTACGCTACACCAAAAGGTGCTTGCACAACACACATCTTTTACTTTCCTTGCATTACACGCAATCGCAACCTTCCTAGATAGCGTGTGTAGTACGCAATACTGAGTTTTACGAAACAACGATATGCTATTAAAATATTATTAAAACTAGCCGTTATGAATAGTAATAACCACTTTTTAAATTTTAGAAATTTTATATCTCAAAATGGACTTCATTTTTGGATTCGGAGTATCGAATTTAGCCTAAGGTGAAATTTTGGTACTTTTCGGATAACTTTCATATTCTGATGAATAGTGAAAATTACTAAATTATAATTAAAAACAACTTTTTTAATCAAAATAATTAATAGTGATAAATTATCAATTTGAGTGGTTTTAATGTATATTTAGAATATATTTTTACAATTTAATACAATGTTGTTCATTGGATGTAATTTCACATTTAAACCCGACATAAACAAGTGTCAATCTTTTGATAGATATTGTTTTTTAAAAACACGCTATTTGTTTTAACAGTGGGATTTAATTATAAAATTAATTAATGCAACTTCTATGTTATGAATTTGGTAAAATAGACTTCATTTTTGAATTCGGAATATGAAATATATCTTAGGATGAAATTTTGGCATTGTTCTGAAAAACATCAATTTTTTATGAATAGTGAAACTACTAAGTGGTAGTTAAAAAACTGAATTTTTCATAAAACGTAATTTTACCGCTTCTGTGAATGGAATTTCAAAAATCCGAGAGACACGGTTGATTTCATTAAGTAAAATTTGGTTCAATGAGATGAAAATAATTTTTGGTGAATAGTAACTTTTTACTTTTATTTACCACGGTTAAAAGTAAATAGGGTAATTAAGGGTAACAATAATATTAATATTACCCTAACACATGTCCTAATCCTATTGGACAAGTGTATCTCGACCAAAAACAACCTTAAGTGTAAAATATTATCATTTAGGCCCACTTGGATTAGATTAAGACATTTATTATTATTTAATTCATAGAAGAGTTAAAAGAGTTAAAATCAAAGTTTATTTACTAAAACATTTTTAATATAGGGTTATACATAAGATAAATTCGATTGTAAATATTAATTAGAAAGCTAAAAAGATTTCCTACATAATGGTATTTTATTTGTAATTTTTAGACATCAAATATGTTAATTTATTTATGACACAACGATGATGCAGTAATTACCCTTTTAAGGAAATATTAACATAATTGATGTTATAAATGCTCAAATGAATGTAATTTGAGACTTTTTATAAATTCCACTAATTTTATAGATTACTATGATATATTATTATTGATTTAATCAACTTGGTTCGAACATATAATTCTGTTATGACTTTCACAAAAATCATATATCAAATAGTGTCAAAATTGACACAAAATAGTTTTTAAATCAAATATTATATCATTAATTGTTATATTATTCATAAAAATATAAGGTTCGGCCAAATGATTTAGATAAAGATATATATATTAATAATAAACAATTTGGGGTTCGTTTGGAATGTTATAGTAAGTGTATTAACCATATAGTGAAAGAAAACAAAAAGACACGGTAAAAGTTAAATTATTTAACTTAGAGTTAAATCTAATTGATAAGGTTAAAATAATACCCTAAACTTGTCTAAATCCTATTGGTTGATAGGATTTCTACCCATCCCCAATTTATCTTCGAAATAAGACCCTTTGGAACCATTATAAACCGATTTTGACATTAATATAAAATAATATTTTGAGGTATTCCTAAGGTGCCCCTCTCCTCCCTTATAAAAGGACACCTCCTCCCCCTCCTCCTCACACCAATTTGAGCACTCAATCTCGGACAACCCCTGCCAAAATATCTTCTCCACTTCACTAGAAACATCCTAGAGGTTCTGGTCTTCCTCAAAGACCAATTTTAGTTCCCTAAGAGGAGGTCTCCAAAAGGCGCTTCAAAGAAGAGGTAATTACCGTTACCAATTCTTTCATCTTTATTTCTTCTTCCACTTATTCTTCTTAGGTTGTTTAATTATGAAGTAATAACATAAGTATCACTCATATACTGATATGTTATTATAATTATGAAACAACCCTATTTCACCATCTATCCATCCTACGGAAAAATAAATCACCGCGCGTGCGTACGTACGGAATATCGTCTCCACGACGCGATGAGATTCATTCTCCATGTTAACCATTTAAGAATTATTATAAAGTATATATAAGAAATAATAATGAAATATATGACATTATAAAGCTACTGGATTTATTTATATATATATATATTTATTTCATCTACTTACTTCCATTCAAGACAATAAGGAAAGGAAAACAGCGTTCATGCGTACGTACGGACTACCGTCTCCATGAACGGTGATTTTCATTTCATTTATCTATCTATTATATATATATATACTGAATATATATGATATATAAATCATATTTTATATTCTGGAAGTAATTAAATCATGATATAAGTAATAATAATGTCAAGAACAACAAGTCAAAACACCTACGATAAATGAAACGATTTTACCCAAAACTCTTCTTTAACATGGAATTTACAAAACAACGGGTAATATAATGTCATAAGTGAACCATATATGATATCATAACAATGAATATGATTCTGTAATAAGTCAATGACATTATTTAAACCATTATACAGGAGCTTCGGACACGAACAAAGCAAATCGGACCTAAGGTAAGGGAAATATCACAATCTCATTTTTATCTGAGATTGTTTATACTTTAGTATTTACTGGGGTGTCTTTTATCATCCACATCCATGTTTCCTCAATATGTAATATTATTTCCATCCACCTACAATTTTTTAAAACCTATTTTACCATTTGGTTAGTTTTTAGTAAAAGATATGAAAGGAATCTTTTGTTTTTTTTCATACGAGGTACTTTTTGACTTTTCCGACAAAAGTACGAGAAGAATGTTTTTTTTAAACTTATACGGCATGAATGGATTTTTAAAACATTATTTCCAAGAAGCTTCCATTACAAGTTTTCAAGTTTATTTTTAATCAACTTCTTTTATTTTACAGTCGTATGACATGTTATGAAAGGAAAAATGTTTTTGAAGAAGAAAGGATATTTTCCTCAAGAATGGAGTTCAAGTGTTTTATCAAAATTATTTTCCATCTAAGATAATAAAGGGTTATATTTTTATCCCTATTATTACATTGATTTGATTATGTTGTGATGGAATTATTTTTATGAAGTCATTTGCCTTATATGATTTGTTTTATGATGTCATGATGTTTCAAGAATCCCATTTTGTTACATGTGTTATGCGATGATGTATGATTTATGATTATGTGGCACACATAAGAAAAGATTCATTATGAGATGGTTGGGACCTATATCTCCCTCCAATTAATTGGGTAAAGATTTTATATCTCATGATATAGACAGGGCTGGAACGGTAGGTTATACCGGTTCAGTGAAACAGGACTGAAACGAGGGTTACTCGATTCAGAAAGGGACTTTGTCCACTAAGATAGTCTTGGCAATGAGTCTTGACTAACAAGAAATGATTCTCTATGATTATGTGTGAATACCACAAAGTTTCATGTTTTAAGTTATGATTATTGTGATTATATTTCACTGCCATGATTTACCCCATGTTATGAAATTATGATCTCTTTTGCAGGTTAAGATTTCCAAAAGTTATGTGCTTATGTATATGATGTGATTGATATTTCTTTTGTTTACCCTTACTGAGCATTTGTGCTCACCCTTTTATGTTTTCTTTTCCCCAGGATATAAAGAAAGGTTTTAGGTAAAAAAAATAAGATCTTTACGAGAGATTTTGAAGATCTTTCACCACGATTAGAAGATTTTATTCCGAGTTTCCAAAGACACTAAAATATTACGATCCTTGTGTGTGTGTGTTTGTTATGTACTAAGTATTCCGAAAAAGTAATGTAATGTTCATGTACGTCAAGCTTCGGGTCTCTACCGTTGGTATCAGAGGAAAGGTTTAGTCAACCTTTGGAAACTAGGATGCGAAAACGTTAGTGAGATCCCTAGAGATATTTCTACGGTATGTCTAGGGATGTCCCTAAGGTTAAGTATACGTATAGGTCATAGTACTAGAACTACGCTAACGATCATAGAATTAAACCTAAGATGTTAGATATTGAAGGTACTCCCCCTTTATTATGTTGTTTTCCCTAGCATGATTTTTGCCTCTCACACTATTTTTTTTAGGTTTTAGAAAATGGCTGGAAACAAGATGATTCACGATAATGGAGGATATGATGGACAATGGAATGATATTCTTCATAATGAAATGGGATTTGGAAGTCCAAACATCATTATTATGCCGAATCATCAATCTCATAATATGATCAATAAAGTAAAATTTGGTAAGTTTCCTGACTCGACTAATAAGAGAAAGATGGAGTTTCATGATGATCATAGAGGAAAGAAAGTTCAATTTCCCCTATGTAAATCATGTGGGAAGAGGCATCAAGGAGAATGTTTCAAAGGAACTGGAAGATGCTTTGGGTGTGGAAAAGAAGGACACAAAGCAAGTAAATGCAAAGGAAAAGGTTCGGTTAACAACATGGATGAGGATAATGGTATTGCTACAACATCAATAATGGTTAAATGTTTTAAATGTGGAATGTGCGGGCATTATGCAAACCAATGCCCTAAGGGAAAGTCTCATGAAGATAATCAGTATGGTCGTATGGGAAGTATTTATGTGGATGATGATGAAGAGACTACAAATGATATGTGAGATGAAAGAATTGTTGAAGCTCGGTCAATGGTTTAAGAATGTAGTGGAATGATTACATGTTTATCATGTGTAATGATGTATAAGTAATCTCATGGTACTGTAGAATAAAGAGACATGTAAGGATTGTTACACTATTGTCTGATTAATGTTACCAGTATCCATGAAAGGTTATTCAGATATTTTTGGAATGTAGATGATATGCGCATAATGAAGGGATAAGGAGAAAATTAAATGTTTGATAGTATTCATGAGCTCATGATTCATATAAGGACTAAGTGATATCATGGTTTGAGTATATAGAATTTTGAGGATTTTGGTATGTGGAAAGAGTAAACTTTTAATAGAATTCATGTTTTCAATAAGGTTCAATGGGTATTCAAGAGAGTACAAGATTAAGGCCTTTGAATGTTTGGAATGTGACCAACATGATATATCTTATGATATATGGGGATCAACGATGGTATTAAATCTCTGGTAATCGTTTTCACTATGTTATGAGAGTGGACTAAAGTATTATGGATAAGCCTAAAGATTGAAATAGATTATGTTGGAATAAGTTAGTATTGTTTATGGATAGAAGTTTTTTTTGATATTATTGATGAGATGTTATAGTAATATAGTTTTAGAAAAAGGACAACCTGCAGGACGGGCGACAGCCCATCGCGTCAGACAAGGCTGTAGGAATCGAACCCACAACCGAAGTGCGACTGGCCTTTATCGCCTACCACTGGACTACAGGAAGTCCCTGGTTAGTAGAAACTAGTTTTATTATATTAAGCAGTATGATATATGAAGTATAAGTCCATTTTAGAAACCATATATGATTAATCTCACTATAGAATGACTTATGTATATTTAATAACTTTTGCTAACCTTTTGTTTGAGACAGATGGAATGACCCGTCATTCTATCACATGATCTGCTGACACTTCACGAATAACAAATTCAACTTCATTTATTTAAGAGATGAAGTGGAAATTGTTCAAGGCATGAACAACAGTGAGATTTTACCAAAATAAAGAAAGTATTTATTCTAATTCAAATTTTCAACTTTAGGGAAATGATCTTGAAAACCAAAAATGTTTTCCTAGTGATCTTATACCTGATGAATCAGATGGTACCTTAGATCGTCACAAATTTATGGATTTGTGATTACTGGATTTTCCATAGCCATGTTCTCTACCACTCTCCATCAGAACATGATGGTTAGATTTCTCTTCCATATCCATATTTTTACCTATGTGGAAACCCAGTGATTAGTTTATTTGGGTAATCGTTACATTTCATACTTTAGTTTTTTAAAGCCACGTTTTGGTATTCCTTTTTACGATGTGGGTTTCTATTAAATAAACTTTCGAATAGTAAACCATTTATAACCCTGACGAATTTCGAGGGCGAAATTCATTTTAAGGGGGGTAGAATGTAACAGCCCGAGATTTTATGAAAAATATTCTTTTTAATTTTATTAATGTCTTGTGTTGTACGCTACACCAAAAGGTGCTTGCACAACACGCATCTTTGACTTGCCTTGCATTACACGAAATCGCAACCTTCCTCGATAGCGTGTGTAGTCCGCAATACTGAGTTTCATGAAACAACGATATGCTATTAAAATATTATTAAAACTAGCCATTATGAATAGTAATAACCACTTTTTAAATTTTAGAAATTTTATCTCTCAAAATGGACTTCATTTTTGGATTCGGAGTATCGAATTTAGCCTAAGGTGAAATTTTGGTACTTTTCGGATAACTTTCATATTCTGATGAATAGTGAAAATTACTAAAGTATAATTAAAAAAAACTTTTTTAATCAAAATAATTAATAGTGATAAATTATTAATTTGAGTGGTTTTAATGTATATTTAGAATATATTTTTACAATTTAATACAATGTTGTTTATTGGATGTAATTTCACATTTAAACCCGACATAAACAAGTGTCAATCTTTTGATAGATATTGTTTCTTAAAAACACGCTATTTGTTTTAACAGCGGGATTTAATTATAAAATTAATTAATACAACTTCTATGTTATGAATTTGGTAAAATAGACTTCATTTTTGAATTCGGAATATGAAATATAGCTTAGGATGAAATTTTGGTATTGTTCTGAAAAACATCAATTTTTTATGAATAGTGAAACTACTAAGTGGTAGTTAAAAAACTGAATTTTTCATAAAACTTAATTTTACCACTTCTGTGAATGGAATTTCAAAAATCTGAGAGACACGGTTGATTTCAGTAAGTAAAATTTGGTTCAATGAGATGAAAATAATTTTTGGTGAATAGTAACGTTTTACTTTTATTTACCACGGTTAAAAGTAAATAGGGTAATTAAGGGTAACAATGATATTAATATTACCCTAACACATGTCCTAATCCTATTGGACAAGTGTATCTCGACCAAAAACAACCTTAAGTGTAAAATATTATCATTTAGGCCCACTTGGATTAGATTAAGACATTTATTATTATTTAATTCAAAGAAGAGTTAAAAGAGTTAAAATCAAAGTTTATTTACTAAAACATTTTTAATATAGGGTTATACATAAGATAAATTAGATTGTAAATATTAATTAGAAATCTAAAAAGCTTTCCTACATAATGGTATTTTATTTGTAATTTTTAGACATCAAATAAGTTAATTTATTTATGACACAACGATGATGCAGTAATTACCCTTTTAAGGAAATATTAACAAAATTGATGTTATAAATGCTCAAATGAATGTAATTTGAGACTTTTTATAAATTACACTAATTTTATAGGTTACTATGATATATTAGTGTTGATGTAATCAACTTGGTTCGAACATATAATTCTGTTATGACTTTCACAAAAATCATATATCAAATAGTGTCAAAATTGACACAAAATAGTTTTTAAATAAAATATTATATCATTAATTGTTATATTATTCCTAAAAATCTTAGGTTCGGCCAAATGACTTATATAAGGATATATATATTAATAATAAACAATTTGGGGTTCTTTTGTCATGTTATAGTAAGTGTATTAACCATATAGTGAAAGAAAACAAAAAGACACGGTAAAAGTTAAATTATTTAACTTAGAGTTAAATCTAATTGTTAAGGTTAAAATAATACCCTAAACTTGTCTAAATCCTATTGGTTGATAGGATTTATACCCATACCCACTTTAGCTTCGAAATAAGACCCTTTGGAACCATTATAAACCGATTTTGACTTTAATATAAAATAATATTTTGAGGTATTCCTAAGGTGCCCCTCTCCTCCCTTATAAAAGGACACCTCCTCCCCCTCCTCCTCACACCAATTTGAGCACTCATGCTCGGCCACCCCCTGACAAAATCTCTTATCCACTTCCCTAGCAACATCCTAGAGGTTTTGGTCTTCCTCAAAGACCAATTTTAGTTCCCTAAGAGGAGGTCTCCAAAAGGCGCTTCAAAGAAGAGGTAATTACCGTTACCAATTCTTTCATCTTTATTTCTTCTTCCACTTCTTCTTCTTAGGTTGTTTCATTATGAAGTAATAACATCAGTATCACTCATATACTGATATGTTATTATAAGTATGAAACAACCCTATTTCACCATCTATCCATCCTACGGAAAAAGAAATCACCGCGCGTGCGTACGTACGGAATACCGTCTCCACGACGCGATGAGATTCATTCTCCATGTTAACCATTTAAGAATGATTATAAATTATATATAAGAAATAATAATGAAATATATGACATTATAAAGCTACTGGATTTATTTATATATATATATATATGTATGTCATCTACTTACTTCCATTCAAGACAATAAGGAAAGGAAAACAGCGTTCATGCGTACGTACGGACTACCGTCTCCATGAACGGTGTTTTTCATTTCATTTATCTATATATTATATATATATATACTGAATATATATGATATATAAACCATATTTTATATTCTGGAAGTAATTAAATCATGATATAAGTAATAATAATGTCAAGAACAACAAGTCAAAACACCTACGATAAATGAAACGATTTTACCCAAAACGCTTCTTTAACATGGAATTTACAAAAGAACGGGTAATATAATGTCATAAGTGAACCATATATGATATCATAACAATGAATATGATTCTGTAATAAGTCAATGACATTATTTAAACCATTATACAGGAGCTTCGGACACGAACAAAGTAAATCGGACCTAAGGTAAGAGAAATATCACAATCTCATTTTTATCCGAGATTGTTTATACTTTAGTATTTACTGGGGTGTATTTTATCATCCACATCCATGTTTCCTCAATATGTAATATTATTTCCATCCACCTACAATTTTTTAAAACCTATTTTACCCTTTGGTGAGTTTTTTGTAAAAGATATGAAAGGAATCTTTTGTTTTTTTTCATACGAGGTACTTTTTGACTTTTCCGACAAAAGTACGAGAAGAATGTTTTTTTTAAACTTATACGGCATGAATGGATTTTTAAAACATTATTTCCAAGAAGCTTCCATTACAAGTTTTCAAGTTTATTTTTAATCAACTTCTTTTATTTTACAGTCATATGACATGTTATGAAAGGAAAAATGTTTTTGAAGAAGAAAGGATATTTTCCTCAAGAATGGAGTTCATGTGTTTTATCAAAATTATTTTCCATCTAAGATAATAAAGGGTTCTATTTTTATCCCTATTATTACATTGATTTGATTATGTTGTGATGGAATTATTTTTATGAAGTCATTTACCTTATATGATTTGTTTTATGTTGTCATGATGTTTCACGAATCCCATTTTGTTACATGTGTTATGCGATGATGTATGATTTATGATTATGTGGCACACATAAGAAAGGATTCATTATGAGATGGGTGGGACCTATATCTCCCTCCAATGCATTGGGTAAAGATTTTATATCTCATGAGATAGACAGGGCTGGAATGGTAGGTTATAGCGGTTCAGTGAAACAGGACTGAAATGAGGGTTACTCGATTCAGAAAAGGACTTTGTCCACTAAGATAGTCTTGGAAATGAGTCTTGACTAACAAGAAATGATTCTCTATGATTATGTGTGAATGCCACAAAGTTTCATGTTTTAATTTATGATTATTGTGATTACATTTCACTTCCATGATTTACCCCATGTTATGAAATTATGATCTCTTTTGCAGGTTAAGATTTTCAAAAGTTATGTGCTTATGTATATGATGTGATTGATATTTCTTTTGTTTACCCTTACTGAGCATTTGAGCTCACCCTTTTATGTTTTCTTTTCCCCAGGATATAAAGAAAGGTTTTAGGTAAAAAAAAAGAAGATCTTTACGAGATATTTTGAAGATCTTTCACCACGATTAGAAGATTTTATTCCGAGTTTCCAAAGACACTAAACTATTATGATCCTTGTGTGTGTGTGTTTGTTATGTACTAAGTATTCCGAAAAAGTAATGTAATGTTCATGTACGTCAAGCTTCGGGTCTCTACAATAATGACTCTCTCTTAGTGCCTCTATGAATAGATCAAGATAGGGTAAATTCTAATCTCATTCAGAAGAGCACTAAGAGTATGCCCAGGTCACCAAGAAGATTAGTCGAACCACTACTAGTCGAATCTTTACAACAGCCCAGCTTCACCAGCTGGTGCATCTTTAACCAAACCCTAATGTCTGTACCACCGAAGGCATATGTGTTCTTTCAAATCATTCTACTAAAACTCTTCCAAAACTAAAGTAGTTTCTAAAGAGTTTTACATACCCCCAACCTCATCAAATCCATGATACCAAACAAGAACTAACACACACACACACCAGTACCTGGCATGATGATTCCCGCCTTAGGAGTCTCCATGTTATCGAAAGGAAAGACCAGCTACTCAAACACGCACTAGATCCGAAACACCTTAAACACACATGTGACATTCCACAAACCACGATCACCATGTCTGAATATTTGGAATGCATGTTGAAATTAAACTAACTAGCATTTCAAATAACCCAAGTCACAAAAATTACTCCCGAGTAATGGGACGAACATACCTTAATTCCCCTATCACCCTATCCTAGATTTGACCCAAGAACGCCCTCAAGTGTCAAGATACAAAGATCACCCAAGAACGCCCTCTTGGATGACGACATACCAATTCATCCATCACTAAAGAAAATAGAGGTTCACACAACCTCCTAAACAGTTTTCCATGACCCAGGCATGTCTAACCTATTGAACCAAGAATCCCTTGATGCTTTTTCCCAAATCAAGTGTCAAGATACAAAGATCACCCAACCGAACAAGGGTGTATTTTAAAAACCCAAAAGTTCTACTATGGAAAATGGCACCCACACTTCCCAATGTAAAAAGATCATAGTGGTAGAAAGGGATATCATGCTCTAAGGGTGCTGCCTACCACAATCTAGAACCTTAAAAACCATACGTGTCGACCCCATCACTAAGTCACATAAGACAAATTCACTAGGCTCAAGAGTCCATTGTCATTTTATCAATTGCTAAGAAGAAACGACCTATGGATATACAATCATGTCTTTGTTCCAAGGAAACTCAAAGAAACTTTATCTACCATTACACGAGGGTCTTAAATAGAGGACACCACTACAGGTTCCATTCCCATGCACTATATATTTAAAACCATTTCATAATACAACATGCCCATGTTCTACAGTCCCATCATATGGGCATCCATATACCAATCCATAAATCACCCCTACACTTTAGAGGGGTCATTTGGATCCCATTAAATTGCAACCAATAAATTTCATCAAACCCAACCAATTATATATCAAACAAGATAGCATGTCACTACAAGAATCTAATAGAGAGAAACATGTTTTAATCATAGAATCATGACATTTCAATCAAAGAAACATGACAATAAGAACAGAAAAATGATACAAGGGAAACATGCTAGTAAACAGGTAGCATGGAAAGAAGCTAGTAAGCTAAATATATCACCAAAACAAGGTACCTAAACAGGAATGCTAATAAGCATAAAAACACAACATGTAATTCAAGGAACTCAATCATATCAAAATGCAACCTATGAATGCAGCTACATGGCTTGGCATAAGCATGGCATGTCAGTTTCTAAGTTCCAAATATGATGCATGTCATGTTACTTCCTTTCCATTCCGGCCAAAGGAAAAATAAAATAAATTCCATAAATCCATAATCCAAGGAAAATAAACCATTCACTCAAGGAGAAACCACATCAACTCTAACAACAAACAACATAAATGGTAATTCTCATCCCTATACACTTGGTCATTTCTCGTACATGGGGTGATCGTTCCTAAGAACAACTATCTACCAAGTACAAAAACATTTCTAATCTCATTTATATCAACCCAAAATATAATACAAAGGAAACATTACCCTCTAATACCACTTATTAATGTCCCGACCTAGTTTACCATCAAACCGATAGTCGGACAGATCACCACATGACCTGAAGTGTGTCTCCCATATGCCATAGGATGTAAAATAGGAGTGAGGGTGTAAAGGTATTTCAGTGGAGATACTATAACCTCAATATTAGACTGCAAAATAGTAAATGGATAGTAAAATTCAGAAATGAGAGGAAGCAGTTAAAAGATAACAGAGAAACATAAGAATAGTCTATTTAATTTAATAAAAATGGCCAATGCCGGTTTATATGATAAATGAATGCATGAAATGGTTATGTTACATAATTGAAAGCAGTAAACGATTCAACATTATTCAAAATAAAATTCAAAAATAGGAAAAAGGTATAAACTCCCCATGGATCATTTCCTTGATCATCCTGAGTTCCATCTTGGTCCTCTGCTCCTAACCTCAGGTACAGGCAACACATCAATCAACCTAGGTCCTACAAATATATGGTTTACTCGGGTACCAAGGTTACCTGAGAAGGGTGAGAGATAAAATATTAGTACCCTAGAACCCATCGATGTCTAGACAAAAACTAGGAAGTGAATAATAATTAAACGGTGTAGAGTTATAGCACAATAATAACAGAATTTAATAAATAAGCAACCTATTTTGGTTCAGACACATAACGGCAATAACTGCATAAGCTCATTGTCGGAATAAGAGTCCTATTATTTCAATTATGTATATATATATAGTAATAGTTTATGAATTTTTATAAATAATAAAACTCAGGTAATAAAGTAAATCATTTTACATTTATTCGGTTATCCTTTATTTAACCACATATACCCCTGGGTTCCCATAAACACTTGTATCTCAAAACCTTCCTCGGCCCGTGCTGGAGTTTGAACCATTTCTCATATTCAATTCACAATCATTATAACAGATAAAATTTCATTATCCTTTTCATTAAATTCATATATTACCAATTTTACCCATAGTCCAATGTGTATTAATGGGTGTAGAAAGTCATCTCTAGCACCCCGTGACTATTTGAAGCATTAGTATATATCTCACAACCCATTTATCAATTATAAATATATATAGCATGGGTTAAAAATGTCATTTCTATCACCCCATGAATATTTGGAGCATTAGTCCCAATTTCAAAACCCATTTAACAATCATACATATATTTATCATGGGTGTAAAACATTGTGTCTAGCACCTCGTGAGTATTTGGAGCATCAGTCCCTATCTCACAACCTGTGTATCAATCATACATACACACAGACATATATATATATATATATATATATCATTTGAGTAGAACATCATGTCTAGAACCCTGTGAGTATTTGGAGCATCAGTCCCTATCTTACAACTCGTTTATCAACCATGCATATACATATATATATGTCACAAATATCACAATTTTAACTTAATGAAACATCTTATAGATTCCAAATTCACTTTAAATCGGCATGGTCACATATTTGGTTCAAAGTAAGAGGAAAGTCCTATCATGCATATCACATTCCATTTCCAATTACTTTTAAACATTTCAATTGACATGTGGTTATTCATGATCATAAACTAGAGGTATGAAATAAACCATCAAGTATGTGTCGATTTTACTAAATTCCTTTCAACTATCATAATACTTTCTTATTGAATTAACCCAAGGCATTTTCATACCATATGAAACCATTCCTTTTCATGTTTAACCATTTCAACTAAACCATCTAAGAAAACAAACCATTTGATTATACCTACTCATATAAACCATTCCATTCCATATGAGTATACCCTTTTAGGTTGAAATTTCCTATTTAAAAATATACCATGAGTTTATCAGCTCGTTTACCCATTTTCCATTCAGGGCACATAACGACTATACCCACTCATTATTTGTCACTTTCATCAAAATTAATTCAACTCTTATAATTAATTTATGCATTCATTAATCCCCATTCAGAAACCATGAAACCAAAGAGTATTCCAACTCATTTTTATAGTTCACATTCATTCCTTTCTCATGGGAATACCCTCTCATTTATGTCCACTCACTATTCTTCATCTCACATGGGATTACCCACCCATGAATCCAATTCTAGTTCTTTATAACCATTTAATTCAAGTGTTTTAATATAAGAAGGAGGTGGTCTGTCTCCTAGCTAACTACACAATATTCCATTAATTACTCAAGATTCCTCTAACTGGGAAATCATAAGAGAAACATAAATCATCAAGCTAAGAAAATAAAAATAGTCTACTCACTACATTTTTTAGCTAGAAGGTAGTGTATCTCTAATAAAGGGGTTTTATTACAAAAACATGATTTTGTACTTTAACAAATAATTTAGCAAAAAGAGGCAGTTCAATCTAGAATTTCATTTAAATTAATCAAAGGAAGTAAATAAAAACTATTGAATTTTTAAATTAAAGTCAAGTTTGAGGATCCTAACTCAGAGAATGGCCAAGAAAAAGATTTCTAACACAAACAGCCGCTTGCTTGCATGCACGCACTTCCATATATACATATATCCTTAAACGGATGAATGTGTTCCTGAAACCATTATGAAATATTCACAAAGAAGATATATATATATATATTAATATATCCATGCCTAATAATATGTGTGCGTGCTTTAGAAAACGATTGAAACTCCCTACAATAATTCCCCCAGGTCTCATAAACACCAATAAACCCTAAATAAAGGGTGAAAATAATATTTTAGGTACAAATCCTTACCTCAAATTGATTTTGGTGGACCGAATCGACCTAAACCACCTCACCTTTGGTGGTGGTTACTGGAAAACAGATCAATGGGTCCCGAGACACCCTCTGCACAACCATAAACCAGAAGGAACCCCAAAACTGGTCAACCCTTAAAACCCTAGGTTCGGCCGAATCCATACCGGGTGATGGGGAAGCCAAATCGAGGTTGGAAATAGAAGGAGAAGAGGTGATAGAGACCAACCTCACCAGATCAAAGCATAACGGTGAGGAAATCTGGGAAGGAGATCAATCGGAGAGGCAGTCGCAAAGAGGGGGTCGCGTACCCAAGGGGTTCTATTAGAGGCTCAAATGCCTACTAGAGATCATGGCCATGAAGGGTGCATTACGGGGAGGCCATGAACAGGAGGGGGATCATGCTGCCAGAGGGGGGCTTTTCCATTGAGGATCATCCATAGAGAGGGAGAAGGAGCTCACACGTGAAGGATTCTCTAGGTGTTCGTGCGCTTCAAGTAAGGAGACGAACCCTCTTTGGGTTCTCCTTAAAATAATCCTAAAAAAATATAATAACAACAATCACAAAATTATTATTTTTATTATTAAAAAAACATTTACTTATTATTAATTTTTTCTATTTATCCTTAATTTAATTTATTTTGATTTTAATTTTAATTTATTTAATATAACTTATTTTAGAAAAACACATTATACTGTTGAATCTCAGAAATAAAAAGTTCTACTGGTCCATTTTAAAAATTCATCATGTCCAGTATTTTTCAAAAAAAATCTAAAACGCTCTTACAAATCACCTAGTCCAAATCATGGGTTTCTATATAATTTCCAATTCAAAAACATATTTTTGTCTCTTATTTTCTTGAAATATTATTTTTTAAAACTTTTATCATCAAATGATTTTAAATCCACATATAATATATTTTTTTTATTATACTAATTTATATATTGTCAGTCATATACATTGATAATTTTATACTAAACATAATTTTTATGTTAAAAATACACTTTAAAAAAACAAGTTTTTTTAAGCATGGAAAGTGCTTATGTTAATATTAATCTCTACTTACACATAGAAATAGTATTTCATAAAATAAATCAGATAATTTTAATTTGTTATTCAAAATTATTTAATAAGGTTAAATTTTTTATTGATATGAAATTGAATTAGTTATTCAAAAACTAGTTAACGTAGTAAAAGCTAAAAGAGTAAGAATGGGTTAACCAAAGATTAAAAGTACAAACAAGTTAATGAACATTTATTTTTTAGTCATTGGGTTTCGTATTGACCAAAACTCATATTCACTTTAGTATTTTAAATTTTAGATTCAATGTTTCTTATGAAATATGTTTCTTCTTTATATTAAGATAAAATATATATACAATGACATTCCCAAAACCTATAAAAGGGCCCTCGCACCACACCTTCTAGAAAAGTCAAAAATTCAGTTTACGTAAATAAATTTACCTTCTATACATCCAATATAATCTTATTTCAATTCCATAATCTTCTTAGAACATGATTTTTTCCAAATTCCATCATTTCATAGGATTCCCGGAGGGGATACTCAATGTGATTAATGTGAGTACTAATATTTACCTATGTTAATTTCCTTTATATCATTCTTTTCCAAAAAATATTATACCATCCTATATAATGAAATCATTATTTTATTATTTTTAATTATATTATTTTAAGGTAATATTAATTATAAACTTTTCTCGCTTTCCCATTTGGATAAAAGAAAATGTATTTCATGAAGGTGTGCAGACTACAACCTCTATGATGTAATGTATCACAGTTTTCCAATAGATTATTTTATTTATTTATATATCTCATAAAAATATTAACCAACTTAATAAAATTCAAATTATATAATAAATCCTCAATAATTGTGAAATTACAAAAAAAATAACTTCACAATCATCTGTTAGTTATTTTATATTCTTTCTTCCATCGGTTTAACAAAATACTAGGAAAATGATATAAAATAATATCATGGATTATTATGAGAACAAAATCACAAAAAATATATATATTAATAATAAGTAATTTTTAATATTAGTTTTATCAAATAATGGTAAAATTAAATTCATACCTAGAAATTAATATACCAATAACTGTTCATTTAAAATCATTGAATCATGTCCATCCCTTATTTAATATATATTTATGGATCTTTACAAATAATCCCACAGAATGAAAGTATAAAATTATAAATAATTCTAAAAAATAAATTCCGTCAGATTTTATGATCTCAGAATGATGATGATGGGAAAAATAAAGGAGAACATCAATGTTATTATGAAGATAGTTCGAAACATTTATGATTACTAACACTTGATAATGAAATATACAATAATGAACCAATATACTTCTAGAAGAAAATAATAAATTAACAATATAGGTGGTTTTAGATATTAATATTTTTTAAATATGTTACTAAGATAGTTGTTTTGTTATACTGGTGATTCATCTTTTTTAGAGGAAGATAAGAATTATGGTAAGGGGTTATCTGTATCAAATTTTATTTCATGTGATAGATTTTATATTGGTCATAATGATTGCATTAATATATTGTGATTAGTTACAATTGAATTTTATTCTATATTCAAGAAATTTCGGGTTCTTAATAGATGTATGGTTACATTTCCATAAATTGAATTTGATTCGAGAGATACAAATATTTTAAGAGTTTTTGTTAACTCAAATACCTTAATTTTTTTATAATAAAAATTAATTAAATTATTTCTACCACAATAAATATTTATTTAATGGTTTTTTGTTATTCTATATTGAAAAATTAAAATTTAAGTTATATTTTTGACATTGAAATTATTTATTTCTAATAATTATATCATTATTTAAATATTTCAAAACATCTTTAGAAATAATTTCCCCTCCATGTCTATATTCCCTTTCCAGCCCATGGAATCCTTTATATTTAGAAACATAAATATGTTTTATCCCATTTAACCTTTATATTTCACTTCTCCTATTTTCAAAATGATTTTTTATTTTATTTTTATATTGAAATAATTCAACAACTATATTTTAAAATATTTTAAGGGGTTTCAATCCTTGTTCATTGGTTTGATAATTCACTTGAAATTTAATATAAAAAAATATATATTCCCTTGAAGGATAAAATATTTAATATCATTTTTCAATTAATTTTTTTAAACATTTTCACTTCACCTTTTTGAAAATCACGTTGCAATATGACCCATAACTTCATCATTTTAGAGAGTGGTAAAAAAATTAACTGAAACCCATTTTATGATTTAACTTTATTTTTATATTTTCCATACAGTATTTATTGGATTTTTAATGATTTTCCATGAATAATCCACTAAATATTTATACAAGATATACTCTTTTGGTGAGAGTGTAATACCCCAAGATTTTCGGAATTCTATTTTTAAAATTAATCTATTCTTTTAGATATTTTTATTTACATGAAACACTATGTATGTCTTGATCTATATGAAACATTTATTTAATCTTGTGATATATGCCACAAAAATTCAATCTTTCTCTACATTTAACACTCGGTTAGCTTGCATTAAACCTGATTCCGTGTTTTAAACAAAACATTGTTTATCCAGAATTTGAAAAAATAAATTAAAATTAAATTTAAAGGATATTATAAAATATATTTGAAAATATAAAAATAAAATTTTAAATTGTCATATTGAAATTACCTTAGGGGTAGTTATTGGGATTTTTCTGAAAAGTTTCATTTTTTGTTGAATAGTGAAAAATACTGAATTTTAATTGAAAATTGTAATTTCATTTAAATAATTTATAATGTAAAATTATATATATATATATATTGTTTGAAAATTAAAATTGTTCAATTTTATATCAACTAATACAATTTAGGAAATTGTAATTAATTTTTTATTGAAATTGTATATAAAAACTTTATAAAGCTTTCAACATTTTAGCTTAAAAATAACACGCTTTCTCATCCTGTCTATGAGATTAAATTAAAATTTTCCACTTCAATTAATTGAATTTATAAAAAATGATTACATATTTTTAATTATCATAAATTATAATTTCTACTAAGTTCAACTTAATTTTTGACCAAAATAAATAGTTAACATTGTAAAAATTAATTACAGCGATTAAGGTAAAAATAGGTTTAACGGGGGTTGAACTAGAATGATAAAAGTTAAAAATACCTAAAATATTTTATTTTTTATTTAATGAATTTATTTTGACCATGGAAATAAATTAAATGAGATATTTCCATTCCATTCCACTTTCCTTTAAATATGACCCATATAATACTTTATGCAATAAAAAGGTCAAAAACATACTTTCTTACTTTTAATATATATAATTCATTGGGATAGGGAAAAAATAAATTTTCAATAAATATATTTCGATATATAAATAATTTATTTTTATAATTATAATTTTTATTTAATTTTTAAGGATGAATTATTTACATAAAATGCTTAATAAATATGATTGTGGTAATTATTTACTTAATAAAAATAAATTAACTCATAATAAAAATAAAAAAAAAGTAATGTAAAATGAATGAATTATTATGTCAAATTATTTTTGAATATTAATATATCATGTTAAACATGTGTGAATATAATATATTTCAATTCCATTATTTTATTGATTTTTAAAGTAAAATTAAATAAATAAAGTGAAAGTTGATATTATTGTCATTTTATAATAAATGTTATTTTATTAATTAGTTTAAAATTACAAAAAAAATTATCTTATGTTAAGTGATTTTTAAATTTTAATAAATATAAAATATTCTCCATTAATTGAAAAAAAATCTATTATAATGACTATGTTGACCATTAAATAATTAAAACTGGTTTAGCACAGTCAAGGATAAAGTAGTGTATTGGCGTTACATGCACTCGTGTAAAAATTAATTTCTATCATACATTGATTTTATATTTTAAAATTTTTATATCATATTTATAATTAATGGATATAAATTATTTAATAATTATCATAGTAAATTTTTCATAAAGGAAAAATTTCCATGGTTGGAAAACAATTTAACTTAGTGATAAACCAAAATGGTAAAAATATGGAAACTTAAATGAAAAGGAACAAAATGTTTAAAAAATGTGTTCTATTATGTGGTGGAGGTAATTAGAGACCATATAATCCCTCTACCACATTAATTACCAGACATGTACCCACTTTATATAATATTGACATCCCAATAGTGAATACTTTCGAGTATTTACAAGAATAACACTCCTCCTCAACTATAAACGGGGACTCACTCTCCTCTCTTCTTCAAACCTCTCAAGCCATTTGGATAGACTTATCTATTCTAAAATCACATAATAAATCCCATACCATAATCATATATGTCTTATTTTAGGATTAAATTCACACTTTAAATGATTTAGTGCAAACTTAATAAGGATACCATAATTGGAGGAAATGTTCATCAATGAGTGTCTCTATTTTATTACATTCTCCACCTACTTCAATTCTACTTATACCATGATTATATGATAACCAAGTAATATTTAATATTATTAAATGGTATCCTATTTTTATTATGACCTAAAACAACACACGCCTTCCTCAACAGGGTTACAAAATCATCATTCTTGTGTACAGTAGACTACCGCATCATGAACCGATGTCGCTCTTTATTCCATTACCACATTTCATGGTTAAGAATAATGATGTACATAATATTTCTATATGATAAAAAATTTATTTATGAAAATATTATTCTTTTGTAACTATTATATCACACATATCTTCAAGATTTTTTTTAGTGGAAATATGATAACGTCACTCATGTTTACTGCGGACTACCGCCTCACGAAGCGATGTGATTCATTCACACTTTACGTGGATTGTATTGACGATGAGTTTAATAAAAATATGAAATATATATTAAATTAAAATATTATTGGAATGATAATATAAATATATATCATTTAAAATTATTTCATTCATTTTGACAAGAAAATAGAAACAACATGCATGCATACGTACGACATACCGTCTCCCAGAACGGTGTATTTAATTTCCTATCACCAAATTCTTTGGATTACTATAACTATAATATATATATATGTAATATTTATATGATGGTTTAAAATATTAATATGATGATAAAATCATCTATATAAGAGGACCAAAAATGAAAAATATATATATAGAAAACAAAGTTGTTATTACCCGAAACACCACTTTGACCTGAAATTATTAATTAAAGGGTATAAATGTAATAATAAAATAATATATAATATCACACATATAATTATTTTTTATGTAATTAGTTTATAGTAAACTTATATTTATTATAAATTAGTTTTGAATAAATACAAAAAATGTCAATACTTAAGATAAGGGGATTTCTGGTCTCACTTTTATTTACTTATTCCATATTCAGAACCCTTTTTTTGTGTTGTCTATATACTACCCTATGAAATTATATATCATTAATATTAATCATTTCATGAATACTAATATTTTCATTATTGTAATTATTTCTTGGGTATTATGGTTGAAAATCTACCAAAGTAGTAATGGATTTTTTTCTCAATTTGTGTTCTTTAAGATATATGCTATATTATACAACTATATTTTTACATGAGGTGTACATACATATCCTTTGAAATGTAATTAAAAAATTTATTCATCCTATTGATACATTATGTTTCCTTTTATGTTATTACTTCATGGATCTTATGATTATATGTTACTAATGTAGTTAGTATTTTATGTTACAATCTCATAATTTATCCAGATTGTTTATGATTAATTCTCTAATGTTGATATCTTATAATTTAGCTCTCATGAAATTTACTGAATTTTATTATAATCTTATTATTTCAGGGTAATATTAATTTCCCCTTAAATATCATCATTTTATATACTTAAGAGTTAAAAATAAATTTTTCAAAAATGTCACATTTTCATATGAGAGTCTATTTTCTTCCCAAACCATGTTTTAAAAAAATATTTCCAGAATTTTTTTTAAATGTTTTCAAATGATTTTTAAAAAATAAATTGTTAACATGTTTTAATTTAAAAAAAATTAAATGGAATCTTAATTTCATTTTCAAAAACAATTAACATTTTTATTTTACAAAAAAATGTGAAAATATTATTTGTTTTTAACATGCAAGGAATGAAGAACATTTACCACTATCATGAACACTCAATGATTTCAATATTCTCTTAAATGTTTTAAAAATTATTCTCAAAGAAATTTTTTCCCATAATATTTGTAATTTTTTATCTTTTAACTAAATTATTTGAAAATAAAATGATTTCTAAGAAGAAGTTTGTTTTAAAATATGATATTCAATGAAAGTTTATTTTCATTAAGAAATATTCCAAGTGATATTTCAATATAATTATCAATATAATATGTAATACATTGAAATAAATTATGTTTTACAAGGGATATTATCCATGTACACCATTATTGTTCTTTATTTTAATGGATTATGTTTATGATTATATGTTTATTATGATACATTTTTCTCTTCAACGGGTTATACTATGAAAAAATTCTTGTGAAACCCGCTTCTGTTCATGGGTTATGCTATGATGAAATTATTATGAAACATGTCTCTTTTCAAAAGGTTATGATATTATTAAATGTTTAAGGTACACATTTCATTTCATGGGTTTTTATATTATGAAACTTTATTATCTTATGGCGTATATAAATATTGTTTTCATTATGTTATAGGTGGGACCGATATCTCCCTCCAATTCATTGCATAATGAGTTATATATAACTTGATAAATAAATTGTTGGAATGGGGACTGAACCCAGTATAGTAAGACAGGGATCGAATGGAGAGTAACCATGTATATTAATACATGGCTGTAATGATGAGTGAAATATGTTCAATAATAGAATTTATTTTCTATAATTTCCTTGGTATTGAGCCTTCACCGGTATGGATATGATTTTCTATGCTTATGTGTATTCCATAAATCAATGTTGTGTGTCAATTTTATGATATCATGAAACATTTTCTTTTATTTTCATAAGATTCATGTATTATTAACTTCCAATCCTTATTTTATAAATCAAGATTATGATCTTTGATATGCATGGAACAGTTTTAAAATGTTATGCTCATACCCTTATTCTCATGTAATATTTATGTATCTTCCTTATTTAACCTTACTGAGCATATGATCTCACCCTTTCTCTTGTTTCACTTCCGAAGGTTATGATGAAATGATTTGTGTATAATTACTAAATGGGAAGATCTTTTATGGAAACATTCAAGAGCATTCATTAGATTTAAATTTTGTGTACCATATTTCCAAAGGAACTAAACTATTACCATCCTTGTACAGGTATTTGTATAATTTAATGAATATTCAACTCTAATGATGTATTATACATGTATTAATATCCCATTTTGATATATTTGGTATCAAAGGAATGATTAATTAACCATTGGATACTATGATGGGAAACTTTAGTGAGAAACATATGGATATTTCTAAGGATATTTCGTGGGATTCCTCTAAGGAAAATATGAGTATGAGTTAATGTTTAATAAAATGTATCAGAATTTTGGTAAAGGATTTAGAGAGTGGTTTCTATGAAAATACATTCATATCTGGATACTAAAAGTGGACTTGGCAAAGGCATAGATTTCCATAGGTGTAAAAGCATTAAAAACACCATATTGAGGTACAATAAATCATGAAGTGTTTCACATCAACGGGGATTTACTTACACCTAGATTGACACTATGGGTGGATATACATTGGAAATTTACAAAAAAAATATGAACCATAATTAAGGATTTAAATAAATACTGATTATGGATAACCTTGAATAAACCTAAGGTGTCATAGATTAAAAAAAGTGTCATGTGTTAGACAACCTATAAATAATTTCTCATTATTATTTGGTTTTTCAATACGATCAATATAGCTCACACTATGATTTTTTTGTTCAATTCAAGGGAAGTAACAAGAAGGAATTGGGTTAACATTGAATGTGGCAGAAAATTTACTAATGAGAATCCAAATGGTAAAATGAGTAGAGTGCATAGAATTTTGATTACTCCTACTCAGTTTTCAGAGAACATGGTTAAAAATTTGTACCATAACTAACTCTTTAACCCACGCAAGAAGATAGGAAATTTTTTCACTTACTATTAAGGTAATGTGTATAATGGAGGAAACAATATTAATGTTAATTTTTATTTAGATTGTGGAAAGAAACACTTAAGTGGGTGTCTTAGTGGAATAAGAAGATGATTTTATTATGGAAAAGGATACAAATAATGGTACTGGAAAGGAAAAAAATAAATGATACGATAATGAAATGGATATTAATAGTATTCTTCCTAGGATATCATCAACTATTTAATTCATTAGATTTTGAAGGTATGAGAATTAAGCAGATTGATATCATAATCAGAATGATCATGAAGAGAATCATCAATGTCATATGAGTAATGGTTATACTGATTATAATGAAAAAGTTTAGGATTGAAATATGAAAACAAATATTTTTTAAGGAATAAGATGAGGAATACTAGTTAATAGAATAAGGATGAGGTGGAATAAGTGAAGTTTTTATGTATTGGAATTATAGAATTATGTTATAAATATATATGGATTGTTCAGTATATGTTTTTCACTATAGATTTAATAGAATATATTGAATGGTTCATTTGGACTATATAATTGATATAATGTAAGATTGATATTTTTCCATTAATATAACCATTAATATGATCTGTGTGTTGAGATAATTTTTTAGGTTAAAGTGTTATTAGGTATGAATGATTAAATAGGGTAGTAATGATTACCTTGGAACTGATTAATGATTTGAAGAAAAAGTGTGACTAATTTATTAATTCTCAGGTCAATGTAATGATAATTTTATAGGTTTGGTTCACAATATCTTTCTTATCAAGATTGTTTTCTCCAGAATTTAATTTTAAGGTGATTATTTGACCATTACCTTATAAACCCATTTAATTTTATTATCCTCTAGTAATTCATGATATTTAAAAGTATTATTAAAATTTCATCGTTATTTTATACTCAAATTACTTGAGAAAATGTTCTGAATAATATCTGGATTCATTTCTCTTCAATTATAAATCTATTTTATTACAAAACCATTTCTTATAAAAAACATAAAAATGTTTTTAACCTTTCAAAAAAAATTTATTAAATGAATGTTCACTATTTTTATTGTATAACTATTTTTTAAAAACGTCCTTAAGTCATTTCAAAAACAATACCCATATGGATTTTTTCAATAATGTGAAAGGAGTCATATTTTCATTTTTTTGAAGAAGTCAATTTCATAATCATTTTAATGTGAAAATGGAATCTTCTTCTAAACATTTACAACATGTATGGAATTTATTTCTTTTATGGATGAAATTTCTTCGAATCTTTATTTTCATGTTTAAGGAGAGCTTTTTAATCAGAAATTTTTTAAAATTTATTTTCAATGAAATGTTTTTTTTTTAAAAAAAATGAATAAGTTATTTTCCTCAAGAATGGTTTTCTTATATTTTTATGGTATTTATATTCATTAATGACATAAAACCTTTAATCTTTATCTAATTTTTCTTTTTTAATACCATATTTATTCTTCCTATGGACGGTTTTTGATTATTTTTGCAGACTATAATGTTGAAATCCACTAACTTTATTAATTTTTGATTTCATTTCCCTTTAATAGTTAAATTTCGTTTAGATATTAAATTTCCCCAAAATATCCATATTATTTATCATGGATTTTTTAACTATTTAAAAATTATCTCATTTAAAAATATTGTATTTTACTTTGAATTTTTTATATTAACTAGGTATGTGTTGAAAAACCTTTATTATTTACAAAATATAGATAATTGATGACAAGGAACAATGTTTATGAGTTAAATCTGTTATTTGATATATGATGAATGCTTTGGACCTGAAATAATAGGTGGGTACCAAAATTATATAGCCCTTGATTCATTAGTATGTATCATGATATAGTCAAGTTATTATAACATTAAAAATGATTTCAACTATAGTTTAAACATTTTTTGGAAAGGTATTGATAGTTGAGGTATCATGGTCCCTGAGATCATGTTGTCCAATTATAATGAATTTCCTACGTTAAGTATTCAATTAATATTTTCCAAGAGATTTTCACTATGATATTATCTCTGTAATCATTTCATTTTCAATTTTTTGATTAAATGGCATGTGTTTTTATTTATTTACATTTCCATATTAATTATGAATTATCTAGTTATTTAAATGGAATGTGTGATCATTTATTTATCTTTCCATGATGATAATTAATTTTGATTCATGAAAACTTATTTTGTACTTTACCCTTATAGATAATTTGATCTAACCCTTATTTTTTTCCTTTTTCCAGATTCCATGATGTTTAATATGTTTGATATGTGTAGAAATCCTAGTGGAAATAAATTATTCTTCAAAAAAATTATGTTTTAATTTGGGATGTCAAATATAATTTAAGACTCAATTATGTATCTCATTAACCAGAACTGCTAAACTATTTATTCCTTCAGGTTGTAATTCATTGTATCTTATTCCATTATAATAAATAATACACTGGTTATGGGATACTAGGGTCGGTGTCACTAAAGTTTGGATCAATTAATTTTAAGTAGAAACATTGAGAATATGATTTAGTAAAACATGGATTAGGTAACATAACCCTGTGATAAAATTAGAGGATTACTATAAGAACATCCAAAAGTTATGATATAAAGAGTTAATGAGTTTTTTACAATAAATGCATCTATGTATTGATAATATAAGTGGACATGCTTCTAGCATATAGGTAACTAGGGGTAATAATACTAAAAAGGGTATATTTGACTTTACCTAATTGTCTTTTGGTGCATGGAAATGAGCCTTATTGTGCACTAGGTTTGGGATATATTCTTAGGATGAATCATATTTTTTACAAACTATTATGAAGGATATGAATAGTTGATGGAACTCAATGACATGGGTGAAACCTAAGGTTTCATAGATTTAAAATAATGTGTCATAATGTACATATCCTATAAATGATTATATTGTTTTTCCACTGTGAATATTGTCTCATAAAATATGATTTTCAGTTTTAGCTCATGGGTATATACTGAATAAATAATGTCAACATTGAATATGAAGGACAATATGGTGACTATGAGAAACCAAATGGAATAATTATTAGAGTGAAATATATGATGATTATTTTTTACCAGTTATCCCAAAATATGATTAACAAAATATACAATAACCAACTCATAGACTCACCAATGAATATAAGGATGGATTTCGCTAATATATTGAGTGTTGGAGACCACGGTGGGAAGATGGCTTGATTTCCATCATTTAAGAAATATGGAAGGATACACCCACGACAGTGTCTCAATAGAACATGAAACCTCTTTATGGGTGGAATGGAATAACATAAAGGAAATAATTACCAATGAAAAATGAACAGTACGATGGAAGGAAAGAAATTCCTTCTTAAGGATCCATTTATACTTAGATGTCGTGAGTGTGGAAAACTTAGGAATAACTCAAGTCAATTATTCCTTTTAAATGATAAAACCGAGAACATGTAAGGACTAATGTGGAAATAAAAAGGTTTATTTATTTATGTATTAGTGTTGTATTGAAAAACATAATAAAAATTTTATTAATGGTTTATTTAATTTCAAGGATTTAAATCCTATTTTTTTAGAATAATTACAGGAATTATATTAGTATAGTTTGAAAAAATGGATAACCGGTATGTTTGGTGAAAACATAATGGAGCTAGAAAGGATGTGGGTATTTAACCCATTACATATAGAAAATAATAGTTTAGCACCTACCATTGGGCTAAGTGATGTCTGGTTTAATATGTCATTGTATTTTGTTAAACAATTTGATGAATAAAAATTAATTATGACCCTATGGATCTACTTTTTTGGTTCATAGATTAATTTATTATATTGGAGAACTTCAGCTAAAGATATTGGTTTTGGAAAATAATTACTGATATAAGGAAAGACTTGTCACATTTTTATGGATCTCACAATCCATTAAAAGTGAAATTTTCTGCTTCTGGAATAAAAAAAATTCATTTTTTGATATCTATTACACAGATTTAGGGAAAAATTTGAAATTAATAAAAGAAAAAAATTGTAGAAATTGTTTACATGAAATATAAATGTTTCATGTATATATATTTCATTTTAATCATTGACTAAAAGAATCCCTCAACTCTTGTAAAGGGAGCATGAAACAAAAATGTTATCCCATTACATTCAAATCTAATGAATCATATGGTCATTGAAATAATTAAAATTTTATTGTTTTTAGGCCCTTAACATTACATTGATAAGTCACTTAATTGTGATTAATGACTACAATCACTCTCTACAATTACTAATTATTTTCATCAAAGTCCTTATTTTTACATACCTCCAATGTTCTCCAACATGGAAACCTAGTTATGTGTTATTATATATGACCTTGGTACTTCTATATATCTCATATTAGGAGTATATTTTAATAAATCATTTTTAAATGTGGTTTTTTAAAGTATTTTATTTTAAAATATCAATTCTTTTTCTACCAAGATCTTGTTTAAATTATAAGGAAACAATTTATTAAAGGTGGGGTAGAATATAACAACCTAATATTTTAAAATAAGAACATTTTATTTAATATAATGTGTAACATGAAACACTGATAATAAAAGGGGATGTAAAATCTTGAGACTTTATGATATTTTTATTTTATAAATTCAATCTTTTCAATAGCATGAGTTACGACGAACACCAGGTTTAGCTTGTGTTAAACGTGACACCGAGTTTGAAAAATGTGA
Source organism: Viscum album (assembly GCA_963277665.1). Taxonomy (NCBI): domain Eukaryota; kingdom Viridiplantae; phylum Streptophyta; class Magnoliopsida; order Santalales; family Viscaceae; genus Viscum; species Viscum album. The sequence continues at coordinate 617,190,951 of OY728167.1, read as the reverse complement.
AATATTATTAAAATATTTATATTATAGCTATAAAATATATGGGTATAGATATTAATAACTATATTAATATAATTATAGTAAAATATTTATTATTAATATAATAATAATCATTTAAAAGTTAAAGAAATGTTTTCAGAAATACTGTATTTTTCTAAGAGGTGGTTTAATCACGCATTTCACACGTAATTTAAAATTAATTTTCTCAACTTCTATAAAACATAAATGATAAAATAAACTAAATTTTTGAAATCAAAATAGCAAAATTTTCTTATGTTTTATTTTTTTTATTTTTATAAAAGTTTTATTTTAAAAAAAAATTATTGAAACTATGAAATTTTAATTAAAAAGTCATTTTCATTTAAATAATTTTAACACATTAAAAACTCAATGGTTTGACCAATATTTAACTAAATACCATACCAACATCCCTCCCCTAGTTCTAGAATTCATATTTTGGTCATAAAGATAGACTATGAAGGCTGTAGTGAAAACCTGATTTGGATACCCAAATAAGAGGTAGTGTTCTTCAACGAGCATCTTTATTTTATTTCATTCTCCAAATCATTGAATTATTATTAAGACAAGATGATATTATATAATTAATATCACAAATATACTATTATGTTTTTATATTAGGATAATTTCCTACAATAATATCTACCTCCATCAAATTTGTTATAAATTCATCATTCATGTGTACAGCAGAAGAGCCTCACGAACTGGTGTCATTCGTTCATCCATTACCTACTTTCACAGTTGGGTAAGATTCTGAATCAAAAGTATATATATGATATATATAATATAATTATACCTATGGGGTCATTATATCATGTATTAATTTTTCACTTTCCATTTCATAGGGGATATGATATTGTTTCTCCTGTGGATGGTGCATTACCGCCTCATGGAGCGATGTAATTCATCATTCCCTAACTCTTTACATTGAATATAATATGTTTAAATTTAATTATTATATGAAATATAACTAAAATAATTAATACATTCATGACCTAACTTAAATTTTCTTAAGATAATATATATTACTTTTTTCATACCATTTCACTAACTTATTGATGATAACATAGTTCATGTACATTTGGACTAAAACTCTAACGACGTGATGTGGCTATCTTTTCATCAACACACCACATGTATGATATATGTAATGAAATTTATTTTCATGAAGTTATGAATCATTGTTTTTTGAATTTTAATTTCATAAATTAACCCAAATATTGATGTCTGATAAGGCTAAGGAGGTCTTAGTTGTGTCTAGGGCTTGTTTGGATCCCAATCCTCTGAAATGGGAAGAAAGGACTAGGGTGTATGGTTTCTCCACAAAAGTGCATCCTAGGGTGCATGGACATGTGGTGATGCAGATATTTGAGACAAATTCCATTTTCATTAATTGCACATGGTTATTCAAATCATGCACCTAACAATGAGGGTTTCCCCTAAGTAGCATGACTTGTGCACAGTTTGCGCATGGTTTTCAAACATTGCGCCTAAATGGTGTGCCCCCATTTTTGAGTAGAAATTGAAATTTTGGCCCTCATTTAACTTTTAAATTTTTTTATTTCATTCTATTTCTCCCTCCAGTCGACTAGCCTCATGTTTCTCCTATTTTGAGGACCCAAGCACACTAATCTAGGAACTCGTGTAACTTCTTCGTCTGTTGTCCAATCCTCAATCTGTTAAAAGCATTGGATCCATCATGGAAAGCCTCACTGGTATATTACCTAATATCTATGTTAATCTTCTGATCAATCACACTATTACGATGCAATATCATTTGACCCATTTTCATATCATTGGATAGTTTCTCATATCTCCTCTAACCTCCATCAAATCTGATGTATGTACCAAGCATTGAGTCATCTACGACCATGAGGTAGGCGGCCATATCTTTTTCCCTTCGAGTTTTGATGCTTCGTGGAAACATTGTTGTTCCACATGCCATATTTTTTCAATTATCCCCTTTTATTTGGTTCCATCATATCAAAATGACCATTACACCTTAATACATGCATATTGACCCATCTTGGTGGTCTATAGGATGGTTATCACATTATGGATACCCCATGGGTGTGCCACATAGAATTGGCCCCTATTGTTAATTACCAAAATACACGAAACACCACACTAGCTTCAAATTTAGATTTTAAATTTATTTTCCCTCATCATGTAAATGCTTAAATGAACCAAGGGTACCTCCCATGTTCTTTTCCTCCTTTAATCATAATTTCCCATATGGGAATTTTCTATATCGTCTAGGACCCCTCCCAGATGACTATTTGATCCTTATAAAGGTCTTGAAAAGTTTTAGTGAATTAAATTGAGTTCATTATATAGGATGGATCATTAATGATGGTTCCTTAACTTAAATGAATTGATTATTTGAAATAGTATGTAAAGGTTGGTAAGAACACAACTTTTTTTGATTTGTTAAACGCATACATGAAAATTGTATTGTTTTGTATGGAATGAAAACTGGATAAATGTATACAAGAGTGGTATTACCTGAGGTATTATATTATAAATATGAATTAAACCTTGTATGTCTATGGTATGATGGTAAGGGGTTGTTGAGCATGGTGGTATCATGCTCCCTTGCATTAGGTTTTGATCATGATGTCTCACACCATTGACATTATTAGGATTGTGGGATTGATGAACAACTTTTTTCTAATAGAGCGATGAACTTATGGATCACTCGCCATCCCAAGGGTCGTGCATGATGTCTCACCCTCCTATAGGGATGTATGGAATATACCCTATTTCTTGATCTTATAGTCTCTTTATACTGGTCATGGATGTCTGAGTTATGCCCCTATCTAGCGATCACTAGTGTTCCACGTATATGGCCACTTATGATCACATGTACTTGGTTCATATATGTGGATCCAATATATAATTAAACTATTTTTATATGATTATTATATATGGTAATAAATAAAAATTTTATTTCGACCATGATCCAAATAATGTTGAACCACTAGGTGTCCTATAGGAACCTGACCAAGATGGTTATTTATTTTAGAATTTTTTTTCCTATTCTGTTATTACCTACACACTCTTTAGTAATGAGAACTACTCATATTACACTTAGAAACCATTGGTTGTGGCCTAATGAGATTTTATCTCACTCCCTAATATGGATACCTTTGGTACCTAAGAAAATTATATGTCGTAGGTATGGATAAGTGAAAGGGACCAACTATAGGTTGTTTATGTGATTACTTATAGTTGTAGCTTAGGAGTAGAGGACCAAGCATATGCTCGAGATGTTAGTGGAGAAGCTATTTTTCTTTTCGTGCATTTTTTATTGAATGTATATATTCTTGTTCCCCTATTCTTATATTTTTACATCAGTATTCCATGCATCAACATATTGAAACTACCTTAGAGGATTTATAGTATTATTTAGTTTTTCAATTATATTGATTCTTTTTCTTCTTGTTTACCAATTTCCCTTTTTTATATCATATTCTTCCACTATATTATGTTTATTTTTATATCTACTATGCCACTCTGAAAAAATGGTATTGTCTCACTACCATACCACCTTCACATACTTATCGTTAGTAGGTATCATTTGGTGTACATGGAGGCATTATTAAGGCCATGTGACCCACCGAATCGGGGAGCAGTTTTAGTGGACCCCGGGTCAGAATGTTATAATGTGGTATCAGAGCCTTTTTTCCCTCTGTCTTATAGTTTGGTTATTAGATAAGAGACTGTGATATAAAGGGATTTTCAATTAACCTTGTGCATGGATATAGCTAACCCCTGTAAAGGGGATCCCAAATTACCTGGGTTGGGAAATTTTTGTTAGTGATTATTCCATTTATTTTTTATTTGACTTCACCATTGGGTGATTAACATGCCTTTTGATGTTATTTGTATTGGTATTATTGGAATTTTATTTCATAACATATTCCCAATGAAATTATGGATTTGTATTAGTACATGCATCATCATAGGGAAAATAGGATTATTATTCCATTAATTTTACCATGAAATATTTATTTTTATCATGAATTTTCCTATTTCACATTGATTGTTCCTTGAATATGTTTTAAATTATGATGACACTTCTTGTAGGTATTATAAAACATAATTCATACTAAATGTTTCTGCCTTATCCTAATAGTGTTTTCCTAAATATGTTAAAGCATACACCTTAACAAGTAAAATAGGTCACATATAGCCATAGACCACTGGTCACAAGGGTTGGAACTTATTGTGGTGTGTGATAAGTGGATGAAATATTTTGGTTCATAAGGAGTATGAGACCTTATGGATCAGAATTGGTAAAACACTAAATTTTACTGATTAAATATGTTTGTATATTTAAACTGACACAAAATTATAATTAATATGATTCCCAAATTTAAATGGGCATATTATATATATCTGATATAGAGACATAAACCCAAAAACAACCATAATAGTGGGTAGTGGGTATATCTTGTGTTATAATGACCTGTTATGCTAACTCCCTTTTACCTAATTAGAGATTTAGAAGTAGGGAGATGGGTATGAAGTTTTCGTAGGAAGGATTTACTCCTTCCATATCTTTCTATTTTAAATATTATCTATTGTTAAAATATATTCTAAGGACTTATTTTGTGAATGTTTCATTATGCCACCATGAATTCCAATTGTTTCGCACCCTAAAGGTGGTGATGACCATGTACCTAAGGTGGAGGGCCATGAGTCCCTGATTATTCCTCTTATAGAGCCACATGTGGATCCTCTCCATGTTCCAGATATGGGAACTAATACCATGTTCTGAGAAAGATTTTTTTATATTCTATAGAACATAAAATGTATTGTTCGACCTTCCCTGAGCATGGAATAGGTTACTCATGAATTCCAGTAGATACAACCTCCAACTATTTCAGTGTATGGAGGAACATATGCTATCAAGTCTTGGATTGAGGATATCTTATTTATATTTTACCATTTAGAGATTCCTCCAGAGAGGAGGGTCAAGCTAGCTGCATATATGCAACATGAATCTGCTATGTGGTGGTGGGATATTATCACCTTGGCTGATCAGCATTGTGATATCATCTGGGAAGATTTTCATACCATCTTCTATGAATACTTCTTTCTGAATACTCTAAGGCTAGAAAAAATAGGTAATTCATGAACCTTTATTCGGGAATCATGTTAGTTATGGAATACTCTACCTGTTTCACAGAACTGCACTAGTTCTCTCCAATACTAGTTGTTGATGATCTTATGACTACCACTCGATATGAGGATGGGCTTGTATACACCATCTTATCATAGGTCAACATTTTTATGTTGACTATAATTTCTAATATCACAACCATAGCCTTATTATAAAGAAAATTTTGAGGGATGTTGACGGTGCGAGTGAGTGCGGTTTAGAATATAGATATTCCAGTGGTTATTCTTTTAGGTGAGAGAGTCATTTTGATGATACTCAGGGATGTTGTAGTAGTCATTCTCTTCTTGGAGGTAGTTTTCTTTTATATCACCATCATAGGAAGCTAATACGCACAAACCCTCAGTGTTTACGGGATCCAGTCAGGTGTAGAGCCTATATTAGGATGGGGAAAATAAAACACCTCTATAAGACATTACCTCTAGTGAATAGTAAACGAGGATCCACACCTACTCCTTGATCAGGAGTAGGGAGAGTAGTATTATAATAGGAAGATATATGAAATACCACAAGCCAATCAGGATGACATTTCAATCGAGGCAGAGGTCCTTAGGATTATGATTCTCAACTCCAGCAGAATTGGCTTGATTAGGGCAGTTAGGTAGTGACTCTTGGTCATGGTAAATACCAGTTACAATTATTATAGGCTTCATTAAAGGATAATAGTTCCAAACCTTCTAGTTTTTGAGATATTATTCCACTTTCCCCCTTATAAGTGGGTACTTTGTTTAATATAGGCGCATCTCACACATTTATATCTGGGGAAATCACTGAGATTCTAGGCCTCAACATCGAACACATATATGGAGTTATGACGTTAGACACCAGATTAGTTATCCGATCATAGGGCGTTCTCCATTGTAAGGACTTCCCCTTGATATGGGAGGATACTATTTCATGTGGAAATGTCCTCGACATGATGGGATTTAACATCGTCATTAGGATGGATGGGTTAGTTCCCTACCAAACACACATTGACTACTATCGTTGGAGGGTGAATTTTAAATCAACATAGGGAAGTAGACAAGTGTATATGGGAGAATGTGATGTGAAAGATACATGATCAGGACCCAAGAAGTAAAGGTTGGGAAATGTGACAAAAAAGATCAAAATTATTTTCATAAATGAATTGGATTTAACACCTACTATATTTCCTCATGTAGTGGATCATTTCAGGAATGTCTTTCCTGACAACTTCTTTGTTCTTCCTCTGGTAAAAGAGGATCAATTTTCCATTGAGTTAGTTCTATGAGTAGCATCAGTGAGCATTCCTCGTTATAGGATGAAACCTGATGATATTTTTAATCTCAACAAATAGTTAGAGGGTCTATGAGATAATGGAATTGTATTCCCCATCACTTCTGTTTGGGGTTCACAAGGTCTTTTTCTAAGACGGTGGATGGTACCCTTAGGCTTTGTGTGGATTACTATCATTTGAACCAACTCACCATAATGAATCAATATCCACTACTTATAATAAATTAACTCTTTATTCATATCTAAGGAGAAAATTTGTTTTAAAATATATATTTTAGGTTGATGAATTATCAGGTATATGTCAGGATTTTAGACATACCTCATATTGCTTTTTGGAGTAGGTATGGTCTATACGAGTACTTTCTCATGTCAATTGGAATCATGAATGCACCTGTAGTTTTTATGGATCTTTTGAACTGGGTTTTCCACGCATATCTAGATTTCTTCATGGAAGTCGTTGTTGATTATATCTAGGTGTATTCACACTCTAGGAATGACCATTCCAATCATCTTGAGATTATGTTGAGTACACTGAGAGATCATCAACTCTATGTTAATCTTAGTAAATTCTACATTTGGATCGACAGAGTCCACTTCCTGGGTTATATTATCTCCAAGTCAGGAGTCTTAGTAGACCCATAGAAAGTGAGAGCTTTAGTTTCATGGGAATAATCCCAAAACATCTTTGACATTCAGAGCTTCTTGGGGATATCCAGATATTAAAAATGATTCATTTAGGATTTATCATGTCGTAGAGTGGAACTTACATGCTACACAAAGAATGGTTTGAAATTCATATGTGCATAATCTTATGAAGTAGCCTTTCAATATTTGAAGTTAGGTTTAACTTCAGCACATTTATAGATTCTTCCGAAGTGAGGAAGAAGATACACCGTATACTATGACACATCGGGTATTGGCCATAGAGCTATTCTGATGTAGGATGAGTGATTTCTGCTTATGGATCTTGTTAGTTGAGGCCACACGAGCTGAATTACCCAAAACATGAACTTGAGCTTATTGTTGTTTCTGATGCCTTATGCTGCTGGAGACACTATCTACTTGGATATCATTTTGTGGTATTGAATGATCAAAAAAGCCTCATGTATATCTTTACATATTGAAATCGAATTATACAGTAGTTTCGGTGGGTTGATTACCTATAGTTGTTTGATTTTGAGATTTCTTACATGCATTGTAAAGACAATGTTGTGGCAGAAAATCTGATATGGAAGACTCAGAAACATGAGGTTCATGATTCTAGTGGTGAATGGAAGATCATGTCTTTATTATCATAGATGGACATTGAGGTTTAGAAAGAACATGGTAAGACTATCCTCTCTAACTTAGTAGCGATTTTTACTCTTCTGGAATGGGTAATAATGTGGAAGTTATCTAATCTTGAAGGCCTTTTCTTAAGGGAATGTTCTTCATATGTTTATACATCTTTAGGTTGGAACATGGATGGGGATGACACATTATTAGTCCATAAGAATGTATGGTTCCTAGAAGATATCAGAGAGAAGATGATTTAGGAATTACTTTCCTTTTCATGGGTGGTTCAACCTATTGTCACCAAAATTTATTGGGACATAAAGTGCTAGTATAGGTGTCCTGGTATGAAACATGACATTTATGGCTTCATTACTCGGTATTCCACCTGTCAGCAGGTGAAGGCAGAACATCAATGACCGGTAGGGATTTTACAACCATTTTCAATTCCCAATTGAAATGGGATGATGTTTCTATGGATTTCATGACTGGTCTACCCAGGCCACCTAATTCCAATGATACAATGTGGGTTTTCATTGACCATTTGATGAAGGTCTCACACATATTACCAATTTAAGGGACTTTATCACTAGACGATCTATAAAGGTTATATGTCAAAGAGTTTTTATATCTTTAGGGGGTTCTTGTTGTATTATTTCTAAAATATACTCATTTAAGGTTAAGGTTCTAGAAGGGGTTGATGATGGACTTTGTTAGACAAGTTCTTCTAAGCATGACCTATCTCCCAACGACTGATGGAATGAGAGAACATGTTATTCAGGTGTTAGAGTACTTGCTTCGTGCATGTGTCCTTGACTTTGGGGATTCATGGGAGAAACACATTCCCTTTATTGAGTTCATATATAACAACAGATTTTGGGATACCATCGAGATGGATCCTTATGAATCCTTATATGGTATGCCTTTACGCTCACCTATGTGGTGGATAGAGCTAGGGGAATTAGCTATACATTGACCATGTCTCCTGAAGGAGACTATAAACTAGGTATTTCTAATCAGAAATTTTATGTTGAATGATCAATGCAGACAACATTTATAAGCTAAAAGACACTGGTGACATATTGAGTTTGAGGATAGATATTGGGTTTCCTAGAGAGTCTCGCATGAGATGGGGTATAGGCGTATTTTAAAGCTGGGTAAGCTCTCACCAGGGTTCGGTGGACCCTTCAAGGTTATAAAACAGATTGGACATGTGGATTATTAATTGGATCTTCCTCAAAGATACTAGTCCATGTATGATTTATTTCAAGTATCTCAGCTTCTCCTGTAGTATCCTAACCCATTAGACATATTTCATCCTGATGGGGTTGAACTGGAAGTGGATTCCTCCTTCAATGAGTATACCATTCATATTGTTATCTGATCGTGAAGACACTCCAATGTAGGTCAGTTTCTTTAGTATGGGTGATATAGAAGCATGGTCGAGTATAGGATGAGACCTAGGATATGGAAGCAAATATATGATCTCAGTGACCATAACTATTTGCTGATGATACCTATTTACCTTCAAAATTCCAACTCGGGGATGAGTTGCTTGGAGGATCATAACTTCTAAGGACTCATTTTTTTAGGAAAGTGTATATCATTTATTTTTCAATTTTAATTCCTTAAATGGCCAAAATAATTATTTATAATCAATCTGAGGAGGTCTCAATTGCATCTGAGTCTTGTTAGGAGCATGGATCTCCAAAATGGGGAGAATGGATTGGGCCGCACAGTTTGTCTCTAACCATGTGACCCAAGGTGCACAACCATGCGGTGCTGTGGAAATTCAAGATAGATCTCTTTTGCATGGTTTATGTATCGTTATTCAAACAATGTGTCTATTCGTGTGGGGTTCCTCTATGTAATAGTGACACACATATAGTTTTTGCACAGTTTTCAAACCATGCGCCCCATTTTTTGAGGTGAAATTACATTTTTCTACTCATTTAAATTTTAAACCTATTTCTTTCTTTCTCTTTATTCCTCTAGTAGAATATCCTCAAGTTTATCCACATTTGAGCTCTCAACCACCAATATCTTCACACCCATGTAAATTCTTTATTCGGTGACTGATCCTCGATCCTTCAAAAGCACTGGATCGGTCTCTATAATCTCCTCTTGTCTCTTATATCTTATCTACGTTAATCTTATGGTGAATTTCACTATTTAGGTGAAAGAAAATTTTCCCTATTTTCAAAGAATTAGACCATTTCTTAGTTCTCTTAAAACCATCTTTGAATCTTTGGTTGGTAATGAGCGAGGATTCTTTTATGACTTTGAGATAGGTGGTCACATCGTTTTATATTTGATTTTTGATGCTTCGTAGCTACATCTTTGGGACTCACATCAATTTTTGCTGAGCATCCACCTTTATTTGGTTACATAATATAAAAATGACCATTTAATCAAAATAAATGCCTATTAAGCCCTGTTATCTCTTTTAGAATATGGTTACTACATTATGCAAATCTCGTGGTTGTTCCCCTTAGAATTTGACATTGTAACTATTTTCCAATATTCTCGAAACACCTCCCTAGCTTCCAGATTAGCTATTAAATTAATTTTCCCTTGTAATTTAAATAATTAAATAAACCAAGGTTACCTCCAATGTTCTTGGACCTTTTATAATCAGAATTTACCATGTAGTAATTTTCTATATTGGCCAAGACACCTCCTAAATGACAATTTTTTCCTTGTAAATGGCTCGACATGTTTTAGTGATTTAAATGGAGGTGAGTATATAGGATGGATCATTCATGATGGTGGATTCACTTAAATTAATTAAATATTTTAAATGGTTAGTAAAGTATGTTAAGGACACACTTTTATTATTCTTTATTAAATTCTACATTGAAAATAGTAATGCTTTGAATGATATGGAAATTGGCTAAATGTTTACATGAGAGCTATTTATTTATGTATGATATTATATATATATATATATATATATTTCAATTATTCCATGTTATGTTTGTGTTGATATGGTAAGTGATTGTTGAGAATGGCAGTATCACATTCCATTATACCGGGTGATGAGAATGACCTCTCTCACTATTGATACTGTTAGGACGGTGGGCTTGATGTGCCACTTTCCTCTGATAGAGTGATGAAATGATGGCTCAATCACCTTCCCAAGTTTTGTGAATGACATCACACACTCTTATTTGGATGTAGGGAATGTACCCTATTAATTGAACATATAGGATCATTATACTATTCATGGATGTATTAGTTACACCCCGGTCTAGCCAGCACTAGTATTCTAAGTATATGGCCATTTACGTCCACATGTACTTGGTCCCTATAGATGGATGCAATATAAAATTAAATTATATATATTTTTATATATAATAACTTATCAGACATTCATTTTGGCCATGAACCAATGAAAGTAGTCCCACCATGTGTCCTATAGGAACCTGAGCGGGATGGTAATTTATTTCAGCATTGTTTTCCTATTCTGTAATTATCTGCACATTGTTTAGTTATAAGAACTACTCTGGTCACACATATACACCATTGGTGGTATCCAACTAAGAGTTTACCTGAAACCATACCTTGTATTCCCTTGTTACCCAAGAATATTATATGTCTTTAGGTATTTATATGGTAAAGTGACCTACTACAGGTTGTTCATATGCTTACATATAGTTGGAGCTTGGAGCAAAGGACCGAGCATATGCTGGAGATGCAAGTGGAGAAGATTTTATTATTTTTGTACATTTTTTATAGAATTTTTGTATTCATATTCCCCTATTACCCTTTTTTTACATCATCATTCCATGCATCCATATATTGACACTGCCTTAGAGGCTTTCTAGTATTATTTAGTTTTTTAGTTTTATTTATTATCCCGCTTCTTTTTTACCTATTTTTCATATTTATATTATATACTTCCACTGTTGTATGTTTATTGTTATATCTATTTTTAGAAACATAAAATATGGTATAGTAAACACACTATACAACCATCACACCCTCATTGCTAGTCAGCAGCCTTGGGCGTACGGGGAGGCGCGCTTGAGAACACGTGACCCACCGGCTTGGGGTATAGTTTCATTGGAACCTAGGTTGGGATGTTACAATATATAAGTATATAATATGGTATGTATGATATAATTATCATTATTTAATGATAATATATTACTGACCTTCTTTCCAAAATTATCATTGGAAGATGGAAACATTACTCATGTGTATGTACAAACTGTCGTCTCAATGATCATAATGTACTTCATTTTTAGTAACCATCTTTAATAATTGTTTTAAAAAGTTATAATTAATTTAAAAATATTATTATTATTTTATTATTATTATTCTAGATATGATATAAAATTTTAATATTATCAATAACCGGATCATTCAATACAAAACATGCATGAGAAAATAAGGCAATTAACACCTAAAATAATGAAAATAATGACCTATTATTAATGAATGAGAGGCAAGATATTATAAACTGATCATATATTGTATTATAAATATTAATATGGTTATTTTTTAATTCAATAACATGTTTAAAGCCACTATATATGAGGTCAAATTATGTTCAATCAAGAGGAATTGTGAGTTAATGGATTCTGTCTGAATTACTTTTCATTGAGGAACATTTGTATGCTATGCACTAATTTCTATTATATGGTGCATAAAGTTTCCACTTCAAATGTAATATCATGAATAATTCCTACATCATGGTATTTTATGTTTCAATTTTAATTATTTCTTCCTTGTATATTTGGCTTCAATTTTACCAAGTGTTAAATATTTTCATAACTCAATCTATGTTCATTGGTCTAAATATTCACTTCATTGATTATATAATTCTATGATTATGTGTATAGTTAATAATCATTACCTTATGATGTATTTAAACTTATTTTATGTTTATTATCAATTTAAACACCTAATAAATGAATTGATTTATTTGTACTTAAATGTTTTTAACAGTGTAATGGTTTACTTCGCAATGCCATTATTATCGATATTATTTACACTTGAATTTCAGTTGATGGAAATTATTTGACCATTTCATAATAAAACCATTTAATTTTATTTTCCTATGATTATTAATGTTATTTAAAAGTAATTTTGAAAATTTTACAATCTTTGTTAATTAAATTAACTGATAAAATGATTTTAAGAAAACCTGACATCATTTCTCTCTTAAATTGGAAATATGTTTTATTCCAAAACCATGTTCTCTAAAAAATAAAAATTTTATTTACCCTTTTAAAAATAATTTATTAAAGGAAATTTCATGAATTTTTATTCTATACAAAAGTTTTACAAAAATATCATATTTCATTTTCAAAATAACAACTGTTAATATTTTACAGAAAACATGAAAGGAACCTTCTTTTCATTTTCTCAACAATGAAATTTCCTATCATTTCTATAGTGAAAAAAGAATTTTTCTTTTAAAATTTTTTGGAATGTATTGAAATATCCTCAAACATGAATATAATTTTCTTGATTACTAATTTTTATTTATTTTTATGGCATGCAAGGAACAAGACAAGATTGGAGGGGTCCCTCTCCACTGGTGGTCCATTGTTGTGCAGAAAATGAGTCTTCAATACGATTTGGTTACGCTCATAGGGGATTGTTGGGGGGACCCATATTTGAGTTCTCTTCACTCCATCTCACCTCTGGCCCTATCTCCTGTGCCTCATAAGCAGGTCTACTAGATTCGATGGACCCCCCAACTGATAAACTCAAAATGAATACCGATGTGTCCTATATCTTGGGTGACATGCATGAATGAGGGGTAGTTCGGGACGCCGGTGGAAGTGTCCTACTTGCATTTACAACTCACTATGGAAATGGTACCTCACTCCAGGAAGAGGAGAATGGAGTGCTTACTGGCCTCATTATTTTTAATCAAATGAATATGGATCTCACAGAAGTTGAAACTGACTCGTTGACACTACATGACTCCTTGCATGGTAAAGGATACATCCCTTGGTAGATTGAGTATATCATCAGGAAATGTAAGGAACTCCTCAACTGAAGCATCCAAGTCACGCACACATGGTGGGAGGTCAACAAGGTTGCGGATCACCTTGCTTCGATGGCAGAACATGGGTCCAAGGTCACCTGTCTCCCTAACATTACTTTTCTAAAACCAGAAGGGGTTAATTTGATTCGAGGGGATATTCTAGGTCTCCACTACTTTAGTCCTCCCTAGGCTGGGGTGGGCTTGGACCTATGGTTCTGATGTTTCCTCTTGTTTAACTTGTTTTTTCTCTTGAATAATATAATAATGAGGATGATGACTAGACAAACATCATTACACTACAAGTACTATTAGTATATGATGCATATCAGCAGTTCATGACATGCCGCCTGAAAAATTCATGACATAAAAATATGTTGTCAGTGACCAATAAAAATTGTGTAACCTCCATACACAACGTCACATCTATTAGACATGTTTTTGGAGAAGATTTAGGTGAGATCTATAAGGAGTGAATACCGAGAAAGTACACGCTGTGTAACCCCAGTACACGATGTACTGACAGTCAAACTCTAAATTAATGAACACGATAAGTGAATGATTCACACGGATGTGAAGGCAACATGGATTGGGAGTAAACATCATGTACCCTCAGTACACATTGTGGTGGTGTTCATATAGTTCTCTTCCAGCACCAATAAATTGAGCCCCTCACCACACCCTTTTCCATAAATTTCTGAATAGATCTCATCGCGAGACACCCATCGGATGAAGGTGTAGCTCCAACCACCAAATGCTATTGGATTTTATTTATTTATTTTTCTACACACACTCATGGTTATCATGAGCAGGTGATTTATTTATTTCAGTGTGTACATGATGAAGGGGAATTTAATTTAAGGAATTTTATAATTAATTCAATTCATGTTGGGATTTCATATTTTCTCTTCAATTCTATCCACTTTCATAATTCTTCTTGAATGAACATTGTGAGCGGGGTTCAAGATTGGGTTTATTTTCTTTATTTTTTCATGACCATTTTCTAGATTGAATAAATTTGTATAATATGCGATCTAGGGACTAGAATTCTACCAGGACCATTGGGTTTATCTTCTTTCTTATGTTTAAATAAGGTTTTGTGTTACCCATCATTTTTAATTCAATGTACCTAACCAAGGGAAAAGGAGAACTTATGATGGAGAGAGTTTATAATTACCATTGAACTCACTAAGAACCGATTCCAACTATTTTATAATTGTTAATTATTTATCATATACCTTATCATTCCATGAACTTGGAATCATTGCTGTCTGGAACCCATTTTATTTTTCTTCCCCCACATTCTCCAAAAATCCAATGCTCGATAGTTTAGTTTTAATTTCTCCAATTTAAAATTAGTTTAGTTATCAGTTATTTAATTAATATTTTTTCCAACCCTATCATTGTTGGTTCGATCTCAGACATGCATATCCAATACTACCATGTAGTTTAGTGGTTTATTTGTCTCATGTTTTAAATTTATAAATTTGGTAACCTGATGGGAATTAACGAAGACCATGTGGATATCACTAGGGAAGAATTGAAAATGTATATTCTTTAATCAAAAAGTATATTTGATGGTATGAAACATTATTTATGAATTTAATTGATTATTAAATATATGAAGATTTATTTGGACATACAGTGATGGTTGGAGCCCAAAATTATATAGTTCCTCGATTCATTGGTAGGTCTCATGAGTATGTCATGTTAAACAACCATTAAATAGTTTTTTACCTATATTTTAAACTATCTTGTGAAAGGTATTTATATAGAGGTATCTTGATGGCTGAGATTATAAAATCCAATAATTAAGAATTTTCTACATTAAGAATTTAGTTATTATTATCATGGATATTTTTAATATGATTTTATTTATAGATTCATTTCATTTAAAGTCTATGGATTAAATAGAATGTTTTTTTATTTTATTTACCTTTCCATATTGATTATTCCTTATCTAGATATTTAAATGGATTGTGTGCTTAGTTATTTACCTTTCTATGTCGATTATGCTTATTGATTCATGTGAACTTCAAATTTACAAAATCCTTACTGAGAATTTGATATCACCCTTATATTTTACATTATCATTAATCTATTATGTGTACTATGTCATATATTAAAGGAAATGATAGAGGTAATAAGGATATTATAGAAAAAAAATTTTGTTTTAATTTGTGTTTTCAAATGTAATGTAAGACTCAAGTATGTATCTAGTTTACCAACACTACAAAACTATTCAATCCTTTAGTATGTGATTCCTTTTATATTATTCAAGTGTAATAATTTTTACTATGGATCAAGGCTACTTGTGTCAGGGTCACTACAACATAGTTACTCCTAATTATTCGTCCTCTAAAGAAAACCATGCTTTGGGGTTTTTAATGGTCCATTTTAATAACAAATAACCCCCTAAAATGATATTACACCAAATGAATCCCTACCCAGCAGTATATATGATTCATCCTTCTTATTTTAGGTATATTATCATATTTCTTTGAGGATAAAATCAAGGTATGTTGTGTTTCTGATCCAATTTTTCAATTTCTTGTTTTATCCTTATTGGATCTCATCTCCTATTGTCCTTTAGAAATCAAAGGGGTTATGTATGAAATATCTAAGGGGGTTTATAGAGGATTGATGTGTCAAATTTGGATATATGATTCCCCATTCAGCGTTGTCAATGGATAATACTTCTACATAATTTAATGAGGTAGGGTTTTCTAAAGAATGTGATAATTATATTAACCACTAATTTTTCATGTAAATTAATTTGGGTTATTAATTTAGTTTAATTGATTTTATATTTCAATTATTTTTTTAGAATTTAATAATTTTTAAGTAGGTAATTCATTAAAAATGGTTTTTTCACACCACATGTTTGATTATATGCATGAATGGTGGTTTTGGGTTATGAATTGGTTTTGAAACACTGATGTAGATTGGAAAGAATTTGAAAATATTGGATAAATTATGAGGATGGTTTTTAATGTATTTTTAAAAACATATCACATTGGGATCCTAAGGTGAATCAGGAATAGTCATGCCACTCATAGTTTGTGTAATTCCACATGAGGTTTTCTTTTAGTTTACTATGTGTAATTCCACTGGATGCTATTCGAGTTGGATATACCATAGTCTTTATTTGGGGACTTCCTTTTATGTCTTGTATGTATACCCATATTCTACATCCAAAATGGTGTGATTTTTCAATTATTATTGGATTTTAATATTATGTATTTGTCATTTATATTTGATCACATTCTTTTACATGGTGGAATTCTCATGGATGTTTTCTCAATTTCTTTCCCATAATGGACTGGTCAAGGATATTTTATCAAATTATATCACATGTTGTATTTTTCAAGATTAATTTATTATATGTTTACCTTATGGTGTATACATGGATAGAGTTTATAATGATTTAATGCTTTATCAGTTTTTATATTCCATGTTTTGAGAATATGAAAGACATTTTTGAAGAACCAAAGGATGAATTACAAATGGTTTTGACTTATGAAAATTATTTTTAAAACTCTATTTATTTAAATATATAACTACACCATTATTGATATTATAATTTTTATAGCCTCTATGGTGGTATCCTACTAGGATTTGTGTTCACACACTACTTTCTCCTTTGGGTGGTCATAGACATTTTTTATAGGACCTATGAAAAGGTAAGTGTGTAATATATAAAGTTCATCTCTCTTTTACTCATTACCTTCATAGAGAGATGGTTTAGAAGTGAGATTTGTTCATATGGGGACATTCTTATCATTTTATATTATAAATTTTTGTTTATTAAATTATTCTTGGATATTATGTACTTTTTATGTATCTATTTGTTTTCTTTGTACTCTTGTTGTTTTATTTCAATTTTTTATAATATATTTTTTTTTGTTAACTTATTTAACATCACCATAGTGATGGGATGAATTTAGTGGCCAGTCTACTTTGATAATTTTGGTTTGTTATAATAATTATTTTAACTAAGAGTTTTTGTTTCTATATCACATGAATGAATGATAGAAATTATAATTTTTTTAAGGTGATACACAAGGTTGAAAGAAAATTATGAATTTAAGAAGGGAATTAGAAATGAAAATCACATTGATGATTGAAATAATAAAGGTAAACTTGATTATGATAATTTTTATAAAATAAAATATCATGAGTGAAACAAATGGATAAATAAAATAAATTCATCTTAATAAAAATAATTTCATAAAAGATAAGAAATATAAGAGAACATAGAAATGGGAATAGCTGTCTAGATGGAATTTCATATAATATTATGATTCAAGTGATGCGAATGGATGTGAAAAAGAAATGGATAAGGTATTTTTGATGGCTCATTGAAAAAAATAGGTCATATGTTATTCAGAAAAATCTTAATATTATAAATATGAACAAACTAATTTAGAAAATTAACTGAACAAAATGAAAAAATGAAAAATTATTTTTTGGAAATATTGATTTGTATAAAAAATTAAAAGGAGAATATATGGAACTCTTTTGGACAAAAAATATATTTACTCAAAAAAAAGAATTGATAAAATATAATTCTTCTTGTTCAAATGAAAAATTCTTCAATAATTAATAATTTTCACAAAAATAGAATGAATATTGGAAGAAATAATTTTTAAGATAGAAATTAAATATAACTAAATGAGTATAAGGTCAAGAGAAGTAGGATAAGATGAAAAGTAATTATGCTAATAACTTCCCTTTTATATTTCCTCAATATTTTCTAAATAATAAAATTTTATTTCAATTATTTTAATTTAATTTTTATCCATGATTACATGTTTAAATATTCCATGGGTACTAAATTATTCTTACAGAAACCCGATTGGACAAAAGAGAGCTTCAGTTACAAAATTGTTTTCGTCTAAAATAATATTTTCCTGAAACAATATTTACAAGTTTCAATGATAGATGACAAAATAAAAATAGATTCTCCAGAAATATGAATGAAAATATATCAATGCATTAGTCCTTTAATCAATGTGATGGTTGATGTGTGACATTTTGTAAAAACTCAAAAGGAATGGTTTGTGTATTTGGTGATGTAGGTATATGTAATGATGTTTTAATATATTAAGTTTTATATGTTTTATGGTTTGAATAATAAAATAATTAGTCCTTAAAAATTATTCAAATATAGGTTTAGTTTTTGATTTAAGGGTAATAAAATATAATTTTTCAAAAATGTTTTTATTTTATTTTATGATAATAGGAAGAAGAAAATTTATTCTATTGATTTTTCTAAGTTAATTAACCATCATATTAGTTTTATTATTTAAATAGAAAAAGATGATATTTTTTGACATTAATGACTTAGAAATATTAATGTTCAACTATTATGAATTTATTCAATTAAATAACATGTGTTGTATCTTCGAAATTTTAAAATTAGTAAGAATATTATTTATGGTTATTTTTTAAAAGGTAAACTACATATAGTATGGTATAAATATTTTATAAATGTTAAAATTTTTATTCCATTATCAAATATTCATTAAGATTTATTTATTTAAATTAATTATTTTTATTTAATTGGAATGAAATATGTTTTTATGTTTTTTTATTTTTTATTAGATTTATATTGAATTATGTTTCGTATTATAAATGAGAATATTTATATGAATTTATAACCAAATTTTGTTTGTTCAAAATCAAAAAATTTGAAAAATTGTTTCAATTAGAATGGATCATGGAGGTGAATTTTTTAATCTTTAATTTGATGTTTTATGAGGAAAATAGTTATCAAAATAATCAACTTCCTTCTTGAATATCAGAACATAACTTGGTTACAAAATTGAAAAATATAACTACTATCAAAATGAGGAAGACTATGTTAAATGAAAAACTTTACCTAAATAATTTTTTTGAATCTATTAATAATAATTTCATATTTTATTTAGAGGTTAAATTAGTCTTTTTAATTAAATATACTAACAATATGATTATAGATAAAAAAATTAATATTGGTTATTCAAAAAAATTGGTGTAATGTTTATATATTAAATATTAAGGATCACATATATAAATTTGATTGATAAAATGAAAAAATAAACTTATTTGGACTATAAAAAATAAAAGGATATATTATAGTGTTTATTATAAAATAACTATGATTGTACTAGAATATACTCATTACAGTTTTATTTAAAATGTTTCAAAAAACTATTCTATTATGGATATTTTTAATGTAGAATTTATTGATTATTATTTTGGTGAATATAAAAATCAACAAAATAATAAAATTTTTATGGGGGTTTAATCCTTCTCAGTATGTTCATAAGTCATGAAATATTAAAAAATTCAACCATATTGATAATATGAGTTTTAATGTGGATTCTGATTATATAATAAAAATATTATTTATTTAATTTTTATGTGTGTTATGCATTTGATTCTCAATGTGTTCTAAATGATGTTCTTGATGGTTCAAATAATGTTAAATGGATTATTAGGGCCCCAAACATCTCATACAAAAATATTTTATCGTGATAGATTAATATACCATACCTGACTTAATGATCTATGCCAGAATCATATAGGTTTAGTTCCTTTGGAGAAATGGATACATAAAAAACGAGTCCATAAGTGAACAACATTATCCCCCACTAAGTTCATTATAATTAGAACCACTCATAGATATATCATACTTAACGCCTTTCTTCATATCTTAGGGAAATAAAAATAATACAGGATGATCTCAGATACTATTTAAGGATAAACAAAGGGAGATGTCAATACAACATGGTCATAAGTGCATGATAACATGAGAATAACAATTTAAATTTATACCCTATATAAAATAGATCATAAACATTATAAATTATATGTATATTGGATATTTATATGCCAAAAATCATAATGGAATAAAATAACATAATCTTTGAGAACACAATATTAGAAAAAGATAATGATTTATGAATGCAAAAATTCATATAACATTGTGAACATTTATATGTAGTAACAGGACCATTCACTACACTAATGACATGAAATGAATCCTCAGATAACCTTATAGACATTAAATCTATTTACACACATAAAATTTTAAACAATAAATTAGGTCCACACAAAATATATTTATCTCATGAGTTATCAATCATTACCTAATACATTGGGGGATATATAGGTCTCACTCATTTGGTTATAATGTGACCATCGTACTTTGATATAATTTAACAAATTTCCTTGGTAATAATGTAACCATCATCTTTGTTTATAACATAACCATCATCCTTTGTTATAACATAATGACCATCCTTGGTTATAACATAACAACTATTACATAATAGAAAACAAACATATGCGTGCCACAATTTCATTAAACATTAAAAAATTTGAAATCCCAATAAATGAGTTGAGTTTCAAAAACATTTCATCATTTCATCATAGTGTAACCTATGGAAAAAGGAACTGGTTTCATAAACATAGTTTCATCATAATCACATACCATAACGAGAAATAATAAGGATGGTATCATTAAATTATATCAGGAATAAATCTTAAGTAACAATAAAGGATGTCATCATATATTGAAAATGATATTGAAATATATATTAAAACATTTCTTGAGGAATATAACCTTTCCACAATGAAAATCAACTTTAAAAAATTATAATTTCACATAATACTGTGGAAATAATTTTCTATGAAAACATAGATTTATATTTTTAAAGTAAACATTAAAATATTGAGTGTAAATTATGGTGTAAAAATATCTTTCATTCCTTACATGTAACGCCCCGACCCCAGTTACCCAGAGTCGGTGCATTATTACATAACATTGGCATGATCACAAGAAAGATCAAATCTCGAAAGACCGATTGGTTTAGTAGCCTTGGAAACACTAGATATATTCATAAGTTTTACATTACATCATAAAATGAAAAACTAATACAACAACATAATGTTTCCACAATCCACACTATTAACCCCTCATAAAATCCCTGCAGGTCATTCATAACTTACTTCTTCACATCCTGGGAAAAATAAAACATAGAAAAGGGGTGAGCTCAAATGCCCAGTAAGGATAACAATATAGCGGAGACTTTCATAAATAAGAATAAACATTTAAGGCAATGCATTACTAAAACAAAAGCCTTTTAAACTTGAACTTCAACATAAAATGGAAAAGGTAAAAATGAAATAATGCCATTTAGTTACTCACATGGATATTCTACTAATCGAATAATCACATGCAAAAATCAATAACCACTTTCATAATGTTGGAATGCATAATAACAGACTATCATAACCACATAGACAAGGCCTCGTGCCAAGACTACAAATAAGATTTTGTCAAGGCCTTGTGCCAAGACACTAGTTTGTCTCAGGAGACCTACCGATGCATCGAGGAGCTATAGCGGGCTCCACCCGTCACATATTAAGTCCAATGCATTCCCATATGAAAAGGTTTAAATATAACATAAACATTCGTATCAAAACTAGCATACGAAATGTCAATACTTTCACTATAAACTATGAATGGTATAAAAATAGCACATCCATAGTCAAACATATCACAAAACCTTCAATACAATATAGAAGTTTTGTATCATAATAAATCAACTTCAAATAATCTTAAAATCCATCAAAGGATGTTGACATAGATGAAATCAAAATTCTTTTTAAAGAAATATCTCCTTTTATTTTGAAATCATTTAAGATCCATATAAAATAAAACATTTTCTTTGAAAATAATCTTATAAGATTGTAAGGGAAGCTTTGAAGATTTTATAACAGCGGAAAATAGCTGCACCCGCCGTATAAGTAAAAAAACATTCTTACCTTAATTCTGTCGAAAAGGTTAAAAAGGACCTTGTTTTGAAAACGACCGAAAGGTTCCTTTATAAACCAATTATAAAAGTCAAAAATGGTATAAATGACTTTAACTCATATTATAGTAAATAGTAAAAATGTTTTGAAATACATTTTTAAGAAACATGTATGTGGATGATAAAGAGATCCCAGTAGATTATTACGTATAAACAACCTTGGATAATGAAGAGGTTGTAAAGTAAAACCTTACCAATTTGGTAACTTATGAAACATACATCTCATGAAAAAGGTATCATACAATGAATATGTAAATACACATAAATTAGAGTGTATTACACAAAGAATATAATTATGGGTAGTACATACACCACACAAAAGGTGATGGTGGCAATATGGCATGAATCTCACGGAAAAAAGGAGTGAGATGAAAACCACTTACCTTGTACTTTTCCTTGGTTGGGGTAGGTTAACCTCCTGTATAATGGTGAAATAATTGTTATTAAATTATACAAGAATCATATACATTAATATGATATCATATATGATCTTTTAATATTGATTTGATAATAATATCTTAGTATTATCATTATATCGGGTGTTAACTTACTTGTTTTCTTTTATATGTTTTCTTACGTAAGACATGTTTGTAAAGGATAGGTTGTATATTATTCATATCCAGAATTATATCATGTACTTAAACATAATTTTTAAATCATCAAATGATAATTATACTTGAATGGATACGATGGAGAATGAATCTCATCGCGTTCGTGGAGACGGTAGTCCGTACGTACGCACGAGCGACAATATCATTCTTTTGATATTAAAATAATATATAAATGGATGGTATATCATATATACAGAATCATTAACATGTTATATTTATTATTTACATGAGTTACACATCATTATTATACCCATCCAAATAATAATATATTGAATAACAATTACACCACGACGTGGAGACGGTAAGCCGTACATACGCACGTATGGTGACATGTTATTCAAAGGGTGGATAGAATAATGAATATGGTTGTACCATATTTATAATAACATCACAGTATATGTAATATACTGGAGTTATTATTTTAGAACGGTAAGAACAAAGAAAGAGGAAGTGGAAGAAGAAAGGAACTTAGAAAAGGGTGGTGAAATCATTACCTCTTCTTCGGGTTCTTCCTTTTGATTTGATCAAAAGGGCTCCTTAGGTTGGCTTTCTGATCGAACTAAGGCCTCTAGGTTGTAGTGAGGGATGTTTGGAGAGTATTTGGGCAGAGTTTGGCTGAACCAAAAGGCTTTGAAGGTGTGAAGAAATGAGAAGGAGGAGTGCCCTTTTATAAGAGGGGTGAGGGGCACCTTTGGAAAAGCTAGAAATATTAATTTATAATAAATTCATATTAGGTTTTCAATGGCTCCAAAGTTGACTATTCAAAGGCTAAGGTGGGGATAGGTCGAAAACCACTCAACAAATAGAATTTAGACAGGTTTGGGTACTTATATTAACCTTATCTTTAAGTATTAACTCTAAGTTAATTAGTTTCACTTTTACAATGTCTCTTTGTATTTTTATATAATATGGTTAATAAACTTACTATATACATCCAAGAGACCCCCAAGTGGTCCATTAATGATGAACCTATCCTGATATAAGTCTCTTGGACGAACCTTAGATTTTTAGGAATTTAATATCAATTAATAATATAATATTTGTTTTAAGAACTCTTTTATGTCAATTTTGACACTATTCAATAGTTGATTTTTTTGAAACTCATAACAGATTGATTACTTCGAACAAAGTCAATTAAATAAATTCTAATATATCATATTATCCTAGAAAATTAGTTTAATTCATTAAAAGTTTCATATTATATTTTTTTGGGTATTTATAATATCAATTATTTTAATTTTTCACTATTATAGTAATTACTGCATCATCATTGTGTCATAAATAAAATAAATTATTTAATGTCTAAAAATTATAAATAAAATATCATTATGTAGGAAATCTTTTTATATTTCTAATGAATATTTATAATCTAAAATCCAACTTATATAACCCTATGTAACAATTGTTTTGCTAAAAGATATATGCTTGTGTCATTTTTGTATTCATTTTGACTTAATTAAAATAAAGTGTCATTATCACTTACAAGTGGATCCATGGGGTCCCAAAATCGACCCAAAGATGCCCATGGTCGACCATGTATCAACCAATAGGGTTAAGACACGTTTTAGGGTAATTTAGTATTATTATAATATTATTTTTTTAACCCTTATTTACCGGATTTACCCTTAACCATGGTAAATAAAATATTTACCGCAGTAATTATTCAAAATGTCTAAAAATAAAAGTTACCTATTTACAAAATTTGAACATCCTGATTCCAAATATGGAATCCATTTTCCTAAATTCTAAACACAGAAGTGGCAGAAATTAATTTAAAATTAATTCCCGCTGTCAAAACAAAAAGCGTGTTTTAAGAGATAATAACTATCAAAAGATTGACACTTGTTTATGTTTGGTTTAATTGTAAAATTATGTCCAATGACCAACATTATATTAAATGGTAAAAATATATTCTAAATATACTTTAAAACTACTAAAATTCATAATTTATCACTATTAATTATTTTGATTAAAAAAGTTGTTTTTAATTAAAATTTAGTAATTTTCACTATTCATCAAAATATGAAAGTTATCCGAAAAGTACCAAAATTTCACCTTAGGCTAAATTAGATATTCCGAATCCAAAAATGAAGTCCATTTTGAAATATAAAATATATATAATTTTAAAAAGTAGGTATTACTATTCATAACGGCTAGTTTGATTGGTTGTTAGAACTCGGTGTTGCGTACAACACACGCTATCGCATTATTCAAAGAGAAGCGTACCGTAGAAGCTTGGGGTGTTACATTCTCCCCTCCTTCAAATAATTTCGTCCTCGAAATTTCTGGAATACTTATCACATGAAAAGACTCAGGTGGTTCTTCATCATAAGTTCCTCAGGTTCCCACGTTGCCTCTTCCATCTTATGGTTTCTCCATAACACTTTTACCAGACGCGTCGTCCGGTTTCTCAGTACTTGTTCTCTCGTATCAAGAATCCTGACGGGCTCTTCGCAATAGGAAAGATCGGGTTCCAGTTCTAATTCCTCATAGGTGAGTACATGCGTTGGATCAGGCATGTATTTCCTCAACAGAGATACGTGGAACACATCGTGAACTTTGGAGAGACTTGGCAGAATTGCCAATCGGTAAGCTACAACCCCAATTCGTTCTAGAATTTCGAAAGGTCCGATGTACCTGGGACTCAATTTACCTTTCTTACCAAAACGTATGACTCCCTTCCATGGAGATACCTTCAGGAAAACATGATCACCGACTTGAAATTCCAAATCCTTCCTTCGATTATCGGCATAGCTCTTCTGCCTACTTTGAGCTGCTTTGATGTGATTTTGGATTACTTTCACCTTTTCCACTGTTTCCTCCACCAGTTCTGGGCCTACAAGTTTTCTTTCACCAACTTCATCCCAACAGGTTGGTGTACGACATCTCTTTCCATATAACGCTTCATATGGTGCCATCTGAATACTCGAATGGAAGCTATTGTTATAGGAAAATTCTACCAGTGGTAAATATTGATCCCACATACCATGAAAATCAAGTGAGCAAGATCTCAACATGTCTTCTAAGGTCTGAATAGTCCGTTCTGATTGTCCGTCTGTCTGAGGGTGGTAAGCAGTGCTCAAATGAAGTTCAGTATCCAGGGATTTCTGAAGACTTTTCCAAAATCTGGAAGTAAAACGGGGATCACGATCAGAAACAATCGATAAGGGTACCCCATGAAGTCTCACAACTTCATTAATATATAGTCTTGCTAGACGTTCCAGGGGTAGATCTTCTCTTATAGCAAGAAAATGTGCTGACTTGGTAAGACGATCAACAATAACCCATATTGCATCGTTCCTTCTAGGAGTCTTTGGTAGCCCCATGACAAAGTCCATCGTAATATTGTCCCATTTCCACTCCGGTATGGGAAGAGGTTGCATGACTCTTCCAGGCTGTTGCCTTCCAGCTTTGACTTGTTGACAAACCATACATCTTGACACAAAATCAGTAATCTCCCTCTTCATGTTGTCCCACCAAAAATGTTCCTTCAAATCTCTATACATTTTGGTGCTCCCAGGGTGTATAGAGAAATTGGAACTATGAGCATCATCCAGCAATTCCCTTTTTAGATCAGGTATATCGGGAACACAAAGTCTCTTCCCGAATTTCAAAATTCCATCTTCATACACAAAGTCTCTCAATCTCCCATCATTTACAGCTTTAATCTTCTTTTGGAATTCTTCATCATCGGTCTGAGAACTCTTAATACTTTCTAGTAAAGATGGTTTGGCAACCATTTGAAAAAGCATTGATGTTTCACCTTCCCTGGTTATTCCCATGTCCATCTTCACTAGATCCATGAAAATTGGATCCCTTTCAATTCTCATCACGTTCAAAACTCCATGGTCTTTTCTGCTCAAAGCATCTGCTACTTTGTTTTCTTTCCCCGGGTGGTAGTGTATCGTGCAATCATAATCCTTGAGTAATTCAAGCCATCTCCTTTGCCTCATGTTGAGTTCTTTTTGTGAGAAAATATACTTCAAACTC
Organism: Viscum album; assembly: GCA_963277665.1. Classification (NCBI taxonomy): domain Eukaryota; kingdom Viridiplantae; phylum Streptophyta; class Magnoliopsida; order Santalales; family Viscaceae; genus Viscum; species Viscum album. The sequence continues at coordinate 617,163,756 of OY728167.1, read as the reverse complement.
TTGTGATCAGTATAAATCTCACATTTTTCACCATAGAGGTAGTGCATCCATATCTTCAAAGCAAAGATTACAGCTGCTAACTCGAGATCATGAGTAGGATAGTTTTGTTCATGAATTTTCAACTGTCACGATGCATAGGCAATAACTCTATCATTCTGCATAAGGACACAACCAAGTCCTTTCATTGATGCATCACTATAAATAACGAACCCATCATTCCCCGATGGTAGAGTCAATATAGGAGCATTGACTAATATTCTCTTCAGTTCTTCAAAACATTCTTCACACTCTTTTGTCCAAACAAATTTAACCCCTTTACGTGTGAGCTTCGTTAATGGGTTAGCCAATCGGGCAAAATTCTGGACGAAACGTCGATAATAACCTGCCAAACCAATAAAACTGCGTACCTCAGTTATACTCGTAGGTGCTGGAAATTCTTGGATTGCCTTGGTCTTAGAAGGATCAACAGAGATTCCATCTTTAGAGACAATATGGCCAAGAAAAGAAATCTCCTGAAGCCAGAATTCACACTTGCTAAACTTCCCATATAATTCATGCCTCCTCAGAGTCTTCAAGATAATGTGCAAGTGATTTTCATGATCTTCATAGGTTTTGGAGTATACCAAGATATCATCAATAAATACCACCACAAATTCATCGAGATACTCCTTGAAAACTCTATTCATCAGATCCATGAATACAGAGGGTGCATTAGTCAATCCAAACGGCATTACAGTAAACTCGTAATGCCCATACCTGGTTCGAAATGCTGTCTTCGGAATGTCTTCCTTCTTCACACACAACTGATGGTATCCAGATCGAAGGTCAATCTTTGAAAAGTATTGAGCTCCATGCAGTTGGTCAAATAAATCATCAATACGAGGTAGGGGATACTTGTTCTTTATCGTTATAGCATTGATCTCCCTGTAGTCGATACATAACCTCATAGATCCATCTTTCTTTTTAACAAAAAGAACAGGGGCTCCCGATAGAGAAACACTAGGGCGAATAAATCCCTTATTACTCAATTCCTCTAGTTGTTTCTTTAGTTCGACTAACTCTACAGTGGCCATTCTATAAGGGGTCTTCGATATAGGCCTTGATCCAGGAATCAAATCAATGGAAAACTCAACTTCTCGTTCTGGAGGATGTCCAGGTAAATCTTCCGGAAATACATCTACAAATTCTTTCACAACAGGTACATCCTCTATTTGAACATTCCTTTCCTCACTGACAGTTATTTCATTCTCTTCCTCCCCAATAATTGAATTAAGTTGAGCTACTGGGGGTGGATCTAAATAAGAATTAGGTGGTGACGATTCTGCACTAAAAATAAGGTGTTCCTTATCATTATCATCAAGAATCGTAACCTCTTTCTTCTTACAATAAATCTTCGCATCATAGTCCGAAAGCCAGTCCATACCGAGGATTATATCAAACTCAATCGTAGGTATGACGATGAGATCAGCAGATAAAGAAAATTTATGTGCCCTAATGGGGACTGATTCACAAAACTTTGTTGCAACGATACTTCCCTTAGGAGTTTTAACTGACAACTCCCTTATTAAATAAAATTGGAAATATCTAATTTTCTTAGCAAACTGGGAAGATATGAAACAATGAGATGATCCAGAATCAAATAATGCATTTGCTAAACTTGAGGAAACCATTAAATTACCTTCCACCACGTCTTTCGGAGCTTCTACCTCAGCAGTAGTGATAGCATAAGCCTGGCCTTGATCCCTTGGCCTTTTCTGAGGTAAGTTCTCCTGACGCTTAGGACATGCATTTGCATAATGCCCCATCTCCCTGCAATTGTAGCACTGAACGTTGGTAGCTTCCTTCTTCCCCTTGCAATCATGAGCTTGGTGGCCTTTTTCACCACACTTGTAACAGACTCCCATTCCCTTCAAGCAAGTACCAGGATGTTTCTTCCCGCATTTACCACAAGATGGATATTCAACCTTTCCCTTCTTCCCCTTATTTCCATTCCCAGATTGATCAGCAGGTCTCTTCTTCTCTTGCTTTGCTTTAAAGTCATAAGACTTAGAGAATTCCTTTTCGGTCTTGATAGAACATGAGACAATGTCTTCGTACGATGAAAAGGATTGTGAGACTAATGCTCGATGGAGAAATGGTTTTAACCCATCAATGAAATGATCAATCTTACTTCTTGGGTTGCGAATATAATCTCCAGCATACCTTTCTAACCTTGTAAAGTTAGCCTCATACTTTGTGACATTCTCATCCTCCTTTTGTCTCAGACTCAGAAATTGCCTTTCTATATCTGCTTGATGGTCGCGAGGAAAGTATTTTTCTAAAAACAGATCTTTGGACTCCCTCCATTCCATATTTGATACTTCATCATCTTCCTTCGTATTTTGAATCAATGACCACCATTGATCAGCATCTCCAGTGAGGCGGTAAACTGCCATGATAACTTTTTCCCTTTCACTGCTCCCCAAAGCCTGAAATATTTTCTCTAGGGAAAATATCCATTGCTCAGCTACTAAGGGATTTGTACTCCCATTGAACTTTGTTGGTTGTTGCCTCATGAATCGATCTAACATTGACCCTCCACGCTGCGGATTAGGGTGCTCCATACGGGTAAGGTTATTATTCATAACCTGAGTAAGTTGTCCCAGTATGGTGATTAGCTGATCGGCACCAGTTGCATCACCAGCCCCACTATAATTATCTTGAGCAGGAGGGCAATCCCTACATGGAGTGCGTGCATTGATACGGTTTCCATTTCTTCCACTAGGCGCCATTTCTAAACAATGGCATAAACTAGATCAGTTTATGAATCAAAATACATAATCCCATACTTATAAAACACTTAACATAAATTGAACTATTTATGGATATAATCCATAAAAATGTCTCCTTTGAGGATGTATATACTCATAAACCCTTCATAATGGTCTGTAAAGAAAATGAGAATTATCCTAAGCATATCCCCCGGGAGTGTCGTAACCAAGAGTGCAGTAAGGCCCGTTGTCGTGCACCAGTTCTCGTTCGAGTCTAGCTCAAAGCGGTGTTTTCGGGTTTTACCCCTAGGTACATCTGTGCCAGAGCCGCCTCTACCTGCTCATATCCAGACAGGGATGTATTGATCGGAAAACTCACAAAATCTCTACAATACCAAAATTCTCGGAAGTTCTTTTATACTAATCCTCAAAGTTCATCTTAGGTCTACGTGCTCTAATCAGAGTTTATCTAAATCTAGCTTCCAAGGTTTGTACTAAACTTCCTCTGATACCAACTGTAACGCCCCGACCCCAGTTACCCAGAGTCGGTGCATTATTACATAACATTGGCATGATCACAAGAAAGATCAAATCTCGAAAGACTGATTGGTTTAGTAGCCTTGGAAACACTAGATATATTCATAAGTTTTACATTACATCATAAAATGAAAAACTAATAGAACAACATAATGTTTCCACAATCCACACTGTTAACCCCTCATAAAATCTCTGCAGGTCATTCATAACTTACTTCTTCACATCCTGGGAAAAATAAAACATAGAAAAGGGGTGAGCTCAAATGCCCAGTAAGGATAACAATATAGCGGAAACTTTCATAAATAAGAATAAACATTTAAGGCAATGCATTACTAAAACAAAAGCCTTTTAAACTTGAACTTCAACATAAAATGGAAAAGGTAAAAATGAAATAATTCCATTTAGTTACTCACATGGATATTCTACTAATCGAATAATCACATGCAAAAATCAATAACCACTTTCATAATGTTGGAATGCATAATGCCAGACTATCATAACCACATATCCAAGGCCTCGTGCCAAGACTACAAATAAGATTTTGTCAAGGCCTTGTGCCAAGAAACTAGTTTGTCTCATGAGACCTACCGATGCATCGAGGAGCTATAGCGGGCTCCACCCGTCACATATTAAGTCCAATGCATTCCCATATGAAAAGGTTTAAATATAACATAAACATTCATATTAAAACTAGCATACGAAATGTCAATACTTTCACTATAAACTATGAATGGTATAAAAATAGCACATCCACAGTAAAACATATCACAAATCCTTCAATACAATATAGAAGTTTTGTATCATAATAAATCAACTTCAAATAATCTTAAAATCCATCAAAGGATGTTGATATAGATGAAATCAAAATTCTTTTTAAAGAAATATCTCCTTTTATTTTGAAATCATTTAAGATCCATATAAAATAAACCATTTTCTTTGAAAATAATCTTATAAGCTTGTAAGGGAAGCTTTGAAGATTTTATAACGGCGGAAAATAGCCGCACCCGCCGTATAAGTAAAAAAAACATTCTTACCTTAATTCTGTCGAAAAGGTTAAAAAGGACCTTGTTTTGAAAACGACCGAAAGGTTCCTTTATAAACCAATTATAAAAGTCAAAAAGGGTATAAATGACTTTAACTCATATTATAGTAAATAGTAAAAATGTTTTGAAATACATTTTTAAGAAACATGGATGTGGATGATAAAGAGATCCCAGTAGATTATTACGTATAAACAACCTTGGATAATAAAGAGGTTGTAAAGTAAACCCTTACCAATTTGGTAACTTATGAAACATACATCTCATGAAAAATGTATCATACAATGAATATGTAAATACACATAAATTAGAGTGTATTACACAAAGAATATAATTATGGGTAGTACATACACCACACAAAAGGTGATGGTGGCAATATGGCATGAATCTCACGGAAAAAAGGAGTGAGATGAAAACCCCTTACCTTGTACTTTTCCTTGGTTGGGGTAGGTTAACCTCCTGTATAATGGTGAAATAATTGTTATTAAATTATAAAAGAATCATATACATTAATATGATATCATATATGATCTTTTAATATTGATTTGATAATAATATCTTAGTATTATCATTATATCGGGTGTTAACTTACTTGTTTTCTTTTATATGTTTTCTTACGTAAGACATGTTTGTAAAGGATAGGTTGTATATTATTCATATCCAGAATGATATCAAGTCCTTAAACATCATTTTTAAATCATCAAATGATAATTATACTTGAATGGATACGATGGAGAATGAATCTCATCGCGTTCGTGGAGACGGTAGTCCGTACGTACGCACGAGCGACAATATCATTCTTTTGATATTAAAATAATATATAAATGGATGGTATATCATATATACAGAATCATTAACATGTTATATTTATTATTTACATGAGTTACACATAATTATTATAACCATCCAAATAATAATATATTGAATAACAATTACACCACGACGTGGAGACGGTAAGCCGTACGTACGCACGTATGGTGACATGTTATTCAAAGGGTGGATAGAATACTGAAAATGGTTGTACCATATTTATAATAACATCACAGTATATGTAAGATACTGGATTTATTATTTTAGAATGGTAAGAACAAAGAAAGAGGAAGTGGAAGAAGAAAGGAACTTAGAAAAGGGTGGTGAAATCATTACCTCTTCTTCGGGTTCTTCCTTTTGATTTGATCAAAAGGGCTCCTTAGGTTGGCTTTCTGATCAAAATAAGGCCTCTAGGTTGTAGTGAGGGATGTTGGGAGAGTATTTGGGCAGAGTTTGGCCGAACCAAGAGGCTTTTAAGGTGTGAATAAATGAGAAGGAGGAGTGCCCTTTTATAAGAGGGGTGAGGGGCACCTTTGGAAAAGCTAGAAATATTAATTTATAATAAATTCATATTCGGTTTCCAATGGCTCCAAAGTTGACTATTCAAAGGCTAAGGTGGGTATAGGTCTAAAAACACTCAACCAATAGAATTTAGACAGGTTTGGGTACTTATATTAACCTTATCTTTAAGTATTAACTCTAAGTTAATTAGTTTCACTTTTACAATGTCTCTTTGTATTTTTATATAATATGGTTAATAAACTTACTATATACATCCAAGAGACCCCCAAGTGGTCCATTAATGATGAACCTATCCTGATATAAGTCTCTTGGCCGAACCTTATATTTTTAGGAATTTAATATCAATTAATAATATAATATTTGTTTTAAGAACTCTTTTATGTCAATTTTGACACTATTCAATAGTTGATTTTTGTGAAACTCATAACAGATTGATTACTTCGAAAAAAGTCAATTAAATCAATCCTAATATATCATATTATCCTATAAAATTAGTTTAATTCATTAAAAGTTTCATATTATATTTTTTTGGGTATTTATAATATCAATTATTTTAATTTTTCACTATTATAGTAATTACTGCATCATCATTGTGTCATAAATAAAATAAATTATTTAATGTCTAAAAATTATAAATAAAATATAATTATGTAGGAAATCTTTTTATCTTTCTAATGAATATTTATAATCTAAAATCCAACTTATATAACCCTATGTAACAATTGTTTTTCTAAAAGATATATGCTTGTGTCATTTTTGTATTCATTTTGACTTAATTAAAATAAAGTGTCATTATCACTTACAAGTGGATCCATGGGGTCCCAAAATCGACCCAAAGATGCCCATGCTCGACCTTGTATCAACCAATAGGGTTAAGACACGTTTTAGGGTAATTTAGTATTATTATAATATTATTTTTTTAACCCTTATTTACCGGATTTACCCATAACCATGGTAAATAAAATATTTACCGCAGTAATTATTCAAAATGTCTAAAAATAAAAGTTACCTATTTACACAATTTGAACATCCTGATTCCAAATATGGAATCCATTTTCCTAAATTCTAAACACAGAAGTGGCAGAAATTAATTTAAAATTAATTCCCGCTGTCAAAATAAAAAGTGTGTTTTAAGAGATAATAACTATCAAAAGATTGACACTTGTTTATGTTTGGTTTAATTTTAAAATTATGTACAATGACCAAAATTATATTAAATGGTAAAAATATATTCTAAATATAATTTAAAACTACTAAAATTCATAATTTATCACTATTAATTATTTTGATTAAAAAATTTGTTTTTAATTAAAATTTAGTAATTTTCACTATTCATCAAAATATGAAAGTTATCTGAAAAGTACCAAAATTTCACCTTAGGCTAAATTAGATATTCCGAATCCAAAAATGAAGTCCATTTTGAAATATAAAATATATATAATTTTAAAAAGTAGGTATTACTATTCATAACGGCTAGTTTGATTGGTTGTTAGAACTCGGTGTTGTGTACAACACACGCTATCGCATTATTCAAAGAGAAGCGTACCGTAGAAGCTTGGGGTGTTACATTACATATCATAAAAAGATTCATTTGACTTTTTTGGAAAATATTAAAACTACCTCATTCTGAAAATGAAAACAAGATTCCTTTAAAAATAAGTTAAATATAAAAAATTTTGAAAATAAAATTAAATATTATTTGGATATATTAAAAAAATTATTTATTTATTTTTATAAAAAATATACATTGAAGAAAAATTATTTTTGACCAAATAGATAAATAAGATTGGTTTTCATTTAAAACATTCCTTTTGACTGTTGTGTAAAGAAATAGATGAAAATGGAAAGAGAATATTTATTTTAATTAAATTAATTAAGATAAATAAAAGACAGTTAGTTATTGATGGGTTGATCATAATATTTCATAATCAGAAGAGTAATACTAAACAATCATGATAAATAATGTATTATTTGTGAAAAAGGGTCTAAAGAAAAAAAGAAAATTTTAGAGAGATGGGAGACCATATCTCTCTAAAATTATGAGCAATTAGGTTTCTCTAATTCACCGCTCCCTCTTATCATGGATGATGTGTTTCTTTCACCCAGGAGATTCGATTCCCTTATTTTTTGGAATCAAGATCATGATTGGTGAGGATCTGTTACTGTGAACAAAAAAGTAAAATCAAACGATGGAGTTACTAACCATTCGATTATGGGTATAACTAAGGGTATCTATTTCCTGGATATGCTCAATGGACTAGATATGATCAAAGATATATTATCAATCAGGCCTCCTCTCTTTAAGAAGTTGGACGATGGTGGTTAGTCGGTTGAATCTGATCCATAGGCGCTCAACAATGTGAACTGCTTTGCAAATTCTCCATCATGGGATGTGTTTCGTACATGGAAGGTGATTTTCCTTGGAATCTAATATATTTAAGACCTTTAATGTCACACTTTTGGGGTATATAGAATTTGAAATTGATTACCATCAGTCGCAGTTATTTTCACATTCTTTCAATTCTCAAACTGACCTTGATAGAGTATGAAAAATAGGTAATATCCACCTTAAGACAGGCTTGCTTAGGATTTCTGAATGGGATTATTCATTTAATCCACACACCCATAGGAATACAATGGCCCAAATATATGTTATATTGTATGGATTAAACTGGTATTTTTGGAATCCAAAAATCCCAAAAGACATTGTTTCTCGCATTGCACTGCCCCTGAAATTTGACCAAATAACTTTAAATGTTGATTTGGGCCTATTTGTGAGGGTAATGGTAGAAATCAACCTTTTTTTCCCTCTTCCTAATTCAATAAGATCAAATGAAAAAGAATATAAAACAGAAATTAGGATAGAATATGAGAAAAAGCCACCATACTGTGAAATTTGAAAAATTATTGGCCATACAACAGAAAACTGTCAGGTGATTATGAAACAAGTGGTCCAACCTATGGAGAATGAATGGAAGGAAATGAAAAATAATAAAAAAGTTTATCCTTCCATCACGGATATCCCAAAAACATCAAAAAAAAAATAATGAGGTATGGTTGAAGAAGACTAATAAATCAACAAATATAATGAACTCCTTGAATCCATCATGGGTTTATCTTGTAGCAGAGGAAGAAAACAAGGATCAAACCTCCTTAATGAACTAGAATCTATTATTATGGAGGTATTTAAAAAACATCAAGAAGTTTAACATGAAAAGAATGAAATAGGTGAGGTATCCTCACACCCCATTGGTTCTATTTCTTTTAATCCTTTGATTTAGGTGAAACCCCCTTAAACACAATCAATATTATGTCTAAAGGAAAGACAAATGGAAATGATATTGGTCATATTGTTAGTGTGCTAACCAATGCAGGAACAAATCATCAACCGGAGTCCCCATCTTGTAGAAACTTTCTCCCATCTTTGAGGTTGGGAAAGGAGCCAGGATCTACTATAGGGATTCACACAGTGGCTCTGTTTGGTGGCCCACACATCTCATCTGAATCTACATTATCAGTGCTGACTGTAAGAGTTTCTCTATCAGTTTCCTCTAAATGTAATGAAATGAAAATCCCTTATAGTGAACATAATAATGGTATAAAGATTGGAGATGGTCAATTATTCTACCCTTATATTCCTTTAGACTCCGGTGCAAAATAGGTGGTCACACTGCGTGTGTCCAAGTATATTTCTATAAATACTTTTGAGTAGATTCAATGAAAACAATTTTTTCTTTCAAACCTAGGAAGTGGTAAGTTGAGTGGCTACTCAGAGCAGCCATTTGGCAGGGACATTATCCTGCCCTAACTTACAACACATGAACCTCTGGATTCTAAATAAATCTTCCCTGCCCCAGGACAGATCCCTGGATCTGGATGACTCAGGATTGAATGAGAAAACAGATGGTGCTTCAAATAATCCGACTTTGCAATAGATCCATATAAACCTGGAAGACACACCAAAACTACCTTGAGGTTTTGGACATAAGTTAAATAAATCCCAAGTTAACTCTAAACCTGAAATCTCTACTGCAACTATTCCAGGTACACCTTCTTTTCACTTGGAGAATAAATTAGTAGGTATATCTCAATAATTTGATACTAGTGTTTTAACTGCGAACATTGTGAACCTGAATACTCAACAAGATGATGACCATAATGACAATAATAAAAGCACTATGGATTCACCTGTGAAGGGTAACATTAAAACAGGTAGTTCAGACAGTCCACCTAATGCTTCTAAAAGCAGTTATGAAAAGAACAAGATCCCAAGAACTACTAAAGAAATAAAAATATCTTCTAGGAATAAGGGTTCAATAAACATAAAAAAATTGAGTTGTAACTCCCAATTTCAGTTCAAATGAAGATTATTTTTTAGAGCTGTCAGGGTATTTCTAACTCTGAACCTTTTATGTGTTAAAAATAATGGTTAATATTCACTTCCCTTCGTTATTTTCTATAGCTGAACCAAAAATAAATTTCTCTTCCAAGTTCAATCACTTATTTCAACATGGTTATTCTTTTATGGGTGCAACAAAAAACTCCTCCTTGGTTCATTCTCTATGGATCTTTTCACGCTGTTCTATTTAGAATGTCAATATTTTTAACATCTCAGAGCAAGACTTTATATGTGAATTTTTTTTGAGGGAACATCTATTTCTCTCTCATTTATTTATTCTAAGAATAGATACTGAGAAAGAAGGCCCCTATGGGACGATCTTACATATCTAGGTACTAACATCAACACACCTTGGTTAGTAATTGGAGATTTCAATGCTATTCTCAATTCAAGTGAGAAAATTGGTCCTTCACATGATACGATCTCCATAATAGAATTAAAATACATTATTTAAGACAACAATCTCACTGAAATAAATATTATGGGTGCCAAATACACTTGGTATAGGAAACACTACAATAGGATGGTTGCCTCTAAACTAGATAGAGCCTTCACGAATGTTCCTGCTTTAGATCTCTGGAACTACATTACTAGAACCACACTTCAAAAGCTTCACTCTGATCACCATCCTATTTTTTCACTATCACCACTGACACCGTAAAATTTCCTCTTCCTTTTAGATTTAATAATGCTTGGTTCACTAATAATGAGTGCACTGACATCATTTAAACTTTTTGAATCCTTGTGGATAATTTCGATGATTATTTTTCTTTCTCTGTCTAAATAAAGTATCTTAAACAAGTTCTCAAAGTATGGTGTAGTTTGTATTCCAAACAAATCAACAAATATATCCTCCTCCTTGAGAATGAACTCAATAAACTCCAAAACCATATCACTAACTCTGATTTTATCATTGATCCAAATCATGAAATCAACACTTCGATAAAGCTCAACTCCCTACTCACTTTGAAGGAAGAGATGAGGAAACATGCCTTCAAAGTTAAATGGATTTCTAATGGTGATAGAAACACTAAGTTCTATAACTCCCTATAAAGATCTCAAAAATATTACAGGCCTCTTGACTCTTTAAAATATGGAGAAAACATCTTAGATAATGAAGATTACATTGCTAGTCATATTGTCTCTTACTTTGAATCTATCATTAATGGACCTGATAACAAAAAGGATCTCTTTCCTGGGATCATTCCGGTGGTGGTAAATGAGGAAGATAAAAAAAATTATTAACACTCCTTTAGATCATGATATTAATGATAATTTATTTAGTTTAAGTCCTCATAGTGATCCTAGACTTGATATATTTAATAATGGTTTCTTCTCGAACTATTGGGATATTATTCAATTTGATGTTTGCAAGCTTTTCAAATCATTCTTCTGCAATGGTATTCTTCCACATGGTCTAAATGCCTAATTTCTTTCTGTAATCCCAGAATTTGACGATGCTTCTGAGATCCACTTGTTTAGGCCCATTTCTCTCATCAACACCCTTTATAAAATCATCACGAAAATAATTTCTAATAGGCATTCATCCATCACTGAAAAAAATTCTCATGGAATCAATTTGGGTTTATCAAGGGTAGATCCATCCAAAAATTCAATTTTCTTGCTTCAGAGTGTTTTAAGACTTTAAAAAACAACAGAGGAGTTAATATTGCCCTTAAACTTGACATTAAAAAATATTTTGATACAATGGACTGGAGTTTTATTTTCAAAGTGCTTTAATATTTTTGTTTCAGTAATACCTTTATCACTACTATCAAAACCTTATTCAATTCGGCTTCCATTTACATTCCAATCAATGGTTCCCCCAGAGGATACTTCAAATGCACTAAAGGTGTAAGATAGGGGATCCTCTCTCTAATATCTTGTTCTCCATTGTAGAGGATTATCTTATTTGTTTTCTCACATTTCTTTTTGATCAAAATAAACTCATGCCCATTCATGTTACGTGAAATTTGAATACTCCCACTCCCTTATTGTATCCTGATGATATCATTCCTTTTCTAAAAGGTGATAAAAGAAACATTTGAAACCTCAAAAATTCACTTTCTCCTTATGAGGAGATATTTGGGAAAGTAATTAGCTGGAACAAATATTCTATCTTTTTTGGGAAAAAATTTCCCACTAATAGAAAATGCATTATTATAAGTGAATTAGGTATAAAGGAGTTATCTCATCCTTTTAAATACCTAGGTGTCCCCATATTTTGGGGAAGACCCAAATCATCTCATTTCTCTGAAATTTCTAATTATGTTATAAGATAACATTCTTCATGGAAGGGTAAATCTCTCTCTATGGAAGGCAGAATATGTCTTGTTAAATATAATATTGTCGATAAATGGTTTACACTATGATAGTCTATAATTAGCCTGTTGGTCTTATTAAAAAAATAAATACCTCTATTAAAAAAATATTGGACGGTAGCACAGTGGAAAGGAAACATGTTACCATACCTTGGTCAACTTGCTGCAAAACCATTGATAAAGGTGGAATTGGCATTAAAAATCTTAAATATTTTAATGAGGCTCTTCAAGCCAGGATCACTTTGGATCTTCTGCATAATAATTATAATTCAACTATCTTAATAAAAAATAGCTTTCTTGAAAACTCAATAAAAGAAACTGAACTTTTCTTGCCTCCTCTATTTGTCCTTCCATAAAACAATATTTTTTTATTATAAATAACACCATGTTGATGGACTCTAGGGACTCCACAATGAATTTTTGGTTGAATAACTGGACTAGAACTCCTTTAATTTTCAGAATTTCTCTTAACCAACATCCAGAGAAGACCAACCTTTCTATCAGAGATGTCCTCTGATCACAAAGTGATAATATTCCTGACACCATCATGAATATAATTGATATATATTCTTTCTATATCATCGATGACTTCTTAGTCTGGGAACCTACTCATAATGGCATGCTAAATTCAAAAAACTATTACAGCCACTATTTTTGTAACTCTAAAAGTGATTTTCGGAGGATAAATATATTTGACAAACCTTGTATAAAACCCTCAAGATTTACTCTTATCTGGCGACTTTCTCACAACAGGATCCCCACAGATGATCGCCTACAATCATATGGTATTCAGATTTTTTCTAAATACAGTCTCTACAACCAACATAGAGAAGATAACAATGGTATTTTTCTTTCTTGTGACACTTATTTTTCTCTTTGGAATTATATTTTTGACATATTTGACTTTAGGTGGTAGACACATGACTCTATCAAATCTCAATTAAAGAGATGTGCAGCTATGGAAAATTCTCAGAATTTTATAAAAAAAATTATTGCTGATATCTCTGAACTTCACCATGTGATCTGGTATGATATAAATGCGCGTATTCACAATAAATGCTCATTCATTCATAATTCAGGGAAAATGTGCATTATCATTGCCATTCGTGAAGCATATTCGATCCTAAAGGTACATTGCAATAACACGGTGCATGACTTTTGGCATTCTGTGACCTTATCCATATTGATGGAAATTAATTCCATCATAGCCACACTATCGAATTCTTTTGGCACGCCCCTCTCCCTGGCTGGGTTAAAGTTAATGTGGGTGGTTCTTCCAAAGGAAATCTAGGCCCTACGGGTTATGGTGCAGTCTTTATGAGTCATGATGGTCAGATCCTGGGATGATTTTATGGTATTTGTGGAATTTCCTCTTCATTGGAAGCTGAAATTATGAGTATGATTCATGTAGTTTCTTTCACCAAACAACATGATTGGAGTAACCTTTGGATTGATAGTGACTCAGCCACCATTGTGCAAGCAGTTTGGAATGGTGTGATACATATTGTGTGCCCGATCACCACCCACTGGATGGGATACATCCACACTCTTCTCGAGGTCAAATACATCATCACTCATATATATTGGGAATCTAACATGGATGTTTATGTCCTTGAAAATAAGGAGGATAATCATGATATTACCTAGCTTGATGATCTTCATGCTGATCTACTTCCCTTCAATAAAAAAGATTGTAATATGTTTTCGTTTTTTAGACTCATATAAACCATTTTTTATAATAATTGTGCCTTGGTTTTTTGGATAGGTACCAACTTCTTCTTAAAAAAATCTTGAAAAATAATGAGATTTTATAATAAAACCCTTACCACTTCAGTAATATTTGATTCGTAAGACCTAGTAATCAATAATATAAAATGATATTTTTAATATTATAAATATTTATAGATTTAAGATATAATATATAAATTGGGAAGTGTATAAACCACATAAAAGAAAAAATTTGTGAATATGTCATATGTCTCCCATAATTAAATCAGATATTGTAAATCCCTTACCATATATCTTGATTTCCATTGTACACATTCATACCTCCTTTTCTTAGAAAGACCAGCTTGAGATCCCATATTAAAGACTATAGTTTTGGTCTATTGGGAATACCCAATGATATAGAATGTGTCTAATGTTTTTGAGGATTTATATTTTTGGGATGGTATAGCCATAGGGATTATGAGTTGTGATCAAGTGAGGGGGGGAGTGCCCTATTATAAATGATGATTGGTTTTTTTGTAAATACAAAAAAACTATTCAATAATATGAAGTCGCTATAACCCAAAGTGCCTAAAATATTTATGAATAAGTTATTGTAGATATTATATGGTTGATTAACACATCTATAATAAAAAAAGAGTTTTGAAAAACATGTTATTCATTAGGATCAAATTTTACTTAATTTTAGTATTTTAGTTTTTATCAAGGTAACTAGTTTTTTATTTATTTACCTAGTATATTAAATACCTTAACACTAAAAATATAATGATCTGAATAATATAATATGAACATAATGATTCAAAATATAATTTCCAATTTATCAAATATAAATCTTCTATTTGTGTAAAATTATCTTTTATATAGTAGCATGTAGTGCACAAATCTCCATTTTAACCTTAATCAATGGATCTATTTTTTTATCAATATTCATTCTAAAAAATTTAGTTAAACTTATTATATAATATTTATTATGATGATTCCAATTATTTATTAAATTTTAACAAATTCAATTTAATTAATTAGAAGGATTTGATTTAAAATTAAACACACATACATGATTAAATTTCGTTTTTTTTAAATTATAAGTATAGAAAGTATTAAGATCAGAATTAAATATTACATTTTTTATAGGAAATTAAATTTGATTCATAAATTTATAATTGATCTAATGTTACATTTAAATCCCTTATAAAATAAAAAGGACTCTATAAATTATTTAGATTAAAATTCAGTTTTTAATAAAATCCAATATTTTTTTACTATTCATTGAAAATTTATTCATGAAAGAAAATTTTCAATATTTAATATCAAAGATAATTTAGGCATGTATATTTAGAAAATTAGTTTTACTTTTCATATAAATTTTATAAAATTTTCTAAAATTTACTTTTTTTATTTTTTTCACATTAATATTTAATATCCTTTTTTTAAATAGCAATTTAGGTACATATAAAGACTTTAAAAACAATTAATTGATTTATTATCAATTTTACTTCATTAAATAAGACAATAATACATAATTTTTAAAATTTGGTTATTCATATTCAAACTACCATGTTTAGTATCTCTCATATAACAATGATGTATAAATAATAATATTAATGTCATATAATGGTTAGATAAAACTCGATATTTCATGTTACAAAATTTCCAAATGGATAAAAATATTTGAAAATATATAATTTTTTTAAATTTATGGTGTTACATTTTAACCCCCCTAAAATGAATTTTCCTTCAATTTGTTTTACTGTAATACAAACAAATGAGGGTACTTCTTTTTTTATTCCTCAGGATCAAACATATATTCTTTAATTTGTGGGTTCACCACAAAACATTGACTATGTGAGTGGAATTATTTCATCAAACATTATATATATGATAAATAATCTCCACTTATTATTTCTTATAAGAAGGATAATTATCTATTTGTATGACCGCTGAGTTCTGTACCTATGATTAATCAAGTTTTTACTTCCTCTGGTGATATGTGTAGAACACATCGTGAACTGGAAAGAGGTTTAGTGGAAGAACTTAGAAATATGTTGTAGTCCCTATATGATAAGTAATTTTAAAGGATTTTAAATACTTAGGTCATAGAATTCCATTATTTTAAAATATCATAAACTTAATCTAGGGAGAAATTCTAGAAACACCTTTTCACAAACTTCGAATTCTAGATCACACTGGCGATTGTTAACATAACTTTTCTAAAAACTTTATACTGCACATATGTGTTATTGAATGGATACCTTATCTACTATTTAATTATCTATCTCATGTCCCAATATCTTTATTTCTCCCACATAATCACAATTTGTGGATTTCTATACCTATTTACATAGTGGGATTCATAAGGAATTGTATGAATTCTCATGGGAAATCTATTATTATAGAAAAACTCAACCAAGGGAAGGTGTTGATCTCAACCACCATATAAATCCATAAGAAATCTACAAATATCCTATATGGTTTGAATTTTTATCTCAAAATATACATCTTCATGATGATGATACGTTTTTTTGAAACATATCTCTATATTCAAATATTTCAAGACACTTCTCTAAAACATCGAGGTAAACCTCTCGTCTTGAGAAGATACAATGTAATGTTGTACTTTATGAAACCATACCACTTCTTTATTGTATAACCTAAAATCTAAACCAGGTAAAAATAATATATGATAGTGATGAAGTGTTCTTACTTCATAAGTATATCAACAATAACCCATATAAAATTATTCTATTTATATTTTATCAGGATCCTAATGGAAAAATCAATGGTGATGTTTCCCAATTTATTTTATAATATGAGTAACGGTTTTATCATCTCCTATTCTTTCATATCTCCACCTTAACTTTTTGACATAGAAAGAACTATGAAATAAATTATGTGATATCTATATTTATTTTTTCTAACCAGAAATACACTTTAAGATCTATAATCATCTTAAAACATCCAATATGAATAGATAATGAAGAAATATTATCCCCCTCTAATATATCCTTCTTCAAATCTCATTTGAATTGAACATATACATGGTTGCTAAAACTTATCATTTTAATAAAATAAATTTTAAACTACTGAATATTTATCATGCTCTTCTATATATCTACATCTTCCTTATGTACCTATTTAATAATCACATGGATAAATGCTCAAACACACATTTTAGAGAGATAATATTTATCCCCTTCATTCATAATTTATAGATCAATATGTTAAAATCAATAAATAATGGATACTTTTTATCCTCATCATAGATAAGCTAGGATATTCCATTCAACTCAAATAATGATCCACATTTTTCACTTTCCTATAGTGGTAAATTATTATGTATTCATAATCATTAAACATATCTAACCTTCTTCTTTGGAACATGTTAAAATCTATATATATGAATATATAAATTATACTTTTTTGAGTAGTATGCATATGAAAATTTTATTTATATAGATAATTCCTCCATATTATTAAAAAAATGACTTTATCTACCTCTAAATCATGATATTGTTAATTTTTCTCATGAATATTCAAGTTTCATTTGTAATAAGACATTATCATATGACTTTTCCTGATAACCCATCCCAATCCTTTAACACTCTAAATTTATAAAGTAAGAACATTGTATTTAACACCGTGTGTGACACATAAAACCAAAAAAAGAAAATAATATAGACACAAGAGAATTATATATATATTTAATATTTTAAATAAATTTATTTAATATCTTTTAATTCAATAAACACTAAATTAGACTCTGTTAAATGAAATAACACCTTTTTTCGGGAGTTCTCATTACACACAAGGCTGAGTTTTACTGAACTATAATATATTAGTAAAAATATTTTTATATGATAAAAACCATCTATTAAATTTATGTTTATGATTATGATTAACTCACTTATGAAAATATGTTATTTATTTCATTTTTGAAATATTAATTATAAATGAATATAGAAACCAAATGAATATAAAATTAACAGTTTTATAAAAAACATTTTTCTATGCTCCAAGGTCATCTTATCTTAATAAATTAAAATAATTAATTTTTTTGAAAGATATTAAGAAAATAAATATATTTTATAATCAATAAAATATATTTTTATTAGTTTAATAGATTGGATAGTCATAAAATAAGAACAAACCCATTTTTCACATTAAATCATATATTTTTATTAGGGTACTTTTACCACCACTTAATGGAGAACCCATTTTAAATCCAATTTTAAAAATTTTATAAATTTTCTATTTCAAAATAAAATTAATTTTGGAAAGATAAACATTATATTTTGGTTAGGGTGAATTCTTTGTATTTTTATGTGAAGTTTCATTTTTAGATGAATAGTGAAAAATATTGAATTTTAATTCAAACCTTCTTTTTATTATAATTTATTTATAATGATAAATTAAATTTCAGATTAGTTTTAAAGTTAAATAAGTTAAAAAAAATTAACTATTAAAATTTATTCCATTTTAATTAATTTAAATTATAAATTATATATAAAAACTTATCAAATGTTTGGACATTTTTACTTTAAAACCCAGAATTGTTGTCTCATCTGTGGGATTAATTTTAAATTATTACATTTCTATTATCGGAATTTGGAAACATAGATTCAATGTTTTGAATAAAAATAAATTATAATTCTAATAATATCTCTTTAGTTTTTTACCAAAAATAAATGTGAAATTTATTAAAATTAATGGCAACGAATAGGAAGAAAATTACCTTAACTAAGGACTAAACATTAATCATAACTCCCAAAATGACCTATAAATTTTTCCAAAATACATTTTATGTCCATATATCTACTATATAATCCCAGGTATCTAATTTTTTTTATTATTGGAGACACCTGTTATAGGAAAATGTGGGTGGAATTCCATTTCCAAAAAATTACAAGAATTCCACTCCTCCTCTACTATAAAAAGGTGATCACCCATCCCACTTACTAACACCTCTAAAACCATTTATATCAATAAATAACTTCCCAAATAGATCCTAAGTATACTTAACCTAAATATAGACACCTCAACTTGTGCATAAATCCATCCATGGAAGCCCACTAGTTCAAACCAAAATGTGTTTCCTAAACAAGAGGTAACATCCTTCCTCAAGATATTTTATTTTATTTTCATTATCCACCAATAAAATATTCTTATTACATTATTATATAATAAAAAAATTATCCAATATATGCGAATATATTTTCATTATAATCTTAAAACCTACACTTACACACACTTCCATCTTATGGGTAACGAACTTACCATTTATGTATATAAAGAACCACCACCTCACAAAACAGTGTTGTTTATTTTTTTCCTTTACCACCTCTCATGGTTTGGAATTATAATGTAAATGATTTTTATATATTATATATGTGATATATATCATTCATTTATTCATTTTTAATTATTTTATAAAATATATCATTATACTTTTCATTTTGTGAAAGTGCGATAACATCATTTGTGGAAGTGTGGACTACAACCTCCACAAAGTGATGTGATTCATTCACACAATACATGGAACATAAAAATAATATATTTAATTAAAAATATATAACATAAATGTAATATATATTATATACATAACATAATTACCTTTTTGGAAACATAATATATCATATTCTTTATAACCCTTTTCACACACTAAAATGTGATAATGTTGGTCGTGGACGTCTGGACTACCTCCTCCCCGACACGATGAGATTCCTTTTACAACATAAGAATTATTTATATAATTATATATTATTAAATAAAATAGTATTTATAATATAAATATCCTTTTGGAATTATATAGTTTTACTTACCTTCTTTCTATAGAGATCATTGAAAAATGGGTACATTACTCATGTGTACGTATATCCTACCATCTCTATGATTGTAACGTTGGTTCATTTTTCATAAGAATATTTCATTATTTGGAATATAAGTACAATTTATATATAAATATTAAAATTATTACATAATTATTATGATGAATATGTTTAGGTAATGACCCCATTTACCATAGTTTATTACCAAAGTCATTTTTGACATGTAAACTAAATATGGTCAAAACACCCAACGTAAACTCAATTATTTAAGTATTTTCTTAAAAAATTGTAATAAGTGAAATAAATGTAATTATGAACATTAAAAAGGTTCTGAATCAGGAAATTAATTAATATATTCTTATTATTCAGTAATATAAATACACATGTGACAAGTCAAACTCAATGTAAGGGATTTTCTCTCAATTTACATTGCATTGAGACTTATTTGTTATTATTCACTAATTCACTTTTATATGGTGTATATAATACCATTTAAAACGTTATATCATTAGAATTATTATTCTCATAATATTTTGTGCATTATGAGTCAAATGTTTCAAAGTGGTATGTGATAATTTAGAATGTTTAAATATTATTTTTACTCAATAATATTTTAATGGTATTTAAATTAAAAAATGTCAACAGCAATTGTTTTTACTTATCCTCAAATAATTAATTATTGATAAATCTATATATTTTAATCAAGGAAATAATTTTGAACATTTTTTTGAATTAAATCATTTATTATATATATGAGGAATGGTTTGGATATGCAATGCATGGATTTGGGACCCTTTAATTCGTGCCTTGTATGTTGGGGACTAGTTAATGAAAGCCCCTAGATGCCTCAGTAGTATCTTGAGAAAAATTATTTTACCAAACTAGAATAGTTTAGACTATCGTATCTTGATAGTAAAGGTATCATGTTCCTAGGAAACATGATGTCTAATAATTAAGCATTTCCTTTATTGAAAATTCATTTTTTATTATTATCCATGAGATTATTGCATAGAAATATCTATGGATTCATTTAACTATCAGTTAATTGATAAAATGGCATGTGTTTCACTTTCTCACCTTTCCATATTAATTTTTCCATATCTATTTTATTTGAATAGCATGTGTTATCAATTATTTACCTTTCTATTTAGATTTACTATCATCAATTAATTATTGTTTTTCCTTTACTTTCACATACTGATCATTTTTTCTCACCCTTATCTTTTTGGTTTCCCTATGTTATGAATAATAAACAGTTGGATAATATTTCAAGGATTCTATTCATTTAAATTTATTATATATCATGTTTTATTTTCTATTTACCAATATATTATGGGTATCAAGTATGTAATGTAGTTTTCCTAACTACTAAAATCTTCAGTCCCTTGGGATTTGAAACTTTTATCTATGCCAATTTAATAAAGTAATGCATTGGATCTGGGATCTCTGGGGTGAGGACGTTACTGTTGGTCTCCTAGCAGTTTTACCTAAAACCTTGGAAACTAGATTTAGAAAAATAGATTAGGGAACATAACCATAAAATAGAGTGTGAGGATAAGTATTGAATAAGATTATAAAATTTTGGTGATGAAGATATTATGTGGGTATTACTATAATTGCATCCCTATCTAGATACTAAAAGTGTACACGGTTCTAGAACAGATGTACCTAGGGGTAACACCTCTGACAAGGTGCGTTGGGCCTGACTCGGTGTAATTTGATACAGGAAAATAGTACTCACTTCATACCTAATGAATGGGAGAGCTATATCGGGCTCACCCGCCCTTAGTTTATCACGGAACCACCCGTCTTCATAATAATGCCCAAGAACCTCAACATAATCGTATCACATAAAACATGCATAAAGGAAACATAACATTTCCACCTTTCAATCACAAGATATCAATACAACACATTCATATAAAAACATTATGAAAACCATTTTCAATACCAAAATAAATGAAAATTAAAACATGGTATTTATTTTTCTTTTAAAAAGAAGGTATGGCTTGTAGAGGAAGCCGAAACTCAAATAACAGTCACGGCGGAGGAGAATTCATTGTCGCCGCATACGTACGACAAAAACATTCCCTTTTTTTGTTTAGTAAAACGCTTTGTATAAAAAATATTCCTTTTGGATAAACATACATCGTATAAAACAAGGTTGTGTATAAAACAAAATATGCCTCAATGAAAGGAGATTGAGACGAAGTCCCATACCTCGGGTCTGACTTGACTCGATCGTTCTTTAATGTCCTGAATAATAAACTTGAGTTAATTTCTACTTGCTTAAGAACCTTTTTCAAGTTCATTATTCCTTTTATATCACTTATTACCATGTCATGAACACTATGTAATTATTTAAGTTAATAACGGTCATTTTAACGATCATTGGTACTTGAGTCAAAAATAAACCCTTTATAATTACAAGTTTTTCATGTATCCATTATATCCAGAATGGTATTAATGATATAGATATCATATATGTCATATATATCCAGTACATGCATGCATTTATAATATTACATAATCATTTAGAGGTAAGAAATGAAATGCACCGTTCATGGAGACGGTAAGCCGTACGTATGCATGAATGCTACTTTCATTTCTATTTCGTATTTTATAGAATGGAATCATAATTATATAAAGGTATAATATAATTCCAGTATAATATAATATATAATATCATAGTTTCATCCTTTATACGTCTCATATATGGTATTTAACGAATCAAATCACTTTGAGGGGGCGGTAGTCCGCACTTCCTTAAATGAAGATATCACATTTACCCATAATGGAAACCATAAAGGTATGACCAAAAAGGAAAATACAGAAGCTTAAGGAAAACATAAACATATTATATATCATATATAAATTTAGTTACATCTTAATGGTCACCTTTGAAGTTGTTAAAATAATGTTGAACAATCATCATTTCGGGAGGCATAAATTCACCATCCACGGAAACAGTATGTTCGTTAACCATTAGATGTAGGTGTGTGTAAGTGTAGCTCGAATACATATTATAACAAAATCCTAGTATATTGAGGATACTGGAGTTGTTACAAAATAAAAGAATAAAAATAGTTTAGGGGGTTGGAGAAGCAAAATAAAACAAAAGGACTCAAAAGAAGACATTACCTTAAAATCGGGTAACTCCTTTTGGTTTGAGCTCAAATGATTCCTTGGAAATACTTCTGCCCAAAGTGAGGCTTCAAGGAGTAATAGAGGGAAGTTTAGAGACAAAATGGGCAGGGGTTGGCCGAGCCAAAGGCTTTGGAAATGTGGGTAAGGAGGTAGAGGTGGGGGCCTTTTATAAGTGGAGAGGAGGGGCACTCTTGGAAAGTAAAGATAAGTTACTTTATTTTAAAATGCGTTTCGGATTCAAAAGAACCCAAATTGATATAATTCTAGGATAATGTGATAAGGTTTATAAATCCACTCATCCAATTGGTTTTGGCCATGTTTAGGTCTTAGATTTTACATTATCTTTCCATTTTATTTAAATCGTTAAATAATGAGGTCATCGCTGCATCATCATGATGTCATAAATAATTTAATTTATTTAATGTCTAAAAATTATAAAAAAATACTATGATGTAGTAAATATTATTATCTTTCTAATGAATATTTATATTCAAAAATCTGACTTGTATAACCCCATGTAAAAATTGTTTAATAAAATAACTCAAGTTTGTGTCATTTTTACTTTAACATTAAATAAAACGTTATTTATGTCATTTCCCAACCAAAGTGGATCCATGGGGTCCCCAAGTTGACCCATGTCTTGTATTAGTCGGCCATGACACAACCAATGAGGGTAGGACATGTGTCAAGCTCATCTCAGTTTATTAAAGCATTATTTTTACCTTAAACTACACTAATTACCTCTAATCGCGATTAAAAACTTAATAAGTTACTATTCACCAAAATATTATTTTAATCTCATTGAACCACATTTTACTTTATAATGACAACCATGTATGTCGGATTTTTGAAATTCAAAACACAAAGGTGGCAAAATTTCATTTAAACGAAAAATCAGTTTCTTTAACTACCACTTAGTGATTTCACTATTCATCAAAAATTGAAGTTTTTCAGAAAAATACCAAAACTTCACCCTAAGCTATATTTGACATTATAAATTCAAAAATGAAGTCTATTTTACAAAATTCAAAACATATAAGTCACATTAATTATTTTAATAATGAATTCCCGTTGTCAGAGCAAATAGCGTGTTTTTATGAAACAATAAGTATCAAAAGATTGACACCAGTTTAAGTCCAATTTCAAAGTGAAATTGATTCCAATGACTACCATTGGATTAAATGGTAAAAATATATTCTAATTTCAGTTCAAAACAAATTCAAAACATAATCCAATCATATAAATAAATTATATTAAGAAGCAGTTTTGATGTAAAATATAGTATTTTTCACTATTCATTAAAAAATGAACATTGTCAGAAAGATACCAAAAATTCACACAAAGTAAATTTTGATGTCCCAATCATAAAGAAGAAGTTTATTTTGAAAAAAATACTTATAAAATTTTCAAAAGTTTGATTTAAAAAGGATTTTCCATCAAAAGGCAGTAAGACAATCTTTTAAGAATATTAGTGTATTACATGCATAAGATTGGATTTATTTTCATTTTAAGCCTCTAAAACACTATCTTAATCATTACTAGACATAGATAAAAATATCTATTATTCATTACTTACTTGGTATGTTACATACTTCCCCCCTTTATAAAATTGTTTCCCCGCAATTTATTTACTTATCGAATAAATGGGGGTACTTATCACTCATTGCATTTTCAGATTCCCATGTTACCTCTTCCATCATGTGGTTTTTCCACAAAACCTTTACCTGATTAATCACCTTATTTCGTAACACTTTCTCCCTGTGGTCAAGAATCTGGACCGGTTGTTCCTCATAAGATAGTTTCTCTTCCAGATGAACTACCTCGGGACTCAAAACATGAGATGGATCTGGCATATACTTTCTCAACATCGAAACGTGAAAAACATTGTGTACCTGAGATAAACTCGGAGGTAAAGCCACCCAGTATGCAACTGATCCAACTCTCTACATAATTTCATATGGTCCAATAAACCTTGGACTCAGCTTTCCTTTCTTACCAAATCTCATCACACTTTTCCAAGGGGAAACCTTGAGAAAAACATGATCACCTACCTCGAAAGATAGATCCTTCCTCCGGTTATCCGCATAACTCTTCTGCCTGCTCTGAGCTATTCTCATGTGCTTCTGAATCAGCTGAAATTTTTCTGCCATCTCTTCTACCAATTCTGGTCCCATCAACTTCCTTTCACCCACTTCATCCCAGAAATCTGGAGTTCGACACCTCTTCCCATATAATTCTTGAAATGGTGCCGTCTGTATACAGGAATGAAAACTGTTATTATATGAAAATTCAACCAAAGAAAGATGTTGGTCCCAAATTCCCTGATAATCCATAGAACAAGCTCGTAGGATATCCTCCAAGGTCTGAATTGTTCGTTCTGACTGCCCATCTGATTGAGGATGAAAAGCTGTACTAAAATTTAATTCAGTACCCAACGACTTCTGAAGGCCTTTCCAAAAGTTATAAGTGAACCTGGGATCACGATCATATAAAATGGAGAGAGGAACTCCATGTAACCTGACTATCTCTTTAAGATACAAATAGGAAAGTTGATCTAGGGAAAAAGTATCTCGTATAGCAAGGAAATGATCATATTTGGTCAAACGATCAACAATAACCCAGATTGCATTATTAGCTCGAGATGTCTTCGGTAATCCCACAACAAAGTCCATGGATATATTCTCCCATTTCCACTCTAGCACTGGTAAAGGTTGAAGCATCCCTTTCGGTAACTACCGCTCTGCTTTAACCTGTTGACATGTCAAACACTTCACAGTAAAATCAGCAATATCTCTTTTCATTTCATCCCACCAGTAATACTCCCACAGATCTTTGTACATATTAGTACTGCCAGGATGAACTGAAAACGGAGAACTATGAGCTTCACATAACAACTCTCTCTTCAACTGTGAATCACAAGGCACACACAATCTCTTCCCAAATCTCAAAACGCAATCATTATCAATGTTGAATTCAGGCAACTTACCTTTCTGAACCAGCTCTACCTTTTTCTGCAACTCACTGTCTTGCTTCTATGCTTTCTTGATTCTATCTGATAGAGATAATCTCACTGATACCTGAAACAAAACAGAAGAACTTCCTACACCAACAACATCTATGCCAAAGTTCATCAAATCCTTAACCAAAGGATCACGTTCCAAACGCAACATTGCTAATGAACCATTACTTTTTCGACTCAAAGCATCAGCCACTTTATTTTCTTTTCCCGGATGTTAATGAATTGTACAATCATAATCCTTTATTAATTCTATCCATCTCCTTTGTCTCATGTTCAACTCTTTCTGAGTGAATATATACTTTAAACTTTTGTGATCAGTATATATTTCACACTTTACACCATAAAAATGATGCCTCCAAATTTTTAAAGCGAAAACAACAGCAGCTAATTCCAAATCATGTGTAGGGTAATTTACCTCATGAGTTTTCAACTGTCATAAAGCATAAGCAATTACCTGATCATTCTGCATTAGGACGCAACCAAGTCCTTTCAATGAAGCATCACTATAGATAACAAACTCACCATTCCTGGAAGGTAGTGCCAAAACTAGATCATTCACCAATCTTCTTTTCAATTCCTAAAAACAATCATCACATTCTTTTGTCCAGATAAACGTAACACCCTTCCGAGTTAGCTTAGTCATTGGACTAGATAACCGTGAAAAATTTCTAAAAAACCTTCGGTAATAGCCTGCCAAAACAAGGAAGCTACGAATCTCAGTTACATTTGTGGGTCTTAGCCAGTCTTCCACAACTTTTGTTTTTGCAGGATCAACAGTTATCCCATCTTTAGAAACAATGTGACCAAGGAAAGAAATTTGTTGCAACCAAAACTCACACTTTCTAAATTTCCAATACAATTTCTTTTCTTTTAAGGTTTGCAAGATAACCCTTAAATGTCTTTCATGCTCTTATTTACTTTTAGAAAACACAAAAATATCATCAATAAAAACCAGCACAAACTTATCCAAGAACTAATGAAAAATTCTATTCCTTAAGTCCATAAATACAGCAGGTGCATTGGTTTGCCCAAAAGGCATTACTACAAATTCATAGTGGCCATATCTTGTATGGAACGCGGTCTTCGGAACATCTTCTTCCTTTACCTACAGCTGATGGTACCCCGATCTCCAGTCAATCTTTGAAAAATACGGAGCTCCCTGTAGCTGATCAAACAAATCATCGATATGAGGAAAAGGATATTTGTTCTTAACAGTGATATTATTCAAGGCTCTATAATCAATGCAAAGTCTCATTGAACCATCTTTATTTTTAACAAACAAGACAGGATCACCCCATGGTGATGTGCTAGGTCGAATGAAACCTTTCTCTAATAAATCTTTCAATTTCTCCTTCAACTCTAAAATTTCAATTTGAGCCATTCGATAAGGGGTTTTGAAATTGTCTTAGTATCAGGAACTAAGTCAACAGTAAATTCAACTTCCCGATCTGGTATTATTCCAGGCAACTCATCAGAAAAAAACATCAGGATACTCATTTACCACTGGAACATCATTAATCTGAACAGTTCCTTTATTTTCAACGATGTGTGCAAGGTAACATTCATTTCCATCTTTTACAAGTTTCTCGGCCTCTTGATAAGTTATCAACAGTAAGGGTTCATTCTTGTACACAAACTGAAAGTCTTTCTGAAAAGAAACTTCTTTAGCTCTACAGTCAATATTAGCATGGTAAATAGAGAGCCAATCCATACCCAGGATAACATCAAACTCTACTAGAGGTAGAACAATAAGGTTTGCAAGTAGGTTCTTTCCACAGATAAGGATAGGAAGATTCTTATAAATTCTTTTTTCCTCAACATTCCCCCCAGGTGTTTTTACCAAAAGTTTAGGAGTCATTTCTTGAGATGGTATTCCCATTTTACTAGAAAATGATTCAGAGATGAAAGAATGTGTAGACCCCGAATCAAACAACACACTGGCATAATCTGAAAAAAACACAAACAAAGTACCTGATACAACTTCATTTGATGGCCCGACATCTGCTGAAGTAGTTGCAAAGGATTTCACCACCCCTTTCTACTTGTAGTCTAACTGCTTCCCATCACTCAAGCTCTTTGTCGGACACTCGTTTGCATAGTGACCCATCTCATTGCACTTATAACATTTCACTAACTGTAAATCAAACTTGGTCTTACCTTCACCTTGATCCTTTTCAGTGCAATCACGAGCCTTATGTCCCATCTTACCACATCGGTAGCACTTTCCAGAATTCAGAAGACATTCCCCAGCATGCCTTTTGCCACATTTATCACAAACTGGAAACTTAGTTTTCTTACCATCAGACTTTTTTGAAGAATTCTTACCTTTCTCCTACCACCTCGGTCTCTTATTCTGTTGGTTGTTATAGAACACTTGATCATCAGAAAACTCCATTTCCACCTCCTCAGCACAACGAACAAGATTTTCATAACTTTTAAACTCATGAGAAGCTAATGCCCTTCGATATTTTGGCTTTAATCCTGAGTAAAAATGATTGATTTTACTATCAAGGTCTCGGATAAAATTTGGAGCATACCTTGCCAATCGAGTGAACCTTTCTTCATAGGTAGCCAGTGAGTCTTCCTCTTGCCTCAATTCCAAGAATTGCTTTTCCATCCTAAGTCGAACAGCCTTAGGAAAATACTTCTCAAGAAACATACCTTTGAATTCATCCAAGTCAAGAGCATCAATCTCATCGGCGTCCCTGATATTTTTAACCATAGACCACCACTGATCTGCCTCACCCTCCAAACGGTAAATAGAAAGACTAACCTTTTGATTGTCTGAACACCCCATGACATCAAAAATCTTCTCCAATGATTTAATCCACCCTTCAGCTAACACAGGGTCATATGATCCTCTGAATGATGGGGGATGTTGCCTCATGAAATGTTCCACCACTGACATGTTCCTCTGCGGTTGATCTGGCTGATCTTGTGCATGGACACCACCACCATTTATCGCTTGAGTCAATTGCGCCATTACTGCAACAAACTGTTCAGTTCCAATTCTGACCATCTCAGGATGCTGATTCAGAAGGTTATTTTCTTCTGTATGCCTTCCTATCACTGCTTCCCTGTTCCCTCTGCGGAAAACCATTCTGAACAAACCTGTCTTATATGAAGCAACATGGTAATCTTCAAATGCTATATCATTTCAAAAAAAAATTGGATAATCATTTAATAGAATTCTAACTCCTAAAGTTATCTAAACCAACCTCTGATACCAACTATAAGGCCCCAGCCTTAAACCTTACTTAATCTTGAGTTATTACAAGATTACACATTGAGGATCTTTTCGGGTTTAGAGTTTTAGAGAATTAGATCATAAAACTTGCATTACATTCCACATATAAACAAAGTGGTTACATAAAGATAGTATTCTTCATTCCCATCAATGGAAACACATTTAAAATAAAACATGGATTATTTCTTGACACTTCCTTGACACTATCATCATATAATGTACCTTTCCCTTGACCTGTGAAAAACATTTCAAAAAAAACACGGGATGAGCATAAAAAGCTCAGTAAGGGATATAAAAATATGGAAAGGAAACATGGGTACATATATATATAAGAATGAAATCATACTTTACCCATAAAACATAAGCACTTCAATATAACTCATCAAATCATGAATAAATCATAGAAATCATAAGACAAAAAGGTAACTTGAGGCATTCATAACATCCTTACGTAGGGAGTAACCCTCTTGGTTACGTTTGGAATACCCATTACAGTATATTCCCTAAATCTCTTCGGAGAAACCTTAACGTTTCACTCCTTCGCGTTACCCAATGAATTGGAGAGCTATATCGGGCTCACCCGCCCTTAGTTTATCACGGAACCACCCATCTTCATAATAATGCCCAAGAACCTCAACATAATCGTATCACATAAAACATGCATAAAGGAAACATAACATTTCCACCTTTCAATCACAAGATATCAATACAAAACATTGATATAAAAACATTATGAAAACCAGTTTCAATACCAAAATAAAAGAAAATTAAAACATGGTATTTATTTTTCTTTTAAAAAGAAGGTATGGCTTGTAGAGGAAGCCGAAACTCAAATAACAGTCACGGCGGCGGAGAAGTCGTTGTCGCCGCATACGTACGACAAAAACATTCCCTTTTGTCATTTAGTAAAACTCTTCGTATAAAAAATATTCCTTTTAGATAAACGTAAAAGTCAAAGGGGTTTATACACCATATAAAAGAAGGTTGTGTATAAAACAAAATAATCCTCGATGAAAGGAGATTGAGACGAAGTCCCATACCTCGGGTCCGACTTGACTCGATCGTTCTTTAATGTCCTGAATAATAAACTTGAGTTAATTTCTACTTGCTTAAGAACCTTTTTCAAGTTCATTATTCCTTTTATATCACTTATTACCATGTCATAACACTATTTAATTATTTATGTTAATAACGGTCATTTTAACGATCATTGGTACTTCAGTCAAAAATAAACCCTTTATAATTACAAGTTGTTCATGTATCCATTATATCCAGAATGGTATTCATGATATAGATATCATATATGTCATATATATCCAGTACATGCATGCATTTATAATATTACAAAATCATTTAGAGGTAAGAAATGAAATGCACCGTTCATGGAGACGGTAAGTCGTACGTACGCATGAACGCTACTTTCATTTCTATTTCATATTTTATAGAATGGAATCATAATTATATATAGGTATATTATAATTCCAGTATAATATCATATATAATATCATATTTCCATCCTTTATACGTCCCACATATGGTATTTAACGAATCAAATCACTTTGAGGGGGCGGTAGTCCGCACTTCCTTAAATGAAGATATCGCGTTTACTCATAATGGAAACCATAAAGGTATGACCAAAAAGGAAAATAAAGAAGATTAAGGAATACATAAACATATTATATATCATATATAAATATAGTGACATCTTAATGGCCACCTTTTAAGGTGTTAAAAGAATGTTGAACAATCATCGTTTCGGGAGGCATAAATTCACCATCCACGGAAACAGTATGTTCGTTAACCATTAGATGTATGTGTGTGTAAGCGTAGCTCGAATCCATATTATAACAACATACTAGTATATTGAGGACACTTTATTTGTTACAAAAGAAAAGAATAAAAAGAGTTTAGGGGGTTGGAGAAGCAAAATAAAACAAAAGGACTCAAAAGAAGACATTACCTCAAAATCGGGTAACTCCGTTTGGTTTGAGCTCAAAGGATTCCTTGGAAAGACTTCTGCCCAAAGTGAGGCTTCAAGGAGTAATAGAGGGAAGTGGAGAGACAAAATGGGCAGGGGTTGGCCGAGACAAAGGCTTTGGAAGTGTGGGTAAGGAGGTAGAGGTGGGGGCCTTTTATAAGTGGAGATGAGGGGAACTCTTGGAAAGTAAAGATAAGTTACTTTATTTTAAAATGAGTTTCGGATTCAAAATGTCCCACATTGATATAATTCTAGGATAAGGTGATAAGGGTTCTAAATCCACTCATCCAATTGGTTTTGGCCATGTGTAGGTCTTAGATTTTACATTATCTTTCCATTTTATTTAAATCATTAAATAATGCGGTCATCGCTGCATCATCATGATGTCATAAATAATTTAATTTATTTAATGTCTAAAAATTATAAAAAAATACTATGATGTAGGAAATCTTTTCATATTTCTAATGAATATTTATAGTCAAATATCTGACTTTTATAACCCCATGTAAAAATTGTTTTAGTAAAATAACTCAAGTTTGTGTCATTTTTACTTTAACATTAAATAAAAAGTTATTTATGTCATTTCCCAACCAAAGTGGATCCATGGGGTCCCAAAGTTGACCCATGGCTTGTATTGGTCAGCCATGACACAACCAATGAGGGTAGGACATGTGTCAAGCTCATCTCATTTTATTAAAGCATTATTTTTACCTTAAACTACACTAATTACCTCTAATCGCGATTAAAAACTTAATAAGTTACTATTCACCAAAATATTATTTTAATCTCATTGAACCACATTTTACTTCTTAATGACAACCATGTATGCCGGATTTTTTAAATTCAAAACACAAAGGTGGAAAAATTTCATTTTAACGAAAAATCAATTTCTTTAACTACCACTTAGTGATTTCACTATTCATCAAAAATTGAAGTTTTTCAGAAAAATACCAAAACTTCACCCTAAGCTATATTTGATATTCTAAATTCAAAAATGAATTATATTTTAAAAAATTCAAAACATATAAGTCACATTAATTATTTTAATAATTAATTTCCGCTGTCAGAGCAAATAGCGTGTTTTTATGAAACAATAAGTATCAAAAGATTGACACCAGTTTAAGTCCAATTTCAAAGTGAAATTGATTACAATGACAAACATTGAATTAAATGGTAAAAATATATTCTAATTTCACTTCAAAACAAATTCAAAACATAATCCAATCATATAAATAAATTATATTTAAAATCAGTTTTGATGTAAAATGCAGTATTTTTCACTATTCATTAAAAAATGAACATTGTCAGAAAAATACCAAAAATTCACACAAAGTAAATTTTGATGTCCCAATCATAAAGAAAAATTTTATTTTGACAAAAATACTTATAAAATTGTCAAAAGTTTGATTTAAAAAGGCTTTTCCATCAAAAGGCAGTAAGACAATCTTTTAAGAATATTAGTGTATTCCATGCATAAGATTGGATTTATTTTCATTTTAAGCCTCTAAAACACTATCTTAATCATTAATAGACATAGATAAAAATATCTATTATTAATTACTTACTTGTGATGTTACAGGTATGCTAAAAATTTTATATGCAACATGAATTGCAAGATAGTCCACCTTTTTGATGGTCTTAAGAAAAATCTCTGAATAGAACTGGTCTCCAAAAAAATTCTTCAAATGAATAAAGAGTTTTATATTCCATCATGAAAAAGAAGGAATTTCCTAGACTCAATATATTCAATGGAAATAAAGATAAGAAAAGGTCATCTGAGCACCATGAAAAATGGAATGGTTCAAATAATGATAACGGATGTAATGATTTTCCTACATGTGATAACTATGAAAATAATTTCCCAAGAAAATTCATGAAAGGATTGGGAGTTTGTTAAAAGTGTGGGGAAAAGGGTTTCTAGGAAAAAGAATGAAAATTTGAAAAGGAAAATCTACTATTCAGTGTTACAACAACAATAATATGGGGAACTATAAAAACAAATACCCCAAGAAACAAGAGAATATTCCTTTGAAGAAGATAATGGATCAAGTTTAAGCATATGTTATTGACACAATTGAAGTGGAATAACTAATTTACATTAGTAGTTGAAAATATGAAATATGTTTTAAAATTATTTTATGACATTCTCATCATATTATTTATGGAATATTTAAGGATTGTACTATAGTACTTTTTTTGTTAAGGATTTTAGATTATATGAAAAATGGTACCAAGAAAAGTTGTTCAGTGGAATGTAATTTTTTTTGGAAAAAATGGTTAAGGGAAAGATAATTCATAATATGTTCTTAATGTTAAGATAATTATGTTTGGATAAATAAATTATTAGTTTGGATAATTTAAATAAGATAAGTGATGACTACCATGGAACTGAGTAATGATTTATTGAAAAAGTGGTTTGTGTTTTCATTTATGAATTTTACATCATTTTTTGACTTAAGGAATATATCCAGTAATCTATTTTCTATTTAAGGAATAACAAGAATGTATGTTTCCAATAAGTTTTTATAGTAATTAATGTTATTATAATATTTAAATTGTGGGTATATGACAATTAAAATTCACTTCATGTTATTTTATAAGTTCATTTTGGAAATTCAAAACCATCCTTATAAAGTGTTGGATCATATTCTTTTGAATAAATTATCAATTTATGAAATGGTTTAAGTTTAACCTTAAATCTGATTATAGAGATTGATGTGTTACTTCACTAAATGATGAAAAATGTTCCAAGTGAATAAGTAAAAATAGTTCAAGGTATGACCAATGGATAAGACTATGCATATATAAACATATCAAGTGAGTATATTTAATTATATACGTAGAGAGTTTAATAATCCCTCAACTCTAGGAAACATGACTTTAATAAAAAAATCCAATTATCAACATATTTGATGATATCAATGACCTTTATTTTACACTTAGTTGTTTTATGGCCTTGTGGTCATTAAATGATTATGGATCAACCACTTTATTATGATCAATGTTCTCTATCACTATAAATTATAACATTATTGCTATAATTTTCTTCCATGTCCATGTTTTCATTAATGTTATCTGATATGAAGGGCTAGTTTTGTGGTGGCTTACACATTTTCCTTTCCCTATTATTAATAATAAGTGTTATTAACCCTATTTACGACATGGTTTTTTCAAAAATATTTTATTTTCAAATATTAATCCATTGATTAACAAGATCATGTTTGAATTCATTGTATGCAATTTCATTATTATGGGGAGAATGTAACACCCTGAATTTCTAAATTTTACATTGTATTTAATATCATGTGTGACACGTAACACCAAATGTAGAAAGGAATATAATCTTTCGAGACATTATGTTATATTTAATATTTTAAATTAATTTATTATATAGATTTCAATTCTTTCATCACTGAGTTTGATTGTGTTACATGCAATGATGACTTTGTTCGGCAATTTTCATTACACGTAAGACCGAGTTTTATCAAACAAGAATATATTATTAAAAAATATTACTATAAGATAAAACCTAGCCATTAAATTTATGATTATGATTTGTATTAACTAAATTATAAAAGTATATATTTGAATTCATTGGTAACCTATTAATCAGAAATGAATATAGAAACCAAATGAATATAAAATGGATGATTTTATAAAAAATTAATTTTATGCTCCAATGGAATATTATCATAATAAATTAATTTAATTACTATTAGTTATTGGTATTAATTAAATCTATATATTATATATTTATTAAAATATTTTTTATATTCCTCTAATATATTGGATAGGCATAAAATAAGAAAAAACCCATTTTTATATATAAAAACCTATATTTTTATAAAGGCACATTTACAGCCTTATAACGGAGAACCTATTTTAAATAAATTTTCTAAAATTTTATAAAGTTTATATGTCAAAATAAACTTCATTATTAAAATATATACATAAAAATTAGGTTATGGTGAATTTTGATATTTTTTTATGATGTTTCATTTTTTGATGAATAGTGAAAAATACTATATTTTAATTCAAAACTGTGTTTTCTTATAATTTATTTATAAGGATAAATTATATTTTAAATCTGTTTTAAAGTTTAATAAGATTAGTTTTTTATTAATTAGTCTAATTTAGTTCATTTGAGTCAATTTTAATTTGATATTGGATACAAAAAAAAGTAGCAATCTTCTGGTCATTTTTACTTTAAAAACCCGCATTATCGTCCCATTTACGGAATTAATTTTAAAATTTTCCATTTCTGTGATTGGAATAAGAAATAATTGATTCCATATTTGGAATAATTATAAATTATAATTTCTAATGGTATCAACATTTTTTAGAAAAAAAATTATTAGTGAATGTATTTAAAATTAATTACAATGATTAAGAGGAAAATTAGTTTAACAGACGACTTAACCTTCAACTTAATGCCCAAAATGATATATAAACTTTTAAAAAAGTCATTTCATGGCTATATATCGACCCTATACTCCCTTTTATTTAATATTTAATATTATTGGAGCCACTTTTCATAGAAAAACGTGGGAGGAATTCAATTTCAAACAATTTACCAGAATGCCACACGTCATCCATTATAAAATAGAACTATTCCCTCCCACTTCCACACCAATAACTCCCTTTGTATCAACCAAGATCTCATAAAATAGATCCTAAAAATACCCCCCCCCCTCATTATATAAGACTAAACATTGGCATAAATCCATCCATGGAATCCATTTGGTGCAAACCAAAAGGAGATACCCAAAGAAGAGGTAGCATCCTTCCTCAAGCTCTTTTATTTTATTTTCATTCTCCACACCAAAAATATTATTATTCCATGTTTATATAATAACACCATTATACTAAATATAATGATATTTTTTTATTTTAATTTTTTGGCCATTACATACACAAACATCCATCCAATGGGTAAAAACATACTATTTATGCGCACGAAAAACTACCGCCTCACAAACCAATGTCATTCCTTTTCCCTTTTACAACCTATCGTGGCTGGGAATTGTGATGGAAAAGATATTTATAATATATATATATATATAATATTATTTATTTATGCTTCATTAATTCTTTTATAAAACATACATTTATACTTTCCATTTTGTGCGAATATGATAACATCATTTGTGGAAGTGTGGACTACAACCTCCTCAAAGTGATGTGATTCTTTCATACTATAGATGAAACATATAAAGGATGTTTTTAATTAAAAAAATTAACATAAATGAAATATATATTATATTCATGGAATGATTAAATTTCTAAATAGATAATATTTCATTTTACTTATTACCCTTTTTGCACATTACAAAGTGATAACGTCGGTCGTGGATGTGTGGACCACCGCCTCCCAGACATTATGTGATTCCTTTTACATCACAATAATTATATGTATATGTATAAATTATTAAATAAGTTGGTATTTATGATATAATTATATTTCTTTAAAGGTAAACAATTACTTACCTTCTTTCCATAACGATCATTCAAAAATAGGAATGGTACTCATGTGTACGTACGACCCACCGTCTCCATGATTGTAATGTTGGTTCATTTCTTATAACCATATTTTTTATTGGATTTAAAAGTATAATTTATGTATAAATATGATTATTATAATATAATTATATTTCTAGATAAATTTATATAATAACCCCTTTTTCGATATTTGACCTACCAAAGTTGTTTTTGACACAGAAACTGGATATTGTCAAAACACCTGATGTAAACATAATTGTTTAAGTAGTTGTTTTAAAAAATGTAATAAGTTGAATAAATGTATTGATATAAATGAAAAAGATTCTAAAGCAACAAAATAATTAATATAATTTTATTATTTAGGAATATAAAGATGCACATGACATGGAAGACTCGCGTTAAGGGACTTCATCTCAATTTATATTCCATTAAGGCTTATTTGTTGTTATGCACCACTATAATTTTATATGGTGTATATACTACCCTTTTAAATGTTACATCATGAATATACACACTGTTATGATATTATATA
This sequence comes from Viscum album, assembly GCA_963277665.1. Taxonomy (NCBI): domain Eukaryota; kingdom Viridiplantae; phylum Streptophyta; class Magnoliopsida; order Santalales; family Viscaceae; genus Viscum; species Viscum album. Next base: position 617,126,405 of record OY728167.1, on the reverse strand, counting down.
TTTCATTTAATTTAATTTCTTCATTGGTATTATGATTCAAATGCTTCAAAGTGGTATTTGACACATTGGAATGATTAAAGATTTTTTTTCCTCCAGAATACTTTAATTGTATTTATATTAATAAAAATAAATAACCCTTGTTGTTACTTGTCATCCAATAATTAATTATTAATAAATCTAAATCTTATATTCAATGTGGATTCATTTTTTTAAGGTATAGTTTTTTCATTTAAATTTATTATTCAGTATATGAATAATGATTTGGACATGAAATACATGGGTTGGGGACCATTTAATGAATATACAAGGGGTTGGGGACCGGTTGCTACAAGCCCCTCGATGCATCGGTAGTCTCATGAGCTGAATCATTTCGCCAAACCCATATAGTATAAAATGTCATATATTGATAGTAAAGGTATCATGTTCCTTTTAAACATTACATCGAATAATTAATCATTGCCTTAATTTAAAATTCATTTTTAATATTATCTATGAGTTTATTGCATCAACGTATCTATGTATAAAGTTCATTCTCAATTTATTTCTTAAATTGAATTTTTTTCAGTTTCCCACATTTTCCAATTAATTATCACTTATCTAGTTTATTTAAATGTCTTTTTTTATCATTTATTTACCTATCCGTGTAGATTTACTCCCATCAATTCTTTATTTTTTCTGCTTTACTTTCCCTTACTGAGCATTTGATCTCACCCTTATTTTTCCTCAGTTACCCAGGTTATGGATAAGAAATACATGAATAATATTTCAAGAATGTTCTTATTTTTATTTTATTATGTATCATATTTTATTTTATATTTACTAATGTATTATGGGTATCATGTATACAATATGGTTTTTACATAACTGCTAAATTATTCAGTCACTTGGGATTTTAAGCATGTATCTATGCCATTGTAATAAAGTAATGCATCAACTCCAGAATTTTTGGGGTTATGTCATTATGAATCACTACATGGTTTCATCAATATATATTTCAAACCCTTCTCCAATATATTTTAATTTAGGAACATTTTTTCTAACTAATATTCTCTTTAATTCTCTGAAATTTTTCTCACATTCATGGATAAATGGTTTAGTGGATTAGATAATAATGATAAATTGTCAAAAAATCGTTAGTAATATCCAAAAAAACAATGAAGAATTCACATATATATCTTATAGTGGTATGTATATGATAACATTCAATATCTTTCTTTGATGATGGATCCACCGATATACCCTCACTTCATATTATATGACAAAAAATGAGTCTTTTTTTAGCCAAAATTCTCATATAGTAAATTTTTATATAACTTCCATTATTTAGGTTCATCAACATAATTATCCCCCTATATTCATTATATTCATTGAAAATTGAGGATATAAGAATATAATCAATAAATACTACCAAAAAATACACATGTAATCTATAAATACTCTATTTATAAAATACAAGAAGATAGAATGGGGATTAGTAATACCAAATTGCATCACTATATGCTCATACTGTCCAAACCTTATAAAAAAATGTTATCTTTAGTATATCCTTATTTCGGACCATCAATTTATTATATGCAGAATGAAGTTTAATCATGGAAAATTATTATGCTACATAAAATTTATCAAACAAGTCATCAATACGGGTTAATTTATACTTTTTTTATTGTTATCTTCTTCAATTCATAGTAATCAATATAGAGTAACATTAATCCATATTTCTTCCTAATAAAAAGTACATATGAACTCTGAGGTCACACACATGGACGAATAAACCCCTTTTAAGATTTTCCTAGAATTTATTCATCAATTCTTTTAACTCAATTAAGGAAATTATATAGAGAGTCTTTGAGTGTGGTTCTAGGAATGAGAACAATTGAGGACTCAAATTCACGATGCAGTTGAAGAATAGGAAAATATTTTAAAAATACATCCATATAATTTCGTATAATAGGAATATAATCGATGTTGATTTCCTATAATATTATCTTAGATAATAACACCTTTAATTCAGAATTATGACACATACAATGGGTGATTTTTCTATCTGAAGTTCTATTTATCATCACACTAGTACAGGATCACATATTAGTATATAATATAAAATGAGAAATCCATACATCATAAATTAATGTGGATTTTAAATAGAAAAATAATTTCTATGCCTAATGTACCATCTAATTCAACAAAAGGGATAATAATATGATTTATAGAAAGAGTTTCCCATCAATAATTAATGGTAGAAGAATCATAGAGAAAAGATGTGATCATCACACCATTAGGTGTTTTTACTACTAAATCATCATCTAATCAATGAGGTTGTATAGTGATACCCTTAAAAATTAATTCTAATATAAAATTTTGGCTATATATAGAATCAAATAGTACATCATCAGTTCAAGATTGGATAATAAGTATACCTTTAACCATTTCATTCTCGTAAAAAACTTTTGCAGTTGTGATTTCATGATATTTCCCATTGCATATTGTCTTAAGATGATATTGACACTGATCATAAAAAAAATGGATTCATGTACTGGTTGTAATAATTCCCACACTCATTTAATTTGAATCATTATAGGGTGGTCGGAGAATCATTTTGAGTCTTTCATTCTTCTATTGTATCTGTTGGCCTTTTCACCACTATTCGACATTCACTGGCTCTAGGAAACTTGATCCCACTTTTAAAAAACTTCCCAATTTCTCTCAATAAATTTCCATAATGTTTAATACAAAATTTTTTGCATAAAAGTTATTGGAATTTTATTCCACTATATGATTTATTTGAGTTCTCATGAGATGCAATCTTTATTTTCATATCAAAACAATGGGAATTGTGGTAATAACCAACTTCCTTTTCTACCTTGAGTGCACATATAATGATTTAATCGAATTTACTAAAGTATATTATATCAAACACCTTATAAAGACATGGTTTTAATCCACTAAAGAATAGATGAGTTTTAGTTTTAGGGTGGATTATTAAAACAAAATCATACTTTGTATGCATTTAGAAATTATCTTCATATCACTAGTACACATAGAGGTTTTCACATCGTTTTTAGGGGTTTTCCCATCGGTTTATAGGCAATGTGGTTATAGGTGATGTAGTAAATAAGGTTTTTCATACCATTTACTTAAAACTGATGTTATAAATAATTTCTACATGGTTTTTCATGTCATTTATTCAATAACAGGAGTGAAAAAACAATTACAAACCCTTTATCACATCAGTTATTTAAAATAACCGATGTGATAAATGTTTTTTCATGTCATTTTTTCACTTCATCTATTTAATAATCGACGTGAAAATCCCTGTGTAATTTTTTTTCACGTCAATTATTCAATATCCAATATGAAAAATAAATTACAAATCATTTATCAGGTCAGTTATTTTAAATAACTGAGGTGATAAATGGTTTTCACATTGGTTATTAAATAACTGATCTGAAAAATAATGTGCATATATTTCTCACGTTGGTTATCAAATAAGAAATATGAAAATTGGGTTTTTTTAAATGTACCCGGAATCATCTCCTCTAGCAGCAGCAGCCAGAAAACAAAAGACAAGAAACAATCACAATTGGTAGCTGAAAGCAGCAGCTGAGAACATCAAAAAATCTAAAAAAATATAGCAATGTAAATTAATTCATCTCCTCCACCAACAACACCAAAAAAACATCACAAGAGGCAATAGAAAAGGCAGCCCAAAATCTATCACAATAAACTAAACATTGAATTTAAAATAAACTAAGAATCAATCAATCATGTAAAGTGATTTTCCCATTCAATTTTGAAATGCTTCAAATCTTATGCACTATATGACTATTCATCATTAAAAAACTAAAAACTATTATATAAATCCTTTAATTTTAATTTTGAATAAAAAATATTAACTATTATAGAAATATTTATAAAGAAATATAACTTTATGAAATATTGTAACTATCCTGGTTGCAATTATTTCATACATTAATTTCAAAACATAATATCCCCATTCAGTTTCACCTTGTTGTTTATGACACTATTTTAAAGAGGTTTTATTTAAAAATAACATTTTTAATTAATATCTCCAAAATTTATTCATTGAAAATGATAATTCAACTTATCTTTTAAAAATTTGATATTGGCCCGCTTTCTGCTCTTCTTTCTTATCGTCTCGTAAAAGAAATCGCATTCCCTGTTTTAAAATAATATGAATATAATAAATTTTATTAATTATAATATTAAAAATTATTTAAATAAGCAAACTTACATTTTAAATAAATTCTTGAAATTTTGTTTCACTTCACCATGAATAGAGCACAGCCAATAACATGTCTTCTCTCTCGAAAAAAACACCCAACATCCAATGTCCACTTATATAAAAGAAAATTTAATATGAGTTTTTATATGTTAAATGATATATAACACTTTGTGATAAAAAATATTTCATACCTTTCAAGATATGGAAACATACAACACTAAATAATGATATTCTTCTGAAATATTTCAGCTATATAAATTTTTCTTTCACCATTAGTCGTAGTCAAAGCTATAGGAGAAATAAAATGTTGGTCCATAAATCTATATTCATCCATATTGTTATTCTTTGTAAAAATTTATATATATACCTAATTCAATGTATATATAATTATAATTTTTTAATAAATTAAATTAATGAACAAAAAATTAATTGAAATTCACAGAAAAACATGAATCGTGTTGATTCCTGATTGATCTATAACTACAAGCTCCATGATATTAGTTTCTAAAAGGGTCACTGTAATTTCATTCCCACAAATAGCAGCATCAAATGGAATTTTATATACTCCCGATAACAAATTTGATTATATTAACAATCGATCAAGACCAGTAGAATCTGTATCTAAAGTCATGGAACTTTTCATTTTTTTTGTATATACAGTATTTCATTACGATTAAATTATTCCTGAAAATATTAGAGAAATATATAAAATTCAAAATAAAAAAAATAAATTTACTAAAAAAATGAAATTTAATATAGCATATATATATACCACTATGGTAATATTTCAAATTACTTTAGATAGACAAAAAAAATGATTGATACTTTGTCCAATTTAACTCAATTCATATGTAGTACATGGTATTTTTTCTGATCTATCTATAATATCTTTTACAATGACCTATGATGCTCTATCTCAATCTGGTGATGATGAATGGTATCACTGATATCATCTCATATGAAACAATATGATGAGGATCATCAAAAAAATCACGGTAACATAACAGTTATGTAGGAGGGGATGTTGGGGTAGGATCTGAAGGAGTGGGGTCTAGAAACACACATGTGTGAGTAGGATAAGGAGTGGGATCTTCTAGTAGAGGTGGAGGAGTCAGATCGGCAGGCCAAAACTATCCTTTCTTTTCTGCAAACAACACCTATACCGAAGCTGTGATCATGTCATTCATCGTTTCTTGAATATCATGAACTTTGGCTTCCAAATATTTTATTTTTATTATAAATATGCTCCTTTGAATAAGATTCTGAATGTGGAAACACATTTATTTTTGATACACCTATCAGGTATCCTCACACACAACCAAGGTGTTCAAGATTTCCCAATGCTGCAGGTAAAATATCCTGACTACCCTCAGTAATAAAGACCCCTTGTGTGCTCTTCTCCACAAGAGAATCCTATATCGAATATTTGAAAAAATCTGTAATGAATCACAACATATAAAGAGTTTATCTAACTTTAATAAAAAATAAACATCTTAAAATCATATTAGCTACAACTCTTGACTATTCCATAAGATATTTTCCTTCTTTCCCATTCCATCCCTATACAATTTTCCATGTCTAGTGGGGGGGAAACCTCTCCAGATCTATATGACTCAGCTCTCATCTTTTGATGTTTCTCTTCTATCATGTGTTCTTCCAATAATTTATACCCTCCCCGAGATAACATAGGAGGGTATACATTTCTATCTTGAATCTCCTGATAATATCTCCTTTATTACTATAAATTATGAATTAATAATAAAGATATCATTAACATGGTAATTAATATAAAGAAACATCTAAAAATGAAACATTGAACATACAAAAAATTATTCTCATCGTATACCTTAATCAAATTTTTTCTACGAATCTTCATCTATAAATGGATATATATATCACAATTATTTTCATGTTGTCTATTCCAAAAAATTAACTGTAATGTGATGGATTATTTAAAATACCTTCATCTCCTAGCCCTGAATGCTGAACATTTCCTCTTGACTCCTCCAATATCAAATATATCATATGTCATCTGATAAGAAGGGGAAAAACTTATATTACTATAAAAAATTTAAGATAAGTAAAATAATAACAAAACAGCTTACCAAAATGGTCTCCCACAATAGTGATAGTGTCGTTTTTTCAAGATTTCACCAATTTTCAAAAAAAATAATAACTTTTATTTTAGCCTATACTGATTCCAAATTCTTGACCTTTTTTGCATTTAGACCTATTGGAATTTCATTATAATCAAATTATGTCATTAAAATCTATTCTTGGCTATGGGAAACTTATAATTTTGGAAAATGTGTTGTGCCATATTTACCAGCCCTCGATATCTTTCTTCCCTCGTCGAAGTAGATGATTCGAGTAAATAAGAATTATGAGGCTCATCAATAAGATAATGTGTTAGTTCCTCCCTACAGGTATGACTATGATCATATCTAGAAATATGTGGTGGGATAGAGGATTGATCCTTCATTATGATACAAATAAAAGTAACATCACTTAGTAAAAAATATGCAAATCCAACAATTAGATATAAATGTAAATAAAAAATCACCAATTATCAAATGAAAATAAAATTAATCCAAATGTGACACATTTTTATTCATATTTGTTATAATTAACTAGAATTATAAGAATATTAATGATATATTAAATGACATAAATTGTTGAAAATTACACAATATTCCAAAGATATGAAATTACATAGTAAAAATTCACCAACCTGATAAATAATTTTTACAACAAAAAGAATTATTTTATAATATACTCATATACAAAATATTTTGTTTTTATTTTAAATTTAAAATTTAAAATAATTTGTTTTCTACAAAATCAATAAATATATAAGTTACTTAATGGTAAATATATAAAACTAGAAAAAACTAAACTAATATAAAACAAACAACTTTACTTATAATATGTGTCCTAATCAGGAAAATAAAATTAAAATATCTATCTTACAAAATTTAAAAAATTAAACCATAATTAAACATATGTTACCTGCAATATTAGGAATTTAATAAAGATTATTTTTCCAAAATCATTCATCGTTATTGTTCCGTATGACACAAACCATGTCTTCAACGTGTCTATTAATAATTTTTATTAATCATTCCATGAATGTAGGGTGTCACATAAATTAGCATCTTCATCAAGTTTACCATCACCAACATACTGTTTTTTTCTTCTAAAATAGTAACCCACTAGTTATCAGATTGATCAAGAAAATATAAAATTTGTTGTTCATGTGTTACCATGATAAAAGGATCATTTGTGTAATCTAATTTATTTATATTAACTACTATAATTCCAAATTCATCTTGCTAGACACTGTTGTTACCGATAAACCATTTACACTTAAACACTAGAACATGAATTATAATGTAATTAACCTCTAATATTTCTTCAATCACTCCATAATATGCATTTGATATGGAGATTGGGGTTTTGTCTTTGGAACCATAAAAATTCATTGCTTATATGAACACTACCACTATATTATTATGATCTTCACTTCTATTGTCCTGATCTTTTATATGAAAAGTATAGCCATTAATGTCATACTCAGACCATGTTATCAAATTTAAACATTGACCGCCCATTAACCATCTCAATTATTCTGATGCATCTTGTTTAACAGTCTTTAAACCATGGAAAAATGTTTTATGCTAATTCAAAATCTACGTATCTTTCATCTTTGGATAACATTATTTCAACTCATTAATATGAAAATTTATATATGGTTGACAATCATATATATTATTCAAGATATATAATTGTACCTTCTTTATGTTTTCACCTATCAACGATTTGAATTTCAAGCCACAAATCCCCTTTATAACAAAATTAACTCATTCACGGAGAGATGTAGGCAAAAAGATGTGCTTCATGTAAGAAAAATAGCTTCTACAAAACTCTTCAACTTCCTCAGAAATATACTTCTCAATAGTGAATCCTTTATGTTGATATGGATTCTTAATATAACCCTTAAATATCTTCATATACCTTTCAAAATGATACATCCAACGTAGATATATAGGTCTGAAAAGTTCTATTTCTTGTAACAAATGAACCAATAAATGGACCATGATATCAAAAAAGGATGGAGGAAAATACATTTCCAATTAAAAAAGTATAGAAACCAATTTGTTCACCAAAATTTTCAAAGTATTTAAATAAATAAACATATTAAATATTTAATTAAAAAAATAAGACAACTTCATGATAATCATTCTAACATTGGTGTGAAATACCCCACACAATACAACTGGTAGGAGTTGTTGCATCATGACATGACAGTCATTACCTGTCAAATTCAAATCCTTTAAAGACAGAAAAATGTTTTACATTTTAAGAATAACCATGTGGAACTTTGATATCAAGTAGACTATAAGAAAATATATTTTCCCCCTCTTGTATAAGGTATGTAAAGTCGAGGGTAGGAATGTTCGCCTTCCATGAGGATTGGGAAACAACTCCAAACGTATTCCCATTGAGAGTAAATCCATTCTTAAATTCAACCCATAAATTAGTATTTCATTTGATATCTAAAAATGTTCCAATCAAACAATAATATATATTCCTCCCCATGTGCATGAAATCAATTTTATGTTTCACCTCATGATATCTCCAATATGGTAGCTCAAAAAAATTGAATGTATCTTCCAATTATTTCAATAATTACAAGATTTATGTGTCTTTCTGAATGTCAAATCATTATTTTTCACCATATCAAAATATTCATCAGTGGAAATTTTTTTTGGGGAAATATAAAATTCCAAGGACCTATTTAAATCCTTTTTCAATATTCTATAAGAGTGATCCATCGTCAAAAACTTTTGATGACTAATGTATACTATTTTTCTCCCATGATATAGTTGACAATATGAAGTCTCTTATTCACAAATTGGAAAATCTTTATGCACCTTAACACTATATCTAGAAAAATTTCCATATGATGGGAAGTCATTTATAGTGAACATAATCATTGAAGCAGTTTAAAATATTCCATTTTATATAAATCATACACCCTTATACCTTCCTCCCATAACAGCTTCAAATCATCAATTAATAGTTACAAGAAAACGTCAATATCATTTTAGGGCTATTTTGGTCCACCGATCATTAAACTCAACATGATATATTTTTTATTCATACAAAATTTAGTAGATTAGTTGCATTTTAACAATAAAACAGGCCATCAACTATGTGTGTTACTAAGGCTTCGATATGGATTCATTCCATTTGTGTACAATCTAAGTCTGAGATTTCAAACTTCACTTCCAAATATAGGAAACCAGTGATCGATGATCTTCCACTGTGTACAATCAGCTAGATAATGTATTTTCCATCACATATCTGCTCATCAATAAGCCATCTTAGCATTTTTTCATCATTTAAATTAGAAAATAAATGTATCAAATGAGTAATTATAGGAAAATACCAAAATGATTTGGTAGGGGTCTCAAAAACTTCTGAATTAGCCTATGATTTTTGTTTCAATGTATAATATGATGTCCCACATTTAAGACATTGAAAAAAATTCATATTCATTCCTATATAGCACACATTAATTCGGACAAGAATGTATTTTCTTGTAACCTAATCACATAGAACATAATATGTTCTTAGCCTTATAATGTGAATCTAGAAGATCTTTGTCTTTAAGAAGAATGTCTTTCAATTATTGTAGTAGCTATATAAAACTCTTATCACTCCAGCCATGTTTTGCCTTCAGGTTTATCAATCATAACACTATCTATAAAACCATATATTCCTTAAAACATGGATACAATGGTTTTTGGGAATCACCATATACACACCCAATTTTTTGTTGTTACTCAATTACCTCTACTTTAATATCCTGAATCATTTTATCAATTTTATCGGATTTATAATATTGCAAACCACTATTATCAATAGATCTATAATTCTATCTGGTTTCACCATGCCAAATACAAGGGTTGTAGATCGAATTAAAACAATGAAAAATTAAATGATATTTTATCTCTATAATTTTCAACTTATTAAAATTTAAACATTTCAAGAATGGATAGAAAAATATTTCATTGTTTAGAACATTCCTTTTAGAAAATTCCTAAAAAGCATCAACACCGACCTCATATTCAGCACCTATTCGAGGTGAATTAATCCAACTTCGATTCATTATATATAACAAATATAAAAAATAAATATCAAAAACAAAGGTAATAATTTATAAAATATTCAGATTATAAATGACATTGAGAAATATAGAAATCCAAGAATGGAAATAATAGATGGAAAATAGAAACATTTGATGAGAAAATTCATTCATGCAGAAGGAATTATAAAATAAAATCTTTCAAAAAAATGTCTCAAGTAAAAATAAAAGAATATAACCCTATTAAATTATTAAAAAATATGCATAATGATATCGATAAAACAATATCTCTAAAAAATATATAGAATGTGAAAAACTAATTCATATATGATTATTTATAAAAATTAAAAAATATATATATATTGTAATTAACAATATAATGTAATCATAAAATTAGATTTAGTTTAAAAAATGTCACATTAAATAAAATCATGAACTAATTAACACATTATAAAATTATAAGTATAATATACAGTCTCAATCATGTGAGGATATATTGAATATGAAGAGAATAGTTATAAAGAAACACCAATGTAGTTTCAATTAAGAATGGAAATCATGGTGTAATTGAAAGAAAACAAGATGCTTGATAGAGAATGAAAATAATTAAATTCTAAGAATTATTCTCTATGTAAATATTGTGATGAATCAAAGGCCGATTAAATTTTCAAGAGGTTAGTGGAGATGACAAGAAAGATGAGAGATGTCAATAAAATCTTTGAATCTAGAGATAATATTATTTAGATATCCACAATGAATCTCATTGATCATAATGAAAAGTTAAAATAATTTGAAGAGATTTTATTTGATATTCCTTGAGTGTAAAACACCCTATGCTTCAATATTCTATTAATTAAGTTAGGTAAAACCCAAAGGCAATAATGAAACCTATTGATTACACTAAGAAACATGGTGATTGAACCATGGGACAATAAACCTATATTTTATAAAAATCTAAAGGTTGTGAGGAATAGAAGAATAATTAAATCAAGTCCAAGAATATGGGAAAATATAAGGTAAATGAAAAATATTATAAGTAGGATATTTTTGAAAATAATTAGAATATTTTAAATAGGAAGGTACAATAATAAGTAGATTTTGAACTATCCATTTATTTCCTTGGGGTATTTCCCTTTAATAAATGATATCAACATTATAGAGAGTGTGGGAATATTGGTTTTATGTGTTGCAATAACTTATCACATCCACCATTCAAGAGAGACCATGAATTGAGGGAGATTCAATATTAAGTTAATAGATTCTATGATCAACCTGAACGCACATCAAACAAGTGTCTCACTATATTATCATATAAATTAAAGAATAAGGAGAACTATAGATCTATTATAGGGTGACTAATCAATAGCATGTGGTGTTGGTCAATTTGGTAGAAAAATATATAAAAGGATAGAATCACTGTATAATTAATAAGTATTGATCATCATATATGTCTGATAAAAATAATATTTCAAAAAATATAAAAATATATGATTGAAGAGTTATTCCTTTCAAAAATGATGGATCACTCAATGTCAAAGGAGTTGGGTTCATAAAAATTTCTGAGAATAAATTTAAATACAATGATGTTATATTTATCTTTGGGATAGATCACAAAATCTTGAGTGTTTCTCATCATTTTGTAGAATTGTTTTTCTGGTGCTTGTATGGTTTATCTGACCATGTAAGGTAACAAATCTCCTCTAATTCATCCCCTATTTTCATCCCAAAACTAATGAAAAAACAAATGTATTTTATATAACATAATATGAATCAGATGCCATAAATCCAAATAAAAACACCTAGATAACATATAAAAATGTATATCAAATCCAACATTCAAACCTTTAGATAAGCTAGTTAGAGACGAGAAGATCTATAATCGAACGTGAAATGATAAAGATGAAAAACAACCAAATTCATGAAGATAGTAATGTGATAATGAAGAATACGTCATTGAAAAATATTCGGTTAGAGATTCGAATCCAAAGAATGACTGAAAAGAGAAAAACCAAATTTATTGGGGCTTACTTCAGATTTTAACCTGAGGCTCACAAAACCCAATGGTTTGTTTTACATTACACGGTGACATTTCAACCAATAAATTGAAGAAACCAGAAATTTAGGGCTTTATAAAGAGAGAAATGATAGATCCATCGTGACACAAGCAGCTCACATGAGGAAACACTCGATCGATACATAAATTTTTAAAAGGTTTTTTACGTCGGTTATATTATAACCGACATAAAAAATGCATAGTCAAGATTTTATAGATCATTTATACTATAACCGACGTAAAAACCCGATATTTCACATTAGTTATATTAGAGAACCGATGTGAAATAGTAGATAAAACTTAATTTTTCACATTGGTTTTATAAAAAACGATGTGAAGAAGTAATATTCTCAAATTTTCAAGTTGGTTATAAATAATCTATGTCAAAAATTTTCCATAAAAAATAGTTTGTCTACTAGTGTATATAACAATATATTCATTAACCATAAGTTTGGGTTCATGAAATTCATTCTCCATCCTTTTGTGTAGAATATTATGGATATAATTACTAAAAAAATATATTAAACTCATACCACTCCATGTATTTATTTTCATCATGTTGAGTTGTATTTTTTATTAGATTCCACCATTAGTTTTCTTAATCCACCAAAAGATAGACATCCAAAATAAATTTTTCATGCTCCAAGCACTGGATAAAAGAAAATATATTTTCAATGATTTTGATCCATTTCTTCACAACTAGTTTGTTATAGGATCCATTAAACGATTGTGTTCATTGCCTCATGAATGAATCAATAGAACTATATTGCCTCCATTCCTCATTTGGATGTTTTTCATGATTCATATCTTGAGATAGTCTTGTGAGAATAACAATGATATTTTTCATTCAATCTACCATAACAATTGGTCTCTTAGGAGTAAAAATGTTGAACTATATACTGTAATAATCATTAACATTGTTCCTTCTGGTTCATTCTATTAAATAAAACCAATACATATAGGGTAACCAACACAAATCATAGTTGGAAACTACTTAATCATGAAAAATAATTTATAAAATATCTAAATCCTGAAAATTATTCATAATCTATAACACCATAGGTTTAATTTTGGTATTTAATTTTCATCATATGGTTTATAATGGTTTTATCATCCTAAAAATAATATCCCATGGGAGTGTCAAACTAGGTTTGTGGGAAGGATAGTTTTCATGTACTATGTGATTATCGAGTCAAGCTCAATGCACTATTCGTAGAGACATTACTGCTAGGTTCAAGTATTTTAAAGACCAATCAACCTATAGTATCCAAATATAGATGTTTTCTAGAAAATCAACATTCATTTCATTACCATAATATTGGATGTTCCCCTAAAAATGTATTAATCGTTATGGCTCTCAATAAATGTTTCTCATCCTATTTTACAAATGATAGAAAACCCCATTCTTTGATACAAACTATAAATACCCAAACATATCATTAATATATATATTACATATTTATAGATAAATATTCACTACATAATAAAATTATTGATTCTTTAATTTTATGGGTATATTTAATATGGAATCATGGACACATAAACAACTATTTTACAATTGAACTACATCCTCTCCCACTGTGTTCTTCATAATTAGTACCTTTCATAGATATACCATACATAATATCCATATTCATAACCTGGGGAAAGGAAATATAAATAAAGATGAGATCAGATGCTTAGTAATGGTAAATAATGGATGTATCAATATAACATGAGAATATGGGTATGAAAACATGATATTACCATATGAAAACCATACCCTTTATATTAGCATACATCATGGTTGTTCAAAATACATAATTCGTAAAGTAATAATAAAACATAATCAATTAGAAAGTATTATTGACATAATACATAAACATAGAGAAAAAAATAAATCTTGTAACGTTTTGAACATAAATAAATAGAAATTGGTTCACTCATTACATTTAGGACATGAAATCATGTCCTTACATAACCTTATGGACATGAAAATAAGCTCCACACTTAAACATGTGAACATGAAATTAGGTTCATGCATAACATATTTTTCTCATGAGTTTTCAATCATTAAAAAATGCATTATAGGGAAATATACATCCCACACATCCATGGTTATAATGTGACCATCTTCCACAATTATAACATATCCACTATCCTTAGTTATAATGTAACCAATATCATTGGTTATAACATAACCAATATCCTTAGTTATAATGTGACCACCATCCTTGGTTATAACATTACCACCATCACATAATGAAAACCCAACATATGATTTCCATAGGATCAAATAACATTCATCACATAAGGGAATATTAAAATTTATGGGTTTCATAAACATTTAATCCTATAATAAACTATGGAAAAGAAACATTTTTTAGAAACATTTCATTATTTCTTAATAGTATATCCCATGGAAAAAGGAATGGGTTTCATAAATAGATTTTAATCATATAAATAATCCATACAAAAAATTATTTAGTATGGTATCATTTTATAATGTCCCAAGAAACCTTATATAGAAAATTATTTTGAAATATCACATTGAACATTTCTTGAAGAATATAACTTTTCCCCTTTGAAAATCATGTTCTAAAAACTATAATTTCACGTAACATTATGGAAAACCGTTTCTTTGAAAATATATATGGAAAATTACAGAGGATTATTTAAAACATTGATTTTAAATTATGGAGAAAATAATTTTAATATCGTACAGATTAAAATAATGATTTCATTCACATTTTTGGTAAAATTCAAAAGTACCTCTGTCATAAAATGACATGAAGATACCATTAAAACCATATCATAAAAATTCAAACATTGGTAAAAATTACATTAAACAATATTTTTAGAATTCTATAAACATTCATTAACAAATTTTTAGAAATAATTTACATGGATGTGATATAATTTTAAACCGAAGAGATAAATAAATTCAGTATTCCTTAAAAATAATCTTTTGGACATTTTAGAACATAAAATGAGGAAAATTAAAGGAGAACAAGTATTTTCAGTAAATTACCAAAGAATAAGAAAATAAATGATGTTATTGAGAGATAGTGAAACACCATGAGATGTTATTTTAATTGTATCTATGTTTGATTTTTTATTCGACATGAAACATTGAAAAAAATTACATGTAAAATATATTTTTTAAATAGCTTGTGGAACATGCAACACCGAGTATAAATAAACTATAATATAGAATATCATTATAACCTAGCCATTAAATTTTTTATTATTAATAGAACTAAAAATTATAACAATTATATTTTTTACACATGTATAAAATTAAATAAATTGTTATCAATTGATTATAAAATAAAAAAAGAATCATTTGAAAGAAAAATACATTTTTTCTAAAAAACATTATTTTTCTAAAAGGATGTTTCATCAAATTTAGAAGACATAATATAAAAATAATTTTCACCAATTTTTTTGAATTTTTTTTACAAAATATAAATAATTTTTTAATTAATTAAATCAAAATTATCTTATAGTGAAATTTAAGGATTTTTCAGAAAATATTGTTTTTTAGTGATAGTGAACAATACAGATTTTTTAAAAATGTCATTTCCTTTCAATGTGTTAATTGATAAGAAATTTTCATTATTTTTTAAAAATATTTAAAGGTATATAAGTTTTTTTAGTTATTTTTAATCCACTTAATTACTTTTTAATCAGCTTTATTTTGGATTTTGGTATAAGTTTAATTTTCGGTTTTAAAAACTAGTTATTCTCAAAAACTTTTTTTAAGTGCATAATGTTTCCCTGTATTTTTTATTTATATTAACAAACAATAAGGAATAATATAAATGAAATTTATATATTATATTTAAATAAATATTAATTTAATATAATATAATGATTATTACTAGTCATGGTGTTAATAAAAAATCATCTATTTCTTGAAAAAATACATCTCTTGAAAACCGTTTTTTGTCATGTCTATGTGTTTAATTTAAAATTAAATTATATCACATATGTGAATAAAATTTGTTAAAATGGGTTCCATATTTATATTCAAAAAAATTTATATTTTATATAATATTCAACTTTATTTATTTTTATATTGAAAAATTAAAGAAGTAAAATTCGTTTACCATGGTAAAGGTAAAAATGGATTTATCGGTGGTTTAAAGTAAAAAACGGTAGTGGTTAAATTGACCTAAAAACATGTATAAAATTTATTTTATGAAAATTTTACAATATTGGAATTTCTATTCATATATAATGGATCATTTTTGTGCCTTTTGGCATGTAAAGAAAGTGGATATTACATTTTCATTTGAAAAACACAAATGTGACATTCACCGCCCTTATAAAACACCACCCACATTTCTCTCCACATCAAACATTCAAAGCACATTGGATCAGAAAAAAACTCCCCATATATATTCCATGAATACCTAACCATATAATACAATCCATTTTTAATTTTTAATCCATCCTTACATAAGGATTTTGGGGCTAACATTAAGAGTTTGTTTGAAGAAAAGGTATTGTTCTTAACCAAGCATTTTTTATTTTATTTTTTACAACCTCATTAAATTATTAATTAATTATTATTATATAATAAAAATAGTATATACCATATTATAATATTTTATTATATTTATTTCATATCCTAAATACATATCCACTTCTATAAAAAGGAATACTAAATCACTATTCGTGTGTACATTGGACTACCACCTCGTGAATCGATGTCTTCTGTTTTCCATCATAGCCTCTCAAATATTACGATAATAGTGGATTGAAAGTATATATTATATTTTTAACATATTTTTATCTCATTAGTTTTTATATCATATTTACCTTCTTAATTTCAATTCCATAGGGGATATGATAACATCCCTTATGTGTAAGATAGACTACTACCTCGTGAAGCAATGTTATACGTTTTTTCCTAAAACTTTTACATGGGAGGTAGTAAGGATAGTATTAACAAATATATGTTACATTACTGAAATAATTAGTATAATAATGGAATATTTATCATTCGTAAAATATAATGTACCATTTTCATTCTTACACTACAAAATGTTAACGTCGTTTATGCATACATGTGGAGTACCACCTCCACAAAGTGATATGATCCTTTTTTCAACTTCAAAACACATGGATAATATATATAATTTTATTTAATGAAATAATATTTTTTCTATTATATGATTTTAATTATATAAAGATAGAATATTTCATACTTTCTTTTCATAATGGTCGTTGGACAATTGAATTGTTACTCATTTGTACGTAGGACCTACTATCTTCATGAGCGCAACAGAGTACATTTTTCATAAACATACATCATGATTGAGTTTAAAAGTATAATTTATTTATAAAAAATAAAAATATTTAAATATTATTACTTGGTATATGTAGAAATAATAACCTCCTTCTCCATAGAAAACACACCAAAGTTTCTTTGAAGCAATGAGATGAACAACCTCAAAATACATGATGTGGACTTAACTTGTTATGTATATAAATGGTTCATTAAATAATTAATGTATAAGGTATTAAATATATAAAAGATTCTTATGATATCCAATAATCATTATATGATTATTATATGTGATTTAAATGATATGCATGGAATGTTTTCACAGGAGGAAAGGGTTTCCATCTCAATTTTTTTCTATTAAAATTATTCCATATTAACAAATTGGTATGTGTTATATGGTTTATATAAATCCAATTAATTTATTTTATGACTATTTTCATGATAAAAAAATTGGAATTACAATTCCATATGAGATTCGATGTTTCATGTGGTTTTGATCTAGAAATTACAAAATTTGTAAGGGCCTTCGTCTCAATTTCACTTCTTTCAAGCATATTTCAATTTCATGTATCTAATTTATTATATATAGTGGATATATTGACCCTTTTATATGTAATATCATTAATCATCCATAATTCATGGTATTTCAAGTTTCAATTTCAGTTTTTTCATCCAAGGGTATTTGATATTGAAAATTTCATGTGGTAACGAATTTCATAACTCAATTTATTTTCATTGGGTTATGTTAATTAATTATTTTTATTGATATTATAAGATAATATAGTAATTAACATTGATTATATTATTTTGTATTTACAGTTGTTTTATTTGGATTTATATTTTATATAAATAATTGATTCATTTTTCAATTCTCACTTCAACGTTATGTTAATCGTGATGGTTTCTCGTCTCAAATTTTCTTCTTTGGGACATATATTATATTATATAAAAAAATTCATTTATGAGGTTTATATATTATCCCTTTGTAATTTTATATCATGAAACTCAGTATGTTCATGACATTTAAAGTATCATTTGAATTTATTCTTCTTGATCCTATCTGTTATGGGAATAGGAAAGAGCATTTTTTATCATGGGAATACATGATCAAATGGGTGGCATTGTTCTATACATACCTTGACCGTATATGTCATATATAATTGAAGGATTCCATAAATATTTTCTACCAGTTTCTCAATCCTATGGTAATGGATTATTTACTCAAAATAGTTTCTGTTCAATCCAATTTTATTAAAAAAAAGACAAAAACCTATTTCAATGGTGTCGATTGGGAACTGATTACATGGCCCAAAATTACAAAGGACAAAAATATAAAAAAAATATCCTGAAGGCCACATAATTTGATATATCAAATTCCCTACAATTCATCAGCATTACTTCCAAATTTATAAATGAGATTTATCAACATATACATAATTCAATTGATGCGTCATTTAAAACATGATAAGTCCCCGTAAGGGGATTCAAGGATTTTTACGTTGGTCTAATGGATTTGCAGGATAGGGGTGAGTATCACTCAATTGAAGCTTAGGAAACTGGGAGAATGTATTATGTACCATTTAATACCTAGAAAACACAGTAGCCTATTATGGGAAATGAGTGGATGGTCATTCCCATTATTAGTTAAACCCTATTTAAGGTCTAGATCTATGTCATTATTCACTATAGTGGGGGTTAGTCTAACATCTCACTTCTCCCAAATAAGGGAAAATGGAATACCTTTTAATTTAAAAAGGATTTTTCAAATGAATTTCATATATCACGTAATGAAGGGATATGTAATCTATCTTAATTTCCTAATGTAAGGCTACAAAATGGGTCCCCTTAACCCATTATAAGGTTGGGTAGTGGGTCTTCTTCTCCCAATGAAAGTCATGTAAGATGTGATTTCATTTCCTAATACATCGTGAAGAAAATGAATCATATTCAGCAAATTCAATCTTAGGAAGATGAGTTTCAACATCTCAATGAATTTATAAGAACATGTGTTTACTTTACCCAATGAAATGATAGGTGGATGTGTCTATACCACTAAATGGAAGTTTTGGAAGATGATATTACATCACTGATTTCAATTCATGGAAGATGAGTCTTCATCAATCAATGCACTACTAAGAATATTATTTTTCTTCTCTAGACTCAGTTAATGGTTACATTTTGTATTGTATTAGAAACTATTATCAGGGTTTTCCTTGAATTTTTTTTATTGTGTGCTTCCCTAGTATGTCACATAATAAATTTCCTTCACCATAATTATAATAAACAAGGTTTAATGTGGTCCTCATCAAAGGGTTCCTGACATTCTAAAATATATGGTAACACAATTAATATCCTTGGTTGGTTAATTTCCATTTAATTATGTTTAAATGGATACTTGATGTGTAGTTGGATACTTGGACATAGGGAGAAATTGGTGCATATTCATCTTCTTCAAAATATTAAAATGAGGATACCTTGGGAAATATTTATTGGAAAATATTTGATATTGCACGCATGCGATACGGAAAACCCATATTTCTAAGTGCTATAGATTCACAGTGGTGGATATGGGCATAGAAAACACATTGGGAATTATATACTGAGCATTCATGTTATCAATTTACACAGTAGACATGGAATTATTCTTATGGAATTTAGTGATATATGAGTATTCTCTATTGGACACATGGAATTCATATTATTTATTACTCACTTGTTTAACAGTTCCCTAAAAAATCATCTCTCAAAATTGTCTTCATTCAACATGATGAGGTCCACATTGTAATGTTATGTGTACATTAGTTCTAAATATAGGTTTCTTATCCCATTTATCCATAGTAGTGTATATTTTATTTCAAACATGAATATTTTCCCACTAAAGTTCATTAAAATTTGTTAGTTGACCACTAACTCTATTAAATTCTTTATGGATCGAGCGAGCCACAGAGCATGTATACTCTATTTCTTTCCATGTATTCCATGCTTCACAAGATAATCCTAATTATTTCCCTTTAAATTTCACCATGTCTTCATTTAGTCAATCTCTCATACATGTTATATTTTACTCAATAAAAATGGGTGGAGTAAATTCATTTTTCATGAGGGCCATCAGGTGAATATACCTTGAGGATGTTGTCTGGGTATCGAGCATTAGGTGAAGATGGATTCTAATAATGAATTTCTTGATGTATTTCCATTGTGAACTTTTTTCCCCAGTTATTCATGTGTTATAATCATTTCCACTAATAATGTTGAACATAATGATTTCATTTCTTACACTTTTAAAAAAATTAAATTGGTTCCAATGACTTCTTCCATATCATATGTTGTTGTTATTTCTTGGATTCATCATCTATTTCCCAACATGGAGGAATGTTATCTCACATAGTGTAATCAATTCATGTCTTCTATATGAAATTCATATGAAAAAACCAAAAATTGAAAATGATATTAGAGATTCTCCATGTCTAGGATCATTTATTTCAGAACAATTAGGAACTTCTAAGGCTCTAATCTGACCATTGGTTTTCATTTTTCACTTCAAAAAATCATTTTAGAAATTCTAGTATAGCATACAAGGGTGTCTGCATTAGTGTGGAGGAGGAAAAAACTTCATTCATGATTCATCATTCCAAGGCTTCCCCCAATAATAAATCATACACATATAAACCACCAACATAGTACAAAGTGGTAATTTTACACTAATCAGTTAATTATCTACTGAAGGGATGGATATTGGATTGAAATTTGTTTCCACTTATTGGAATAAAAATTGAGTGTATGTCAACCCACTAGGTCCAAAAAACTTGTGTTGAATTTAGAGATTCCCAATATGATGAATAAAACTATGAGGTATTCAAGATCTCTTAAACATATCCCTATCTAAAATGTGACCTTTTTTATATGTATTTCAATCATTGGAGTATAAATCCCAATTCACTACACCTAATCCATAGAGAATTAGAGATCATTTTTGGGATTTTTTTAAGATCTCATCTATAACACCTATTATTTTATAATTTATTTTTCATTAAATATGTTTTATGACTTTGATATCTTTCATTACATAAAACACACATATTAAAAACATTTATATACTATAGAATTAATTTTATTAAATTTGATAGTTATTGACGGGCTAGTTGATTGGAATTCATGAATAGAGATAAATAAATTATGAAATACATTATTTACACCTCTACAAAATGAAATAATTAGTTATCAATATAATGACTAGTAAGATAATTAACCCATTGCAACATGATTTTTAATAATTTTTTCACCATATTATATTTAATGTATCATTTTAATTTAAAATTTTAAATAATTATGTAAAATATTAGATAAAAAATAAGACTTTTTAAAACATTATTCATTTTTTCAATTAAAATAAAACTTTATTACACCCATGATTCAATTATGAAACATTTTCTTCTTTTAAGATGAGTTACGAATGAGAAAATCATGGTCTTATAAAATTAACTATATTGAGCACAAATATTAATTAGAATATGAGTTGTGGTCCATGATTAAGACCATTAGATTTGCGGTCCATTTTGGTTTGAAATCTCTCCGGTTGGAATCTGACTTGGTTGTGGCAGTTGACATTCTTAACATCCGGTCCTTGAATTTCCCATGGTGAATGTTATTACCATAGACTGATTTTCCTCAACTCACCAATGTTATCACCCTTGATGTATCACACATTTACTAGGAGTTTAATCAAGTTGTTGATGATTTTTCAAAGAAGTTTGTTGCAGAGTTCAGTTTGGGATGGTCGCTTCAATCACTGGAGTCCTTGTCAAATTAGATTGAGGTTGATGCATGTCATACCCAATATAACTAGCTTTGTAAACTCCCTTGTAATTTCATTAATTTTATTTTTCTTATCAAATTTTGGTAGGAGTGGGTTATCCTACTTCCTAGTACTTTTGTATCTACACATACTTACATCATATCAATTTTTTTTAAATAATAGGATGAGAAAAGTAAATCTCGGTAAAGGATAAAAATATTTATTCCTATCAGACTGGTGAAATAAGTGAAACACCATGAATAAATTCACCTTTATCATTATAAAACTATGATTACATATATATAAAAAATTAAAATTATAAAATAATCCCTTTCCAAGGGGATTCCCTCAGTCTTCAATATTTTCGACCCTCGTAGCCTTGTCCCCCCTGGCCATCTTTGTGCCCCCCCTTTTAATAAAAATTAGATGATGATGAATTAATTGACATAATAGAATCCTTTTTAAAAGAATAATATAATTATAACAGAACATCATATTCATAAAATATATTCACTTTTTTGGAACTAATTTCAGAATAACTAAATTCCACTTAATTTAATAGGAGTAAAAAACCTAGTTATCTCTCTCTTTTTAAATATGTAAATAATATTCATTATCCAAAGTGTTGGAGAGAAAAATCCGGATCACCAATCATTATGTGCTATATTGGGATCACTTGTCATTATCTAAATTCTTAATAGTAATATCATCGAAAGATGATTTGAAAGATTAACCTTTTTCATCAAAAAACCATACAAAAAATCATTTGAACCCATAATAAAAACACATTCCATGTTATCATTACCATAATGAGAATTTTCATTTTTCCTTTGAAACTCTTAAAATTGTAAAATTACTATAAGAGAAGAATTAAAGATAGTTTGTAAAACCATGTTAAATTTTAGATGAATCTCGAAAATGAATAATACCCATGAATATGAAAAAATTTGGTAATCTTGTATACATTATAAAAATTCTTTTTTACTTTGGTAAAAATTCAAAATCACCTTTTACAATAAACGTTAAAATGGATCATTTTTTAAACCTAAAAAAATAATATCCTAATTAGTTTAAAATTATTTTTACAAGTTTTTTATTTATAAATAAGAACATTCTTATAGAATTTTAATGAACAAGATTATGGAGGAGAATGATTTTAAAATAGTAAAATTATTTTTTAAAGGAAGTTAACATACCATAATTCTCTTCTAGCTTATTACGTTCTCTAACACATGAAGAGAAGATTTATTGTAGTTTTATACATGATAAATGATATTTTTCTTGTATATATTATTATTAATATTATTTTAATTTCATGTATTAACTTGTTTTATTTAGATACTAAAATATTTAATTTCATGGTAGATGTTTTCAGTTCATTCATTTTATAACCTAAAAACATCATTAGTGGGTTGACTATCATCAATGGGGTAATGTCTCAATTATCCAATAATATTAAACATGTTATAGTTATTATATTTATACATTAAATAATGTTTTAAAACCATACATGTATGGAAGTCATGAGAATTGTGTCACATCACTTCATTGAGACTAAAATCCATATGTGTGTCTGGAGAACATTTTCATTTTTATTTTGAGAGGAAAAAATAATAATTTTATTATTTTACATTTCCAAAATAATAAATATTTTATACATTTCATATATATTAATTATTTCAATTATTCTTGCCAGAGTATTATGGCGGAAATGAAAAAAAAATCATATTGGTTTACCAAGAAGATCCAGGATCCAGACTAGTCTGGTCCAAAAATCTATCAATAAAAAGGTAAAGCATATAATTTTAGTCATTGCAAGGGAGTTTATAAAGGCGATAGTGTATCTCCCCTTGATTGTCATCGCTAATTAAATCCATGCACAAATTAGGATCCCGAAAAGATGAAACCATACTTGTTTCCTTAATCGCCCTTTTTGAGAGAATGTATGCGACTTGGTTCACTTCTCGGTATGCTTGACAGATAAACAAATAAATATGCATCACCCGGTTGAGACACTCAATCCATTTTTTAACACCCCGACCCCACTAGGATGGAGCCGGTGCATTACATGTGATATTGGAATGGTTAAAAGGAATAAAATCCTGAAGGAAAATCATTTTAATAGTCTTGATGATACTAGATACATAGATGTAACTCAAATTAAATTGGGAAAGGTTACAAAATACAATACAATACAATAAAAAAACTAAAAATTGCATCCACAGGAACTCAATAAAAGGCATTCTCTTCATCACCTGTTGAAGATAGAAAATGAAAGGGTTGAGCTCAAATTCTCGGAAGGGGTTACAAATAGCAGAAGCATGAGTAAAATAATATGTGAATCATAATAAATCTGACATAAACAATATGGCATAGTGAATAAATGAAAAGCTAATGCCATTGATATACTGAGAATGAAACTGCATCCACAGGTTTTGTCATAGTGAAAACCTCATGGATAATAATAATAACTGATAATGAATAAATAGAATTCTTATTAATTGGACGTCATGTATCTTTCACATGAAACCATAATACCGTTGAAACGGTTTAGTGATGTGGGTAGCAACCCATCTGATTTTTGGAAACAAACTCGAAGGGTTTTTCGCCAACTAATTTGTCTCATGAGACCTACCGATGCATCGAGGGGCTGTAGTGGGCCCCACCCACCTCTACATCCAAATAATTATTTAGAAATATATTCAATACAAGAGAAATATTTATTTACATTATCCGTATATAATAGAGGATATGGATTCATCAACATTTCCATAGTCAAAACAACATTCAAAATAAATATGGTATGTAAAGGTTTATACGGCTTGGAAAATAATAATATCCATGTTATGAGAATATGGAAATTTAAATGGAATATAATTTCAATTGAAATTTGATCTCAAATGGGTAGTATGTACACTACATAATAAAGAGTAGGTGCACAATACAAAGTAAGTCACAAGTAAGTGAAAATTGAGACAAAGCTCGTTACCACGTTGTAATCAATTGAGTCATATGACCAAAATTTAATAACCAAAAAATGAATTACAAAATAACGTAAGTGTAAATATAATCATGATAAGACACATCAAATTTTATTACACCTATACTACATATAATAAATAAGAGGCGAACAATGAAAGTCCCACAAACATAAAGGTGAGATGAGAAAACCTATTACAAACATTTCGGCGTGGTAACGAGTGTTATTGAAAGGTCGTAATGAGAGGTGAAGGGGTATACCATTATTTATATGCCACAAGTTCAGTATGTGGGAGGTGAGAAAACATGCCCCATCATTAGAAATTAGAAACAAAATCTCACAAGATAGGGTGGATACTTGAATAAAAGTGAGAGAGAGGATCCCTTACCTTATGCTTGAAGGTGTTCTTGACTTGTTATTAAAGACTTGAATAAAAAAATTAGGATTATTAATTCATAATTCCAGAACCTATTTTATATTTAATTGGTATGGTATTACTTTATTAAGTTAATTAATGGCCTTTTTGTTGGATTCAAGAGATTCAATTTTATTGTTTTGGAAGCATTTTCTTACTTGGTATCATGCTTTGTTTACTTGTATTCATGAATGGAAGTTGGTTTGATATATGGTTAAACATCCAGAATTGTTAATATACATTATTTGTGAAATTAAAGGGATATAAATGGTCTTATAGTGATTCTGGTTATATACCATGAGGATGACTCATTCGATGAGTTAAAAATAAATGCCTGGGTTTGTCTTGGCAATTTTGTGCTCAATAAACTTGTTTTGTGTTATTATTCAATATTATGAGCATGTAAAGATTACAGAACATTAATCAAGATAAAATACATATATTATGACCGGGTTCAACCTTAAATATGGTTTCATGACCTGTAATGAATTAACGAGTGAAGAACGAAACTTCGTCGTCCACAAAGGTTATAAATTGGAACCTCATGGATGTTGATTTCGTTTATAAAAATAAAAGCGAGGGAGTAAGAATATTGATGATGGTTCTTCCATTCACATGATATAAATACAGTATATATATCATACTAGAGTTATCGTGTTAATTTCGATAGAGGGGGTGAGTATAGGATAACAAATGAAGATAAATTCAAATGAAACTAAAATAAAAAGAAAGGTGGTTTACCTCTTGAAATTACTTCCTCGAGAACCTCCACAAGGGAAGGGATTTTGGTATTTTGGAAAGACCAAGATAATCCTGGTCGTGGGGAGTGACTAGGGTAGGGTATTTGGGTAGAACTTTGAGGAGCTTCAAGGCTTAGAGGTGTGAAGAGAAGAGGGAGTGGTGAGGGGTTTTTATAGTGGAGGAGAGGGGTAAATTTTGAATATTTAATTCATTATTTTATTATTTCCCTCAAGACAACCAATAGTGTTGTTTAATGTGACCCCTAATAGTAATAAATTCATGTGAGTTCGAACCAAGTGTCCTTACATCACTTATGATGTCATAAATAGTGTATTTAACTGATAATTGTATATACGGTATTTTATCGTATTTCATTATTCATCAAAAATTCTAGAATTTCAGAAAAATCCCAAAAATTTACCCTAACCATTTTTCAACGTGTAGAATTAAAAAATGAAATCCATTGTTAAAAATTAATTTTCTAAATATTAATAATTTAATTTTTAAATAAATTCATAATTAATTCGAAAAATCACAATCTTAAAGGTGAGATTAGTTTTATTTCTCATTGAAAAACTAATTAAGATCTCATTATCTTATTGCCTTAAGAAAATAAAATAATATTATTATTACTATTAATAAGGGTCATATTACTATTCATATTACTATTCATGAGGGTATGCTATTATTCACCAAAAATCAAGTTTGTTTTATCAGACTCCAAATGACTTACTGATCACAACTCTAGATGACCATTTTTCGAAATTCAGAACATAGAAGTGGAAAATTTATATTTAATGGCTAGGTTTTGACTACCTCCTAAATAACCTAGTGTTGTTTCAAAGGAAGACAGTGATGAGTAGAATGTATTTAAGAGATACATACCATAAAATGTTTAGGGTACTACATTATTCCCTCCTTCGTAAATTTCATCCTCGACATTTTATGTATAAAGCCCACCAAAAAGATGTGGGTGGTTCTTCTTCATGAAATCCTCTGGTTCCCATGTTGCTTCTTCCATATTTTGGTTTCTCCAATGAACCTTTTCCAGATGAGTTGTCCGATTTATAAATACATGCTCCCTTATGTCAAGAATCTCGATAGGCTTTTCACAGTATGACAAATCATGTTCCAGTTCAATTTCTTCATATGTGAGTACATGTGTTGGGTAAGTCATGTATTTATTTAATAATGACACATGGAACACATCATTACCTCTGGAGAGATTTGGCGGCATCAATGGACGGTAAGCTACAGCTACGATTCTTTCCAGAATTTCAAATGGTCCGATATACCTGGGGCTCAGTTTCCCTTTCTTACCGAACCTTAAGACACCCTTCCATGGAGATACTTTTAGAAAGACATGATCTCCCACCAGGAATTACAAATCCTTTCTCTGATTGTCAGCACAACTCTGCTGCCTACTTTGGGATGCTTTAATATGCGATTGGATTATCTTCACCTTTGTTGTGGTCTCTTCAATAAGTTCTGGGCCAATAAGTTTCCTCTCACCAACTTCATCCCAAAAAGTTGGAGTTCGACATCTCTTTCCATATAATGCTTCATATGGAGCCGTTTTAATACTAGAATGGAAACTATTGTTGTAATAAAATTCCACCAAAGGAAAGTATTGATCCCACATACCTTGGAAGTCAAGATAGGATGACCTCAACATGTCTTCTAAAGTTTGAATAGTCCTTTCAGACTATCCGTTAGTTTGGGGGTGATATGCAGTACTCATATGAAGCTCAGTATTCAAAGCCTTATGGAGACTTTTCCAGAATTTTGTTGTAAACCTAGGATGTCGATCGGATACAATTGATAGAGGTGCACCATGAAGTCTTACAACTTCATTAATATACAGTCTTGTCAGGCGATCGAGTGGTAAATCCTCTCTTATAGGAAGTAAATGTTCTGAATTTGTGAGACGATCAACAATTACTCATATTTCATCGTTCCTTATAGGTTTCCTCTGTAGTCTAGTGAAAAAATCCACCGTAATGTTATCCCACTTCCACATCGGAATAGGTATAGTTTGCATCACTCCTTTGGGATATTGTCTCTCTTCCTTTACTTGTTGAAAAACTAGACACCTTGACACGTAGTCATCAATTTACCGCTTCATATTATCTCACCAAAAATATTCCTTCAGATCTCTATACATCTTGGTGATACCCGGGTGTATAGAGAAATTTCAGCTATGATCATAATCTAATAGTTCCCTTTTTATCTCAGGTACTGATGGAACGCATAACCTCTTCCCAAACTTCATAACTCCTTCTTCATACACGAAGTCAGTGAGTCTTCCATCCTTGACAGCATTAATTTTCTTATGTAGAATCTCATCATCAGATTGAGAGTTTTTTATTTTCACTAATAAATATGGTTTAGTAATCATTTGAAAGAGAAAATATATTTCCCCTTCCTTAACAATTACCATATCCATCTTTAGTAGATCCAAAAATATAGGATCTCTCTCAATCCTCATTTAATTCAGGAGTCCATGATCTTTCGTGTTTAATGCATCTGCCACCTTATTCACCTTTCCTGGGTGGCAGTGTATTGAACAATCGTAATATTTGAGTAAATCAATCAATTTCCTTTTCCTCATGTGGAGTTCTTTTTGTGTGAAAATGTATTTCAAACACTTGTGGTCTGTATAAATCTCACATCTCTCTCTGTAGAGATAATGCCTCCATATTTTTAAAGCAAAGATTACGGCTGCTAACTCAAGATCATGAGTTGGATAATTCTGCTCATGGGTCTTCAACTATCTTGATGCATAAGCAATAACTTTATCATTTTCCATAAGGACGCAACCCAGCCCATTATTTGATGCATCTTTGTATATCACAAATCCATCACTTCCAGATGGAAGAGTCAAAATTGGAGCATTGAACAATCTCCATTTCAACTCTTTTAAACATTCTGTACACTCATTTTTTCACACAAACTTAACTCCTTTACGTGTGAGATTGGTTAGCGGGTTAGCCAGTCAGGTGAAATTATGAACGAAACGTCGACAATAACCTGCTAATCCAATAAAACTGTATACCTTGGTTATGTTTATAGGCATGGGCCATTCTTGGATTGCCTTTTTTTTGCAGGATCAACTAGGATTCCATCTTTAGGGACAATATGGGCAAGAAAAGAAATAGATTGAAGCCAAAATTCTCACTTACTAAACATCTCATATAATTTATTGCTTCTAAGAGTTTCCAGAGTAATCCACAAGTGATCCTCATGGTCTTCATAGATTTTTGAGTATACCAGGATATCATCAATGAATACCACAAAAAAATTATCAAGACATTCCTTTAAAACATTATTCATTTAATCCATGAAAATAGAGGGTGTATTTGTCAGTCCAAAAGGAATCACTTTAAACTCATAATTCCCATACCTAGTTCGAAATGTTTTCTTTGGAATATCTTCCTTCCTCACTTGCAACTGATGATATCCGGACCGAAGTTCAATCATCGAAAAGTACTGAGCTCCATGCAGTTGATAAAATAAATCATCAATCCGGGGAAGAGGATACTTATTCTTTATTGTAATAGAATTGATTCCCCTGTAATCAACGCAAAACATCATGGATCCATATTTCTTCTTGACAAAGAGGACAAGGGCTCCCCATAGAGAAACACTAGGTATAATAAATCCCTTTTCACTCAATTCCTCAAGATATTTATTTAGCTCTACTAATTCCACTATGGACATTCTATAGGGAGTCATTGATATAGGTCTTGCACCAGTAATTAAATCAATAGAGAACTAAACTTCCTTCTTTGGAGGATGTCTAGGTAAATCCTCTGGAAATTCATCAATGTACACTTTCACTATGTGCACATCTTTAATTTTAAGATTTATTTCCTTGCCCATAGATATTGGTTTATATTCCTCTCCAAGTATTGAATTCAGTAGAGCTACAAGGGGTGGTTCTAGATAATAATCAGGTGGAGAAGTCACCGCTCTAAAGAAAAGATATTCTACACCATTTTCAAAAATTGTAACATCCTTTTTCTTACAATAAATCATCGCATCATAATTTGACAGCCAATCTATACCAAGAATTATATCAAATTCAGTCATGGTTATAATGATAAGGTTAGAAATTAAAGCACATTTTGGTGTCTGGAGGGGGACTAGTCGACATTCCTTTGTTGCAATGATACATCCCATGGGAGTTTTTACTGACAACTCCTTTATTAAATCAAATTGGGCATATCTAATTTTCTTGGAAAACTGAAAAGATATTAAGGAATGTGATGATCCAGAATCAAATAAAGTGTTGGATAAGTTTGAGGAAACAATTAAAGTACCTTCCACCACATCACTAGGAACTTCAACCTCTGTGGTTATAATCATATAGGCTCTCCCTTGTTCTCTTGTCTTTTTATTAGGCATGTTTCCTTGGTGCTTAGGACACTCATTTGCATATTTTCTCATCTCTCTGCAATTGTAGCATTTAATATAATTGAATTGTTTATTCCCCTTGCATTTTATTAGATCGATGACCTTTTTTCCACAGTTATAATAGACTCCCATTCTTTTCAAGAATTTCCCAAGATGATTCTTTCCACAGTTCTCGCATAATAGGAAGTACTTCGTTCCCTTCCTCTTCTTTGGTTATCAGAGTACCGCTTCTTATCTAGGATTCATTTGAAAAGATTTGATCTAGAAAATTCATTCTCTGTTTTGATGGCACTTGATACAATTTCATCATATGATGAAAATGATTGAGAAGCCAGTTCCCTTCGAAGACTTGGCTTAAGACCTTCAAATAAATGATCAATCTTATCTACAGAGTCACGTATATAATCTATGGCATACTAGGCCAGCCTTGTGAAAGTAGCCTCATACTCTGCAACACTGTCTTCTTCCCTTTGTTTTAATCCAAGGAACTTCCTCTTCATTTCGATTCATTGCTGTCAAGGGAAATATTTTTCAAAAAGTATTTCCTTAAAAGTCATCCATTCCATATCATTTATCTCTTCTTCCTCTGTGGTATTTTGAATCAGGGACCACCATTGATCATCGTCTCCCTTGAGACAATATATTTCCAGTACTACCTTTTCATTTTCATTGCATCTTAATGACCTGAATATCTTTTCAAGGGACTTGATCCATTGCTCAGCAACCACTGGATTAATAGTTTTTCTGAAATATGGGGGATTCTGCCGTATGAAACGATCCAACACATTTGTGGAATGGTTATTTGCTACAACTTGAGTAAGTTTTCCCAATATGGTCATGATATGATCTGCTCAAACGTTTACTGTGTTGACTTGCTCAGTAGAGAGATCCCTACCTTACCCACGAGTATTGATTCCCCTTCTTCCATTAGACTTCATTTCTAAATAATGGGATACACTATATTAGTTTATGAATCTCAAATAGAAAATCACTCAATATAGATTGAAATTCTATGCATATCTAATCTTATAAACATGGTTCCTTTGAGGAAAAATTTACATTAAACTCCTTCATAATGGCTTGTAAAGAAAATATGAATTATCCTAATCATACCCCACAGGATTGTCGTAACCAAGAGTGAAGCAAGGCCCATTGTTGTGTACCAGGATACCCCGGGTCAAGCCCGAAACTCCTTGTCAGAGATTTTACTCCTAGGTACCTCTGTGTCAGAGCCACCTCTATCTGCTCGTATCCAAACAGGGATGTATTTGCCAGAAATATTCAAAAAATCTATACCTTACCAATATAACAAGATTTTCTTGTATGTTTATCCTCAAATACTACCTTGGGGATTTGTTCCATACTATATATTTCCTACTCTAGTTTTGAATTTTCCTACTAAACTTCCTTTGATAGCAACTGTAACACCCCAACCCAACTAGGTTGGAGCCGGTGCATTACTTGTCATATTAGCATGGTTAGAAGGAATGAAAATCCTGAAGGAACGATCAATTTAGTAGTTTTGAAGAAACTAGATACATATATGTAACTCAAATTACATTGGTAAAGGTTACAAAATACAATACAATACAAAAACTAAAAACTGCATCCACAGGAACTCAATAAAAGGCCTTATCTTCATCACTTGTTGAAGAGAGACAATGAAAGGGGTGAGCTCAAACTCTCATTAAGGGTTAAAAATAGTGGAAGCATGAGAAAAATAATATGTGAATCATAATCAATCTAACATAAACAATATGGCATAGTGAATAAATTAAAAGCTAATGCCATTAATATACTGAGAATGAAACGGCATCCATAGGTTATGTCATAGTGAAAACCTCGTGGATAATAATAATAACTGATAATGAATAAAAATAATTCTTATTAATTATACGTCATGTATCTGGCACATGAAACCGTAATACCATTGAAACGGTTTAGTTCTTTGGTTAGAAACCCGTCTGATTTTTGGAAACAAACTCGACGGGTTTGTCGCCAACTGATTTGTCTCATGAGACCTACCGATGCATCGAGGGGATATAGTGGTCCCCACCCACCTCTACATCCAAATAATTCTTTATAAATAGATTATATACAATAGAAATATGTATTTAAATTATCCATATAGAATAGAGGATACAGATTCATCAACATTTCCACAGTCAAAACAACATTCAAAATAAATACTGTATGTAAAGTGGTATACGGATTAAGCCATAATCATATCCATGTTATGAGAATATGGAAATTTAAATGGAATATAATTTCAATTTAAAGGTGATCTCAAATGGGTAGTATGTACACTACATAATAAAGAGTAGGTTCACAATACAAAGTAAGTCACAACTAAGTGAAAATTGAGACAAAGCTCATTACCATGTTGTAATCAATTGAGTCATATGACCAAAAGTTAATAACCAAAAAATGAATCACAGAATACCATGAGTGTAAATATAATCATTCTAAGATACATAAAATTGAAGTACACCTATACTACATATAAGAAATAAGATGCAAAGAATGAAAGTCCCACAGAATTGAAGGTGAGATGAGAAAACCTCTTACAAACATTTCGTCATGGTAAAAAGTGTTATTGAAAGGTATTAATGAGAGTTAAAGGGTTATCCCATTATTTATATACTACAAGGGTAGTATGGGGGAGGTTAGAAAACATTCCCCATCATTAGAAATTAAAAACAAAAGCACACAAGATAGGGTGGATACTTGAATAAAAGTGAGAGAGAGGATCCCTTACCTTATGCTTGAAGGTGTTCTTGACATGTTATTAAATACCTGAATAAACAAATTAGGATTATTAATTCATAAGTACATAACCAATTTTATATTTAATTGATATGGTATAACCTTATTAAGTTCATTAATGGCCTTTTGTAGGATTTAAGAGATTCAATTTTATTGTTTTGGAAGCATTTTCTTACTTGGTTTCATGCTTTGTTTACTTGTATTCAGGAATGGAAGTTGGTTTGAAATATGTTTAAACATATAGAATTGTTAATATAAATTATTAGTGAAATTAATGATACATAAATGATCTTATATTGATTCTGGTTATATACCATGAGGATGACTCATTCGATGAGTGAAAAATAAACGCCTGAATTTGGCTTGGCGATTTTGTGCTCAATAAACTTGTTTTGGGATATTATTCCATATTATGAATGTGTAAAGATTCCAGAACATTAATCAAGATAAAATAAATATATTATGACCTGGTTCAACCATAAATATGGTTTCATGAACGGTAATGAAGGAACGATTGAAGAACTAAACTTCTTCATCCACGAAGGTTATAAATTGGAACCTCGTGGACGTTGATTTTGTTTATAAAAATAAAAGGGATGGAGGAAGAATATTGATGTTGGTTCTTCCATTCACATGATATAAATCCAGTATATAGATGATACTGAAATTATCATGGTCATTTGGATAGAGGAGGTGAGGAGAGGATAACAAATGAAGATAAATTCAATGAAACTAAAATAAAAAGAAAGGTGTTTTACCTCTTGAAATAACTTCCTCGAGAACCTCCTTAAGGGAATGTATTTTGGTCTTTTGGAAAGAACAAGGGATTCCTTGTCGTGGGAAGTGACTATGGAAGGGTATTTGCGAAGAACTTTGAGGATCTTCAAGGCTTATAGGAGTGAAGATAAGAGTAAGTGGTGAGGGGTTTTTATAGTGGAGGAGAGGGGTAAATTTTGAATATTTAATTCATTATTTTATTATTTCCCTCAAGGCAACCAATAGTGTTGTTTCATGTGACCCCTAATAGTAATAAATGAATGTGAGTTCGAACCAAGTGGCCTTACATAACTTATGATGTCATAAATAGTGTATTTAACTTATAATTGTATATACGATATTTTATCATATTTCACTATTCATCAAAATTTCTAGAATTTCATAAAAATCCCAAAAATTTACCTTAACCATTTTTCGACGTGTAGAATTCAAAAAATAACTCCATTTTACGAAATTAATTTTCTAAATTTTATTAATTTAATTTTTAAATAAAGTCATAATTAATTCGAAAAATAACAATCTTAAAGGTGCAATTAGTTTTATTTGTCATTGAAAAACTAATTAAGATCTCATTATCTCATTGCCTTAAGAA
Organism: Viscum album; assembly: GCA_963277665.1. Taxonomy (NCBI): domain Eukaryota; kingdom Viridiplantae; phylum Streptophyta; class Magnoliopsida; order Santalales; family Viscaceae; genus Viscum; species Viscum album. The sequence goes on along the minus strand of OY728167.1, from coordinate 617,091,201 downwards.
AATAAAATAATATTATTATTTACCATTAATAAGGGTCATATTACTATTCATATTACGATTCATCAGGGTATGTTACTATTCACCAAAAATAATGTTTGTTCTATCAGACTCTAAATGACTTACTGATCACAAATCTAGATGACCATTTTTCGAAATTCAGAACATAGAAGTGGAAATTTTATATTTAATGGCTAGGTTTTGACCACCTGCTAAATAACCTAGTTTTGTTTCAAAGGAACAGAGTGATGACTAGAATTTATTTAAGAGAAACATCCCCTAAAAGGTTTGGGGTACTACAATTTTGGTAGAAGTCTCCATGGGAAATTCCCAGTCCTCTTGTTTAAGGCCCTAAGTGAAACTTCAGAGTCTAATTCAATTTTTATGTTGTTTTATCGTTGGTGGACATCATGTCAAATGACATGGAACATCGTCCATAGATCATCTTCATAATAAGTTCTAATTCCAATATAGTGATAAAATCATCCTTTGAAAAATACATGATAGGTTCAAAAAAATATGTCCACATCCCATGGGTCCTGGCATGCTAGAGGATGTACCGTCAACATTGACCTTGATCCGCTCTCCAAGAGGTAGAATAAATCTTACCGGTTTGTGGACGAGAAGCGGTCTGGATCAGCCTACAACACCTAGGAACCTGAGAATATTCAGATCTTCAATGTTGTTTTTCATTTCCCCAATCTAAATTTTTTCAACCGCATGAACCTCTTTGTGAATCTCTAAAATACCTACATGTATGGATGGATCCCTCCCTTAAAACAAACATATGTTGCTGTCCTTCGAAATAGAAGTAATGGCTGAAGCAATAGTGACCAGAAAAAGGTTTTGTATTTGAGCACTGTTGTCGTCCTTTCCAACATACTCCTGCATATTTCCTAATTTCTACCCTGCATTAAAAAGAAGACACAAAATTTGGGCAATATAACCCCATAGATCCCACTAAAAATCACAGTTAATGAATAGGTGATGGATAGTTTCCCCATCCCAGAAACAAATGTGATAGGCTAAAACAATAATCTATCTAGACTTTTTCATTTGATCATGTATTTGAAGTTAATTCCTCCAAAGTATTCATAATAGTATGAATCTGAATGGCCTTATAAATATAGCTTTAAATTAAGATAGTCATGCTGGAATTTTGGTTGAAGCATCACATTCAACCATATAAAAATCTTTGGTATTGAACATCCCAAGGTGATTGGGCTTCCAAAAAAGTGTATCAACATCCATGAATGTATAATTAAGAATTCCCATTACAATATACACTGTGATATCAAAACTTTTTCAGTGTGTAATAAATTCAGAAATTGTCATATGTGGCATTCCATAGGTTACATCCATCATGTATTTAAAATGTCAATCTGGAAAACAATCACTCCAGAAATTTAGAGAATATTGTTTTCTAACAATCCACTTAGTGTCACACACTATTCTATGGACTGAAATATTTGTTGATGACCACACTTATGATACTAGTTAATAGGAGTGGCCATCAAGAATCCTCTTCCTAAACCTTATAATAATAAAATCTTATGAGGGGTCATCTATGGTTAATAATCTCCATGTGAACCTACCAATTAGGCTATCATTGAATATCATGTTGTCTTTGATGCCCAATCCTCCCATTTCAATAGCTTCTATGAAATACTTCCATGAAATATTAACAAGCTTTATTTTAGGTATAGATCCAGTCCAGATGAAATTTATAATCATTCCCTGCAGCTCAGTGATGAGAGATCTAGGCCACCTGTGGATAGAAAAGGAATAAACAAATTTAGAAGTAATAATTGAGTTCACCACGCACACCCTCTCTGCCTGTGACATGGATTTTATTTTCTAATTGGAAAGATTTCTTGAAATTATAGAGATAATTCCTCTCATATACTGACTTTTCAACTTACCCCAAGACAATGGAACTCTGAGGGAATTGAGAAGAAGTGCTACCTTTCTCATCCCAAGCTACATAATGATCATTTTCTACTTTCCCATAAGGAATCCATATCTAAAGACAATGAAATAATTTTCCTAACTGATGGATTTCTACACCACCTCCTCATAATGGCTAAAGAGGGCCTGAATGGATGAGATAGTTCTCATTAACACATACCCAAAGAAGGGTATGTCATCTTTATATAGCTGGTGTGATAGAGAAAGCTCATTTCTCCCTTCTTTGACTTGATTATACAAACCAACTTGAGAAATTTCATGAATACGTCGACTAAGGTAATCTTTAGAAAGGGAAAAAAGGTTCCTGACAATGGTCGCCCTTAACTAACTCTTATACTGCATTAGAAGTATCCTCTTGACACCCCATTGATTAAAATGGACTGCCTTGTAGATGAAATGATAGAACTTATTAATTTTTGAAAAGTATCATAGATACCATATCTCTTGAGAATTTTGAGTAGAAAACTCCACTTAAGTGTGTTAAAGGACTTATATATTTCATTCTTGATTGAAAATAATCCCTTTTTCCCTCATGATATTAACACTTTCTAAGGATATAACAGGACAATTCTAGATACACTTCCCAGGGATGAACCCATATTGATTTGAGGTGATAAGATCTTTAAGGAGTTCCCCCATCCTAGACAACATAATTTTACTGATTACATTAGGGATGGTGTTCTCGAGGGAAACAACTCTGAAATCCTTTATATCAATATCATTAAATTTCATTGGGATCAAAGAAATGAAATTAGAATTTATTTCATAGGGAAGATACACATGAGAAAATAAATCCTTGATAGCACTCACAAGGTTCTCCTGTATAATGTCCCAATAGATCAAGAAAAAATTATTGGTAAAGCCATCCAGCCCCGGAGCACTATCCATGTTAAGATAAAACAAGGACACTTTGATTTCATCCTTTCTTAGTTACCTTGTAATATTATAATTCTAATTTTGATCAATGTTGGGAGATATGTTTCTAATCATCATTTCAATACTATATAGCCCATCATCCGTGTAGATATCACGAAATTACTCAATGAATACCCTTGATATATCATCTTCATATGTATACAAGTGTCTATTTATACTGATAACATTGTTCCCATCCTTAACCCTTTTCTCCCTGTAAATTTTTTGAAAACAATTTGAGTTTATGTGCTCTTTTTTAAGCCGTTTTACATTAAAATGGACCATTTCCATCATTTATTTCAGAGTGAGAAGATCATAAAGTTTCTCATGAGCCTATAACTCCTCCCAATGTGGAATATTCTGGTCTTAAAAACTATTCTGGATACTTTCATGAAGACTTTAATTATTCTGTATATCAATATCAAGTCTTTAAAAGGACCTCTTTCTCCATTCCCTTAGCATTCTCTTTGGGTTTTTTAATTTTCTAGCAATCCTATGCAGTGGAATGCCTAATGATTCCAACTTCCTTACCACCAAAATTATTTCCCTACACCCTATGATCGTGGTCCATCCATTTTTAAAATGAAGAGGTCAATGGTGTGAATCTTACCAAGGTAAGTAGTTCCACAATTATAGGATTATGGTGAGAGTGGTACCTGGGAAGAGTGAATCTCGAAATCCCACTGAAAATATTCCTATCATCTATGTGAATAAAGAATCTATCAAGCTTGGTAGATTTCCTTCCATTTAACGTACACCCTCTCTAAGTAAAATCAGCTCCAACAATTGGTACTTCAACAAAACTATAATGGTTAATGCAAGCTAAAAATTCAGCAGTCGCTACTCGATTGAAATGCAATCCAGTTTTTTCCTCAATTGTGAGAACTGTATTGAAATCACCCATGAACACCCATTTATGAGCTATATTCCTATAAATATCATCAAGTTCCTTACATAATTTACTTTTTTACATAATAAGTAGAATCATAGACAAATGGGACTATAATAGTGTGACCTTTCTTATTGCAGGTTATGGTGATGCATTGGTTTCTTTGAATACATGTATCAATCTAGATGTTGTCATGCCTAAGAACCCAAAAATGATCAATATTACAACAATGATAATTTTCATAGACCAACTAATATCCCAAGGAGTCTCATATAATTTTTTTTCTATTTTCAAAAATCATTTTTAGTTTTTTAATTCTAATGAGAACTCATTTGTTGGCTAGAATAAGATACCTAAGGGCTTTGTCCGTTGGGTAATTCCCTCACCCCTAGCAATTCTATTAGAATACTTTTATCATTTTAAGGCCCTTCCCCTAAATATAGGTCCACCATCCAGTGCCATGCTGAACTGGACTTTCCCATTTCCTTTTTTTCCTTTTCTTCTTGCCCTCTTTTGGGTTTGATTCCAATTCGGACTTCCCATCCTGGTCATCAATGTGTACAGTTTTTTGAGTTTCATCATCCTCATCATCCCAAAGGTTCCCACTAATGGTTGTAAACATGTTCGTAGATGATAGGTATGTAGGTGCTTTATTACTAGAATGTTGACTCCTGGTAGTTTTTGCTGAGGGAGCATATAAAAAAAGGTTACTCCCTGATGCAACTACCCATATGATGAATAACATTTGGTTCATAATGCCCAGATGGTTTCTAACACTCTTATTGATCCCCAGTAATACCATACACATAAATATTCCCTACTTATATTTTTTTCTTCATGCCCACAATTTTGGATGACTTTGTCTGACGCTCTTATTTATCCCCAGTGTTACCAGACATAGGGAACACCCTACTTTTGTCCATTGCTTCAGCTCAACCTGTTCATGAGGACTGCCCACAAGTTGGGCTGCATTTTCCTCTGCAGTAATTTTTATAAGTGCAGTTGTGTCATAGTCACTATGAGCATGCATCCCCTACTCACTAGTGAGTGTGGTGTCCTCCCGTATATTCTCCTTCCTACCTTCAGCTTACTGGATAGGTGGCACTTGCACCAGGATATCACTATCAAAATTCACTACAATGCTACTAGGTGTTCCTCCAAGCGTGAGGCTGTTCATATCACCCTCTATGTTCCTATCCATATCATGGGTTCTAGTTCTGGAACTCTTTAACTCCAAAGTAGAAGCCTCCAAATTATACCTAGATTCCATCTCACCCTACTCAAATGTACTTCTCTCCAAAAATCTATCTTGTTTTGACATCATAGTTCCAGTTATTTCAATATTTTGGTCACAATTGAGGAGCACACTATGCAGATTATTGTCTTAGACTATCATAGGTTCATCCCTAGACCTACTGACCCCAAAGTGCCCAAATATTTCAGTTCCCTTTTTGGATTTTCCCCCGCCCCTTCCTCGTGCAATTTGTGGCATCATGTCCCTTTATATTGCATATGGTACACTCCTTGTCACTATTACACTTGGCAAGAAGGTGTCTGAAGAACGTACACCATGTAAAAAAAATTCTCTCAAAATATATATATATATTTATTATATTATTTAAATTTTTTTAATCCATCATTTCAACCATCTGTAAAATCCAATGATGAAAAATGATACACATAGCTTTGTGGAGGTTTTAGTCCACATGTATATAGGATATATGTTTTAATTTCGAATATGATGGAAAATAAGATGAAAACTAGGTCTAAACATAATAATAATTCATTATATTTAAGATATTTTTATTATTATTATTTCATAATGGTTAAAAAACATTAACATGGTCGAAGAATAAATAAACATGTAACACTCGATTAAGAGATACACATATTCTTTGGGAAACCACAATTGGCTTACACCTTATGAATTCAATGTTTAGCCTTTTGGTGATAAAAGGAACTCTATAATATGGGTAGGTATATTGGGGATAGATTTATGAATGTATTTCTGGATATATAGTGCTCTGATGGTTTAAGGAATATTGGAGAATGTTTCCTCTTATATGTGATGGGAGTGGAAAACTTTTAAATTTTCTAAACATTTATATATTATAAATATCAAAATTATGGTAAAGATGAACAAAAAAAAGATCTAACGTAATAAGGGTTGAAATAAATTCATCTAATAATATTTAATATAAATTTTATTTGGCCTTATGAAAATGAGTTTTCATTAATATAATTTACCCTTTACCATTATGACACATTATTACCATGGTTATTGTTCAAAATGATGGAAAAAAATTGATATCACTACTATATATGAATATCCAAATTCAAAATATTCAATACTTTAATCATGAATCAATTTATATATGTGAAAAAAATTAATTTCAATATACGTTCACAAAATAAAATGAGATATACCTTTTGAAAAATTGTTTTTATGTATAAAAATGAACTTATAATAAAATCAAATATAATAATGAAACTTATCTAATTATATTGAATATTTTGAATGAAATGGTTTTGTTTTATATTTAAACCAAATAATTTAAATAATGGGATTTTATATTATATTATTTAATGAAAAAAAAATTAGTTTTTAAAAAATAGACATTTTTAACTACTCACTCAAAAATAAATAATTTCAGAAAAATCATAAATATTAACATTCAGAAAAAAAATTCTATAATGAAATAAAAAATTATTTCTATATTATAAAATTAAATTTCTTAAATTTAAAAATTCATATTTTAAATAAAAATATGTAGTTCATCAAAAAAACAATATATATGAATAAAATTGTTCCTTTTTTCAACTGAAAATGTTTATCCTTTTTTAAAAACTATAATGATTTTGAATATATAAAATGAATACATATGAATCATAATATTTTCCTATTTATATAATTTCATGGTTTTTCAAATTCCTTCCCACTTTATTATTTTTTATACACACTTTTTTATTCATTACATAAAAATTTGACAGTATTTTTCACTCATAGCATTTTTTGATTCCCATGTTTCTTCCTCAATCATGTGAAATTTCAATATAACATTAACTTTATAAATCTAATTATTTAATAGTATCGCCTCTATATGAAATAAAATATAATCCATTTTTTATTCATTTGAAAGATTCTTCTCTAACTATACCACTTCATTACTCAAAACATGATATGTATCAAGTATTAACTTATTTAGTAAATAAACATGAAACACCTCATGTACCTAAGATTAACATGGAGGTTAGGCTATCAAATTTGAAACTAACCCCACTATATCTATAATTTCATTATTTTTAATTAGATATCGAATTATGTTTCTTTCCTTAACAAAATTCATAACAATTTCCCATAGAAATACATTAAGAATAACTTGATTTCTTCCCTCAAATGAATGTTCTTTATAAATGTTATCTATATAACTATTCTATCTAAATTATGATTCCCTCATATGGAATTGAATCATCATTACTTTCTCACCCTTATATACTACAAACATTATTCTCAACAACATCCTTTCACCATATTCTTACAAATATAATGGTGTTTGAAATATCTCTCTACATAATGCCTCAAAATGTTCAATCCATTTTCCTGGATGAAAACTATTATTATATCAAAATTAAACCAATTAATGATGTTGATCACAAATTCCTTGATTATAAAATGATAAATAAAAACGCATATCTTCTGATGTTGAAAACGCTAATTCCAGTTACATATATGATCCTACTTGATAAGATGTACCAAAGCATAACTCCTTACCCATCAACGTTTTAAGTCCATTTTCAATATTTTTTTAAAATCATGGATTCTGAGGAAATACAATAGAGAGAGGGACCCCAGGTAATCATACAATTTCTTCATTATGAATTCATGTTAGTTTATCTGGATTCATATTATCTCAAATAGGAATAAAATTAAATAATTTATTTAAATAATCAATAATCACATAAATCATACTATTAGAACAAGTACACTTTGGAAATATATCTAAAAAAACCACTGATATATTATAGTATTTCCATTCAGGATCAAGATTTTATTAATTAATCTCATTCAATAGTTTTCACTTGATATTAACCTATCAACAATTTAATCATTTCATGGTAAAATCAATAATATATTTATTCAAACCATGCAATCAAAAATATTCATGAATAACTCTATATATCTTTTTTACTTTTAGGTTGAATGGAAAACTAAGAGCTATCATATTTATTCAATAATTACTTATTTAAAAATGAACCACTGGGGCAACACATCTTCTTTCCAAACCAGAAGACACCTTATTTTTTCATCATTTAAGTAATGGTGTATTACTTTCTAAACCAAGTATACACTTTCAATAAATAAAATATATTCCTTCTATGACTATTTAATTAATTTGGACAAAGATTACATCACTGATTCCTGATCCATAATAGATGAATTATATATGCACAAAATTTACATTCTATAATTCATTAAATAATTAACTAAAGGATCTTGTTCCACATTAATCTTAGCTAAAAATATTTTACCTTTCTAAATCAAGGAATCAGCATGAATTTTTTATTTACCTATATTATAGTGAATCATGAATTCATAATCTTTTATCTATTCCAGCCAAATTATCTACCTCTTTTTAAATTCATTTTGAGTAAACATACACTTTAATATTTTTTGGATAGTATATATTTATCATTTTATCCTATAGAATGGATGCATCAATGTAACACCCCTCTCCTCCTCATTGGCTTGAGAAGGAGGGAGGATATTACTTGGACATAAGAGATATCCCCAAGATTCCAAAGTCTGGCAGTAAATGACAATAGATTTATTTACAATTGGGGAATGATTTTCCCTTAGAAAATAAAATAGCCAACCAAACAAGACAAAACCAAATAAACATTATATGATGTGTGATAACAATGAAAGACAACTCAAACATTTCATTTATATCAAAACCAAACTAGAACCATGCTCCCCAGTAGAAGACTACAATATCAATGTATATATAGGAAGACTATAAAACCAAAAATACATAAGGAAAACTATAACTATAAATCTCCAACAATATCCATGATCCAACTTCACCAAAAATCCCAAGTATCATGAAGTAGTGCTAAAGATTTGTGATACTTTTCCTTTTCCCATATACCAATAAACAATATCTGTAGACGCCCCAAATTTCCAATGAAGGTGTGAGCACTAAAACTCAGTAGGTTTTCCCGAAACTACTTCCCTACTCAAGCAACTAGGATAGAAAATGTTTTCACATTTATATAAAAAATGTATGTAAAAAAATTTCCCAAAAGAGTTTATAACCAATTATAACCAAGTACTATAGTAAAATAGTTTTATCAAAAAACATATCCAAAGATAGAAACCAGATAATTTCCTAAAACCATTTCATAAATTCCATTTTTTTCATATCTCCTCTGAATCCATAATACCATACATCCACACAAGCATGATTCATTATGAAATATACATAATTATTAGAGGTTTCTGGTCAATATACCAAGTCACCACAATGTAATTAAATACCATGCACCATTAAACTTTTGGAACATAGTCCAAGATCATATTTCAACAAAGCCTCATAATTAAATAAGAACACACACCACCAAGTATTCCAAAAAACCATGCCAATACAATCATGCCAAAACCATTTCAATACCAAAGTCATTTAAATTCCAATAAAGATTTCAATAAAATAACATTTTTTTATTGAAAACCATTTTTCATCAATCAAACAAAGCATATAATTTAAAATCAACATTTTAAAATCATTTATGAAATCACTTTGCACAAAAAATCCACAATTTCACAAAAATCCATAAACCATCAAAAAAGAGGGTTTCTACCATGATTTTTACAAAAAATTCACAATAAAATTCAATAAAATTTAGTCAATTTGAATTTAATACTTGATGTTTTAAATATAGTATTTGAGATTGAATCCACTTATATCAAAATATTTGGCCTAAATGGAAAACAATGTGAAAAATGTCACAAAAATAGTTTGAATCTCCAAAAACCCACCTTCGATCCATTCCCCTATAATCAAAAAAGCCAAATATAACCATATTTGGCATAAATTACCTTAGATATATCAAAAAATTACATAGATTTAAGACACTGAGAGAGATAAAAAAAGTGTATCTATGAAAAACCACCATGAACGACTAGGAACGATTACCTAAAATGATAATCTAGCTTCAAATCACTATGAAAAGCCTTCGAAGAGCCTCCAAATTGATTGGAGAATATTACTTTAACTTTGGGAAGATATAATCTTGAGTTAGGTCTGTATAAATGAAAATAAATAGGGAGTTAGACACTAAAACACGTAAGATCCAAAATTTTATAGCCCCACTTTCAACATGTGAATGGTTAGTCACACAGTTAGGAAAATTTTTAACTAACTGTGTGCCAAACACTACCTCAAGGTTGAACCTCACATGGTTGGATCGCACGGTTATAAAAATATGCACCATCTATTCCAAAGCAAACATTATCAATTTGCACAATTTATAATGGGTGGTCTCAAGGTTTGGCTAAATTGAGCTCTTTAACTCTGTTCCTACCTAGAGCTAATTATCTCATTGTGCACGATTTCTTGGGAGTGTCGCAGTGTTTCTACAAACCATAAACCAACTATGTGCCCATATAGAATCCCCAAAACACTCCAAATGTTCTCCAAATCTCCTAAGATACACCAATATACTTTAAAAACGTAAAATTTACTAAAATTAACCCATATACTTCTATTTTCTTCTAGATTTAGAGTTCCCATGGTTTCCCATGGGTGTCAACATACTTACTCCTCCCATAGCTCCTCATATGTCCCTTTTAGTTATAGTTTCTCTATTAATCATCTCTGTATGATAAGTAATACATACCATAGAAATTTTCGAGTGGATCTCTTTCCTCAGCCCCAATTCAAAGATGCATGCCTTCAAGAATTCACAAGCAACAACCACAGATGCAAAGAACACTAAATTCATGAATTTAGTCACATACTATGTGAAAAAAAATTCCTACTTTAAGATTAATAATTTCATTATTCTTTTAATTCTAAACATGTGAGGATAGACTTTTTTTTGAACAATTCTTCCAAATCCTCCCCTGTCAATCCTTTGTCGGATTTAGCCTGATCCACTAAATCCCACCACGAGAATGAAAGATCTTCTAGTATATAAGTCACCAACTTAACTTTTAGATCTACGGTGTGTTAATGAAATCAAATATATGATTCATCCTATTTATCCATACCTCTGTATTTTCTAGTTTATAATCACTCTAAAAGATGGGTGGATTCTATTTTTGGAACTAGATGGAATAATCCACTTTCCTTGGATCATCCCCCATTTTCCTACTATCCATGCCCTGAAGCTATTCGAAAATACCCTAAACTATATTTTGGTTAACTTGTGGCTTATGTGCAACCACATTATCAGCCGCTTCCTCTTGTTGGTTTCTACAATTCCTAGTGGTTGGCATTTTTCTAGAAACACAAAAAACATCATTTTTCTTAAACTCTAGCAACTGAATGATTAAAAAATTTAAAATTCTACCAAATCATACAATCACAAAAGGCTTTCCAAATTCAACATTCTCCACATTCCACCATTTTTGAAATATTCACTATTCATTTGAAAAACAATCTATTTTCAAAATACCATAATCGTGCTCTTATTCAAAAATATCATACTTGGAAAAAAAATCGCCATTTTCAAAAAAAATAAAACATTCCTACAAAATCATAGATCATTACTCAAAATGAAACATGAACTCTTATGGGGAAGTCATTTCTACCATGCATTTCATGTTCATCTCATTGGATAAACCCACGAAAATGAGATTCTAAATCCTATAATTATCTCTGAAACACTTATGTACCCAAATCCCTGGTAAAAATAAGTTCATTATAAAAAGGTTAGCTACATATTTTTATGCACTATATTTCAAGTCCCAAAAATCCTACTCCTTTCTATGATCCCATCTCAATGAATACATCAGAATGAATTTTAACTCTAAGACTGGAAACCAATACCAAGTCAAAGAACAACCAAGACTATTACTACTTGATCCAAAAAAAATGGAAGGGCCAAGCTAATTCTTCTTGTAACATGCCGACACTCCTCATTATCTTGAGAAGGTGAGAGGATATTATTTCTCCTTAAGAGACATCCCCAAGACGCTAATGGATGGAAATAAATGACAAAGGGTTCATTTATAATTCATGGATGGTTTTCCCATTGAAAATAAAACAACCATCCAAACATTCCATAACCAAATAAACACTATATGATGCATGATAACAATTAAAGACAAGTCAAACATTTCATTTATATCATAACCAAACTAAAACAATGTTCCACAGGGGAAGAATATAATATCGAAGTACACAATGGAAGATTATAAAACCATAAAGACTCAAAGACAACTATAACTCCAAATCTCCAACAAGCTCTATGCTCCAATATCACCAAACATCCCATGTATCAAGAAGTAGTGAAAAATATTTGTGATACATTACCTTTTCCCATGTCCATATATACAGCATCTTCAATATCACAATATTTTAAAATTATGGGGGATACTGAAACTCAGTAGGTTTTACCCAAAAGAATTCCCTACTCATGCCACTAGGGAATAAAAAAGTTATCAAATTTATATAAAATAGTGTATATAAAAAAATTTCTCAAAATATTTTATATCCAAATATAAAAAAGTTCCATAGAAAAAAAATTCTTAAATAAGAACAGGTTCCAAGTAAATCAACAAAACAATTTTATAAAACCATTTCATAAATTCCATTTTTAGCATATCACATACCAATCCATAAACCCATACATCCAAATATTAATTCCTTGTTATGATAGTTCCATACTCCTAAGAATTTTCTCATTGATCTACCAAGTCATCATAAGGTAATTAAATCTCATGTTCCATTATAATTTTGGCATCAAGCACAAGATCATATTTCAACCAATCCTCATAATATAATATGAACACACACCACCAAGTATTCTCATAGACTGTGCTAATACAATCATTCCAAACCCATTTCAATACCTAATCCATTTAAATTCTGAACCCATTTCAATAAAAAAACTTTTTATTGAAATCCATTTTCCATTAATTGAATCAAGAAACTATTTTAAAATAAATATTTTAAAACCAATTATCAAATAAATTTTCACAAAAATTCCATAATTTAACAAAAATTCACAATCCATCCCTACTGAGGGTTTCTACCATGATTTGCACAAAAAAATCGCAATATAATTCAATCAATTTAATAAATTTTATATTATGTATTTATGTTCTAAATAGAGGAATTGATATTGAAGACACCTACCTTGAATTATTTGGTTAAAACAAAAAATGGAACAAGATACATCCAAAAAACCAGTTGAATCCCCAAAAATCCGACTTAGATCCCTTCTCCTATCACAAAAAAATAAAAATATAATAATATTTGGATTCAACTACTTTAGATATATCCAATGTGGATGTATATATAATAAACCGAGAAAGATAGATAATTTTATCAAAGTAAACCAACTAAGAAAGACCAAGAATGTTGACTTAGCAAGAGAATCTAGCTTCAAATTACCAAAAATCCCTTAGATCTCCTCCAGAATGATGGGAGAAGCTTTATTTTCCTTTTGGAAGATAGAATATAGATTTTTACCAGTATAGGAGGAAAACTGAGGGATTTAGAGAATAAAATGTGTGAGATCCACCATTTTAGGATCTCACTTCTAACCAGGGCATGGTTAGTCGCACATTTAAGAAAACCATGCACAAAATTTGTGTTAGCCACTTTCTCAAGAATTATCATCGCACTATTATATCACTCGGTTAGAAGACTGTGTGCCTTCCATTCCAAATATCATTGCCTCAGATTTTGTAGTTTCCACTAGGTGGCCGCACGGTTTGGCCAAACCATTATCCTTAAATGTGTGCCTATGTAGATCCCTCTGTCTGATTATCCACAGTTTCTTGGGAAAGTTGCATGATTTCTAAAAATTATGCACAGACCATGCACTCTTATAAAAGCCCCAAAAACTCCAAAATTTCTCCAAACTATCCCAAACATCACCCATATAAATTAAAAGTGTAAAAATCATAATGAAAGGGATACTTACTAGAAATTGGTGGTTCTAAAATAAAAATTTGCAGAATGGAAACCACCAAAAAATTGAAGATCGTGTATAGGTTATTCATAATCATTCAGTTTCAATTGATGTGAAGGGTATATAAATTACATAATTTTATTTCCATAAGGAAAAACCATGTCCATTTAAATAATAATCACTATATATAAAAAAATCACCATTTCTAGTAAGCAACACTAACATTGGAGAGTTAAATAATCTTATTTTCTTGTCCAAGAATCATTCACCAGATTCCTTTGTCATGATGACTTCTACTCATTTTTGAGTTCACATAGATAGAGGGATAGATAACAGATTAGTGTAATCCTTAAAACATCAATAGCATCCAACTAATCCAATAAAACAACAAATCAAAATAAAAATTATTATCCTTTTCTACTCTTCCACCATTATAGTTTTTGTAGGTTTAATAATCATGACATATTTAGACACAATATTCTCAAAGAATGAAACTAGTTCCACCCAAATTTAATATTTTGTCAAAATTACATACAATGTATTTTCTTATATAGTCCGAAAATATCCTTATGTATTTATCATTTCCTCATACCTTATATAATTGAAAATAATTTCACTAATGGAAACAACCAAAATTTTATCCAAGTACTCATGGAGAATAATATTTGTAATATCTATAAATATAGAGGGTGAATTAGTTAAAAAATTCATAACCAAATACCCATAGTAAGAGCACCTAGTATAGAAAATCATCATTGGAATGTATTCATCCTTAACCTTCATTTAGTGATACCCAAACATGAGATCAATCTTCAAAAAAATGTTTAGCACCCTCAAGGCAATCAGACAATTCCTTGATAAGTGGAAAAAAAATAATTTATCTAAGAAATTATGTTATTTAGTTCTCTATAATCAATGAAATGTCTCAATGAACCATAATTATTTTTAACCAATAAAACTAGATATATCCATGTTGACATTATTTGAAAATGAATCCCTTAGCAAGAAACACTTATAACTATTTTTTAATTATAACCACTTATCTAAGTATATTTGATAATATGTTTTTTTAAATTTTATTAGAATTAGATACTAAGTCGATAGTACACTGATCATCTCAATCATATATAATAATATGATAATAATCTATAAAAACATCCATGTGTTTTCCATTAATGAATTAATAATTTTAATATTTACTTTATTTTCAACAATATATGGAAGATAACTTTCACTTCCACATTTTATCTATTTCTCAACTTCAAGATATTTTATTAATGGTGGCAACTAATTCTTCAATAAAGATGTAAAATAACTCTAAAAATAGTGTATGGATGCTTTAACACTATAATCTATCATGGAATGATAAAATGACATCTAATATATACCTAGAATAATATAAAATTCTATAATTCTAAATAAAATATGGTTTTTAAGGAAAACCATTCCATAAATGATAATATAAATATTTTTATAAATTCTGGATTCATTTATACTAACTTATGTGTTTTTTACCAATAGTTATGAAATTATTTCCTCGGGAGATATTCACATTTTCCTCAAAATATTACCTCAAATAAAACTATGTGTTGATCTGATACATTCCTGTCATAGGGCATGGAAACAAAAAAATTCTATGTCTTCCTTGTGTACCACAGTGGCTATCCAGGTTCATCTCACTTGAGAAGCTTTCTCAGTTGTTCACACACTTAATCTAACTCACCTAATCTACTTCATTTTGGTTGTTTTTTTTAATCTAGGAAGGTGATGGAATTTAAATAAATAAAATATTAAACTAACATTAAATTTCAAAATATAGTTAGTGAAGAATGAACTTAGTCTTCATGGTTTGGTTTGTGGATTTCATCATTATCCTTATTTTCATTAAGATTAAGTTTGATAACTAAATTGTGATATCTCATACATTGAATAATATTATTTTACTTAGTGGTGTGAGGTTACTAATGAATTTATAAATATTAATTTCAACTCCCCATATAATCAAGGTTTATGTCACACCTTGATAGAGATTATGATATATTCCAGGACATGGCTCCATTGTATGCTATTTCATCCACTGAATGGATCAAATCCATCGTATGGAGGGATTTTATATAGTAGAAGGGGGGGATTTTTAATAAAATAGTAGAAATTATTATTATATTATTATCATTTTTAATGATCTCCACACCCATGCACATCACTCTTTCTAAACACAAACTTTATAAAATGTAAGAATTTAAGCTTAGACTAAAAGAAATTTCTACATACCTCCTCCGGGACAAGCCTTGGGTTAGACCCTAATTTTTTAGGATAATAGTTCTTGGTGTTAATATAATAAATAATATAAAATGAATAGAAAATAAAATAAAATAAAATAAAAATGTATGAGAGAATAAGAATTAAACACACACATGAAATCCCAAAAAAATAAGAGAAGAAGAAGAATGAGAAGAAGAAGAATAAGAATGATGTGTGTAAAACAAAGAAAAATAAAAACCATGAAAGAATTAGAGTTCATTTAAAATAAAATAAAATAAAATTACATTTACAACAAAACTAAAGTAAAATAATAATAAAAATAAAAATAAAAGAATAAAATAAATGGGCGTAGTAGCTTCCCCTCTAGAATATGTCCTCTAGAAGTTGGAACCTATTTAGTCCACCATATCTTCTAATCACCCCAAGTTAAATTATTATGGGATGTTAAAAGTTTCATTTTCAATATCCCCACTATATTTCACATTAATTTGATACATGTAATAGGAGTTATGGAATAATTGATGAGTGACACATTTTATGGATGAGTCTTCCTGAAATTTTCCTTCAATGTTGAGCATCCAATTGCTACCTTAATGAGTGAATAACTTCATGGTATTCAATGGTAAATCACGCCTTTTAATACTCATAAAAATACAACTATAATCACTTTAATTAGAGGTGTGTAAAATTATTTATGCCTCATTTCCATAGGTGGGTTTCACTCTATCCTCCTGAACAATTTTTCAACCTGATTGATTTTTTGGGTCTCTAGATGTTCGAATCAATTCTTGGTCCAAATGAAAAATTTGAATCCCATAAATAAAATACTCCTAAAAAAATAATCCATCAAATTGGAATAATATTTTAAAATTTATTCCCAAAATACCCTTGTGATTAAAATATGTTAAAATTCCATATTTAAGAAATTTTTTCATTTTAGCCTAAAACACACCAAAAATCTAATATTGATCAAAATAATATCAAAAGAAAAAATTGTAGGGTCTTAAAAATTAAAATACATATAAAAAATGATAAACAATATTGTCTCTGTTAATTTATCCACACTTAAAATAAGCATTTCCACAAGCATAAAGTACTAACAATAAATTTCAAAGGGAACCAATATTACAAATATTCAAATTTCAAAGTAAAAAATTGAAAAAAAACAATTTCAAATCAAAATGTCATATGTTACATACAATATCAATTAAAATTACAATTTTCCAATGAAATAGTTAATTATTTTATTTTAATTTAACCTTTTGAAAAATTTTAGAAATTTTCCTCTCATTCATTCATGATCCTCAATTAATTATTATTAAACATGTCAAATCATGATTTACCTCACTTTTGAGTCTTTTCTCTCTTATCTTCTGAAACAAATCAAGTAGAGTTATGCTCATACCCTAAGAAACTTCTCATTATCGATAGTATTTTAAAATAACTACCTTCTATAATTTGTAAAGTAAAAAAGGCGCATAAAATCATGAACACTTACAATGAAGGTCCAATGACGATAATGATTAAGGTCGGTTGGATTTTATGCGAAAAAAATTAAGTCTCAATGAGAAGGTTTATCTCTTATGTAAAATGAATGATATCAAATATAAAATTTTAATGAAATTATTCTATTTAAATTAACAACTCCCACTTCCCCAAATGTGAAAATAAAATTTCAAGAATATTGAAATAATAATGAAAGATTTTTGCACCCTCTTGATTTTTTTTACTTTTATACTTTTATTTTTTTCAAATAACATTTTTATTTTTCTCATTTTTTGAAATTTATTATTATACAAAACAAATATCCACCACCTAACCATGTATAATAAAAATCATAGGTACAGTAATGATGATTTTTGGTTTTCCCAAATCACAACCCATTTTTCACTTTTTTTGTTCTTATTTTATTTTCCATTTTTGTATTCAAAAGGGGAAAATAATTAAGTATCATGAATGGATCAATAACCTTAGTTTATTCCCACAATAATAACTACCAAACATATTCCATACAATGAATTTCATCCCTTCCATGAAGATTACATTACCCCCACACATGAACATTAAAATATCATGAAAATACCAAGAGTAGGGTAGGAATAGATAAAAATGGATTAAAATGTGGCTCATCCCTATAAAGGTCATTTAGGGTCTCTATGGTCTAAAGAAGGATTTATTTATAGAAAATATTTTCAGGATATCTGGTCTATCAAAATATTCGTCAATAATTTTAAATGTGTTTTTGCATTGTCATAGGTTTTACATGTTCAAATGCAAGTTATGGTTGGTGTCATGTCCCAATATCACTTATGAAATATTCTCAAGACAAATAGGAATTACTTAGTCTATAAATACTATCATAAATGGGACATATGATTTGGTAAAATCACTCAAAGACATGATTAATAAAAACAAATCAATTCACAAGAATTTTTTAAATTAAAAGCATGAAAATGTTTGTGAAATTTCATTTAAATAAATCAACTAATTCCCTCAAATCATGAGTCCCTGTTTTAATATCCATTATTAATTTTAATAATCCAATTCTTCATGTCACTAATTAAATTTCATTATCATTGAAATCTAAAACATGGCGTCACATGATTCATAAGAAACTAAAGTCTCCTAGATAAGTCAAGTAAATCATAATTCATGTGTGGGAATGCAATTCTAGTTTAAATCTAAAAACCACTTTTCAGAAAGAAAAAAATTAAGAAGTTTAAAATATAAACACTAAAAGTTAACTCCCTTTTGAAATTATGCTTATTACTATTTTTCCTTGGCCGTTTAGGGATTCCTTGTGCAATCATGAACCTATAAAAGAAAATTACTTAATTAAGTACAAGGATCATTTCATTAAAGGTCAAAAATATAATAGGGAGTTGGTTGCATTATAAAATAATCATAAAATTGAAATTGAAATCTAAATTCCTAAGATTGAAATTTAATTTACTATAAATAAGGTAAATGGAAAATCTTGGTATGATCCACCAAGTGGGCCATAAATTTTTATTGCCTCCAGAGGGTAGTACCTATAGTTATCCAAATTTTGATGGTGGTTTGGGGTTCTTTGACATTTACCACCACATGTGAATTTTCCCAAAATCCAATTCTTTATTATTGTTTAGGATAATTCCATGTATAGAGTACTCTAGATCTTTCCCCATCATAATGTGGTATAGTGTGCATGGAGAGGGTAGGATGAAGTATGAAACCTCATCCACCTCTATTACTACTTATGCAAAATCTTATTCAAAATCCAATGGTTGATCTAGATTTGTTTTATAAAAACAATAATAAAAGGTAGATTCAAAATTTAAATTTGAAAAATTAATTTCAAAATCTTCCCTTTTAATGTTGTCATTGTGTATCTCTTGTACTATTGTCAGAGCCACTCGAATCTCTTCTTGTACTCCATCTAGTTAATATAAAATGTCTTTAGGGAGCTCCAGGTGTTCCTCAATAGTTTCAATTTCTTTTTCACCATCTTCCTCCTTTAAAAAATTTGAGTCATCCAAATTTATAAAATAAAAATATTACAGAGTGATTCTCAATTTAGTTTCAATGAAATTTAAATATATATTGTTTATGAAATGGTCAACTCTCAGAATTGGTTCGTCTTGAATCTCCTTTTCATTTTAAAGTACCTCTTGGATTCAATAATTACTGGATGGAGGAAGGTAGTCAGCCTCCTCCATCCTTTCCATAAATCACACCATGTGGGTGGTTTCTTATTATTCTAAGGATATAGAGATACGTAATGGTGGTGTTTCTTCTACTTTTGTAAGGAATGAGGATATCATTTTTCACATAACTTTCTACCCAATTGCTCTATAATTTATCCAAATTCATTTGATCTTACTCATATAAATCAATAGAAAATGATTTTTCATCTATCTCCTCATGCAATAGTTGAGTGAGGTGGAATGAATCCTCCGTTATCTCCACTTTTACCTCCTCAGGTTCTTCAATTTCAAAGATGATTGGTGAAATTTGATTCACCACTACCTCAGGTTTATTCTCCTATTTAGGGTTGGGTTTCAACATTAATTAAAGAACATATTCAAACATTATTTCCATATTTATCCCCATGTCATCTAGAGTATCCATAATTCTTTTCACATGATCATTTAGATCACTATAATCAAGTTCTTTTTCTTGATATTTCACATACGAGTAATCATCCCATGTCGAATAATAGTAGTTCGGATAAATCATGGAAAAAAATATTTTTTTATTGTTTTTTATTTGGAAAACAAAAAATTATATCTCAAATTTAAAAATTGAAAAAAAAAGTAAAGAAAACTAGTTATTGGATCCCAAGAAATAGTGCCAGTTTATATGCACTCATGTCATGAGGAGTGGAAAAATCAAATTACTATGTTTTCTTAGTGAAGAACAGTGGTTGACCAAGGTAGTCTCAGTTGAGAATTTGTCTCAGTTATTCGGTCACTTAACCTAAGTCACCTAAAATACATATTTTTGGTTTTTTATTTAATAAAGGAAAGTGATGTAATTTAAATGAAATAAAATATTAAACTAACATGCAATGTAAAAATTTAATTTGTGAAGAAATACCATTTCATTTATGGTTTGGCTTGTGGGATTCATTGTTCTATTTTTTTGTGTTTCTATTAAGTTTGATAATTAAATTTTGAGATATAATTCATGAATTACTATTCTTATACATAGTAGTGTGAAATATCAAATGCATTTAAAATCATAATTTCACCTCTTCCTATAATCAAGGTTCATGGAATACCTTAATTGAGAGTGTGACATCTCCCAGAACTTGGCTCCATTGTATTCCATTTCATCCACTAAATGGAACAAATACATCGTATGAAGAGATTGTATATTGATATTTTTTTATTATAGAACTTCTTTAATCCTACAAAAAACACTTTTTAGTCACTTCACATAGCTTCATTAGAAAATAACTATGAA